>OX336393.1:513348461-515875700 GCA_946902985.2 Meconema thalassinum | reverse complement strand
ATGGATGAATCGCCAATTTTAAAACTATCATCCTCATAGCGAACACCATACGTGGTATCTGTGTTTCCAATAAATAGATCGGTGAAATAGGGTTCCAATGTTGATCCATAATATTTTATTAAAATGGTTTTCAGTTGAGCTTTATGTTGAGGGGTGGCCAAGAGTTGTGAAAACGGAGACGCTCTGGAAGGGCAAGGTGTTTCGACCATGGCCAAGGATTTCTTTTTTCTCAAAAACTCTGCAAGGGGTGCGGCCTTTTTTTGAGGCGTAAACACTTGTTCCTCCTCATCCTCAACTTCACTATCACTAGTCAAATCTTCCACTTCCTCTTCCTCAGGGTCCTCGTGCAGCGTCTGCGTGGCTTGTGAAACGGTGGGTAGCGTTTCAGATGGCTTGAAAGAGGGTTTCAACATGGCTTTTAGTGGAGGTGCTAAATGTTGCTGAATAAACAAAGCATGATTGGCACGTGATTGTTTCAATTGACGAAACTTTTGGCGAATAGTATTTTTTGCTCTAATAATATGCTTTTTCAATTGACTCTCTGCTAACGCCATGGTGTCTTGACAAATGACTTGATGCGAATGAGACAGGGCCTTAAATAGCAATAAAATGATCAAACCCTAAGCGATACCGTCCTTGGTTGAGTTCACTTTGTTTGTCAATCACTAAACAGGCATGACGTTGAGTGTTCCAGCACTTGGCACACAATTCTGTAAACATTTGAAAGGTCATATCCGGATTCACATGTTCATTATAAATGTGACGACTGTTCCTCTCGTCCTGACGAAATAAAACAATGACATTGGCATTGTCACGAATCAACTGTTTGGACATTTTAGAATACGTTTGCCCAAGATAGAAGCAATCGATATGTTTGTGTCGACCCATGCTGAAATAGCTTTGAATGATGCCTTGACGTTCAGTGGATACATCATCGAAAATCATGAGTGAATCAGGCTTTACCTCATCCGGTGAAATCACATTTTCTTGCATGGAAAATGTAAAATAACCCATATTCTCTTTTTGTAATCCAGACATGACTTGATCCAGAAACACGTAGAGGGGTTGGTAGAGAGATTTTGCAAAAATATAAATATTTTGAAAACGCAGACCATTGGGCGCTGTAATGAGCGTTAGCAAAAGATTAGTCTTTCCACAGCCGGAAGGCCCCACAATGATGCAGCGAATGGAAGATGGAAACAGTGAACCATGGCGTTGTTCACGTGATGTGGGACAGAGATGGGAAACCATGTCCCCCACGGGGAATGACTCTTGCTGCTTAATAATCTTCATTTCAACTAAGGCTTAGAAAGGCTAGCAGGCTGTCTATATACAGGACACCGAGCCTTGTCATAGAAACAGTAGACTGGTACTACAGGTTGACGATGGATGTCTTTGGACGTGCGTTGATGGCCAAAGCTAGGCCTGTCCCCATACATGATCCTAAACAGGAAACAGATCCTGCTAATAAACACTATGTGGATAGGTCAGTAGTGCCACGCACAAAACAGGGAGATTATGACTTTAAGGGAAAGCGGTTAACCCATGTAAAACATCCTCAAGTGTCTACAGACGTTACTACGAAAAAGTATGTGGATAACAAAGTGTATGAGTTTTATGACAAAGTGCCCCAGCTTATGGTGAATGGCTATAGCGCTAATCACCATCGGATTATTCACGTGGAAGACCCACAAGACGAAGACGATGTTTGTACCAAGCGTTACGTGACCCATGAAATGAAAAGGCTTTATAAATTTATCCCATCTGTGTTTTTAGTGTATCTGACAAATGAAAAACCTGTGAATGACAGAAACCATTTACCGCTAGTCCATGATCAGCACTTGACCTATGCGCTTGCTTCGGGTTTAAGCCACTATCGATTACACTATGATGGAACCATTCACATCAAATATGCCATACCTGATGAGAACCATTTACAAATAAAGATAAATGGTCATAGGATGTTGCTTCATAACCATGAAATGGTCAATGCAGGTGACGAATTATCCTTTTATCTCATGTTGACATGGGATGAAAAGCAAGCGGGAAAAACCATAAACGACTTCCCACTTTATGTGGAATTGGAATATACAGCCATGAAATAACCATCTGACGTTAGTTGTGATTTAAACTTTCTTGTGAAAGGTTGTGGGTCATTATCATCATGGTGAAACAAAGGTATGCAGTGAGAAAGACTAAAAAAAGGACTTTGTCCTTGGCAAAGCCAGGGCTTACAACATTCGAGGACAAGCCCTTGCGAAAGAAAAAAAGAAAAAATAATGTATTGACCATAAGGAAAGCCCTTCGAGCAGCACAGAGACAGGTTATTCCAAAACGTCGGCGACAGGTTTCAAACCAAGGGCGAGTGATTCCCGTTCCCAAACGAGCGGGATTTTTACCTGCATTATTTGCTGGTTTGGCTGCTCTGGGCTCACTTTTGGGCGGTGCCAGTGCAGTGGCGAAAACCATTAAAGCCGCGCAGCAGGGCAAGCAACAACTCAAAGAAAGTCAGCGACACAATGAAACGATGGAAGCGATTGCCATGGGGGCTAGAAATGCCAATTTAAAGCCAGCCTTTTATCAACAAGGATTTGGGATTTCACCATTTCGAAATATTAAAAAAAAAAAAATTTAACCTCAGCCATAGCGAGACATGCCCTGACGCATCAACAAGTGGAAAGCTATGCTAAACAACTAAAGCTTTCTCATTTTCGAGGTGTGTTTATGCGAAACCAATTACCCCCACGACCCTGGAAACAGGAATGTGCTGTTGTCAATTTGGATGATCACCGAGGACCAGGAACGCATTATGTAGCTTATGTCAAAGAGGGATCCACGGTATGGTACTTTGACAGTTTTGGGAATTTGCCCCCGCCCATGGAACTAGTGACCTATTTTGGAAACAGGATCAAGATATATTATAATGTGAAACGTGAGCAAACGTTTAACAGCCAACAGTGTGGACGTTTGTGTTTAATTTTTTTATATAAGACGCAGCATAAGCAAAAACGCCACCAGTATGTCGGCAGAAAGTAAAACGTTTACAGTGCATGGACGTGGACCTGAAGTCAGCCTAGACTTTTACCCGCCTATCGAATTGAGTGAAAAACCCTATGGTTTAGGACTTGTTTCTCTTGAAACGTACAATCGAATATACAACATACGTGAAAATGTGAACAACAAGTTTTACTATGATGATTCTGTGCTCACCCTGAACTCTGGTGGATACACGATCGATGATATTTATGAACACATTTATGTGGTGTTGATCAATCAGTATGGTTTAAAGTCATTTCTCGACGGAACGCACAAGTTTGAACTTGTAGGCAATACTAACACTCATCGCTGCAGTATTTTCTCTACCTTCAACATTGACTTTAAAACACACCCCGATTCCATTGGCCCATTACTCGGATTTAAACCACGTGTGTTGGAGCCCAACAAAAAACATGAATCGGACCATGAAGTGAAATTCATTGAGGACCATCATGTGTCGGTGACGTGTAATATTATTAGCCAAGTGTACACCAATCAAGAACCATCGCATTCGCTTTATGACTTTATTGTGACATCGCCCAATGGGTATATTATTCGTGAAAACCCTCCAGTGGTGCTTTTTCATGCTGTGGCTGTTGATAGTATTAGTAATATAACATTAAGACTGATCAATAGAGATCAACAACTCATTGATCTAGATTCCACTACACCAGTGACTTACAAGTTGGTGCTAAAGCCACTATGAAATTTGTGTATAAAGCAACAACACCGTCTAGGAATGGTGTTAGTTGTTTGCCGCGTGAATACACGTTAACATCTCAAGGCAAGCAGATTTTACAGCATTTGGGTTACCACGTCAACCCTTATAATGAATTCTATCCTAGAGATAGCGAACCACATCGAGGAGCAACCAGGAGTGGTAAGAATTGATCTCCATTCCTATCAAGCTCAAACACCTGGACTCAATAACAATGATGAAATTCAATTTGTTATCAACAACCAAGATATTTACACCCTACCGCATGAAAGTGTTATTCAGATTGAAGGTCGGCTCACCAAAGCCGATGGCTCTACACCCACTACATCCAAGTTGGCCAACCATGGTTTAGCCTTTCTGTTTTCTGAAGTACGTTATGTCATTAACGATATCGTGGTGGATAGCACTCGAAATGTGGGTATTTCCAGTGTCATGAAACTATACCCCTCTTATAGTGAGGAAGAAGGTAAAACACTTTGCATGGCAGCTTGGTGCCCTGACTCGACCAATGACTGGATGGTACACACCGATGGGACCTTTACTGGATATTTACCTCTTAAACTGGTTCTAGGCTTTGCCGAAGATCACCAACGCATTGTGGTTAACGCAAGGCAAGTGCTTTATCTAGTGAGAGACAGGAGTGATAACAATGCACTCAAGGGGGCCGACAATGCCCCCATCGATTCAAAAATTCAACTACAACGCTTGCTATGGAAAGTGCCTCATGTGACCCTTAACGATAGCAAAAAACTGGACATACTCAAAATGGTAAAGAGAGATATGCCTCTACCCATGGAATTTAGAAGCTGGGCACTCCATGAGTATCCGCTATTGCCCACCACCAACACACACAGTTGGTCTGTAAAAACAGCTCGCTATACAGAGAGACCTCTCTACCTGATCGTGGGTTTTCAAACGAATCGCAAGTATCAACAAACCAAAGATGCCACGCAATTTGATCACCTGCAATTGAGAAATGCACGTCTTTTCCTCAACGGAGCTGTGTTTCCCTATGAAGGACTGGATTTGGATTTTTCAAAAAATAAGTTTGGCCCCCTGTACGACTTGTTTTCTAAATTTCGATGGTCGTATTATCAAAAAGAGAACGGTCCCATGCTACTACCCCAAGCGTTTAAGGCAAGAGCACCACTGATTGTTTTTGACTGTTCTTACCTGGAAGAGTCTGTCAAGCCATCCAATATCGACATTCGACTAGATTTTGAAACGCATGACAATGTACCAGCCAATACGACGGCCTACTGTCTGATTATTCATCACAAACAAGTCAACTATTATCCACTGTCCAACCAAGTGACGAGTGTATAAATAACAGCTCAACCCACGTTAAGTCGCTCAGTCATGTCTTGCTTTAAAGCCTCAAGAGACGTTACATCCATGAATTTAAACTCTGAGGAACAACGTTTCAAGACTTTTGCCACATGGCCAGTGCCTTTCATAAACCCTCAAGCCTTGGCGGCTGCTGGATTCTACTATTTAAAAACAAGAGATGAAGTGAAATGTGCCTTTTGTCCCATCATCATAGACCAATGGCAGGAGGGCGATGAACCCATGCAGGAACATCAGCGCTGGTCACCCACCTGCCCCTACCTGTGCAGAATGAAAGTGGGAAATATACCCTGTCATTCAAGCTATCCCTCACTTGTGTCTCTGGGTGATGAAAAAAATACAAGTTACGATACATGTGGGCCGTATGGTATCCATGGTGCTTCGGTGAGCAGCTCACCATCAAAAACACCTAGTTTAGAGACATTGGGACATCATCGGTGTTATGGACGTTACAAACACAAGAGACTATTTTGTTGTATCAGTTGCTATCGTCCTTATCCTAAAATGAGAAAAGCCTGTAAGACGTGTTATGATAATAAAATGATGTAATTCTTAAATTCTTATTTTTGCATGTCCCCCTGTCCTACCCTAACCTTCTTTTTTGAAACTAGCATGGCAGGTAAGTCCATGCCATGATCACACGTGATCGTCAGTCAGTCGTCAGTTGAACTTGGTCCAGGCAAGCGTCAACATGTTGCGCACACTCATTGTGGATTGCCAAGGGTTTAAAATTGGTGACAACAAATTTATATTTAAACAAGTGGCCATAATCGATTGTACCACGTTTTGGATATCGCAAGCTACGCATTTGCTATTTAAACCACCCCATGCTTTTGATTTGTTGTGTGAAAAAGACCGTAAACAAACCCAGTGGATTGAAAATCATAGGCAACTAGACTGGAATCAGGGAACCATTTCCTATAAATATTTGGACGTGGTCATGAAAGCACACTTGTCCTCGGCCAATGTGGTATTTGTGAAAGGTAATGAAAAACGTCAATGGTTGCAACCATTTTTGGCGTCTTACTGTCAATGTATCGACCTCATGGAGTTGGGCTGCCCCTCCCTGCAAACGCTCATGGATACTTGTTCCTGTGGCAACATTACCCATACAGCCCTATCGCATGCGTGGCATCTCTTTCATTGGTTAACCACTCATGCCTGCTGGGAGTTGTTGAACAAAATTATAACTCAAGATTTACCTGTGAATGACGTCAGTGAGATTTCTACTAGCGACGTGTAAACATCTACAGCACATGATACCATGGAGAAAGGCAATGCTACGGACAAAGCCATCGGCAAGTTCTTTGTGTGCAAAAAGAAACTAGACAGTTTTACCAAAGAGGAACTCTTGGCACTGCCCAAGTCGTTCATTTATTATGTGGCCGCCAACGCGGTCAAAGAAATCTGGCAACATGTACCAAAATCATGGACTCAAGACCCTGTGTTGAGTGAATTGCAACCCTGTACGGATTACGATCACCATAAGCAAGTGGCCATGGCAAAAATACCGTCTATGCGTCAGTGTGCGACTTGCCAGCTAGTGAAACTGTATCACGGTCATAAAAGTCCGTGTAAAGACTTTGTTGAATCATTCCACGAGTGTCATGGCGAGAAAAAGCAACAACAACAACAACAAACACAAACATCGTCCACAGAGGAGGAGGAAGACCAAACCTTTTTACCATCGATGGAAAAGGATATGCCAGACCTGTACTGGCAATGGCGTCATTGACAAAGTGATTCAATACTTACCTTACGAAATCCATCTTCCAGGTTATCGTTTTTGCGGCCCTGGAACTCGTCTCGAAAAACGTTTACAACGTGGTGATGTACCCATTAATCTTTTGGATCAAGCATGCAAGGAACATGACCTTTCTTATCGCCATAGTCATTCTGGTTTAAGACATGTGGCAGATAAATTGTTATTGAAGAAAGCTAAACAACGTTTCACATCCAGTGATGCCTCAGTAGGTGAAAGGATGGCAGCCCTAATTGTCATGAGTGCTATGAAAGGAAAGTTGATGATGCATGGACATAAACATTGAGGAGTGAGGAATTGGGATTTGTTTGTATTCTATTTTTCTTTTGTCAATTCACTATGACTATGAAATAAAAACAAAAGTTTTCCAGAGCACGATGTTTTGTTATTTTTAATTTTAAGAAATCGTGATGTTGATGGCTGATTTTTTCATTTTACACATTTCACACATGATGAATTCCACACACTGTCATTTATCATTTTGCAATTTACAGTTTTTGAAAACGTTCGTTTCAAGTTTAACGTTTTTGATGATATGGATTTTTCCATTTTGCTGATGACACATTTTAAACAATGTCCGTTTGAAGTTTTTGAATTTTCAAATTTCACACATGGCCATTTCCAGTTTTTAAAAATGTCCGTTTTAAGTTTTGCTGTTTTGGTGATATGGAAACATGGAATTTCCATTTTGCTGTTTTCATATTTTTTCCATTTGGTGTATGTCGAAAGTTGAGATTTGACAATGATGTTGATGCGAGTGCTTGACCTTGATAATACTGCAATGTGTTGATGTGTGTTTGGAGAAACGTCGAGGTCTACGACTACTGCAGGTAAGACTGTTTTTACAAAAATAATGTCTTTTGACTGTCACATTTCAATGAAAAAACGAAACTATTTAAAACAAAATGAATATATAAGTGACCATTTACCCCCACCCCACCCACCCACTCTACCTCATCGTGTTTGCTCTGGTCAATCATACACACCAGTTTTCTCTCTCCACTCATACATTCACACCTGTCTTTGGGAACAAACACAACCACTTTATTTATTCCCAAAAGCACATTCTCGACATGCACACTCATTCCAAAAGAACTTTTTAGTTTATCATTTACATTACGAAAAATAATTAAATACTAGTTATTAAAGTTACTAAAAATCTTACTTATTTCATATTTACAAAAAAAACTCAACTTTGTACAGCGTTAAAAGAATCACACTATTTACCAATCAAAAAAATTTTAAAAAATAAGGTTGCACACAACTTTTTAAAGAGCAAAAGGTCCAAGTGAATTGTCACTATTTACAAAATCTACTATTTACAATGACAGAAACCAATATTTACAAAATTCTAAATCTACAAGTTACAAAAAGCCATGCCCCATAAACGATTAAACAGTGAAATCACACCTCCTCCTCGTTGCGATCATAACCCCAGGGCAGGCTAGTGAGCAGGTCATCAGCCCACACACGCTTGTTATCCATGGAGGCGAGGGTGCGTTTTCTCTGTTCCACAAGATACAAATGATGGTTGCTGGATTGTATCCTGCACTGTGTATGAGACATAGCTTTGCCAGTGCGTAAAACCGCTAAGTAATCGTCTACACGTAGCGATTTTACCACTGCCCTACCTACACCTTTTGCTCTCTTGGCTTCCTTACAGTCGAGTGTGCGGTAAGCATACATTTTTGAAGCCAAACCTACGAATTCCGTCATAATGGAATCACCGCATTCATCTTTTAAAACGCCCATTTCCTTCTTGTTCTTTATGGGCAGCTGAAACACGTTGTCAGCACTATAGCAAGAGGTGTCGAACCAGTCACTATGTTGCCTCATGACGTCATAGGGGTTGCAGTGGCGAATGTGGTAAATGAATGAGTCCGTGTCCATATACAAAAGAGAGACGTCCTCAAAATGGCGTTTCGCAAACTCATAGTGGAATCGATACATGACCGATTTAGAAAAGTCTAAAATGACTTGACCCAAGTAAATGGGCTTATCCATGGTCACGCTGGTCTTACTCATTTCAATAGTAGCCAAATCCTCATCGATAATTTTGATCGATTTGAAATTTGGCTTGGCAATGTACCGCCGGGCACCCCACCGCCCCTCCCAGACATTCATCAATTTAATGTCACGGTATTTGCGGACATTCTCCATAGACTTGCCATAGATGCAGTTGTTCATTAATTTAAAAAAATTAATTTCAAACTGCTGTGTTGCCATTTGTCGGTGCTCTGTGTTGAGTCGCATGTATGGCTCAAGCCATGCTTTTTGAGCAAAAGAAATACCCCTGTGGACTTTCTTCAACACCAAGCCTTGGGCGAGGCATTGCACCAACATTTGGATATGTAGCACATACCGATTTTTGTTGTAAAGTGTGCCCATGAGTTTTTCAGTTTTCACTTTACTGTCAGGGGGAACCATTTGCTCAAGACAGAATGGGAAATCGGCATGTTCATCATACAAGGATGATGGATATTCAATATCCACTTCTAGCACATATCCACGGCCTGTTTCTTGGCTAGCCATGTTCACATGAAATTCTGACACTTGTTTCTCTGTCAGCCAAGCAAACTTCCCATAGGGCAAAGGCTGACTCATGGCGTAACCGTACAAATTATTCACGTCATAGTACATTAAGTACGATTCTGGTTTGTCTGGTGAATAATCAGACATGTAGACATTGTTCGCTTCAGCATGGCGTTGGTTAAGTGACACAAAGCCGCCACGAATGCCCTTTTCAAAAAATAGAACCATGTCTACGTCAGTGAGTAAATCCAATTCCACTTGAGTGTATTTCAAAGCGGCATCGAACGAGAGTCCAGGACTCGTGTAATAGTGAGCCGGATCAAGACCGTAAATGTGTTGACACAAGTTACGGAATTTTTCAAACACATCAGTGAGCAGCAATACATCCAGTTTTAGGTAATGCAAAGCATATTCACTTAGCGTCTTCATGCCAAACACTCGCCAAACTTGACATGCATGTGCATAGTCTTCATCGGAAACGGTACTGCGTGTTAGTTTCGAGTAAAATTTCTCTTGTGGAGGGAGTTTTCTTTGCTTTAACACGTCCCAGCTGTTGCAGAAATCATACGGGAATATACCTTTCCGAATGCACAATTGAAATTGCTCAGGATCATTAAAATGCATTCTAGTATTTTTTAATTCCTCCTCATTCAAGCCATTCACAAGGCTGTCTAGCGAGGATGCCATAAACTTAAAGGAATCCAAAAATCGAATGCTAAAGTTGCTCAACCACCATGTCAGGGCTGTAAAACGCTCATGGTTTTGGGGAATAATGGTAAACGAGCCCTTGTTGACATGACCCAATTCACGAATCAAAAACTGAATGTCATAATTCGCCAGATTGTGGAAAAAGACACCGATGAAACGAGGAGCTGGAAAGTTCAAGTTGCATTTACTATGCGCAGCTCCACGAAACTCCCCCGTAAAGTGCGAGTGATCACGAACGGTGTCTTCAGCATTGATCAGTGGCTTTTCGCAAATATGGCATGTCATGGCATGCTCATACTGCTGCTGTTGTTCTGGAGATAGGCTCATGGGTACTGGGTGGTCCAGTAATTCCTGTACATGGTCGGCCAACTTGACAAGTTCATCCAAGAACCATTTGGCACAATCTGGCCCCTCACGGTATTTGTAAACGGATTGTGTGGGGTCATGGGCACACACCACATTAAATCCTATGGCAAAGGGTTCATGTTTTTGAATGGGTGTGGTTGAGCTCATGGAGGGATCTGGTTCACATCCCGCCATGGGTGTGGTGAGAGCTTCGAAATCTGCATATACCACATAGGGAACAGTGTCACGCTTATGAATGTCCTTAAACTTTAACACAGCCTTGTCCCCTTGTGGCAATATCAATCTCACCGCTTCCTGAGTAACACAATCTACCCTATGACGTTCCAAAGAAGTAGGCGTCCAAAAGTATTGGAGACAACGGTCACAAATATGCTTTATACCATGTGCTTTGGACATTTGACTGCTTAGCAATCTACTCAGGCTTTTAATGAGGCAATAGTGATTCACTTCTCCTACAGATAAATATAAAAGATGAATGTGATGTCGTTTCGGTTCTTTTGTGGCATAAAGAGGACCCACAATCTCATCACCGTCAAGGCCATACACCATGAACGAAAAGTCCTGGTTGTCTCGTTCAAACCTATGGATCTCGGTTAAGTCCATAGGGAACGTCACTCGAGTTAAATTTAAAGTATGTTTCAATTCAACAAACTTGGCCTTGTACATTCCTGGTCTGTTAACATGACGATCTTGAGCTGGCTGCAAGTACGCAGCCACAGCCCACAGAAAGCAATCATTGTCATGGTTCTCAATATTCACCACAGCCTTTTTCGAAGCTATTGCTGGAGGTGTTTTAATATAGCTAGACCCAGCATTCAACGGGTTGAAATGACAAATGTTGATTTGTAAATGATGAATTTTGTCTAAGGCTAGACCACTCGGTCCTTGTTGCAGTTTATCAAATTTTGACAGCAAGGCATTCACCACGTGGGTTTCATACCACTGTTCCAAATTATGGGCTATGAATAGCTCTTGCATTTTACTGCAAATATAGAATGTCTCTTTATGCTCTACATCCTTCTTTTTATATACGAAATCGCACACTAGTTCTGTATTCACCTTTAAAGCCATATGCAACCTTTGCGCTGTACAAATTTCAATTTTAAAAATTTCAAAACAAGATTCTAAAAATTCTTTGGGAATCGAACTTTTTCTAACATTCACTATGCGGCCAGAGCACACACGCGATTTGAAACAACTGTTTAGGGTTTCCCAAGTTAACGTATCCGCAGCAGTAAAAGACATTATTTTGAAAGAACACACTCACCTGAGTTTAGAAATGTAGACTGTCTGACAATAATCCAAAAAACAGACACGTTCCTGGTTATTCACAGAGGTCAAGCGTTTTCCAACACTCTAAAAAGAAATAAAATAAACCACCATAAGTATATCCATTCCATATAGTTTATGCATTTCATAAACAAAACAAAATCAAACAGGTTATATATTTAAAAAAACAAATCTCACCTTGACGTGTAATGCTTTTCTATATTCCCGTCTCGTGGGCTAGTATGGAAATGGTTTTCTTTTCTAGTTGTCTGTCTTTCTCTTTCTTTAATATATTTCCCACAGACACACGACAGGTAGGCTATACACGTTATCTGCAAACAAATAAATAAATAAAATCATTAATTATCTAATCAATAAATAATTGCATGTATTTATATAAAATCAATAAATATATAAATGAATAAATATATACCTACCCCACAACAAGGTTAAGTATTTTCCACCAACACCAAAACTGATAAACGCAGTGTGTTCAAAGGTAGTCACCTAAGTGAGCGTGGAAATGATAACGACATGTCTTTATATATGCTACATTGCATGTATAATCTTTTTTTTTTTTCCACGCTTTGACCATTCTGTTATCAGGCACGTGGACAGATAACGTCCCAGGTGAACACCTGAGGTAGATCAAATGTCACCTGAACTTGCATTTTGTCACGTACGAAGCAAGACAGGATGTCACTGGTTTAGCCTACATGTGGTTTCACAAATGTGTGTGTGCATGCCTTTTCACACTCCCCTGCAACCACGATGGTCAGATTATTTCACCTTCAAGCGTCACCTATTGTCAAGTCAGATCGGAGCCTTCCAATAAGCTCAAATGACATTCACCTCCTGTAAGTTTGTTTTCTCTACTCGCTTCGACCAACATAGAACCTAGTTCTCATCACCGTTTACACGTTAAAGGTAAAATATCAGAAAACGCACGCTCGCTCTGTCATACACCGACTCGTCGAAATATCAATTGATCTATTGAACACAGCCACCTTGGTCAGCGACAAGTTCGTTGAAACACACACATCCAGCAGTATCGTCTCTCTCAACCACCACGCTCCATGAAAATTATAAACAGGTAAAGAAAAAGAAAACGTTTTTTCAACATGTATGGCGTTAGGCCCTTTGTGAATTATCTTTTTGGAAAAAAAATATCTACCACATTTGAAAGGGGGCGTTAGCCCGAGTCCTAGGACACCTCGTACACGTCTCTAGCGTTATTGGTTCGTGACATATCGGCAAAAATCATAAAAAACACGTGTTTACCCCAAAATCGCATTTCCCATTTTTTTTTAATTACAACGAGTGGTCCATAGCAAAGAGGACGTCACCCCGAGTCCTTGGACCCGTCGTACATGCCTCTAACGTTATTGGTTCGTTAGATATCGGCAAAATCACAAAAAGCATGTGTTTACCCCAAAATCGAGTTTCCAATTTTATTAAAAATTATAACGAGTGGTCCATAGCAGAGAGGACGTCACCCCGAGTCCTTGGACCTGTCGAACATGCCTCTAGCATGATTGGTTCGCGAGATATAGCAAAAAGTCTAAAATCACGTTTTTACCCCAAAAAGACTGTGTTTCCAGATTTTCACCTTTTCGACACCGACATTCCCGTAAAGAGCACAACGAGACGAAAAAAACGAATCCAAGCACGCCCTCCTAGCATGGCTCCTTCCATTCCAAGGTCGCAGGGGCTCACCACTTGCTTTTATAAGCAGCTCTGTCCTTACCACACTACTGCAGGTTTTCATTCTAGAGACTTTAAATTTATTTTGGGGGTAGAGGGGGTAGGGACCATTGATTTACGTTAAACAATTTTTTTTGTAGAGTTCCTAGTTTCCAAAATATAGGATTTTCAAAATTCGAGTGTTTTCAAAAAAATATAAAAAATAAAAATTTTTTATTACAAAAAATAAAGGTCATAAAGACTGTTCGTTTGAGCCATGGCACAACGTTCTATCCTGTTTGGTTTTCAAACTATCGCCTATTTTCAAAAACAAAAATTTTCAAAAAAATTTTGAAAAATATAATGAGTGGTCCATAGCAAAGAGGACGTCAGCCCGAGTCCAACAATACCTCATTTGTCAAAATCGGACCATGCGTTCAAGAGATATTTAACATGGCTGAGGCTTAGTAGTAGAGCAAGGGGGGTTTTGAAGTGGGGCAGAACTCCTAGTACTCCACTACTGTTAGCCATTTCCTGTCTTTTCCCAACTTAACACTTTACTGTAGATTTATTTTTATCTCCGTAACACTGATAAAGCCACTCAGGAAGTTGTCCAGTAGGTTCTTCGGTAGCAATGGCTGGTTCAACAACAAGAAAACATTATCAATGCTTATCGATGAAAACTTTCCTAACAGTAAATCAACTTTCAACATGTAGCATCTACTTTAGTAGGTCGATTGTCAGCGTCGCGTGGACAGTGCTGCAATGAAGAAGGTAAATAGTAAAATCCAGTGGCTTCTTCTTCTGTCGATTTTGGCCTACTGTGGACCGGGTTGAATAATCGGCCGACTTGCCAATCTCTTGTTCTCCTCCCAGAATTTCTTCATGCGTTCGCTGAGTCTCCTCCTTCTTCCTTCAGACCAGATGACCTTGGTTTTTGAGCTAGGTTTTACCTGAAACCCTGTAACTTTATTCGGAACAGTGATTTGTTGCGAATATCTTCTTGAGTGATGCCAACTTGGTTGAGATCTGCTCGTGTTTCCTCTACCCATTTTGTGGTGGACTTTAATTTGCTAATGTAAGTGAATATCCTTTTGGTTAACCTATTGTTGCTCATTCGTGTGAGGCGGCCATAAAAAGTAATCCTTCTCTTACGCATCGTGTCCGTAAGTTTCTCCACCTGGTTTCACAAGTCACTATTCCTCCGTCTCCTCCACCATAAGCCATCTGCTCTCTGTACTGGCTCTAATATTTTCCTTAAAATTCTTCGTTCTTTCTTTTCTAAATCCTCTATTCCTCCTTTTTTTTAATAAGGCACTCAGAACTACCAAGAACTTCCGGTTTAATCACCGTGGCATAATGTAACTTTGCTCTGAAGGATATGGCTTTCTTGTTATACATATTCTGCGTTAATCGATATGCAGTTTCCATCTTACGAGCTCTGACCTTATTGGCTACCTTATCAAGGCCATTAGGTTGAATCCATTCACCAATATATTTTTCTGTCCATTTACTATTTCCAAACGTTGTTTCCAGTGGCTTCATTCATTCATTTTTTCCGTGTCCAGTCAACATTTCCAGAACGCAGCAACTCCGATAGCCGTATTGTTGGCCTCGAACAAGTCCTGCGTTGTGCTGGGTTGTTCCAGTTGAGGGCATATGAGCAAGTCTTGTGTTGCTCCGCACTCGAAGGACACGTCTCCGTCAGCTGGAAGGATGTCCCATTTGCAATTTGGTCTTGCAACGGGGGGACGATCAGCGCCCACCCTTTGACGACTGAGTGATCTCCAAACAGGGTAGGGAACATCGTTTCCTGGGGGCCAGCTCTTCCAAAGCGAAACCAAGAACTAACTTAAACTATTCAAATGTATGTGACGAGCGATTTTATGGCCGGATGACCTTCTAGAGCTTCTGAGAGATGAATGCAACAAATGGATGAGATGCCCATATGTTAGTAAAATGTACTAAAATGCACAGAAAACCATTTAAATAATGGAAAACGATGGTGATGATGATAATTGTTGTTTTAAGAGACCTAACATCCTGGGTGATTGCAAAAATGACGATGAAGTGGAATCATAACGAAAATACTTACACAATTGAACTCAGAATGAAACGACTCACAGAATGGAGAGTTGAAAAACTTACAAACCGGAATTTAGAAGAAAATACTCACAAAAGGAATAGATTGAAAAACACGCACAAAATGCAGGTTAGGTTCAAAATACTCACAAAATGCAATTGAAATAGAAAATACACAATGCAATTTAGATTGAAAAAGGCCGGTTCAGATTCAAAATACTCACAAAGTGCAACTGAAATTCAAAATACAAAATGCAATTGAAATTGAAAATGCTTACAAAATGTAATTTAGATTCAAAATACTCACAAAATGCAATTGACAATCAAAATACTTACAAAATGCCCAACATACAAAATGCAAGTTAGATTGAAAATTCTTGAAAAAGGCGGTTTAGGTTGAAAATACTTACAGAATGCAATTGAAATTCAAAATACTCACTAAAATGTCCTGCTCCTACATTGAAAGACTTACTAAAAAGCAATTTAGATTGGCAATTCCCACAAAATGAAATTGAGGTTGAAAATACTCGCAAAATGCAATTGAGATTGAAAAGACTTACAAATAGCAACTTGGATTGAAAACACGCGCAAAATGCAATGTAGATTCACAAAATTCGCTTAGGGTAATTTGGATATACCGGGAGCCAATTAACAAAACCACTGCGGTAATCTAAAGAGAAAAGGAAATATAATGAAAAGAAAATAAGAAGGAGGGATCAGGAAAGATGAGACAAGGGTCAATTAAGGCGGGAAAGTGAAAGACTCCCTAGGCCTCAGATACCCTAATTCCGTCGGGGTCGGAAAAGAACAAGGGTTGACCCAGGGAGGTCGACAGGAACGAAGACGGAGAGGAGCCCTGCACAAGTAAGTGGAAGCAATGCCGGACTCAGCTGGGGTCCCGTGGTCGCCAACCCACGTCCCACTCGATGTGAGCCCCTGGGGGGATGATGGAAACCCACCCGTCTCCAGAGTCAGGGTATAGACAGGTCACTTGGCCTAATACACTAACGCACGCAGCGAAATCAGTTGGTACTCCTCAACGGATTAAACGAGGAAATCCATAGCGTGGTAACTTCGGTCAATTAGCGACAACTCACAACATGAATAATTGTTTTTAATAGCGTCCATAATTCATGAAAAACAGAGGCAACTGGGAGATCATCTACAAGAAAACATCACTCAGGGAACTTGTGTGCCCGTTAATATAGCTATTAATATTGCAGCTGTCGGCACACATCATTTATACCACATGCCAGATGCTCCTCACACAAAAATTCTGTACACAGTCGGCCTATTCATGGGTATCCGTGCCTTGAACGAGCATGGCAGTCAAGATAACGGAATGGATCATCACAATTTCATTGGCCGTAACATATTCTTGCGCTGCCAGATGGTTCTCTACAGAATGAACCACAGACAAAAATTACTTCAGCAATGACCGTCTGCCATTTCAAAACTCAAGGAGTGCAAATCAAGAATGTCTAATATTCAGACACACAAAGTTACTTGCCAGATTATTATAATCAATTACTGGTACACGTTTGAGGAGATGATTATCTTCGTGTTCTGCATTTCGCTACAATCTGATATCCTAAACCATTCACATTATATACCATTTTCTTGATCTATTCCACTGTACTTGCGTATTTGTTGCCTTATTTCTGTCTGCAAAAGATCACAATTTGCAAGATGCACGAAAACAGAGGCTCTTTTCCAGGGCGAATTATTTGTTAATTTCCCCCACCATAATGAAGATTATGTCGAATGCACAAATAACTAAGAGCAATACAAATGAAACGACTTCTAGCAAACAGCAATGCTGAACTGCTGTGCCCAAGATAGCGGGTTCGAACCCGACCGAAGATGTCGATTTTTTTAACAGCGTTAAAATCCTACAGTGTGCCTTCCTTCGGAGGGGAAGTAAAACCGGCTGTCCCATGTCATAGATTTACGGCATGTAAAAGATCCTTCCACAGACTAAACATGTGTGGAGCTAAATTTGTAGGTTAGATTTCGTTGTAACGCTCTATCAAAGTTCCAACGTTCAGCACTAGATGTCATTGACATCTGGTAGTGAAAGTTGGAACTACTTGAAATTGAACGGAACTTGTAGCTCACTCCATGGGTGTTCGCATTGAAGCAGCTACAGCCTCTGGCGAGCCGAACATGTCCTCGGACACTCCCGGCACTAGAAACCATACCCTAAATAAATAATAAATAAATAAATAAATCAACAATACAGCTGTAATCAAAACCCTACAAAAGCAAAATACTCACTGAAACACTTAGGTCCCTCTATACTCGCTCACCAAAACCAGCCGAGCAACTCAAAGCGCACTACTAAAATGCTAACAAACGTGGGAGAGAGTTAATTACGAAAATCTCGTATTTAGAGAAACAAAAAGCTAATAACAGAAATCCAAGAATGATTAGGGTTCGGAAGTTTAAGACGTAAATAAGTGCAAAATACGCAAGCAAATATGCCCTAAAAACTACGTAAGTATGACCTAAAAAAACTATGACATTCTATTGAAAGGCGGAAGCACACTATCGTCATGTTCTGTGACCTCATGCGTACAGTGTCGCAATCTAACTTGTACAGAAAAATGTGCTAAAAGACGTCCGTAGAGGAGCGCCTCCTTGGAATCAGGTCTTCTAAACCTGCTATCTGCCTGTTCCGGGAAAAGAAAGAAAAATATATCCTCTACACTAATCGGAAATCCTGTGTTTGAAACTCGACGAACATAACACGTACCTTGTTAACGACGCCTCAATTTAAATAAAATTGCTGAAATTATAACCAAATATGACCTTATATCACTAAAATATGACCAAAACAATAAAAATGGCCGAAATATGCATTTATAGGCAACATCAAATTGCTTTCAACGTGGTCAGGGACCCGTCATTCAAAATTATTTTTCATATTTCGGGTAAAATGAGCTCAGGGGAAAAAAAAGACTTTTCCTTAACATCCGAACCTTATAATCTGGCCAGATACTGTATGCTAGACTGCATCAATAGGAATCACTCTGCACTGATAAAGCCATACACGGAAGCTTTGCGAGTAGTTCCACATACCGTACAAATGGTTGGTTTTACCTCAGTACACAGCACGTAGACATTCCACAATTCGTTGATGATGATGATAGTGATGATGATGATGATTTTTGTTTTAACGGACCTAACATCTAGGTTATCGGCCCCCAATGGTCTGGGTGATAGCGAAAATGACAAATGGAAACCATTACGAAAATTAAGTGAGACCGAAAATACTGACAAAAGGGAAATCAGACTGAAACGACGCACAAATTGTAGAGTAGAAATACTTGTAAAAGGTAATTTAGAAGGAAAATACTCACAAAAGAAATATTTTGAAAAATACGCACAAAATGTAGTCTAGGTTTAAAATACTTAGGCCTAAAAAATGCAATGTGGATTCGAAATACTTTCAAAATGCAATTGAAATTCAAAATACTTACAAGACGCAATTGAGATTGAAAATACGTTCAAAATGCAATTGAGGTTCAAAATACTTACAAAATGCAATTGAAATTGAAAATAAACAATGCAAGTTAGGTTGAGAAAAGCCGTTTCATATTCAAAACACTCACTAAGTGCAATTGAAATTCAGAACACTTACAAAATGCAATTGAATTTGAAAATGCTTACAAAATGTATGGTAGATTCAAAACACACACAATATGTGGAAGCCAGCGATTTATAATACTGTACTTAGAAAATGCAATTTAGATTAAAAATACGTACAAAATAGAGTTTAGATCGAAAATACTTACAAAATGTAATTTAGAGACACGGGGAACCAATTCATAAAAAAGGGCGGGAATCTTAAACAGAAAATAAAAGAAGGCTGATCCCTAGAAGAAAGAGGCATCAGAAAAGATGAGAGAAGGGCCAATTAAAGCGGGAAAGGAAGAGACTCCCTAGGCCTCAGATACCCTAATATCGTCGGGGTCAGAAGAGAACAAGAGTTGACCAAGGAAGGCCGACAGGAAAGAAGACGAATAGGAGCCCGGCTCAAGTGGAACTAATGCCGCACTCAGCTGGGGTCCGGTGGTCGCCAACTCACGCCCCACAAGATTTGAGCCTCTGGGGGGATTCCACAATTCAGATAAGTCCTTATATCAGAACTTTCATCACATTATTTTTTACCAGACAAACACTGTTATTCTAGCTGTTTACCATCATCTCATCAAAATCCTCGTAGGCCATTATTAGTTGACAATTCTAATCACAGCAAGTGTATCATCGATTAGTTGGTGGAGGGAGACTGTTTGTTGGAGGGATTGTTATTCCTCAGTCTTGCAACATTGTAGATATTAAAATAAATAGTTTTTCGAGTGATTAATGCTTTAGTATTTATCAGTAACAGTTACCACACTTACTAAATTATTGCCGTGCTTCTTTACAAAATTTCTTATTTTTCTAATTGTATTTTGAAAATTTAATGTGAACTACTTGTTATTATTTCATATCATTCCTTTAATTACAATTTATCTCATAAACATTTGATATATCAAACAAACATTAGACTTTAGTACATCTATAGTATTTTATTTTTATTCTTAATTGATTTCATTTTTATTTGAGCT
Organism: Meconema thalassinum; assembly: GCA_946902985.2. Taxonomy (NCBI): domain Eukaryota; kingdom Metazoa; phylum Arthropoda; class Insecta; order Orthoptera; family Tettigoniidae; genus Meconema; species Meconema thalassinum. Next base: position 515,855,584 of record OX336393.1, on the reverse strand, counting down.
GATGAAGACCTCAATATCAGGTCGAAACATGAAAAATCCCCGAATATCTGCCAACTTTCCAAAATAGAAATCCAGAAGATCCCAAAGCGCGAAAATCTAACGCGTACATGCGTCGCAAGGTCTTAAAAATAGCGAGAAAAGACTACAGGGAAAGAGATTACAAACTCTTGCTGATGAGAGACTATCTAATTCGTTGTGCCAGTTTCCAAAAATATTGCAATTACATCAAGAACACATATAATTGGGAACAGTTCACACACTACACAAACATGAGCTTTTCTTCACCTTGATCTTGCAAGTCGCAGAACACTGGCTATATTCCATCACAGGTTGGAGAGGAGAATGCGAATGTTTCACCTTTCCGTGATCAGTTAATACAAGGAAAATTCTGAAGAATATGCCTCCCTGAAAAACTGATGATATAGTTTCTTACTTGAATTAATCACGAAAACACTAAATCGCACAAGCATTCGTCACACAATTGCAGGAATACCAGAACTACAGCAAACATCGCTTAAAACCAAGCTTTCCCGCTAACAAACTGTCGAAGCATGAAGGGTAATATAAATGCAGCGATAATCGGCGAGATGTGATTACCGATAGACAGTTCGATCGACTTTCAGCGATTAATTAATTAATTAAATTAATTAATAGTAATTAATGGCATAGGCCTAAGCGCAGCGATAATCTGCGAGACGGCATTATCGATAAACTTATCGGTCGATTTTCAGTCGAATTTTAAACACGTGCATCTCAGAATAGCAGCTATTATCGAAAATCAAAACTGAAATGCGATTTGGATGCAGAGAACGGAAACAAGCCAGGGAGTTGAAAATCCACAAAAAACTATGTTAATCCGGACAACCGGAAAACACCCCAAAAATCAGGAAATCTTCCGGGAAAACCGGAAAACTTGGCAGGTATAGATATATCAGTGTAAGCATTGATTGGCGTATGGTTTAAACTTTGAATAACAAGGGGGTGGAAGTATAGAAGTTTTAATATACATTTTCTAATTTTTACGATCATGATTATTAAGGGTAGATAACATAGATGTTACGCCCCGTAAACCAACTATCATCATCACCACAGCCATGATGAAAGTGTTTTAGTAAAAACACAGAACATCGAGTGTTTTGATAACTAGCACGGTACCCTATAAAATGTGGAACAGCAAAAATGAATACATCTGATAAAATCCAATTATTGTGATCTGCGTTGTTTATATCCACAAAGAGACGCGTTGCCATTTCTAAAACACAACGCAGAGCCGGGGTATATAGATATAATAAAATGAGAGCCATATGAATGGGTATAAAACCCACACGTTTGCTTTCATTACTCCCACAAACCATAAAACAATTACAGCGTGTGTAGCCTATCGTGGTTACCATCAAATCCAATGTTAAAGGACTTTTAACACGAAATGTAGAAATCGCCAATAATTAACTAGAATGCTGGTTATACAAACGTGAATGAATTCTCATTCATTCCATTTATTTAGTTTTTTCGGTAGCACACAGTTTCAAAAACCTACATAACAATGGTCAATCATCACACAGCACGTTTACACTACGCAAAACTACACGTTAAATATTTACATGAAAGGGCTGTTGGCAAAGAGGAGATATCGAGCAAGGATAGAAATTGCGGTTCAATGCAACTTTTGCTGATCACCAACAATGCTATCAAATAGTTGCGGGAAAAAACAACAACAAAACAACAACAACAAGTAGTTCCGTGAAGAACTAAATAGCCTATTTTCATATATCCTACTAATATTAATTGCCTCTATCAACATACAAATTGTCAGTTTGATTGCTGTAATAGATTTGTAGATATTGAGAACCGTCTAAATATTTTGGATGGTCGCCAAGTTGGATTTTAATATATGTAGGCCATAACGTTATGTACTATTAGAAGATAATTATTGTGTAGGCCTACGTTCATTATGCAAATGTTGATTTCGATCGCATGATTAGAACACAAGAAATAAAAACTTACATTTTCGAAATTCGCACAGCCGCCATCTTGACGTTACGTAAACAATTTAACTAAATTAGATACCAGTGCATTACAATGTGTATAAACATTTGCTGCACCAAGTTTCATTGCGTTTGGTTGGTTAAATCGCTAGAAACGTCTATTTAAAAGTCGCAATTTCGCTAGGCCGCCATATTGGTTTTGTAGTTACCAGGTTTTCAAAAGTCACATAAGTGAACTTCTAGTAGTTCCCTTTATTACCGTACAAAATTCCAGGCTGATATCGGTAATAGTTTCGGAGATATTGAATGCTGGTGAAATATTTCGCACAGCCGCCATGTTGGATTGGTGAGACGTAACAAAATTTGAAGGGCACGGTGGGGGTCGCCCTGAATAGTGCTATGAACTTACCGAGTTTCATTGAAATCGCTCAAGCCGTTTAGAAGTTAATAGGGGGGACACACACCATCACACACACACACAGACAAAAGGTGATCTCATAAGCCTTTTTTTTTTCATAAATGAAAATAGGCTAAAAAGCGCAACATTTCGATATTTCCCAAAAATAAACAAAATTATTTTTACTTGTATGTTTTTGAAACTTCAATGCAACACCATTTTAAGGGAAAGGCCATTTTACACTGAAAAGTTTACTTTCCGATGAATATATCAACGCATTTTAAGACTTGATTTAATTGCCGATCAGACGTCTCCCAATCTGCGACCTCTCAGCTGGTCTCTAGGGAGCATCAAATCTGTCCCAAGCATTGACAGCAATGGCGACATTCCCACGAGGGCGCTACAGCAGTAAGTCATTGCTAATTGACTCGAGGAGATTACCGGCCGTGTCCATTAGCCAGGTCTCGGAGAGCTCCCCTATCAGTGTTTCTTCGGGAGATATCTTTGTTGCCGATGCGCGAGATGACAAGCACTTAGTTGAATGCTTCGGCATCAATATTTTGAAAATCGTCTTCTGCTATATGGGAAGCAAAATAAGCAGTGATGGACGAAGCAAAACGAATATCAAAAGTAGGTTAGCACAAAAGAGGAAAACCTTTGTACAGAATAGAAATTTGTTGACATCAAATATAGATTTTGGTAAATTGGAACGTGGATAATTCAAAACTCAAGGGACCAGTAAAAAAAAAAAAAAAACGATTTATCCAAAAATTCGAATTATGAAAGTTCTTTGAAAAGGGTAGAGAATATATTCAAATTTTAAGTTTTCATCCAAGAACCTTTATTAAACATAATATTACACAGGTTTTTAACAAGTTAAGTGCTTATATACTATGTATTACGTTTGCATAATGATTTACGTTCAACAAAGCAGATTAACAGACAACGGTACTCTATAATGACTGTGTCGTGAATAACCTCAAAAGTTTCAAAAGATAAAATAAAACCAAAATGTACTATTCACCTATTTAACGACAGTAGTGTGGGGTATTATAGCGTGAAGTTAGGAAGAACAACACCGTGACATTCACTATTTTATTCCATTAGTAACTACAACATACAACACACTCTAGCGGCCAGTTACATAAACACATTGTCCTTGTTTCATTCCCCAACATCCTCCCCACCCTGGTCAACCTCAAGGGGGATGACCAGCTGGACAGGTCGGGCGATCTGGGTCCCCTCTGGCGTGGATAGAATCACCGTCCGGATAAGTCCATCTCTGCCTGGTTTCAGCTCCTGAATCCGGGCCTTCCTCCACAGATGTCGAGGCCGCACCTCGTCCTGGAGTAGAACGATGTCTCCGAGCCTCAGTCGTGGTGACGTTCCTTTAGGTTGCTTCACCTGGTGGAAACTCTGAAGCTGAAGCAGGTATTCCTTGCTCCATCGTTTCCAGAAATGGTCCGCCAGTTGTTGCTGAAGTCTGTATTCTTTAATGGGACAACCGGGCTGAGGTTCAGGTCCAGAGGGCAGTGCATTGAGTTGTCCACCGACAAGGAAGTGAGCTGGGGTGAGCACGTTGGTGTCGTCGTCTTTGGTGAGTGGTCTGGAGTTCAGCGCGGCTTCGATAGATGTCAGTATCGTCTGCAAACCATCTTCATCTACAGAAGAGCGCCCAAGTGTCTTTCGCAAGCATCGCTTGGTGGAGCCAACCATTCGTGGCGGCCAGTTACATAAACACATTGTCCTTGTTTCATTCCCCAACAAGTAGTAATCCAGCAATCTAGTTAAGTCTTAGAAAAATCTACTGTTTTTCAAAGAAGATTTGAGATTTCTACCTGTTTCCGACAATAGTCTCTCGGCCATCACAAAAGAATCTAACAAATTTAAGCAACGGAAAACAGAATCACTTACGTCATTTCTACTAAAAAAAACGCCTAAGTTCTGTGATGTGGTTTGTTGCTTGGGCTGCACTCTAAAGAGTTTTTTCGGGAACTTCCTCCATGAGTTCATCGCCAGATACGTCGTCACCATCTTGTTTTTCGGAGTTCAGTACATCGGCGATGATTTCTGCGTCGGTCAGCTCACCACAAACTGCGCAATTTTCGTCCACGTTGACGAAAGTCCTCGTACGAGATGGCAGGATCGGCTTTTTACACGTAAAACTACGAATTATCCAAAATATAATTCGAATTAACCACGATTTTTTAGCATTGATGGTTGGGACCAAGAGAAAAATTCGAATTAAAGAAGATTTCGAATTATAGAAGTTCGAATTAGTCACGTTCCACTGTATTAGAAAGTCATATTTGAAAGCCTTTGTCTGGAGCGTGACGTTCTATGGACTGCTGATGTATCAGAAACGAGGGGAACAGAAGTTTCAGGACGAGTCAAAGGAGGGGTTTTGGAAGGAGATCGACCGTCGACCTATTGAAAGAAACCGTCCTGGCTTTTCCCTGGTGGTGAAAATGGGACACCACGAAAACCTTTTAATCCCGAGATGGGATTCGAACCCACGCTCTGCCTATGCAAGCGAGGTATGAGGTAGCGGATTAGTACTCTCGACTACTGTGGCCAGAGAGAAGAAGTGTTACAGAAGAATGATGATCAGACAGTCAGTTGTTGATTCTTTAGGAACATTGCGACATCATGGAGCCTACTTGGGTGTGTGTAGAATGTGTCTGATAACATGCGTCACTATCATGGCTGTACTATTGGAGGTAGGACTTAGGAAGGAAGCGGCCGTGGCCTTAACCCTACAATACTATTATACGTAAAATTTACGTGTATAAATAATTTCACTGCTTAGAATTCCCTCTATATCAGTCTCCACCCTACCAGTGCTTCTACTGGTCTATGGTGGTGATGTCAATGCTTTTGTTATTAATGCCAATCAGTTCTAGAGGCATAATCATGGGGCAAAGAATTGCGTGGAAACTATTCTTGAATTTAACAACATATTGGTTTCTCTATGACAATAACAAAGTGGTGGAGAACTTGATGTACAGTAAAAACTCGATTAACCGACATCGTCGAGACCATGGTCGTGACGGTTGAGCGGATAGACGGATAACAGAAACACTGTATTATTCCTCCAAAACATGACCTCAATCAATTATATTATAGACAGACATCACTCTCACAGTAATGTAATATATTTCGGAACGAAAAGAAACTAAGCACGATTGTAATAGCAAATAAAACTGTTTATTACATGATAAAAACATCCGCACAGTAGCTACAAATAATTTACACTAGAGTAATATAAACTTACAGGTGAAATAGTTCATCTAGCTTGAAAATAGTCAGTCATTTTCTTCTGCCTCTTTGATGCTCAAGCATTCACCGCAGCAATATCTCGTATTTTTCGGAGCAGTAGTGTCTGCGTTGCATTGGCCTCTTCTTGACTTTCAAACCATTCTATACACTTGGACAGCATTGTTTCAGCCTCTGAGTGGCTAATAGTTTGTTTTTCGTCAAGGTTTGAACACTATGGTGGGCAGATACACTCACTTCCCACTAAAATAAAGTAAGTAAATAAAGCGAACACGTCACTGCACCTTAAAACACTTTGTTCTTACTGTATTATTATGCTATTACAGCAATGACGGTTAACAGAAACTGACGGTTTAAAGAGTGACGGTTAAACGAAGTTTTACTGTAGTTGTGTCACATCACCTCAGAGGGATTATAAAAACAACCCCATAAAAATCAGAGACAGTATAAGAGGCTGAAGAGATTACGCACTGCTATTTACATCAAAGTAAACGATTTCTGTATGTGTTGTATTTAAGATGAAACTTAGCGTATTAAACTTCAAAGACCACAGAGAATTCAGTGTATATTGATAGTGTTACATACGAAATATAGGCCTATATTAATTTCAACCATTTAACTAATTGGTGCCTTAGCACGAAGTTCGTAATGTACGTATATGTAACTTATTTTTAGTACTAAGCATCAATTGAATAATGTTACTATTCTAGGGTTAAGTTAGCTACCATCTCCGCATTTGCCTGGAGGAGAATTGAATCGATGATTTTTGAAAGGGCGTAATCGACATTTTCTGACATTTTCACTTTTTTAGCGTTTTATTTTCCTTTTGGATAGAGCCATCTGTTTCCTTTGAAAGGACGCTTATGCAAGCGTTCCTGCCGTATAAAACTCATGTTCATAAATATAGAGTTTTTTAAGGGCGGACGTGTATCACACCCAAGTACACGGGGCTACTTGACCGCGTTGTCGCAGCCCATAAACTAAGGAACCAACCAACAATGACTTTCTTATGCAGTAAGTGTTTCCCTGTACTTCAGATTTGTTGCAACTTTTGTGTGTAGCAAATCCATTCCATCTGAACACAATGTCTGTGCTTTAGATTTCTTAGTATTGCAAAAAAAAAAAAAAAAAAAAAAAAAATTAAGTCCTAAACTGATATGTAACAATGATACATTATATATTGTGTCCATCTTTGCCATATATTTGTGTAGATATCTGTCTCTAGCAGATAGAATGCATTTTCGAACAATTTAATGAACATTTTAGTGTCTAATTATATGTTTTTTTGAAAAGGCGTGGTTGCACAATATTCTTTTGCGTATATATTCCGGACAAAAATTTATAAAATTACTTTAGAGAGTGGAACATGTTCCATAAAAGCATGTTAGTCACAAAACCCATTACAATAAAAATTAAATTAAAAATTGAGCCTTTGGGGAAGTTTTATTTAGTTTCCCCAATAATTTCCTTTCGTTCACCTACGCCCTTTCAAAAAACACTGATTCAATTGGGAAACCACGGAAAACCATGTCCAATAAGGCTGAGATGGGAATCGAACCCGGACCTTCGTGGTTACAGCGATAATGCTAGTCACTACGCTACGAAATAAAACCATCAAATAACTTACCGCATTTATTTACTCATTAGGTCGTGATACAAGTAGCAGTACTAGACAAGTCAGCAAGACAAAGAACGTGTGATTAGGTAACACAAACAACACACGCACGTGTATATCGACCAGCCCTGCTCTACTTGCCTTCAGTAACAGCGCGTTGTAACTAGCGTGGCTGACTATGGACGAATTATAGCACCGGCAAAATTATAAACGCTACGCCTAGCCGTGTTGAAACACCGGATCCCATGAGAACTCCGCAGTTAAGCAACATTGGGCGCAGTCGGAACTTAGATGGTATGCCGGAGCGGAAAGGCCCTAGCCACCCTACCGCACTTAAACTCCGGCTGGGGGAAGCCTCTTCGGAGACTCGGGCCTGCCTTCGGGCAGAATACCAATTAAATTAACGCCACAATAGTACATTATGCAACGAGGCTATAATGGCAATTATTAAGACACGAGTATGTTTATAAAACGAGCGTAACGAGTTTTATTATTTCCATACGAGTGTCTTAATTACTATTATAGCCGAGTTGCATACGACTGTTTATGTTCGACGATAATTAGGTTATACCTTTATTATAGGCGTATGTTTTAACATACATATTCATAAATATATGTGGGATTCAGTAACTTCAGTTAGTGAACTGAGCGCGCTGGTTTTGCTTACTGAAGAGAGCGCATGCGTGGGTCAAAGACCTTCGAAAGCAGAGACCATTTACTTTGCTTGGCAATGCTATTGTTTACAGCCTGCATGATGTCTAGTGCCGATCAAGACTAGCATTCACTAATATTGTCACCGAAGTCGTTTGAAAGCAATGCGCTGTGTAGAAATTGGAGTTGGGGATATTAAGGTACAGTGCTATTTCTTGTCTCATAATCGCCAGTTTATTTACGCGAACATAATTATGGTACGGTGCACTTTCCATATCAGTAATTTATAAAGAAGGAAGCTGTGTTGCTAACTTCTGGACGTAGATTCATAAATTTCTTGCATATGCCATAGTATTTTCTTATTACCTTAAAGGGTCGTGCTGATTTTGTCTTTGTGTTTGCCATTATAACTACAATGGTTGATCGGATATCTTTTACATTGTCAACTTACAAATCATGTAATTCATGTCCGACATGTTGGATTCTGTGTTTAAGTGCGAAGCTATCAAGTGCCTAATTGGTCACACATTGAACTCTGATTGGTGGGAGAAACTGTATCATAATGAAAACTAGTACTATAATGACCCTCATTATGATACAGTTTTCTGACACATAGTATTCACATTTCGACATCGTCGAACATAAAATTATGAAAAAATAAACGCTACACCACAAATTACATTTTTACAATTAATTGATAAGCTCTCAGTCGGTGACCTATAATATTGGACTCTATCTGAAAAGCAAATTGTCATGCGATTAATGTCGTAATGCTGACGAACCGTAAGTATACGAAAATACGAGTACTAAATTCAACTTAAAAATGAACATAAATTGACAAGTGTTGTAAGATAGGGGGTTTCATAAAATTACACATTATAATAATAATCATTTATTGCAGCTAATAGCCATGCCGAGATACAAAACTAATACTGATCTACGGCTCGGATCGATATGCTCGATAAAATCTCCAGATATGCTCGAAAACCATGTGTTTTATGCTCGATAGATATGCTCGAAAACCCCATTATATGCTCGATAGATATGCTCGAAAAACCCATTATATGCGGTTAAATATGCAGAATATGCTCGAAAAACACCGTTAAAAACTATAGAAAGGAAAGTGAAACGAAAAAACCAATAACATACCTTTACATACGAGCTTTATTTTCTAATTGTATGTATGATACACTGCAATATACTCGCATTCAAGTTTTTCAAGTATATTATAAGAGAAGTTTTCTTATAAAAGTTACAGTTTAAAAGTTCATTTACAAAATGTTCAGAATTAGGCGAGTCAATGAAGTAGATCTGCATTGGTCTGTACAACAAGAATTTGTTGTATGTTTTCAGTTTTGAATGATTTTCTTAAATCAGTCAATAAAAGTTTCAATGACGAGAGCGACCTCACTAAAGATTAAAAACCTGCGGTTCTATTATTCGCACCAGATAGGCTTTTCAATAATTATTTCTGTTTTCGAACCTAGGATGGTCAGGGCCCAAATTTGGGGGTGGATTCGAAGAAAAACAAACTATTTAGACGAAAACCACAAGAATATGCATTTATATGCTTCTATTCTAAAAACCGCGGTTTTATGCATTTATATGCTCGATAAATTTCAATTCTGTTGGTCCCAGAGAGGTGAAACTACCACCAAAAGGCTTCTTTCAATGTGTACTATTCAGTAAAGAAATATGCAAATATGCTCGAATCCGAGCCCTAACTGATAACATATCTTATCCATCGAAGTGTCTATATACAAAGTGTCTGACTGGTTCTGTTTGCTATATACAGTAGTTATTCGCAGCAGAAGCGTGTTAGCGATACTTTCCACTGGGCGCAGGGAATGGCGTGATACCTATCACAAGCACTACCACACAGAGAGTAGGTGCATTGGGGGCCTGGGTCATGAAATCCTCTTGTTGAGCATATCTTAAAATGAAAACCGTGGACTGCACAACGGGTGATCGTATGCCGTAGTTCAAAGTTGGCATTCATCCAGTCCGACGACATAAGAGCTTCTGAGGAATAGAAATCAAGCCATATGTCTTTACGCTTGAAGTTAAGTTCTTCGATCAGTCTCTGATGGTAGGGAGTTCTCCAAACGCAGTCTTCTATGAAGAAAGTCTCCCTTGCTAGTACGTACGTTAGACGAGATGGCGTTTATTTTGATAAGTGCAGAATTTTCTTTAGAAAAGTAGACTTAACTCTATCTCTCGAAGGTTACTTTGTGTCAAATGATCCCAAGTTATTTGAATGCCGTAGGTCACTATTGGAGTTGTTTTCGTTCTGAATACATTCATTGCGGTTTGTAAAGATAGATTTCCCAGTTGCATTATGTCTTCCATTGCTTTTATGGCGGATGTTGTTCTATCCCTGACATGTCGCGTGAATACGTTCCCTTGCATTTGCATTACTACTCCTAGGTATTTGAAATGATTTACGTTGACTAGAGGTTCTCCATCTAGTAGTATATGCTCATCTGCGGATAGTTTCCCGCCTTTACGGTATGCCAGCATTACTGTCTTGATGCAGTTTATCGTTATATCGTTTTGTTGAGCCCATGTGGTAAGTTTATCAATGGACGATTGCACGGTTTCCTTTGATGTCGATGCCACAACCATATCATCCGCGTAGATGTAAATCTTCGCTCCCTCAAGGTAAATGGCCTCAATGACATCAGCTGTAGCGATGTTGAATAGTAACGGGCTCAAAGGGTCACCCTGAAGTACACCATTTGTTTGTTCTATCCGTTCTGATTGAACTATACTGTCGTCTATTTGTACGCTGTTTTTGTGGAGAATGTCCCTTATTATCCCAAAAAGGTAATGTCCTTTTCCGATCATATTTTCAAGTTATGAAAATTCGTAAACTATAATTTCTGAGGAAACGTGATGTGATAGGAATTTTCCGAGTTCAAATCTAGATTAAGTGGGTTTCACCTGACAAGGGAAGTACCAGGTAAGACCGGTCAAAAACCTAACTTCAAACTTTGAGGACGCAATCGCTGTACTATTAGAGGACAACGAGCGGAAAGTCAGCCGCCAGATTGAACTATAAGGCTCCGAAATCGTGTGGCGAATCTCTCATATAAATCAATGGGAGGTAGCGAGTACCGTACGTGTTGGAATGGACAGCCCTGACTGCTCAAGCACACAAGGTCGGTGGGAAGGAGCCGCACGCTCCAGTCAGCATATACGTCCCACCTAGCTACTACACCGAGTGCCACAGGGGTGTCCAGCTCCTACAGCCATCATGCCTGCGTACCAAGATATCAAGTACAATTTCGGAGCCTTGCAGCTGGGTGAACTAGTGGTGAACGTTGAAACTATAATAGAGCGTTTCAACGAAATCTAACCTAGAAATTTAGCTTCATACAAGTTTAGTTAGTGGAAGAATCTTTTGCATGCAATAAATGTATGGCATGGGACCGCCGGCTTTGCTTCACTTCCGAAGGAAGGCATAGGCTACTGAAGGATGTTAACGCTCTTAAAAAATCCCACGACTTCGGCCGGGTTTGAACCCGCTATCTTGGGCACAGCTGTTCAGCATGCTACCAACTACGTCACCGAAGTCGCTGGTATAGTGGAAATTACCAGGAGCAGTTTTCTAAAATCTAATTAAAGTAGACAGCATTTGGAGAATGTTTGCGAATTTTCTGGAGTCCGAAGTATTGCGTCCAGAATGTAATCTCAAGTCCTCATATAACTTAGGTCAAGTTACCACTCCAGGGATGTGGAATTCCCCAGAGGTTTAATACCCTGGTATATTTACAGCCTCGATACCTTGAAGTCGCCTCTTATTTTACTAATGTTGGGAAGCGGAATATGCAAAGTATAAGTGTGTAGGCGAGACAGCGAGTGACAAGTGCTTTGAGGCCACGCTACCACGTGCAGACCAGCTGATTTACTGTAACGAGAGCCTGTTATTAGCAAGTTCCTTTGCACGATATGCTACAGCTGCAATATAACGATAATCACGCCTCAACCAACATACGAATGAACCTTTAGGCCAGGGGTGTTTAACCTTTTTAGTAGAACTTTTCATGCTGAACAATACTTACACTCATAGTATACAGATATTTTTAACGGTTTGCTCAGCGTAAACTTAAAAAGCACACGGACGCCATGTTTTTTCGTCTTTTTCACTGAAATCGTTACTGCTTGGCTTCCTTTCATTATAAATAAATTATTTTCTACAGAAACCTTCGTCGAGGTATCCTTTACAGAATCGTGAAAACCGCATCAAAATCCATCGAGTGGTTCTCGTGATTAGCCGTGACATCCAAGAATCGGGGACTTTCTGTTATACTGTACTAAGACTAGGACAAGAAAGAATGGGAATACCGAAAATAAAAAGAAAGGGAAAATAAATCTAATGAAATTCGGTGTTTAATGATTTCAAGTTGAGAGGTGTAGAAGCAGAGGAGAACGCAGTGCTAACTGCTAATAGGGGATTACGCAGGCGACTTGTTTGTAAAGAGACGCTTGCAGACTAGACTGGACTCGGAAAGCGAATACAGTCCCAAATGAAAATTAATGAAAGAATGAATGAATGAATAATAATAATAATAATAATAATAATAATAATAATAATAATAATAATAATAATAATAATAATCAAAAACTGAAGCACTGTGCGCCTCAGAAACCTTGATCATTGGAGGCAGATCTCTTATTAAAGACGTAGAGAATCAAGAAAGGAAAATACAGGGTCATCGCAAAATAATGCCAAACCCTTTGTGTTAAACGTGTAATTCTTTCACTGACGCCAGCTGGTTAAAGTAAGTTTTGTTTTGGAGGGGACGTGCCCTTGCTATGCGCACACTAGATGCGCAGTAGCCAAGGTCATCCGGGGGCGCGCGCGCCAATGACTGCATCGCCCGACAAACTGCACCTGATTACAAAGCTGTCATTCGATTGTTTAATCAGTTTAAGAAAAGAGGGACTGAAGACAAAAAAAAAAAAACTAGGCCAGGCCGACCACAAACATCAGCATTGAACGCACGCTTTCCCAATGGTTGGATTGGTACGTGCAATCATTTCAGGAGTAACTGTCAAGAAGGCGGCAGAAATTCGCTCCTGCAGGTGCTCCAAATCCCGAATTTTTTCTGCATACACAATATTTTAAATGTACCCCCAGAAAAAATCCAAAGGCCTGAGGTCAAGACTTCATTGGCGCGCGCGCCCCCGGCCGGCCTTGGCTTCAGCGCATCAAGTGTGCGCATAGCAAGGTCACGTCCCCTCCAAAACAAAACTTACTTTGACCAGCTGGCGTTCAGTGAAATAATTACACGTTTAACATAAAGGGTTTCGGTGCTATAATGTTTTTGAAATGTTGGCATTATTTTTGGATGACCCTGTATTGAGGAAAATCCTTGCTCCAGTCTACTCAGAAGGGATCAGGATGAAACGGAAGTCTCAGGAGCTTAATCAGCTTGCTGAAAAGATCACTGACACCTTCAAGAAGAGGCGATTGGAGTTCTAGGCCACGTTCTCAGAATAGACAAGGACAGACTCACCGAAAGGATTCTCATTCTTGCCCTCTCAATGAAAGCCACTGCAGATACTGACAAGAGGACACATGTGTTTCATTGTATAAACAAAAATGAAATAAATGACACACCAAGACAGGAATCGAACTCTTGCTCTAGAGGTTTCAGTTTATGGGCTGTTGTCTGCGGTGCGGTGCTGTGTAATGGCACACAGCTCACGTATGCTCCAGCCTGCCGGTATAAATCCTCCACAACGAGCTACAGCTTAAATGTCTTCTCACACTTTCTCACATCGATCGCACACATTTAGGATCACGACCTCAGTGAACAGAAGGCAAGCAGCGGCGCAATTTCTAGCGCTAGTGGCACGCCACTATTCATGACAAACTTTAGCGCATTCCTTCAGTGTTAATCCTGGCGCAAGTGGGATACCACAGCATAGGGTGGCATCCAGGACAATCTTCAGCTCAGTCCTCCACAGCTGGCAATGCTTAACCCTTGAGAACTAGAGTGAAACAAGATGTTCAGTAAAGAACATATAGCCTACTTTCTCCTAAATGGATGGATATTGTTATAACTCTTTGACCTTTTCAGGGAGTAAAATTGAATGTTGGTTGTAGTAGCTTGTTGAAATACAACGTGCAATACCGATATTAAACATGAATATGAGGTGCCCTTCGCTAGTGCTACCTCTGTAAAAAAAAAACATTCAAATCGGTTTCACCGAGTTTTAATTGATATAGTGAATCGATTTGCACACATACATGGCCGCTTTCTGCAATCTATTGGGCTGATGACCTTGTAGATCATACAAAGATGCTTCCCACAAAAAGGTATGTTGTTGCAAAATTTGGTAGAGATCAAATGATTAGGTTGGTCGTAATATGATTTAAGCTTTGAACATTTGGGTGGCCGCCATTACGTTTCCGTCGAGATGGCGACGATATAAAACATGACACTGAGGTGCCCTTTGCTAGTGCTACCTCTGTACCAAATTTCGTTCAATTCGGTTTCACCGTGTTCGAATTGATAGGGGGGGGGGGGGGGGCAGACATTCAGAGTACACACACTCAAAGGAACACACACACAGACAAGACACACATTTTTTGGACCTGTGTAGATCACATACGTCTACTTTCATTTTTTGCAAAAATCGAAAGTAGGCTAAAAATACAACACGAGGATCGGCGTCGGGTTATTTTGACCCATAGTGTGTCCCTAACTAAGTAATTTTACAACTGGTGTCTTACTATGAACTATTCCCAGTATAAAATGTGGTTTATTCGTATTTTTCAAGTTTAACAAGCACGAAATTTTAGTAACAGTATCATTGACGGTGGCGGCCGAGCAGTCATCTCAATTTTTATTTTAAAGAAAGAAGCTGATACCAAGGTGTCCCTAGAGCCTAAACAAGAACGTGAGCTATGTCAATGTGCTGCACCAAAATAGGTGGATATTCCCCCTTATTTTTACAGATTGTCCCGACTAACCTAAGCCGAAAATTGTCACGCGAGGACTGGCGCCATGGGTAAATCTGACCCGACCGTAAATAATATAGAAATAACTTGAGTGTTCTTAACGCTATGGACATGTTACTTTTGTAGGGTGAAGTTCAAGTCCAGGAAAGAAGGTACAGTAAGTGACAGGAAATAAGGGCTGACCAAAACGAAAATATAGAGCATTATTAAGCTTCGGGTCAAAAATACCCACGCGCCAGTCCTCGTGGGTTAAAGATCTGGTATCATCTTTCATCACGGTTATCATAAGTTGTTTTGTTATTTTTCTTTGTTTTAGAAACAAGCATTGGATGTACGTTAATAACAATTGCTTCGGGTCACAAAGTTGAGAGTAAATATATTGGGGTTCATCATTCGAGCTGAAGGACATGGGAGAGAAGCTGGTATTCAGAAAGGTGTAAGGCAAGGCTGCAACTTATCACCCATACTTTTCAATCTTTACATTGAACAAGCAATGAAGGAAGTTGGAGAAAAATTTCAAGTGGAGTGAAGATTCAAGGAGAAATCATTTCAATTCTGAGATTTGCCGATGACATCGTCATATTGGCCGACACGCCTGAGGATTTGAATGAGTTTTTGAATGGTATGGACTCCGTATTGAGGAAATAATTCATGATGAAAATTAATAAATGGAATTGGAATGCAGCCGAAAAAATCAGAAACCTCTATGGACATCAAATTGGCAGGTAGGAGACTTCTGTTCCTTAGGAAGCAAAATAGCAAAGGGGATATAAAGAGTAGGTAAGCTCAGGCAATGAAAGCATTTCTACAGAGAAGGAATCTGTTGACATCGAATATAGATTTAGGTATTAGGAAGTCATTTTTCAAGGCCTTTGTCTGGATCGTGGCGCTCTATGGAAGTGTAACTTGGACTATTGGTGCAGCAGAAAAGATGAGAATTGAAGCGTGGTGTTACAGGTGAATGATTAAGATCAGATGGTTAGATAGGGTTACAAACGAAGAGGTATCAAGACTAGTGGGAGAGGAGAGATCTTTCTGGCGATTGCTAATGAAGAGAAGGGATAGGTTGGTAGGACACATACTACGACACCCAGGAATAGCAAGCTCAGTTACGGAAGGAAGGGCCGAGGACAAGAACTGTAGGGGTAGACCAAGGTTAGAATATGTTAAACAGATTGCCTCGGATGTAGGGTGTGGCAGCTATGTAGAGATGAAACTATTAGCTCAGGACAGGGAGTCATGGAGAACTGCATGAAACCAGTCAAAAGACTGAAGACTCGAACATCAGTATAAAAGTTAAATGCTGTGGCACTAGTATACCTCTGTGGTATTACAATCTAGCCATTTAATGTTTAGAAATCGGGACTCTTGCTAAACGGAGTACATTCACAACACACCCCAACGACCAACTGACAATGAGCCTAGAACTCGCTATCGACCAGCAATATTCTTGGGATTCGGGATCACTTTGTTAGCGGGACACAAAAGACAGGAAACGTTTCGTCTCGTAGGCGGATGGACAGGAAGCCAGGGTTTTCAATATTTAAAACTGGCCCGGCCGAAGGTTTGGCAGGTGGCGGTATTACAAGAAGGCGCGCCCTCGCTTCCGCTTCAATGAGGAAGTAACAACTTGTCGGCTTTAACCGCCAACACACTCGCACGTCCACAACTTCAACTGTACACGTGTCCGAATTCTCTGAAGTGCAAATACCAATAACTGGCGTCATAAAGAACCTATCAATAAATATGGTGTTGAAAACCTCCACGCTAAGAAAGAATATTTGTTATGTTTAGGTGGTCTGAAAATTGATGGTTGTCATCTACGTTTCTGAATTAAGATCTGTCCAGTGCCATATCTCTTGAGATGTATTTCCTTTTTCAACTTCAAGCAGCCTGTTGCTCATAGCTTTGTTTGAGCGAGTAAATCGATGATTATTCTTATTATTATTATTGTTATTATGATTATTATTATTACAAAGTTCCAATAATAAAAATAGCTTGCCACGGTGGGTGAGTGGTAAACGTGTCGGTTTACTAACCCCATGCTTGCAGGATAAGTGATTTTTGAAAGGCGGCAAAAATTACGACACCATGTCATACGATGTTGGCATGTCAAAGAACCCATTTGAATTCAGTAGGCCGTGTTCATAATGGCAAAATAATCTCGGGAGTTTCCGTCAACATTACGTTCCTCATTTCTCTACAAGAAAGCGCTATAGTGTTCAAGGAGCTTAGATATCTAACCTCCTTGACTTTCATAGTACTTCAAGGATCAACGAAATTCGACATGCAAGCTACCCTCTGGGAGTCAAATAACAAAGCTTGGACCCGGCACCCGAGGTCATACGATATTATATAATAATAATAACATTAATAATAATAATAATAATAATAATAATAATGCATTAACACGCTCCTCTTTTTTTAACCTATCTCTCTCTCCCTCCTTCAAAAGTGCTGAAATAGCTAGGGATTCACGGCTCACCAGGCAAGCTGCAATTGTTTGCATGACTCATGCACGTAAGACACATTTTACGTATGAACAGTCGAGTTTAATCTGCATCTTTTGTGTTACTCATAACACAGGGATGTCCAATTATGTTTACTGTACATAGAAAATACAATTTCACAAAACGATGAAGTTTCTGATTTGTGATCGCGAGCAATATTTGGCTCTTATAACGAGGGCACCAAATATCATTTAACCCTTTATAGGGCAAACCTACTTTTTATTTTTACGCGGACTTGCATTTTAATTTATTATTATTATTATTATTATTATTATTATTATTATTATTATTATTATTATTATTATTATTATTTGTATTATTATTAATGTTATTTTTGTTTCTCTAATTTTAATGTTTATATATTTAATTTACATTTTTAATTTGTGTTCTTATAGATTTAATTTTGATATTTCTTTAAATTTAATTAATTACTTAATTAATTGTGAATTGAATTTTACAATTATTTTAATATTTTTTTTATATTTATATTTATTTTTTCATTTTTATATTTCTTTTATTATTGTCATTTAATTTTAATGAGTGTTTTTAATTTATGTATTTATAAGCTATTCTTTTACACTTTAATCATTAAGCTTCTTAGATTTTATTTGTTTAAAAATGTTATCCAGCACATTACGTGATGCAGATTTTTAGAAATACTAGTATTTTGGCATGAAATTTCTCCGAAATTTGACTGAAAGAAGATTCTTCTTCTTCTTCTTCTTCTTCTTCTTCTTCTCAACTGGTGGGTAACATGCATGTCTTCCAAAACGTCTTCTTTCTCTGGCCTGAAGTTTCAAATGGCGATAAGTGTGCTTGCCTTTAATGCTGTCTATAAATTGAGTCCTTGGTCTTCCTCGACTCCTCTTACCTTCTAGCTTCCCTTCGAAGAGTGTGGTGCACCAGTCAAAATGACGAATCAAATGGCCAACAAAACTATTCCTTCTTCTGTTTAAGGATTCAACCAAGGTACGTGACTCATTTGCTCTTTTGAGAACATTCACAATCGTGACTTTATCAGTCCAAGGTATCTTTAGTAGTCGTCGCCAGCACCACATCTCGAATGCCCTAAGTTTCGATACATCTGTTTGTCACAGAGTCCATGTTTCAGAGCTAAAGATTCAACCATCGGCATTTTTGAAAGCATAAACTGTCTTTATGACAGGGGGTTAATATAGAAACCGCTATCCCATGGAGGGTTAAAGAGCGCTATGGTGCTCGCGTGCACTAGGTTGAGAACGCCTGCTCTAAATTAACGAAGAAGACAAACAATTATAAACAGCAAAGCGTTCATTTTGGTGGAGTAGTTATTAGGTGCTAACTTATGTAACATGAGGCAATAATATGTTGTTTATTTAGAGGTAAAACGGTTTAATGGTTTGAGAATGTTAAAGCAATAGGTTGAAAAGGAGAGAAAAAACAGAGTATCACAATAGCAGAATATAAATCACAAGACTGTTGATCTAATAAAAACAGTTTTTAAACGCTCGTTTATCCTGTGACTTAAAACGCAACATATGCGTCCACCGGATTAGCGACTGACGGGAGGGGTTTTGTTATGGAGCCAAAGGAGAGTCTTTGTCCTCTCCGATACAACACACCAAAACAAGAGTTGGCACCGGAGCCAAACGCGTGACAATAGCGGGTACGCGAGGGGGTGGCTGCAGCCCACTCTAAAACATGAAAAAGTCCTCCCATAAAATATCCACCTTTTGTAATGATGAAAAAAAGATATGAGGGAGATAGAGAGAGATCTCTCTTTTGTATTACTATTTGAAGTCAATGAGGAAAGAGCCGAGGCATAGGGGTGAAGGGAGAGCGTTGACGGCATTAAACAACAGGATGGACAAATGTTGTACACGGCGTACATGCCACAATGATGATGCCAATTCGAAGAGATTTTACATTTCAGCTTATTGTTCACAACCATACAAACTGCACTGGCCGGGCTGAATGATAGAGTGCGCCTGCCTGATGCAACCCACTCTACAACACACATGGTTCTGGTGATTCACTAGCTGCAGAGCAAGCTGCAGCGCGGTTGGGGGGGAAAGGGGAGGAGGTTTCATGGCACCCTCGCGATACAGTAGCCAGATACCAAAAATTAGAACAAGAAGGCACTGTAATGTGCCAACAATGCAAAAGCTGGCGCTAGCATATAACAAGAATGATAACGAGGATATTTCCAAATAACAAGAATGTTAACGAGGGTATTTCCAAATATCAACAATGATAAAGAGGGCGTTTCCAAATAACGAGAATGATAAAGAGGATATTTCAAAATATCAACAATGATAAAGAGAGCAATTTACTGAACCCTCAATCAGCACCAACAGAAGATAATTCTTAGCGACTATTTGAAATTCCCGAAACCCAAACCAGTGCTGCATAGAGATGCATGCTTAAGAATATAGCATCTGCTATTACGCAGGGAAATCAAGAGAGAGACAGAGATGTCCTTCTTGACAAGAAGAAGTAAAGAAACCGCTTTTGCCAATTACCGGTAGTTCCAGGACTAAAATCTGTAGATTTGTATCAGATAATTCTTCCTCACTCGTCGACTGCCATTTCCTCCATAAATGGCAGATAAAATGAATGGTGAACACCTGACGACACGTCAGGACACTGGAGCGATGAACTCAGCGTCGGCCAGGCAGATGGCACGCACTGTCGTACCTGCATCCGGAGTAGTCTACACCTTGGTGAAGGAACGGAAGTGCGTGGTCAGCCACCGCTGCACCTTGAGGTAGGCAGTCTTATCTTCATTGTAGAACAAGTGTCTGAGGAATTGTCTCGGAAAACACAATAGCAGGTATTTCCTCGCATTCTAGAGTCGTACAAACTCACCACCTTGCTCAAAGGGCGGGAGGTTGATCCTCACTTGTGCGTTAATCATTTGCATTTGTGACTCACCGAGCAATTTCAATTGAAATCATGTTCACTTACTCATTTCTCAGTTATACGTTTTCTCGAATATACGTTACATTATTCTGATACCTACTGTACATTAGAAAATAATGTTCTCTTTTACATGCAATCGCTAGAAATCAAGTTTTGAATTAAGTTCGAAGCGGTCAATAATAATAATAATAATAATAATAATAATAATAATAATAATAATACTCATAACAATACTATATTTATAATTAACACGGTTATTAAACCTGCTAGTGAGACACTGACGTTACACACCAAGGGTGACTTGGAAAAAATCCTCACAGAGGAAAGAAAAATACGAAGGACGTCCAGAAAGTAAGTTCCGTTTGGTAATAACATTAAATTGTGTACAGATACAGAACAATTATTTATTGCACAAAATTCTACAACCCTTAAACTACTTTTCCACATAGCTGCCGAAATGTTGCAGGCATTTGTCGTAGCGTGGCACGAGTTTTTGTATACCTTGTTCTAGACGTGTGCCGCCTGTGTCTTCAACTAGTTGTACGTTCCGATGCAGCGCAGTTCCGCATATGCGCGGTAGACTTTCTGTATCAAGGAGAAGAAACGTGCGCCATTTGGAGAGCGCTGTCAGCCACGTACGCGTTGTTGTGCATGTTTACTTGTACAATGTCGGTGTTGATTGAAAATCCCGCCGCTTGTGAAATCAGATCTGTGATTCGTTTTCTGAATGCTAGGAAAGTACCAATTGAAATTTATTGGCAAATTTGCGAAGTGTATGGACAAAATACGATGAGTGATTCAATGGTGAGAAGCTGGGTCCGACAGTTCAATGAAGGACGTAGTGAAGTGCACGATGAAGAACGAAGTGGGCGTCCATATTTGGTTACAGAAGAACTGGTTCACGCGATTGATGACAAGATCCGCGAAAACCACAGGTTTACAATTAGTGCTCTCGCTATGGAATTTCCCCAAATCTCACGATCACTAATTCATGAAATTGTTACCGAAAAACTGAACATTCGTAAACTTTGCCGACGATGGTTACCAAAGATTCTTACGGAGCAACACGAAACAAAACAGATGGGTAGTGCACTTCAGTTTTTGACCCGTTGCAATGAAGGCGGCGAAGAATTTCTGACACAGATAGTCACAGGAGATGAAACTTGGGTTTCTTACGACACCCCTGAAAGTAAGCGGCAATCAATGGAATGGAGGCACACTTCATCCCCAGCAAAGGTTAAGCCGAAACAAATCTTGACACCTCGGAAAATGATGTGCACAGTGTTCTGGGACTGGAAAGGCATCTTACTCATTGATTTATTACCGCGTGGTCAAACAATCAACGCAGATGCTTACTGCGAGACACTTAGGAAATTGCGCCGCGCAATACAGAATAAGCGCCGAGGGTTGCTGTCAAAAGGTGTTGTTTTTCTTCACGACAACGCACGACCACACACTGCAAATGTGACGAAAAACCTCCTACAGGGATTTGGCTGGGACGTGTTTGACCACCCTCCGTACAGTCCTGACCTCGCTCCTAGCGACTTTCATCTGTTCACACATCTCAAGTCTTTCCTTGGCGGTCAACACTTCAACAATGACGACGAGCTGAAAGAAGATGTTTCCAACTGGTTGAAGACACAGGCGGCAAACTTCTATGAAGAAGGTATCCAAAAACTTGTGCCACGCTATGACAAATGCCTGCAAAAGTTCGGCAGTTATGTGGAAAAGTAGTTTAAGAGGTGTAGAATGTTGTGCAATAAATATTTTTTCTGTATCTGTACACAATTTAATTTTATTACCAAACGGAACTTACTTTCTGGACGTGCCTCGTAATAAGGACAACTATAAGACCAAAGCACACAGATGAAGAATACAGGCTTCACTCCAGGTACACCACAGATAAATTGTCCAACCTTGCAGCAGACATCAGAAATAGTAATTCAGTGTTACAGTCACATTTATGTCGCATATGGAGAAAACGACTTACAACATAATCACTTAAACAACGGCCTTCAAAATAACTACTGCAAAAAATACCTTGAGCTTAGCCGAGTGAGGTGGAGCCAGGCTCTAAGACTGCAGAGGGGTACTAGACTAAATTCGAAACTAGGAGGTCCAAATTCGGAAATGGCATCGGCATACTAGTGTGTTTTTCTGCGTTTTTATTTTCACGTTCCTTCCAATTAAATGCAAGGATGCTAGGGTAACTTATTTCAAATCTTGGAACACCTACCTTAAGCCGCGTTTACACCAAATGTGAAGTACTTAAATTAGGAGGTAGGGCCGTGGCACGATACTTGGAGGTGATATTTAATGTGTCCATAAACAATGCGCAAATCCCAGATGACTGGAAAAGAGCTACGGTAGTCCCAATATTTAAGGGAGGGAGCAGACTTGAATTGGGCAACTACAGGCCGGTTAGCCTTACGTTCATCGTTTGTAAGCAGATGGAGCATCTCATTTGCGACTACTTGAGGGAACAGTGGGAAACATTATCATGGTTTAATGAAAGGCAGCATGGATTTCGGAAAGGTTACTCATGCGAGAGTCAGATGCTATCACTTTTTCAAGACATTAGCGAATCGTTAGACCATGGAGTTTCAGTCGACGCCGTGGTTATAGATTTTGCGAAGGCATTTGATGTCGTGCCGCATGACATGCTACTCCATAAATTAGCTTCGACGAAGATTGATAGAAGAGTAATTTTATGGATCCAAGAATTTTTGACGGGTCGTTCCCAGAAAGTGAAAGTCGAAGGCATATTCTCGGATGAAATTACCGTAACATCGGGTATCCCTCAGGGCAGCGTAATCGGAACTTTGTTGTTTTTGGCGTTTATAAATGACTTACCAAATGGAATTCGCAGTGACTGTCGATTGTTTGCGGATGATTGTGTAATATATCGAAAGATACTTGACTCACAAGACAATGCAGTGCTGCAAGAGGACCTGAACCTGGTCTATAAGTGGGCGATTGTAAATAAAATGAAAATAAACACAAGAAAATGTAGTCTCTTAAAAATAGGGAAAGTGCGAAGGCAGGATTTTCAATATAACATTGGCTCGGAAATACTTGTAGAAGAAGATTCTTGCAAATATTTGGGCGTTAACGTAAGGAATGATATGAAATGGAGTAGTCATGTAGGATGTGTAGTTTCAAAAGCTTACAAATCCCTGCACTTTGTAATGAGGGTATTAAAAGGAAGTAGTACCTCTGCTAAAGAATTAGGCTATTTGTCACTTGTAAGACCTATTCTGGAATATGCCTCGGCGGTTTGGGATCCATATCAAGTAGGGCTCATCAATGAGTTGGAAATGGTACAAAGAAAGGCCGCTAGATTTGTGCTCAGTGACTTTAATCCCAGGAGCAGTGTGAGCCGTATGTTAAAGAAACTTGGGTGGGAATCACTGGAGGCTAGGAGGATGAAATCTAGACTCTGCGCTATGTACAACACGTATACAAATCAACCAGCATGGGGTGAGCTTAGCAAACGATTGGGAAAGCCCACTTACATGGGTAGGAGCGATCATCCTTTCAAAGTTAAGGGCCGACCACAGCGAACAAATTATGGTAAATATTCTTTTGTAAACCGTGCCATTGATAACTGGAACTCTCTACCTGCCGCAGTCTTAGAGCCTTTTCCCAAACATATAGGTGTGTTTAAGAAAAGACTGACTATTTGTGTAAATACTCCAGTTTAATTGTTGTATAATTGTTATTGAATTGTTATGTATAATTATGTATTGTTATGTATAATTATGTATTTGTTATGTATATCCAATTTGCCACCGGGGGACACTCCCCCCATTGCAAATAAATGAATGAATGAATGAATGAATGAATGAACTTTCGTTGACAACATGTTGACAACAAAAGTTGGCAACAAATGCTGGCAACAATGTTGGCGAATATCGAGAATGGTAATACTTGTTGACAACAATTTAGCTCATTTTTGGCGCGTTTCGCCAGTTGCATTCTGCATTCCGAGATGTCAACACTAGAGGAACTCGCGGCGATAGCAGCAGCGTGTGTCATTATAGGTAAAACGAGAAGGCCGAAGAGAATCTGGGTAAGGCCCCCGATCCACTTTTCTTCTTCTTAAGCTCTCTTTGGAACTGTGCAATTAAAGATCTAACTTTTGCTTGAACTTATGAATTGGTGGTTTTCATTTCCCGTGAAATGTCATTCTATGCATAGTTCTTGAGGTTTTTGTTTTTAAGTCTGGGTCCATCGGGTTCAAGAGAACTGGTTGCTCACGATAGAGCTCGATCAAATTCAGGACATAATCCCGCGACCAACCAAAATGACTTAAGGAGTTGTCCATATTGACTTGCACTTCGACAGTTCGACACCACAAACAGAAGTCCAGTACTACCAGCAACAGCCGTGACTAGAGTGAAGCCGTGTCGGCCAACCACGTGCGCTGGACAGTTGAAGGGGAATTGTTGCCAACATTGTTGCGGGTCACTTTAAGTACCGACAACATTGCTGCCAACAAATGTTAACAACACTCTTTGATCTTTACTGACTGCTGGTGGGTAATGTTGCAAACACTTTTTTGGTGTTGGCAGCATTGTTGGGAGCAATGTTGACAAAAATTTTAGTACGATTTTTGTAAATGTTGTCAACATTTGTTGGCAACACTGTTGTCAACTCCGGTGTAAACGCGGCTTAAATGGTAAATCCAAACTACAGTCATCAGAACAATGCAGGTTATCACAGTATACTCCCAAGTACTGTACATGTGACATGAGCAAAGATGCCCCCAAACCCAAATTAAAGCAACAACAAGGTACTGAATTTGAATAATTTTAGTTCTTAATTGAACTCGAATAACATACTTGGGTTGTGTCCAGATTGCGAACATTCCGGATTGCGTTTACCTCTTTAGCAGTCCAGATTGCGGTCTCTTTCATTTTAGGGAAGAACTATAAACATTCCAGCGTTCAGATTGCGGTCACTTTTCTTGGGAGACCGGTCCTTGGTTCTTGGTTCTTCCCGACTGACTCATACCTTCCGTAAGTTTTGTGGATAACAAGGGGAAACTGATATTTCACTACCTAACCAAAGAATACAGTTCAGTGCTCAGCTGAGCACACCCCATAAAACTTCGCTTAAAAAATCAAGTCCCCTCCCAATCTGACAGCACCTCGTAAAGCAATGATTATAACATTTTCAGTCTTAGGAATAGAAACGTTTCAGGATCGGAATCGACGACCTTCACTTTAAACCAAATTGTTTTAACGGGAAATTTTATACTTACAGGGTATAATTTTTAATTTCTGCCCCTCTCCTCCCATTTGAGACGCGAGATATCTATTTTTATAATAGGTAGCCTACTGTATATAGTGAAAAACTTTCTTTTTATTACCTCGAAAAATTCGTCTCGTAAAAGTAATTTGTTCTGCGTTTGATTTTAAATCCCCTTTGTAATCAATGTTTGTCCGCGCCCCCTCCTACACACAAAATTAAACATTTTAAGTTTTAGGTTTATTAACATTCCAAAGAGAACTGACATATGGCATGTCCCTCAACATTGGCAAGAGGGGTGGAAGTGAAAGGTGAGGACATCCCCAAGGGAGTTACAACTCCCAAGAAAAGTGACCGCAATGTGGACGCTGGTATGTTTATAGCTAGGCTTGCCATATTTTTGGTGAGTGTAACCGGGACACATTAATTACCGGGGGGAATACCCCCCAGTGTAGCAAAATGGTGAGTCTTAAGCCTTCTTTTTAAGCCTCGCAAGTAATGGGAGGGGGGAATCTGGCAACCTAAATTGTTAGTTCTACACACCTTTCAAAAATAAAAAAGGAATTTTTGCTGCATAAAAATATATAATTTTTCCTTTTTAATGATATTATTTTCTGGTGCCTAAAA
This sequence comes from Meconema thalassinum, assembly GCA_946902985.2. NCBI lineage: Eukaryota > Metazoa > Arthropoda > Insecta > Orthoptera > Tettigoniidae > Meconema > Meconema thalassinum. The sequence continues at coordinate 515,829,396 of OX336393.1, read as the reverse complement.
CACAAACACATTACAAATTTTTTTTTTTTTTTTTTTTAGTCGTTTACCCTCCAGGTTGGTGGAACCCACGGACTCAGCGAGGGGACTCACCACTACCGCCTCTACGGGCAGTGTCCTAGAGCTGGGAACATCGAATCGGAAGGGATACAACTGGTGAGGTGGGATTGGCACCTCGCCCAGGCGGCCTCACCTGCAAAGCGAACAGGGGCCTCATGAGGGAAGGTAAGGGATGGTTAGGATGGATAGACAAGGAAGCGGGAAGGAGGCGGCCGTGGCCTTGAATAAGGTACCATCCCGGCATTTGCCCGAAGACGAAGTGGGAAACCACGAAAACCACTTCGAGGATGACTGAGGGGAATCGAACCCCCTCTACTCATTTGGGCCACCCGAGGCTGGGTAGACCCCGTTCCAGTCCTCGTACCACTTTTCAAATTTCGTGGCAGAGCCGGGAATCGAACCCAGGACCTCCGGGGCGGCAGCTAACCATGCTGACCGCTACGCTACGGAGGCGACTTACAACAACAAAATACGCACTAAATCTCAAACTAAAACCCACACTACTTTTTTTTATATATAAACATAAACAACACAACTAAAAGATTCGCAGATAGTGTGATAAAATAACGTTTGCGGGCGTTGTCTGCACTCATCTATTCCAGGGGCTACCGTTACGAGCTCAGCGCGATTAACGGTAGCCATTGGTCTAGCAAAAGTGACGTCACCTCGCGGACACTGGCGAGTCCCACAGCACTGCAGCACCTGCCTATATTTTGCTTGAGGACCATTTTCTTAATATATACCGGTTATTAGCTACGTAATTGCACTCAGCTTTTGATCTACTAATGTTGGAAATTTTCTGAATGATGTTGAAAATAATGACGATGACTTAACACATCGGGTCGACGGATACAACTGGGGAGGCGGGACTAGCGCCTCACCTGCAAAGCGAACAGGGGGCCTCATGAGGGATGGGACGTGATGGGAAGAATGGGAGGGATAGACAAGAAAGAGGGAAGGAGGCGGCTGTGGCCTGACGGTAGGGACCATCCCAGTATTAGCCTGAAGAAGAAGTGGGAAACCACGGAAAACCACTTCGAGAATGGCTGAGGTAGAAATCGAACCCCCTCCACTCATTTGGACCACCCGAGACTAAGTAGACCCCGTTCCAGTCCTCATACCACTTTTCAAATTTCGTGGCAGAGCCGGGAATCGAACCTCGGACCTTCGGGATGGCAGCGAAGCACGCTGACCACTACGCAACGGAGGCGACTGTTTAAACATTACATTTAATAAAATTGTCCTTTTACCGCCTCGAGCCCCTCAGCTAATCCGGGCCCGGGGTACAGCTCCGCGTGCCCCTCCCTTTCGTCGGCCTGATGCCAGTTACGTATATTCTTCGAAGAAACTGCACCAACGCGTAATTTCTTCTTCAGAGGCAAACCCAATAATTCATTTGGTGGTCCCGTTCGTAATCCTATGGTAAAAAATGTGCAGATCAAACTAGGGCAGTTCTAGCAATGACGCTATCCCTTCGCCTGCATCTTAAATCCACAGCTTTTGAACTTCATTATCGTAAGAAAATGAGTGGTAAATCACTTCAGAATTTCTACGGCCATTGTTTTGTACTCAGAAACGGCACAGTTACGGTGACTACCCATTTTTAAAAGCGCATTATTTAACCTCTAAATGGATCATACAACTACATTAAAAAGCACGTTTTCTACTTCAGGCGACACTGGCTTGTCCGCGAAATGACGTCAGCGTAAAGGGAGCCACCTGGCGACTGAAGCGGGAACTGCTATATCGGCCTACCTGATAGTATTCTAGTTACGGCCGATAACCTAGATGTTAGGCCCCTTAAAACAACAATTATCATCATATTCTAGTTACCTTGCATCTATTCTTTCTTTCCGTACTTCCCCGACTGAGACCGCAATAGACTCGCTCAGCCAGAGAGTAGAGGGGGCTGGCAGCGCTAGTCAAATAGTTCCGGCGTTTGCTCACAGGTTACACTACCCTCGCAACGCGCTGAATTAGCAGTTTGGGCTATTGTTTTGCGTCATTCGTTTGAATTCTTCTGAACTCTTCAACGCTGCGCGCGATAGTCAACGATGTTGATTGTTGAAAAGTAACCGATTCATAAAAAAATATTTTTTATTTAATTTTATTTAGTCAATTTACCCTCTAGGTTGGCGGTTCCCACGGACTCAGCGAGGGAACTCACCACTACCGCCTCTACGGGCAGTGTCCTGGAGCTTGGAACATCTGGTCGGGATGGATACAACTGGGGAGGTGTGATCAGCACTTCGCCCTGGCGGCCTCACCTGCAAAGCGAACAGGGGCCTCATGAGGGAGGGGAAGGGATGGAAGATAGGGATGGATAGGCTAGGAAGAGGGAAGGAGGCGGCCGTGGCCTTACAGTAGGTACCATCCCGGCATTTGCCCGAAGACGAAGTGGGAAACCACGGAAAACCACTTCGAGGATGGCTGAGGTGGGAATCGAACCCCCTCTACTCATTTGGACCACCCGAGGCTGAGTAGACCCCGTTCCAGTCCTCATACCACTTTTCAAATTTCGTGGCAGAGCCGGGAATCGAACCCAGGACCTCCGGGGCGGCAGCTAACCATGCTGACCGCTACACTACGGAGGCGACTAAAAAAATCTTAAACACATAAATTCATTACTTTTTACATCATACAGCCGTATTCCGGGACATCGACAAAACCGGGCGGGACACCGGGACAAGAGCAAAATTCCGGGACTGTCCCGGTCAAACCGGGACGTATGGCAAGCCTATTTATAGCTCTTCCCTAAAATGAAAGTGACCGCAATCTGGACTGCCAATGAGGTGAACGCAATCCGGAATGGTCGCAATCAGGAAGACACCCATACTTGCATAGATACATTCACAGCATTACCTTCGTTGTGAGTTAACCAACAGTATTTAGCAGTCACATAACGCCACAGGTTTCATGAAATGGCAGTCGTGTGCGGATATTGTATTTATCTTCTGTGGTTTCAAAACACAATACACCAACCCTTCGAATTAATTTGTGAAGTTGCTCATCGTAAGCGAATTTTTACAAATAAATATTCATTTTTATAAAAATCCTAGCAGGCAGCAATTCAAACTTGTTCCTATTATTCCGTTGGCTCAAAAATGAAATACAAGGCTATACAAAGCATTTTAAATAAACACAGAAATCTAACAATGCTGAGCTTGCAATACTAGGTAAATAAACGCAAAATATATATATTTTATTTTAGCTGTTCCAAAAGAGCTATTCTCTACTTCTGCTTCCACTGAATTTCATTGCAGTCTTTAAAACAGTATTATGAGCTCTGACCAACAAGGCACGAGAAGAGCGGGGAACATTATAAAGAGTCGACAATGAAGCTTGGGTAGCAGATCGCTTGCCATGCTCCCGCTTCGCAAGTGCCCTTATTATTCCAAGAAACGTTAGCTAACGAAAGGCACAGTCAGCTCACCGTATACTCTCTTCCTTAATGTTCCTAATAGTACATTATGCAACGAGCCTATAATGGCAATAATTAAGGCACGAGTATATTTATAAAACGAGCGTAGCGAGTTTAATTTCCATACGAGTTGCATACGACTGTATATGTTCGACGATAATTATAACTTGCTTGCCACGGTGGGTGAGTGGATAGCGTGTCGGTCAACTAATCCCCAAGATTGCAGGTTCGCTCCTGGCCGTGGTAAGTGTTTTTTTTTTGAAAGGCGGAAAAAATACGTCACGCATGTCATACGATGTTGGCATGTCAAAGAACCCATTTGAATTCAGTAGGCAGTGTTCATAATGGTAAAATTAATCTCGGGAGTTTCCGCCAACACAAAGTTCTTCATTTCTCTACTAGAAAGCAATATAGTGTTCAAGGAGCTTAGATATCTAACCTCCTTGACTTTCATAGTGATTCAACAACGAAATTCGACATGCAAGCTACCCTCTGGGTGTCAAATTACAAAGCTTGCACCCGGCACCGAGGCCATACGATATTAATATTATTATTATTATTATTATTATTATTATTATTATTACCGTATTATTATTACCGTATTATTATTATTTATAACTTTATTTATGTTTTAACATAAATATTCATAAATATATGTGGGATTCAGTAACTTCAGTTTGTGAACAGAGCGCGCTGAGTGGTTTGCTGACTGAACAGAGTGCATGCGTGGGTCAAAGAATTTCGAAAGCAGAGACCATTTACTTTGCTTGGCAAAGCTATTGTTTACAGCCTGCATGATGTCTAGTGCCGATTAGAACTAGCATTCACTAATATTGCCATCGAAGTCGTTTGAAAGCAATGCGCTGTGTAGAAATTGGTGTTGAGGATATTAAGGTACAGTGCTATTTCTTGTCTCATATTCGCCAGTTTATTTACGCGAACATATGGGACGGTGCACTTTCCATGTCAGTAATTTTTGTACAACTATGCTGTGTTGCTAACTTCCGGTCGTAGATTCATAAATTTCTTGCATATGTCATAGTATTTTCTTGTTACCGTAAGGGTTCGTGCTGATTTTGTCTTTGTGTTTGGGATTGTAACTACAATGGTTGATCCTGTTACGGCTGTGAGTTTGTGTCATCACTCGCCGCATGAGTCACAACTGCCCCAGGGCTGGGCTGTGCCCTGCCTCCCGTATTGCGTGCGCCTTATGCAACAGGGCTACTAGGACAAAGGGGTAGTCCAGAATATTCGTGACTGGACCAGCGATGGAAACCTCGAAAAGCCGTGAACCCTGGATGGATCTAGAAGCATTTATTGAGTCGCCGGCCTGCTATATAAGTGCGACATGTCAAGCAGTTGTTGTTGTTGTGTTTTACGAGCGAGTGCGAGCGCGTATCCTGAGCGACAGAAGTGTGGAGACTTGCGAAACCGACTAGTGAAGCCGATTCTCGTGACAGCGAAGGGAGTGAGGAGCTTACAGGGGACTGCCTGTGTTTTGAGCGAGTGTGCTTACTAGTGCGAAGAGAGGTCAATGTGGTGAGTTGCAAAACAGTGAGTGACAAGAGCTAGTGCAGCTATTTCCATCCAGCGTACGGGGCCACCTCATTACGAGGGATTAACTGTGGTCTGTTGACAAGTGAAAGGGAAAGTATTCTCGACGTGAGGAAACTGGAGTAAGGTAATAATTGCTGTTGAGTAGTGTATTTTTCTGGCTGCAATAAAATTAATTATTTCTTTAAGCAGTAATTGGTATTGTGCTTTATACCCACCGTAATCCAGTTAACAAAGGTACCACTAGGGGGTGGCACGCAACAACTGGTGTCAGAAGCCGGATTACGAACTCAAGCACAACACCTGACGGTCCTGGTTTCAAAACCCGAGCAGGTCATTTTCTCTAATTTTCCTGTGAGTGCATGCCCTTTACAAGACAAACAACTAAAATGGAGGAGAAATTGGCAGCATTGCTAGAAAAGTTAAATGGCATGGAAACCAAGATGGAGGACAGCCAGAAGAATTTAACCAAGGAGCTAACTGCCAAATTAGAAGACGGCCAGAAGAAGCTAGAAGACGGCCAGAAGAAGATGGTAGACGGTCAAAATAAGTTAGCGGAGGACCTAACTGCCAAACTAGAAGACGGCCAGAAGAAGATGGAAGACGGTCAAAATAAGCTAGCGGAGGACCTGAAGAGGATAGAGGACGGCCAGAAGAAGATGGAAGACGGTCATAATAAGTTGACACAGGACCTGAAGAAATTAGAACTGGGTCTGTGTGAGGAAGTCACGGCAGTGGAAAAGAAGTTCGACGCCTTACAAGTGGAAGTTGCCGAGCTGCGCCAACGCCCGCTGATGGGGGTGGAGGAGAAATTCAACGTCTTACAAAAGGAAGTTGCCGAGCTGCGCCAACGCCCACTGACGGGGGTGGAGGAGAAATTCAACGCCTTGCAAGTGGAAGTTGCCGAGCTGTGCCAACGACCGCTGATGGGGGTGGAGGAGAAATTCAACGCCTTACAAGTGGAAGTTGCCGAGCTGTGCCAACGCCCGCTGATGGGGGTGGAGGAGAAATTCAACGCCTTACAAAAGGAAGTTGCCGAGCTGCGCCAACGCCCACTGACGGGGGTGGAGGAGAAATTCAACGCTCTACGAGAGGAAGTTGCCGAGCTGCGCCAACGCCCGCCCACCGTTACACCGGGAATATCAGGAACGGGACATAGCAGAGTGACGCCCCCAACCTTCGACGGGAAGGTCCCGTGGAGCACCTACTTACGTCAGTTCGAGGCGGCCTGTTCCATAAATAACTGGAACAACACAGAAAAGGCTACAGCTCTCATTGTAGCGCTGAGAGGTGACGCCCTTAACGTCCTTCAGGCCATCCCGACTGGATCCCAGGACTACGCTTCCCTGATCGCCCATATGGAGTCCCGATATGGAGATAGCCATCTTCAGCAGGCCTATCAGATGCAGCTCCGGACCCGGGTACAGAAGAACGCGGAAACCCTGCAGGAGTTCGAGATGGACATCGCACGCCTCGTAAGGCTCGCCTACCCAACAGCGCCGGCCGACTTTCTGGTGCAGATAGCGACGCAGACTTTCACCGACGGGCTACGGGATTCGGACACTCAACAGGCACTGCGTCTCGCGCGCAATAAGACCCTGGCAGATGCGCTGAGCCACGCACTTGAGTTCGAGACGGCAAAACAGGCATCCAGAATGCACGCGCGGGTGCGTCAAGTGGACGTCGACGAACCAGTAAAAACCAACGAGACCAAGTCACTGGCCGACGAATTAATGGAGGCGCTAAGCCGTTTCTTCGATAGTCGCGGTACCACCAGCAACGACAAGGCCGGAAGACAACCGGAGAGGCGGCCCGGAAGAGGACTACCAACCTGCTGGGCCTGCGGTAAGAAAGGCCACCTGAGCAAGGACTGCGATGATCGCCGCCGCCGAGGGTATCCGACGGGAAATCAGTCGTCTGAAAACCGAGCGGCCCAGGGAAACGAGTATTAGCTAGCCTTGGGGGGCAAAGGTTGGCTTGTGACAGTCGTCAAGCCCCAGCAGTCCAAGTGCGTGTGACGAAGTTACGGAGGGACAATAGCAGCCTGATGGTCGACGGAGTCGTCAACGGAGTGAGCTGGCCCATTCTGATCGACACGGGAGCGTCGAGGACCATCGTCAATCCCACCGTGATCCCGAAGTGGAGAGTGCAACCCACACAAAGGAACCTCCAGCTAATAACCGCGACCGGAGAGACCGCACCGGTACATGGCGAAGCATCACTGGAGCTCGTCATTGGTCGACGGGTGGTGAAGCATCCAGTGCTTGTGGCTGACGTATCAAACGAAGTGATCATCGGACTGGACTTCCTGGACCAGAGCAACATCATCTTGGACTTGAGTACCAACACTCTGCACTTCGGAGGTGAGGAACTTGCTTTGCAACCAGAACACGAGGCAGTCACGGCACGACGAGTAAGGCTGAGAGAGGACGTCATCGTTCCTGCCAGGACGGAGTTCAGCGCCGCCGTAATTGTCGACGGAACTGCTGAGGGAGTGGCGGCTGTCATCGAGCCAAAATATGAGGACATCCAGACAAAAGGATTGCTAGTTGCCAAGACCCTCATCAACACGACGCCTCGGCCGTACGCCCGCCTGTCCAACCTGAACGACTACGATATTACGGTTCACCGGGACACCAACCTAGGAGTCTGCGAGCCCGTTACCTGGATTGCCCGCATCACAGAAGCGACGGACGGACACCTGCAGACGGACAACCGAAGAAGACGCGCCCTGCCAGAAGAACTACAGAAGCTGTACCAAGGATCCCAGGACCATTTAGACGAAGAGCAATCACGCCAACTTCAGGACCTGCTACGCGAATTCCAGGATGTCTTCTCCGTGGGGAGTAAAGACTTCGGCAGGACAAGCTTGGTCCAGCACAGAATCGACGTTGGGGACAGCGCACCGATTAGGGCCCCATTCCGACGTGTCCCGCTCGCCAAGCAAGCCGAAGTCGACCGGATGGTAGAAGAGATGAAGGAGCAAGGGGTGATCGAGCCATCACATAGTCCTTGGAGTTCTCCGGTCGTGCTTGTGAAGAAGAAGGACGGTTCCACCAGGTTCTGCGTGGACTACAGGCGGGTGAACGACGTCACGAAGAAGGACAGCTACCCTCTACCCCGGATCGACGACACGCTGGACACCATATCAGGGTCAAGATGGTTCTCCACCTTGGATTTGAAGAGTGGCTACTGGCAGGTGGAGGTCCACCCTAAGGACCGCGAGAAAACGGCGTTCTCTGTGGGCAGCGGGCTCTGGCAGTTCACCGTCATGCCATTCGGTCTGTGCAACGCCCCTGCGACCTTCGAAAGGCTAATGGAGTCCATTCTGAGGGGACTACACTGGAAGACCTGCCTGGTATACCTAGATGACGTCATCGTTCTGGGGAGGAGCTTCGAGGAGCACTACAGCAACCTGAAGGAGATCTTGTTGAAGCTACGGGCGGCCCAGCTGAAGTTGAGCCCCAAGAAGTGTCAGCTCTTCCAGAAGCGGGTCCAGTACCTTGGGCATATCGTCTCCGAGGATGGGGTGCGCACCGACCCAGAGAAGACCGCAGCTGTGAGGGAGTGGCCAGTTCCGAAGGACAAGTCCCAACTACGAAGCTTCCTGGGACTCTGCACTTATTACCGTCGCTTCGTGAGAGGATTCGCCGACATCGCCAAACCTTTACATCGACTGACTGAGAAGGACCAACTCTTCACGTGGACAACAGAATGCCACAGTGCCTTCGAACAACCCAAGCAGGCTCTGTGCACCGCACCTATTCTGGCCTACCCCAGACCTGGAACAAGGTTCATCGTCGATACCGATGCCAGCGACTTTGGCAAGTAGTGGACGGCGAGGAGAGAGTAGTGGCCTACTTCAGCAAGGCCTTGTCAAAGCCAGAAAGGAACTACTGCGTCACCAGGAAGGAGCTGCTCGTCATCGTGAAGACCATTGAACACTTCCACAAGTACCTGTACGGGCAAGAATTTCTCATCAGGACCGACCATGCATCCCTGCGGTGGCTCCTGAACTTCAAGCAGCCCGAGGGTCAACTCGCGCGGTGGTTAGAGAGGCTTCAACAGTACAACTTTGAGATTCAGCACAGGAAAGGCCAGCTGCATTCTAACGCCGACGCCCTGTCACGAAGACCGTGCCCCGAAGACTGCACCTTCTGTGCCCGAAGGGAGGAGAACACCGGGATACAGTGCCGAAGGACTACCGTGGAACTTCAAGGGAGCTGGAGCCCCGAATCTTTCACGCGGGCACAAGCAGAAGATGATGACCTGGGACTGATAGCCGAATGGAAGGGGGCCTGTGTCCCCAGACCCGGGTGGAACATTGTGAGTGACTGCAGCCCAAAGTTTAAGTCCTACTGGGCGCAGTGGGACTCGCTGATTGTAAGGGATGGCCTCATCTGCCGCGCCCGGGAGAGCACCGACGGGAAGACATATCGGGAACAAGTCGTCGTTCCAAAGGCTATGACGGAGGAAGTCCTGAAGGAAGTTCATGGAGGATCATCTGGTGGACACCTAGGGATAAAGAAGACCCTGGAGAAGCTGAGAGAGCGGTTCTACTGGATCGGATGCCGAACAGACGTGGAGAACCACTGCGCGAGGTGCCACGATTGCACAGCCAGCAAGGGCCCAGGACGAAGACGACGGGGTCCACTGAAGCCCTACAACGTGGGCGGCCCCATGGAGAGAGTGGCCATCGATGTTGCTGGGCCATTCCCGTTAAGCGAGGCAGGGAACCGCTACATATTAGTCGTCAGCGACTACTTTACCAAATGGCCGGAGGCGAATGCGCTCCCTAACCAAGAAGCCGCGACGATTGCAGAGACCCTGGTGAAGGAATTCGTCAGCCGGCACGGAGTACCCCTAGAGCTGCACTCCGACCAAGGGAGGAACTTCGAGTCGCAGGTGTTCCAGAACTTATGCCAGCTGCTGGGAATCCGGAAGACAAGGACAACGCCGCTACACCCTCAGTCCGACGGGATGGTAGAGCGATTCAATCGCACCATCGAGAACCATCTCCGAATAGTTGTGAGCGAGCACCAGAGGGATTGGGACAAGCATCTTCCACTATTTCTCCTGGCCTACCGCGCCGTGCATGAAGCCACCGGGTGCACACCAGCCCGGGCCATGTTTGGGAGGGAGCTCCGTCTACCTGTCGATCTTGCCTTCGGCCGGCCTGGGAATGATCCGATCCCGGTAAGCCAGTATTGTCAAGAACTGGTCGACCAACTGGAGGACGTGCAAGCGAGGAGGAAACTGCGGATCGAGACCGACCGAATGAAGACCCGATACGACCAGCAGACGGATGCCGGAGGATTCCACGAGGATGACCTGGTCTGGCTCTTCAACCCATTACGGAAGAAAGGCCTGTCACCCAAACTGCAGAAGTCCTGGGAGGGCCCGTACCGTGTCGTGAAACGGATCAACGATGTCGTCTCCAGGATCCAGCGGAGCCCGAGGGCGAAGATGAAGATCGTGCATCGAGATCGCCTGGCAGCCTACGGAGGGACACAGACGGACCAATGATTGAAGGGGGTGGTGTTACGGCTGTGAGTTTGTGTCATCACTCGCCGCATGAGTCACAACTGCCCCAGGGCTGGGCTGTGTCCTGCCTCCTGTATTGCGTGCGCCTTATGCAACAGGGCTACTAGGACAAAGGGGTAGTCCAGAATATTCGTGACTGGACCAGCGATGGAAACCTCGATTAGCCGTGAACCCTGGATGGATCTAGAAGCATTTATTGAGTCACCGGCCTGCTATATAAGTGCGACATGTCAAGCAGTTGTTGTTGTTGTGTTTTACGAGCGAGTGCGAGCGCGTATCCTGAGCGACAGAAGTGTGGAGACTTGCGAAACCGACTAGTGAAGCCGATTCTCGTGACAGCGAAGGGAGTGAGGAGCTTACAGGGGACTGCCTGTGTTTTGAGCGAGTGTGCTTACTAGTGCGAAGAGAGGTCATTGTGGTGAGTTGCAAAACAGTGAGTGACAAGAGCTAGTGCAGCTATTTCCATCCAGCGTACGGGGCCACCTCATTACGAGGGATTAACTGTGGTCTGTTGACAAGTGAAAGGGAAAGTATTCTCGACGTGAGGAAACTGGAGTAAGGTAATAATTGCTGTTGAGTAGTGTATTTTTCTGCCTGCAATAAAATTAATTATTTCTTTAAGCAGTAATTGGTGTTGTGCTTTATACCCACCGTAATCCAGTAAACAAAGGTGCCACTAGGGGGTGGCACGTAACAATCCGATATCCAATTTGAACTTTCAAATCATGTAATTCATGTCCGACATGTTGGATTTTGAGCGCATGCGCGAAGCTATCCTTACCTAATTGGTCAATGAATGAGTTCTGATTGACAGGAGAAACTGTTTCATAATGAAGAATAGTACGATAATGACCCTCGTTATGATACAGTTTTCTGACATATAATATTTACATTTCGAACATAAAATTATGAAAAAATAAACGCTACACCTCAAATTAAATTTTTACAATTAATTAATTGATACGCTCTCAGTCGGTCTCTCAGTTGGACTCTATCTGAAAAGCAAATTGTAATGTGATTAATGTCGTATAATGCTGACGAACCGTAAGTATACGAACATACGAGTACTAAATTCAACCTTAAAATGATCATAAATTGGCAAAAACATTATTTCAATTAGGAAGGGAGATAATAATAATGTTATCGGTTTTACGTCCTAACTGCGGCGTTTAGAGACGCCAGGGTGACGAAATATTGGCCCGAAGGGGATCTTTAACATATCAGTACGTTACGGCATGACTGCTGGCAGTCGCTCACATGCGGGATGCGAGGAGGTTCGAATCCCCCCCGCCGGCAACTGTGAAGGTGGTCTTCTGTGGTTTCCCATCTTCCTTCCAGGCAAATGCCGGGGTTGGTCCCAAACTATAGGCCACAGCCGCTACCTTCCAACTCCTCGTCCTTACATTCCAACTTTCCTCCCCAACGGTACTTGTAGCTCACCCATTGGGTGTCCGTCTCGAAGCAGCTACAAAACTGGCGAGCCGAACATGTCCTAGGACACTCCCGGCACTAAAAGCCATACGCTAAAAAAAATACGAGCCTTACAGTAGTCGCATATGATGTGTAACATCTGACATGTTATTCGAATAATTTCAGATTATTAACTCGCATTTTTTAAAGAATGAACTCATAGTGCTACCTTGAGCCAACAAACATGAAAGGATTCTCCAATGCATCTGCAGTAGTGACATTTACCTGCAACTGTATGTGGGAGCAATCCACTGCCTACTCGATGCGAGCTGCGCTCTATACCGGCCAGTTAGTGAACCCATGCCAGCGGTGTTATTGAAAATGGTCTCTTATTGCCGATATAGCGCACTGCCAAGTACAGGCGCGATTAAAAATTAGGCGTCCAGTAGGTATATTAAATGCGTTTCTCCAAGTGATACGTTTAGACCAACGAAGTTCCAATTATTGTTAGTAGTCGGTGTTAATATACTGAATTCCTACGTTGTTTGGAGTGTTGGTTGATGCGATATAGCAATCGAGGTATCGAGTGCTTACATTAAATAAGAATACAGCAAAAGTATGAAGATTTAATAAATCGTAATTGTTTTCAGCAAATATGATATATTGAATATTTTCACACCAAAGAACGACAACTTGAAGATGATTTATTGTATGAATTTCTTTAATGGGGCCTCCAAACCTTGAGGTAAACCGTATGCGATTTACATTCCACATAGTCACATGGCTTACAGTACGTCGTTGTACCGATCTCCGCCACCGCGCACGCTCATTGTTTCCGTCCCACCCACTTCCGTCCCATGCACTTCCGTCTCTTTTCCAAAATCACTCCCACAAAAAAGTCCAGCTACCGAGTGCCACAAAAATATCCAGATACCGAGTGGAAAGATGTTACACATTAAAAACAAACAAAAAAAACAACAACATGCCAGTAAATCTACTGACATGGCCCCCTCGCATTTGCGCACCCTCAAATGCCAATTGGCTGCGCCAGGATTCGATCCTGCAATCACGGAAACAGCAGGCGAGAACGTTACCGCTGAGCCACGCAGCCAGCCCAAGGAAGATAGAAACTGAAGTGCCTATTGGATAAACAACATTGTTTGTTTTTCTGTCTGGTACCCCGGTGTGCTGAAACATCCATGTCAGGACATGTTACCTTGTGATGAATCGGCAAGCTATTCTCACACCTTGCATTGCGGCGTCATAAGTATAATATACTATGGGATTTAAGACTTCCAGTCAAGCCCCTTACATAAATAATTTGTAGCCAGAAACCTTCCCTGGAGTGCACACAACAACTCACCCAAATTTCCTCGCAATCGGATGAATGGTACCTGAACGCATAGAGGACAGTCAGACAAACTATCACGTAACATTGATGTTTAGCCTACTTTTCACATTTTGCAAACATGAGGAAAAAGTAGACTTATGAGATCGATCCGGGTAAATGTGTGTGTGTCTGTCTGTCCGTCCTTCTGTCTGTCTGTCTGTCTGTTCTCCCCTCCCCCCCCCCCCCTATCAACTCCTAAACGGCTACAATAATCGAAACCAAATTTGGTATGAGTAAAGATCTATACCTGAATATCACGAGGTCATATTTGAAAATGATGTCAGTGCTACCAACTGCTGGAAAATCGCAATTGAAATTTTAGCTCCATGTTGGATATCTTCGAAGGTATGCATGGGACCTATTCCAAAATTGGCACACGTATAGATAATAATATTTCAGTTTATTTTCCATTATAAATGACAGTGTTGCCAAAATGATTATAAGCCTGCTGATAAGTCCAATTTTTAAATGCATATAACATCCACACTATCAATTTGATTTCAACCAAAATTCGTATCTACTATGTGTACAGAAACAGATATGACAAAGTATTCTTAAGAGCCACCAGGGCTGACAACTGTTAATAAATGCTCTCTCTATTCTTTTTTTTTAAATCGAAATACCAATATATCAGAAGGTATGCAAGCCGACAGCTTTAAACTATGCACACGTATAGAACCTGACATTCTAGATTAATTTGGAGTAACTAATATAGCCTACGTCAGTACTACAAATATGATTCTAAGCCTGCTGATTGAACCAATTTTTAAATACATGTAACTTCTATACTATCAATTGGATTTCAACCAAATTTCGTATGTGTTATGTGTACCATAACAGATATGACTATGCGTATTCCTAAGAGCAACCAGGGCTGCCAACTGTTAATAAATGCTGCCGCTATTCTTTAAACCTAATATCAATATATCAGAGAGTATGCAAACCAATAGCTCTAAACTTTGCACACGTATAGTACCTGACATTCTAGATTAATTTGGAGCAACTAATATACATCAGTGCTGCCAACATGATTCTAAGCCTGCTGATAGGTCCTATTCTGAAATACATGTAACTTCTGTACTACGTAGGTAATGGATTCCATCCAAAATTGGCACAACAGTGGATCATAACATAATATTTTGAAATTATTTCTGACCAACACATGCATGGCATTGTTGCCAACATGATTTTACGTGCGCTGATAGATCCAATGTCTAACTGCATGTAACTTCCATACTGTCCATTGGACTTCCACCAATTGTTTTATTCTGTACCTTCAGAGATGGAACTAGGGCTGCCAACTGTAGTGCTGTAATAGACTACATTATGCCAGGTATATTTCAAACTAATTATAAATTTCGAAATTACCAACTTAATTTCGTCTTTATTCTAGATAGGACCATATAGATTAATCATTGGCATGAATCTTAAATTTTAAGAAACGTAGGCTCTTTAGTTGGTCAGGGAACTTTTTGTTATATATAGAGAGATGGATAGAAGATAAATCTCTCTGCTGCTATGCCCAGGAACCTCTTGGATACAAGATGTCCTGTTGTCCTGCTTGTACCTAATAGATTGAGATCAAGAAAATGCGACAGGCTGCAGGTGAAAGGAAACGCAGACAGGCGAGGAGCTGTTCTCTAAACACCCAACAGCTGAGCAAACACAGCACAGCTGTGTGTGGACACTTGACAGAGGAGGCTGAGTCCCACATCACGTGCGGTAATAAGCAATAGAGGAAATGTCACGTCCACCCACACATTTCCTTGCTTATTTTATCTTCACACAATGACTGTAATAAAACATGAGAGATTCAGTGACAATATTATTCGTGTCCAAGGATTACTGTATGTGCTTTAGGCAGGTGACCTCAATGTTCCGCCCCCCGCCCCATAAAACAACAATCAACACCACACAGGGTTATTCAACAATACCAGGCGGCTTGGATGGCTTCGATCGCAAACCGAGGCTTGCAGACTAGACTGTACGCTGAAAGACAAAACAGTAGACTACAAAATGAAAATGATTGATTGGATGAATGTTATCAATTTCTTCTTCTTCTTCTTCTTCTTCTTCTTCTTTCCTCGATTTTGGCCATTTTTGGGCCACGTGAAATAACCCATTGCATTCACTGTCTCTGATTTCTTTTATCCTGTCTTGCCTTCCAGTAGTTCTTCATTACTTCACTTTGTCTTCTTCTCTCTTCCGTCCAGATGTTAACCCGCTTCTTCTTTTCCTTCTCCTGAAAAGTGGTCTGTCCTGAATAATATCTATTGTTACTTCCACCTCTTCCATATCCCTTTTTATACTTTGTACCCATTGATTACCATTCTTGCTTTCGTATACATGACTGAAAATTTGTTTTGTGAGTCTGGTGTTATTCATCCTCATTACGTGTTCAAAGAAATTAACCCTCCATTTCCTGATCGTATCGTAGATTTTTTAATTTCTTTATTTTTGTAGAGGTCGTCATTTTTTAGCCTACTTTTCACATTTTCCAAAAATGAGGAAAAAGTAGACTTATGAGATAGATCTGTGGAAATGTGTGTCTGTCTGTCCTTCTGTCTGTCTGTCTGGCTGTGTGTGTGTCCCCCCCTATCAACTCCTAAACGGCTGCAGCAGTCGAAACCAAATTTAGTGTGAGTAAAGATGCATACCGGAATATCTCAAGCCCATATTTCAAAATGATGTCAGTGCTACCAAATGCTGAAAAAAAACGCACTAGAAATGTTGGCTCCATGTTGGATATTTTAGAAGCTATGCATGGGAGCTATTCCAAAATTGGCATACATGTAGATAATACTACACACATCAAAAAAAGTTTTGCATCACCTCGGTTCCAAGAGTTCCGGAACCTTTAAATACAAAGGGAATAGAGATCAACACAAACAACATTTCAGCTCGTTTTATTGCTCATGAGACCCACACATTGCATGTTGTACCATCATACAGCTAGACTTTCAGCATTTGTGGTCCAGATTGCAGTACACACCACTACCTCTAATACCCAGTAGCACGCCCTCTTGCATTGATGCATGCCTGTATTCGTCGTGGCATACTATCCACAAGTTCATCAAGACACTGTTGGTCCAAATTGTCCCACTCCTCAACGACAATTCGGCGTAAATCTCTCAGAGTGGTTGGTGGGTCAAGACGTCCATAAACAGCCCTTTTCAACATATCCCAGGCATGTTCGATAGGGTTCATGTCTGGCGAACATGCTGGCCACTGTAGTCGAGCGATGTCGTTATCTTGAAGGAACGCATTCACAAGATGTGCACGATGAGGTCGAGAATTGTCGTCCATGAAGACAAATGCCTCTCCAATATTCTGCCGATATGGTTGCACTATGGGTCGGAGGATGTCATTCAGGTATCGTAAAGCCGTTTCGGAGCCTTCCATGACCACCAGTGGCGTACGTCGGCCCCACATAATGCCACCCCAAAACATCAGGGAACCACCACCTTGCTGCACTCGCTGGACAGTGTGTCTAAGACGTTCAGCCTGACCAGGGTGCCTCCAAACACGTCTCCGACGATTGTCTGGTTGAAGGCATATGCGACACTCATCGGTGAAGAGAACGTGATGCCAATTCCGTGGGGTCCATTCAGCATGTTGTTGGGCCCATCTGTACCGCGCTGCATGGTGTCGGGGTTGCAAAGCTGGACCTCGCCATGGACGTCGGGAGTGAAGTTGCGCATCATGCAGCCTATTGCGCACAGTTTGAGTTGAAACACGACGTCCTGTGGCTGAACGAAACGCATTATTCAACATGGTGGCATTGCTGTCAGGGTTCCTCCGAGCGGCAATCCGTAAGTAGCGGTCATCCACTACAGTAGTAGCCCTTGGGCGGCCTGAGCGAGGCCTGTCATCGACAGTTCCTGTATCTCTGTACCTCCTCCATGTCCGAACAACATCGCTTTGGTTCACTCTGAGACGCCTGGAAACTTCCCTTGAGAGCCCTTCTTGACACAAAGTAACAATGCGGACGCGATCGAACTGCGGTATTGACCTTCTAGGCATGGTAGAACTACAGACAACATGAGCAGCGTACCTTCGTCCTGGTGGAATGACTGGAACTGATCGGCTGTCGTACCCCCTCCGTCTAATAGGCCCTGCTCATGCATGGTTGTTTACATCTTTGAGCAGTTTTAGTGACATCTATGAACAGTCAAAGGGACTGTATCTTGGATACAATATACACAGTCAACATCTATATGCCGGAGATCTGGGAACCGAGGTGATGCAAAACTTTTTTTGATGTGTGTATTTCAGTTTAATTTCAAGGAGGCCATATATAACAGTGTTGCCAAAATAATTTTAAGCCTTCTGATAGGTCCACTTTTTAAATGCATATAACTTCTAAACAATTGGATTTCAACCAAATTTTGTATGTAATATGTGTACATAAACATATATGACTGAGCATAGTCTTCAGAGCCACCAGGGCTGCCAACTGTTCATAATTGCTCTCTCTATTTTTTTAAATCCAAATACCAATATATCAGAAAGTATGCAAGCTGACAGCTTTAAACTATGCACACGTATAGTACCTGACATTTTAGATTAATTTGGAGTAACTTATATACGTCAGTTCTACCAACATGATTCTAAGCCTGCTCATAGGACCAATTTTTAAATACATGTAACTTCTAAATTTTTAAATACATGTAACTTCTTTACCATCAGTTGGATTTCAACCAAATTTCGTATGTGCTATGTGTAACATAACAGATATGACTATAATTATTCTTAAGAGCAATGAGGGCTGCCAACTGTTAACAAATACAGTCTATATTTTTAGCCTACTTTCGATTTTTGCAAAAAATGAAAGTAGACTTATGAGATCAACACAGGGCGAAAAAAGTGTGTCTGTCTGTGTGTGTGTATGTGTGTGTGTGAGTCTGTGTGTGTGTATGTGTGTGTGTGAGTCTGTGTGTGTGTGTGTGAGTGTGTGTACTCTGAATGTCTGTCCCCCCCTATCAATTCGAACACGGTGAATGCGAATTGAACGAAATTTGGTACAAAGGTAGCACTAGCAAAGGACACCTCAGTGTCATGTTTTATATCGCCGCCATCTTTACTAAAACTGAATGGCGGCCACTCAAACGTTCAAAACGTAAAATCAAATAACGACTAACCAAATCATCCAATCTCTACCAAATTTGGTAACAACATACCTTCGTATAGGATGCGTCTTGTGACCAAACTACAAGGTCGGCCGCCATACCATTTCAGGATGGCGGCCGTGCGAATTATGCAAACTTTATAATCCATATCATGGGACCCACCAGTTCCGATTATCGAGCCGAGAATCGTTTTAACTGTTCTAAAGGAAGAGGCACGTACGAAATTAAAAGTTTATTTTGTAATACTATAGTGCAGACGTGATTTTAAAAAGCTCAGCTGATTCATTAATAAGACAAGATGGCAGCGGATATCTTGTGCCTGACTTATATTCACTAATTTGAGTATTGAATGCAATATAGCGTACTGATAAAAAATAAATAAACTTTGTATGAAATGCTTTATATATAAATAATATACTCCAGTGATGAAATCGTTTAGTATAAATCATTATTTGCTAACAAGTTCTATGTAAGTCATTTTAAATAGAACGATATTCGTTGACACAATTAGCTCAGTGTTAGAGCGATAGCCTGACGCTCAGATTCCTATGGTTCAAACCCGATCAGAGCTAGTTTTTTTGCTTGAAATGTTATATGTTTATTGTTTTGTAATGACTCAGATGTTTTAAAATTAAGCGTTATATTGTGCAAATTATGGTGTAAAATATATATTTCATTAAAACATAATTCGCCAGCAGATTTACTCGAGACATCTAGCTGCCAAAAAGGTAACTTCCAGATTTTATTGAAAAGTTTCTTCTTCTGGCCGCTAGAATGCACTCGCTCTGTTAGGATTATATTGTTCGATATTTCACCACTAGATGTCCCGACTAGTCTACGTGGGGATCCATTGATTACTATACCATTATCATTCTATGCGCATCGAATTTGAAGAATGACAAGTTGATACTACGATACATTTTAACTTTTTATTTTAAAGGGTTTGTAACAGCCTATTTTGCGTTACTTGAAAATGTTATTAAGCGTTATATTGTCCACATTATGGTGTAAAATATATATTTAATTAAAACATAATTCGCCAGCAGATTTACTCGAGACATCTAGCTGCCAAAAAGGTAACTTCCAGATTTTATTGAAAAGTTTCTTATTCTGGCCGCTAGAATGCACTCGCTCTGTTAGGATTATATTATCGAAAATATCCACATAGTTTGTATACACACGTCTCTGTAGGGTCATGGAAAGATTTGTTAATTCAATTAGGGTTGTGAAAGCCATGCACAACCAGACGTGTAAAGACATGCCTCAACTCAAAGTTGGATGTTGCCCACGGCAGGTCGTAATAATAATAATAATAATGTTATTGGTTTTACATCCCTTTTAACTACTGCTGCTTTTAGAGACACCGGGGTGCCGGAATTTTGGCCCGAAGGGGATCTTTAACGTGCCAGTAAATGTACTGACACGGCTCCCTCGCATTTGTGCACCCTCAAATGCCAGCTGACTGCGCCAGGATACGAACCTGCAACCTAGGGCCCAGCAAGCGAGAACGTTACCGCTGAGCCACGCCGCCAGTCCGGTCGATTATGTCTCCTGATCCATAACATTCTTGATATACTTCTTATCTTTCTTTCTTTCTTCAATGATGGTAGCAGTTTTTATCTAGGTCGTGGCGTTTGGTAGAGGTAAATCGTTTCTAAGGTCTTCAACAAAGAATAGTTCTATTATACTCTTTGATAATAACAACGAGTTATAACTATACTCATACATTTAGGAGAAAGTAGGCTATATGTTCTTTACTGAACATCTTGTTTACCCTAATATCAATATATCGGAATGTATGCAAGCCAACAGCTCTATACTTTGCACACGTATAGCACCTGCTATTCTAGATTAATTTGGAGTAATTTATGTCAGTGCTGCCAACATGATTCTATGCCTGTTGATAGGTCCAATTTCAAAATACATGTAACTTCTATACTAACAAATAGATTTCATCCAAAATTGGCACAACAAGATATCATAATATTTCACGTTATTTCTAACCAGCACACGCATGGCATTGTTGCCAACATGCTTTTACGCGTGCTGATAGATCCAATGTCTGCATGTAACGTCCATTGGACTTCAACCAAATTTTGTATTCTGTACTTTAAGAGATTGAACTGAGAATATATTCAGTCATCAGGGCTGCCAACTGTAGTGCTCTATTAGGCTACATTATACCATGTATATTTCGAACTAATTAGACATTTCGATATTACCAACTTAATTTCGTCATTATTCTAGATAGGTTCATATACTGTAGATTAATCATCGGCATGAATGTTAATTTTAAGAAAAATAGGCTCTTTAGTTTGTCACGGAACTTCTTGTTTCTGTATCTGAACTCTCCACTTTCTGTTTTTAATGGTCCCAATATTTTTCTAAATCCTTCTTTCCTTTTTTTCTAGCTCTTAATTTAATTTATTATGTAGAAGTCATTCATTTCCTCACTATGTTAGTCGTAGTTTCGAGAGATGGTAGTGATGGTTGATTGTGGCTTAATGTTAAGCAATGTCGAGGTCATGTACAATATCAATTCCGTCTCTCCTCTTCGCGGTTCGGCCCTTAAAAAACAGTCACCCTTATCTCCTACACGCGTCCATACTATCACTCATTTGCTAGGATAGCGCTCGAATTATATCTCCGTAAGTTAGAATATGCAGTATATTTCTACACTAATTTCCATTCATAATATGATAAGCCTAGAGCTATTTCGCTCTCTGTTAGTCAGTTATTATCGTTAACTTCCACGACTACTCGCTAGGGTGGAGCACATAAATTCATAGTACGTGCGACTGTTATGGCTCCTGGTGGCGTTGATATCATAACTAAATTATCATTTATCCATTTATGCAGAAAAATAGTTCAACTGTAAAGGAACTGACCGCAATAATTATCACAGAGAAATATCACACCACACCAACAACAAAAATGCAGTAATATCAGTGCCCGTGCCATCAGAATTCATACTGCACGAGGAAGAGGAGTCGTATCTGCCACATATCATGTTTATCACAGGAATAAATTCCATTCCATTGTGTAGGTGATAACTCCCCTGTGACACTCTACTCTATCCAGCCAATGAATTTATCGCTCACAATGTTATTGAAATGGTCCTAGTTAATTGGGTACCAATGCAATCAAATATGGACGATTTATTTTTCATTGTGCCTGTATTTACGGCTGTTTCCGAGGAATAATATGCACATTTTAACAGTATCAGAAACAAAAGGAACCACCTTTTGTTCAACTCAGGCTATAGACTGCTTAAAATACAGAAAAAATGTGATTGAGTTCTATTAAGTAATGCGTCCAATCTATATTCGACTTATCATCAAAAAGATGGACAATAATGAAAATAATTTGAATTATATAGCGTATATTATAATCTATTATTCGGTTGGTTGGTTCCTCAGTTTAGGGGCTGCGACAACGCGGTCATGTAGCCCCATGTACTTTGGGTGTGTGTAGAATCTGTCTGATAACCGGTGTTAATTGTGATGACTGTATTAGTGTGTGTGTATCTGGTTTTTTTAATTCAAGTAAGGACTGCAACTTTGAATTTTTTAAATAGTTCCGCCAAACGCCACCGTCAACGACTACTAGGCCTAGTTCAGAATTTAGCTACTAGACGCCACCACAGTCGGCTCTTGGCAACGAACGTAGCAACCTAAGAGCGTTGTTTACATTCTTAACCTAGACAATTTCGTTTGGTTGGTTCTTAAGTTTAGTGGTGCGACAACGCGGTCATGTAGCCCCGTGTACTTTGGGTGTGTGTAGAATCTGTCTGATAACCGGTGTTAATTGTGATGACTGTATTAGAACAATTTTGTTTCACACAGGTGTAATTAGTGGAAAGTTCTTTAACATGCCATAAATCTATGACATGGGACCGCCGGCTTTACTTCCCTTCCGAAGGAAGGCATACTGGGGGATTTTTAACGCTCTTAAAATTCTATTATTTTAAAAAATACTTTAGCTATAAATATAATAATGTTGGCTATTGATGTTGTTGATTGAGTCTTCAGTCTTTTGACTGGTTTAATGCAACGCTCCATGCCTCCCTGTCCTGAGATAATCGTTTCATCTCTACATAGCTACCACACCCTATATCCGAGGAAATCTGTTTAACATATTATAACCTTGGTCTACCCCTACAGTTCTTGTCCTCGACCCTTCCTTCCATAACTAAGCTTGCTATTCCTGGGTGTCTTAGTCGCCAGAAACATCTCTCCTCTCCCACTCTCTCCCACCTCTTCGTTTGTAACCCTATCTACCCATCTGATCTTCATCTTTCTCCTGTAACTCTACATTTCAACGCTTCAATTCTCCTGGCCCTAGGTTGGCCGAAACGAAACAACAATAATAATAATAATTTGCCCTCAGCCAACACAGCGTTGACGTTTGGAGTTGGAGCCATTGAGGTGATCTACTATCTAATTTCGACATTCTGTTTAACAGTGTATTCTAGCAGAATAAACCCACAACTATACTGGTAGCGGGTTAGAAAAGAGTTGTTTTTGTTCATTCTTTAGGGACTTCGTGACATTGTGGTTATGTAGCCCCATGCACTTTGGGGTGTTTAGGAATTGTCTGATAACCCGTGTCACTGTGATGTCTTTACTAATGTATGTGTAATCGAGGTATGATTTTGGTAGGAATCGGCCGTGGCCTTACATGAGGCCTGGAGTAGATGAGGGAAACCACGGAAAACCACTTCCAGAATGGCTGAGGTAGGAATCGAACCGACTTCTTCTTAGCTTGGATTAATGAGGCAGAGTGTACTCCGTTCTAGCCCTCAGACCAGAATTCAATTTCTTGGCAGAACAGGGAATCGAACCCGGGCCTCCGTAGCGACAGTCAAACATGCTTATAACCAGGGCTTAGATCGGGGGTTCTCAACCTTTTTCAACCATCGTACCCCTTTAAAAAAATTAAACATCCTGCGTACCCCCTACTAACCTTTCTTAGGTACTAATAATGGTTATTAAAATGTAAAAGGTATTTAGTTAGTATGGTTTAACCTTTGTAATTTTATAAGGAAAGGTATTTTAATAAAACAAAATATATTTGTTGTTTTTCAGTTCCTTTTCCCAAAGGGTGATTTTTGCAATCATTGCGTTAGTTTTCATTTCAACATAGAACATATCAGAAACACTACCTTGCGTACATTTCTTCCAAATGTTCAGTTTTTCAAAAATATCACTTAAATAGGCCAATTTTAAAAACCCACCAAAGTCATTGAGTATTGATGATAAATTAGAATTGTGCTCGGTAAAGAAAAGATGCAATTCTCTGTGGAGTTCAAATACACGGGCCGTAAATAACTCACACAGTAGTCAAGGCACGAAGCTCACTGCGCATGTGGATCGAGTAGAAGGATGGCCTGCCGCGTACCCCCTGAAATATTTCACGTACCCCTAAGGGGTACGCGTACCACAGGTTGAGAACCCTTGGCTTAGATGTTTAGATAAAATCATATTTTTTCTTTACCTCTACTTTCATAACCGATTTGTTTCTGATGCAAATCAAGTGTTTATCGTCACACTAAAGTGGTTTTTATTCGTCATATAAATGCATATTTCGAACATTTTTTACCATTAGGTCATATTTTGAGCATTTTTTTGTGGTAAGAACGTCATATTTCGGTAGTTTAACGACAGCCGTAGGTGTGCAATCATCCTAAACTTACCGAACGAGAACTATTCTTTACAGAAATAGACTAAATAACCACAAACATGCATATCAAGAAAATTAATATGAAAAAAAGGAATAGAGATTTCAGTTAACTAATTAATCTCGACGGGATTGTCGCTTAGATTTATAATTAAAACTAGCATTACCCGTCGCGGCTTCGCCCGCGAATATTCTAGTTGTGAAGAGTACACTTAGCAAAATCTCAATCATGAATGCTATGACTGATTTATCCTTGGTATGAATAATCAGACTTTATCAATTCAGCTACTGGTGCAGTGGTTAGGGGTTTGTCATTCCTTCATAGGTATATCAGAGCGAAGTTAGTTTTCTGGGAATATCACAGACACTGTTAATTTAAGGGCCTTTAAATGTAGTTTTCGGAGACCCTTTATAGTCGGGTGAAAAAGACCTTTCGTACCACACTCACACGTGAAAATTGCGTGAAAAATTCTAGAGTGCCCCTTGATCCCCTTAAGCGCATTATACTGTATATATTGATGAATTTTACAGCTTAATTTGGTTCAGTGATAACCTTATAACCGTCTGGAAACTTTCACAGTAATGTAATAATTGGAATTGCATTGCATCTTACAGAAATAGATGGACTTGTGAGATTCTGTTACCATGGTTACCGTGTCGCATTCCTACATTATTTCATTGTAAATATACATGTTTTAAGGTATTTATTTAATTGTGATGCATTTAAAGAGTATGTGAGTGCGTTTCGCTTACGCATTGTGTTATGCTGAACCTGTAAGTACCCCATATGTGTAGGTTGGTGTTAATGGGACCTTATTTTCGGTACAAAACTGGAATGGTACCTTAGCAGAATAATATAGGGAGGGATAACTGCCGTATTTAAAACAGTCATTTTCAGGTCATATTTTGTCTTTTTTGAGTCATATTACATCATTACTTAGGTCATGTTTGCTTGCATATTCGGGCTATTTTCCGAGCTCTGCCTATCACTACGTAAACGAGGCGGACACGGTTGGAAAACATGATGATGATGATAATTGTTGTTTAGGGGTCTAACATCTAGGTTATCGGCCCCTAATGGTTTGGGTGATCGTGAAGATGATAATGAAATGTAAACTATAACTAAAACTAACTATTAACGTATATACCACAAGAAGAAATGGAAATCAAAAGGAGAATAAGGCAAATAAAGAACAGGAGGGAAAACAATGTCCTCAACCCTCGAAGAATGCGGATTGAGGGACTTGGAAGGAAGGAGAGCCATGAAAGGCAGATAGGGAAGTGAAAGAGGAGAGGGGCCGCCCCAGATATAATGGATAAAACAGGACCCATCTCAAGAATCCCTCGGGGTCGCCAACTCCCGAACTCACCAGCCGTGAGCCCCTGAGGGTGTAGCAATATCTAGAGCGCACCAGAAGTGATGGGGCTACATACACCCTGCCTCCTTGAGGCCCTTGAGCAGAAGGCAGTGGATAACAGGAAAAGAAAAAGAAGGCTGACCCCTCGCAGAAGGAGGGTATCAGAAAAGATGAGACAAGGGCCAATTAAGGCGGGAAAGGATGAGACTCCCTAGGCCTCGGATACCCTAAAACCGTCGGGGTCGGAAGAGAACAAGAGTTGGCCAAGTGAGGTCGACAGGAAAGAAGACGGAGAGGAGCCCGGCATAAGTAAGTGGAAGCAATGCCAGACTCAGCTGGGGTCCCTTGGTTGCCAACACACGTCCCACTGGGGGGGGGGGGGGTTAGAAAACACTGAATGTTTTTGTGCGTTTAAGAAAGCAACTCAATAGGATTAGTAAGCGCGTCAATACGTCTTTGTGTGAAGTTGTTTGGTCGTCTCCAAGGTTCTGATGCGTATCGAATGATTTTGAATGCAGCGCACCACACAGTGGATGCGTGAAGGACGCAGATCGCATCTGAAAGGTACGGTACAGTACAGTACCATAGCGTGGCTTAATTACGTGCAGCCCAAGTATCGTCATAAATATGTATCGCACGAGACGAGCGGAGGCGAGGCTCTATTTCATTTACATAACCACACAACTCCACTTCTAAAGCAAGAAGCACGTGGCGATGGAATGCGGCTTTCTCGTTTATAATTACAAGTACGCAACGATGGGGAATATGAAAATATACAAAATGGATGCTGTCATTCCTTTCGGTATCATTTTCAATTTACATTGGAAACAAGCGGCTTCAGTGGCATAGTTGATGGCATGCCGAGCTTGTACGCCCAAGATCGCGTTTTCAAACACGGTCGAAGTCGTCGGATTTCTTAAGAGCGTTAAAATCCCTCAGTATGACTTCCTTCGGAGGGGGAGTAAAGCCGGCGGTCCCATGTCATAGATTTAAGGCATGAAAAAAAAGAACCTTGAAGGCAAAATTTGTAGGCTAGAATTGATAACGTTTTATTAGTTCCAACGTTCGTCGGCAAGAGCCGACTGCGGTGGCATCTAGTAACACAGTTCAGAACTATGAGGTGCGTTCAAAAATGCACAAACCGGTGACGACATCGGATAATCGTGGCGTGTGTAACGAGGTGTTGTTCTGACCAGAGCGTGGAAGGTCACAGCCCGTCGCTAGAGGGCACGCGTGCACGTCACGTGACGATACAAAGCCAGCAGCAGCATGCATCAATCGTCCAACGCTGCCAGTCACGTTGCAAACAGTGACATGGAGGCATCAAACGAAGAGCAAAGAGGTGTTGTTCGGTTTCTGACAGCGGAAGGAGTAGGGGGAACGGACATACATCGCCGAATGTCACAAGTGTACGGCCAACACTGCATGCCCCTTGCAAGGGTCAAGGCGTGGCACAAGCGCTTCAGGGAAGGACGGGTGTCGTTAGCCGATGATGCCCGGTCTGGGGCACCCCCCTGCATTACCGATGACAACGTCCAGCTGGTTGTTGCACTCATTACCCAGGACCGCTGAGTGACAGTGAACGCCATAGCCGCCGTGGTCGGATTGAGCGTCGGAAGTGTGCACACCATCATGAAGGAACGACTGCACTTGCGCAAAGTGTGTGCCCAATGGGTGCCCCACAGTCTTCAACCACACCAGGAAGCATGTCGAATGGACTACTGTCTTGGTCTTGGTTGGACGACTGATGCATGCTGCTGCTCACTTTGTATCGTCACGTGACGTGCACGCGTGCCCTCTAGCGACGGGCTGTGACCTTCCACGCTCTGGTCGGAACCACACCTCGTTACACACGCCACGATTAGCCCATGTAGTCACCGGTTTGCGCATTCCATCCTCCGGCTCGTTACTTTTTGAACGCACCTTATAGTTGGTCGTTCACGGTGGCGTTTGGTAGCAAAAATTGGAACTACTTGAAATCGATAGTCTGCAGTCCTTACCTGAATCACAGATAGCACACACTAATACGGCCATCACAATTAACACCGTTTATCACACAGATTCTACACACACCCAAAGTACACGGGGCCACATGTCGCAGCCCCTAAACTGAGGAACCAACCAACCATTGGAAACGCTGACCAGCAATTGAGGGTTGAGCGCAATAATGGTGATGATGATGATAATTGTTGTTTTAAGGGGCCTAACATCTAGGTTATCGGCCCATCAATAATGGCCTGATTCACGAATTCCTTGAGTATTACTTCCCTCTGTAGATGATTGTTTTGTTGTTGATATTCATTCTTTTTAGAGGGTTGGGACATCTAGGGCATCAGCTCGCGTAGTTGGGTGTGTGCTGAATATGTCATGCCTGATAACTTGTATTTATGTTGTAGTTGAAGCTAATTTTGCAGGTTAGATTTCGTTGAAACGCTCTATCAAAATTCCAACGTTCACCACTAGGTGTCAGTGACGTCTGGTAGCGAAGGTTGGATCTACTTGAAATTGAACGGAACGTGTAGCTCACCCCATGGGTGTCCACATTGAAGCAGCTACAGTCCCTGTTCTCGGGCACTCCCAGCACTAAAAGCCCTAAGCTAAACTAAATAAATAAATCCATGAAAGATGGTTTATTGGCTTTCACGGCCGGTGAATTAAAACTCAGCAATTCTTCTAGGTTTGTGCCGTGTCTTGTGTGGGGTTTCGCCTAGGACACCAAGCTAGGCTCATCGGCGGGCTCTTGGTGTCCCTGCCCGGACCCCCACAGGAGTATCGAACTGCGCGATACCTCCCTTTATATAGAGTGCAACTGCACTCCTTGACTGCGAGAACCAAAAGCTCGAGCAGCCATAACCTCCCTATGAAGGCTTCCAAAAAGATGGTGTATTGGCTTTCACGGCCGGTGAATTAAAACTCAGCAATTCTTCTAGGTTTGTGCCGTGTCTTGTGTGGGGTTTCGCCTAGGACACCAAGCTAGGCTCATCGGCGGGCTCTTGGTGTCCCTGGCCGGACCCCCACAGGAGTATCGAACTGCGCGATACCTCCCTTTATATAGAGTGCAACTGCACTCCTTGACTGCGAGAACCAAAAGCTCGAGCAGCCATAACCTCCCTATGAAGGCTTCCAAAAAGATGGTGTATTGGCTTTCACGGCCGGTGAATTAAAACTCAGCAATTCTTCTAGGTTTGTGCCGTGTCTTGTGTGGGGTTTCGCCTAGGACACCAAGCTAGACTCATCGGCGGGCTCTTGGTGTCCCTGCCCGGACCCCCACAGGAGTATCGAACTGCGCGATACCTCCCTTTATATAGAGTGCAACTGCACTCCTTGACTGCGAGAACCAAAAGCTCGAGCAGCCATAACCTCCCTATGAAGGCTTCCAAAAAGATGGTGTATTGGCTTTCACGGCCGGTGAATTAAAACTCAGCAATTCTTCTAGGTTTGTGCCGTGTCTTGTGTGGGGTTTCGCCTAGGACACCAAGCTAGGCTCATCGGCGGGCTCTTGGTGTCCCTGGCCGGACCCCCACAGGAGTATCGAACTGCGCGATACCTCCCTTTATATCGAGTGCAACTGCACTCCTTGACTGCGAGAACCAAAAGCTCGAGCAGCCATAACCTCCCTATGAAGGCTTCCAAAAAGATGGTGTATTGGCTTTCACGGCCGGTGAATTAAAACTCAGCAATTCTTCTAGGTTTGTGCCGTGTCTTGTGTGGGGTTTCGCCTAGGACACCAAGCTAGGCTCATCGGCGGGCTCTTGGTGTCCCTGCCCGGACCCCCACAGGAGTATCGAACTGCGCGATACCTCCCTTTATATAGAGTGCAACTGCACTCCTTGACTGCGAGAACCAAAAGCTCGAGCAGCCATAACCTCCCTATGAAGGCTTCCAAAAAGATGGTGTATTGGCTTTCACGGCCGGTGAATTAAAACTCAGCAATTCTTCTAGGTTTGTGCGCAGTTCGATACTCCTGTGGGGGTCCGGGCAGGGACACCAAGAGCCCGCCGATGAGCCTAGCTTGGTGTCCTAGGCGAAACCCCACACAAGACACGGCACAAACCTAGAAGAATTGCTGAGTTTTAATTCACCGGCCGTGAAAGCCAATACACCATCTTTTTGGAAGCCTTCATAGGGAGGTTATGGCTGCTCGAGCTTTTGGTTCTCGCAGTCAAGGAGTGCAGTTGCACTCTATATAAAGGGAGGTATCGCGCAGTTCGATACTCCTGTGGGGGTCCGGCCAGGGACACCAAGAGCCCGCCGATGAGCCTAGCTTGGTGTCCTAGGCGAAACCCCACACAAGACACGGCACAAACCTAGAAGAATTGCTGAGTTTTAATTCACCGGCCGTGAAAGCCAATACACCATCTTTTTGGAAGCCTTCATAGGGAGGTTATGGCTGCTCGAGCTTTTGGTTCTCGCAGTCAAGGAGTGCAGTTGCACTCTATATAAAGGGAGGTATCGCGCAGTTCGATACTCCTGTGGGGGTCCGGCCAGGGACACCAAGAGCCCGCCGATGAGCCTAGCTTGGTGTCCTAGGCGAAACCCCACACAAGACACGGCACAAACCTAGAAGAATTGCTGAGTTTTAATTCACCGGCCGTGAAAGCCAATACACCATCTTTTTGGAAGCCTTCATAGGGAGGTTATGGCTGCTCGAGCTTTTGGTTCTCGCAGTCAAGGAGTGCAGTTGCACTCTATATAAAGGGAGGTATCGCGCAGTTCGATACTCCTGTGGGGGTCCGGCCAGGGACACCAAGAGCCCGCCGATGAGCCTAGCTTGGTGTCCTAGGCGAAACCCCACACAAGACACGGCACAAACCTAGAAGAATTGCTGAGTTTTAATTCACCGGCCGTGAAAGCCAATACACCATCTTTTTGGAAGCCTTCATAGGGAGGTTATGGCTGCTCGAGCTTTTGGTTCTCGCAGTCAAGGAGTGCAGTTGCACTCTATATAAAGGGAGGTGTCGCGCAGTTCGATACTCCTGTGGGGGTCCGGGCAGGGACACCAAGAGCCCGCCGATGAGCCTAGCTTGGTGTCCTAGGCGAAACCCCACACAAGACACGGCACAAACCTAGAAGAATTGCTGAGTTTTAAATCCATGAAAGTTTGTAACATAATCACGGATAGACCCTGTTTATTTATTTATCGTATGGCTTTTAGTGCCGGGAGTGTCCGAGGACATGTTCGGCTCGCCTGAGTCTGTAGCTGCTTCCAGCGGACACCCTAAAGGGCGAGCTACAAGTTCCGTTCAATTTCAAGTAGTTCCAACTTTCGCCACCAGATATCAATGATACCTAGTGGTGAACGTTGGAACTTTGATAGAGCGTTCTGACGAAATCTAACCTAACAAATTTTGCTTTACACAAGTTTAGTCTGTGAAAGGATCTTTTACATGCCATAAATCTATGACATGGGACCGCCGGCTTTACTTCCCCTCCGAAGGAAGGCATACTGAAGGATTTTTAACGCTCTTAAAAAATCCGACGACTTCGGCCGGGTTTGAACCCGCTATCTTGGGAACAGCAGTTCAGCATGCTACCGACTACGCCACCGAAGCCGCTTTGATAGACCCTGTATAGTTGACGCACATCAGGCTATTTCAAAATGGTAATTAATGTCAATGGAGAAACTCATACCGCTATTTTCTTTTTCAGAGCAACGAGTAGGAAAAGAATGTAACTGCATTACCACACATAATGTGTGCTATCGTGTCCACAATGTAGGGTATTCTCTGCATACACAGCAAATGATGTATCTATTTGCAGGCAACGTTGGCTCTTTGATCATAATAATGTAATAACACTATGAACAATGGTTTATCATCTGCTTATAACATTACTATTTCAGTAAAATACCTGACCGTATTATTAGACCCAGGCATGTCTTTATTGTCCGCCTTGTTCTTGGCTGTCACCGCGGAGGCCCGGGTATGATTCCCGGTTCTGACAAGAAATTTAATTCTGGTCTGATAAAAAGAAAAAAAATATCGTATGGCCTCGGATGCTGGGTGCAAGCTTTGTTATTTGACGCCCAGAGGACAGCCTGCATGCCAATTTTATCGTTCCTTGGAACGCTATGAAAATCACGGAGGTTAGATATCTAAGCTCCTTGACACTATAGCGCTTTCTAGTAGAGAAATGAGGAACTTCGTGTTGGCGGTAAAATCTCGAGATTGATTTTTCTATTATGAACATGGCCTACGGAATTTATTTGGGTTCTTTAACATGCCAACATTGTATGATATGTGTGCCGTGATTTTTGTCGCCTTTCAAAAGTCACTTACCATGGCCAGGAGCGAACCAGCAAGTTTGGGGCTGGTAGTCCAACACGATAACCACTCACCCATCGTGGCAAGCATAATGTTATCCCCCCTAATAACTCATTCAATAGTGGCCGTAGAGTTGCATTAACAAGGAGGTCACCTGTAGGATATTAACATTTTAGAATACTGTATTTATGAATGTCAGAACTGTCTTCAATTACAATTACAAACGTCAATAGTAGTAACTTCTACCACATAAACATGCCCAAAATCCAAGCTGAAAACCCAGTTCTTGTGCTGTGACTGAGGTCGGGTTCCACGAGTCTTCTTTAGAGGAGTATCGATTGCGGTAAACAGCGAAACTCCCAACACATACCTATATTCACAAAATGTTCTTACAAAAGGAAATTTAGAACGAGAAGATTCACAAAAGGTATAGATTGAAAAATAGGCACAAAATGTAGGCTAGGAGCAAAATACGTACAAAATGCAATGTAGAGTCGAAATACTTACAAAATACAATTGAAATTCAAAAGACTTACAAAATGCAATTGAAAATGCTTACAAAATGTACGGTAGATTCAAACTACTCATTTGGATTGACAATACTTACAAAATGCAATTTAGATTGAAAATACTTACAAAATGTAATTTAGATTAAAATACCCACAACATGCAATTGAGAATCAAAATACTTGCAAAATACCCACCACACAAAATGCAATTTAGATTTAAAATTCTTGCGAAAGGTGGTTTTGGTTGAAAATACTTACAAAATGCAATTGAAATTCAAAATACTCACTAAAATGCCCTGCTCCTACATTGATCGACTTACTAAAAAGCAATTTAGGTTGTCAATCTTTACAAAATGCAATTGAGGTTGAAAACAATCTCGAAATGCAATTTAGATCGAAAAAACTCACAAAATGCAACGTAGATTAAAAATACCTACAAAATGTAGTGTAGATAAGTAAAATAAATAAATTTAAAAAAAATAACACGCTAAAGGGAATTTAGATACACGGGGGAGCCAAGTAACAAAAAGAGAAAAGGAAATATAATGAAAAGAATACAAGAGGCCTGACCCCTCGAAGAAGGAGGGATCAGGAAATATGAGACAAGGGCCAATTAAGGCGGGAAAGTGAAAGACTCCCTAGGCCTCGGATACCCTATTACCGTTGGGGTCGGAAAAGAACAAGAGTTGACCAAGGGAGGTCGACAGGAAAGAAGGCGGACAGGAGCCCGGCACAAGTGGGAGCAATGCCGGACTCAGCTGGGGTCCCGTGGTCGCCAACCCACAAGCTGGGAATAGGCTATAGGCTGTCTTGTAAACTCGCTCCGAAGCTAGTAAGTAATTTAAATATCCACTGAATGCAGATTATTGGAAGAAATGAAAACGTTAAAACACTTTAAAAGGGCGATGTATTAAAGATAGAGATATGCTGTCCCGGACTTTTTTGTAGAACTTTTCGTGCTGAACAATTATTACATTCATAGTATATAGATATTTTGAGCGTAAGCTTGAAAGGCGCACGGACGGAAGATTTTTCTTCGACTCGATTCACTGAAATCGTTACTGCTCGGCTTCCTTTGGTCATAAATGAATGGTTTTTCTACAGAAACCTTCCTCGAGAAATCCTTTACAGAATGGTGAAAGCCGCATCAAAATCCATTCTGTGGTTCTCGAGATTACCCGTGACATCCAAGAATCGGGGACTTTGCTTTATACTATGTGTAGATGAGGAGCATATCTTTCAGTCTGAAGCACTTTGGCAGGAATTAGTGTGAAGGACTTTAGGGGCATCCTATGGCATAAATATAGTACAAGGCTGTTTTGTCACTTCAGCACTCACGTTTTTGCATATCATGACTTCGTGGGTGGTGGGTCAAGCCACACAGATTGATGGTCCATCCTTGCGCTTCTGGTTACTGTAATCACGCATCATATCACAAGTGCAAGATTTACACTGGCAGGGCATTGCGGAGGAAATGCAAGCACAGATAATCTCCATCAATCACATTTACATCATTGAAAGGCAAGACTAACTCCATTAAACGCCTATCTGAGACACTAACGATGACGTAGCCACTCATTACTGTGAATTATTGCTTTGTGGGTTAGCCATTAGTCCTTCTCGTTATGCTCTTTGACATCACCTAACAGCACCCGTCCGTCGCTACGATACACACCCACAAGTACCCCACGAGCAGCGTTGCCAATTTTACCAATTGATAGGATCGTACGCGGTTATGTAGCCCCGTGTACTGTGTGTGTGAGTAGAATCTGTCTGATAACCGGTGTTAACCCTCTCAGTGCCGCGCGTATTTCTAAGGTACTAGGCAAGAGTGCCACCCACTTTTTGTCCGATTTGCTGCTCTGTTGAAAAAAATTAATTACTCTCTCAATTTATATCAGTTTTCAGTGAACCTTTTTTTTCAGTTATATAAAAGGAACGGCTCCTTGAATTAATGTCACTTTATATCAAACAATAAGTTAGTCAAATTCGAAATAAATTATGAATTTTAAATTTTAAAATTCAATTAATGAAAATCCACATTTTAAAGCAAATATGTAGTTCTAAAAAACATTGTAACTCACCAACTGTTGATATTTATTGTAGCACACCCTCTTGTGTGTTGTTTTGGGAAGAAAAAAAGTTATTTGGAATGATAATATGTCATAAATGTTCAAATTATAAAATTTACTATTCACGGCAATTGGCGGTGTTCCACTTATAAAATCACTTTCAGACTCGCTCTCACTGACTACGACCTCATAACAAGAGTCTTCAACACTATTATGAAGTTCCAGTTCACATTCTGACTCTACATAGTCATCATCATTCCCTAAACTATTGATATAATCCACTAAATTATAGTTTGTAAACACGTCGTCGCGTAAGCCCGCCATTACTTGTTGACATATGGCGAGATATGCGGATACGACCTTCACATTTTTTTTAAATTCGTCACACGAAAACAAATAATTTTATGCGGCTCCTAGTGGTAAATGTGGAGACTACGTACCTTCCTTGATAAGAATATACTGATTTGTGCTGCCATCTATCGTAAAAGGAAGAACTATGACAGTTTCTAAACACGTCTGCACGAGGGATGAAATATCATTCCTGGCACTTTAGGCGAGTTCACAGAGGAATGAAATATCAACCCTTGGCGCTCAAAGAGTTAATAGTGATGGCTGTATTAGTGTGTGTTATCTGTTTTTAATTAAAGTAGCCTAAGGACTGCAGACATTCAATTTTCAAGCAGTTCCTACGTTTGCTACCAAACGCCACCGTCAACTACAACAAGTTCTGAACTTGGTTACTAGATGCCACAGCTCCTGGCGACGAACGTTGGAACCTAGGAGCGTTAGTCAAATCTAACCATTAATTTAGCTTCAATATATTTTTTGGAAAATATTTTCATCATACTACCCCAAAAATTAAACCTTTGGACATGAGAAGCAATTAGAAGGTCTCATTTCATGCAGTTCCACTGCAAAGCAACCACGGTAGAGAGTTTTGAATCTTAGCCATGGTTATGAGTGATTGTGAGCCCCTTGCGTGAAATTCGGGACATTTCACCACAATTAATTCTACATGAATTAACTGAGAATCGAACCCAGCCCGCACCGTTGGGAGGCAAGTAGCTTGACCACTGAGTGTGACAGTTTGGAACTACAAGTTTTCGAACTTAGAAACGTGTTGGTTATAACAAGAAACTTGCCATTACTTCCCGTCCCTTGATGCCTGATGAAAATAAAAGCACTGGGACTCGCCTGAGGTTGACTTGCAGTGATTTGTCTGCTTCACATGGCAACCTTGTGGCTTTAGTAAACTGGCAAAAAACAAAGCAGATGTTTTGATCGGGCTTCAAATTATTTGGAATAGGCAGTACGTCAGTTGTTTTGGAATACACAACCTGCGGTTTACATACGAGTTTAATTAGATGTAAACACGCCTTTATGAGCGGGCTTTTATGCGGGGATTTCAATATGATTATACCTCGGAATACTTTGTAACCACAGGCCTTCTTTAAAATTCTTTCTATTTCACTTGAGCATTTGGCAGTTTCCCTGTGCCCTTAATGCCATTTTCGTCATTAGACTAATAATGTTCTTTGACGAACGCAAGTAAAGGAAGTATTGTGGCTCATTAATTACAATTTTTTCCTTTGATCCCTGACGATTTGATGTTCTCAGCCTGTTTTGTATACTTTCTCGTTAATGGAATATTGACTATCATAACGTTGCTCTGTTTCTAAATATTGGCATACTAACCGAAATACACAGGAGATCAAGACATATTGTTTTGGATGCTACTATGGACTAGCCATCTCTGTGACCCACCTAAGTAGCAGAATTCGAAGTTCAAATCTCGGTATAAAATTAAGTCCCCTATTCTTGGATGTCACGGGTAATCGCGAGAACCACTGGATGGATTTTGTTGAGGTTTTCAACACACTGCAACATTTCTCGAGGAAGGTTTCTGTAGAAAGACATTCATTTATGACCAAAGGAAGCCGAACAGTAACGATTTCAGTGAATCGAGTCGAAGAAAAACCTACCGTCTGTGCAACTATTAAGCATACGCTGGGTAAACCGTTAATCATATCTACAGTATACACTATGAGTGTAAGAATTGTTCAGCATAAAAAGTTCTACAAAAAGTCCGCGACAGCATATCTCTATCTTTAATACATCGTCCACTATAAGTGTTTTAACGTTTTCATTTCTTCCAACAATCTCCATTCAATTACTAGTTTCGTAGACAGTTTACGAGCTAGCTAGCAATCCTATCACTCCAGCTGCCAGGATTAAACTGTCGAGTCGTGCCGAGTTAAGACTTCAGAGTTTGGAGTTTCGCTTCTCACCTCGGCTTTTATGAATTACGCCTGGGACCCGCCGTCCGTGCGCCTTTTAAGCTTACGCTAGGTAAACAGTTAAAGATACCGGGCGAAGCCGGGGAGGGTTGCTAGTCTCTATATCTACTTAGTATAAAACAAAATCCCCGATTCTTGGATGTTACGGGTAAAGTCGAGAACCAATGGATGGATTTTAATGCGTTTTTCACCATTCTGTAAAGGATATCTCGAGGATGATTTCTGTAGAAAATAATTTATTTATAATCGAAGGAAGCCGAGCAGTAACGATTTCAGTGGAAAATTCGAAGGAAAAAAACTGGCGTCCGAGTGCTTTGTAAGCTTACGCTGGTCAAACCGTTAAAAGTATCTAAATACTATGAGTGTAAGAATTGTTCAGCATGAAAAGTTCTACAAAAAAGTCCGCGAGAGCATATGTCTATCTTCAATACATCGCTAACTATAAGTGGTTTTACGTTTTAATTTCTTCCGACCATGTCCATTCAACTACTGAGGCGACAGTTTACGAGCTAGCTACAGGCGAGTCTATCATCCCTGTTACAGCCTAGCTAGCAGGCGAACCTATTGCCCCAGATACAGCCAGCAGCAAACTGTTGAGTCGTGTTGAGTTAAGACTTCTGAGAAGGGTGGTTGTGTTTGGAATTTCCCCGGAAGTGCAACTCGGGGTTTCTTCAATTCGCCTGTAAAACACAGTCAAGTTAAGATTGACGGAAGGGGGATTTGAGTTTCATTCACCTCGCCATTCCCTGGAACTGAAACTATAATTTCGCCTCTGAACTTTTCGTTCCGCAAAATTCACAGTCAATTTAAGATTGGACGGAAGGGTGTTAAATTATATTAAATTATACTGATTGGCGTATAATCTCTACTTAGTATAAAACATAGTCCCCGATTCTTGGATGACACGGGTGATCTCGAAAACCACTAAATGGATTTTGATGCGGTTTTCACCATTCTGTAAAGGATATCTCGAGGAAGGTTTCTGTAGAAAATAATTTATTTATGACCAAAGGAAGTCAAGCACTAACAATTTCAGTGAAAAGGTCGAAAAAAACTGGCGTTTTTTAAGCTTACGCTGGGCAAACCGTTAAAAATATCTATATACCATGAGTGTAGGAATTGTTCAGCATGAAAAGTTCTACAAAAAAGCCCAGGAGAGTATATCTCTATCTTCAATACATCGCCCACTATAAGTGTTTTTAAGTTTTCTTCCAACTATCTCCATTCAGTTACTGAGGCGGCAGTTTACGAGCTAGCTAGGGGCGAGTCTATCACCCCAGTAACAGATTAGCTAGCGGCCGAGCTTATTGCCCAAGATACAGCCAGCAGCAAACTGTCGAGTCGTGTTGACTTAAAAAACTTTAGAGAAGAGTGGTTGTGTTTGGAGTTTTCCTGGAAGTGCAACTCGGCTTTTCTTCATTTCGCCTGTGAACTTTTCGTTCCGCAAAATTCACAGTCAAGTTAAGATTGGACAGAAGGGGGATTTGTGTTTCATGCACCTCGTCATTTATAAATTACGTCTGACAAGAATTTATTGCACATGCATCTCCATGCTAATATAATTAATAGTCCAGTGAGTGATTTTAACCCATCATGCCGAGACGTAAAACGGATATTGGTCGTTGTTCATTGACATTAAAAAAAAGCGCTTATCACATAATGCATTCATAACTGTTCCCGGGCGAAGCTGGGTCGGGTTGCTAGTTTCTAATAAAATCCTTTGGTGATGCTGGCGTCAAGCTATTAAAACATAAGTCTCTCATCCTCGACCCTGTTTAAGTGGGAATAATGAGAAAATACACCGAATACCGTTGCTATTGCGGACTGTCGAGGAGTAGACGTGCAGGGAAGCAGGGAAAGTAAGTGCAGTGCCCGCTGCGCTCTGGCGGCAAGCCGCTCAAACATTCTGTGACGTGTGTGCGAGTGGAGCAACGTGATGGATGGTAAAGAGTTCTACAGACTGCTAATTTTTGTAATGTGTAGGACGTAATATGAAGGCCTTAATATAAGATAATTATTATAGCTGAGCTGATTTGAGATATTAGACTTCAATTATTCAGTCGCACAGCTCTATTACGAACACATTACACAATCCAATCGAATACCACTCCAAAGATGTGCACACGCTGGAAACAGACCATCCATTCTGACCGCGCGAAATCTTAACCAATAAGCCCGTAGTGTTGGTTTAAATTCAACCAATAGCGAAACTTGAGAATCTCAGTCGACGTTTTCAGAGCGCCATTATACAGACCAAACCTGCCCCTTCTCCCTCAAGCGCTCCATACATTTCTAAAGCTATCAACACGTGCTTTGGGAATGGAAGGATTCCTTCCTCAGTTTCTACTCCAGGTGGTGAAGGTCACACTTCACCCATCTGGGTGAGATGTAGAACTAGTTACAAGTACTGACACTGACAGTGAGACAGAGCTTAACGACAGGGCGCGCAAGGTAGGCCCAAATACTATTTTACAAAACAATATTTTTTTTTAAACAGTTCCAGCTGAGAGCTGACTGTAGAATGATCCTCACGTCCTACATGGAGGAATCGCCAGTGCAGAGCGTAGAACAAATCGTTCTGTATTTTAATGTAACTACGCATACAGAAATATCCACCTGGAACGTAATTCTTCTAATTCGGAAACAAAGAACAATACATTCGTAGAACGTCAACACCACCACTTCGTTTGCTGACCTACTCGGTTCTCCAGCACAAGTCAACACACTCGCTCGTCATACCAACTCAGTGAGCGAGTTCCCGCTAGGGGCGCCAGCAGCTAAAATATCACCATTCGCACAAGGTCTATAGCGAGTTGACGTAATTTGCAGTAGCCGTTGCGTCAGATCAGACTACATACCTCATCAGGCGAAGCCTGACAGAAACCAAATGACGCTTAGTGGATTTCTGTCGCATGCAACCAAGAGATTTAAGTCTTAATCTATATTATATATACTAATACGCTAAGGTGTTTGTTTCACAAAACTGAAGGTCCTAAATCAGAGGGAGTTAGAAGGTGTGGTTTGTACCAAAATCTTACAAATTGTCTCAATAGTACAGGAAAATCCTGCATTTCTTGAAAAGTCAACGGAAATATAATTATCAGTTTATAAAGTGCTTTTAAACAAATAAACAAGACGATAGCCCCTGGCAGAACTGTGTAGCGTACAGCCCGCATAGCACTAGTGCCGGGCGGGTAGTCTGTAAACAAAGGGCGCACACAACCCATTATGCGAGTGTTCGCGCACGGGTCGGCTAGTTTATACTCTTACAGTATACACAGGGTTGAATAACGACGATGTCGTAAACAATCAACAACTCGTACGTGCACCTACGTCACGTGCCCAGGAACTCAGGCAGTGCCCGGATGCTATATGGTGTCACTGAGCTTGACATCACTGCCGTAAGTAAAGCATCCGGAAAGGAAAACACTACAATTTGCACCATTATACTGTATAAACGTCATTACTGAAGGAAGCAAATTAACATTTTTCTATATATATATAAAAAAGAAGAAAGGAGTTAGTCCTGTTTGATAAATAGCTTTAATAAATCAGACACAGAGAGCAGCCAGCGAATATTGTGGGTTTGTTTATATAAAGCTGGACTGGTTCCGCCGGCCGAGCCCTTTTGTTGGTGGCTGGCCAGGCCTATTCACGAGTACTTGTGGGAAAGGAAGAGGGGGGGGGGGGGGGGGGGGGGGGGGCAATGACGAATAGCCTGAGCACTGCTGGCTGCTTCTCGGACATAACAATAGCCCCGCAGTACAATCGTCACGGCCTGTTCCTTCACGGTATGAGAATGTATTCGATCTTCTTAATATGGCATTTCTTGACAGATTCATATTAGTCTTCATTTCGTACGTTGCAATGATAAAGTATTACAGGCTGAGATCGATGAACTTTTTGTTGATCACTGACTAGTCGATTTGTTGTCCATATGTGAAGTGTGGCTGTTGCTTAGAGCTCTGCGCGGATAAACGGATAAAAGACAATTGAGTAGCTGTCTGACTGTGATGCAGCGCCCCGGTCACGTAAACCAAGATTAACGGCCGAAGGGACCCGACGCGCTGACCACGAGTCACCCCAATATCTGCAGGCCAAATG
Source organism: Meconema thalassinum (assembly GCA_946902985.2). Classification (NCBI taxonomy): domain Eukaryota; kingdom Metazoa; phylum Arthropoda; class Insecta; order Orthoptera; family Tettigoniidae; genus Meconema; species Meconema thalassinum. The sequence goes on along the minus strand of OX336393.1, from coordinate 515,788,609 downwards.
GCTGGGCAGCGGTCAATTGGTAGGCCTAGGCCCTTATGGGCTGTAGAGCCAGGGGTTATTAATATTATTGAAACAACACATTTAGACATTTGAGGAGGGAGTCATTCCCTTAAGGCGTGGTGGCGCAGTGGTCAAGCTATTGACCTCCCACCATGGCAGACGGGATCGATTCCCGGCCAATGCATGAGAGATTTTCGAAGTGAAATACCATGTCCTGTGGTTCGGATTCAACGTAAAAAGAAGTTACCGTGGCTCATGATCTCGAGATTAACGGGCACGTAAAACTGCAATCCTCCTTCCTTCCTTCCTTCCTTCCTCCCTTCTTCGTTCCCTTATGCTATGTCATGATATGTTTAACATGAATGTTACACAGCCAGAATTGCAACCTTTTCCTGTTCGGAGTGTTAATTATGCTTAATGACATAATTTGAATGAAATTAGCTAAAATAATCATCTTACAATGTTCATGAAAAAAAAAAAAACAAGTAGTTCCGAGAAGAACTATACAGCCTATTTTCATATATCCAGCTCATGTTAATTGACTCTATCAACATACAAAATTTCAGTTTAATTGCTGTAACAGATTCGTAGATATTGAGAACCGTCTAAATATTTCAGATGGTCGCCAGGTTGGATTTTTATTTTTGTACTATTACATTAAGATTATTGTGTACGTGTGGTATTCAAACTTCAATCGCATGATTACAACACAAGAAGTAAAAACGAGATTTTAAAATTACGCACAGCAGCCATCATGTGATTATGCAAAATTTGAAATAAATTAGATGCCAGTGGATCAACATTTGTATAAGCATTTAACGTGCAACGTTTCACGGCACTCGGATAGTTAATTCGCGAGAAACGTCCATTTAAATATGTATACTTCGCGTCGCCGCCATGTTGGATTTGTGCTCACCTCGTTTCTGAAAGTCCTATAGGTGAACATACACACATCAAAAAAAGTTTTGCATCACCTCGGTTCCCAGATCTCCGGCATATAGACGTTGACTGTGTATATTGTATCCAAGATACAGTCCCTTTGACTGTTCATAGATGTCACTAAAACTGCTCAAAGATGTAAACAACCATGCATGAGCAGGGCCTATTAGACGGAGGGGGTACGACAGCCGATCAGTTCCAGTCATTCCACCAGGACGAAGGTTCGCTGCTCATGTTGTCTGTAGTTCTACCATGCCTAGAAAGTCAATACCGCAGTTCGATCGCGTCCGCATTGTTACTTTGTGTCAAGAAGGGCTCTCAACAAGGGAAGTTTCCAGGCGTCTCAGAGTGAACCAAAGCGATGTTGTTCGGACATGGAGGAGGTACAGAGATACAGGAACTGTCGATGACAGGCCTCGCTCAGGCCGCCCAAGGGCTACTACTGTAGTGGATGACCGCTACTTACGGATTGCCGCTCGGAGGAACCCTGACAGCAATGCCACCATGTTGAATAATGCGTTTCGTTCAGCCACAGGACGTCGTGTTTCAACTCAAACTGTGCGCAATAGGCTGCATGATGCGCAACTTCACTCCCGACGTCCATGGCGAGGTCCAGCTTTGCAACCCCGACACCATGCAGCGCGGTACAGATGGGCCCAACAACATGCTCAATGGACCCCACGGAATTGGCATCACGTTCTCTTCACCGATGAGTGTCGCATATGCCTTCAACCAGACAATCGTCGGAGACGTGTTTGGAGGCACCCTGGTCAGGCTGAACGTCTTAGACACACTGTCCAGCGAGTGCAGCAAGGTGGTGGTTCCCTGATGTTTTGGGGTGGCATTATGTGGGGCCGACGTACGCCACTGGTGGTCATGGAAGGCTCCGAAACGGCTTTACGATACCTGAATGACATCCTCCGACCCATAGTGCAACCATATCGGCAGAATATTGGAGAGGCATTTGTCTTCATGGACGACAATTCTCGACCTCATCGTGCACATCTTGTGAATGCGTTCCTTCAAGATAACGACATCGCTCGACTACAGTGGCCAGCATGTTCGCCAGACATGAACCCTACCGAACATGCCTGGGATATGTTGAAAAGGGCTGTTTATGGACGTCTTGACCCACCAACCACTCTGAGAGATTTACGCCGAATTGTCGTTGAGGAGTGGGACAATTTGGACCAACAGTGTCTTGATGAACTTGTGGATAGTATGCCACGGCGAATACAGGCATGCATCAATGCAAGAGGACGTGCTACTGGGTATTAGAGGTAGTGGTGTGTACTGCAATCTGGACCACAAATGCTGAAAGTCTAGCTGTATGATGGTACAACATGCAATGTGTGGGTCTCATGAGCAATAAAACGAGCTGAAATGTTGTTTGTGTTGATCTCTATTCCCTTTGTATTTAACGGTTCCGGAACTCTTGGAACCGAGGTGATGCAAAACTTTTTTTGATGTGTGTATGTTCATAGTCTCTATGAACATAAAAAAATCAGTTTGGTTGCTGTAAACGATTCATAGATATTGAGAACCGTCTAAATATTTCGGAAGCTCGCCATTTAGGATTGTTATATGTATAGGCCATAGAGTTACGTACCATTCAAGGACAATTATTGGCTAGGTTCATTATTCAAACTGTCACTTCGATCGCATGATTACGACACAAGAAATAAAAACTTAATTTTAAAATTTTGCACAGCCGCCATCTTGAGGTTATGTAAACAATTGAATTAAATTAGATGGCAGAGCATTACAATCTGCAAACTCATTTACTGTACCACATTTCACTGCGCTCAGAGAGTTCAATCAAGAGAAAAGTCTATTAAATTATTTCAAATTCGCTTGGTCGCCATGTTCGTTTTGTACTTTACAGGTTTATGAAATATACATAGTTAAACTTGTATCAGTACCCTTTATCACCGTACAAAATTGCAGGGTGATATCTGTAATAGTTTCGGAGATATAGAATGTCAGTGAAATATTTCGCACAGCCGCCATTTTGAGGTTATGTAAACAATTAAACTAAATTAGACTCCAGTGCATTACAATGTGTATAAACAATTGCTGTACCAAGTTTCATTACGTTTGGATAATTAAATCGCGAGAAAAGTCTATTGAAAAGTCTCAAATTCGCTTGGCCGCCATATTGGTTTTGTAGTCACCAGGTTTTTGAAAGTCTCATAGGTGAACTTCTAGTAGTGCCCTTTATCACCGTACACAATTTCAGGGCGATATCGGTAATAGTTTCGGAGATATTGAATGCTAGTGAAATATTTCGCACAGCCGCCATATTGGATTGGTTAGACGTAACAAATTTTGAAGGGCACGGTCGAGGTCGCCGGAAATAGCGCTATGAACTTACCGAGTTTCATTGAAATCGCTCCAGCCGTTTAGATTTTATTAGGGGGCGACACACACACACCTCACACACACACACACACACACACACGCACACACACACGGACAAAAGGTGATCTCATAAGCCTATTTTTTCAAAATTGAGAATAGGCTAAAAAACATAACGGAAAGATATATGGCATTTCATAAACATCTGGGTCCTAGTAATGATATTCAACAAGTTCATATTGTATTCTAAAATCTATCCGCAAATTTACTCCAAACATTATCCGTAGTTTACCCGCTATCCACACAGTCATGGGAACTAGATCCGCCTGGCGAAAATGTTTGCATGCGCGCAGGGCTTTACTGATGGTCGTAGCAGCGCAGTCTGCAGGCTGTCACGTCATTCTCTTGCATGCTGCATCTGCTTGCATGACTCATACAGATAAGATACATTTACAGTACGTGTGGATAGTCGAGTCGATTCACTCATTAAATAGGGATGCTCAATTATTTTTACTGTACATTACAAATGAAATTTCACAAAATATCAATTTATATCTATGCATTTCGTTTTAATTACCATTTGTGGCCCGTTTTGAAATCTATAATTACCAATTATGGCCTTCACTCTTCAATACAATTTTTTTAAATTTTTATTTTAAAACACGATACATGTTTCGGCATTTCTATGCCTTCATCAGTCATTTTGCTAAAATATTACATACACATTTGACAACATCTTTTTACACTAACTAAAATCCCTTTACATTCCGTAATGAATAGCGTTAGATACACAATTGTTAAAATAAAGCTCCTTTATTAGAACCCGGAGTTGAAATCCTTCGTCTTGAAAATACTTGATGATTAGCTTCTTCTAGAAACTGCTATTTCACGATTCCCACAACTGTGGAAGACAAAATAAAATGAATCCCTTTAGACCATGCGTAAAAACATTACTGAAAATGTATTCGAAAGCTAGTTCACTTCCTTCCACTCTCCCCCGTGTTTGTATTGAAGAGTGGAGGGCATTGTTAGTAATCACAAAATGTCAAAGCTTGAAATCAAAACACTATTATTCCCAAAAGATAGTATATTGGCTTTCACGGCCAGTGAATTAAAACTCAGCAATTCTTCTAGGTTTGTGCCGGCACAAACCTAGAAGAATTGCTGACTATTATTCCGGTTTGTGCAACAGAATTTGAATTGAAGAATGGATCTGAGGGGAGCTTAGCTCTCTGTAGGCTTCTGAGCTTTGAACCATAGCCTAATAGTGTTCGGCGTGTTAAAATACACGCACAAGTACACAAGTACATCCCTCAGTATGCCTTCCTTCGGAGGCGAAGTAAAGCCGGCGGTCCCATGTCATAGATTTATGGCTTGTTAAAGAACCTTCCACTAACTACACTTGTGTAAAGCCAAAATTTGTAGGTTAGGTTTGATTAATGCTCTTAAGTTCCAACGTTCTTCACCGGGCGCTGGTTGCGATGGTATCTAGTATTAGCAAAGTTCACAGCTAGGTGTCGTGGACGGATATTTATTTAGCCATTGAGTTACTTAGCGTATGGCTTTTAGTGCCGGGAGTGTCCGAGGACATGTTCGGCTCGCCAGAGGCTTTAGCTGCTTCAAGCTGACACCCATAGGGTGAGTTACAAGTTCCGCTCAATTTCAAGTAGATCCAAAATTCGCTACCAGATATCACTGACACCTAGTGGTAAACCTTGGAACTTTGATAGAGCGTTGCAACGAAATCCGACCAAGACATTTAGCTTCACACAAGTTTAGTTAGTTGAAGGATCTTTCACATGACATAAATATATATGACATGGGACCGCCGGCTTTACTTCCGCTCCGATCGAAGGCATACTGAAGGATGTTAACGCTCTTAAAAAATCCTACGACTTCGGCCGGGTTTGAACCCGCGATCTTGGGCACAGCAGTTCAGCATGCTACCAACGTGCATGGTAGCATTTGGTAGCGAAAGTAGGAACTACTTTAAATCATTGTCTGCAGTCCTTACTTGAATTAAAACAGATAACAAACACTAATACAGTCATCACCATTAACACAGGTTTTCAGACAGATTCTACACACACCCAAAGTACACAGGGCTACATGACCTCGTTGTCGCAGCCCCTAAACTAAGGAACCAACCAACTAACGGATAGCCAGCTAGTACAATACAAAAGTTAAGAATCCAAGCAAAACAGCATTGACACCCTAAGTTTCACGTGCTATTTAACATTTGAGTACTTACACACCTTTTGATATCACTGAAAATAGCAATTATTCGCGCCTTGGAAGTGTAGTGCTAACAGCAACAACCACGGACATATAAAAAAACATATCTTTTTTTAAATAATTTGCAGCTGGTAAGCGAGGAGCAGTATAGACCAAGTAGTTAATATTCGCTAATGCTTCACTTACGAGTCATCTGAGACTCATCTGGAAAACATGCGGGGAACGTGTTTAATCACAGTCGGTAAAAGGTCGACTTTACTGGCAATAAAAAATGGTTATTACCATCACATCAACCAGTTGCTTGTGCCGCGCATGACCAGATACCAGATTGGCACCGTTCTCAACTCTGAACTAAATCATTTGGACATTTGTTTAAACATATATAATCGTATCGGTCTTCTATAGACCATGTTATTTCAACTGCCTTTTCCCTCGTTCGCGCATTCTTCTTCGGTGAGTTTCTTTTCGTTTTTTGGTCGACTTCTTGCCCGGTTTCAATATGGGTTTTGGCTGAAAACTCTATATTTCCCCAAGTCTCTTCTTCAGAGAGGCACGTTCCAAGATGTCCTCATGTGGTATCTCCAGTTCTTGTAGGTCTTTTTCCACCTCTGTAAACCAGATCCCTTTGATTTTCTTGCCCACAAAGTCAGCACAGTTTCGATTGGAAAATCTTCCGGAGCTCATTCGTGTTAAATGGCCATAAAAGGAGAGTCTTCTTTTGCGTATGTTGTGCGTTATTTTCTCCACATGTAGATAAAGTTCATCGTTGTGTCGTCCTGTGTACTCTCCTCGTTCCTTGACCAGGCCCAAGATATTTCTCAAAATCTTCCTCTTATTATTATTATTATTCCATGGCTAAGTAACTAGCATGCTACTCGTTTGGCAGAGAGGTACCGAGTTTGATTCTCAATCGGGTGATGGGCATGGTTTTTAAAATTTAAAGTAGGAGACGTAATTTCAACACTGAGATTTGCTGATGACATTTTCATTTTAGCCGACACACCAGAAGACTTGAATGCGTCTCTAAATGCTGTGAACTCCGTCTTGAGGAAAGAATTCATGACGAAAATCAACAAGTGAAAAACAAAAATTACGGAATGCAGCCCAAATAAATCAGAAAGCTCTATGGACGTCAAATTGACAGGTGAAAAACTAAAGGAGGTAGGAGGCTTCATTTACGTAGGAAGCAAAATAATCAGTGATGGACGAAGCAAAGAAGATAAAGAAAAGTAGGCTGGCTTAGGCAAGGAAAGCATATATACAGAAGAGGAATCTGTTGACATCGAATATAGATTTAGATATTAGATAGTCACTTTTGAAAGCTTCTTTCTAGAGCGTGGCGCTCTATGGAAGTGAAACTTGGACTTTTGGTGCAGCAGAAAAGAGGAGAATTGAAGCGTTTGAAACGTGGTGTTACAGGATAATGATGATCAGTTGGGTAGATAGGGTAATAAATGACGTATTAAGACGAGTGGGAGAGGAGAGATGTTTTTGGCGACTGCTAATGAAGAGAAGAGATAGGCTGGTAGGACACATACTCAAACACCCAGGAATAGCAAGCTTAGTTATAGATGGAAGAGTCGAGGACAAGAACTGTAGGGGTAGACCAAGGTTAGAATATGTTGAACAGATTGCCTCGGATGTAGGGTGTGGTAGCTATGTAGAGATAAAACAATTAGCTCAGGACAGGGAGACATGGAGACCTGCATCAAACCAGTCAAAAGACTGAAGACTCAAACAACAACTTACACATCATGTGGAATACTAAGTTTAGTCGAAAATTCAAAATGTACACACAGATAGCTTATTAGCCTACTTTTCTCATTTTGCAAAAATGAGGAAAACGTAGACTTATGAGTTCGATCCGGGAAAATGTGTGTCGGTCTGTCCTTCTGTCTGTGTGTGCCCCCCTCCCCCTATCAAATCATAAACGGCTGCAGCTATCGAAACCAAATTCGGTAAGAGTAAAGATCAATACCAACATATCTCACGGCCATAGCTGAAATTGACGTCAGTGCTGCCAACTGCTGAACAATCGCAATTGTTAATAAATTCTCTCTCCATTTCTTTAATCCTAGAAAGTATGCAAGCCATCAGCTCCAAACTTTGCACACGTATAGTACCTGACATTCTAGATTAATTTGGAGTAACTAATATATCTCAGTGCTGGCAACATCATTCTAACCTTTCTGATAGTTTCAATTTTTAATTACATGTAACTTCTACCTACTAACAAATGGATTTCATCCAAATTTGGCACTATAATGGATCGTAATATTTCAGATTAATTCTGGGCATCAGATACATGGCATTGTTCCCAACATGACTTAACGCGCACTGATAAATCCAATATCAAACAGCATGTAACGTCCGTACTGTCCATTAGACTTCAACCAAATTTTGCAAGTGCATTCTATGCCATCCGAGATGGAAATACGAATATATTCAGAGTCACCAGGGCTGCCAACTGTAGTATGGTACTCTATTAGGGTACACTATTTCAGGTGTATTTACTGTACTTAGAAATGTTAGTATTACCAACTTGATTTCATCATTACTTAAGAGAGGTATATATAGATTGGCATGAATCTTACATTTTATGAAAAGTAGGCTCTTTAGTTCGTCACGGAAGTACTTGTTTTATTTATACAGATTATGCTACACGGAGGTCTAAATGCCCACGTTCAGCTCCAGATGATCTCGGAGCTGGCAGGGCTGACTTGGGCTAGCCAGCCGTGCATGGGTTTTACAATCGGAACATATTGGTTCCATTCAATTGCACTTAAACTCTGGCTTGGTTCCAAGCTGTGTCTTGGTATGTTATATGCCAAATTAGATATCAGAAGGTCAAGATGTTTGCCCAAACTAACCTACCCATCCAACGACCATCATCATCTTATCCGCTCAACTTTCTCCAACTTGGTAGAAAACTTTTCAGATTCAATTCCTTTGTCTGGATGTAACCAACTCGCAAAGAATAAAGTGGCTTGGTTATGAAGACAAGAGAGAAAGAGAAAGCAGCTACTTAAAGCTTAAACAATAAATTCCGTATTATGAAGCAACTAATCTGGAGTAAAATACGAAGATAAGTCAAAATAATGATTTAGCCTCATTCTTTATCTCAGCAATTTTGTTACCAACTACTAGTCATACATACGCTCAAAAAGATTGCGAGAAGGGGAAATATTGTAGGGGAGACGCAGTTAAGTCCGTAATATTAAGGGGTTGATGGTCATCATCATCAACCCTAGAACACTACCATTATTCTATTGATGCATAGGTCCTTGGGATACTATCTTCCCACTATGTATTTATAGAACGGTGTTAGGGAGAGAATTTTCCCACCCCTTTCATTTCAAGCAGTTCCACATGCATCCACAAGCTAGATGCAGAGAAATATTGAAAACCCATTAATTTGATGTATACTGTCATCAGGAACCAAAGGTGGGAGCATATATCCCAGTGGTCTCCACAGTGCACGTGCTCGCCAGTTCGGTTGTGTTGTGTGAAAGAATTGCATTGTTTTACAGAAGAAGGTGTTTTTATTGAAGATAAGAGATTTGTAAACGTTGGTATATAACTGAAATACAATGTTAATAATGGTTTTGGTCACTTGAGTAAATATATTTCAGCTAGAAAGGAAATAAATATTCTGCTCAGGGTGTTTGCCATAGAATAGAAGAGTTTTAAAATTAATTTTCTGTGTTTTTAGTAAATATTATTTTGAAATTATTGAATTATATTCGATTAAACTAACTTTTAACATTCCAAAATCACTTTTATATTTTTGTGCAGTTTTCGGCAAAGATGATATATATAGGTCACTGACCTTGTGTTGCGTGGGAGTTACGATTTTCTTAAGTTCTAGAGCGTGATGGGTGTTTTTATATATTATATCCTGTTAAATAAACCTCATTATTGAGTGATAAATACAGTATCATCATAATTTGGAGGTGGGAGATTATTACCCCATTGCTCCTTTAAGAAAACATACTGTCTGGTGTGGGCAGTGGGATAACAATATCCCACCCCATATTTCATAAACTAGAATCCACACCCATAAAATTGTTGCATGTTCCTACTCATCTACACCCCCAATTACAAATGTACAATATATATATATATATTATACCCCCAGTCTTTTGCCCCATAAAGGGTTAATACTAATAACACGTTAAATTTCCGTACATTACGAACTTTGTGCTAAGGCACCAATTAGTTAAATGGTTGAAATTAATATATATTTCGTATGTAACACTATTTATATACACTGAATCCTCTGTGGTCTTTGAGGTTTAATACGCTAAGTTCCATCTTAAATACAACAAATTCAGAAGTCGTTTACTTTGACGTAAATAGCAGAACGTAATCTCTCCAGCCTCTTATACTGTCTCTGGTTTTTATGAGGTTGTTTTTGTAATCCCTCTGAAGTGGTGTGACATATCAACATCAAATTCCCCACCACTTTGTTATTGGGATGGAGAAACCAATATGTTGTTAAATTCAAGGATAGTTTCCAGGCAATTCTTTGCCCCATGATTATGCCTCTAGAACTGATTGGCATTAATAACTAGGGCTCGTATTTTAGGTAAATAAATATTTTTTATGTAAATACATATTTTAAGCATTCTTTTTCTATAAATACATAAATTCCTGCTTTTCACTTATTAGCACATAAAAAGACATAATATTTACATTTTTAAAATCAGTATGCTAGATCTTTCAGTTTATTGCATTTTTGTTCTATGTTACTTCAACGGGGAAGAACCTGTGAGCTATCTAATCTTCATGCAGAGCGAATGTCAGCTTGCAACTGTGTTATTCTTAACTTGTCGTCCCGTGCCACTCACTGTTGAAGCCGGGGATTTCCTTGTCCATAGCCATATTGCACCACGTGCTAGACCTTCCCCCTCCTCCAGCTACCTGGAACCATTGTCACTCACATGCAGTTCTTTTCTGACACTTTTCTGAAGAAAAACAACTACAAGTTATCGTCTGTTGCAGAATTTAAAGATAAGTTTACTTCTGATGGGGGCGTTCTGTTCTGCCAACCATGTGGGAAAGCAATCAAGGCTGAAGAGCGATCTCATGTTACACAACATCTCAAGGGCAAGAAACATATTGCCGCAGTTTCGCGCCTTCAGAATAAGTGTTTCGCGATCATCGTCGCTCATTTGGGATGGACAACCTGAAGATGTATCTCGTTGTGTATTGTAATGCTTCAGCAGTCAGTGAGACATAGAATAAATTGCATTCGTAAGTACTGCATATTGTTTATACTCACATTTAAAATCCACAGCCTGCTTCCAGTCTCCGACCGGGTCAGGAATGGAATGAATGAAGCCCCCATCTAGCGGCGAGGATATGGACTGTGCCGGCTGCCGAGGCCTGACGCACTCCTCTGGGGCAATGATTAAATGAATGACAGATGAAATGAAATGATAGTGGAGAGTGATGCTGGAATGAAATTTTGACAGGGAAAACCGGAGTACCCGGAGAAAAACCTGTCTGCCTCCGTTTTGTCCAGCACAGATCTCACATGGAGTGACCGGGATTTGAACCACGGACCCAGCGGTGAGAGGCCGGCGTGCTGCCGCCTAAGCCACGGAGGCTTCACTTTATACTCACATTAATAAACTAAATTATAATTACATATTTTTACTTTTTTGTCACATATTTCAGGCATTTTTAATACATAAAAAATAAATATTTTCCCGATTTTTAGCACCTAAAAATCCGAGCCCTCTTAATAACAAAAGCATTGACATCACCACCATAGACCAGTAGAAGGGTGGGGACAGATATAGAGGGATACTAAGCAGTTAAATTATTCATTCACGTAAATTTTACGTATGTTAGTACTGCAGGGTTAACTTTCACGTATTAGGCCTAGTGCCCTGTTACGGACTCTTGGTCTTCCCAGGTTTCTTCGGACACTTGGAGCATACTGAGAATCTGTTCAGGGACTCGGCTAGAACTCATCCTGTCCACATGTTCTTTCTAATTTTCCCTATGCTGTTGTATATGGTTCACAACTGAGGTGATTTTTAGGTCTTGCACGATGTCTTCATTCCACCGATGATCGAGTAATCGAGTAAGGAGTAACCTGAAGCTCGTCTCAAGAATCTCATTTCTGCTGCTGTTAGTCTTCCTGATGGTGCAGTCCTCACTCATGGCCGGCTCTACGGAAGGCCGCGGCGAGCGATAATTGGCAACCTCGCCGTGAATGGCCAGTCTGCTTTGCCTAGCCCACTGAGTTACATGGAAAATGTGTCACGCGCTCTTGTTTTCTTCAAAATACTCTATGTAAATGAAATTATACCATTGAGTATTACTGTATAGTGGCTAGCTACAATGCCAAAGACTTGTGTTGTGCCGAATTGTAAGTCTAATTATCGTTCATCGATAAAAACTGAAGGGTTTGTGACAGTGTTTGGGTTTCCTAAAAATCCGCAATTGACAGCCACATGGGAACGTGCTATTCCTCGAGCCAATTGGGTACCTACGAAATATCCCTTCGCATGTATTAAACACTTTCTTCCTGAAGACGTAAGTTATGTTGAAAAATACAAGGATGGTGATGGGAATAATAAGGAATTCACACGGAAGAAGCCTGTATTGTTACCTCGTGTGGTTCCAAAGGTATTCCCAAACTTACCATCGTATTTGAGTAAGTGCTCCTCCAAGATAAGGAAATCTCCAGAAGAAAGAAGAGAAGAAGAAAAGAACGGAAAAAGTCTGCAGAGGAATGTGAGAAGACCCTTGCTGAGGAAGCCAACAAAATTACGACTCTCGAGTCCTTTGTTTGTGATATACAAAATAAATTGGTGGAGCATAAAACAGACTGGTCTGTAAGTACTAGTGAAAATTATTGTATTTTGTATAAATTAGATGTGTCAAGCATACCTAAAATAAGGTCAAGTATAAGGGTAAACAATTATTTTACGGTCGAAATTCATATCAATGGAGGCGTAATTCCTAACGCTGTTGTTCTTCATTCTGGCTCTGTAATATTTCGAATTTCATTATTAAGTAAGTGGAGTCAGTTGTTCCAAGCAATAGAATTTTGCCACGACTTTTCTTACCTGGAAGTTCTGTAAGTTCACTAGTCGTCCAGATTGATAGTTTAATAGATAACCAAAAAACTGACCTTGAAAACCAGGGAAACGAAACTTCAGAGATTCTGTTAAAAAAAAGTTAATGTTTCTGCAAGATCGGTTTACACTTACTTTTTTAAGAAACCTAGATATAACGTCACTACAACTCTAAATGCATTCCTCATTTATATGCAGTATACAAAGTGTTATACGCAATTATATTTAACCATATTTTATCTCTACCTCATCCCAGAGTTTTTCAAAAATTAACAACTTCCTTCGCCATATCCCCGAAAGCTGATGAAGAGAACAGTAACTTTCTAAGTCACATTGTGAAAGATTTATCAAATTTAGAAAGGGTTGTAAATTTACAGATTGATGAAATACATGTCAAACAAACTTTAGATAAAAAAAAAGGCAATTATTTGGTGTTGCTGAAAATGAATCTGTCGATTTAGCTAAGACAGTTCTGGCCTTTTTCGTTAGTTCTGCTTTTGGAAATTTGAAAGAGGTTGTTAAATTAGTTCCAGTGAAACAATTAACGGGTTTGCAACTAGCTGATATTGCAAAAGGTGTTATCAGGCAAATACAGGATTGTGGCCTAAATATTCTATCATAGCTGATAATAATGATGTGAATCGTGCTATGTTCAAAGAACGAACCAAGCATTCTGATAGTAATTACTGGTTCCATATTGATGGAAACCCCCTAAAAACCTTTGTTTTATATGACAGTGTCCATGTATTAAAAATATACGAAATAATTGGCTGAATTTAAGTGGCATTGATAAGTCATTTATTATTCCTGTATGGGAAGATTAAGACTCATTTTCAAATGTTTTAAGTTCAGATGACTGTAACCCTGATTTTAAAGAGGTAACTCAAGCATCATTTAGAGACATAAGAGCGATCTACAAAAATGAATCCGATTTACTGATTAAGTCTGCACCAAATTTAGCATTTAAAAGTGTTTATCCAAATTCACTTGAACGCCAAAGGGTTTCTTTGGTTACAAACGTGTTTCACGAATCCACAGTTTCTGCTCTAAACAAGTATTGTTATAAAGGTACTGCTTTTTGTGTCAGAGTAATCCTAATGTGGTGGTCCATTGTTAATATTAAGCGGCCTCTCACCCATGTTGTTAAACGTAATAGTCTTCAAATGTCTTTCAAAAATCCCGAAGACAAAAGGTTGGCTTTCCTAAAGGCATTCCTCCAATGGTTGTCCACGTGGAAAAAGAACGATGAAAATGATTCCTCAAAAAAGAGTTGATTAACCAATGAAACTTACAACGCTTTGTATGTAACAACCTATGTATTACGTGAGATTATTATTTATGCTCTACAGAATCTGAACCCATCTTATGTGTTAAGTGGCAAATTTCAGAGTGACCAATTAGAATCCAGGTTTGGGCAGTACCACCAACTAACAGGCGGCAACTATAATATATCAGTTTCACAGGTAATGGAGGCCGAATTGAAAATAAGGTTGAAAAGCGTACTTGGCCTTCGTTCAGCCAGGTATGGAGCAGTTACTTTTTCGAAAGAAATTATAATGTCTTCTTCCTATACAAATTCAGGAGAAAGTACAACAAGCAGCCTTTCGTCAGCTACTGTTGACGATACCTTTTACAGTATTTTAGAAGACAAGTACGCTGAAAACATACAATTCGATGAGTCGGGTTTTATATATGCCTGTGGTTACATATCGTTCAAGCAATGTTCAAGAATAAAATGTGAAGAATGTTTGGCTTTGCTTACAAATAAAGAAAAGATAAATGACAGCTACTTCAATGAAATAAATAGGGGCGGACTTTCAGTTCCTGCAGATTTTATTTATCAGTGTGTAAACATGTTGTTGGAATTACGCAGGCACTAATTTCTGATAAGTTTGAGGATCAATTTTTAAAATGTAAATGTAACAATCAACGCCAAGTAATTCAAAATCTTAGTCTACTCGGTATTTCATCAGATATTGAATTGTCAGAAACCGCCGAGAAAACCTGTACCTGTGGATGTAATGTCATGACAATAGTCACAAGTATTGCCTTAACAATGAGTAACATTTTGTTAAATAATTACTGGAAGTTGAGGAATGAACGGGTAACTTGCCATAGTAATCACAGAAAACTAGCTATTCTTTGTTAGAGGCCAACATGTTGTATATTTTGTAAATGTCAAATAAATATTGAATGCAAATTGGTTTTGTTACTCCAAGTAAGCCCTCCTCACTCTTGACAATCCTTTTACTTTAATGTTGAAAAGAACAAATATTATTTAGTTATTTCAATTTGTTTTCGTGGCGAAGCACACGCATCAACAGCTGGCCGGCTGCTATGGCCATCCCAGTTCAGAGCAGCACACGCATCAACAGCTGGCCGGCTGCTATGGCCATCCCAGTTCAGAGAAGCACACGCATCAACAGCTGGCCGGCTGCTATGGCCATCCCAGTTCAGAGAAGCACACGCATCAACAGCTGGCCGGCTGCTATGGCCATCCCAGTTCAGAGAAGCACACGCATCAACAGCTGGCCGGCTGCTATGGCCATCCCAGTTCAGAGAAGCACACGCATCAACAGCTGGCCGGCTGCTATGGCCATCCCAGTTCAGAGAAGCACACGCATCAACAGTTGGCCGGCTGCTATGGCCATCCCAGTTCAGAGAAGCACACGCATCAACAGCTGACCGGCTGCTATGGCCATCCCAGTTCAGAGAAGCACACGCATCAACAGCTGGCCGGCTGCTATGGCCATCCCAGTTCAGAGAAGTGCAGCGTTGCAAGGTCGAACGCCGCGGCCTTCCGTAGAGACGGCCATGCCTCACTTCCATATGCAAGAGTTGGATATACTTTCAGTCTAGTGTGTCGTAGTACCTGAGATGGCTTGAAAACTTGATTGAATACTCCTGTAGTTTTAATAAATTTTGAGATTTTGCGGGGGTGGGGTTGATTGTAAACAAGATAATTAAAGGAAAAGATTCTCAAAGAATTAATCTAGAAATTAAAATACTACGTAGCCTGTTTGTGACAAATTCATGTCTTAAAATGTCATCTGGCGTGAGTAGTCTAAATCAATTGATAATACTTTCAAAGAAATCTGAATTTTGTAACTCTTCAGTTCAGTTTTCCTATACTAGTGGTACCAAGGCTAAATCTGCGACACATTGTCTAAATATAACAATATGCTTCATTTCTACCACTACCTTATAAAAGAATCACCGAAGTACATGAGATTTTATAAATACAGAGAGTTTAGTTTGTATGTAACGGAGACCCTCGCTTGCCCGCTCGCCCGCGTTGCGAACCTATCTCCCGCCAGGCATTTTGCCGTTATGCGGTGCTGGCGCGGCACTGAGTCATTGAGTATAGGAATTTGTACTTTAATTTGTACTTCAATGTGATCCTTGACCAATTTTTGACGAACTGACTTACGGAGAGCGATTGTCAACTTACTTTCAACAAGATTCTGCCACTGCTCACACTGCCGAAGCATCCATGACAGAATTGCGTCGCATTTTTGGTACGAGGATTATAAGTCGGAACGTGTGGCCCCCGCGAAACCCAGACTTATCACCATGTAACTTTTGTTTGTGGGGGACGATTAAAAATAGAGTGTATGCGAGAAACCGTCACACTATAAATGAGCTTGACTATATTACAGCTGAAATAGAGTCAATCGGTGCTGAGGAACTTCAGAGAGTAAATGCCAGTTTCATAAAAAGGTGCCAGCGATGTGTAGCAGTGAATGGCGAACATTTTCAGCACCAGCTGTGAACTAGGTAAGTACAAATTCCTACACTCAATGACTCAGTGCCGCGCTCGGGCACCGCATAACGGTAAAGTGCGTGGCGGGAGACAGGCTCGTGCCACGGGCGAGCGGGCAAGCTATGGTCTCCGTTACATACAAACTAAACTCTCTGTACTTCAAAAACACAGGTTTTCACTATTTTACCACCAGGTGGTAGCATTTGTCGTTTCGAAATCCACAGTAAGGAGAAATTGAACAATTGACTCAACACAAAGGTGAAATGAAATCGTCTCTTGGACCGAAGTATCTCCGCAGGCAAGATATACTGCATTTAAAGTACTGCAGAGTTAGCCAAGCCTCCCCCTATGTGATTCTCAAATAGAACGAGTGATTCCAACCAGGCGCGGATCTAGACTTTGGCTTTGGGGGGGTGTCAGAGAATCGAAATTGTTAAAAAAATTGTATCACTAAAAACGCAATCACAAAATAACCGGGGGCGTGGTGGCGCAGCGGTCAAGCTGTATGCCTCTCACCAAGGCGGACCGGGTTCGATTCCCGGTCACTGCATGTGAGATTTTCGATGTGAAATGCCATGTCCTGTGGTTCGGATTCCACGTAAAATGGAGGTCCCGTGGCTTATGATCGCGAGATTAACGGTCACGTTAAACTACAAGCTTCCTTTTACAAAATAACCAAACGTACAAAACCAGACCCATTTTGTTGCAAGCTACATGGATAGAAATTTGATGCGTTTAGCGCACCAAAAATATTCGTACAAATTGCAACGGCATGTTTTGCGACTTTTACATCGAGCTTCGAGAAAAGTAGCCTATCAAGGTACGTTACAGTTTCGATAAGTCGAGTTGGTACCGACAAAGGGAGAAAGTCACAGCTTAAATTGCCAACCAAGCTTGCAGTTTGGAAGTCGGCAAAATTTGTTGGTGCGAAAGAAGCCCCAAATTCCTATCCGTGGATTGCTGCACATTCATCGTGATATCTCTATAAACATCGATTCGGTAATCACAAGGTTTGCTAAACAAAATAGGCCTAGACGAGGTGATTTTGTTATATAAATAATCGTTTTTATATAACAGGTATGAAGTTGTAAATATGAACATTTGTAACAGAACATAATAATAATTGCAATAAAGATATTTTCAGTGTTGAATAAAATGAAAAAAAAATGTTTTTCAGTTAAAATTCGTTAAGTTTTATTTGTCTGGTCATTGTGTTTTCGTTTTTTGAGTGTGCAAAAAAGTGGTCTCCGTTTGTGTGTGTGGGAGGGGGGGGGGGGTGTCATGACCCCCGTGACCCCCCCCCCCCCTTGAATCCGCGCCTGATTCCAACTTGCGCGAAAAAATAAAAGAAACTTCAAATTTACTCGTCTTTTGAAATGTATGCCTTCCATCTGAAGTGACATTAAGAAGATGTATTTTAAGTAGCTCAGCCATTCTTTGTAGATTCAATATCACCTGTTTAATTGCTGGCATTATAAAACCCGACAGGTGTATCAAAACAACTGGTTAAAATAAATCAGTGAAGACATGAATGAAATTGGCTGTCAAGAAGAAACCATTCAAGACAGAACAAAATTCAGAAGTCTTATTCACAAATACAGGGTCATTATGTATGTGCGCCCCGATAAACACGGCAAGCTAAGCAGGTTTTGACTGGAACAGATCGCGGGCACGTGTACACGGTTCAGCCGGTGGTGGCGCGCTCTTTTATACTTTTACCAAACATGTTCAATAATGTGAACTTACAGTGCTCATAGCCGATGCTGAAAATGTCCTCCCTCTCTTGTAACACACACCTGACATCTTCTGATGAATGGACAACAATCTCATCTAATGTTTGTTCTCTAAGAACACAACGTTGACTGTTAACTTTTTAATTATTTACGGAGCCTGTTTCCTTGAATCGTGTAGCGAGCCTCCTAATTGTACTAGCATTAGACACAGGTCTTCCTGGAAACTTGATTCGAAATTTTCGTCTTGATTCAGATCAAGACTTTCTGCTATTCATACACGAATTATAGATATACACACGTTCGCGCAATATGAATTGGTGTCTAGGCATGACCAACAATCACAGTAATCACAATATTCAGTATACGTGCAACACTAACGTCTAAGCTCTGCAGATACACGTCCATATGAAAGACAACACGCGTGTGAACTAACGATATGAGTCAGCGGAACGCGCCACCACCGTCCACGATCTGCACCAGTCAAAGTCGACTTAGCTTGCAGTTTTTGTCGAGCGCACATAGATAATGACCGTGTAGAAATTTTCTCAAAAGTCCACCCCACAAAATACGGGATGGACAGAACAGCGTAAAGGGGAACACAGCCAGACGATGAAGAGATAGACATTGGGAAGAGAAGAAGAAAACGTGCTAATAAGTTCAAACGCGCTCGGGCACACCGAATAAAAAAATAAAACCGACAGGTGTAGCAAAGCGTTGCTATTAAAATTATTGAACTTCCCACGTATTCGGAGGACATGATTGGAAAGTTGATATCCTGAAATAGAACACTCCAAGAATTTTAAAAGACGTAAACAAGATACAATCAAGTTACGAGTGTAGGAGGGTAGATTATAAAAACGGAAATATTTCAATTTAGAAAACATCTTCACCCTTACGCTCGTGTAATAGCATTATTGCCAGTAATGAGCGACTGAATATGGTTCACACACTCGGCTGAACCCAGTGAATCATCTCTGCCCGGGGGCAAGCTGAGGGATTAATAAGATTTCGTTGAATCACAAAGCAATTTCAACACATTGATTACAATTTCATTCTTAAGATTAAGCTTACGGGTGATATACTTGAGGAGAAAATCCAGAAATTCATCCGATTAAAGGGAATGAGATAATATTGCACGAATGGGTCGTTACATCCATGTACAATGTATATAGGCTACAGTATTAATAAAACCCCGGGAACATGTGATTCATCAAGTCAGGAAGCGCCGAAAAATACATTTTTCTTGAAGACGAGACTGCCTCATTGTTAGCGTTATAGGCTGGCATCCTTGAGGTCCCAGATTCGATTCGCGATTCTGCCCTGAAATGTGTTTCTGACCCGAGGGCTCCACTGAGCCCCGTGGGGATATGAGGACCTTACATGCAAAAGCCGCCATGTCCACATTGACAAAATTTTCAGAAATTGAGAAAAACGTGCCTCTGCTTTCCAATTTGTACTTATCGTGAGTGTATTGCACAATTGATAGTAAGAGTTTGGGAATAATATGAGCAAAGTAAAAAGAACCTATTATTTTCACTGTACATGTGGATTTTATTTTGGACTTGGAGGGTTTTGTTGGAATATGATAGTATAATAGTAATCATCAATTCAAAATTCTGTCACGTAGATGGATGAGAAGCTAAGTCTCTGCAATCAGTTATTTTGGGTTAAAAATTAAATATTTCAATAATAAAAAGCATTTTTTTTACAGATGTTAATTCAAGAATACTGGTTAATTGAATTAGTTATGGTTATGCAGAATAAAGACATGAACTACTCGTATGTCACGTGAGACGGATGAGCAGTTTCATTGGCTCATGTGGACGTGGCGGTTCTTGCTTGCTTGCCATGACCCGATGGACTTAGCGGTTATTGCTTGAAACAGCAAATTTCTACATGCATTTGTGACATAAAATGGCGGGTTTTGCTTTTGACGAATAAAATATAACCAAAGAATTCTTCATTGCGCACATAATGGCGTATACAGCTTAGAATTTCTAGAAATTGGACTTGGCGGCTTTTGCATGTAAGGCAAGTGCTGGTATAGATCCTGACTTAAGGCTACGACCATCTCCTTCTAGTTCAAGTCTCATTTACTCGTAAACTCACTACTGTAAACACCAAAATTATACCACTTGGCGGTTTTCCAGACAAATGCCAGGATAAGCTAAAACCTGCCTAAACCGGACACTTCATATACCGGAAACCTGGACAAATGGAAAACAAAATTCGGAACGGAGGTATTTCCTATGTAGAAAATTACACTGTAAACCGGAAAACTGCCTAACGCGGAAACGGAAAGAAATTCCGGAACTGTAGGCGTAAATAACCTGACTAAGACGGATTATCTTATCCATAATACAAAGCTATATACAGTACTGAATTTTGAGCGTGACTGTACTTGCACCAAAGTTCTAGGAAACATTAACGTCTGAAGATATTTAAAGTGCAGTTGATACGGCTGCCGAAAACAGCAGGTGCGAGGTGATGGAAGAAATAATAATAATAATATCGTATGGCCTCGGTTGCTGGGTGCAAGCTTTGTTAATTCACACCCAGAGGGCAGCTTGTATGTCGAATTTCGTCGATCCTTTGAACGCTAAGTCAAGGAGGTTAGATAACTAAGCTCCTTGACATTACAGCGCTTTCTAGTGGAGAATGGAGGAACTTTGTGTTGGCGGAAAATCCCGAGATTAATTTTGCCATTGAACTCGACCTACTGAATTCAAATGGGTTCCTTAACATGTCGTGATTTTTGTCGCCTTTCAAAAATCGCTTAACACGGCCAGGGGCGAACCTGCATGCTTGGGGTTGGTAGACCGACACGTTAACCACTCACCCACCGTGGCAAGCAAGGAAGAAATGGAAGACTACGATGATGAAGGCAACGAAAGGGAGCTAAAACACACACTTTTGGAGAAGCACTATCTGTTGGGAGCCACCTTCAGGAATTTTCAGCTTCCAAGAATGTTCCATAACTCCTGGAGTCAATGCAGGATGCAAAGGAGATCATACAACGTTCTCTTGTAAAGAAGTCGCGACAATGCACCTTGAAAGACTTGTGGAAACAAAGAAGCGAACAGAGAAACTGAAATGTTTGTACGTAAGTTGAAAATACAGTGAAATACATGTGAGCCTATTTTTTATTTTTATTTACAGACCTATATTTAAAATTATTATTGATGTGTTACATCTTTCAGTAAGCCTCCGTGGCTCAGGCGGCAGCACGCTGGCCTCTCACCGCTGGGTCCGTGGTTCAAATCCCGGTCACTCCATGTGAGATCTGTGCTGGACAGAACGGAGGCAGACAGGTTTTTCTCCGGGTACTCCGGTTTACCCTGTCAAAATTTTATTCCAGCATCACTCTCCACTATCATTTCATTTCATCTGTCATTCATTTAATCATTGCCCCAGAGGAGTGCGTCAGGCCTCGGCAGCCGGCACAGTTCATATCCTCGCCGCTAGATGGGGGCTTCATTCATTCCTGAACCGGTCGGAGACTGGAAGCAGGCTGTGGATTTTCATTTCATGTGTAACATCTTTCCACTCGATTGCTGGATATTTTTGTGGGAGTGATTTTGAAAAATGGGACGGAAGTGGATCGGATGGAAGTGTGTTCTGACGTTCGTCGCCAGGGGCTGACTGCGGCGACATCTAGCAACCAAGTTCAGAAGTAGTTGTCGTTGACGGTGGTGGTCATGTAGCCCCGTGTACTTTGGGTGTGTGTACAATAAGTGTGATCACCGGTGTTAATTGTGATGGTTGTATTAGTGTGTGTTATCTGTTTTTTTAATTCAAATAAGGACTGCATACATTCGATTGTCAAGTAGTTCCAACTTTTGCTACCAAACGCCACCTTCAACGACCAAAAGTTCTGAACTTTGTTACTAGATGCCACCGAGACCGGCACCTGGCGGCGAACGTTGGAACTTATAGAACGATAGTCAAATCTAACCTATAATTTAGCTTCAAAAAAGTGTTATCAGTTAAAGGTAGCTTGCCACGGTGGGTGAGTGGATAGCGTGTCTGTCTACTAACCCCAAGATTGCAGGTTCGCTCCTGGCCGTGGTAAGTGATTTTTTTTTTAAGACGGCAAAAATACGACACGTTTGTCATACGATGTTGGCAAGTCAAACAACCCATTTGAATTCAGTAGGCCGTGTTCAAAATGGCAAAATTAATCTCGGGAGTTTCCGCCAACACGAAGTTGCTCATCTCTCTACTAGAAAGCGCTATAGTGTTCAAGGAGCTTCTTAGATATCTAACCTTCTTGACTTTCATAGTGATTCAAGGAACAACGAAATTCGACATACAAACTACAAAGCTTGCACTCGGCACCCGAGGCCATACGATATTATTATTATTATTATTATTATTATTATTATTATTATTATTATTATTAGTGGAAGGTTACAGACAGCAGTTGCTACGCTTGCTAAACCGCAGCGTTAGGTCATGGGACCAAGCTCTCTGCGGACATGTTAGACGCGTGGGTTCGAGCCCCACCGTCGGCCGTCCTTGAAATGGTTTTCCGTGATTTCCCATTTTCAACACCAGGCAAATGCTTGGACGGTACCTTCTAACAGGCCATGGCCGCTTCCTTCCACATCCTTGCCCAGTTTCACCTTCATCCATTCCATCTCTCATCCCAACGCGCAGGTTGCCCACGGGCGTTGGCTACAAAGGTCTGCACTCGGCCTCTCAGGAGGCCACACGACAAGAAAAAAGTTGAAGGTTCTTTTGCATGCCATAAATCTATGACATGGGTCCGCCGGCTTTACTTTCCCTCAGAAGGAAGGCATACTGATTACTGAGGGATGTTTAACGTTCTTGAAAAATCCGACGACTTTGGCCAAGTTTGAAACCACGACCTTCGGCATAGAAGCTAAGCATGCTACCAAATACGCCGCCAAAGCCACTTCTTATAAAATTTCATGATACAAGGCACAATAACACCCACTGCTATCTAGCGAGGTTCTCATGAAAATGAAGACACACAAAATGGGATCTTGGAGGATTAAACATTAATGTTTCTGGTGCAAATGAAAACAGGGAAATCCAGGCAAGCCTTATCGGTTTTTGGTCTTGCAAATGCAGCGACATTACAACTCGTCTGCAAATGGAGACATTTCCCGAGGCCCGGAGGTAATGGCCGCTCGGCACAGCAGTTTACATAGGAATCGGGTCCAAAGTAGCGAGTCCCGTAATGACTCGGCTCAATGGAAATTACTTGCAACAGAGGTGCAGCTTGGGGACAACGTACCCTAGTGGACTCTTCTTGCTAGATAAGGTAACCACAGTTCTCAACTGGCAACATAAAACTTTTGTTCTTCTGCTGAATGAGTAGTCACTAATTTCCTGTTGAACAGAGCAAAGGTGGTTCGCAAGATTTTTATAGGTAGTCTACGAACAAAGCAACAAAAGTCTCTAATTTATATAGGAAACTAGCAACCCTTCGGGAACCCTTCGCCCTGGAACAGTTATGAATGCATTACGTGATAAGCGCTTTCTTTTTCAATGTCAATGAACTACCTCCTACGAGTTTTTTTTCCAAGTTCCGATGGACTGTATAAAAATAACGGATTGACATACCAAACTGATTTTACTACTAAATGTTTGCTTGTTTTACTCTTATGTCAAAACATAATCGCCAAAACGATTGAATCATTAGTCGTATCGTTACACCAGCTTTCCAATGCCCTCGGCGAAAAATTCGGCCGCCACAGTCTCCAGAAGTGTTTCCTTTTTCGCGAGGCGTTGCCGCCCAAACATTCCTTCAATTCTCGAAAAAGGTGAAAATCATTCACAACCGCACTGTGCCAACGTTACGATAGACTTTTTCATAGAATTCAAGAGTGAAGTTATGGACCATCTGCCGTTTAGTCCAAACCAGCACTGAATGATATCTCGAGGAAGATTTCTGTAGAAAATAATTTATTTATGATCAAAGGAATTCGAGCAGTAACGATTTCAGTGAGAAAGTGCGCTTTTAAAGCTTACGCTGTCAAACCGTTAAAAACATCTATATACTATCGGTGTAAGAATTG
Source organism: Meconema thalassinum (assembly GCA_946902985.2). Lineage (NCBI taxonomy): Eukaryota > Metazoa > Arthropoda > Insecta > Orthoptera > Tettigoniidae > Meconema > Meconema thalassinum. Next base: position 515,764,440 of record OX336393.1, on the reverse strand, counting down.
TTCAGCATGAAAAGTTCTACAAAAACGTCCATGAGAGCATATCTCTATCTTCAATACATCGCCCACTATAAGTGTTTTTACGTTTTCATTTCTTCCAACTTACTGAGGCGACAGTTTACGAGCTGACTACGGGCGAGTCTACCACCCCAGTTACAGCCTAGCTAGCGGGCGAACATATTACCCCAGATACAGCCAGCAGACAACTGTCGTGTTGAGTTAATACTTCAGAGAAGAGTGGTTGTGTTTGGAGATTCCCTGGTAGTGCAACTCGGCTTTTCTTCATTTCGCCTGTGAACTTTCCGTTCCGCAAAATACATAATTAAAAAATATACGAAGCTGAAATTTTGCAAGAGCGACAGTTTAAACAAATCAGTCCGAGAATACGTTGTCACGCTCAAATATATTCGCGCATCGTAGTTGCACACACCGATTTATTTATTTTGTTCTAGCGCACGATTTCCTGCACTTTATGTACCGGTACGTATTCTGTAGATATACACGTTCACGTAACGAATATTTCACAAAGGCATTACAGCACTATACACAATCACAATAAAACAACTGGCTAAGAGATTCAAACGTACAGGTTCAGTAAACAAAAAAAAATATACGTTATTTCCCTACTGAAGATAAATTAACCGGAGTAACCGGAAACTTCATTAAAAGATGCTGATTATGTTTCGCAACGGATGGGGAACAATTTCAGTTTCTACTGTAAACATGGTGACTGAAAATGCATGGTACTAATTTTAAGCACCGTATTCTGCCGTACAATTGCGCGCACGGTCGCCGGCAACAGGGCCGTCACTGGCGGAGCGCGTGACCAAGAATGTCCTTGCCAAGCTAATATAAAGACCCTGTACAAAAGTAAAAACTACTTCTAATTTCATATTTTCATTACTTGACTCGGTGGAGATTGATATCCTGATCACTCCCCTTAATTACGCCACTGTCTGAATCCTGCACGGAGGAAGAACGCCTACGTTGAGGTAGCTGTCGACTTACGTTGTGTGATCAGGAGAGTGATCCTGTTTCACTCTATCCTGGAGCATCCCACAATGCACCGCAATGCTATCAGGTGTTTCCATGAACCTTTGAGAGGAGTAACGTTGATCAATATGGCCGGTCTTGTGCCAGGCAGTGATACCAATCAGCAAAAAAGAAAACAAAGATGACTTAGCGTTATTGGCTAATAATATTCAAGAAGCCAGAAATCAAATAATAAGCCTACAAAACATAGCATATAGCATTTGAAAATACTGAGATAATGGTATCAAATCCACTTGTAATCAATCACATAACAGTAAATAACAAGAAAGTTAAAATAGTGAAGCAATTTAAATACGAGTACTTAGGAGAAATTATAACTTACAACTTGGAGAGAAACCTACATGGCAAGAAAGAACTAATAAAATGATAAAAGCCCAAAAATTAACATGGTCTACATATAAAAGAAAATGTCTATCAATCACAACAAAATTGAAACATTAAAAGACTATGGTTCAACCAGAGGTGGCATATGGAAGCGAAACTCTCTTTGAAATTAATCAGAAAAACAGAATCGACAAAATTTTAAAAGTAGAAAGAAGAATAGCTACAACATTCATAAATAAAAAAAATATCAGAAAGATGGACAATGGCGGAGAGTACATAAAGAAGTGGTATACGGAGAACTGGAGCCTATCACTGATACTATTCGGAAGAAACGGATTTCTTTCTTTGGTCTAATTATGAGGACACCGGAAACCAGATTATCTAGAAAAATTGTTGAGAAACTTTGGAATATGAAACAACAAGTAGGTTGGATTAAGGAAATTAGAGAAGATACAGTATGAAAGAATTTGAAATAACCTTGGATGACTTGCAAAACAAAACAAAAAAAACGAAAGACATAAAATAATATTTCAACCAAAAACAGACAAACGTCATAGGCTACAGTAAAAAGGGTATTTACAGATGAGGAACGCCAGAGAAGATCAGAGCGAATGAAAAGCTACTGGGCAACTCGGAGAGAAAACTTACTGAAGAAGAGGACCAAGAAATGATTGACTAAAGTGGTCCAGTGAGGCCGTAAAAGCAGAAGTAGAAGAAGAAGAAGAAGAAGAAGAAGAATGTGATTCAGTTAATAGAGGAAGAAGACCATCAAGGCTTTTACAGAAACCTGCGATCTGTATAAAACTGTTGATTCTTGTACTCGAATGCTCGAGTGTGTGTGTCCCTCTTCCATATATTAAATATATGGAAATTTTCTGTTTTATAAAAAGCAGTTTCAAGTTGTGAGTAATGTATGATTCTGGTCTATAACTTAGTACAGTAAAACTTGCCCTCAGCAGGCTCTTTATTAAACGGAAACTTGTCTTAAACGGAAACATTTGACTGTCCCATGAACAAACCGGTGGAAACCGCGATAAAAGTCCTTCATTAACCGGAAACTGCATTACGCAGTGTTGCCTAAGTAATCGAAAGGGTCATTATCCTTGTACGCCCCGATAAACACGGCAAGCTTAGCCGGTCGTGACTGGCGCAGATAGCGGGCGCGCGTACCCGGTTCTTCCGGTGGTTGGTGCGCACTTTCACACTTTTACCAAACATGTTCAATAATCTGTACTTACAGTGCTAATAGGCGATGCTGAAAATGTCCTCCCTCTCTTGTAACACACACTTGACATCTTCTGAAGAAAGAATGTCTGTCAACTCTTTTATAATTTACGGAGCCTGATTCCTTGAATCGTTTAGCGAGCCCCCTAATTGTACTGGCACAGGTCTTCCTGGTTACTTGATATGAAATTTTCGTCTTGTTTCAGAACAATATCTTCTGCTTTGATATACGAATTATGGATATACACACGTTCGCGCAATGTGAATTGGTGTCTAGGCATGACCAATAATCACAATACTAACTAAACGTGCGACACTAACGTCTAAGCTTTGCAGATACACGTCCATATGAATGACAAAACACGTGTGAACTAACGATATGAGTCAGCTGAACGCGCCTACCACCAGCTGAACCACGTACGCCCGCGATCTGCGCCAATCACAGCCGGCTTAGCTTGCCGTGTTTATCGGGGCGCACAAGGATAATCACCCTGTATTATTAGAAGCTTTTCAGTCGGTCAACAACAGTGTACCCAATTTGGGCGGGGAATAAAATTAATGTCTGGTGCCTGAAATAAATTGCATGAATTATTACATAATTAAATGTAAGAAGTGTTATATTATTTAATTTATTATCGCAATGAACTTGAACCTAAATAAAATAGGAAACGATATTTTAAAATCACGAAGAAGACATGTAAACTTAATTCGAGCTCGGATGTGAAAGCTCGTCTTCAAAATGGAGCAGCACTCACTGCATAGCACGTTTCTACCAAACAAATACACACTACGTTAGTATACAATATAAATTCACCAGCATGAAATTTAGTTTTCATGTGAGAGGCTATACTGATGATGATAATAATAATAATAATAATAATAATAATAATAATAATAATAATAATTGGGGTGCATCCATTGACCGAGATAACGGAAGCGATCGATTCTCCCAATCGCTCCATGTATGGGGCTTTCCGGGGTGCTTGGTCTTGTCGTACGATATCTGTAATCCCAACTTCACCGCTAACTAGAGCAGGGCTTGTACAGCATTGACAGGGAGTTGAATAATAATAATAATAATAATAATAATAATAATAATAATAATAATAGAGCCTAAACTATCAGAGAAAGAAGCCTTCGTGTCACACATTAATAAAATGGAAATGGCATACAAACTGACTAAAGGCATCTACAATAAGAGATCGATATCCTTAAACGCCAAAATAGACATTACTGCACTGTTATTCGACCAGAGGCTGTGTATGCGGCAGAGACTCTAATAATGAACAAGAAAGGTCTAATGGAAAAACTAGAGGCGAAAGAAAGGAAGATTTTGAGGAAAATCCTGGGTCCTATCAAAGAAAACAGCGAGTACAGAAGGCGTTACAACCACGAATTATACAAGCACGTGGAGAAGATCAGTGACACGATTCGAAAAAGAAGGATTGCCTTTCATAGTCACGTGATACGAATGAGCCCAGGCAGGATATCAAAACGGATATTGACGTACTTTCAGGATAAGAAAACCAAAGGGGCATGGTTTACGGAAGTTGAGAAAGATCTACGTGAAATGGAAATTTCCCCTAAAGGTATCCTGGAGCGTGTTCCACTTCAGGAAAAACTACGTAGGCTACGCACAAAGGTTTCCAGGAAAAGCCGAAACTGAAGACAGGGAAGGCGTGGTCCCAAGAGGGAAAAGAACAACACCGGAGACGAATGCGGGAACACTGGGCGGTAGTTAAAGCTCGGAAGAAGAGACAGTTGAACTGACGTGGTCCCTAGTTGGCCGAATCGAAGAAAGAAGAAGACAAATAATGACTATAATTTTATGGACATATACATTGGATGACCGAAGACACAATGACCAAGAAAATATTTAATGTAGTTACGAATACTACACTAATGACCAATTGGGTAAAGGAAACCGTGGAAGACCTCAAGAAACTAAACATCTCTACAGAAGACAGGAGCACATAGACAACAGAAGTTTGAGCAAACTCCAAAAGAGAGACAACCAGGAAGGAAGTGGACAGAATAGAGAAAGAGGAAGCATAGTGTATATATATATGAGAGGTTTCGGGGAAAAGAAGAAAGGGCCAGAATAAAACATGAACATTGATTGTGTTGTAACGCTCCCCTTAAGGGGAATTAACGAATAAATAAATAAATAATAATAATAATCCTATACATTCAATAAATGTGAAGCGAAAGATCCCTAAGCAGCAGACATTCTACGACTTTTGGGTTCATGAAATTTTATCTCTCCCCTCCAAATATAGGCCTATCCACCGAGAAAGTTTTTCCAGAAATATGACGCGGACTACGGAGATTTAGGGATTCGTTCGTTGGTAACAGAAAACAGTTCAAGTGAGCCACATGGCGCTTGCTAACCGCGGGTTGAAGACCCTTACTCTCTACGTGATTCAGGAGATGCTATAAATAGTTATTGGTCGAGTTCCTCACCTCACCTCACCCATTAGCAGATTGTTAATACTACCTGTGCACGCCAAGATAATTTACATCTTCATAGACTAATTAGTATAGACACCCTAATTACAGTTTCATTGTGAGCACGCTAGTCATAAATAAGGTATCGACCTACCTTCCTTCCTGCTGCAGCACCTTAAAACAGGGTCATCAGAGGGTATCAGTTCTGTTCAGCCCCATTCTACCGCGAGCCATTGGGGCTTTTCATCCTATACACCGGACATTTATGCACTGACAGGGATTAAAATATGCATGCATGTAGAAAATATGTATTAACAAGTAGTTCCGTGACGAACTAAAGAGCCTACTTTTCTTCAAATTATAGAGACCACATATCAGCAGTTGGCAGACCTGGCGACTCTAAATATATTCTTAGTTCCATCTCTTAAGCTCCACAATGCACATGCAAAATTTAATTGAGGTCCAATAGAAAGTATGAACGTTACATGTATTTAAATATTGAATTTATCAGCCTGCGTAAAATTAGGATGGCGACATTGTCATAAATTGGATGCTCGAACTTAAATTGAAATAGTATTATCTCTATACGTCCCAATTTTGAAAGAACTTCATTTATTAGTATGGAAGTTGCATGTGATTCAACATTAAACCTATCAGCATGCGTAGAATGTTGTTGGTAGCACTGTCGTATATTGGTTACTGAAAATTAAGCTACATTTGCAGGTACTGGACTATATGTATGCAAAATATATAACTGTTGGCCTATACCGTATACTTTCTGATATATTGAGATTAGGATAAACATGTATAGAGTGCATTTTTCGACAGTTGGCAGGCCTGTTGACACTAAAAAAATGCATATTCGTATCTACTCCGGTGCGCAATCACATACCAAATTACGTTTAAATCCAGTAGATGGTATGAACGTTACATGCATTTAAATATTGGATCTATCGGCAGGCATAGAATCATGTTGGTAACACTCATATATGGGATCCAGTAAATTAGTATGATGTAATATTATCTATGTGTGTGTGTCAATTTTGGAACAATTCCCATGCATATCTTCCGAGATATCCAACACAAACCTCAACTTTCAATTGCGAGTTTTCAGCAGTTGGTAGCACTGACATCATTTTCAAATATGGCCGTACAATATTCAGGCATAGGTCTTTATTCATACGAAATTTGGTTTCGATAGCTGCAGCCGTTTAAGAGTTGATAGAGGGGGGGGGGGGAGGGGGGGGAATACACAAACAGACAGGCACACATTTTCCCGGATCGATCTCATAAGTCTATTTTTTCCTCATTTTTAGCCTATTTTCAATTTTGAAAAAATAGGCTTATGAGATCACCTTTTGTCCGTGCGTGTGTGTGTGTGTGTGTCCTAATAACTTCTAAACGGCAGGAGCAATTTCAGTGAAACTAGGTACGTTCATAGCACAATTCCGGACGACCCTGACCGTGCCCTTCAAATTTTGTTACGTCTCACCAATCCAACATGGCGGCTGTGCGAAATATTTCACTAGCATTCAATATCTCCGAAACTATTCCCGATATCACCCTGGAATTTTTTACCGTGATAAAGGGAACTACTAGAAGTTCACGCATGTGACTTTTGAAAAACTGGTAACTACAAAACCAACATGGCGGCCACGCAAATTTGCGACTTTTAAATAGACGTTTCTCGCGATTTAACCAACCATACGCAATAAAACTAGGTACAGTATATGTTCATATACATTGCAATGCCCCGACATCTAACTTGGTTCAATTGTTTACATAACCACAAGATGGCGGATGTGCAAAATATTTCACTGGCATTCTATATCTCTGTAACTATTAGCGTTATCACCCTGATATTTTGTACGGAGATAAAGGGCACTACTGGAAGTTCATCTATAAGACTTTCATAAACCGGTTAACTACAAAGCAAACATGGCGGCCAAGCGAATTTGAAAATTTTAAATAGACCTTTCACGCGATTTAATGTTCCAACCGCAATGAAATCTGGTGCAGGAAATGTTTATACACATTGTAATACACTGGTATCTAGTTTAGTTCAATTGTTTACATAACCTCAAGATGGCGGCTTTGCGAATTTTAAAATTAAGTTTTTATTTGTTGTGTCGTAATCTTGCGATCGATGTGAAAGTATGAATAATGAACCTACGCAATAATTTTCCTTTAATGGTACATGGCTCTATGGCCTATACATTTAACAATCCAACATGGCGACCATCCGAAATATTTAGACGTCTCTGAATATCTACGAATCTATTACAGCAATCAAACTGATTTTTTTTATGTTCATAGGGGCTATGAACTTAAATTCACCTATATGACTTTAAATAACCTGGTGATCACAAATCCAACATGGCGGCGAGGCGAAGTATAAATATTAACATGGACGTTTCTCGCAATTTAACCATCCATAACCACAAGATGGCAGCTGTGCGAAATTTTAAAATCTCCTTGTTACTTCTTGTGTCCTAATCATGCGATTGAAGTTTGAATGCTACACGTACACAATAATCTTCATGTAATAGTACATAACTCTAGGACCTACACATATAAAATCCAACATGGCGACCATTCGAAATATTTAATCGGTTCTCAATATCTACGAATCTATTACAGCAATCAAACTGAAATTTTGTATGTAGATAGTTGCAATTAACATAAGTAGGATATGTGAAAGTAGGCTGTATAGTTCTTCACGGAACTACTTGTTGCAAAATGTGAAAAGTAGGCCAAAAAAATCCGGTCCCTACCTATCACTTAACGTATGTGACATTTGTTGTTATGGGGTGGCAAAAGGTCGGATATTTGAAGGTTATAATGATGAGGTGATATCGGTAGGGAAGAGTATTCCTCTCGGCATGCCGGAAGGCGAAGGTAGATTTCACCGGCCAAAGAAACATAGGCTATTTCGAATCTACTTAATTTGCCAATTGTTGTATATCTAACGGAAATTTGATGCTTTTTAGTCGGTCTACACGAGCTTTTCCCAAAAGAGATGGGCTATTCCCCAATCCTGAAAATATATATATATATATATATAGTGGAACTTGGCTAATTCGAACTTCCATAATTCGAAATCTTCTTTAATTCGAATTTTTCTCTTGGTCCCTAGCATTTTATATACAATCAATGCTAAAAAATTGTGGTTAATTCGAATTATATTTTGGATAATTCGAAGTTTTTACGTGTAAAAAGCCGACCGGACGAAAATGTCTCAGTTTGTGGTTAGCTGACCGACGCAGAAATCCTTGCCGATGTACTGAACTCCGAAAAACAAGATGGTGACGACGCATCTGGCGATGAACTCGTGAAGGAAGTTCCCGAAAAAACTGTCCCGGTGCAGCCCAAGCAACAAACCACATCACAGAACTTAAGCGTTATTTTTAAGTAGAAATTACGTAAGTGAATCTGTTTTCCGTTCATTATATTTGCTAGATTCTTTTGTGATGGCCGAGAGACTTAATTGTAGGGAACTGGTAAAAATCTCAACCTTTTTTGAAAAACAGTAGATTTCTCTAATACTTAACTAGATTGTTGGATTACTAGTGTCGTTAAATAGGTGAATAGTACAGTTCTTTTATCATTTGAAACTTTTGATGTTGTTCACGATACAGTCATTATACAGTACCGTTGTCTATTAATCTGTTTTGTTGAACGTAAATCATTATGTAAACGTAATACAATATATTTTCTCTACCCATTTCAAAGAACTTTCTTAATTCGAATTTTTGGATAATTCGAATATTTTTACTGGTCCCTTGAGGTTCGAATTATCCAAGTTCCACTGTATTAACTTAATAAACAGGCTACAAGTAGTCAGAGAATGGAATACGAATATAAAGAGTGGAATAAGACTGGGTAGCAAAAAGAAGAACCTTAAAATCAATTGTATAGCTTTTGCAGATGATATGACCTTGTTGGCTGAAACATTGGAGGAAGCAAGGGAACTAATCCTTGAACTAGAGAAACAAGCAGCTAAAATAGGTCTTCACATCTCTTTCCAAAAAAAACCAAGATCATGACGAACAACAAACACCCTCGTAAATACTTCAAAGTTATAGAACAAAAAATTGAAACAGTACAAGCATTTAAATATCTCGAGAGAATGGATTAGTTGGAATGCTGGGGAACGTAAAGCAATGGAATCCAGTAAAAATAAGCTTGAACTCGCCTTCCAATTAACAAAAGATACATACAATAAAAGATCCCTTTCATGGGGGTTCAAAATTAAACATTACAAGACAGTGATTAAGCCAGGAGCACTGCACGTAGCACAAACACTAACTATAACTTTTAAGGGCCAAATGGAAAAACTCGAGCTGAAGGAAAGGAAAATTTTTAGAAAAATTATAGGACCAAAATTTCAGGATAACAAGATTATATACGTTAGGAATGAAACTCTCTACCAGAAAATTGAAAAATTCTCTGATACCATGCGAAAAAGAAGGATACATTTTACGGTCATCTATTGAGAATTGATTCTAATAGATTAACGAAACAAATCTGACTTTTTCCGTAATCGTAAAACAAAACTCAACTGGTTTAAAGAAATTGAAAAAGAGCTAGTAGAATTGAAAATGGCAGAAACGTCATTACTCGATCGAACAGCCAAATTAATTACTAAAGACGAAAATATAAGGTTCCAAGACAGAGCTACACTAAAATCCAAACCCATTATCTCGGAAGAAGAGAGGAAAAGAAGATCGGAAAGACTGAAGAAGTACTGGGCTCTACGGAAAGAACAGCGTACAGCGTACCCCAAAGAGGGTGAAACGAAAGAATAAGAGGAAGAAGCAGAAGAAGAAGAAATAGGCTACACTTGGATGGCCAGTTTCGATCGTCAAGCGATCATCATCAGATCCATTACACTTAGGCCCTACAATGTATGCCAGAAAGTAGGGGTGAAAATATTTGCAATATGTACACTTATTTCAGTATGAGCCAGTTTGGAGATCAATCACCAATTCCAGTATTTTAACAAAATATCACATAGACCACAGCCAACACATATTGACGAGTTGGTTCGAATCCCGGTTACAGCAGGGTGGAATTTGATCTTGAGCAATCATGTGGGATCAGGAAGGGCATCCGGCCTTAAATCCCCGGCCAAAATCAAATTGAGCCTGGTTGGCCGAAGAAAGTAAGCTATCAGTTAGTTTTATGAAACGGGGCGCTGTTCTTCAGTTTCTCACTTCATTTATAATAGCTGACCACGTGATCGACAATTATCAAGACGAGTATTGCTCACAGGTGCGGAAAAAGTTCATTTATAACCAGTTCACGTTTTCAGACTGCTGACTTGGTCTGTAGAGAATTGCTAATGCGCTATCTGCAGGTCAACAGGTGATCTCATGCGATGCTTAGCATTGTCCAGCTAATGTTGGGTAAACGATCCACGTGACTGTGTCCTTGGAGTTGCCGTAAGAGGCAGTGCCAATGACAGCATATCTGATACAGTCACGGCTCAATACACATTTTTAAAATTCGTTCACGGAACTTTCTCGGAAATACGAGCACCAGATCAACTAGAAAGTGATTCTTACTGATGGCCGTAGATTGCTGGGCATAAATATCAGTGCAACTTTCCTGAAGGGCGCGGTCAGACTTTATTCACAAATCTGACAAGACTCCTAGTTCAAAAAGGAGACGGTAACGGATTGATATTTAGAAGGACATATTAAAGAAAAGAAAGCATGAGAAATTTGGGCTTTTAAGAAGTAGCCACTCTCACTCATGAACCGGATGACGAGGTCTACTGAGGTCTGTTCTCATCACGTAGAACAAGGGACACGGTGTTGGGCAGTTTGAGAGTTCTTCGCAGATCGGCCAGGTCCACACACTCCAAGAGAATGTGTGCCGTGATTAACTGATACAAGAAGAGAGATATCCTGCAATTCGCGTATTAATTTCACTATAGTACTCTCACAAGAGAACGTTCATGGTATTTGTATGCTTAGAAAAGACTCTTGATAACGTTAATTGGGATAAATTGTTTGACATTTTGAAAACGATTGGAATAAAGTACAGGGATAGGAGGGTGATCTATACAGAAACCAGACAGCAATCATTCGAGCTGAAGGACATGAGAGAGAAGCTGGTATTCAGAAAGGTGTAAGACAAGGTTGCAACTTATCACCCATACTTTTCAACCTTTACATTGAAGGAAATTGGAGAAAATTTAAAGTGGGAGTGACGATTCAAGGATAAATAATTTCAACTCTGAGATTTGCTGATGACATCGTCATCTTGGCCGACAGGCCTGAGGATTTGAATACGTATTTGTATGGTATGGACTCCATCTTGAGGAAAGAATTCATGATGAAAATCAATAAATGTAAAACAAAAGTATTTGAATGCATCCGAAATAAATCAGAAACCTCTATGGACATCAAATTGGCAGGTGAAAGGCTACACGAAGTAGCAGACTTCTGCTACTTAGGAAGCAAAATAACCAGTGATGGACGAAGCAAAGAGTGTATCAAAAGTAGGTTGGCTCAGGCAAGGAAAGCATTTCTACAGAAAAAGAATCTGTTGACATCGGATATAGATTTAGGTATTAGGAAGTCATTTTTGAAAGCCTTTGTCTGAAGCGTGGCGCTCTATGGAAGTGAAACTTGGACTATTGGTGCAGCAGAAAAGAGGAGAATTGAAGCGTTTGAAATGTGGTGTTGCAGGAGAATGATGAAGATCATATGGGTAGATAGGGTAACAGATAAAGAGGTATTAAGACGAGTGGGATAGGAGATATGTTTCTGGCGACTGCTAATGAAGAGAAGAGATGGTAGGACACATACCAAGACACTCAGGAATAGCAAGCTTAGTTATGGAAGGAAGAGTCGAAGACAAGAACAGTAGGGGTAGACCAAGGTTAGAATACATATTATGTTAAACAGATTGTCTCGGATGTAGGGCGTGGTAGCTTTGGGGAGTTGAAACGATTAGCTCAGGACATGGAGGGTGGATAGCTGCATCAAACCAGTCAAAAGACTGAAGACTCAAACAACAAACAACTCTGAATTCTACGTTTCCTTATTATTTCCTATCTCTCTCTCTTTCGCGATCGAAGCAAGGAGAGTGAGCACAATTTTCGAGTGTAGCTTGAAGCAAGTTAATGCATCCCATTTACCTAATTAATGGAAAATCACACACAAGATGTTTGCTTTAAGATCGCTTCGTCCACGTGTAGCTTGCAGCGCACCTCACAAGATAGGTGCAAAGAAATACCCAGCTGTCAGTATGAGGACTGATCTAAAAATAGCAAACACCGGAAGAGCTCATAAGCAGATGATATATTTATATATTGAATGAAGTCATAATTGCGGACAGCTGTTCATATCTGCCACGACGCCATCGATCTTGTTGAATCTCTGCTTATTCGATAAGGTTTTGAGCTAGTACCATCCTAAAACGTTCCACTATACCGAACCTCAATGTGATACTGTACTAGCTCGGTTCCAAGCTCTGCGAACTTGCGGGATGAAGGGCAGAGGCAGGGTAGGAGCAGGCGAGAATTGAGAAGCCTGTTGACAGCCCGCCGTGTTACCTGACATTCTCGTCTATTCCAATACTGCTAACATTGGTCTTTTCTGAAACCGTGTGGCGTTGGGAATGAGTGACTGAGTCACCGACTAATGTATTTGCTTCTGTTACTACGCAAGGACCGAGAAACCACACAAGACATGTCACAAACCTAGAAAAATTGCTGAGTTTTAATTCACTGGCCGTGAAAGTCAATAAACCTCTTTTTAGAGAATCTTTATTACTCAGGATGTGATCTGAAGAAAGTTGTCAATAGAATTTTCCCTACCGCAATGTCTTGAATCATCTTTGTGATTATGTATATTTTCACTTTCCACCATCTCCATTATTTATTTATTTATTATTACTTAGCTTATGATGCTTACAAGACAGTACTGTAATCAATAAATATAAATTTTCAAATAAACAATTTACAGCATTAGGACCCTGCCAGGTCTTGAATCCATTCAGGAGCTTGTCGAGTGGCTGCATGGAGCTCTTCTAAGGTCCCAGAGTACATATATAGAGGGCATTCCTGCACGACGTGCTTGATGGTTTGCACTTCATGTCCACAATCACAAAGACGCGAGTCTATCCAACCCCACTGATGTAAGGCTGCTCTAGTTCGAGCAGTGCCACATCGAATTCTGTTCAGACGGGACCAGACAGCTCGAGGGAGATGGAATCCAGGTAGTTTGATGGTAGGATCAAGTACTTCAATTAGGCCACGAGATGGAGAGGTAGACCATTCAACTTTCCATGTAGTTCGGGGGTTGAATGGAGCTGAAGTACTTTCCATAGCCGTCTTGTAGGCTGGTTTCCGTGATTTCAACCTGGATGTGGAAGGTTGATTGACGTCTTGGTGGATTGGGAGAAATTCATTATTCATAATTCTGCGCCACATGCGGGAAAGAACTTGCTGTCTCCTGATGTGAGGAGGAACAATATTACACAGTACAGGTAGCCACTGTGAGGGAGTGCAATGTAGAGTGCCAGAGATATCTCCATTATGAGGTAGATCTACACGGTATTCAACAACCACCATCATCATCGCGGGTTCAAACCCGACCGAAGTCGTGGGATATTTAAGAGCGTTAAAATCCTTCAGTATGGTTAAATAACCGTATTCAGGAATCAAGTCAATTCTATCAGCAAGTTCGATATCTACTCTGGAATAAACAAGTTCCACTAAGATTTTAAAAAAACTCTGTTTCGAACATACTTTGTCCCTATATTGACTTATGGGTTGGAAACATGCACAACTACCAAAAATAATAACAGCAGACTTCAGGTTCAGAAATGAAGTTTCTAAGAATCGTACTTGAAACAAGATGTTCAGTAAAGAACATATAGCCTAATTTCTCCTAAATGCATGGGCATTGTTATAACTCTTTGTCCTTTTCAAGGAGTATAATTGAATGTTGGTTGTAGTAGCTTGTTGAAATACAACGTGTTATACGGATATTAAACATGAATATGAGGTGCCCTTTGCTAGTACTACCTCTGTACAAAATTTCATTCAATTCGGTTTCACCGTGTTTGAATTGATATGGTGAATCGATTAGCACACATACATGGCCGCTATCTGCAAACTATTGGGCTGATAACCTTGTCGTTTGGTCGAAAGATGCATGTTACATAAAGGTATATTGTTGCAAAATTTAGTAGAGATCACATGATTAGGTTGGTCGTAATTTGATTTAAGCTTTTAACATTTGGGTGGCCGCCTTTACGTTTGCGTAAAGATGGCGGCGATATAAAACATGACACTGAGGTGCCCTTTGCTAGTGCTACCTCAGTACCAAATTTCGTTCAATTCGGTTTCACCGTGTTTGAATAGATAGGGGGAATCGATTTGCACACAAACATGGCCGCCATCCTCAAATTATTGGGCTGATGATCTTGTAGTTTGGTCAAAGGGATTCTTCATACTTAAAGGTATAAAGTTGCAAAAATTGGTAGAGATCAGATGATTAGGTTGGTCGTAATTTAAGCTTTTAGTATTTGGGTGGCCGCCATTACGTTTCCGTCAAGACGGCGGCTATATAAAACATGACACTGAGGTGCCCTTTGCTAGTGCTACCTCTGTACCAAATCTCGTTCAATTCGGTTTCACCGTGTTCGAATTGATAGGGGGGGGGGGACAGACATTCAGAGTACACACACTCACACACACACACACACACACAGACACACAATTTTTCGCCCTGTGTTGATCTCATAAGTCTACTTTCATTTTTTGCAAATATCGAAAGTAGGCTAAAAACTAGGAAAGACAAAGTGAGAGATGAGAATATTAGAGAACAAGCCGGAATAAATCAGTCCCTGAAGGATACCATAACTAGGGCACGTTTGCGATGGATTAAACACGTCAAACGTAAGACAGAAAGAAAGAATTGCCAAACAATGGTTACATACGGAGATTACTGGAATGAGACCTGTTGGAAGACCTAGGAGGAGATGGCTGGACCAAGTGAAGGAAGATATCACATCCAAGGGAATCAACTGGGATGAAGTCTTGAAGGAGCAGTGGTAGATGAATAGACTAAAATGGAGAGCGCTCGTAAACCACACTCGAGAAACTGGAGTGGAAACTTGATGCTGCTGATGATGAAAACGCTAATTCGAATGGCTGGCAGTGATTGGCTGGTAAAAGTGATTTCACTTCTTACTGCTAGATAGCTATAGTGTAGCTTTGAAATGTCAAGTCGGAAGTGACGATGGCTGTACTATACAGGGTTTCAAAAATAACCGATTCAATGTAGAACCATACATACAAACCGGACGTTTGTTTTAGACGATTGCCCTTGACCTTGAAGCTTGCGGGTGAGCATGTACACAGTCACTCTCTCACCCTGTCGCTTCACATTTGTCACCACCGATCTGATGTAATGGAATTCCAGACTTGAGCACGTTACGACACCACCGTGCAGAGAGTACAGTCCACGTCGAAGTGCTGTGTGCTGCGGAAGTACACGTTACATAGTTACAAACAGAACGCCATTATATTTGCCAATGACTGTACTTCGGCAGTAGCGTAAGATAGCTTTGCAATTCATTTGACCGCATGGGACAGCTGACAACAACACTCGCCTCCAGGCTTCCATTAAGATTTTTCACTCGTCTAAAACAAACGTCCGGCCTGTATTAAGTGATGGCTGCTATGAACAATACCGACATTCGGAACGAAGGGTAATAATAATAGTAATAATAATAATAATAATAATAATAATAATAATAATAATAATAATAATAATTTAATTGTATTTATTTATTAAATATATGATATGTCTCACGAATCTGATGGCAGTACAGATTATCTGTGAGACATATTGATTATTATTTACAACATATATACAGATTATATTTCAAAACAAGAGTGCATGCAATTTTTTTGTAATGATAATGATAATGATAAAAATATTAATGTAAATAATTAAAGACACAAAAAGTTACACTATGGTAGTTATATTAATAAATGTATGTTATGAGTTAATGTTTAGTTAAGCAATATTTTCTAATGCGACTTATAGCTAGTTGTTTGCTGTTAATGTTGGTCAATCCAGATGGTAGTTCATTAAGTAGTGATGGTATAATATAATTTAGTCTCTTGAACCATAGCTATTTGTACATAAAGGTTTAACATGTTTAGTACTTGTTATGGCTCTTGTTTGTATGTTGTGAGAGACCTTATGCCTGAATCTTGGATCACGGTTGTAGAGATTCAGTACAGTAATTTGAAACAACTCTTTAATATTAAAATAAGGGATATCAGTGAAATATTTAAAGAACCTGTTTTGGCTATCTTGAAGATTATTAATTAAAGTTGTGTTTTGATTTCCACAAGCTGCTATTGCATATCTTAATTTGCTTTCAATAAGAGCACTATAAATGGTTTTGTAAGATTTCTTATCTACATAAAATCGGAGATTGTAGAAGGTGTAGAGGTTTGCTCTTACGTTTTTTATTATGTTTAGTGTGCGTGTGTTCATTTTAAAGTGTTCATCAAGGGCAATAATAATAATAATAATAATAATAATAATAATAATAATAATACAATATCGTATGGCCTCAGGTGCCGGGTGCAAGCTTTGTTATTTGACACCCATAGGGTAGCTTGCATGTCGAATTTCGTTGTTCCTTGAAGCACTATGAAAGTCAAGGAGGTTAGATATCTAAACTCCTTGAACACTATAGCGCTTTCTAGTAGAAAAATGAGGAACATTGTGTTGGCGGAAACTCCCGAGATTAATTTTGCCATTATGAACACGGCCTACTGAATTCAAATGGGTTCTTTAACATGCCAACAACGTGTGAAAATGCGTGTCATAATTTTTTGCCGCCTTAAAAAAAAAACACTTACCACGGCCAGGAGCGAACCTGCAAGCTCGGGGTTAGGAGACAGACACATTAACCACTCACCCAACGTGGCAAGCGGAACGAAGGGTATTCACAGCCAGAAAGTAAGATGTGGAGTTATCTAGTTTGAAGAGCAGGACACCAGTTTATGAGTGCGCCGTGACCTCAACAGCGCTTTACTGCAGCGAGTATTCCCCAGAGAACCTGGCGCCGCCGTATTGAATCATGATTCAATTTCCAAGAAATTTATTTCTCTTCTCCGTAAAACTTGAGAAAAGCAAATGACCGCTCTTTTCTTTTTCTTTTAACCTAGGACAACAGAAAGAAACAATATAGAATTCGTTTATTGGATGGCTTCAAAGCTGAAGAATTGAGTCGAACAGTCTGACCAAGCCACTCGTGCTGATAACAGTGATGTGTACCTCATATTCTTTTTGTATATTAATTTATCTCCATGGCCATAAGTGTGGAACCATCCCAGCATTTGCCTGGTGCAGGGGCGTAAAGCTCCTCGCAAACTTGGGAGGGGCGAGGTTCAAATTTATAAACTGCGATTACCCACCTACCAGGTTTTTATTTAGTTTAATGTTTTAAAACTTGAAATAACACGGTAAAGTAGGCTTAACGATATATTAAAAAAAAATATATATACGAGCCTTACAGTAGTCGCATATGATGTGTAACATGTGACATGTTATCCTACTATGTGTGTCCCGGGAGCGCAAAACCCGTTGACAGTGAACTCTGTTGGTCATTGAAATAACTACTTGTAAAACTCCAGTGCCAAATCCTGACCGTAATGAATCATAATTGTTATTTGCCGTGACTGAAGCAATCCACTGCCTACTTGATGCGAGCTGCGCTCTATGCCGGCCAGTTAGTGCACCCATGCCAGCGATGTTATTGAAAATGGCCTCGTTTTGACGATCAGCGCACTGCCAAGTATAGGCGCGATTAAAAATTAGGTGTGCGGAAGGTATATTAAATGTGTTTCTTCCAGTGATATGTTTAGACGAACGAAGTATCAATTATTGTTAGTAGTCGGTGTTAATATACTGAATTCCCACGTTGTTTGGAGTGTTTGTTGATGCGATATAGATTCCACATAGCCACATGGCCGACAGTGCATCGAGTGCTTACATTAAATAAGAATGCAGCAAAAGTATGAAGATTTAATAAATCGTAATTGTTTTCAGCAAATATGATAAAATGAATATTTTCACACCAAAGAACGACAAGTTGAAGATGATTTATTGTGGGAATATCTTAAATGGGGTCTCCAAACCTTGAACTAAACTGTATGCGATATACATTCGCCATAGCCACATGGCCTACAGTACGTCGTTGTACCGATCTCCGCCACCACGCGTGCTCATTGTTTCCGTCCCATGCACTTCCGTCCCATCCACTTCCGTCCCATTTCCAAAATCACTCCCACAAACAGCTACCGAGCGCCACAAAAATATCCAGATACCGAGTGGAAAGATGTTACACATCAACAAAAACAAAGATGATTATTATTATTTTTCTTTCTAATTAAAATACAATCGGAATATGAACACAAAAAACAAGACTTTTTTTTCAACGTCTAGCAAAAGACCCGAACACTGACTTACCTCAGTTTTAAACCGGCACTCCCAAATAATAGTTCGAAAATGCACCCCTTAGAATTGTCGAGGTAAGGGGACAAAGCTCAAAGCGCCTCGGCTAAGTTGGCGGCTCGGCGGGAGAACAAAATAAATAATGATGATGAATTGTTGTTTTAAGGGGCCTAACGTCTCGGTTATCGGCACCTAATTGTTTGGGTGATCGTGTAAGATGAGATGAGAATGAGAACTATAACTAATACTAACTACAGACTTACAGACTAGAAGAATAAATGGTAAACAAATAAAGGATAAGGCAAATGAAGGACAGGAAGAACAGAAATGCCCTCAACCCTCGAAAAATGAGGAGGAGAGGGCCCGCCCCGAGGTCTGAGGAAAAAGGGGGAAAAACGGAATCAGCACAGGAATCCCCTGAGATCGCCAAGTCCCAAACTCACCAGCCCCTGAGCATGTAGCAATATCCAGGGTGCACCAGAAGTGGTGGGGCTACATGCACCGTGCCTCCTTGAGGGCATTGTGTAGAAGGCACGAGATAACATGAAAAGAAAAAGAAGGCTGACCCCTCGAAGAATGAGGGTATCAGGAAAGATGAGACAAGGGCCAATTAAGGCCGGAAAGTAAAAGACTCCCTAGGCCTCGGATACCCTAATACCATCGGGGTCGGAAGAAAACAAGACTTGACCAAGAGAGGCCGACAGGAAAGACCACGGAGAGGAACCCGGCACAAGTAAGGGGAAGCAATGCCAAACTCACCTGGGGTCCCGTGGTCGCCAACCCACGTCCCACCAGATATGAGCCAATGGGTGGGGAGACAGACTGTTTGTTCGGTAGAATAAACAAATTATGACTAAGCAAGGAAGGTGGCTTATCCGATTTTCAGCCTAACCTAGTATTAAATCATTTATAGACTAGTTTAGGATTATCTTACAATACTTTTATTTTTAAGGGGTACTTCTTGCACCTAAAACTTGAGGGGGCAATGACCCTCCCCGTGTTTTACGCCCCTGGTCTGGTGTAGAAGGGGTAAAACCACGGACAACAACTTCTAGGACGACTGAGGTGACAATCGAATACACCTTTTCATAGTTCTCCTTCAAAAGGCTGAAAGTACCCCAATCATGCCCTCTGACTAGAATGACATTTATGGCACATCCATCCACATACAGGGTGTTTAAAAATTCCCATTACAGACTTTGAGGGCTTGTAATGGAGACCCAGGCGGTCAAGTTTAGCATAGGAACTTGTGTCCGGAAACGTATCGTCTTCCCGCTACCAATAAACAACCACCACAGCACACGTTGAATTCGCGCGTATTTTCGGGCCCACTGACTAGAGTACGTACGTCCCATATCCCCTACAGGTTGTATCTCCCACCTTCTTCTACGAAATCTCACGGGTGCCGCGAACTTGGTATTCCTTGAAGACGAACTGCATGAGTTCTTAGACGATGTCCCTCTGCATGAGCGACAAAACATGTGGTTTCATCACAATGGCGCACCACCTTATTATTCACTTGCGTTACGAGATCATCTGCACTACAGTTTAGGTCGTGGTGGCCCGAATGCATGTTCTGCACATTTACCCGACTTGACACCACTCTGGGTTTATGAAAACCTTGATTTACGAGTCCCCTGTGAAATCCGAGGAAGACCTACTGGAGCGCGTTATGGCTGCATCGGATGTTGGAGGACCAGGGATTGCTGATGGTGTGTACCATAACATGGTCGTCACATCGAGCCCCACCTGTAGTTGGACCCAGACGACAAACAAGTAGCAGGAGTCGGACAGAGTGAGCTGTGATATGTGCTGTGTTGGTATTGTGCTAAACCTAACCGTCTCCAAAGTTTGCAATGGGAATTTCGAAACAACCTTTATATACAGGGTCTTTTATATAAAGTAAGAACGGCGAGCGGCGGTTTTGTCGTTCGCTGCTGAAGCCGGCTTGGCCAAGCTTGTGACGCGCCACGGCCCCCTGCTGTAGTACTGAAAGCGCGCGCATAGTACAAACTTGACCTTGCGTGCAGGTGTAGTCAGTCGCCAGTCTGAACCTCAGCTGCTAACATGTTGAGACAGTTATCATTGCAACATCGTATTTTTTTATATAAAATGTATTTTAATTACGATTCGGCTCGGCGGGTACGTGATGCATTTGTTCAGCAATTTCCTGATGAAGTGCAACCTTCACTAGCACAGATTCACGTAATTGTAAATAACTTTGATACTACTGGTTCAGTCTCAATAAAAAACACAAAATAAAAATTCAGAAAAAATACAGTGGCATGACTCACTCGCGTCAGCCAAACTGTGGTTACCAGATACAATGCCTGTATAACCCAGGAAGGACGACACTTCCAGCAACTTTTATAAGGTAATATTTCATAGAGGATTGTACACACGCTTAAAGCAGGGGGCCACGGCTCGCCACAAGCTCGGTCAAGGCCACCACACTAGCGGATAACAAACCCGCCGCTAGGCGTTCTTACTTTATATGAAAGACCCTGTATATTGGAGTATGAAATTAATAAGTGTTAAATAACTAACTAAAGAGATAATAATAATAATAATAATAATAATAATAATAATAATAATAATAATACCGGTAATAAATATCATGGTGAGTGGGTAGAACCCAACGTCTGTGTGAAAGAAACCTTCACTTCGCGCATGAACAAAATGCAAATGGCGTATCAACTCACAAAGGACGTTTACAGCAAAAAGTCATTATCCCTGAACGCAAAACTCAGGTATTATTGCACTGTCATACGACCAGAGGCTCTGTATGCAGCGCAATGCCTCACTATGAACAAGAAAGACCTGGTAGAAAAATTGGAGATCAAAGAAAGAAAGAAAGAAAGAAAGAAAGAAAGAAAGAAAGGAAGGAAGCTCTTGAGGAAAATTCTTGGCTCGATTAAAGACAAAGGTGAATATAGACGACGAGAACTGCATTTTATGGCCACTTGCTTAGAATGAAACTCACACAATTGACGAACCGGATCTTATCCTATTTTAAAAACAAGATGTTCAGTAAAGAACATACAGCCTACTTTCTCCTAAATGCATGGATATTGTTATAGCACTTTGTCCTTTTCAAGGAGTATAATTGAATGTTGGTTGTAGTAGCTTGTTGAAATACAACGTACTATATGAAAATCCACAGCCTGCTTCCAGTCTCCGACCGGGTCAGGAATGGAATGAATGAAGCCCCCATCTAGCGGCGAGGATATGAACTGTGCCGGCTGCCGAGGCCTGACGCACTCCTCTGGGGCAATGACTAAATGAATGACAGATGAAATGAAATGATAGTGGAGAGTGTTGCTGGAATGAAATTTTGACAGGGAAAACCGGAGTACCCGGAGAAAAACCTGTCTGCCTCCGTTCTGTCCAGCACAGATCTCACATGGAGTGACCGGGATTTGAACCACGGACCCAGCGGTGAGAGGCCGGCGTGCTGCCGCCTAAGCCACGGAGGCTCCACAACGTACTATACGGATATTAAACATGAATATGAGGTGCCCTTTGCTAGTGCTACCTCTGTAAAAAAAAAACACATTCAATTCGGTTTCACCGTGTTTTAATTGATATGGGGAATGGATTTGCACACATACATGGCCGCTATTTGCAAACTATTGGGCTGATGACCTTGTAGTCAGTCATAAGATGCTTTCCACAAAAAGGTATGTTGTCGTAAAATCTGGTAGAGATCAAATTATTAGGATGGTCGTAATTTGATTTAAGCTTTTAACATTTGGGTGGCCACGATTACGTTTCCGTGAAGATGGCGGTGATATAAAACATGACACTGAGGTGCCCTTTACTAGTGCTACCTCTGTACCAAATTTCGTTCCATTCGATTTCACCGTGTTCGAATTGATAGGGGGAATCGATTTTCATACAAAGATGGCCACCTTCCGCAAAATATTAGGCTAATGAGCTGTTAGTTTGGTCAAAGTATGCTCCCTCCATAAAGGTATGTTGTTGCAAAATTTGGTAGAGATCGGATGATTAGGTTAATCGTAATTTGATTTAAGCTTTGAACATTTGTGTGGCCGCCATTACATTTCCGTCAAGATGGCGGCGATATAAAACATGACACTGAGGTGTCCTTTGCTAGTGCTACCTCTGTACCAAATTTCGTTCCATTCGGTTTCACCGTGTTACAATTAATAGGGGGAATCGATTTTGACACAAAGATGGCCGCCATCCGCAAACTATTAGGCTAATGACCTATTAGATTGGTCAAAGGATGCTCCCTCCATATAGGTATGTTGTTGCAAAATTTGGTAGAGATCGGATGATTATGTTAGTCGTAATTTGATTTAAGCGTTGAACATTTGTGTGGCCGCCATTACGTTTCTGTCAAGATGGCGGCGATATAAAACATGACACTGAGGTGCCCTTTGCTAGTGCTACCTCTGTACCAAATTTCGTTCCATTCGGTTTCACCGTGTTTGAATTAATAGGGGGAATCGATTTTGACACAAAGATGGCCGCCATCCGCAAACTATTAGGCTAATGACCTATTCGATTGGTCAAAGGATGCTCCCTCCATAAAGGTATGTAGTTGCAAAATTTGGTAGAGATCGGATGATTAGGTTAGTCGTAATTTGATTTAAGCTTTGAACATTTATGTGGCCGCCATTACGTTTCCGTCAAGATTGCGGCGATATAAAACATGACACTGAGGTGTCCTTTGCTAGTGCTACCTCTGTACCAAATTTCGTTCCATTCGGTTTCACCGTGTTACAATTAATAGGGGGAATCGATTTTGACACAAAGATGGCCGCCATCCGCAAACTATTAGGCTAATGACCTATTAGATTGATCAAAGGATGCTCCCTTCATAAAGGTATGTTGTTGCAAAATTTGGTAGAGATCGGATGATTAGGTTAGTCGTAATTTGATTTAACCTTTGAACATTTATGTGGCCGCCATTACGTTTCCGTCAAGATGGCGGCGATATAAAACATGACACTGAGGTGTCCTTTGCTAGTGCTACCTTTGTACCAAATTTCGTTCAATTCGCGTTCACCGTGTTCGAATTGATAGGGGGGGGGGGCAGACATTCAGAGTAGACACACTCACACACACACACATACACACACACACACACACACAGACAGACACACTTTTTTTTCGCCCTGTGTTGATCTCATAAGTCTACTTTCATTTTTTGCAAAAATCGAAACTAGGCTAATAAGAAGACCAAGCCAGCCCGGTTCGAAGAGGTAGAAAGTGACCTGCAAGAGATGGAGATTACCTGTGGAGATATTCAAGATCGCAATCCCCGCAGGAAGAAACTGAACGACCACCAGGGCTTTCAAGTAAAACCAAAGTTGAGGACGGGAAAGATGTGAACGGAAATAGAAACGAGCAACACCGGCAACGTATGAACGAGCACCGGTCAAAGATCAAAGCCCAGGGAAGACAGTCATTATTAGGCCGATACGATTAAAGAATAATAATATAATAATAAATACCTCGGAGAGATCATTAGCAACAATGTACTGGGCAAAGAGTCAATGGAAAACAGAAGACTTAAACAAGAAAAACTCAACTTCTCCACTAAAAATATATACCAGAAAAAGAACCTCTCCCTTAATGCCAAAACTACAACACTACAATGCTGTGGTAAAACCGGTGATCCTATATGGTGTGGAAACGGCAAACTTGATGAACTGGAAAAGCTTCTGGAGATTGAAAGGAGGATATTGAGGAAGATTTACGGCCCAAAAGTGGCACAGGAAACCTACAGACTAAGATCAAACAAGGAGATATATGAAAGTGTGGAAGACCTGGAAACAACAATTAGGAAAAGACGTTTTACGTTTCTATGGACATATGGTTAGAATGGATCCAACAAGAATAAATAAACACATTTTTGATAAAATATACAATCTAAAGGGCCAAGGGGGTTACACCAAGCAGTTGAAGGAAGAACTCCGGAGGCTAGGAATTACAGATGACGACTGTCGAGACAGAACACAATTCAGGTAAATACTTTGTAACATAAAGGTTCTTGTGGGAGAAAAGAGAGAACGCAGGGGAGGAAGATGGACAGCAGAGAGAAAGGCGCAACACTCTGAAAGAATGAAGGAAGTGTGGAAGAAGAGAAAGGAAGAAAGAACTATGAGAAGGTAATGAATGATATTTGCGTGGTCCTTAGTTTTGGCCGGTTCGCATAATGTATGTAATAATAATAATTGACGTAAATATTTCTATTGTAATATGTGACACACCAAAGCCAAGCTCTAACAAGTATTGTAGAGCTGCGAGTGCTGTCAGAACAGTTTAAATGTCCCGACCACATGGTTGGTCGTTATTAAGCTTTTCTATTAAAATGTAAATAAATGTGTAGTCTACATGACAGAACTCGTGCTTGTCAGCATAATAATATACGACCCCATGAATGGATCCAGCTGGGGGTCACATTCAAACAGTAGTCTGAAACTACTTTCATGTTAATAATGAATAGGCGGCTGTACTCCATCCATTTCAGTCCACCTCGAATGGATCGCTAAAGCCATGTAACGCATCACTGGGGCGATTTAAAGGAGGATAATAATTCATTTGCCCATTACGCAATTTCATTGATTTAGTGCCCCGGGAGTTTTGACCACTCTGCCAGTGGCTAGCAAGCGACAATTACGGTTAATATTTCAATTCACAGCAGTCGAGTTCGCAGATTTTATTCTCTTTTTTATTTTATTATTTATTTTCTGACATTCAAAGCTCGTAAACTAATGAATGAGGCGCGCTTGTGAGGTACTTGCCAGGATAATTCTAAATACATAGAACGCTAAAATGCTGTACTCTATGGTTATCAACAATGAACGCTTCCATATGCATGGAGATAACTGGGACAGTTCCGGAAGTAAACCCGTGCTCAAACCGTACACAAATATAAAAAATACAGAATTTTATCTGTCATGAAATAAATATAAATCCAAGAATTGGCTTTTCACGACCACAGTGATGAGTAGGGCCGTAAAAAGTTTAAAAAATGCACTTAACATTTTCAAAAATGACCGCAAGTTAATAAATGACCTAAAAAAACGAAAAATGCACTATAAAATGGAGAAAATGATCTTATAATAATAAACTTACCAATATTTCAAAAATGACATCTTAAGCTCAAACTGAAAAGTCGATCAAAATAGATTTCTAGCACTTAAAAAAAGGTTTATGTTCATAGCTACTAGCTTCTTCTTAACTCTGAGAGGCGTAACTCCCTCATATAAAGCTGTGACATGACTAAATTGGGGGGGGGGGGGGGGAAGAACTTAAAAGGCTGATTCCTCTAAAATATGACCCAAAAATCTACCAAACTTAAAGAAAAGCTCTTAAAATGGCAAAATAGCAAAAAAAAAATGCAAAAAGATGCAAAATAAAAATGACATATTTGAAGACGGGGTGGCCCATGCGGAGTTTCTATGTACTTCAGCATTGTTTTAGACAGCTCAGTAAAAAGATGACATGTCATCAACATTCGGGCCCTAGTGATGAGTATTGAAGGTTCTAAACTATTAAGTTAGGGTAGATGACCTCGCTGTTTCGCCTCTTAGAACAATCAAAATAAGTTACAGTGAAGGCCCTCCCTATCAAACGGAGACTCACGGTGGCCGCTTGCCGGCAGGGCCCCGTGGCTAACTACGTGTCGAGCCAGCTAGCAGCAGCGTAGTGCCCAACTAGTTCAACACATTTACATGTCTTAACGTATTTAATATTCATAATTAATTATATGAATTTCAGAGTAGTTGCTGGAAATGCTGTCCTTTACTTTCTAAACACACATTGCTCCAAGGTAGGAAGTTTTGGTACACTCGTAATTCATGCTCGCTGATATTTCGTATCAGTGCAGATATTTCGTTCTCGAGAGCCTCCAAGGTAGTTGGTTGGTTGGTTGGTTGGTTCCTCAGTTTAGGGGCTGCGACAACGCAGGTCATGTAGCCCCGTGTATTTTGGGTGTGTGTAGAATCTGCCTGAAAACTGGTGTTAATTGTGATGACGGTATTAGTGTGTGTTATCTGTAATTCAGGTAAGGACTGCAGAAATTCAATTTTCAAGTAGTTCCTACTTCTGCTACCAAATGCTACCGTCGACGACAACTAGTTGTGAACTTGATTACTAGATGCCACCACAGTCGGCTCCTGGTGACGAACGTTAGAACTTAAGAGCGTTCTTCAAATCTAACCAAGCTGCACACAAGTGTAATTAGTGGAAGGTTCTTTTACATGCCATAACTGTATGACAGAGGACCTCCGGCTTTACTTCCCCTCCGAGGGAAGGCATACTGAGGGATTTTAAAGCTCTTAAAACATACGACGACTGGGTTTGAACACGCAAGCTTGGGCATAGAAACTCTGCAAGCTACCAACGACGCCATCGAAGCCGCCAAACAAAGTTACGCGGATTGTTTCTGTGTACAGTAAAAGTCGCACTAGGAAAATTCTATGTTTTGTTCTATACCTAACCATGTTCACGGGATACAGTTCTTCACCACAAGCCTTAACACACTGAACTAGGGTGTCTTGCCAACTGGGAATGTACGAGATTAAGCTATGACCGCATGCCGTGATTCTCAACATGCTGTTGTGTAACGGTAGATGCTACTTATCTGGCGCTGACTTAACGCTCTCTGTGCGTCACACGGCCCAAGGAAGCCTCGGTGATATAGGGAAGACTCTCACCGTGAGAGACACAAATAGTGTAAGCTATGTAGGCACAAGTTAGAGAACTAAAATGTCTGAACACAACGGGGCTCGAAACCGCGTCTTATTTTGAGGGAGTTCATAAAGTGTATGGTCGAAAATATATGAAGGTATACCAACTGTTGCTTCATTTAGGGGTTGCGGGCATAAGGAGCTGATGTGCATTCGAGTCGTTTATTTGCTGTTTTATTTTAAAGGTATAGTTCCCTCACTTTCCTGGCAGCTCAAACGTAAGCCAGTAGCACAATAACCATTGTTCGCTACTGACCAATAGCATGCTTCCTCTATCACTCCACGTGGACTCCCAAAGTCTCGCCCTGGCGGCTAGCTCGCGTGTCACGCAGGTGTTAGGTGTCCAGTGTTGCACATCTGCACGTAGGTCTGACCAGTCTCGCTGCTTGCTCTCAGTGGCTACCGTGGAAAGTTGTCAACGCTGTGCCTCGCGCTGGGAAAGCCTTAGCTCCAGGCTGTCAAGGAATGTTAATATGTCCACCCAGCGCGCCGCACGTTAACTAGGAAATTGAGGGAACTATATTTTTTTGTAATCAACGAGGGCTGTTTTTTTTACCAAGTTCCGATGGACTGTATAAAAATAACAGATTGACACACCCAACTGATTTTACTACTAAGTGTTTGCTTGTTATATTCGTATGTCTCAACATAATCGCCAAAACGATTGAAACATTTGTCGTATCGTTACACCAGCTTTCCAATGCCCTCTGCAAAGAATTCTGCTGCCACTGAAGTGGGTACGTCTGAACAGTCTCCTGAAATGTTTCCTTTTTGGCGTAGCTTTGCTGCCCAACCATACCTTCAATTCTCGAAAAAAAAGTTGAAAATCATTCAGTGCTGGTTTGGTTTAAACGGCGGATGGTCGAAAACTTCTCACTTGAATTCTTTCAGAAAGTCTATCGTAACGTTGGCACAGTGAGGTCGTGAATGAGTTTCACTTTTTTTGAGAATTGAAGGTATCGTTGGGCGGCAACGCCTCGCCAAAAAGGAAAAAATTCAGGAGACTGTCCAGACGTACCCACTTCAGTGGCGGCAGAATTCTTTGCAGAGGGCATTTGAAATCTGGTGTAACGATACAAGAAATGTTTCAATCGTTTTGACGACTATGTTGTCACATAAGAATAAAACAAGCAAACATTTAGTAATAAAATCAGTTTGGTATGTCCATCTGTTATTTATATATAGCCCATCGAAAAACAGCCCTCGTATATTATAGTTCACTGTACACCTGCGTGACACGCGAGCTAGCCACCAGGGCGGAACTTTGGAGTCCACGTGGAGTGATAGAGGAAGCATTCTATTGGTCAGTAGCGAACAATGGTCATTGTGCTACTACCTTAGGTTTGAGTCGCCGCTTGTTAATTAGGAAAGTGAGGGTACTATACAACGTGTTCGTCAGTCCCGAGTATTTCTGTGGGCGTAATTACGATAAAATTGGAATTACGAGGGTAATTCCAAAAGTAAGGTCCGATTCGCCGTAAATATTTGAAAGCGGCGCCAAGGGCAAAACACGCATGCGCGCCGACTCCAGGCATGCCTTGCGCGGCAAAAGGCGCCAGTAGCGTTGTTACTGTTGCTGTGTGCTGTTGATAGTGTCAGTTCACAATGTTTAAGACAATTAATCAGCCCGCCGATTGTGAAGTAAGCCCAGTGATACGGTTTCTGTCTACAAGAAACAATTCTGCGGCAGAAATTCATGGGCAGATTACTGAAGTGTGCGGTCCTAACATAATGAGTGGCAGTAAAGTGCGCAAGTGGGTGCGAGCCTTTAATGAAGGACGGGAAAATGTGCACGATGAACCCCGCTCTGGCAGACCATCAGTGATTTCAGACGAGTTGGTTCATGCGGTTGACGACAAAATTCGTGAAGATCGACGATTCACAACGATCAATAAAGCCGACAATTGCGCTACCCTGAATAAACTTCGGCCAATCCAGAATAAGCGACGTGGCATTTTGTCGTCTGGAGTGTTGTTGTTGCATGACAATGCCAGACCCAATACTGCGAATGACACGCAAACTCTAATCAATAAATTTGGATGGGAACAGATGGACCACCCACCGTACAGTCCGGACTTGGCGCCAAGTGATTTCCACCTGTCCCGCTACCTAAAGGAGTTTCTTGGCGGCAAGCGCTTCGACACAGATGATGAAGTGAAAGAAGCTGTTAAAGACTGGTTAGCTTCGCAGGCGGCCGAATTCTATTACTTAGGCATTCTAAAGCTTGTGGAACGATGTGACAAATGTGTAAATAAGCATGGAAATTATGTAGAAAAATAGAGAAAGACGTAAGGAATGTCAATAAAACAATTGTTTTGGAAACAATTTTGATTTTGGATGTTTTCTTTTAACCGGACCTTAGTTGTGGAATAGCCCTCGTATACAAAATACATTTCTTAGCTAACTTACCTGGAATACAAAACGACAAATGCGTATCCTAAATTTGCCAGGTAGGCCTATAATTCCTTGTTGGCACGTTATTGTTATAAGGTATTAAGAGACAAAAGGCAGGTTAGTAGTAATTTGTAATTATTTGTTTGATGTAGTTGTTGTTTGAGTCTTCAGTATTTTCACTGGTTTGATGCAGCACTCCAGGCCTCCCTGTTTTGAGCTAATCGTTTCATCTCTACATAGCTACCACACCCTACACCCGAGGAAATTTGTTTAACATGTTCTAACCTTGGTCTACCCCTACAGTTCTTATCCTCGACCCTTCCTTCCATAACTAAGCTAGCTATTCCTGGGCGAATTAGTATGTGTCCTACCAACCTATCACTTCTCTTCAATAGCAGCCAGATATATCTCTCCTCTACCACTCGTCTTAATACCTCTTCATTTGTACCCTATCTAGCCATCTGATCTTCATAATTCTCCTGTATAATAATAATAATAATATCGCACGACCTCGGGTGCAAGCTTTGTTATTTGACACCCAGAGGACATCTTGCATGTCAAATTTTGTTGTTCCTTGGAGCACTATGAAAGACATTATAGCGCTTTCTAGTAGAGAAAGGAGGAACATTTATGTGTGGGCGGAAAATCCCGACATTAATTTTGCTATTACTGTATGAACACAGCCTCTTGAATTCAAATGGGTTCTATAACATTCCAACAACGTATGACATGCATGCCGTATTTCTTGTCGCCTTTCAAAAATTACTTACCATGGCCAGGAGCGAACCTGCGAGCTTGGGGTTGGTAGTCCGACACGATAACTACTCACCCACCGTGGCACAAGCATCATTCTCCTGTAACACCACATTTCAAACGCTTCGATTCTCCTCTTTTTGCTGCACCAATTTTGTTGTATTTTCGGAGTCTTAGCGCTTCACATAAGCATTTACCAGTAATCCATCCCTGCCCGCCTTGGCGGGAGGCAAGCAGCTTGACCGCTGCGCCATTACAGCCCAACCCGCGCCAAACGCTTGGCCATCTGGAGTTCCCGCTTCTATCACTTTCATCTCCGGTCAAGCCCTGCATTTAGGCTACCATAAATTTGGACGGAATCGGAGAGTCACATTGCGCATAAAGCAAACAGAAGATAGCATGTCCACCTTACCACCTCTCCCAGAAGTGTACCTGTCAGTATTTCTACAGTCTTGCATCTATGATCATGATGATAGTTGCTGTTTTAAGGGGCCTAACATCTAGGTTATCGGCCCCTAATGGTTGGGGTGATAGTGAAAGATGAGATAGGAATGAAAACTATAACAAATGCTAACTACAGACTTACATAGGCTACTAGAAGAAGAAATGGTAAACAAATAAAGGATAAGGCAAATAAAGGACAGGAAGAAAAGAAAAGCCCTCAGCCCTCAAAGAATGAGGATTGAGGGACTTGGCAGGAAGGAGAGCCATGAAAGGCAGATAGGAAAGGGGAAAGAGGAGAGGGGCCGTCCCAAGGTCAGAGGGAAAATGGTATAAAACGGACCCAGCTCAGGAATCCCTCGGGGTCACCAACTTCCAAACTCACCAGCCATGAGCCCTTGAGGGTGTAGAACTATCCAGGGTGCACCAGAAGTTGTGGGGTTACACACACCCTGCCTCCATGAGGGCCTTGTGCAGAAGGCAGAGGATAACAGAAAAAGAAGGCTGACTCCTCGAAGAATGAGGCTATCAGGAAGATGAGACAAGGGCCAATTAAGGCGGGAAAGTGAAAGAATCCCGAGGCCTCGGTTACCCTAATACTGTCGGGGTCGGAAGAGAACAAGAGCTGACCAAGAGAGGTCGACAGGAAAGAAGCCGGAGAGGAGCCCAACAAAAGTAAGTGGAATCTTGCATCTAACGGGGGCTGGTGGCGATCAATTGCACTCTGGAATGAGGCAATACATCTGAGTTGAAATGGCTATATGGTCTGTAATTCGGAGCGTATGAATCCAACACATCAGTCACTTACTCGTATCTAGACCTCGAGTTATTTATGTTGCAAAATAAGCGTGACAGAGTACAGGTGATGTATTGAGCGTGTCTCAGACCTCATGTGATTGAGGGGTGGCTTCAAAACTTCGGGAGGGCTCCAGTGAAATACTGTGCACCATGTCACAAAACGCATGCGTTGGTATTTTTTCTGTCCAACGCTTATTTGTTTATGTTATGCCATAAACTACAGTTGGATGCCACTCGACATGAATTTGTGATTATCGTAACAAATCATCGTTATAGCCTGTTTGCTGTGTGCAAAATATTAGGAGAAGGATGGAAAATTCCAATCAAATTTGTTGAGTACCAGGCCGACAATTCACTATGGAATATCTTTAGGCTAATTTTCACATTTGGAAAAATGAGAAAACAGTAGACTTATGAGACCAATCGGGGCAAATGTGTGTCTGGCTGTCCTTCTGTCTGTCTGTCTGTCTATCTGTCTGTCGGTCTGCACCCCCCACCCACCACCACCACCTATCAACTCCTAATCTGCTGCAGCTATCGAAACCAAATTTGGTATGAGTAAAGATCTATGGCTGAATACCACACGGCCATGTTTGAAAAATCACAATTGAAAATTGAGGTCTATGTTGGATATCTAAGAAGATATCCATGGGAATTGTTCCAAAATTGACACACATATTGATAATATTACATCAGACTAATTTACTGGAGCCCGTTTATGAGAGTGTTGCCAACATGATTCTATGTCAGCTGGTAGGTCCAATCTTTAAATGCATGTAACCTCCATACTATCCATCGGATTTCAACCAAATTTGGTATGTGATTTGCGCACCAAAACAGATATGAATATGCATTCTTTTTAGTATCAACAGGGCTGCCAACTGTTGAAAAAATGCACTCTATAATTTTGTATCCTAATCTCAATATATCAAAGTATGCAGGTAAACAGTTCTAAACTTTGCATACATATAGTACCTGCAAATGTATGTTAATTTTCAGTGAGTGATGTACGACAGTGCTGCCAACATGATTCTACGCGTGCTGATAGGTTTAATGGCGAATCACATGTAACTTCAATACTAATAAATGGATTTCCTTCAACATTGCCACATATATGGATCATAATATTTCAATTTAAGTTTGAGCATTCCATTTATGGCAGTGTCGCCAACCTGATTTTACGCATGCTGATAAATTCAATATTTAAATACATGTAACGTGCCCACTTTCTATTGGACCTCAACTAAATTGTGCATATGCATTGTGGACCTTAAGAGATGGAACTAAGAATATATTTAGAGTCGCCAGGTCTACCAACTGTTGATATATGGTCTCTATAATTTAAAGAAAAGTAGGCTGTTTAGTTCGTCACGGAACTACTTGTTATAGTAATGATACACTATATTATTATGATTATTATTAATTTAGAGCTGCCGATCGATTAAAAATTTTGATCCGTTAACCAAATGCCCTTAATCGGTTAAACGGTCGATTGATCTAATTTTAGTCGGTTTCACACAGTCGACTATCGATATCAGTTCGAGAAAAAGAAAATTTTGTAAAATGCATTTAAAATGTTTACAATTCCATTTGCTATGGGGAAGATATAGTTTTAAATTTGTGTTGTGTTTTGGCGTGCAAGTGAAAAAAGTAATTCAAAAACATTTAATGTAATTAAATGAAAATCCACAGCCTGCTTCCAGTCGACCGACCGGGTCAGGGATGGAATGAATGAAGCCCCCATCTAGCGGCGAGGATATGAACTGTGCCGGCTGCCGAAGCCTGTCGCACTCCTCTGGGGCAATGATTAAATGAATGACAGATGAAATGAAATGAAAGTGGAGAGTGTTGCTGGAATAAATATTGACAGGGAAAACCAGAGTACCCGGAGAAAAACCTGTCTGTCTCCGCTTCGTCCAGCACAAATCTCACATGGAGTGACCAGGATTTGAACCACGGACCCCAGCGGTGAGAGGCCGGCGTATGTTTTTTTTTTAGTGCCGGGAGTGTTCGAGGACATGTTCTGCTTCTAGAGGACACCCATAGGGTGAGCTACAAATTCCGTTCAATTTCAAGTAGTTCCAAATTTCGCTACTAGATGTCAATGTTATCTAGCGGTGAACGTTGAAACATTGATAGAGCGTTCCAACGAAATCTAACCTAGAAATATAGCTTCACACAAGTTTAGTCTGTGGAAGGAAAGTCCTTCAGTATGCCCTCCTTCGGAGGGGAAGTAAAGCCGGCGGTCCCATGCCATAGATTTATGGCATGTAAAAGATCCTTCCGTAGACTAAACTTGTTTTTTTTAATAGTAAATTTTACCCTCCAGGATGATGGTTCACACGGACTCAGCGACGGAACGCACCACTACCGCCTTTACAGACAGTGTCCTAGAGCTGGGAACATCTGGTCGAATGGAATACAACTGGGGAGGTGAGAACAGCACTTCGCCCAGGCGGCCTCATCTGCAAAGCGAACACGGGCCTCACGAGGGATGGGAAGGGAAGATTGGGATGGATAGGCAAGGAAGAGGGAAGCAGGCGGCCGTGGCCATAGAGTAGGGACCATCCTGGCATTTGCTCGAAGACGAAGTGGGAAACCACGGAAAACCACTTCGAGGATGGCTGAGGTGGGAATCGAACCCCCTCTAATCATTTGGGCCACCCGAGGCTGAGTAGACCCCATTCCAGTCCTCATACCACTTTTCAAATTTCGTGGCAGAGCCGGGAATTGAACCCAGGACCTCCGAGGCGGCAGCTAACCATGCTGACCGCTATGCTATGGAGGCGACAGACTAAACTTGTGTGGAGCTAAATTTCTAGGTTAGATTTCGTTGTAACGCTCTATCAAAGTTCCAACATTCACCACTAGGTATCATTGACATCTGGTAGCGAAAGTTGGAACTACTTGAAATTGAACGGAACTTGTAGCTAACCCTAGGGGTGTCCGCTTTAAGCAGCTACAGCCTCTGGCGAGCCGATCATGTCCTCGGACACTCCCGGCACTAAAAGCCATACGATAAATAAACAACCACACTATTATTTTAATCGGTCCGATTAATCGATAGCACTAATTATTATTATTAGACATTGGAACTTAAGAATCCAAAACTTTAAGGTTTTGGCACCAGTACACGACATTTATACAAAACAAATATTGATAACCCGTACATGATATCTTAAAAAAATATATATATATATTATCACTAGGGCACGGACCGATATGCTCGATAAAATCTCCAGATATGCTCGGAAACCATGAGTTTTATGCTCGATAGATATGCTCGAAAAAACATTATATGCGGTTAAATATGCAGAATATTCTCGAAAAACACCGTTAAAACTATAGAAAGGAAAGTGAAACGAAAAAAACAATAACATACCTTTATATACGGGCTTTATTTTCTAATTGTATGTATGATACACTGCAATATACTCGCATTCAAGTTTTTCAAGTATACATAAGAGAAGTTTTCTTATAAAAGTTACAGTTTAAAAGTTCATTTACAAAATGTTCAGAATTAGACGAGTCAATGAAGTAGATCTGCATTGGTCTGTACAACAAGAAATTTTTCGATGTTTTCAGTTTTGAATGATTTTCTTAAATCAGTCAATAAAAGTTTCAATGACGAGAACGACCTCACTAAAGGTTAAAAACCAGCGGTTCTATTATTCGCACCAGCTAGGCTTTACAATAATTACTTCTGTTTTAGATCCTTAAGGGCCCGAATTCGGGGGGGGAATTCGAAGAAGGAAAAGAAGAAGAAGACGAAGAATATGCATTTATACGCTTCTATTCTGAAACCCGCGGTTTTATGCATTTATATGCTCGATAAATTTCAATTCTGTTGGTCCCAGAGAGGTGAGAATACCACCGAAAGGCTTCTTGTGTTCTATTCAGGAAAAAAATATGCAAATATGCTCGAATCCGAGCCCTAATTATCACAATGGTTAAATATCGGTAGTCAAGTGTAATATAATATGAATTGTAGGACGTATGGAATATATGGGCATTGATATTCCAAACTGTAGATAACGCTAAGTTGAGAAAATATGATAAATTACCATCATTAAACAGAATGCATGATAATGATGAGGAGGAGAGATACTTGTTGAACGTACTGTGTACAGCATATTGAAGTCTACTGCTCGAATAATTTGCCACTAAACGGTCACTTCACTTCGTTGTATCGTCACCCGCGCTAATGACAATCATCTCTCACCGTTAACGTGAACAGCAGAACACTTTCTCGTATTAGGCCAGCTGATGTCAACCCTATTACAAACCCCGGCGGATAATCAGGGGTTCATTATCATCAGCAACCACGGATCAATGCAGGGATTGGAGCATGTGTTGTAGTTCCTGGGCCGACGGCTATCAAAGTTGTATGCACGTATGCTCAGTAGCTACACACTCACAATGTCCAGTTCACCTATTGTTTGAACCTCTCTCACACCATTGTGCATGCTTTGAGACAGTCGGGTTACACTCGCATGAAGCACACAGGACATTGGGAAAGATTCGAGGGCTGGAGAACACCATACAGCATTGTGTTTTAGGTACACAACCATTGAACTGAGGGGTGGAAAACTGGAGTTTTGAGAGAAAAACAAGTAGTTCCGTGAAGAACTATACATCCTATTTTCATATATCCTACTTATGTTAACTGCCACTATCAACATACAAAATTTCAGTTTGATTGCGTAGGTTCATTATTCAAGGTTTCACTTCAATCGCATGATTACGACACAAGAAATAAAAACTTAATTTTAAAATTCGCACAGCCGCCATCATGAGGTTATGTAAACAATTGAACTAAATTAGATACCAGTGCGTTACAATGTGTATAAACATTTCCTGTACCAGATTTCATTGCATTTGGAACATTAAATCGCGAGAAAGGTCTATTTGAAATGAAAATCCACAGCCTGCTTCCAGTCTCCGACCGGGTCAGGAAGGGAATGAATGAAGCCCCCATCTAGCGGCGAGGATATGGACTGTGCCGGCTGCCGAGGCCTGACGCACTCCTCTGGGGCAATGATTAAACGAATGACAGATGAAATGAAATGATAGTGGAGAGTGTTGCTGGAATGAAATTTTGACAGGGAAAACCGGAGTACCCGGAGAAAAACCTGTCTGCCTCCGTTTTGTCCAGCACAGATCTCACATGGAGTGACCGGGATTTGAACCACGGACCCAGCGGTGAGAGGCCGGCGTGCTGCCGCCTAAGCCACGGAGAGAAAGGTCTATTTAAAATTTTCAAATTCGCTTGGCTGCCATGTTCGTTTTGTAGTTAACCGGTTTTTGAAAGTCGTATAGATGCACTTCCAGTAGTGCCCTTTATCTCCGTACAAAATTTCAGGGTGATACCGCTAATAGTTTCAGAGATATAGAATGCCGGTGAAATATTTTGCACATCCGCCATCTTGTGGTTATGTAAACAATTGAACGAAGTTAGATGTCGGTGCATTACGTTGTGTATAAACATATACTGTACCAAGTTTTATTGCGTTTGGTTGGTTAAATCGCGAGAAACGTATATTTAAAAGTCGCAAATTCGCGTGGCGGCCATGTTAGTTTTGTAGTTACCAGTTTTTCAAAAGTCACCTAGGTGAACTTCTAGAAGTTCCCTTTATCACCGTAAAGAATTCCACAGTGATATCGGGAATAGTTTCGGAGATATTGAATGCTGGTGAAATATTTCGCACAGCCGCCATGTTGGATTGGTGAGAAGTACCAAAATTTGAAGGGCACGGTCGGGGTCGCCCGGAATAGTGCTATGAACTTACCGAGTTTCACTGAAAGAGCTCCAGCCATTTAGAAGTTATTAGGGGGACACACACCCCTCTCTCTCTCACACACACACGCACACACACACACACACACACACACACGGACAAAAGGTGATGTCATGAGCCTTTTTTTTTTTTCAAAATTGAAAATAGGCTAATAATCAAATCTCCCTTAATAAGAACAATATCAAAACCGTTTGGAATGGTCAATACTCTTCTAATTATTACCTAAAACTTTCGACTGAAAGACTTTTTTTATTTGGCCATCCCTTAAGCCAAGGGATGAGCAAAATGATTTCGAGCGGCTTCGGTGGCGTAGTTGGTAGCATGCTGAGCTTCTATGCCCAAGAACGCGGGTTCAAACCCGACCGAAGTCGTCGGAATATTTAAGAACGTTAAAAATCCCTCAGTTGGCCTTCCTTCGGAGGGGAAGTAAAGCCGACGTTCCCATGTCATAGATTTATGGCACGATAAAGAACCTTCCACTAATTACACCTGTGTGAAGCTAAATTATATATAGGTTAAACATTTGACTAACGTTCTTAGGTTCCTACATTCGTCGTCAAGAGCCGACAACAGTGGCATCTGGTAACCAAGTTCTGAATTACTGTCGACCAAAATATTATGTGCACTCGAGTTTGAAGATTGTTTGTGAAGTAACCAATAGACCTACATACATTCCAATAACATCATCATTTTCGCCGTTCTATTTTACGCTAGTTCATGTATGTTTGGAATTTTTAATTTATATTTAATATTTTTTTATGGCAGTTAAAACACAAAAAGCGCCCGTTTTTAAGCGTGTTTCAACCAAGCGTCACATTTAAGAATTATTATCTCACAAACCCGTCATCAGATCCAATCCAAATTTTAACACAATATACATTGGAATGTTGTGTAACTGGTTTATTAATTTCAAAATTTTGTGTGTTCAAGAACGAAAGTTGTTATCACTTTTGTAAGGTAACTTTTTCTCGGCTCGGGGTCGTTGGAAAATGTAGTTCTTGGTAGCGTTGTAATCCTTATACATCAAAAGGTTATGCTGTATGACTGTGAAATACGTAAATTAATTCACTTATTTTATATCGGTTTGTATTTGTACGGGGAATTAAGACATGGTTCACCAGCTAGCCGCTCCGGAAAATGCTGTACAGGGTTGCTGATATGGAGCCCATCACTTCCGAGCGAGGCGCGCCATGACGCGTCATGGAGCCCATCTTGGCAACGTTGTACAGCTTTCACCGGAGCAGCTAACTGGTGAACCATGTCTTAATTCCCCGTACAAATACAAACCGATATAAAATAAGTGAATTAATTTACGTATTTCACAATCATACAGCATACCTTTTTGATGTATAAGGATTACAATGCAACCAAGAACTACATTTTCCAACCACCCCGAGCCGAGAAACAGTTACCTTACAAAAATGATGACCTTGTTTCGTGGACACAAAATTTTGAAATTAATAAACCAATTATACAACATTTCAATGTATATTGTGTTAAAATTTGGATTCGATCTGATGACGGGTTTGTGAGATAAAAATTCTTAAATGTGACGCATGGTTGAAACCCGCTTAAAAACGGGCACTTTTTGTGTTCCAACTGCGATAAAAAATATTAAAATATAAATTAAACAAGAAGTTCCGTGAAGAACTATACAGCCTACTTTTCATGCCAATGATTATTCTACAGTATATGAACCTATCTAGAATAATGACGAAATTAAGTTGGTAATATCGAAATATCTAATTAGTTCAAAATATACCTGGTATAATGTAGCCTTATAGAGCACTACAGTTGGCAGCCTTGGTGACTGAATATATTCTTAGTTCCACCTCTTAAGGTACAGAATACAAAATTTGGTTGAAGTCGAATGGACGTTACATGCAGTTAAACACTGGATCTATCAGCACGCGTAAAAGCATGTTGCCAACAATACCATGCGTGTGCTGGTCAGAAATAATCTGAATTATTATGATATCTTGTTGTGCCAATTTTGGATGAAATCCATTTGTTAGTATAGAAGTTACATGTATTTTAAAATTTGACATATCAGCAGGCATAGAATCATGTTGGCAGCACTGCCTTGTATTAATTACTCCAAATTAATCTACAATGTCAGGTGCTATACGTGTGCAAAGTAATAGAGCTGTTGGCTTGCATACTTTCTGATATATTGATATTAGGGTAACAAAAATAGGGACAGCACATATTAACAGTTGGTAGCCCTGGTTGCTCCTTAGAATACGCATAGTCATATCCGTTATGGTACACATAGCACATACGAAATTTGGTTGAAATCCAAATGATAGTATGGAAGTTACATGTATTTAAAGTTGGACCTGTCAGCAGGCTTAGAATCATGTTGGTAGCACTGACGTATATAAGTTACTCCAAATTAATATAGAATGTCAGTTACTATACGTGTGCATAGTTTAAAGCTGTCGGCTTGCATACTTTCTGATATATTGGTATTTGGATAACATAAATTAGGAGCATTTATTAACAGTTGGCAGCCCTGGTAGGTCTTGAGAATACGCTCATTCATATCTGTGTATGTACACATACAACATACGAAATTTGGTTGAATTCCAATTGATAGTGTAGAAGTTATATGCATTTAAAAATTGGACCTATCAGTAGGCTTATAATCATTTTGGCAACACTGCCATGTTTGGCCTCCTGGAAATTAAACTGAAATATTATGGTCTGTACGTGTGCCAATTTTGAAATAGCTCCCATTCATACTTTCCATGATATCCAACATGGAGCTCAAATTTCAATTGCGATTTTTTAGCAGTTGGTAGCACTGACATAATTTTCAAATATGGCCGTGAGATATTCAGGTATAGATCTTTACCCCTACCAAATTTTGTTTCGATTGCTGCAGCCGTTTAGGAGTTGATAGGGGGGGGGGACACGCACACAGCCAGCCAGACAGACAGACAGAAGGACAGACAGACAGACAGACAGACAGACAGACAGACAGACACACATTTGCCCGATCTCATAAGTCTACTTTTTCCTTATTTTTGCAAAATGTGAAAAGTAGGCTAAAAATCCAAACCTACATGAACTAACGTAAAATAGAACGACGAAAATGATGACGTTATTGGATTTTATGTAGGTCCAATGGTTACTTCACAAACAACCTTCAAACTCGAGTACACATAATATTTTGGTCGACAGTAGTTGGTCGTTGATGGTGGCGTTTGGTGGCGAAAGTAGGAACTACTTGGAAAAATTGAATGTCTGCAGTCCTTACTTGAATTAAAACAGATGTACACACTAATACAGTCATCACAATTAACACCGGTTATCAGACAGGTTCTACACACACGGGGCTACATGACCGCGTTGTTGCAGCCCTAAACTTAAGAACCAACCAACCGTGTGTGTGTCTCTCTGTGTGTCCCCCCCCCCTAATAATTTCTAAACGGCTTGAGCGATTTCAATGAAACTCGGTAAGATCATAGCACTATTCTGGCCGACCCCGACCTTCAAAATTTATTCTGTCGCATCAATTCAACATGGCGGCTGAGCGAAATATTTCACCAGCATTCAGGACAGTATCTCTGAAACTATTACCGATATCACCCTGAAATATTGTACGGTAATAAAAGGCACTACTAGAAAATTACATATCAGGCGTTCAAAAACCTGGTAAATACAAAACCAACATTGCGGCCAAGCGATTTTGAGACTTTTAAATAGACTTTTCTCGCGATTTAACCATCCAAACGTAATGAAAAGGTAACAGCAAATGTTTATACACATTGTAATGCATTGGCGTCTAATTTAGTTCAATTGTTTATATAACCTCAAAATGGCGGCTGTGCGAAATATTTCACTGGCTATTACAGATATCACCCTGAAGTATTGTACGGTGATACAGGGCTCTGCTACAAGTTTCCCTATGTAACTTTCAAAAACCTATAAAGTACAAAACGAACATGGCGGCGAAGTGAAGTTGAAACATTTTAATAGACTTTTCTCTTGATTTAACCATCTGATCGCAGTAAAATGTGGTACAGTAAATGAGTATACATATTGTAATACAATGGCATCTAATTTAGTTCAATTGTTTACATAACCTCAAGATGGCGGCTGTGCGAAATTTTAAAAGTTTTCATTTCTTCTGTCGTAATCATGCGATCGAAGTGAAAGTTTGAATAATGAACCTACGCAATAATTTTCCTTTAATGGTACATAACTCTATGGCCAATACATATAACAATCCAAAATGGCGAGCATCCTAAATATTTCGACGGTTCTCAATATCTACGAATCTTTTACAGCAATCAAACTGAATTTTGTTATGTTCATAGAGGCTATGAACATACGTTCACCTATAGGTCTTTCAGTAACCTGTTGAGCACAAATCCAACATGGCGCCGACGCGAAGTATGAATATTTAAATAGACGTTTCTCGTGATTTAACCATCCGAGTGCAGTGAAACTTTGCACGTTAAATGCTTATACAAATGTTAATCCACTGGCATCTAATTTATTTCAATTGTTTTCATAACCACAAGATGACAGCTGTGCGAAATTTTAAATCTCGTTTTTACTTCTTGTGTTATAATCATGCGATTTAAGTTTGAATACCACACGTACACAATAATCTTCATGTAATGGTACAAAAATAAAACTCCAACCTGGCGACCATCTCAATACTTTGACCATGTCTGTATCAGCGCCAGGGATATTCACCCCATTGCAGGTGGGAATCTGGTACCTAATCCATACGCAGGTAACCTCAAGCTCTGTTATGCAAACCACCCACAAAGAACGTATTCCGCTGGATGACTTTCTCTAAGGGGCAGACATACGTTATTAAATTTTATTATTGAATATGTATCTTGCCGAAGAAATACAAACTGGGGTTCATTTGCTATAAGAACAGCTCCTTTAATTGTGTGTAAGTGGAAGGACAGAGTAAGGAAGGAAGACATTACTTACGATGAAATTATTGTATATACTTTTTTTGCTCGTCCTCTCTTTCAATTACATCTATAGGCTCTGAGACGTGGGGGAAGGGGAATAGGGGTTGGTGGAGTGATCTCACTGCGTGTGTTCTCCGTCTCCAAGAATTATGATCTGTACTCCACCTAAATGATAATTGCTTCTTCCCAGCCCAATTGCTTCTTTTCATTAACGTGGTCCAGCTGCGCTCAAGGAAGAACTGGAGAATTAGACAAACGCTCTTCTAGTCTACTGTATTTGTGAATGATAAGTTTCTTCTATTCATAACACGTTCCCATGACCTCGTCCTATCTTGGGAATGGCATGAGTTGTATTGCTTAGCATTGTCACATTCTTCTG
This sequence comes from Meconema thalassinum, assembly GCA_946902985.2. Classification (NCBI taxonomy): domain Eukaryota; kingdom Metazoa; phylum Arthropoda; class Insecta; order Orthoptera; family Tettigoniidae; genus Meconema; species Meconema thalassinum. The sequence continues at coordinate 515,721,660 of OX336393.1, read as the reverse complement.
TGACGCAACTCAGTGTCTGGCATGACAATTTGCCATTTATACTTGATCGTGGGATTTGATCCAACACTGTAAGCCACATCAACCTTTGAATGATTCTTAGTACTCATTGTGTGTAAGCGTGGGTCAATGTTTTAGGCCCAACCACACCTATTCCATACTCTTTAAATCTCCGCACTTCAGTTAAGCTTCAAGGGGAAGCAGAGGATCTAGATGTGGAAAGAAAGAACTACCTTTCCAACTGGATGGAGCCGAAGGAAAGTCTAGCTCTCAAATTTGTTGCTCAATATGTGATTTGTTTGTATAATAGACCTGTATTTTCATTTTATGAAAAAGAAATAGGCTTATGAGATCACCTTTTGCCCGTGTGTCTGTCTGTGTGTGTGTGATTCGTGTGTGTGTATGTCCCCTAATAACTTCTAAACGGCTGGAGCGATTTCAATGAAACTCGGTAAGGTCATAGCACCATTTTGGCCGACCTCGACCGTGCTCTTCAAATTGTATTACGTCTCACCAATCCGAAATGGCGGCTGTGCGAAATATTTCACCAGCATTCAATATCTCCGAAACTATTACCGATATCACCCTGAAATTTTGTACGGCGATCAACGGAACTACTAGAAGTTCACCTATCAGACGTTTGTAAACCTGGTAACTAAAAAACCAACATGGCGGCCAAGCGAAGTTGTGACTTTAAAATAGACGTTTCTCGCGATTTAACCAACCAAACGCAATGAAACTTGGTACAGTATATGTTTATGCACATTGTAATGCACCGACATCTAACTTCGTTCAATTATTTACATACCCTCAAGATGGCGGCTGTGCGTAATATTTCACCGGCATTTTATATCTCCGAAATTATTACTGATATCACCCTGAAATTTTGTGTGATTATAAAGGGCACTACTAGAAGTTCATCAGTGAGACTTTCAAAAACCTGTTAACGACAAAACGAACATGGCGGCCAAGCGAAGTTGAAAGTTTTAAATAGTCTTTTCTCGCGATGTAATCATCCAAACGCAATGAAACTTGGTATAGCAAATGTTTATAAACATTGTAATGCACTGGCATCTAATTTAGTTCAATTGTTTACATAACATCAAGATGGCGGCTGTGCGAAATTTTAAAATCTCGTTTTTACTTCATGTGTCCTAATCATGCAATTGACGTTTGAATACCGCACGTTCACAATAATCTTCATTTAATAGTACATAAATAAAAATCCAACATGGCGGCCATCTGAAATATTTAGACGGTTCTCAATATCTACGAACGTATTACAACAATCAAACTGAAATTTTGTATGTTGATAGAGGCAATTAACATGAGTAGGTTATATGAAAATAGGCTGTATAGTTCTTCACGGAACTACTTGTTTAAATATTTGTATGTAAGGTTGATGCTTCTGACACGAATAAAGAACGAAAGAAAGAAAGAAAGAAAGAAAGAAAGAAAGAAAGAAAGAAAGAAAGAAAGAATAAAGAAAGAATGAAAGAAATAAATAAATAAAGAAAGAAAGAATGCAAGAAAGAAAGCAAGAAAGAAAGAAAGAAAGAAAGAAAGAAAGAAAGAAAGAAAGAATAAAGAAAGAATGAAAGAAATAAATAAATAAAGAAAGAAAGAATGCAAGAAAGAAAGCAAGAAAGAAATAAATAAAGAAAGAAAGAAAGAAAGAAAGAAAGAAAGAAAGACATAAATAAATAAAGAAAGAACGAAAGCAAGAAAGAAAGAAAGAAAGAAAGAAAGAAAGAAAGCAAGAAAGAAAGAAAGAAAGCAAGAAAGAAATAAATAAAGAAAGAAAGAAAGAAAGAAAGAAAGACATAAATAAATAAATAAAGAAAGAACGAAAGCAAGAAAGAAAGAAAGAAAGAAAGAAAGAAAGAAAGAAAGAAAGAAAGAATGAAAGAAAGAAATAAAGAAAGAAAGAAAGAAATAAAGAAAGAAAGCAAGAAAGAAAGCAAGAAAGAAAAAAAGAAAGAAAGAAAGAAAGCAAGAAATAAATAAATAAATAAATAAATAAATAAATAAAGAAAGAATGAAAGAATGACCGATCCGAACCGATCCAGCTCGACCCTTCAGACAGTGTTCCTAACTTCGGTTTTCAAAAAGTCGCCAACTAGTAGTCAATAATATTGCTAGGTTCCTGTGTTATTAACACGGGAAAACCATTATTTGTTGCTAACGGAAGTTTTAACAGTCGCTTAAACTATTATCTAAACAATATTTAATTTGAAATATTTTGGTATATTGGCTTTGACAGCCCATGAATTAAAACTCAACAATTTTTCTAGGTTAATGCCGTGTCTTGTGTGGGCGCGGAACATCAACAGCCCGCTGCAGTGGGTCAAAATCGAAATCTAGGAGGACAACATTTTTTTTTTTTTTCATAATAAAAAAAATGAAAATGTATTACTTCTGTAGCATTCTCATATAATTGCCGCTCACTATTCTGGGATATAAACGCATCTTAGTGTAAATCTGTCACCACTGTTCGAGCAGTCCGAATTGGAGGGTGAATGTAAGTGGCTGTAGTTTGGTCGTCTTTGTGGTTAGTGTGATGCTTTAAGATGGAACATGCAGCTGAAGGTTTGATCTTTGTAACGTGTTTCAGATATTAATGGGCGTATTTGTTACGTTATTTTAGCTATATTTGCATTATATAATATTTAACTATTATTTTTAAAATTATATTTTCACTTAGATTTATAGTATGTCGCGTCACTCTGCGTCACTTTCTACTTAATGTTAAAATGTAGATAAAGTCTTGTAGTTTACGCCTGTTATAAGATTTTTTGCAACATACTTAGTTATTTTACGTTTTAGAACATGCCGCGAAATCCAGTTCTCACACGTTTACAACTGTTTGATGCACTGGGTTCAACGATTATGTCAAATGTGGAACTTTGTGAATTTGTTAAAAGTAAATTAGGGATAGAAAATTGTTTTGAAGAGATAACTGAAAGATCTATCCAACCCCTAGTCATAAACAATTTCTTGCATGTGTAGACGTAGCTTAAAAAAAGGTGTTTATTATGAAGTAAACAAATTATATACGTTGCTTTCACTCTAAATTCACGAACGCACCTGAAGTGTATCTGTATCCATAGAGCCTGGATTTGATCTCATTTGTTCGCCGCTGGAGGAGTTTCCATCTGTTTTCTCGCCGTTGTCTTTATGACGTTAGGTATCGATCAGATACACCTTTTGTTTATGTTTCCTTATATCCATCCCTTTCCCCCCCTTCTTTTGGACATCCTCATTCTTCGAAGAGTCTCTATATTTTCACCCCGCCCCCTTTACCTTCTCCTTACTTACTACTCTGTCCGCCGTTCTACCATGGTCCATACAGTAATTTCTGGCAGCTGCTCTCTGGTGACGGAGAGAGGAATTTATCTATATTTTTTGTAATTTTTTGTAATCTCATTGATACACTTTCTTTGGCCACATTGTTTGATTCCATTGAAAAAGGAGGCAAGGTTTCTCCGAAACGCATGGTTCTAATTTATATACACACAGTATTAGCCTAAAAAACAGGAATTATTTATATAATATTAATGTCAATAAGTATCACTGAAAAATGGTTTCAAAGCAATTTTTATATTTAAATTCTTGCCAACTTTTGGAGTGCAAATGCACGGTACGAAACGATGTAACCGTTGAGGGGTCAAAATATCAACATTTTGAAATATGACGTGTTTCATGTATGTATGGCCCCTTTATACTTTGTGTAAAAACTTCAAGCTCATTACTCAACTGGAAGTGCTGATGCTCCATGCCTATAGAAAAAGTGAGCAAAAGAACATACCCAACTTTTAAATGTTGCTTTCTCAATATCAATTTGTCCACCACATAGGTACACTTTTCTCTGAAACCCTAAACGCTACATAACAGAAATATTCAGGGATTGTTTATTGAGTGATTATACACATATTTATGTAGTAGCCTATGCTTCGATTTAACCATTTGTAGAATTTGCATGCATATACATTCATATTTTCACTGAGGTTTATAGAATCCGAAATTCAAATGACCATAAATAAAACACTTTTCACGGTATTTGGATAATTCTAAATACAGTTAGAGATAGTGCCATATACAAGGTGCGTTCAAAAAGTAACGAGCCGGAGGCTGTAATGCGCAAACCGGTGACGACATTGGCTAATCGTGGCGTGTGTAACGAGGTGTGGTTCCTACCAAAGCGTGGAAAGTCACAGCCCGTCGCTAGAGGGCACGCGTGCACGTCACTTGACGATAAAAAAAAAGCGAGCATTAGCATGCATCAATCGTCCAACGCTGCCAGTCGCATTGCAAACAGTGACATGGAGGCGTCAAACGAAGAGCAAAGAGGCATTGATCGGTTTCTGACAGCGAAAGGAGTAGGGGGAACGGACATTCATCGCCGAATGTCACAAGTGTACGGCGAACACTGCATGTCCCTTGCAAGGGTCAAGGCGTGGCACAAGCGCTTCAGGGAAGGACGGGTATCGTTAGCCGATGATGCCCGGTCTGGGGCACCCCTCTGCATTACCGATGACAACGTCCAGGTGGTTGATGCACTCATTACCCAGGACCGCCGAGTGACAGTGAACGCCATAGCCGCCGTGGTCGGATTGAGCGTCGGAAGTGTGCATACCATCATGAAGGAACGACTGCACTTGCAGAAAGTGTGTGCCCAATGGGTGCCCCACAGTCTTCAACCACACCAGGAAGCATGTCGAATGGCATACTGTCTTGGTCTTGGTTGGACGATTGATGCATGCTGCTGCTCGCTTTGTATCGTCACGTGACGTGCACGCGTGCCCTCTAGCGACGGCTCGTTACTTTTTGAACGCACCTTATATTTAAACCAGTTAAAAGTTCAGGCCAGGATCTTTTATAGTTGTGTTGTAAAGTGTACCTTAATAAGAGGATGTAACAAACGTTTTGCAGTGACTGTACTGGTGCCATTTTGTCACTCAAGATAGCTGTTGCTTGCCACGTAATGGATCAAACACCATTAGACAATTGTACAAAGTTACAATGTGCTATGTTTTATATTGTGAACTCAGGGATTTTATATTGTGAACTCAGGGAACTTTTAAAGACAGCTATGCACTTTCGGTTACATCCCCCTTAGGAATGTGCTAACTTAATATGAGTATGCAGGTAAGAATACATTTTCCAAAGACAGCTTTAGGGGTATTGATTGATGCGTTGAAGCCAATATCACAATTATACTTAAATGCTCGTGTCTGTAATTGCAGCCCGTTGTGAACTTTATTCCAACTTTATACCCATTGCACAATAAACGACTTAATAACTGGCAGCCTTCTTGGTCAATAGGTACTTGTCGTGCGACAGAGTGAAATCGTTGAGTTAGAAAAAGTTCAATCTTACTGGGCATGGACTTAAATTACGCCCCCATTTGAGAGCGATAATATTTACGAGAAAGTTGCTATTGAAAGATACTTGAGCTATTATATCCAGTGAATGACCAATTAACGTGGCTAATGGCGAAATTACTCTAATGGACGCTGGAAGGCAAGGCTGTACTCTCTCACTTGCCAGATACTTAAGAGGACAATTTAAATTTGCTGAAAGCAAGTGCACGATGTCGTTAGGGCCTACTAACAGCTCCATACCTGTCCTCAGTTATTAACCTCCGGGCTTCGAGACAGCTCCACACTCTACCTGGCAGAAACTTTCACAGCTACTGAAGTCGTACCAGGTTTTAGTAAGGAAAAAAACAACTTATTGGCTTTAAATTCATTTATCAGTGCTAGGTATGATTACCCTTCTTTGGCGGTTCATGATGTGAAAAGTAACAAGAAGTTCCGTGACGAACTAAAGAGCCTACTTTTCTTAAAATTTAAGATTCAAGCCAATCTATAAAGATCTATCAAGAATAATGACGAAATTAAGTTGATAATATCGAAATTTCTAATTAGTTCGAAATACTGTATACCTGGCGTAATGTAGCCTAATAGAGCACTGCAGTTGGCAGCCCTGGTGACTGAATATATTCTTAGATCCATTTCTTAGGGTACAGAATACAAAATTTGGTTGAAGTCCAATGGATAGCATGGACGTTACATGCAGTTAAACATTGGATCTAACAGCGCGCGTATAATCATGTTGGCAACAATGTCATGCATGTGTTGGTCAGAAATAATCTGAAATATTATGATCTCTTGTTGTGCCAATGTTGGATGAAATCCATTAGTTAGTGTAGGAGTTACATGCATTTTAAAATTGGACCTATCAGCAGTTTTATAGTCATGTTGACAGCACTGACGTATATTAGTTTCTCCAAATTAACCTAGAATGCCAGGTGCTATACGTGTGCAAATTTTAAAGCTGTTGGCTTAAATACTTACTGATATATTGGTATTAGGGTAAAAATAGAAACAGCATTTATTAACAGTTAGTAGCCCTGGTTGCTCTTAAAAATAAGCGTAGTGATATCTGTTATGGTACACATAGCACATACGAAATTTGGTTGAAATCCAATTGATAGTGTAGAAGTTATAAGCATTTAAAGTTTGGACCTATCAGCAGGCTTAGAATCATTTTGGCAACACTGCCATGCATGGTCTCCTGGAAATTGAACTGAAATATTATCTATATGTGTGCCAATTTTGGGATAGCTCCCATGCATACCTTCTAAGATTTCCAACATGGAGCTCAAATTTCAATTGCGGTTTTTTAGCAGTTGGTAGCACTGACATAATTTTCAAATATGGGCTTGAGATATTCAAGTATAAATCTTTACTCATACCAAATTTAGATTCGATTGCTGCAGCCGTTTAGGAGTTGATAGGGGACACACACACACAGCCAGACAGACAGAAGGACAGACAGACAGACAGACAGACAGACAGACAGTAGGACAGACAGACAGACAGACAGACAGACAGAAGGACAGACAGACATTTTCCCGGATCGATCTCATAAGTCTTTTTTGCAAAATGTGAAAAGTAGGCTAATAAAATAGCAGTACATTAATATCCGCAACTCCAATTCCTACACATTCGTAAGATTTCGCCGACAATTTTAGTGAATGCTGTTGTTGACATAAACACACCAGAACGTCATGGAGGAAGCAGGCAAATGACATTAGTTACACGGAAATTACAACCCAGCTCTCTGTTCAGAAAATGGATTTCTTATGCGAAAATTTTCCGCCAGATGTCATAACTGTTCTATTTGGGACCCATTTGATTTGCCTTCCGTTGACATTCTATACGCATCGAATTTGAATAATAACTAGTTCATAATACGGTACATTTTAATTTTAAAGCGTTTGTTACAGCCTATTTTGTGTTATTTGACCAAAATAACAAAATGATCCAACATAGTACCTGTTCGCTATCTGTTGGTGCTACTTCAGGATAAACAATGTTTCAATGCTTTGGGGTTCTTTATTGGGTAGAGATCAAATGCTGAGCCCAAACAATTCCCAAGAAGAAGAAATCAAGCGACAGATATTTATGAATATTAATGTTAGAACATATAATAAAGTTATAATTATCGTCGAACATAAACAGTAATCTTGTTAATGCTATAGCTGGTCAATTGGACAATCCACACTGGTTGAAAGTAATAAAGTTAGTTACGAAAGAATATCGACCTATGAACACTTCATGGGACTTTCCAATAGCCCACATTAAGAAGAACATCAATGTGCATTTAACTTATTATCTGTACTAACGAGCATATTCCATGTATGATATCAGTTACACAATCGCCACCTTTAAAGTTCACGTGACTACATCGTACGTGTTATCATGTTCTCATCTGCTGTGCTAACGTTCGTATTTTTTACTTACACAGTGCCCTTCACTTCAGATCAGAGTAATTCTGGCGTATTGGAATATAATTATATTGCCCCAAGATTTATTATTCAAATTTGATGGTACGGACTATCCACCTCCAATTTTCTATTATTTATCTGCTGTGTATGAGACTTCGACTGGTAGCCTCTGAGAGGTCCCTATTAGGTAGATTTCATTAGAAAGCTAACTATTGCAATGGGTCCCATGTTTCGACTTCCGGAAAATTTCGACATATCTTCGCGTTTCACATCCCCCAGACCCCAAAACCACCGTCAGTTCAAAAGTTTATATATAATTTATGTATATATGTATCTATATATATATCAGTTTCTTGTGGACACGATAACTGCCGTAATTTTGCACCAATCACTTTGATTTTTTACATAATATGTATCCCTATAAAATCTCGGTCGAGTTCGTTAATGGGCAAAATCGGCCGAAGGGGGTGAAAATGGCGGGCTTTTTTCGAAAAAGTGAAATTTCGCTATAACTCTCTTAATACGTGAAATATCGAATCCATTCAAAGTTCATAATATGTCTCGGATAAGTGCCAAAAATTTATGTCAAATAAGTTTTTTGATAGCGCCAACCACTGACCAAAGGGGTGGGAAAAAAAGTGGGTTTTTCCGGAAACATTAATCATATCTCTCTTAATAGGCACAATATCAAAACCGTACAAAATGGAAAATATTCCCCTAATAATTACCTAAAACTTTTGTCTGAAAGAATTTTTGATATGACCCACCATTACGCCAAGGGATGAGAAAAATGATTTCGGAATTTAAAAAAATGCCAAGTGCCATCAGAGGTTACCATAACAACGCTTTTAAATTGATAAGGGATGATCTATCAGAGTTTGCCAAGACAACGCCATTGACGAGATCACATTCATTTTTAGCCTACTTTTCACACTTTCCAAAAATGAGGAAAAAGTAGACTTATAAGATATATCCGGGAAAATGTGTCTCTCCTTCTGTCTGTCTATCTGTCCTTCTGTCTGTCTGGCTGTGTGTGTGTGTGTGTGTGTGTGTGTCCCCCCCCCCTATCAACTCCTAAACGGCTGCAGCAATCGAAACCAAATTTAGTATGAGTAAAGATGTATACCGGAATATCTCAGGCCCATATTTGAAAAAGATGCCAGTGCTACCAACTGCTAAAAAAACGCACTAGAAATTTGAGCTCCATGTTGGATATCTTGGAAGGTATACATGGGAGCTATTCTAAAATTGGCACACATGTAGATAATACTATTTCAGTTTAATTTCCAGGTGGCCATACATGACAGCGTTGCCAAAATAATTTTAAGCCTTCTGATAAGTCCAATTTTTAAATGCATATAACTTCTACACTATCAATTGGATTTCAACCAAATTTTGTATGTAATATGTGTACATAAACATATATGACTGAGTGTATTCTTAAGAGCCACCAGGGCTGCCAACTGTTAATAATTGCTCTATTTTGTATCCAAATATATCAGAAAGTATGCAAGCCGACAGCTTTATACTATGCACACGTAAATTACCCGACATTTTACATTAATTTGGAGTAACTTATATACGTCAGTTCTACCAACATGATTCTAAGCCTGCTGATAGGACCAATTTTTAAATACATGTAACTTCTTTACCAACAAATGGATTTCATCCAAAATTGGCACAAAAATATATAATATTTCAGATTATTTCTGACCAGCACTCGCATGACATTGTTGCCAACATGCTTTTACGTGTACTAATAGATCCAATGTCTAAATCCATGTAACGTCCTTTGGACTTCAACCACATTTTGTATTCTGTACCTTAGGAGATGGAAGTAAGAATATATTCAGTCACCAGAGCTGCCAACTGTATTGCTCTATTAGGCTACATTATGCCTAGTATACCTTATTTCGAACTAATTAAGACATTTCGATATTACCCACTTAATTTCGTCATTATTCTAGATAGGTTCATATACTGTAGATTAATCTATGGCATGAATCTTAATTTCAAGAAAAGTAGGCTCTTTAGTTCGTCACGGAACTTCTTGTTCCATCTGACTATGAGGGAAGCGGCTAACTGGTAGCATGCTGAACTTCTATGCCCAAGGTGCTGGTTCAAAGCCGGCCAAAGTCGCCGGATTTTCTAAGAGCGCTAAAAATCCGTCAGCATGCTTTCCTTCGGAGGGAAAGTTACAACATTCGTTGCAAGTCGCTGGTTGCGGTGGCATCTAGCAGCCAAGTTCACAGCTAGGTGTCGTTGACGTTAGTATTTGGTACAAAATTAGGTACTACTACTTAAAATTGACCGTCTGCAGACCTTACCTGAATTACAGACTAATACAGTAATCACAAATAACACCGTTTATCAGACAGATTCTACACACACCCAATGTACATGGGGTTACATGACCACCTTGTCGCAGTCCCTAAACTGAGGAACCAACCAACATCTCTGCGGGAGATAAAATTTTGCGTGAAGAAGTAACAGACTGTTAGATAGTTACACATTAGTTCCAAACCTTGCATAAGGACAGTGTGATCACAAGTATAAAAATTAACCCCAAATGACAAGAAGGTTACCATCCCCATAAGACAGTAAAATGTTAAAAGTATGCATAGAAAGACGAAAAAATGTTAACTAACCTCCAATTGTAAAATACTTTCTCGCAATAAATGAGGTCTGATCCTCCTACTAAAACCTGCATATTTTGGCTATTATAGCCTATCCCCTAGTTTGCCCGGTGAAATCTACCTCCGCCTTCCGGCGTGCCGAGAGGATTTTTTTTACATTATCTTAGGCCACCATATTCTTATGTATCTCAAAAAACGATTTATTAATGTCTCTAATCTTGTGGTAATGCCTTAGTCACTTTTCAGGTCTCACAACCATATAGTAATACATGGCCTCGGGTACCGGGTGCAAGCTTTGTTATTTGACACCCAGAGGGCAGCTTGCATGTCGAATTTTGTTGTTCTTTGGAGTGCTATGAAAGTCAAGGAGGTTAGATATCTAAGCTCCTTGACACTGTAGCGCTTTCTAGTAGAGAAAGGAGGAACTTTGTGTTGGCGGAAACTCCCGAGGTTAATTATGCAATTGTGAACACGGCCTACTGAATTCAAATGGGTTCTTTAACATGTCAACAACGTAAGACATGCGTGTCGTGATTTTTGTCGCCTTTCAAAATTCACTTACCACGGCCAGGAGCGAACCTGAAAGCTTGGAGTTGGTAGTCCGACACGATAACCACTCACCAACCGTGGCAAGATACGGGCCAAAATTCCGCCACCCCGGCGTCTCTAAAAGCAGTAGTAGTTAATAGGAACTCAAGACTAACAACATTATTATTTATCAAAAAATCGACATGCAAGCTACCCTCCGGACGTCAATTAACAAAGCTAGCACCCGGCACCCGAAGCATTACTATATTATATTATTATTATTATTTATGTTCGACCCTGACTATTATGTGTCAGAAAACTGTACTATAATGAGACTCATTATAACACTATTTTTCATTATGAAACAGTTTCTCCCACCAATCAGAGCTCAAGAAACCGTTGTTTGACCAATTAGATATTTAGATGCACTGAGTTCCACGGCCTTCTAATTTAAATCACATTGCCTGGCCTAGTGTCATAGTAGAGTAACCGAGGTGGCCATGGTCAAATACAAGGCATTCCCTGCGTCTCATGAGCTCTGTTCAGTACATAAAACTGGCGAAATCTCGACAGATGTTTATGAATATTTTTGTGCGAATATAAAATAGTTAAAATAATTATCGTCGAACATAAACAGTTGTATGCAACTCGCCTATAATGGTAATTAAAACACTCGCATAGAAATTATAAAACTCACATACGCTCGTTTTATAAACATACTCGCGTCTTAATTAATGCCATTATAGGCTCGTTGTACAATGTACTATTATCATTATATATATTTTAGCCTCTTTCCTTAACTCTTAATTATCACGGAGACTCTGTTGATTTATCCAGGACCCCGCTTAGTGACGATCCACAGGTTTCCGTCCCAATGGCCTATGGGAGAGCAGCAGACTAACGACTCAACAAGAAGCTATTAAAGTAATGAAGGAGTATTTATAATACTTACTGTTAAATGTGGTCCCTCTCGTCTCCTCGGGACCTGCAACAAGAAACAGAGATCCAACGATTAGCACCACAGCAACAATAATGATGATGATATACTGGTCCGCTTGGGGGTGGACCCGCCCCCACAGCGCTCACGCGAGACTCAGGGACACCAATACAACAACTGAAAATATGTTAGAGTAAAACCAACAAACATGAGCAGTCTGAGTGTTATAGGAGCCCAGCACAAGTAATCAAATGGATAATCTAGAATACTGTACCTTATAAATAATGATGATGATGATAATAATAATCAAGCTGTTTGACTCTCACCAAGACGGCCTGAGCTCGATTCCCGGACTTCCCTCTGGCGAAAGGTCAGTCAGTGCTCGGCACAATATTTTATTGTTGATATTGTTTCATTTGAGAGGCTTGGACATAGTGTTTATTTAGCTCCGAGTACTTGAGAGTGTACAGATAACCTGTGTTATTGTGCGTTTGTAGTTGTCAATGTAGTAGTGCTTGCCACGGTGGGTGAGTGGTTATCGTACCAGACTACCAACCCCAAGCTTGCAGGTTCGCTCCTGCCCGTGGTAAGTGATTTTTGAAAAGCGAGAAAAAACAACGGTACGCCTGGCATGTTAAAGAACCCATATGAATTCAGAAGGCCGTGTTCATAATGGCAAAATTAAAATCTCCGGATTTTCCGCCAACACAAAACGTTCGTCATTCCTCTACTAGAAAGCGCTGTAGTGTCAAGGAGCTTAGATATCTAACCTCCTTGACTTTCATAGCGCTCCAAGGAACAAGGAATTCGACATGCACGCTGCTCTTTGGGCGTCAATTATTAACAAAGCTTGCACCCGGCACCCGAGGCCATACGATATTATTATTATTATTATTATATTATTATTATTATTATTATTATTATTATTATTATTATTATTATTATTATTATTGTAGTAGTAGATGACTGGCTGCATAGTGTTGGGATGACGTTCTCGCCTGCTGTTTTCAAGGTTGCAGGATCGAATCCTACTGCAGTCAGTTCGCATTTGAGGGTGCGCAGATGTGACGGAGCTGTGTCAGTAGATTTATTGGCACGTTAATGATCCCTTCGGGGCAAAATACCAGCACCCCAGCGTCTCTAAGTGCCGCAATAGTTAAAAGGGACGTAAAACCAATAACATTATTATTATTACTATTATTATTATTATTATTATGTGAGTCATCAGTATGCCTTCCTTTGGAGGGGAAGTAAAGCCGGCGGGGCCGTGCCATAGATTTATGGTATGTAAAAGAACCTCACACTAACTATAATTGTGGGAAGCTAAATTTGTAGGTTAGATTTGATTAACGCTCTATTAAAATTCTCACGTTCGCCGCCAGGTGCAGAGGCATCTAGTAGCCAAGCTGACAGCTAGCATTTGGTATCAAAAGTAGAAACTGCTTAAAATTTATCGTCTGCAGTCCTTAACTGAATCACAGATAAGACACACTAATACAGCCATCACAATTAACACCGGTTAACATACAGGTTCTAAAAACACCCAAAGTACACGGGGCTACATGACCGCGTCGACGCAGCCTCTAAACGGAGGAACCAACCCACCAAAATCCGTCATTAAAGCTGTGTCTTCAGTTAAGGGTTAAACTATATATTCTGTATTTTATTCATAAAATGGTAATGTGTTCGTAACAGGATAGGGAATGAAGAATACTGCGCTGTATTTTAACACCCCTTGATATATCGTACCCCGGTTTAAGAGTAAAGCCCCCTGTAATTACTATCGCTCTGGAACAGGTTTCACGCCGGATACAACCGCCCACGAGGGAGCGCGCCAAATTCATAATCCATTCAATAGATTATGCAAAAAAGAAAGACAAAACTCCGTGAGTACGTACTAAGACACTGTGGTCGTAAATTGTTGCTCAGAAATTGGATCAAAAAGTATGTCTGCTTCACACCGTTTACTTGTTCTTCTTTAGCTGCGGCGTAGCCGTGCGCCTTAATTAGCGCAACACGACTTGGATAGGGATGATGATGATGGTAATTGTTGTTTTAAGGGGCCTAACATCTAGGTTATCGGCCCCTAATGGTCTGGGTGAAAGTGTAAGATGAGATGAGAATGAAAACTATAACTAATACTAACTACAGACTTACAGACTAGAAGAAGAAATGGTAAACAAATAAAGGACAAGGCAAATTAGAGAAAGGAAGAAAAGAAAGGCCATCAACTCTCGAAGAATGAGGATTGAGGGATTTGCAAGGAAGGAGAGCCATGAAAGGCAGATAGGAAAGGGAAAGAGGAGAGGGCCTGCCCCAAGATCAAAACGACCCAGCTCAAGAATCCCTCGAGGTCGCCAACTCCCCCAAACTCACCAGCCGTGAGCCCTTGAGGGTGTAGCAATATCCAGAGTGCACTAGAAGTGGTGGGGCTACATACACCCTGCCTCCTTGAGGGCCTTGTGCAGAAGGCAAGAGATATCATGAAACGAAAAAGAAGGCTACCCCCTCGCAGAAAGACGGTATCAGGAAAGATAAGACAAGGGCCAATTAAGGCGGGAAAGGAAGAGACTCCCTAGGCCTCGGATACCCTAATACCGTCGGGGTTAAAAGAGAACAAGAGTTTACGAAGATAGGTCGACAGGAAAGAAGACGGAGACGAGCCCAGCACAAGTAAGTGGAAGCAATGTCGGACTCTGCTGGCGTCCCGTGGTCGCCAACCCACGTCCCTCTAGATGCGAGTCCCTGGGGGATGTGATAGGGAATAGCAAGTCCTGAGATAAGCAGTTCGAATTCTGACGCTGAGTGTCGCCACCCAAGACATTCCACACTTCCTGCAGACAAGTACTGAGACGGTAACATATTTCAAGTCCCATGAATAATCTAGAACAGTACGAACTTACGGTCACTACAGAAGCTCATCTAGGAGCTCACAATCAGTGGGAAGCGGACTAGCGACCAGAGGACCCCAGATTGGTCCGACATAACTTCCACTTACTTGTGCCAGACTCCTTAGTGTCCTCTTTCATGTCGACCTCTCTTGGTCACCTCTTGTTCTCTTCCGCCCCGACAGTATTAGTATTCGAGGATTTATTTCATGTTCCCGCCTTAATTGGCCCATACTTGATAACTTCATTCCTCCACGGATCAGACCGCTTCCTTTTATCTTTTCATGGTCTCTCCTGCCTTTTGCACAAGGTTGTATGTAGCCCCACCACTGCTGGTGCATCCCAGAGAGGGATACACCCACAAGGGCCTACCGCTACTTAGCTTGGGACGACCCCGAGGGATTCCTGAGCTGGGTTCGGATTTTCCCCTTTTCCCATTGCCATTTTCTGCCTCTCATGGCTCGACTTCTTTCCAAGTCCCTCAGTCCTCATGTTTCGAGGGTTGAGGGTATTTCTTCACCCTGTCGTTTATCTCCCTTATTCCTTTGTACATTTCTTCTTCTAGATTCTAAGATAGATGTAGTAAGTACGTAATTAGCAGCTATCATTTTCATATTCATTAGAGGCCGATAACCCCGATGTTACCCTCCTTAATACAACAAATATCATCATCTTCATCATCATCACAATGAAATGATATTATATTTTAAAAACAAGATGTTCAGTAAAGAACATATAGCCTACTTTCTCCTAAATGCATGGGTATTGTTATAACTCTTTGTCCTTTTCAAAAGTATAATTGAATGTTGGTTGTAGTAGCTTGTTGAAATACAACGTGCTATAGGGATATTAAACATGAATATGAGGTGCCCTTTGCTAGTGCTACCTCTGTAAATATTCATTCAATTCGGTTTCACCGTGTTTTAATTGATATGGGGAATGGATTTGCAAACATACATGGCCGCTATTTGCAAACTATTGGGCTGATGACCTTGTAGTCAGTCATAAGATGCTTTCCACAAAAAGGCATGTTGTTGCAAAATCTGGTAGAGATCAAATTATTAGGATGGTCGTAATTTGATTTAAGCTCTTATCATTTGGGTGGCCATCATTCCGTTTCCGTCAAGATGGCGGCGATATAAAACATGACACTGAGGTGCCCTTTGCTAGTGTTTTAATTGATAGGGGGAATCGATTTGCACACATACTTGGCCACCATCTGCAAACTATTGGGCTGGTGAACTTGCAGTTCGGTCAGAATATGATTCCCACATAAAGATATGTTCTTGCAAAATTTGGTAGAGACTAGATTATTAGGTTGGTCGTAATTACATTTTAGCTTTTAACATTTGGGTGGCCACGATTACGTTTCCGACAAGATGGCGGCGATATAAAACATGACACTGAGGTGCCCTTTGCTAGTGCTACCTCTGTACCAAATTTCGTTCCATTCGGTTACACCGTCATTGAATTAATAGGGGGAATCGATTTTGACACAAAGATGGCCGTCATCCGCAAACTATTAGGCTAATGACCTATTAATTTGGTCAAAGGATGCTTCTTCTATAAATGTATGTTGTTGCAAAATTTGGTAGAGATCGGATGATTAGGTTAGTCGTAATTTGACTTAAGCTTTGAACATTTGTGTGGCCGCCATTACATTTCCGTCAAGATGGCGGCGATATAAAACATGACACTGAGTTGCCCTTTGCTAGTACTACCTCTGTACCAATTTTCGTTCCATTCGGTTTCACCGTGTTCGAATTAATAGGGGAAATAGATTTTCACACAAAGATGGCCGCCATCCGCAAACTATTAGGCTGATGACTTATTAGTTTGGTCAAAGGATGCTCCCCCCATAAAGGTATGTGGTTGCAAAATTTGGTAGAGATCGGATGATTAGGTTAGTCGTAATTTGATTTAAGCTTTGAACATTTGCGAGGCCGCCATTACGTTTCCGTCAAGATGGCGGCGATATAAAACTTGACACTGAGGTGTCCTTTGCTAGTGCTACCTTTGTACCAAATTTCGTTCAATTCGCGTTCACAGTGTTCGAATTGATAGGGGGGGGGGGCAGACATTCAGAGTACACACACTCACACACACACACATACACACACAGAGACAGACACACTTTTTTTCGCCCTGTGTTGATACCATAAGTCTACTTTCATTTTTTGCAAAAATCGAAAGTAGGCTAATAATTAAAATAAAGGCCCACTTGGAAAATTTAAAAAATGTAACAAAAAACTATTTTTGAAAGACAAATTAAATATTTTTTAAAAA
Source organism: Meconema thalassinum (assembly GCA_946902985.2). Taxonomy (NCBI): domain Eukaryota; kingdom Metazoa; phylum Arthropoda; class Insecta; order Orthoptera; family Tettigoniidae; genus Meconema; species Meconema thalassinum. The sequence continues at coordinate 515,704,593 of OX336393.1, read as the reverse complement.
ACATACTATTGACAATATAACATTAATGGTTGTTCATCCTCGGTATTCACGTGTTTTCTTTACATGAAAAAAAAAAGAATTATTCCATTCAGACTGGTATTTCTTGTTAAATCGTGTCTTTTGTGATTCATGACGTTTAAAAATCACAAATATTGCCCTATCAATAAATCACTCAATCAATACTAATATAATAAAGCTGAAGAGTTTGTTTGTGTGTTTAAACGCGCTAATCTCTGGAACTACCCGTCAGATTCGAAAAATTATTTTTGTATATGATAGCCTGATTCAAGAGGAATAGTTTAGGCTATGCAGCATAAGGCTGCACCTTTCAGGTAACCTTAAAGATTGATTTTTGTTCAGTAATTCGGAAGAACAATAGCTCCCGAACAGCTTCAATAATACCTAAGTATATTGTTGCATGGCAATGCGGGCTGCATCACGTTGCCCTTATCAGTGTTTTGGTGCAGAATTGCGAGCTGCTTATAAATTGCAGTCACGAGGAGTAATTAGTGCAAAATGATTTCTTAGGCCACTTAAAACAGTTATCATCATGACAATAGTATGCCTCTGTATAAGGGCGATGGTGTTGGTGCAGTATACTGAGGTTATCAGCTGCAATAAGCGTTGGTGCTTTCCGATCCTTATCCTTGAGCGCTCCAGTTTTGTAGTAGTATTCATTATCATCCATAATACAAAATATATCCACCGGGAGAGGCTGGGCACTTATATACTGTTCGCTTTTATATATGAAATGAAAGCCCTTTGTAGGCCTATTGACTATATCTTTGTAAGTTCTGATAATTCTATGTTACATATGAGTGAAGCTATGATTTAATTGTTAACTGTGTGCAATAACTCCAAATAGCGGTGAATGAACCCCCCACGGAATTTAAAAAAAAACTTCCAACGTCTTCCTAGCCAGACTTTGCGAATTGGGGGAGGTTATTTCCAATTTCGCCATGTTTGATACATATTGGCTATTGCTGTAGCTAGACCGGACTGATTTACGCCTGTAGGGGTCGGATTTATTCTCGCGTTGCAATTAACTTGTGTTCTCGCGCGGGCATACGTTACCTTGATAGACGACCCACCTAACGGAGAAACTATAGCGCACACGCAGCTGACCTGGACTCGACTAACAACCTGCTCAAGGAGAATAAAGAGCCAGCTCTCGGCAGGGGCGTATATACAGTTTCTTTTCGAGGGGGGGGGGGGGGGAGCTGACTATCCTGCAAAATTGTGAGTATTCTTAGGGGATTATCACCGCAAAATACCCAGAAATATTAACCAATACCTTAGAGCATATAACTTTGTGTAATTGTGTAGTTAATTGTAAAATTCTAAGTTTATTTAGCCTACAGTTAGTGGCAACACAAAAATGTTGTAAAATACAACACAACACACAAATAAAATTTGAATTTTCTATTATGGTCTGTGGAGTATGAATGGCAAATATCCAAATAGTTGCCAATTTATTAAACAGTTATTTTCTTTTTACAAATTGATAATTAATTTCTCAAAAGTACCGTACTGAGGAATTCTCAGTTCAGCCTCACAAGGCTGAGTGTACCCCGTTCCAACCCTCAGACCAGAATTAAAATTTCTTGGCAGAGCCAGGAATCGAATTCGGAACTCTGGGGGTGGCAGCCAAGAATGCTAGTCACTATACCACGAGGTAATCTAATTTCAATCTTAATACTGTTTATAACTTAGCCAATAAGTTAAGATTAGGGTACAGCCAAATCTACAATTATGTTAAGCTTTTACCAAAGCAACACATTCTTATTATTTTTTTGTGTGTGGAGGGGGGAGCTGGTGCCCCCCCCCCCCTCATATACGCCTCCGCCTCTAAAATACCACACTTGTTTTATTTAGGCCAACAGCCTCATGTGATTGTTTTCAATCTGCCTTAAAACCTGCGTTATTGAGTTGTCATTTGAACCAATGCGAGGCATTTGTACTTAGGGGTGCGCCATGGCTATTTGCGGCCATGGTCTTACACAGGGTTTGGAAAATTACGAAGTACTTTTGAAAAGTAACAGATACGTATCACAGTTACCGTTACAATTGTCAAAGTGATGAAACGTTACTTTGTTTTGTTAATTTTTAATAAATAATATAGTTTCCTAATAACCCCCCCCCCCCTCCTTTTTTAGTCAATGGTTTGTACTATCAAAAAAGGTTATGGGTGAATGTTTTTGGCTCTTATCCGAAGAACTGTATGAACTTTGAATGGATTCCATTTATCTCATATTAAGAGAGTTATAGCGAAATGTCAGCTCTTGGAAAAAGGCCCCCCATTTCCACCCCTTTGGTCCAATTGTCCATTATCGAACCCGACCGATATTTCGATTGGTTATATGATATTTTATGTATAAGTTTGAAAGTGACTGGTGAAAAATGACAGTTATCGTGTCCACAAGAAAGTGATATACAGCATTACACTTTAGAAATGACGGTGGTTTTGGGGTCTGGGCGATGTGAACCGCCGAGATATGTTGAAATTTTCCGGAAGTCGAAATATGGTAGACCCTACCCATTGCAATAGTTAGCTTTCTAATGAAATCTACCTAAAACAGCCATTATCGAGGTTAATGTTCGATCTTCAAATCCTCCGAGCCTCAAATACGAGTGCATTGAGTTGAAAATTTGAAGCTCTCTTGATAGCTGTCTCAAAAATATATTTATAGCGTTGTATTCTCAACGCTGGCGTTTTATTTCTTACCATTAAATAAACACAACGCTCGACGTAGCTGACTTGAGTCAATACTAATTACGGGAATGGAATGTTAACTATCATGGGAGAGCTGTGACAGGCAGAATTAAAGACTTTCTGTCTCGGAAGGAGACATGTCCTCTCCGAAGAGTTATCAGTTAATTAAATATTGATTATGTGAGAGACATGCTGGGTATTTGGAGGAGGTAGGTGGCTCGGCGTACTTACCTTCTTGGGCTTACTGTATTTGTATTTCCTGTCCAAACTAGGAGACTTTGCTTATCCGCTGATCACATTTTCTTGCTAAAGCCTGAAGATTAAAGGACAAAGTCACCAGTGTGTACATACTGTAAATTATATCACCCATACACGGAAGATCCTGCGAAAAATCATGAGCCCTATTAAAGAGGAAGGCACGTATATAATCAGGCACAACAACGAACTGTATGAACAAGCGGAGAGCATTATAACAGTTATGAGGAAGAGGGGGCTGATCTTCTATGGTCATATTATGAGAATGGATAATCAGACGCTCACCTCCAGAATTTTCAACAGTCTCTATAGAGCGACATACAACGTATGGGATTAAATGTAGTATTTGCCTCTCACTCGCACTCATATGTCCTGCAATTAGCTTCGTCCTCTTCTACCCCGGCGATTTTCCCATTTCCCAATAATGCAAAGTGATAAATCTAAGAAAATGTTTGCGTGGTCTTATAGAGAATTTTCCGCTCTTGATGATGATGTAAAATTAAAAGCCATAATAATATATTAACACGTGGCCTTATTTTCATAATTATGATACTTTAGCAAGAATCTATTTCTATGCACATATAAAACGGGTTTGTCTACCTCTGTATAATTTTTGTCGTTTTCTTAACGCGTGGGTTTTAATCATTCCCAATATATTGCAGCTCAGCTAAAGCGCGCGGGTTAAGGATGTCCCCCAACTAGCGAGTTAAATCGGGGTTTTAATGTGTTTCTATTGCTCATCTATGATATGTCAAAATGCATATGCTAGAAATGTCTCAATCATGAGCTGAATTACTTAGAAATTAATACGAAGTTCGAAATAACCTCACTCATGCACCATACTCTCCTCATAAAATTACAATCTACCATAATAGTGCAACTCAAATAATTCTGGACTCGACTTGACAAGTAGACTACTGTCGACCAAAATATTATGTGCACTCGAGTTTGAAGGTTGTTTGTGAAGTAACCAATAGGCCTATCTAAAAACCAATAACATCATCATTTTCATCGTTCTACTTTACAGGTTTGACATTTTTTTTATATTTTAATACTTTTTATCGCAGTTGGAACACAAAATGTGCCCGTTCTTAAGCGTGTTTCAACCATGCGTCACATTTAAGAATTATTATCTGAAAAACCCGTCATCAGATGGAATCCAAATATTAACACAATATGCATTGGAATGTTTTATAACTGGTTTATTAATTTCAAAATTGTGTGTGTCCAAGAAACAAACTTGTTATCATTCGTGTAAGGCAACTTTTACTCGGCTCGGGGTGGTTGAAAAATGTAGTTCTTGGTCGAGTTGTAATCCTCATACACCAAAAGGTTATGCTGTATGACTGTGAAATACGTAAATTAATTCACTTATTTTATATCTGTTTGTATTTCTACGGGAAAATAAGACATGGTTCAGCAACTAGCCGATACGGGGAAAGCTGTACAGCGTTGCCGAGATGGAGCCCATCACTTCCGAGCGAGGCGCGCCATGACGCGTGATGGGTTCCATCTCGGCAACGCTGTACAGCTTTCATCGTATCGGCTAGTTGCTGAACCATGTCTTATTTTCCCGTACAAATACAATCCAATATAAATTAAGTGAATTAATTTACGTATTTCACAGTCGTACAGCATAACCTTTTAATGTATGAGGATTACAACGCGACCAAGAACTACACTTTCCAACCACCCCGAGGCAAGAAAAAGTTGCCTTACAAAAATAACGTTGTTTCTTGGATACACAACATTTTGAAATTAATAATCCAGTTATATAGCATTCCAATGTACATTGTGTTAAAATTTGGATTCGATCTGATAACGGGTTTTGAGATAATTAATTAATTTTTAAATGTGACGCATGGTTGTAAAACGCTTAAGAACGAGCACATTTTGTGTTCCAAATGCGATAAAAAAATATTAGAATATAAATTAAAAATTCCAAACCTACATGAACTAACGTAAAATAGAACAAAGAAAATGATGATGATATTGGATTTTATGTAGGTCTATTGATTACCTCACAAACAACCTTCAAACTCGAGTGCACATACTATTTTGATCGACAGTAGTAGCCTAGTAACTAATAATTAAATTTCCAAGAAAACAGGTTAAGTGAGAGCAAACACATTGATCATTTCAATATGCACTTTCATTAAAGCCCAGTATTTAATTAATAGTTATAACAAAGGAGTTGGCTGTATCGGCCCACGCTCGGGACAACAGGTTTTAGCACTTGTGTTCTGGTTGGACGAGTGGGCTTGGTCCGTCACCCACGCATGGCCCACAGGTTGTCTACCAGTCACTACACACACTGTTCCGTAATAGTCTCGCCGTATTCACAGATTCAACTAACCGCATATCGGTTGAAGTAGTGCTGTCTTTGTTAACCAACATTTTACCGGAAATCTATTATCTCTTACTTTACAATTATCGTTGTGGCCACTAGAGACCGCGCAACTATTTTTCTTCTTGTTAGCCCACCACACCTTTATCCTTTCGGAATGGGAATTCTTCCATTCATCTGAGTGAACAAGAACATATCACTTGCTGGGTTTTACTTCCTCTTGATGAACCAGACGGAGTTTTTGTTTCCATGGGGTTCTGAGAAAGATATATGTTTCAGAAATGTCAAACAAGTCCTTATCCACTTCCACCAGCCAAAGTGGCATCACCTTTAAACCTGGGAAGTGTGATAAGAGACGGTTGTTGGATAATCTACTGACTGGCATTCTGAGGAGGTGGGCATAGAAAGTTATTCTCCGTTTCCGGATTACACTTGAGATCTTTTGTGTGTGGGAGAATATTTCAGAATTACTCCAGAGCTTGTAACCTCCATCTTTGAACTTAGGATCAAGAAGTGTCCTAATTATCTTTCTTTTCTTAACTTCAAGTCTCTCGATCGGGCCAGCTGTGCGGTTTGTCAAGATTTGAGCCCACTAAATAGTGCATATGACTAGTCCTTCTTCAATGCTCTATTTCGTTCCCAATATTTCTTAAGCCCGGTTACTAAATTTATCTTTCACTCCTGTGATAGGGGTCTCCGTGACTTAAGTCATTTTGAGTGGTGGGGACCAAGACTTAATGGGCATCAAGGTCAGAAATTCCAGCGGAATCCAAGTATTTTTTACTTCATTGATCTACAGGCTTCCAGTCGTAGGCCTATAGCTTTTAACCAAGGAGAAGTTCCTCTCGTAAGTCTGTTGTTGACCATTCGTAGAAGGTGCCCCTAGAACTACAGCCGCCTATGTTGCATACTAACTGTCGATACAGTTCTGAGTTTGCATTCAGTCAGTACATAGGTGTGGGAATTATGACTAGATTCCAGTTTTCAAACATTTCATTTACTTTTCATGACTTATGAAAATGAAAATCCACAGCCTGCTTCCAGTCGACCGACCGGGTCAGGAATGGAATGAATGAAGCCCCCATCTAGCGACGAGGATATGAACTGAGCCGGCTGCCGAGGCCTGTCGCACTCCCCTGGGGGCAATGATTAAATGAATGACAGATAAAATGAAATGATAGTGGAGAGTGTTGCTGGAATGAAATTGAGACAGGGAAAATCGGAGAAACACCTGTCTGCCTCCGTTTTGTCCAGCACCGGCCGAAGTAATAGGATTTTTTAGCGTTAAAATCCCTCAGTATGCCTTCCTTCAGAGGAGATTTAAAGCCGGCGGTCCCATGACATAGATTTATGGCATGAAAAAGAGCCTTCCACTAACTTAACTTGTGTGAAGCCAAAATTTGTAGGTTAGGTTTGATTAATGCTCTTAAGTTCCAACGTCCGTCACCGGGCGCCGGTTGCGATGCCATCTAGTAGTAGCCAAGTTCAAATCAAGGTGTCATGGCCGGTAGCATTTGGTAGCGAAAGTAGGAACTACTTGAAACTATCGTCTGCAGTGAATTAAAACAGATAACACACACTAATACAGCCACCACAATTATCACCGGTTATCAGACAGATTCTACACACACCCAAAGTACACGGGACTACATCACCGCGTTGTCGCAGCCCATAAACTAATGAACCAACCAACCAACCAACAACAAATTCGCAGTATAATTACTATTTTGAATTTTCACTACGAAAGGGACCTCGCTAGTACAAAAAGTGAATACGTTTTGTTTTGAATACTCTATTCTTGTTTTCGTGTGAATTTAAAGCAGAGGGATTCGAGCGTTTTTTTTTTACAGATGGTCCGCTCTTAAAGAATTCAAAGGTTCGTGGACCGTGGTTTGAAATCCCCTGATATAGTGGGTACATTCCAAAGTAATTGAAAAACGAGAAAACGGGCTCAGTTCAGGCATCCCCGAGGATATCCAATTCCGAAAACTCTAGACGCAATTTCTTATGAAAAATGTGTAACTCTATACGGAAGAAAACATTACTAAGTATGGTTATCAAATATGTCAGCAGGTCGTCAGTAAAATGATTTACAAAAAAAAAATATGTGAATGTTTTAAATTCTAACGATATGCACACCTCAGTAGGTTCCATCTGGGAGCAATCTCCGCCCATGCACTTTCTTGAGGATACGTCTTTTAACTCTTTCCAGATCATCCATGGTACCTTTCCTGTTCATGATGACGATGATAATTGTTGTTTTAAGGGGCCTAGCATCTAGGTTATCGGCCCCTAATGGTTTGGGTGCGAGTGAAAGATCAGATGAGAATGAAAACTATAACTTAACACTAACTACAAACTTACATACTAGAAGAAGAAATGGTAAACAAAAAAGGAATACTAAGACAAGAAATGCCCTCAACCCTCGAAGAATGAGGATTGAGGGACTTGGAAGGAAGGAGAGAAGGAGGAGAGGGCCCGCCCCAAAGTCAGAGGAAAACGGGGACAAAACGGACCCAGCTCAGGAATCCCTCGGGGTCGCCATCTCCCAAACTCACCAGCCGTGAGCCCTTGAGGTTGTAGCACTATCCAGGGTGCACCAGAAGTGGTGGAGCTACATACACCCTGCCTCCTTGAGTGCCTTGTGCAGAAGGCAGGAGATAACATGAAAAGAAAAAGAAGGCTGACCCCTCGAAGAATGAAGGTATCAGGAAAGATGAGACAAGGGTCAATTAAGGCGGGAAAGTGAAAGATTCCCTAAGCATCGGATACCCCAATACCGTCGGGGTAAGACCTAGAGAGGTCGACAGGAAAGAAGACGCAGAGGAGCCCGGCACAAGTACGGTGAAGGAATACCGCACTCAGCTGGTGTCCCGTGGTCACCAACCCACGACCCACTAGATGTGAGACCCTGGGGAGCATTCCTGTTCATCAGGAGGATCTGTGCTACGAATCAAATTCTTGGCCTGACAACAGTTTCGCAATGACAGGTTGTGGCATTCTTCGAAATGCACTTGTTGGTTGTGACGGTTGCGAGACAGTTGGCAGGCTTCGTTGAGACTGTTGCATCTTTCTAAGATGGAGGTGTCGTCTCTCCCATTCACTGAGATATGTAACCCTCTATAGCAGTCATGGGGCAGAGCCAGATGCTATACAAAATAAAGTAGGCGGGCCGCAAAGAACAACACAGGTTTATAGATAGATTATAAACGTGTTATTTCTGAATATTGAATCAAACAAACGTATAGGCTACAAATGGTAGAAAACTTAGGAAAAAGAACATACCTTGATTATTTGTTAGAAGAGGAAGGAGTATGTGACAAGTGAAACTGTGACTGTGCTTCTAAAGGTTTTTCATAATCTGGTTGAAACTGGGATGAGTAGTCTAGTGCAGCTAAATGGTGGACTGTTAATCTATCTGACGCAATTTTTGCACAGTTTCATTGTAGAAAACACCTGTTAACATATATAATAAGATGCGAACATGACAGTTGTATTTTGTGCATGAGATTTTAAGTTTGGGAAGCTTGATTTTGATAGGGCCTTGTAGAACTCAATTTTCGAAACGTTGAGGGATAGTTACTTTAATTGGCCGTTACATTGTACCTCAATCAGTCATAGCTGCAACTCTGAGTTTACTGTTTCACAGTAAACAATAAATGACATGCTCCAAGTCCTGTTCAATAACTTTAAAGTTCTGAAATATTAATTCAAATTCGACGTGGAGAATTTTCGCACAAAAATATATTACACAAAACGCAGAAAGACAATGAGACTGAAATAGTTATTCACTTCTAGGTACTCGCCCAGGGACTCTCATCTAGTGGGACGTGGGTTTGCGACCACGGGGCCCCAGCCGAGTCCGGCATTGCTTCCACTTACTTGTGCTGGGCTCCTGTCCGTCTTCTTTCCTGTCGACCTCACTTGGTCAACTCTTGTTCTCTTACGACCCCGATAGTATTAGGGTATCCGAGGCCTAGGGAGTCTCTTCCTTTCCTGCCTTAATTGGCCCTTGTCTCATCATTTTTGATACCCTCCTTCTGAGTGGGGTCAGCCTTCTTTTTCTTTTCATGTTATCTCCTGCCTTCTGCACAAGGCACTCAAGGAGGCAGAGTGTATGTAGCCCCACCACTTCTGGTGCACTGTAGATATTGCTACACCCTCAGGGGCTCAAGGCTGATGATTTCGGGAGTTGGCGACCTCGAGGGATTCCTGAGCTGGGTCCGATTTTCCCCCTTTTATCCATTACCTCTGGGGAGGACCCTCTCCTCTTTCACTTTTCTATCTGCCTTTCATGGCTCTCCTTCCTTCCAAGTCCCTCAATCCACATTCTTCGAGGGTTGAGGGCACTTCCTTTCCTCCTGTCCTTTATTTGCCTTATTCTCCTTTGTTTTCCATTTCTTCTTCTAGTATATAAGTTAGTAGTTAGTTTTAGTTATAGTTTACATTTCATTATCATCTTCACGATCACCCAAACCATTAGGGGCCGATAACCTAGATGTTAGGCCCCTTAAAAAACAATTACCATCATCATCATTATCACTTCTAGGTACACAGAACAGGAAATATGACCTATGTGTAACTGTAGGTATATAATTCGAACCATGTCACGGGCCGGATTAGACTAGCTCATAACTTCTCTAAAGTAAAACAACTATATCGTAGCGTAATAATTAGCTGACTGGCTCTCTGGTCCAGTGCACAACGCTGTGGGATCAAAAGCTGAACTTGTGTCTGTTCCAGCGTCAGTACTTACAGGATAAATTGAAACGCTGAAAGTGGTGAAGCATTTGTACCTGCCTGTCACGTGACCAGATTATCGTTCTCTTTACGGCAATAGAGCACACATGAAATCTAGAGTCGAGTAATGGGATCACGTTATATGGCAATCTTGGCACACTTGAGCAGATCAATGATGTCAACTACAAGAACATGGAGAAAATTGATATACTGTACTTTATGCATCCCGAGAAACTTGGCAACGGTCGGTTTGAACATCATAAATTCCACTTTCGCAACGAGAATGTAACCGAGGTCATATAAATCAAACTGTGAGTATTAACCTCACGAGAAAAAATATGTACTGTGAATGAACTGCAACAACAGAATAAAATACAGAGAGCTTATACTAAAGAGCACGATGGAACTACAGAAAATTTAGACAAGAAAGTAAGAACAAGTGGTTGGTTGATTCCTTAGTTTAGGGGCTGCGACAACGCGGTCATGTAGCCCCGTGTACTTTGGGTGTGTGTGTAGAATCTGTCTGATAACCGGTGTTAATTGTGTTGACTGTATTAGTGTGTGTTACCTGTTTTTAATTCAAGTAAGACTGCAGACATTCAATTTTCAAGTAGTTGCTACCAAACGCCACCGTCAACGACAACTAGTTCTGAACTTAGTTATCAGATGCTACCGCAGTCAGCTCCTGGCGACGAACGTTGGAACCTAAGAGCGTTAGTCAAATCTAACCTATAATTTAAATTCACACAAGTGTAATTAGTAGAAGGTTCTATTAAATGCCTGCCGGCTTTACTTCCCCTCCGAAGGAAGGCATACTGAGGGATTTTTAACGCTCTTGAGGAATCCGACGACTTCGGCCGGGTTTTCACGCTATACTGTCTCAATGACAGAATGACAGCAGCCCACTCTGGGCTTTTGATTCCTTAAATCATTATCATAATAGCTTGCTACGGTGGGTGAGTGGTTATCGTGTCGGTCTACTAACCCCAAGCTTGCAGGTTCGCTCCTGGCCGTGGTGAGTGATTTTTTTGAAAGGCGGCAATAATACGATACGCATGTCATACGATGTTGGCATGTTAAAGAACCCATTTGAATTCAGTAGGCCGAGTTCATAATGGCAAAATTAATCTCGGGATATGGTATATTGTCTTTCACGGCCGGTGAATTAAAACTCAGCAAATCTTCTAGGTTTGTGCCGTGTCTTGCGTGGGGTTTCGCCTAGGACACCAAGCTGGCTCATCGGCGGGCTCTTGGTGTCCCCGCCCGGACCCCCACATGAGTAACGAACTGCGCGCCACCTCCCTTTATATTAGGTGCAACTGCACCACTTGACTGCGAGAACTAAAAGCTCAAGCAGCCTTAACCTCCCTATGAAGGCTTCCAAAAAGATGGTAGGCCTATATTGTCTTTCACGGCCTAATATAAAGGGAGGTGGCGCGCAGTTCGTCACTCCTGTGGGGGTCCGGGCGGGGACACCAAGAGCCCGCCGATGAGCCACCTTGGTGTCCTAGGCGAAACCCCACACAAGACACGGCACAAACCTAGAAGAATTGCTGATTTTTAATCTCGGAAGTTTCCGCCAACACAAAGTTCCTCATTTCTCTACTAGAATGCGCTATAGTGTTCTAGGTGCTTAGATATCTAACATCTAACCTCCTTGACTTCTATAGTGCTTCAAGGAACAACGAAATTCGACATGCAAGCTACCCTCTGGGTGTTAAATAACAAAGCTTGCGCCCGGCATCCGAGGCCATACGATATTAATATCATTCGTATTATTATCATTATCACCTTTCTCTCAGTAATGGATTGACTTGATAACCAGTAGAAACTAGACTTCTTTCTCCTTTACAGGGTAACCGTACGTTTTTCTTTTTGGGGTTAAAGTGGAGTTTGGGGGCAGTGTGTGTATTCACACTAAGGATGTTTAGTTGAAATAAGGTACTTTTTCCTTTTATCTACTTACATATTGACATATACATCACGTCATGGTCTCTCTCCCTTTTTCTCAATCTAATTCTCCAAATTTTATATCCTCTTCGTCCATTTAAAAAGCATTTTCATTTTATTTCCTCTTACGTCTCATCAACATTCCAACCAACCTTCATTTGTATATATTACTTTCTTCATATTATCAACAGCCATCTCAATAGCCCATCTATCATTTATCACACCACATTCCAATCTAACCAAGAAGCCCAATAATCTCTCCAACACTTATTCCCTGTCATAGAAAAAGCAGTTGGTTGATTGGTTCTTAAGTTTAGGGGCTGCGACAACGCGGTCATGTAGCCCCGTGTACTTTGGGTGTGTGTAGAATCTGTCTGATAACCGGTGTGAATTGTGATGACTGTATTAGTGTGTGTTAACTGTTTTTTTAATTTAAGTACAGACTGCAACTTAGAATTTTTCAAATAGTTCCTACTTTTGCCGCCAAGCGCCACCGTCAACGACTACTAGGCCAAGTTCAGAACTTAGCTACTAGACGCCACCGCAGTCAGCTCTTGGCAACGAACGTAGAAACCTAAGAGCGTTGTTTACATTCTTAACCTATCCAATTTAGCTTCACACAGGTGCAATTAGTGGAAGGTTCTTTAACATGCCATAAATCTATGACATGGGACCGCCGGCTATACTTCCCCTCCGAAGGAAGGCATACTGAGGGATTTTTAACGCTCTTCAAAAATCCGACGGCTTCGGTCGTGTTTGAACCCGCTATCTTGGGAATAGAAGCTCAGCATGCTACCGACTACGCCACCGAAGCCGCCATATAGAAAAAAAAAGAAGCAATACAAGAATAGTGCAAAAACAAAACAACATCATACATAGATACTCTTAAACAGATATGCAACTCAATAAATCATGGCCTCCTTCCAATTCTACACCATCAAAGAATAACCATGATCCTAACCTTAATCTAAAAATGAACAGTGACATATGACCACTGTAACCACATGGTACAACACTGCTGTTAGGCTGTGTTGGGAAAAGAAGTAAATTTGCGACAAGTGTTATACCGTAGATTGAAGTGTTTGTTGCTAGGTTACCATACTGAAGGCGTGCCATCGGACGTAGGAGTTTCCCGTTGCTAGCTTGCGACGGGCGGGTCACGGTTTTGCGTTGCGGCCAAGGACACTCGACCCAACCCAGTTCTAACATTATCCAAGTCCAGTGCACCTATAAGAAAAAGAAGACTATTGCTTCATATCTCGTTGGTATTGCCAGTAGTCTCGAACTTCCGCACATCTGGCGCACATTGTCTCGTACAAGTGCAGACAGTTTTTGTGAACCGAGAAGGCGTGGAGCGAACGTATAATATTTATTACATGCCCTTTCCTTTATCATTCTCAGATAGTTCTCATCTTTGCTGCTTTTGTCATAAAACTAGTAATATCGGGGAATTTATGAGATACCGTACTCTTTTATTGACGAAAAAATTATGGACGAAGTAAAAGACTTAACACAATACCATACCATTTGCCACAGTTTCTTTTTCATCATCTACAGCCGATCGTATCTCATTGTCCATATGAAAGGTGCAAGAAAATAAAGGGATATGACAATTTTTAATTATTATTATTAATATTTAATACAGCCACCTATGGACTATAAATACACAACAACCGTTCAGGTGTTTCTTCCTTGTCGTTTAACTTCCTGCCAAAGATCTTTCAGCCTCTGGCTCCGTATCAATCGTTCTTCGGCTGAAAGCGTGGGCCTTTCTTTGGGGGGGGATTCTTCACACCTGCAATTTTGGTTCGGAATCCTGTTCTGTCCCAGACTTCAGCCGGTTCAATGTTTGCCCTTTTTAAGTCCACGTGGACTTTCTGAAGCCATGGAGGTTGCACTTTTCATTTCTCCTGAAGTTTGAGAATTGTTAGCCACAATCTTTCGGTCCCCAATCGTATAATGTGAAAATAGAACATCAACCTCCACTTTCTCATGCTGACAGAAATCCCTTCAAACTTGTCATAGAGTGCTTGGTTTGACCTCAGTTGAAATTTGTATCCATCTCCAGGTAGCTTCTTGGGAGCTAGAATTTTCTGGAAGATCTTCCTTTCCTTTTTCTCAATGTCAACAGTTTTCATGCTTGATAAGGTTTCTGCCGCATAGAGGCACTCTGGCTTCACTACTGTGGAATAATGCCTGTACTTGGCCTGATATGACAATGTTATAATGTAATTTTATGTTCGACCCTGACTATTATGTATCTGAAAACTGTATCATAATGAGACTCATTATAACATTATTTATCATTATGATACAGTTTCTCCCACCAATCAGAGCTCAAGAAACAGTCGTTTGACCAATTAGATAATTAGATGCGCTGAGTACCACGGCCTTCTAATGTAAATCACACTGCCTTGCCTAGTGTAATAGTAGAGTAATCGAGGTGGCCATGGTAAATACAAGGCATTCCCTGCATCTCATGCGCTCTGTTCAGTACATAAAACTGGCGAAATCTCGACAGATATTTATGAATATTTATCTTCGGACATAAAATAGTTATAATAATTATAGTTGAACATAAACAGTCGTATGCAGCTCGCCTATAATGGTAATTAAGACACTCGTATGGAAATTATAAAACTCGCATGCGCTCGTTTTATAAAAATACTCGTGTCTTAATTATAGCCATTATAGGCTCGTTGCATAATGTACTATTAAGGTTCTTTTCCGGTCCTAAACAATACCTAAAGCGGCCCATAGAAGGTCAATATTATTGTACAATATAGATTGCACAATATTTTGACGATTAACCCTAGACGTTCAATAATATTGTGCAATAATTGTGTGTGCAATAACTTGAATCGTGGGAAGGCAATATTGAAGGTTGTGCAATATTTTGCGCAAACATGAGTACAGACGTACAACCTTCAATGGCAGTATATTGTGCAACCTTCACACAACGGCAAAATCAGTCTCCGCCAGAGTTTCATGTTAATGTT
Organism: Meconema thalassinum; assembly: GCA_946902985.2. Taxonomy (NCBI): domain Eukaryota; kingdom Metazoa; phylum Arthropoda; class Insecta; order Orthoptera; family Tettigoniidae; genus Meconema; species Meconema thalassinum. The sequence goes on along the minus strand of OX336393.1, from coordinate 515,689,589 downwards.
GGATACAGAACTGGGTTGTGTTATAATTGCTGTGGGCAAAAGAAGTCAGGAAGGAAAGGAGAGAAATGGGCCAAACTGTGGTTTATTGATCGGGAGAAGAATCCCCCGCGAAACGTTACTCAATGAACCGAGAATCATTGAACCTGATGATTTTCGGAACTTCTTACGGATGGACGGAGAATTATTCGATGAACTCCTCGCATTGGGTACTCCTCAGCATCGCGAATACGTTTCAATTGTTTGCAGCGGCGTATATAAGGGGGGTGCTGAGGGGCCTCCAGCCCCCCCCCCCCGAAAGAAAGCCAATAAAAATTAAGAAAGTGCTGCTTAGGTAAGAGCATAAAATAATTGTAAATTTGGTTGTACCCTAATCTTAATTTATCGGCTAAGTTATAAACAATACTAAAATTGAAATTATACTAACTCGTGGTGTAGTGGGTAGCATTCTTCGCTGCCGCCCCGGAGATCCGAATTCGATTCCCGGCTCTGCCAAGAAGTTTTAATTCTAGTCTGAGGGCTGGAACGGGGTGCACTCAGCCTTGTGAGATTAAGCTGCGAATTCCACAGTATGTTTTTTGAGAAATACATGTAAAAAAAACTGTTTACCTTTCTGCTTAGTAAATTGACAAATATTTAGATATTTGCCATTCATACTCCATAGACCATAAGAGAAAGTTCATTAAATATAACATTTTATTTGTGTGTTGTATATTACAACTTTTTTGTATTGCCAGTAATAATTGTAGGCTACATAAACTTTGAATCATTACACAAAGTTATATGCTCTAAGGTATTGGTTGGTATTACGGGGTATTTTGCGGTGACAATCCCCTGAGAATACTCCCCCGATTTTTAGCCTACTTTCGATTTTTGCAAAAAATGAAAGTAGACTTATGAGATCAACACAGGGCGAAAAAAGTGTGTCTGTCTGTGTGTGTGTATGTGTGTGTGTGTGAGTCTGTGTGTGTGTGTGTGTGTGTGTGTGTCTGTGTGTGTGTGTGTGTGTGTGTGTGTGTGAGTAAGTGTGTGTACTCTGAATGTCTGTCCCCCCCTATCAATTCGAACACGGTGAATGCGAATTGAACGAAATTTGGTACAAAGGTAGCACTAGCAAAGGACACCTCAGTGTCATGTTTTATATCGCCGCCATCTTGACGGAAACGTAATGGCGGCCACACAAATTTTCAAAGCTTAAATCAAATTACGACTAACCTAATCATCCGATCTCTACCAAATTTTGCAACATCATACCTCTATGGAGGGAGCATCCTTTGACCAAACCAATAGGCCATCAGCGTAATAGTTTGAGGATGGCGGCCATCTTTGTGTGAAAATCGATTCCCCCTATTAATTCAAACACGGTGAAACCAAATGGAACGAAATTTGGTATAGAGGTAGCACTAGCAAAGGGCACCTCAGTGTCATGTTTTATATCGCCGCCATCTTGACGGAAACGTAATGGCGGCCACACAAATGTTCAAAGCTTAAATCAAATTACGACTAACCTAATCATCCGATCTCTACCAAATTTTGCAACAACATACCTATGTAGGGGGAGCATCCTTTGACCAAACTAATAGGTAATCAGCGTAACGGTTTGCGGATGGCGGCCATCTTTGTGTGAAAATCAATTCCCCCTATTAATTCAAACACGGTGAAACCGAATGGAACGAAATTTGGTACAGAGGTAGCACTAGCAAAGGGCATCTCAGTGTCATGTTTTATATCGCCACCATATTGACAGAAACGTAATGGCGGCCACACAAATGTTCAAAGCTTAAGTTAAATTACGACTAACATAACCATCCGATCTCTACCAAACTTTGCAACAACATTCCTTTATGGAGGGAGCATCCTTTGACCAATATAATAGGATATTAGCCTAATAGTTTGCGGATGGCGGCCATCTTTATGTCAAAATTGATTCCCCCTATTAATTCGAACACGGTGGAACCGAATGAACGAAATTTGGTACAGAGGTAGCACTAGCAAAAGGCACCTCAGTGTCATGTTTTATATCGCCGCCATCTTGACAGAAACGTAATGGCGGCCACACAAATGTTCAAAGCTTAAATCAAATTACGACTAACCTAATCATCCGATCTCTACCAAATTTTGCAACAACATACCTATGTAGGGGGAGCATCCTTTGACCAAACTAATAGGTAATCAGCTTAACGGTTTGCGGATGGCGGCCATCTTTGTGTGAAAATCAATTCCCCCTATTAATTCAAACACGGTGAAACCGAATGGAACGAAATTTGGTACAGAGGTAGCACTAGCAAAGGGCATCTCAGTGTCATGTTTTATATCGCCACCATATTGACAGAAACGTAATGGCGGCCACACAAATGTTCAAAGCTTAAGTTAAATTACGACTAACATAACCATCCGATCTCTACCAAACTTTGCAACAACATTCCTTTATGGAGGGAGCATCCTTTGACCAATCTAATAGGATATTAGCCTAATAGTTTGCGGATGGCGGCCATCTTTATGTCAAAATTGATTCCCCCTATTAATTCGAACACGGTGGAACCGAATGAACGAAATTTGGTACAGAGGTAGCACTAGCAGAAGGCACCTCAGTGTCATGTTTTATATCGCCGCCATCTTGACAGAAACGTAATGGCGGCCACACAAATGTTCAAAGCTTAAATCAAATTACGACTAACCTAATCATCCGATCTCTACCAAATTTTGCAACAACATACCTATGTAGGGGGAGCATCCTTTGACCAAACTAATAGGTAATCAGCGTAACGGTTTGCGGATGGCGGCCATCTTTGTGTGAAAATCAATTCCCCCTATTAATTCAAACACGGTGAAACCGAATGGAACGAAATTTGGTACAGAGGTAGCACTAGCAAAGGGCATCTCAGTGTCATGTTTTATATCGCCACCATATTGACAGAAACGTAATGGCGGCCACACAAATGTTCAAAGCTTAAGTTAAATTACGACTAACATAACCATCCGATCTCTACCAAACTTTGCAACAACATTCCTTTATGGAGGGAGCATCCTTTGACCAATCTAATAGGATATTAGCCTAATAGTTTGCGGATGGCGGCCATCTTTATGTCAAAATTGATTCCCCCTATTAATTCGAACACGGTGGAACCGAATGAACGAAATTTGGTACAGAGGTAGCACTAGCAAAAGGCACCTCAGTGTCATGTTTTATATCGCCGCCATCTTGACAGAAACGTAATGGCGGCCACACAAATGTTCAAAGCTTAAATCAAATTACGACTAACCTAATCATCCGATCTCTACCAAATTTTGCAACAACATACCTATGTAGGGGGAGCATCCTTTGACCAAACTAATAGGTAATCAGCGTAACGGTTTGCGGATGGCGGCCATCTTTGTGTGAAAATCAGTTCCCCCTATTAATTCAAACACGGTGAAACCGAATGGAACGAAATTTGGTACAGAGGTAGCACTAGCAAAGGGCACCTCAGTGTCATGTTTTATATCGCCGCCATCTTGACGGAAACGTAATGGCGGCCACACAAATGTTCAAAGCTTAAATCAAATTACGACTAACCTAATCATCCGATCTCTACCAAATTTTGCAACAACATACCTATGTAGGGGGAGCATCCTTTGACCAAACTAATAGGTAATCAGCGTAACGGTTTGCGGATGGCGGCCATCTTTGTGTGAAAATCAATTCCCCCTATTAATTCAAACACGGTGAAACCGAATGGAACGAAATTTGGTACAGAGGTAGCACTAGCAAAGGGCATCTCAGTGTCATGTTTTATATCGCCACCAAATTGACAGAAACGTAATGGCGGCCACACAAATGTTCAAAGCTTAAGTTAAATTACGACTAACATAACCATCCGATCTCTACCAAACTTTGCAACAACATTCCTTTATGGAGGGAGCATCCTTTCACCAATCTAATAGGATATTAGCCTAATAGTTTGCGGATGGCGGCCATCTTTATGTCAAAATTGATTCCCCCTATTAATTCGAACACGGTGGAACCGAATGAACGAAATTTGGTACAGAGGTAGCACTAGCAAAAGGCACCTCAGTGTCATGTTTTATATCGCCGCCATCTTGACAGAAACGTAATGGCGGCCACACGAATGTTCAAAGCTTAAATCAAATTACGATTAACCTAATCATCCGATCTCTACCAAATTTTGAAACTACATTCCTTTATGGAGGGAGCTTCTTTGACCAATCTAATAGGTCATTCGCCCAATAGTTTGCGGATGGCGGCCATCTTTGTGTCAAAATGGATTCCCCCTATTAATTCAAACACGGTGAAACCGAATGGAACGAAATTTGGTACAGAGATAGCACTAGCAAAGGGCATCTCAGTGTCATGATTTATATCGCCGCCATATTGACAGAAACGTAATGGCTGTCACACAAATGTTCAAAGCTTAAATCAAATTACTATTAGCCTAATCATCCGATCTCTAGCAAATTTAGCTATAACATACCTTCATGGAGGGAGCATCCTTTGACCAATCTAATAGGTCATTCGCCTAATAGTTTGCGGATGGCGGTCATCTTTGTGTCAAAATCGATTCCCCCTATTAATTCAAACACGGGGAAACCGAACGGAACGAAATTTGGTACAGAGATAGCACTAGCAAAGGGCATCTCAGTGTCATGATTTATATCGCCGCCATATTGACAGAAACGTAATGGCGGCCACACAAATGTTCAAAGCTTAAATCAAATTACGATTAGCCTAATCATCCGATCTCTAGCAAATTTAGCAACAACATACCTTTATGGAGGGAGCATCCTTTGACCAAACTAATAGGTCATCAGCCTAATATTTGGCGGATGGCGGCCATCATTGTGTGAAAATCGATTCCCCTTATCAATTCGAACACGGTGAAACTGAATGGAACGAAATTTGGTACAGAGGTAGCACTAGTAAAGGGCACCTCAGTGTCATGTTTTATATCACCGCTATCTTGACGGAAATGTAATCGCGGCCACCCAAATGTTAAAAGCTAAAATGTAATTATGACCAACCTAATAATCTAGTCTCTACCAAATTTTGCAACACCATATCTTTATGTGGGAATCATATTCAGACCAAACTGCAAGAATATCATCCCAATAGTTTGCAGATGGTGGCCAAGTATGTGTGCAAATCGATTCCCCCTGTCAATTCAAACACGGTGATACCGAATTGAACGAAATATGGTACAGAGGTAGCACTAGCAAAGGGCACCTCATATTCATGTTTAATATCCCTATAGCACGTTGTATTTCAACAAGCTACTACAACCAACATTCAATCATACTCCTTGAAAAGGACAAAGAGTTATAACAATACCCATGCATTTAGGAGAAAGTAGGCTATATGTTCTTTACTGAACATCTTGTTTTTCTATATACGCCCCTGAATCTTTGCGGAAGTTGGTGCGCAAAGAATTTATCTTTCATACCACATGTTGTTTGTCCGCGTCTGGGTATTGTTCGCGGTATTCTTCTCAGAGCACATCATACTGCTCCCGCTTTTTGGCACGATTACTGTAATCCTTGCACTTCACATGCCAAAGAGCAGGAACGCCAGGGAACACTTCAATAAATTCTAAAATAAATTGTTTTTCTGCTTTCTTGTCACCCATGACGACCCGAACTTGGCTATTTTTGGATACCAACTGGCGGGACATTGCGCAATACTGCCAACAGACGACACAATATTTTCCCGTTTGCACAATATATTTTCAGCTTTTTGAAAATCACGCAATATATTGCACAATCTTTCAATATCGTCTACACACGGTCAATTATATTGCAAAACCCGAAATATTGCGCAATAATATTGACCGTCCATGGGCCGCTTAAGGATACGGGGAAAACAAGAACCAGTGCACTGGTAAAGTAGGGGACATGTCCAGTGAGCCAGCGAATAAACGGGCTCTAAAACAGTAGAACATAGTTGAAGGGAAGAATGGCAGCGACAATGTTTCTTTCTTTTTGGCATGATTACTTTGACAATCACCAGCCCATGAAATTGGGAAAAGAGAAGAAACTAAATATGAGGCAGCTGAAATGTGGTTTTGGAGATGAATTACCCGAACAAGCTGGATGGAAAGAAATACAAATGAGCTTGTTCTGAACCAACGTGGTGTTACAGGAGAATGATGAAGATCAGATGGGTAGATAGGGTAACAAATGAAGAGGTATTAAGACGAGTGGGAGAGGAGAGTGTTTCTGGCGACTGCTAATGAAGAGAAGAGATACGTTGGTAGGACACATACTAAAACATCCGGGAACAGCAAGCGTAGTTACGGAAGGAATGGTCGAGGACAAGAACTGTAAGGGTAGACCAAGGTTAGAATATATTAAACAGATTGCCTCGGATGTAGGGTGTGGTAGCTACGTAGAGATGAAACTATTACCTCCGGACAGGGAGCCATGGAGCGCTGCATCAAACCAGTCAAAAGATTGAAGACTCAAAGAACAACAACTGAACCAAATTCAGGAGAATGGATGTCTGTTGAACACCATCAAGAAAAGGAAAGCAAAATTCATGGGACACATAGGTCTACTCAGACATGACACTCACCTTCAGGTAATTTTAGAAGGAAAATTTTGGGAAAGAAACCAAGGGAACGACCAAGACAATCGTATCTCAAGAATATTGTCAAGGAGATGGAATGTCACTCCTATGTCAATATGAAGAGGACTGCTGAAGACCGTAAGAAAAGGCTGCAACGACAAGGCTCTTAGCCTTTAGAAGCTGCTGCTGCTGCTGTTGATGATGGTGATGCCCTCGTTGCCATGGTAACTAGGTGTCAGAAATTTGTCCACGCTAATTCCAGAGAGATTCTCAGCTCAAAAACATATCCATGTTAAAATAACTGTTACTAGTAACGGGATTACTTATAACTAGGGTTCGGAGTTTAAAGTAAATAAATATATATTTAATTTAAATACATATATTATTTTATGCATTTTTTTCTATAAATACATTCTTTCCACTTATTAGCACAAAAAAGACATAATATTTACATTTTTAAAAATCAGTATGCTAGATCTTTCAGTTCATTGCATTTTTGTTCTGTGTTACTTTAACGGGGAAGAACCTGTGAGCTATCAAATCTTCATGCAGTGCATATGTCAGCTTGGAACTGTGTTATTCCTAACTTGTCGCCCCGTGCCACTCACTGGGGAAGCCGGGGATTTCCTTGTCCATAGCCATATTGCGCCACGTGCTGGAGCTGCCTGGAAACAGTGTCACTCACATGCAGTTCATTTCTGGCACTGTGAAGTGTAAGGCAGTTCTACGATGCCTAAAGTAAAAACAACTACCAAGTTATCGTCTGTTGCAGAATTTAAAGATAATTTTACTTCTGATGGGGACGTTCTGTTCTGCCAACCATGTGGGAAAGCAATCAAGGCTGAACAGCGATCTCAAGTTACACAACACCTCAAGGGCAAGAAACATATTACCGCAGTTTCGCGCCTTCAGAAGAAGTGTTTCGCGAAAAACGTCGGTCATTTGTGATGGACAAGCTGAAGATGTATCTCGTTGTGTATTGTAATGCTTCAGCAGTCAGTGAGGCATAGCATAAATTGCAGTCGTGAGTACTGCATATTGTTTATATTCACATTAATAAACTAAATTATAATTAAATATTTTTACTTTTTTGTTACATATTTCAGGTATTTTCAATACATAAAAAATAAATATTTTCCCGATTTTTAGTACCCCTAAAAATCAGAGCCCTACTTATAACACAGTACTCGCCAATCCTCATTTAGTCATTGGGTCACTCACAAATGGAATTTCACAAAAGATATTCTAGAAGACATTATATTTAGTGCAGTTACAATTATCCAAGTAATTGCGTTTTTTAAACGAGTTGTACATAGCTTCCTTATGAGTTCAGAAACGATTTGATGATCTCAAGATTCTCATGTCAGCGAAGTAAGATTACGGTCTCAAAATAAGTGGTTACAGCAGTTTTCTTGAGTTTGTCCTCCTTTTAACCAAGGGCAATTTTCACAAATGAGAAGACAAGACGGACACACTATTTGAGCCAAAGCCTCTAGCTATTTCAGGTACAACGATCCAATTTCTTACACGACAAATGGTTATCCGAGTCGTATAATCTTGCCATGGAGTTAGTTGGCTCCGTCTTGTTGATATCTGGAATTGCTTGCTTGGATCTAAATTCCCTGGAGTGAGAGACCAACTCCCCCACCTCCTCAATAGCAAACATCACAATCATGAATAGTAATCTCCCAGATAGGATGCCAAGACGCCATAGACCACGGTAGTAATCTGAAGTTCTGTCACTATTGCTCTCCAGTGCCGTGTCTTTCTTTTCTACAAAAACTTCTGCCAACTTGCCTAGTTGAATGTTTTTTAAAATTGTTTGACACTAATGAGACAAATAATGGAATTCATTTTCTTCTTTCCTCTCTAATTTTATTTTAAAATCTGCAACAAGAAGCAAGTAAGGTTAATAGAATTAACTTAAAGCTAATAAAAGACATAATTGATATAGCAGGATTGCCAATGCAAACAAAGCGACACAGTTGAACTGGAAAATTAAGTACTATCTTATTCAAAAGCGCCTTGTCAAACACAAAAGATTGTGGTTTAATCACTGCCTAAACGTACGTACATGTTTCGGTGTTCAATGACACCATCGTCAGCGTATATTGAAATAAAAGTAATCTGAAAACTAAGTTCACAAAGACAAAAGAGAGAATGGATATCCTTACAAAACACTGTTAGAAATTTAAATAAAAAGAAAGCTCACAAAAAGAATTTAAACATCTATGAAAGGTTTGATTACAGTGAATCGGACGTCGCATCTATATGATGGATCTTCCAGTTATATCACGATCAACTTCAGTGAGGTTTAATATTATCGTCCGATCATCATCATCATCATTTCCCCTTATCCAGCTCCTGCCGGGTCGGGGTATTTATGGCACTTCTCCACTTTCCTCTTTCCTTCCACAATTCTTCTTCCACGATTTGTCCCAGTCCAGATTTCTTTTTCTTGTGCTGTTCTTCACTGAATCAATCCACCTTGTTTTAGGTCTTCCCCTTGCACCCTTACCCTTGCACTTTGCCTCCAGCATCTGTCTTGATATTCTGTTTTCCTCCATCATCTTTACATGTCCAAACCACCTTGGTTTATTCTTCTCAATTCTCTCATTTAGTTTTCCCATCCCAACTTCCTTCCTAACATCTTCATTCCTCACTCTGCCTTTCATTGTCTTTCCTATCATACGTATTAGGAATTTCATTTCACTGGCTTGGATTCTACTCTCTTGCCTGCTTGTCAAGGTCCATGTCTCAGCTGCATAAGTTATTATGGGTACTTAGTACACTTTATACATTACCTCCTTGCTCGACCGATACTCGGCAAAAATTTACGACACGCATGCCATACGATGGTGGCATGTCAAAGATCCCATTTGAATTCAGTAGGCCGTGTTCATAATGGCAAAATTAATCTCGGGAGTTTCCGCGAACACAAAGTTTCTCATTTCTCTAATAGAAGGCGCTATACTGTTCAAGAAGCATAGATATCTAACCTCCTTGACTTTCATAGTGCTTCAAGGAACAACGAAATTCGACATGCAAGCTATCCTCTGGGTGTCAAATAACAAAGCTTGCACCCGACACCGAGGCCATACGATATGATTATTATTATTATTATTATTTTGTTTTTTATCGTTTCGGTCGTCTCTGGACCACGTTATTTCAACTGCCTTTTCTCTCTTTCTTTCACATTGGCCCAGTGTTCGCGCATTCTTCTTCGGTGAGCTTCCTTCCGTTCTTCGGTCCACTTCTTGCCGGTTTTCAATATGGGTTTTGACTGAAAACTCTGTATTTCCACAAGTTTCTTCTTGAAAGAGTCACGTTCCAAGACGTCCTCATGTGATATCCCCAGTTCTTATAGGTATTTTTCCACTTCTGTAAACCAGATCCCTTTGGTTTTCTTTCCCACAAAGTAGGTACAGATTCGATTGGACAATCTTCCAGAGTTCATTCGTGTTAAATGGCCATAAAAGGAGAGCCTTCTTTTGCGAATGGTGTCCGTTATTTTCTCCACATGTAGATAAAGTTCATCGTTGTGGCGTCTTCTATACTCTCCTCGTTCCTTGGCCGGGCCCAAGATCTTTCTCAGAATCTTCCTCTCTTTGGCTTCGAGTTCTTCTGCCAGGCCTTTCTTATTCATCGCCAGGCATTCTGATGCATATAACGCCTCCGGGCGAATAACGGTAACGAAGTGCCTCAGTTTGACCTTGAAGGACATTGATCGTGTTTTGTAAATGTCTTTGGTTAAATGGTAAGCCATTTCCATTTTGTTAATCCGTGCCATGAAGGCTTCCTTTTCACGAATGTTGGGCTCAATCCATTCAGCCAGGTATTTCAGTTTCTCTACCTGTGTTGTGCCCGTTTAGACCGGAGTCCGCACGACCACATATGCATTTTACCAATAATCAGTCAGCACGAGAATCAAAATATCCCGGAGCGCCAGATGGGTTAAAGCAAATCGCAAAAACGACATCAAATTTATAAAAATGCTTTGCTGATTTTTGGCTCAATGCAACAATAAGGATAGAAGGAGATTTAATGGGGTGAAACACATCTGGTAAAATTATCTCAGTTTATTTAAAGTTAAAATCTGACTGCAAGAATAATGCTCAAAGCAGCATCATCCACGTGTGGCGATCCACACTCTTATTTACACACAATATACAGAAATCTTCCAAACACATTTGGCAATCTGTTTGAAAACACAAGTCCGATTGTTAGTCCTGTGGACTGTGTTCCAAAATTATTAACATTTTAACTCCAGTGCAAAATAAATTGTCCATACTGGAAATAACGTAGATCACTGTTTGACTATTTACATGATATTAACACTCGTAGAATAAATGTTTATAGAATTTCTTAGACTTTCATTTGTTTTCCAGTTTTCCAAAATATATCGTTGAAACTATTATTATCATCGTAGCAACACAAATTATTAACACATATTAACAACATCTGAAAAGTATTTGACCATTGAGCATAGCATCGAAGAACTGTGCGAAGCACAACAACAATTAATTGTTCTTCTGACATTAAACATTCGAGAAGTGACTCGATTATGAACTTCAAGTTCCAAACAAAACATATGATTTCTGAATCATCAACTTGATCAATAAACGGTTGAACCATTCAACTATTAGATTTTCCACTTGGAATTATTATGAAAAAAATATTTATATTTATGGCCATTTCTAGCAACTTTCACAACTTGCAATTCTTCGACAGAATGCGGAAATTAGAATTGTAGTCTTATAATGAATTCATTTAATTCATGGCACTAGGATTGAAAATATCCTTCAAACTATTCGTGGTTAAAGAATTATTTTAAATTGGCAGTGGCCCATTCTACTATTTGTGTAAGGACACAATATTATAACAACAACAACAACGGCAAAGGTCTTCCTCTGAAGAAGAATAAACTACTATCATGACAAATCCGGGTTCTAGCAAAATCAAATTCTAAATGGAATTCGTAAACAAGGTTGAAATAAGAACTGATGGTTTCAAAGAAATAACCTTCGGGTTATTCATACGACGAAACGTGTGGATCCAATACTCCTACTATAAACCTGAGCCATCGAACCTGCTATTTGATCGATGCTCGAAAAAACCTTCATTCCTGCGACTTAACATGCGCACCTGGGAATGGCATTTGAACTATTCCACACACATAAATTATCTTCCCAAAATTTATACAATAAATCAAGCCTCTGCTTGTTATCAACACTGGAAGATTAATAAACTTACAAGTTTATTTTATTTTACCATTCAGTTCAACCCGTGAATTTACCATACTTATGAAAAGCTTCATTTCACTTTCGAGTGTATTTACGTCATGATTTTATATAAATACAACAATATCCTATTTGATACAAATATCAATTGCTTCCCGTTTCATGCCTCTCCGTGTTATCTGAAACATATACTTTGCTCATAGCAAATATCAACTGTTCAACCAGAACTGAAATGTAGGTTGAATGCGGGCTTGCGCTAACCACTCTCCTTCGGAAAATCTCCTGTTCCAAACTAGAAATGTTTCAACTACTTCATAGGCTCTTTCTCAATACATATGATTATTATAAAATATAATCTCCAAGAATTATTTAGAAAAATTATGAAAATTATTATTATTATTATTAGTGGATTATTATTATTATTATTTCAAATATGTTGAATTATCATCTCATTATGTGAGAATCCACATGTTCGAACCTTCGAATATGGAAAAAATATCCATTCCTCAACAAAAAATAATTTAACTTTTACAGTTACATCGGCTGATTACCGTGATTTCCCAAAAATATGAAAAATTCAAATAAATGCTCAAAATGCTCGGTCATCGATCCTAAACTGTTCTGAGTGCTGAAAATGCTCAGAATAAATCTAACAAGTCTTGCGTAAATCATTACAAGCTTTAAATACGACGAAAAAAATGTGTTGGTCATCTGCAGAAAAAATAGTTTGTTCCAATTAGCTAGGCATAAGATAATTCAAATGTGGCTTACATTTCTTGATGTTCTTGAAGTGTAGTAAACCTGGTCTATACCAGATTTATCCGTAGACATGCCCTATCGGACAAGCACGTATAATCCTTGTATCGGCCGCCATTGTAGACCCACAAATCGTCTAGTCAGACATAGTGGTAGTATCTTTCGACGTTTTAAATGACTGTGGTTCCATTTTAATATGGACTTCTAACAAAGCCATAACAGTTTGTTGAAATAGGGTCAGATCTAAGCGATCTCTTCTTAAATGTGTCAGTTGTAACCTAACTCACTGTAATCTCATCAGTACAAGAAAAACGTTGACAGTCTAAGCAGTTAACGGCTGTTCTGAAGATCGTTCCCTGGGCATGGTTTGTATATCACCATCTGCCATGCGCTAGACAACTTGCAGTTTCCCTTGCGTAGACTAATGAACGCCACCGTTATAGACTATTCTTCAATGTACTGACGGATTGAAGTGGTTAAATAGTTACAAAATATGAAAACTGACTTTAAATGGATTTAAACATCTAAGTATTAATTTACTATTGGACTGTGACAATATACTATTTTCTAGACCAAGTCTAGCATATGTCCTTTAAGAAATATAAATATTTCCACCAATGTCTGTAGAAAAACAATCACCTCAGTGATTCTCCTCACCAGAAACTTACTAAGTTCCAACTCGTTTGCGCAGCACTTCTCGTGACTATCACGATTTGAAAAGTACTTCTTCGTAGAGGCGGCAACCATGTGCCTTGGCTCAGCGTAGACGCAACTTGTTCGCCAAGTGCTTGTGATGAATTGAGCTAACTAAGCCTGCTCCAGCTTGCTTTTATACAAAAACGGTCAGGGTCACGCGTCATCGCCTGATATCTAAAAATCCTCATATCTCTTGAATCCCTGGTCCGATTCACTTGATACTAATTGCATTCTCTTTCATTTGGCCGTGCCAGTAATCTGAACCCAGTCTCAAGTCTCTGCTCCATAGTTAACTATTTAATCAATAAATAGTCTCCACCTCTGCTGTTACTCGCTACGTCATTTACCATCCAACTATCGGTAATTTCCTTCGAAAGGCTTCGAGAAGCAATGTAGCGCGATATTCAAATATCCGAACTTTCAAACGCTGCTACAGCCTTTCCCTTTATATCTAGGTGTCTGAAACTTGGAATACCCATTCCTAGATTTGGGCACATCCACCCCACACCTAGCAAAAAATAAAAATTGAAAATTTTTTATTTTTCCTATCTACACATTAAATTATCTGGTTCTTGAATAATAGATCTTCAAATTCGATGCATTGTAAGGTCCCACGATGTTACCAGTTCGTGTATTAGCTACTTCATAGCTTCCATTATTGTTTACTTCCACAATATTCAAAATCTTGAATTTCACCAGGTTTAATGTCAAAAATATCTTGATACTCTTCCAAAATCTTCCCTAGCTCTGGGGACTCCTTCTCAGTGTAGACTTCTCTTCCTTCAGCTTCATGAAAAATCAGAGACCATTGAGCATCTCCCTCGATGTCTTCCTCTTCTTTTCCCTCGAAGTTTATCTCTTCGGTATTCTTGAATTTAATCGTCTCTGTCTTCATATCTATCACTGCTTGATATTTCTGAATGAAATCTGCTCCCAATATCATGTCAAAAGCCATGTCCTTCATTACAACAAATACATGTCGGAAATCATGTCCTCCAATCGTAATACATAAGTATAATTGTGTTTTACACAGAGATATTTTATTGGGTATTATTCCTTGGATCTTAATTCCTGATACTGGAATTTCCTCTAAGTTCTCTTTGAGCTTCCACAGAATATAAAGCTTCTCACTCACCAGACAAAGCATAGCCCCAGTATCGATCAAAGTATCGACAGGCATACCAAATACTTCGCATGAAATGATTGGCATTCTAATTCTGGTACCCATTTCTTTTCGTTCGTCATTCTGTTGAATTAAGTCATCATCCTCTGCTTGCCATTTAATTATTCTGGAAGTGAAAGTATTCAAAATTCTATCTTCTACTGTGAATTCGAAGTTTTTTTTTTTCATTACCATTCCCCCGGGATTGTTGTGTTCCCGATGGACCTGGATCATTGGGCCTCTGCTCCACAAATTGTAAGTTATCTTGGTGTCTTGCTTCCAAGTTTTTCCTCGTGTCCTTGTTAAACTCTTCATTGGACTGACGAGTATCTACATTCCCTCTGTTATTATAGTTATTACCATAGGATCTTCTTTCCTGGTACCTTCCTTGAGTATCTCGTGGTCTTCTCCATCGAGTGTTGTATCGATTACCACCATCCGGTCTTGCATATGGTTTGTAACTGTATCTGTTACGGTATTGGTTCCATCCTCTCGTATTGGAATCTTCCCTCGGCGATTTCTCTTCTCGCTCCTCTCGAATCTCTCGAGGTGTCTGAGAATAACTGTCAGCCATAACAGCATACACAGCGTTATTACTCTTTACTCCCTTCTGATGGAAGAATTGAGCGTTTGTATGATCCAGCTTCTGCAATACTTCATCAAACTGTTCCATATTGTAGATATCAGCAGCGATCAAAGTCCTCTGGACGTCTGCTGGAAATTGTCGTATCAAAGCAGTAATCAACTCGTTATCTGGCATTGGCGGATCTAAATGTTGGAGTTTAGACAGCTGTCCAGAAAAGTATGTAGAGTATCGAGTAGGTTGTGACGTCGAGAATCTCTTCGAATACAACTCTGCTCTAACTTGCTGTTGGGTTTCAGGGGACCAAAACTTCTTCAATAGCCCACGAGAAAACTCTTCAAAAGTATTTAGAGTGGATCTAAATGCTCTAAACCACAAAAGTGCGGGACCTTCCAAGAACTTCCCTATTACCCTGATCTGTCTTTCTTTAGGGATCTTAGAATCTTTCAGGTAATCACCTGCTTCTCTCAGAAATTCCACGGGTGTTACAGAATCTCGCCCTGAAAATTTAGAAGGCTTGTCTTCTATATTCTTAAATACAGTTATGGGGTTGGATTGAAATACTGTCCTGACCTCATCCTGTCTATCAGTCTCTCTAGCTCCTCCTAGATTTATCTGTATCTGTTCCTTTCCCCTTACATTCGGCATTTTCAAAAGATGATCAGACTGTTTCTCATCCTTTATTTGAGTTTTCATAGCCTCAAGTTCCTTCTGGTTTTCTTCTGCCATCTTCTTGATTGCTTCAGTCTCCTTACAATTGTCTTTAACATCAATGGATATCTGGTTCATAACAGCCTCATGACTTTTCAATGACCCTGTCATATCTGATATGTCCTTCTGAGTTGCTTGAATATCCTTGGCAATTACTTCAATGTGGGATGACAAAGATTCCCTAATCTCCTTGATTCCCTCTTGATTCTCCAGCTTGAGTGTGTCTTTATTTCATTGACAACTGTGGTTTTAATCTCAGTTTGCAATTCATGAATCACTCCTTCTCTTATTTCTCCCATGACAAGTTCCTTGAATTGTTCCGTTAAACGCTGAACAACTAGAATTCCCATCTCGTTACTCTCCTTCTTCACTCTGACTTCCAGGTTGACCATGTCTTCACCAACTTTCCTAAGACCATGTTCTATCCTATCAGCTAAGCTTTGGGATCGAAGATCGGCATCGCGAAATTTATCGTCCATTAAACTTGCGTTAGTAGCTAATGAAGTTTCGAGCTCATGTGTTTTATCGCATAATTTATTCATTTTACTTTCAAGTGTCATTTTCAAAATTTCAGAATTCTCTTTAAATTTACTTTCCATTGAATTAAATTTACTATTTAAATTTTCTTTCAAGTTATCTTTTAACCTGCTTTCTAACAAATCGGAATTTTCTTTGAGTTTATCCTCTAAACTTTCTTTTAAGTTACCTTTTAACCTGCTTTCTAAAGAATCAGAATTTTCTTTAAGTTTATTTTCTAAAGAATCAGAATTAAACTTTCTTTCAAATTATCAGAATTTTCTTTAAGTTTATCATTCAAATTTTCTCTAAGTTTATTCTCTAAAGAATCAGAATTTTCTTTAAGTTTATTTTCTAAAGCCTCAGTATTCTCTTTCATAATGGCTGCTACACGAAGTCCAGCCTGTTTTGAACTCTCCTCCAAACTCCTCATCATTCTCATCATTTCTTCCATAATTTCAATTATTCAAAACTTAGGGGTATACAACAGTGGCAAACACAAGCTTATAACTAGAACAAGAAATATGAATAGCTAATTGGAACACTATAATAAAATGAGATTTGTCCTAATATCGACGTGATGGTAAAACAAAATTCTTTACTTTTACGAATTACATTTACCATAATATCACAAGAAAAATATGCTAGTTCTCAAATATCCTCCACCTGGATTCTAATAATGTGTACCTCCAGTCATCGAACGTTTACTACTGAATTTACTTGACGCCCTAATGGTTAAGCCATTATCAAAAATAATCAAACCCATTCTAATTATTAACCAAGTTAAATTTTTTAATTTTCCCCACTAATTGGGTTTCCTACTAATTTATTCATCCAAACCAGACATCTCTCAACTCCCAAAATATTTCTATAAAAATTATCACAATTTCAAATCGGCATGCGATTGACCATGTCTAAATCGGGACCCACGTTCGAAGCCATTTCTCTCTCTATCTTATTTTATGTGCCCGTTTAGACCGGAGTCCGCACGACCACATATGCATTTTACCAATAATCAGTCAGCACGAGAATCAAAATATCCCGGAGCGCCAGATGGGTTAAAGCAAATCGCAAAAACGACATCAAATTTATAAAAATGCTTTGCTGATTTTTGGCTCAATGCAACAATAAGGATAGAAGGAGATTTAATGGGGTGAAACACATCTGGTAAAATTATCTCAGTTTATTTAAAGTTAAAATCTGACTGCAAGAATAATGCTCAAAGCAGCATCATCCACGTGTGGCGATCCACACTCTTATTTACACACAATATACAGAAATCTTCCAAACACATTTGACAATCTGTTTGAAAACACAAGTCCGATTGTTAGTCCTGTGGACTGTGTTCCAAAATTATTAACATTTTAACTCCAGTGCAAAATAAATTGTCCATACTGGAAATAACGTAGATCACTGTTTGACTATTTACATGATATTAACACTCGTAGAATAAATGTTTATAGAATTTCTTAGACTTTCATTTGTTTTCCAGTTTTCCAAAATATATCGTTGAAACTATTATTATCATCGTAGCAACACAAATTATTAACACATATTAACAACATCTGAAAAGTATTTGACCATTGAGCATAGCATCGAAGAACTGTGCGAAGCACAACAACAATTAATTGTTCTTCTGACATTAAACATTCGAGAAGTGACTCGATTATGAACTTCAAGTTCCAAACAAAACATATGATTTCTGAATCATCAACTTGATCAATAAACGGTTGAACCATTCAACTATTAGATTTTCCACTTGGAATTATTATGAAAAAAATATTTATATTTATGGCCATTTCTAGCAACTTTCACAACTTGCAATTCTTCGACAGAATGCGGAAATTAGAATTGTAGTCTTATAATGAATTCATTTAATTCATGGCACTAGGATTGAAAATATCCTTCAAACTATTCGTGGTTAAAGAATTATTTTAAATTGGCAGTGGCCCATTCTACTATTTGTGTAAGGACACAATATTATAACAACAACAACAACGGCAAAGGTCTTCCTCTGAAGAAGAATAAACTACTATCATGAGAAATCCGGGTTCTAGCAAAATCAAATTCTAAATGGAATTCGTAAACAAGGTTGAAATAAGAACTGATGGTTTCAAAGAAATAACCTTCGGGTTATTCATACGACGAAACGTGTGGATCCAATACTCCTACTATAAACCTGAGCCATCGAACCTGCTATTTGATTGATGCTCGAAAAAACCTTCATTCCTGCGACTTAACATGCGCACCTGGGAATGGCATTTCAACTATTCCACACACATAAATTATCTTCCCAAAATTTATACAATAAATCAAGCCTCTGCTTGTTATCAACACTGGAAGATTAATAAACTTACAAGTTTATTTTATTTTACCATTCAGTTCAACCCGTGAATTTACCATACTTATGAAAAGCTTCATTTCACTTTCGAGTGTATTTACGTCATGATTTTATATAAATACAACAATATCCTATTTGATACAAATATCAATTGCTTCCCGTTTCATGCCTCTCCGTGTTATCTGAAACATATACTTTGCTCATAGCAAATATCAACTGTTCAACCAGAACTGAAATGTAGGTTGAATGCGGGCTTGCGCTAACCACTCTCCTTCGGAAAATCTCCTGTTCCAAACTAGAAATGTTTCAACTACTTCATAGGCTCTTTCTCAATACATATGATTATTATAAAATATAATCTCCAAGAATTATTTAGAAAAATTATGAAAATTATTATTATTATTATTATTAGTGGATTATTATTATTATTATTATTATTTCAAATATGTTGAATTATCATCTCATTATGTGAGAATCCACATGTTCGAACCTTCGAATATGGAAAAAATATCCATTCCTCAACAAAAATAAATTTAACTTTTACAGTTACATCGGCTGATTACCGTGATTTCCCAAAAATATGAAAAATTCAAATAAATGCTCAAAATGCTCGGTCATCGATCCTAAACTGTTCTGAGTGCTGAAAATGCTCAGAATAAATCTAACAAGTCTTGCGTAAATCATTACAAGCTTTAAATACGACGAAAAAAATGTGTTGGTCATCTGCAGAAAAAATAGTTTGTTCCAATTAGCTAGGCATAAGATAATTCAAATGTGGCTTACATTTCTTGATGTTCTTGAAGTGTAGTAAACCTGGTCTATACCAGATTTATCCGTAGACATGCCCTATCGGACAAGCACGTATAATCCTTGTATCGGCCGCCATTGTAGACCCACAAATTGTCTAGTCAGACATAGTGGTAGTATCTTTCGACGTTTTAAATGACTGCGGTTCCATTTTAATATGGGCTTCTAACAAAGCCATAACAGTTTGTTGAAATAGGGTCAGATCTAAGCGATCTCTTCTTAAATGTGTCAGTTGTAACCTAACTCACTGTAATCTCATCAGTACAAGAACAACGTTGACAGTCTAAGCAGTTAACGGCTGTTCTGAAGATCGTTCCCTGGGCATGGTTTGTATATCACCATCTGCCATGCGCTAGACAACTTGCAGTTTCCCTTGCGTAGACTAATGAACGCCACCGTTATATACTATTCTTCAATGTACTGACGGATTGAAGTGGTTAAATAGTTACAAAATATGAAAACTGACTTTAAATGGATTTAAACATCCAAGTATTAATTTACTATTGGACTGTGACAATATACTATTTTCTAGACCAAGTCTAGCATATGTCCTTTAAGAAATATAAATATTTCCACCAATGTCTGTAGAAAAACAATCACCTCAGTGATTCTCCTCACCAGAAACTTACTAAGTTCCAACTCGTTTGCGCAGCACTTCTCGTGACTATCACGATTTGAAAAGTACTTCTTCGTAGAGGCGGCAACCATGTGCCTTGGCTCAGCGTAGACGCAACTTGTTCGCCAAGTGCTTGTGATGAATTGAGCTAACTAAGCCTGCTCCAGCTTGCTTTTATACAAAAACGGTCAGGGTCACGCGTCATCGCCTGATATCTAAAAATCCTCATATCTCTTGAATCCCTGGTCCGATTCACTTGATACTAATTGCATTCTCTTTCATTTGGCCGTGCCAGTAATCTGATCCCAGTCTCAAGTCTCTGCTCCATAGTTAACTATTTAATCAATAAATAGTCTCCACCTCTGCTGTTACTCGCTACGTCATTTACCATCCAACTATCGGTAATTTCCTTCGAAAGGCTTCGAGAAGCAATGTAGCGCGATATTCAAATATCCGAACTTTCAAACGCTGCTACAGCCTTTCCCTTTATATCTAGGTGTCTGAAACTTGGAATACCCATTCCTAGATTTGGGCACAGTGTTATTCTTCCTCCATTCACCATAAGTTCTCTGGGACTTGATGTTCGTTATAAACTGAGTTTTCTCAAACGAAATCTGAAGACCTGCCTTTGCTGCTTGCACCTCTAATTGATTGATTTGTTGTGTGGCCGTGTCAAGAGAATTAGAGAAAATTGCAACATTATCATTATTATTATAATTATTATTATTATTATTATTATATATAAAGATCCCTACTGTTTTCTATTCTTGAGAAGAGGATCAACAGAGGCAGCCAAGTCACCACATCCGATCACTGAGCAACATATGGCACCTGTCAGGGGACCATGAATCACTCACAGACACATGTTTTTGTTTTGGAAACAACATGTGGGGATACTAAAGGGAACGGATAGTGTGGATCAGTCATGGACAAAGTACGGCCCACGGGTGTAGTGTGGCCCTTGAGCTAGTCTAATCCGGCCCGTGACATGGTTTCGAATTATACTACCAACAATTACACCGGGATGGTCGAACTGAGCTAATTAGGTTAAACCCAAACAGTCCTGTCAGCTTACGCTAATGGGTTTGGGAAGAGAGTGAGGGGTAGGCAACCTCTCCTGAAATGTTGGTTAAGCCATGAGTTAACTGAGAGCTATATACACCCGGACCCCCTGGAGTGTCCGTAGATATAATCAGTGCAGCTAACATGTTATCCATGTACAGTCAAAGATGTGCAGGATTGAGAGTTAAAGGAAACTATAAATGCTGTAAGTTTGAGTTGTCACAACGGGGCCAAAAGTGCAGGTGTTCCAAGTTCATATAAACAGTTTGGTTCCCACGATATCGTTTTAAAGCTCATTGTGCAAGCTTTAACTTTTATGTTTACAAAAAAAAAAGCAGATCCGAATAGTAACTGTGAAACACAAAGAAATAACTAAACCTTATCTTTATCAAGTGCTAGGCTAAAGAAATCCAGGAATCTGTAATAATACCAAACGTTGCTATTGTGTAGTATCGAATAAGTCTTTGAGATTAGAAGAGTAGGTAGTGGCGAACACTGTGAAGATCAGCGCAGGTTGACACATTCCAAAATATATTTACCTTCACGTCCAGTTTGGTGGGAGGGACAGTGAAGCACTCCTCAGGCAACTTCCCCTGTTAGGATTTTCCTAATTGATCCCGTTGGAGAGAACTCATTAGCGGAGCTCGGTATCACCCAATTTACACATAGGTCATATTTCCTGTTCTGTGTACCTAGGAGTGAAAACCTATTTCAATCTCATTTCATTGTCTTTATGCGTTTTGTGTAATATCTTTTTGTGCGAAAAATCTTCACGACGAATTTTAATGAAGATTTCAGGACTTCAAAGTTATTGAACAGGACTTGGACGTTTCCAGCATGCGATTTACTGTGAAACAGGGAAATCAGAGTTGCACCTAGAACTGATTGTAACAACGAATTAAACCAACTATTCTTCAACGTTTCGAAATTTGAATCCAACAAGGCCTTACAAAAATCCAGCTTCCCAAACTTGAAATCTCATGCACAGAAGACAACTGCCATGTTCGCATCTTCCTATTTCTGTAAACAGGTGTTTTATACAATGAAGCTTCGCAAAAATAGCGTCAGAAATAGATTGGTGAAAACCGCATTAAAATCCATCCAGTGGTTCTCGAGATTACCCGTTACATCCAAGAGTCGGGGACTGTGTTTCATTATTATTATTATTTGATACAGCCACCTATGGACTACAAATACACCACAACCGTTCAGGATTCTTCCTTGTCGATTAGCTTCCTGCCAAGGATCTTTCTGGCTCCTTCTCAATCGTTCTGTAAAGGATTTCTGGTGGATGGTTTCTGCAGAAGAACATTCATTTACGACCAAAGGAAGCCAAGCTGTAACGATTTCAGTGAATCGAGTCGAAGAAAAATCTTCCGTCGGTGCGCCTTTTAAGCTTACGCTGGGTAATTCGTTAAAAATATCTATATTCTATGAGAGTAAGAATTGTTCAGCATGAAAAGTTCTACAAAAAAGTCTGGGATAGCATTTAATACATCGCACACTATAAGTATTTTTTACGTTTTTATTTCTACCAACAATCCTTCAATGGAAATTGTAATTACTAGCTTCGGAGAGAGTTTACGAGCTAGCGGGAGAGCTTATCACCTCAGCTTCGACCAGCATCAAACTGTCGAGTCGTGACGAGTCAAGACGTCAGAGAAGAGTATATGTGTTCGGAGATTCGCTGCTCACCGCGGCTTTTCAGAAGCAGTTGCTAGTACATTAATAACATAATAATAATAATAATAACCCCTGGCACTACAGCCCGTGAAGGTCGTAGGCATACCAAGTGACCGCTGCCCGGCCATTTGGCCTGCAGATATTGGGGTAACGCGTGGTCAGCGCATCAGGTCCCCTCGGCCGTTAATCTTGGTTTTGTGACCGGGGTGCTGCCTCAATGTCAAACAGCTCACGAGGCTGAGTGAACCCCGTTCCAACCCTCACGTCAGTTTCTAAAATCCCTGACGGAGCCAGGAATCGAACCCGAGGCCTCTCGGTGAGAGGCAGGCGCGCTACCCCAACACCACGGGGCCATAGTAAATTATTAAATAACAATAATCACTTAAGAGAAAATCTGATATAATTTCATTGAGACACAGTAAAAGAAAATAATATTATCCAAACCTTAAAATCTCATTGCACTCGGGATTATATTTTTCAGGCAAATCCTAGGTCTATCCTAGCTCTGAATTTGTGAATATCATATTATCTGTAAAAGTGTGCGGATTCACCAGTCCTTTCAGCGAGCAGCGGGCCGTTATAGCTGCAGCATGTGGTCCACTAATACGCTGCTATGGCAGAGCAAAGCACAGTAGAATCTACTTTAATCCGCTGCCTTTTTCCATACAGCTATATAATTTATTCCAAATTGGAGCGCGTGCGTGTGGGCAAATGGTGTTCCGAAATGGAAAATCTGTGTTCCATACGTGTTTTTATATTGTATGTAACACAATATGTGTTGATGCTCTCCTCTCTCACAGTTCCGAATATGAGAAGTTTTCCAAATATCACTGATCGTAATAAACAGTCTAACCTAATTAGGCCTACTGTATACAGCACTAGCAGACCCATGCGAGAAACCCGCCCGGCTTTATAGGTTTGCAGGCTGGACGCGGCTCAGTTGACGATAATGATAATTGTTGTTTTAAGGGGCCTAACATCTAGGTTATCGGCCCCTAATGGTCTGGGTGATAGCGAAAATGGCAATGAAATGGAAACCAGAACGAAAATTAAGTGAGAAGATAAATACTTACAAAAAGGAACTCAGATTGAAACTACTCACAAAATGGAGAGCGGTAATACTTACAAAAGGGAGTTTAGAACGAAAAGACTCACAAAAGGAATAGATTGAAAAATATGCACCAAATGTAGTTTAGGTTCAAAATACGTACAAAATGCAAATGAGATGGAAAATACGCACAAAATGCCTTTGAGGTTCAAAATACTTACAAAATGCAATTGAAATTGAAAATGCTTACAAAATGTAATTTAGATTCAAAATACCCACAAAATGCAATTGAGAATCAAAATACTTGCAAAATGCGCACCCTACAAAATGCAATTTAGATTGAAAATACTTGCTAAAGGCGGTTTAGGTTGAAAATACAATTGAAATTCAAAATACTCGCAAAAGTCCCAGACCCTATATTGAAAGACTTACTAAAAAGCAATTTAGATTGTCAATCCTTACAAAATGAAATTGAGGTTGAAAACACTCGCAAAATTCAATTTAGATCGAAAAAACTTACAAAACGCAACGGAGATTGAAAATACATACAAAATGGAGAGTAGATGAAAAAAAAAATCGCTAAAGGGAATTTAGAAACACGGGGAGCCAATTAACAAAATCAGTGCGGGAAACTTAAAGAGAAAAGGATATATAATGAACAGAAAACAAGAAATCTGACCCCTCGAAGAAGGAGGGATCAGGAAAGATGAGACAAGAGCCAAATAAGGCGGGAAAGTGAAAGACTCCCTAGGCCTCGGATACCCTCATACCGTCGGAGTCGGAAAAGAACAAGAGTTGACCAAGGGAGGTCGACAGGAAAGAAGATAGAGAGGAGCCCGACATAAGTAAGTGGAAGCAACGCCGGACTCAGCTGGGGTCCCGTGGTCGCCAACCCACGTCCCACTAGGTGTGAGCCCCTGGGGGGATCTGTATTAGACGTCTTACTTGGAAGACTGGAAATAGTTGCAGATATCCGCCATCTACAGTAAATAGTGTATTTCAAACTACATCCAACTAAGTTACGTTGAACTTCTTAATTAGATTCATGCAATGTAACAGAAATAGTTGTACCTTATACGAGAATCTGTTGAATACTCGTCTCATAACCATTACTTTTCAAAGAGAATTTCTTTAATAGCAGACTTTAAACTCAGTTAATCCAAGGAGCTAAGTGCACTTTTCTGTAGAAGTCAATAAGACTGGTCTCTTAATTATCTACATACCTTATTAACAAGTGGCCTGATTTAATATATCTTCTTATCTATGAACAAATTGCATGAACTAAGCAATAAATCCAATGTATAAATAGTATTACCGTACTCTAACCAAGGTAGGTTGGTTGATTCCTCGGTTTAGGGGTTGGGACAACGTGGTCATGTAGCCCCGTGTATTTTGGGTGTGTGTACAATCTGTCTGATAATCGGTGTTAATTATGATGGCTGTATTAGTGTGTATTGTCTGCAATTCAGAAATGGACTGCAGACGATCAATTTCAAGTACGGTAGTTCCTACTTTTGCTACCAAATGCTACCGTCAACGACACCTAGCTGCGAAATTGTTACTACATGCCACCGCAACCTGTCGACGAACGTTGGAACTTAATACAGCGTTAATCAAATCTAACCTTAAATTTAGCTTCAGACGATTGTAGTTAATTGAAGGTTCTTTTACAAGCCATAGATCTATGACATGGGCCTGCCTGCTTTACTTCCCCTCCGAAGGAAGGCATACTGAGGGATTTTAAATGCTCTTAAATTCCGACGACTTCGGCCGGGTTTGAACCCGCGATCTGGGACATAGAAGCTCAGCATGCTACCCACTACGCCAACCGAAGCCGCCTAACAAGAGAGTAAAAGTGATTTGTAGCAGAAATATGTAAATGCAATATTTAAATATTATCATTATTATTATTATTATTTTAGTCGTTTACCCTCCAGGTTGGTGGAACCCACGGACTCAGCGAGGGAACTCACCACTACCGCCTCTACAGGCAGTGTCCTAGAGCTGGGAACATCGAATCGGAAGGGATACAACTGGTGAGGTGGGATTGGCACCTCGCCCAGGCGGCCTCACCTGCAAAGCGAACAGGGGCCTCTTGAGGGAAGGTAAGGGATGGTTAGGATGGATAGACAAGGAAGAGGGAAGGAGGCGGCCGTGGCCTTGAAGAAGGTACCATCCCGACATTTGCCCGAAGACGAAGTGGGAAACCACGAAAAACCACTTCGAGGTTGGCAGAGGGGTAATCGAACCCCCTCTACTCATTTGGGCCACCCGAAGCTGAGTAGACCCCGTTCCAGTCCTCGTACCACTTTTCAAATTTCGTGGCAGAGCCGGGAATCGAACCCAGGACCTCCGGGGCGGCAGTTAACCATGCTGACAGCTACGCTACGGAGACGACCAATATTTAATAAGGTATGAAAACCATTTTATGTTTTTCCTCAGCATGTCCATGGTTTAATTTTTATTTTAGCATATGTTTGTTGTTTGAGTCTTCAGTCTTTTGACTGGTTTGATGCAGCCCTCCGTGCCTCCCAGTCCTGAGCTAATCGTTTCATCTCTACATAGCTACCACACCATACATCCGAGGCAATCTGTTTAACATATTCTAACCTTGGTATACCCCTACAGTTCTTATCCTCGACCCTTATTTCCATATCTAAGCTTGCTATTCCCGGATGTCTTAGTATGTATACTACCAACCTATCCCTTCTCTTCATTAGCAGTCGCCAGAAACATCTCTCCTCTCCCACTCGTCTTAATACCTCTTCGTTTGTAACCCTACCTACGCATTTGATCTTCATCATTCTCCTGTAACACCTCATTTCAAACGCTTCAATTCTCCTCTTTTCTGCTGCACCAATAGTCCAACTTTCACTTCCATAGAGCACCACGCTCCAGACAAAAGCTTTCAAAAATGACTTCCTAATACCTAAATCTATATTCGATGTCAACAGATTTCTTTTTTGTAGAAATGCTTTCCTTGCCTGATCCAACCTACTTTTTATATCATCTTTGCTTCGTCCATTACAGGTTATTTTGCTTCCTAAGTAACAGAAGTCTCCTACTTCCTTCAGCGTTGCACCTGCCGATTTGATGTCCATAGAGGTTTCTGATATATTGCGGCTGCATTCCAATATTCTTGTTTTACACTTATTAATTTTTGTCATGAATTCTTTCCTCAAGACGGAGTCCATACCATTCAAAAACTCATTCAAATCATCAGGCGTGTCGGCCAAGATGACGATGTCATCGGCAAATCTCAGAGTTGAAATTATTTTAGCATAGGCCCTCCGTTAACCAGAAAGCTATCGTTAACGGTAAATTTAGCGAGTCCACCGAAGCCAGGTTTTACTGTAGTTGAAAGATTCCTCGAGAAGAGGATAACTGCTGAAGGTCGTCTCACCGAGGAGGTCAACGTAACAATTAATGCTGCATGGATGAAGTGGCGAACAACGACAGGTGTCATGTGCGATCGCCAGATGAAAGACCAGCTAAAATCGAAGATTTACCGCACTGTCATTCGTCCCGTGGCGATTTATAGTACTGAATGTTGGCCGAACACCAAGGAAGCAGAACGTCTAAGTGTCCTGGAGACCAAGATGCTTAGAAGGACAGCTGGCATTACTAGGTTGGATCACATCCCCAATGAAAGAATAAGGGAACGATTTGGTGTCGCGGCAATCAACAGCAAAATGCGTGAGGGTCGTCTGCGATGGTTTGGACATGTGCTACGGTCAGGAGCGGGCACCATTGTAGAACAGGGCTACACACTAGAGGTCGCCGGGAAAAGACCAAAGGGGCGATCGAGACAACGCTGGGCCGATACACTGCACAGGGATCTGAAAAGGGTCGACCTACATCTGGACATGGCCCATGACCGAGTAAAGTGGAGACAGCGATTCACATAGCGGACCCTGCCACGAGGCGGGACAAACACTAATGGAGAAGAGGAAGAAGAAGAAGAAGGTAATATGTTAGTGAACAATGGATTTGGTCCACTTAATTTATCCACGTATCTTGTTCAGCATGCACACAAAATCGTGTTATTTCTAGAGAGATGGATCAATTTTCCCAGAGATGGAAGTCGCCCTTGTGGGCACTGAACTTTGAATAGCTCATTAGCATCACAAATTAAGAAGAGTTTAACTTGATGTTTACAGAGCATTCCACCGACCAGAGCTGACCGGTTTCACTTCAATACTCGACAGACAGATTATCGACCGGAAGTCGAGCAGGAGTGTGCGCCGGGACTCCACTCCACTGCCCCGAAAAGTCGAGAGAGCTGTCTTACTCCCAGCACCTGTCAATCAGCTGAGAGGATCAATACTGGCATGTCAACTGACAGACTGACATATCAGCAGTTGCCAGCTTCTGAAGATTAAGGGCTCCCAGGAAACAAATACAGCTTCGATAACTGGCTTGTGAGGAAAGGCTCAGAGAAATCTGAAATAACTCCTTGGTTTATACATAGGATGCAAGACACAGCCAGGAGGTCAGGCGAAGACAGAACTGACGAGACGTGAACATATAAAGCTAAATAAACCAAAATATATAAAATTAATCAAATAAATATTATTAATAGTAACTAGCGCACCCGTGCGAGAAATCTCGCATGTTCCAACCACACTTTCCCCAATAGGTTTATAATGAGAGACTTAAGGAGAAAGGTTGATATGTTTTTATTTCAACCAAATGATTATAGAACACTATTTACATTTGAGTTCGAATTCAAAGTTCTACGTTCCCTAACTTTAAAAGGCAATCACTGAAAATTAGATCATCATAACACTCACCTGTTATTCGATATTTATGAAATTATACGATTTGTGAACTCATTCGTTTGACTTACTGTTTCTGAAATCCATGCTCAATGATAAAGGAAAGACCTCAGAATGTTAAAATGACATGAAACAGGCATCGCAGCGGCCAAAATGTGAAGTGGACAGCAATTATGGAGCGTATCTTCCTGAAGCAATAGTATTTGCAAATCGCACACTACAGTTTTTTAAAAGTCATTTTTTTTTTAAGAAATAAGAGTGCAATTCGTCACTGCTAATGTCTATTCTCTTTCATTTGAATGCTCATTTGTCACGATCGGTCGCTTGTGAGCAGGAGGGATCTATACTACTGAAATAATACACACATCAAAAAAAGTTTTGCATCACCTCGGTTCCCAGATCTCCGGCATATAGACGTTGACTGTGTATATTGTATCCAAGATACAGTCCCTTTGACTGTTCATAGATGTCACTAAAACTGCTCAAAGATGTAAACAACCATGCATGAGCAGGGCCTATTAGACGGAGGGGGTACGACAGCCGATCAGTTCCAGTCATTCCACCAGGACGAAGGTACGCTGCTCATGTTGTCTGTAGTTCTACCATGCCTAGAAGGTCAATACCGCAGTTCGATCGCGTCCGCATTGTTACTTTGTGTCAAGAAGGGCTCTCAACAAGGGAAGTTTCCAGGCGTCTCAGAGTGAACCAAAGCGATGTTGTTCGGACATGGAGGAGGTACAGAGATACAGGAACTGTCGATGACAGGCATCGCTCAGGCCGCCCAAGGGCTACTACTGTAGTGGATGACCGCTACTTACGGATTGCCGCTCGGAGGAACCCTGACAGCAATGCCACCATGTTGAATAATGCGTTTCGTTCAGCCACAGGACGTCGTGTTTCAACTCAAACTGTGCGCAATAGGCTGCATGATGCGCAACTTCACTCCCGACGTCCATGGCGAGGTCCAGCTTTGCAACCCCGACACCATGCAGCGCGGTACAGATGGGCCCAACAACATGCTGAATGGACCCCTCGGAATTGGCATCACGTTCTCTTCACCGATGAGTGTCGCATATGCCTTCAACCAGACAATCGTCGGAGACGTGTTTGGAGGCACCCTGGTCAGGCTGAACGTCTTAGACACACTGTCCAGCGAGTGCAGCAAGGTGGTGGTTCCCTGATGTTTTCGGGTGGCATTATGTGGGGCCGACGTACGCCACTGGTGGTCATGGAAGGCTCCGAAACGGCTTTACGATACCTGAATGACATCCTCCGACCCATAGTGCAACCATATCGGCAGAATATTGGAGAGGCATTTGTCTTCATGGACGACAATTCTCGACCTCATCGTGCACATCTTGTGAATGCGTTCCTTCAAGATAACGACATCGCTCGACTACAGTGGCCAGCATGTTCGCCAGACATGAACCCTATCGAACATGCCTGGGATATGTTGAAAAGGGCTGTTTATGGACGTCTTGACCCACCAACCACTCTGAGAGATTTACGCCGAATTGTCGTTGAGGAGTGGGACAATTTGGACCAACAGTGTCTTGATGAACTTGTGGATAGTATGCCACGGCGAATACAGGCATGCATCAATGCAAGAGGACGTGCTACTGGGTATTAGAGGTAGTGGTGTGTACTGCAATCTGGACCACAAATGCTGAAAGTCTAGCTGTATGATGGTACAACATGCAATGTGTGGGTCTCATGAGCAATAAAACGAGCTGAAATGTTGTTTGTGTTGATCTCTATTCCCTTTGTATTTAACGGTTCCGGAACTCTTGGAACCGAGGTGATGCAAAACTTTTTTTGATGTGTGTATATGATGATGATGATGTTGATGATGATATATACCTAAAAGAGAAGCCTCCGTGGCTTAGGCGGCAGCACGCCGGCCTTTCACCGCTGGGTCTGTGGTTCAAATTCCGGTCACTCTATGTGAGATCTGTGCTGGACAAAACGGAGGAAGACAGGTTTTTCTCCGGGTACTCCGGTTTTCCCTGTCAAAATTTCATTCCAGCAACACTCTCCACTATTATTTCATTTCATCTGTCATTCATTTAATCATTGCCTCCGAGGATTGCGACAGGCTTCGGCAGCCGGCCGCTAGAAGGGGGCTTCATTCATTCCATCCCTGACCCGTTCGGTCGACTGTGGATATTTGCGAAGCTGGCAGTAAGCGAATTGATGTATTTTGAATCCGTTGTATGCAGTTCAGATCCAGCCTACTTCTCCTGACGCGCAGCTAAATTAAAAATAATGAGTTATGAAGTGTGTGTACAATAATATTTCTCTCTTGAAATACTTACAAATTACATTATTATTGTAGACCCTTAGGATTATCGTCACGGCGCCCCAAGGGTCCACGGACCAGAATTTGGGAATTACTCGCCTACATATCTGTCGCATATTGGCTTAAACGAGTGACTGCAGAGTTCGTGGAATTGCAAACAAATAATACAGCAAATAAAATTGAATTATCATGAGAGAGGAAATTTGCATCCACTAAAACAATAATAATGCTGCGAGCTCGCTTGGAAACAGTCAGCGCTCATGCTGAAAAACTAACTGCAGCAGCGTTCGAGCGGCTACAAAGGGACACTGATATGATAGGCATAAGCAATTCTTTATCGCCATTAATATCATTTTACACTAGCACAGTGGGGAGAAAGAAAAGCGAGGAATCTCGTTCAAATAATCCCGTCTGCACGGTTCAGTTGTCCTGATTAAATGTCACAGTTGATTGAGCAATTCTTTAATCGCAGATTAATTTCTATCGCTTGATCGACGCACTAATGAAACCAATTTCGTAACTAGAGTTACATACAACCACTAACGCGGCTGCAAGTATGTGTGTATACATATCCAATTATGATCAAAGTGAGGCAGGCATGCATCAGCATCGCTAAATCCGCCAAAATTATGATGATTATTATTATGTGCACTCCAGTGATCTATACATAAATGATAGGTGGTTATTGCCTTTGATTCATTTAGGGATTAAGGGCATCTTTGGTCATCAACCACGTACACTTCGGTATGCGTGGAATTTGTCTTATATCCGGTGTTATGCAACTGATTACAGTACTTACTTTACTTTCCGTGTCTGAGAGACACACTAAATTCTTCCCTTCCAGAACTCGGCATCTCTCATCCCTCGGTATGTGGCCAACATAAGGTATTCCTGGATGCAGGTGTCATTAAAATCTTGGCACGTGAGCAGGTGTTGTGGAGTCTGGATTTCTCCACAGGCACATCGTGGATCTTCTGCATAACCCCACTTCACAAGGTTGCTACGACTCTTAGGCACTCTTGTTCTCATCTGGTTTAAGGACCTCCAGGTTATATAAGGCAAATGACTACCACTGCTCAGTTCTTCTTTAGGGGTAAACCCCTCTGGTACTATTTGTTTCCAGAGTGACACACGCCGGACGTCTGGCTTGGTGTGGAGGGGTACTGTTCTCTTAATAAAACTCTTCCTGGATCTTAGGCGAGGAGTGGTCACCTTGTGGTTGAACATAGAATGTCTGGGATCTGTCTCAAGCGTTTGTCTCTCTTTCTCTGCTGCCACCCTGCGTCGAATAACTGGAGGTGCAATGCCAGCGAGACGGTAGATCTTCTGCAATGGAGTAGGTCTCAGACATCCAGTGACAATACGTGTAGACTCGTTAAAAGCTATGTACACTTACTGATTACAGTATAATAAGTCCTGAAGATTCAAAACCTTGAGTGAATATTGATTGGTACTTTGTATTGTAGCGGTTTCCTCAGCGCAAATGATAATATGAAGAGAAAATCAAGACTTATAATAGCCTGCATGAAAAATAAATTACCATAAAAGAAGGATGTTCACGAAAAAAAACTAATTTCTAAAAAAATTAATCGTCTGAAAGCTAAAATTCACATACACTAAAATTTAATAAAACCAGATCTGTAACAAAAAGAAATAAATCTCGATATAAATCCAGCTTGAAGAAGGAACAGTTATGTGGATGTTATGTAGTCATTTATTTTAGGCTAAAATTGAATTTGTCAGAATGGGTATGATAATGTACAATTGTGAAGAAGCTGTGAAATGATATCCTATCTTTGAGATAAATATTCCAATCTGTAGATAGGGCAATATAGAGTGTTTGGGGTGACAAAGATACAAAGAAGAAAAAATTGACAAAATGCAATTTAGATTCAAAATACTTACAAAAAAATGCAATTTGGAATGACAATACTTACAAAATGCAATTTGGAATCAATACTTACAAAATGCAATTGAGATTGAAAATACTCACAACTTACTTACAAAATGCGCTTTGGGTTGAAAATACTTACAAAATGTCATTTAGATTCAAAATATTCACAATATGTCTTCCTCCGTGCCAAAATTTAGATTGTCAATCCTTACAAATTGCAATTGCAGTTGAAAATTCTCGCAAAATGCAATTCAGATTGAACATACTTCCAAAATGCAATTTAGAATGAAAAAAACTTACAAAATTGTAGGTAAAAAAACACGAAAGGTAATTTAGATACACAGGGAGCCAATCACAAAATCAGTGCGGGAATCTTAAAGAGAAAAGGAAATATAATGAAAAGTAAAGGAAGGCTGAAGAATGAGGGACAAGGAAATATGAGAGAAGGGCCAATTATACCGTCGGGGTTGGATGAGAACCACAGTTGACCAAGGGAGGCGGACAGGAAAGGTAACAGAGAGAAGCCCGGCACAAGTAAGTGGAAGCAATGCTAGACTCAGCTGGGGTCCCGAAGTCGCCAACCCACGTCCCACTAGATGTGAGCCCCTGCGAGGCTGAAATTATCACTCTAAAAGCACAAATAGAGAGAAAGCTGGCATAACTAAAAATATTATGAATTGACGATGATTACTAACTACGATTTGGAGCACATGGAATGTGAGGGGATACACAGGAAAGAAATACAACTGGACATAGCCGCCAACTTGAAGATAAAGAGACTGACCTGGACAACAGCGCGTAAAAGAACTCGAGACAGAAAGGACTGGCAACCTTTCTACTGAACCTCGACACCTACCTTACAAGAGGATAGATTAAAGAAGTAATGTAAATAAGATTTTAGTAACAATTGAGCATTTTACAATAAATTCCTTTCTTGAAGTTAACAAGTAGTTTCGGGACGAACTAAAGAGCTTACTTTTCTTAAAATTATGGAGATCACATATCAACAGAAGCCTCCGTGGCTTAGGCGGTAGCACGCCAGCCTCTCACCGCTGGGTCCGTGGTTCAAATCCCGGTCACTCCATTGAAGATCTGTGCTGGACAAAACGGAGGCAGACAGGTTTTTCTCCCGGTACTCCGGTTTTCCCTATCAACATTTCATTCCAGCAACACTCTCCACTATCATTTCATTTGTCATTCCTTTAATCATTGCCCCGGAGGAGTGCGTCAGGCCTCGGCAGCCGGCACAGTTCATATCCTCGCCGCTAGATGGGGGCTTCATTCATTCCATTCCTGACCCGGTCGGAGACTGGAAGCAGGCTGAGGATTTTCATTTTCACATACCAACAGTTGGCAGGCCTGGCAACTCTAAATATATTCTTAGTTCCATCTCTTAAGGTACACAATGCCCATGCACAATTTGGTTGAGGTCCAATATATAGTATGCACGTTAAATGTATTTAAATGCTTAATTTATCAGCATGCTTAAAATCAGGTTGGCGACACTGCCAAAAATGGGATGCTCAGACTAAAATTGAACTATTATGATCTATATATGTGCCAATTTTGAAAGAACTTCAGTTAATAGTATGGAAGTTACGTGTGATTCAACAATAAACCTATCAGCACGCGTAGAACCATGTTGTCAGCACTGTCGTATATCAGTTACTGAAAATTAACCTACATTTGCAGGTACTATATGTATGCAAAGTTTAGAACTGTTGGCCTGCATACTTTCTGATATATTGAGATTAGGATAAAAATGTACACAAAGCATTTTTTTAACTGTTGGTAGCCCTGTTGACACTAAAACTTGCATATTCATATCTGCTCCAGTGCGCAAATCACATACTAAATTTGTTTGAAATCCAATAGATAGTATGGAGGTTACATACATTTAAAGATTGGACCAATCAGCAGACATAGAATCATGTTGGCAACGCTCATATATGGGCTCTGCTGTATTATTATCTATATGTGTGTCAATTTCGGAAAAATTCCCATGCATATAATCTGAGTTTTCCAATTGCGATTTTCCAGACGTTGGTAGCACTTACGTCATTTAAAAATATGGCCGTGATATTCAGGCATAGGTCTTTACTCATACCTAATTTGGTGTTGATTGCTGCAGCCGTTTAGGAGTTGATAGGGAGGGGGTTACACACAGACAGACAGACACACATTTGCCTGGGTCGATCTCGTAAGTTACTTTTATGTTCGACCCTGACTATTATATGTCAGAAAACTATACTATAATGAGGCTCTTTATAACACTATTTTTCATTATGAAACACTTTCTCCCACCAATCAGAGCTCAATAAACAGTTGTTTGACCAATTAGGGAATTAAATGCGCTGAGTTCCACGGCCTTCTAATGTAAATTTCACTGCCTGGCCTAGTGTCATAGTAGAGTAATCGAGGTGGTCATGGTCAAATACAAGGCATTCTCTGCGTCTCATGCGCTCTGTTCAGTACATAAAACTGGCGAAATCTTGACAGATATTTATGAATATTTATGTTCGAGCATAAAATAGTTAAAATAATTAACGTCGAACATAAACAGTCGTATGCAACTCGCCTATAATGGTAATTAAGACACTCATATGGAAATGATAAAACTCGCATACGCTCGTTTTATAAACATACTCGTGTCCTAATTATTGCCATTTAGGCTCGTTGCATAATGTACTATTTCCTCATTCTTTTTTTTACAAAATGTGAAAAGTAGGCTAAAAATACAACAGTTAAGTTAAATGAGATGCCAAATTCTAGCAGCCTACTGTTTCTAGGCGAAATTTAAATAAACGTATATATCAATGGTTAATCTGAGAGATTAGTAGCGCTTGACGGTGATATTACTTAGGCTGCGCCCGAAGAAGGGTTAAGTCTGCAGAACTCATTAAGACGTCCCTTAGAGCCTTCTCCATATCATGTCTTGAAACACTGGTCTGATACGCTCCCTCCCTCCAGAAGCTGATGCGACAAAAAGCAATAACATGAAGAATGTGACACGTAGCGACGCGGCGGCCGCTCTTTGATGTGCTGCCCGTTTGAGATTCAACTCCTCTCCGGATTTAATCCTTTCACACGGCACCGCGCTCTGTGCCATGGCGTGCAGCCTCCTGAGGGACACGCGTCTGGTTTGGCACTAGCGTTCAGGTCCCAGCGGGATAGGTCCTCCACATGTGCCACTGTTCGGGTCGGGATAGCCACAAAGAGAATACGAGATGGCAGCTGCATCAGTGATGAGCGCATTATGGTTAGCAATTAATAATCATCATCATCTCTCCTCCCCCAGCGGCTACCATCTAGTGCGACGTGGGTTGGCGACCACGGGAACCCAGCTGAGTCCGGCATTGCTTCCACTTACTTGTGCCAGGCACCTCTCCGTCTTCTTTCCTGTCGACCTCTCTTGGTCAACTCTTGTTCTCTTCCGACCCTGACGGTATTAGGGTAGCCGAGGCCTCGGGAGCCATTCACTTTCCCGCCTTAATTGGCCCTTGCCTTATCTTTCCTGATACCCTCATTCTGCGAGGGGTCAGCCTTCTTTTTCTTTTCATGTTATCTCCTGCCTTCTGCTCAAGGCCCTCAAGGAGGCAGGGTGTGTGTAGCCCCACCACTTCTGGTGCACCCTAGATATTGCTACACCCTCAGGGGCTCACGGCTGGTGAGTTCGGGAGTTGGCGACCCCGAGGGATTCCTGAGCTGGGTCCGGTTTCCCCTTTTTGTCTCTTACCTGTGGGGATCACCCTCTCCTCTTTCCCACCTTCCTTTCATGGCTCTCCTTCCTTCCAAGTCCCTCAATCCGCATTCTTCGAGGGTTGAGGTCATTTCTTTTTTTCCCTGTCCTTTATTTGATTACCATTTCTTCTTCTAGTATGTAAGTTTGTAGTCAGTATTAGTTATAGTTTTCATTTTAATATTTCGCTATCACCCAAACCATAAGGGGCCGATAACCTAGATGTTAGGCCCCTTAAAACAACAAGTATCATCATCAAGTACACACACTATTCTTATTCAAAACGCCGATCCAGGATTTGAGCAGTACAAGACAATAACAAGTGAATGTCCGATGATCGACGACCTCCAAACTCACCTGCAGGGTCGCCCACAAGAATTTACATTGAATACGATGTGCGTGGGATCTGCCCTTCCTGCTTGCACAAGCAGGCGTTCCTCTGCGTCTCACTTTCTAGTAGTGGCGCATGTCGCCCTCTCTGAGACAGAATCCTACCGAGACTGCTGAACAAATTCCAGCCAGAGCGAACTCTCATTATCTGCTACTACGGACTGCAAGGCTCCCAGGAGTAAAGAGTAAATCTGAAAGTGATGTTGGTTGGTTGGTTCCTAAGTTTAGGGGCTGCGACAACGCGGTCATTTAGCCCCGAGTACTTTGGGTGTGTGTAGAATCTGTCTGATAACCGGTGTTACTTTTGATGACTGTTTTAGCAGTATGTGTTATCTGTAACTCAGGTAGGGACTGAAAACGATCAATTTCAAGTAGTTCCTACTTTTGCTACCAAATGCTACCGCCAACGACACCTAGCCGCGAACTTGGCTACGAGATGCCACCGCAACCGGCACATGGCGACTAACGCTGGAACTTAATAAAGCGTTAATCAAATCGAACCTTCAAATTTAGCCTCACGCAATTGTAGTTAGTGGAAGGTACTTTTACATGCCATAAATCTACTATATGGGTTCGCCGGCTTTACTTCCCCTCTGAAGGAAGGCATAATGAGAGATTTTTAACGCTCTTGGAAAACCCGACGACTTCAGCCGGGTTTGAACCCGCGATCTTGGACATAGAAGCTCACCATGCTACCATCTACGTCACCGAAGCCGCCAGAAAACTATGACCGATGCATTTTAGGATTCCACAGTGTCACGGCGCCTACGATAATTGCTGATGCTCTCGATTTCCTTTTCAAATTAGAAAATAAGATTTAATAACCTGGAATTGGCCCATAGACTGACTCACAACCCATCACCGCACTGTGCCAACGCTACGATAGATATATTCAAAGAATTCAACTGTGACGTTCTGGACCATCTGTCGTTTAGACCCAACCAGCACTGAATGATTTTAACTTTTTTCGAGAATTGAAGGTATGGTTGGGCGGCAACGCCTCGCCAAAAAGGAAACACTTCAGGAGACTGTCCAGACATACCCACCTCAGTGGCGGCAGAATTTTTGCCGAGGGCAATGGAAAGCAGGTGTAACGATACGACAAATGTTTCAATCGTTTTGGCGATTATGTTGAGACATAAGAATAAAACAAGCAAACATTTAGTATAAGGTGCGTTCAAAAAGTAACGAGCCGGAGGCATAATTACAGAAACCAGGATCTGTATGTCAGAAGTATTACCCTGGCTGCTGAGGCACTTATCCCACTGTGACACGAGGAGGTGAATGGCTGTCTCATAAAATTCCCTGGGCTGCGATGTGAACCAGTTCCGCACGTACAGCTGGACGTCGGCGTCCGGGGTGAATCGTTGGCCCCGCAAAGCCCTTTTCAGGGGACCAAACATGGCGTAATCATAGGGAGATGATGATGATGATAATTGTTGTTTTAAGGGGCCTAACATCTAGGTTATCGGCCCAATCACAGGGAGAGAGATATGGACTGTATGGAAGGTGGCCGAGAACCTCCCATTTCAATTTCTGCAGGAGTGACGCGACTGTGTTGGCCGTATGAGGTCGTGCATTGTCGTGGAGCGACCACGACGGCTATGGCGTTCACTGTCACTCGGCGGTCCTTGGTAATGAGTGCATCAACCAGCTGGACGTTGTCATCGGTAAAGCAGGGGTTGCCCCCAGACCGGGCTTCATCGGCTAACGACACCCGTCCTTTCCTGAAGAGCTTGTGCCACGGCTTGACCCTTGCAAGGGACATGCAGTGTTCGCCGTACACTTGTGACATTCGGCGATGAATGTCTGTTCCCCCTACTCCTTCTGCTGTCAGAAACCCAACAACACCTCTTTGCTCTTCTGTTGACGCCTCCATGCCACTGTTTGCAATGCGACTGGCAGCGTTGGACGATTGATGCATGCTGCTGCTCGCTTTGTATCGTCACGTGACGTGCACGCGTGCCCTCTAGCGACGGGATGTGACCTTCCACGCTCTGGTCGGAACCACACCTCGTTACACACGCCACGATTAGCCGATGTAGTCACCGGTTTGCGCATTCCAGCCTCCGGCTCGTTACTTTTTGAACGCACCTTATAGTAAAATCAGTTTGGTATGTCAATCCGTTATTTTTATACAGTCCATCGGAAGTTGAAAAAAGCACAGCCCCTGTACTTGATAAGAATGCGTAAGCTTTGTAAACGAATCAAGGCTGATCTTGTTCGGCGAGGTATGAAGTGAATGTCAAGCCAGTGGGGTCGCTGACCGACCCTTCACCCACCCCTGCTGCCCGAGATAGCGATCATTCCAGGCCGTCGCGCACCACTAACTCCGAAATTAATTCCTCGAGGCCGCTTATCCTTCATTTAAAAATAATACTTAACGCTACACTTGAAAGAACAACTCACTCAACTTAAGAGGGATGTTGCAACTGTGTCCCAGAACCGAGTAGAGAGATTATGTGTGCCCAAGGAGGGTAAAGCCTTCTCGGTCATTACTGCGGTCGTGTGTTTGCTCCGTAGAGTTTCTGACTGGAGGACAATCATCAGGGCAATTCAGATTTCATTTCTTACGCTTAACCCGTGCCCAGTACTACTTCATTCATCCAGTTTGCAGTTTCTTGCTCTCTTCCATCGTCGGAGTCTAAAACCGATCGGTAGAATTTTCCTTCAACCTTGAGTTTAGGTCAGTTTCTACTTCTCAATGCTAGCGAATTGTGCTTTGTCTGTTAATAATGAAAATGAAAATCCACAGCCTGATTCCAGTCGACCGGGTCAGGGAATGGAATGAATGAAGCCCCCATCTAGCGGCGAGGATATGAACTGTACCGGCAGCCGAAGCCTGTCGCACTCCCTTGTGCCAATGATTAAATGAATGACAGATGGAATGAAATGACAGTGGAGAGTGTTGCTGGAATGACAATAGTGACAGGGAAAACCAGAGAACCCGAAAAAAAAACTGTCTGCCTCCGCTTTGTCCAGCACAAATCTCACATGGAGTGGCCGGGATTTTAACCACGGATCCAGCGGTGAGTGGCACGCGTGCTGACACCTAAGCCACGGAGGGTCTGATGATGATAATAATATCCTATGGGCTCGGGTGCCGGATGCAAGCTTTGTTATTTGCGCCCAGAGGGCAGCTTGCATGTCGAATTTTGTTGTTCCTTGGAGCACTATGAAATAAATAAATAAATAAATAAATAAATAAATAAATAAATAAATAAATAAATAAATGCCCCATTATTTTTCTTAAAAAATAACAACAAAGCATCCCTAAATATTTACAACTTTGCCTGTAACATACGCCGTGTGCTACTGATGTATAAAACTGGCAAGTCTTAGACTAATTGACGGCACGAGTTACGCTTCAGCCACACCCCAGATGTCTGTACAGTGCCATGATGAAGCCAGCTCAGGTCCTGGCTCGCTGGCCAGCACTTAAAATTACAATTAAACTCTCCTTCTTCTTAATTCCTTTGATCATTTACATTCAATTACTACAACCTTACAGATATCTTAGTCCGTTAATTTTCCCTCTTTTCTTTGTCTTTGTTCATCGCCTCTCTACTTCTCTCTCCATGGTGCTCATTATCATCATCTCAGTTCATTTTGAAGCTCTCAAAAGAAGGATAAAGAAGGAATGAAACAGACGACTCAGTATTATACGGAGCATAGCAGTTTGCAAGCAAAATCCTTAAATCCCATTAGACTTTGACATAAAAACACTACTTTATGAGGAAAATTGTTGAATTACTTCTGCGCGCAGTTTAACGAAGATCCTTGCTGAGGTACCCTCGCGTCAAAATTAGACAACCAAATACAGGTCCAATAAGGATTACAGTTTTCAGATCAATGGAGAGATATCCTAGAAAACAGGCATACACCATTATTATTATTAACTTAGAAGGTTTCAAACTCCCCAGACGCCAATGGAGAATCCTTAACCGGATCCGTACAGGACAAGGCAAATGTGGATTCCTGCTTCACAAATGGGGTTGGGTTACTTCTGCTAACTGAGATTGTGGAGCTACCCTGCAAACCATCGGACATATTGTTGGTCAATGTCCGCAACGAGCGTTCCAAGGATCAGTAGGTGACATTCATCATGCATCTTCTGAGGCACTCCAGTGGATTGATGGCCTGGATTTAGAAGTTTAAAGCAAGAACTTGTGTTTATGACTATGTATATAACTGTATATATAACTTTATATGTAGTGTATATAACTTTTATTTTATCTCTGTATCATCATACGATAAATAAATTATTATTATTAATATTTAACGTTTTAAAATTACTCACATAACGTTACATTTTTATTTTATTTTTCATCATCGTATATTGCATATTAAGTTTGAAATATGTAGCACTTTAATATGTACTGTATAATAACTAGGGCTCTGATTTTTAGGTAAATAAATATTCTTAATGTAAAAATACATATTTTAAACATTTGGCTATAAATGCATAAATTCCTGCTTTTCACTTATTAATACATAAAACGACATACTATTTACATATTTTAAAATCAGTGCTAGATCTTTCAGTTTATTACATTTTTGTTCTGTGTTACTTCAACGGGGAAGAACCTCTGAGGTATCTAATCTTCATGCAGAGCGTGTGTCAGCTTGCAACTGTGTTATTCTTAACTTGTCGCCCCGTGCCACTCACTGTGGAAGCCAGGGATTTCCTTGTCCATAGCCATATTGCACCACGTGCAACACCTCCCCCTCCCCCAGCTACCTGGAACCAGTGTCACTCGCATGCAGTTCATTTCGGGTACTGTGAAGAGTAAGGCAGTTCTACGATGCCTAAAGTAAAAACAACTACAAGATGTCTTCTGCAGCAGTATGCTGCAGTTTTTAAGGATAATTTACTTCTGACGGGGGCGTTCTCTTCTGCCAACCATATGGAATAGCAATCATGGCAGAACAGTGACACAACACCTCGAGGGCAAGAAACATATTACCGCAGTTTCGCGATAATCATCGGCCATTTGTGATAGACAACCTGAAGATGTATCTCTCCAAGTCGTCTTAATACCTCTTCAATTGTAACCCTCTCTACCCATCTGATTTTCATAATTCTTCTGGAACACCACTGTCAAACGCTTCAATTCTCCTCTTTTCTGCTCCAACAGTCCAAGTTTCACTTCCATATAGTGCCACGCCCTAATATACTTCGGTGGAATAGGCCTCCCTCTGTAATGGATATTTTAAAAATATTAAATACCTTCTTATACAAATTACATAATTTGTGGCCCAGATTTCAATCCCCTTTATAACACACTCATCGAGTTTAATCAATTGCAGCCATTCAGCCATTTGCAACTGGTGCGCGACCAAACAAACAGACTTACAGCCAGATTCATAAGGCATATATCAAACAAATAATAGTAAGTTATTGTCGTTTGAAGGGGCAGAACTACGAGGTCATCTGCCCCTAAAACAAATAATCCTTCTGTCTTTGTTGTTGTATGAAACGAAAATGAACAGTGTTTTAATAACATGATTATGTGCTGACAAAGCTCTGATATTGTTTGTGTTGTTTGATCTGCAATCAGAAAGTGGCTTTATGAAACACTAGCCTTGATCATCCACAAGGCACGGCTGCGGCAATGTGGCAACTGTGTACACTTCATTTCAACTGTCACCTCGTACAATTAATAAATAAACACTTCCTTCAGTAATGACCCGAGTTATTTCTTCCTGTGCTAGAAAGTTACAATCAACCAGCGCCATCAGTTGACTGCCGCGTTTTAATCATTTGACAATAATCAGCCTATTGTTCGCTGAAGAGACTCGTAACTCTTGTCAGTTATTTCTTACAAGGCAAACCAATCTCACGGTATCCGGCAGGCAGGCATTGTTCATAGCGATGGTGTTAGACTGCAGAACTGTGCACTTGGTTCGGCCATATAAAGAATATATGGTCACAACGATACTGATCCCTGTGGCTTTCCACCGATGTCTCAGTCTAATTCTTGGCTGTGATTATATGGAAGCTACTGACGTATGGGTGGTGGTGAGCGACAGCCAGTACCTGTGGGTACTGTCAAAGGTTCTACTCGTAGGGTAGAAAGCGATGGCAAACTACCTCACTGCTCACCTTGCCTAGTACACCTTAATATATGACTTCCTTGGGTTATTGTGGGTTTCTACGAGGATTTTTAGACATTTTGTGAAAATGAGGAGAGTAGACTTATGGGATCGATCTGAGCAAATGGGTGTCTGTCCGTCTGTCTGTCCCTATCAACTCCTAAGCGGCTGCAGCTATCGTAACTAAATTTGGTATTAGTAAAGATCTATACCTAAATATTTCAAGGCATAATTTGAAAACGACGTCACTCATACATGACAGTGGTGCCAGCATACGGCTGCTAATATGTCACATCGTTATATAGACGTAACTTCCATACTATCCATTAGATTTCAACCAAAGTTCGTATGTAGTATGTGTACCAGAACAGATACGACTATGCGTATTCTTCAGAGCAACAGGGGCTGCCTACTGTTGATAAATGTACTCCTTATTTTTTATCCGAATACCAATATATCAGAAAATATGCAAGCCAACAGCTCTAAACATTGCATACATATAGTACGTAACATTCTAAATTAATTTAGAGTAACCAATATACGTCAGTGCTGCCAACATGATTTAAACCTGCTGATAGTTCCAATTTTTAAATACATGTAACTTCGATACCAATAAATGGATTTCATCCAAACTTGGCACAACAATAGATCATAATATTTCAGATTAATTCTAAGAAAAACACACATGACATTGCTGCCAACATGATTTTACGCACGCTGATAAATCCAATGTCTAACTGCATGCAACGTCCATACTATCCATTGAACTTCAACCAAATTTTGTATGTGCATTCTGTACTTTAATAGATTGATGTAAGATATATTCAGTCACCAGGGCTGCCAAGTGTAGCGCTATATTAGCCTATGTACGGTACTTCAAACCAAGTAGAAATGTCAGTATTACCAAATTAATTTCGTCATTATTGTAGACGAAATCATTGGCATGAATCTTAAATTTTAAGAAAAGTAGGCTCTTGAGTTCGACACAGAACTACTTGTTTTTTCATATTCTTACTCTATAATGTATATTCTTTCACTTTTGTTGGGTAAAAAAATATTCTCTTAC
This sequence comes from Meconema thalassinum, assembly GCA_946902985.2. Classification (NCBI taxonomy): domain Eukaryota; kingdom Metazoa; phylum Arthropoda; class Insecta; order Orthoptera; family Tettigoniidae; genus Meconema; species Meconema thalassinum. The sequence continues at coordinate 515,645,550 of OX336393.1, read as the reverse complement.
ATGGTATGGTGAATATTTTGGTGTATGTTGTTCATATTAATACAATACACACTTCCACTGAGATATCTTCAATAGTATTTGAGTTACCAAGTAAACGCTGTGTGAAAATAAAGTTTTCGGGAAACGAGCTTCAAAATTACCCAAGGGTAGAATTGAAGGAGACAACTTAAGCGACAGCAACTAACATTTAGGGGTATAACTCTGGAAGTATTGAAGATACTTTCATATTGGTTAACCTTTTATCTTACATTTGGTGTAGTCATTCAAATAATTCACAAAAGAAAATTAAAATGTTTAAAGCCTGAAAGGTATACCTCCCCCCTTATTCGTTGAGAACTGGCGTGAAAAAATATAACACGAGGACTGGTCCATAGTGTGTCACTCCCTTTTTGTCGTAGTCGTACGGATTTTAATGAAGTAATTTTACACCTGGTGTCTTCCTATGAACTATTCCCAATATAAAATCAGGTTTATTTATATTTTTCAAATTTAAAATGAAGAAAAATTACAATAATTTTCTTAACAGTTTATTTGGCTTTGACAGTGGCGGCAAAGCAGTCATTTAAATTATTTTGAACAAAGAAGCTGATGACCAAGGTGTCCCTAGGCCCTAAACATGGTTCAACAAGAATGGGAGCTATGTGATTGTGCTGCACCAAAATAGGTGGATATTCCCCCTATTTTTAGCCTACTTTTCACATTTAAAAAAAATGAGGAAAAAGTAGACTTATGAGATCGATCCGGGAAAATGTGTGTCTGTCTGTCTGTCTGCCTGTCTGTCCTTCTGTCTGTCTGTCGTCTGGCTGTGTGTGTCCCCCCATCCCTATCAACTCCTAAACGGTTGCAGCAATCGAAACCAAATTTAGTATGAGTAAAGATGTATACCGGAATATCTCAAGCCCATATTTGAAAATGATGTCAGTGCTACCAACTGCTGAAAAAAAGCACTAGAAATTTGAGCTCCATGTTGGATATCATGGAAGGTATGCATGGGAGCTATTCCAAAATTGGCACACATGTAGATAATACTATTTTAGTTTAATTTTCAGGAGGCCATACATGACAGTGTTGCCAAAATAATTTTAAGCCTTCTGATAAGTCCAATTTTTAAATGCATATAACTTCTAAACTACTAATTGGATTTCAACCAAATTTTATATGTAATATGTGTACATAAACAGATATGACAGTGTATTCTTAAGAGCCACCAGGGCTGCCAACTGTTAATTGCTCTCTCTATTTTCTTCATCCAAATACCAATATATCTGAAAGTATGCAAGCCAACAGCTCTATACTTTGCACACCTATAGCACCTGGCACTCTAGATTAATTTTGAGTAATGAATATAAGTCAGCGCTGCCAACATGATTCTATGCTTGCTGATAGGTCCAATTTTAAAATACATGTAACTTCTATACTAACAAATGGATTTCATCCAAAATTGGCACAACAAGATATCATAATATGTCCGATTATTTCTAACCAGCACACGCATGACATTGTTGCCAACATGCTTTTACGCGTGCTGATAGTTCCAATGTCTAACAGCATGTAACGTCCATTGGACTTCAACCAAATTTTATGTATTCAGTCACCAGGGCTGCCAACTGTAGTGCTCTATTGGGCTACATTATACCCGGAATATTTCGAACTAATTAGACATTTCGATATTACCAACTTTTTTTCGTCATTATTCTAGATAGGTTCATATACTGTAGAATAATCATTGGCATGAAAAGTAGGCTGTATAGTTCTTCACGGAACTTCTTGTTTTACAGATTGTCCCGACTAACGTAAGCCGAAAATTGTCACGCGAGGACTGGCGCCATGGGTAAATCTGACCCGACCGTAAATAATATAGAAATAACTTGAGTGTTCAAAAGGTAATGGACAAGTTACTTTCGCAGGGTGAAGTTCAAGGCTAGGAAGGAAGGTACAGTAAGAGACAGGAAATAAGGGCTGACCAAAACGAAAATATAGAGCAGTCCTCGAGGGATAACAACTACGTAGAGATTTCTCATTTTCTATTTCAGTCCCTACTGTTAGCAGATAAATTCTGAGGCTATTGGAATTATTCCCAATTCCCAGAAGAGAACTGTGTTTACCGGTCGTTGCCCAGCCCTGAGGCTAGAGTTCGTTACTGTGACATGGACACGGACGTCAGCCTGCCTTTTGTCACACTTTCGGGCCTTAAGCCACAATAAAACAGCGTTCTGTGCTACGTTTCAAATACCACTCAGTCTAATGCGGGGCGTGTGTCTCCACTCATCATGGCTTCAATTCACCAAGCATTGTTTGTGGTAGACATAGCCTCTAGCTCTGTTGTACCCAAGCGAATGTGTTATCACTAGGGCTCGGATTTTTAGAGGCTAAAAAGCGGGAAAATATTTATTTTTTATGTATTGAAAATACCTGAGATATGTCACAAAGAAAAGTACAAATATGTTATTATAATTTAGTTTATTAATGTGAATATAAACAATATGCAGTGCCCTCGAATGCAATGTATTATATGTCTCACTGACTGCTGAAGCATTACAATACACAACGAGATACATCTTCAGGTTGTCCATCACAAATGACCGATGATCAACGCGACACACTTACTCTGAAGGCTCGAAACTGCGGCAATTTATTGTCCTTGAGGTGTTGTGTAACTTGAGATCGCTGTTCAGCCTTGATTGCTTTCCCACAACAGAACGCCCCCATCAGAAGTAAAATTATCTAAATTCTGCAACAGACGATAACTTGAAGTTGTTTTTACTTCAGGCATCTTAAAACTGCCTTACACTTCACAGTGCCAGAAATGAACTACATGTGTGTGACACTGGTTCCATGTAGCTTAGGGAGGGGGATAAGGAAATCCCCGGCTTCCACAGTGAGTGGGGCGGGGCGACAAGTTAAGAATAAAACAGTTGCAAGCTGTCATACGCTCCGCATGAAGATTAGATAGCTCGCAAGCTGACATACGCTCTGCATGAAGACCAGATAGCTCACAGGTTCTTCCACGCTGAAGTAACACAAAGCAAAATGCAATGAACTGAAAGATCTAGCATAATGATTTTAGAAAATGTAAATATTATGTATTTTATATGCTAATAAGTGAAAAGCTGGAATTTATGTATTTATAGAAAAAATGCCTAAAATATGTATTTACATAAAAAAATATATTTATTTACTTAAAAATCCGAGCCCTAGTTATCACAGTCATGTCACTGTGCTGCACACAGGACCTTTGGAAGCTGTATGCTCCAAAAACAAATCATGATGGAAGGGATCAAATGCGTTTTGCTTTTTTAAGAGGTTGGACTCAATCCAACTTCGATTCAGAGAGCATAATACTAATATGGGTTTTTAAGAGTTACGTAATGCCGTTGATAACAGCAGTTAGTTAGTTATTGAGGTTTCAAGGGGCGGAACTACGAGGTCATCTGCCCCAATTCAGGCAGCATAATACTAATATGGGTTTGAGGAGTTACGTAATGCCGTTGATAACAGCAGTTACTTGTAATATCGTAAAATCTCTCCAAGACTATCTGGGTTCGATTCCCAGCTCTACCAAGAAATTTCATTCTGGTCTGAGCATCGTGAGGAAAATCTGAAAAGAGGTAGGCTCCAATCCCAACTCACCCAAATTATAAATGGGTTTCCGTGGTTTCCCACTTCTACCCCAGGCAAATACCGGGAAAATTCCCTAACTTGAGACAATATCCGCTTCATTCGATATCCTAGTCTCAATTACACGGTAACTTAGCCACCACAATATCACAAGTTATCAGACAATTCCTAATACACGGTGCTAAATGATCACGATGTTGCAACCCCATAAATGTAGCAACAACCCTAAAGTAATTTTAGCCTACTTTCCCCGTGTTGTAAAAATGAGGAAAAGTAGACGTACGAGATCGATCCGGGCAAATGTGAGTCTGTCTGTCCTTCTGTCTGTGTGTGTGTCGTCGTCCCCCACCCTATCAACTCCTAAACGGCTGCAGCGATCGAAACCAAATTTGGTACGAGTAAAGAGCTATGCCTGAATATCGCAAGCCCATATTTGAACATGACGTCAGTACTACCAACTGCTGAAAGATCACAATACAAAATTGAGGTCTATGTTGGATATCTCGGAAGATATGCATGGCAATTGTTCCAAAATTGACACACATATAGATAATATTACATCAGACTAATTTACAGGAGCCCATACATGAGAGTGTTGCCAACATGATTCTATGCCTGCTGATAGGTTCAATCCATTGGATTTCAACCAAATTTGGTATGTGATTTGCGCACCGAAGCAGACACGAATATGCATATTTTTGGCAACAGGGCTGCCAACTGTTGATTAATGCACTCTATTATTTTCAATCCTAGTCTCAATTACACGGTAACTTAGCTACCACAATATCACAAGTTATCAGACAATTCCTAATACACGGTGCTAAATGATCACGATGTTGCAACCCCATAAATGTAGCAACAACCCTAAAGTAATTTTAGCCTACTTTCCCCGTGTTGTAAAAATGAGGAAAAGTAGACGTATGAGATCGATCCGGGCAAATGTGAGTCTGTCCTTCTGTCTGTGTGTGTGTCGTCGTCCCCCACCCTATCAACTCCTAAACGGCTGCAGCGATCGAAACCAAATTTGGTACGAGTAAAGAGCTATGCCTGAATATCGCAAGCCCATATTTGAACATGACGTCAGTACTACCAACTGCTGAAAGATCACAATACAAAATTGAGGTCTATGTTGGATATCTCGGAAGATATGCATGGCAATTGTTCCAAAATTGACACACATATAGATAATATTACATCAGACTAATTTACAGGAGCCCATACATGAGAGTGTTGCCAACATGATTCTATGCCTGCTGATAGGTTCAATCCATTGGATTTCAACCAAATTTGGTATGTGATTTGCGCACCGAAGCAGACACGAATATGCATATTTTTGGCAACAGGGCTGCCAACTGTTGATTAATGCACTCTATTATTTTCATCCTAATCTCAATATATCAGAATGTAGGCAGGCCAACAGTTCTAAACATTGCATACATATTGTACCTGCAAATGTAGGTTAATTTTCAGTGCTGCCAACAAGATTCTACGCGAGCTAATAGGTTTAATGTTGAATCACATGTAACTTCCATACAAATAAATGAAGTTCTTTCAAAATTGGCACACATATAGATCATAATATTTCAATTTAAGTTTGAGCATCCAATTTATGGCAGTGTCGCCAACCTGATTTTACCCGCATGATGTCCACAGAATTTTCAATGTCAATTTTACTTACTTTTCCTGACTTTTCCTGACCATTTTCAACAAAATTCCTGACTCGCGAAGTCATGGTAACATCGGAAGAATGGTTTATTGAGCAAATATATATATATCTTATTTGCAGCCTCCACCATCTCCTAAGCTGCCCAACGCTCGCCTCTTTATTAATTTAAAATAGAAAATAAGTAAATTTTAATGCAATAATACATAAATCAAAGTACTGATTGAGGGGTAGATGACCTCGTAGTTCCGCCCCTTAAAACAACAATAACCAACATATAACTAAAGTACTTAATAACCTAACTATAGTGATGGGGTCACCACACCAACGCCAAAAAGCGTACAAAAATAGGTAAAGATGTTTTTACTACGATGTACTGTAAAAATGGAAACTACCCATAATGTCCAGTGAGTTATTGCTTTTTATCTTCAGAGATTGGTTTAACTAGTAACATCAAAATAAGGCTGTAAAACACAAAATACTGTATGGTTAATATAACATTCCTGACTTTCTATTACTTTTCGCCATTTTTCCCCGACTTACGCCATTTTTTCACACTTTTTCCTGACTTTTCCTGCCCGTGGACACCATACGCATACTGATAAATTCAATATTTAAATACATGTAACGTGCATACTTTCTATTGGACCTCAACCAAATTTTGCATATGCATTGCGGAGCTTAACAGATGGAACTAACACTAAGTTATATGTAGAGTCACCAGGTCTGCCAACTGTTGATATATGGTCTCTATAATTTGAAGGGAAGTAGGCTCTTTAGTTAGTCATGGAACCACTTGTTCCATTATGAGATCGTATTTACACAGCATGTTTTTTCAAGCCAATGAATACTCCACATTTGTGTACCAATGAAAATATGTCTTACACATCACAGGTTTTTGTAACATGGAGTTGATAACCAGCCCGACAATTTAATGAGTTCTGTATGTTAGCTGAACTCATTTAAAACGAAGACCGTGAGAATTCAGCATCTGGCTACGCGTTTCTTTTGAAAGCTGCATGCACCCTCCAATAGCGACGCAAAAAAACATCTCGACGCATTTATAATCTCATTTTTACTGCCATCAAACTTTGGCAAATAACGTGAAAAATGGTTTGCTTTTCAGAGTCCTGCTATATTAGACCATTCTCCTTCCTCTGCTTAATACACTCCTTGTACTCAATTAATCTCTCTATCCTTCATCGACGTCACTCACGGCAATGAATACTTCTCGAACACATTGCAGACGTTGTGAGACAAGTAACTCATTCTTACGTACAAAATATGTTTTATTAATGAGAACGACGTGTCAGAAAGGCGCCTGTATGAAAATATTTCCAGATTTTAATTAATTTTAAGTAGGCCTATTATTGGTCATAATCTGAGAGATAAGGGAAGATGACGTTGCTCTTGCGCCCCTTAAAATAACAATCTCCTGATGAGAACCGCTTCGGTGTCGTCGTCGGTGCCATCTTGCCACGGTGGGTGAGTGGTTATAGTGTCGGACTACCAACCCCAAGATTGCAGGTTCGCTCCTGGCCATGGTAAGTGATTTTTGAAAGCCGACAAACATCATGATACTCATGTCATATGTTGTTGGCATGTCAAAGAACCCATTTGAATTCAGTAGTCCGTGTTCATAATGGCAAAATTAATCGTGGGATTTTCCGCCAAAACAAAGTTCCTCCATTCTCTACTTGAAAGCGCTGTAGTGTCAAGGAGTTTAGATATCTAACCTCCTTAACATTCATAGCGTTCAAAGGAACGACGAAATTCGACATGCAAGCTACCCTCTGGATGTCAATTAACAAAGCTTGCACCCGGCACCCGAGGCCATACGATATTATTATTATTATTATTTAGTCGGTGCCATGCTGAACTGTTATGCCGAAGATCGCGGGTTCAAACCTGGCCGAAGTCGTCGGATTTTTAAGAGCGTTAGAATCCTTCAGTATGCCTACCTTCGGAGGGGAAGTATCTAATAGATTTATGGCATGAAAAAGAGACTAGCAGTACAATTGGTAGTGTGTAGCCAAATTTGTAGGTTATATGTGGCGTGTTAGAAACGCTCCCAATGTTCGCCGCTAGGTGTCAGTGACAGTGGCATCTGGTAGCCAGAGTTGGATCTACTTGTAATTGAACTTGTTGGGAGCCCATGGACGTTCAATTAAAATACCCTGCTATGGCCATTGGCTGCGATTCATATACAGTAGAGTCTCGCAAACTAAGCACTCGAGATTTCTCGTCCACCCTGACAGGAGAAAACAAATCATGATTTTTGTTTGTTTTAGGGATTACGCAAAGAGCGTTATTATGTTTTCTTTTGTCTGCTCCGTCTTCTCCGCTATGGACATTCTGCTTCTTCGCCGGCTTTGTGACTAGGCTTCAAGAAACAGGTTTCAAAGCGAAAAGCAAAAGAAAACTACCGTACTTATTTTTTTGCAAAAAAGTAAATGGTAATTTTCATTAAGTGAAATAGTACATTATGCAACGAGCCTATAATAGCAATAATTAAGACACGAGTATGATTTTAAAACGAGCATTTCCAAACGAGTGTCTTAATTACCATTATAGGCGAGTTGCATACGACTGTTTATGTTCGACGATAATTATAACTTTATTATATGTTTTAACATAAATACTTATAAATATCTGTTGAGAGTCAGCCACTTGAATTTTGTGATCGGAGAGCGAGCGCTGGGTATGATATCTCTGTCTTTCAAGATCTCTGACCGACCGACGCATGCGCTCTGTGTGCTTGCAATGCCATATTGTGCAGGCCATATGTTTACATCTGCCGTCCCTCAGTAATATTGTCACTGGAGTCGTTTGAAGGCAATGCGCTGTGTAGAAATTAGGGTTGGTGATATTAAGGTACAGTGCTATTTCTTGTCTCATATTCGCCAGTTTATTTACGCGTATTCCATGTCGGTAATTTATTATAGTTCGATGTTGTGTTTATGTCCGACATGTTGGATTTTGAGCGCATGCGCGAAGGTATCGTTACCTAATTGGTCAATGAACGAGCTCGGATTGGCTGGAGAAACTGTATCGTAATGAAAAACAGTGTTATAATGACCATCATTATGATACAGTTTTCTGACACATAATAGTGAGGGTCGAACATAAAAACTATTTGCGTACAGGAATTGTTTTGTATATCTACTGTACAGTGTACATATTATAAAAATAATTTGTACGCCCAGTTTTCCAAGTTTTCTTTTATAATTTAATTGTTTCCCTTGATTTTTATGCAGTACATTAGTGCAGTAATGAACTATATATTCAACCCCTGGCACTATACAGCCCATGAAGGGCCTAGGCCGACCAAGCGACCGCTGCCCAGCCATTTGACCTGCAGATATTGGGGTGACGCGTGATCAGCACATCGGGTCCCCTCGGCCGTTAATCTTGGTTTTCGTAACCAGGGCGCTGCCTCACTGTCCGACAGCTACTCAATTGTCCTCACGAGGCTGAGTGCAACCCTAACCAGCCCTCACGTCAGTTTTTTAAATCCCTGTCGGAGCCGGGAATCGAACCCGGGGCCTCCGGGTGAGAGGCAGGTGTGCTACCCCAACTCCATGGGGCCGGCTGAACTATATATTCAAGTACTGAAATTGTAGTGGTTTAATTGATTTAAAACTTGTGTTTCTGTTAAAACAAATAAATGTACTGCATTGCATTACTTTTAAACAAAAACAAACAGCTTTCTTCTTTTTAACACATTTCCCGATAACCCGGCATTTTCGCGAACTAGGCCACCCTTCGGTCCACATTAGGCCGAGTTAGCGAGACTCTAGTGTATGATAAAAACAATTATCATCATCATCATCATCAATCGGAGTGGGTATGACGATGGATCACTAACCCGGAATACTGAGCCAGAGTTTACGTGCTGTAGGGTGACAGGTTCCGAGCCTAGGAGGCGACAACCAAAATGCTAGCCGCTACACTAGGACGTCAGGATCAGCTACTGAAAGAAGGGAGAATTCGGTTAAATACGAGACGTCTTTTCACCGTAACACACACATAGTAAGCACTCAGACCTGATGACTGTATTGTCCCTAGCCGATAAATGAAGCTATAACGAGTTATTGATTGAAATTGCCCCCACCAATATCCTTGTAAATGAGGTCGCAAGAAAAGGAATGAATTCCTAAATTAAACATTCCTTTAGAGCGAATGAAAGGCCACGTCGCGTCGGAGCGCCGCGCCGCGGTGAAGTCACGGGAACGACTAAACTCTTAAAATTTCTCCATTGAGGCACGAAGCTTTAATCCCGGTTGTAATCACCGCATGTCACAATCAGTATGTCCAGTTGAGCCGTACAAGACCGCTACCGTAGCTGAATTTCCTCCGCCAAGGAGGATTTTAATCCTGGTATGCAGGTTGGAACGGGCTGAACAAAACTTCCTGAGCGGCGAAATGGGGAATCGTAGATGTTGTTGTTGGTGTTTCATTTTAATTTATTTTATTTACAGCATGCCCCATTACAATGAAGTAACACTACAAGCTTAATTATTACTTATTAATCATTTCAGACTAAAGCTATTCAATCAATATTGTAAATATTTTATATCTATGGCCTGTTAAATGAAATTTATGTCACTAAAATAATAACTGTCAACATTAGGCCTAGCAGTTCAGAAAATATAAATAACAAGATTTTCAGTAAAGAACATATAGCCTACTTTCTCCTAAATGCATGGGTATTGTTATAACTTTGTCCTTTTCAAGGAGTATAATTGAATGTTGGTTGTAGTAGCTTGTTGAAATACAACGTGCTATAGGGATATTAAACATGAATATGAGGTGCCCTTTGCTAGTGCTACCTCTGTAAAAAAAATCATTCAATTCGGTTTCACCGTGTTTGAATTGATCCGGGGAATGGATTTGCACACATACATGGCCGCTATTTGCAAACTATTGGGCTGATGACCTTGTAGTCAGTCATAAGATGCTTTCCACAAAAGGGCATGTTGTTGAAAAATCCGGTCGAGATCAAATTATTAGGATGGTCGAAATTTGATTTAAGCTTTTAACATTTGGGTGGCCGTCATTCCGTTTCCGTCAAGATGGCGGCGATATAAAACATGACACTGAGGTGCCTTTTGCTGGTGCTACCTTTGTACCAAATTTCGTTCAATTCGGTTTCACCGTGTTTGAATTGATAGGGGGAATCGATTTGAACACATACTTGGCCACCATCTGCAAACTATTGGGCTGATGATCTAGCAGTTTGGTCAGAATATGCTTCCCACAAAAAGATTTGTGGTTGCAAAATTTGGTAGAGACTAGATTATTAGGATGGTCGTAATTACATTTTAGCCTTTAACATTTGGGTGGCCACGATTACGTTTCCGTCAAGATGGCGGTGATATAAAACATGACACTGAGGTGGCCTTTTCTAGTGCTACCTCTGTACCAAATTTCGTTCCATTCGGTTTCACCGTGTTCGAATTAATAGGGGGAATCGATTTTCACACAAAGATGGCAGCCATCCGCAAAATATTAGGCTAATGACCTATTAGTTTGGTCAAAGGATGCTCCCTCCATAATGGTATGTTGATGCAAAATTTGGTAGAGATCGGATGATTAGGTTAATCGTAATTTGATTTAAGCTTTGAACATTTGTGTGGCCGCCATTACGTTTCCGTCAAGATGGCGGTGATATAAAACATGACACTGAGGTGCCCTTTGCTAGTGCTACCTCTGTACCATATTTCATTCCATTCAGTTTCACCGTGTTCGAATTAATAGGGGTAATCGATTTTGACACAAAGATGGCCGCCATACGCAAACTATTAGGCTAATGACCTATTAGATTTGTCAAAGGATGCTTCCTCCATAAAGGTATGTTGTTGCAAAATTTGGTAGAGATCGGATGATTAGGTTAATCGTAATTTGATTTAAGCTTTGAACATTCGTGTGGCCGCCATTACGTTTCCGTCAAGATGGCGGCGATATAAAACATGACACTGGGGTGCCCTTTCCTAGTACTACCTCTGTACCACATTTCGTTCCATTCGGTTTCACCGTGTTCGAATTAATAGGGGCAATCGATTTTCACACAAAGATGGCCGCCATCCGCAAACTATTAGGCTGATGACCTATTAGTTTGGTCAAAGGATGCTGCCCCCATAAAGGTATGTTGTTGCAAAATTTGGTAGAGATCGGATGATTAGGTTAGTCGCAATTTGATTTAAGCTTTGAACATTTGTGTGGCCGCCATTACGTTTCCGTCAAGATGGCGGCGATATAAAACATGACACTGAGGTGTCCTTTGCTAGTGCTACCTTTGTACCAAATTTCGTTCAATTTGCGCTCACCGTGTTCGAATTGATAGGGGGGGGGGGACAGACATTCAGAGTACACACACTCACTCACACACACACACACAAACAAACACACACACACACACACACAGACTCACACACATACACACACACAGACAGACACACTTTTTTTCGCCCTGTAGTGATCTCATAAGTCTACTTTCATTTTTTGCAAAAATCGAAAGTAGGCTAAAAAGATAGTCAGTCTCAGAGACTAAACTTTATATCATTTCAAATGACGCATGCTACAAATGCTACACATGTTAGAAAGGCTCAGGAGGGCTTCTCGCACGCTCGAAGCCCCAGGACTCTTTCAACAGACTCCATTACCCATTGAGTAGGCTTCTCGCCCGGGGAACGGAGAGCGAGAGGTGCACTCTGCTGCATGACGTCATGCACTCGCCGTCTCCGTATAGCATAACGCCAGACCACCGGGTGAGTTAGCCGTGGTCGTTACGGCATGACTGCTGGCAGTCGCTCACATCCGGGAGGCGAGGTGGTTCGAATCCCCCCGCCGGCAACCTTGAAGATGGTCTTCTGTGGTTTCCCATCTTCCTTCCAGGCAAATGCCGGGGTTGGTGCCTAACTATAGGCCACAGCCGCTACCTTCCAACACCTCGTCCTTACATTCCAACTTCCCTCCCCAACGGTACTTGTAGCTCACCCATTGGGTGTCCGCCTCGAAGCAGCTACAAAACTGGCGAGCCGAACATGTCCTCGGACACTCCCGGCACTAAAAGCCATACACTAAAAAAAAACGCCAGACCCCAGGAGTAAACTCAGACTCGGTGCATACGCACTGAACAACATGATGACGTCATACACGCCGTAACCGTAACGCATAACGGTAGACCAAAGCATAACGATGAAGTCGACAAGATCATTACAAATTATAAAATTAACTAACGTACTTAGTGTTTGCAAAACTAATGAATTCCCTGAGGTAGTTTCTAACAAGTTCATCATTCTTTATAGGCCAGTTGCCTGATCTTAAAACATGTGCTATTAATATATCTCTTTCTTTCCCTAATAACTTACCCTCATATAGGCCTAGTAAGTGATACACAGTCTGGTGACCGTTATTGCATTTACATGTTGGACTATCTATAAATTTGAATCTATATAAGTATGATTTAATATTGCCGTGTCCTGTTGTCATAATCGTAAAATTGGGCGTTATGCTCATTTTCAATCTTAGTCTGTCCTGTACACTGGGGAAAAATGATTTTGTAATTTCGCCTTTGGATGTATTGTCCCATTCATTCTGCCACTTTCTCAAACTAAACACACTTAATTCTTTTAGCATATAACTTTTTGGAATATAGCACTCACTTAAACCGCTTTTTGTTGCTGCTTCTTTAGCCAGCTGGTCCGCTAATTCATTCCCCTCATTTCCGTTATGCGCCTTAACCCAACTGAAGACAATCACCCAATTTTGTTAATTCATTTTAAGAGGCTTGGGAGATCTTTTTCTCAGCCCCGTCTTCTAATATCCAAGCTTGTCACTGTAGGTGAGTGGTTATCGTGTAGGACTACCAACCCCAAGCTAGCAGGTTCGCTCCTGGCCATGGCAAGTGATTTTTTAATGGCGACAAAAATCAGGACACGCATGTCATATGATGTTGGCATGTCAAAGAACCCATTTGAATTCAGTAGGCCGTGGTCATAATGGCAAAATTAATCTCGGGATTTACCGCCAACACAAAAGTTCCTCCTTTCTCTACTAGAAAGCGCTATAGTGTCAAGGAGCTTAGATATTTAACCTTCATGATTTTCATAGTGCTCCAAACAAAAACAAAAATCGATATGCAAGCTGCCCTCTGGGCGTCAAATAACAAAGCTTGCACCCGGCACCCGAGGCCATACGATATTATTATTATTATTATTATTATTATTATTATTATTATTATTATTATTATTATTATTACTTATATCCTCCCTTTCTGTGCTAGCTGTGTGTAAAATATCCCTCTGGGCACACCACGCCGGGCCGGAAGGAGGAGGTGGATTTTGCCGGACAAAAAAAAAGCGAATTCACTAAATTCTCCAATCGTTGTAAACCTACAAAAGCTCTACATATTTAGCATATGAGAAGCCCCATCTTATAATTCCGAATACATTTTGCTCATCCCTTGGCGTAATTCATTCTGCCAAAAGATTTAGGTGGTCTAATATTTAGTGGACTTCTCTTCTCTTCTTCTACGCGATCAGGCCCAGTGGACCGCGCGCTGCTACAAGTCTCCTATCCATAGCTGCCAACCGCTAACTGTCCACACGTATCGCTGCCAGTTGCAGATCTTCATGGAGTCGATCACTCCACCGCTTCCTTGGTCTCCATGGTGGTCTTCTTCCTGTGGGGATGAAGTCCAGTAGCTTCCGTGGCCATCGGTGGTCTTCCATCCGGGCTACATGTCCAGCCCACTGCAGTCTTCTGGTTTTGATGGTCCCAGCTATGTTGGCATCATGGTACAGGTGCTCTACTTCATGATTGTGTCTAATTCTCCATTCACCCGTGTGTACATCCCTCACCGGTCCAAAGAACTTTTCTCTCAAAAACGAGTAGTTTATGAAAGTCCTGTTTTCGGATACTCCATGTCTCACATCCATATAGTACAACGGGTTGGATCAGAGTTTTATACAGACGAATTTTGAGCTGTCTGGAGAGACATCTGGACCGAAGAAGCTGTGTTAAGCTGTAGAGAGTTCGGTTTCCTGCTTGGATCCTGGCGTTGATTTCTGCCTCACATGATGAGTTCTCCGTGAAAAGCAATCCTAAAAAGGCATCCAACGTTTAGAATGAAGCACTGGTTAGATAGGGATATTCTTCTCTCTTTCTGTTGCACGTGAGATATGTATGGCGCTGTCATTTTCTAGCAATCCACTGTTGCCATATCAGTCGAAAATTTTTCTTTGTCGAAAAAAAACAGCATATTCGGGTAGAACTATGTTTTGCCGATCTTTTTTGTCCTATATTAGAACTACGTAAACTTGATAGAAATGCTAGAAAAATTAGATATACATTTTTTAAACGATCAACTGTGTCCCCTTTTTAGTAAAATCGATCTTATATCATGTTGCATTGACTTTGTGGTGCCTATTTTTCACACACGTGTAGCTAAATGTCTTGATGATGGATTATTGAAATATTTTATACTGGCAATATTACAATTTTCATGTAGGTAAAACTTCTGAATATTCTCTCATGACCGCATAGCAGCATTTAAAAAGTTCGTATGCTGCCAACTTTTCTATTTTTAAAGATAACCACGTCATGCCAGTTTGAGAGTTGTAGAGGAATGTTGGAAGAAGTTTTCTACCTGCTTACCCAGAGTGTAGGTTTAATTGTTTACACAGGCCTGGCTGTTCATTGACCGCGGATTATATGAATGAAGGTTCGAAGGACAGCGGGGTGCAGCTTGCTACTCACAGCTTTATTACTGTGGCCTTCGAGCTTGTATTTCAGTAATTGGCTGTCACTATCTTGAGTGTGTGTGCAGCAGTTCTGTTAGATTTAACGTGTTGTATTCTACGTATTTCACGTACAACAATGGATAGTTTTGTGAAAAGAAAGCGTGGTCAAGTGCTCAGAAGGAGGGAAAAACAGGTCGTAATTAATGTGTTCAGTTATTTTAAGAATCTTAAACCTAACGAAAGTATAAATAATTTAGTCAATGAAACTGCTCTGGCCACAGGAATATCAAAGACTACCGTTTTAAAAAATACGTAGTGAGAGTGGACAGGGTCCAGTACTGTCGCCAAGCAAAAAGAGGCTAAGTAATACACTTCGCAAGAATAGCAGGAATGTTAAATATAATTACTTTATAATGACGTCATAGTTAATTTAATTTCGTTGTATGTGTTATGTTAGCCTACTATTAGTATTATTATACAGTACTTAATTCAAGTCTTCGTCACTGCACAATCGCTGAATGTGCGGAAAGTGTACGCGAAGCGCTTTGTACTGCCTCCTCTCATGGAGTGGCAACCCTGTCGTAACGCGCCATAAGACCAATGCTTCATTCTAAACGTTGGATGCCTTATAGGTACTTAAATTCATGGATCTCTTGTAGGACTGGTATCCTACCCGGAGTGACTGTAGTTTCCCAAAAACGTGGCCTTGCCCGCGAGTCATACTGAGGTACTCCGTCTTGGTTTCATTCACGATTAGCCTAAAATTGTTGGCAGCTGCCTTGGGTGCTCTGATCATTTGCCTCAACTCTTCCTGAGAGCTGGAGATTCAACTGAATTTACTGGGGGCAATAATTGATCATTTTAAACGGTTTGGATATTGTGCCAATTAAGGGAGGTATAATATTTTTATCCCAAACTTCATCTTTTCCACCACTTAGGCCAATGGTTGGTGATATCAAAAAACTTTACTAAGATAAGATTTTGGCCCTTATCCGAAGAATTGTGTGAACTTTGAATGGATTCGATTTTTCACATAGCGATATTTCCCCTTTTTTTTAAGGGCCATCGATGTTTTATGATATATTGGCTTTCACGGCCCGTGGATTTAACTCAGCATTTTTTTAGGTCTATGCCGTGTCTTGAGTGGGGTTTCGCCTCGGACACCAAGCTGGCTCATCAGCGGGCTCTTGGTGTTACCGCGCAGACCGCCACAGGAGTAGTGAACAGCGCAATGCCTCCCTTTTTATGAAGCGCACCTGCGCCTCTTTACTGAGAGAACTAAAAGCTCAAGCAGCTATAACCTCCGTATGAAAAATCTCAAAAAGATGGTATATTGGTTTCCACGGCCAGTGTATTAAAACTCAGCAATGTTTCCAGGTTTGTGCCGTGTCTTGTGTGGGGTTTTGCCTCGGACACCAAGCTGGCTCATCAGCGGGCTCTTGGTGTCCCCGCCCAGACCCCCACAGGAGTAGGGAACTGCACGCTACCTCCCTTTTTATGAAGCGCACCTGCGCCTCTTTACTGCGAGAACTAAACGCTCAAGCAGTCATAAGCTCCCTATGAAGGGTTCCAAAAAAAATATGGTATATTCGGAATATGAATTAACAACAAATATGGATTGTTTCATCTTTGCAGTCACCATATAAAAACGTACACAATTTCTTAATACTGTACTTGTTCCTCCTTTATATTATTTGGCATTCCATGTCACGCCCACCTCCAATTTTAAGTGTCATGGCGACGCTACTGTGCCAAAGGCCCAAAAATGAAGCCGTAATAAATTCAGGGGTGTTAACTTTTGATGGATGGGCTATTCAAACTCCAAGCACGTCAGTCTTTCAAGTTTATCACCACAAAGTGGATTGAAAAATCTTCACTGTTGAAGGCAAATATATTTCCATTCTGATGTACTGTATCTCTTTGCTAAATTTTATTTGAAAAGTTTCACATCCACTCGCCCTGCCAGGCCGACGACAATAGCAGCGGGCAAGTAGGAGGCGAAGAAGCAATACTATGTGTCTTACGTGACAGCTGACAAATATTTATATAAGAAATACAGCAAACAGCGTACAAGAGTGAACCAAACGGAATAAAAAGCCAGAGGGGGTACCACGGTGCAGCTAGCCCCGCCCCCAACACACGCGAATATATTGCAGTGGGTTCCCCAGGGTGCCACACCCCCTGCCTGAGCATCCATCTTCATAAAATGAGAGAGAGAAGGCCAGACAAGATAAATAATACGTAAACATAAAAAATATATATAAATAATCTCTCCCCACCGCAAACCCTTCCAAATTGTAACCAGCCACCATAAACCAAAACACGTCTACAATATTTGCCTCGATTACAGGAAAATGGGGGGTGAGGGGGGGGGGGTAAAAGTGAGTGTATGCTAGGCATGAACAGGGAGGGAAAATGGAGAGGGGGGGAGGAGGGGGGGAGGAGGGGGGGGGGAGGGCTGGAACAGTTTATATTCACACCAACACCGTTCACCCCAATTTCATCTCGACATTGGAGGGTCGGACACCACTCCATTTTACCGTGCGATATGCGGCCATAACACAGAACTGGACGTATTTATCTGTCCTCCAGCCTGTGTGTGAGTAGAAAGGGGGGGGGGGGGGGAGGGGGCGGGGGAGAAGCGGAACACATTGGCGCTGCGGGACAAGCCAGGCGCCGCGCCGTTCATACGGATATTCTTTTTTACAAAACCAGAGAGAGAAGGTCGCAACACAAGAATACACCTTAAATTGAGTGACGATATCACAGCACGCGTATCAACCTCATTTATTCATTCAAAATTATACTAGAAAAGTAGATTATACATGGAATGGATATAAATGTGTTCATCAGACAGCAGAGGTTGGGAAACCAATTTAAGGGGTCGTGTTGATTACGTATATCAAACAGACGAGCCTCGAGTAGTTGCGGCGCACGCTGTTTGACAGCGCTGTCGGACAAGCCAATCATGGCTATTCAGATTGCGCAAAGAAATACAAGGTAGATAACCTTCCACGTGCCTGTCTCTCTCTACAGCCATTACACGATTACACCCTCGAGTGGTGATAACAACTGGAGAGTATTAAACACAGGGGGAATCGTGCACAACCAGGAAGGACGGAGACATGGTCAGTAACGATTATGATGATTGTACTGTCCTGCAATGATCTACGAGCACTGCAATGGCTATCTCCTGCATCGAGTACAACACTCATCACAACCCAGTTAAATAATCTGTCACTTCAAATATCTCCCATCATACCAGCTCATAATACCACCGTCCTAGCCATAACAGGGAAGTTCAGTAACTCATTTGGTGTCAGGGGCATATATACAGGGCGCCCGAGAATGTTCTCCGCAGTGGGTACGTGCAGCTGTGAGTGGTGGAGTCATGAGTTTAGTTGGCTGCACTGCACTGTGTCCTTCAAAGCGGGACTCCCCCGTGTGGGCAGTCAGTGTGTATTGGGATAAGCGAGCGAGCCTGCATGTCTTCAGTGTGTATTACAGAAAGCGAGCGATCAGACAGATTATTGGAAGAGTGCAACAGTATATAGGCGGTAATGTTTACTACTGAAGAGAGAGATTCTTTTGTGGAATAATTTTTTTTCGTGAAGGCGATCGGTTTACAGAAAATGTAAAATTAAGATTTCAGGCGCGGTTTCCTAATTCAAAGTATCCAAACCGTGATACCGTTCGGGATTTGGTAAGTAAATTTCGTGTGACTGGCTCAGTTCACGATGTACCGGGAACAGGCAGGCCTACGCTTTTAACAGACGACAAACTTGACGAAATCTCCGATATAATGCTGCGTCCAAGTAAATCAACACGAAAATTAGCTCAACAAACGGGAATCTCTAAGTCGACAGCACATAAAGCTGTAAGAGACAAGCTTCAGTTGTTCCCTTATAAAATTACCGTGGTTCATGAATTAAAACAAACTGATCACGGAAAAAGAGTGATGTACTGTGAATTGATCCAGCATCTGTTATGAATGGCTGTGATGAGTACAAAGTTTACTGTTTATTTGTTATGATGCAAGCGGCAGCCGTGCTACCAACGTAACTGCTGTAGTTAGCTCTCGCAGACGCATGTAGGCGCCGCGGAGAACATTCCCGGACTCACTGTACGATTTTTTTTTTTTGGGGGGGGGGGGAGGGGGAGGGGGCGGGGCCTGACATCCTGGGAAATTGTGAGTATTCTCAGGGGATTGTCACCGCAAAATACCCAGAAATATCAACCAATATCTTAAGAGCATATAACATTGTGTAATTATTTTAGATAAGGGTTAATTGTAAAATTCTAAGTTTATATAGTCTATTAGTTGTAAAATACAACACACAAATAGAATTTTATACATAATGAGTTTTCTATTATGGCCTACGGAGTATGAATGGCCAATTTATTACGCAGAAAGGTAAACAGGTTATTTTTTATATAGACTATAAATTAATAATTAATTTCTCAAAAGTACCGCACTGTGGAATTCTCAGTTTTGCCTCACAAGGCTGAGTGCACCCCATTCCAACCCTCAGACCAGAATTAAAATTTCTTGGCAGAGTCGGGAATTGAATTCAGATCTCCGGGGCGGCAGCCAAGAATGCTAGCCACTACACCACGAGCTATTCTAATTTAAATCTTAATATTGTTTATAACTTAGCCAATAAGTTAAGATTAGGGTACAACCAAATTAACAATTATTTTATGCTTCTACCAAAGCAACACATTCTTATTTTTTATTTGCATTTTCGGGGGGGGGGGGGTGAAGCTCCCACAGCTCTCCCTTATGTACGCGCCTGTTTGGTGTAAATGTTTGTCCAGAGTGGAATCAGATCCCCGAGAATATCAGAGCTACAAAGGACCCACATTCTGTGGAACTTCGTGTGCAAAATAATCTGAGTATCGTTGACTAGAGGTGTCATTCTAAAAAACAACAATATTAATAATTATTATTTTTAAATACTCAGGTTTATAGAGACGGCGGGGTGCCAGGATCTTTAAAGTGAATCTACTGACACGGCTCCTTCGCATTTGCGCACCCTCAAATGCCAACTACTTTCAGGATATAATTATCCTTGATAATAATTTCATCTCCCTTGCAAATAAAATTCTGCTATAGTCACATGAGACCAGAATATTACTACGTTTATGAGTTATAACCCATTCCAAAGAGAAAAAAACATAACAATTACAGCAAATGATAAATATATCAAGGCCATGCACATGTTCTCAGAAATCATTCACTCGAAGACGACGGGAATAAGCTAGAAAGCTAGTGTTTTGGCATTAGTCGATATCGAACGAAAACAAATCAATTTCCCCTCTTCAAGTTCAGCATAATCACCACATTACATCGCAACTCCACTAAAACAACATAATAATCAACATAGCTAGATGAAAGTAAATTTAAAACAAAATTTGTATGGAAATTAATTTATGTTATTAATATCATGTTATAATTCGTTTTGTGCTGAAGAAGGACTCATCGCAGTCTGAAACATGTAAACAATGAAGTACTAACTTTATAAGTTTTAAATATTGTATTGATTAGACGGATTCATTTCTATCATTTATTTAGAAACGGAAAACCACTTCCAGGATGGCCGGGGTATGAATCGAACCCACCACTTCTCTGTTTTCCCCCAGGGACTCGCAACTTGTGGGACGTGGGTTGGCGACCACGGGACCCCAGCTAAGTCCGGCATTGCTTCCACTTACTTGTGCCGGGCTCCTCTCTGTTATCTTTCCTGTCGACCTCCCTTGGTCAACTCTTGTTCTTATCTGACTCCGAGGCCTAGGGAGTCTTTCACTTTCCCGCCTTAATTGGCCTTTGTCTCGTCTTTCCTGATGCCCCATTCTTCGAGGGGTCAGACGTCTTGTTTTCTTTTCATTGTATCTGCTGCCTTCTGCTCAAGGCCCTCAAGGAGACAGGGTGTGTGTAGGCCCACCACTTCTGGTGCACCCTGGATATTGCTACACCCTCAGGGGCTCACAATATCTCCTGCCTTCTACTCAAGGCCCTCAAGGAGACAGGGTGTGTGTATCCCCACCACTTCTGGTGCACCCTGGATATTGCTACACCCTCAAGGGCTCTCGTCTGGTGAGTTCGGGAGCTGGTGACCCCGAGGGCTTCCTGAGCTGGGTGTGGTTTTTCCCCTTTTTCCATTGCCTTCGGGGCGGATCCTCTCCTCTTTCCCCTTTCCTATCTGCCTTTCATGGCTCTCCTTCCTTCCAAGTCCCTCAGTCCTCATTTTTCGAAGGTTGAGAGCATTTCCTTTCCTCCTGTCTGTAATTTCTCCTATTCCTTTCTTTTGTCCAGCCCGTAAGTTTTAGTTTCATTTTCACGATCACCCAAACCATTGCGGACCGATAACCTAGATGATAGGCCCCTTAAAACAACAATTAGGCTATCATCATCATCATCTTCTCTGCTTCGCCTCATGAGACTGAGTGTACCCCCATTCCAGTCGAACCTGGACCTCCACGCTGACAGCCCAGAATGCTAGCCGCTACGCTACGAGGGGGTCTTAGTACTACGTGACGTAATAACTGAAAGCCTAGAAGTGTTAATTGATATACTGGGGTAGCGTAATATGCCCTGCTGATTGCGGTTTAAGCACTAAGAACACCTGACTGACCACAGAATAGTGATATCTTGTCTAAGCTGTAGATTACGCCCCTGCTAATGGGTATGGCTAACTTCCTCGCAAGGCACTCCAGCAACAGAGATATTGTACGCCACTTGTGCAGTACGCATCATTAGTGTTGAGAAGGACTGCTTGTGTATTTCTCTTTGATGTGAAGTGGTCGCTACACATAGACGAGTGTTCTCCAAGATATCCCTTCAGCCAGACAAAGTAAAGGAAGGCCGACTCCTTTCTGCAACATTCCAGACAGTGTCCATACTCTCTTATATCATTGTGTCTGCCTTTGTATACGTCGTACACCTTTAATAAAACAAGCCATTTCACAAATATATTGAGTCACTTTATGATAAAACCGGCTTTATGTGAAATTCATTATGTGCCTCGGGACATCAGTAGGGGGGTAAGGGGGGTTCTAACGCACTCATTTTATTTGTACCCGACTGTACATGTTAAAATAATGAATATCTCTCAAACGCATGGTCCGATTTTGACAAATGAGGTGTCGTCAGACTCGGGCTGAAGTCCTCTTTCCTATGGACCACTCGTTATATTTTTGATTTTTTTTTTGAAAATTTTTGTTTTCGAAAGTAGGCGATAGTTTGAAAACCAAACATGATAGAACGTTGTGCCATGGCTCAAACGAACAGTCTTTATGACCTTTATTTTTTGTAATAAAACGTTTTTACTTTTTATGTTTTTTTGAAAACACTCGAATTTTGAAAATCCCATATTTTGGAAACTAGGAACTCTACAAAAAAAATTGTTTGACGTAAATCAATGGTCCCTACCCCCTCTACCCCCAAAATAAATTTCAAGTCTCTATAGAAAAAAATTGTGTTTTGTAAGTAGTGGGATGAGGGGAAAGCTGCTTACAAAAGCAAGTGGTGAGCCCCTGCGACCTTGGAATGGAAGGAGCCATGCTAGGAGGGCGTGCTTGGATTCGTTTTTTTCGTCTCGTCGTGCTCTTTACGGGAATGTAGGTGTCGAAACGGTGAAAATCTGGAAACACAGTCTTTTTGGGGTAAAAACGTGATTTTAGACTTTTTGCTATATCTCGCGAACCAATCATGCTAGAGGCATGAACGAGGGGTCCAAGGACTCGGGCTGACGTCCTCTTTGCTATGGACCACTCGTTATAATTTTTAAAAAAATTTGGAAACTCGATTTTGGGGTAAACACGTGTTTTTTGTGATTTTGCCGATATCTCACGAACCAATAACGTTAGAGGCATGTACGATGGGTCCAAGGATTCGGGAAGACGTCCTCTTTGCTATGGACCACTCGTTGTAATTTTAAAAAAATTGGGAAACGCGATTTTGGGGGTAAACATGTGTTTTTTGTGATTTTTGTCGATATCTCACGAACCAATAACGCTAGAGACGTGTACGAGGTGTCCTAGGACTCGGGCTAACGCCCCCTTTCAAATGTGGTAGATATTTTTTTTCCAAAAAATAATTCACAAAGGGCCTAACGCCATACATGTTGAAATAACGTTTTCTTTTTCTTTGCCTGTTTATAATGTCCATGAAGCGTGGTGGTTGAGAGAGACGATACAGCTGGGTGTGTGTGTGTCAATGAACCTATCGCTAACCACAAGGACCATGCTTAATAGAACAATCGCTATTTCGGCGGGTCGGTGTATGACAGAGCGAGCATGCGTTTTTTCACACATTTTACCTTTAACGTGTAAACGGTAATGAGAACTTGGTTCTATGTTGGTCGAAGCGAGTACAGAAAACAAACTTGCAGACGAGCAGGAGGTGAAGGTCATTTGAGCTTATTGGAAGGCGTTGATCTGACTTGACAACAGGTGACGCTTGAAGGTGAAATAATCTGATCATTGTGGTGGTAGGGGAGTGTGAAATGCATGCACACACATGTGTGAAACCACATGTACGCTAAACCAGTTACATCCTGTTTTGCTTTGTACGTGACAAAATGCAAGTCCATGTGAAATTTGATCTTCCACAGGTGTTCGCTTGGGTGTTATCTGTCCACGTGCGCGATAACTGTTAACAAGTTACATTCTGTTTTGCTTCGTACGTGACAAAATGCAAGTTCATGTGAAATTTTATTCGCCACAGGTGTTCACTTTGGGCTTTAGCTGTCCACGTGACCGATAACAGAATGTTCAAAGCGTGGGAAAGAATGATTATACATGCAACGTAGCATATATAAGGACATGTCGTTATTATTTCCACTCTCACTTGGGTGGACTACCTTTGAACACACTGCGTTGCATGAAACCCCTGGTCTTGTTTAACAGTTTTGGTGTTGGTGGAAAATACTTAACCTTGTTGTGGGGTAGGTATATATTTATTCATTTATACATTTATTGATTAATATATATATTTACAAGCAATTATTTATTGCTTAGGTAATTAATGATTTTATTTATTTGTTTGCAGATAACCGGCATACCTTACATGTCTGAGGGAGAAGAAACCATTGCACTTTTGAGCCCACTAGAAGGGAAGAGCAATAAGTCACTGCAAGTAAAGGTGAGATGATTTTTTTAAACTAACTTGTTTCATTTTTGTTTTGTTTTATGTTTTATTTTATGAAATGTATGTATTAACCTGAATTTAGGTATTTATAGCGGTTTATTTTATTTATTTTTAGAAACTTGGAAAGAATAGCCTTACCGCCGTAGCAGTCGCTGAAAAAAAACAGAAACACACTAAAGCGAAACCACTGCCAAAGAGTGAACTGTTTAAAACTCAGGTAAGTCCGACTTAAAAATGCTATTCCATTTTACCACTACTGAAAACTCGTAGCCAAAAAAAAAAAAATTCATTACCTGTACATGACTGGGACAATGATTGCTTTCTTGATTAATGGCTATGTTGTTGTTGTTGACTGGGAAAAGTACAAGGCCATGTTGGATTTTCTAAAAATAAAAATAATAAATTTAATTTATGGGTGGTTCCCTATGGACTCAACGAATATCCACAGGTTTGAACATGATAATGTGAACAAAATGACATGACATTCATTTTTGTTTATATATTGGTTAAAGGGAGGGTGGGAGAATGTAAATGACTGTAGCTTTATAAAAAAGAAAATAAGTACATGGGTTACTGTTAGTGCCAACATACAGTTTATTTTTAATGGTGTTTTGATATATTAATGCCAATTAACGTTAATGTTTTATTTACAAGTATTGATTGATTGATTGATTGATTGAGTGAGTGATGGGTTATTTTGTTTGCTTTTAGGTGTCGTCATGTGCCATTAACGTAATGAACAGACAGTGAACAAGCATGCATTATGCTTTAAAGTACTCTGTGCAATGTTAATAACTTACAATAAGAAAAAGTTTTATTATAACACATGGCGTTAGTACCAAATACAACAAGTGAGCAAGTTGGTTTACCACGTGGGTTAAATTTAAAATCAGAACATGATCGATGGTTAACATTTGAATCCTGGCCTGTAGGCTTTTTGTCGACGCATGAACTTGCAAAAGCCGTTTTTTTTTTACTTGAACCGAGAAGATGTGGTGCGCTGTGTGTTTTGTCGTATTGAACTTTCACACTGGGAAGAAGGGGATGATCCCTTTAGAGACCATTTGCGATGGTCTCCTCACTGTCCTTACATGCTTGGAAAGCAAGTGGGTAACCTACCCGTGCATTCATTTTACCGAACCACAAGGCCTTTGGCCGCTACTTACGTTGCTGAATCACAAATAAATAATAATAATAATGATGTATTACCAACCAACGGTAGTGTCGATATATGTGGTCCATATGCCATAGACAGTGTTGAATTGGCGTGTGCTTTTGAAAAATTGGGAGTTTGCAAGACTAAAGCACTAGCACACTCAGAGTACAGCTCTGTTGAAAAACGTTTCGAATCTTATAAAAATGTTTGGCCATTAATATTAAAACACCTTACCAAACAGCTAAGTGAAGCTGGATTTTTTTTATACTGGTGAAGGGGATAAAACAATATGTTTTTATTGTGGATTTGCTTTAAAGGATTGGCAAATGACTGATGACCCTTTTGTGCAACACGCTCGTTGGTTACCAAACTGTAAATACATGGTGTTGCTTAAAGGTCAGGAATTTGTGAACACTATTCGTAAAGAAAAAGTGATTGCAGCACAAGACATAAAAGTGCCTTTAGAGTTAGAGCACGCGGAGCAAATACATAAGGCTGAAAGAAAAGACTTGTCTCACGAACAGATACAAAAGTGTGACCAACAATTATGTAAAATTTGTTATCAAGATGAACTAGGTGTTGTATTTTTACCCTGTGGACACATGATAGCCTGTGTCAAGTGTGCATTAAAACTTAACACTTGTGCTATATGCAGAAAAGTAGTATCTGCAACAGTTAGGGCATTTCTTGCATAACTAGTATAATTTATTCGCCATGGATAGTGCAAAATCCCTAATTGCACAATATTATTAAAGCTGTTTTAGAGTGTAATAGATATGCTTTTGTTTTGTTTATAGACTACTACAATGAATGTTTTGAATGCTGTGGGACAATCATGTGGCTTAGAGACAAAAAAGCTCAGCGAATTGCCAACGCATATTCCATTCCGCATTATCAAGATTCGGAAATTGAAAACAGCATATGGTGATCGTGTACTTTGTGTATGTGAAAACTTTGAGACATTTCTGCCTATACGGTTTAATGATATGTCGGAGAGTGTTTTTGATGAAGTCAATAATGCTGTGCAACCTGTACACTTAATTTATGAAGGTTTTAAAAACAATAGGTGCATGGTTCGTTTTAATTAAATAAATAATGTGAAATAATAATGGAAAATATAAGTAATGACAATACACTGAAAAAGAAAGAAAATGTGCATAGAATAGTAATGTTTTAGTGTTTAGTGTTGTCTTTAAAAATATTATGATGAAACCAAAAAAAAAATGTATATAAAGTTTGTAAATAAATGCAAAATCATGTTACAATGTTGTTTTATTTTATACAAAGTTAGTATATTTAACATTGCAGAGTATACATGATTATGACAATAAATGCACACTGAATACAAGCCTTTCTCACTTTACAATAGTCTGTTATAGTTTTAAACACAAGGCTTGTTGTAGATTATTTTATAGCAATGTCCATTCAACGTTGTTTTCGAAATGTGGGAAGCCGCAATGGTTGTATAGGCATAAAAACCTTATTGTTATTACTATTTAGTCACTTTGATCCCCTTGCATATCAAGAGCACATGACCTAGTTGTTCCACTCTTTAAAACGACAACAACAACAACACTACCTCTTGCATAGTTTGTGATGTTGATGGCTCTTGCGACGTGGGAAGATGGATTAAAATAACTTTTAGAACTGGGGTTAAACGTTGCTCATTAAACAATGCACTATTTTGAGTAGCAATATGGTTTTCTTGATTTTTTGTCGACGGCAACTGTGTTTCATGCAGCACACTACATTGATGATCACCGACACTTAAAACCTCACTATTTTTACTTTTTAGGTCACCACGACAATGTTTGGAACGTTGCTTTGAACAACGCCAAATAACAGTTCCATTTTTATTGGTTCGTTTCACAATATATGAATATCCTTTATAGTATGCGTAAGGCTTACCATACCTAGTCACTGATACTTCCATATCAACTGTCAAGCATAGACTAAGCTCTAGTAAAGTCAACTTGGTAATAAGAATACTAGTTTAGTGTGAGAGCAAATATGGATCCAAAGAGTTCAGGTAAAAGTGAAAGCAAATAAGCAAATATAAGAAACAAGAGTGGGGGGTAAAAGTGGTCGCAAAGTGGCAGACTCATTACACAATAATTTCAGCACGACGAAGCTCTTGTTCAATTTCTTTGATTTCCCAATCGTAACCGATATGCCCAGCTTGTCGTAAAGCATGCAATTGTCGAAGCCGTTGAATTAGCTTACTGGGTTTGTTCCAGTATACAAATTTAACAAATGATTTTTTAGGTGTAAACAAAGCATTACCATTATCATGATCATTATCATCATCATCATCATCATCTTCATTATCATCATCATGATCACCATTATCATCATGACCATCATCACTGTTACTATATAGTCCTTTTTGATCCTCTTGCAATACCACTTTATTTATAGTCTGAGTTGATTTTGATAGTGTTGAAGGTTTCTTGGACGTTGACAACTGTCCTAACATGACGTTTTGAGGACATGATAAGTCCTTTTGAACAAACACTGCACTATCTTTAGCCGCAATATCGTTTTCTTGAACTTGCTTTTTAGCATTTTGATAATTGTTTGTAAACAGTAAGCGTGGTTCGTTTCGAGCACTACATTGATGAACACTCACACTTAAAACCTTTCGGTTTTTACTTTTCAGATTGCCTCGACATTTTGTTGACCTCTCTTTTGAGCATCGCCAGAATATTATTCCATTCACATTCTGGCGATTATAGTTATAGGAGTAGCCTTGATAGAGTGCACGTAGCCTACCTTTGTTGGTTGTAATAAGTTCCATAGTAGTAACTGACCTGTCAGTACGATGTTCACACTACAAAGGTTACAACTGTTTTGCTGATGGAGTGACCTACCATAAGCTTATATATTGGCTTTTTGTGTTGGCTTTTTGTGTTGGCTTTTCGTGTTGGCTTTTCGTGTTGGCTTTTCGTGTTGGCTTTTGTGTTGGCTTTTGTGTTGGCTTTTTGTGTTGGCTTTTTGTGTTGGCTTTTCGTGTTGGCTTTTGTGTTGGCTTTTTGTGTTGGCTTTTTGTGTTGGCTTTTCATGTTGGCTTTTCGTGTTGGCTTTTTGTGTTGGCTTTTCGTGTTGGCATTTCGTGTTGGCTTTTGTGTTGGCTTTTCGTGTTGGCTTTTTGTGTTGGCATTTCGTGTTGGCTTTTCGTGTTGGCTTTTTTGTATTGGCCTTTCGTGTTGGCTTTTTGTATTGGCTTTTCGTGTTGGCTTTTTGTGTTGGCTTTAGTATTGGCTTTTGTATTGGCTTATTTGACAAGTTATTTGTGTCAATGTATTTAGTGGATTTTTTCTTGGTGTTGGAAAGTAGTTGAAAGAGAGGGAATATTTAAAGACTTAACCTCAGCTCACTAACCTAACCTAACCTTTCAATTCTCAGATGTTAATTAAATTCTGTGCATAGTCGAGTTGGAACCCAAGACCTCAGGGGTAAAAAAACAATTATTTTTGACGACTTATTTTGGTAACTTATTTTAATGGCTAACCTAACTTTACCTAACCTAACCTCAGCTCACTTTGGATATTACTAGTAAGTGTTCATATCCTCTGCTAGGTAGCATGCTAGTAGTACAGGTAGTGCTCATATTTACCGCTAGATTGCGGAAACATACTTTGCATGTTGCATGTGACACTTGTGAAGTTTAACCACATGCAAGACGTGCTTGTATAAGTTCTCTATTTAAACTCAATATACAATTAACCACTAAATGTTCAGAACTAACATGTATAGCCATGTTTAGGGTATATAGGAGACCCTTAGCAAGAAAGGCTGTCTAACCCACGAGTGTACAGCCTTGTCATACGCAGTAAGCACCTGTTGGCTTTCTCAAATTGTTGTTTTCTGCCAACAGGTGCTTACTGCGTATGACAAGGCTGTACACTCGTGGGTTAGACAGCCTTTCTTGCTAAGGGTCTCCTATATACCCTAAA
The DNA here is from genome assembly GCA_946902985.2 of Meconema thalassinum. Lineage (NCBI taxonomy): Eukaryota > Metazoa > Arthropoda > Insecta > Orthoptera > Tettigoniidae > Meconema > Meconema thalassinum. The sequence goes on along the minus strand of OX336393.1, from coordinate 515,616,260 downwards.
CATGGCTATACATGTTAGTTCTGAACATTTAGTGGTTAATTGTATATTGAGTTTAAATAGAGAACTTATACAAGCACGTCTTGCATGTGGTTAAACTTCACAAGTGTCATATGCAACATGCAAAGTATGTTTCCGCTATCTAGCGGTAGATATGAGCACTACCTGTACTACTAGCATGCTACCTAGCAGAGGATATGAACACTTACTAGTAATATCCAAAGTGAGCTGAGGTTAGGTTAGGTTAGGTTAGGTTAGGTAAAGTTAGGTTAGCCATTAAAATAAGTTACCAAAATAAGTCATCAAAAATAATTGTTTTTTTACCCCTGAGGTCTTGGGTTCCAACTCGACTATGCACAGAATTTAATTAACATCTGAGAGTTGAAAGGTTAGGTTAGGTTAGGTTAGGTTAGGTTAGTGAGCTGAGGTTAAGTCTTTAAATATTCCCTCTCTTTCAACTACTTTCCAACACCAAGAAAAAATCCACTAAATACATTGACACAAATAACTTGTCAAATAAGCCAATACAAAAGCCAATACTAAAGCCAACACAAAAAGCCAACACGAAAAGCCAATACAAAAAGCCAACACGAAAGGCCAATAAAAAAAAAAGCCAACACGAAAAGCCAACACGAAATGCCAACACGAAAAGCCAACACAAAAAGCCAACACGAAAAGCCAACACAAAAGCCAACACGAAATGCCAACACGAAAAGCCAACACAAAAAGCCAACACGAAAAGCCAACACGAAAAGCCAACATGAAAAGCCAAGACAAAAAGCCAACACAAAAAGCCAACACATAAGCCAACACAAAAGCCAACACGAAAAGCCAACACAAAAAGCCAACACAAAAAGCCAACACATAAGCCAACACAAAAGCCAACACGAAAAGCCAACACAAAAAGCCAACACAAAAAGCCAATATATAAGCTTATGGTAGGTCACTCCATCAGCAAAACAGTTGTAACCTTTGTAGTGTGAACATCGTACTGACAGGTCAGTTACTACTATGGAACTTATTACAACCAACAAAGGTAGGCTACGTGCACTCTATCAAGGCTACTCCTATAACTATAATCGCCAGAATGTGAATGGAATAATATTCTGGCGATGCTCAAAAGAGAGGTCAACAAAATGTCGAGGCAATCTGAAAAGTAAAAACGGAAAGGTTTTAAGTGTAAGTGTTCATCAATGTAGTGCTCGAAACGAACCACGCTTACTGTTTACAAACAATTATCAAAATGCTACAAAGCAAGTTCAAGAAAACGATATTGCGGCTAAAGATAGTGCAGTGTTTGTTCAAAAGGACTTATCATGTCCTCAAAACGTCATGTTAGGACAGTTGTCAACGTCCAAGAAACCTTCAACACTATCAAAATCAACTCAGACTATAAATAAAGTGGTATTGCAAGAGGATCAAAAAGGACTATATAGTAACAGTGATGATGGTCATGATGATAATGGTGATCATGATGATGATAATGAAGATGATGATGATGATGATAATGATCATGATAATGGTAATGCTTTGTTTACACCTAAACAATCATTTGTTAAATTTGTATACTGGAACAAACCCAGTAAGCTAATTCAACGGCTTCGACAATTGCATGCTTTACGACAAGCTGGGCATATCGGTCACGATTGGGAAATCAAAGAAATTGAACAAGAGCTTCGTCGTGCTGAAATTATTGTGTAATGAGTCTGCCACTTTGCGACCACTTTTACCCCCCACTCTTGTTTCTTATATTTGCTTATTTGCTTTCACTTTTACCTGAACTCTTTGGATCCATATTTGCTCTCACACTAAACTAGTATTCTTATTACCAAGTTGACTTTACTAGAGCTTAGTCTATGCTTGACAGTTGATATGGAAGTATCAGTGACTAGGTATGGTAAGCCTTACGCATACTATAAAGGATATTCATATATTGTGAAACGAACCAATAAAAATGGAACTGTTATTTGGCGTTGTTCAAAGCAACGTTCCAAACATTGTCGTGGTGACCTAAAAAGTAAAAATAGTGAGGTTTTAAGTGTCGGTGATCATCAATGTAGTGTGCTGCATGAAACACAGTTGCCGTCGACAAAAAATCAAGAAAACCATATTGCTACTCAAAATAGTGCATTGTTTAATGAGCAACGTTTAACCCCAGTTCTAAAAGTTATTTTAATCCATCTTCCCACGTCGCAAGAGCCATCAACATCACAAACTATGCAAGAGGTAGTGTTGTTGTTGTCGTTTTAAAGAGTGGAACAACTAGGTCATGTGCTCTTGATATGCAAGGGGATCAAAGTGACTAAATAGTAATAACAATAAGGTTTTTATGCCTATACAACCATTGCGGCTTCCCACATTTCGAAAACAACGTTGAATGGACATTGCTATAAAATAATCTACAACAAGCCTTGTGTTTAAAACTATAACAGACCATTGTAAAGTGAGAAAGGCTTGTATTCAGTGTGCATTTATTGTCATAATCATGTATACTCTGCAATGTTAAATATACTAACTTTGTATAAAATAAAACAACATTGTAACATGATTTTGCATTTATTTACAAACTTTATATACATTTTTTTTTTGGTTTCATCATAATATTTTTAAAGACAACACTAAACACTAAAACATTACTATTCTATGCACATATTTTCTTTCTTTTTCAGTGTATTGTCATTACTTATATTTTCCATTATTATTTCACATTATTTATTTAATTAAAACGAACCATGCACCTATTGTTTTTAAAACCTTCATAAATTAAGTGTACAGGTTGCACAGCATTATTGACTTCATCAAAAACACTCTCCGACATATCATTAAACCGTATAGGCAGAAATGTCTCAAAGTTTTCACATACACAAAGTACACGATCACCATATGCTGTTTTCAATTTCCGAATCTTGATAATGCGGAATGGAATATGCGTTGGCAATTCGCTGAGCTTTTTTGTCTCTAAGCCACATGATTGTCCCACAGCATTCAAAACATTCATTGTAGTAGTCTATAAACAAAACAAAAGCATATCTATTACACTCTAAAACAGCTTTAATAATATTGTGCAATTAGGGATTTTGCACTATCCATGGCGAATAAATTATACTAGTTATGCAAGAAATGCCCTAACTGTTGCAGATACTACTTTTCTGCATATAGCACAAGTGTTAAGTTTTAATGCACACTTGACACAGGCTATCATGTGTCCACAGGGTAAAAATACAACACCTAGTTCATCTTGATAACAAATTTTACATAATTGTTGGTCACACTTTTGTATCTGTTCGTGAGACAAGTCTTTTCTTTCAGCCTTATGTATTTGCTCCGCTGCTCTAACTCTAAAGGCACTTTTATGTCTTGTGCTGCAATCACTTTTTCTTTACGAATAGTGTTCACAAATTCCTGACCTTTAAGCAACACCATGTATTTACAGTTTGGTAACCAACGAGCGTGTTGCACAAAAGGGTCATCAGTCATTTGCCAATCCTTTAAAGCAAATCCACAATAAAAACATATTGTTTTATCCCCTTCACCAGTATAAAAAAATCCAGCTTCACTTAGCTGTTTGGTAAGGTGTTTTAATATTAATGGCCAAACATTTTTATAAGATTCGAAACGTTTTTCAACAGAGCTGTACTCTGAGTGTGCTAGTGCTTTAGTCTTGCAAACTCCCAATTTTTCAAAAGCACACGCCAATTCAACACTGTCTATGGCATATGGACCACATATATCGACACTACCGTTGGCTGGTAATATATCATTATTATTATTATTTATTTGTGATTCAGCAACGTAAGTAGCGGCCAAAGGCCTTGTGGTTCGGTAAAATGAATGCACGGGTAGGTTACCCACTTGCTTTCCAAGCATGTAAGGACAGTGAGGAGACCATCGCAAATGGTCTCTAAAGGGATCATCCCCTTCTTCCCAGTGTGAAAGTTCAATACGACAAAACACACAGCGCACCACATCTTCTCGGTTCAAGTAAAAAAAACCGGCTTTTGCAAGTTCATGCGTCGACAAAAAGCCTACAGGCCAGGATTCAAATGTTAACCATCGATCATGTTCTGATTTTAAATTTAACCCACGTGGTAAACCAACTTGCTCACTTGTTGTATTTGGTACTAACGCCATGTGTTATAATAAAACTTTTTCTTATTGTAAGTTATTAACATTGCACAGAGTACTTTAAAGCATAATGCATGCTTGTTCACTGTCTGTTCATTACGTTAATGGCACATGACGACACCTAAAAGCAAACAAAATAACCCATCACTCACTCAATCAATCAATCAATCAATCAATACTTGTAAATAAAACATTAACGTTAATTGGCATTAATATATCAAAACACCATTAAAAATAAACTGTATGTTGGCACTAACAGTAACCCATGTACTTATTTTCTTTTTTATAAAGCTACAGTCATTTACATTCTCCCACCCTCCCTTTAACCAATATATAAACAAAAATGAATGTCATGTCATTTTGTTCACATTATCATGTTCAAACCTGTGGATATTCGTTGAGTCCATAGGGAACCACCCATAAATTAAATTTATTATTTTTATTTTTAGAAAATCCAACATGGCCTTGTACTTTTCCCAGTCAACAACAACAACATAGCCATTAATCAAGAAAGCAATCATTGTCCCAGTCATGTACAGGTAATGATTTTTTTTTTGGCTACGAGTTTTCAGTAGTGGTAAAATGGAATAGCATTTTTAAGTCGGACTTACCTGAGTTTTAAACAGTTCACTCTTTGGCAGTGGTTTCGCTTTAGTGTGTTTCTGTTTTTTTTCAGCGACTGCTACGGCGGTAAGGCTATTCTTTCCAAGTTTCTAAAAATAAATAAAATAAACCGCTATAAATACCTAAATTCAGGTTAATACATACATTTCATAAAATAAAACATAAAACAAAACAAAAATGAAACAAGTTAGTTTAAAAAAATCATCTCACCTTTACTTGCAGTGACTTATTGCTCTTCCCTTCTAGTGGGCTCAAAAGTGCAATGGTTTCTTCTCCCTCAGACATGTAAGGTATGCCGGTTATCTGCAAACAAATAAATAAAATCATTAATTATCTAAGCAATAAATAATTGCTTGTAAATATATATATTAATCAATAAATGTATAAATGAATAAATATATACCTACCCCACAACAAGGTTAAGTATTTTCCACCAACACCAAAACTGTTAAACAAGACCAGGGGTTTCATGCAACGCAGTGTGTTCAAAGGTAGTCCACCCAAGTGAGAGTGGAAATAATAACGACATGTCTTTATATATGCTACGTTGCATGTATAATCATTCTTTCCCACGCTTTGAACATTCTGTTATCGGTCACGTGGACAGCTAAAGCCCAAAGTGAACACCTGTGGCGAATAAAATTTCACATGAACTTGCATTTTGTCACGTACGAAGCAAAACAGAATGTAACTTGTTAACAGTTATCGCGCACGTGGACAGATAACACCCAAGCGAACACCTGTGGAAGATCAAATTTCACATGGACTTGCATTTTGTCACGTACAAAGCAAAACAGGATGTAACTGGTTTAGCGTACATGTGGTTTCACACATGTGTGTGCATGCATTTCACACTCCCCTACCACCACAATGATCAGATTATTTCACCTTCAAGCGTCACCTGTTGTCAAGTCAGATCAACGCCTTCCAATAAGCTCAAATGACCTTCACCTCCTGCTCGTCTGCAAGTTTGTTTTCTGTACTCGCTTCGACCAACATAGAACCAAGTTCTCATTACCGTTCACACGTTAAAGGTAAAATGTGTGAAAAAACGCATGCTCGCTCTGTCATACACCGACCCGCCGAAATAGCGATTGTTCTATTAAGCATGGTCCTTGTGGTTAGCGATAGGTTCATTGACACACACACACACCCAGCAGTATCGTCTCTCTCAACCACCACGCTTCATGGACATTATAAACAGGCAAAGAAAAAGAAAACGTTATTTCAACATGTATGGCGTTAGGCCCTTTGTGAATTATTTTTTGGAAAAAAATATCTACCACATTTGAAAGGGGGCGTTAGCCCGAGTCCTAGGACACCTCGTACACGTCTCTAGCGTTATTGGTTCGTGAGATATCGACAAAAATCACAAAAAACACATGTTTACCCCCAAAATCGCGTTTCCCAATTTTTTTAAAATTACAACGAGTGGTCCATAGCAAAGAGGACGTCTTCCCGAATCCTTGGACCCATCGTACATGCCTCTAACGTTATTGGTTCGTGAGATATCGGCAAAATCACAAAAAACACGTGTTTACCCCAAAATCGAGTTTCCAAATTTTTTTAAAAATTATAACGAGTGGTCCATAGCAAAGAGGACGTCAGCCCGAGTCCTTGGACCCCTCGTTCATGCCTCTAGCATGATTGGTTCGCGAGATATAGCAAAAAGTCTAAAATCACGTTTTTACCCCAAAAAGACTGTGTTTCCAGATTTTCACCGTTTCGACACCTACATTCCCGTAAAGAGCACGACGAGACGAAAAAAACGAATCCAAGCACGCCCTCCTAGCATGGCTCCTTCCATTCCAAGGTCGCAGGGGCTCACCACTTGCTTTTGTAAGCAGCTTTCCCCTCATCCCACTACTTACAAAACACAATTTTTTTCTATAGAGACTTGAAATTTATTTTGGGGGTAGAGGGGGTAGGGACCATTGATTTACGTCAAACAATTTTTTTTGTAGAGTTCCTAGTTTCCAAAATATGGGATTTTCAAAATTCGAGTGTTTTCAAAAAAACATAAAAAGTAAAAACGTTTTATTACAAAAAATAAAGGTCATAAAGACTGTTCGTTTGAGCCATGGCACAACGTTCTATCATGTTTGGTTTTCAAACTATCGCCTACTTTCGAAAACAAAAAAAATTCAAAAAAAAAATCAAAAATATAACGAGTGGTCCATAGGAAAGAGGACTTCAGCCCGAGTCTGACGACACCTCATTTGTCAAAATCGGACCATGCGTTTGAGAGATATTCATTATTTTAACATGTACAGTCGGGTACAAATAAAATGAGTGCGTTAGAACCCCCCTTACCCCCCTACTGACATCATATCATGATCAATTCGTTGATCTTTATTTATTAGCCTATTTTCTTTTATTAAATAATAGACTTATGGGATCACCTTTAGTCTGTGTGTGTGTGTGTGTGTGTGTGTGTGTGTGTGTGTGTGTGAGTGAGTGAGTCCCTAATACAATCTAAATGGCGGGAGCGATTTTAATCAAACTCGGTAAATTCATAGTACTATGTTGTCCGATACAGACAGTGCCCTTCAAATTTTAATATTTCCCAGCAATCCAACATGGCAGCTGTGCGAAAAAATTCACCGGCATTCTCTAACTCCGAGACTATTGCTGATATCGCCCTGAAATGTTGTACGATAATAGAGAATACTCAGTTGCGTTCAGCTGTTTAATGCTAAAAAAACATGGTAAGTACAAAACCAACATGGCGGCCAAGCAAAGTTAAAGTATATAAAGAGCATTTTCTCGAGATTTAAACAACCGAGCGCAGTGAAACTTGGTAGGATAAATGGCTATATAAGATTTAATATACTGGTTTCTGATTCATAACAACGATATGGCGGCCATGCGAAATTTTACAATGCTATTTTTGCTTTTTGTTTCCTAATCATGCGATTGAAGTAAACGTTTGAATAATAAACCTATGCAATATTCTTCATGTAATGGCCTACGTATAGAACAATCCAACATGGCGATCATTCGAAATATTTCGGCGGTAGCTTGCCACGGTGGGTGAGTGGATAGCGTGTCGGTCTACTAACTCCAAGATTGCAGGTTCACTCCTGGCCGTGGTAAGTGATTTTTGAAAGGCGGCAAAAATACGACACGCATGTCATACGATGTTGGCATGTCAAAAAATCCATTTGAATTCAGTAGGCCAAGTTCATAATGGCAAAATTAATCTCGGGAGTTTCCGCCAACACAAAGTTCCTCATTTCTCTACTAAAAAGTGCTGTAGTGTTCAAGGAGCATAGATATCTAACATCTAACCTCCTTGACTTTCATAGTCAAGGAACAACGAAATTCGACATGCAACCTACCCTCTGGGTGTCAAATAACAAAGCTTGCACCCGGCACCCGAGGCCTTACGATATTATTATTATTATTATTATTATTATTTCGGCGGTTCCCAATATCTCCGAAACTATTACAGCAAATAAACTGAAATTTTGTATGTTGATAGAAGCTATTAACATAACTTCACCTATGGGGTATTCAATAACCTGATGAACACAAATCCAACAAGGTGGCGATGCGAAATTTCAATATTTATATACATGTTTCTCGGAAAATCCTTGTAATAGGCAGGAGAATACTAATGGAAAGGATCCGTAGGATAGCCTATATGAAAATAGGCTATTTAGTTCTTCACGGAACTACTTGTTTTTGGATCATTTTAATATATTGAGCCGATAAGAGGATACGCGTATATACAGTACATCGAACACAACATTTTCACAATTTTTTAAAATGTCAACAGCATTTTTAACTCGTCAATCCTCCCTCTGTCAACACCCTTGTTTTGATTTCCTTTGCCGGACATTCTGTATTGTTCTTGTAGAGATAGCATTATTAGGCATAAATTGTCCTATCCCTCCCAAATATCATGGTCACTAACATGAGGTGGCTCTTGACTATTGTTTTGCTCCCCAATACAGATAAAATCTTGGGAACATTATATCGTAAACAATATGACATCATCAATAAAGATTCCCTTTTCATACCTCCCCCACTTTGGAAACTGCGTGAGGCCGAATCTGAGAGCAAACCTGATCCTTGTATAACAGAATGAATGCGTGGCTGAAAGTAAAGAGGGAGCCATTGGAACCGATAAATCCCCCCCCCCCAAAAAAAAAGTTTTATTGAAAAATATTGCTACGCAAAGGATGAGATTCATGATATTTTATGTCCTTCTTGGGCTATAAAGCATTTTTGATGTATACCCTCCCTCTTTTGGTTGAGGGATAAAAGAAAAAACTCACAATGTTCCCTTTCTGTTATAAGACACCGCTAAAAAGGGACGGGGATTCACAACCAATGGGAACATAACGTGTCAATTTCAGCCCTAGGGGCCGTCCACATTTTAGGTAATCACCTTTTGGTTGATACTTGACCCCCCCCCCCTCCCTCCATGTAATCACCCCTTCCACGATCCCCCCTGTATTACGTATCACAAAGCAATAACTAATATTTCTGATATCGTCACGATTTATCCGCATAAGTATATTGTAACGTGCCACCCCTAGTGGCAAGTTCGTTAACTGGATTACGGTGGGTGGAAGCACAACACAGTGGTCCTTTTAAAGAAATAGTATTTTTATTGCAGGTCTTAGCAAGTTACAGTTCACCACACAATAAACAGATACAAGCAATTAGCTGTCTTACAGAAGCTGCCTCTATGGAGCTCGACTCACCCTTTCACTCACTTAAGCAGTACTGAGTACAGTACTTACAGTACTGAGGTCCATGTCCTCGGCCAGAAGTAACGGCACTCTCCCTCAAGTAAACAAGCCACACTCACTTGTTCTGAATGTACACTGTCTCTCCGTCTGCAGGCTAGAAAAACAGTCCACTGCGTTTCGCAATCCACACAGCACTTCACCGCATGCAATAGCCTCACTTGGGTTTCGCACGTCACGTCACCAACTATTGTCGCACTCGCTCAAAAACACTGTCCTCCCTCGCTGGCGAGGCCGCTAAGTGTAAGAGAGGGCCATGAGCCCTAACTTCGCCACTACCGAAGACATGAAATAAATAAATAAATAAATTTATATAGCAGGCTGGTGACTCAATGAATACTTCTAGAACCGTCCAGGATTCACGGCTTCTCGAGATTTCCATCACTCGCTGGGTCACGAATATTCTGGTCCATCCCTTTTGTCCTCGCAGCCCCGTTGCGTAGGGCGCAGGTAACACACAGAGGCAGAGCATAGCCCGGGGCGGCTGTGACTCACGCTGCGAGGCGACGAAACAAACTCACAGCCGTAACAAAATGAAACAAGCAACATAATGTCAAAGATTCATGGACATCAGTTACTGTAATAAATATAACGCTGCAGTAATCTGAGGTTCTTAGGGGGCAAAAAAGCACAAGAAATATACGATCAACATTACAAAAGTTCTACTTTATATTTCATCAAAAATATTAATTCAACCTCTTTATGATCTGAATAGAAATATTCTTCGAACAAGGTAAGGCTTCTGCTAATTTTGTAAGTACACTAGAGTCTTGATTAACCAAGGTTCCGTGTCAACCGAGCATGAACTGGATGTGTAGATACATTAGTTTTGCCTGTAAGTAGCGAAGTAGGAAGACACAGCACCAGCTGACATCACTATGTTGCGTCGTGTGGCAGTTTGGCGGCCAAGAAACGTGGCAGCGCAATCAAGCAGAAAACTGTAAAGGACTGTTTCAAACATTTGTAATTTTAGAGGTGGGTGTACATTACGTACTGAACTGTGCTTCGTATACTTTTTATGTAAATAATTAGTTCTATTGTATGTTTTGAGCCAATCCAATAATAGTACCGCTTCTTTCATTTATTGTTTCTTATAAATAATTTTCCTTCACCTCTTTCTGAGTATCCGTGTTAACCTAGGATTTGGTTATCCGAGGTGGCTACGGTCCACATTACCTCGGTTAATCAAGACTACAGTAAAACAAAAAAATCACAGTCAGTCTGAAAGACTAGACGTTGTATCATTTCAAATGACGCATGCTACAAATAGCTCTTTCAACAGACTGCATTACCCATTAACTTAGGCTTCCCGCGCGGGCACCTCTTTAAGGGTCACGGGAAGAAATGTGTTTCTTGTACTTGTATTAGAAATGTGTTTGGTTGAATAAAGCGTAAATTGTGTTCTTTTTGATAGCGGTTTTGTGGCCCATCATCCCAGGCAAGCCGGCGGAAACCTTTGCCTCCCTGTCAGAAGGATCATTTGGCCGTAAATTTGAATTAGTGTAAGGATGTAGTATGAGTGTCCAGATTTAGACAATAGCCTACTCCATGAAGGGGTCATGACTATGCCATATATGTTTGTTTAATGCATAGTGTATCTGAAATAAGGGAAGAACACTGATTTACAGATTTGTAGAGTGAGTTTCTGATTTTTAAAAGGTCGCTCGACGCCAGGCCTCTTTCAACAGACTCCAATAATCATTAGCGTCTGGTTCTCGCTCCCCGCGTGAGCATGACGTCACGTTCCCGCGCAGCTGCATGACGTCACTTCCCGCGCGGCTGCATGACGTCACTTCCCGCGCGGCTGCATGACGTCCGTCACCGTGTCCGTGTCCGTAATGCATAACGATGGACCCCAACCATAACGGCGAAGTCAACAGGATCATTTGAAATGATAAAAATGATTCAACTTACAAGGTAGGATTTATGCTAATTGTATCTACCTTGTAAGACAAACAAAACTGACCTTCACGCCTCCATGGTTCCAACTCAAAAGATCTACAATTCGATTTGATTTAATTTTTTGATTCGATTCGTTACGATAAGATTTGATTTGATATGATATAAGATGATATGGTATGATATGGTGTAACATGATGCCATATATGATTTCTTATATGACAGGCGTTTTCAAGCTCCCTTAAGATCCATTCTTCAATTCTGTGGATGAATTGAAATAATAGTGTTTTCATTACGAGCTTTGAGTCAGAAATACTATCATTTTTGGACATAACTGAATAATATAAATAATTGTACGTCCATAATTTATGACTAGGGCTCGGATCTATATGCTCGATAAAATCTCCAGATATGCTCGAAAACCACGTGTTTTATGCTCGATAGATATGCTCGAAAAAAGACATTATATGCGGTTAAATATGCAGAATATGCTCGAAAACACCGTTAAAACTATAGAAAGGAAAGTGAAACGTAAAACCCAATAACACAACTTTATATACGGGCTTTATTTTCTAATTGTATGTATGATACACTGCAATATACTCGCATTCAAGTTTTTCAAGAACATATAAGATAAGTTTTCTTATAAAAGTTACAGTTTAAAAGTTCATTTACAAAATGTTCAGAATTGGCGAGTCAATGAAGTAGATCTGCATTGGTCTGTACAACAAGAATTTTTTCTCTATGTTTTCAGTTTTGAGTGATTTTCTTCAATCAGTCAATAAAAGTTTCAATGACGAGAACGACCTCACTAAACCTGCGGTTCTATTATTCGCACCAGATAGGCTTTTCAATATTTCTGTTTTCGAACCTTAAGGATGGTCAGGGCCTGAATTTGGAGGGGGGAATTAGAAGAAAAACAAACTATTTAGAGGAAAACCACAAGAATATGCATTTATATGTTTCTATTCTGGAAACTGCGGTTTTATGCAATTATATGCACGATAAATTTCAATTCTGTTGGTCCCAGAGAGGTGAAAATACAACCGAAAGGCTTCTTTCAATGTGTACTATTCAGGGGAAAAAATATGCAAATATGCTCGAATCCGAGCCCTAGTTATGAGTAACACAAAAGACGCACACTTGAATATAATTCCATGCTCAGCTTTAACAACATAATTGTCTGATTAGGAATTTCACAGCAACGTTATTATAAAGTGATATTTTCAAGTTAGCATATGGCAATAAATATACGTTACTCGAACCTCAAAAGAAAACAAAATACACTCTAACTTATTTATACATCGTTTCCACAAAATTGGCATTTCCTAAATTTGAAAAAAAAAAACACGTTAATGAAGCTTTATAACAAATCTGGTTTTATTAGTTTTTAGTATTTTCAAATAATTTAGATAATTAACATTTTAGAAATTGTATTGAACCTCAACTTTTTTTTATAAATTTAATTATTACTTGTTGAAAATTATTAGAAACGCTTAGAAAATCGTTCTCTTACCTTTATCACATCACACAAACTTGCAACTTCATTTTTTGTTTCTATTTATAAATATGAATTACATTTTGCTGATGAAGGTCGTAATGTGGCCGAAACCGGTTCATTGGATAACATAAAAATATAATTTTATTGACTATATATATATTTGTTGTCTATTGAATGATATTTGATTTCTTATCTTTATCTTTACTTATGTTTAGAAACATATGTTGAAAGCTATTACCACCAGCAACTTTTAATATCTAAAAAGCACTGTTGCAATCAAATTGTACGAATTGCAACAAATGATGCGATCCAATATATATGAGAGAGGTACACAAAGGACTGATATACATGCGTTCAAAGACCTTCGATTCTTTGTTAGTTAATTAGTTATTGCGGTTTCAAGGGGCGTAACTACCACACCAACCCACGCATTACGATCCTCGATGGGGGGAAAGAAATAATATGATATTCCAGAGTTTTACTTGAATATAGAAGTTGAAGAATTGATAAGAGAGTCAGTCTCAAGCCCAGCATTAACATTTTATCGCGTCGCGTCAGGACAAAGGACTGCGGGAGCTCCATGCATTATTTTACAACTTGCTCCACACAAATTAAAAGGTTCGTGTCTCCTGGAAACCAATTTGAATGGTGAGATCGGCAAGAGCTTTGCCCGCCCTCTTCAATGACCAGATCAATACTCGTAAAGTTACGCCGTGTCGCCTCAAACTTTTTGATCTATTGGTGGCGATAAAATAGGACAAACGAGCTTTGCTTTTCCTTGGGAATCTTGCACAAAGAGACAAATATACAGTAGCTACTTTTATGTTGTCAATTGTAACTCTTCAGTCGGTCCACACGAATTTAGCCAATGACTGGGCGGGGTACAATGTTGATAATATATGAATAATAACTATATAATAATCCAGGGGAAAAATAATGTATTAGTTAAGATCACTCTTATGGGGCAATTAAAGGATTACGCGTTTCGACCTTTAAGCGGTCATCGTCAGATCCTGTTGAGGTTTAGATTTATATTGACTACAAAACAAGTATTTCCGTGAAGAACTATACAACCTATTTTCAAATATCCTACTTATGTTAATTGACTCCACGAACATACAAAATTTCAGTTTAATTGCTGTAACAGATTCGTAGATATTGAGAACCGTCTGAATATTTCGGATGGTCACCATGTTGGATTATGATATATGTAGGTCATAGAGTTATGTACTATTAGATGACGATTTTGCGTAGGTTCATTATTCAAACGTTCACTTCGATCGCATCATTAATACACAAGATATAGAAACTCAATTTTCAAATTGCGTACAGCCGCCATCTTTAGATTATGTGAACAATTGAACTACAGTAAATTAGATGCCAGTGCATTACAATGTGTATACACATTTGCTGTGCCAAGCTTCATTGCGTTTGGATGCTTAAATCGCGAGAAAAGTCTCTTTAAAAGTTTCAATTTCGCTTGACCGCCATGTTCGTTTTGTCGTTGACAGGTTTTCAAAAGTCTCATAGGTAAACTTCTAGTAGTGCCCTTTATCATCGTACAATATTCAGGGTGATATCGGTAATAGTTTCGGAGATATTGAATGCCGGAGAAATATTTCGCACAGCCGCCATATTTGATTGGTGAGACGTAATAAAATTTGAAGGGCACGATCGGGATCGGCCAAAATAGTATAACTTTATTACTGAGTTTAATTGAAATCGCTCCAGCCGTTTAGAAGTTATTAGGGACACACACACACACATACACACACACGGACGGACACAAATACACCCACACACGGACAACAGGTGATCTCTTAAGCCTATTTTGTTCATAAATGAAAATAGGATAAAAATAACGCTGGGATAATTAATCATAGGAGATTAAAATTCCCCACGGTCTGGCTGGGAAGCAAGTCCGCGAACTTTCGGGTGAAAGTCTAGTATGCTAACCAATGAGCCACGGAGTCGGATCCACTGACCAACTGAAGCGTTCTTGTATAATATTAATAACACTAAGTCATATCTTGGAGAGTTTTCTGTAAGAGGTGTGGAAGTAAGCACTCTTCAGCATCCCATTACCTTGTACTTAGAAACACTTCCAATTCACTGTACACAATCTCTTGGCAGACTTTCTCCTACGTTCCACGTACCTGAGTCGACACTGTGAAGGTCTTAACAATCTCTTCCCACACAGTATGATTGTGAGACGAAACTCCCAGCAGACATTGTTAGCACACGGAAACACATTGGTATGCACACATCGCGCCCAATTATCTCACGGTATAGTAATGTAACCTCCAAGATGGATTTCCGCCTGCTTACAGGTACAGTGGTCTAACAAGTTATGTTACAATATTTGTGAGCTTGGAACGAAGATAAAAGAACGATCCCAACCCCCTAACACACAGTACGGTTACCGTTAGAATGATAATACTCCTTATAACGTTTAACGTTTGTATATAGTATGGGTGACACAAAGCTGTCTTCATACTCTATCTCTCACGGCCGCTGACGGAATAATGGGATCTGCGGTTAATCCGTGTGCGCAGTGGCTCCACTGGTAGATGTACGAGGAAATTCGGAAACTTATTTTAAACAAGCCAGTTTTATTTGGACTCTTTTAATGTTGATATTTATAGGGGACTAGCAGTAGTACCCGGCTTCGCCCGGTGGAAAGATGATAATATTTCAGTCTCCTTAACACTCAACGTCATAAATTATATTTATTTATGTATTCATTTCTTACATTATCAAACCCAGTGACAATGTTTATACTTAAGTCACTATGGGAAGGCTCTGTAAAATAATGATCATTCTCGTGATATTTGTCTTCAGTCCGAGTCGAGATATGTCGTTAGCGGTCCCAGAATTCGTGACATCTCAGTCGTAGAAGACTTTATGTGGTGGTGATTAGAAATATAATGGACTTAAAATCTAGGTCATTTACCCCAAATGACGTTGAGGGCGTAACATCTAGGTAATTTGCCCTACTGATCAGGATGATATTGAAAATTAATACATAACTGACATATAAAACAGAAAATAATAGAAAAAGTTATTTTTAGGACTCACATTTCGGGAAAGACTTGATTATTTTTTGCCAAAGAGCTCCCACTTAGATCGCTATCTGGTTAAAAGTTTCGTCTTGTTAAGGTTTAAACTGTACGATAAATGTCTGAAGCAATTCCTCAAAGAGAAGCTTCCAGATTTCGCAGTCGATATATCGTTAACGTTCCTGAGCATCCAGTTGTCTTTTCTTCTGACGCAAAACATCTTCTACATAGTGATGATGAACATAGAAGCGACTACTGGCACATGTAACTTATCAACGAATGGGAATAATTGATACTTTAAAGGAATGAGAGGTCATTTGCCCTTTTGATGAGGATCACAATGAAGACTACTACTACTACTACTACTACTGAACGGGTATATCAAACTTACAAACTAATGGAAATACGTATTTTTAAAATCACAGGCTAGGTAGACTCTGGTGTTGCTTAGTAGTATAATGGACGTAACATCTAGGTCATTTGCCCCTTTGATGAGGATGATAATGAAGACGACTACTACTGAACGGGTATATCAAACTTACAAACTAATGGAAATACATATTTTTAAAATCACAGGCTAGGTAGACTCTGGTGTTGCTTAGTAGTATAATGGACGTAACATCTAGGTCATTTGCCCCTTTGATGAGGATGATAATGAAGACGACTACTACTGAACGGGTATATCAAACTTACAAACTAATGGAAATACATATTTTTAAAATCACAGGCTAGGTAGACTCTGGTGTTGCTTAGTAGTATAATGGACGTAACATCTAGGTCATTTGGCCCTTTGATGAGGATGATAATGAAGACGATTACTACTGAACGGGTATATCAAACTTACAAACTAAAGGAAATACACATTTTTAAAATCACAGGCTAGGTAGACTCTGGTGTTGCTTAGTAGTATAATGGACGTAACATCTAGGTCATTTTCCCCTTTGATGAGGATGATAATGAAGACGACTACTACTGAACGGATATATCAAACTTACAAACTAATGGAAATACACATTTTAAAAATCACAGGCGATGAAGACTGTGGTGTTACTTAGTAGTATAATGGACGTAACATCTAGGTAATTTGCCCTTTTGATGAGGATGGTAATGAAAACTACTGTTGAATTGACACGACAAACTTACAAACTACCGTGATAGAAAGAAATATTTCAAAATTCACAGGCGATGAAGACTTATTGTGTGTGGTGATTAGTGGTATAAAGGGTGTAACATCTAGGTCATTTGCCCTTATGATAATAATAAGGTAATGAAAAATGACTACTAAACGAACATGGTGTAATTTTAAATCTGATATAGGTAATTCAGATTACTACCTTCGATGTCTTCCAAAGTCTGAACGTTATATTCTGGCTTAGGCCTATACTCGATGCGTGTAGTGAAAGAGCTTATCGAGTACTGCTCGGGTCCAAGCTGCACGTAGCTGAGAATATCGCAGATGATGACGATATATGATGACAGACGTTCGGGGGGGGGGGGGGCGGGGGGGTCCCGGTCCTATTCACATTGACCGGTGAATCACTCATTCTTTCGTAACACTACAGCGGTTTGAGCAAAGACCCTGTATGAACATCAGCATAGTCAGCAATAACAGGTAACACGGCGGGGTCTGGACATTTTTCTCATGTCACCTCGCGATGAATGAGCAAGCTATTCTCACCCCTGCCCCCTCTTCCCCCTTCCACCCACCAGGGTCACAACTTGTGGGACGTGGGTTTGCGACCACGGGACCCCAGCTGAGTCCGGCATTGCTTCTACTTACTGGTGCCGGGCACCTTTCAGTTCTCTTTCCTGGCAGCCTCCCTTGGTCAAACTCTTGTTCTCTTCCGACCCCGATGGTATCAGGTTATCCGAGGCCTAGCGACTCTTTCACTTTCCCGCCTTAATTGGCCCTTTTCTAATCATTCCTGATAGCCTCATTCTTTTCTTAATATCTCATATCTTCTGCTCAAGACCCTCAAGGAGGCAGGGTGTGTGTAGCCCTGGTGCACCCTGGATAGTGCTACATCCTCAAGGGCTCATGGCTGGTGAGTTCAGGAGCTGGCAACCCTGAAGGTTTCCTGAGCGGGTCCGGTTTTACCACTTTTTTCCATTGCTTTTGGGACGGACCCTGTCCACTTTCCGGGAATGGAGTGGTCTGTCCGCAATTTCAAGCAGACAGTGTTACTCGCAGGGTACCAAAGGGTAAGTATACAAATTTTGGTTCTGATCGGTGAAACGGTGTAGATTTGGACCAAAGGGCCTAAATGCAGAGATTGGGTTGGACTGTCCGAAATTTCAAGTGGACAGGGTTACCTGCAGGGTTGCAAAGGGTAAGTATACACATTTTGGTTCTGATCGGTAAAACGGTGTAGATTTGGACCAAAGGGCCTAAATGCAGAGATTGGGTTGGTCTGTCCGAAATTTCAAGTGGACAGGGTTACCCGCAGGGATCCGAAGGGTAAGTATACAAATTTTGGTTCAGATCGGTGAAACGGTGTGGATTTGTATACATAACAGACAGACAGACAGACAGACAGACAAACATTGAGCTTTATATATATAGATAGAAGATGAAAGAGGAAGTTCAGAAACTTATTTTAAAGAAGCCAGCTTTGTTTGGGCTCATGTAAACTTGCATTTTATGATATGATGATGATAATTGTTGTTGTTTTAAGGGGCCTAACATCTAGGGTATCGGCCCCTAATGGTTTAGGTCGTAGCGAAAAAGACAATGAAATGGAGACCATAACGGACATTATGCTGGACTGAAAATACTTACAAAATGGAACTCTGAAATGACTCGCAAAATGTACAGTGGAAATACTTACAACAGATAATTTAGAAGGAAACTACTCACAAAAGAAATTTAGATTGAAAAATACGCACAAAATGTAATTTAGGTTCGAAATACTTACAAAATGCAATTGAAATTGAAAATACACATTACAAGTTAGATTGAAAAAGGCCGGTTCAGATTCAAAATACTCACAAAGTGCAATTGGAATTCAAAATGCTTGCAAAATACAATTGGAATAGAAAATGCGTACAAAATGCAATTGAGGTTCAAAATACTTACAAAATGCAATTGAAATTGAAAATACACAATACAAGTTAGAATGAAAAAGGCCGGTTCAGATTCAAAATACTCACAAAGTGCAATTGGAATTCAAAATGCTTGCAAAATACAATTGAAATTGAAAATGCTTACAAAATGTATGGTAGATTCAAAATACTCACAATATGTGGAAGCCCGCGATTCAAAATACTGTACTGACAAAATGGAGTTTAGATTAAAAATACTCTTACAAAATGTGGTTGAGATTGAAAATACTCACACAATGTAATTTAGAGAAAAACAGGGCGGGAATCTTAAAGAGAAAGGGAACTATAATGAAAAGAAAGAAGGCTGATCCCTAGAAGAATGAGGGTTCAGGAAAGATGAGAGAAGGGCCAATGAAGGTGGGAAAGGAAGGGACTCCCTAAGCCTCGGATTCCTTAACACCGTCGGGGTCAGAAGAAAACAAAGAGTTGATCTGGAGAGGTCGACAGGAAAGAAGACAGAGGATACCGGCACAAGTAAGTGGAAGCAATGCCGGACTCAGCAGGAGTTCCGTGGTCGCCAACCCACGTCCCACTAGAAGTGAGCTCCTGGGGCGACGTTGAGGACAGGACAGGGTAGGGCAAGGCATTGCGTCTCAGATGATTAACTCGGGCCTGACTGATGGTAAATTAACCTCGCCACGTTGTTACAGCTTATCAAAGAAGGGCGGGGGTTGCTGGCAGCATTGATGGACACATAACAACAAGGTAACACAGACCTGAAATTAACTTCTGCTTTGAGATAACCCCTCTGTACCGGGAGCTAACATGTTCACTGTCACTACTGAATTACAGACTCCCGCTTGATGAAAAACTCGAATACAACTGGCAATGTTTCTATGATGAATACGTGAACAAGCCCGTCATTTTCTCCGCATGAAATTACATTTGTCATATCTGGAACAAAATTGTTGGGTTCTCAAAATATGTTCCACTCATTTCTTTAACATTTTGTATAGCAAGATAAAACGATTTTGTATTATACTATTGGTTTTTGTTGGATAATAATCTCCAATTATAAAATCCGCTTTGTCAAACACTAAGAAGTTCAATAATTAAATTAAAACGTGCATGTTTCGGTATACAATGATATTCAGCGTTGAATGAATAATAAAAACAATCTTATGTTAACAAATACCAAAGTGAAAATGGATAACCTTACAAAAGCATTAGAATGTAAATAAATAAAAGTTCACAAAAATTTTAAAAATAGAAACATGTAGGCAACAATTTAATTTATTTACTAAACTTCTTTGTGTCTGACCTGGCAGCTATTACTGTATAATACCATAGTCATAAATGTTAATGTCTATGAATTTTTGTTAGATATTCGAAATTATGGTGCCTTATAAAGGTGAAAAGATAAAGGAAACAAGGAACTTCTGTTACCTAGGAAGCAAAATAACCAGTGATGGACGAAGCAAAGAGCATATTAAAAAGTGGGATGGATCAGGCAAAGCATTTCTACAGAAAGGGAATCTGCTGACATCGAATAAAGATTTAGGTATTAGGAAGTCATTTTTGAAAGCCTTTGCCTGGAGCGTGGTGGCGCTCTATGGAAGTGAATCTTGGACTATTGATGCAGCAGAAAAGAGGAGAATTGAAGCGTTTGAAATATGGTGTTACAGGAGAATGATGAAGATCAGATGGGTAGATAAGGTTACAAACGAAGAGGTATTAAGACGTGTGGGAGAGGAGAGATGTTTCTGGCGACTGGTAATGAAGAGAAGGAAGAATCGAGGACAAGAACTGTAGGGGTAGACCAAGGTTAGAATATGTTAAATAGATTTCCTCAGATGTAAGGTGTGCTAGCTATGTAGAGATAAAACTATTATCTCAGGACAGGGATGCGTCAGCTGCATTAAACCAGACTGAAGACGCAAACAACAACATAAAAAACCTCATTACACAGTACCTGGCCATAATACATAAATCAAGTAGGCTACCGGTTTTTCTACGTGTTTTGCATTTCTCTATCCTCTGATATCCGAATTTGTTTCCATTTCACATTATTTTCTTGATCTATTCCACTGTACTTGCCTATTTGTTGCCTTATTTCTGTCTGTAAAAGATCGCAATTACAAAAACAAGATGTTTAGTAAAGAACATATAGCCTACTTTCTCCTAAATGCATGGGTATTGTTATAACTCTTTGTCCTTTTCAAAGAGTATAATTGAATGTTGGTTGTAGTAGCTTGTTGAAATACTACGTGCTATAGGGATATTAAACATGAATATGAGGTGCCCTTTGCCAGTGCTACCTCTGTACCAAATTTCGTTCAATTCGGTTTCACCGTGTTTGAATTGATAGGGGGAATCGATTTGCACACATACTTGGCCACAATCTGCAAACTATTGGGCTGATGTTCTTGCAGTTTGGTCTGAATATGTTTCCCACATAAAGATATGGTGTTGCAAAATTTAGTAGAGACTAGATTATTAGGTTGGTCGTAATTACATTTTGGCTTTTAACATTTGGGTGGCCGCGATTACGTTTCCGTCAAGATAGCGGTGATATAAAACATGACATTGAGGTGCCCTTTGCTAGTGCTACCTCTGTAGCAAATTTCGTTCCATTCGGTTCCACCGTGTTCGAATTAATAGGGGGAATCAATTTTGACATTAAGATGGCCGCCATCCGCAAACTATTGGGCTAATGACCTATTAGATTGGTCAAAGGATGCTCCCTCCATAAAGGTATGTTGTTTCAAAGTTTGGTAGAGATCGGATGGTTATGTTAGTCGTAATTTGATTTAAGCTTTGAACATTTGTGTGGCCGCCATTACGTTTCCGTCAAGATGGCGGCGATATAAAACATGACACTGAGGTGCCCTTTGCTAGTGCTACCTCTGTACCAAATTTCGTTCATTCGGTTCCACCATGTTCGAATTAATAAGGGGATTCAATTTTGACATAAAGATGGCCGCCATCCGCAAACTATTAGGCTAATAACCTATTAGATTGGTCAAAGGATGCTCCCTCCATAAAGGTATGTTGTTGCAAAGTTTGGTAGAGATCGGATGGTTATGTTAGTCGTAATTTAACTTAAGCTTTGAACATTTGAGTGGCCGCCATTACGTTTCTGTCAATATGGCGGCGATATAAAACATGACACTGAGATGCCCTTTGCTTGTGCTACCTCTGTACCAAATTTCGTTCCATTCGGTTTCACCGTGTTTGAATTAATAGGGGGAATTGATTTTCACACAAAGGTGGCCGCCATCCGCAAACTATTAGGCTAATGTCCTATTCATTTGGTCAAAATATGCTTCCTCTATAAGGGTATGTTTCTGCAAAATTTGGTAGAGATCGGATGATTAGGTTAATCGTAATTTGATTTAAGCTTTGAACATTTGTGTGGCCGCCATTACGTTTCCGTCTAGATGGCGGCGATATAAAACATGCCACTGAGGTGCCTTTTGTTAGTACTACCTCTGTACCAAATTTCGTTCCATTCGGTTGCACCGTGTTCGAATTAATAGGGGGAATCGATTTTCACACAAAGATGGCCGCCATCCGCAAACTATTACGCTGATGACCTATTAGTTTGGTCAAAGGATGCTCCCCCCATAAAGGTATGTTGTTGCAAAATTTGGTAGAGATCGGATGATTAGGTTAGTCGTAATTTGATTTAAGCTTTGAACATTTGTGTGGCCGCCATTACGTTTCCGTCAAGATGGCGGCGATATAAAACATGGCACTGAGGTGCCTTTTGTTATTACTACCTCTGTACCAAATTTCGTTCCATTCGGTTGCACCGTGTTCGAATTAATAGGGGGAATCGATTTTCACACAAAGATGGCCGCCATCCGCAAACTATTACGCTGATGGCCTATTAGTATGGTCAAAGGATGCTCCCCCCATAAAGGTATGTTGTTGCAAAATTTGGTAGAGATCGGATGATTAGGTTAATCGTAATTTGATTTAAGCTTTGAACATTTGTGTGGCCGCCATTACGTTTCCGTCAAGATGGCGGCGATATAAAACATGACACTGAGGTGTCCTTTGCTAGTGCTACCTTTGTACCAAATTTCGTTCAATTCGCATTCACCGTGCTCGATTTGATAGGGAGGGACAGACATTCAGAGTACACACACTCACACACACACACACACAGACACACACACACACACAGACTCACACACACATACACACACACACACACACACACACACACACAGACTCACACACACACATACACACACACAGCCAGACACACTTTTTTCGCCCTGTGTTGATCTCATAAGTCTACTTTCATTTTTTGCAAAAATCGAAAGTAGGCTAATACTAGCCTCTTTTCCAGGGCGAGGCATAACGAAGATTATGTCGAATGCTCAAATAACTATGAGCAGTATAAATGAAATGTTCTTTTTTTAGCAAAGAGCAACCACAAATTCACTCTTATCTACAATACAGATGTAATCAAAAACCTACAAAAAGCAAAACTACTCACCAAAACCATTTGAGTAACTCCAAAACCGCTACAAAAAATGACAACAAACGCGGAGAAGAAGAGTTATTCATCTTTCTTGAACGATAATCTCGTATATAGCGTAAACAAAGCTATCAACAGATAAATGCAATACATCTGAGAATGATCATAATAATCTGGCCGAATACTGATATATTTTGTTTTAACAGCATGTAGTAGAAAATTGTTAGTACATCCAACCATATTTTCTCCGAGTTGAAGCCCAACAAATGAAGAATGATTCTAACACAATGGGCCAAAAGGAAGAGAATATCTGTGTTTATGCAAGATGTTTTAATGCTTATATTCTTCATTCTGTCTGATGAAGGGGAAATAAATCCCCGAAACATGCAACACCTAACTACAATATTGTATATTTTGTATTGATAAGGTTGGCATCAAGTTGAGTTATAAAGTGTATTTGTTTACAGGGTTATTCAAAGCAAGGAATATATTTCAAACATTTAGGCTTCTTCCAAACTACAAAATATAGAAACACAATTCCAACGTTCCTGGAAAGAGAAAAGTTCAATTTTTACTTAATGTTATGCTTTCAATACGAGCACCGTGAGTTACACGACAAATATCAAAATGGTGCCTCATTTCTTGCCCCACAAGAATCAGCTGGTCTCTAGTTATCGAATTCACAGCTAAAACAATTCGATGTCACAGACTTTCAACAGTGTCAGGCACAAGGGGGATAAAACACGGTCTTTTACGTAACCCCACAGATAAATATCACACGGAGTGAGGTCTGGAGACATGGGAGGCCACTGGCGATGAAGTTGATCTACTGCTCCTCTCTTCCAATCCAACGTCCTGGAATGGTGTCATTCAGGTAACATCAGACGTGGAATAACCAGCCTTTAAGCATTTCTAGATAGGTTAGTCACAGTTTTCTCCATGAAGAAGGTAGGTCCATAATCTTCATTTACAGATATGGCACAGAAGACGTTAATCTTCGGTGAATCTCGTTCATGTTCAAGTCGAACGTCGTTTATCCAGATGCGAAACATCCAGAACGTCAATTATCCGGACGAGCAATAAGAAAGTCGGAGCAGCGCGCGCTTACTGTTGTTATGCGGAAGTGCGCGCTTCCTACAGTAGTGAGTCGGTTCTCGTTTTCAATTGTTGTCTCCTACCGTTTGTTTGCTCAATAATGTACAAGTACCACGTGTTACAGTAGGCTATGTTACTGTGCGTACTGTACTGCATTGAATGAATGAAAATCCTCAGCCTGCTTCCAGTCTCCGACCGGGTCAGGAATGGAATGAATGAAGCCCCCATCTAGCGGCGAGGATATGAATTGTGCCGGCTGCCGAGGCCTGACGCACTCTTCTGGGGCAATGATTAAATGAATGACAGATGAAATGAAATGATAGTGGAGAGTGTTGCTGGAATGAAATTTTGACAGGGAAAACCGGAGTACCCGGAGAAAAACCTGTCTGCCTCCGTTTTGTCCAGCACAGATCTCACATGGAGTGACCGGGATTTGAACCACGGATCCAGCGGTGAGAGGCCGGCGTGCTGCCGCCTAAGCCACGGAGGCTTCTCGCGTACTGTACTGCATTACGGTGTGAAAATTACGTCTACGAGTGGCAAAAAGGAAAAACGAAATCGCAATGTTTCATCGATTGAGAATAATGCAGACATCATTAATGAACTGGATAATTGTGAGAGTGTGCAGTGTCTTATGAAAAATTACGGTGTCGGAAAATCCACAATATTTATGATTTAAAGAACCGAAAACGTGAAATTCTGAATTATGCATCGAAGTTAGATGGTGAAGAAGGGTCTAAGAAGAGAAAAACCATGAGATCAGCTACGGATGAAAAATTGGAAGACGCGGCGTATTTATGGTTTATTCAGACAAGAAGTTAGGGATATCCCATTTCTGGACCTTTGTTGGGTGAGAAAGCGTTGCACCTAAATGAGAAGCTTGGTGGTTCTCCCTACGTTTGATTATCCAGAACACTTTCGGTCCGGATAAACAAGGTTCTATAATTGCCTTCGAATGTTCACTTGCCAAAATTCTAAACGTTATGGCGATTAACTGTACCGAAAAAATGAAAAATGGATTCATCAGAAAATAAATAATGATTCACATTTTACACTTTAGTCTGTCCAGGAATGTTGGAATTGTGGTTCTACCTTTTGTAGTTTGGACGAAATAAGTGTTTGAAATCTGTTCCTTCTGTTTGAATAACCCTGTATTTACTGATCATCACGGCCATAACATCATGGCTAATACCATGCGTTTTTGAAGAAGACACGCCGGCATTATCCCTCCCTATATTATTCTGCTAAGGTGCCATTTCAGTTTTGTACCGAAAATATGTTCCCATATGGGGTACCTACAGGTTCAGCATAACCCAGTGTGTAAGCGAAACGCAATCACTATTTAAATGCCTCACAATTAAATAAATACATTAAAACATGTATATTTACAATGAAATAATGAAGGAATGCAACACGGTAACCATGGTAACAGAATCTCTCAGGTCCATCTGTTTCTGTAAGACGAAATGCAATTCCAATTATTACATTACTGTGAAAGTTTCCAGACGGTTATAAGGTTATCACTGACCCAAATTAAGCTGTAAAATTCATCAATACATACAGTATAATGCGTTTAAGGGGGTCAAGGGGCACTCTAGAATTTTTTCACGCAATTTTCACGTGTGAGTGTGGTACGAAAGGTCTTTTTCACCCGACTATAAAGGGTCTCCGAAAACCACATATAAAGGCCTTAAATTAACAGTGTCTGTGATATTCCCAGAAAACTAACTTCGCTCTGATATACCTATGAGAAGACACGCCGGCATTATCCCTCCCTATATTATTCTGCTAAGGTCACATTCCAGTTTTGTACCGAAAATATGGTCCCATATGGGGTACCTACAGGTTCAGCATAACCCAATGTGTAAGCGAAACGCAATCACTATTTAAATGCCTCACAATTAAATAAATACATTAAAACATGTATATTTACAATGAAATAATGAAGGAATGCAACACGGTAACCATGGTAACAGAATCTCTCAGGTCCATCTATTTCTGTAAGACGAAATGCAATTCCAATTATTACATTACTGTGAAAGTTTCCAGACGGTTATAAGGTTATCACTGAACCAAATGATTTTGCTATGTGTACTATTTACAACCACAATATTCGCGGGCGAAGCCGCGACGGGTAATGCTAGTTGATATTATTCCCTGATTTCAGCCAGTCGATTGCTATGCACATAACGCAGACTATCACACAATCTACTCTGATTATCCAGTGCATTTGAAAACCAATAACACGTGTGCTCGCTCCGGGTGGGATATAATTGTATTGCATCTGTTTGCTACAAGATTCTCCTATTTGCGGTTAATGCACGGCATACCACTATACGAACACGATCGCACAATACCATTACACCGCCTTAAGCATACCAAACCACACATATACAGCTGGAATTTCTGGCAGAGCGACATTCGTCTGCTAGGGCTCAGATTCTCATAACATTCCTAAAGACTGCCAGCGTCAATACCCAACATACCTGACAAGCAGTGAATCTTGCCTCGGTTCAGTTTTCTAAGCCCGGCACTACACTTCAATCGCCATGGAAGGCCATATGGAGCATTCCTCCAACTCTCTATTTTCCATGTACATAAGATTTGCAATTAACCTTTTAAGGAGAGGTATGACTGAATTTTTCAACAATCACAGTTTTCATAATAACATCACCTAATTTTTAGCCAATTTTCAATTTATAAAAAAATATGATTATGAGATCACCTTTTCTCCGTGTGTGTGAGTGTGCGTATGTGTGTGTGCGTGTGTGTGTGTGTCTCCCTCTATTAACTTCTAAATGGCTGGAGCGATTTCAATGAAACTAGGTAAGGTCATAGCACCATTTCGGCCAACTCCGAACGTGCTCTTCAAATTTTATTACGTCTCACCAATCCAACATGGCGGCTGTGCGAAATATTTCACCAGCATTCAATATCTCTCAAACTATTACTGATATTAGCCTGAAATTTTGTACGCTGATCAAGGGCACTAGTAGAAGTTTATATATGTAACTAGCAAAAATTTATAATGTACAAAACCAACATGGCGGCCAAGCGAAATTGAAATATTTTAATAGACTTTTCTCGCAGTGAAATATGCTACAGTAAATGTTTATACATATTGTAATACACTGGCATCTAATTTAGTTCAATTGCTTACATAACCTCAAGCTGGCGGCTGTGCGAAATTTTAAAATTAAATTTCTATGTCTTGTGTCGTAATCATGCGATCGAAGTGAAAGTTTGAATAATGAACCTAGGCAATAAGTTTCCTTTAATGGTACATAACTCTATGGCCTATACATATACCAATCAAACATGGCGACCATCCGAAATATTTAGACGGTTCACAATAACTACGAATCTTTTACAGCTATCAAACTGAAAGTTTTTATGTTCATAGAGGCTATGAACATAAGTTCACTTAATAGGACTTTAAATAACCTAGTCAGCACAACTCCAACATGGCGGCGACGCGAAGTATAAATATTTAAATGGACGTTTCCCGCGATTTAACCATCCGAGTGCAGTGTTAATTCACTGGCATCTAATTTATTTCAATTGTTTTCATAACCACAAGGTGGCAGCTGTGCGAAATATTAAAATCTCGTTTTTACTTCTTGTGTCCTGATCATGCGATTGAAGTTTGAATACTACACCTACACAATAATCTTCATGTAATAGTACCTAACTCTAAGACCTACATATTGTAGAAAAATCCAACATGGCGACCATCCGAAATATTTAGACGGCTCTCAATATCTACGAATGTATTGCAGCAATCCGACTGAAATTTTGTATGTTGATAGAGGCAATTAACATAAGTACGATATATGAAAATAGGCTGTACAGTTCTTCACGGAACTAGCTGTTAAGACTTGCATAGAGAGTTGCTGGCATCTCTTGTTCTAATAAGTAGCTTCATTAGTTGCCTCATTTTAAATGATCTTGTCGACTTCGTCGTTACGCTGGGGTCTGGCGTTACGTTACGGTGACGGGACGAAATGTACCCAGATGCACTGAGGTGTGTGACGAAATAGTACCGCTTGGTGCATGTGCTCCCCGTCAATCTCTACTTCGTAAGTATAAGACAAAAATCCCCGATTCTTGGATGTCACGGGTAATCTCGAGAACCACTGGATGGATTTTGATGCGGTTTTCACCATTCTGTGAAGGATATCTCGAGGAAAGATTCTGTAGAAAAAATGTATGCATGATCAAAGGAAGCCAAGCAGTAACGATTTCAGAGAGAAAGTCGAAAACAAACTTGGCGTCCGTGCGCTTCTTAAGCTTACGCTGGGCAAACCGTTAAAAATATCAATATACTATGAGCGTAAGAATTGGTTAGCATGAAAAGTTCTACAAAAAAGTCCGCGAGAGCATATCTCTATCTTCAATTCATCGCCCACTATAAGTGTTTTTAGACTGGATGGAAGGGGCACGTCCCCGCGCGCTCTCGTGAGCGTGACGGCATCTTGCACGCTTGACCTTGCTTTACCCTTGGTTTGCACTTGCCGTTCGCGAGTAATTTGAAACAAGGTAAAGTATTATAAAGCAAGGTAAGTATTATGCAGATAATTTTCTAACATGTCAAGGGTCTCGGTTCGCTCGAAGCCTCCAGCCTTTCTAGCATTTTTCAGCATTTGTAGCATTTAAAATGATACAAAGTCTAGTCGTTCAGACTGACTGTCACTTTTTGGGTTATTGAACATTTTTGTAAGTAGTCCCATAAAAAAGGCCTTTGTATCAATGTTTTTGTTTGACCAAGCTGATTATAATTCTGCATGTAGTAAAGATGTATAGAAACAATATTTGATCTGGAGATGGTGTAATTTTCTTCCTTAATCTCAAATTATAATAGCCTCCTTGTCAAACACTTAAAGAACGATTAATATTTAAATTAAAACGTACATGTTTCGGTAAACAATGATACCCTCGTCAGCGTACATTGAAATAATAAAAGAATCTTAAAATCCATGTTAACAAATACCAAAGTGTAAATGGATAACCTTGCAAAGAACACGTTAACATTTAAACAAAATAAAAGGTCACAAATGGTACATAATGCAACGAGCCTATAATGGCTATAATTAAGACACGAGTATTTTTTATAAAACGAGCGTACGCGAGTTTTATAATTTCCATACGAGTGTCTTAATTACCATTATAGGCGAGTTGCATACGACTGTTTATGTTCGACGATAATTATAACTTTATTATATGTTTTAACATAAATATTCATATATATCTGTTCAGTCACTACAGTAGAATGTTGTGATCGGGTGCTGCGGTGGGTAGTATATCTCTCTTGCCCAAGCTCTCTGGACAACCGACGCATGCGCTCTGTGTGCTTCAATACCATGTTCAGATTGCGCACCAGTATTCAGTAAAACTGTCACTGAAGTCGTGTCAAAACCACGCGCTGTGTAAAAATTGGTTTTGGGGATATTAAGGTACCGGTACAGTGCTATTTCTTGTCTCATATTCGCCAGTTTATTTACGCGAACATATGGACGGTGCGTATTCCATGTCGGTAATTTATTATAGTTCGATGTTGTGTTTATGTCCGACATGTTGGATTTTGAATGCATGCGCGAAGGTATCGTTACCTAATTGGTCAATGAACGAGTTCTGATTGGCTGGAGAAACTGTATCATAATGAAAAACGGTGTTATAATGACCATCATTATGATACAGTTTCCTAACACATAATAGTGAGGGTCGAACATAAAATACATTAAAGAAGCATCAGGACTAGACAGCAGTGCCAATGTAGAAAGAACCACCAAACTCCATAAGGCGTACAGACTGACATGGAATTACTATCGCGCAATGCAAAATTACGACACTACAAGACAGTTGTATTGCCGGAAGCTTTATATGCCTCAGAAACCGTATACCTGGGTGGCCACTCTAAAATTGCAGACTTTGAAAAACATGAACGGAAAATTCTCCGGAAAATGTATGGTCCCACGAGAGAAAATGGAATGTGAACAGTGGACCTCTACTCCTTCACTGATAGGTTCACTGATGCCGTAAGGAAGCGACGGATGAATTTCTATGGCCATGGCTACAGAATGAATAGCGACAGACTAACTAAGAGATTATTCAGAGTAATCAACTCAAAGAAGGTCAAGATAAAATGGCTAGAACAAACTAAGATGGACCTCCAAGAAATGAATATCACAGACGACATCATAGACAAACGTGGGGTTTTTAGGACAAAAGTAGCCAACCTTAAATTTAGGGAGAAACCCATACGATAACTGGTAGGAAGTGGTCGACAGAACGTAAGATGCAACACAGTGCATTCATGAAGAGATTTTGGGAGGATAAGAAGGCGAAAACCACCAGGCCTGCCAACTAACAAGTTCAAACGTGCTCTTTGAATGGGCATAGCGACGAAAGAAGAAGAAAAGAAACAAGTTAATACAAATCTACCTTAATAGATTGTCTATATTATGCTTCTTCATTATGGTTCAATCTAATGAATTGGATCTCCTGTTTATTGCCAAAAGATGTTGTTTCCACGTATAAAGGAATTGGTGAAATGCGTAACAATTTGTGACTGATTAAGTTAAGTCCCTAACCTAGCCAGTAAATCTACTGACACGACTCCCTCACCTTTGCGCACCCTGAAATGCCCACTGGCTGCCTCAGGATTCGGTCCAGCAACCTTGGGCACACCAAGCGAGAACGTTACCGCTGAGCCACGCTGGTCTATTTTGCATTCAGTTTATATATCATGACACCGGTCATTTCGTTGGTATGTAATAAATTGTATTTAATGTATCATCTAGATCAGTTCCGTGATGAATGCACATTAAATACATAGAAGAGTTGTACTCATTTATAAGTGGACTGTCACGGCTTTAGTGACTAAATTACGTAGTCAATGATCACAATAATGAATAGGAGGCAGGGTTGCAATAATATTATTCAGTGAGTCACAATACTCCTCTCGCGTGTCAAGAGGAATACTCACGATGACATGATGAGCTTGACGGTGCTGGGTCACGCACAGTTGATGTGCACAATTCACCCGCTAATCTTAGATGGTAACATTCACCTTACAAGACGGAGTATCTCCCCCGATTTTAGAACAATCTCAATGAAATGGAAGTGAAGACTTCAATGCTGGGAAAGCACTCCAGATTAATTAATTAGAGAATTCATTACTTAAAATGTCGGAGACCGTGCCACGCCAAGGGAAAAGCAGGTTCCTAATCCAGATCAGTTAATAAAGGGTTCGCTTTACAAAATAAGATTAAGTTATGGTAATTCACTTTGTTGTTGCTGTTGTTGATTTCGGTGATTTGCGACATCAGGGAAATATCACACTCGGGATATCCGCTGTCACCCCCAGGATCCAAACCTACGATCTCTGGACTTGTGCATGATTTAACGAGCACGGTTACGCCGCGGGAATATTACCAAAACAAAAATGCTAGACACTACGCCAATGAAGGAAATTGGAGAAACATTTAAAGTGGGAGTGAAGATTCAAGGAGAAATAATTTCAACTCGGAGATTTATTGATGACATCGTCATCTTGGCCGACACGCCCGAGGATTTGAATGGGGGTTTGAATGGTATGGATTCCGTCTTGAGGAAAGAATTCATGATGAGAATTAATAAATCTAAAACAAAAATATTGAAATGCAGCCGAAATAAATCAGAAACCTTTATGGAAATCAATTTGGCAGGTGACAGGCTAAAGGAAGTAGGAGACTTCTGTTACTTATGAAGCAAAATAACCAGTGATGGACGAAGCAAAGAGGATATAAAAAGTAGGTTGGCTCAGGCAACGAAAGCATTTCTACAAAAAGTGATCTGTTGACATCGAATATAGATTTAGGTATTAGGAAGCAGGGCCCTGCGTAGCTAGTGCCTGTAGTATGTTCTATCCTGCTGCTCCCTTACGGGCAGTCTAAGAAGTAAGCCACAAGCGCATGACGTCATGTCCTTGCCAGTCCCCACCTGCCGCTCGCTACATGTGCGAGCGAGCTGTGTATAGTATGGCGTAGTGCCCTGCAAGCCTGGCAAGTGCTTTTAGGGCCGTATGACCTAGCCTCACACTCTCAGCACTGTCTACGCTGGAACTCGTCAGTTCAGGCGCGCACGGCCAGCCCGTACCGACATGGTTTCGTAAAGCCGTTCTTATCTTCCCTTCATATTATTATTATTATTATTATTATTATTATTATTATTATTATTATTATTATTATTATACTATTAATATTAGCAATAAAATGATATTGGGTACTAATAGACTACGTCACACACTGTTCCCGAGTACATTGAAAACGAATTCTCTATTATTGAATGGATTCATTGATAGCAAAATTAGGTCATTTATACTTAGGCATACCCAAACTTGATGAGTGATTTAAAAATGTAGATGTTGATCCTCTCGCTTAATCGAAACGTAGCCTACCACAAGCTTTCACTTATCTTTGAAGCCTATCGTCATCTCTAAACGACCTGTTTTGTTATGCCGAAGGTTACTTCACATCTGATGGTGGGGTCCAGCATAAATCTTGTATCCTTCTTATGGCCAATAACAATTATTATGCCCATTGTATTTTTGCTTCTAACACGAGAAAGACACGAAAACATGGATCGCGTAACATTTCTGAAATGTTACATCTGCATCTTAGATCTATTTCGGTGATTCCTAACGTTTGTAGTAAATCCCCTTCTTAATTATGTTTTTTGAACGTGAGCCAGGGTATCAGGCATTCCACAGTGTTTGCAGTATACAGAGTCCTGGCTACGCCCATGGAGGTCTCACACAAGAGAATCCTTTGCTTCCACCTATTTGTACTAGGCTACTCCCTTTCATGTCTACTTCTGGATTAGTCAATCTCCATAAAATATGGTGATTGGATAGTTTCTGTACTTTCGCAATCAACCTGCAATTTCATTTTGTGTTTACCCTAGATCCGCTTCAGTCTTAAGTATCGGTTATATTCCCTTGGTTCCTAAATAATTAATCACCGTCTTCATCGTTATCACCATTTTCATCATCATCACCGTCCTGACAACCTCCTTCGTTGTACGAGCACAAATTACGCACTATGCCATCATGTCTTCAAGCAATGCATGCTCTCTCTGGTACAGTCTCCCTACATGATGCTTAGCCTACTATACTTTGGATGTTCATTCACTGAAAATTGCAAAATTAGCTTCGAGGTTTTCCTATGCCCAGAACTTAGAATGCAATAAAAATCAAATGTCTTAAATACCATATCTGGATTAGCCTAGATATACATATGCAATTGGATTAACTCATGAGGGCTACTTGTAGCATTGGCCTTTGAGAATATTTTACGGAAGCTATTCTAACAACTCTACGCAGTGATGTGCTCTCAATTCGAATTGCAGAGTAAGAATGTATAAAAAAGAAAACTCGTGCCCACTGGCCTGGCGCAAGTCCTCGAAATGAGCACCGCTTAGATGACTTACGTATCATCGATACAATTTCAGTACCCCAAACCGAAATTCAATTTCGTGGCAGGACAGGGAATCAAACCCGGACCACCGGGGCGACAGCCAAGAACGTTAGCCGCTACACTACAAGGTGGTCTCTTTCATTGTCAGCGCAATCAATTGCACGATACCATGTAATTTCTTCACTGGGCGAACTATAATAGTACACATTTCTTCGTATTTTTGGCATTACATTGCCCCTGGTAAGTTAGGAAGACGTTTCGCATACCATAACCATAGCGTTTAGAAGAGAAAGTGACACGACTTGTGGAGTTTGTATGGTCCTGCCACTAGGTGGCTCTAGCGTCGGCTAGCGCTGAGTGAGGACGGTATCAATAGAAGCAGTTGAATGTTACTTTTCAGTAACTGAATGTTATCAGCTTACACTACGTTGTATTAGACAAGATGATCCAAATATAAAATTCTCCGCACTGAGTATATACAACGCTAACGTCCGTTGTGTTAATTATGAAACATCAGATTGCGTCATAGGTTCATATAATAAGGAAATAAAACATTCTGACGGGGGTCAAAATGTAACTGAATGTGTGAAAATCGTAAAGCTACAGACCATTCACTACTGCACAAATAAAGTAAATATAATATAATACAGTATAATGACAAACTCACCCATATAACTTATAGCTCTCAGTTGTCCGAAGCTTTGGACAGCTTACGCGATGATTTTCCAGACTTAGAAGTTGACTGCTCTTTCCTAATTTCTTTCGTACGAAAGAAAAAGCGCACTTCATGAAATGAAAAACGAGTTTTCCAATAAGGTCCAGTTTATGTTCCATACACCATCAAAAAATCACGGCCCTAAAACAATCTCATCAATGCTGTCCTAACACTCATAAAATATATCAACCCACAAATTTGAAAGGGAAGATAATTCCGTTTCAACGACTACTTCGACCTGTAAAAGAATGTTGAAGACACTGTCAGACGGTTGAGTTAGGTAACTAAGGGCATTTATTGTGCCAAAGTCCTTTATATTAGTGAAAGTTGCAGCTGTTGTGTCTGACGGCCTTTTCACTTTGAAGGGTTGTTGCACACTTCACACAGCTGATCCCTTTCCTTAGTGCTTGACAATATACCCGGCTAGATAGTGTGGGACTGCACCAGGCTTCAAACTCCATCTCTTTCTCGCCATTTCGACTGTCTTTCCTTCTATAATGAAAGTGTCCGTTTTTATAAGGAAATTATCGGAGCAATGTTTGTCACATAGCCTGCATATGACTTACTTGACAATTTAATGTCTTTCCTCGGAATGACCTTAGTCCATTTAAATAAATCATCTTCGGCTTTTGGAGGTCTAAAAAGTGCCTACCTGTTGTAGATGACTTGTCGTATCCAGATCGGCACCCGGGAACAAAACAACACGGCATATTCACTTACACAGTTTTGTTTGACGAATCTTACCAGGTTATAATTCACTCGACAGCACAAACGTAAAGAAATAAGTGAAAAGGCTTACAAATACTAAACACACCAGTGTCATAACGTATGTATTATTTCACTATCGCTTCTTGATCGCATACACTTTTCAACACCAAGAAATAAGGACTAAACACGGCAGCATTTCCATGTTTTCAAACTCGCGAGCGCTTAGAAAGTGTCTCCAGCCAGCCACAACCAACCGCTGCGCAGTCTACCGGCGGGCGCAGCAACTACCCATACTAAAGATACGGCAAACTCGGGAGTCGGCACACTTTCTCTTCTAAACGCTATGCCATAACCCTAAAGTCGAATAGTTCCAAGAACTAACAAACAAAACAGTCTTAGGCACTCCACCGAAAGAAATACAGACAAGCTGGTAGAACGATAGACAACATATTTTGTAATTTTTAGAGCAAAATAGGCTAATTGTTATATAATGAATAGCACTCTTGGTCTCGATAGCGTTGAAATAATAAATATTGTCCTAAAACTTGAAGGTTTGAAGGATTTCGTGTCTTCTTGCTTATTTTGCCGTATATCTTATGTGTAGGTAAATTCCACGAGGTATTGTTTCAGGCCATGTTGAATATAAGAATTATTTTTTTATTTTTATCGTTTACCCTCCAGGGATGGCTTTTCCCGCGGACTAAGCGAGGGATCTCACCTTTACCGCCACTGGTAGTGTCCTGGAGCTTGGGACTCTGAGTCGGGGATACAACTGGGGAGTGTGACTAGCACGTTGCCCAGGCGGCCTCACCTGCAAAGCGAACAGGGGCCTGATGAAGAGATGGGAAGAGTGGGAAGATTAGGCAAGGAAGAGGGAAGGAGGCGGCCGTGGCCTTACGTTAGGTACCACCCCGGTATTTTCCCGAAGACGAAGTGGGAAACCACGGAAAACCACTTCGAGGATGGTTGAGGTGGGAGTCGAAACCACTCTACTCATTTGGACGACCCGAGGCTGAGTAGACCCCAATCCAGTCCTCATACCACTTTTCAAATTTCATGGCAGAGCCGGGAATCGAACCGTGGAATTCCTGGGTGGCAGCTAATCATGCTGGCCACTACACCACGGAGGCGACTAGAATATAAGAATAAAAGACATAAATGACCTTAGATTGCGACGGAATATCTTTCATTTTAAAATCCTGATGAATTTACTAACGCATAAAAAGATGGTATATTGGCTTTCACGGCCGGTGAATCTAAACTCAGCATTCTTCTAGGTTTGTGCCGTGTCTTGTGTGGGGTTTCGCCTAGGACACCAAGCTGGCTCATCGGCGGGCTCTTGGTGTCCCCGCCCGGACCCCCACAGGTGTGACGAACTGCGCGCCACCTCCCTTTATATTAGGTGCAAATGCACCACTTGACTGCGAGAACTAAAAGCTCAAGCAGCCTTAACCTCCCTATGAAGACTTCCAAAATGACGGTATATTGGCTTTCACGGCCGGTGAATTAAAACTCAGCTGAGTTTTACTAACGCATGTTTCTCGAACTCACATATCCCTGAAGAGCATCAATCTAGTCATTTGGTGAATTCAGAATGTTGTTATTGAAATACAGTTTTATAGTCCTAATGTAGTTTTTTGGGTTCTACCCATAATTATTCCGGTTGCTATGAGGTAGGGGATGTGGTGAGACAGTTTCCTTGTGGGAATGATTTCATGACGCCAATCTCATGAGAGGAGTTAATGACAAATAAAATTAATGAGGTAATGTATGAAGTGTCTTTCGAGTTTGGAGAAGTCTGACCATGCACGTTAACGTGTTTAGCTACCTCGGCTGGTTTGTGACATTATGTCAACAAATTAAAAAATGTATTTTAACTCTCCTGATTCCGTACCGGCCCCTGATTCTATTTTAGGACTATTATATCTCGCTGCACCTGCTACATCACCCAAAAAGTATGCAAATTTCTGTATCCTTGCTGCAGATCTGGTTCATGTGCGTCCAAATATCATGTCTTATATGTCTACGGTTTGATTCATTAATGTGTGACTCTCCCACTATGCTATTTTTGTCCTCCCCACGTTATGAGCACGGCAGACCACACGCATATGCCACAATGTTGGCTCTAGTACGCCTAGTGTCCAGGCTCCGCGCTCAGTACTAAACGTACTTCAGTACCCGGTCAAATGGACAGTGCTTGTGCGACTAAGCGCTGCAGTGCTAGTGTGCTGTCGTGCTGCACTGCTCAGAACTGGACCGAGCAGGGCTGCGCTCGGCCGGCACGAGTAAATTTCTTGTTAGCACTGCTTCACCTTGCCCATTGCACGGCCCTGTTAGGAAGTCATTTTTGAAAGTCTTTGTCTGGAGCTTGGCACTCTATGGAAGTGAAACTTGTATGGAAGTGAAACTTGGACGACTGCTAATGAAGAGAAGAGATAGGTTGGTAGAAGACATATTAAGTCACCCAGCAATAGGAAGCTTAATTATGGAAGGAAGGGTCGAGGACAATAACTGTAGAGGTAGACAAAGGTTAGAATATGTTAAACAGATTGCCTCGGATGTAGAGTGTGGTAGCTATGTAGAGATGAAACGATTAGCTCAGGACAGGGAGGCGAGGAGTGCTGCATCAAACCAGTCAAAAGACTGAAGACTCAAAAACAACAACAGACTGTACACCACGACATGGTCCTTTACGATACGAAATAAATCCATATTGTATGTTTTGACAACCAATTTCATAATGTGTTATTAGCCTATTTTCAATTTTGAAAAAATAGGCTTATGAGATCACCTTTTGTCCGTGTGTGTGTGCGTGTGTGTGTGATTCGTGTGTGTGTGTGTCCCCCCCCCCCCCTAATAAAATCTAAACGGCAGGAGCGATTTCAATGAAACTCGGAAAGTTCATAGCACTATTCCGGGCGACCTCGACCGTGCCCTTCAAATTTTGTTACGACTCACCAATCCAACATGGCGGCTGTGCGAAATATTTCACCAGCATTCAATATCTCCGAAACTATTACCGATATTACCCTGACATTTTCTATGGTGATAGAGGGAACTACTATAAGTTCACTTATGTGACTTTTGAAAACCTGATAACTACAAAACCAACATGGCGGCCAAGACAAATTGGCGACTTTTAAATACACGTTTCTCGCGATTTGACCAACCAAACGCAATGAAACTTGGTACAGTATATGTTTATATACATTGTAATGCACCGACATCTAACTTCGTTCAATTGTTTACATAATCACAAGATGGCGGATGTGCGAAATATTTCACCGGCATTCTATATCTCTGAAACTATTAGCGGTATCTCCCTAAAATTTTGTACGGAGATAAAGGGCACTACTGGAAGTCCATCTATAAGACTTTCAAAATCCGGTTAAATACAAAACGAACATGGCGGCCAAGCGAATTTGAACATTTTAAATAGACTTTTCTCGCGATTTAATGTTCCAAGCGCACTGAAACCTGGTACAGGAAATATTTATACACATTGTAATCCACTGGTATCTAATTTAGTTCAATTGTTTACATAACCTCAAGATGGCGGCAGTGCGAATTTTAAAATTAAGTTTTTATTTCTTGTGATGTAGTCATGCGATAGAAGTGAAAGTTTGAATAATGAACCTACGCAATAATTTTCCTTTAATGGTACATGACTCTAAGGCCTATACATTTAACAATCCAACATGGCGACCGTCCGAAGTACTTAGACGATACTGAATATCTACGAATCTATTTTAGCAATCAAACTGCATTTTTAATGTTCATAGGGGCTATGAACTTAAGTTCACCTATAGGACTTTAAATAACCTGGTGATCACAAATCCAAAATGGCGGCGACGCGAATTATAAATATTCACTGGGACGTTTGTCGCAATTGAACCATCCGCGTGCAGTGAAACTTGGTACAGTAAATCCTTATACGAATGTTAATCCACTGGCATCTCATTTATTTCAATTGTTTCCATAACCTCAAGATGGCAGCTGTGAAAAAATTTAAAATCTCCTTGTTACTTCTTGTGTCCTAATTATGCGATTGAAGTTGGAATACTACACGTTCACAATAATCTGCATGTAACAGTACATAACTCTAGGACCTTCATATATAAAATCCAACATGGCGACCATCCGAAATATTTAGTCGGTTCTCAATATCTACGAATCTATTACAGCAATCAAACTGAAATTGTGTATGTTGCTAGAGGCAATTAACATAAGTAGGATATATGAAAATAGGCTGCATAGTTCTTCACGGAACTACTTGTTTTTACATAGAAGTTGATTCCAGCCGTCTCTACAACGAACCGGCAAATCTACGTAGTAAGTAATCAGTATCCACGGTGTGACCCAACAACCATACAAGAGGTATGATTATGACCGATGTAACTCTACTTACAAGGTTGCCTTTTGTATACACACGTCTGGATCTTTCGCAGACCTTAATGAAGGTGCATCAATACCGCGAAGAATTTCTCAAGTTCTTTTATCGCGTCATTACTCCGTATTTCAATTCTCATCTGAACTTCGTTAAAATGCGCAACGCAACCTGTCTAAGCAGGAAAAATATCATTAGACTTCACGACTAGCCTTTCATAACACAACCAAACTTAAAGCGGACGTACGGGAAGATAAAAGATTCGCGAGGCTTTCATACAGCCGCTCCCAAACTAGGGGTGGGGGAGTCGGGAGGAGAGGAAATCTTTGGAGCGTCGAAATCCTCTTGTCAAACACTGTCAGTGCCGCCATTGTGTTCGTGACTGCGTGACACGCATACAATTCATACGTATGAGTCGTAAATTATTAGTGCGAATTCATCTAGCTCCATGTACCGCGTGTCGCCGATATTCACCCCCGATCAGTCAGTTGGGCTGCATACTTGGCAGGAGTAGTTCAGGGTCACCTTGTGATACCGCGAAGAGTTGCTATTTAACATTCTCTCGGTGACAGTGAATTTTCTTATGTTGAAATTGGTCTAGTATTTAAAAACATCGTGTCGCAGATATCCACCGCCGATCAGTCAGTTGGGCTGCATACTAGGCAGGCGTAGTTTAGGGTCACCATGTGATACCGTTGTTGCTATTTAAGATTATCTCAGTAATATTTCGTGAATATCCTTATATTGAAATTAGTCGCAGTCTAGTATTTAAAGACTGAATACAGGTGATATTCTCTCCTGATAAAATACAGAATACGTAACACATATTTAAATGGATCAAGGGCCCAAAGTTTACTCCCTGACCCGAAGATCGAAAAACTCTACGCCATCACAGATATTTTGGTCCTTGACCAGCAAAATCGTTCATCGAAGACATCTCTTGTCAGATCTGCCTCACGAGGCTGAGTGCACCCCATTCCAGCCCTGAGACCAGAATTAAATTTCTTGGCAGAGCCCAGAATCGAACCCAGAACTCCGAGGCGACAGCCAAGATTGCTAGCTGCTACCAGAAATACAGTTATTTGGAAATAACGCCGCAGAGACGAAATAAATTTAAAATTATTAAGCTGCCCTCTTCCTTTATGGGCAGTTTAAAGGAAACTGGAAACAGCAGTGTAAAAAGTATAGCCGTTGGAATCACTAAATTCCCTGCTTACAAAAACATACCTGAATCGGGAAACTGACAGTGGTGCCAACTAAACAGAAAGTAGGTTCAAAAATCAATGACCTTCTTTCTGAACTCTTCTTTTCATCCGAATTTGAAATAGAGACGTATACAGTTATGTTTCTCCTGTGACTGGCTGAGTGGCACAGCGGCAATGTTCTCGTCTGCCGCGCCCAAGGTTGCTGGCACATTCAGCTGGCATTTGGGGCTGCTTAAATGCGAGGCAGCCGTGTCAGTAGATTTTCTGGTACGGTCGGGGCAACATTCCGGCAATCTGGCATCGCTAAAAGTCACAGTAGTGAAAAGGGACGTAAATCCAATTACATTAATATTAAAACTCAGCAATATTTCTAGGTTTGTGCCGTGTCTTGTCTGGGGTTTCGCCTAAGACACCAAGCTGGCTCATCAGCAGGATATTGGTCTCCGTGGTCCGACCCCCAAGGGAGTAGCGAACTGTGCACCACCTCCTTCCTTATGAAGCTCACGTGCGCCTCCTAACTGCGAGAGCTAAAATCAAAAGCAGACTTTCACCTCCCTAGAAAGGCTTCCAAAAAGAAGGTATGTCCGGTCTTACGGTACGGGCGGGGAGCACCGAGAGCCCGCTGATGAGCCAGCTTGGTGTCCTAGGCGAAACCCCACACAAGACACGGCATAAACCTAGAAATATTGCTGAGTTTTAATTCACCGGCCGTGAAAGCCAATATACAGCTTTTACATTATTATTGTTTCTTCTACAGTATTGTGTCTGTTTTAATAAATACAGAGAAACAATAAAATAGCCTACTTTATTGTGAAAATATACCGTACTGACACGTATCCAACGCTTGGTAGTATGGACTACATGATGATTAGTGTTAATAAACAAGATATTCAGTAAAGAACATATAGCCTACTTTCTCCTAAATGCATCGGTACAGTTATAGCTAGAGTTCCGGATTTTTGGTTTTAACGATATCCACGAAATATTTCAGCACACACATATATGTTATCAAAACGATATATTTACTGTAAAGAAGCCTTTTTTTTAAATTATTGTAGCCGCAAAATATCGCGAAATATGTTATTTTCACCCTAAAATGCTAAATGCCAACGAAACGCTGGTAATAAGATAATTTTTAAAAATGTTCACCTTAAAATTACTTGAAAATAGAAAATAAGAAACCTTAACAATATAAACGTTTCATAAGATGCGGGATAATGAAGTCCCTTCTCAGGCAGATTGGTCAAGTCCAGAAAACATGGAGAAAATGCTCTGCATAATTTTGGGGACAACATACGTTTCACGAGTTAGATAAGGACTATGGTAGCCGTGGAGAAGTAACTGTTAGGTTAGGTATTGAACACATATTTATTTCAGTTTAGTTCTTTCGAAAGGAAAAAACAAAGAACTAGAATAAATTGCTTGTTATTCCTCCAAATGTTTGTATGGTGTTCATTATTTAACCAAATCCGTGCACCGTACACTTGGTTATTAAGCACACTCACACCTCGCTCTTGTTATTTCACCACTATGGATATTTTATTTCACCACTTTGAACAATTCATTTCACCGCTTTGAAGCCTTTTATATTGCCATAAATCAGGGTCCCTAGTTATAGCTCTTTGTCCTTTTCAAGGAATATATAATTGAATGTTGGTTGTAGTAGCTCGGGAAATACAGGGAGCGGCAAAAAGATCTGACGGTTTTTAAATCACAACAACACAAACATTTTAAAAGATACAAACTCTTCTATTGCTTATAACAGCAAGGTGTACATGTCAATTAATGGAAAACATGAAAGAACAATAGATTTTAACTTTTAAGATTTGAAGATAACGTCTTTCAAATGATGCCCATCTTTTGCCATGCATTCTTCCAGTCTTGCACTGAAGCTTTGCATAGTCATTAGGCTTCAACTGCTGGACAATAACCATTTTATACGGATGAAAATGCAAATCGAAACGCAATATTCGTCTCACTGTTCGATCAGAGCGAGTGAGACAAGCTGTGGAAACCAGTCCACGGCGGCCGGCTCGTAAACAAGCTGCTGCTTTCCAAATGTCTGATCTGTACCAAATTTCGTTCAATTCAGTTTCATCGTGTTTGAATTGATAGTGGGAAGGACAGATATACACACTCACACACGCGATTTGCACACATACACATCCGCCATATTCAAACTATTTGGCCTTATAATTTCGTCAAAAGACGCTTCCTACATAGAGGCATGTTGTTGCAAAATTTGGTAGAGATCAGATGATTAGGTTAGTCGTAATTTGATTTAAGCTTTGAACATTTGGGTGCCCGCCATTACGTTTCCGTCAAGATGGTGGCGATATAAAACATGACACCAAGCTACCTTTGTAGCCAGCGGCTTCGGTGGCGTAGTCGGTAGCATGCTGAACTGCTGTGCCCAAGATAGAGGGTTCAAACCCGGCCGAAGTCGTCGGATTTTTTAAGAGCGTCAACATC
Source organism: Meconema thalassinum (assembly GCA_946902985.2). Lineage (NCBI taxonomy): Eukaryota > Metazoa > Arthropoda > Insecta > Orthoptera > Tettigoniidae > Meconema > Meconema thalassinum. Next base: position 515,572,724 of record OX336393.1, on the reverse strand, counting down.
CTTCAGTATGCCTTCCTTCGGAGGGGAAGTACAGTCGGCGGTCCCATGTCATAGATTTATGGCATGTTAAAGATCCTTCCACAGACTAAACTTGTGTGAAGCAAAATTTCTAGAGTAGATTTCATTAGAACGCTCCATCAAAGTTCCAACGTTCACCACTAGGTATCATTGACATCTGGTAGCGAAAGTTGGAACTACTTGAAATTGAACGGAACGTGTAGCTCGCCCCATGGGTGTCCGCTTGAAGCAGCTACAGCCTCTGGCGAGCCGAACATGTCCTCGGACACTCCCGGCACTAAAAGCCACACGCTAAATAATAAATATAAAATAAAACCTCTGTACCAAATGTCGTTCAATTCGTTTTCGCCGTGTTTCAATTGATATTGAGGGGACAGATATATGTACACACACACACACACACACACACACAGACAGACTGACAACTTTTGCCCTGTGTAGATCTCATAAGTCAACTTTCATTTTTGCAAAAATCGAAAGTAGGCAAAAAATTCCACAAATAACTGAAAATATATCACGCCGAAATTCAAAAGGAGAAGTTGGATGGTTGGTTGGTTCCTCAGTTTAGGGGCTGCGACTACGCGGTCATGTAGCCCCGTGTACTTTGGGTGTGTGTACAATCTGTCAGATAACCGGTGTTAATTGTGATGGCTGTATTAGTGTGTGTTGTCCGTTTTTAATTCAAGTAAGGACTGCAGACATTCAATTTTCAAGTAGTTCCTACTTTCGCCACCAAATGCTACCATCCACGACACCTAGCTGTGAATTCGGCTACTACTAGATACCATCGCAACCAGCGCCTGGTGACGAACATTGGAACTTAAGAGCATTAATCAAACCTAACACACCTTCACAGTTTAGTTAGTGGAGGGTTCTTTAACAAGCCATAAATCTATGACATGGGACCGTGGACTTTACTTCCCCTCCGAAGGAAGGCATACTGAGGGATTTTTAACGTTCTTAAAAATCCAACGACTTTGGGGACTTATAAAAATCCACACCATGTTCTCCTGACAGCAGAATAACTCAGAGAAAAATATAGGCTAAACACCGGCGGGGGCAGCCAAAACTCACTATTCTCGGTGATGGACGAAGTCACGAACGCACGGCTGCATTCCCAACACGCAAAGTGAACCAATATTACAGACAGGTAGCTTAAGACAACTGGTGCACTCAGCAAACAACACTATCAACAGAAGTTTTCAAGTTCAAATCACAAAACACACGCAAACTTATTCCCAAGAGAAAATTAGCTGTTGTTAAACTGTTTCAAGCTTCGTGTATTGGCTGCACTGTCAGAGTGAGACTTCCCCCAGCTGTGATAGGGAGATCCCCTTACCTCACGTGAATCAGGAAATTACCTGACATGACAAGACTGGCGCAGGAGGGGAAGAGATGGGATTGTCTGACTGCCGGACGCACTCACGCACACTAGAAAATAATGAAAAGAAGGCGGTAGACAGAACAGGGAGGGGGGATAGCGCTTGCTGATTAACTGTGCAGCAAAAGTAAAGAGAGAGAAATATAATGAGCAAACAGGCCAAGCAAGGGAGGGAATCCGCTTATCATTTCTGGTGAGTTTATTAGCGAGATCTACATCTTTTGTAAGTAAACACTCCGATCGCCCATTACCATTACCCTTGGCTCCCTCGCCAAGAAACACAGCTGCAGATTAAACCACCGAGATCATTAATTAATATTTATTCAGAATAAAATTCTGAAATTTTGCGTAACGAGAGATACAGGATTGACCTATGCCGAGGAAGACTAGGGGAAAAGTCTTGTCTTCAACCCTGATATCTCTGTGTATCGGTGGGACTGACTGTACCAAACAGTCAGGTGGTGTTGACAAACTTAAAGGAGACAGTGTCACTTCAATTATTAACCATAAAGTCGATTCAGGTGCAACTTAGTATTCTATATTCCTTAGCAGATAAGGGAATAGGTCAAAGAGGGGATCAGAATTCATAATATTATTTGTAAATATTTAATATACATCTTAACGATTTTTATTGTATGTTTGTGCCCGACATAAATATTGCACAACAATTATACACACGTTATGATTTATGAACTTGATCATATGTTTTATTGTATTTTCATATTGGCAATCTATTGACGTCCGAAACGGGGGAGGAGCTTACGGTCAGCTGTTTGCAATATGGCGGCAATATAGTGACGTGAAGTAATTGGGTATGCGTATGTTATGGCTTCTAATTTATGATGGCAAAATACTACATATTTCCTTTCATTGATAGAAATATTTTTATAATCAATTTAAATGCAGTGCCTAATTACTACCAGTTAAAAATATTACTCACTTGTAGATAGTTAATTTACTGTCTGCTGTTACATATATGAAGCCTGTACTTGGGAGCCTAGCGGTATCGATGTTTTTATTGATTTCACAATATATATATCTCACATAACACAAAGGACGACTCCCTGATAATAAATTGAATCAAGCAACCCTGAATTTGCATGCATGTTTTGGGTTCAAAGAAGCGTTGCTTGGGATGCTCAAATCATACTTCAATACTGCAAATATTGACCTACATACTTGCTGTTCAAAGGCAAGAATGTTAATTTATTAATCTCTTGTCACAGTCAAGTTAAAATGGAGACATCCTCTTTATTAATATATTTAATTAAATATTTAAAATACAGATATTTAACAAAGCTGGAGTCTCCATTTGAACTTGTCATAAGCAAACGGAACAGATCAAAAACTACACTTTAAGCCAAACCAAATTCACTCCTCAGCTCGACATAAACCATAATACCAATTAAAACCTATACAAAACATACTCTCCTTACTGTTGTACAACTTTCAAACCAACTATTCGCACTCAAAACTGTAAAACCCTGAAATGGGAACTAATTAAAGTTAGAATAGCCTAGGCCGATCCTGTCTCCTTCTACATTACCGCATATGTATACTTAACATCACTATAACTTCAAAATTACGGCTAAGTGACCTATCTGCCTGAGTAGTATAGGTGTTGCCGGCCTGCCTGGGATGATGGGTCACCAAACCGGTACTTAAAACTAAGATTTTACATTTTAATTAACTAAATTCAACAGTAGGGAGATCATAGCCAAAAACACAATTTAAGTCAAATCATACCTCAATGACCTACATACTTGCTGTTCAAAGGCAAGAATATAAATTCTCTGGCAAATTAAAGCTAGGAACAGCATTTTTCTTAAGTTTTCTAACCATTTGGCTATTGTCAATCGGAAGAACCCCTAAAATAAGTTTACGAAGAGCGGATTACATTCTATGTACGGCACAGAAGTAATAAGCTATAAGTTTATCAGTATTTTTGATGTAGCTAAATCCATGTGAATACAAATTAGAGACAATAACTATCAATAATCAACAGTACCGGTGGAAAGAAGTCGTCTTCACAAAAATGCAGACTGCACACTGTCATGTAACATGTAACACGTTTTCCAATTGACAGCGCCGAAGCCCATCTTTCTCTCTGAACTTTTTGTACAGGAAAGTAGTGAAGATATTTCGTAGCCGTTTTATACGATTTGCAACCGTATACAGAGCAGTACCTCCTCGAATTTGACAAATTTCTTTCTGTTTCCATCACGACGTCAATGCTTCACCATCTAAATAAATCTCACCAGTCACAATGTTACAGCTTCAACATTCTGCCGCGTGGCTGCGCCATCCAACTTTTCTGTCGTCAATAGAGCGTCTCAACCTTAAAATACGCTGCCGAAGTCAACGTCACTTCCGCTCCGTTGCTAAGCAACTGGACCAATACAACATGGCTCCCTTGTAGCTTGCTTCAGTCTTTGAGCCGTCATTATTTCCTATTTGTATCGTATAAAACTGTACATGCATGGATGTCCAGAGGCAAGAAAGCATAGTAATTTAACATAGTTGTCCAATAAAGTTGTAAAATATTGCGTACGAGATGCACATTACGTCTTCGAGCATAGGTTGTAGAGATGCACATTACGTCTTAGAACATAAGTCGTAGAGATGTGGCCTACGATATTTACATTAAATTAAGTGAAAACATGAAAATATAACATTTCTGGATATTGTGAATCACGTCCTGCATGAATAACCAATACTACGGAAAATAAAGTTCCGTAGGCCCTACCAGAAAGTGACGAATAAAATGAACTTAAGGTCGATCAATGCATAAGGGAACAGTTTAAAATATTTGGATGAGAGTTTAGGCCAAATCTCATCAACAGCTATAGAAGAAACAAAGACTGCATTTCAATACAATTTGTGTGTTTACCACAACGCCGCGTTTGTCTGAAAACGAATCAAATTAACAAAGCCTAACCTGTGTGCTGACTAACAGGTTAGAGAAGTCTACAATTAAGGCCTATCGTCCTACTCCTACTTCATTCTAAATAAAAGGGCACTTTTCCTATCCTAGCTCTAAATATAATCACAACAAGACTTGCCACTCCATCACTTCAGAAATAAGCAGTATCCATTGGCTTGAATAATGTCACTATACGGTACTGTAACTTTGTTGCAGGGTGTAGGCCTAGGCTACTGGTAGGCCTACATGACTGTTTTCTGAAAGTACAAACAATAACATATTTAGGAAGAAATTTTCAGTCTGGGATAGGCCTAATTGTTATTTGGAAACACAATTCACTGCTTAAATAAATTAATTGAAAAATCACCACTCAGAAAAGTTGTAGGATAAAATTTATCGGTGTTAGTGAATCAGCTGTAAGGTTATGTAGGTTGCCGTTTATAATACTTATAGTACAAACCATATTTAATTACAACACTCCCCACATGAACCAAAACCCCTTTATGTGACATATATGTCCTAAATATCTCTCTATGTTAGATATACTCTATCCACTAAATGATAAATATTCATATTTTGTAGTACCCGCCATGCAATTCTTGCCTCAGGAGTGAGGTCAACTTTATTCATACTATCTCGCAAAATTCTCGTACTTTATCCATAAAATTTCACTTCTATTTTGTAGCTCCAACACTGTAGATGATCTTCACGGGAGGCGTTTGCTTATTTCACGCGTATTACACATTTTTATCCACAAAATTCAAGACGCTGCGCAGCGTTAATGCAGCTTCCTATGTATAAAAAACCTAGCAACCAGTTGTTTGGGTCCAATGTGGCTGCGCCCATGCGGTTGCTAGGCACATCACTTCGGCAGCGTATTGGCAACTCAAACTAACACATGGGGCGCTGAGGTCGGTCTGGATAAGTAGGGTAAAAATACTCAATAACACGCATTTGATATGGAACACTTTTTATTTTTCGGTTATAATCAATAAATGTGGTCCCTAAAATAATGACAGTGTTATTTTCAATTGGATATATGTATAAATGTGCGATACACGTGATCTAATTTGTGTGTTCTACTGGATTTTATGTGTCAATTGCATATTATCAAGCATCGGTTGTCTGCTGGTATTTGTTTTTGTGCAGTTCGAGTCATGGCGCTGTTTCGTTTAAAAGCTATATTTGAGTTTGCTCACTGTACCATAGACTCTAGAAATTATTTACAGCTTGGTAGGGCGAAGGGATGAGTTTAACATGTATTAAAACTCGGGGTAGACAGGAATTGCTTGATTTCGATGGTAGGTTTTAACCCTGCGAAGTCAAATTAGGCCTATATGACTCTTAGTGGAATCGCTCGGATATCGCAGAGCGAGGTGATTGCGGTTGGTAGGGTTATTGGAAATGAACTAGGGAGCGGGGAAAGATACCTGACTGATGAAGCTTGGCTGTCCTAGGCTGGTGTAGGCATGGCTGTCTTGGTACGGCTTGGCTCGGCGAGACTGTGCTTGGCTGTCTAGGTGCGGCTTGGCGTAATAAGCGAACAACCCGTCCTGTCGTCAGTGTAGTGGTGAGTGGTCCAACCCGCTCTTGTTGCCTGTATTTATTTGGGATCGTCACCTTTCGGCCTTTGCTATTTGCATCTTTTGGAAAGTGAGGAAAACGTATATACGCAGCCCTCTTATACATCGATTTACAGCCGTAAACTGAGCAATATACTTTGATTTTACTCATTTTGCACTCTTATCAACGAGGAAAACTTATTAGTTATGTATAAACACGAAGAATTTACCACGATCTGCTTACCAATACAAGGCAGCATATACAAACAGTCACCACGTGAGAAATGTACCCTACTTGGTAGGTTTCTCATTTTTACCGCTAGATGTCATATCAGATAGCTGGAGTTGCCAATACAGTATGGAATTAAATGTAGTAGTTGCCTCTCACTCGCACTCCTATGTCCTGCAATTAGCTTCGTCCTCTTCCACCCCGGCGATGTTGCCATTTCCCAATAATTGAAAGTGACAAATCTAAGAAACTGTTTGCGTGGTCTTATAGAGAATTTTCCGCTCTTTATGATGATGTAAAAATAAAAGCCATAAATAATTAACACATGGCCCAATTTTCACAATTACGATATTTTAGCGCGAATCTATATTTTGCAGATATAAAACTTATCACGACATAGATAATGAACTAATGATCGCAACAGATCAAGAATTTATTTTTAGATTGCCTGATGTCGGTAGAAGATACTCTATTTCTCAGGGCAGTAATTATTTTCATAGTAATAAAGTTATGATTTTTTTTTCTTAAATGTTACTTGAAAAATCTGAGATGGTATCACAGGAAAGTCACGTAGCGACAAACTTTTTTGCTATTGATTTTACGTTGGTGACTAAGCGAGAAGAAATGTTCATTAATATGTGCAAAAGTTTTTAAAATAAACCAGAGCTCGATATCAGATAGCATTCATAAGTTATCGCACTTATTCCTCCCGCCCAGCGCTGACGCTGCGTACGTTTGTGTACTCAGGCGCCAGTAGCTCCCCGACTGATGGTGTGAAGTTAAACTGTGAAATGAAGTGGTCCTTGTGTTCTTTATAAATTGTCCGCCTCGTTGCGTACCGTAGTGGCTAGCATTCCTGGCTGTCACCGTGCTGTCACCGTGGAGGCCCAGGTATGAATCCCGGCTCCGTCAAGAAATGTAATTCTGGTCTGAGGGCTGGAACGGGGTGTACTCAACTTCATGAGACAAAACTGAGAAGAGGCGGGTTCGATTCCTACCTCAGCCATCCTCTAAGTGGTTTCCATGATTTGCCTTTGTTCATCGCGGGAATAACATATTATAATATTATCATATTCATGAATAATTGAAAAATATAAATTGATATAATGTGTGTATTAAACTCGTGCTCTGAGGTTCGGCGTATCATATCTAAATATTGTAGCGTTGTTCGCTGCAAGGTATGAGCTACAGTTATATACAACAAACAAATATTTTGGAAATTTCCCGAGTTTTGCGTAAAAGCACGCCTGTATACGAGTTATATATTACATCATCTGCCCGCTCTTGCAGAACTTTGTATATGCAGTAGATCAAGCATCAGCGCGCCCTATTTAATGCGTACTGTCTTTTAAGGTAGAGACGCACTATAAAAAGAAATACCCACAGATATTTAATGAATCTAATACATTTTAGTCATTTTTAAGTATTTTTAAAATTAATATTTATTAATTAAATAGCACGTGCGGATAGCGGATAAGCTGCGGATAATATTTCGAATAGATTTGCGGATAGTTTTAGCCTACTTTTGATTTATGCAGTAGACATTACACAATTAAGCGTTATATTGTGCATTTAGCAAGGGAATATATATATCATTAAAACAAAGTTCTCCAACGGATCTGCATGAGTGACATCTACTAGCAACCAGTTGAACTATAGTATGCGGGAGCTATCCACGGCCTACTAGATGCGAGCTGCGCTCTATACCGGCCAGTTGGTGAACCCATGCTAGCGGTGTTATTTAATTGGATTTTATTAAATAATTTTAGTTTTTGCTAAGATCTGCGTCTTTCGCGTTTCTTGCTATTTCGCTATTTGCTTTTGCTTGGATTGTATAGGATCAATAGAGAAGTGAGAGAAGCCAGTCATGGAATTACCCTCTCTGTTGACTTATGCCAAAATACATTTCTTTATACCTGCGCTTGCCTGCTTTGGTATATCCGACGACTAAGTAAATACTATAATTAGCCACTCGCTCTTTCACATGCCATTACTTAGAGGGACAAAACTCAGTCAACTCAGGATTGAGCCGTGTCTTGTGTGGGAGTAGCGAACTACGCGCTACCTCCCTTTTTACGAAGCGCACCTGTGCCTCTTTGCTGCGATAACTAAAAGGTCAAGCAGCCATAACCTCCCTATGAAGGCTTCCAAAAATATGGTATTTTGATTTTCCTGTCCGGGCGGGGACACCTAGAGCCCGCTGATGAACCAGCTTGGTGTCCTAGGCGAAACTCCACACAAGACACGGCACAAACCTAGAAAAAATGTTGAATTATATTTCACCTGTAGTGAAAACCAAAATACCATCTTGCGATTCACACACAGCCTAAGAGAACGAATCTCCCCTCAAATGTCTTCATGTATTGCTTTAATACTTTATGCTCTAGCTGATAAATTTAAAAAAGTGACAGTCAGACTGAAAGACTAGACTTTGTATCATTTTAAATGCTACAAATGCTGAAAAATGCTAGAAAGGCTTGGCATGTTAGAAAATTACAGGTATCTGCATAATACTTATCTTGTTTATCTTGTTACAAATTACTCGCGAACGGCAAGTTCAAATCAAGGGAAAAGCAAGGTCAAGCGCGCGGGATGCCGTCACGCTCACTAGAGCGCGCGGGGACGTGCCCCTTCCATCCAGTCTAAAAACTCTTATAGTGGGCGATGTATTGAAGATAGAGATATGCTCTCACGGACTTTTTTGTAGAACTTTTCATGCTGACCAATTCTTACGCTCATAGTATATTGATATTTTTAACGGTTTGCCCAGCGTAAGCTTAAGAAGCGCACGGACGCCAAGTTTGTTTTCGACTTTTTCACTGAAATCGTTATTGCTTGGCTTCCTTTGATCATACATAAATTATTTTCTACAGAATCTTTCCTCGAAATATCCTTTACAGAATGGTGAAAACCGCATCAAAATCCATCCAGTGGTTCTCGAGATTACTTGTGACATCCATGAATCGGGGATTTTTGTCTTATACTAACGAATTAGAGATTGACGGGGAACACATGCACCAAGCGGTACTATGACGTCACACACCTCAGTGCATCTGGGTACATTTCGTCCCGTCACCGTAACGTAACGCCAGACCCCAGCGTAACGACGAAGTCGACAAGATCATTTAAAATGATAAAAAGTCCTCTCGGCACGCCGGAAGGCGGAGGTAGATTTCACCGGACAAACTTGGGGATAGGCGAAAATAGGCAAAATATGCAGATTTTCGTAGAAGGATCAGACCTCATTTAATGCGAGAAGGTATTTTATAATTGGAGCTTAATTAACTTTGTTTTTCGTCATTTTATGCTTATTTTAAACATTTTATTGTCTTATGGGAACGGTAATCTTCTTGTCATTTGGGGTCCTTTTTTATACTTGTGGTCACACTGTCCTTATGCTAGGTTTCGACACTGATGTGCAACTATGTAACGGTCTGTTACTTCTTCACGCAAAATTATATCTACCGCAGAGATTTTGGTTGGTTCCTCAGTTTAGGGGCTGCGACAACGCGGTCATGTAACCCCGTGTACTTTGGGATGGCTGTATTAGTCTGTAATTCAGGTAAGGACTGCAGACGGTCAATTTCAAGCAGTAGTTACTAATGTTGCTACCAGGTACTACCGTCAACGACACCTAGCTGTGAACTTGGCTACTAGATGCCACCGCAACCAGCAACTCGCAACGAACGTTGGAACTTCCCCTCCAAAGGAAAGCATACTGAGGGATTTTTGGCGCTCTTAGAAAATCCGACGACTTCGGCCGGCTTTGAACTCGCGACCTTGGGCATAAACATTCAGCATGCTACCAGTTACGTCACCGAAGCCGCTTCACACTTAGATGGAAATCTGAATCTGATCTCGTGCAAGTGCGTTATCTTGGCAACGTCTGATGGCTCATCCCTCATCAATTTAGTAGTGTTGCCATGGCAACCACTGATAGGTCTTGGCATTTTCTTATAATTCCGAAATTATTTTTCTCATCCCTTGGCATAATGGTGGGTTATATCAAAAATTCTTTCAGACAAAAGTTTTAGGTAATTATTATGGGAATATTGTCCATTTTGTACGGTTTTGATATTGTGCCTATTAAGAGAGATATGATTAATGTTTCCCGAAAAACCCACTTTTTCCCACCCCTTTGGTCAATGGTTGGTGCTATAAAAAAAACTCTTCAAACATACATTTTTGGGCTTTATCCGACACATAGTATGAATGTTGAACGGATTCGATATTTCACATATTAAGAGAGTTATAGCAATATTTCACTTTTTCGAAAAAAAAAGCCCCCCATTTTCACCCCCCAACGACCGATTTAGCCCAGTAACGAACTCGACCGAGATTTTATAGGTATACGTATTCGGTAAAAAATTCAAAGTGATTGGTACAAAATTACGGCAGTTATCGTGTCCACAATAAACTGATATACATATACATACATAAATTATATATAACTTTTGAACTGACGGTGGTTTTGGGGCCTGGGGATGTGAAACGCGAAGATATGTCGAAATTTTCCGGAAGTCGAAACATGGTACCCATTGCAATAGTTAGCTTTCTAACGAAATCTACCTCTGGTTGGTTCCTCAGTTTAGGGGCTGCGACAACGCGGTCATCTAACCCCGTGTACTTTGGGTGAGTGTAGAATCTGTCTGATACACGGTGTGAATTGTAATGGCTGTATTAGTCTTAATTCATGTAAGTACTGCAGACGGTCAATTTCAAGCAGTAGTTCCTAATGTTGCTACCAGGTACAACCGTCAACGACACCTAGCTGTGAACTTGGCTACTAGATGCCACCCCAACCATCAACTCGCAACGAACGTTGGAACTTCCCCTCCAAAGGAAAGCATACTGAGGGATTCTAGTGCTCTTAGAAAATCCGACGACTTCGGCCGGCTTTGAAACCGCGACATTGGGCATAGACATTCAGCATGCTACCAGTTACGTCACCGAAGCCGCTTCCCACTTTATCAGGCGGCTTTGGTGGCGTAGTCGGTAACATGCTGAGCTTCTATGCCCAAGATACCGGGTTCAAACCCGGCCGAAGCCGTCGGATTTTTTAAGAGCGTTAAATATCCCTCAGTATGCCTTCCTTCGGAGGGGAAGTAAAGCCGGCGGTCCCATGTCATAGATTTATGGCATGTTAAAGATCCTTCCACTAATTGCACCTGTGTGAAGCTAAATTGGATAGGTTAAGAATGTATACAACGCTCTTAGGTTTCTATGTTCGTTGCCAAGAGCCGACTGCGGCGGCGTCTAGTAGCTCAGTTCTGAACTTGGCCTCGTAGTCGTTGACAGTGGCGCTTGGCGGCAAAAGTAGGAACTATCTGAAAAATTGTTAGTTGCAGTACTTAAATTAACAAACAGATAACACACACTAATACAGTCATCACAATTAACACCGGTTATCAGACAGATTCTACACACACCCAAAGTACACGGGGCTACATGACCGCGTTGTCGCAGCCCCTAAACTTAAGAACCAACCAACCAACCACTTAATCAGATGGATATACTGAATCTGATCTCGTGCAAGTGCGTTGTCATGGCAACGTCTGATGGTCCATGCCTCATCAATTTAGTAGTGTTGCCATGGCAACCACTGATAGCTCTTGGCATTTTCTTATAATTCCGAAATCATTTTTCTCGTCCCTTGGCGTAATGGTGGGTCATATCAAAAATTCTTTCAGACAAAAGTTTTAGGTAATTATTAGGGGAATATTGTCCATTTTGTACGGTTTTGATATTGTGCCTATTAAGAGAGATATGATTAATGTTTCCCGAAAAACCCACTTTTTTCCACCCCTTTGGTCAATGGTTGGTGCTATCAAAAATCTTATTTGACATAAATTTTTGGCACTTATCCGACACATATTATGAACTTTGAATGGATTCGATATTGCACGTATTAAGAGAGTTATAGCGAAATTTCACTTTTTCGAAAAAAGCCCCCCATTTTCACCCCCTTCGACCGATTTAGCCCAGTAACGAACTCGACCGAGATTTTATAGGTATACATCTTCGGTAAAAAATTCGAAGTAATTGGTGCAAAATTACGGCAGTTATCGTGTCCACAAGAAACTGATATACATATATATATACATATATATATACATATATATATATATACATAAATTATATATAAACTTTTGAACTGACGGTGGTTTTGGGGTCTGGGGGATGTAAAACGCGAAGATATGTCGAAATTTTCCGGAAGTCGAAACATGGGACCCATTGCAATAGTTAGCTTTCTAATGAAATCTACCTAAAAATTATATTGTGTAATGTTAGCGGATTTGAATAACAGTCGTGCGGTTGCGGGTAACGTTTACTTTATCCGAACAGGGATCTAGTGATGGACAAATACGAGTTTTCCACATTCATTGCTCACTTGTTGTGAGACCATGCGATATTACCCGAGCCCTCCACACGAAGTAAAGGAGATGTTGGCGATGATGTAGTCGAATCTCCTGTTCTGCATAGCGCAGGGCTCTCGCGTGTGAAACCAAACCCAGATAAGAGCACACTTGTCATTGCCGAGTGCTTAATGTGCACATTCTAGCGAATCCAGTGACATACTGCGGTCCTCTTGTCGATCTCTGCTTCTCACCTTCCCTTAAGGGCACCAACTGCACGAATACATAGGCTCTATCTGCCTTATTGGCACATTAACCCTTGAGAAGTGCCGTGAAGAAATATAACACGAGGACTGGCGCCGGGTCATTTTGACCCATAGTGTGCCACTTCCTTATATCATTTTAAATGATCTTGTCGACTTCGTCGTTACGCTGAGGTCTGGCGTTACGTTACGGCGACGGGACGAAATGTACCCAGATGCACTGAGGTGTGTGACGTCATAGTACCGGTTGAGCTCCCTCCTTTCATCCAGCCAGCTACCTCCTTTGACCTAGGTTTGCACATGCTAATGGACTTTCAGTTCACGCAGTTCGCTGCATGATCATGAGGCTTTCACCCAGCATTTTTCAGCAGTTGTAGCATTTAAAATCATGTCTAGTCTTTCAGACTGACTACCACTCTTTCTTTTTCGTAGTCGTACGTATTTTAATGAAGTAATTTTACACCTGGTGTCTTCCTATGAACTATTCCCAATATAAAATGAGGTTTATTTACATTTTTCAATTTCAACATGCAGAAAAAATGACAATTATTTCGTTGACAGTATTTTATTGGCCTTGATAATGAGTCATCTTAATTTTTTTTGAACAAAGAAGCTTTTTTTGAACAAAAGGAGCTGATGACCAAGGTGTCGCGAGAAAGGTCTATTTAAAATTTTCAACTTCTCTTGCCCGCCATATTCGACTTGTAGTTAGCCGGTTTTTGAAAGTCTTTTAGATGAACTTTCAGTAGTAACCTTTATCTCCTTACAAAATTTCAGGGTGATACCGCTAATAGTTTCAGAGATATGGAATGCCGGTGAAATATTTCGCACAGCCGCCATAGATGTCGGTGCATTACAATGTGTATAAACATATATTGTACCAAGTTTATTTGAGTTTGGTTGGTTAAATCGCGAGAAATGTCTATTTAAAAGTCGCGAATTCGCATGGCCGCCATGTTGGTTTTGTAGTTACCAGGTTTTCAAAAGTCACATAGGTAAACTTCTAGTAGTTCCCTTTATCACCGTAAAATATTCCAGGGTGATATCGGTAATAGTTTCGGAGATATTGAATGCTGGTGAAATATTTCGCACAGCCGCCATGTTGGATTGATGGGACGTAACAAAATTTGAAGGGCACGGTCGGGGTCGTCCGGAATAGTGCTATGAACTTATCGAGTTTCATTGAAATCGCTCCAGCAGTTTAGAAGATATTAGGGGGGGAACCACACACCATCACACACGCACACCCAGACAGACACACGGACAAAAGGTGATCTCATAAGCCTATTTTTTTTTCTTAAATGAAAATAGGCTAAAAATCGTAACGTGGTTCGGTAAGTACAGCGACGATATAATTGGGCAACAGAATATTATGAATTTAACATAGTTTTAATTTTGTTACGTACGAATTTAGTGATTTTGAAACTCTAGACAGTTACACATAAGTGTTCTGTTAGTGTAGCAATTAACGAATTTCGTGGTCATGGTGCTCCAAGTACCTCGGTGTGTTTGGTATCATTCTGGTAAGGTAGTATCGTGACGGCTAGCGTAGTGGGTGGAGGTGACCGTGGCCTGAAGTTGCGAACCATCCCGTCATTTACCTGGAGTAATAGTGAGAAACCACGGAATACAATTTCTAGGACAGCTGACGTGGGAATCGAATCCATTACTTCTGAGTTTTGTCTCACGAGGCTGAGTGTATCCCGTTCTCGTAGAACATAATTAACTTCCATGTTGGATATCTTGGAAGGTATAAATAGGAGCTATTTCAAAATTAGCACACGTGTAGATAATAATATTGCAGTTTAATTTCCAGGAGGCCATATATGGCATTGTAGCCAAAATGATTATAAGCCTGTTGATAGGTCCAATTTTTAAATGCCTATAACTTCTACACTATCGATTGGAATTCAACCAAATTTCGTATGTAGTATGTGTATATAACCAGATATGACTGAGCGTATTCTTAAGAGCCACCAGGGCTGCCAACTGTTAATAAATGCTTTTAAGCTATTTTATCCAAATACCAATAAATCAGAAAGTATGCAAGCCGACAGCTTTAAACTATGCACACGTATAGTACCTGACATTATATATTAATTTGGAGTACGGTAACTAATATACGTCAACATGATTCTAAGCCTGCTGATGGTCCAATTTTAAAATGCATGTAACTTCTATACTAACTAATGGATTTCATTCAAAATTGGCACAACAATAGATCATATCATTTCAGATTATTTCAGACCAATACATGCATGGCATTGTTGCCAACTTGATTTTACGCGCGCTGTTAGATCCAATGTTTAACTGCATGTAACGTCCATGCTATTCATTGGAATCCAACCAAATTTTGTATTCTGTACCTTAAGAGATGGAACTAAGAATATATTTAGTCACCCGTGCTCTATTAGGCTACATTATGCCAGGTATACAGTATTTCGAACTAATTAGAAATTTCGATATTACCAACTTAATTTCGTCATTATTGTAGATAGATCCATATAGATTATTCATTGGCATGAATCTTAAATTTTAAGAAAAGTAGGCTCTTTAGTTCGTCACGGAACTTCTTGTTTCTGTATCTGAACTCTCCACTTTCTGTTTTTAATGGTCCCAATATGTTTCTAAGTATCCTTCTTTCCTTTTTCTATAGCTCTTCCATTTCGCCTTTTTTAATGGAAAACATACATTCTGAAGCATAGAGACTTTTCGGTTTAATTACCGTATTGTAATGTCTGATTTTAGTTGCAATAGAAATATTGTTCTTATTATAGGTATCCTTCGTGAGTTGAAAAGCTTGTTCCAATTTTTGTATTCTTGCTCTATTTGCTTCTTTGTCTAGTCCATTAATTTGAATAATTTCTCCCAAATACTTAAACTTTTATACCTTGTCAATTTTACCGGAGTCTGTTATTAAAACTGTTATTTAATGGAATAACTCTTATTTAATGAAGGAATTGGAAGGGTTTCATCATATAAATATTTAGGATGTCAAATCAATGATAACTGGGACTTAAATCAAGAAATTCGCTGTAGAATTGAGCAGGCCAGAAGTTCTTTCATGAAAATGAGAAAAGTTTTGATCAGCCGCGATTTAAGTCTGTCATTACGCACCCGACTGCTTCGATGCTACGTTTTTAGTGTCCTGCTCTATGGAGTTGAATCATGGACACTTACCGAGGTTTTAAATAAGAAACTGACAGCATTTGAAATGTGGACGTATCGCAGGATTTTAAGGATATCATGGACAGCTAAAGTCACAAATGTGGAAATACTGCGGCGTATGAACCAAGACTTGGAAATTCTCAGTATCATCAAAAGGAGAAAACTAGAATACTTTGGTCATTTTATGCGCAACAACAAATACCACCTCTTGCAATTAATTATCCAAGGGAAGATTGATGGCATTAGGGGTCCAGGACGCAGACGAATATCCTGGCTAAAGAACTTAAGCCAGTGGTTCGGACTTAATACAGTTTAGAACAGCTATGGACAAACAGCAGATCATGCTACTGATCGCCAATGTTCTTGGAGGACGAGGCACTTGATGATGAAGAAGAAGAATAGTTATTTGTTTAATATTTATTGTAATTTAAATGAGGATCGTTCTCTCCTGACGACTATTACAGAAGCTCGTTCTAATCTAACATCTGTGAGGAACACCAACCACTGTGCTCGACGTCAGTTCAAGACGGGAGCGGTCTCTTTGAAGCGATGCGCACAGTTCGTGAGGAGAATTCCAAGCGCAACAGGAAGTGAGCAAGTTCCTGATGCCGGCCCGGCCGGGGTACAATAACGGACGCACCTGCCTTCATAGCCGAGCGAACAAACACACCTAGTTTGTTGATTTTGATTCAGTTAGAAGTTTGGGACAGTCATTAGCCCCGTGTGTAGAATCTGTACGAATAATACCTGGGTTATCGTGGTGTTTAATTTAGTAGGTGCGGCTTCGGGGGCGTAGTTGGTAGCATGCTGAACTGCTGTGCCCAAGATAGCGGGTTCAAACCCGGCCGAAGTCGTCGGATTTTTCAAGAGCGTTGAAATCCTTCAGTATGCCTTCCTTCGGAGGGGAAGTAAAGCCGGCGGTCCCATGTCATAGATTTATGGCAAGTAAAAGATCCTTCCACAGACTAAACTTGTGTGAAGCTAATTTTCTAGGTTAGATTTCCTTGAACGTTTTATCAAAGTTCCAACGTTCACCACTAGGTAACATTGACATCTGGTAGCGAAAGTTGGAACTACTTGAAATTGAACGGAACTTGAAGCTCACCCTATGGGTGCCCGCTGGAAGCAGCTACAGCCTCTGGCGGGCAGAACATGTCCACGGACACTCCCGGCACTAAAAGCCATACGATTAATAAATAAATTATTATTATTACTGTCTTTTTGTTACTATAATTGTTAGACTATTATTATTTATATTGTGAATGTAAGTAATATGCTTTATTCTTATAAGCCCTAATCTCATCTTATGTAGGGCGCTTCTGTAAAGAAGCTCTTAAACTCTAAGTGTAGCCGTGGAAATGAAATCAATCAATCAATCAATCTCAAGAGCTCCATGACCATCAAGTCGCAAAACCCTTACTTAAATAAGAATTTTCATGCCATGCTAACTCACAACAAACAGAGAAACCGACAAAATCTTGGATGAATACAGAAGTCCGAATTTTGGGATTTCTAATGATCTAGTCCACTTCAAAACTTTATTCGAAAATGCCACAATATTCCGTGTGACAAATTATTACGTTTTGTTTGTTAATACAGATCCAGAGTTGGTTGTATTGTAATTAATGGTTGATTCAGTGTCTGCGGACAGGGACTAATCAACATTCATTTCGAATACGGGACACTGTAGCACGTATGGAACGTGTCCCAATAAGCCATAACTTGTTGACTAACGCCCAATGTCTGATGCCAATACCAAATGGCCTCTATTATCCGTTCAAATAGCTGTGGGGGACCGAACAAGAAGCTGTGTCATCTAGCGTCTGGACAGTGGCGAATCTACGGGCTATATCAGTGGGATCAAATAATATAAATATGAAATTTGTTGAAGTTTTAAATTTTGAGTAAAACCATTCTACGGAAAACATAATTTTAAAATGACCAGAAATAAAAAATGCTGGGTACTTAGCAAACAATTTACCATTTGCTTTGCGAGATATCTGGTGTTTAAAATTGTCATCACTTAAGCTTGGATGAAAGTACATCTTTAACACCTGCTGAAAGACGCTCCACAGGGGCACCTCAAGCGATTACTACAATGGAGCGATTACCAATGTCAAACAATTACTTCAATGGAACGATTACTAGAATGTACCGATTGCTAGAATGTGACGGTTACTTCAATGGAGCGATTACTAAAGTGAAACAATTACTTCAATGAAACGATTACTAGAATGTACCGATTGCTAGAATGTGACGGTTACTTCAATGGAACAATTGCAGCAATATTACGATTACTAGAATGTAACGATTACTTCAATGGAGCGATTACCAATGTCAAACAATTACTTCAATGGAACGATTACTAGAATGTACCGATTGCTAGAATGTGACGGTTACTTCAATGGAGCGATTACTAAAGTGAAACAATTACTTCAATGAAACGATTACTAGAATGTACCGATTGCTAGAATGTGACGGCTACTTCAATGGAACAATTGCAGCAATATTACGATTACTAGAATGTAACGATTACTTCAATGGAGCGATTACCAATGTCAAACAATTACTTCAATGGAACGATTACTAGAATGTACCGATTGCTAGAATGTGACGGTTACTTCAATGGAACAATTGCAGCAATATTACGATTACTAGAATGTAACGATTACTTCAATGGAGCGATTACTAAAGTGAAACAATTACTTCAATGTAACGATTACTAGAATGTACCGATTGCTAGAATGTAACAATTACTACAATGGAGCGATTACTAAAGTGAAACAATTACTTCAATGAAACGATTACTAGAATGTACCGATTGCTAGAATGTGACGGCTACTTCAATGGAACAATTGCTACAATATTACGATTACTAGAATGTAACGATTAGTAGAATGTAACGATTACTTCAATGGAACAATTGTTACAATATTACGATTACTAGAATGTAACGATTACTACAATGGAACAATTGTTACAATATTACGATTACTAGAATGTAACGATTACTAGAATGTAACGATTACTACAATGGAACAATTGTTACAATATTACGATTACTAGAATGTAACGATTACTACAATGGAACAATTGTTACAATATTACGATTACTAGAATGTAACGATTACTACAATGTAACAATTGTTACAATATTACGATTACTAGAATGTAACGATTACTAGAATGTAACGATTACTCGAATGTAGCGATTACTACAATGGAACAATTATTATAATGGAGTGATTATAATTTTATTTAAAGACGTAAATAACAAGTAAAAATTACATTTTCCAAAATGTAACGAATGCAAATAATTACGCCCAAAAAGTATTCGTTACTGTAATTAGATTACTTTTATACTCAATTACTTCCTATCACTGGTAATGAGTGCATATTAATTAGACACCTGTTCTGAGGGATGAAGTTCTTAATTGGCGCCCGGCATGTATTCCACTTGGAAGCAGACAAACTTTCCTACAATAACCATACAGAAGATGATGACAGGCAAAGACTGAAGTTGTTTCTGTATTGAGATTTCCCTTTTACAGCATCAGCAACGGGCCTGCATTTAAATGTGCGGCTGTTAAAGAGAAGGAATTGTAACTTAAAAGAAAATATTTTGCTTTGACGATTCAAACATCTTTAAGCCGTCCTGTGTTCTTAGAACAATCTCCTCTCTCTCGAAGCGCTCGGTTCGTTACACACCATCGTCTAATTCCCGGAAATTTTAGTCCACACAATCTTCTGTGTTCAGTAAGACTTCCGCTCCACGCTAAAAACATCCCAAACTTGTATTAATTATGAATGATACAAAGTTGTGAGTTGCCGTACCAGACACAGGGGCACGTCTTCAGGGGAAAACTTTGGAGCTCACTTGCAGGCTGTACGTGGAATATCTCTCTCGATCCAAGAAGACTATAGGGGGCGTGGCGTCGCTATCTCGTAGAGCGTTCCAGGCTACGTGACACGAAAAGCAACATGAAATCAAACTAATAATAATAGGGAGCGTGATGGCGCAGTGACTTTGCTGCTCGTCTTTCTCCCTGATAGCCGGGGATCGATTACCAGTGGTAGTGGGGTTGGAATTTTCACCTGAAAAATTACACGGTGTCAGGAAGAGCATCCAACCGTAAGTCCGCGGCCAAGACGCAAATGAGCCAAGTTGGCTCCATGACAACATACAAACTATGACAAGGCGCAGAGTTACTGGTTTAAATAATAATAATAATAATAATAATAATAATAATAATAATAATAATAATAATAATAATAATAATATTAATAACAAGTGGTATATTATAACATTTCACCTGAAAAACAAAAAGTTCCGTGACGAACTAAAGAGCCTACTTTTCTTAAAATTAAGATTCATGCCAATGATTAATCTACAGTATATGAACCTATCTAGAATATTAGGGTAAAAAATATAGACAGCATTTATTAACAGTTGTCAGCCCTGCTTGCTATTAAGAATACTTACAGTCATATCTGTTATGTTTCACATAGCACATACGAAATTTGGATGAAATCCAACCTATAGTATAGAAGTTACATGTATTTAAAAATTGGTCCTATCAGCGGGCTTAGAATCATGTTGGTAGAACTGACGTATATAAGTTACTCCAAATTAATCTAAAATGGCAGGTACTATACGAGTGCATAATTTAAAGCTGTCAGCTTGCATTCTTTCTGATATATTGGTATTTGGATAAAAAGAGAGAGAGAGAGAGCAATTATCGACGGTTGGCAGCTCTGGTGGCTCTTAAGAATACGCTCAGTCATATCTGTTTATGTACACATATTACATATAAAATTTGGTTGAAATCCAATTGTTAGTGTCGAAGTTATATGCATTTAAAAATTGGACCAATCAGAAGTCATAAAATTATTTTGGCAACACTGTCATGTATGTCCTCCTGGAAATTAAACTGAAATAGTATTATCTACATGTGTGCCAATTTTGGAATAGCTTCCGTGCATACCTTCCAAGATATCCAACATGGAGCTCAAATTTCTAGTGCATTTTTTCAGCAGTTGGTAGCACTGACATCATTTTCAAATATGGGCTTGAAAAATTCCGGTATACATCTTTACTCATACTAAATTTGGTTTCGATTGCTGCAGCCGTTTAGGAGTTGATAGGGACACACACACACACAGCCAGCCAGCCAGCCAGCCAGCCAGCCAGACAGACAGACAGACAGAAGAATAGACAGACAGACAGACAGACAGACAGACAGAGGACAGACAGATATTTTCCCGGATCGATCTCATAAGTCTAATTTTTCCTAATTTTTGCAAAATGTGAAAAGTAGGCTAATAACGTGGTGTCAAGACAGAGCAATTGACCTTAAATCCCCGGCCAAGACGCAAATGAACCAAGTTTACCACACACAAACTGGGATAGACCGCAGAGTTACCGGTTTTAATAATAATAATAATAATAATAATAATACTATTTTATCAATGCAGCCAATGGCCATGTATTTTCCTTTTCAGGACGGGTCAGGGAAGAAAATCGGCCGTGGACCTAAAGGAACAGTCCCAGAATGTGCCTGGTAGTGGAAATGGGGAAACCACGAAAACCATTTTCAGGACGGCCGAGGTGGGATTCGAACCCACGCTCTCCCGATGCCCGCGAGACACGAGGTAGCGCGTGAGCGCTCTCGGCCACTACGGCCAGTTTATAATAATAATAATAATAATAATAATAATAATAATAATAATAATAATAATAATATCAGAGAAGATAAACCACAGAGATATATTTTTAGTCAAATAGTGCTACAAATGGAAGGATTCCAAGGCAGGAAGGGAAAGAAAACCGGCTCGAAATGTTCCGAGGAAAGGAAGAGGAAACATAGTGAGATGATGAAGAAATACTGGAGAAAGAGGAAGAAACAGCAAAGGACAAAACATTGAATATGGCTCGACATCCCTAGACGACAGAAACGATAATAATAACAATAATGAACGCCGTGCTAGACACAGCAAGCTAATGAAAACCTACTGGATCAATCGCACATTGAATAAACGCCAGAAAGTATAGTAGAACTTAACGAGGTCCCTAGTTGGCCGATTAGCGAATAATAATAATAATAATAATAATAATAATAATAAATATTTCAAAATTTGATTACAGAATTAAATCACATAGAAAACAGAAAAAAAAACACTGGTAGTAAGAAATACGATTTACCATACCACAAAATTAAGTAAGATTCAGTATGTTAGCAGATGTTTTGGCAACAGATCAGATACACTGGAATGTTCAAAGAGTAATTGGTGAGATGTGTGTGAAATTGCATACGTGGACCAACAGAGAGGAGCGATCAGAACGGATGATCTCATACAGAATAAGCACAATGTAAATGTTTACTAAAAGGTACAATGTAGCTAAAAGCACGGCATAATTAATGCCTTTGGTTATACAAACAGCATAATGCTGGCAAATCAATTACACAAATAGTAATGAAGTGAGCGAGGGAACAACAGGAGGAGAAAAAATTAAGCTTGAGTGGCTCGAGCTTCATAATCAGCTATAGAGCTGATGTCGTAATGCGTCCTTAGACACTGTGATTGGCCAAATATTGACAGAGATATGCTTCAACAGCATTTCTTAAGATTTTTAGCCTATTTTCATTTAATGAAAAAAATAGGCTTATGAGATCACCTTTTGTCCGTGTGTGTGTGTGTGTGTGTATGTGTGTGTGTGTGTGTGTGTGTTTCCCTACTAACTTCTCAATGGCCAGAGAGAGTACAATGAAACTCGGGAAGATCATAGCACTATTCTGGCCGACCCCGACCGTACCCTTCAAATTTTATTGTCTCTCACCAATCCAACATGGTGGCTGTGCGAAATATTTCACCAGCATTCAGTATCTCCGAAACTATTACCGATATCGCCCTGAAATTGTGAACGGTGATAAAGGGCACTACTAGAAGTTCACCTATGATACTTTCAAAAACCTGGTGACTACAAAACCAACATGGCGGCCAAGCAAAGTTGAGACTTTAAAATAGACTTTCCTCGCGATTTAACTATCCAAACGTAATGAAACTTGGTACAGCAAATGTTTATATACATTGTAATGCATTGGAGTCTAATTTAGTTCAATTGTTTACATAACCTCAAAATAGCGGCTGTGCGAAATATTTCACTGACGTTCTATATCTCCGAAACTATTGCAGATATCACCCTGAAATTTTGTACGGTGATAAAGGGTACTGATACAATTTTATCCATGTAACTTTCATAAACCTGTAAAGTACGAAACGATCAAGGCGACCAAGCGAAGTTGAAACATTTTAAGAGACTTTTCTCGTGATTTAACTCTCTGAGCGCAGTGAAATGTGGTACAGTAAATGAATTTATATACTGTAATGCACTGGCATCTAATTTAGTTCAATTGTTTACATAACCTCAAGATGGCGGCTGTGCGAAATTTTAAAATTAAGTTTTTATTTCTTGTGTCGTAATCATGCGATCGAAGTGAAAGTTTGAATAATGAACCTAGGCAATAATTGTCCTTGAATGGTACATAACTCTATGGCCTATACATACAGTAGGACAATCCAAAATGGCGAGCATCCAATATATTTAGACGGTTCTCAATATCTATGAATCTTTTACAGCAATCAAATTGATTGTTTTAATGTTCATAGAGGCTATGAACATATGTTCACATATAGGACCTTCAGTAAACTGGTGAGCACAAATCCAAAACGGCGGCGACGCGAAGTATATATATTTAAATGGACGTTTCTCGCGAATTAACTATCCTAGTGCAGTGAAACGTTGCACGTTAAATGCTTGTACAAATGTTAATCCAATGGCATCTAATTTATTTCAATTGTTTGCATAATCACAAGATGGCAGCTGTACGAAATTTTAAAATCTCGTTTTTACTTCTTGTGTTCTAATCATGCGATTGAAGTTTGAATACCACACGTGCACAATAATCTTAATGTAATAGTACAAAAATAAAAATCCAACCTGGCGACCATGTGAAAAATTTATACGGTTCTGAATATCTACGAATCTATCACAACCTTCAAACTGAAATTCTGTATGTTGATAGAGGCAATTAACACGAGTAGGATATATGAAAATAGGCTGTATAGTTCTTCACGGAACTACTTGTTGTATTACAGTTAGTTATTATTTATCTAGCGTATGCATACCTGCCAACTTTCAAAAATAGAAATCCAGAAGATCCCAAAGCGCAAAAATTTAACGCGCACATGCGTCGCAAGATCTTAAAAATAGCGAGAAAAGACTATAGGGAAAGAGATTACAAACTCTTGGTGATGTGAGACAATCTGATTCATTGTGCCAGTTTCCAAAACTTCTGAAGAATATGCCTCCCTGAAAGACTGATGATATCGTTTCTTAGTTGAATTCATCACGAAAACACTAAATTGCACAAAAGATTGTCACACAATTGCACGAATACCAAAACTACAGCAAGCAACGCTTAAAACCAAGCTTTCCCGCTTACAAACAGTCAAAGCACAAAGAGTAATATAAATGCAGCGATAATCTGCGAGATGTGATTATCGATATACAGTTCTATCGACTTTCAGCGTAATGTCAAACGCAAGGAATTAATGAATAAAGCGCAGCGATAATCTGCGAGTCGGGATTATCGATATTATCAGTCGATTTTCAGTCGAATTTAAACACTCGCATCTCAGAATAACAGCTATTATCGAAAATCAAAACTGAAATGCGATTTGGATGCAGAGAACGGAAACAAGCTAGGGAGCTGAAAATCCGGAAAAACTATGTTAATCCGGACAACCTGAAAACACCCCAAAAATCCGGAAACCTTCCGGGAAAACCGGAAAACTTGGCAGGTATGCGTATGGCTTTTAGTGCCGGAGTGTCCGAGGACATGATCGGCTCGTCTGACGCTGTAGATACTTCTAGCGGACACCTATGGGGTGAGCTACAAGTTCCGTTCAATTCCAAGTAGTTCCAACTTTCGCCACCAGATTTTGGTTGGTTGGTTCCTTAGTTTAGGGGCTGCGACAACCCGGTCATGTAGCCCCGTGTACTTTGGGTGAGTGTAGAATTTGTCTGATAGCCGGTGTTAATTGTGATGGCTGTGTTAGAGTGTGTTATCTGTGATTCAGGTAGAAGGACTGCAGACAAATAATTGTTTAAGTAGTTCCTAATTTTGCTACCAAATGCTACCGTCCACGACACCTAGCTGCGGACGTGGCTACTAAATGCCATCGCAGTCAGCACCTGGCGGCGAACGTTGGAAATAATATAGCGTTATCAAACTAACCTACAAATTTTAGCTTCCACAAGTGTAGTTAGTGGAAGGTTCTTTTTCATGCCATAAATCTATGAAATGAGACCGCCGGCTTTACTTCCCCTCCGAAGGAAAGCGTACTGAGGGATTTTTAACGCTCTCAAAAATTCCGACGACTTCGGCCGGGTTTGAACCCGCGATCTTGGGCATAGAAGTTCAGCATGCTACCAACTACGCCACCGAATCCGCTATTATTGTTAGTATGTCCAAACGATATTAGTTCGTTGTTGTTATTGTTGTTTCTTTAGGGGCTTTGCGACATCGTGGTCATGTAGCCCCGTGTACTTGATTGTGTATAGAAATCGTTTGATAACCTGTGTCACTGTGATATCAGTACTAATGTGTGTATTTGTAATCGAGATATGATTTGGGCAGGAAGCGGCCGTGGCCGTAAGTTTGGTATCATCCTGGCATTTGCCTGGAGTAGAAGTGGGAAACCACGGAAAACCACTTCCGAGAGAGCTTAGGTGGGAATGAACCCCTGCTCAGTTTTGCCTCACCAAGTACCAAGGATGCATTAGCTGCATTATGGCGCTTCTTCTTCTAGCAGAGTTTCTCCCTTGATTTTACTAGGCCTTTGTAAATAAGACTTTCACAGAGACAACTGGGAAGACAGATACTTCGTTTAACAGGATGTCTACCAAAATCAACTAACAGATAAATCAGTGGCCATGTTAAGAAATATATAAAAGCAGAGTTTGTACTTAAAGAGCATTTCAAAAAGTGCTTGTACAATAAAGGGTAGCGTGACAAAGTTTGAAGTTTTCTATATTTTTCCCGTCCAGAAAAAACTATTGTACTTGCAAGTATTAAATGTAGCTTGTCAATAATAATAATGCTCTCAAAAATCATACAGTTACAAATACACAGTGTACACATGTCATGTATGTGCTCTATCTTGCAAGAAATGAGAGCTTACTGATTCATCCTCATACATCTACAACTATCATCACCAGAATATACTTTCCAATTATTCAAGTTGTCGACTGCTCTGGAAAACTCAGGGAATGTTTAAATCCTGGAATTATCAGGTATTTTAATGACACTCGGGGAATTTTACAAGGTCCAACCTTTAAAATGCTCTATAAGTACAAACTCTGTTTTATGTATTTATTAATATGGCCGCTACTGTTACTCAAGGATTTTCTGATTTATCCTGGAAAGATCAGGGAATTGTTTGGGAAATCTGTTAGTTGGTTGAACCTTCCACTAATCAAACGTGTGTGAAGCTAAATTGTAGGTTAGATTTCGTTGAAACGCTCTATCAAAGTTCCGACGATAACCACTAGGTGTATTTGAAATTGAACGGAACTTGTAGCTCACCCCTTGGGTGTCCACATTGAAGCACTAAAAGCCATACGCTAAATAAATGAATTGCTTAACATTACTGTAAATTACTATAAGATTTCCTGAATTATTAAAGAACAAAATTATGAATTCCTATACGTATAAAATAAGCGTACAGCTTTTATTACTAAAAATATTAATACGGTATTAATTGTTTTTCTTAAATTAATCTGGTCTTTGTGCTACACTGCAGCCTTATTATCAGCCGCCACTGCACTGAGCCTTACGGACACTCAATACTGCACGTCGACAGAGCTTTGATCATTGCTTTACATTACTGTACAACCGTTCGCTCGATATAAAACAGAACAGAACAAAAATGACTCAATCTGATTCAGATTATCACTACATGACATCACGGCACATTACATTAGGACTCGAGTTTCTAACCGCTGATCATTTTAACCACAAACACGGAATGAAATAAAATAAAATAAAATAAAATAAAATAAAATAAAATGAGTCTCCACGTTGGTTCTTTCTAACTGGTACAGGACTAAATAAACCCCACCACACTTTGTACCTTTTATATTTACACAAGCAGTGTAAATTCTGTTACGTAACTCCATATCTTTTCGAAGAGGAATATCTCGTACAAGTGCACAGGCCAGACATTAAAGTGAACTATACCAATACATTCTACTCCATATCGCGGTCGCTACGCGTTCTAAGGCGTAGGAACACCACACTGCCACGTCGGCCATTGTTTTCCATTTTCCACGGTTTCCCATGTTTAACTCCAGTCGAAATCCGGTACGGAAACTTCCAATAGGCCGTAACCGCTTCCATCCAACTCTTCGTCCAGTCCTGAAGTCACATCATGATAGTAGTATACCGGTAGATCCCTCCTGCGGCGCTCACAAGCGACCGATCGTGACAAATGAGCATTCAAATAAAAGGTAATAGACATTAGCAGTGACGAATTTCACTCTAATTTCATAAATATCTATAATTTCTTTAAAAAATGTCTCTGAAAAATGTACGAAGTGTGCGATTTGCAGATACTGTTGCTGTAGGAAAATACACTCCATAATTGCTGTCCACTTCGCATTTTGGCCGCTGTGACGCCTGTTTCATGTCATTTTAACATTCTGAGATCTTTCCTTTATCATTTTGCATGGATTTCAGAAACAGTAAATCAAAGGAATGAGTGCTCAAGTCGTAAATTTCATAAATAGGCTATCGAATAACCGGTGAGTGTTATGATGATCCAATTTTCAGTGATAGCCTTCTTAAGTTAGGGAACGTAGAACATTGGAATTCTAACTGAAATGTAAATAGTGTTCTATAATCATTTGGTAGAAATAATAACATAACAACATCCTCCCTAAGTCTCTCATTATAAACCTATTGGGGAAAGTGTGGTTGGAACATGCGACAGTTCTCGCACGGGTACGCTAGTATATTTCATCTCTCACTAACACCTCCCATTAGGTTGGTTTCAGAATGGGTATTCGGCCATAAAACATACACCATTTAGATATGCATCGCATCTCATTCCCGACCCCGCAGAAACAAATATTGTCAACATCTTAACAGAGTTGAAACATCCGTTAAAGGCAGATGACCTTGATACTCTTCCCGAAACAAAATTCATCATCACCAACAAATACCAGTGAGATTCCCGATGTCGAGCTTTGTCATAAGTTGGATCGGAGACCGGTTCTCGGGCACTAAGTGTTGTTGGATGGGGAAGGAAGGGAGCAGCGGAAAGAAACTGACCACCCTACTGCAAGTAAATGCCGGTTCCGACTTCCCAAAAATCCTTAAACTACAAATCACCAGTCACCACTCTGCTCTTCTGTACATTCTGAGCCACCTTTTGTGGTATTAGGGTGCATATTGAGACTCCGGTCCGTTCATTGAAAATGGTTTCTAAAATGTCTATAATATTTATACAGTTAATCGATTGTTCCCCCCTTAGGAGAGCGATTGAACTTGAATACATGATTTCATCTTCTGGCGTTTTCCCGCTTCTCTTACCAAAATCTCTTCATCCTCTCAGAATGCTCCTTCCTCCGCTCGGCTGTCCATTTTCTTCCAGAATGTCGTGATGTTCTTTGCTCAAACTAAACAGTTTTGATTTTATTCCTGCACTCAGTGCGGTCCTCGATATTTTCTATGTTGACCTGTTGTAGGTCCCTCTGAACCTCTGTCAGCCACTCCGTGCCACTCTGTGTTATAACGTTGAGCATTTTCTTCGCCGTTTTGGAGCTTTCCATCCTGTAAATGTGTGTATAAAACAGTGCTCGGCATTTTCTGATTAGTCCGTTATCGTGTTGTTGTTTTTTTTTTTTTTTTGTAGAGTTCGTTTTGAGGTCTCTTCATCCAAATATCGTTATTATTAACTGCCCCGTAAATCATTCTGAGAATGTAACTTTCCTGTTTTTCTATATACTTAATTTTGGAATGACCGTCGATCACCATTGTTTCGGCTGCGTAAGTTGCTTCCGGAAGAATCACCGTTGTATAGTGCCTTAATTTTGCGTCTAGCGAGATGCACCTCTTGTTGTAGTGAGCCCACGTTAGCTTGTAGGCCTTCTGTAGTTGGTGATTCTTTGTTCATTGGCGATTCGGTTTAGTCCCGAGGGCTGTATGATTTCAACTAGGCATTTGAAATGGGGGACTTGTGTTATTTTACCGTATTGTGTGATTAAAGGTGAGTTTTATTTTCTGGCCGACTTTCCATATAGTGGGTTTTTTCATAATAAATGTGTAGTCCAGTAATTTCATGTAATTTTTCCACTGCGTGTATGGCTTCATGTCTGGTGTTAGTGATAATGGCAATATGGTCTAAATAATAATAATAATAAGAGAAAAAACTTGACTGACGAGAGCATTAATCTAGTGATCATGCATGTTTTATGGATCTTCTCATTACGTGGGATCTGAACCACCAGAATTGACTCTTACATCACATATGCAATGACAGGGAATCGAACCCGATCCATCATGAAAGCAGGCACGCACCTTAATAATAATAATACTACTACTACTAATAATAATAATAATAATAATCTAACCACACATTTACAAACAAATATTAAAGAACTTGAATACATGAAATCCATTAATTCAGATTATATTAATGAAGTTTGTCGAAAACACGCGAACTTTATGAAAACTTAATCATTTGATAATTTCATGAAAAATCCACAGCCTGCTTCCAGTCGCCGACCGGGTCAGGAATGGAATGAATGAAGCCCCCATCTAGCGGCGAGGATATGAAATGTGCCGGCTGCCGAGGCCTGACGCACTCCTCTGGGGCAATGATTAAATGAATGACAGATGAAATGAAATGATAGTGGAGAGTGTTGCTGGAATGAAATTTTGACAGGGAAAACCGGAGTACCCGGAGAAAAACCTGTCTGCCTCCGTTTTGTCCAGCACAGATCTCACATGGAGTGACCGGGATTTGAACCACGGATCCAGCGGTGAGAGGCCGGCGTGCTGCCGCCTAAGCCACGGAGGCTTTGATAATTTCATATGTGTGATAATTTTTATTTTAATAACCAATATCATGTCTTCTGTCCTTCGTATATACAGTCACGACTTCCAAGAGATGAAAACTACATCGTTTTTTATTCCGGCATATTGTGTATTTATGATAGTATCTTACCGTCTTCAAAAGCATGTCTACAGCAAACTGCACCATATACTCACCTGCAAAAGAAAGGAGAGGAATATTAGAAACAGTCTATCAAAAATAAATAATAGGCCTAAACAAATTGCAAGTAAACGCACGAATGTCACTGAACAAGTAGGCTAAGCCTTTTATTCAATCAGCACATTCTATTAGTACATTCTAACATGAACTATACGTAATTGAGGGATGAAGACACACATACGTGAGAAAAGTGTACGAGTGGATAATTTATCAATTTTGTAATCTCGATTCAGCCCTTGATGATTTGACCTTATTCTCTCTTTATTCCGAGTTATTTACCAGTAGTATTGTTTAACCATCGGGTTCATAGAGTGACTTAAGGCAATATATATATAACACCAAGGTCATATCCCCGTCACCAATGAAAAGAAGGAAATTTGAATGAACGAAACTGGGGGTTGTGCACTGTTTTTCTTTTGAAGAACAGTCTTGCTTTATATATCGCTAAAAGTGGAGTATATAGAAACGGAATCTGTTGACATCAATTTAGATTTAGGTATTAGGAAGTCATTTATGAAAGCCTTTGTCTGGAGCGTGGCGCTCTATGGAAGTGACACTTGGACGGTTGGAACAGTAGAAAGGGGGAGCATTGAAGTGTTTGAAATGTGGTGTTACAGGAGAATTATGAAGATCAGATGAGTAGATAGGGTAACAACTTAAGAGGTATTAAGACGAGCGGGAGAGGAGAGATGTTTCTGGCGACTGCTAATGAAGAGAAGAGAGAGGTGTATAGGAAACTTACTAAGGTACCCAGCAAGCTTAGTTATGGAAGGAAGAGTCGAGGATAAGAACTGTAGGGGTATACCAAGGTTAGAATATGTTAAACAGATTGCCTCAGATGTATGTTATGGTAGCTATGTGGAGATGAAACTATTAGCCCAAGATAGAGAAGCATGGAGTGCTGCATCAAACCAGTCAAAAGTCCGAAGACTAAAACGTGGAGTAAATTACACACATTGAAGAATAAAGTATATAATATAAATAAAATATATAGCAAGGAATCAAGTAAATCGTTTGTTCAGAAATACCAAATGAGTTAGACCAGTGGTTCCCAAATTTTACAAATGTCACGCCCCTTCACATAGCCTATATTACAAATATTTTATATTTGTGAATAAAGATTGTGGAATAAACGATAATACAAAAATAATGTAGTAATTTTAATAAACAAACAACTGCGAGGAAATTGTTGAAAATTATCGCGAAAGTACTCAAATGTCACTGACCAAAGAAGTTAGTCAAATTGCATTTTATAAATACCAAAAATAATGTACACCTAACAACAAACAAGAATGTAAATTAAAATATTATACAAATAAATTTACTTTAAAAATATCAATATCAACCCCAAACAGAGACAGTTTTCAGGGTTGCCTTATTTACAATTGATTTTGTAAATTTCAGTCGGCCTACTGACTGAGAGTTACAATATCAATTATCAACCTCAAGAACCATATAACCTCTAACCTTCCTCTCTTATATTTTACAACTTGTTTGAACACAGCTTTCTTTAGGATCAACCCTGATTATTAATTTCTGTATTTATCTTCATCAGGAACCTAATCTGAACAAGATCTGATGATGATCGCTTGACGATCGAAATAAGTCATCCAAATAAATAACCACCCAATCCCCCTGTTTTCCTTGTTCCAAAAAAGTGTTGATTAAGTTTATAAATAGTTATGAAATGCCAAGAATATAACCATAGCATCCCTTGTCCTTATCGACGAAGTTTAAATATTTAGTAAGTTGAAACCTGAAGCCAATAAATAGTTGTACTTCAATCACAGCACATTGTGACCTTCTTCTGCGTTATATTATAAAATACGAAAAGAAGCAACACTTACATACAAAAATTTCCTTAACGGAAGTTGTTACCAAGATAATTACTTAAGTTATACATTCGATAACTCAATTTCTTCTATCATAATATCACGATCACTGTTTTAACGTCAAGCTGCTTTTTATCAATATGTATATCTTTCATTTTATGACACATTGTAACAGATCGGATTTTAAGTAATTATTTTGATGACAACTTTTGATAAGGAAATTCGTATTTCGTATTTTATAATATAACGCTGAAGAAAGTCGCAATGTGCTGTGATTCAAGTACAATTATTTATTGACTTAAGGTTTCAACTTACTGAATATTTTATAATAAAAGGTTCGTGTCTTCCATGTTAGCTTGATACAATATTTGTTATTTGCCGCCGAATATGATTGAACACACTAGCGTTGCCCGACTGAAAAGCAATTCTGTTTAAAGATGATAATAAGCATCACCAAATGTTATACCCGAGATATTATATGAGCCGACATCGTACGACTCTGAGTGCCGTGGATTTTTTGTAGCCATCATCTCATATATATTATTTCAGTATTTCCCTCCTGCGGCGATCACAAGCGACCGATCGTGACAAATGAGAATTCGAATGAAAGAGAATAGACATTAGCAGTGACGAATTGCATTCAAATTTCATAAAAATCTATAATTTCTTAAAATAATTACTTTAAAAAAATGTACGAAGTGTGCGATTTGCAGATACTGTTGCTGTTGGAAGATACGCTCCATAATTTATGTCCACTTCACCACATTTTGGCCGCTATGACTCCTGTTTCGTGTCATTTTAACATTCTGAGGTCTTTCCTTCATCATTTTGCATGGATTTCAGAAACAGTAAATCAAAGGAATGAGTACTTAAATCGTATAATTTCATAAATATCGAACAACCTATGATGATACAATTTTCAGTGATTGCCTTCATAAGTTAGGGAACGTAGAACTTGGAATTCTAACTGAAATGTAAATAGTGTTTCTATAATCATTTGGTTGAAATAAAAACATAACCTTTCACCTTAAGTCTCTCATTATAAACCTAATGGGGCAAGTGTGGTTTATGTCCACTAGTCCTTTTAAAATCAGGGTTCCGCAGTCGAGAATCGAACACAAAATTTAGGGAACTTGAGGTGGACACTCTACCATTGAGCCACCGAGGAAGCTAAAAAAACGCATATAAAAATATCACATTACAGGCAAGAGCGAGCGAGAGAGAGAGAGAGAGAGAGACTCTAAATGAATCCATTTTAGGCAGCTTCACAACACAGCAGATAAAAGCAATGTGACTTTTCGCACTGTATCTATGATCAAATAAAGAGTATCACCTTCTAGAACATTCACATTTAAATCCTGGCAAAGAAACGACATCGTTAATTCAGAGAGAACGTCTCTACGTCTGGAAACTCGATTATGCAAACAGATTCAAGTGACTATATTTAAATGCGATGGTTATGGTAATACGTAGATCAGTCATGTTTCAGCAGCAAGGAAAGTAAGTCCACTAAGATTTAGATTGTTTTTGTTGTTAATTCATTTTAGGGGCTTAGGATACCTTGTCACCAACCCCGTGTACTTGGTTGTGTGTTGAACTTTGTAATAATTACTAAATATGGCATCCACTTTTCAATACAAATTTGTTTTAATATTTTTACTTTAAGTTACACGATACATATTTCGGCACTTCTATGCCTTCATCAGTCGTTCATAGTTTACACACATAAAATATCGGATTTTCGTCTAGACTAGCGTTAGATATAACATTCTCAAAAATACAGTTCCTTTATTAAAATCCGAAGTTAAAATCCTTCGTCTTTAAAATACTTGATGATTAGCTTCTTCTAGAAACTGCTATTTCAAGATTCCCAGAACTGTGGAAGACAAAATATAATGATAAACTGTGTTTCTGTGATGACTGTAGCAGGGGCGTATATACATTTTTTCGGGGTTTGGGGGAAGGGGGTTGACTATCCTGGAAAATTGTGGGTATTCTCAGGGAATTGTCACCGGAAAATACGCAGAAATATCAACCCCAATATCTTACACCATAATTATAACTTTGTGTAATTATTTTAGATAAGAGTTAATTGTAAAATTCTAAGTGTTTAGTGGCAATACAAAAAACAAGTTGTAAAATACAACACAACACAAAATGAAATTTTATAATTAATGCATTTTCTTTTATGGCCTACGTGGCAAATATCTAAATATTTGTCACCTTAGGCAGAAATTTGTTCGTTTTATTTTTTATTTTTTTTACAAATTGATAATTATTCCTCAAAAGTACTGTAGACCCTACTGTGGAATTCTCAGTTTTGCCTTACAAGGCTGGGGGTACTCCTTTCCAGACCCCAGACCAGAATTAAAATTTCTTGGCAGAGCCGGGAATCGAATTCGGAAATCCGGGGTGCCAGCCAAGAATGCTACCCACTACACCACGAGGTAGTCTAATTTCAATCTCAATATTGTTTATAACTTAGCCAATAAGTTAAGATTAAGGTACAACCAAATTTACAATTATTTTATGCCTTTACCAAAACAACACCTTTTTAATTTTTATTGTTCTTTTTCGGGGAGGGGGGGGGGATGGAGCCCCAACATCTCCCCCATTATATACGCCCCTGGACTGTAGTAGTGTGTTGACAGGATGAGATAGGTGCCTCGGGACTTGAAATAGAGTACAATCCCGGCATTCTCCAGGAAGGAGTATGAAAAAAAAACGCTGTCAGCGCCGAAATTCGAACCACCAATCTCTGCACTTGCTACACAGAGGTGCACAAATCAAAGCGCGCAAGACGCGTATCATATGAAGGTATGTTTTTACCAAATTTGGTAAAGATCAATAATTAGTTTGGTCGTAATTTAATTTTAAGTTTTGACCATTTGAGTGGCTGCCAAAGATGGCGGCAATATAAAACATGAGACTGAGGTGCTCTTTGCTACCTCTTTACCAAATTTAGTTCACACAGACAGGCACACAAATTTTGACCCTGTGTAGATCTCGTAAGTCTACTTTCATTGTTTGCAAAACATAGAAAGTAGGCTAAAAATGTTAATGAAATGATTCATGTTGTCATTTCGTGTTCGAGGTGCGTTCGTTAAGCTGCCTTGGGTCTAAAAGTGGAATTTTAGATGTTATGTTATTTTGATAGCCTGAAGTCCAATTTATAATATACATGTGCTTATTTGCTGAAAATGTTAACTAAACGACATTTATAGGTCAATTAAAGCCTTGAAGATCTGTTCCTGAGAACTGGTGTATTGTCTCCTCCTCATTCTTCTCCTCCTGCTCCTCCTTCTATTTCTCCTGCTCCTCCTTCTTCTCCTGCTCCTTTTATTTCTCCTTCAACTCTCTCTCCTTCTCCTTCTCCTATTGCTCCTTCAACTCTCTCTCCTTCTCCAATTGCTCCTTCAACTCTCTCTCCTTCTCCTTCTCCTATTGCTCCTTCAACTCTCTCTCCTTCTCCAATTGCTCCTTCAACTCTCTCTCCTTCTCCTATTGCTCCTTCAACTCTCTCTCCTTCTCCTATTGCTCCTTCAACTCTCTCTCCTTCTCCAATTGCTCCTTCAACTCTCTCTCCTTCTCCTATTGCTCCTTCAACTCTCTCTCCTTCTCCAATTGCTCCTTCAACTCTCTCTCCTTCTCCTATTGCTCCTTCAACTCTCTCTCCTTCTCCTATTGCTCCTTCAACTCTCTCTCCTTCTCCTTCTCCAATTGCTCCTTCAACTCTCTCTCTCCTTCTCCTTCTCCTATTGCTCCTTCAACTCTCTCTCCTTCTCCTTCTCCTATTGCTCCTTCAACTCTCTCTCCTTCTCCTATTGCTCCTTCAACTCTCTCTCCTTCTCCTCCTGCTTCTCCTTCTCCCGTTTCTCCTTCTTCCCCTACTTCTTCTCCTCCTCCTTCGTCTTCTTATCCCGTTTCTTCTCTTTCTGCTTCTTCTTCTTCTTTAGCACATTCAACTCCATCATTTTTATTCTTCTCTTTTACTTGCTCATGTTCCTTCTCCTGCTCCTTCTTCTCTTTCTCTAAAGAAGCTAGGAAGTTAAAAAGAAACCAATAGCGCTCTGATTTTTTTTATTAAATCAATATGACCACCTAAAGGATTGTATGTTTTCCTGTGATTTTATCATAAATACAAAAAATAATATTTTATGTTTTCGTAGAGAAATAAGTTGAAAAATTTAGCATTTGGAAAACATATTACAGTATTTACAAACACACACATTTCCAAAAACAAGCATTTAAAGATAAAATATAAATCTAAATATCTTTAAGGTTTTGTTTCAATAGGTCAAATACTTACTGAGAAAAAGGAAGTTGACAAATTGTACATGGCAGAGATAGGGCTTACAACTCCCCTTATGGTGGTCTACTACTTTCGTGCCACCTACCGTAATTCAATGTAAACTAGAGGGGGAATTACGTTGCAGAATATATCGTAAACGTCGCGCAAAGGAAAGATATTAACGAGAAATATTCCAGAAAAGGCACGGTAGGGGCTAATGTAATTGATGTTTACGCCGAAGTCAGAAACAGTCAAAAATAACACAGTTATACCTTGTAATTTCCACTCAAAGAATAACAAAACTTACTCTAAATAGTAAATATTTATCATTCATTAGGTACTGACGACAGTTTCAATCATATTACCGTTTTGGAAAGTCTATCGTCTTATTTTATTTTTTATTTAATTTATTGTCTCTCCTTTACAGACCACTGAGTCTACAAAGCCTCTTTATGCAGCTCTCCTCATTCAGATAAGAAAACAAAAACTTAACCTAAACATTCAGTTGACAATAAACGTTCTTAATACAGGTAACTTAGTTGTTATTACTAGGGCTCGGATTTTTAGGTAAATAAATATTTATTTATGTAAATACATATTTTAAGCATTTTATCTATAATACATACATTTCTGTTTTTCACTTATTACCACATAAAGATACATAATATTTACATTTTCTTAAATCAGTATGCTAAATCTTTCAGTTTATTGAATTTTTGTTCTGTGTTACTTCAACGGGGAAGAACCTGTGAGCTATTTAATCTTCATGCAGAGCGTTATGTCAGCTTGAAACTGTGTTCTTCTTAACTTGTCGACCCGTGCCACTCACTGTGGAAGGCGGGAATTTCCAGATAATTTTACTTCTGATGGGGGCGTTCTGTTCTGCCAACCATGTGGGAAAGCAATCAAGGCTGAACAGCGATCTCAAGTTACACAACACCTCAAGGGCAAGAAACATATTGCCGCAGTTTCGCGCCTTCAGAATAAGTGTTTCGCGATAATCGTCGGTCATTTGTGATGGACAACCTGAAGATGTATCTCGTGGTGTATTGTAATGCTTCAGCAGTCAGTGAGAACTGCATATTGTTTATATTCACATTAATAAACTAAATTATAATTAAATATTTTTACTTTTTTGTCACATATTGTAGGCATTTTTAATACTTAAAAAAATAAATATTTTCCCGATTTTTAACACCTAAAAATCCGAGCCCTAGTTATTACATCTGGATAATCGTTGGATTTTTACTGTTGCAAACTTATTCCCTACTACTGTACTATCTTTTAGCTTAGATTATTTTAGTTATTTATGATTTCTTGTGGTATCAAGTTACATGGCTCGTAAATAGTACAGAAGAATTATATTCATGTTCACACTGGTCATGATAATTGCATACCTGATAGATTAACCATGAAGGGAGTGTTTTATCGTTCCAGAGATACTAGCTGTAATACGGAATGAACCTCAACAATTTTCGGTTCTATGATGAGGTATCTGGAGAATTTGTGCAGTGCGTCTATTCGCACGGTAGTGCACTGACTAAATGGGAGTTCGTGTGTAGTAAATATAAGACGGATTTTTTTTTAAAATCACAGTCAGAGCCGTGGCCAACTGTCGTCGTTCTATTAACTTTTGCCATCAAATCTGGACGTATAATGCAGTTATGTGAGACTCTTTGGGCACATTGAGAACAAACCGCAAGCAAGCATGACGGATAGGAAACATAAAATACAACTTGATGATACGTTATGTTTACGTCTTTTACGAGAAACAGGAAAATGATCCTAGGCATCCCATGTTTGGAAGTGAAGCATCACGTCCCAGGCTGAAGTCATGAAAGAGCTTTCTTCGAACAACTGAAGCAATTGCAACAACATCTTCCGCTCGTCGTATAGAGCTATGGTGAAACAGGACACATGGAAGTAATGGCCAAAACCGAAAGGAAGAGCCGGCTGCTGGTTTTCAACTACCTTACCAGACGTGGAAGACTTTGAGCCGACTGCGAACTGGAGTGACGCGGTGCAAACAAAATTTGAAGCGGTGGGGATACATTATTGAAGATGCAACCTGCGAATGTGGAGAAATTCAAGATATTGAACACCTCTTGGTCTGCCCGAACTTGCCAGAAGCCTGCATACTGGATGACCTGGTTTCAGCAAATGTTCCTGCAATCAAGAATACCGAATTCTGGGCCTCAAAATTCATTTGATATGTACACAATTTGTGTGTATATTGTAAATGTTTTAAATTTGTTAATAACTGTAATGTACTGTCCTGTATACGAATAATTATATAGAAACTGTTTTTTCAACACATAATTTCAAAATCTTGATTTTAGTGCCTACCCTATTTTGGGAATAGCCATGCGAACTTGACCAGTCCCACGGCTGAAATACACACGGGAATATAGACGACAGACAGACAGACACACACAGAGATATTCTATCAAAATGATCCATCTCCACAGACTCAACACCAGGAATTGGTATAAACAGCTTGTTGTAATAATATCCATGATGACAGTCAGGGGGTAAAGCAGAACAAATAGGCCTACCGATGTATGGATTTGCGAGTGACAAAAGCTTTTTTAAAATAACACAATTTCCAAAAAAGGTTCACTTCATCCAGCGGCTACAAACAGAACACCATACTTTCCATGAAATGGAAAATACACATTTCGTTTAGCGGTCTCAGTCCGGAGCCTGCTTGCAGTGGCGTGGTCTGGATCTCAATTCGGAGGGGGAGGGTTTCTAAAGAAATGTTATGTTCCTCCATTCTCCATCAATTCTCCTGATCGTCTTCCTACACAATGTATAAATAATTAACCACCAAGCAATCAATGGAAATACACATTGAAATTGATAAAACAAAGGTTATGGAGTTTAATCAAACTGAGATGACGAAGAAATCGCCATTATTGACATTTAAACACACGAAGAGCACAAGTGAGGATTTAAAAATGAAAAAAGAACAGACTTCCCCATCAGAAAAGCGTACTTAAAAGCAAAAAACTGCTTAAAAATCTAGAGAAACACAAATAGCTGTTTATAGTTGTATAGTTGTCATCGCTCTATTATTGCCACCGCGTAAATAAAACCCATCATTGTCCAGTACGTGAGTTATTCCGAGAAATGGGAGGTCGTTACTTGATAAAGCTACACTCTGCAAAACAATCAGACATTTCACAATCCTTTATAAAAATTTAATTTTACATGATGAACATTCTGCTATTGTACACTCGAGAGTAACTGCAATCTAATCGGGTACCTTTTGTATTGCAAATATAATTGAAGATTATAATTCCAAAACTAACACACTCCATATTCAAACATTTTCAGGAACAGCAAAACTTAAGTACAATCAAGACAGCACAATTTGTCAATGTTTAATGGTGCACGTAATTATGTTGTCCACCACGATACACATAAAGACATAACAATGGCTAGCCTATAGGACTGAAAACCTTTAATGTTTCTATTGAAATAGGAGGGTTTATATAATAGAATATCCATCAAAACCAGTTCATTCCTTGGATTTAGCATGTTTTCACATGCACACCAAATACAAACGAAGCAGAAAGTAGTAAAATGCTATTATTTAAATACATTTAATATGGTTTTGTGTTGTACTTACACTTGGAAGAACTATCATTTTTCAATACTACTGAAATCACTTAACTGATGGGTAAGTCTGTTCTTTTTCCATTTTTGGCGGTCTTGTAAGAAAATGATTTAAAGTATGATTCTACAAAGATCTTATATGAAGAGCCGCTCAATCTACCTTAAAAACTAGTTTGAAATGGCACAAAATCGTCAGTGTTCATTACATTCTGCAATTATTGCGTTACTTGACTTGCCGGCTTTGTTCTGATGCTCCTCAATTGTTATTCTTCTATGTACGCTACCGGTACGCTTTTATTTACAGGATATGTTTTTATATCACTCTATTACAGTATTTATTTATTTATTTATTTATTTAGGCCTATTTATTTTCCCTATTAGTCGTTAGTTAAGGTAGAGGACCGGACTTTCTGGACCCCTCTCCTGGCTACGTCATTGCTGTTGCGATCCTCAAAAGCACCGCTGTAAGTTGTTTAGGAAATTTAAAAAAATAGGCAGTGTTATAATAAGGCATAGTCGGCAAATGAACAAGGAATTGTGTGGGACTGGTTGTTCTGGATAAATTATGACATCATAGTTACACAAGGGTTGTTTACTTGATAGCAGCTCGGGGGGAGTAACAAAGCCTCAACGTGCCACTGGTTTTCTTATTAAGAAAGTTCTCACGATATACGACCATAACAAGACGGGGGAAAGTTTAAAAAACAAACTCGTCTTCCTTGGAAACTGTTTCTTGATTATTATGATGCTGGGTTTAACGGCCCAGGTTTATGATTACATTAATGCAACACAGATTGTCGGTAAAAAAAGAGGAGGAGGGGGAGAGGGGAGGGAGGGGGTGTCTCAGTCAGATAATATGTTAACATAGAAGAGGACGCTAAAATGCACATCTTAACGTATGACAGGTGAATTATCGGTATCTTCCATACTTCATATATTTTAGGAAGTATCGAATATTCACCGGTTACACAGGATCTAACAATGGCTTGCGAAAGCTCGTCTTGGCGTCAATGTCCCAAGCCCCTTTAAAATAATAATAATAATAATAATAATAATAATAATAATAATATCGTATGGCCTCGGTGCCTGGTGCAAGCTTTCTTATTAGACACCCAGAGGGCAGCTTGCATGTCGAATTTTGTTGTTCCTCGGAGCGCTATGAAAGTCAAGGAGGTTTCTAGTAGAGAAATGAGGAACTTTGTGTTAGCGGAAAATCCAGAGATTAATTTTGCCATTATGAACACAGCCTACTGAATTCAAATGGGTTCTTTGACATGCGTGACGTAATTTTGCCGCCTTTCAAAACTCACTTACCATAGCCAGGAGCGAACCTGGAAGCTTGGGGTTAGTAATCCGACACTATAACCCACCGTGGCAAGCCCCTTAAATGAATTAACAATTAACAACAACAACGTCTTCTCACGCAATGTATAAATACCCCACTACCACAATGCTGGAACACATTGTTAATACCATCCTCATCCTACGTTACAAAATATGATCATTTCGAGTCAATCTAGTCAAGCTTGAATTAGATAGAAGGTTTGAAAATATTTGGAAACGCTTTCATAACACTAAACAAAACAAAGAACCGTGCTGCTGATCCCCAGTGATTTTCCCATAGTTGATGTTTATTTGCAGCCATCTACTGTATATCAAGACGTACAATTTTATGAACCGACAGGATCTATACTCCATGTTAGTGTCGGCTGCGAGAGGTAGTTAAACATACTGACTTGTGGGTAGAGAAGGGATTCTCAAAAACTTAGGGACCTACCCCGAGCGAGAGAAAAGGTCTCGGGGGTTTACAACGTCATTTCTATGCACGTAAACAGGATTACCTGTTTTCCTAATGACTTCAACCATTGGCATGATAGAAACGTCTTTGAATCAGAAGTTTATTATTATTATTATTATATAATTTTTGCCCTTATGGACAGTGTTTGAACTTAAATGATAACACCATTTTCACTTCTCTCCCTTCTTCCTCTTCTCTTCCCAAAATCTCTTCATCCTTTGACTGTGTTCCTGTTTCCGTAGTTCTGTCCACAATGTTCTTGTCGTCATCTTTTCACTTGCTTTACATTTTGTATTTTTAATGTTGTTTCTGAATTCTCCTCTGTCCCCAATCATTTGCCTGTCGATCCCCACCTGCCTCAAGTCTTCCTCTATTTCATGATACCAATTAGTTTATTAATTGAAATATTTATTTATTGATTAAATTAATTAATTATCGTAACAAATTAATCAATTAATACATTATTAATAAGTAAATACATTTCTGATACCCTGTGATGTAGCTGTACATTCCGGGGTCATGGTTGATTATACTCAATGAGGGATACTTTTAACACAAAAAAAACATCTTTCTCCATTTATTGTTACTTTGTCTACATTCCATCTTCTTTCCATTATCCGCACAATAATCATTTTCACTTATAAGCAACTTTCTACTTCTTCATCCAACCAACTTTTCTCTTACCAGAATCAGACCTAACACACTAAACCTAACCAATCTTCTTACTCTAATTCCAACTTCTCAAGCACACAATAATCTCCATAGCTACTCTCAAAGATATTCACTACTAACTAAATCTTGCAGTATGAACTCCTAACAAGAAGTCAAAGATATATATATAAACAAAATAGCATCAAAAAATAGAAATAAAACCACAGATGTGGAACTTACATGGTCCCCTTTAACCTCACTACTGAACTATCACAAGGAAGCCATGTTATAACCTTAACCTAAGAGCTTGTACTGTGACAGTGATAATGTGAAATCTCTTTTGACACTATCTGCCTGAATATTAATGAAAATCCACAGCCTGCTTCCAGTTGACCGACCGGGTCGGGGAATGGAATGAATGAATGAATGAATGAATGAATGAATGAATGAATGAATGAATGAATGAAGCCCCTATCTAGTGGCGAGGATTTGAACTGTGTCGGCTGCCAAAGCCTGTCGCACTCCCCTGGGACAATGATTAAATGAATGACAGATGAAATGAAATGATAGTTGAGAGTGTTGCTGGAATGAAATTTGTGACAGGAAAAACCGGAGCACCCGGAGAAAAACCTGTCTGCCTCCGCTTTGTCCAGCACAAATCTCACATGGACTGACCGGGATTTGAACCACGGACCCAGCAGTGAGAGGCCGGCGTGCTGCTGCCTGAGCTACGGAGGCGCACCTGAATATTAATAATATTTATAATTCATAATATTTGTAATTAATGAATTAATTTTATTTATTTATTTACTGATT
The DNA here is from genome assembly GCA_946902985.2 of Meconema thalassinum. Classification (NCBI taxonomy): domain Eukaryota; kingdom Metazoa; phylum Arthropoda; class Insecta; order Orthoptera; family Tettigoniidae; genus Meconema; species Meconema thalassinum. The sequence continues at coordinate 515,529,475 of OX336393.1, read as the reverse complement.
TCATACAAGCACATGGGGCCGAAATGATCGGGATATCCAACAACAACAACATCCGTAACTAATATTGTTTATATCACGTTATTTATTGACGTCTATTATTAGTAGGAGGTTTAAATATTTGGGGGCCCCTCTTGGCTACATCACAGCACAGGACGAAGAAGACGCTGGGAGCCGTGGCGCTGTGCGGCGGTATAATTAGGAAGTGCCTAGCAGTCTTTTGATAAGAGGCAGACAGATGCATCTCCCGGGGCGACACTGCTGCGAGCAGGTGCAAATGACGGCACAAGCACGCAAACAAAAACAAATTAATGCTACTCCTTGTTGTGAAATCAACGGCGACAATGTCGGCACTTAGAGGCGCGAGTGCGGGTGGTATGACCTCAGGTGTATCCCGCTCACAAACAGCGGCACATGCTATTTATAAACAGACGAAAAAAAACAAAGAGAGTCAAAGCCAGTCTTTGTCAAAGCTTCTTTTCTTTCCTCTGTATGGTAGACTGAAACACAAGGGGGCAGAGATTGTCAGCTTAAATATTCTGAAGAAAAAAATACCATCACCAGTGATATTCTTTAGTTCGCAACCAGAGAGCCCTGAGCGTTGGACGTCATAAATCTGATCAAAGCCTCACTGACATGCGACCCAATAAGTGAGAGGACCTACATTCTGTTTTACAGTGGTGTATTCAGTGAGCTACCTAATCTAGCTGCGTAATTCCGTGATATTACGCATTCTAGTGTATTTTTGGTATTAACCCTCTACAGGTGTTGTGGTGTTGGAGCGTTCCCCGCCCTAAATCCTAAGCTGTTGTAGTTTGCTCAGCTAGCGGAAAAAACTTTGATTCAGCTTCTCGCTGAAATGTATTTCTTAATATAAAAATTACCTTTATTCTCAAACTTTTCAAGATACAAAACTGAAAATTTTAGAAGAAATTACTTCTTATATATTTTAACACACCAGTCTTTTTTTAATTTACTTAGTTCAATTTTGGCAGATGTAAATGATCAAGAATATGATATTAACATTACGCCATTTTAAAAATGTTGTTGAAAAATAAAAGACAAGGCCAAAATCAGACAGTATAGATCGGAAGTACAGCCTGAAGGATTGTACGCTTCAGAGCGTCTTATTTAAAATAAAAAGGGGATCTTCAAGAGCTAGAAAAGAAAGAAGGAAAGAAAAAAGAAAGAAAGGAGGATTCTGTGGAAATACTAGGACCACAGAAAATTGCTGATGGGACTTGGAGGATCAGGAAAAACGAAGAACTCTACAAATACATTGAGAAAATCACGGACACAATGAGGAAGCGGAGGTTGAAGTTCTACGGACACCTACTAAGAATGGATTATGATCCTATGGCCTCCGAAGAGGCCGTGTGCAGGTCTTTCTAGTTGACGCCCGTGGTCGACCTGCGCGTCGAAATGAGGATGAATGCTAAAGTAAGGAGAACGCTTCAAGTTTCATCCTTGAAAAAAAAAAGTTCCTTAGGAAAAGGTAAGAAAAAGATGTAAATTAACATGGGCAGTATAATAGGACATTCTGGAGTTCCTTGCAAGTTATTTTTTCGTTACAGAAAATTTGGCAGCCGAGACAATGCTGTAAACATAGACTTTAACCATCGTAACCGTCGTGAGATCACGCTGCAATGATTTGAGTATAAGTCAATTATAAATGACACAATCATGTGCCAGACCCTTGCTAATGTGCCAGGTACGGAGATGAATTTTCACAAGAATGGTAGCAACAGGTAGAAAGTAATATAGGCCTACACCAAATTCTGAAAATGAAATGGTATCTCCGAGTTATTTGCGGTGATAACATTTCAGTGTACAGACATAATACTTTTATCCAGCCAAGTTTAATTAAAACGTGGAGGTTTACTGAGCGCGTCCCCCTTGTTAGACTTGATGTGAGGACGCACGCACTGTGACAGAGGGTGGCAGACAATGTGCTAATTTAATTTGGGACACAGCAGGAAAATATAAAATGACTATGAGGTTTTATAAAATCCCAACACACAATAACAGGGTTGGAGAAGATTATTAAGTGACCTTCTATAAATCCGTGGGCCACACATAATAATGATGTTACATACAGCATTTCGTGGAGCGCTTGAATGTCAACTTAAGGGTCACTGTCTACTACACTACTACTACTGTCGACCAAAATATTATGTGCTCACGAGTTTGAAGGTGGTTTGTGAAGTAACCAATAAACCTACATACAATCCAATAACATCATCATTTTCTTCGTTCTATTCTACGTTAGTTCATGTAGGTTTGTAATTTTTAATTTATATTTTAATATTTTTATCGCAGTTGGAAAACAAAAAGTGCCCTTTTTTAAGCGTGTTTCAACCATGCGTCACATTTAAGAATTATTATCTTAAAACCCCGTCATCAGATCAAATCCCAATTTTAACAGAATATATATTGGAATGTTGTATAACTGATTTATTAATTTCAAAGTTTTGTGTGTCCAAGAAACGAAGTTGTTACCATTTTTGTAAGGTAACTATTTCTCAGCTCGGGGTGGTTGGAAAATGTAGTTCTTGGTCGCGTTTTAATCCTTATACATCAAAAGGTTATGCTGTATGACTGTGGAATACGTAAATGAATTCACTTATTTTATATCGGTTTGTATTTGTACGGGGAATTAAGACATGGTTCACCAGCTAGCCGCTCCGCGGAAAGCTGTACAGCGTTGCTGAGATGGAGCCCATCACTTCAGAGCGAGGCGCGCCATGACGTGTGATGGGCTCCATTTAACACATTCATATGCGTTGTGCGGAATCAAGTAATAGCCTATCATATACAGGGTGTAACAAAATGGTACGGCACAAGTTGCAGGATACATTCCTAACACTCAGGCGAAAAAAATTATGTTATACGAACATGGCTCCGGAAACGTTTTGTTTCCATGTTATACCTCATTGTTTCCAAGTCATTTATCATGGGAAACATACAAGAACAGAACATACCAGCTTACCACATGCAACTCTTTCTCACAGGAAATGTTCAATATGCCCTACGTGCGCATTGATACATGCATCAACCCATCGCCGTAGTGAATCTCGGATGAACTGATGTATCCCTGGAGTACTGCGTATGGTGTCGTAGCCTTCCATAATACGGGCACAGAGACTCTGAACATCTTGTAATGGGGTTCGATACACAAGAACTTTCAAATGCCCTCACAAATAAAGTTCAGTGATTTTAGGTCCGGAGAGCGTGGAGGCCACGCAAATTGGTCCACCTCTACCTATCCATTTGTCACAAAATCTGTTATTTAGAAGCCGACGGACATTAACACTAAAATAAGGAGGTGCTCCATTGTGCATGTTTTGTCGCACAGCTAAAGGCACAACTGCTAAGTCGGATGGCAACGGGGCCATGTAAAACAAACCACTGGCGGTGCACCTACGATAATGACAACGTAACCAGACGTAACCAAGAGTGCATATTCCTCATGATTCTAACGTTCTGTTCTTGTGTGATTCCCATGCTTAATGAGTTGGAGACAATGAGGTATATATGTTCATATAACATAATTTCTTCGTCTACGTGTTAGGAATGTGTCCTGTAATTTGTGCCGTACAATTTTGTTACACCCTGTATATTACTTGAGTATAGATCCCTCCTGCGGCGCTCACAAGCGACCGATCGTGACAAATGAGAATTCAAATGAAAGAGAATAGACATTACCAGTGACGAATTGCACTCTAATCTCATAAATATCTATAATTACTTTAAAAATTACTTTAAAAAATGTACGAGGTATGCGATTGGCAGATACTGTTGCTGTAGGAAAATACGCTCCATAATTGTTGTCCACTTCACATTTTGGCCACTGGGACACCTGTTTCATGTCATTTTAACATTCTGAGGTATTTCCTTCATCATTTTGCATGGATTTCAGAAACAGTAAATCAAAGAAATGAGTACTCAAATCGTATAATTTCATGAATATCGAATAATCGGCGAGTGTTATGATGATCCAATTTTCAGTGATTGCCTTCTTAAGTTAGGGAACGTAGAACTTGGAATTCTAACTGGAATGTGAATAGTGTTCTATAATCATTTGGTTGAAATAAAAACATAACAACATCGTCCTTGAGTCTCTCATTTTAACCTATTGGGGAAAGTGTTGTAACGGCTACCTTCGTCGTTGGATATCGCTCTACAAGTTGGGCGATCATTTATAACGTTTCTACAGATATTACACTCAAGACTCCTTAAAACCACCTCATCGTTCTTATTTAGCATTGGCCTGTCTAGACAGACGACATACACTTTATTAATTTAGATTTACTGGGCGCCAGTTATCGTAAAGATAACACATTAAAATTTTATTTAGCCACGGCCGCTCCCTTCCTTGAGCCAAGATCTATCATCGGAGCGTAGGGCAATAAACTTGCTCTATGAGATACTCTTTGCATTCCAACTATCCTATATATTCAACTCCCAATGAACAAGACATTTTAACTAATACTGGTTTATTTACAACAAAATTATTAACATTTGATCTGAGGTTTCGAGCTGTGTACAATATGTGCATTAATATTCCCTAATTGCGGGGCAATATTGACTGTCTTCTCTCTAGCGCTGATATTCTGTGTTGATAATAACTCGGTCCACATACCTGGTGCCTTGTGGTTCAAAGTCCATCTCGTTGGTCTGCTTGCAGTCTAATTTGAGATCTTACGCCAACACACGTTTATTGACCTTTGAAAACATATGTGTTCTTCTTCTTCTTGTTGTTGTTGTTGTTGCTGCTTGTTCTGAGTTTGATCACCATGGTAAGCAAATTTGAACAAACCAGGCTAATTGAATTCACTAAGTCCCATCTTACTGAGCGGCTGACGGAGTCTACGACTCACAAAGTCAATGAGTGAGTGCGTGATCGAATATGTGAATGACAGAATAGAATCTATAGAATAGCCAGTGCTGAAGTCGCGCTGGGCTTTTATACACTCTGAATGGTCCCGATGTTTCGCGGCATAAATTTGCCCGCGACCCATCAGACCAATTATAGCAAAGCATTTCTCAGTCCTCAAGCGACGCTAAAACTTCTCCGAGCGGGAATACAGGCCCGCGTACTTCAAATATTCCACTCAGAACCCGCTATTCCTCTCGTTGCGCATTTATATATTCCGCCGAAATCTTTCTCCAAGCCCTTGTCTCCAGTCAGCGTGGCTTCGTTCCAGAAATACATTTTCTTGCAATATGTTGCTTCACCGTCCGTAACTTCTTCCAACCATGCCCGTCCTGTCTTTACAATTTAACTAATAAAACAGCCCTAGACCTCTATAAAAACCCTGTTTCTTAATCTAAGCACTTGACAATATTATATATGATTATGGTAATGACGTGAATATGGTATGGCCCCTCCCTTGATATTAATGGGTGAATAAAACGATATAACTTTGATATTTCAATAATAATAATAATAATAATAATAATAATTACACAATGACTTTAAAAATAATAATAATAATAATAATAATAATAATAATTTGTACCGTAATCAAGATTACGTTACAAAACGTCCCCATGGTTTCATAAAGAATGTAATGAATGATGAAATCACAAATCTTCCCTTTAAAACTTAACAGGAAATACACTGAATATACATATATGACCCTTCAAATTACATACATAATGATTATACCCTTTTCATTTTCCTTGATTGATCTGCACTCTTCTTGCAATGTTACATAAACATTCTGATTGTCCTGTGCAGTCATACAGGATTTACATGCTACATTTGTTCTTGTAGTCCCTTACAATAACAGAACGCAATATATTGCTTCTTGTTTCACGCAACACAAGTGATTTATCTCACTTCCACCAATTCCTTAGAGCCACGACACGACTCTAATTATAAACACACGGCAGTCTGCCCTTCTTGCAGCACTTGCTCTTTTCTATGATATTTCCTCAGATTGTAAATGTTATATGTACCAATGACACAATTTTCCTGATCTTTCAATAAGTAGGCATTATTTCCTATCCTCTTCGAAACGACATAAGGTCCAGTAAACAATAAAAACAGCTTTGACATTTTCCCTTCCAATGCACAAGATGGCAACGGCTTACGTAACAATCGTTGCTACAAACTTCCATGTACTTCCTACCTCTCAACAAAACACTGACTAGTCTCGATAACCTCACATGAGTCAACAATACATACCTGAAATAACTAGCTAGTGTCCTACCTAATTTCCTAACTAACGTTGAGCAACTACTACTAAAATCTACTGTTGAGAACCACTTCCGCCCCTGAAAACGTTGAACTAAATCCTCCACTGCTTCAGTTCTCAGCTGGTCGCTTTCGACCCTAGTATTTAACATTCTGGCGTCTATGCACAGTCTCACTGAATTGTCTTTCTTGGCTACTACAACTAATTGATTTAAACAATGGCTAGCTGAAGGCTCAATTATGTCGTTTTCCAACATTAATTCTATCTGTTCTTCGACGGCTTTCATATATTTAGTTGCGACAGGATACCTAGGCCCCACGAAACTACTTGTGTCTTTAACGACAAAACTATGCTCATATAAGTGCGTTGCTCCGGGTTTTGAGCTGAAAATTTCCTTATATTTTATTAATACCTCATGTAACTGATGACCTTGCTCATCATCCAGCTTACACTGTGACAATGCATCATGGATCCTACTCTCAAGTTCAGACTCCATTGCAACCTGACACACCTTAAAAACTTTGCTCTCACTAGCATCTCCGCGGTCTACCTCATTTACTTCAGGAAACTCATCACTCACAACCACGTTGCTTTCTTCCTCAAACATACACACTTTCATCTGTTTGTCAGTCTTAGACACCTTATACGTAACCTGAACTTCTTTATCCTGCCAAAATAAACATATCCTGCCAAAATGAAAATCTAATTTAACTTGATGTAATGATAACCATTCTGCACCGAGAATCACCAGATATACTAAATTTGGAACTGCCAAACAGGGCTGAAATTTAACTAACTCAATAATGTTAATTGGAACTGCGACTTGCTTAGATATTTTCTGAGACCTACTACCAACAGCTGTGACAATGAAAGTGGACTTAACTGGAATTATATCAACATGAATACCTTCTCTCATTACATCTTCCAAAAATCTTAAATTTATACAAGAGTTTTCGCTTCCACTGTCCAATAAAACATCAACTTCTTTACCCCACACATTAAGTTTAATTACTGGTGACATAATCTCATTCTCAACATTATCTAAATTTCCACCATTTAGGTCATAAAGCAGTTCTTCTCTAACATCTATATTAAAATCTCCTAAATACTCAATATTCCTAGGACATTGAACTGCAATCACTTCGGGCTGTCTGTTGACCTCACTGCAACCCGTTATTCGTTTAAATTAGGCCTACCTGCCCCTGATGTAGATTGTTGTTGTTGACCTGTACGTCTGTCTGGCCTAGTACCTTCCCCTACTCTGTTCAAATTCTCGTTCCTCGTATTTGCTGTGCGTCCCCCATTGTCAAGTCGTCTTTCGTAATTCGCATTCCTGCCTTGTTCTCTTCCCCTCTCTCTCTCACCCTGCCCGAAATTATCTCCTCTACTTATTGGCTTGTGTTCGGTCCTACTATTTTCAAGAGAGTCAAAGTTTTCCAATAGATTCTCGAACCCGTCAATAGTAGTAATATTCTGCATGAAGAATGCTTCTTTAATTATATCAGGAAAATGCCTTAATAATGTTTTAATTACCTGTGATTCAGTCTCTAAACCTTCTAAATTCTGGCATATAAGTACATGCGCTAAGAAATACTCTGTGTACGAAACACCATCTCTCCTTTGGTACTTCCCAAAAATAATGTTACATCTTTCTCTTTCTTGCACATTTTCATTCCAGTACTTGGCTATGAACTTCTCTTTAAATTTTCTAAAACTAGTCATCTGGTATTTATACACACTGAACCATGACCTTGAATCCCTAACAAAAGATTTATCTAGCATCTCAAGTACTTGTTCCCATTGAACGATCCCCTCTTCTAAATCTTTAGCGAACTTCTTTTCTACTGTTTTTAAGAATTCCATTGGGTTATATGCCTTGCCTGTGAATACTGGCAAATCTGCCTCTTTAGTTAGAAATCTACTTAAATTTCCTATTTGTACATTACCGCTATTTGTTGCTATTTGCTTCTGACATCTCTGCAATTTCTCCTCCATTTTATCTGTTTTACTCGCTACTTCTTCACTGATACTGTTAAATTTACTGTTAACCTCTTCCCTAATTTCTTGATTATCGCTCTCTAGTTTATTTTCTAAATTACCTATTTTAGCAATATTATTATCACACTTGACCTTCATACTGTTGACTTCGCCTTCTAAGTCAACCCTAACTTTACTACATTTAATTTTCACTTCCTCGTCAATTTTGTCAACTCGCTCCGACACTTGTTGCATTCTGGCATCAACCTTAAGTGACCATGATTCCTCCACCTCACTAATCCTGTTTTCTAACTTATTGTGAAATTCTCGGCCTACTTCTTTAATTTGTCTATTGAAGTTCTCTGTGGCTTCATCAAACCTCTTACCTTGTTCATCTAGCTTCTTACTCTGCTCAGAGAACTTAAGATCTATTGCTTTTTCTAACTGATCACTACGCACGTCAAATTTCTTACTTTGTTCCTCTTGCTTTTTACTCTGTTCAGCTAACTTAAGATCTATTGCTTTTTCTAGTTGATCGCTACGCACGTCAAATTTCTTACTTTGTTCCTCTTGCTTTTTACTCTGTTCAGCTAACTTAAGATCTATTGCTTTTTCTAGTTGATCGCTACGCACGTCAAATTTCTTACTCTGTTCCTCTAACTTCTTACTCTGTTCAGTTATGAGCATCGTCAGGTTTCGAAGCCAGGAAGGATTCTCCCCCTCATTACTCTGGATGGTTGTAGCCCCGTCTTGTTTATTTTCCTCAGTTTCCTGATTTTCGCTTACTTTTGACATCTCATCACTGGTACCCTGCACATCTAATTTTGACATTTTAACTGATCTTATAATACTACGGTTTCTCAAATGTATATTCCCCAAATTATCCCTGTTACTCATTACCCAAAAAACAACTCATCAAAAGAACACTCCTAATTTATAACCGTAGTTCCCTAACTTGATATATGCCTCTTTATTGAAAAACTCGGAATGAATGCAAAGAGTACTCGTTTATATCGTACATGAAAACAACTTTAAACTTTAACATACTTGAAATAAACTGGATTTATACATAATATCCATTCACTTCAGTACGATATTTCGTAGCCCCACATTGGTTGTGCCATTTGTAACGGCTACCTTCGTCGTTGGATATCGCTCTACAAGTTGGGCGATCATTTATAACGTTTCTACAGATATTACACTCAAGACTCCTTAAAACCACCTCATCGTTCTTATTTAGCATTGGCCTGTCTAGACAGACGACATACACTTTATTAATTTAGATTTACTGGGCGCCAGTTATCGTAAAGATAACACATTAAAATTTTATTTAGCCACGGCCGCTCCCTTCCTTGAGCCAAGATCTATCATCGGAGCGTAGGGCAATAAACTTGCTCTATGAGATACTCTTTGCATTCCAACTATCCTATATATTCAACTCCCAATGAACAAGACATTTTAACTAATACTGGTTTATTTACAACAAAATTATTAACATTTGATCTGAGGTTTCGAGCTGTGTACAATATGTGCATTAATATTCCCTAATTGCGGGGCAATATTGACTGTCTTCTCTCTAGCGCTGATCTTCTGTGTTGATAATAACTCGGTCCACATACCTGGTGCCTTGTGGTTCAAAGTCCATCTCGTTGGTCTGCTTGCAGTCTAATTTGAGATCTTACGCCAACACACGTTTATTGACCTTTGAAAACATATGTTTTCTTCTTGTTGTTGTTGTTGTTGTTGTTGCTGCTTGTTCTGAGTTTGATCACCATGGTAAGCAAATTTGAACAAACCAGGCTAATTGAATTCACTAAGTCCCATCTTACTGAGCGGCTGACGGAGTCTACGACTCACAAAGTCAATGAGTGAGTGCGTGATCGAATATGTGAATGACAGAATAGAATCTATAGAATAGCCAGTGCTGAAGTCGCGCTGGGCTTTTATACACTCTGAATGGTCCCGATGTTTCGCGGCATAAATTTGCCCGCGACCCATCAGACCAATTATAGCAAAGCATTTCTCAGTCCTCAAGCGACGCTAAAACTTCTCCGAGCGGGAATACAGGCCCGCGTACTTCAAATATTCCACTCAGAACCCGCTATTCCTCTCGTTGCGCATTTATATATTCCGCCGAAATCTTTCTCCAAGCCCTTGTCTCCAGTCAGCGTGGCTTCGTTCCAGAAATACATTTTCTTGCAATATGTTGCTTCACCGTCCGTAACTTCTTCCAACCATGCCCGTCCTGTCTTTACAATTTAACTAATAAAACAGCCCTAGACCTCTATAAAAACCCTGTTTCTTAATCTAAGCACTTGACAATATTATATATGATTATGGTAATGACGTGAATATGGTATGGCCCCTCCCTTGATATTAATGGGTGAATAAAACGATATAACTTTGATATTTCAATAATAATAATAATAATAATAATAATAATTACACAATGACTTTAAAAATAATAATAATAATAATAATAATAATAATAATAATAATTTGTACCGTAATCAAGATTACGTTACAGTGTGGCTTACGAATATGCGAGATTTCTCGCACAGGTCCGCTAGTATACTTTTTAATTCTCCAGTAGGAGACTTTGTTATTGCCAGCCCCGTGGTGTTGGGGTAGCGCACCTGCCTCTCACCCAGAGGCACCGGGTTCGATTTCCGGCTCGGTCAGGGATTTCAGAAACTCACGTGAGGGCTGAAACGGGGTGCACTCAGCCTCGTGAGGACAAATGAGTAGCTGTCGGACAGTGAGACAGTCCCGATCACGAAAACCAAGATTAACGACCGAGGGAACCCGATGCGCAGATCACGCGTCACCCCAATATCTGCAGGCCAAAGACTGGGCAGCTGTTGCTTGGTAGGTCTAGGCCCTTCACGGGCTGTAGTGCCAGGGGTTATTATTACTTATTATTATTGGTTACCGGCCGCGGTGGCCGAGAGCGCTAACGCGCTACCTCGTGCCTCGCTGGCATCGGTAGAGCGTGGGTTCGAATCCCACCTCGGCTGTCCTGAAAATGGTTTTCGTGGTTTCCCATTTTCACCACCAGGCAAATGCCGGGACGGTTCCTTTCAATAGGTCCACGGCCGATTTCCTTTCAATATCCCTTCCCTGACCCGTCCTGAAAAGAAAAGTACATGGCCATTGGCTGCATTAATAAAAACAAAATTATTAGAGTTTGTTATTATTCATTACTAGATACCAGTACCCGTCGTTGGCGGATCCATGGAGTAAATGAAGGCAGTTCATGACAGCATTAGGTGCCAGTGAAACATAAGGTGCATTCAAAAAGTAACGAGCCGGAGGTATAATTACAGAAACCAGTACCTGTATGTTAGAAGTATTGGCCCTGGCTGTTGAGGCACTTGTCCCACTGTGACACGAGGCGGTGAATGGCTGTCTCATAAAATTCCCTGGGCTGCGCGGTGAACCAGTTCCGCACATACAGCTGGACGTTGGCGTCCGAGGTGAATCGTTGGCCCCGCAGAGCCCTTTCCAGGTGACCAAACATGGCGTAATCACAGGGAGAGAGGTCTGGACTGTATGGAGGGTGGCCGAGAACCTCCCATTTGAATTTCTGCAGGAGTGCCGCGACTGTGATGGCCGTATGAGGTCGTGCATTGTCGTGGAGCGACCAAGGCGGCTATGGCGTTCACTGTCACTCGGCGGTCCTGGGTAATGAGTGCATCAACCAGCTGGACGTTGTCATCGGTAATGCAGGGGGGTGTCCCAGACCGAGCATCATCGACTAACGACACCCTTCCTTCCCTGAAGCGCTTGTGCCACGCCTTGACCCTTGCAAGGGACATGCAGTTTTCGCCGTACACTTGTGACATTCGGCGATGAATGTCCGTTCCTCCTACTCCTTTCGCTGTCAGAAACCGAACAACACCTCTTTGCTCTTCGGTTGACGCCTCCATGTCACTGTTTGCAATGCGACTGGCAGCGTTGGACGATTGATGCATGCTGCTGCTCGCTTTGTATCGTTACGTGACGTGCACGCGTGCTCTCTAGCGACTGGCTGTGACCTTCCACGCTCTGGTCGGAACCACACCTCGTTACACACGCCAGGATTAGCCGATGTCGTCACCAGTTTGCGCATTACAGCCTCCGGCTCGTTACTTTTTGAACGCACCTTATACATTATGTGTATGGTGCTTGCCCTTTTTCACTAGTCGTTATTTTTTAAATTATTTATCTATTCATTTCCTTTTATCTTTTCCTTTAACCGAATAGTTTTTAAAGATTTGGGGGGGGGGGCTGGCCCATATCTTCTAACCCTCCTCATTTCTCACCCGGGCTTGGGACCGGCAATGACAATGCGGAGGAAGATGAAGCTCGGGACCGGCAGCATTGGAATGCTATCTGCGAGGTGCCTAATATCAAACACGGACATGCGCCATCTATATCGAAATTGAGTTAAGGATCGATCCTTATAGTATTTTTAATGCTCTATCTGAATTAGTGGCCCGTGACTTTCATAAACGAACATTTGTACTTAAATTTTAACATGAAAATAAATATGCAGTTTCTTTCATAATCAGACACCTCCAGACGTAGTCTCTATCAAAAACGGACATCAGATTGCTACAAGAGACATCAAACTGTCATGGCGACCATTTGCTTACATTCTCCTGTCAGTTCATGCTTGGAAGTTAGTGTTCATGTTTTTCCAGTGTTTTTTTTATTTATAAGATTAGTATTTGGGAAAATATTTTTCTTTAACATGGAAGACAATGTTTCGGAGTGTGCACCTATTCCTACTATTAGGATAGTTTGTACCAAAAATGGACAAAAGCCAATCTTAGTTTCAAAAATGGACATCGTCATATTTGAATGTGTTTTACATTGCCTTAGAATAAAATTCTTAAGTGACGACCATTGTTTTTTTGTTTTGTTCATAGGGTACACAAAAATGTTCACACTCGTAACGGGAGGTTAACATAGAGAAACAACAAGTAGTTCCGTGAAGAACTATACAGCCTATTTTCATATATCCTACTCGTGTTAATTGCCTCTATCAACATACAGAATTTCAGTTTGAAGGTTGTGATAGATTCATAGATATTGAGAACCATATAAATATTTCAGATGGTCGCCAGGTTGGATTTTTATTTTTGTACTATTACATTGAGATTATTGTGCACGTGTGGTATTCAAACTTCAATCGCATGATTAGATCACAAGAAGTAAAAACGATATTTTAAAATTTCGCACAGCTGCCATCTCGTGAATATGCAAACAATTGAAATAAATTAGATGCCAGTGGATTAAAATTTGTATAAGCATTTAACGTGCAACGTTTCACTATACTCGGATAGTTCATTCGCGAGAAAAGTCCATTTAAATATTTATACTTCGCGTCGCCGCCATGTTGGATTTGTGCTCACCCGGTTACTGAATGTCCTATAGGTGAACATATGTTCATAGCCTCTATGAACATAAAAAAAAACAGTTTGATTGCTGTAAAAGATTCATAGATATTGAGAACCGTCTAAATATATCGGATGCTCACCATTTTGGATTGTTATATGTATAGGCCATAGAGTTATGCACCATTCAAGGACAATTATTGCCTAGGTTCATTATTCAAATTTTCACTTCGATCGCATGATTACGACACAAGAAATAAAACTTAATTTTAAAATTTCACACATCCGCCATCTTGAGGTTATGTAAACAATTGAACTAAATTAGATGCCAGTGCATTACAATATGTAAAATCATTTACTGTACCACATTTCACTGCGTTCAGAAAATTAAATCACGAGAAAATTCTATTAAAATGTTTCAACTTCGCTTGGCCGCCATGTTCGTTTTGTACTTTAGAGTTTTATGAAATATACATAGGTAAACGTGTATAAGTACCCTTTATCACCGTAAACAATTTCAGGGCGATATCTGTAATAGTTTCGAAGATATAGAATGTCAGTGAAATATTTCGCACAGCCACCATTTTGAGGTTATGTAAACAATTGAACTAAATTAGACTCCAGTGCATTACAATGTGTATAAACATACACTGTACCAGGTTTCATTACGTTTGGATAGTTAAATTGCGATAAAAGTCTATTTAAAATTCTCAAATTCGCTTGGCCGCCATGTTGGTTTTGTAGTCACCAGGTTTTTGAAAGTCTCATAGGTGAACTTCTAGTAGTGCCCTTTATCACTGTACACAATTTCAGGGCGATATCGGTAATAGTTTCGGAGATACTGAATGCTGGTGAAATATTTCGCACAGTCGCCATGTTGGATTGGTGAGAGACAATAAAATGTGAAGGGTACGGTCGGGGTCGGCCAGAATAGTGCTATGATATTGCCGAGTTTCATTGTAATCGCTCCAGCCGTTTAGAAGTTATTAAAGGGACACACACACACACGGACAAAAGGTGATCTCGTAAGCTTATTTTTTTCATAAAATGAAATTAGGCTAAACATGTGGCTCTACTGAATAATTTAAAAAAGGCTTTTGTCCATGTTTGATACCTTTTTCTTTCTGTTGTTCTTCGACTGTAGGCCTTAAAGGCTCTAAAGTGCAATAAATGATGCTGTATTTATTTTTAGAGGCTATCTTCTCAGGTAGCGTACGCAAAGTGTCCTGAGAGTTAACTTAGCCGTTAGATAGTACAGCACTAAATGTACCAGCCCACACCCTAGCCTTAATGCAAGCTATAACAGCATTACCGTGCCGTACCGAAGGCGATTGTATTATCGGCTGCCATCACAAGCACGAACGCTCTGCCCTACTTGGACTCGACAACGTACTTGGCAAGCGTGTGAACGCATTAAGGGGATAATAACATAAAATTGGATTTAAAAAGATTCTATTTCAATATTACCGTTCTTTAAATTACTTCGCCCTTCTAAATATTCGTAAGTTCATTGATAAGTCCATTTCAAGTACAGACGGCGTGGCGCCTACCTTTGATATATCAATTAGATAAACCCCAATTAATTTTACAATGTATCATTATATCTAGTCGGACTACGTAGGGCCCCGCAGAATAACTGTACTTGTTAAGTCACGCACAATGACAACACGGGAAAGCTGGAGGCAGGGGCGTATATTTCTTTTTCAAAGAGGGGGGGGGGGGAGGAGGAGGACTGGCTTTCCTGCAAAATTGTGAATATTCTCAGGGGATTGTCACCGCAAAATACCCTGGTGTAATTATTTTAGATACGATTCAAAGTTAATATAGCTAAAAATAACTGGAGATACAAAAAAAGTTGTAAAATACAACACAACACACAAATAAAATTAATTTTCTATTATGGCCTGTGGAGTATGAATGGCAAATATCTAAATATTTGTCAATTTGCTAAGCAGAAAGGTAAACACTTTTATTTTTATAAGCTGATAATTTATTTCTCAAAAGTACCGTACTGTAGAATTCACAGGTTTATCTCACAAGGCTGAGTGTACCCCGTTCCAGCCCTCAGCCTAGAATTAAAATTTCTTGGCAGAGCCGGGAATCGAATTCGGACCTCCGGGGTGGCAGCCAAGAATGCTAGCCACTACACCACGAGTTAGTCTAATTTAAATCTTAATATTGTTTATAACTTAGCCAATAAGATTAGGTTACAACGAAATTTACAATTATTTTAAGCTCTTACCGAACCAACACTTTTTTCGGGGGGGGGGGGGGGAGCTGGAGACCCCTCCCCCTCCCCCCCCGTCCCCTTATATACGCCCCTGGCAGGAGGAAAGGGGATCGCAGGCTCGAATTCAGGCACTGATAGTGGGTCAATTAGAGTGTGTTATTTTAACCCGTTTCTTTTCTCATTCACTACTCACAAATATCGGAATTGTTCCTGTTTTTTGTGTTCTCAGTCCTCGGACTGGATTGATGCAGTTCTCCATCCCTGAGCTAATAGTTTCATCTCTACATAGATACCACACCTTACACTCAAAGCAATATATTCTAATGTTGGCCAACTCTTACAATTCTCTCCTCGACCCTTTCTTCCATAACTAGCTTTGATAGTCCTGGGTGCCTTAGTATGTGTCATGCCAACCTATACAGGGTGTCGCAAAATTACGTCGAAGAACTTATAGCGGAGGTGCCGGCCCTTATCTGAAGCAACTTGAGATAGGGCACTTATGGCCGGAATCGAACCGTTAAAAATTTGTGCGACGTTAAACTTTTAACGAGACAAATCCGAAACACTGCGTCGAGAATGTGCGAATTTTTCTAATGTTTCCCTTACTTACCAGCCGCGGAGGAATGCCATCACTTTCCGTCTGGAGAAATAGCTCAGTGGTGCCATGCACTGCAAAAATTGGAAAAATTATGATAAGAAAATACTTGCGCGGTCTCTGATTCGAACCGCTACCAAATGACTCGTTTCAAGGAGCACGCCGCTAGTTCGCTAGAGGGCAAGTGGCGGCATTCCTCTACGGCTGGTATGGAAAGGAAGCATTAGAAAACGTCGCACTTTCTCAGCGCGGTGTTGCCGATTTGCCTCGCTAAAAGTTTAACGTCGCACAGATTTTTAACGATTCGTTTCTGGCCATAAGTGTCCCATCTCAAGTTGATTCAGATAAGGGCCGGAACCTCCTGTTTCAGTTTGTCGACGTAGTTTTGCGACACCCTGTTTACACAAAGACCTTCGCGGATATCAGCAAAAGCTTTTCACCATGCGGATATAGTTTGCATGACTGTGCGGAAAAGCTGCGGATAATGTTTGGGTCTACCTATGTGTTCAAGTCCAGTGGTAGCGAAGGCTTCTTCTACAATGCGATAGCTGAGCAAGTATTGAATGCTGGAAGCCGTCCGGTCTCCAGAAATGCCACCTGAGAATGAAAAGTGCTGATAGGTACTTTAGAGAGAATCGAGTGGTCGAACAAGAGAGTAAAGTAAAAGTACTCCGTTTGTTTCTTATAGCCTAGAATCAACACATAGCGCTACGGTAGTGGGAATGTTCGCACTTTACCGCCCGATCGCACGCGAGGGGGTGAACAGAGGCCAATAGAACAAATGCCCCCAAGGCCCGCCTTCCTCAAACACGCGTAAGGAAACTCCCATTTCTGTCCCTACAGCGGTAATGATCAGCCGTTTGAGAGCTGCTGCTCAACACCGCTTTTTATCCTCGTCTAGAGCAAGTCCGTTGAAAGGCTCTCATCTTGAATCAGTCCAGCGATACTTAACATAGAGCAGTGAAACCTGCCTAAACCGGACCCTCTATATTCCGGAAACCTGGAGAAACGGAAGACAAAATTCGGAACGGAGGTAGGCTACTTCCTATGTAAAATGACACTGTAAACCAGAAAACTGCCTAACGCGCAAACGGAAAGACATTCCGGAACTGTAGGCGTAATAATAATAATAATAATAATAATAATAATATCGTATGGCCTCGGGTGCCGGGTGCAAGCTCTGTGATTTGACACCCAGAGGGTAGCTTGCATGTCGAATTTCGTTGTTCCTTGAATCACTATGAAAGTCAAGGAGGTTAGATATCTAAGCTCCTTGAACACTATAGCACTTTCTAGTAGAGAAATGACGAACTTTGTGTTGGCGGAAACTCCCGAGATTAATTTTGCCATTATGAACACGGCCTACTGAATTCAAATGGGTTCTTTAACATGCCAACATCGTATGACATGCATATCGTGATTCTTTCCGCCTTTCAAAAATCACTTACCGTGGCCAGGAGCAAACCTGCAAGCTTGGGGTTGGTAATCAGACACGATAACCACTCACCCACCGTGACAAGCCATTATCAGCTAAACACGTGCTACTGGCCCTTTCTTCACGCAGCTAGTGGAATGCAATAATTTATTGTGAAGTTCTGTTCTTTGAAGTATTTCAAGTTATTCGTGCCAGAGTACAGATTATCCATTCAGTGACTTAACATTTCTCATGCAATAATTGTGAATTATTCATGCTGCAGAACTGCGCAGCTCTGTTCATTCAAGTTATAGTGTC
Source organism: Meconema thalassinum (assembly GCA_946902985.2). Taxonomy (NCBI): domain Eukaryota; kingdom Metazoa; phylum Arthropoda; class Insecta; order Orthoptera; family Tettigoniidae; genus Meconema; species Meconema thalassinum. The sequence goes on along the minus strand of OX336393.1, from coordinate 515,511,360 downwards.
CGAGTGTATGTTGCTTAATCATGGATACAGACAGGGAGAGAACCATTGTTCCATATGTGGTAAGACGTTTTTCGAAATCTTCGAACTTGCGGAAACAAGTCAGAACTTTTCATGAGCCCTCTGACGTGGCTTCTATGGCCCCTTTCATTGTGAGATCTGCGACAGGGCGTTGTAAGTAACTGCACGCTGAGCGCTGAGAGTACAGAGGTAATGCGAGGTTTGCCGATAGCAGGCGAAAGGCCCCGAAGTCCTGCTGACATCTCGGAAGCTATACGCAAGTACTGGCGTTCTGCCCGAGCGTACAGTACGTCTTAGTCAGGCTATTTACGCCAAATAGCTTAATAACTTCTAAACGGCTGGAGCGATTACAATGAAACTCGGTAAGATCATAGCACTATTCTGGCCGACCCCGACCGTGCCCTTCAAATTTTATTGTGTCTCACGAATCCAACGTGGCGGCTGTGCGAAATATTTCACCAGCATTCAATATCTCCGAAACTATTACCGATATCGCCCTGAAATTGTGTACGGTGATAAAGGGCACTACTAGAAGTTCACCTATGAGACTTTCAATAACCTGGTGACTACAAAACCAACATGGCGGCAAACCTCACATTAGCTTTGTACTCTCAGCGCTCAGCGTGCAGTTACTTACAACGCCCTGTCGCAGATCTCACAATGAAAGGGGCCATAGAAGCCACGTCAGAGGGCTCATGAAAAGTTCTGACTTGTTTCCGCAAGTTCGAAGATTTCGAAAAACGTCTTACCACATATGGAACAATGGTTCTCTCCCTGTCTGTATCCATGATTAAGCAACATACACTCGGACACTATAACTTGAATGAACAGAGCTGCGCAGTTCTGCAGCATGAATAATTCACAATTATTGCATGAGAAATGTTAAGTCACTCAATGGATAATCTGTACTCTGGCACGAATAACTTGAAATACTTCAAAGAACAGAACTTCACAATAAATTATTGCATTCCACTCGCTGCGTGAAGAAAGGGTCAGTAGCACGTGTTTAGCTGATAATGGCTTGTCACGGTGGGTGAGTGGTTATCGTGTCTGATTACCAACCCCAAGCTTGCAGGTTTGCTCCTGGCCACGGTAAGTGATTTTTGAAAGGCGGAAAGAATCACGACACGCATGTCATACGATGTTGGCATGTTAAAGAACCCATATGAATTCAGTAGGCCGTGTTCATAATGCCAAAATTAATCTCGGGATTTTCCGCCCACACAAAAGTTCCTCCATTCTCTACTAGAAAGCGCTATAGTGTTAAGGAGCTTAGATATGTAACCTCCTTGACTTTCATAGCGCTCCATGGAACAACGAAATTCGACAGGCAACCTGCCCTCTGGGTGTCAAATAACGAAGCTTGCACCCAGCACCCGAGGCCATACAATATTATTTTAGCTGACTATGGAGGGAAAAACCGAGGTAACACGAGGTTTGCCGATAGCAGGCGAAGGGCCCCGAAGCCCCTATGACATCTCGGTAATCAGAAGCAAGTGCACGCCAGTCACCGCTGGTAAGTTAATGCTACCTTGTGGAATTTACACTATCCTACTACCATGACGAATAGAAGGACCTAGTGTGAGGACTCCGCCATTATAGAACGGTAGTTCGTGGTCCCGCCGCTACAAGCACTGCAAGCGATTATGTCCAAGACGTGTCCTGTTGTTCCGTCGAACCGGGTCATAGAAAAGTGCGGGGGAAGCTACTGTGTGAGATATTTGTGTGAATTAAATTGAATTGTCTTTGCTTTCAGTTCTTAAATTCTGTTCATTGTGTCTTGTGTACATCAGCGTTCTATGTTTTGTGTGGGCCTACTTCAAACATAGGCTATTTCTTTGTTAATATTACTGTTTTGTGCTTGTCCCTCAGCGAATGGACGGTCTACCTTGACTCATATGTCCAGGAACTGAGGAGCAAAGCCATGGCGAATTACTGTTGAGAGATAATCTTATTCATATATATAATTAATTAAATTATATATATCATTTCAAACAAATATATCCAATCAATCATTGCACCCACTGCCGACCTATGAAATCGGTACGGTGTAAAATCACTTAAAACAACAAATTTCACCTAAAACAATTCATTAAAATCAAAAATTTCACTATATAAAGGGGCGTAAGGAGCTCATTGAGAGCACCAGGTTCCCATTCTATCAGGCAATGCACGCATGCATGCAAGCTTGATTATCTCATACCGAGTCCAGCATCCAAGCAACTGCACGCCACTGCTCCAAGCTCCGTCTTCTAACGCCAATTGATGAAATCGATGATTTGCCAGTCTTTCTACCAAGCCTAGGCCTCGCTATCGCCTCGACTTCGATATTTCAAGCCATTCCACTATGTTCCTATAGGCTTAATTTGCATCCCCCTTAGTAACAGTGCAGATTAAGTCACTCCTCTACCATTCAAATATCCAACACCATACCCACCATGTAACCATCCTAGTCAAGCAACTCCTGTCTCCCTCGAGTTTTAATACAAGTTTAGCTCATCCCCTCTTCCTACTAAGCAGCCAATAATTAATTATTTAATTAACTTCAAATTTCATCAGCGCACTCAACGTCATAGCTCCAACTGTATTTAAACTGGATAATTTTGAGTGACTGGTAAATTTGTTTTTCTCTTTCCTTATTCTCTGGTCGACCAAGGTATTTGACCACTATCTCTCATCACCTCTTACTCATTACACGCGCTTATAGTCTACACTCACGAACACAAACATGTCGCGCACTGACACTAAACCTCGCACATTAACGTACCAGGGCATAACATTCCTGATAACTCAGGACCCTGATGACTCTAAAAGCCAAAATTATACCCCTGTTAATCCAAAAACACTAATTCCGAGTGGGCCTACCCACAAAGGAGATGGTACACTCGTTCCACTTAAACCAGCTTCACCAAAATCAGATTCCTCACTCTCTAGCTCACTTCCTTCCTCACCGTCTCATTCCCGACATTTGATTTCGAGAAAGAGCTGTGGTACGCTTCACCCAATGGCAGTAACCTTCAGAGCACGATGGTCCTTATCCACCCACCTATTGGTATTAGCCTTTGTAAATCAGTCAGGCAAACAGTAATTAACGCGCTCAATCCCATAACCCAATTTATTTCCCTCATTGAGGAATTAGGTAATCACCACATAGGCATCACTCCTTCTGAGAATAGCCATCTCAACTCTGTCACTAGTGTTCTCAAGAGCCGCTCTGCCATTCCCCCATTTTCATTAATTAGATTCAGACCACAAATTCACCTTCTTTAGTCTCTCAATCTGAGGAAACTAAAATGCCACAACAAGAAACAACAAAAGTAACAGTCTGTATAGCCTACCGGTACTTCAGGAATCTGTGCTTTCCGTAACATGTAGTGGAGACCGTAGTACTTATTTCCGTGAATTATATTTTCCATTGTGCCCTGCCGTGTTATTTCAATTGTGATCGCTAATTACATTTTAAAAGAGTATCAGTTACAAAGTACGGTAATTCGTTTCCCTCGGCATTATCCCTAAGACCAGCTGACCGGCAGCGTGGAACTTGCCCACACTAGCGCTGCCGGGCGGGGCGCGCTTGAACTTGAGGAGTCCTCTCACTTTCTCTTTCATTCGTCATGCTACTACTGTATGTGTGTCTTATTCCAATCTCAATTAAAGCATAACACAGATAGATTCCATTCATGAACATTGTGGTGGAAAAAAATCGGGTATATCCTAAGATTAGAACAGAGCACGCAAGACAATAAACAAACCAAGCGAACACTTGAGCCCTATCTCCTTGGCACACTGTATGTGTTACGTTATGTTGGCAGGCCTGCAATCAAAACTGTAATACAAGGTAATCTATGAGGCTTATTGTGGCGCAGGTAATTATAGCGTAGACGTGCTTCTAACATAAACAGCTTATCAGACCACGCAGCCAGGCTCACAGAGGGGTGGGGAGACGGAAGGCGCCTCCGAACGATTGTTTATTCAGGGCCACTAGCTACTGTAAGCGAACAATTCCTTCCTTCAAGGGAATATAAAACTTATGTGTAGCCATATTGCGGCGAAGGAGCGGGCCGCGTTCGGAATGTTTCGTCAATAATAAAATAATAATAGCCATTTCTGCTAACGACATGGATTCAGCAGTCAAGAAGATCAATAGGCTGTCAGAAATTGCTGAAAAAATAGGATTCCAAATTTCTATAAAGAAGACCAAATATATGACAAACATCTGCGATGGACCTGAATGGATGATCACTAATCTTGGAAAAATTTCAGATATCTCGGTAAAGTCATCCAGTGGAATTGATTAGAAGAGGAAGCGATTAATGTCAGTACGAGGAAGTGAGACCAGGCATACCAAATGACAAAGAATATCTATAATAAAAGTCTATGAGTATAGGGGCCAAGTTCCGACACTATACCCAGGCCCGGACTTAGAGATCCAGGGCCCCTAGGCACTTGACATTTGCCCCCCCCCCCCCCCCCCACCATCTCGAAGCTATTTTGGAAATTTAGCAAATTAAATGCACTACTATACAGAACATATAATTTTTAATCGACTTTAATGACATAAATAGACATTAGAACAATACAGTCTATGTTACTATAGTTACGCTATTCTATAAAAAGTATAGAATCATACGACGAACTTTCTTCCGTGCCAAAGAATGAATGACGTCATCATAGTTAAATGACTGCATTATTTCTGACTCTATGTACATTACAGAGAGTGAATTGAGACTGTTCTCTCCTATGTTAGATCTTCAGGAATTCTTTACTCTCTTTAGTGCTGAAAACGACTGTTCTGCTGAACAGTTTGAATCTGGTGTACACAACAGCATTCGGAGCGCAATTCCTACGTTTGGATAAATGTCCAAAAAGCCTTTTTCCGATGAGTATTTGTATAGCTTCAGTGATGATAAGTCCATAACTTCATCATTCGACGACAAATGAGCGTGCAGGTGTAGACAGTCGTTTTCCAAAATCCTATCCAAGTCCCCCGGATAAAAATGTATAAGGTTTCTGGCTCCTTCACGGATGTCTTTAGATTCCAAACGATGTAGTTTCGTATGAAAGGCAAACTTTTTACTTAAGATTCCGCCATTGGGGCCCCTAGGCTGGCTGGGCCCCTAGGCCGGGGCCTTGTAGGCCTAGGCAGAAATCCGGCACTGACTATACCCCAGTTGTGAAACCTGAGGCATTATGTGTGTTCGAAACTTTGACCATGAATAGTAAAAGTTAAGCTGACCAACTGTAAAAAAAAAAGAGCGCAGGATATTAGGAAAAATCCAAGATAATATATGTGTTGATGGACAGTGGCGAATGAGAGCAAATGAGGACTTGTACAACAACATAGACCCTATCACAGCGTCAATTGAGAAGAGACGGCTGCTGTAACCTCTTGAGGATGACTGATGATCGATTAACGGAAAGAATATGGAGTTTCATTAAGTCTAAGGCAACAAGGCCGAGATGATTCGAGGAATGCGAAAAAGATCTGAAGCAAATTGGAATTTCAGACCGAGAAATTCCCGACAGGAACACATTTAGAAGATTGGTGAACAACTACCAAGGTTTTAAAATGGTATCAACTTCCGAAAGAATGGGAGGCCCTTTGTCCGAAGAATATAAACAGGCACTCCATCGCTGGGGTCAGAAGATACTGGCAGGAAGTCAAAGCCGGAACAAGAACAAGACCTAGACACTGAAGTGAAGTTGGTTGTTAGCACGCAGTCCATAGAGGCTCAACTCGATGTATACATTTCAAATACACACATCAAAAAAAGTTTTGCATCACCTCGGTTCCCAGATCTCCGGCATATAGACGTTGACTGTGTATATTGTATCCAAGATACAGTCCCTTTGACTGTTCATAGATGTAACTAAAACTGCTCAAAGATGTAAACAACCATGCATGAGCAGGGCCTATTCGACGGAGGGGGTACGACAGCCGATCAGTTCCAGTCATTCCACCAGGACGAAGGTACGCTGCTCATGTTGTCTGTAGTTCTACCATGCCTAGAAGGTCAATACCGCAGTTCGATCGCGTCCGCATTGTTACTTTGTGTCAAGAAGGGCTCTCAACAAGGGAAGTTTCCAGGCGTCTCAGAGTGAACCAAAGCGATGTTGTTCGGACATGGAGGAGGTACAGAGATACAGGAACTGTCGATGACAGGCCTCGCTCAGGCCGCCCAAGGGCTACTACTGTAGTGGATGACCGCTACTTACGGATTGCCGCTCGGAGGAACCCTGACAGCAATGCCACCATGTTGAATAATGCGTTTCGTTCAGCCACAGGACGTCGTGTTTCAACTCAAACTGTGCGCAATAGGCTGCATGATGCGCAACTTCACTCCCGACGTCCATGGCGAGGTCCAGCTTTGCAACCCCGACACCATGCAGCGCGGTACAGATGGGCCCAACAACATGCTGAATGGACCCCACGGAATTGGCATCACGTTCTCTTCACCGATGAGTGTCGCATATGCCTTCAACCAGACAATCGTCGGAGACGTGTTTGGAGGCACCCTGGTCAGGCTGAACGTCTTAGACACACTGTCCAGCGAGTGCAGCAAGGTGGTGGTTCCCTGATGTTTTGGGGTGGCATTATGTGGGGCCGACGTACGCCACTGGTGGTCATGGAAGGCTCCGAAACGGCTTTACGATACCTGAATGACATCCTCCGACCCATAGTGCAACCATATCGGCAGAATATTGGAGAGGCATTTGTCTTCATGGACGACAATTCTCGACCTCATCGTGCACATCTTGTGAATGCGTTCCTTCAAGATAACGACATCGCTCGACTACAGTGGCCAGCATGTTCGCCAGACATGAACCCTATCGAACATGCCTGGGATATGTTGAAAAGGGCTGTTTATGGACGTCTTGACCCACCAACCACTCTGAGAGATTTACGCCGAATTGTCGTTGAGGAGTGGGACAATTTGGACCAACAGTGTCTTGATGAACTTGTGGATAGTATGCCACGACGAATACAGGCATGCATCAATGCAAGAGGACGTGCTACTGGGTATTAGAGGTAGTGGTGTGTACTGCAATCTGGACCACAAATGCTGAAAGTCTAGCTGTATGATGGTACAACATGCAATGTGTGGGTCTCATGAGCAATAAAACGAGCTGAAATGTTGTTTGTGTTGATCTCTATTCCCTTTGTATTTAAAGGTTCCGGAACTCTTGGAACCGAGGTGATGCAAAACTTTTTTTGATGTGTGTATATATATATATAAACCATGCACAGATATTAAAGTGTCAATTTATTATTATGGTTATTAATAATGTTATTGGTTTAGATCCCTTTTACTGCGGCTTTTAGAGACGCCGGGGGCCGGAAATTTGCCCCAAAGGGGTTCATAAACGTGCCAGTAAAACTACTGACACGGCTACCTCGCTTTTGCTCACCATCAAATGCCAACTCACGGCGCTACGATTGGATCCAGCAACCTTTGGTACAACAGGCGAGAACGTCACCGCTGCACCAGGCAGTCAGTAGAGCATGGTTTATAAATTCCTGTTCAAATTAATTAATTAATAAACAAATTTCACCTTCACAGAAATTGCTTCACATCTTCATTTTAAAATGTAGAATCCTTATTTTAGACCTGCTGGTGATGAGAACCGATGAATACCTGCTCAAGTAAGTCCCTGTCTGTAACCAGAGCTTTCATTGTCACCGACTTTTCTTCCCGCTTAGAAATACGTCCATTTATCTTCATTCTCGCAGACTTGACTGCGGTGGAATTGACATTATGATTACAGTCTACTTTACTTCACACAGGGGGCGTGTGAATCGAGCTTTTCAACGCAGCCGATGAAAAGAAAAACAGTGTAATCAATTCTACCTAGACCGTGAATTTGAATCACGCTTTTGTATTTCTAAGCCAGCATATAAATACCTGAAGAGATAAAACAGAATCTATTGAAAATAACCCAGTTAACTCGTATTCATTCAATGTAGAAGAATACGAGCAGCAGGCCGACAAAGCAGATGGCTGTGTCGCCAAGCTATATTTTCTGCCGCCGTGGATTAGATAGTAGACTAATATTTGGATATGACGTCACAAGTCATGATCCAAAGCTGCTTAGCACATAGCAATCAAGAATGTAGTAGCTAGTGAACGATTGTCGATTTGTACAAATAATGTATTGATGTAGAAAAGATTTAACTAGTATTTTGTCTTTGACTTTTACTGCAAACAAAAATGGATACCTCATCAAGAAAGGTTAAAGCTCTGCGCGGATGCGGATATCCGCAAAAATTTCCCCATGCGGATATAGTTTGTATGTCTGTGTGGATATCGGATACGCTGCGGATAATGTTTCGAGAAAATTTGCGAATAGATTTTAGAATACAATCCGAACTTGTTTAATATCATTATTAGATGATGATGATAATTGTTGTTTTAAGGGGCCTAACATCTAGGTTATCGGCCCCTAATGGTTTGGATGATCGTGAAGATGATAATGAAATGTAAACTATAGCTAAAACTAACTACTAACTTATATACTAGAAAAAGAAATGGAAAACAAACGGAGAAAAAGGCAAATAAAGGACAGGAGGAAATGGCCTCAGCCCTCGAAGAATGCGGATTGAGGGACTTGGAAGGAAGGAGAGCCATGAAAGGCAGATAGGAAAGAGGAGAGGGTCCTTCCCACAGGTAAGGGACAAAAAGGGGAAACCGGACCCAGCACAGGAATCCCTCGGGGTTACCAACTCCCGAACTCACCAGCCGTGAGCCCCTGAGGGTGTAGCAATATCTAGGGTGCACCAGAAGTGGTGGGGATACATACAACCTGCCTCCTTGAGGGCCTTGAGCAGAAGGCAGGAGATAACATGAAAAGAAAAAAAGGCTCACCCCTCGCAGAAGGAGGGTATCAGGAAACATGAGACAAGGGCCAATTAAGGCGGGAAAGGAGGAGACTCCCTAGGCCTCGGATCCGTAATACCGTCGGGGTCGGAAAAGAACAAGAGTTGACCGAGTGAGGTCGACAGGAAAGAAGACGGAGAGGAGCCCGGTACAAGTAAGTGGAAGCAATGCCAGACTCAGCGGGGGCCCCGTGGTCGCCAACCAACGTCCCACTAGTTGTGAGCCCCAGGGGGAATCATTATTAGAAACCGGATGTTCATGACATGCCATGTCATATTTTTAGCCTATTTTCAATTTTGAAAAAAATAGGCTTATGAGATCACCTTTTGTCCCTGTATGTGTGTGTGTGTGTGTGGGAGGTGTGTGTGTGTGTCCCCCCCTAATAAAATCTAAACGGCTGGAGCGATTTCAATGAAACTCGGTAAGTTCATAGCACTTTTCCCGGCGACCTTGACCGTGCCCTTCAAATTTTGTTACGTCTCACCAATCCAACATGGCGGCTGTGCGAAATATTTCAGTAGCATTCAATATCTCCGAACCTATTACCGATATCGCCCTGAAATTGTGTACGGTGATAAAAGGCACTACTAGAAGTTCACCTATGAGACTTTCAAAAACCTGGTGACTACAAAACCAACATGGCGGCCAAGCGAAGTTGAGACTTTTAAATAGACTTTTCTCGCGATTTAACTATCCAAACGTAATGAAACTTGGTACAGCAAATGATTATACACAATGTAATGTACTGGAGTCTATGTTAGTTCAATTGTTTACATAACCTCAAAATGTCGGCTGTGCGAAATATTTCACTGACATTCTATATCTCCGAAACTATTACAGATATCACCCTGAAATTTTGTACGGTGATGAAGGGTACTGATACATGTTTACCTATGTATATTTCATAAACATGTAAAGTACAAAACGAAAATGGCGACCAAGCGAATTTGAAATATTTAATAGACTTTTCTCGTGATTTAACTCTCTGAGCGCTGTGAAATGTGGTACAGTATATGATTTTGCAGATTGTAATGCACTGCCATCTAATTTAATTCAACTGTTTACATAACCTCAAGAAGGCGGCTGTGCGAAATTTTAAAATTAAGTTTTTATTTCTTGTGTCGTAATCATGCGATCGAAGTGAGTTTGAATAATGAACCTAGGCAATAATTGTCCTTGAATGGTACATAATTCTATGGCCTATACATATAATAATCCTAAATGGCGAGCTTCCAAAATATTTAGATGGTTCTCAATATCTATGAATCTTTTACAGCAATTAAACAGATTTTTTTTAAATGTTCATAGAGACTATGAACATATGTTCACCTATAGGACTTTTAGTAACCTGGTGAGCACAAATCCAACATGGCGGCGATGCGAAGTATAAATATTTAAATGAACGTTTCTCGCGAATTAACTATCCGAGTACCATGAAACGTTGCACGTTAAATGCTTATACAAATGTTGATCCACTGGCATCTAATTTATTTCAATTGTTTGCATAATCACAAGATGGCTGCTGTGCGTAATTTTAGAATCTCGTTTATACTTCTTGTGTTCTAATCATGCGATTGCAGTTTGAATACCACACGTACACAATAATCTTAATGTAATAGTACAAAAATAAATATCCAACCTGGCGACCATCTGAAATATTTAGACGGTTCTCAATATCTACGAATCTGTTACAGCAATTAAACTGAAATTTTGTATGTTGATAGAGGCAATTAACATGAGCAGGATATATGAAAATAGGCTGTATAGTTCTTCACGGAACTACTTGTTCCGTAATGCATTTTAGTTTTATATTTTTATGCCAAAATAATGTAAGATGATGATTTAAGCTAATCTCATTCAAATTATGTCAATAAGCATAATTAGCACTCCGAACAGGAAAGGATTGCAATTCCGGCTGTGTAACATTCATATACGTTCGACGATGTCGAAATGTAGGCCTAAACATTATGTGTCAGAAAACTGTATCATAATGAGGCTCATTATAGCACTATTTTTCATTGTGATACAGTTTCTCCAGCCAGTCAGAGCTCATTTATTGACCAATTAGGTAAGGATACCTTCGCGCATGCGCTCAAAATCCAGCATGTCTATATAAATTACCGAAAGTGCACCGTCCATATGTTCTCGTAAATAAACTGGCGAATATGAGACAAGAAATGGCACTGTACCTTAATATCCCAAAATTCAATTTCTACACAGAGCATTGCTTTCAAACGACTTCGGTGACAGTTTTACTGAATGCTGGTGCACATCGGCCAGGATGTAAACATATGACATCAAAGAATATGTATGGCATTGCGAAGCACACAGTGCGCATGCGTCGGTCGGTCAGAGAACTTGGAAAACAAGATATAACAAACCCAACGCTTGCACTCCGATCACAAAATTCAAGTGACTGAATCTCAACAGATATTTATGAATATTTATGTTAAAACATATAATAAAGTTATATTTATCGTCGAACATAAACAGCCGTATGCAAATCGCCTATAATGGTAATTAAGACACTCGTATGTAAAATATAAAACTCGCTTACGCTCGTTTTATAAACATACTCGTGTCTTAATTATTGCCATTATAGGCTCGTTGCATAATGTACTATTTAAACATAGCACATGACATACATAGATAGCCTAGGGGAACGACTTTTTCCTCAAATGTCTAAATATGTCGCCTTAGTAATTTAATTAAAAATATTAATGTAATGCCAGTAGATTCGGATAACAAACGTGCGAATACGAAAAAAAAAAAGGTCGTGCGGATGCGGGGCGGATGCAGATTACGTGTTTTTTTATATTTTAATCCGTGAAGAGCTCAATATATGCCTTCTAGCGCTTCGGTTTGGCACCCGGCATGTAAGTCTATTGTGCTCCAGAAAACAAGTCTATGAAGGAGGCCAAGCTTCAAGCATACATATTCCAAATCTCCGTAGTGCGATGCACTGCCTTCTAGCGCTTCGGTTTGGCACCGGCATGTACGTCTAGTGTGCTCCAGAACACAAGTCTATGAAGGAGAATCTAATTAAATCCGCCTTGGCGAGAGGTCAATAGCTTGACCACTGCACCGTCATCCCCTTTGAAAAGTCAGGCGGAACGTAAGATTACTCCATTAACTAGTACAAAGGTAAACTTGTCCACATTAATACTAAATGGTGAATGCTTTAAAAAATTATAAGAATGAAAACACAGAGAGCATTTCACTGACAATGTAATGTACTTTTATTCTGTTTGCACAATAAAAATATATTCTTTCCCCTCCAGCTCGTTAAAATATTATATAAACGTATTCTAAATATTAACATGTTAAAAAGTTGAGTTTGCATGCCGTTGGTAATTTACACACAAAGCGACCACCCTCGCAGGCTGATGGTATTCAGTACCTTACTTTTCAACACGCACACGCACACAACGGACAGCCGACTGAAAGCACGCACTAGGGAGAGAAGTCGAGACGAAGTTCTTCAAATCAGAATGTTATCACTTCTTTCCCTTCTGTATAGGAAGCCAACGCCTTGTTCTCTCAACTTACCAGCCAGTTAACTTGACACTTAGCACAAAAGGGTGAATAAATGGAGAACTGCCAAGAGCCATGATTCCTTCGGAAATACTCTGAAGGGAATTCTCTCATCATCAGATGTTGCTTTTGTATCTGTTGTTGTAGTTGTTAGAAAAAACACTACAGAAATGGCTGCAGAGGGCAGATTATCAGCAATGGCGAGTGTTGTGGAAGTCTGTGTAAATTATTAGTACCGTATTATTATTATTACACATTGTCTACCGTAAACCGACCCATACAAATCGTTATCTTCATGGGTCCTCTCAGCACCATCCTTGTCAGAAACGGGCCGCCCTTAACATTCTTGTTAACAGAGCAAGGACGGTGTATGAAAAGGATAATTTAGACGGTGAACTTGCGTTCCTGGCCGATACTTTCCAGAAAAATGGCTACTCGATGAGACAGATTAATGAAGTGTTACACCCTAAACCAAACGACAGATCCTCTTGCGAAATTGGCCTATCTGTCATACGTGCAATTTGTCACGGACAGGATTAGCAATATTCTAAGAAGACACAATATCAAAACCATATTCAAGGCTAATGTCACCGTAGGCAAATCCTTGCGATCAGCCAAGGATTCAGTTGGTTTTAACTGTGCTGGAGTATGTAAGATTCCATGTATATATTGGTCAGATATGTAGGAGAATCCCAACAAGGGTCAATGAACATCGTAGGCATTTACGTCTTCGCCAACCAGAGAAGTCTGCGGTGACTGAACAAGCCATACAGAATGACCATCGAATTCTTTTTGATGAAACTTGTGTTTTCTGTATGGAGAAACATTTCACAACTCGTATGATTCGGGAGGCGATTGAAATAAGCAAACAGCCACACAACTTTAATAGAGGTGATGATTATCCCTTGAGTAAATCATGGCTGCCCTCTAAATCAACGCCGCGACCTCCATTCCTTATGCCTTCTTCAACAAATACACTCAACTTCAACTCCAGCTTACCTGCATTCTCAGTTTCACCGCCTCTCGTACGAGCAGTCTTGGAACACGATCAAGAAACGACACTCTCTTGCTGATACCCATACTCCGCACAGTACGCTAAACCAACTCCTTTGTTGTTGCTACTGCACGACTGTGGAGCACTCTCAGGGCTTCCATCCACTCATTCGTCCAAAAATAGTGAAATAGTGAGTGTTTTTTTCTTGAAAAAGGTGAAAAAGAAGTGAGTTCTTGTTTGAAAAAGTGAGTAAATAGTGAGTAAATTCATAGCATTATTCGCATTTATGGCCATATATATGGTTTATAATTTTAACATTTGTTGATATCTGTATGCGCAATTAGGGGGGACTTGGGTGGCTAAACTCCCCAAAACCAACCATAGCCCCCCCCCCCCAAAATGTGACAAAACTGTATTGAAATAGACAACATTTTTAAGAATGTGAATCTGAAAAACAAATTAGGCCCCAAAAAATATCAACCAAATTGCGCCTATGTTAATATCTCTTAGTACTGTGTGATTTTTCATGTAATCAGAGGACACTTGGAAATAATGGATAGGAAAATCAATGCAACACTCAAGAAATTTAAATTGTAAAACAAAAATATCAATTTGAACTTTTGTTAAAATTTTCGGCGATTGCTGCCCGGCTGTGGTATTGCACTATGGAAGCTTTTCATGCTTTCTGGCCGCCTGGCTCGCTGCCGGCAGCGCGCTCAGGCACCGGTGGCAGAAAAATGAACTACCCATTCATGGGTATACTTTGGGTCTTTTCTAGCTATATGATTGCGCACGAGACCATTTTTAACGCAGAATGTGACCAGTTTTGTAAAAAAAAAAGTGAGAATAGTGAGTAATTTTATCAAATAGTGAGAAAAGTGAGGCTGCTTTGAAAATAGTGAACAATAGTGAGAAAAGTGAGTCGCTGGAAGCCCTGAGCACTCTGCCTCGCTCCGTCAGAGGAGCAACCCCGTCCAGCATCAAGCAGCGTTGCCAGCAGTACATACTCACTAAGTAAATGAAAGTTGAACTCAACACTTATGCATATTCTTACGACGTATTACATATATTCAAACTTTCCAATTCTCACTTTCGCATTTACTCTCTATTTAGATATCTAAATAACCTCCATCAGTCACGACTAATCATCTTCATCACCATCATTAGTCTACTTTTTTCAGTATTTTCTTACCTTACTGTAATTTTAAACTTACTTCTAAGGATCGTAGTTATTCACCCTAGCAATGCAACAATTTACCGCCTACACCACCAAGCTAATCCAGTTTATATGTATTTTATATTGTATAAACATTGTAAAATTGTTAGATTTAAGTTGTATTTGTATTTTGCATTACTTATCATTTGTATAATCTGGTTAGATGGAAGAGAGGGCCCAATGGCCCTAATCTTGCCAGACAAAATAAATCTATATATCTATCTATCTATCTATAGTTTCATTACCTACATCTTCTTGGTCTCAGGAGGTCATGGAATAACTATTTGTTTCGTCATGGCTTCCTATCTTATACCATTTATCTATGGAGGCTATAAGCCATTGTTTACTGATTCTTTCTTTCTTTCTTTCTTTCTTTCTTTCTTTCCTGACAAACCTTGATAGAGGGACAAGCAGTTGTCTCGAAACGTCGGTTTTTAAAGTGTCACTCGACCTGATATCCCTGCCTCGAAGCTATATTATGTGTGCAATTGGTCGAGAAAGCTAACGCAACAGTATTATTATAATTAATTCTATGCAGCCATCTATGGACTACAAATACACAACCAGAGGCGGATCGAGAGGTTCACCTCGGAGGGGGCACTCTAGGATTTCAGAGTAGCTACAGAAAATATGTAATATACTTACTAACTTTGTATTTAATCTACACACACTACACATAACCTCCAACCACCAGATTCTATAATTCTACAAGAAATTCATTATATTAAAATGGTTTATTGGTCTCAGTTTCAAGTCATTGTCATTATGTTAAAAAAATACTTTTCAATTTTACAGAATATGTACATTTCCACATTTTAATGCACATTACACAGTCAAATATGTATTTAAAACATTTGCAATCATAGTGACTATCTGAAGACAATATACGAGTCTACTACACAAATGGTACAAGAAATGTAGCCTACATAGTACCAACATTGTTAGTCACTGAGACACTACTAGTCACATAAATATAAATACAAAAAACAATTGTATCGAATACTGATTGGGATTCTATTTGGTGACTATCCTGGGCAAAACACATGCCTATTACAAAATTAAATCCAGGCGATCATTCGTTTACCCCCTTTAGAGAAACGTTCTAGAACTTTTTCAACGTCAACATTTATATCACGGTGAACAAATTACAGACACAAGTCATTCAGCCTTTCCTCTGTCATTCGCGTTCGTCGCCATGATTTGACAAGTTGCAGGCTGCTAAAAGATCTCTCTGCCCTTGCAACACTGTCGCTGTACAGTAGCGATTATATTAAGTGTGTTGCCATTACATACTATATGATAACAAACATTGACCACATTCATGAATGCAGGCAATACAGCAAAGATTTTACTTGCAGTGCAGTTTGGCGAGACAATCATTTTTTCGGGAGGGGTGCCCCCCTCTGGATCCACCACTGGACACAACAATTTTTCAGGTCTTCGTCTTCCTTGCCGTTTAGCTTCCTGCCAGAGATTTTTCAATCTTTGACTCCTTCTCAATCTTTCTGTCACTGAAAGTTTGAGTATTCTTTTGGGGGGATCCTTCACACTTGCAACTTACGTTCTGAATCTTGTCCTGTCCCACACTTCAACCAGTCAAAATCTCTTCATCCGCTCGGAATGCTCCTTCTTCCGCACAGCTGTCCATTTCTTCCAGGTTGTCGTGATGTTCTTTGCTCAAAATTAACATTTGTGATTTTATTCCGGCACTCGGTGCGGTCCTCGAGATGTTCTATGTTGATCTGTTGCGGGTCCCTCTGGACGTCTGTCAGCCATTCAATGCCGCATCTACTCCATATTATGACGTTGAGTGGTTTCATCGCCTTTCTGGAGTTTTCCAACCTGCAGAGTGTGTGTAAAACTTTGCTCAGCGTTTTCTGATTACTTCCGTTATGGTGTTGGTCTTTTGATAGAGTTCGTTCTGAGGTCTGTTCATCCAAATGCCGTTTTTATTGACTACATCGTAAATCTTCCTGAGAAATTTCCGTTCCTGCTTCTGTATGTCCTTATTTTTTGAATGACCGTCGACCACCATTGTTTCGGCTGCGTAGGTTGCTTCTGGAAGAATCACTGTTTTATAGTGCCTTCATTTTGCGTCTATCGAAATGTACTTCTTGTTGTAGTGAGCACACGTTAGCTTGTAGACCTTCTCTAACTGTTCATTGGCGATTCGGATTAGTCCCGAGGACTGTATGATTTCACCAAGGTATTTAACCCGTTGAGTGCTACGCCCGGCTACAGACGGTGCACGAGAACGTTCATTCTTTTCATATTTCCCATTTGCTATAGAGTGCCGAGTTAATCTCTGGCATGCTCTGCTATCTGTTGGACATCATATATGTAAATCCAATTATCGGAATTTTTGATTATCCGAATAGAGTCCGGTCCCAATTGATTCTGATAATTGGAGTTCTACTGTAATTAATATAACTAATGATAGCTTTAATGTTTGTTTATAAATATAATATAGTCCTTCTGTTTTGTAAATTTAGTCTATTCCCAAGAAAAATATTGAAGATGCCTTCTGTTTTTATAATTCAATCAGTTAATATTCTGTATTTGTTAACTTTCACTAGTGTATGTACTACACAGCCAGTTTGTGGTAACAATAAATCATCACATAATCTACTGTAGACCATTCATTCCCTTGAGGAACGATGGTTTGCGTTTCTGGAAAAGCTCACAGAGAAACACTAGACAGAGCACAATACAAGCTATACCTTCCTTGCCTGTAGTGCTGATGGAAAACATGCCTTTACAAATTCTCGCATGGAACGGAACGCTCAAGAGTAGTTAAAATGTAAACATCTTTTGATGAATTTGAATTATTTATCAAACGTAGAAGCGAGCAAGAAAGCTGGCGGGGTTAGCAAGGCGTGGCGCGGTGAAGGGATATTCACAATATCTAAATCTCGTGTTCTCTCCACCAATAAATAATGAAAATTGCTTACGACACGCTCTTAGTTAACGAACTGATAGCCAACATAAATTATAAGCTACGTTGAAAATGTACTTATTGAATATTAGAGCTGTCGATCGATAACAAATTTTTATCGGTTTCACACAGTATCAGTTCGAGAGGAAAAAACTTTTGAATAATAAATTTTAAAATGTCTACAATTCCATTTGCTATGAGGAAGAAACTCATTCACACCTGAGGATTTGAATGAGTTTTTGAATGGTATGGACTCCGTCTTGAGGAAAGAATTCATGATGAAAATTAATAAATGCATAACAAAAATATTGGAATGCAGGCGAAATAAATCAGAATCCTCTATGGACAGCAAATTGGCAGGTGAAAACCTAAGGAGGTAGGAGACTTCTGTTACTTAGGAAGCAAAATAACCAGTGATGGACGAAGCAAAGAGAATATAAAAGAATATAAAAAGTAGGTTAGCTCAGACAAGGAAAGCATTTCAACAGAGAAGGAATCTGTTAACATCGAATATTGATTTAGGTGTTAGGAAGTCATTTTTGAAGGCCTTTGTCTGGAGCGTGGCGCTCTATGGAAGTGAAACTTGCACTGTTGGTGCAGCGGAAAATACGAGAATTGAAGCGTTTGAAATGTGGTGTTACAAGAGAATGATGAAGATCAGATGGATAGATAGGGTAACAAACGAAGAGGGATTAAGACCAGTGGAAGAGGAGAGGTGTTTCTGTCGACTGCTAATGAAGAGAAGAGATAGGTTGGTAGGGCACATACTAAGACACCCAGGAATAGCAAGCTTAGTTATGGAAGGAAGGGTCTAGGACAAGAACTGTAGGGGTAGACCAAGGTTAGAATATGTTAGAACAGATTGCCTCGGATGTAGGGTGAGGTAGCTATCTAGAGATGAAACGATTAGCTCAGGACAGGGAGGCTTGGCAGGCTGCATCAAACCAGTCAAAAGACTGAATACTCAAACAACATGAGGAAGATATAATTTTAAATGTTAACTGTATTGGTGGCTTTTGAGGCTTGGTGCTGGAGAAGAATGCTTAAGACTAGTTGGATACAACATATGACAAATGAAGAGGTATTCAGAAGAGCAGGAGAAAGTAGAATCTTTATGAAGAGCCTGAAAACAAGAAGAGTCAATATGTTGGGACATATTCTCAGACATAATAGCCTGCTAGCAAGAGTCATCGAAGGGATTTTTACGACGATAAATAGCAGTACGGTCTAGTTTCTTGCCTGCCGCCAATTTGTGTAGCTGAATGTCTCGAGCAGTTGTTGACTGTGGAGGGTGCGACTGTTGATATCTTTGCTCATTCTTCTAATAATTGGGTGGGTGTCGTCATATTGACGAACGGTTAGTGATAGAGCAATACTTACAAGTATAATGTGTCTTAATACCTTTTTTACATGTATACTTATTTCATTTAATTTCATGGTGGTTCAGGTTTCTTTGTGGTATATCTGTTCTTCGAGGGGTCAGTCTTCTTTTTCTTCTCATGTTATCTCCTGGTTTCTGCACAAGGCCCTCCAGGAGGCAGGGTATATGTAGCCCCACCACTTCTGGTTCACCCTAGATATTGCTACACCCTCAGAGGCTCACAGCTGGTGAGTTTGGGAGTTGACGACCCCGAGGGATTCCTGAACTGGGTACGTTTTGTCCCCTTTTTCCTCTGACCTTGGGGCGAGCCCTTTCCCCTTTCGTATCTGCCTTTCATGCCTCTCCTTCCTTCCAAGTCCCTCAATCCTCATTCTTCGAGGGTTGAGGGCATTTCTTTTCTTCCTGTCCTTTATTTGCCTTATTCTTTATTTGTTTACCATTTCTTCTTCTAGTATGTAAGTCTGTAGTTAGTATTAGCATGACGAATAGAAGGACCTAGTGTGAGGACTCCGCCATTATAGAACGGTAGTTCGTGGTCCCGCCGCTACAAGCACTGCAAGCGATTATTTCCAACACGTGTCCTGTTGTTCCGTCGAACCGGGTCATAGAAAAGTGCGGGGGAAGCTACTGTGTGAGATATTTGTGTGAATTAAATTGAATTGTCTTTGCTTTCAGTTCTTAAATTCTGTTCATTGTGTCTTGTGTACATCAGCGTTCTATGTTGTGTGTGGGCCTACTTCAAACATAGGCTATTTCTTTGTTAATATTACTGTTTTGTGCTTGTCCCTCAGCGAATGGACGGTCTACCTTGACTCATATGTCCAGGAACTGAGGAGCAAAGCCATGGCGAATTACTGTTGAGAGATAATCTTATTCATATATATATATATGTATATATATATAATTAATTAAATTATATATATTTTCAAACAAATATATCCAATCAATCATTGCACCCACTGCCGACCTATGAAATCGGTACGGTGTAAAATCACTTAAAACAACAAATTTCACCTAAAACAATTCATTAAAATAAAAAAATTCACTATATAAAGGGGCGTAAGGAGCTCATTGAGAGCACCAGGTTCCCATTCTATCAGGCAATGCACGCATGCATGCAAGTTTGATTATCTCATTCCGAGTCCAGCATCCAAGCAACTGCACGCCACTGCTCCAAGCTCCGTCTTCTAACGCCAATTGATGAAATCGATGATTTGCCAGTCTTTCTACCAAGCCTAAGCCTCGCTATCGCCTCGACTTCGATATTTCAAGCCATTCCACTATGTTCCTATAGGCTTAATTTGCATCCCCCTTAGTAACAGTGCAGATTAAGTCACTCCTCTACCATTCAAATATCCAACACCATACCCACCATGTAACCATCCTAGTCAAGCAACTCCTGTCTCCCTCGAGTTTTAATACAAGTTTAGCTCATCCCCTCTTCCTACTAAGCAGCCAATAATTAATTATTTAATTAACTTCAAATTTCATCAGCGCACTCAACGTCATAGCTCCAACTGTATTTAAACTGGATAATTTTGAGTGACTGGTAAATTTGTTTTTCTCTTTCCTTATTCTCTGGTCGACCAAGGTATTTGACCTCTATCTCTCATCACCTCTTACTCATTACACGCACTTATAGTCTACACTCACGAACACAAACATGTCGCGCACTGACACTAAACCTCGCACATTAACGTACCACGGCATAACATTCCTGATAACTCAGGACCCTGATGACTCTAAAAGCCAAAATTATACCCCTGTTAATCCAAAAACACTAATTCCGAGTGGGCCTACCCACAAAGGAGATGGTACACTCGTTCCATTTAAACCAACTTCACCAAAATCAGATTCCTCACTCTCTAGCTCACCTCCTCCCTCACCGGGTCACGTCTCATTCCCGACATTTGATTTCGAGAAAGAGCTGTGGTACGCTTCACCCAATGGCAGAAACCTTCAGACCACGATGGTCCTTATCCACCCATCTATTGTAAATCAGTCAGGCAAACAGTAATTAACTCGCTCAATCCCATAGCCCAATTTATTTCCCTCATTGAGGAATTAGGTAATCACCACATAGGCATCACTCCTTCTGAGAATAGCCATCTCAACTCTGTCACTAGTGTTCTCAAGAGCCGCTCTGCCATTCCCCCATTTTCATTAATTAGATTCAGACCACAAATTCACCTTCTTTAGTCTCTCAATCTGAAGAAACTAAATTGCCACAACAAGAAACAAAATAACAGTCTGTATAGCCTACTCCAGGAATCTGTGCTTTCCGTAACATGTAATGGAGACCGTAGTACTTATTTCCGTGAGTTATATTTTCCATTGTGCCCTGCCGTGTTATTTTAATTGTGATCGCTAATTACATTTTAAACGAGTATCAGTTACGAAGTACGGTAATTCGTTTCCCTTGGCATTATCCCTAAGACCAGCTGACCGGCAGCGTGGAACTTGCCCACACTAGCGCTGCCGGGCGGGGCGCGCTTGAACTTGAGGAGTCCTCTCACTTTCTCCTTCTATTCGTCATGGTATTAGTTAAAGTTTTCATTCTCATCTCATCTTTCATTGTCACCCAAACCATTAGGGGCCGATAACCTAGATGTTAGGCCCCTTAAAACAACAATTATCATCATCATCTCATAGTCTGATATCAACTATATCAACACAAACCACATAGGAACAAAAGGGGGGGGGGGGGGGGGGAGAAAGGGAAAAACCAGTTTCGTCCAGTTAACATCCGGGTTAGTCGACCGAAACGGATGCCAGAGTGAACACGAAACTGCTCGAAGTTCCAGTAAGGAAGTATTCAGCCTGTATTATTACAGTATAATCATAGTTGATTTTGTATAACCATATAATCACCCCAAACAGACAAACTCCGGATTTTATCACCATTTTAGCATTTCATCACCATTTTAGCATTTCACCTAACATTAGATATACTACAATTAGCATACACCGACAGTTGCATTACCAATACTGCAACTAAATAACTTAATTGAACATATTGTAAATATTTTTCACCTAACTTTATTCTCACACATAGATGTTATAGCCAAAGTGTAATGGATCTGATGATGATCGCTTGACGATCGAAACTGGTCATCCTAGTGTATTTATTAATCTTATGTAATTTATTTCAGGATTAGGGCACAACCCAGCTCTTTTGGGTACATTCGTGTTGACCGACTGAAAAGCACCAAACTTTTGTTTACTTAGGCAACACTGAAAAATGGCTTCAAACCTCACAAATACAAAATCAACTATATTTCTTCAACATTATTTGCAGTATGAGATTCTGTACTATCTGAACTCTTTAGTACGTTTTCATAGTTTTTACTATCGCCCAAATCATAAGGGTCGGATGACCTACATGATTCGTCCCTTGAAACAACAATTCCCACCACCAGCTTGTGTATACTAGTTTATCGTCCTCTGTTTCCATTTTATCTGTAAGAGACAGTCTCCTGGCTCCTCCATGGAGAAGCCAAATACGTCACACGCCAAAGTAAATATGATCCACACACACGCACACAATGCCTGGTGTGGTGACGCTCAAACAACATACACACACACGGTCCATGCAGTTGCCAGGGGACAGGCGTTAATACACTGGTAAACAGGGACAAGCCAGCACGCTCTCCTTGAACTTCAACCTGGACTCTGCAACGCCCTGCTCTGCACTACGCAAAGAATCATTACAATTGTACTAGCAACTTAATGAATTGCATTATTTCTCTGGTAAGCCAGACATATTACTCCTTTGGTATTCATATTGTAGGTTCTGTGAAGAGCGGCTTCAGAAGATATTTTGGGAGGGCTAGGGGTGTACCTGTGATTAGCGTGGACAAAATACCGATAGCTAGTCACCATGGCAACAAGTGTTCTTCGTCTAGGCCTCCTATATGGTTACCATGGCAACAAGTACTGTATTCATCATCTCGCCTAAGAAACATATCCATTATTCAATGTTTCTCACAAGAGGACCGCGCCTACTCTTCGCTGATTTCGTCCAAACTTATCGTAGGCCTATATACAGGGCTTACTTATGCTACCAAACGCTACCATCGACGACACCTAGCTGCGAACTTAGCTGCTAGATGCCACCGCAACCGGCACCTGGCGTCGAACGTTGGCAGAGCATTAATGAAATCTAACCTTCAAATTTAGCTTCACATAATTGTAGTTAGTGGAAGGTTCTTTTACATGCCATAAATATATGACATGAGCCCACTGACTTTACTTCCCCTCCGAAGAAAGGCATACTTAAGGATTTTTAACGCTCTTAAAAATTCTGACGACTTCAGCCGGGGAGAAAATTTCTACTTGACTTGTTTTACGATGAATATCACCGCAGCACGTGTAGGCTAAATCATCAACTGTAAAATCTTTAATGTATCTCAATGGTATATACGACGCTCTCGGGTACACCTTAATTGCAATCCCTTATAAGAAATGTATTTTCTTCTTTTCTTCTCTTTTCTTAGTCGTTTACCCTCCAGGTTGGTGGAATCCACGGACTCAGCGAGGGAACTCACCACTACCGCCTCTACGGGCAGTGTCCTAGAGCTGGGAACATCTAATCGGAGTGGATACAACTGGTGAGGTGTGATTGGCACCTCACCCAGGCGGCCACACCTGCAAAGCGAACAGGGGCCTCACGAGGGAAGGTAATGGATGGTCACGATGGATAGGCAAGGAAGAGGGAAGGAGGCGGCCGTGGCCTTGAAGAAGGTACTGTCCCCGTAAATTGAATTATATTGAGACCACGGTGGCTGTATTGGCATATATGAATAAAGTTATGGCTGCCATAGTTGTGACGTGTATATTCATGACGTAGGCACGGATGACGCAGACTTCATGCAAGTAGGCTGGATGAGCTGAGATTCTTGGTAACGTCATGATTTTGTTCGAGAAGGATCTGAGATCTACGACGCAGTCGCAGGGAAACAAGGAATTGTGCTGAGGAAGAAGTTACGCTATTGGAGGAGAGGCTCGAACCAATGAATGATAGTTTGGAGGGAGACTGAGATTACTGAAACTACCAGATTTAATTACTTTTGGCATGCAGAATTGTGGAAAACTATTTTCAGTTATGGCATTGATTTGGAATTTTGAAGAAATTAATTATGAGTTTTTGAAATTTGAAAATCCGTCAAGTATAGCCAAAGTTAGAACTTCTAGCAATGACGGAGGAACAAGCTATGGAAGGGATGGATACGCCCCTTAAGAAGTTGATAAAAGGCCTTGCACAAGAGAGAGGAAGTTCTCAGGTCTCATGTCTCATAGCTCATCTCTCATGTCTCATGTCTCAAGGCTCTCATGGCTCATTTTTCTGATTCTCATATTGTCAGACTTCGAGTTCTTAAGTGAAGCAAGTCGTCATTAGCACGTGTGGTAGAGCCCACAGCATCGAACAAGCATTGAGCGTGCAGCAGTACAATTTTACGGTTACTGAAACTAGGCGAAGTTGGAGCGCACACATAAACGAGTCTACAAGATTATCTATCAAGAGTTAGCTACTGCATTTATGCTAATTCAATTGTGCATTACAATATTGAGGCGTGTACGAAAGTTGAACATTTTCACTATTATACTTTGGAAGATATTCGCATTTTAAGACTGCAGACAAAAGTGATTTTCTCGACACCTGAGAAGCACTTTTATAATACCACATTCTACGCTACGGCTGACACATGTATTGCAACCGTGATACTGAAGATTACATTTGGTGATACAACGCTACATTCTACAATGGAACAATATAATCTGGCAGTACTTTCGACTATTATTATAACGGAAGTGGAGATGGAAGACTAAAACTTAAATGCAATTGGGACATATATCAATGGAGTGAAATAGCAGCATGGAGCTTCGTTAATCGTCATTCTACAAAAGCTAGCATGTAGTGAACATCCAACTACACTCATGCATCGTAATCCATCGCTGAATTACATCAAATGGCAGTGGAAATATCTTCATACTCCACAATTATGAACATTTCTGCGGAAATAATTGCAATAAACTTCATGGCGAATTTCTACCAGAACTTCAGAGAACTTTCAAGAGAGGCCAGGGTGGACCCGGCTCACAAAGAAGAGTTTTGCCAGAAGGATGTCTATCGTCTACACGGAGCAGTGCAATTTCCGGAGGAGGAAGCAGTTCTATTCTCCGAGGGCGCAGGTTCCAGGTTCGAGGTCGGAGCACATCTTTACGGTGGTGAAATGGAACCAACAGCAGTCTTCTTTGGAAATTTTCCTCTAGAACTTCAATCAACAGATAAGGTAGTCGTGAACGTTTCTTGTTTTATTTGAGCCATTTAGCGATATCTGAGCAACCATTTTCCCCATATTTTCTGTCCCATATATTTTGCCCCATATTCTTGCTTGATATTTTTGTACTCAGTACACTTTGCTGATTTATGCCTTTTTCTACGATTTATTGAGACATTGTTATGTCATTGGCATATTTATATAATTTTGGATCAGTTGAGACTGATAATATATATTCTTTCAGTAATTTGCATATTTTTGTAGTCACGATTTGACTGTAAAGTTAACGATTTTCTATGGCAAATTTGAATTCAGACAGCGTGTCATTTTATTAAAGTAATTATATTCAGTAAATTACTTTGACCAATTTTCTGTCATCCTCAAGAAAGAAGAATGATTAAAAGATTTTAGAGCGTTAAAATCTACTACTTTATCGACGATCTTGGAAATACTAGTCGTTTTATGAACATGATTGCAACATAGACATTTATCGTCAGTTCTGAAATACCATTGCATTATAGACAATTTTATGAAATATGAACTTTGGGTACGATTTATTGAGTACACTATAGTAATGAACATTTGATAGGAGTTTTTCTCAATTCTAGATTGGAACAATAATGTTTGCATTCCACAGTCTAATTGTATTCCATTCGATTATTTATGCAGTTTAGATGAACTTTGATTGAAGATAGTATTTTTATACTGCGATACTTTGATGATATTAATCTCAATTTTGATAGACCGGGGAGGCGTGTCTAATCGTATTTGCTATTAAATTTATTTGTGATTGGCAAATTTTTACTTCATATCGATTCATGAATGAAACCCACGAAGGTTAAATATAATAACAGTTTTTGATACAATTGATGAATATAAGAATTTTTAAAGAGGAACTATGGATGTATAATCGTTAGTTCAGTGGACGTGTAAAAGTCGCTGATGAATAATGCCCTGTAATAAGTGAAGGAGGTTCCCACAGTAATATTGATGATGTTGATGAATTTTTAAGTGGAGGTTTTTGTATGTATTGTGGAAGATTTTGATGCCATATATAATGAGATATATGATGAATTATGGGCCAATTTTGGCGCAATTTTGTGCGTTTTGAGCGAGGTATTTTTTCCGCTGAGTGTATTGTTCAGGTCCTTTGAATTTATTCATGTGAAGTTACTGTTAAAATTAACAAGAGTGTTTAAATAATTTGAGATAACGATTTTGAATGGAGGTTACCGTCACAAATAATAATAATTATTAAATCTTATTAAACCTGAATCTAAAATTTAAATATAACTAACCTTCATTGGTCGATTATATCACCACGATTTAAGTAATTATCAACCGGATAAACGTGTGGTTTAATGTATTTCTAATATAAATAATATAAATAATATAAATAATGTAAATAACTATATAAATATCTTTAATAATAATTTAAAACGAACGGGATTAATAGAGGCGTGTATAAATTTTTCAATTGTCGTTTGACAATGTTATAAACAATTTAAGAATGTCATACATAATTAATGAACTTTTTGTTATAAACATTAAGCGTTTTCGTTATTATACTCTAAACAACGCTAGTTCAACAATTGGATTATACAATTAAACAAGATTTGGGATTATTAGAGTAATCCATTGATATTTGAACGGAGCATTTAAAAGATTTGCGTGATAATATTTGAGTTGAGACGTGAACATTTAAAGTGTTTTGAAAAGGAGCTAGGCTCTGAGGTAACTAGCATATGCTAACATTGGATGGACAGGTGCGTCCATTTGACGATGCAAGCATGCGACACGGTGCAGGGTGTATCGCAGGTGGCCAGATAACTGTATGATAGATGCCAAGGTCATCTACATAGCAGCCTTGCGGTTATAAATAAAATGTGAAGTTCATAAGGAAACAATTGCTATATGTCTCGTCCCAACTCCCTTATCCATTCCAAAGTGCATTATTATTATTACGTTCTTTTGAGCTAGAGAAAGCTGAAATTTTGTATGTGAAGTCTACAAGTCCTACAGGAGGACATGGTTACATGGACAATGGCTTCTGATTGCCACGTATATTTTGTTGTTAAAATTTGTTAAATTATTTTCTTTATGTTAAATAAATTATTGTGCAGTTTAAATTTTCTTGTTTCCGTTTTGGTTCATTTTAAATATCGTGGTGGAGGTTATTGTGAGGGCATAATATTAAGTGATCCAGTTGAAAACCCAGACCCGAGATTAAATTGAAAAGGTAAGTAAAAGGTAAGTATGAACCCCCGTATATGTTGGTGTGTTCCACAATAATTTCTTGTTAACTACTGTGCTCTAATCTCGGTAGTATCTGTCAGTGCCATTTTTATTGATGTAGCTGTGCCGGTGCGATTGATTATTGGCAATCCGATTGAGGGGGCGGATTTCTGACAGCCTACTATCCGGATTATCGGGGACAATACCATCCCGGCATTTGCCCGAAGACGAAGTGGGAAACCACGGAAAACCACTTCGAGGATGGCTGAGGTGGGAATCGAACACCCTCTACTCATTTGGACCACCCGAGGCTGAGTAGACCCCGTTCCAGTCCTCGTACCACTTTTCAAATTTCGTGGCAGAGCCGGGAATCAAACCCAGGACCTCCGGGGCGGCAGCTAACCATGCTGACCGCTACGCTACGGAGGCGACACATTAAATGTATTTACCATCTCAAATTTTCATTTACCTTCCCGTTTCATGACTTCTATGCAAATATTAATAGATAAAATATATTGGGAATTATTTCGATTTATTTGCAGTATAAGTAATGTACTGTACACATTAAAAATAAAAACAAGACGGAAAGTTTCCGCGTAAGGACTCGACCCAACTACTCTCGAACTACCATTCTGTGCTCTTTCCGCTGCGCCAACCACTGTCTGGAAACTACGCTAACATACGTGCCTCGATGTGTGAAATTATATATCTGATAAATTGTCTTATTCTGAAGGAACTGGCTCCGTGACTCAGCGGTAACGTACTCGCGTGCTATTCCCAAGGTTGCAGGATCCAATCCTGGTGCAGTCAGCTGGCATTTGAGGGTGGGGTGTGAACCCATTCATCTATCGAGTTCGAAGAAGCCAGGTGTGATGTCCTTTTGTCTTAGCGCGCGTAGCTACCGTGGTTATTCGAATCACTTCTAAATAGCCCAATGTTAATATCGTTTTACAATTCTTATACAGGAACGAGGCTTCTAAACTTTGATTAATCATTTGCATTGCTGTGGTTTAAACTCAACTCAACTCCAACAGACTAATTGTTATTGTCGATGGTTTAAATTAAACCTAGAAACCAGCAAATTACAGCGCTGAACTTCACAGAATCACTTAGTGAGTCAACAAGAGGTTTACTACACATGCAACAGCGTGTAAATGGCTTTCAAGTGCATTATTCATGGGCTTGCGACCACACAGGGATGTTTAACACATGTCCATATCTGAATTCCACTACATTCCATCGCAATCAGTTCAGCTATGAGGAAGACGAGGCACTGAAATGCCTCGATTTATTAGTCTGGTTTATTAAGCAGCGTTTTTGCAGCACGTTTGGAGGTCGACACCAGGGCGCAGCCAGAGTTCCGGTACGGGACGAGTCAGGGATCAGTTGGGTCATATTTGCTATGGTGTCCAGAGAGACGCGGACACCTTCGCAATAATAGGCTAGGTCAATAAAACGGCAGAATCCCATCATACTCTGGGCAGGCTTAGGACTTTCAAAACGATAGCCACATGCCATTTAAGCGTTTAAAATCAGCTGTTAATATGCATTGTAATTTCTGAAAACTATTTCCTAACTCATTACAAAGCATCGTATATTTAGCGTATTTGCATTTATGAAACAAGAAGTTCCGTAACGAACTAAAGAGCCTGCTTTTCTTAAAATTAAGATTCATGCCAATGATTAATCTACAGTATATGAACCTATCTAGAATAATAACGACATTAAGTTGGTAATATAGAAATGTCTAATTAGTTCGAAATATACCTGGTATAATGTAGCCTAATAGAGCACTGTTGGCAGCCCTGGTGACTGAATATATTCTTAGTTCCATCTCTTAAGGTATAGAATACAAAATTTGGTTGAAGTCCAAAGGACGTTACATCCAGTTCGACATTGGATCTATCAGCACGCGTAAAAGCATGTTGCCAACAATGTTGTACGTGTGCTGGTCAGAAATAATCTAAAATAGTATGATATCTTGTTGTGCCAATTTTGGATGAAATCCATTTGTTAGTATAGAAGTTACATGTATTGTAAAATAGGACCTATCAGCAGGCATAGAATCATGTTGGCAGCACTGACTTATATTAATTACTCCAAATTAATCTAGAATGTCAGGTGCTATACGTGTGCAAAGTATAGAGCTGTTGGCTTGCATACTTTCTCATATATTGATATTAGGGTTTAAAAAATAGACAGCATTTATTAACAGTTGGCAGCCATGATTGCTCTTAAGAACACTTTAAGTCATATCTGTTATGTTACACATAGCACGTAAGAAATTTGGTTGAAATCCAACTGATAGTATAGAAGTTACATGTATTTAAAAATTAGTCCTATCAACAGGCTTAGAATCATGTTGGTAGAACTGATGTATATAAATTACTCCAAATTAATCTAAAATGTCAGGTACTATACGTGTGCACAGTTTAAAGCTGTCGGCTTGCAAACTTTCTGATTTATTGGTATATGGATAAAAGAATAGAGAGAGCAATTATTAACAGTTGGCAGCCCTGGTGGCTCTTAAGAATACACTCAGTCATAGCTGTTTGTGTACACATATTACATACAAAATTTGGTTGAGATTCAAATTAATAGTGTAAAAGTTATATATGCAACTAAAAATTGGACCTAGCAGAAGGCTTAAAAATATTTTGGCAACACTGTCATGTATGGCCTCCTGGAAATTAAACTGTCATAGTATTATCTACAAGTGTGCCAATTTTGGAATAGCTCCCATGCATACCTTCCAAGATATCCAACATAGAGCTCGAATTTCTAGTGCGTTTTTTCAGCAGTTGGTAGCACTGACTTCATTTTCAAATATGGGCTTAAGATATTCCGGTATGGATGTTTACTTATACCAAATTTGGTTTCGATTGCTGCAGCCGGTTAGGAGTTGATAGGACACACACACACACAGACAGACAGACAGACAGACAGAAGGACAGACAGACACACACACATTTTCCCGGATCGATCTCATAAGTCTACTTTTTCCTCATTTTTGCAAAATGTGAACAGTAGGCTAAAAAATAGGCTTATGAGATCACCTTTCATCCGGGTGTCTGTACGTGTGCGTATGTGTGTGATTCGTGTGTGCCCCCCCCCCCAATAACATCTAAACGGCTGCAGCGATTTCAATGAAACTCGGTAAGGTCATAGCACCATTTCGGTCGCCCCGACCGTGACCTTAATTTTTTCTACGTATCACCAATCCAACATGGCAGCTGTGCGAAATATTTCACACGCATTCAATATCTCCGAAACTATTACTTATCTCACCCTGAAATTTTGTACGGTGATAAAGGGCACTACTACAAGTTCACCTATGGGACTTTCAAAAACCTATTAACTACAAAACGAACATGGCGACCAAGCGAAGTTGAAACATTTTAATACATTTTTCTCGCCATGTAACCATAGGAACGTAGTGAAACATGGCACAGCAAATGTTTATACATATTGTAATGCACTGGCATCTAATGAAGTACAATTGTTCACATAATCTCAAGATGGCGGCTATGCGCAATTTTAAAATTAAGTTTTTATTTCTTGTGTATTAATCAGGCGATCGAAGTAAACGTTTGAATAATGAACCTACGCAAAAGTCGTCATCTAATTGTACATAACTCTATGGCCTACATATATAAAAATCCAACATGGCGACCATCCGAAATAATTAGACCGTTCTCAATATCTACGAATCTATTACAGCACTCAAACTGAAAATTTGCATGTTGATAGAGGCAATTAACATAAGTGGGATATATGAAAACTGGCTGTATAGTTCTTCACGGAACTACTTGTTACATATTACAATTCATCTGTTAATAACCATCGTCATTACAAGATCTGCTTAAAAAAAAAAACGATGCTCAGTAACAGCTGATTTGAAACACTCTAAAATGGTATATGGCTATCGTCTTTCAGTCCAAATCCTGTACAAAGTGTGATGGGATTCTGCCGATTTATTGATTATCATCCATGCCCTTGAGTAAATATGAATATCTTGATCAACAATCGTCCATTTTGCTGTAATAATGTTGTTGATCGTGATGATGTTTCTTCATTTACGGAGCAGGGACAGTGTGGTCGTCAGGCTTGATTGTTTCAGGGAGAGGATCTTGCCTGAGAACGTGAGTTATTGTCATGTGGGAACTACAAAAGAAAAAGTCAACCTCATCCTGTATTTTTCTAATGTGAGCCGCCAAAGGTCGGCATTGACGGGAATCGAACCGCTTAATTTAGGATCCTTGGCCGTGCACTACTACAGTGAGAGCCTTCCCTATAGGCAAAGCCCTGCGTGGATAGTTTGCATGGCTGTGCGGATACGAAATATCAGTCAGCATGAATTACAGCGAGTGGACCAATCCACCCTACGTCGGTGCAATGTGTGCAACTCCAGCAACTACTCTGAACTTCATGTAAGTAATGATGACTAGCATTACCCGTCGCGGCTTCGCCCGCGAATATTCTAGTTATAAAGAGTACACTTAGCAAAATTTCAATCATGAACGCTATGACTGATTTATCCTTGGTATGAATAATCAGACTTTATCAATTCAGCTACTGGTGCAGTGGTTAGGGGTTTGTCATTCCTTCATGGGTATATCAGAGCGAATTTAGTTTTCTGGGAGTATCACAGACACTGTTAATTTAAGGGCCTTTAAATGTGGTTTTCGGAGACCCTTTATAGTCGGGTGAAAAAGACCTTCCTTACCACACTCACACGTGAAAATTGCGTGAAAAAAATCTAGAGTGCCCCTTGACCCCCTTAAGTGCATTATACTGTATGTATTGATGAATTTTACAGCTTATTTTGGTTCAGTGATATCCTTATAACCGTCTGGAGACTTTCACAGAAATTTAATAATTGGAATTGCATTGCGTCTTACAGAAATAGATGGACCTGTGAGGTTCTGTTACCATGGTTACCGTGTTGTATTCTTTCATTATTTCATTGTAAATATACATGTTTTAAGGTATTTATTTAATTGTGAGGCATTTAAAGAGTAAGTGAGTGCGTTTCGCTTGCGCATTGGGTTATGCTGAACCTGTAGGTACCCCATATGTGTAGGTTGGTGTAAATGGGACCTTAGCAGAATAATATAGGGAGGGATTATTAACCCTTTTAAGGGCAAAACTACTTTTTATTTTGATGTGTTCTTACATTTTAATTTATTTTAATTATTATAATTGTTAATAATGTTAGTTTTTTCTCCATAATTCTAATGTTTATATATTTAGTTTTGATTTTCAATTTATGTTCTTATAGATTTATTTTTGATATTTATATTGAATTAATTAATTAATTAATTAGCCTAAGTTAACTAATTTCGAATTGATTTTACAATTATTTTCATATGTTTTACTATGGCGCCCGTGCTGCTCCGCAGCATTATTTTTCAGTATTGGAATTAAAAAATTACGACATTGTGTAATAGTTTATAACATTCATTTCACAATACTTCCTTCCAGACAATGTTCGCTGTGCGTCGACCTTAGGTTTAATTTCTACTTTTACATCTTACTGATTTTTCTAGCGATAAGGCAACGTACAACTTTCCATGGCTAAAAACAGGAACAGGCAAGTAGATTCCAACTCGATGAAGCGTTTGACCCTGCGCTTTGTTGATTGTAATACAAAACGCTAGTGTAAGAGGAAATTACCGTCATTATAGTGTCAGATGGTGACAAATCTACGCGAGGTAGCAGTATTCGCTCCCCACTATTCACTTAGAAATCTATGATATTGGCGTACATTTTTCTAACCATTAGCTTCGTCCTGTTCAGTAATCTCTTAGTTGTATTGAAATTCCTAAGGAGCATTACAATAGCGCCTTCCTTCAAAGTCAGCACATGGGGAGGTAGACCACTCATCTCAAGCCCGTTCATAAATTCAGAGGGAAAAAGCAAAACTTCACTTTCTTCTTCAGTTACCAATGTATTCACACTGGAAGTAGATCTGAAACTACCCTATTAATCTCATGGCAATTATCATTTTTCGGTGCAAGAAAATGAAAAATGAGAAGTAATATTGAATGTCGACTCATAACTTTCCTCAGAATCAGCCAATTTGAGTAGTTACGAGCTCAAATGAAAGCGATTGATTCACTGAGTGTTCTTAGACCAAAACGACCTGCGTACCTCAATTAAAACCAAGGATGTGATTGTTTTAATGACCAAAAAAAGTTAGAAAAAGTTTAAGAAATCAAATAATTTGGGGAAGGCGGAAGTTAAGTGATTTGTAATACTTGATAACAAATCCGTGCATGAATATCTTTCATTAAAAAAAAAACGGAATGAATGAAATCGACCGGATAGAATGGCCGGACGGACTCGGATAAGTTTTCTTAAATGGAGATACCGGTAGTTATGTTTATTATATTAATTTTTATATTTCTTTTATTATTGTAATTTAATTTTTATTTTCGACGATGTCCAAATGTAAACATTATATGTCAGAAAAATGTATCGTAATAAGGCTCATTATAACACTATTTTTCATTATGAAACAATTTCTCCCACCAATCAGAGCTCAAGAAACAGTTGTGTGACCAATTAGGTAAGGATACCTTTGCGCATGCGCTCAAAATCCAACATGTCTATATAAATTACCGACATGGAAAGTGCACCGTCCATATGTTCGCGTAAATAAACTGGCGAATATGAGACAAGAAATAGCACTGTACCTTAATATCCCCAACTCCAATTTCTAACCAGCGCATTGCTTTCAAACTACTTCGGTGACAATATTAGTGAATGCTATAGAGCTGGACGGCAGGCTGTAAACAATAGGTGTTTTGTGTTGGCAAGCAAAGTGAATGGTCTCTGCTTTCGGAGTGCCTTGACCCACGCATGCGCTCTGTTCAGTCAGCAAAGCCAGCGCACCCTGTTCACTAACTGAATTAACTGAATCCCACAGATATTTATGAATATTTATATTAAAAATATAATAAAGTTATAATTATCGTCGAACATAAACAGTCGTATGCAACTCGCCTATAATGGTAACTAAGACACTCGTACCGGTATAAAAATTATAAAACTCGCCTCGCTCGTTTTATAAACATACTCGTGTCTTAATCATTGACATTATAGGCTCGTTGCATAATGTAGACCTAGTCTACTATTATGATTTTTATTTCTTAATACATATTATATTTTTACACTTTAATTGTCAATGTGTTTTGTTTTAAATTTTGAAAAATCCTAACACATTACGTCAAGTAGGTATATTTTTGATTCTTAGAAATATTAGCACTTCGGCGTGAAAATTCTCCGAAATTTGGATTATAGATTCAACTATCAGCATCTTTGAAAGCATAAACTGTCCTTATGACAGGTGGTTAATATAGAGACTATCCCATAAAGTGTAAATGTGTTAAACTAGTTGGGCGCTACGCTGCTGCTAGCACCAGTGCCTTGCTCGACAGGTGGCCGTCACACGGCGCATGAGAAGTTCTGTTCTGTAGAGAAGAGACACACCAGGTCATGGTACAAATGCTCATAATCAGAGGACAGTGAACGCTGAGGGATTTGTTATCTCCACGTTGTCTTGCGGGTGACCCCAAGGCGACCGAACTGTCATTCAATTGTGAAACAACTGATTTAGCCGTCCTTTTTAAATGGACTTCATGACACGACCAATAGTGAATGATTTAAGTTCAAATAGAGTGTCGTAAGACAGACTTCGTAAACAAGTTAACAATGTCAGCCCTGACTGATGACCTGTTTGCCAGGATTGATTGCGCAACACTGTTATTATCTGGATTCCTTTCCACAACTCCACTGCAAGTAATATTAATAGAAGACATACCGCACCAATTATTCGTAATTACTAGGGGTGGTGATTTTTCACAAGTGCGATAAAACACAAAATGCTCATTGAGGCTTGTACACTTGTATTTTCACTTTGCACGACCTGTAAACCACTTTTTAATGTGTTTTGATGGTTGGTTCATTTGTTTACGAGCTGCGACAAAGTGGTCATGTAGCCCCGTGTACTTTGGGTGTGTGTAGAATCTGTCTGATAACCGTTCTTAATTGTAATGGCTGTATTAGTGCGTGTTAACTGTAATTCAGGTAGAAGGACTGCAGTCAATAATTTCAAGTAGTTCCTACTTTCGCTACCAAATGCTACCGTCCAGGACTCCTAGCAGGTTACTGAACTTCGTTACTACTAAATGCCATCGCAACCAGCGCCCGGAGACGAACGTTGGGAACTTAAGAGCATTAATCAAACCTATCCTACACATTTTAGCTTCTCACAAGTGTACACGGTGGCCACTCAAATCGGTCAACGATTTTCCAGGAGTTTTCCGGGAATTTTCCAGGAGTAATTCTCATTTTTCCAGACTTAAAAATAAGCGCCAGTCCGGGGGGCTTGATCGGGTGCCTACTTCAAGACCAAAATAAAGCAGTTGTGTTTGGTTTAGGCCCGCTTATACAGATATGGACAAAAGTTAGTGATGATTGCGTTATTGATACGCAAGCCTACACACAAATGATTTAATTGTTGTTTTAAAAAAAGCCTTTGTGACTCAAATATTCGCTTTAAAAATAAAAGAGAAAAGAATGCTGCCTGCAATTTTATTGCGGTGAAGTTGTCTATACTGAATATGTTTTACAACCCAAAACCGCAGGGTTTGCAGAGCGACCGCTAGATGGCCCTTGCTACGCCATCCGCGATATCATAACGTCGAGGACTAAGAGCGGACTGGGAATTATAGCAGTGGATGGAAAGATTTGTATAATTAATTAACAGTGGCCATTTTTCAGGAGTTTTCAAATTTTTCGTCATTTTCCATGAGTATTCCAGCAGTTTTCCATACCTATTAAAAATCCAGTAGTTTTCCAGGATTTCCAGGAGTAGTGGCCACCATGAGTGTAGTTAGTGGAAGGTTCTTTTACATGCCATAAATTAATGATATGGACTCGTCGGCTTTTCTTCCCCTCCGAAGGAAGGCATACGCTCTTAAAAAATCCGACGACTTCGGCCGGGTTTGAACCATTGATCGTGGGTACAGAAGCTCAGCATGCTACCAACCATTATTCTTTAATGTAAGATATTCCATTTTTTAGCCTATTTTCAATTTAAAAAAAAATAGGCTTATGAGATCACCTTTTGTGCGTGTGTGTGTGCGTGTGTGTGTGTGTGTGTGTGAGGTGTGTGTGTGTGTCCATAATAAAATCTAAACGGCTGGAGCGATTTCAATGAAACTCGGTAAGTTCATAGCACTATTCCCGGCGACCTCGACCGTGCCCTTCAAATTCTGTTACGTCTCACCAATCCAACATGGCGGCAGTGCGAAATATTTCACTAGCATTCAATATCTCCGAAACTATTACCGATATCGCTCTGAAATTGTGTACAGTGATAAAGGGCGCTACTAGAAGTTCACCTATGAGACTTTCAAAAACCTGGTGACTACAAAACCAACATGGCGGTCAAGCGAAATTGAGACATTTAAATAGACATTTCTCGCGATTTAACTATTCAAGCGTAATGAAACTTGGTACAGCAAATGTTTATACACATTGTAATGCACTGGAGTCAAATTTAGTTCAATTGTTTGCATAACCTCAAAATGGCGGCTGTGCGAAATATTTCACTGACATTCTATATCTCCGAAACTATTACAGATATCATCATGCAATTTTGTACGGTGATAAAGGGTACTGATACAAGTTTACCTATGTATATTTCATAAACCCGTAAAGTACAAAACGAACATGGCGACCAAGCGAATTTGAAATATTTTAATAGACTTTTCTCGTGATTTAACTCTCTGATCGCAGTGAAATGAGGTACAGTAAATGATTTTGCAGATTGTAATGCACTGCCATCTAATTTAATTCAATTGTTTACATAACCTCAAGATGGCGGCTGTGCGAAATTTTAAAATTAAGTTTTTATTCTTGTGTCGTAATCATGCGATCGAAGTGAAAGTTTGAACAATGAAGCTAGGCAATAATTGCCATTGAATGGTACGTAACTCTATGGCCTATTCATATAACAATCCTAAATGGCGAGCTTCCGAAATATTTAGACGGTTCTCAATATCTATGAATCTTTTACAGCAACCAACGTGAATTTTTTATGTTCATAGAGACTATGAACATATGTTCACCTATAGGACTTTCAGTTACGTGGTGAGCACAAATCCAACATGGCGGCGACGCGAAGTATAAATATTTAAATGGACGTTTCTCGCGAATTAACTATCTGAGTGCCGTGAAACGTTGCACGTAAAATGCTTATACAAATGTTGATCCACTGGCATGTAATTTATTTCAATTGTTTGCATAATCACAAGATGGCTGGCATGCGTACTTTTAAAATCTAGTTTTTACTTCTTGTGTTCTAATCATGCGATTGAAGCTTGAATACCACACGTACACAATAATCTTAATGTAATAGTGCAAAAATAAAAATCCATCCTGGCGACCATATGAAATATTTAGACGGTTCTCAATATCTACGAATCTGTTACAGCAATTAAACTGATATTTTGTATGTTGATAGAGACAATTAACATGAGCAGGATATATGAAAATAGGCTGTATAGTTCTTCACGGAACTACTTGTTTTTAATAGATATTATAGTCCCCACTTTTGATATTCCTCAATTAATTGCCGCATCTTCTGGTCATCAGCAAAAACAAGATCATGTAAGTCATCATCATCATCATCATCAAATTCCAGCTCCAGTCGCCCGGGTGCTGTTAACGATCCCTCGCCACCTTTTCCTGTCCATGAATAGTTGGTCTTCATGGGTCCTTCTCCAGTCTAGCCCTTTGTCTTCAAGATCATCCTTGATTTGGTCCAACCATTTCTTCTTTGGTCTTCCTACTGGTCTTTCTCCAGGGATAATCTTGTTGAAATAAGCTTTTGGTGTCCTCTCATCTCCCATTCTTTGAAGATGCCCATACCATCCTAATCGTTGCTTCTGCAAATATTTTGTAGCACTGATATCTATGTCAGCCTCTGTCCTGTTTGTTTCGTTCCTTACTTTGTCTCTCCTTGTCCTTTGAAGCATTGTTCTTATAAACTTCATTTCGGATGCCTGAATCCTACTTTCTTCTCTTCTGGACAGGGTGCATGTTTCTACTCCGTAAGTTAGAATTGGGATGTAGTATGTCTTAAACAGTACATGTTTACACTTCCTGGGCACTTTATTATCCCAGAGTAGTGTTCTAACTTGTGCATAGAAGGAGGCTGCATTACTAGTTCTATGTGTTACTTCACTGTTGTTGTTGTTATCCTTACAAACTGTGCTACCAAGATATTTAAATTGATCAACAATTTGTAGAGGCTGATTATTCAGGTAAATGGTTGCATTAGACAGTCCTGTTGCAAGTAATACTAATAATTAACTTAGGGCCCGAATGTTGATGACATGTCATCTTTTTACTGAGCTGTCTAAAACAATGCTGAAGTACATAGAAACTCCGCACGGGCCACCCCGTCTTCAAATATGTCATTTTTATTTTGCACCTCTTTTAATTTTTTGCTATTTTTTTTCATTATAAGAGCAGTTTTTAAAGTTTGGTAGATTTTTTTGGTAATATTTTAGGGAAATCAGCCTTCTAAGGTACAGTGATATTTTTCTTCTTCAAATTAGTCATGTCTCAGCCTTATATGAGGGAGTTACTTGTGTAAAGCAAAATTTGTTAGGTTAGATTTCGTCAGAACGCTCTATCAAAGTTCCAACATTCACCACTAGGTATCATTGATATCTGGTGGCGAAAGTTGGAACTACTTGAAATTGAACGGAACTTGGAGCTCGCCCTTTAGGGTGTCCGCTGGAAGCAGCTACAGACTCAGGCGAGCCGAACATGTCCTCGGACACTCCCGGCACTAAAAGCCATACGATAAATATAAATAAAATATAAAGATAAATATAAATATGAGGGAGTTACGTCTCTCAGAGTTAAGAAGAAGGTAGTAGCTATGAATATAAACCTTTTGTTAAGTGCTAGAAATCTATTTTGATTGACTTTTCAGTTTGAGCTTCAGACGTCATTTTTGAAATATTGGTGAGTTTATTAGTCTGTTATAAGATCATTTTCTCCATTTTATTGTGCATTTTTCGAATTTTTGAAATATTGGTGAGTTTAGTTTATTATTATAAGATCATTTTCTCCATTTTATTGTGCATTTTTCGAATTTTTGAAATATTGGTGAGTTTAGTTTATTATTATAAGATCATTTTCTCCATTTTATTGTGCATTTTTCGAATTTTTGAAATATTGGTGAGTTTAGTTTATTATTATAAGATCATTTTCTCCATTTTATAGTACATTTTTCGAATTTTTAGGTAATTTATTACAGTCGTTTTTGAAAATTTTAAGTGCATTTTTTTTAAAACTTTTTTACGGTATCAACCTCCGGGCCCTAGAATAATAATGTTTTGGCTGTGATCTGCAGCAGAAGTGCACGTGGTGGATTACTTGCACACAGAGAGTAGATAAACAACAGTTAGTGACTGTCAATGAATAGGCTCCACTGTGTACGCTGGCTACCTTGAGCCGAACGATGGAGCGTGCAAGCCTGCTCGGCCTCACGCACGAAGCGTGTGCCTTGCATCACGCAAAGCGAAACACGTGCTGCGTGTGTGCCCCGCCCCGCCTAACAGTACGAGGGGCCAACGGGTTGAATGGTACAAACAAGGACAATAACTAAACAAGCGTGAACAGGGATGAAGCAGCAAGTCATGACAAGAAAACAGAAATCCCACGGTATAATAAATACTGTAGGAGCTCAGTGGACTCGCACGCTAAAATTCACGAATGAGATATTTCGAGGGTGAAGTTGCAAGATGACCTAAATAACCTTTGGCCATATCGACATATTGGCTTCGATGAATTCATAATTTCCGTTGCAATCGATCTGTGGACCTCTTTACAAGGTATAGACAGATCACCTCACACTAGGCAACTCACGTTGCCAACTTTCAAGTTGCAGTACAAAACAAGTGCCAGTTTCAGTGCCTGCAAGAGGTCTGCAAGAATTGTGATTTTGAAACAGGGATGGCAACAGTAAACGTAACCGAAATTCAATTCGGTTAGTCGGTAGCATACTCGTGTCTTAATTACAATTATAGGCGAGTTGCAGGTACTACTGTTTATGTTCGACGATAATTATAACTTTATTATATGTTCTAACATAAATATTAATAAATATCTGTCGAGATTCTGGACCCTGACAAGCAGGCAAGAGAGTAGAATCCAAGCCAGTGAAATGAAAATCCTAATAAGTATAATAGGAAAGACAAGGAAAGACAAAGTGAGGAAAGAAGATGTTAGGAAGGAAGTTGGGATGGGAAAACTAAATGAGAGAATTGAGAAGAATAAACTAAGGTGTTTTGGACATGTAAAGAGGATGGAGGAAAATAGAATGCCAAGACAGGTGCTGGAGGCAAAGTGCAAGGGTAAGAGAGCAAGGGGAAGACCTAGAAGAAGGTGGATCGATTCAGTGAAGAACAGCGTAAGAAAAAGAAATCTGGACTGGGACAAGATCGTGGAAGGAAAGAGGAAAGTGGAGAAGTGCCATAAATACCCCGACCCGGCAGGAGCTGGATAAGGGGAGATGATGATGATGATGATTCTGTCGGTTGACTTCTTCTCAGGAATATGGGATCAGCATTTGATCTCCACCCAATAACGAATTCCAAAGCTTTGGAACATTGTTTATCCTGAAGTAGCACCAACAGATAGCACACAGGTAATACGTTGGATCATTTTGTTATTTTGGACAAATAACACAAAATAGGCTGTTACAATCGCCTTAAAATTAAAATGTATCGTATTATCAACTGGTTATTCTTCAAATTCGATGCGTTTAGAATGTCAACGGAAGGCAAATGAATTGAATCCCAAATAGAACAGTTATGACATCTGGCGGAAAAGTTTCGCACAAGAAATCAATTTAGTGAACAGAGAGCTGGATTATAATTTCCGTGGAACTAATGTCATATGCCTGCTTCCTCCATGACGTTCTGGTGTGTTTGTGTCAACAACAGCATTCACTAAAATTGTCGGCGAAATCTTACGAATGTGTGTAGAAATTGGAGTTGCGGATATTCAAGTTTCTTTTGCAATATTGCCCAGTTTCTGCAAAAATTAGGGACGGTGCACACTTTCCAAGTCGGTAATGGCTACAAGGATGGTGTTATAATCTTCTGGACGGAGATTCCTAAATTTCTTGCATATTTCATAGTATTTTCCCGTTACCGTAAAGGTTCGTGCTGATTTTGTCTTTGTGTTTGGGATTGTAACTACAATGGTTGATCCAATTGTCAACTTTCAAATCATGTAATTAATGTCCGACATGTTGGATTTTGAGAGCATGTGCGAAGCTATCCTTACTTAATTGATCAATGAATGAAAATATTGACAAATAAAACTTAACGAATTTTAACTGAAAAACTTTTTTTTTTTCATTTTATTCAATACTGAAAATATCTTGATTGCAATTATTATGTTCTGTTACAACTGTACATATTTACAACTTCATACCTGTTATATAAAAACGATTAATTATAAAACCAAATCAACTCGTCTATTTTGTTTAGCAAACCTTGTGATTACCGAATCGATGTCTATAGTGATGTCACGATGAAAGTGCAGCAATGCACGGATAGGAATTTGGGGATTTTTTCGCACCAAAAAATTTTGCCGACTGCAAGCTTGGTTGGCAATTTAAGCTGTGACTTTCTCCCTTTGACGGTACCAACTCGACTTGCCGAAACTGTAACGTACCTTGATAGGCTACTTTTCTCGACGCTCGATGAATAAGTCGCAAAACACGCCGTTGCAATTTGTACGAATAATTTTGGTGCGCAAAACGCATCAAATTTATATCCATGTAGCTTGCAAAAAAAAAGGTCTGGTTTTGTACATTTGGTTATTTTGTGATACCATTTTTAGCCTACTTTTCACATTTTGCAAAAATGAGGAAAAAGTAGACTTATGAGATCGGGCAAATGTGTGTCTGTCTGTCCTTCTGTCTGTCTGGCTGTGTGTGTCCCCCCTATCAACTCCTAAACGGCTGTAGCAATCGAAACAAAATTAGGTAGGAATAAAGACCTATACCTGAATATCTCACGGCCATATTTGAAAATGATATCAGTGCTACCAACTGCTGAAAAATCGCAATTGAAATTTGAGCTCCATGTTGGATATCTTGGAAGGTATGAATGGGAGCTATTTCTAAATTGGCACACGTATAGATAATAATATTGCAGTTTAATGCAGTTTAATTTCAAGGAGGCCATACATGGTAGTGTTGCCAAAATGATTATAAGCCTGCTGATAGGTCCAAATTTTAAATGCATATAACTTCTACACTAGCAATTGGATTTCAACCAAATTTCGTATGTGTTATGTGTGCATAAACACATATGACTGAGCGTATTCTTAAGAGCCACCACGGCTGCCAACTGTTAATAAATGCTCTCAATTTGTTTTAATCCAAATACCCATATATCAGAAAGTATGCAAGCCGACAGTTTTAAACTATGCACACGTATAGTACCTGACATTCTATATTAATTTGGAGTAACTTATATACGTCAGTGCTACCAACATGATTCTAAGCCTGCTGAGACGTCCAACTTTAAATACATGTAACTTCTACACTAACTAATGGATTTCATTCAAAATTGGCACAACAATAGATCATATTATTTCAGATTATTTCTGACCAATACATGCATGTCATTATTACAAACATGATTTTACGCGCGCTGTTAGATCCTATGTTTAACTGCATGTAACGTCCATGCTGTCCATTGGACTTCAACCAAATTTTGTATTCTGTACCTTAAGAGATGGAACTAAGAATATATTCAGTCACCATGGCTGCCAACTGTAGTTCTCTAATAGGCTACATTATGCCAGGTATACAGTATTTCGAACTA
The DNA here is from genome assembly GCA_946902985.2 of Meconema thalassinum. Lineage (NCBI taxonomy): Eukaryota > Metazoa > Arthropoda > Insecta > Orthoptera > Tettigoniidae > Meconema > Meconema thalassinum. Next base: position 515,467,958 of record OX336393.1, on the reverse strand, counting down.
ATTAGAAATTTATACATTACCAACTTAATTTCGTCATTATTCTAGATAGATCCTTATAGATTAAGCATTGTCATGAATCTTAAATTTTAAGAAAAGTAGGCTCTTTAGTTCGTCACGGAACTTCTTGTTCTTAACAATTTCGATTCTGTGACCCCCCAAAGCCAAATTCTAGATCCACGCCTGGTGGCATCTGGTAGTCAAATTTGGAACTACCTGAAATTCAACTGTCATTCATCTTCATTCATTTCATTTAATCTCTCATTAACTCATCTTGTGAGGTTGGTGTCAGGAAGGGCATACGGCCGTAGAAACCATCAGCCACATTGAATTAATCGCTTCTAATCCCCCTCCCCGTTGGAAACTGGATTAATAAGACCATGCTTGCAGATATGTGGAACAAGTGTTTAAGTTTCTTCCTCGGTAAGTTATTTAAGGCAACATGGATTGTAGAAGCGCACTACGCCCAATGAACGACGTACTATTAACTAACCGCCTTTGGAATGAGCAGCGGCTGTCCCGCCTGTCAGAAGATCTTGTCAAGATACTGAGTTCTCTTGATAACGGTTCTCCTGGGGAACATTTCCCTGCCGAGTGTGCCCGCCTACAGACAACATTTTTAATGGTACGTCTGGGACTTCAAGAGAGGTAAACAGGAACTTTCTGTGCTGCAATTACGATATTTTCTTTTAAAATACTTCAGCGCACATTGCGTACAGTAGACGAGAGGCTTACTGAGTAGATTACACATCTCGTTTCCTGCGGCAGTTGCGTTTTGCTATCCTCCATGTATAATGAGGACTGGCGCATGGGTATTCATGACCCGAAGCTTAATAATGCTCTATATTTTCGTTTTGGTCAGCCCTTATTTCATGTCGCTTACTGTACCTTCCTTCCTAGTTTAGAACTTCAGCCTGCAAAAGAAACAAGTCCATAGCTTTTTGAACACTCAAGTCATTTCTATATTACGAGACTATTGTCATATCCGCACTAAGTAATATTGTACAAACTACGTCATGTCATGATTTAGAGTAAAAGTAACAAAAACTATAATCATTCCAAGCAATAATAACAAAACCATTTTAAACATATCAATATTTCTAAGTCTTGTGACGGGTTTGACCAGTAAGATTTATAAGGCAAACTTAATAAACTAATGGGAGGGTCGGTAGGATACGTTACAGTAGTCTGAATTTAGGTTGCACATAATGGCAGAAAACGACCAAAAAGTAGTTAAATATTTGCAAATAGAAGCATTCAAGTAACAAAAAATAAATCTATAAACAGCAAGAAAGCACACCGTGCAAAATGGAAACAATAATACCCTAGGAACCGTCGTAAAGATTTAAAAAAATACTCACACACAATAAGCGACACAGAGACTATAAAATTAGACCCAAAATCACGCTCGTGTCCGACCCCACAATCCACCTCTATATAAAATACAGATCATGTAGAGATATAAAATTTGTACATTCCTCACTCATACTGTAAAATAACGAATCCTCGCCAATGCTGTAAGACCCCTACCTCGTGACGACGCCCTTAAATAAAATTATAAAGCTTGTGGGGCATGGAAATTCAGTATTTGTGCCAAAGGGCCTCAATGAAGGAAATGGAGAGGGTTTTCCGAAGTTTCAAATAGATAGTGTTACTCGTCTTGTTCCAAATGGTAAGTACGTAAAATTCGGTTCAGATCGGTGAAACTGTGTAGATTTGAGCCAAGAAAAACGGTATAGATTTGTGCCAAAGGGCCTAAAAGAAAGGAATGTAGAGGGCTATCTAAAATTATTGTTGCCAAAAACCTTCCTTGGGGTGTGCACTACAACCCTACAAAATTTCAATGCAATCGGTTAAACGGTGTCGCAGTCCTTTAGCCTCGGACAGATATACATATCCATTTTTATATAGCCTATGAGATTTACGATCGGGTCAGATTTACCCATGGCGCCAGTTCTCGCGTGACAATTAGTCGGAACAAGGGCGAAAAATCAACTACATTCAAGTGTGTTTTGGTGCAGCACAATAACATAACTCACGTTCTTATTGATCCATGTTTAGGGTCTAGGGACACCTTGGTCATCAGACCGTTTGTTAAAAAAATAGAGATGACTGCTTTATCGCCATTATCAAGGACAATGATACAGTTACGGAAGTTGTCATTTACCTGCATGTTAAATTTGAAAAATATAAATAAATCTCATTTTTAAATGGGAATAGTTCATAGGAAGACCCCAGGTAAAAATTTACTTCATTAATAGTACATTATGCAACGAGCCTATAATGCCAATAATTAAGACACGAGTGTCTTAATTACCATTATAGGCGAGTTGCATACGACTCTTTATGTTCGATGATAATTATTACAACTATTTTATGTTCGAACATAAATATTCATAAATATCTGTCGAGATTTTTCCAGTTGTATGTACTGAACAGAGCGCATGAGACGCAGAGAATGCCTTGTATTTGACCATGGCCTCCTCGATTACCCTACTATGACACTAAGCCACGCAGTGAAATTAAAATTAGAGGGCCGTGGAACTCAGTGCAGGTGCGATGCTATCGTTATCTAATTGGTCAAACAACTGTTTCTTGAGCTCTGATTGGAGGTAGAAACGGTTTCATAATGAAAAATAGTGCTATAATGAGCCTCATTATAGTATAGTTTTCTGACATATAATAGTCAGGGTCCCCTAAATCCGTACGACTACGATAAAAAGGGAGCGACACACTATGGTTCAAAATGACCCGGCGCCAGTCATTTATCACGCCAGTTCTCAAGGGTGAACAAAGCGAAACACAATGCATGTCACTACTACAGTCACCACATAAATACAGGTTATCAGACAATTTCAACACACGTCCAACTACACTGGGCTAATGACGAAGACGTCCCAAACCCATAAATGAATTATTAACAACAGAAATGGATGTATCTACTGTATATATGTTGTTGTTTGAGTCTTCAGTCTTTTGACTGGTTTGATGCAGCTCTCCATGCCTCCCAGTCCTGAGCTAATCGTTTCATCTCTACATAGCTACCACCCCCTACATCCGAGGCAATCTGTTTAACATATTCTAACCTTGATCTACCCCTACAGTTCTTGTCCTCGAACCTTCCTTCCATAACTCAACTTGATATTCCTGGGTGTCTTAGTATGTGTCCTACCAACCTATCTCTTCTCTTCATTAGCAGTCGCCAGAAACGTCTCTCCTCTCCCTCTCGTCTTAATACCTGTTTATTTGTAACCCTATCTACCCATCTGATCATCATTCTCCTGTAACACCACATTTCAAACGCTTCAATTCTCCTCTTTCTTCTGCACCAATAGTCCAAGTTTCACTTCCATACAGCACCACTCTCCAGGCCAAGACTTTCAAAAATGACTTCCTTATACCTAAATCTATATTCGATGTCAACAGATTCCTTTTTTGTAGAAATGCTTTTCTTTCCTGAGCCAACCTACTTTTGATATCCTATTTGCTTCGTCCATCACTTGTTTTTTTTCTTCCTAATTAACAGAAGTCTCCTACTTCCTTTAGCTTTTCACCTACCAATTTGATGTCCATAGAGGATTCTGATATGTCTCGGCTGTACTCCAATATTTTTGTTTTACATTTATTAATTTTCATTATGAATTCATTCCTCAAGACGGAGTCCATATATCTATCCTAGCATTAATCCCGTTTCTGAGGGAGTCCGTGTGAGTGTAGTTTTCTCTATCCATCCCACAGTAGCTTCAATACAAACGCAACCATGAATGAAACTGAGAAATCTGTGAAAAGCCACAACACATGTTTACGTCCATAGCACCTTAACTGGCCTCGGAGACCACATGTGGTGGCCCGGAGTGCTGGTATCCGTTTGGCACGCTCCTGCATAAACATCCTGCATTAAAGAAAAAAATACGAGCCTTACAGTAGTCGCATATGATGTGTAACAATCTGACAAGTTATTCGAATAATTCCATATTACTCACTCGCATTTTTTAAAGAATGAACTCATAGTGCTATCTTGCGCCAGCAAACATGAAAGGATTGTCCAATGCATCTGCAGTAGTGACATATACCTGCAACTGTATGCGGGAGCAATCCACTGCCTACTTGATGGGAGCTGCGCTTTATACCGGCCAGTTAAAGAACCCAAGCCAGCGGTGTTATTGAAAATGGCCTCTTATTGCCGATATAACGCACTGTCAAGTATAGGCGCGATTAAAAATTAAGTGTGCAGTAGGTATATTAAATGCATTTCTCCCAGTGATACGTGTAGACCAACGAAGTTTCAATTATTGTTAGTAGTCGGTGTTAATATACTGAATTCCTACGTTGTTTGGAGTGTTTGTTGATGCGATATAGCACTCGACGTATCGAGTGCTTATATTAAATAAGAATACAGCAAAAGTATGAAGATTTAATAAATCGTAATTGTTTTCAGCAAATATGATATAATGAATATTTTCACACCAAAGAACGACAACTTGAAGATGATTTATTGTAGGAATGTATTTAATGGGGCCTCCAAACCTTGAGGTAAACCGTATGCGATTTACATTCCACATAGTCACATGGCTTACAGTACGTCCCTGTACCGATCTCCGCCACCGCGCGCGCTCATTGTTTCCGTCCCATGCACTTCCGTCCCATCCACTTCCGTCTCTTTTCCAAAATCACTCCCACAAAAATGTCCAGCTACCGAGTGCCACAAAAATATCCAGATACCGAGTGGAAAGATGTTATACATCAAGAACAATCCTACCTAAAACCTCATCCAGCATGTGCTCAGTCTAGTTTTCTTTTCTAATTATTTCAGACTTTACTGTGCTAATTTCATTCCTACCATGTCTTCAGTGAGTGAAATCACGCTAACGGTATCCTTTATAAGTGGACCCAACAATTGGCTACTATTGCACCTCCCGGGGTAACAGAAGGCTTTGTTTTTTGTACTAAACCCTTTCAAATACACTGACCAGCAAAAAGTTAAAGATGATGATGATGATGATGATAATTGTTGTTTTAAGGGGACTAACATCTAGGTTATCGGCCCCTAATGGTGTGGGTGATAGCGAAAATGTCAATAAAGTGGAAACCAGAACGAAAATTAAACGGGAACGAAAATACGTACAAAAAGGAACTCAGATTGAAACAACTCACAAATTGAGAGCGGTAATACTTACAAAAGGGAATTTAGAACGAAAATTCTCACAAAAAGAATAGATTGAAAAATACGCACAAAATGTAGGTTAAGTTCTAAATACGTACAAAATGCAACGTACAGTCGAAATAGTTACAAAATGCAAGTGAAATTCAAAATACTTACAAAAAGCAAATGAGATTGAAAATACGTACAAAATGCTATTGATGTTCAAAATACTTACAAAATGCAATTGAAATTGAAAATACACAATGCAATTCAGATTGAAAGCTCCCATTTCCAATCCAAAATATTCACAAAGTGCAATGGAAATTCAAAATGGTTACAAAATGCAATTGAAATTGAAAATGCTTACAAAATGCCCGGTAGTCAGCAAAACGAAACGATCACTTGAAAAATTCAACATTACGTTCATTCAAATCATAATAATATGAACGGTATATGCCTAGTACAGTAGTTATAGCATGGAAGTAAGGTTAATTGGTTTCCTGGACGTATTATCATTCTTCACGTCAACGTTTCACTTAACAATACCGATTCTTTGGCATGATGCTGTTTCCCGCGGAAATATGTGCTCGCCATCGCTAACGTCAACAATGAATTTTTATTCTTTTTTCTTTTGCCACTTGTTGACATAGGAAAAGATCAATACAGCCATATCCTCAGTTGTTCTTGTGCAATATGCGCTTGAGGCCTGAAGATGTCGCCAGGGCAGTGGCGCTGATCGAAAATGGTGGTGAGCACGCGCACATCCTTCCGCGGGAAACAGCCTCATGGTAATGAATCGCTATTGTTAAGTGAAACAATGACATGAAGAATACATCCAGGAAAACAATTAACCTTACTTCCATGCTATAAACAGTAGGCCTAGAGCGTTCATATTTATGATTTAAATCAGGGTGGTCCAACCTTTAGTTACCCGAGGGCCAATCAAACTTTAGTATAGGAATGTGAGGGCCAGAGACATTCCAGAAAGAAAACGTATTACATATTTTAATCAAAAACCATTTATTAAAATGTATATTAAAAGAAATTCAATATTACTAGTTTAATATACCACTTCATTATACAGTCGAGAAATCAATATGATGATTGGCACTGCTTTCCTGATACAAGTGTATCGATGTCCACTGTAAGTTCAGTAAGGCAAAGTCTCAGGCTCGATTCCAGTGAAGCACTTTCAATTCTATTTCTCATTTTTGATTTAATTTGAGAGCATAAAAAGCACTTTCATACACATACGTACTACCAAACAGCGATAACACTAGCAGAGAGAATTTAAGCAGTTTTGGAAAACGTTCTTTAGAAATCAGTTTCCAGAAATTTTCAGGGACATCACACGTTTTAGTCTGGTAGAATGGATCTGCCTGAAGATCACACATTTCCATTTGAAGGTGTCAGGTCACCTCACTCGCTTCAATATCCATGGGGTTGTTGAACAGTGCAAGTTTTGGTTTTAGGGAGTCAAAATCCTGGAATCTGTTCTGGAACTCTTTCTTGATATCTATTATTATTTCATGAAACATACTAAAATGTATGCCACTTCTTTCTTCTTTCAACCGCTGACAAGATGGGAAGTGTGCCATATTATTTGCCTTCAACGCAATTTGCATTACATCAAGTTTTTTTGCGGACGCCCTCAATATGTCCATAAAGCTGGGAGATATTTTGTTTTCTGCCTTGTGGTTTCAGGTTTAAAGCATTTAGATGGGATGTTAAATCTGCCAGAAAAGCAAGATTATCTAAAAACAGGATTTCTTCCAGTTTTTCTTGATACTCATGCCCAGTGTTTTCATTTTTGAGAAGTAAGAAGTAAGAAGGGCCAACACAAATGAACAGACGAGCCGCGGGTTGGACCACACTGATTTAAATGGAAAGTAATGTTGAATTTTTCAAGGGATCGGTTTTCTTTGCCAGTCAGTGTATAAACATAAAATACAATCAAACAAAATCTCGGTAGAGTCCGTCAATGGGTACAATCGGAACAATGGTGTTTGCCTCTAGACCAATAATTGCTAGGTAGCGCGTTAGCTAATATACCTGTATACACCCTGGTTTGTGTCACGCACAGTGGGGGTAGTCACGCATCAATAATCTTTATCCAGGTCAATGGATTTGCCAATTAATGCTTTTTCGCACAACTACAATATTACGTGTGTTGTTTGCAGAATTTTGTATCTCACATGTTGGCAACAGCAATGTGACATCAATGAGTGCATCTGGGTAACAGTTGAAGAGAGACCTCATGCGCCTGAAACACATGAATGAGCAACAAATAATATAAACATATTGTTACGTAATTTAGCAGATATATCTCCTCGGTGGTGTAGTGGTCAGAGTGCTTAGCTACCACTCCGGAGGTCCGAGGTTCAATTACCGGCTCTGCCACAAAATTTGAAAAGTGGTATGAGGACTGGAACGGGGTCTACTCAGCCTCGGGTGGCCCACATGAGTAGAGGAGGTTCGATTCCCACCTCAGCCATCCTCGAAGTGGTTTTCCGTGGTTTCCCACTTCGTCTTCGGGCAAATGCAGGGATGGTTACTACCATCAGGCCACAGCCTCCTCCTTCCATCTCCCTTGTCTATCCCTCCCATCCCGTCCCATCCCTCAAGAGGCGCCCCCTGTTGGCTTTGCAGGTAAGGCCGCTGGGGCGAGGCACAAGTCCCGCCTCCCCAGTTGCATCCCGGACCCAATGTTAAGCTCCAGGACACTACCCGTAGAGGCGGGATCCCTCACTGAGTCCGTGGGCAAAGCCTTCCTTGAAGATAAACTGACTGTGGAAAAAATAGCACATATTTTTGGTGCAACAGTGATAATTGATAGCAAATTAAATTGCTAATGACTTCCAGAAAGGTGTGAAACTCATATAGCTAAGTACAAGTTAGTGTAAAAGCCACGATTTGGTCTCCTCCAGAATTAATCAATTAACTTGTCATAGTCAGAGCCCTGCGCGGATAAACAAACCATTATCCGCATCCACCCCGCATCCGCAAGACTGTTATCAGCATCCAACCGGCATCCGCACGACTGTTATATGTCCCACATCCACACGACTTTGATTCACATCCGATCGTTTGTTATCCGAATCTTCTGGCAATACAATAATATGTTTAACTAGATAAAATGTTAAAGCAACACAGTTATACATTTGAAGAGAAAGATGTTCCCTAGGCTTTGTATATCAAGTTCTATCTTTAAAATGAATGTTACACAGCCAGAATTGCAACCCCTTCCTGCTCGGAGTGTTAATTATGCTTAATGACATAATTTGAATGAGATTAGCGTAAATCATCATCTTACATTTGTCATGGAAAAAGATAGTCAGTCATTCTGAGAGACTCGACTTTATATCATTTCAAATGACACATGCTACAAACGCTACACATGTAGGAGGGCTCTTTCAACAGACTCCATTACCCATTAACTTAGGCTTCCGCGCGGGGAACGGAGAGCGGGAGGTGCACTCTGCTGCATGACGTAACGCACTCGCCATCTCCGTATCGCATAACGCCAGACCCCAGGAGTAAACTCAGACTCGGTGCATACGCACTGAACAACATGATGACGTCATACACGCCGTAACCATAACGCATAACGGTAGACTAAAGCATAACGATGAAGTCGACAAGATCATTAGAAATGATAAAAACATAACAAAACAAGAAGTTCCGTGAAGAACTATACAGCCTACTTTTCATGCCAATGATTATTCTACAGTATATGAACCTATCTAGAATAATGACGAAATTAAGTTGCTAATATCGAAATTTCCAATTAGTTCGAAATACTGTATACCTGGCATAATGTATCCTAATAGAGCACTACGGTTGGCAGCCCTGATGACTGAATATATTCTTAGTTCCGTCTCTTAAGGTACTAAATACAAAATTTGGTTGAAGTCCAATGAATAGCATGGACGTTACATGCAGTTAAACATTGGATCTAACAGCGCGCGTAAAATCATGTTGGCAACAATGTCATGCATGTATTAGTCAGAAATAATCTGAAATAATATGATCTATTGTTGTGCCAATTTTGAATGAAATCCATTAGTTAATATAGAAGTTACATGCATTTTAAAATCGGACCTATCAGCAGGCTTAGAATCATGTTGGCAGCACTGACGTACATTAGTTACTCCAAATTCGTCTAGAATGCCAGGTACTATAAGTGTGCAAAGTTTAGAGCTATTGGCATGCATACTTTCTGGTATATTGATATTAGGGTAACAAAAATAGGGACAGCACATAATAACAGTTGGCAGCCCTGGTTGCTCCTTAGAATACGCATAGTCATATCTGTTATGGTACACATAGCACATACGAAATTTGGTTGAAATCCAAATGATAGTATGGAAGTTACATGTATTTAAAGTTGGACCTGTCAGCAGGCTTAGAATCATGTTGGTAGCACTGACGTATATAAGTTACTCCAAATTAATATAGAATGTCAGGTACTATACGTGTGCATAGTTTAAAGCTGTCGGCTTGCATACTTTCTTCTTCTTCTTCGTCGCGAATGGGTCTCTTAGGACCACGCGGAATCAACAATGGTTAGCCTTTCTTGCAGCCCAGTACTCCTTCATACGCAACGAATGGGTTTGCTTCCGTTGTGCAGACCAGATATGGTGGTATGGCCGTCTTTCTTCCTCCTCGAAACCCCGTGTGAGTGCAAGTGTTCTGATGACATTTCGGTCTAGGAGATTTGGCGATCCTAATTCTTGCAAGTCTTTTTCAGTCTGTTTGTACCAATTTGATCTAGTTGTTTTGTTTTTCAAGTATGTGTGAATTTTGTGAGTTAGTCTATTTGGGTCCATTCTTTCCAGGTGCCCCAAGAATTGGATTCGTCGCATACGCATTTTGTCTGTGATTTTGGAGATGGTTTTATATATTTCAGCATTTGGCTTTGGAAGATGAACACCATCTTTGATTCTCGGCCCTAAGATTTTCCTCATTATTTTACGTTCCTTCACTTCCAACTGATCTCGAAGTGTTCTATGTTGAAGAGTGAGAGTTTCTGAAGCGTAGAGAGCTTCGGGCCCGATCACTGTTGTATAATGTTGAATTTTGCATTTCCAGGAAAGATTCTTTTTGTTGTAAGTATTTTTCGTTAACTGAAAAGCAGTTTCCATTTTTTGAATTCTTGTTGTAATGGACCTCTTTTCATTACAATTGTCGGTAATCCATTCACCCAAATATTTAAATTCCTTCACACGAGGTATATGGTCAGTACCAATTTCAATTTCAGATGGGGCATTCTTTATATCTGTCATAAATTTTGTTTTATCAAATGAGATTTGCAATCCAATTTTCTTTGCTTGTTCTTGTAGAAGTTCAAGTTGGTATTGCGCATCAGAGATGTTTTGGGCAATTAATGCCATGTCATCAGCAAATGCCAAACAGTCTAATTCTATGCCTTTAAGTTTTGGTCCTATCCTATGCGTCGGTGCACCTGCTTTTCGCCATTCTCGTACAACCTTCTCTAGTGCACAATTGAAAAGCAACGGGGACAATCCATCTCCTTGTCGGACTCCTGTGTCAATGGGGAATTCTCTGCTCAGTTCTCCCATAAATTTAACCTTAGATTTGGTTTCCATGAGTGTTTCCTTAATAATATTTGTTGTCTTTTGATCTAATCCAAATTCTTTGAGTATTTTGAAAAGGGATTCACGGTCGATGCTATCATACGCCTTTTGGAAGTCAACAAATGTAATGACATAGTGTTTGTTCGATGTATTGCGGAAATATTTCATTGAGTTTTTTAAATTGATAATTTGTTCCACACACGACCTGCCTTTCCTGAAGCCACCTTGGTATTCGCCGATTACTGGATCCAATTGAATTTCTGCACGATTCAGGAGAGCTTTAGACAAAACTTTGTATGTTATGGATAGTAATGAAATTCCACGATAATTGTTGGGATCCGTCCGATTTCCTTTTTTGTGCAAGGGATGTATGAGTGCCATCTTCCAGTCAGCGGGGATTTTTTCAGTTCGCCAAACTTCTTCTAAAATTTCTTGGAGTTTTACAATGAGATTTTCTCCTGCATTTTTCCACAACTCGGCAACAATTTGGTCTTCCCCCGACGCTTTGTTGTTTTTCAATGATTTAATTATCTCTCTTATTTCCTGAACGTTGGGTGGATACGAATCTTGGTTTTGTTGCGTGTGGATAAAAGTGAATGTTTCTTGAGGTTTCTCACAATTGAGCAATACCGAAAAGTAGTTTGCAAGGATTTCACAGTTTTCTGTGTTACTATGAGCAATATCCCCATGTTCATTTTTGAATTGAAGTGATGGAGGGGAATATTTAGTGAGCTTCTGGCGAAAAGTTCTATAGTAGTTTCTAGAATTATGTTGTTTGAAGTCAGCTTCAATTTCTTGTAATATTTTGTTGTCATTCTGCTTGCGAATTCTTCGTATTGATTTTGTGACTGTTCTTCTGACATCCTTGAGATCTTGCAGAGTCTTAGGAGTTTTGTTGCAAGACCAATTGTGCCATGCCTGTTGCCTGAGCCTTACAAGGTCATCACATTCGGCTGTCCACCACGGATGTTTGCGTGTTCTCATGTGAGGTGCTATTTTCTCGGCTGTTTTTATTAATCCTGCTTGGAGCTGTTGCCAGTTTTGTGGATTCAATTGTTGAGTCTCGTTTTTAAATTTATCATTACCTTGAATATTTTGAACATCATATTTACGGGGTGGGATTTTCTGAGAGAATCGCCTTTTCTCTGGAATAACATTTAATGAAAATTTTGTAGGGTAATGGTCAGAATCCAGAGCTAACCCCTTAAGGACTTCAAGTTTCATTATTTCGAGAGTATTTACTCTGGAGATCAGCACATGGTCCAATTGATATTCTCCTAACAGTGGGTTAGGTGACACCCACGTCTTGGACTGAGAGGTTTTCTTTTTGAAAAATGTTGATTTGAAGAATAAGTCATGGTTCTTGCAGATTTCAAGAAGACGCATACCATTCCGATTGGTCTGATTATGTCCTGACCATTTACCTACCCAATATCTATATTTCTTTTCTTTGCCAATTTGGGCATTAAAATCACCCATAAGTATTTTAACATGATTCCTCGGGATTCTTTGAAGTATATCATCTAATTGGTTCCAAAATTCTTCGACTTTTCCTACAGCCTTTCTGTTGGTGATATTAGTTGGGGCATGTCCATTAATGAGAGTGTAAATTTTGTTTGCTGGTTTTATTGTCATGGTGGAGAGACGACCGGAGGGAGAGTGGAAGGTTGTAACTGAATCAAGTAAGGAATGATGGACTATAAATCCAGTACCAAATTGTGGGCAATTTTTCATAGCTCGTTCTCCTGGCTTCCCTTTGTAAATCCTGTAACCTTCAGAATTGAAAGGATATTCATCTGTAAATCTAGATTCTTGAAAAGCAATAATCTTGATTTTACGTTCTCGTGATTTGTCTAAAATGGATTTGAGTTTCCCCATCTTCAAGAGAGAATTTACGTTAAACGTCATTAGCCAAATCTTTGATTTAGGTTTAATTTTCTTACGGGGTGTCGAGGCACTCCGACTTACCTCATCGTACACGTCTGTGGTCTCCCCAGAATCCGAATAGACCACTTGCGGTTTTTCAACCGTGGGATTTGACCCACTGGGGTAAGTTGTTTTTGAACGTGCTACATCCATGTTGATTAACTTGGATTAGGGATTTGACTAGAATTGAGGTTCTAGTCGGGTTAAGCTCAGAGTTCCACTTCTGAGTGTTATTAATCAGCCGCCACTAACATGTGGAACAGACGCTGTCGGAGTATCGCCACTAACATGTGGAACCGTCATACCCCTAAGACTGATATATGGCCTCCATATACCTTTTACTCATTAACCCGAGCACTGGGTTGCCCCTTCCGCCAATTATGCTGTACCGAAAGTTACCTTCTCCACCATAAATGCCGTTGAGGTCTTCACCGTTACCCTGGTAAGGGGCCCATACATGGTACTACCAGTCGGGCCAACTGGACCATGGTTTTTTTAAGAGGTGTTACTCCTCTATCACTCACCTTTTGTCCTGGCTTGTGACAGGCAGAGCCTGGCTTCCCAAACAATGGGTCCAGGTTGGCATACTTTCTGATATATTGGTATTTGGATAAAATAAATTAGGAGCATTTATTAACAGTTGGCAGCCCTGGTAGGTCTTAAGAATACGCTCAGTCATATCTGGTTATGTACACATGCAACATACGAAATTTGGTTGAATTCCACTTGATAGTGTAGAAGTTATATGCATTTAAAAATTGGACCTATCAGGAGGCTTATAATCATTTTGGCAACACTGCCATGTTTGGCCTCCTGGAAATTAAACTGAAATATTATGATCTGTACGTGTGCCAATTTTGAAATAGCTCCCATTCATACTTTCCGAGATATCCAACATGGAGCTCAAATTTCAATTGCGATTTTTTAGCAGTTGGTAGCACTGACATCATTTTCAAATATGGCCGTGAGATATTCAGGTATAGATCTTTACTCCTACCAAATTTTGTTTCGATTGCTGCAGCCGTTTAGGAGTTGATAGGGGGGGACACACACACAGCCAGCCAGACAGACAGACAGACAGAAGGACAGACAGACAGACAGACAGACAGACACACATTTGCCCGATCTCATAAGTCTACTTTTTCCTCATTTTTGCAAAATGTGAAAAGTAGGCTAAAAATATGACATGACAAACATCCGGGTTCTAGTAATGATATTCAACAAGTTCGGATTGTATTCTAAAAACTATTCGCAAATTTACTCCAAACATTACCCGCTATCCGCACAGCCATGCAAACTATATCCGCTTGGCGAAAAATTTTGCGGATATCCGCGGTTTATCCTCATCCGCGCAGGGCTTTAGTCATAGTCATGTATGACGTCAGCATTACTGGTCATCCCTAAATAACACGATCCATTATTCATTTGTTTTATGTTCAGTTTTTTACCCTCTCTCTTACGTGGCCGCATGTGCGTATATTATTTGTTCCACATGGTTGCATGGAGTTGCATGTCAGAACGCCAAAGTAACATCACCCATCCCACACATCAAGCCCCCCCCCGCCCACTCCTCCTCCACCTCAAACACAGCAGTAAAAATTAATTTTGCTTTGATTAATTAAATCAAATTCGTTTTCAGTCAACGTTCCATAGCATTTATTTTTATTTTTCAGTGAATCATCGCATCTGCGTCATACTCACAAAGGCTTTCCCTCTCTCCATTTGCCGTGCTTCGGACAGTTACCGACAGCAAAAGCTAATGTTGTCAACAATATTCTGAGCAAAATCTGCAACAGAATTATTATTTCTACAATTTAAAATAAAAACTCTTATTTTCTGTCGCTTTGTTGTCAATGTGGGTGAACAGTATTAGAGAAGCATTATTGACGCATTCCAACGTACAGCATATCGGAAAATACTTCCGCTTCCTATCATCGGTTATCTCACAAATGACAGCTCATGATAAAACAGCGTAACGAGGCATGTTTTCAAGACTAACGGATTCACAAACTTTAATATTAATATCAACAAGTTGGTGGATCAAGATACCCACTTGAATTCAGTAGGCCGTGTTCATAATGCCAAAATGAATCTCGGGATTTTTCGCCAACACAAAAGTTCCTCCTTTCCCTACTAGAAAGCGCTATATTGACAAGGAGCTTAGATATCGAACCTCCTTGACTTTCATAGCGCTCCAAGGAACAACACAATTTGACATGTAAGCGGCCCTCTGGGCGTCAAGTAACAAAGTTTGCACTCGGCACCCGAGGCCATACGATATTATTATTATTATTATTATTATTATTATTATGATTATTATTTATTCAATTCACCATTACAAACATGGGTTACTCTAAAGCACGGGTTAAACCAAGTGCTTTACAACAATACATAAAAACTATAATACAAACTATAATACATACATATCATGTATATACAAAATATAAGAGTTCATTATCACTCATTCACTAGCCAGGAAGGATGGCACAATATTGCATGTGGACAATAGGACCGAATGCTGCATACTCTTGTAGATGGTCGGCGGAAGATCCAATTCGTTCAGACTCTTGTGGAGTGTGTGAGGTATGAGGCCGTTGACTGACAAGATTACAGGCACTATCCGGACGCAGTTCATTATTATTATTATTATTATTATTCATTCATATGCTGAAGGCTAATGGCTTGTCGATGCTACCACACTGTTCTGTCGTTGGCGGTTCGTTTCTGACCCATGTAATTGTCCCATCCCATTCTATTCTTGATGTATTCCAAATACTTCGTCCTTCAATTCCCAGCATTTTTCCTTCAAGAATGTTAACGATGAAAGTGTTGTGTCTGATATGTCCAATAAATTCTATTTTTCTCTTTCCCATTTCCTTCATTAATCTCCTCTCTTCTTGGACTTCCCTTAAGACTTGCAGGTTGGTTTTTCTCTCCATCCAGCTCGTTCTTGTCATTTTCCGCCATATCCATATTTCAGCAGCTTCAAGCCGATTCTTTTCCAATTTACCAAGAGTCCAACTTTCACTTCCATAGAGCAGTGTTCTCCATACAAATGATTTTGCCAGCGATTTTCTTACATCTATATTGATAACAAAAAAAATTCACTTGTTCATTATTATTATTACTATTATTATTATTATTATAGTTGTTAATTCATTTTCGAGGCTTTGGACATCTTGGTCATCAGATCAGTGTACTTGGGTGGGTGTTGAATTAGTCTGATGATCTGTGTTTCTACAGTGACTCTACTACTGCGTGCAACTAATATTTAGGGCTAAAAATTGGGGTAGATGTCCCGGAGGTTGAAATAAGGTACTATACCATCTAACCAAACGCCTCCGTGGCTTAGGCGGCAGCACACCGGCCTCTCGCCGCTGGGGTCCGTGGTTCTGTTCCCGCTCACTGTATGTGAGATTTGTGCTGGACAAAGCGGCGGCAGACAGGTTTTTCTCCGGGTACTCCGGTTTTCCCTGTCAATATTTCATTCCAACAACACTCTGCACTTTCATTTCATTTCATCTGCCATTCATTTAATCATTGCCCCAGAGGACTGCGACAGACTTCGGAAGCCAGCACAGTTCATATCCTCGCTGCTAGATGGGGGCTTCATTCATTCCATTCCCTGACCTGGTCGGTCGACTGGAAGCAGGCTGTGGATTTTCGTTTTCACCATCTAGCCAGGCATTCACAACCTGTTGCTCTTTAAATGAAATTAGGTGCTCTCGTCACGAGCACTAGCTCCCCTCAGATCCATTCCTCTATTTCACTTCTGTTTCACGAACCAGAATATTAGTGTTTTCAGTACAAGTTTTGACAGTAAGAACTTTTATCGTTTTGTGAAATAGTGCTTTTAATCTGCAACAAAAATAATTGGACTTATCTGTTTTTTGAGTAACACAAAAGATGCTCATTTGATTCAACTGTCCATTCGTAAATGTATCTTATCTGAACGAGCCATGAGAAGAGTTGTAGTATGCCTGGTGAGCGATGAATCTCTAGCTATTTCAGCTAAGAGGAGCAGGAACATGAAGCAAGCATGTATTATTATTATGAATGAATAAATTTAACGGATAAATAATGAAACAAATAGCATAAATAAATTTTATGTTCGACCCTCACTATTACGTGTCAGAAAACTGTATCACAATGATGGTCATTATAACACTGTTTTCCATTATGATACAGTTTCTCCAGCCAATCAGAGCTCGTTCGTTGACCAATTAGGTAACGATACCTTCGCGCATGCGCTCAAAATCCAACATGTCGGACATAAACACAACATCGAACTATAATAAATTACCGACATGGAATACGCACCGTCCATATGTTCGCGTAAATAAACTGGCGAATATGAGACAAGAAATAGCACTGTACCTTAAAATCACCAACGCTAATTTCTGCACTGCGCATTGTCTTCAAATGACACCGGTGACAATATTACTGAGGGACGGCTGATGTAAACATATGGCTGCATAATATGGCATTGCAAGCACACAGAGCGCATGCGTCGGTCGTTCAAAGATCTTGAAAGACAGAGATATAACACCCAACGCTCGCTCTGCTATCACAAAATTCAAGTAGCTGACTCTCAACAGATATTTATGAATATTTATGTTAAAACATATAATAAAGTTATAATTATCGTCGAACATAAACAGTCGTATGCAACTCGCCTATAATGGTAATTAAGACACTCGTATGGAAATTATAAAACTCGCATACGCTCGTTTTATAAAAATACTCTTGTCTTAATTATAGCCATTATATGCTCGTTGCATAATGTACTATTAAGACATCCCCTCACGTTTTGTTAAATAAATCTGAAGACATGAAAATAATTTCTGTAGAAATCAACATTTATTTGAACAATATTTAAGAATGCTCATCGTCGCGTCGTTCGCTGACGCTTTTCCTCCTGACAACCAACGGAAAACCCACAGTGCTAAATTTTAAGAAAGTTCAATTTAATTTTCATAATGATCGCATTTATACGTACTCAGTTTGAAAGAGAATGAGTTTCAATCCAACTTACAAAAGCTCGACTCGTTCCATGAGGCAGCATAAACTTACCTGCAAAGAGAAAAACAATGGTTAGTAACACATCAAACTGAGCAGTGCAGACAATAACTATAATTAGAGTAGATAACCTCAATGTTCCACCACAGTGGGAAGTGCGTGACGTTCTCGCCTGTTGTTCCCAAGGTTGCAGGATCAAATTCTCGCGCAGTCAGTTGTCATTTGAGGGTGCGAAATGAAGAAAAGCCGAGTTGTACTTCCAGGGACACTCCAAACACAACCACTCTTCTCTGCAGTCTGAACTCAACACGACTCGACAGTTTGCTGCTGGCTGTATCTGAGTTAATAGGCTCGCCCGCTAGCTAGGCTGTAACTGGGGTGATAGGCTCCCCCTAGCTAGCTCGTAAACTGTCGCCTCAGTAATTGAATGGAGATTGTTGGAAGAAATGAAAACGTAAAAACACTTGTAGTGGGCTATGTATTGAAGATAGAGAGATATGCTCTCGAGGACGGTTATTACACTCATAGTATATAGATATGTTTAACGGATTGCCCAGCGTTCGCTTAAAAAGCACGGACGCCAGGTTTCTGTTTCAACTCTTTCACTGAAATCATTACTGGTTGGCTTCCGTTGATCATAAATACATTATTTTCTACAGAAAACCTTCCTCGAAATATTCTTTACAGAATGGTGAAAACCGCATCAAAATCCATCCAGTGGTTCTTGAGATTACCCGTGACATCCATGAATCGGGGACTTAGTTTTATACTAAGTAGATACCAACATATACGTGCGTTCAAAAACTAACGAGCCCGAGGCATAATTACAGAAACCAGTACCTATATGTTAGAAGTATTGGCCCTGGCTGTTGAGGCACTTGTTCCACTGTGACACGAGGCGGTGAATGGCTGTCTCATAAAATTCCCTGGGCTGCGATGTGAACCAGTTCCTCACGTACAGCTGGACGTCGGCATCCGA
Source organism: Meconema thalassinum (assembly GCA_946902985.2). Lineage (NCBI taxonomy): Eukaryota > Metazoa > Arthropoda > Insecta > Orthoptera > Tettigoniidae > Meconema > Meconema thalassinum. The sequence continues at coordinate 515,449,297 of OX336393.1, read as the reverse complement.
GGTGAATCTTTGGCCCCGCAGAGCCCTTTTCAGGGGACCAAACATGGCGTAATCACACGGAGAGAGGTCTAAACTGCACGGAGGGTGACCGAGAACCTCCCATTTGAATTTCTGCAGGAGTGCCGCGACTGTGTTGGCCGTATGAGGTCGTGCATTTTCGTGAAGCGACCACGGCGGCTATGGCGTTCACTAGCACTCGGCGGTCCTGGGTAATGCGTGCATCAACCAGCTGGACGTTGTCATCGGTAATGAAGGGGGGTGCACCAGACCGGGCATCATCGTCTTACGACACCCGACCTTCTCTGAAGCGCTTGTGCCACGCCTTGACCCTTGCAAGGGACATGCAGTGTTCGCCATACACTTGTGACATTCGGCGATGAATGTCCATTCCCCCTACTCCTTCCGCTGACAGAAACCGAACAAAACCTCTTTGCTCTTCGGTTGACGCCTCCATGTCACTGTTTGCATTGCGACTGGCAGCGTTGGACGATTGATGCATGCTGCTGCTCGCTTTGTATAGTCACGTGACGTGCACGCGTGCCCTCTAGCGAGGGGCTGTGACCTTCCACGCTCTGGTCGGAACCACACCTCGTTACACACGCCACGATTAGCCGATGTAGTCACTGGTTTGCGCATTCCAGCCTCCGGCTCGTTACTTTTTGAACGCACCTTATATATTACGGTATGTATCTTAATTGCTAGAGCAATATATTTTGAAACTCTTGTACATCGTTGAAACTCTTGTACATTGTTGAAACTCGTGTACAATGATAGGTGCAAATACAACGTATCATATTCAAACAGAAAAAAGCGTAGTTAACAGGTTTCTAACTTTCGGTATCGAATATTTGCTTTTATTGATGATGTCTCATATTGACTGAGTCCTCACTGTCAACCTAATTTTGATTCAGGTCTTCCCCCTCCTGAATGAAATCCTTGTTACGCCACTGACTTAAATACAGTAAGTGCAAAATTGAACTTTAAAGATCTCCTTCATGGCAAATCCCGGCACCTCGGTGTGTCTAAAGCCACAGAAGCTGAAAAGGGGTTGGTTGGTTGGTTCCTCAGTTTAGGGGCTGTGACAACGCGTTCATTTAGCTCCGGGTACTTTGGGTGTGTGTAGAATCTGTCTGATAACCGGTGTTAATTGTGATGGCTGAATTAGTGTGTGTTTCTGTTTCTTAATTCAAGTAAGGACTGCAGACTTAGAATTTTTCAAGTAGTTCTTACTTTTGCCGCCAAACGCCACCGTCAACTACTACTACTGTGGCCCAAAATATTATGTGCACTCGAGTTTGAAGGTTGTTTGTGAAGTAACCAATAGACCTACATAAAATAAAATATCATCATTTTCGTCGTTATATAAAATATAAAATAAGTGAATTAATGTATGAATTTCAAAGTCATACATCATAACTTTTTGATGTATAAGGATTACAACGCAACCAAGAACTAAATTTTCCAACGACCCCGAGCCGAGAAAAAGTTACCCTGCAAAAATGATAACAACTTTCGTTCTTGAACACACAACATTTTGAAATTAATAAACCAGTTATACAACATTCCAATGCATATTGTGTTAAAATTTGGATTCGATCAGATGACGGGTTTGTGAGTTAATAATTCTTAAATGTGACGCATGGTTGAAACACGCTTAAAAACGGGCATTTTTTGTGTTTCAACTGCGATCAAATATATTAAAATATAAATTAAAAATTGCAAACCTACATGAACTAACGTAAAATAGAACGACGAAAATGATAATGTTATTTGATTTTATGTAGGTCTATTGGTTACTTCACAAACAACCTTCAAACTCGAGTGCACATAATATTTTGGTCCACAGTAGTTCAGAACTTGGCTACTAGAAGCCACCGCAGTCGGCTCCTGGCGACGAACGTAGGAATCTGAGCGTTGTTTACATTTTTAACCTAATTTAGCTTCACACAGGTGTAATTAGTGGAAGGTTCTTTAACATGCCATAAATCTGACATGGGACCACCGGCTTTACTTCCCCTCCGAAGGAAGGCATACTGAGGGATTTTTAACGCTCTTAAAAATCTGACGTCTTCGGCCGGGTTTGAACCCGCGATCTTGGGGATAGAAGCTCAGCATGCTACCCACTACGCCACCGAAGCCGCCCAGCTGAAAAAAACGTAAAATTTTCTTTCTTTCTTTCTTTCTTTCTCTCTCTCTCTCTCTGTTTCCTTCGCTAAATCTTGATAGCCATTAATACTCAACTTGACTCTACGTGTTCGTATTTAACTTGCCTTCCATTTGAGTCATTTATTATTACTTGTCAGATCACTTGCGCTCTGTGCCCTTTCTCATTTCTCAATGTTTTATTTCTACCTCTCTCACTTGCCAGAATATTTTACCTTAAAAAGTCTGTTTATCTATGGAAATATCTTAATTCTGTTTACCTCGTGTCTTTCACTTAAGTTCTTGTATTTGTCTCCTGTCACTTCCGTTTCTCTGCCCTGTTGTTCCAAATGACTTCATTTTGGCTCCCATCTCGCCTCATCGCTCTAGGTCGGAAAGTGTAAAGACATTTGCCGTTTGCTTGTTTTTATTTCCGACTGTCTCCTTGAGATTGTGATAGTGAGAAGAAGAAACAGAGATCGTAGAAAGTCCGTCTAGGCACATTGTTTCTCACGTCACTAGCCGTCAACAGCCTTGATGCGATAGAGATAACGAATGTAATGCATTCCCCGACTGGGTTCAGCACGTATAACGATGGTCATGCATATATTATTAATATTATTTCATAATAATAATAATAATAATAAAGTGGTAGGCCTACAGGGAACCTACAGACTAAGATCAAACAAGGAGATATATGAAAGGGTGGAAGACCTGGAAACAACAATTAGGGAAAGACGTTTACGTTTCTATAGACACATGGTTAGAATGGATCCAACAAGAATAAATAAACAAATTTTATGTTCGACCCTCACTATTATGTGTCAGATAACTGTATCATAATGATGGTCATTATAACACTGTTTTCCATTATGATACAGTTTCTCCAGCCAATCAGAGCTCGTTCATTGACCAATTAGGTAACGATAACTTCGCGCATGCGCTCAAAATCCAACATGTCGGACATAAACACAACATCGAACTATAATAAATTACCGACATGGAATACCCACCGTCCATATGTTCGCGTAAATAAACTGGCGAATATAAGACAAGAAATAGCACTGTACCTTAAAACCACCAACACTAATTTCTACACAGCGCATTGTCTTCAACTGACACCGGTGACAATATTACTGAGGGACGGCAGATGTAAACATACGGTTTGCATATGGCATTGCAAACACACAGAACGCATGCGTCGGTCGTTCAAAGCTCTTGAAAGGCAGAGATATAACACCCAACGCTCGCTCTGCGATCACAAAATTCCAGTAGCTGACTCTCAACAGATATTTATGAATATTTATGTTAAAACATATAATAAAGATATAATTATCGTCGAACATAAACAGTCGTATGCAACTCGCCTATAATGGTAATTAAGACACTCGTATGGAAATTATAAAACTCGCATACGCTCGTTTTATAAAAAATACTCGTGTCTTAATTATAGCCATTATAGGCTCGTTGCATAATGTACTATTTGATAAGATATACAATCTGAAGATCCAAGGGGGTTACACCAAGCAGATGAAAGAAGAACTCCGGAGGCTAGGAATTACAGATGACGACTGTCGAGACAGAACACAATTCAGGAAAATACTTTCGAACATAAAGGTTCTTGTGGGAGAGAAAAGCTAATTCTAGCATAAAGGTTCTTGTGGGATAAAAGAGAGAACGCGGGGGAGGAAGATGGACAGCAGAGAGAAAGGAGCAACACTTGGAAAGAATGAAGGAAGTGTGGAGGAAGAGAAAGGAAGAAAGAACTATGAGAAGGTAATGAAATGATATTTGCATGGTCCTTAGTTATGGCCGGTTCGTATAATGTAACGTAATGTAATAATATTAAGATATACTATTGTAACACTTGGGTAGCATGGTTCTTTCTATCATTAAATTATAAAACAAAACCCCCGATTCTTGGATGTCACGGGTAATCTCGAGAACCGCTAGATGCATTTTGATGCGGTTTTCAGCAAACTGTAAAGGATATCTCGAGGACGATTTATCTAGAGAATAATTTATTTATGATCAAAGGAAGCCGAGCAGTAACGATTTCAGTGAAAAAGTCGAAAAAAACCTGACGTCCGTGCGCCTTTTAAGCTTACGCTGGGCAACCCGTTAAAAATATCAATATAGCCTACTAAGAGTGTAAGAATTGTTCAGCAAGAAACGTTCTACAAAAAAAAGTCCGGAAGAGCATATCTCTATCTTCAATACATCGTCCATTATAAATGTTTTTACGCTTTCATTTCTTCCAACAATCTCCATTCATTTACCGAGGCGACAGTTTACGAGCTAACTAGGGGTGAGCCTATCACCCCAGTTACAGCCAAGCTAGCGGGAGAGCCTATTACCCCCCAATACAGCCAGCAGCAAACAGTCGAGTCGTGTCGAGGTAAGACTTCAGGGAAGAGTGGTAGTGTTCGGAGTTTCCCTGGAAGTGCAACTCGGCTTTTCTTCATTTCGCCTGTGAGATTTTCGTTCCGCAAAAGTTAAGATTGGACGGAAAGGGGATTTGTGTTTCATGCACCTCTCATTCTTAAATTACGTCAGACAAGAATTCGTTGCACATGCATCTCCACGATAATACAGGGAGATTCTTTTTCCGGAGCGGGGCCGGCGACAGGCTGCCACCGACCAACCGAACTCGGGCCGCGGATAGCACGCAGGTGAAAACCGTATACAAAGTACATTAATTAATGGTAAATTCACCAGCAAACCATGATTAATGAACTTACCTTTTCACAGAATATTCTCCTTCAGCTGACAGACAAGCGTTGTACAGTGTAAATAATTTAGCGTTTACACGTTGTAATTCCCTTCTGTTGTGAGGCATATCTGCTGCCGTATATTGTTCTCCAGCTCCACTAGAGTGCGGGTAATTGATCTGTGCACTTTGTATTTTAAATTACCCCACAATTAAACATAAAGGGAGCTTAGGTTCGTGCTTCGGTTAATCACACTAAACACGCTGGAGGGACAGGAGTAGCTACATAATGTAACGATGCAGCTTCCAAAGTTACTGTCTTGTCAGTTGAAGGAGAACACATTCCATCTTCTGTGAAAGGTAAGTTCTAACCTTCAACTGGAGACGTGAGGTCATCCAGATTTCTAAGAAATAAAATTTAAAAAAAAAAACATGTGTGCTTCTTTAATTAAATCTTGCAAGAAGCTGTGGTTTATGTTACGTTCTTATCTGTGTGCTGACACTTCACACCCTCGTTGGTGAAAGTTTAGTGACTTAATGACTTAAATGACCCTTGTTTACTTGCCTGCACGCTATCCGCGGACCGAGCTCGGTTGGCTGACGGAAGGCGCGCGCGCCCAGCAGCCGGGCCCCGGTCGGGCTCCAGTAAAATAATCTCACTGTACAATTAATAGTCCAGTCAGTGATTTTAACCCATCATGCAGAGACGTAACGTAGTTCACTGACATCGAAAAAAAACCGCTTATCACGTAATGAATTCGTAACTGTTCCCTGGCGAAGCCGTGGCGGGTTGCTAGTCTATCTATCTATATATATAAAAATCAATCTTACGTGATAGTTTGTCTGTGGGTGTGTGTGTATGTCTCCTATGCATTCATATACCACTCAACCGATTGCGATGAAACTTGGGTGAGATGTTGAGTACACTCTAAGGAAGGTTTCTGACTTAGTAAATCCATTTTACAATAGGTAGCGCACGCGTAGATTCAACAAATGAGCGACGATGCGCGAAGCATTTCAACAAAGTCCCGTATGTGTTCATATACCATTCGTCCGATTGCCATGAAACTTGCATAAAATGTTGTGTACACTGCAGGGAAATTTTCTGGCTTAGTACATCCACTTTACAATAGGCAGCGCACGATTAGATTCAACAAATGAGCTACGACGCGCGAAGCATTTCAACAAAGTCACGTTTGCGTTCATATACCATTCGTCCGATAGCGATGAAACTAGGCTGAGATTTTGTGTGCACTCCAGGGAAGGTTTCTAGCTTAGTAAATCCCTTTAAAAATAGGTAGAGCACGAGTAGAATCAACAAATGAGCAACGGCGCGTGAAGCGTTTCAACAAAGTCCAATTTAATTTCATATACCATTCATCCGATAGCGATGAAACTTGGGTGAGATGCTGTGTACACTCCAGGGAAGGTTTCTGGCTTAGTACATACATTTTACAATAGGTAGCGCACCAGTAGATTCAACAAATGAGCGATGACATGCGAAGCGTTTCAACAAAGTCCCGTATAAAGTCATATACCATTCGTCTGATAGTGATAAATGTTTGGTGAATTGTTGTGTACACTCCAGGAAAGGTTTCTGGCTAAGTAAATCCATTTTACAATACGAAGCGCACGTTTATGTTCAACAAATGAGTGACTACGCGCGAAGCGTTTCGACAACGTCCCGTATACGTTCACATACCATTCATCCGATTGCGATGAAACTTGGGTGAGATGTTGTGTACACTCCAGGGAAGGTTTCTGGCTGAGTACATCCATATTACAATATGTAGCGCAAGAGTAGAATCAACAAATGAGCGACGACACGCGAAGCGTTTCAACCAAGTCCCGTATGCATACATGTACCATTCGTCCGTACCTATGAAACTTGGGTGAGATGTTGTGTACACGTCATGGAAAATTTCTGGCTTAGTAAATCCCCTATACAATATGCAGCGCACAAGTTGATTCAACAAATGAGGGACGACGCGCGAAGCGTTTCAACAAAGTTCCGTATAAGGTCATATACCATTCTGCCGTTAGCGGTGAAACTTGGGTGAAATATGGTTGACACTCCAAGGAAGGTTTCTGGCTTAGTAAATACATTTCACAGTAGGAAGTACACGAGTAGATTCGACAAATGAACGACGATAGCGATGAAACTTGGGTGAGATGTTGTGGACACTTACGTGACGGTTTCTAACTTAGTAAATACATTTTACAGTAGGTAGCGCACGAGTAGATTCAACAAATGAGTGACGGAGTGCGAATCGTTTAAACAAAATCAGGTATGCGTTCATATACTATTCATCCGATTGCGATGAAACATTGATCAGTTATTTTGTACCCGCCAGGGAAGGGGAATTAGTAAATCCATTTCACAATAAGTAGCGCAAGAGTAGATGCAACAAATGGGTGACGACGCGCGAAGCGTTTCAACAAAATTCCCTATTGCGTTCATATAACATTCTTCGATTGCGATGAAACCATTATGAGTTATTGTGTACACGCCAGGGAAGGGCTTCGACTTCGTAATACATTTCTCAATAGGTAGCGCACGAGTAGATTCAACAAATGAGTGACAGCGCACGAATCGTTTAAACAAAAACCCCTATACGTGCATATACCATTCATCCGATTGCGATGAATCATTGATGAGTCATTGTGTACACGCCAGGGAAGGGTTTCGACTTAGTAAATCCATTTCACAATAGGTAGCGTACGATTAGATTCAACAAATGAGTGACAGCGATGAAACTTTTTGAAAGTTGTTGGGCACGCTCCCACGAATGGTTCTAAATTAGAAAATCCATTTTATGATAGCTTAGAGGCAGTTAACATGTTGTGTATCCAAAAGCACTTCAAGAAACAGATTTTCAACGCCAACACTTTCTTTGATTGGCATTGCAACGCATGCCGGGTACAGCTTGTTATATATATATAAACCTACTTTATGTGCATTTTTAGCCTACTTTTCACATTTTGCAAAAATGAGGAAAAAGTAGACTTATGAGATCGGGCAAATGTGTGTCTGTCTGTCCTTCTGTCTGTGTATGTGTGTGCCCCCCCCCCCCCCCTATCAACTCCTAAACGGCTGCAGCAATCGAAACAACATTTGGTAGAAGTAAAGATCTATACCTGAATATCTCACCGCCATATTTGAAAATGATGTCAGTGCTACCAACTGCTGAAATATCGTAATTGAAATTTGAGCTCCATGTTGGATATCCTGGAAGGTATGAATGGGAGCTATTTCAAAATTGGCCCACGTATAGATGATAATAATATTGCAGTTTAATTTCCAGGAGTCCATACATGGCAGAGTTGCCAAAATGATTATAAGCCTGCTGATAGGTCCAAATTTTAAATCCATATAACTTCTACACTATCAATTGGAATTCAACCAAATTTCGTATGTGCTATGTGTACATAAACGGATATGACTGAGCGTATTCTTAAGAGCCACCAGGGCTGCCAACTGTTAATAAATGCTCTCAATGTTTTAATCCAAATACCCATATATCAGAAAGTATGCAAGCCGACAGCTTTAAACTATGCACACGTATAGTACCTGACATTCTATATTAATTTGGAGTAACTTATATACGTCAGTCCTACCAACATGATTCTAAGCATGCTGAGAGGTCCAACTTTAAATACATGTAACTTCTATACTATCATTTGGATTTCAGCCAAATTTCGTGTGTGCCATGTGTACCATAACAGATGTGACTATGCCGATTCTTAAGAGTACCGGTAACTAGGGCTGCCAACTGTTAATAAATACTGTCTCTATTTTTGTTACCCTAATATCAATATATCAGAAAGTATGCAAGCCAATAGCTCTACACTTTGCTCACGTATAGTATCTGGCATTCTAGATTAATTTGGAGTAACTAATATGGGCCTACGCCAGTGCTGCCAGCATGATTCTAAGCCTGCTGATAGGTCCAATTTTAAAATGCATGTAACTTCTATACTAACTAATGGATTTCATCCAAAATTGAGACAAAAATAGATAATATTGTTTCAGATTATTTCTGATCAGTACATGTATGTCATTGTTGCTAACATGATTTTACGCTCGCTGTTAGATCCAATGTTTAACTGCATGTAACGTCCATGCTATCCATTGGACTTCAACCAAATTTTGTATTCTGTACCTTAAGAGATGGAACTAACAATATATTCAGTCACCAGGGCTGCCAACTGTAGTTCTCTATTAGGCTACATTATGCCAGGTATACAGTATTTCGAACTAATTAGAAATTTCTATATTACCAACTTGATTTCGTCATTATTCTAGATAGATCCATATAGATTAATCATTGGCATGAATCTTAAATTATAAGAAAAGTAGGCTCTTTAGTTTGTCTCGGAACTTCTTGTTACCATTAACATTATCCGTATTAAGCTCCACTAAATCTTGCAGGGATTTGCCATATCTGTTGCGAGATTTCGCCCAGGTGCAGCAAGTCAGGCTCATCAGCAGGCCCTTCCCGGACCACAACAGACACGGCAAAAACCTACAAGAGTTCTTGACCAATAAAGCTAATATTCCATTTTCAATATTATTAATAGCAGTATTATGATCACAATGAACATTTTACAGCCACAGAATGTAATCTTTTGATTTGGTTTTCGTGTTTTGTTTGTTTTATTTTATTTTGTTTAGGGCACATATTGTATGTAATAATAAGATTTAATAATCGCATGTATCAAAGCCAACGTTAAAATACATTTACTTAATAAATAAATAAATAACTAAATAAATAACTACATAAATGACTAAATAAATAACTAACTAAATAAATAACTAAATAAATAACTAAATAACAAACTAAATAAATAATGAATCAATCAATCAATCAAGCAAGCAAGCAAGCAAGGAAAGAAAGGAAGAAAGAAACAAACAAATAGTAACTAACTTAAACAAAATAAAAATAAATAAATGAAACAAAAATAAATAAATAAATAAATAAATAAATTAATAAATTAATTAATTCATTCATTCATTAAAAACTTAAAAAAATAATTAATTTAAAAATATTAAAAAGTAAATAAAAATAAATTAAATAAATTAAAGAAAAGTGAATATAAATTAGTTGAAGTTTTTACCTATGAATGATACTCCTTCTTCAGTTTTACTACATAACCGTAAATGGTATTGTAATATAACGGTTTCCAATACATTACTGACTATAAGGTGGATCATTCATTTTCTCTCTTCATAGGTATACACTTTAATTTATACGCAAATTCGGACAAATTCAGTACAATAAATTAGTTACCTAATAAATGGCATTCGTTTCCGCACTATCCAACTTTTCAGACCATCCTGAAGTAATTTACTTGGAGGGAAGGTCACTCACCATAAAAGAGACTGGTTTGCCTCTGGCCCTATTGGAATGAAGTTAAGTCCACAATGCAAATTTGAGAACCGTAAGCACAAAACAAATCCCGAGAGATCTTAGCAATCCCGATTTAGGGATAGTAATAATCCCTTAGACGTGACTGCTGCTTGGATTATAGCCAGCCGTGAGCCCTGGAGGGTGTAGTACTATCCTGAGTGATGCTACACACACCCTGCATCCTTGAGAACCTTGAGCAGAAGGCAGGAGGAGCAATGAAAAGAAAAACTAGAGGTTTGACACCTCGAAGAATGAGGGTGTCAGGAGGGACGAGACAAGGGCCAATTGTTGTTTGTTTGAGTCTTCAGTCTTTTGACTGGTTTAAAGCAGCTCTCCATGCCTTCCTGTCCTGAGCTAATCGTTTCATCTCTACATAGCTACAACACCCTACATCCGAGGTAATCTGTTTAACATATTCTAACCTTGGTCTACCCCTACAGTTCTTGTCCTCGACCCTTCCTTCCATAACTAAGCTTGCTATTCCTGGGTGTCTTATTATGTGTCCTACCAACCTACCTCTTCTCTTCATTAGCATTCACCAGAAACATCTCTTCTCTCCCACTCGTGTTAATACCTCTTCGTTTGTAACCCTATCTACCCATCTGATCTTCATCATTCTCCTGTAACACCACTTTTCAAACGCTTCAATTCTCCTCTTTTCAGCTGCACCAATAGTCCAAGTTTCACTTTCATAGAGTGCGACGCTCCAGACAAAGGTTTTCAAAAATGTCTTTCAAATACCTAAATCTAAATTTGATCTCAACGATTCCTTTTCTGTAGGACCAATTGAATGAAAATCCACAGCCTGCTTCCAGTCTCCGACCGGGTCAGGAATGGAATGTATGAAGCCCCCATCTAGCGGCGAGGATATGGAATGTGCCGGCTGCCGAGGCCTGACGCACTCCTCTGGGACAATGATTAAATGAATGACAGATGAAATGAAATGATAGTGGAGAGTGTTGCTGGAATGAAATGTTGACAGGGAAAACCGGAGTACCCGGAGAAAAACCTGTCTGCCTCCGTTTTGTCCAGCACAGATCTCACATGGAGTGACCGGGATTTGAACCACGGACCCAGCGGTGAGAGGCCGGCGTGCTGCCGCCTAAGCCACGGAGGCTTTTTTCTGTAGGACCAATTAAGGCATGAATATGAAAAACGCCGTAGGCCTCGCATAATCTACTACTGTAATACCGTCAGAATTGGAAGAGAACAAGAGTTGAACAAGGCAGGTCGAGAAGAAAATATGACGGTGAAGAGATTGGTACAAGTAAGTGGTAACAAAGCCGGGATCAGTTGGGGCCCTGTTGTCGCCAACCCACGTCCCACTCCCTTGGGAGTCACTTTTTTTAAACCCTTGAATCACGTCGCTTCATTCACAATACATCTCGGCCTCTAAGCTACGTTACGAATTAAAGAAACATCTACCTTCCACAACATCCAAGAAGAAAGCTTGCAGATCTTAAGAAGATTCTTTCCTTCTCATTTCTGAAGAAATTCTATCAGGGATAAGTCGAACAGACTCCGCAGCAAGGAGATTAATGTAGAACTCTCATTATGTCGTAATGAACTTGTCAAGTGCTGAGAAGTGGCGTAGGCCTAATAACATTACCAAAGGATTCCAGCCACAGCACAAAGTTAATATGACGACGTTTAGCTCCATTTCGAGGTTACTGAAATTCCCCCAGCGTAGAAACCAATGATATTTGTACATTCCGCAGAGTAGAGCAAGCGATAGTAAATTACAGGCTTTAATTATCTTCAAGGATTACTCATCAAACACTCATAGATGTATTTAAAAGCTGTTCTTGTTGTTGGTTCCTCAGATATGAATATATAGACTGCTTGGGGTGGCCGGGATGCTAATTTTAATGACCCCCACCAATATTATCAAATATTATATAGAATGACATAATAAAAATGACCATGACAGCCCAAATCCTTATTGACGTATTAATTATAATAAACTATTTATTACTTAAAAGTCAATATTTGGTACATTGAAACTATACCGGTATGGTCACATTGTGACTATCCTCAGCGTGGTATAGGATAACAGTAACATACAACTTAATAATAGTTTTGATGTGTAACATTTTTCCACTCAGTTGCTGGATACTTGTGGGAGTGATTTTGAAAAATGGGACGGAAGTGGATCGGACGGAACACTTTCATTCTGACCGTAAACGCTCATGCGAACTCTGGTGTCAACTGATTGAAACAAAGCACATGGCACATGTTCGAAGTCTTCGTATCAGTATTTAAATGATAAAATGCTTTAATATCAAACATTGTAAGTAGTCGGCATTGCCGGTATTATGTTTCCGCACAATGGCTATTCAAATATTAACCCACATTACGGTAATGCAGTCATCAATATAATATAATCGTTGTGTTTATACGAGAGCTGAGCAAGCATTCATGAACTATTGCTGAATACATTCTCTTTACTCATAAGACGGGCTATTCATAAGGCATTTTAAACTCAATTTCACGCAGGAACATTATCGAAACAAGCAAAGTATAAATGAAACTTAATTCAGTGATGCAGTATTATAGGTACGTGAAAATAAGTCACCATCTTCTACCTAAGATTCGTATGGTCAAAATAGCCGAGGGGTTAGCGTCATTCACTGTGAATCTAGAGATCTCGGATTCGAATCCTGGGCGGGTTAGGTAATTTTGCTACCAGATTATCGTTTTAAACGATATTTATCATATCAATATGACTCATTTTAACAGAATCCATATGAAATTACATGTTGGTCTGTGAATCAAGAGGTCCGGGAACTGGGCAAGCCTTTCATGATCTACTGCTGTACACATTGCATTTACTCGCAAGTTGGCCTATTTATAGGGAATTTAAGGTTATGAGCAGTGTCGCGTCTATTAATCTAGTTGATCCATATCGTATTCTTTATTTAGACTAGTGCTGGTGGAAGCTACAAAACCTCTAATAAAATGAGTTCCGTATTATAAACTATAATATCTGTAAAACACTCCCTTTCACAATAGATTAATATTTGTGCCAAAAATAAATATTATTCATTTCATCTCTCATTAACTCCTCTCGTGAGGTTGGCGTCAGGAAGGGCATACGGCCGTAAAAACCATCCGCCACAAATACTTCCATCGCATCTCATCCTCGCCCCGTAGGAAAACGGGAATAATAAGGGTTAGACATACAATACCGGTGTATCAACAATTTCATGTGAGGTTTCTTCTATGTCAGATGTTACACATCATATGTGACTACTGTAAGGCTCGTCAAGTTCTTTTTCGTAATATAGGATACTATAATTTTTTTTATTTAGTCAATTTACCCTCTAGGTTGGTGGTTCCCACGGACTCAGCGAGGGAACTCACCACTACCGCCTCTATGGGCAGTGTCCTGGAGCTTGGAACATCTGGTCGGGAGGGATACAACTGGGGAGGTGTGATCAGCACTTCGCCCAGGCGGCCTCGCCTGCAAAGCGAACAGGGGCCTCATGAGGGAATGGAAGGGATGGAAGATTGGGATGGATAGGCTAGGAAGAGGGAAGGAGGCGGCCGTGGCCTTACAGTAGGTACCATCCCGGCATTTGCCCAAAGACGAAGTGGGAAACCACGGAAAACCACTTCGAGGATGGCTGAGGTGGGAATCGAACCCCCTCTACTCATTTGGGCCACCCGAGGCTGAGTAGACCCCGTTCCAGTCCTCATACCACTTTTCAAATTTCGTGGCAGAGCCGGGAATCGAACCCAGGACCTCTGGGGCGGCAGCTAACTATGCTGACCGCTACGCTGCGAAGGCGACTACTATAAATATATTTGTACCAAATTTTCACAGAGTTAAACAGATCTGTTTAAATAATGTTGTTAATAAAGCAAAAAAATCTTTAAAAAAAACAGCGTAGATTATTGAAGAGATTTTAAAAGAAGAAATTACACTGAGAAACAAAAACATGAAAACAGAACAGAAAATATAATTTAAAAATAATAAAAAATAACTTATTGAACATACACGTAAGTGTTTAAATTTTTTTATTTTATATTTTATATATTTTCTGTTTTGTTTTCAAGTTTTTGTTTGTAAGTTCAATTTCTTCTTTTTAGATCTCTTAAATTCTACGCTGTTTTTTCAAGATTTTATTAATGCTTTATTAAGAAAATTATTGTAACACATTGCTTTGTTTTTTTTTTTACTCTGTGGACTTTTGGTACAAACATATTTATAATATCCTCTATTAGGAATTTTTAAATTAATATTGACTTTAGGTAATAAATAGTTTATTATAATCTTATTATATAATACGCTAAGGTGTATGTTTCACAAAACTCAAGCTCCTAAACCAGAGGGAGTTAGAAGGTGTGGTTTGTACCAAAATATTCCAAATTGTCTCAATAGTACAGGAAAAATCTTGCATTTCTTGAAAAGTCAACGGAAATATATTTGTTTGTTTATAAAGTGCGCTTAAACAAATAAATAAGACGGTAGCCGTTGCCAGAACTGTGTCGCGTCGAGCCCACATAACTATAAGCCGGGCGGGTAGTTCATACACATGCCAGAGTTCTCTCATGCGTTTGCTAGTTAGTTTAAAAAGACTTATAATAATAACAGGAATATTTATTAAAAATAATCAAAATCACACGTGATCTCATCATCTACCTTATCTGAGCTCTAGATACTGCAGGTGGATCATTATTATTATGATTATTATTATTTGACCACAACAATACCAGTGTGGATTTCGTTGTTCTAATATACCTTTTGTGCATCCTATTGGCGCTTTTACTAGCTAGTTTGTATAATAAGCACACGTGATATCATCTATCTGAGCTCTAGATACTGCAGGTGGATCATTCTAAACAACATCCCGGTACACGACGTATTCAGTTCTTTGAGAAGGTAGAAAAACATTTCCATGGCCGGCCTGAGAGAAGAAAGACGAACATGCAGCCTCCAATGGTTCCTCAATGAACACCGAACCAACTTCCCACTCCCTTACTCTTTTAGCTTGGCAGGTAGAGCCAAGGGACTACACTGCGAGGGAGGCATTCTCCAACAGCCCACTGGCTCCTTGGGATACTGCATCTAAGTCAGTACATTTATCGGATGTAAAGAAGAGAACGTTAATATTTTCTTTTTTCTTTTTTCAAATTATGAAACTTCACCCCCCTCCCCCATCATCATCATCATCATCATCATCTGCCAGTCAAGTATTAGGCCAGGTGACCTGTTACGGTCTCAATCCATCTTTTAGCTGGACGTCCAATAGATAGAACCCCCATTGGTTGGTATCGTAGAATCTGCTTTGGGACTCGTTCCCTGGGCATTCTGTTGACGTGGTCTCTCCAGTTCTTCCTAAAGGTTCCAATGCAGTTTAATACTGGTTCTGTCTTTAGTACATTCATCACGTCCTCATTCCTTTTGTGGCCCCAACGTGTGTATCCTGCTGTGCGTCTCAAAAACTTCATCTCAGCAGCAGTGATCCTAGTTTCATCTCGTTTTCGGAATGTCCATGCTTCACTTCCATGTGTGAGGACAGGTTTAGTTGGTGTTTTGTAGACTCGTAGTCTTGTATCAATCTGGACTAAGTCTACTGAGTTCACTGTGCCTATGGTTTGATTACACTTTATGATCTTATTAGAAATATCTGCTTCATTGTCGAATGATAAAGAGTAGCCTAGGTAGTTGAAGGTGTTTACTCTTTCCAACAGTTTTTGTTGTTGAAGCAGATCTTACTCGCAATCGGTTCTTTCCCTTGAAAGCGAGTCCTTTTGTTCTTTCAAAAGATATTTCCATAATTTCCCCATAATTATTGTTTATCATCTTCATCTTCCCTCTTCGAATTTGGCCTACTGTGGACCACGGGAAACAATTGATTTGCTGGTCAGTTCCTTTTTCTTCGTCCAGAATTCCTTCATCCTTTCGCTGTGGTTCCTCCTCCTATCCTCTGACCAGTTGTTCTTGGTCGTTCTACAGGTTCTTTTCTTGAATCCCTGGAAGTTATCAATTTTACCTCGAAACACATCCCTATTCCAGATGTCTTTTGGATGTACGCCAACTTTCTCCATGTCTTTATTCGTTTCTTCTACCCACATTGTAGTCGCCTTTAACTAGGTGATGTAATCTATATATATATAACACTAAAGTGATTTTGTTAACCCGGGATTGAGATAACGTCTTAAACGATTGATTGACTTCGTAATGCAGTCTAACGAGAGCTCCTGGCATGTAGATTTGCAGGAAAATATATGTTATGGTATATTTTTAAATATAAAAGTCCTCTCGGCACGCCGGAAGGCGGAGGTAGATTTCACCGTACAAACTTGGGGATAGGCGAAAATAGGCAGAAAATGCAGATTTTCGTAGAAGGATCAGACCTCATTTAATGCGAGAAGGTATTTTATAATTGGAGCTTAATTAACTTTGTTTTTCGTCATTTTATGCTTATTTTAAACATTTTATTGTCTTATGGCAACGGTAACCTTCTTGTCATTTGGGGTCCATTTTTATACTTGTGGTCACACTATCCTTATGCAAGGTTTCGACACTGATGTGCAACTATGTAACGGTCTGTTACTTCTTCACGCAAAATTATATCTACCGCAGAGATTTTGGTTGGTTCCTCAGTTTAGGGGCTGCGACAACGCGGTCATGTAACCTCGTGTACTTTGGGATGGCTGTATTAGTCTGTAATTCAGGTAAGGACTGCAGACGGTCAATTTCAAGCAGTAGTTCCTAATGTTGCTACCAGGTACTACCGTTAACGACACCTAGCTGTGAACTTGGCTACTAGATGCCACCGCAACCAGCAACTCGCAACGAACGTTGGAACTTCCCCTCCAAAGGAAAGCATACTGAGGGATTTTTAGCGCTCTTAGAAAATCCGACGACTTCGGCTGGCTTTGAACTCGCGACCTTGGGCATAGACATTCAGCATGCTACCAGTTACGTCATCGAAGCCGCTTCACACTTAGATGGAAATCTGAATCTGATCTCGTGCAAGTTCGTTATCTTTGCAACGTCTGATGGCTCATCCCTCATCAATTTAGTAGTGTTGACATGGCAACCACTGATAGGTCTTGGCATTTTCTTATAATTCCGAAATTATTTTTCTCATCCCTTGGCATAATGGTGGGTTATATCAAAAATTCTTTCAGACAAAAGTTTTAGGTAATTATTATGGGAATATTGTCCATTTCGTACGGTTTTGATATTGTGCCTATTAAGAGAGATATGATTAATGTTTCCCGAAAAACCCACTTTTTCCCACCCCTTTGGTCAATGGTTGGTGCTATAAAAAAAACTCATCAAACATACATTTTTGGGCGTTATCCGACACATAGTATGAATGTTGAACGGATTTGATATTTCACATATTAAGAGAGTTATAGCAATATTTCACTTTTTCGAAAAAAAAAGCCCCCATTTTCACCCCCTTCGACCGATTTAGCCCAGTAACGAACTCGACCGAGATTTTATAGGTATACATATTCGGTAAAAAATTCAAAGTGATTGGTGCAAAATTACGACAGTTATCGTGTCCACAATAAACTGATATACTTATATACATATACATACATAAATTATATACAAACTTTTGAACTGACGGTGGTTTTGGGTTCTGGGGGATGTGAAACGCGAAGATATGTCGAAATTTTCCGGAAGTCGAAACATGGTACCCATTGCAATAGTTAGCTTTCTAATGAAATCTACCTCTGGTTGGTTCCTCAGTTTAGGGGCTTCGACAACGCGGTCATCTAACCCCGTGTACTTTGGGTGAGTGTAGAATCTGTCTGATACACGGTGTAAATTGTAATGGCTCTATTAGTCTTAATTCATGTAAGTACTGCAGACGGTCAATTTCAAGCAGTAGTTCCTAATGTTGCTACCAGGTACTGCCGTCAACGACACCTAGCTGTGAACTTGGCTACTAGAAGCCACCCCAACCAGCAACTCGTAACGAACGTTGGAACTTCCCCTCCAAAGGAAAGCATACTGAGGGATTCTAGTGCTCTTAGAAAATCCGACGACTTCGGCCGGCTTTGAAACCGCGACATTGGGCATAGACATTCAGCATGCTACCAGTTACGTCACCGAAGCCGCTTCCCACTTTGTCAGGCGGCTTCGGTGGCGTAGTCGGTAGCATGCTGAGCTTCTATGCCCAAGATACCGGGTTCAAACCCGGCCGAAGCCGTCTGATTTTTTAAGAGCGTTAAATATCCCTCAGTATGCCTTCCTTCGGAGGGGAAGTAAAGCCGGAGGTCCCATGTCATAGATTTATGGCATGTTAAAGATCCTTCCACTAATTGCACCTGTGTGAAGCTAAATTGGATAGGTTAAGAATGTATGCAACGCTCTTAGGTTTCTATGTTCGTTGCCAAGAGCCGACTGTGGCGGCGTCTAGTAGCTCAGTTCTGAACTTGGCCTCGTAGTCGTTGACAGTGGCGCTTGGCGGCAAAAGTAGGAACTATCTGAAAAAATGTTAGTTGCAGTACTTAAATTAACAAACAGATAACACACACTAATACAGTCATCACAATTAACACCGGTTATCAGACAGATTCTACACACACCCAAAGTACACGGGGCTACATGACCGCGTTGTCGCAGCCCCTAAACTTAAGAACCAACCAACCAACCACTTAGTCAGATGGAAATACTGAATCTGATCTCGTGCAAGTGCGTTGTCATGGCAACGTCCGATGGCCCATGCCTCATCAATTTAGTAGTGTTGCCATGGCAACCACTGATAGCTCTTGGCATTTTCTTATAATTCCGAAATCATTTTTCTCGTCCCTTGGCGTAATGGTGGGTCATATCAAAAATTCTTTCAGACAAAAGTTTTAGGTAATTATTAGGGGAATATTGTCCATTTTGTACGGTTTTGATATTGTGCCTATTAAGAGAGATATGATTAATGTTTCCCGAAAAACCCACTTTTTTCCACCCCTTTGGTCAATGGTTGGTGCTATCAAAAAACTTATTTGACATAAATTTTTGGCACTTATCCGACACATATTATGAACTTTGAATGGATTCGATATTTCACGTATTAAGAGAGTTATAGCGAAATTTCACTTTTTCGAAAAAAGCCCCCCATTTTCACCCCCTTCGACCGATTTAGCCCAGTAACGAACTCGACCGAGATTTTATAGGTATACATCTTCGGTAAAAAATTCGAAGTAATTGGTGCAAAATTACGGCAGTTATCGTGTCCACAAGAAACTGATATACATATATATATATACATATATATATACATAAATTATATATAAACTTTTGAACTGACGGTGGTTTTGGGGTCTGGGGGATGTGAAACGCGAAGATATGTCGAAATTTTCCGGAAGTCGAAACATGGGACCCATTGCAATAGTTAGCTTTCTAATGAAATCTACCTAACAAGTAGTTCCGTGAAGAACTATACAGCCTATTTTCAAATATCCTACTTATGTTAACTGCCACTATCAACATACAACATTTCAGTTTGATTGCTGTAATAGATTCGTAGATATTGAGAACCGACTAAATATTTCGGATGGTCGCCATGTTGGATTTTATATATGTAGGTCCTAGAGTTATGTACTGTTGCATGAAGATTATTGTGTACGTGTAGCATTCAAATTTCAATCGCATTATTAGGACACAAGAAGTAACAAGGAGATTTTAAAATTTCGCACAGCTGCCATCTTGTGGTTATGGAAACAATTGAAATAAATGAGATGCCAGTGGATTAACATTCGTATAAGGATTTACTGTACCAAGTTTCGCTGCACTAGAATGGTTAAATTGCGCGAAACGTCCATGTGAATATTTATACTTCGCGTCGCCGCCATGTTGGATTTGTGATCACCAGGTTATTTAAAGTCCTATAGGTGAACTTATGTTCATAGCCCCTATGAACATAAAGAAATTCAGTTTGATTGCTATAATAGATTCGTAGATATTCAGAGCCGTCCAAATACTTCGGATGGTCGCCATGATGGATTGTTAAATGTATAGGCCATAGAGTCATGTACCATTAAAGGAAAATTATTGCGTAGGTTCATTATTCAAACTTTCACTTCGATCGCATGATTACGACACAAGAAATAAAAACTTAATTTTAAAATTCGCACAGCCGCCATTTTGAGGTTATGTCAACAATTGAACTAAATTGGATACCAGTGCATTACAATGTGCATAAACATTTCCTGTACCAGATTTCATTGCGTTTGGAACATTACATCACGAGAAAGGTCTATTAATTTTTTTAATTCGCTTGGCCGCCATGTTCGTTTTGTAGTTAACCGGTTTTTGAAAGTCTTCCAGTAGTGCCCTTTATCTCCGTACACAATTTCAGGGTGATACCGCTAATAGTTTCAGAGATATATAATGCCAGTGAAATATTTCGCACATCCGCCATCTTGTGGTTATGTAAACAATTGAACGAAGTTTGATGTCGGTGCATTACAATGTGTATAAACATATACTGTACCAAGTTTCATTGCGGTTGGAACATTAAATCGCGTGAAAGGTCTATTTAAAATTTTCAAATTCGCTTGGCCGCCATGTTTGCTTTGTAGTTAACCTGTTTATGAAAGTCTTATAGATGAACTTCCAGTAGTGCCCTTTATCTCCGTACAAAATATCAGGGTGATAACGCTAATAGTTACAGAGGTATAGAATGCCAGTGAAATATTTTGCACATCCGCCATCTTGTGGTTATGTAAACAATTGAACCAAGTTAGATGTCGGGGCATTGCAATGTATATGAACATATACTCTACCAAGTTTTCTGGCGTTTGGTTGGTTAAATCGCGAGAAACGTCTATTTAAAGTCGCAAATTCGCGTGGCCGCCATGTTGGTTTTGTAGTTACCACTTTTTCAATAGTCACATAGGTGAACTTCTAGTAGTTCCCTTTATCACCGTAAAAACTTCCAGGGTGATATCGGGAATAGTTTCGGAGATATTGAATGCTGGTAAAATATGTCGCACAGCCACCATGTTGGATTGGTGAGATGTAACAAAATTTGAAGGGCACGGTTGGTGTCTCCCGGCGTAGTGCTATGAACTTACCGAGTTTCATTGAAATCGCTCCAGCCGTATAGAAGTTATTAGGGACACACACACACACACGCAGACACAGACACACGGACAAAAGGTGATCTCATAAGCCTATTTTTTCAAAATTGAAAATAGGCTAAAAATGTAATATTTGTCGCACGTGCGCTTGCGCACAAAGGTTCTATTCCACCAGAGAAATGGCGGATCCCGTCCCGTGTTACTGAGATCTTTGTTTATGAGAATTAAAAAGGGGGGAAATATTGTTGTGGCTCAATGGGTCAAACTTTTAGAGTAAGAATATGTGGAGGCAAATCACTTAATGGGCAGAGAGCTAAAACCCTTCGACTTGAATTAACATCTTCCGATAAAACACTTCAATTTTCCAATTTCCAATTCGCTTGGCGTACGTTATCACAATCAATAAAGCTCTAGGAGAAACTCTCATCAAGGTTTCAGTCATGGCCAGTTATATGTTGCGAAGCCGATCTTTCGACACCCTTCAAGTTGCAACAGTGTTAAAAAGTAATCGTTCAAAAAATGCATAAGAGATTCCGTAAGTAAATATTTTCCCAATGACCGTCATGTGTTGACGGGTATCAACTAGTTAAAGATTATTTTCGTTATTAGATTCTCACAAATTATCATGAGGTGCCCACAAAACTTCAGTCTCCTCTTACGCATGGTGTCCGTGATCTTATCTGCCTGTCTATATTGATCCTCTTTGTTTATCATGGTAATTATTAACTTAGTTTTATTTAATTTTTGGATTCATTAAATTTAGTCATTTATTTAAATCATATTCAGGCGCCCCTCTCTAGATTTGTAGAATGTTATATTTGAGGCATTATCGTGTTGGAAGCCACTTTCCAGTGGTGCCTTAGTAATCAAAATGTAATGCCATTCAGTCGGTTAACATAAGTGTATTTATTAATTTTATGTACACTTTTTTCAGGATTAGAGAACCACCCATTACAAATATTCGGTACATTCATGTTGACCGACTGAAAAACATTAGATTTTGATTAAGAGGGGCAGATGACCTCACTGTTCCTCCCCTTAAAACAACAATAACTAACATAAATAACTCAAATTACAACAATGCTGACAGGACCGATTATTTAATCTCTGTCTATCTGTTTAGTTAAGCATCAATAATTGGATACGCCAGAATAATTTAATGGAAATTGGTAGGAGTTTTAGCTGATATACGAACGAATCAAAGTTTGTCAGTTTTGTGAGAATTTCTATAAATGATGTGTTACTTGCGTGGTTCACACTCTTGCATGACATTTTAAAACGGATATGTTTTAGGAAATGCGGACTGGTGAATCCGCACACTTTTAGACATTATATTATATTCACAAATTCAGAGGTAGGATGGGCCTAGGATTTGCCTGAAAAATATAATCTTGAGTGCAGGGAGATTTTAGGGTTTGGATATTATTATTTTCTTGTACTGTATTTCAAAGAAATTAACTTATATCAGATTTTCTCTTACGTGATTACTGATATTTATTAATTAACTAAGGCCTGTTTGCCATCTCTTGATGAATGCAGTACATTTGCATTTGTCTGTTGGCACAGGCTAGAGTAAAATGTGGCTTTTCACCGATGTCTCAGTCTCACTCATGGCTGCGATTGTATGGTAGCTACTGAGGTATGGGTGGTGCTTAGTAATGACATTCAGGGCACAGTCAGAGCCTGTGGATGCTGTGAAGGGTTCTACTCATAGGGTTTGTTCTGCTGTTCTGACTCAGTGAGAAAAGCAATGGCGAACTACCTCACTCCTCTTCTTGCCTAGTACGCCTCAATATAGCGCTGCGTTGTGTTTTTGTGGGTATCTACCCACATAACTTAACGGTGGTACGTTTTGATAATCCAACCAGCCTTCGGGCTGACTACCTAACAGACAGATATGTTTTAGGGCTGCGACTCAAGCGAAAATTTGGCCGATACCTGAAGTGTGAAGGTTTACCGGGCACTTTGCCCCTAAGCGGGCACGCGCAGATACTACCCGCATCTCATTGTTGCCTTTGTCAGGCGAGAACCAGGAGCGCATCTAATATGAGGGCTGTGTTTTAAGTAAGAGCCTTTATTTTAAGCCCGTAGTTAGTGCGCACGCCAAAAGAAGCGTGCACGCTACTTCCCGGCATCCTTTGCGAACAAGCAGGCGTCAGTTGCAGCTGTGTAGCTAACCTGTACGCTGAACTGTGCATCTTTACAATGTCCAAGATTATTGATTAGCCCGCCACGTGTGAGTTTCGATCTGTGATACGTTTCTTCAGTGCAAGAAACCTGTCGGTTGCAGACATTCATCGTCAGCTTTGTGAGGTGTAGGCCTATGGTGATAATGCAATGACGGAAGGTTAAGTGCGAAAATGGGTACGCGAGTTCAAAAGTGGCCGTGAAAATGTTCATGACGATGAACGCTCAGGTCTGTGATCACAGGTGACTTGGTGACTGCAATTGACACGAAAATTCACGAGGACCGAAGATTCATGATAACCACTTTATCAATGGATTTTCCTCAAGTGTGAATTCTTGGTTGTCAGAGCAGGCGGCAAACTTTTATGCAGAGGGATTTCAGAACTTAGTTATAAGTTATGACAAGTGCCTAAATAAACAAGGCAACTGTGTAGAAAAATAGAGGAAGGTATGTGAAAATGAAAATCCACAGCCTGCTTCCAGTCTCCGACCGGGTCAGGAATGGAATGAATAAAGCCCCCATCTAGCGGCGAGGATATGGACTGTGCCGGCTGCCGAGGCCTGACGCACTAGAGGAAGGTATGTAAAACCTAAAAATAAATGTGGTTTCAAAATAAAATGTTCGGTTAATTAAAAGAACAGCCCTCGTATAACACTTCGATACTTTGACGCGCAGGCTCGGTGTGAACATGTCGTCCACTGAATTTATGAGACGTTTCTTGTTCAGGATTTCTTTCTTGTTTGAATTTAATAGGCACAGCAAGTATGGCATTGCCCACAGTCTGTTTGGTTACCCCTGTGATAAGAGGTGTCACAGCGCCGGGCGAGGTGCGGCCATTACGTGGCCCAGCGCAGTGAAGAACAAAAACTCGACTCAACTCAACTCGCAGCAGCTCATTACGACAAGAGAAACGTGATATGTGCCTGGGGCCGTAGGACTAGACACTCCGTCACTGAAACACAACTGATCTTGACACTCTCAAGGTTTAGCCAAGCATGAGACGGCAGATGACAAGAGATGAAGTGGTCCAAAGGAGCCGATGACAGGACAACGAGAATGAGAATAGAAGATGAACACGTAGTTCTTTGACGAACATATAGCCTACTTTCTCCGAAATGCATGGGTAATGTTAAAACTCTTTGTCCTTTTCAAGGAGTATAATTGAATGTTGGTTGTGGTAGCTTGTTGAAATACAACGTGCTATACGGATATTAAACGCTAATTGATTGAATCCTCACAAGAATTATATGTACACACTCTAATACAGCCATCACAATAACACAGGTTATCAGACAAAATTCAACAATCACCCAAGTACACGGGGCTAAATGACCATGATGTCCATGCATCTTAAATGGAACAACAACAGCTTTCTACCCAAATACTTCCTCGTATAAAAGTACACACACTAGTAAGCCTACAGACATCACAGTGACACAGATTATCAGAAAACTTCAACACACACAAGTAAACGGGGCTAAAAGACCTTGATGCCGCAAAACCCCTAACGAATCAACAACAATAACAACAACAACAACAACAACAACAACAATAGACTCTACCACGGATCAAGGTCTACGAATTATTAATCACTGTATTCGAGTGTTGAAATATGTGGTGTTATAAGTATAAGTTATATATAAAATTTTCGATAGCACTTATACCCTATACATGCTTATCATTATAACGTGTGAGTAGTTATAAATCAATAAATACCAATAAAAACGAAGTAAAGACATTTTGAACCTGCAGGGATTTGAACAACGAACCATCAGACTATGAGCCCAGATCGCTACCATTACTCCACGGATGCGCTACGATAATCCTTGGTAAACAACTGGTTTAGTAAAACTGTATCATATTTTGTGTTGAAATCAACGATTTCATTAGCGTTTTCTGACGTTTCTATAAACCATTTGATACTAAATATGTATTATTTTGTTCAGTACATTCCTAAAAGGAAATAAACTTACGCAGTTACGGAAATATATGGTTTTACGAGCAAAATAACGGCCATTTTGACAACGGAACGGCACGGAATCACAACGATATGGCATGGTCAACCTGACCTGTTGGTCACTTCTACGGTTACATATTCTATTTTAAAATGCTAATATCCTACCGGTCACCTCCTTGAGGACAGTTTAAACCTCCCTATGTACTATAAGCTGAATTGTTGAGGCTAGGCCTTGCTGAATCGTAAGTTACGGTTAGGCTATGATACTTGCATGATTCATACATCCGCCATCTGGTAACAATTCGGCTGATGACCTAAATTTTTGGGCAAAAAACGCTTCCCACATTAAGGTATATTGTTGCAAAATTTGGTAGAGGTCGGATGATTAAGTTAGTCGTACTTTGATATAAGCTTAGAATATTTGGGTGGGCGCCATTTCTTTTTTGTTATGATGGCGGCGATATACAACATAACACAGGGTTGTCCCTTGCTAGTGCTACCTCTGGGAATCGATTTGCACATATACATGGCCGCCATCTGCAAACTATTGGGGGTGATGACCCTGTAGTTTGGTCAATAGACGCTTCCCACATGAAGGTATAGGCTATTGTTGCAAAATTTGGTAGATATCATATCATTAGGTTAGTCGTAATTTGATTTAAGGTTTGAACATTTGGGTGACCGCCATTACGTTTCCGTCAAAATGGCGGCGATATAAGACATGACACTGAGGTCCCCAAATTTTGTTCAATTCAGTTTCACCGTGTTTGAATTGATAGGGTGGGGAGACAAACATGCAGAGGACACACACACATACATACTCACAGACAGACAGACAGACAGACAGACAGACAGACAGACAATTTTTTGGCCCTGTGTCGATCTCATAAGTCTACTTTCATTTTATGCAAAAATCGAAAGTAGGCTAAAAATACGAGAGGAGAGATGTTTATGGCGACTGCTAATGAAGAGAAGAGATAGGTTGGTAGGACACATACTAAGACACCCTGAATAGCAAACTTAGTTATGGAAAGAAGGGTTGAGGACAAGAACTGTAGGGGAAGACCAAGGTCAGAAAATGTTAAACAGATTGCCTGGGATATAATGTGTGCTAGCTATGAGAGATGAAGCGGCTTCGGTGGCGTAGTTGGTAGCATGCTGAGCTTCTATGCACAAGGTTGCGGGTTGAAACCCGGCCGAAGTCGTCGAATTTTTTAAGAGCGTTAAAAATCTTTCAGTATGCCTTCCTTCGGAGGGAAAGTAAAGTCGGCGGTCCCATGTCTTAGATTTATGGCATGATAAAGAACTTTCCACTAAATTACACTTGTGTGAAGCTAAATTATAGGTTAGATTTGAATAACGATCTTAGGTTCCAACGTTCGTCGCAAGGAGCCGACTGCGGTGGCATCTGATAACACCGGTTATCAGACAGATACACACACACAATGTACTTGGGGCTACATGACCGCGTCGTCGCAGCCCCTAAACTAAGGAACCAACCAATCAACCTATGTAGAGATGAAACAATTAGCTCAGGTCAGGGAGACATAGAGCGCTGCATCAAACCAGTCGAACGACTGAGGACTCAAACAACAACACTCAGGGACCATGGAGTAGTTTCGCCCAGGTGTACCATCTATTGATACATTTATAGGGGAGGGGGAGAGACAATGCTGAGAGAGCTCTTAGCAAAGAAGTACAACAAGTACATGGGACGTAGTACAACGTTCGCTATCCCAGCGGGTCCGAGCAGAGTGTACCAAAAACCTTCTAATGAGCAGTGGCTAAGCTACATTCATGCAACTGGGTGTTCTATAGAGCATACCGTATAGTATTTTGTAGACCAACTCCAGTCGTCGTGCTTTTCGCTCAGCCAAGATATCAATGATGCGTTCTTTGAAGATGTCATCCCTGGAGAGAGTTCACCAAATACTTCTCAATAGCCACAGTACTCAAATTGCTCAGTCCAGAATCTGGCATGGAGTTCCTTTAAAAAAAAGTCTTAAATCTCTTCAAAACACTCATACCTCGTTCAATGGAAGCCGTAGAAACAGGAAAGATAAGAACCAGTCTTACGAGGCGCACTGATTCTTGATATATTTCTTCTAGGCCGTTGTTCAAAACATATTCTTTTCATAGGACAACGAAGAAAATGGTCTTGATTTTAAATACATTATTACATCACTACAGTGATCCATGTTTTAAAACTCACAAACGAACGTGCACGCGCTGTGATACCGCCCGCCTTACTGCTTGGAGCCTAGGCTCGCTGCTGACGCATTCAGCTTTCGACTTTCCGTTTGGCGCATGCGCAATTCCCTTCTCTGCTCACAAAGACTTGAGCCTATTTGAAAGGAGACTCACTGGCAGCTCAGTCCCGCGCTAAGAAGCTGGCGTCCTTCCCACCGTGGTTACAGAGAATTATACCAAAAAGGCCCCCCAGGGGCTCACATCTAGTGGGACGTGGGTTGGCGACCACGGGGCCCCAGCTGAGTCCGGCATTGCTTCCACGTACTTGTGCCGGGCTCCTTTCCGTCTTCTTTCCTGTCGACCTCACTTAGTCAACTCTTGTTCCCTTCCGACCCCGACGGTATTAGGGTATCCGAGGCCTAGGGACTCACTTTCTTTCCCGCCTTAATTGGACCTTGTCTCATCTTTTCTGATACCCTCCTTCTGCGAGGGTTCAGCCTTCTTTTTATTTTCCTGTTATCTCCTGCCTTCTGCTCAAGGCCCTCAAGGAGGCAGGGTGTCTGTAGCCCCACCACATCTGGTGCACCCTAGATATTGCTACAACCTCAGGGGCTCACGGCTGGTGAGTTCGGGAGTTGGCGACCCCGAGAGATTCTTGAGCTGGGTCCAGTTTTCCCCCTTTAATCCATTACCTGTGGGGCGGACCCTCTCCTCTTTCACTTTTCTATCTGCCTTTCATGGCTCCCCTTCATTCCAATTCCCTCAATCCGCATTCTTCGAGGATTGAGAGCATTTCTTTTTCTCCTGTCCTTTATTTGCCTTATTCTCCTTCTGTTTTCCATTTCTTATTCTAGTATATACGTTTTGTTTTGTTTTTTTAGCGTATGGCTTTTAGTGCCGGGAGTGTCCGAGGACATGTTCGGCTCGCCAGTTTTGTAGCTGCTTCGAGACGGACACCTAATGGGTGAGCTACAAGTACCGTTGGGGAGGGAAGTGGGAATGTAAGGACGAGGAGTTGGAAGGTAGCGGCAGAGGCCTATAGTTAGGGACCAACCACGGCATTTGCCTGGAAGGAAGATGGGAAACCACAGAAGACCATCTTCAAGGTTGCCGGCGGGGGGATTCGAACCTCCTCGCCTCCCGAATGTGAGCGACTGCCAGCAGTCATGCTGTAACGACCACGGCTAACTCACCCGGTAGTATATAAGTTAGTAGTTAATTTTAGTTATAGTTTACATTTCATTATCACCTTCACGATCACCCAAACCATTCGGGGCCGATAACCTGGATGTTAGGCCCCTTAAAAACAACAATTATCATCATCATCATCATCATCATCGGTATTCTAAGACTCAATTATTCCCCTCGCCGCTGCAATGAACAAAACGTAGTACACCGGATTGTAACACCAGGACAGATACGGCACAAGCCTACAAGATTTATTGGAGTTTTGAAATAATATGGTATTTTAACGTACTTCCTCAGCCTGGTAAAAACAGTTAAATGCGACCCACATAGAACATGTCAAGAAATGTGTGGGGACCCGCATTGTGTTGTCACATTGGGGGAGAAACTTAATAGCAAGGTATGCTATATAATGAGATTAGTTTATAGCCAATCAAGAGGTGTGGCCGAGCTCGTTAGGGTCCCAAGCCTGACACTTCCGTCAGTTTACAGTAATTAACATGACAGTGTCAGGTTTCTCTCCATGGCTTGGAGCGTCTTTGTCCTGCCGTCGCCTCGCCTTGCTTGCCCCATGCTGTGAGGGGGTGTTCGATGTTCTGATCAACATTGATATGTATTGTGTAGTACACGTAGCAGGTAATTCTAACAGCGTACACGATTGCTAAGTGTTCGCACAATTTACAACTCAATAGGCTATGTTGTCATAAATGGGGAGGTACACCTTTACAAGAGTAAAAACCACAGATATTTAAAATAGTTTTCCTCGGTATCCCATTGTTCTGTTGATATGAAAGTTTGCACACTCCTAAAACTGTCCTTTATCTTAAGTTTTCAACTTGAATATTTGCAATTAACTTTCCCTAGTTATTAAAATAAAAAATTCAAAAAATTCTACTTATTTATACATTGATCATGCTTTTCCTTGATAATTTCTACAAAACTTCACATTTCTGGAAGATTATTGTTTTAGAATGTTTATAATGCTTGTGTAACAATGTGAACTAACATCGTTTGCCTATCTTTTGAAATAATATTTTTTCTTCCTTTTTTATAAGAGTAGATTTTTTGACATTTTAATGAGCTATGTTTACTCAGAAAATACAAAAAACCATTGTTACAGCAATGGTTCCAGTTCACAATCTTAAGACACAAAAGATACATGTGAATACCGAATTTCATCATCTCAAAAACTTTTCCTCCCATTGGTAAGTTCAACGCTCGTTCCCCAAACTTTAATTTTTTATTTTGTTTTCCTTCATAACTCAGTGTTTTTGACACATTTTGTTGAAATTTTGTATTTACATGTATCTCATGTGTCTTAAGAATGTGAACTAGAACCATTGCTGTAACATTTGTTTTTTGTATTTTCTGAGTGAACACAGCTCACTAAAATGTCAAAAGAATGTCAAAAAAATCTACTCTTATAAAAAAGGGAGAAAAAATATTATTTCAAAAGATAGGCAAAAGATGTTAGTTCGCATTGTTAACACAAGCATTATGAACATTCTAAAACAATAATCTTCCAGAAATGTGAAGTTTTGTGGAAATTATCAAGGAAAAGCATGATCAATGTATGAATAAGTCGAATTTTTTGAAATTATTTTTTTAATAACTAGGGAAAGTTAATTTCAAATATTCAAGTTGTAAGCTAAAGATAAAGGACAGCTCTAGGAGTGTACAAACTTTCATGTCAACAGAACAATGGGATACCGAGGAAAACTATTTTAAATATCTGTGGTTTTTACTCTTGTAAAGGTGTACTTCCCCCTCCTTTTAATTGATTCTTGTCTTATTTTCTGATACGCACATTTTTCAAGAGGTGGTCACTTAAAAATGTTCTTATTTCCACACTATCACCTGCGAACGAAGGGAGCATGGTGCAGCCTGCATATCGCTACACCCTCGAAGACTCACAGCCTTCCAGGTTTCTTCTACCTTCATTATTATATTTGGGGGACATGGACATTCTTTCCTAAAATCTGCATTGGCATTAACCATTATGAAGCTGGTATTAAATATTCTCCGTCTTGACGGATATTAGTCTCCAATTATACAAGCCGCCTTGTCAACCACTAGAAATAAGTATAATAACTAAATTAATACGTACATGTTTCGTTATACAAGGTGCGTTCAAAAAGTAACGAGCCGGAGGCTGTAATGCGCAAACCGGTGACGACATGGGCTAATCGTGGCGTGTGCAACGAGTTGTGGTTCCGACCAGAGCGTGGAAGGTCACAGCCTGTCGCTAGAGGGCACGCGTGCACGTCACGTGACGATAAAAAGCGAGCAGCAGCCTGCATCAATCGTCCAACCAAGACAGTGGGCCATTCGACATGCTTCCTGGTGTGGTTGAAGACTGTGGGGCACCCATTGGGCACACACTTTCCGCAAGTGCAGTCATTCCTTCATGATGGTGTGCACACTTCCGACGCTCAATCCGACCACGGCGGCTATGGCGTTCACTGTCACTCGGCGGTCCTGGGTATTGAGTGCATCAACCAGCTGGACGTTGTCATCGGTAATGCAGGGGGGTGCCCCAGACCAGGCTAACGACACTCGTCCTTCCCTGAAGCGCTTGTGCCACGCCTTGACCCTTGCAAGGAACATGCAGTGTTCACCGTACACTTGTGACATTCGGCGATGAATGTCCGTTCCCCCTACTCCTTTCGCTGTCGAAAACCGAACAACACCTCTTTGCTCTTCGTTTGTTGCCTCGATGTCACTGTTTGCAATGCGACTGGCAGCGTTGGACGATTGATGCATGCTGCTGCTCGCTTTGTATCGTCACGTGACGTGCATGCGTGCCCTCTAGCGACGGGCTGTGACCTTCCACGCTCTGGTCGGAACCACACCTCGTTACATACGCCACGATTAGCCCATGTCGTCACCGGTTTGCGCATTACAGCCTCCGGCTCGTTACTTTTTGAACGCACCTTATACAATTATACCCTCGTCGTCAGCGTGGATTGAAATAATAAAAGAATCTTAAAACTATGTTAACAAACACCAATGAATATCCTTACAATAAACCATTAGAATTTAAATAAAATGAAAGGTCACCAAAAAATAGAAAAGAAAACATGAAAGAAACAAGACTAAAGTTAATATAAATCTACCTTAATAGGCAGTCTATGTTACACTTCTTCAATATGGTTCAATACTATCATGAATCGGACCTCCTGTTGAGTGCAAAAAGATGCTGTTTCCATGTATAAAGAATTGGTGTAATGCGTAACTATTTTTGGCTGACAAAATCCTCTAGCCTTGAAAAACGTTCCAGTTGAATCCAAATTGTCGGTTAAGGGACAGTCCATATTATATTTCTTCAATATGGTTCAATAATATAGAGAATTCTGTCACTGCTGGGTGTTATGGGATGTTGCTTCCAGCGAGGTATAATGATATGGAACAATGGAGCAGTGACGTCGGATTCACTATATTACTGTATATTGATCCTGAATCGCGAAAAGGTATCCTTCTTTTTCTCCGAAAAAGCCACTCTGTTAAATTCTTATTTTAGACTATTCGATATAATGGTGCTCCGGTAGGCCTACTTGGTACAGCTTGAGGATGGCGCTCACACTCCCAAAAAGGTTTCGCATGTCCAACAGATGTAGGCCGTTGGCACGGGGAAACTGAGGTATGGCTGTTTGCTGGTGATCATGAAAGGGAATCTAAGTCCCACCTCGTTATTTAGAGGGAGCAGATGGTTGAAATGTGACTCATTGAAAGCCAGCTCTTCATTACTTCCTTCGTGGGCGGTCCTCAGTATCCCCGAGCGAGGGTTACACATTCATGGATTACCTAGCCGTGGTAGTGATACACCTTCAGCCAAGCATGTAGTATGAATCACTGAGATCCAATTAGGGATTGGGATCCCCTCAGACCATAATCACTGAATTAAAACACTGTTATATAGCCTACAGCATAAAGAAAACAACTGGATAACTTCACTGAGAGCCGTGTGACAGACAAAGCGCGTTGAGTCAGCGCCACTTGACTAGCATCTACCGTTACACAACAGCGTGTCGGGAAGCTCCGCATGCGGTCATAGCTTGATTACAATCCCAGCTGGCAAGATACCTTAGTTGAGAGAGTTAAGACTTGTGAAGAACTGGATCCCGTGAACATGGTTAGGTATCGAACAAA
The DNA here is from genome assembly GCA_946902985.2 of Meconema thalassinum. Classification (NCBI taxonomy): domain Eukaryota; kingdom Metazoa; phylum Arthropoda; class Insecta; order Orthoptera; family Tettigoniidae; genus Meconema; species Meconema thalassinum. Next base: position 515,416,316 of record OX336393.1, on the reverse strand, counting down.
ACATCGAATTCTCCAAGTGAAAACTTATCTTCTGAAAAAGACGTCTTCTAGGAAAGATTTCTACTTGTGGGGGAATCTCAAACAAAAGCTATACAGAAACAATCCACGTACTCTGGAGGTTCTCGAGAACGAAATTACTGCACTGATACGAAATATCAGTGAGCATGAATTACAGTGAGTGCACCAATACGTCCTACGTTGGTGCAAGGTGTGTTTAGAAACAGAAGGACAGCATTTCCAGCAACTACTCTGAAATTCGTTAAGTAATGATTGTTAAATACGTTACAAAAGTATAAATGTGTTGAACTAGTTGGGCGCTAATCTGCTGCTAGCGGCAGTGCCTTAGGAATCATCCCAGCATTTGCCTGGAGTAAACGTGAGAGGAAACCACGGAAGACCACTTCCAGGATGGCTGAGGTGGGAATCGAACCCTCCTCTTCTCAGTTCTGCCTCACAAGGCTCAGTGTATCCCTTTCCAGCCCTCACACCGGCATTAAAATTTCTTGGCAGAGCCGGAAATCGAACCCGGACCTCCGGGGCGACTGTGAAGAACACTAGCTGCTACACCATGAAGCAATGCCAATAGTTTAGACGCATAAATGTTCATTAATCTAAGTTGGAATCAGTGCATCCGTTGAATAATAATATTCGCTCCTGCCTCAGATGAAAACCACCTCCCAGCCAGTTGTTATTTATAGTGCAGTTTGTAGAGGTTTGCCAAAATAATGGAACCATTTTTCAAGAATCGTACACTGTAGAGTTTTATAGACATTGCAGACGAGTCATTGGCTTGAAAGGTCTCAGATTCGATTGTCAGATGAACCGTGAAGTTTTAACTTCCAATGGCCAAATTCCTCCAGTCCAGGATCTATGTGCTTGTAGAGTTTTCATCATAAGCGCATCGTCATCACGCCACGCACTTTGTCCACAAGTGTCAGCTTGAAAGACATACATCAGACCTCTTCTACAGGGTCTTGATTTTTGCTTGGCAAGGCAATTCCGCTCGATCTTGGCCGCTGATTCCCGGCCAATAGCTGGCTGTTACAGGTTGGCGCGCGCGGTTTCTGGCCGTATTCCCACGTTCTTCCTGCGGTAGACGTGTGAGCTCTGAGCTAATTGGGTGTTTTATAAAGCTTTGTTTTATAATAAGTAGAGATAATCAGTGCTTTTCTAATTGTTCAATGTTGTGTTTGAGTCTTCAGTCATTGAACTGGTTTGATGCAGCGTTCCTTACTTCTCTGACCTGAATCATTCCTCTCTACATAGCTACCACAACCTACAGTACATCCCAGGCAAACTGTTCAACATATTCTAACCTTTGCCTACCCCTACGGTTCTTGTTTGGACCCCTCCTTCCATATCTAAGTTTGCTATTCCTGGGCGCCTTATTTTTGCCTGGCAAGGCGATTCCACTCGACCTTGGCCGCCGGCTGTTATAGCCTATAGACTGGCGCGCGCGGTCTCTAGCCGTATTCCCCGCGTATTCTCACGTTCTTCCTGTGGTAGACGTATGAACTCCGAGCTAATTGGGCGTTTTATAAAGCTACTGTGTACTGTATATCGTATTGTGTAGTGTTTTATTGTGATTGTGTATAGTGCTGTAATGCTTCATGTGAAATATTCCTTACGTGAACCAGTATATCTGCACAATACGCACATAACGTGCAGGAAATAGTGCTCTAGAACAAGACAAAAGCTTCGAGTGAAATATCCAGGGAGACCCATTCCTTTAAATCGGACAATAAAACAACTGGCTAAGAGATTCAAACGTACAGGTTCAGTAACCAATAAAAATAGACGTAAAGGTCTTTTATTTCCTTACTGAAGCTAAATTCACCGGAGTAGCCGGAAACTTCATAAGGAGATGCCGATTATGTTTGGCAGCCGATGGGGAACATTTTCAGCATTTACAGTAAACAAACTAACAAATAATAACACCTGGCACTACAGCCCATGAAGGGCCTAGGCCTACCAAGCGACCGCTGCCCAGCCATTTGGCCTGCAGATATTGGTGTATTTTATTTATCGTATGACTTTTAGTGCCAGGAGTATCCGAGGACATGTTCGGCTCTCCTGAGACTGTAGCTGCTTCCAGCAGACACCCTTAGGGTGAGCTACTATTTCCGTTCAAGTTCAATTTCAAGTAGTTCCAACGTTCGCCACCAGATATCAATGATACCTAGAAGTGAACGTTGGAACTTTGATAGAGCGTTCCGACGAAATCTAACCTAACAATTTAGCTTCACACAAGTTTAGTCTGAGGAAAAATCTTTTACATGACATAGGACAGCCGGCTTTACTTCCCCTCCGAAGGAAGGCATACTAAAGGATTTTAACGCTCTTAAAAATCCAAGGAATTCGGCTGGATTTGAATCCGCGATCTTGGGCACAGCAGTTCAGCATGCTACCAACTACGCCACCGAATCCGCTGATATTGGGGTGACGCGTGATCAGCGCATCGGGTCCCCTCGGCCGTTAATCTTGGCTTTCGTGATCGGGGCGCTGCCTCACTGTCAGACAGCTACTCAATTGTCCTCACGAGGCTGAGTGCACCCCGTTCCAACCCTCACGTCAGTTTCTAAAATCCCTGACGGAGCCGGGAATCAAACCCGGGGCCTCCGGGTGAGAGGCAGGCACGTTACCCCAACACTACGGGGCCGGCACTACTGTAAACATGGTGAGTAAAAATGCATGATACTGATTTTAAGCACCGTACTCTGCCGTACATTATGCGCGTGGCAGTCGGCAACTGAGTCGTCACTGGCGGAGCGCGTGAGGGAGAATGTCCTTGCCAAGGAAATAAAAAGACCCTGTATGTGAATTTTAAAGTCTACTAACAATCTGTGTACGAACACCCGAAGCTTCGGGTAACTGACTTCATAGAATGCATGGAAAACTCATGTTTTTGTTGCTCGAGATCTGCTCAATGTAGCGGTGTTTACGTTCTGTGTATGCTGTAGTTTGTGTTCAAATAAACAAGCGGCGTTAATTTGGAAGCAACCCTCGCAGAAGCTACATTTTTGTGCAATGAATATGAGCTTGGTTGACTGAATCTCATGTTGTGTCGCAGCCGTAAAGGACTTCCTGAAAGGGGTAATTGCAGGTTAATATCTGGTTACTACGGCCAAGAACTTAGTTACCGACAAGTTTAGCAAATTCCTGAGCCTATGACGAAGTTTAGATGAGCGGGGGTGAGGAAGGGGGGTAGGGACCTTTCAGCATCAGCACTATATACAAGCCGGTTAACTTCCGGCAGACTCTACACCGACACCCAAGTCCAATGTTGCCAGGGTTATAGTAGGCACGTATTTTGATACTACTCGAGTTTAGACGTCAATGAAAACCTTACCCGTGGTCTTACATAAGAACAAGCTACACCAACATTTTCCTCATTAGCCTACTTTTCTCATTTTGCAAAAATGAGAAAAAAGTAGACTTATGAGATCGATCCGAGAAATTGTGTGTCTGTCTGTCCTTATGTCTGTCTGTCTGTCTGTCTGTCTGTGTGTGTGTGTGTGTCCCCTATCAACTCCTAAACAGCTGCAGCTATCGAAACCACATTTGGTAAGAGTAAAGATCTATACCTGAATATCTTACTGCCATATTTGAAATTGACGTCAGTGCTACCAACTGCAGATAAAATCACAATTGAAATTTGAGCTCTATGTTGGATATCTCAGAAGTTATGCATGTGATTTATTTCAAAATTGGCACACATATAGATAATCACATGACAGATTAACGTTCAGAAGTCCATACATGCCAGTGTTGCCAACATGATTCTAAGACTGCCGATATGTGCAATTTCTTAATGCATGTAACTTCTATAATATCGATTGGATTTCAAACAAATTTCGTATGTGCTATGTGTACTACAACAGATACGACTGTGTGTATTAGAACCACCAGGACTGCCAACTGTTAATAAATGCTCTCTCTATGTTTTAACCCTAATATCAATATATCAGAAAGTATGCAAGCCAACAGCTCTAAACTTTACACACGCATAGTACCCGACATTCTAGATTAATTTGGAGCAACTAATATACATCAGTGCTGCCAACATGGTTCTAAAATTTCTGATGGTTTCAATTTTTAATTACATGTAACTTCTATACTAACAAATGGACTTAACCAAAATTGGCACTATAATAGATCGTAATATTTCAGATTAATTCTGAGCATCACATAAGTTATATGACATTGTTCCCAACATGATTTTACGCGCACTGATAAATCCAATACCAAACAGCAAGTAACGTCCATACTATCCATTAGACTTCACCCAAATTTTGTATGTGATTTCTGTACCTTAAGAGATGGAACTAAGTATATATTCAGAGTCACCAGGGCTGCCAACTGTAGTAAGTTACTCTATTAGGCTACTCTTTTTCATGTGTATATCAAACTGCAGTACTTAGAAATGTTAGTATTACCAACTTGAATTCGAACATTATTTTATATAGGTCTACAGTATATAAATTGGCATGAATCTTAAATTTTAAGAACAGTAGGCTTCTTAGTTCGTCACGGAACTTCTAGATTTATTCTGCGTTTAGTTATGTAGAGTAAACATTTGTATTGTAACCCGTTAAAATTTTATAGCTGTTTTCAACAAAAGAAGTGCCGTTTCTTTTAACAAGTCTAACAGAGCGCTCACTTAGAAAGACAATTTCATTATAAGTACTAATCAGATCGTGATGAAACTTTAACACGTCTTGAAAGAACCTATTGTTAACGTGCATACGGAGTTTTAATCTAATCTGACGGTTCTGAAAATAGTTGTGAATTTTGTAAACCAACTTTTTCTCGGGCCTGGGTGGTCGTAGCATTATAACTCTGGCCCGCTTTTATTCTCCGTTGAGTCATTATTATTAGCAGCAAGCAGCAACTCACTGTCTACGTTACCCATTGTTTGCAAATCGTTCAAAATGCCAGCCAAACCGCAGTTATCGGAGAGAGAAATTGTCATGATTATTAGTGCAATATGTTTGTTTCTCTTTAGAAGCGAGAGAGGAAGTGTCTATGTGTATTGGAAGGTCGACAGAGACTTTAGAGAGATGTACCGCTTCAATGAAGGGAAATTAACAGAATGCGGGATGTAGATCAAGCAAGCTGTATGAGGATAGGCGCCCAATGATAAAGCTTGACGACTTAGGAGGAGTATACAAGACTTCTATCTTAAAAAGATATTCCCTACAATAAAGATATCTCCATGAGAAACTTGAGACCGTGACTGATTTTCCAGGAATGTCAAGAAGAATTCTTTCCAAAATCGTGAACAAGTCAGTAACACCCGAGCTATGGAACAGAATGCATCGGTCACACCAATAAAATAGAGAAACATTACTGGGATAAGGATGGACTAGCTTGAGCACAAAAAGCAATGAAGGAATCGTCATCGAAAAGTTGGAACAATATAAGTTTCCTGTGTACATAATCATAATCTTCAGCTGGTAATATTGCTTGATACATTCCCACAAACTGAATGTTTAAAAAGTAGGCGCTCTAGGGGTAAGTAAGTTACATAGACTCCTGTCCCCAAATTCCTGGGTTGTTGTTGTTGTTTGAGTCTTCAGTCTTTTGACTGGTTTGATGCAGCTCTCCATGCCTCCCTGTCCTGAGCTAATCGTTTCATCTCTACATAGCTACCACAGCCTACATCCGAGGCAATCCGTTTAACATATTCTAATCTTGGTCTACCCCGACAGTTCTTGTCCTCGACCCTTCCTTCCATAACTAAGCTTGCTATTCCTGGGTGTCTTAGTATGTGTCCTACCAGCCTATCTCTATCATTAGCAGTCGCCAGAAACATCTCTCCTCTCCCACTCGTCTTAATACCTCTTCGTTTGTAACCCTATCTACCTATCTGATCATCATTCTCGTGTAGCACCACATTTCAAATGCTTCAATTCTCCTCTTTTCTGCTGCACCAATAGTCCAAGTTTCACTTCCATAGAGCGCCACGCTCCAGACAAAGACTTTCAAAAATGACTTCCTAATACCTAAATCTATATTCGATGTCAACAGATTCCTTTTATGTAGAAATGCTTTCCTTGCAAGAGCCAACCTACTTCTTTATATCCTCTTTGCTTCGTCCATCACTGGTTATTTTGCTTCCTAAGTAACAGAAGTCTCCTACTTCCTTCAGCTTTTCACCTGCCAATTTGATGTCCATAGAGGTTTCTGATTTATTTCGGCTGCATTCCAGTATTTTTGTTTTAGATTTATTTATTTTCATCATGAATTCTTTCCTCAAGACGGAGTCCATACCATTCAAAAACTCATTCAAATCCTCAGGCTTGTCGGCCAAGATGACGATGTCATCAGCAAATCTCAGAGTTGAAATTATTTCTCCTTGAATCTTCACTCCCACTTCCTGGGTTCAGTTCTGATAAGAAATAAAATTCCAATCCAAGGGTAGGAACGGGGTACACTCAGTTTCGTGAGGCAAATCTGAGAATAGGTGGGTCTAATCCCCACCTCAGCTACCATACAAGTGGTGTCCCACTTCTACTCCAAGCAAATGTCGAAATGGTTTGTAACGTGTAGCCACGGCCACGTATATAATTCGTGAACAAAACAAATGTAATATCAATTTAGCACTTCAAGCCTCGGCATGATATTTTCGTGGAATAAATCTACACAAATACATAGGCTTTCAAACACACAATCGCAGTTAATTAAATTAATTCATGAAAAGAGGGTGCAGTTCAACCCCCTTTCATTACACGTTATTGTTGCTATCCTAATCTGGATGTCACCTCGATCGATCGGGGGAGTCGACGCCAAGCTGAGATCGTTGGCTCTAGTAGGTTTGGAAGTACCTTGCAAACCCTAAAGCTAACAAACTCTGCCACACTTGTCCCAACTGTTCATCGTCCCAGACAGAACGTAATGAATCACATTATAATTAGGCTCTCCAATATTTCAGAAATGAAAGCAAAATAATCAAGGCTTGACATTTCAGCCATGGTAAGCGGTGATGGGTTTCTAGAAAGTCATTGTACGATGGCTGATCACATTGTGTGAGTATCCAGCGGGCATGAAGGAGCACAAAGCAAGAAGGGGAGAAACAGGGGAAAGAATTTCCCCAGCGTTAATTGAAACTTGTGTCCGTGGGCTGGGAGGAAACACAGCTCTTCTGTTGGCACAAAAGAGCATTTCAGTCTTCAATCATTGTATTGGAAAGCTGAGCAATTGTTGGGTTAGAGCCTTATGGCAAGAACTCTCCGCGTTTCAGCTTAACAGAAGATTTAAAGGGTGTAGGAAAATTACATCGACAAACTGAAACCAGAGATTCCGACCCTTATCTGAAGTAACTTGAGATAGGACACTTATGGCCGCAAACGGAGCGTTAAAAATCTGTGCGACGTTGAACTTTTAACGAGGCAAATCGGCAACACTGTGCCGAGAAAGTGCGAATTTTTCTAATGTTTCCGTTCCGTATCAGCCACGGGGGAATACCGCCACTTCCCTTCTGACGAAATAGCTCAGTGGTAAAAGAGTAACAGTAAGAAAAAACTTGCGCAAGCTCTGATCTGAACCGCTACCAAATGACTCGTTTCAAGGAACACGCCGCGCTCTGCACGGTGTCACTGAGTTAGTTCGCCAGAAGGGAAGTGGCGGCATTCTGGTATGTAACGGAAACATTAGAAAAAGTCGTACTTTCCCGGCGCGGTGTTGCCAATTTGCCTCGTTAAAAGTTTAACGTCGCACAGATTTTTAATGGTTCGTTTGCGGCCATAAGTGTCCTATCTCAAGTTGCTTCAGATAAATGCCGGGACCTCTGGTTTCAGTTTGTCCACGTAATTTTACGACACCCTGTACAGTTCATACATGCTGTAAGGCAGAGATTCACAAAGTGTAGTCTGCGGACCCGGGAGGTCCACGACTGTATTAAAAAATATTACAGCATAAATACTGCTTATGTGACTTCACTATAAGCCAAAAATATGAATGTTATGTATCACGCGCTGGCTTAGGACCAGAATAGCATATCTACAATGGGAATCCTATTGAGATTAGCTATTCTGGTCCTAAGCCACTGTTTGTAGAATAGGAATAGAGGGGGGGGGGGATCAACTGGCCGTAAATCATCGCTATCCCTCCGTCACACGGCCCCTACGAGGTTACGTACTTTAGAGAAGGGCCTCACTGACTGTAGTTTTACAAGCAACTAGAACCTTAGGGGGCCTACGTGTTTGATTCACCTGGTATACTTCAACACTACGCAGGAAAGCTACATCCTGTACAGACAATGTACCGTATAGTAAAGTTGAACAATTGAGTTTGAGCCTTAAGGCAATAACCCCCCACAGAGTCACTCAACAGGGGGTAGCTAATATATTATAACTGTAGCCTCAGCAATGCCTTGTGACCTCCTTTCAAGAGTGTGCATGGAGTAGAATGAAGGGCGCAGTCCAATATTTCCATCAGCACAACAAGCCAATTATTCTTCTCGGCGGGACTTAACTGCAAGCGCTGCTGCTAATGTATCGCTCTAAAGAAATCTCGCTTAAATGTGACAAGTTACCATTATTCAAGAACATTGCCTTTATGCCCATTCAACTGGACACTTTGTACTAGCAAACGAGATCATGCTGAGTTGTATAATTTTGGAGTTAATAATAATAACGAATTTCCAAATTGCATAATGCTTACAGGATCACTTAGAACCTGAAAATCAATATATCGGAAAGCAAAACTTACACACTATAATCATGGAGGCCACTCAAATCGGTCAACGATTTTGTTTTCCAGGAATTTTCCAGGAGTAATTCTCATTTTTCCAGATTTAAAAATAAGCGCAAGTCCGCGGTGGGGGGGTCTTTATCGGTTGCCTACTTCAAGACCAAAATAATGCAGTTGTGCTTGACAAAAATTAGTGGTGATTGCGTTATTGATACGCAAGCCTACACAAAAATGATTTCATTGTTGTTTTAAAAATGCCTTTGTGGCTCAAATATCCGCTTTAAAAAGTTAGTTAGTTATTGTTGTTTCAAGGGGCGGAACTACGAGGTCATCTGCCCCTCTTTAAAAAGAAAAGAGAAAAGAATGCTGCCTGCAATTTTATTGCGGTCAAGATGTCTATACTCAATATGTTTTACAAAAATACTATCGCGTGTTTTCACACACAGAAACAGGTAGCCTGAGGAAATTTATTTCGTTAACGATCGAGTGCTCTCCCAAAACCACAGCGGGAGTATGATTTAAGATGGAAAGATTTTTATAATTTATTAACAGTGGCTATTTTCCAGGAGTTTTCATTTTTTGTCATTTTCCATGAGTTTTCCAGAACTATTAAAAATCCATGAGTTTTCCAGGATTTCCAGGAGTAGTGGCCACCATGTATAATACAGTAATCAAACCGGAAGCGTTATATGCAACGGAAACCTTAATCATTGGTAGCGGATCTTTAACCAAGGACATAGAGAAAAGAGAAAGGAAAATTTTACGAAAAAGTTTTGGCCCAGTTTGAATAGAGGGAAAGTGGAGGGAAAAATCATCCCAGGAAATATATTGTCAATCTGAAAAAATCTTTTATACTTCTCGGTTGTCACAGAAGTTGTTTTCCATAATTTCCCCACTTTTACTTCAGGCAAATGCTTGGATGGTTCCTAAGTTTCTTCTCCTTCCAAATTATAGCCTTAGCAAATACACTAGTACAGTCATCACAATGACATGTGTTATCAAACAGATTCTACATTCACCAAAGGGGCTACGTGATCACAATATCTCAAAGCCAATAAATGATTCAACAACAACAACAACATAGAGGGTGTATTGCCTTCCTTGTTGCGTTGAGAAAGGGTTGGTCTATCTTACTTCAAACAGAATACGTGTCTCGACTATAGGACTATAAGATTTATGATACGCCCTGTCCATGAAGTTTGACCATATTCACAAACGCCTCATCATGTTCAAGTGATTCGTGTTACAGTATTCATGGTGTATTGGATTTACAGACAGTGACTGCCTTGCTCATTAGGCGTGAAATATTTACTGGCTGAGGTCTGCCCCGCGCCGCGGAGAGCTTGAGATATTAGCCCGTGAGAGGGGCCCAATAGCTAGGCACAACCCACTGTCATTATTAATTATTGAGCCTAAGGGCAGAGACCCTTCCGATTGCTCAATTCACTCTTTGTTTCAGTAATTCTAATGAAAATTAGCGGTAGTTCGTAACTTAGTACAGCTGCTACTTTTATCGATTAACTAGCAGTAGTGCCCGGCTTCGCCCGGTGGATTTATTTGATTTATGGATGATAATGAATACTACTAGAGAACTGGAGCGCTCAAGGATAAGGATCGGAAAGCACCAACGCTTATTGCAGCTGATAACCTCAGTATACTGCACCAACACCATCGCCCTTATACAGAGGCATACTATTGTCATGATGATAACTGTTTTAAGGGGCCTAAGAAATCTTTTTGCACTAATTACTCCCCGTGACTGCAATTTATAAGCAGCTCGCAATTCTGCGCGGCGTGATGCAGACCGCATGGCCAGGCAACAATAGAATTAGGTATTATTGAAGCTGTTCGGGAGCGCTTGTTCTTCCGACTTACTGAACAAAAATCAATATTTAAGGTTACCTGAGAGGTGTAGCCTAATGCTACATAGCCTAAACTATTCCTCTTGAATCTGGCTAACATAAACAAAAATAATTTTTCGAATCCGAGTGGTAGTTCCAGAGATTAGCGCGTTTAAACACACAAACAAACAAACAAACAAACAAACAAACTCTTCAGCTTTATCATATTAGTATCGATTTGAGTTCTCGAATAATCGATTAATGGAAACAGAAAAATATTTTCTTACAATTTAGTCGCCCAGTTGCAAAACTCGTTTAATTCACTTGTGAATACAGATCATGTCGTAAAAATTATTAATGTTCGACCCTGACTATTATATGTCAGAAAAATGTACTATAATGAGGCTCATTATAACACTATTTTTCATTGTGAAACAGTTTCTCCCACCAATCAGAGCTCAAGAAACAGTTGTTTGACCAGTTAGATAACGAGTTCCAAGGCCTACTAATTTAAATTTCACTGCCTAACCTAGTGTCATAGTAGGGTAATCGAGGAGGCCATTGTCAAATACAAGGCATTCTCTGCGTCCAATGCGCTCTGTTCAGTACATAAAACTGGCGAAATCTCGACAGATATTTATGAATATTTATGTTCGAACATAAAATAGTTATAATAATTATCGTCGACATAAACAGTCGTATGCAACTCGCCTATAATGGCAATTAAGACACTCGTATGGAAATTATAAAACTCGCGTACGCTCGTTTTATAAACGTACTCCTGTCTTAATTATTGACATTATAGGCTCGTTGCATAATGTACTATTATTTAATTAGTTTATTTTATTTTGTTTAATTTTATTTTATTTTATTTCGTTTCATTTTGTTTTAAATGGTTTTATTTTGTTTTTATTTTGGTTTATTTAGTATTGTTTTGTTTTATTTTGATTTTCCAGAAAACAAACAGAAAACCAAAAAACAAAAACACGACGCGAAAAGAAAAATTCAAAAACAAAAGCAAAAGCAGAAAACAAACAAGTTGTTCCGCGAAGAACTATACAGCCTATTTTCATATATCCTACTTATGTTAATTGCCACTATCAACATACAAAATTTCAGTTTGATTGCTGTAATAGATTCGTAGATATTGAGAACCGACTAAATATTTCGGATGGTCGCCATGTTGGATTTTATATATGTAGGTCCTAGAGTTATGTACTGTTACATGCAGATTATTGTGTACGTGTAGTATTCAAACTTCAATCGCATAATTAGGACACAAGAAGTAACAAGGAGATTTTAAAAATTCGCACAGCTGCCATCTTGAGGCTATGGAAACAATTGAAATAAATTAGATGCCAGTGGATTAACATTCGTATAAGGATTTACTGTACCAAGTTTCACTGCACTCGGATGGTTAAATTGCGAGAAACGTCCATGTGAATATTTATAATTCGCGTCGCCGCCATGTTGGATTTGTGATCACCAGGTTATTGAAAATCCTATAGGTGAACTTAAGTTCATAGCCCCTATGAACATTAAAAAATTTCAGTTTGATTGCTATAATAGATTCGTAGATAATCAGAGCCGTCTAAATATTTCGGATGGTCGCCATGTTGGATTGTTAAATGTATAGGCCATAGAGTCATGTACCATTAAAGGAAAATTATTGCGTAGGTTCATTATTCAAACTTTCACATCGATCGCAGGATTACGACACAAGAAATAAAAACTTAATTTTAAAATTCGCACAGTTGCCATCTTGAGGCTATGAAAACAATTGAACTAAATTAGATACCAGTGCATTACAATGTATATAAATATATCCTGTACCAGATTTCATTGCGGTTGGAACATTAAATCGCGAGAAAGGTCTATTTAAAATTTTCAAATTCGCTTGGCCGCCATGTTCGTTTTGTAGTTAACCGGTTTTTGAAATTCTTATAGATGGACTTCCAGTAGAGCCCTTTATCTCCGTACAAAATTTCAGGGAGATACCGCTAACAGTTTCAGAGATATAGAATGCTGGTGAAATATTTCGCACATCCGCCATCGTGTGGTTATGTAAACAATTGAACGAAGTTACATGTCGGTGCATTACAATGTATATAAACATATACTGTACTATGTTTCATTGCGTTTGGTTGGTCAAATCGCGAGAAACGTGTATTTAAAAGTCGCAAATTCGCTTGGCCGCCATGTTGGTTTTGTAGTTACCAAGTTTCAAAAGTCACATAAGTGAACTTATAGTAGTCCCCTTTATCACCATACAAAATGTCAGGGTAATATCGGTAATAGTTTCGGAGATATTGAATGCTGGTGAAATATTTCGCACAGCCGCCATGTTGGATTGGTGAGTCGTAACAAAATTTGAAGGGCACGGTCGGGATCGCCCGAAATAGTGCTATGAACTTACTGAGTTTCATTGAAATCGCTCCAGCCGTTTAGATTTTATTAGGGGGGGACACACACACGAATAACACACACACGCACACACATGGACAAAAGGTGTGATCTCATAAGCCTATTTTTTCAAAATTGAAAATAGGCTAAAAACAGAAATTCAAAGCCAAAAACAAAAAACGCAAAGCAAAAAGCAAAATTCAAAAGCAAAAGCAAACACAAAACCAAAAACACAATGCAAAAGGTAGAAAACAACAAACACAAAAGATACGTGAGTCAAAGCCCAGAGAAACGTTTCTCATGAAAATGATTCTTATTCACAAGTGGATTAAACGAGTTTTGTAACACGACGACTCAATTATAGATTATCGATTGTGCGTTTAATCGATTAATCTATTGGTCTTATAATCGATTAATCGGTTGGTCGAATTATTGTTTTTTCGATTAATCAATGTATTTCGCTTTTACTCCGCTCTCACAGAAGCAAAACAGACCATTAACTTAATTAAGATATATTGTACCATATAATTTTAAATGGTGCTAAATATGGCTAAAATGAAGTAAAACAAAAATGTTCCTGTCCTAAATTGTAAACGGCGACTTCGGTGGCGAAGTTGGTAGCATGCTGACCTTCTATGTTCAAGATTGCGGGTTCAAACCCGTCCGAAGAAGTCGGACTTTTTAAGAGCGTTAAAATCCCTCAGTATGCCTTCCTTCGGAGGGGAAGTAAAGACGGCGGTCCCATGTCATAGATTTATGGCACGTTAAATAACTTTCCACTAATTACACCTGTGTGAAACTAAATTGGATAGGTTAAGAATGTAAACAACGCTCTTAGGTTGCTACGTTCGTTACCAAGAGCCGACTGCGGTGGCGTCTAGTAGCTAAGTTCTGAACTAGGCCTACTGTAGTAGTCGTTGACGGTGGCGTTTGCCGGCAAAAGTAGGAACTATTTGAAAAATTCAAAGTTGAGGTCCATACTTGAATTTAAAAAACAGATCACACACACTAATACAGTCATCACAATTAACACCGGTTATCAGAAAGATTCTACACACACCCAAAGTACACGGGGCTACATGACCGCGTTGTCGCAGCCCCTAAACTAAGGAACCAACCAACCAACCAAAATCCCTCATTATGCCTGAGGGGAAGTAATGCAGGCGGGCCCACGTCACAGATTTATGGCATGAAAAAGAACCTACCACTACAATTGGTAATGTATAGCTAAGTTTGTAGGCTATTTGGCTAGAAACGCTCTATGAAGTTCCAACATTCACCGCTGGGTGTCAGTGACGTCTGGTAGCCAAAGTTGGAACTACTTGAAATCTTAATTTCATATTATCCCCATGGCTGTCCGCATAGAAGCAGCTACAAACTCTGGCGAGCCGAACATGTCCTCTGACACTCGTGGCACTAAAAGCTATACGCTATTTAGCGTGATAAATCTGTGATAACTGAGGTAGGAATCTCAGTTTTGCATCACAAGACTGATTGTACACCGTTCCAACCCTTAAACCAGAATTTAAATGTTTTGGCAGACCCAGGACCTTGGGATACCGAGTATCCATACGTACCCTATGAACACCGATTTTTCTGTCAGTCCGCGGTGTAGCTGGGTGTGTTAAATCGTTCGTCATGGCGGCGATGGGGATCTAAAGCAAGTCTGGAGACCAGAAGTTCGAATACCGGCTTGAATCTAGACAAGTTACGCTAGAACTACTACAACTAAATAAGTGTATATATTGTAACTATCACCACTTGTGACATAGATTTTAATAGTCAAAAGTGTAAAGGATCTGATGATTGTCTCTTGACGATCGAAACTGGTCATCCAAGTGTATTTATTAATCTCAAGTATATTTTTATTTCCGGATTGGGGAAACACCCATTACAATTGAGTACAATCGTGTCGACGGAATGAAAACAAATAAATTTCGATTACTAAGGCAACAGTGAAAAATGTCCTCCAACACGACAATTATTATTATTATTATTATTATTACCCTATTTTCATTTTATGAAAAAATATGCTTATGAGATCACCCTTTGTCTGTTTGTGCGTGTGTATGTGTGTCCCCTTCTAATGACTTCTAAACGGCTAGAGCGATGTCAATGAAACTTGGTAAGATCATGGTGCTATTTCGGCTGACCCCGACCGTGTCATTCAGATTTTATTGCGTCTCACCAATCCAACATGGCGCTGTGCGAAATATTTTACCGGCATTCTATATCTCCGAAACTTTTACTGATAACACCCCGAAATTTTGTATGGTGATAAAGGGCACTACTAGAGGTTCACCTATGAGACTTTCAAAACCCGGTTAACTACAAGACGAATATGGCGGCAAGGCAAAGTTGAAACTTTTAAATGTACTTTTCTCACGATTCAACCATCCAAATGCAATGAAACTTGCTACAGCAAATATTTATGCACATTTTAATGCACTGGCATTTAATTTAGTTCAATTGTTTGCATAATCTGAAGATGGCGGCTGAGCGAAATATTTCACCGGCATTCTCTATCTCCGAACCTACTGATATCACCAGCGACAGCAGTGGCAACGCTGACTAAAGCGCATCGTTAGGTCATGGGGCCAAGCTCTCTGCTGACTCGTAGTAGACGCGTGGGTTCGAGCCCCACCGTCAGCCATCCTTGAAATGGTTTCCCATTTTCAACACCAGGCAAATACTGACAGGGTACCTTCTGACAGGCCACGGCCGCTTCCTTCCACGTCCTTGCCCAGTTTCATTCATCTTCGTCCTTTCCATCCCTCATTCAGACGCTCAGGTCCTTCACGGGCGTCGACTTGAAAGATCTGCACTAGGTCACACGACAAAAAAAAAACTGATATCACCATGAAATTTGGTACGGTGAAAAAGGGAACTACTAAAAGTTCACTTATGAGAATTTCAAAATCCTTTTAACTACAAAACGAACATGGCGGCCAAAAGAATGTGAAACATTTTAATAAACAACCATTACAATTGGGTACAATTGAGTACACCGACTGAAAAAACATTAAATTTCGATTACAGTCTTCCAATACGATTATTATTATTATTATTATTATTATTATTATTATTATTATAGAGCCCTATTCTTCAACTTCACACATAAAATGCGCCACGGTCTATACGAGTAGGAGGATATTTTCAAGAAAACAGCTCTCATGCGGAAGGAAATCACCGTTCAATATCTTCAGAACGCAAACGACATTCTGATGAATATATAGCTATCCAATAAAAGTATAATTTGTGAATGTAGCCTGTACAGAACACATACAGGATATACGGGTAGTTAGTTATTCTATCACCTGGACAGGGGCGACATTAACCGTCATTGTGCAGGTTCCAACAATACATCCTTCCCTTTGCATTGGTACGGTGCTATAATACGTATTCGCTTTATACAAATAAACATAGGATTTAACAGCAATCGGAAAAAGAATGCGAGAGTGGGAGAGAATGCTCCAGCAATCCCATCCATTATCGATAACTAATAAGAGGCCAGCGCTGTTCAACACAAAATCACAAGTACGCAAAGCAAACACGCGTCCAATCAATGCTGTTGACGCATTGGGTTCGAGCAACCGTGAAAAATTGTTTTTGCATCGAAATAGCCGAAGCGACTCCGCGTAGCGACATGGTGCGTTGCTGCTCAACTCTTTCGCAAGAGCCAACTTTGGAGATTGATTTCATTATAGCGGAAATGCTCACACGATTATAATTTAAACTCGGCAGTGGAAATAAGCCTTAGAACGTGCCCTTAGGGAGGAAAGAGAGGGAGCGTAGAGAGGCTGTAATGTCAAATCATCAACAGATCAACACATCTGAAGGTGCGGAATAAGTAAACAGGATTGTGGTAAAGGTCTACTGTTAAGATTAACTGGCTGTAGATAAAATAAAAACTCGAGACAAATACTGTTTTCTCCTCTTACTGTCACAGACACGCACTTGCGCACGCACTTAAGACTCATGAGTAGCGATAGGATTTATATGTGTTTACATCTTTCTTTCTTTCTTTCTTTCTTTCTTTCTTTCTTTCTTCTTCTGCTTTTACGGCCTCATTGGACCACTTCAGTCAATTATTTCTTGGTACTCTTCTTCATTACGTTTTTTTTTTCTTCCGATTTGCCCAGTAGCTTCTCATTCACTCTGATCTTCACAGGCGTAGGCGTTCCTCATCTGTAAATACTCTTTTATACTGCATGCCGTTTGTCTATTTTTGGTTAAAATCTTATTTTCTTAACTTTTAGCCTACTTTTGAAAAAATAAGGAAAAGTACAACTTATGAGATCGATCCGGGAAAATGTGGGGTCTGTCTGTGTGTGTGTGTCCCCCTATCAACTCCTAAACGGCAGCAGCTATTGAAATCAAATTTGGTAGGAGTAAACATCTATACCTGAATATCTCACGGCCAAATTTGCTACCAACTGCTGAAAAACGGCAATTGAAATTTGAGCCCCATGTTGGATATCTAGGAGGGTATGCATGGGTGCTATTTCAAAATGGCACACATATTGATAATAATATTCTAGTTTAATTTCCAGAAGGCCATACATAACAGTGTTGCCAAAATGATTCTAAGCCCACTGATAGGTTCAAGTTTTAAATGAATGTAACGTCTACACTATCAATTAGATTTCAGCCAAATTTCGTATATACTATGTGTACATAAACAGATATGACTGAGCGTATTCTTAAGAGCCACCAGGCCCGCCAACTGTTAATAAATGTTATCGATTTATTTTATCCAAATACCAATATATCAGAAAGTATGCAAGCCGACAGCTTTCAACCATGCACACGTATAGTACCAGCATTCTAAATTAATATGGATTAACTAATATTCGTCAGTGCTACAAACATTATTCCAAGTCTGCTGATAGGACCAATTTTTAAATACATGTAACTTCTATACTATCTATTGGATTTCAACCAAATTTCGTATGTGATATGTGTAGGTGTACCATAACAGATATGACTATGCGTATTCTTAAGAGCAACTAGGGCTGCCAACTGTTAATAAATGCTGTCTCTATTTTTTAACTTAATATCTATAGATCAGAAGGTATGCAAGGCAACAGCTCTAAATTTTCACATGTATAGTACGTGACATTCGAGATTAATTTCGAGTAACTAATATACGTCAGTGCTGCCAACATGATTCTAATCCTGCTGATAGGTCCAATTTTAAAATGCATGTAACTTTTATACTAACAAATGGATTTCATTCAAAATTGGCACAACAATACATCATAATATTTCAGATTATTTCTGACCAACACAAGCATGACATTGTTGCCAACATGATGTTACGGACGCTGAGCGGTCCAATGTCTAACTGCATGTAATGTCCATGCTATCCATTGGACATCAACCAAATTTTGTATTCTGTACCTTAACCTTAAGAGAGAGAACTAAGAATATATTCAGTCACCAGGGCTGCAAACTGTAGTGCTCTATTAGGCTACATTATGCCAGGTATATTTCGAACTAATTAGACATTTTGATACTACCAACTTAATTTCGTCATTATTCTAGATAAGTCCAAATAGATTAATCATTGGCATGAATCTTAAATTTTAAGAAAAGTAGGCTCTTTAGTTCGTCACGGAACTTCTTGTTTGTTTTGTTTTGCAAGTCATCCAAGGTTATTTCTAATTCTTTCATGTCTTTAATTTCCTTAATCCATCCTACTTGTTGTTGTTTCATAATCCAACGTTTCTCAACAACTTTCCTTGATAAAATGGATTCCGGTATCCTCATAATGTGACCAAAAATGGAAATCCGTTTCTTCCGAATAGTATCAGTGATGGGCTCCAGTTCTCTGTACACCACTTCACTTGGTACTATCCGCCATTGTCCATCTTTCTGATATTTTTTTTTTTATTTATGCATGTTCTAGCTATTCTTCTTTCTACTTTTAGTATTTTGTCGATTCTGATTTTCTGAGTAACTTTAAGAAGAGTTTCGCTTCCATATGTCACCTCTGGTTGAACCACCGTCTTGTAATGTTTTAATTTTGTTGTGATTGATAGACATACGTATTTCTTTATTACACAGATATATTTTCAACTTATCTCCATCGATTATATTGTCCTCTATACAAATTAAACAAATTTATTTTACATATTTTTACATATTTCTGACACTGGTACATATTTATGTGTGTGTCTATTGAATTCTAGATCTTTTGAACTAATGTCCACTTTTCAATACCGCACATTGTTCTTTCACCTATATTACCCTACATTATCGATACATGTTTCAGCTTATTTGCCTTCTTCAGTCTTGCAGTGTTTTAGAACATAAAATACACTTTTTTTAAAATATTCCATTTAAAACAACCTTTGAAAAACATAAATAAATGAATAAAATAAATTATTTATTTATTTATTTATGTATTTTGCAGTGGTGAAGTTAGGGCCCGTGGCCCTCTCTTACACTTAACCACATAGTTATAATAAAATACACAAATACTACCATTGAATAGTTATTTATATACCATAATGGCTCAATCATGCTGTCTGTCATACATCACCAGTCACACGAAACAGTCAGCGGTGTTCAAAAGAAAATCTCTGCAAGCAGTCTTAACTTTTGTATAGGTCTTACATTTCCTTAAGTCAGCTGGGAGTGGATAAAAAAAAGTATAAAACCAGATTGTCACTTAAATTGCAGCAGCTTTAATCATGGGTAGGTACGAGTTGGTCATTTTGAGTACGGACCAGTGGCAATTCCTCCATGTAGGACGTGAGGTCATCCTCATCTCAGCTGTAACTGTTTAAAGAAAAGAAAAAAAAAAGAATTGTTTTGCAAAATAATATTTGGCGCTACCATGCTCGTCCTCTCGATACGCTCTGTCTCGCTGTTACCACTTGTAAATAGTTCTACATTTCACCCCTAGATGGGTGAAGTGTGACCATCACGGCCCGGAGTAGAAAGCTGAGGAAGGAAGCTTTGCATCCTCAAAACACGTATTTATAGTCCTTGAGGGGGAAGGGGCAGGTTTGGGTTGTTTAATGGCGCTCTGAGTACGTATACTGAGATTCTCAAGTTTCGCTATTGGTTGAATTTAAACCAACACTACGGGCTTATTGGTTACGATTTCGCGCGGTCAGAATGGATAGTCTGTTTTCAGCGTGTGCACATCTTTGGAGTGGTATTCGATTGTATTGTGTAATGTGTTCGTAATAGTGCTGTGCGACTGAATCCTCCCTATATTAATCTGCTAAGGTCCCATTTCAGTTTTGTACCGAAAATAAGGTCCCATTAACACCAACCTACACATATGGGGTACCTACAGCTTCAGCATAACCCAATGTGTAGCGAAACGCACTCACTTACTCTTTAAATGCCTCACAATTAAATAAATACCTTAAAACATGTATATTTACAATGAAATATTGAAAGAATGCAACACGGTAACCATGGTAACAGAATCTCACAGGTCCATCTATTTCTGTAAGACGCAATGCAATTCCAATTATTACATTACTGTGAAAGTTTCTAGACGGTTATAAGGTTATCACTGAACCAAATTAAGCTGTAAAATTCATCAATACATATAGTATAATGCGCTTAAGGGGGTCAAGGGGCACTCTAGAATTTTTTCACGCGATTTTCACGTGTGAGTGTGGTACGAAAGGTCTTTTCACCCGACTATAAAGGGTCTCCGAAAACCACATTTAAAGGCCCTTAAATTAACAGTGTATGTGATATTCCCAGAAAAGTAACTTCGCTCTGATATACCTATGAAGGAATGACAAACCCCTAACCACTGCACCAGTAGCTGAATTGATAAAGTCTCATTATTCATACCAAGGATAAATCAGTCATAGCATTCATGATTGAGATTTTGCCAAGTGTACTCTTAACAACTAGAATATTCGCGGGCGAAGCCGCGACCGGTAATGATAGTAATTCATATTAGACAGTCTAATATCTCAATTTAGCCTAGGTATAATCTTAAGTTAATCAGTAGCCTATCATATTACGTCCTACACATTATAGAAATCTGGAGTCACCTCTGGTACGGACACCAACTCGTACCTTCCCATGATTAAGGCTGCTGCAATGTCAGCCGAAATATCGGGAAACAATCACCGATATACGACGCGGCCCCATCCTGTAAGCCTAGATGATAAACTAGACACCGGACGCGCAAGGCTACGATCTAAACTTGTAAACATTTGATTAACATCAGCCAATTACAGTATACTGCTCCATTTCGATAAAGCGGCATGTTATCGCTAAGCTCATATTACACATTCCTTTTTATCGTTTACAGGCATTCTTTTGTTCATAAAGGATTGGTTTTATGCTTCGTTTTATTGATTTATGCACTGAGGTTGGAATACCAGCGAGTCGCAGACCGGGATGATGTACAGAATTGAATGCCACCATGGAAAGAGGTTTAAGCGAGTTCGAAACCCTTAATTGTTACTCAAACCAATGCATTAAAATGACGGTTAATCCAACTTCTTTGATCCGCCGAGGGCTGATTCCCATGTTAGCTTTGGAGTTTTGACGCCATTCAGGATGTATATGTTAGATAGTGAAATCCGTCCTTTCATGAAAATCCCAGACACTTCACGAATAGCCGGCTATTAAGAGATAGTTGCACTAACTGACGCGTTTCTTTATGAAATGACGGGCCAATTTAGCCAGATGATTTTATATCATCAGCACTTCATGAAGATCCGGTGTTCGTTGAATCGACTGACGCAATGCAGTAGTACATTAACTTTTCTCTGTCACACACGAACTATTCCATGAAAGAAAATGCTTCTTTATTATGGTTTAAAATGAACTTACAACAATAGAACAAGAGAACTGCACTGACCGGCAAAGAAAACCGATCACTTGAAAAAATCAACATTACTTTCATTTAAATCATAAATATGAAGTAAGGATAATTGGTTTCCTGGATGTATTATCATTCTTCATGTCATTGTTTCACGATTCATTGACATGATGCTGTTTCCCGCGGAAAGATGTGCGCGCCACCATTTTCGATCAGAGCCACTGCCCTGGCGACATCTTCAGGCCTCAAGCGCATATGGCTGAGGATATGGCTGTATTGATATTTTCCTATGTCAACAATTGACAAAAGAAAAAAGAATAAATCATTGCATTGTTGACGATAGCGATGGCGCGTACATCTTTCCGATAGAAACAGCATCATGTCACAGAATCGCTATTGTTAAGTGTAACAATGACATGAAGAATGGTAATGCATCCAGGAAACCAATTAACCTTACTTCCATGCTATAACTACAGTATGTACTGTACTAGGCCTCTACCGTTCATATGTATGATTTGAATGAAAGTAATGTTGAATTTTTCAAGTGATCGTTTTCTTTTGCCGGTCAGCGTCTATTAAAATGTGCAGGCTAAACAAAGAAAAATTACAGAAATTGATAGCCTAATTGGCAACAAGAAACACCAGTCATTGAACGTTCACGGTGACTTCCATGCCGTACGTATATTGCCACTATTAATTCCTGGTTTGTCTCACGAGGACATTTCATGAAGTGACGTGCTGGACTTCCCGTCAGATAATATACAAAAGGAATTGCATTATGTGACGGCGAAATTTAGTCATTTCATGAAACCATGCGCCAAATAGTGAAACTACACGTTTTTACATCATCTGCCGGCTTTTCTTGAAGTGCCTAGGATTTTCATTTTCTCTGAAAATCTCTAGCTGGCACCATTAAAGTGTCCCCATTTCACCACCTTCAACTATCATATCGCTCAGTCCTTAGAGAACAGAATGTCACCCTCCATTCGCTATGACAACAGATTATCAATCTGGGTTCTACAATCGCTCTGCTCGACTCTGGAATGACCTGTCTCATGCAATAAAGACCTTCCTCGACAATTTTGCCGCAAAGTGAAGGCTCTAAAGGGACTAAACCCCATGTAAATTGAATTCATATGTATAATGTAACTTTGTGTGTGAGTGCGAGTTTGTGTGTGGGTGTATGTATGTATGTATGTATGTATGTATATACGTGTGTGTGCATGCATGTGTACGTGCGTGACCGTGTATATGTGTGTGTTTGTGTGTGCGTGCGAGTATCTTCACTTTTATTTAAGAATTGTATGATATAGACGTCGTGTAAAGCAGATTATGTGTTTATAGCAAAGTAAAGTTGTAAATTGTATTTATGTAACATATCACATTTGTATAGATTTAATGAATGGAGATGGAGACACTGCGGTGTATATGGGGCACGTTTTTTGGGTAAATGAATAATAATAATAATAATAATAATAGTAATAATAATAATAATAACGGATTTCACTATATGACTACGACATATACAATCCAAACAGGTTGGAAACCTATTACTATTCAGTTCATGGTGACGTAGGTTTCAGAACATTTACGTTATATGAGTCTATGCTGTTAAAATGGCCTTTGGGCAGCTTACTCTCAATTCTATAATGACAGATTTCAATTCTGTAATATAAAGCGCCAAGAAAACCTCTTGTTGTTATACAGCAGGGGAGAGTCCTATAGTATACCGACCAATACTGGTTCTCGTTTTTGGTAGTTGATTGCAGTAACGCAGAGATGTCATATGAAAGATGCTATATTCTTGTTTGTCCTACTTTGGGGGTTTCATTTCCGTTCAGTTTTGTGTGAGGTGGGAGATGCGAGATATGTACAACGTCGTTGTTTTGTTTGCATAGAAAAATGCAGCGGATCATATGTTTCTGAATACATTTTAAAGCACGTCTCTTAGCTACATTAAATAATGTATTAGCTTTGATCATTTTGAAGTGTAACATCTTACCAGTCGGTTGCTGGACATTTTTGTGGGAGCGATTTTGAAAAATGGGACGTAAGTGGATCGGACGGTGGTAACGATCCAGCTGGCAGTGGTGGATCGGACGGAAGTGTGTAAGATGCACTGCCAGCTGGATTGATCGTATCCAGCTGGCAGTGGTAAGAGGAAACAACGAGCGCGCAGTGTCGGAAATTGATACCATGACGTACTCTCGGCCATGTGGAATGTATGACATACGGATTACTTCAAGGTTTGGAGGATAAATTACAAATATCCATACAATAAATCATCTTCAAGTTGTCGTTCTTTGGTGTAAAAATATTCATTATATCATATTTGCTGAAAACAATTATGATTTATTAAGAGTGTGTTTTTCAATCTCTGGATAAAAGTGATGGGCATCCACTCCCCGAGTAACTTTGCTCATACCGATCGAGAGGTAAACGCTCATGCGAACTATGATGTCAACTGATTGAAACACATAGAGACCTGTTTATTTTATTTGTCTAGCTAGGAAAGGATTCCCGAGAGCAGAGCTCTGTTGCGGAGAACAGTACATTACCAGTAGGGGGATGGTAGGGATTCTGCTTCACTAGACACTCCTGTGCCCAACAAACCAACATGGCCGCCGCGCGAAGTTGAAATAATTAATATCTCTCAAACGCATGGTCCGATGTTGACAAATGAGGTGTCGTTGGACTCGGGCTAACGCCCTCTTTACAACGGACCATTCATTTCAACCCCTAAATAAAACCTACCCCTACTAGGGGGTGAAATTGTAATTTTTTAGTGAAAGTCTCCTTCCAAATGCGACATGTATAAGCTGCGCTGCTAAAATGAACTTAAACGTTGTTGCTCATATAGCGCATGCGTTTTTCTGGCTGTCGCTATGGATGAACATTTTTGTTTTTGTTTTTTACGCATGCGCACTTGGGATTTTTGTAAGAGGGCGAGCTCTTTGAAAAAAATTATTGATAAGAAGGGGTTTTGGTGGTGAGGAGAGAACCAGATAGTCGCCTATTTTCCTACGAAGTTTGCCGATATTTCTCGAACGCAAGGTCGGATTTGGACGTGTGACGTGTCAAATCGCTTGTCTCAAAGCCCTATACATGTTATTAATAGGTTAAAGTTTTGAGAATGAGGGAAACAGGCTTTTTGGGGGTAAAACCGTGATTTTAGACTTTTTCCGATATTTCACGAATGCATGGTCGGATTTGGTCCTATGACGTGTCAAATGGCTTGTCTCGAAACCCTCTTTATGTTGGTAATAGGTTAAATTTTTGAGAATGAGGGAAACGGAATGTTTTGGGGTAAAACCGTGATTTTAAACTTTTTGCTATATTTCGCGAACCAATTATGGTAGAGGCGTGTACGAGGGGTCCAAAGACTCGGGGTGACGTCCTCTTTGCTATGGACCACTCGTTATAATTTAAAAAAATAAAAATTGGAAACTCTATTTTGGGGCAAACACGTGTTTTTTGTGATTTTGTCGATATCTCACGAAGCAATAACGCTAGAGGCATGTACGATGGGTCCAAGGACTCGAGGTGATGTCCTCTTTGCTATGGACCGCTCGTTATAATTTAAAAAATTTTGGAAACGTGATTTTGGGGTAAACACGTGTTTTTTGTGATTTTTGCCGATATCTCACGAACCAATAACGCTAAAGACGTGTACGAGGTGTCCTAGGACACCGTGGTGGCAGGGGAGTGTGAAAGGCATGCACACACATTTGTGAAACCACATGTAGGCTAAACCAGTGACATCCTGTCTTGCTTCGTACGTGACAAAATGCAAGTCCATGTGAAATTTGATCTACCGCAGGTGTTCACCTTGGACGTTAGCTGTCCACGTGCATGATAACTGTTAACAAGTCACATCCTGTTTTGCTTCGTACGTGACAAAATGCAAGTTCAGGTGAAATTTGATCCGGCACAGGTGTTCGCCTGGGACGTTAGCTGTCCACGTGCACGATAAGAGAATGTTCAAAGCGTGGGAATCGCTGAATCAGTAAAAAGTATGATGCAACTTGTGGGAATGATGTCACAACCAATAGATAGGCAAGTGCTGCAAACAGCAGTGGTGGGAGGTGAAGGGAGGGAGAGGGGAGGGGGTGATGTATGAGAGAACACAGGAGGAAAGGGAAAGACAAACATGTATGAACATGCATGAAGCGCGGAGCGCTGTATACATAGAGCTATAGGTGGTGTACAACATGTGTGAATAAATAAAAAGTACACAGGTTCACACAACATGTAATTTATTGATCCAAGAATTAAACGTAGAGTTAAACCCTAACCATTTGACGTAGAGTTTATTTCCTTTTTGTTTCAACACTTTTTCCACAAGATAATGCTGAGGAAATGCTGTTTTCTGAAGTTCATGTAGATAAAATCTATCTTTTATGGGTTGATGGTTGGGGTCCTCGAGTAAATAGGTGACTGGACTGTCCAAGTAGACTCGACGAATTCGAAATAGTTCAGTCCCCCACTGAGGCGTGTAGCCCTTATTGAAGGCAGACTTAAATTTGCTCACACGAACAAAATCCCCAATGTTCAGTCGGTGACGTTTAGGATCGGCTGTTTTTATGGGGTTAAACAGTTTATCCAATCGCTGAATATTTTTAGTCACGAGGCGTGGCTTGGTCCCAATCGTTCTATGTTTGGTGTCATTGTAACGTGACACTAGCTCACGTAACATGTCCAACCAGCGATACGTGCCCTGAACGGTAAACGCTTTCCACATATGGGTTTTCAATGTTCGGTTGAACCGCTCGACCACACTGGCTTTGAGATTGCTATAGGTGGTATAATGGTGAATATCCTTAGATTTGAGAAAACTGGAGAAATCCTTGTTGAAAAATTCAAAATCACCTTGAGTCGTGGATAATGACGCCTAGCTGGGCGATGCAACTCGTGAGCAATACCCATTTTAATGGGTGAGGGCTTAAACAATAATTTTGGCATTTCGAAGTTCTTGTTCAATTTCTTGAATTTCCCAATCGTGACCGGTATGGCCAGCTTGACGTGAGGCATGCAACAACTGTAGCCGCTGGACGAGCTTATTGGGATTGTGCCAGTAGGTAACATCCACAAGGGGTTTTAATGGTTTAAATGTCACTCCCGAAGCGGACGCTTTACGACGAGTACTTTGACTAGTGGGAAACATTTTTGCAATGATGGTTTTATATTTTTGAGATATATTGGCATTCACTTGTTGCGTGGGATCATACTGTCTTTTGTGGGCATGGGTATTCAATAAAATGGATTTATATTTGTCAAGATCCTCTGACGTATAATCATGGGAAGAGGGGGTCCGAGAAAAGAGCAGCTTTAACAGTCCTGGCGTTAATTTATAGTTGATGTTTTTAATGACAGCTTTAGTACGAGCAAATTTATTGGATGAATCGCCAATTTTAAAACTATCATCCTCATAGCGAACACCATACGTGGTATCTGTGTTTCCAATAAATAGATCGGTGAAATAGGGTTCCAATGTTGATCCATAATATTTTATTAAAATGGTTTTCAGTTGAGCTTTATGTTGAGGGGTGGCCAAGAGTTGTGAAAACGGAGACGCTCTGGAAGGGCAAGGTGTTTCGACCATGGCCAAGGATTTCTTTTTTCTCAAAAACTCTGCAAGGGGTGCGGCCTTTTTTTGAGGCGTAAACACTTGTTCCTCCTCATCCTCAACTTCACTAACACTAGTCAAATCTTCCTGTTCCTCTTCCTCTTCCTCAGGGTCCTCGTGCAGCGTCTGCGTGGCTTGTGAAACGGTGGGTAGAGTTTCAGATGGCTTGAAAGAGGGTTTCAACATGGCTTTTAGCGGAGGTGCTAAATGTTGTTGAATAAACAAAGCATGATTGGCACGTGATTGTTTCAATTGACGAAACTTTTGGCGAATAGTATTTTTTGTTCTAATAATATGCTTTTTTAATTGACTCTCTGCTAACGCCATGGTGTCTTGGCAAATGACTTGCCGGGGAATGAGACAAGGCCTTAAATAGCAATAAAATGATCAAACCCTAAGCGATACCGTCCTTGGTTGAGTTCACTTTGTTTGTCAATCACTAAACAGGCATGACGTTGAGTGTTCCAGCACTTGGCACACAATTCTGTAAACATTTGAAAGGTCATATCCGGATTCACATGTTCATTATAAATGTGACGACTGTTCCTCTCGTCCTGACGAAATAAAACAATGACATTGGCATTGTCACGAATCAACTGTTTGGACATTTTAGAATACGTTTGCCCAAGATAGAAGCAATCGATATGTTTGTGGCGACCCATGCTGAAATAGCTTTGAATGATGCCTTGACGTTCAGTGGATACATCATCGAAAATCATGAGTGAATCAGGCTTTACCTCATCCGGTGAAATCACATTTTCTTGCATGGAAAATGTAAAATAACCCATATTCTCTTTTTGTAATCCAGACATGACTTGATCCAGAAACACGTAGAGGGGTTGGTAGAGAGATTTTGCAAAAATATAAATATTTTGAAAACGCAGACCATTGGGCGCTGTAATGAGCGTTAGCAAAAGATTAGTCTTTCCACAGCCGGAAGGCCCCACAATGATGCAGCGAATGGAAGATGGAAACAGTGAACCATGGCGTTGTTCACGTGATGTGGGACAGAGATGGGAAACCATGTCCCCCACGCGGAATGACTCTTGCTGCTTAATAATCTTCATGTCAACTAAGGCTTAGACAGGCTAGCCGGCTGTCTATATACAGGACACCGAACCTTGTCATAGAAACAGTAGACTGCTACTACAGGTTGACGATGGATGTCTTTGGACGTGCGTTGATGGCCAAAGGTAGGCCTGTCCCCATACATGATCCTAAACAAGAAACAGATCCTGCTAATAAACACTATGTGGATAGGTCAGTAGTGCCACGCACAAAACAGGGAGATTATGACTTTAAGGGAAAGCGGTTAACCCATGTAAAACATCCTCAAGTGTCTACAGACGTTACTACGAAAAAGTATGTGGATAACAAAGTGTATGAGTTTTATGACAAAGTGCCCCAGCTTATGGTGAATGGCTATAGCGCTAATCACCATCGGATTATTCACGTGGAAGACCCACAAGACGAAGACGATGTTTGTACCAAGCGTTACGTGACCCATGAAATGAAAAGGCTTTATAAATTTATCCCATCTGTGTTTTTAGTGTATCTGACAAATGAAAAACCTGTGAATGACAGAAACCATTTACCGCTAGTCCATGATCAGCACTTGACCTATGTGCTTGCTTCGGGTTGAAGCCACTATCGATTACACTATGATGGAACCATTCACATCAAATATGCCATACCTGATGACAACCATTTACAAATAAAGATAAATGGTCATAGGATGTTGGTCCATGACCATGAAATGGTCAATGCAGGTGACGAATTATCTCTTCATCTCATGTTGACATGGGATGAAAAGCAAGCGGGAAAAACCATAAACGATTTCCCACTTTATGTGGAATTGGAATATACAGCCATGAAATAACCATCTGACGTTAGTTGTGATTTAAACTTTCGTGTGAAAGGTTGTTGGTCATTATCATCATGGTGAAACAAAGGTATGCAGTGAGAAAGACTAAAAAAAGGACGTTGTCCTTGGCAAAGCCTGGGCTTACAACATTCGAGGACAAGCCCTTGCGAAAGAAAAAAAGAAAAAATAATGTATTGACCATAAGGAAAGCCCTTCGAGCAGCACAGAGACATGTTATTCCAAAACGTCGGCGACAGGTTTCATACCAAGGGCGAGTGATTCCCGTCCCAAAACGAGCTGGATTTTTACCTGCATTATTTGCTGGTTTGGCTGCTCTGGGTTCACTTTTGGGCGGTGCCAGTGCAGTGGCGAAAACCATTAAAGCCGCGCAGCAGGGCAAGCAACAACTCAAAGAAAGTCAGCGACACAATGAAACGATGGAAGCGATTGCCATGGGGGCTAGAAATGCCAATTTAAAGCCAGCCTTTTATCAACAAGGATTTGGGATTTCGCCATTTCGAAATATTAAAAAAAAAAAAAATAACCTCAGCCATAGCGAGACATGCCCTGACGCATCAACAAGTGGAAAGCTATGCTAAACAACTAAAGCTTTCTCATTTTCGAGGTGTGTTTATGCGAAACCAATTACCCCCACGACCCTGGAAACAGGAATGTGCTGTTGTCAATTTGGATGATCACCGAGGACCAGGAACGCATTATGTAGCTTATGTCAAAGAGGGATCCACGGTATGGTACTTTGACAGTTTTGGGAATTTGCCCCCGCCCATGGAACTAGTGACCTATTTTGGAAACAGGATCAAGATATATTATAATGTGAAACGTGAGCAAACGTTTAACAGCCAACAGTGTGGACGTTTGTGTTTAATTTTTGTATATAAGACGCAGCATAAGCAAAAACGCCACCAGTATGTCGGCAGAAAGTAAAACGTTTACAGTGCATGGACGTGGACCTGAAGTCAGCCTAGACTTTTACCCGCCTATCGAATTGAGTGAAAAACCCTATGGTTTAGGACTTGTTTCTCTTGAAACGTACAATCGAATATACAACATACGTGAAAATGTGAACAACAAGTTTTACTATGATGATTCTGTGCTCACCCTGAACTCTGGTGGATACACGATCGATGATATTTATGAACACATTTATGTGGTGTTGATCAATCAGTATGGTTTAAAGTCATTTCTCGATGGAACGCACAAGTTTGAACTTGTAGGCAATACTAACACTCATTGCTGCAGTATTTTCTCTACCTTCAACATTGACTTTAAAACACACCCCGATTCCATTGGCCCATTACTAGGATTTAAACCACGTGTGTTGGAGCCCAACAAAAAACATGAATCGGACCATGAAGTGAAATTCATTGAGGACCATCATGTGTCGGTGACGTGTAATATTATTAGCCAAGTGTACACCAATCAAGAACCATCGCATTCGCTTTATGACTTTATTGTGACATCGCCCAATGGGTATATTATTCGTGAAAACCCTCCAGTGGTGCATTTTCATGCTGTGGCTGTTGATAGTATTAGTAATATAACATTAAGACTGATCAATAGAGATCAACAACTCATTGATCTAGATTCCACCACACCAGTGACTTACAAGTTGGTGCTAAAGCCACTATGAAATTTGTGTATAAAGCAACAACACCGTCTAGGAATAGTGTTAGTTGTTTACCACGTGAATACACGTTAACATCTCAAGGCAAGCAGATTTTACAGCATTTGGGTTACCACGTCAACCCTCATAATGAATTCTATCCTAGAGATAGCGAACCGCATCGAGGAGCAACCAGGAGTGGTAAGAATTGATCTCCATTCCTATCAAGCCCAAACACCTGGACTCAATAACAATGATGAAATTCAATTTGTTATCAACAACCAAGATATTTACACCCTACCGCATGAAAGTGTTATTCAGATTGAAGGTCGGCTCACCAAAGCCGATGGCTCTACACCCACCACATCCAAGTTGGCCAACCATGGTTTGGCCTTTCTGTTTTCTGAAGTGCGGTATGTCATTAACGATATCGTGGTGGATAGCACTCGAAATGTGGGCATTTCCAGTGTCATGAAACTATACCCCTCTTATAGTGAGGAAGAAGGTAAAACACTTTGCATGGCAGGTTGGTGTCCTGACTCGACCAATGACTGGATGGTACACACCGATGGGACCTTTACTGGATATTTACCTCTTAAACTGATTCTAGGCTTTGCTGAAGATCACCAACGCATTGTGGTTAACGCAAGGCAAGTGCTTTACCTAGTGAGAGACAGGAGTGATAATAATGCACTCAAGGGAGCCGACAATGCCCCCATCGATTCAAAAATTCAACTACAATGCTTGCTATGGAAAGTGCCTCATGTGACCCTTGAAGATAGCAAAAAACTGGACATACTCAAAATGGTAAAGAGAGATATGCCTCTACCCATGGAATTTAGAAGCTGGGCACTCCATGAGTATCCGCTATTGCCCACCACCAACACACATAGTTGGTCTGTAAAAACAGCTCGCTATACAGAGAGACCTCTCTACCTGATCGTGGGTTTTCAAACGAATCGCAAGTATCAACAAACCAAAGATGCCACGCAATTTGATCACCTGCAATTGAGAAATGCACGTCTTTTCCTCAACGGAGCTGTGTTTCCCTATGAAGGACTGGATTTGGATTTTTCAAAAAATAAGTTTGGCCCTCTGTACGACTTGTTTTCTAAATTTCGATGGTCGTATTATCAAAAAAAGAACGGCCCCATGCTACTACCCCAAGCGTTTAAGGCAAGAGCACCACTGATTGTCTTTGACTGTTCTTACCTGGAAGAGTCTGTCAAGCCATCCAATATCGACATTCGACTAGATTTTGAAACGCATGACAATGTACCAGCCAATACGACGGCCTACTGTTTGATTATTCACCACAAACAAGTCAACTATTATCCACTGTCCAACCAAGTGACGAGTGTATAAATAACAGGTCAACCCACGTCAAGCCACTCAGTCATGTCTTGCTTTAAAGCCTCAAGAGACGTTACATCCATGAATGTAAACTCTGAGGAACAACGTTTCAAGACTTTTGCCACATGGCCAGTGCCTTTCATAAACCCTCAAGCCTTGGCGGCCGCTGGATTCTACTATTTAAAAACAAGAGATGAAGTGAAATGTGCCTTTTGTCCCATCATTATAGACCAATGGCAGGAGGGCGATGAACCCATGCAGGAACATCAGCGCTGGTCACCCACCTGCCCCTACCTGTGTAGAATGAAAGTGGGAAATATACCCTGTCATTCAAGCTATCCCTCACTTGTGTCTCTGGGTGATGAAAAAAAAACAAGTTACGATACATGTGGGCGGTATGGTATCCATGGTGCTTCGGTGAGCAGCTCACCATCAAAAACGCCTAGTTTAGAGACATTGGGACATCATCAGTGTTATGGACGTTACAAACACAAGAGACTATATTGTTGTATCAGTTGCTATCGTCCTTATCCTAAAATGAGAAAAGCCTGTAAGACGTGTTATGATAATAAAATGATGTAATTCTTAAATTCCAATTTTTGCATGTCCCCACTGTCCTACCCTAACCTTGTTTTTTGAAACTAGCATGGCAGGTAAGTCTATGTCATGATCACACCTGATCGTCAGTCAGTCGTCAGTTGAACTTGGTCCAGGCAAGCGTCAACATGTTGCGCACACTCATTGTGGATTGCCAAGGGTTTAAAATTGGTGACAACAAATTTATATTTAAACAAGTGGCCATGATCGATTGTACCACGTTTTGGATATCACAAGCTACGCATTTGCTATTTAAACCACCCCATGCTTTTGATTTGTTGTGTGAAAAAGACCGTAAACAAACCCAGTGGATTGAAAATCATAGGCAACTAGACTGGAATCAGGGAACCATTTCCTATAAATATTTGGATGTGGTCATGAAAGCACACTTGTCCTCGGCCAATGTGGTATTTGTGAAAGGTAATGAAAAACGTCAATGGTTGCAACCATTTTTGGCGTCTTACTGTCAATGTATCGACCTCATGGAGTTGGGCTGCCCCTCCCTGCAAACGCTCATGGATACTTGTTCCTGTGGCAACATTACCCATACAGCCCTATCACATGCGTGGCATCTCTTTCATTGGTTAACCACCCATGCCTGCTGGGAGTTGTTGAACAAAATTATAACTCAAGATTTACCTGTGAATGACGTCAGTGAGATTTCTACAAGCGACGTGTAAACATCTACAGCATGTGATACCATGGAGAAAGGCAATGCTACGGACAAAGCCACCGGCAAGTTCTTTGTGTGCAAAAAGAAACTAGACAGTTTTACCAAAGAGGAACTCTTGGCGCTGCCCAAGTCGTTCATTTATTATGTGGCCGCCAACGCGGTCAAAGAAATCTGGCAACATGTACCAAAATCATGGACTCAAGACCCTGTGTTGAGTGAATTGCAACCCTGTACGGATTACGATCACCATAAGCAAGTGGCCATGGCAAAAATACCGTCTATGCGTCAGTGTGCGACTTGCCAGCTAGTGAAACTGTATCACGGTCATAAAAGTCCATGTAAAGACTTTGTTGAATCATTCCACGGGTGTCATGGCGAGAAAAAGCAACAACAACAACAACAAACACAAACATCGTCCACAGAGGAGGAGGAAGACCAAACCTTTTTACCATCGATGGAAAAGGATATGCCAGACCTGTACTGGCAATGGCGTCATTGACAAAGTGATTCAATACTTACCTTTCGAAATCCATCTTCCAGGTTATCGTTTTTGTGGCCCTGGAACTCGTCTCGAAAAACGTTTACAACGTGGTGATGTACCCATTAATCTTTTGGATCAAGCATGCAAGGAACATGACCTTTCTTATCGCCATAGTCATCCTGGTTTAAGACATGTGGCAGATAAATTGTTATTAAAGAAAGCTAAACAACGTTTCACATCCAATGATGCCTCAGTGGGTGAAAGAATGGCAGCCCTGATTGTCATGAGTGCTATGAAAGGAAAGTTGATGATGCATGGACATAAACATTGAGGAGTGAGGAATTGGGATTTGTTTGTATTCTATTTTTCTTTTGTCAATTCACTATGACTATGAAATAAAAACAAAAGTTTTCCAGAGCACGATGTTTTGTTATTTTTAATTTTAAGAAATCGTGATGTTGATGGCTGATTTTTTCATTTTACACATTTCACACATGATGAATTCCACACACTGTCATTTATCATTTTGCAATTTACAGTTTTTGAAAACGTTCGTTTCAAGTTTAACGTTTTTGATGATATGGATTTTT
Organism: Meconema thalassinum; assembly: GCA_946902985.2. Lineage (NCBI taxonomy): Eukaryota > Metazoa > Arthropoda > Insecta > Orthoptera > Tettigoniidae > Meconema > Meconema thalassinum. The sequence goes on along the minus strand of OX336393.1, from coordinate 515,381,758 downwards.
CCATTTTGCTGATGACACATTTTAAACAATGTCCGTTTGAAGTTTTTGAATTTTCAAATTTCACACATGGCCATTTCCAGTTTTTAAAAATGTCCGTTTTAAGTTTTGCTGTTTTGGTGATATGGAAACATGGAATTTTCATTTTGCTGTTTTCATATTTTTTCCATTTGGTGTATGTCGAAAGTTGAGATTTGACAATGATGTTGATGCGAGTGCTTGACCTTGATAATACTGCAATGTGTTAATGTGTGTTTGGAGAAACGTCGAGGTCTACGACTACTGCAGGTAAGACTGTTTTTACAAAAATAATGTCTTTTGACTGCCACATTTCAATGAAAAAACGAAACTATTTAAAACAAAATGAGTATATAAGTGACCATTTACCCCCTCCCCACCCACCCACCCTACCTCACCGTGTTTGCTCTGGTCAACCATATACATAAGCTTTCTCTCTCCACTCATACATTCACACCTGTCTTTGGGAACAAACACAACCACTTTATTTATTCCCAAAAGCACATTCTCGACATGCTCACTCATCCCAAAAGAACTTTTTAGTTTATCATTTACATTACGAAAAATAATTAAATACTAGTTATTAAAGTTACTAAAAATCTTACTTATTTCATATTTACAAAAAAATCAATTTTGTACAGCATTACAAGAATCACACTATTTACCAATCAAAAAATTAAAAAAAAAAAGGTTGCACACAACTTTTTTAAAGAGCAAAAGGTCCAAGTGGATTGCCACTATTTACAAAATCTACTATTTACAATGACAGAAACCAATATTTACAAAATACTAAATCTACAAGTTACATAAAGCTATGTCCCATAAACGATTAAACAGTGAAATCACACCTCCTCCTCCTTGAGATCATAACCCCAGGGTAGGCTGGTGAGCAGGTCATCAGCCCACACACGTTTGTTATCCATGGAAGCTAGGGTGCGTTTTCTCTGTTCCACAAGATACAAATGATGGTTGCTTGATTGTATCCTGCACTGTGTATGAGACATAGCTTTGCCAGTGCGTAAAACCGCTAGATATTCATTAACACGTAGCGATTTTACCACTGCCCTACCTACACCTTTTGCTCTCTTGGCTTCCTTACAGTCGAGTGTGCGGTAAGCATACATTTTTGAAGCCAAACCTACGAATTCCGTCATAATGGAATCACCGCATTCATCTTTTAAAACGCCCATTTCCTTCTTGTTTTTTAGGGGCAGCTGAAACACGTTGTCAGCGCTATAGCAAGAGGTGTCGAACCAGTCACTATGTTGCCTCATGACGTCATAGGGGTTGCAGTGGCAAATGTTGTAAATGAATGAGTCCGTGTCCATATACAAAAGAGAGACGTTCTCAAAATGGCGTTTGGCAAACTCATAGTGGAATCGATACATGAGCGATTTAGAAAAGTCTAAAATGACTTGACCCAAGTAAATGGGTTTATCCATGGTCACGCTGGTCTTACTCATTTCAATAGTAGCCAAATCCTCATCGATAATTTTGATCGATTTGAAATTTGGCTTGGCAATGTACCGCCGGGCACCCCACTGCCCCTCCCAGACATTCACCAATTTAATGTCACGGTATTTGCGGACATTCTCCATAGACTTGCCATAAATGCAGTTGTTCATTAATTTAAAAAAATTAATTTCAAACTGCTGTGTTGCCATTTGTCGGTGCTCTGTGTTGAGTCGCATGTATGGCTCAAGCCATGCTTTTTGAGCAAAAGAAATACCCCTGTGGACTTTCTTCAACACCAAGCCTTGGGCGAGGCATTGCACTAACATTTGGATATGTAGCACATACCGATTTTTGTTGTAAAGTGTGCCCATGAGTTTTTCAATTTTCACTTTACTGTCAGGGGGAACCATTTGCTCAAGGCAGAATGGGAAATCGGCATGTTCATCATACAAGGATGATGGATATTCAATATCCACTTCTAGCACATATCCACGGCCTGTTTCTTGGCTAGCCATGTTCACATCAAATTCTGACACTTGTTTGTCTGTCAGCCAAGCAAACTTCCCATAGGGCAAAGGCTGACTCATGGCGTAACCGTACAAATTATTCACGTCATAGTACATTAAGTACGATTCTGGTTTGTCTGGTGAATAATCAGGCATGTAGACATTGTTCGCTTTGGCATGGCGCTGGTTAAGTGACACAAAACCGCCACGAATGCCCTTTTCAAAAAATAGAACCATGTCTACATCAGTGAGTAAATCCAATTCCACTTGAGTGTATTTCAATGCGGCATCGAACGAGAGCCCAGGACTCGTATAATAGTGAGCCGGGTCAAGACCGTAAATGTGTTGACACAACTCACGGAATTTTTCAAACACATCAGTGAGCAGCAATACATCCAGTTTTAGGTAATGTAAAGCATATTCACTTAGCGTCTTCATGCCAAACACTCGCCAAACTTGACATGCATGTGCATAGTCTTCATCGGAAACGGTACTGCGTGTTAGTTTCGAGTAAAATTTCTCTTGTGGTGGGAGTTTTTTTTGCTTTAACACGTCCCAGCTATTGTAGAAATCATACGGGAATATACCTTTCCGAATGCACAATTGAAATTGCTCAGGATCATTAAAATGCATTCTAGTATTTTTTAATTCCTCCTCATTCAAGCCATTCACAAGGCTGTCTAGCGAGGATGCCATAAACTTAAAGGAATCCAAAAATCGAATGCTAAAGTCGCTCAACCTCCATGTCAGGGCTGTAAAACGCTCATGGTTTTGGGGAATAATGGTAAACGAGCCCTTGTTGACATGACCCAATTCACGAATCAAAAACTGAATGTCATAATTTGCCAGACACTGATGAAGCGAGGAGCTGGAAAGTTCAAGTTGCATTTGCTGTGCGCAGCTCCCCGAAACTCCCCTGTAAAATGTGAGTGGTCTCTGACTTTTTCCTCTCCACTTAAAATAGGCTTTTCGCAAATATGGCATGTCGTGGCATGCTCATACTGCTGCTGTTGTTCTGGAGATAGGCTCATGGGTACTGGGTGGTCCAGTATTTCCTGTACATTATGAGCCAACTTGACAAGTTCATCCAAGAACCATTTGGCACAATCTGGCCCCTCGCGGTATTTGTAAACGGATTGTGTGGGGTCATAGGCACACATCACATTAAATCCTATGGCAAAAGGTTCATGTTTTTGAATGGGTGTGGTTGAGCTCATAGAGGGATCTGGTTCACATCCCGCCATGGGTGTAGTGAGAGCTTCGAAATCTGCATACACCACATAGGGGACAGTGTCACGCTTATGAATGTCCTTAAACTTTAACACAGCCTTGTCCCCTTGTGGCAATATCAATCTCACCGCTTCCTGAGTAACGCAATCTACCCTATGACGTTCCAAAAGCGTAGGGGTTTTAAAATATTGCAAGCATCGATCACAAATATGCTTTTTACATTTATATTTAGACACTTGTCTGCTTAGCAATCTACTCAAGCTTTTAATGAGGCAATAGTGATTCACCTCTCCCTCAGACAGATATAAAAGATGAATGTGGTGACGTTTTGGATCTTTGGAGGCATAAAGAGGACCCACAATCTCATTACCATTAAGGCCATACACCATGAACGAAAAGTCCTGGTTGTCTTGTTCAAACCTATGGATCTCGGTTAAGTCCATAGGGAACGATACTCGAGTTAAATTTAAAGTTTGTTTCAATTCATCAAACTTGGCCTTGTACTTTCCTGGTCGAGAACCATTACGGTCTTGTGCTGGCTGCAAATACGCGGCCACAGACCACAGGAAGCAATCATTGTCATAATTCTTAATATTCACCACAGCCTTTTTCAATGCTATTGCTGGTGGTGTTTTAATATAGCTAGACCCAGCATTCAACGGGTTGAATTGACAAATGTTGATTTGCAAATGATGAATTTTGTCTAAGGCTAGACCACTCGGTCCTTGTTGCAGTTTATCAAATTTTGATAGCAAGGCATTCACCACGTGGGTCTCATACCACTGTTCCAAATTATGGGCTATGAATAGCTCTTGCATTTTACTGCAAATATAAAATGTCTCTTTATGCTCCACGTCCTTCTTTTTATATATGAAATCGCACACCAGTTCTGTATTCACCTTTAAAGCCGTATGCAACCTTTGTGCTGTACAAATTTCAATTTTAAAAATTTCAAAACAAGATTGTAAAAATTCTTTGGGAATCAAACTTTTTCTAACATTGACCACGCGGCCAGAGCACACGCGCGATTTAAAACAACTGTTTATGGGTTCCCAAGTTAACGTATCGGTAGCAGTAGCAAATGAAATTATTTTAGAAAGAACACTCTCACCTGAGTTTTCACCTGTAGACTGCTTGACAATGGTTCCACTCTAAAGCCACTTGGTTTTCAACTGTATTTGCTATAGCAGTGAACCCTTTTTTTTCTTCAAATATCTAAAAAGAAATAAAATAAACCACCATAAGTATGTCCATTCCATATAGTTTATGCATTTCATTAACAAAACAAAATCAAACAGGTTATATATTAAAAAGAAACAAATCTCACCTTGACGTGTAATGCTTTGCTATATTCCCGTCTCGTGGGCTAGTATGGAAATGGTTTTCTTTTCTGTCTTTCTCTCTTTCTTTAATATCGTTCCCACAGACACACGACAGGTAGGCTATACACGTTATCTGCAAACAAATAAATAAATAAAATCATTAATTACCTAATCCATAAATAATTGCATGTATTTATATAAAAATCAATAAATATATAAATGAATAAATATATACCTACCCCACAACAAGGTTAAGTATTTTCCACCAACACCAAAACTGATAAACGCAGTGTGTTCAAAGGTAGTCACCTAAGTGAGCGTGGAAATGATAACGACATGTCTTTATATATGCTACGTTGCATGTATAATCTTTTTTTTTCCCACGCTTTGACCATTCTGTTATCAGGCACGTGGACAGCTAACGTCCCAGGCGAACACCTGTGGCGAATCAAATTTCACATGAACTTGCATTTTGTCACGTACGAAGCAAAACAGGATGTAACTTGTTAACAGTTATCGCGCACGTGGACAGATAACACCCAAGCGAACACCTGCGGTAGATCAAATTTCACCTGAACTTGCATTTTGTCACGTACGAAGCAAAACAGTATGTCACTGGTTTAGCGTACATGCCATCTCACACGTGTGTGCATGCCTTTCACACTCCCCTGCCACCACGATGGTCAGATTATTTCACCTTCAAGCGTCTTGGTCATTTTTTCCATTGCACTTGTTGTCAAGTCAGATCAATGCCTTCCAATAAGCTCAAATGACCTTCACCTACTCGGCAAGTTTGTTTTCTCTACTCGCTTCGACCAACATAGAATCAAGTTCTCATCACAGTTTACAAGTCAAAGGTAAAATATCAGAAAAACGCACCCTCGCTCTGTCATACACCGACCCGCCGAAATAGCGATTGATCTATTAAGCATGGTCCTTGTGGTTAGCGACAGGTTCGTTGAAAAACACACACCCAGCCGTATCGTCTCTCTCAACCGCCACGCTATATAAACATTATAAACAGGTAAAGAAAAAGAAAACGTTTTTTCAACATGTATGGCGTTAGACCCATGTGAATTATTTTTTGAAAAAAATATCTACCACATTTGAAAGGGGGTGTTAGCCCGAGTTCTAGGACACCTCGTACATGTCTCTAGCGTTATTGGTTCGTGAGATATCGGCAAAAATCACAAAAAACACGTGTTTACCCCAAAATCGCGTTTCCAAATTTTTTTAAAATTACAACGAGTAGTTCATAGCAAAGAGGACGTCTGTCCGAATCCTTGGACCCATCGTACATGCCTCTAGCGTTATTGCTTCGTGAGATATCGACAAAATCACAAAAAACACGTGTTTGCCCCAAAATAGAGTTTCCAATTTTTATTTTTTTTAAATTATAACGAGTGGTCCATAGCAAAGAGGACGTCACCCCGAGTCTTTGGACCCCTCGTACACGCCTCTACCATAATTGGTTCGCGAAATATAGCAAAAAGTTTAAAATCACGGTTTTACCCCAAAACATTCCGTTTCCCTCATTCTCAAAAATTTAACCTATTACCAACATAAAGAGGGTTTCGAGACAAGCCATTTGACACGTCATAGGACCAAATCCGACCATGCATTCGTGAAATATCGGAAAAAGTCTAAAATCACGGTTTTACCCCCAAAAAGCCTGTTTCCCTCATTCTCAAAACTTTAACCTATTAATAACATGTATAGGGCTTTGAGACAAGCGATTTGACACGTCACACGTCCAAATCCGACCTTGCGTTCGAGAAATATCGGCAAACTTCGTAGGAAAATAGGCGACTATCTGGTTCTCTCCTCACCACCAAAACCCCTTCTTATCAATAATTTTTTTCAAAGAGCTCGCCCTCTTACAAAAATCCCAAGTGCGCATGCGTAAAAAACAAAAACAAAAATGTTCATCCATAGCGACAGCCAGAAAAACGCATGCGCTATATGACCAACAACGTTTAAGTTCATTTTAGCAGCGCAGCTTATACATGTCGCATTTGGAAGGAAACTTTCACTAAAAAATTACAATTTCACCCCCTAGTAGGGGTAGGTTTTATTTAGGGGTTGAAATGAGTGGTCCGTTGTAAAGAGGGCGTTAGCCCGAGTCCAACGACACCTCAATTGTCAACATCGGACCATGCGTTTGAGAGATATTAATTATTTCAACTTCGCGCGGCGGCCATGTTGGTTTGTTGGGCACAGGAGTGTCTAGTGAAGCAGAAGCCCTACCATCCCCCTACTATTACCGGTACACAGATGACAGGCTAGCTCCACAAAGGCCAATTTATAATACATTTAGAATAGGCTATACAAATATGCAATTGAAGGGATGCTTTTGGCACACTGTACTTTCACTTATAATGCAATACGGAGCGTAAATTAACATTTTAAGAATGTCCAAGCTGTGTGGTATACGAGTAGGATAACATGTCAGATGACTTCACATGCATTTCATCTCAATTTCATAGTAGGATAACACGTCAGATGTTGCACATCATATGCGACTACTGTAAGGCTCGGATGTTTTTATTTTATTTTATCGGATGTTGATGCGTTCATAGAGTAAAGGAAGGTAGTTAGTGAGGACAATTTCTAGGTCATATTCCCGTCGTCGAATAAAGGAAAGACATTTCACCATGAAGGAAAAATGGAGGCCAGCCTACTTTTAATGTAGCTAATAATGGTTATTAGTCCAAGCAACGGTAATACCAATTCAACATCATAAAGATACTTCGAGTACGAAGGGAAAAAGAAGAGAAATCGCCACTGCCACTTAATATGAAGCCAACGCTAGATTAACAGGATAATGTTATTTAAATGTAAATCTCATACGACATACCGTACACCACGCCGTAAGCAATAATACCCGTGTAAAAGAAGAAGCAACTTTCACACGTACTACCAAGTTTGTGTAGGTAAGGAAGCAACCGAGGTCACCGATTATGCTAATTGCTTAACGCCCATTACCAACCTAACTTGCCTGCTTGTATGATAATGAGCGAAGAGAAGTCTCCTCCTATGGGCTCCATTACTGAGGAACATTCCAGAATACTCTTTAGTGAAGAAGTTTTTCTCAGAAAGTAGGCGTGCCATAGCATTTGGTGTCTTGAATAAGAATAAGAATAGGAATATTTTTTTCACCATTGATCATTTAGGCCTACATGAAATAGGTTTCGTCATTGGTGGTACAGTATTATTATTAGTATCCTCTATATACAGCTATTAAAATAGTACATTATGCAACGAGCCTATAATGGCAATAATTAAGACACGAGTATGTTTATAAAACGAGCTTATGCGAGTTTTATGATTTCCATACGAGTGTCTTAATTACCATTATAGGCGAGTTGCATACGACTGTTTATGTTCAACGATAATTATTATAACTATTTTATGTTCGAACATAAATATTCATACTGTAAATATCTGTCGAGATTTCGCCAGTTTTATGTACTGAACAGAGCGCATGAGACGCAGAGAATGCCTTGTATTTGACCATGGCCTCCTCGATTACCCTACTATGACACTAGGCCAGGCAGTGAAATTTAAATTAGAAGGCCGTGGAACTCGGCGTATCTAATTATCTGATTGGTCAAACAACTGTTTCTTGAGCTCTGATTGGTGGGAGAAACTGTTTCATAATGGAAAATAGTGAAATAATAAGCCTCATTATAGTACAGTTTTCTGACATATAATAGTCAGGGTCGAACATAAACAAACTTATTATATAATAGGCTAAGGTGTATGTTTCACGAAACTCAAGCTCCTAAACCAGAGGGAGTTAGAAGGTGTGGTTTGTACCAAAATCTTCCAAACCGTCTCAATAGTACAGGAAAAATCTTGCATTTCTAGAAAAGTCAACGGAAATATATGTATTTGTTTATAAAGTGCTTTAAAACAAATAAACAAGACGATAGGCCCTGCCAGACCTGTGTCGCGTACAGCCCGCATAGCACTAGAGCCGGGTGGGTAGTCTGTACACATGGGGCGAGTTGTCGCACGGGTCCGCTAGTATTAACAATTTTTATATCCAAGAATTCTTTTACGGTGTGATTAAGTACAGGACACACTGATCAATTATAATCACACTGGTAATAATTGAACCACGTCATATAACCATCAACGCAATACTGAACGCGAAGCAAAACACGTCAAGAGCGTGACCATGTCTACACAGCTGTGTCTCCATGCGCGTAGTGGAAAATCACGAGCGGCGGTCCTGGGTTTATTGGCGCCTTTCTATGATAGCGGATGACGGCAACAAGCGCCGAGGACGCGGAGAGGCAAAACACCGCGCAGCCGGTTCGTACTCTTTTAGCTCACCCTGTATTTTATACTTATTGATAGGGACCCAGATTTATATGGTAATAAAAAAGGCTTCAAAGCAGTGAAATAAAATGTTCACAGGTGTGAAATAAATAAAAGGGAGGTGTGAGTGTATGGTTCATGGATCTGGTTAAATAAAGAAACTTAAAAAAAATATTGGATGAATAAAAAACAATTTATTATAGAATTTTTATTTATATTCTCCATAACTACCATAGTCCTATCTTAACTTTATCCAACTTCGCTATCTTTTGAGAAATGTATATTTAAGATTCTTTATTTTCCATCGAACGACAGATAATGGAACAATTGGATTCAACTTTGAAGTAAATAGTTTAAAAAATAACTTATCAGCATTTCGTTGGTATTTAGCATTTTACGGTGAAAATAGCACATTTCGCAAAATAACTATATTTCGCGGGTTCAATTTCTAAAGAAATGGCATATTAGGGTTAAATGTATTGTTGTGATAACATATAATGTGTTTGCTGAAATATTTCGCCGATATCGTTATAAACAAAAAACCTGGACACTAAGTTACTTACAGAAATGTACACGCTGAGAGCATATTTTTGGGTTCTGAAGATATACGTCAACGTTTAGAAGAAAAATAGCTCATTGTAAGCAACATATAGTCTATTGTTGGATTGGTGTACTTTGCCTCGTAATCATTGTTATATATCAGTACGTGAGTTAACATAACTGTATGTGGCAGATGACTTCACTGATCGTCCCTTAAAACAACAATAGTTATAATAACATGACTGTGCGGCAATAGAGGTCAGACAAACCCTTTCTACTTTACCGACAACTCCTCCTTCGAAGTTGTAACGAAAGACGACCAACACAGTTTGACATTCTCCTCCTTATTTATTAGATTGCCTCTTTCAGCTCCAGCACTCCTATGTGAACTTCTTCATTATATTAAGTTCCTGGCAGGGTTCTTCTGGTAAACCCTCTTCACGTCCACAACTCGGAACTCGCTGGTTCATTCCATTCTACTTTTACTGTAGTAGGCTATATTCTAGTTTATTAGTTACGAAGCGTGCAAAGTGAAAATTAATGTAGTCAGCGAGCAATGAAAGCGTGCGTGAGATCTTACAGGCAGAGTCATCTTACTTTACATTACATTTTGTCACCTCCTTACGTAGTGGCTAGCATACTTGGCTGTCATCACGACTGCCCTGGTGCGATTCCCGGCTCTACCATTGACCAAAGGGGTGGGAAAAAGTGGGTCTTTCGGGAAACAAAAATCATTTCTTTCTTAATAGGCACAATATCAAAACCGTTAAAAATGGTCACTACTCCTCTAATTATTATCTAAAACTTTTGTCTGAAAGAATTTTTGATATGACCCACCGTTACGCCAAGGGATGCGCAAAATGATTTCGGAATTATAAGAAAATGCCAAGAGCCATCAGAGGTTCCATGACAACGCCACTAAATTGATGAGGGAAGAGGCATCAGAGGTTACCATGACAACGCACTGCACGAGATCACATTCAGTTTTTCATCTGACTCTGTGGAAAGCAGCTTCGGTGGCGTAACTAGTAGCCTGCTGAACTGCTATGCCCAAGATCGCGGGTTCAAACCCGGCCGAAGTCATCGGATTTTTAAGAGCGTTAAAAATCCTTCAGTATGCCTTCCTTCATAGGGGAAGTAATGCGTCGGGCCCATGCCATACATTTATGGCATGTAGAAGAACCTTCCACTAACAACAACTGCGTGAAGAAAAATTTCTAGATTAGATTTGATTAATGCTCTAAGTTCCAATTTTCGTTGTCAGTTGCTGGTTTCGGTAGCATATAGTAGCCAAGTTCAAAGCTAGGTGTCACTGACGGCAGCATTTCGTAACAAAAGTAGAACCTACTACTTGAAATTGACCGCCAGCAGTCCTTACCTGAATTACAGACCAATACAGCCATCACAATTATCACCGGTTATCAGACAGATTCTACACACACCCAAAGTGCACGGGGCTACATGACCACGTTGTAGCAGCCCCTAAACTGAGGAATTTTGCGTGAAGAAGTAACAGACCGTTAGATAGCTACACATCAGTGTCGAAACCTTGCATAAGGACAGTGTGACCACAAGTATAAAAATGGACTCCAAATGACAAGAAGGTTACCGTCTCCGTAAGACAATAAAATGTTAAAAATATGCATAGAAAGACAAAAAATAAAGTTTATTAAACTCCAATTGTAAAATACTTTCTTATAATGAGAGGTATAAAATGAGGTCCGGTCCTTCTACGAAAACCTCCATATTTTGCCTATTTTCGCCTAACCCCTAGTTGCCCGGTGAAATCTACCACCGCGTTCCGGTGTGCCGATAGGGAATTTTTGTTTTAGGTAGATTTCATTAGAAAGCTAACTATTGCAATGGGTACCATGTTTCGACTTCCGGAAAATTTCGACATATCTTCGCGTTTCACATCCCCCAGACCCCAAAACCACCGTCAGTTCAAAAGTTTATATATAATTTATGTATGTATATATATGTACAGTATATCAGTTTTTTGTGGACACGATAACTGCCGTAATTTTGCACCAATCTCTTTGAATTTTTTACCTATAAAATATCGGTCGAGTTCGTTACTGGGCTAAATCGGTCGAAGAGGGTGAAAATGGGGGGCTTTTTTCGAAAAAGTGAAATATTGCTATAACTCTCTTAATATGTGAAATATCAAATCCGTTCCAAGTTCATACTATGTGTCGGATAAAGCCAAAAAAATTATGTTTGAAGAGTTTTTTTATAGCACCAACCACTGACCAAAGGGGTGGGAAAAAGTGGGTTTTTCGGGAAACATTAATCATATCTTTCTTAATAGGCACAATATCAAATCCGTACAAAATGGACAATATTCCCCTAATAATTACCTAAAACTTTTGTCTGAAAGAATTGTTGATATGACCCACCATTACGCCAAGGGATGAGAAAAATGATTTCGGAATTATAAGAAAATGCCAAGAGCTATCAGTGGTTGCCATGGCAACACTACTAAATCGATGAGGGATGAGCCAACAGACGTTGCCATGACAACGCACTTGCACGAGATCAGATTCAAATTTCCATCTGACTAAGTGTGAAGCGGCTTCGGTGACGTAACTGGTAGCATGCTGAACTTCTACGCCCAAGGTCGCGGGTTCAAAGCCGGCCAAAGTCGTCGGATTTTCTAAGAGCACTAAAAATTCCTCACTATGCTTTCCTTTGGAGGGGAAGTTCCAACGTTCGTTGCGAGTTGCTGGTTGTGGTGGCATCTAGTAGCCAAGTTCACAGCTAGGTGTCGTTGACGGTAGTATCTGGTAGCAATATTAGGAACTACTGCTTGAAATTGACCGTCTGCAGTCCTTACCTGAATTACAGACTAATACAGCCATCCCTAAGTACACGGGGTTACATGACCGCGTTGTCGCAGCCCCTAAACTGAGGAACCAACCAAAATCTCTGCGGGAGATATAATTTTGCGTGAAGAAGTAACAGACCGTTACATAGTTACACATCAGTGTCGAAACCATGCATAAGGACAGTGTGACCACAAGTATAACAAGATGTTCAGTAAAGAACATATAGCCTACTTTCTCCTAAATGTATGAGTATAGTTATAACTCGTTGTTATTATCAAAGAGTATAATAGAACTATTCTTTGTTGAAGGCCATAGAAACGATTTTCCTCTACCAAACGCCACAATCTAGATAAAAACTGCTACCATCATTGAAGAAAGAAAGATAAGAAGTATCTCAAGAATGTTATGGATCTGGAGACATAATCGACCGGACTGGCTGCGTGGCTCGGCGGTAACGTTCTCGCTTGCTGGGCCCTAGGTTGCAGGTTCGTATCCTGGCGCAGTCAGCTGGCATTTGAGGGTGCACAAATGCGAGGGAGCCGTGTCAGTACATTTACTGGCACGTTAAAGATCCCCTTCGGGCCAAAATTTCGGCACCCCGGTGTCTCTAAAATCAGCAGTAGTTAAAAGGGATGTAAAACCAATAACATTATTATTATTATTATTATTACGACCTGCCGTGGGCAACATCCAACTTTGAGTTGAGGCATGTCTTTACTCGTCTGGTTGTGCATGGCTTTCACAACCCTAATTGAATTAACAAATCTTTCCATGACCCTACAGAGACGTGTGTATACAAACTATGTGGATATTTTCGATAATATAATCCTAACAGAGCGAGTGCATTCTAGCGGCCAGAAGAAGAAACTTTTCAATAAAATCTGGAAGTTACCTTTTTGGCAGCTAGATGTCCCGAGTAAATCTGCTGGCGAATTATGTTTTAATTAAATATATATTTTACACCATAATGTGCACAATATAACGCTTAATAACATTTTCAAGTAACGCAAAATAGGCTGTTACAAACCCTTTAAAATAAAAAGTTAAAATGTATCGTAGTATCATCTTGTCATTCTTCAAATTCGATGCGCATAGAATGATAATGGTATAGTAATCAATGGATCCCCACGTAGACTAGTCGTGACATCTATTGGTGAAATATCGAACAATATAATCCTAACAGAGCGAGTGCATTCTAGCGGCCAGAAGAAGAAACTTTTCAATAAAATCTGGAAGTTACCTTTTTGGCAGCTAGATGTCCCGAGTAAATCTGCTGGCGAATTATGTTTTAATTAAATATATATTTTACACCATAATGTGCACAATATAACGCTTAATTTTAAAACATCTGAGTCATTACAAAACAATAAACATATAACATTTCAAGCAAAAAACCTAGCTCTGATCGGCTTTGAACCATAGGCATTTGAGCGATAGGCTAACGCTCTACCACTGAGCTAATTGTGTCAACGAATATCGTTCTATTTAAAATGATTTACATACAACTTGTTAGCAAATAATGATTTATACTAAACGATTTCATCACTGGAGTATATTATTTATATATAAAGCATTTCATACAAAGTTTATTTATTTTTTATCAGTACGCTATATTGCATGCAATACTCAAATTAGTGAAATATAAGTCCGGCACAAGATATCCGCTGCCATCTTGTCTTATTACTGAATCAGTTCAGCTTTTTAAAATCACGTCTGCACTATAGTATTACAAAATAAACTTTTAATTTCGAACGTGCCTCTTCCTTTAGAACAGTTAAAACGATTCTCGGCTCGATAATCGGAACTGGTGGGTCCCATGATATGGATTATAAAGTTTGCATAATTCGCACGGCCGCCATCCTGAAATGGTATGGCGGACGACCTTGTAATTTGGTCACAAGACGCATCCTATACGAAGGTATGTTGTTACCAAATTTGGTAGAGATCGGATGATTTGGTTAGTCGTTATTTGATTTTACGTTTTGAACGTTTGAGTGGCCACCATTCAGTTTTAGTAAAGATGGCGGCGATATAAAACATGACACTGAGGTGTCCTTTGCTAGTGCTACCTTTGTACCAAATTTCGTTCAATTTGCATTCACCGTGTTCGAATTGATAGGAGGGGACAGACATTCAGAGTACACACACTCACACACACACAGACACACACACACACACACACACAGACTCACACACACACATACACACACACAGACTCACACACACACACATACACACACACAGACAGACACACTTTTTTCGCCCTGTGTTGATCTCATAAGTCTACTTTCATTTTTTGCAAAAATCGAAAGTAGGCTAAATGGACCCCAAATGACAAGAAGGTTACCGTTCCCATAAGACAATAAAATTCTAAAAATAAGCATAAAATGACGAAAAACAAAGTTAATTGTCTCCAATTATAAAATACCTTCTGGCAATAAATGAGGTCTGATCTGTCTACGAAAACCTGCATATTCTGCCTATTTTCGCCTATCCCCAAGTTTGTCCGGTGAAATCTACCTCCGCCCTCCGGCGTGCCGAGAGGACTTTTGTTTTTGTAGTTGTGGCAGTGGTAATAATAATTCCATTTCTTTCTCATTTGTATTATCACCATATAATTAATGGCAGATGATCTAGATGTTTCACCCCTTAAAACAACAATCACCACCAACATCTTGGAATCGGTCAAGGAACAGAGTTAGGGGCAAACAATGATTACTACCCCTGCCTGGACTCTGCTGCTATGTGGTTTGAGGAGATTCAACTCAATAGCCCCACCCTTTTAATTCACGACTGTTTCAGACAAAGACCAATAAAACGTCTTCTAAAATTTATAAGCCATTTTTTTCTTTTTGCCCTCGTTTGAGTCATTTCTTCGGAGACGTATTGGACTTGAATTAAGTGCTTGCATCAGCAAGGGGTACGGGGTTCTGCGGAATTCCCTGTGGATGTCCCATGGCGGTGAGGCGGGCGGGCGTGCAGGCAGGGGCGATATTTTAGCTAGTCTCTCGGCCGGTCGATAGAACGTGGACGACAGACACCCCGGGTGGAGTTGCCATGACGATGAAACATCCAGTAGCAAGATCCAGCCACTTTCTCCTGAATTGCCACATTGCCAAATACTCTCTCTCTCTCTCTCTCTCTCTTGTCTCCTTGCCGTTTGCCGACTTCTCCCACAACAATACGGCATTGTCTGCGCACGAGACAGACTACACGTGTTTCTTGTTGTCATCCAAACACCAAGTACACTTCAATAGAAACTAGTTAACTGTTTAGGAACTTGCTTTTCAGACTCAATTGCTTCCGCGGCAGATATTTCGAACTCAACAGGCCTTTCTTACCCATCTCCAGAACTGAATGTTTTCAGTTCCACTACACATTGAAGACTGGGTAGCTGCACGTTCGTAGATAGAGAGGTGTGCAAATTATTAGACTCGATGCTAGTATTCCAATATTTCATCTTAAAAAAGACGGTTTTTTGGCTTTCACGGCCAGTGAATAAAAACTAGGCAATTTTTCTAGGTTTGTGCCGTGTCTTGTGTGGGGTTTCGCCTAGGACACCAAGCTAGGCTCATCGGCGGGCTCTTGGTGTCCCCGCCTGGACCCCCACAAGAGTAGCGAACTGCGCGCTACCTCTCCAATTTTGAAAAGGGATATGGAACAACGCAGAAGCCTCCGTGGCTTAGGCGGCAGCACGCCGGCCTCTCACCGCTGGGTCCGTGGTTCAAATCCCGGTCACTCCATGTGAGATCTGTGCTGGACAAAACGGAGGCAGACGGGTTTTTCTCCGGGTACTCCAGTTTTCCCTGTCAAAATTTATTTCCAGCAACACTCTCCACTATCATTTCATTTCATCTGTCATTCATTTAATCATTGCCCTAGAGGAGTGAGTCAGGTCTCGGCAGCCGGCACAGTTCATATCCTCGCCGCTAGATGGGGGCTTCATTCATTCCATTCCTGCCCCGGTCGGAGACTGGAAGCAGGCTGTGGATTTTCATATGGAACAACGCATAGGGGCGCAGTGGCTTAGCTGGGGTTCGAATCCCGGTGACAGTGGGGTGGAATTTTCACCTGAAAAAATCACGTGGCGTCAGGAAGGGCATCCGGCATTAAATCCCCGGCCAAAACAAAAATGAGCCTGGTTGGCTCCGGCGACCCCAATTAATTGGGAAAAGCCAATGAAAGTTTCTTGTTTTATATGGAACAACGCATAAAATTTCAACAGGATTCTTTCCAAGGTTAGAAGATGACTTCATCTATTTAAAATTTTATGCGGGTTTCCATTTCATTATACCTGGCAGAAGGAAACATCCCAGCAGCGACGTCCGATTCACTTTAAACTTGTTTATTTTCTAAACAATGTTTCTAACATTTATTTAAATTCTAAAGTTTTTGTAAGGATAGCCATTTTCTCTTTGGTATTTGTTAGCATAGTATTACGATTCTTGTTATTATTCAATCTACGCTGACGAAGGTACCAATGTATACCGAAACATGTACGTTTTAATTTAATTTAATCATTAAACTTCTTAGTGTTTGGAAAGGCGGCTTTTATAATTTGAGATCCGGAGAAATCGAAAAAGGAATGATTTACAATAGAAGATTGTTCCAAATACATCACAACGAAGAATTTAAAAAGTCAAACAACCTGAAATGTTTTGAACATTATTATGAAGCGGTGCCGCGCAGGTGTACCGCAGCTCAACTCAATCCTACGTACAGTGAGAGGACGGCTGGCCACTGACCCTAACTGCTCAAGTTCACGCGTGCCTCGCCCACGATAGCCACCGCTGTAGGCTGACACTGCTGGCAACTACACTCACCAAAAAAAGCATACACCAGTTTTTGTTGTGATGAGGTGAAACCTATATCATATCATATCATTATTAGTCTGTTGTTATTATTATTATTATTATTATTATTATTATATCATTATTATTATTATTATTATTATATTATTATTATTATTATTATTATTATATTACAGTGGAACATGGATAATTCGAACCTCAAGGCACCAGTAAAAAAAATCGAATTATCTAAAAATTCGAATTAAGAAATAAAAACGTAATTTTAAAATTCGCACAGCTGCCATCTTGAGGTTATGTAAACAATTGAACTAACTAAAATACCAGTGCATTACAATGTGTATAAAAGTTTCAAATGATAAAATAAAACCAAAATGTAGTATTCAAAATTTAACGACAGTAGTAATCCGGCAATCTAGTTAAGTCTCAGAGAATTATACAGTTTTTCAAAAAAGTTTGAGATTTTTACCTGTTTCCTACAATTAAGACTCTCAGCCATCACAAAAGAATCTAACAAATTTAATGAACGGAAAACAGAATCACTTCCGTCATTTCTACTTACAAAAAAGAACGCCTAAGTTCTGTGATGTGGTTTGTCGTTTTTCGGGAATTCCTCACCCAACTGTTTGGCTTCCGATAGGTTTTTTACACGTAAAAACTTCGAATTATCCAAAATATAATTCGAATTAACCACGATTTTGTTAGCATTGATTGTATATAAAATGTTACGGACCAAGAGAAAAATTCGAATTAAAGAAGATTTCGAACTATAGAAGTTCGAATTTGCCACGTTTCACTGTATTATATTATTATTATTATTATATCACTTTTGCCCTTATGGACAGTGCTTGAACTTAAATATATCATGATCACACCATTTCCACTTCTCTCCCTTCTTCCTCTTCTCTTCCCAAAATCTCTTCATCCTTTGACTGTTCCTGTTTCCTGTCCACAATGTTCTTGTCTTTTCATTTGCTTTAAAATTAGTAATCTTAATTTTGTTTCTGAAATCTCCTCCGTCTCCAATCATTTGCCTGTCGGTTTGAAACATTGTTTATCCTGAAGTAGCACCAACAGATAGCGCACAGGTACTATGTTGGATCATTTAGTTATTTTGGTCAAATAACACAAAACAGGCTGTTATAAATGCTTTAAAATTAAAATGTATCGTATTATCAACTAGTTATTCTTCAAATTCGATGCGTATAGAATGTCAACGGAAGGCAAATCAATTCAGTCCCAAATAAAACAGTTAAGACATCTGTCGGAAAAGTTTCGCATAAGAAATCCATCTACTGAACAAAGAGCTGGATTATAATTTCCGTTGAACTAATGTCATATGCCTGCTTCCTCCATGACGTTCTGTTGCGTTTATGTCGACAACAGTATTCACTAACATTGTCGGTGAAATCTTACAAATGTGTAGAAATTGGAGTTGTGGATATTAAAGTACAGTGCTATTTCTTTTGCAATATTACCCAGTTTGTTTATGCATTGTCACTACAATGGTTGATCCAATATAGGCTACATTGTCAACTTTCAAATCATGTAATTCATGTCCGACATGTTGGATTTTGAGTGCAAGTCAGAAGCTATCCTTAACCTAATTGGTCATTGAATAAAAATATTGAGCTCTGATTGGTTGGAAAAACTGTGTTATAATAAAAAGTAGTACTTTAATGACAAAGGTTTCTGACATATAATATTTACATATCGACATCGTCGAACATAAATAACTTTTAAGACATCCCCTCATGTTTTGTTAAATAACACTGAAGACATGAAAAAAAAATCTGTAGAAATCAACATTTATTTGAACGCATCGTTCGCTGACACTTTTCCTCCTGACAACCAACGGAAAACTCACAGTGCTAAATTTTAAGAAAGTTCAATTTAATTTTCATAAGGCTCGCAATATTATAGTATTTTACGAAGTGAGTTTGAAAGAGAATGAGTTTCAATCCAACTTACAAAATCTCATCTCGTTCCATGAGGAAGCATCAACTTACCTGGAAAGAGAAAAACAATGGTTAGTAACACATCATACTGAGCAGTGCAAACAATAATTATAATTAGAGTAGATAACCTCGATGTTCCGCCCTTTAAAACAACTAGTATCACCACAGTGGGAAGAGCGTGGCTCAGCGGTAACGTTCTCGCCTGATGTACCCAAGGTTGCAGGTTCGAATCCTGCTGCAGTCAGTTGGTTGGTTGGTTACGCGGTCGCGTAGCCCCGTGTACTTTGGGTGTGTGTAGAATTTGTCTGATAACCGGTGTTAATTGTGATGGCTGTAATAGTGTGTGTTATCTGTGATTCAGGTAGAAGGACTGCAGACGAAGTAGTTTTTACTCTTGCCACCAAATACTACCGTCCACGACACCTAGCTGCGGACGTGGCTACGAAATGCCATCCCAGTCACGACCTGGTATCGAACGTTGGAACTAATAAAGCGTTATCAAACTAACCTACAAATTTTAGCTTCCACAAGTGTAGTTAGTGGAAGGTTCTTTTTTATGCCATAAATCTATGACAAGAGACCGCTGGCTTTACTTCCCCTCCGAAGGAAGGCATACAGAGGGATTTTTAACGCTCTTAAAAAATCCGACGACTTCGGCCAGGTTTGAACCCGCGATCTTGGGCAGAGAGGAAGTCAGTTGGCATTTGAGGGTGCGCAAATGCGAGGGAGCCGTGTCAGTAGATTTACTGGCACGTTAAAGATCCCCTTCGGAGCAAAATTCCAGCACCCCGGCGTCCCAAAAAGCCACAGTAGTAAGAAAGGGATGTAAAACCAATAACATTATTATTTATTTATTTACAGCGTATTTTCCCAATATTGGAAAGCGTTAAGCACTTTGACTCAATTCTTGACGTTCTTCTTAATTTGCCGGTATTGTTTCATTCTGTTGGAGAATGCCAATTTTCTTTCGTCAGACCATTGAGGTCTGTAAGGTGAAGGTTTTGCTTGCACTGGTTGGACTTCCCAGTTGTTCACTTTGTTACGGAAGGGGTCTCTGTCTGATGTGTCGGTTATGTTAGCAGTTCGCATGTCTTTTTGTACTTCTTTCATCCATGGTGTTGTACTGTTGAGTGAACTAATATTCTTTTGTTAGTCGGGTATTCGGCAGTCTACTTACGTGTCCGAAGAATTTCAATCGTCTTTTTCTGATGTCGACTTCGATGTATGAGTATTTTTCAGTTGTTTTAATTGACTGTAGTCCGTACCCGTCAGGAGTGAGTCTTGCTCCCAGTATTTCCCGAATGATTTTTCTTTCTTCTTTCTTCATGTCTTCAACATTATTATTATTATTATTATTTTCAACACGGATTTATGGTAATACTGAACTATCGAGACTCGAAATATCGAATCTCGGCTGTATAGTGCAATAATATAAAATTGCTCGCCATAATAGTTTCATCACTCAAAGGAGAGTGGTTGACGCCAAGCCTCCACTTCGTGAGTGACCATTTGGTTGGAATCAAGTTAATGGATTAAGAGAGAGAGATTGCCTCAGTTTGCTCAGATTACCAAGACTGCAATTGAAGGCCGCTTTAGTGCATATGGCTCACTTGATCTCAATAAGCGACGAGTACAGTAACAATAGCATAGCGTGCACAAAGAGCAAGCGAGGCAGATACAAGATATTAATTTGTGTCGGTAAGCAGAGGTGTCGAAGCTCTCAGGCGGTGGTAATGTAACATGTTATAGGGAATGGTGCATTAAACAGCGATAACACTCCCACTGTATGTGCACGGAGGCACCTGTCAACAGCATCTGCATGTTCTGCTCCGTCACAACCACCACAAAGTAGAACTGAATAGGCTACCGTACGTGCCAGAAATGGATTCAACTTCAGCCCACATAACCAATTCTCAATATGCATCCCACGTCCTTTTATGCTACAAATTAAATACAACTGTTTTTCTTTTTGAGGTGATTGCTGAAATAATGATATTATTATTATTAATAATAATAATAATAATTAGGGCTCGGATTTTTAGGTGTTAAAAATCGGGAAAATATTTATTTTTTATGTATTAAAAATGCCTGAAATATGTGACAAAGAAGTAAAAATATGTAATTGTAATTCAGTTTATTATTTATATAAACAAAATGCACTACTCACGAATGCAATTTATGCTATGTCTCACTGACTGCTGAAGCATTACAATACACAACGAGATACAACTTCAGCTTGTCCATCACAAATGACTGACGATTATCGCGAAACACTTCTTCTGAAGGCGCGAAACTGCGGCAATATGTTTCTTGCCCTTGAGGTGTTGTGTAACTTGAGATCGCTGTTCAGCCTTGATTGCTTTCCCACATGGTTGGCAGAACAGAACGCCCCCATCAGAAGTAAAATTATCTTTAAATTCTGCAACAGACGATAACTTGTAGTTGCTTTTACTTTAGGCATCGTAGAACTGCCTTACACTTCACAGTGCCAGAAATTAACTGCATGTGAGTGACACTGGGGAGCTGGGGGAGGGTGGGAGGTGTAGCACGTGGTGCAATATGGCTATGGACAAGGGTTCCACAGTGAGTGGGACGGGGCAAACAAGTTAAGAATAACACAGTTGCATGCTGACATACGCTCTGCATGAAGATTCTTCGTTCATGTAACACAGAACAAAAATTCAATAAACTGAAAGATCCAGCATACTGATATATTTATTTACATTAAAAAATATTTATTTACCTAAAAATCCTAGCCCTAATAATAATAATAATAATAATAATAATACCGGTAATAAATTAAAATGTATCGTATTGTCAACTACTTATTCTTCAAATTCGATGCGTATAGAATGTCAACGGAAGGCAAATCAATTGAGTCCCAAATAGAACAGTTATGACATCTGACGGAAAAGTTTCGAATAAGAAATCCATTTACTGAACAGAGAGCTAAATTATAATTTCCGTGGAACTAATGTCATAGGCTTGCTTCCTCCATTACGTTCTGGTGTGTTTATGTGAACAACAGTATTCACTAAAATTGTCAGCGAAATCTTACGAATGTGTAGAAATTGGAGTTGCGGATATTAAGGTACAGTGTTATTTCTTTCGCATTGTAACTACAATGGTTGATCCAATATAGGCTACATTGTCAACTTTCAAATCATGTAATTCAGTCCGACAATATGTTGGATTTTGAGTGCATGTCAGAAGCTATCCTTACCTAATTGGTCAATCAATGAAAATATTGAGCTATGATTGGTTGGAAAAAACTGTGTTATAATGAAAAGTAGTACTTTAATGACCCCCGTTATGATAAAGTTTTCTGACATATAATATTTATATATCGACTTCATAGAACTGTTTTTTTTTTTTTTTTTTTGAAAATTGTTGTCATTCTAAAGCCCCTTAATATAGGATTGTTTCAGTAAATGATCCTAGGGTGTGGACAATGTTCACGGCTTATGAAATTATAATGAGATGGTTCCTTGGCGTTGCGCTTTGTTAACGATCTTGCTCGGTGTAAAGTTAGCCTCTAATTACAGTTATTTGTCTGACGATAAAACAGGCATAACAGAGGTTCCCAACTAAGTTTGCTCTTATTTCTTCCGTATAGACTTCAGCATCCACTCAACAAACACTCGTTTCGTAGTGGCCACATTCTTGGTTGTCACCGTGGACCCCCGGCTTCGATTACCGGCACTGCCAATTAATTTAATTCTGGGCTGAGAGCTGGAACGGGGTTCACTCAGCCTCATAAGGCAGAACTGAGAAGAGGCTGGATAGGTTTCTACCTCAGCCATCCTTGAAGTATTTTTCATGGTTTCCCTACTTCTAGCCCAGGCAAATACCGCGAAGGTACCCAAATTAAGGCCACGGCCGTTTCCTACCCATATCCTACCTTAACTACAAAATACACACACTAGTAGAGACATCACAGTGACACAGTATATCAGATAAATTCTACACACACCCAAATACACGATGTCGCAAAGCCCATAAAAAATCAACAACACCAATTCTCTACAAACAGAAGCTCCTTGGCGAGGAATATGAGAAATTTAAAAAAAAAACTATCCCTACAGTAGTTGGTCGCATATGATGTGTAGCATGTGACATGTTATCCTACTATGTGTGTCCTGGGAGCGCAAATCTAGTTGACAGTGAACTCTGTTGGCCATTGAAATAACTACATGTAAAACTCCAGTGCCCAATCCTGACAGTAATGGATCATAATGTTATTTGGCGTGGCGGAAGCAATCCACTGCCTACTTGATGCGAGCTGCGCTTTATACCGGCCAGTTAGTGAACCCATGCCAGCGATGTTATTGAAAATGGCCTCGTTTTGACGATCAGCGCACTGCCAAGTATAGGCGCGATTAAAAATTAGGTGTGCGGAAGGTATATTAAATGTGTTTCTTCCAGTGATATGTTTAGACCAACGAAGTTTCAATTATTGTTAGTAGTCGGCGTTAATATACTGAGTTCCTACGTTGTTTGGAGTGTTTGTTGATGCGATAGAGATTCCAGATAGCCACATGGCCGACAGTACATCGAGTGCTTACATTAAATAAGAATACAGCAAAAGTATGAAGATTTAATAAATCGTAATTGTTTTCAGCAAATATGATAAAATTAATATTTTCACACCAAAAAACGACAACTTGAAGATGATTTACTGTAGGAATATCTTAAATGGGGTATCCAAACCTATAACTAAACTGTATGCGATATACATTCCCCATAGCCACATAGCCGACAGTACGTCGTTGTACCGATCTCCGCCATCACGCGCGCTCATTGTTTCCGTCCCATGCACTTCCGTCCCATTCACTTCCGTCCCTTTTCCAAAATCACTCCCACAAAAATGTCCAGCCACCGAGTGGAAAGATGTTACACATCAAAAATTGTATCTTCCACAAATGTCCTATTTTATGTCCATGAGCGTCACCGTCCATTTAAAAGTACTTAAAAGATTTTATAAAGGAGCCCCGCAAAACAAAGTGGTGTCCTGTGGTCTCCAACCCACATTTCACTAGTTGTGATCGCCTGGGAGAAGAGTGAATTGTGTTTTTTTAGTGTATCTCTACCTCGTATAAAACGAAGTCCCCGATGCTTTGATGTCACGGGTGAACCTCTGTATGCATTTTGATGCGGTTTTCGCCATTCTGTAAAGGATATCTCATGGAAGGTTTCTGTAGAAAATTATTTATGATCAAAGGAAGCCAAGCAGTAACAATTTCAGTGAAAAAGTACGCTTTTTAAGCTTACGCTGGGCAAACCGTTAAACAAAGCAATATACTATGAGTGTAAGAATTGTTCAGCATGAAAAGTTCTACAAAAAAAGTCCGCGAGAGCTTATCTCGATCTTCACTACATCAGCCACTATAAGTGTTTTTACGTTTTCATTTCTTCTAACAATCTTCATTCACTTACTGAGGCGACAGTTTACGAGCAAGCTACGTGCGAGCCTATCACCCCAGTTACAGCCAGCAGCAAACTGTCGAGTCGTGTTGAGTGAAGACTTGAGAAAAGAGTGGTTGTGTTTTGAGTTTCCCTGGAAGTGCAAATCGGCTTTTCTTCATCTTAAGATTGGACGGAAAGAGGATTTGTGTTTCGTGCACCTCGCCATTCTTTAATTACGGCTGACAAGACTTCAATGCACATGCATCTCCATGATAATACTAATAGTCCAGTCAGTGATTTTAACCCAACATGACGAGACGGAAAACGGATATAGGTTGTAGTTCATTGACATCGAAAAGAAAAGCGCTTATCACGTAATGCATTCATAACTGTTCCCGGGCGAAGCCGAGGCGGGTTGCTAGTTTATAGTACATTTTAAACTAGGTTGTAGCACTAGCGGGGGAAGAAGGGGGGGGGGGTATATTATCGGAAACACAGCGTTGGGGTTATTTTTCGCCCTCTGATACGTTTCCACATAGCAGCTGCCTTATCGGGAGCCTACTGTAGAAGACCAATATCGAGCAGCCAATTTATTATTTCAAACACAGGTGCTGCAGAACATACGAGAAGCAGTCACACACAGCCATAACATACCGTGACATTGAGAACAATGGGGGCCAGGGGTGTACAAAAGAGAATGTTGCCCACAATATCAAACTTTCCAGGTGCCCGCTCGATATGATTTCGGTGATACAGAAATAAATTGTGAAATTATAATAAAATGTATATAACCGTAAATCAATATATATTGTACTTGTACCGTAACGGTTCCAGCCTCATTGTGATATTCCTCAGCGTAATTTAGGACATGAAAATGTGCAAGAACATTTACTTAATATACTATTAATAACAAGTAGTTCCGTGAAGAACTATACAGCCTATTTTCATATATCCTGCTCATGTTAATTGCCTCTATCAACATACAAAATTTCAGTTTAATTGCTGTAACATATTCGTAGATATTGAGAACCGTCTAAATATTTCAGATGGTCGCCAGGTTGGATTTTTATTTTTGTACTATTACAGTAAGATTATTGTGTACGTGTGGTATTCAGACTTCAATCGCATGATTAGGACACAAGAAGTAAAAACGAGATTTTAAAATTACGCACAGCAGCCATCTTATGATTATGCAAACAATTGAAATAAATTAAATGCCAGTGGATCAACATTTGTATAAGCATTTAACGTGCAACGTTTCACGGCACTCGGATAGTTCATTCGCGAGAAACGACCATTTAAATATTTATACTGCGCGTCGCCGCCATGTTGGATTTGTGCTCACCAGGTTACTGAAAGTCCTATAGGTGAACATATGTTCATAGTCTCTATGAACAACAAAAAATCAGTTTGGTTGCTGTAAAAGATTCATAGATATTGAGAACTGTCTAAATATTTCGGAAGCTCGCCATTTAGGATTGTTATATGTATAGGCCTTAGAGTTATGTACCATTAAGGACAATTATTGCCTAGGTTCATTATTCAAACTTTCACTTCGATCGCATGATTACGACACAAGAAATAAAAACATAATTTTAAAATTTCGCACAGCCGCCATCTTGAGGTTATGAAAACAATTGAATTAAATTAGACGGCAGTGCATTACAATCTGCAAAATCATTTACTGTACCTCATTTCACTGCGCTCAGAGAGTTAAATCACGAGAAAAGTCTATTAAAATATTTCAAATTCGCTTGGTCGCCATGTTCGTTTTGTACTTTACAGGATTATGAAATATACATAGATAAACTTGTATCAGTACCCTTTATCGCCGTACAAAATTGCAGGGTGATATCTGCAATAGTTTCGGAGATATAGAATGTCAGTGAAATATTTTGCACAGCCGCCATTTTGAGGTTATGTAAACAATTGTACTAAATTAGACTCCAGTGCATTACAATGTGTATAACCATTTGCTGTACCATGTTTCATTACGTTTGGATGGTTAAATCGCGAGAAAAGTCTATTTAAAAGTCTCAACTTCGCTTGGCCGCCATGATGGTGTTGTAGTCACCAGGTTTTTGAAAGTCTCATAGATGAACTTCTAGTAGTGCCCTTTATCACCGTACACAATTTCAGGGCGATATCGGTAATAGTTTCGGAGATATTGAATGCTAGTGAAATATTTCGCACAGCCGCCATGTTGGATTGGTGAGACGTAACAAAATTTGAAGGGCACGGTCGAGGTCGCCGGGGGGGGGGACACACCTCACACACACACACACACCATACACGCACATACACACGGACAAAAGGTGATCTCATAAGCCTTTTTTTTTTTTTTTTTTTTTTCAAAATTGAAAATAGGCTAAAAATATCGTATGGCCTTGGGGCCGGGTGCAAGCTTTGTTAATTGACACCCAGAGGGTAGCTTGCATGTCGAATTTCGTCATTCCTTTGAACGCTATGAAAGTCAAGGAGGTTAGATACCTAAGCACCTTGACACTACTGCGCTTTCTAGTAGTGAATGGAGGAACTTTATGTTGGCGGAAAATCCCGAGATTAATTTTGCCATTGAACACGGCCTACATAATTCAAATGGGTTCTTTAACATGCCAACAACGTATGACATCCATGTCGAGATTTTTGTCGCCTTTCAAAAATCACTTTTCCATGTCATAGATTTATGGCATGTTAAAGAACCTTCCACTAATTGCACCTGTGTGAAGCTAAATTGGATAGGTTAAGAATGTAAACAACGCTCTTAGGTTTCTACGTTCGTTGCCAAGAGCCGACTGCGGTGGCGTCTAGTAGCTAAGTTCTGAACTTGGCCTAGTAGTCGTTGACGGTGGCGTTTGGCGGAAAAAGTAGGAAATATTTGAAAAATTCTAAGTTGCAGTCTGTACTTAAATTTAAAAAAAAAGACAGATAACACACACTGATACAGACATCACAATTAACACCGGTTATCAGACAGATTCTACACACACCCAAAGTCCACGGGGCTACATGACCGCGTTGTCGCAGCCCCTAAACTTAAGAACCAACCAAAAATCACTTACCACGGCCAGGGGCGAACCTGCAAGCTTGGGGTTGGTAATCCGACACGTTAATCACTCACCCACCGTGGCAAGCTTACTTAATATGCATTTGCCATAACAGAGACGTAAAACGGATATAGGTCGTAGTTCATTGACATCGAAAAGAAAAAGCGCTTATCACGTAATGTCTTCATAACTGTTCCCGGGCGAAGCTTGCTAGTTACGAGAATCTCTGTGTCTCTTGAGAGTCGTACCTGCGTGCTCGGGAGTGACACACCCTCGCTGGCATACTGCACACACTCCCCTTCACAGCCCATAGCACACGCTAATCAGCTGGTAGAAACACACACACATCTGCTCCCTTGCTTTCGCAACCAACTGCCTAATTTCATGGTTAACTTTCAAACGAGCTCATTGTTAGATGATCTGTGACAGCCACGGACATGTGGAGGGGTAAACCCTCACGGGAGAACAGACGCCACACTCGGCATAAAGGTATGAAACTTAATACTCATACACTGTTTCGCACACTGAGGAAATCAGAACTATCTGCTAAGAGCGGCTTCGGTGCTATGCTGATTTTACTCAGCGTGCGAAACAGTGTGTGAGTATTATTTTGCCCTAGTAATTACAAATGCTGTATAAAAAAACAAGTAGGCGTAGCTCTCTGAAGGACCTAAGGATTGCTCCTAAAGCTGAATAACTGAATAACCACCAACAATAATAATATCAACATTCAGCAGGCATGACGTAATAAATAAAAATACTCGAAAGTGAGATAAGGTAGTCTGTATAATGTACTGTATATCTACCCACACGCATGACTCAAGGCTGTGACGAAGCGAGACGGAATGATCTCCTTATCAGCTGATGTCTTGGGTGAGCATTTCCTCCGTTGAAGAACTCGACACAAGAAGGAAAAGGAAGCTTTATCGTTGCATCTGACGAAGCAGGAATGAACACACTGATACCGCAATGACCAGTCCGCTGCAAGGTAAGTAGACTATAAGGTAGGACACTCCGGTGCCTCTCGCTCCCATTGGCTCATAAGCTGTGACGCAGCTCGGATGTAGCAGGCGCATACCAGCTGATATTTACAATGCATTCTTACGGGAAACAGAGTCATATTTCGCTTCTCTTTTCCGCTCGTGGTATTCAATCACAATAATGGCAATATGCGCATTATAAAGAGAAAGTTATAAACAATATATTGCAGTGGTTTGTAATGCGAAATATACTTCATAAACACACAAAAAATAATACTTCAGATTAGCTACGGAACCGCACGTTAGTATCAGCTGAGCTAAAGAAGAGCCTCACAAAACACAATAACAGACGTGCTAAGGATAGAAATACGAAATATAGCAATAGATAGGCTACATAATCATGCTTTAGTGATCCTGCGATGTAGTGAAGTTCGTTAAATTGCTCGCTACGACCGCGATGGGAAGCTGCAGGAAGTCGGGAGTTCAGAGGTTCAAATCCCGGCGCTGACAGCGACTTTCCACATTCTCTCCAGGCAAATGCCGAGATAGTAGCCTACCTTGTTTCAAGTTCCGGAGCACTTACCCCATTTCCGTCCCTAATAATTACGGTCACACACACATTACAACAGTCACCATAAAAGCACGGATTACAAATTGAACACACAAGTACACGGAGCTGATGATCAAGATGTCCCAGTCCCAACAACATACATTATTAATGTAACATTGGTATGAAAATGATCAGTTTATAAACACTTACCTTTTATGCGACTTGAGTTTTAGATGACGAAGCGACCCAGAGTTTGTTCTTTTTTGCTGCATATTTCTCCAGTAATTTGATCTTGATATGACTATTCAGGTGACGGATTCTGATAAAAGTCCTTGTCCTCACATATAAACGAATATCTTATCATTCACTCCCTAGTTGGTAAACCGAGAAGTTCATTCTTTAAATCCCTTTCGTAATCGTCTGGACGGAAGTGATTAGAGAACACTCGGGCATTATTGTTAAATGTAACAGCTCGTTTACAGCGAGAAACCCACACACGTCTGGACTCCTCGTATTTTGGAAATCTGTGGTATATAGTACCTTGTACCCTATTCCCCCAAGCACAAGAAGCGCCAGATTTGCTCATTTTTACCGATATGTGAAAATACACAGCATTACAACACACGACTTTCCACAACACTAAACTATTCTTAAATTAAACTATTAATGAGACGATATAAATAAAGATTTGCGGTTTAACCAACGATAGTAAAGTCAAATTATTTACACAACGATGTAAGCTATAGGGATTAAACGTGAAAAGAAACGCTCAATTTTTCCGTCCGTGCTGGAGAAGCATTACCGATGCAACTGGTATTACCCATTTAAGATTTGATTGCCGCTGAGCATGGCTGCGCCACCGATTGTTGATTATTGTAGCAGGAGCCCCGCGGGGTAAAGAGGAGGATACAGTGATGACACAGTGCAGTTCACACATAAGTCAAGCAGCATTGCGCGCGCTACCTGTCACAGCTCATGTCACCACGGACAGCTATTGGAGCTGAGTCATATCCTACACGCGCAACTGTACCTGTCAACGAAACAGAGTGGCGTGTGACACAAGTAAACAGAGAATAGTTCCCATTTCGACCGCCGGCAATCAATTCATGAAAGGGTAATAGCAAGTTTTAATTTTCAGCTTCTGGCGAGCATGTTAGATGACTCAATATCAAGATAAGTAGACTATAACTCAGATGTTCACAATATTACAGGGACATTTTTATCGGTCTAGCAATAAAGCGGGGACCGGGAAAATGCGTGCGTAGCCGGGTGACTCACAGTCGAGAGATTATATTAATGCAGCTGCTATATTGCTAGATAACATAATTAATGTTATTGGTTGAACATCCCTTTTAACTGCTGCTTTTAGAGACGCCGAGGTGCCGGAATTTTGCCTCTAAGAGGATCATTAACGTGCCAGTAAATCTGTTAACACGGCTCCATCATATTTGCGCACCCTCAAATGCCAGCTGACTGCACCAGGGTTCGATCCAGCAACCTTGGGCATAGCAGGCGAGAACGTTACCGCTGAGCCACGCAGCCAGCCTATATATTACTAGACCGATAAGAAAAACCCTGTAGTTTCGTAAGGGCGAGAGTCCTTTTGTAACTGTACCACAACTTCCTGCGAGGGTGTGCCTGATTCCCGAAAACGTTAAGAACTGAGAACTAAGATATTTAACCTATTTTAAAAGATGTGCATTTGTATGATCTATGCATATTACGAGAGTCCAGAATGCTCTCACGTTTCAAGTTATTTGCACGATACAATGCCAAAGAATTTAAGTGTCCAATGCAATAAGCTTATTGATTATATAGCATTTTATTATATTCCTTATTTAAAACTACAGTACTTTTGAAGAAGTAGTAAATCAGTTGGGTGCAGCCCAAAATATAACTGATGATTCATTTCAGGTGTTTGGACATCGTGGCTATTTAGCCCCGTGCACTTGGGTGTGTGTTAAATTTGTGTGGTAACATGGGTTATTGTGGGGTCTGTGTAGTTGTAAATCAGATGAGGATTGAGAAAAAGGCGACCGTGGCCTAAGGTAGGAACCATCCCGGCAGTGGCAACCCACGGAAAACCACTTCCAGGCTGGCTGAGGTGGGAACCAGATTTGCCTCACGAGGCTTAGTGTACCCGGACAGCCACGAATACTAACCGCTACACTACGTGGTGGTCACACAGTATTCTGACTTGGGAGTCCGATAACCGTTTAGTTCTTGGTTCAATGTTGTTTACCTCACTGATTAATTTTCAACATTACCATTTTGGAGTTCTATTTATTAGTTTTACGTGGCCGTGAATCTTGTGATTATGAGCCACGGGGCCTCCTATTTTATTTTATACGTGGAATCCGATCCACAGCACATGGCATTTCACTTCGAAAATCTCACATGCATTGACCGGATTATTTTATCAGTCTCCTGACAGGAGGGTAGCAAGTTAAATGGTACAGACTGTAGTGATAAGCTCTTTATAGGGAATTAGTTGACTGCAGAAGGGCATGCGAGGACCACCACATTCCCATTTCTCTTTAAAAGCGTCCCTTTTAGTTGCTAGAGACAGCTGAGAACTGCTTGTTATACATGGTCGCCACGAAAGTCCCCAACCGGTGACGTCACGCATCAGCCAATGCTCTGGCAAGCCGAAGCGCGGAGCCCGGAGTGGCTCCCCCTGAGTCCGCTGCATGCATTAGGATTAGTTCAACACTAGCAGAAGTAGTAGAAAAAATCTCACAAATCGCGTATTGTTAATGTACCCACACATTATTACATTCATAACTTTACCACCGGTAATAAAATAAATGTTATTAAGACAGCTCAATAGGGGTGATTTTATAGCGGTTTGTGACATTGAGAGAATAAAGTTATTCTCCGAACAACTGAAATGAAAATCCACAGCCTGCTTCCAGTCTCCGACCGGGTCAGGAATGGAATGAATGAAGCCCCCATCTAGCGGCGAGGATATGAACTGTGCCGGCTGCCGAGGCCTGACGCACTCCTCTGGGGCAATGATTAAACGAATGACAGATGAAAGGAAATGATAGTGGAGAGTGTTGCTGGAATGAAATTTTGACAGGGAAAACCGGAGTACCCGGAGAAAAACCTGTCTGCCTCCGTTTTGTCCAGCACAGATCTCACATGGAGTGACCGGGATTTGAACCACGGAACCAGCGGTGAGAGGCCGGCGTGCTGCCGCCTAAGCCACGGAGGCTTTCTCCGAACAACTACTGTACAATATTCCAAACTAAATACAGCAACAAAGAATTTCATTACCTTTAATCATGTTAATGTATACATCTTATTGCAGCTGAAAAGCCATTAGTTACAACATTGTAAAATAAATATAATACTGTATACCATAACATGACACGATTATTCTCTACCATTGTCTTTGCAATAGTCTCTGAGTGTTTTTGTTCGTTTTTGCGCCACATAAAGTGATAATATTCACATTCTTGGTCACACAATACACACAGACCATACATTGATCATTTGGGCGGTGGAATTTTTTGATTGTGCATACTTTATGGTGGAAACCATGTATGACAAGCCTAATTGTGGCATGCCTCTGCGTTTGGTTTGTTTTAGTCCAATTTTTGTTTATCCTAGCGTCAGCTGCAAAAAATTCTTCAATGATCTCTTCTTGCTTTTTTTCGTCTGGCTCTCACTGTATTGTATGCGTCTGTAGCTGAACCCTTAAGTCCTCCAGGAAGGAACTTTCTCTGGAAAGGGCGTATATCATCCTATTTGGGGCGTACATCCCTGCTCCGAGAGCTCTTTTCAAAAATCTAGTAATGACATTGCCAATTTTCTCCATATTCCTGCTGATTAATTTGTCCCAGATGAGGGAGATCCCATAATATGTAGCAATGGGATTTACAGTGGTGTTGAAAAGCTTCATTGCTGCTGACAGGTCAAGGGATGTGATGCTATAAGTAGCTTGCGTGGCTGCTGCTGTTCTTTCTTCAATATGACTACTGAAAGACGTGGCCTACTTGTAGTTGTTGGTAGTGTTATTCCTAGATATTTCAAATGGTCTTGATTTTAGTGTTAGTGTGTCTTTATCGGATGTTCTGCCTCCTTTTCTAAAGGTCATTTGTTTGGTTTTATCAAGATTGAGTTCAAATTTATTTTCATCAGCCCATCGTGCGATATTGTCCAATGCTATTATTATAGATTTACAGTTTAACTTACGTAATCTGCATTAATAATAACGCAACAACTACAGAAGCGCTTCAGACCAACTGAATAATAATATCTGTAAATATGATTGACACATTGCACAAGTTTTTACAAATTTTTGTAGTCTAAATATGGTAGTACATATAGCCTATTTATATCTAGTACATAAACATCGAGCCTTATCTAAGCCTAAGTGAGCAGGGTCTGATGATGGTAGCGTGATGATCTGCAACATGTCGCCACCCCATGTTTTGGGGCACATAAAAGCGTATTACTTTGTGATAAATATCTCATGTAATAATTCTTTCAGGTTATGGTGTATAAACGCTTGTTTTCCCGCCTAATGTAATTGGGCACAATTTGTATTGACCGACTGCAAAGGATTCTTTAACTGAATAAGACAACACTGAAAATGGCTTCTAATACTACAATTACCTTTAATCAAGAATGAAATGCACGCTTCATTTTAAAAAAAACATCAATGTCATCACAACATAGAAAACCGAAATACCAATAAAATAAACCACTATGAAATTTTTAAAAAATACAACTACTGAATTTTAAACGTTGGGCATTTCAGTTCAAACAAATATCTATCTATATATAAGACGCTAAGGTGATGTTTCACAAAACTCAAGCTCCTAAACCAGAGTTAGAAGGTGTGGTTTGTGCCAAATTCTTCCAAATAGTCTCAATAGTACAGGAAAAATCTTGCATTTCTTGAACAGTCAACGGAAATATATTTATTTGTTTATAAAGTGCTTTTAAACAAATAAAACAAGACGATAGCCCCTGGAAAACTGTGTCGCGTACAGCGCGCATAGCAATAGGACCGGGCGGGTAGTCTGTACACATGGAGCACATACAACCCACATTGTTTAAAAAAAAAAGTGCGTTTAAACAAATACACATTTATAGAAAGCCGCATAACAGTAAAGCCAGGCGAGTAATTTATTCACATGCTAGTTTAAATAAATTAATAATTATAGGAGACTTGAACTGACAAGATATTCTTTATGTCATTAAAATTTTACCGTATTTATATTGCTGTGAAGAGCATTTTCACGCTGCATAAAAAGAGATATAGGTTCTATGGCCTTAAAACATGGTTTTAATGAGAATTAAAGAGTTCCCCAGCAGCTCGGTGGCCATACGTGCAAAGGTGGAGGCCACGGGTTTGAGTCCCACTTGGATTTGTTGGATCAGTGAGTTTCATTATCTAACATCCAACTACACATTATTAAAAGTACCACAGTAATACTGACCATCAGGCAAATGCCTTCCACACACAAAGAGCATCTAATGGACGCTCACAATGTTAAAAGGTCACCTCCCAAGACACAACGCAGCCAAGGGAGCGGAGCACACCTGAGACATCCGCTGCTTCACAGATTACGGGGATTAGCCTTGCCACTGATCCATGGGATTAACTTTCTCAGCTACAGGCGAGATCACAGCTCCCATTTCAAGCAAACTGCTCGTGGACATCCAAAGTTGCAAGATTCAAAATGTACACGACAAATATAATAACTCCCCTCCCCGAACTCGCTACCTTGTATGTTTAAAAGTCATGTGAAACAATATCGGTGACATAAGGGCAGATCGGAGCGCTCCCTTACCACAGGGAGTGGAAGCTTCAGTTATTATCTCAGGGACTTGACAATGACTACTTGTACTTGGACGTAAACCGCTGTGGTGCAATCTGATGCGGAATTCAGAGTATTCGAGCTTCAGATCCCAGTAGGGCAATAGGAAGGAAGGAAGGAAGGGACGAAGAAGAAAGAAAGAAAGAAAGAAATAAACAAACAAACAAACAAACAAACAAACAAACAAAGAAAAAAAGAAAGACTGGAAGAAATATGAAAGAAAGAAATATTAATGAAAGAAAGAAAGAAAGAATGAAAGAAAGAAAGAAAGATAGAAAGGAAGAAACATGAAAGAAAGATAGAAAGAAAGGAAGAAATATGAAAGATAGAAGAAAGAAATATGAAAGAAAGATAGAAAGAAAGGACGAAATATGAAAGATAGAATGAAAGAAATATGAAAGAAAGAAAGATAGAAAGAAAGGAAGAAATATGAAAGAAAGAAAGAAAGGAAGAAATATGAAAGAAAGAAAGATAGAAAGAAAGAAAGAAAGAAATATGAAAGAAAGGAAGAAATACGAAAGAAATATGAAAGAAAGAAAGATATAAGGAAAGGAAGAAATATGAAAGAAAAATAGAAAGAAAGGAAGAAATATGAAAGAAAAAAGATATAAAGAAAGGAAGAAATATGAAAGAAAAAAGATATAAAGAAAGGAAGAAATATGAAAGAAAAAAGATATAAAGAAAGGAAGAAATATGAAAGATAGAAAGGAAGAAATATGAAAGAAAGAAAGAAAGAAATATGAAAGAAAGAAAGAAAGAAAGAAAGAAAGAAATATGCAAGAAAGATAGAAAGAAAGGAAGATAGACGGATTAAATGATGAAAGAAACAAACAGGGTACACACAACCTTGTGGAGCAAAACTGAGAAGAGATGGGTTCGACTCTCACCTCAGCCATCCTGAAAGTGGTTTTTCGTAGTTTCCCACTTCCACTCCAATCAAATAACGGGATAACTCCTAATTTAAGGCCATTACGGCCTCCCTCCCAATCCTTAACACAATTACAAATACAGACACTTATACAGCCATCACAATAACACAGGTTATCAGGCAAAATCCACCCCACACACACTCACACACATAAATTAAAAAAAAGAGCAAAACGACCACGATGTCAAACCCCTCAATATTAAACAATAACAAAACAACACCAACAACAACAAATTTTCCGTAAAATTCGAACCATCGGACGTAACATTTCACCTCCCAAATCTCACAAGCATTAACCGGGAATTGAACTCGATCCACCTTGGTGAAAGGTAATCAGCTTGACAGCTGCGACATCACGTCCTAGGGCAATTTAATTTTCACTCTAACGCTTCAAAGGGTCGAGTCGACTGGCTTTGTTCAGCACGTTCAGGCGATCGCTTTGGCACTGGACTGTTGGTTCAAAGCCTATCTAAGTTACGGACACGTGCTCTGTCAATATGAAATCCTTTGTGGCTCTATATGGAAGTGAAACTTGGACTGTTAATGCATCAGAAAAGAGGAGAAAAGAAGCATTTGAAATGTGGTGTTACAGGAAATCGATGTAAATTAATGGGTTGATGAAGTAACAAATTAAGATTTTGGTATTAAAATGGTATGGGAAATTTGAACGGTTGGTGGAGCAGAAAAGACGAGAAGTGAAACATTTTAAATGGGGTGTTACAGGAGAATGATAAAGTTAACAATAATAATATCGTATGGCCTCGGCTGCCGGGTACAAGCTTTGTTATTTGACATCCAGAAGGCAGCTTTCATGTCGAATTTTGTTGCTCCTTGGAGCGTTATCAAAGTCAAGGAGGTTAGATATCGAAGATCCTTAACACTATAGCGCTTTCTAGTAGAGAAAGGATGAACTTTTGTGTTGGCTGAAAGTCCCGAGATTAATTTTGCCATTATGAACACGGCCAACATAATTCAAATGGGTTCTTTAACATGCCAACAACGTATGACATGCGTGTCGTGATTTTTTTCGCCTTTCAAAAATCACTTACCTTGGCTAGGAGTGAACCTGCATGCTTAGGGGTTGGTAGTCCGACACGATAACCACTCACCCACCGTGGCAAGCTAGTAACAAATCTTAATTTGGACTATTGGTGCAGCAGAAAAGAGGAGAATAAAAGCATTTGAAATGCGGTGTTACAGGAGAATGATAAAGATCAGATGGGTATATAGGGTTACAAATGGAGGTATTAAGACTAGTGGGAGAGGAGAGAGGTCTTCTGGCGACTGTTAATGAAGAGAAGAGATAGGTTGGTAGGACAAATACTAAGACACCCAGGAATAGCAAGCTTAGTTATGGAAAGAAGGGTCCAAACAAGAACAGTAGGGGTAGACCACGGTTAGAATATGTTGAACAGATTGCCTCGGACCTACGGTGTGGTAGCTATGTAGAGATGAAACGATTAGCTCAGGACAGAGAGGTAAGGAAACCAGTTCAATGACTGAAGACTCAAACACAACATTGAACAAATACACTGATAATCTCTACTTACTATTTAAAAAAATCCCCGATTCTTGGATGTCACGGGTAATCTCGAGAATCATTGGATGGATTTTAACGCAGTTTTCACCATTCTGTAAAGGTTATCTCGAGATAGAATTCTGTAGAAAACAATTTATCTATGATCAAAGGAAGCCAAGCTGTAACGATTTCAGTGAAAAAGTCGAAAAAAAAAACCTGGCGTCCGTGTTCTTTTTAAGCTTACGCTGGGCAAATCGTTAAAAATATCAATATACTATGAGCGTAAGAATTGTTCAGTATGAAAAGTTCTACAAAAAAGTCCGCGAGAGCATATCATATTTGACTTAATGCTTTTTAGCCCCGACAGATTCAATTTCAAAAGACAAGCAACAGAGAATGGAGCGGAGGAAGTAAGAACTGTGTACAATACAACTGCGAGTTATGGAAGAAATCCAGACATTAATTAACATGACCGGAGGCGAAGCATGTGTGGGAGGTCAAATGTATTACTTCATCCCAGACCTGACAATATTGCTCATTTTTAAAACGCAATTATGAAATAAAATGGATAGGTAATGAATAAAAGATGAGCTAGCGTCCTTCTTCTGCCTCGCAACATCACTAATTTCCAACATGCAGTTATTATCATCTGGGCAAAAGAAAGTCTAGTGTGTAGTTAATTTTGCTTTTTATCGGCTAAATTGTACTTTCTTTTTACAGCCTATAGTTCACGGCTGCTTTCTTCCAACTCCTTGTCTATATAAAAATAGTTTCATTCACCTTCATTCATTTAATTGGCTTCGAGATGATGTCAGGCTGTAACAAGTAGTTTCATGAAGAACTAAATAGCCTATTTTCATATATTCTACTGTCATACTTAAGATACGAGAAATAAAATGAGATTTCAAAAAAATTCACAGCCGCCATTTGAAGTTCTCATAAAATTCCACTAAATTAGGCTATTATGGCTTGTATAAAAATATACCTTACGAAGTTTCACAGCACTCGGATAAAAAGTTGCGAAAGAAAACCATTTAAATATTTAAATTTCGCGTCGCCTCCATTGTTTGTTTTGTGCTCACCAGGTTAATGAGTGATCCATAGGTGAACCTTAGTTAATAGCCTCTATCGACATTAAAAAAAACAGTTTGATTGCTGTGATAGATTTGTAGATATTGACACCCGTCTAAATATTTCTGATGGTCGTCATGTTGGATTGTTCCTTATCATTAGATGAAGATTATTGCGTTGGTTCATTGTTCAAACGTTTACTTTGATCGCATGATTAGGACACGAGAAATAAAAACTTAATTTTACAACTTAAAAAAATCGCACAGCCGCCATCTTGGAGGTAGGTAAGCAATTGAACTAAATTAGATGCCAGTGCATGACAGTGTGTACAGACATTTGCTGTACGAAGTTTCACTGCGCTCGGATGATTAAATCGCGAGAAAAGTCTATTTAAATATTTCAAACTCGCTTGGCCACCATGTTCGTTTTGTACCGCACCAAGTTTCACAGCACTCGGATAAAAAGGCGCGAAAAACACATTTAAAGAAAGAAAGGAAGAAAGAAAGAAAGAAAGAAAGAAAGAAAGAAAGAAAGAAAGGAAGAAAGAAAAGCACTGAATCCCTTTTTAAACCAGAAAGCAGGCTAAACAGCGCATTCACTCCACTGCAGCGCTGGACAACAGCCAATCTATGCCGAGTTTCTGAAACACGTAACCACTAAAACCGAATTAATATAAAAACCACAGCATCGACTTGTTTGGTAAAGAAAATAGAGGTGGTTTATTTGGCGCGTCTGTAAAATCAAAGGCCGTAGCTAGCGACAACACGGTGGGTAGTTCCAACACGTAAACAGAGTACACAAACAAAAATCCTGTGTGCTTATGTTAATGATTTAAACACTGCCGTGTCATGGAGGTGAGAGCCACAAATCCCAACGCTGTCAGACCAAGTTAAAAGGTACCACATTAAAGACACTAGAGTCGCTCATAAATGACAAAAGGAGAATGTATGGTGATGATTAGGGATCGGATTTAGGTAAATAAATATTTTAAATGTAAATACATATTTTAAACATTTTGTCTATAAATAGATAAATTTCTGCTTTTCACTTATTAGCACATAAAAAGACATAATATTTACATTTTAAAAAACAGTTTATTCAGTTCAATGCATTTTTGATCTGTGTTACTTCAACCGGGAATAACCTGTGAGCTATCTAATCTTCATGCAGAGCGCATGTCAGCATGCAGTTGTATTATTCTTAACTTGTCGCCCCGTGCCTCTCACTGTGGAAGTCGGGGATTTCCTTGTCCATAGCCATATTGCATTACGTGCTAGACCTCCCCCTCCCCCAGCTACCTGGAACCAGTGTCACTCACATGCAGTTTATTTCTGGCACTGTGAAGTGTGAGGCAGTTCTACGATGCCTAAAGTAAAAACAACTACAAGTTATCGTCTGTTGCAGAATTTAAAGATAATTTTACTTCTGATGGGGGCGTTCTGTTCTGCCAACCATGTGGGAAAGCAATCAAGGCTGAACAGCGATCTCAAGTTACACAACATCTCAAGGGCAAGAAACATATTGCCGCAGTTTCGCGCCATCAGAAGAAGTGTTTGGCGATAATCGTCGGTCATTTGTGATGGACAACCTGAATTGTTCTGTATTGTAATGCTTCAGCAGTCAGTGAGACATAGAATAAATTACATTCGTGAGTACTGCATATTGTTTATATTCACATTAATAAACTAAATTATAATTAAATATTTTACCGACAGTAGTGGCTACGCTGGCTAAAGCGCAGCATTAGGTCATGGGGCCAAGCTCTCTGCTGACTCGGTAGACGCGTGGGTTCGAGCCCCACCGTCAGCCGTCCATGAAATGGTTTTCCG
This sequence comes from Meconema thalassinum, assembly GCA_946902985.2. NCBI lineage: Eukaryota > Metazoa > Arthropoda > Insecta > Orthoptera > Tettigoniidae > Meconema > Meconema thalassinum. Next base: position 515,341,606 of record OX336393.1, on the reverse strand, counting down.
TGGTTTCCCATTTTCAACACCAGGCAAATGCTGGGACGGTACCTTCTGACAGACCACGGCCGCTTCCTTCCACATCCTTGCCCAGCTTCATTCACCATCATTCATTTCATCTCTCATTAACTCCTCTCATGAGGTTGGCGTCAGGAAGGGCATCCGGCCGTAAAAACCATCGCCACAAAGACTTCCATCGCATCTCACCCCCGACCCCGTTGGAAAACGGGAATAATAAGGGGTAGACATACATAATTAAATATTTTAACTTTTTTGTCACATATTTCAGGTATTTTTAATACATAAAAAATAAATATTTTCCCGATTTTTAGCACCTAAAAATCCGAGCCCTAGTGATGATAATTGTTGTTTTAAGGGGCCTAACATCTAGGTTATCGGCCCCTAATGGTCCAGGTGATAGGGAAAATGACAATGAAATATAAACTATAACGAAAATTAAGCTGGACTGAAAATACTTTCTAAATGGAACTCAGATTGGAATGACTCACAAAAAGTAGAGTGGAAATACTCACAAAAGGAATTTAGATTAAAAAATACGCACAAAATGTAGTTTAGGTTCAAAATACTTACAAAATGCAATTGAGGTTGAAAATACTCACAAAGTGCAATTGAAATTGAAAATGCATACAAAATGTGTGGTAGATTCAAAATACTCACAATATGTCGAAGTCCGCGATTCAAAATACTCAGGGGCTGATAACCTAGATGTTAGGCCCCTTAAAACAACAATTATTATCATCATCATCATCATCATCAAAATACTCATCAAATGAAATGTAGAGACACGGGGAGCCAATCCAGAAAAGCAGGGCGGGAATCTTAAAGAGAAAAGGAACTAGAATGAAAAGATAAAAAAGCTGATTCCTCGAGGAAGGAGGGATCAGGAACGATGAGACAAGGGCCAATTAAGGCGGGAAAGTGAAAGACTCCCTAGGCCTCGGATACCCTAATACCTTCGGGGTCGGAAGAGAACAAGAGTTAACCGAGAGAGGTCGACAGGAAAGAAGACGGAGAGGAGCCCGGCACAAGTAAGTGGAAGCAATGCCGGACTCAACTGGGGCCCCGTGGTCACCAACCCACGTCCCACTAGATGTGAGCCCCTGGGATAACAAAATTTTGGGAAGCCAACAAAAACTAATCGCATTTTACAATTTATTTCTTGTTATAGTCCAATAAATATAGGTTGCATGGGCAAAAGATATCTGCTGTATAAAATCACGTGTATTTATCCGAAATATGATAGCTATGGAAGTCTTGAATTAAATCTGTGGCTAACAGACGAAAAATTGCAATTCTTGTTTTTGTCTTTAAGGTATTCAATAACCTTTTGTATAGTCCGTATTTAATATCACAGTTTAATTTACGTGTCCCACCTCCCTCAACTCGACCTAAGTTTATTACATTTTACTGCCCAAGAACTAGAACTGAACAGCATAAACATTCCCCAATATACAATGAACATTCAATAGCAACCATATGAACTCGTCGTAAATTCCCCCACCAATTTCCTGCACAGAATTATTATATTTTCGTATTTAGTTGCAGAATTAATTTACATTACAAACTCAACATTATGCTTGCCAATTATATTATAATTAGAATTGTGTAACCAACTGTACATGCGTTTCTTTTTATTAGGCACTAGCAACCCGACCCGGCTTCGTCCGGGAACAGTTATGAATGCATTACGTGATAAGCGCTTTTTTTCCAATGTCAATGAACAACGACCAATATCCGTTTTACGCCTCGGCATGATGGGTTAAAATCACTGACAGGACTATAAATTATATTATCATGGAGATGCATATGTAACAAATTCTTGTCAGACGCAATTTAAGAATGGCGAGGTGCTTGAAACACAAATCCCTCTTCCGTCCAATCTTAACTTGACTGTGTATTTTGCGGAACGAAAAGTTCACAGGCGAAATGAAGAAAAGTCGAGTTGCAATTCCACTCTTCTCTGAAGTCTTAACTCAACACGACTCGACAGTTTGCTGCTGGCTGTATCTGGGGCAATAAGCTCGTCCGCTAGCTAAACTGTAACTGGGGTGATAGACTCATCCCTAGCTAGCTCGTAAACTGTCGGCTCAGTAACTGAATGGAGATTGTTGGAAGAAATAAAAACGTAAAAACACTTATAGTAGGAGATGTATTGAAGATAGAGATATGCTCTCCCTAGCTTTTTTGTAGAACTTTTCATGCTGAACAATTCCTACACTCATAGCATATAGATACTGTTAACGGCTTGCCCAGCGTAAGCTTACAAAGCGCTCGGACGCCAGGTTTTTTTTTTTCGACTTTTCCACTGAAATCGTTACTGCTCAGCTTCCTTTGATCATAAATAAATTATTTTCTACAGGAATCATCCTCGAGATATCCTTTACAGAATGGTGAAAACCGCATCAAAATCCATCCAGTGGTTCTCGAGTTTACCCGTAACATCCAAGAATCGGGGACTTTGTTTTATACTAATGCCCGTTGCTCACGGTAAAATGTTTCTTAAAATTTATTTTACAACTAATTTTATAAAAATTTGACGAAAGCAAGCTGTGTTGTTCACGGTAAAATTATTTTATAAAATCCGTGGATGTATCAGGATAGCCATCTACCGATAAACTTCTGAACCAAGAATCAGCTGTTCAACACACATTGGTTTGAGAGTATGGCTCCAACAGACAAAGCAAACATTGCAAAAATTGCTGCTTTAGCTACAATTAAATGTCGTACAGTGGTAAAAAGGAAAAAAAGAAATGCTAGGAAGTCCTGGACTCGGGAATGGAGAAGAGAAGAGTAGAGGAATACTCTTTGGTCGAAAATGAGTTGAGGTTAGAAATCAGAATTCATATAGGAATTTTCTAAGAATGGAGAGCAGTTTTAAAAACTCCTAGATCTCGTTGGTCCCGACATTATTCGACAGGGCACTTAACATGAGGCAAGGCATTCTGAAATGAGACTGCAAGAGAGTTCGAAACCCGTTTATCTTCGCCTTCACATCAGCCTGGCTTGTGTTCGGTCGAATTTGTGAAACATATTCGGCGATTGAGATTTCTGCCTCCCTTCTTGGATTTCTATTGTGGTTTATGGGCGTTTTAACCTCATACAAACACTGATATTTCTGGTACTCGTCCAGTACAACACTAACAGCTTGGGAGACCGTATCACACGACACTAATTAGTATGAAAGCTTCTACCAGCACTGGTGTACACGCTGGTATAGACGCGTCTAGCACCGTGTGATACGTACCTACCATGTTAGGATCTGCCTTCCATAATAGCTTCCATACAACTCACGAAATTGAACAGGTGCCATTTTTCCTGGCAGTTTTCATAGAAGTTTGAGTACAACAACCAATCGGATTGCTTTTCTCGTTCAGGTAGATATCCTAGGGGCAACATAAACAAGTAGATTTGTTATGTGGGTAGGCCTACGAATAAATACATCAGAATTAAACTATATTTTCTTTAAACGGCGTCTGTGTGATATTATTATTATTATTATTCTGGGATAAATATTTAACTATTTAAATTCTAATAGTTATCACGAATGGTATCTGTCCAGGGTTACAATATTTAGGGAAAATAAGAATTTTAAATGGGAGAAAACACAAAACAAAATTGCAATATTGCTGTACGACGTAAGGAGGAAATTATAAAATAATTAAAAGGAAGTAAAAATCTCCGCCGCTGGATAGCCTTGAACCCGGGATCTTCAAATCAGCAAGCGAGCGCGATACCACTAGCACACTTTTCCTACTGACTATACAGCAATTTGTTGCGCTTCTTATCAGCGCGTATGGTTAAATATACAATTATTACAATTATATCTTAAATATTGATTGGAATGAATTCATTCAGTACTACGCATATTTTCAAATGTACTTAAAGCAAGTTTCATGACCGCTTTGCGTTAATAATGCGAATCGACTGTAAATTTTACCCCCAAACGACAACCGTCCTCCATGTTTTATTTTCGAAGAGTTTGTTTACAAGCGAGCTTCACAATCTTCTCACCTCGTGGCGCCAGCATCATCTTCATGTCAGCTTCCCTGATTGGTTCGTTTCGTAAAATTAATTTTACGGAATAGAACATGTCCTATTTTATGGAAAGTTTTATCAAAGGTTTTATAAAACTTGAATTTGACCGTGAGCAACATAAATTTTATAAAATTAAATTATTGTACAATAAATTTGAAGGAAAATTTTACCGTGAGCAACGGGCATAAGTAGAGATAAGTAGTTATACTTGTTAGAAGCACAATAAATCCAAATAAATAAATAAAATTCAAGAAAATCCTTGAAATAGTTGCTAAGGTATAACATATTTAGCAAAAAGAAAGTTTGCTCTGTATTGTATGAAACACCTTTATGTTTTGTTCCCAATAAATCGTATTGTGGTTTGACTATATTATTAAACTCCCAGATGTTGGGTCTTGCGGCTGTAAACCGCCAAAGAAATCCAGCACATCAAGATGTTAAAATACATTTGCATTATTAACCACAGCGTTTTATTTTATTCCTTTGCGAAACACTGCAAACTGATTACACCAAGACGTGATGCAAATGCAGAACAAAACCATAATTGTTTTGAAGACATTTATTCTGTTAATACCCCGCAGTCTTAAATAGCGAGCAACCACTATTGCTTCTTGCAGCACGAATATCCGGCGAGGGGACTGCTGAGAAATCTCATTTCTGCTGTCTCCACCACTTTTTATTTTCTTTCTTTCGCTCCAAGGAGCCACTTCCATGCAATAACAGCCTGCTCGGACACGTCATTATTCAGCGCTACAAAACATTGGCTCGTGTAATTGCAGTGACGTAGGCGGCACTTTCTTGCAACCTAATTTCAATCTCAGCGCCGACTTAGTTATATGAGGGAATGAGTGGCTGTGAGCGAAAATTGGGAAGAGGAAGGGAGAAAGTGTGCATATTTCACATGTTTATTACACAATCTCTACAGTAGGGGGCGTAATGGCGCAGCGATCAAACTGCTTGGCACCTCTCTAATGGGTCCGATTCTCGATTAATGTTACCGTGTAGGAAGACATTTTTCAGGGTGGCATTGGTAATCAAAACGTAATATTTTTCATTCGGTCAACACGATGGTACCGAAATGTAATGGGAGGTTCCCTAAAAAAAAAAAAAAAAAAACAAGTAGTTCCGTGAAGAACTATATAGCCTATTTTCATATATCCTGTTTATGTTTACGTCATCAACATACAAAATTTCAGTTTGATTTCTGTAATAGATTCGTAGATATTGAGAACCGTCTAAATAGACTATTTCGGTTGGTCGCCATGTTGCATTTCTATATATTTAGGCCATAGAGTTATGTACTGTTAGATTTTTGCGTACGTTCGTTATTCAAACGTTCACTTCGATCGCATGATTAATACACACGAAATAAAAATGTAATATTAAAATTGCGCACAGTCGCCAACTTGAGGTTATGTGAACAATTGAACTAAAGTAGATGTCAGTGCATTACAATGTGTATAAGCATTCACTGTACCAAATTTCACTGCGCTGAGATGGTTAAATCGCGAGAAAAGTTTACCAAAATGTTTCAACTTCACTTGGCTATGTTCGTTTTGTTGTTACTGTACTAGGTTTTTGAAAGTCTCGTACGTGAACTTCTAGTAGTGCCGTTTATCACCGCACAAAAGTTCAGGATAGTATCAGTAATAGTTTCGGAGATATAGAATGCCGGTGAAATATGTCGCACAGCCGCCATGTTGGATTGGTGAGACGTAATACAATTTAAAGCGCACGGTCGGGGTCGACCGTAATAGTACAATGACCTTACCGAGTTTCATTGAAATCGCTCGCTTAGAGGTTATTAGGGGGACACACACACAGGCACACAAACGAACGAACAAACACACACACGGACAAAAGGTGATCTCCTAAGCCTATTTTTTCGTAAAATGAAAATAGGCTAAAAATTACACGAGATTAATAAACACACTTGGATGACCAGTTTCGATTGAAATAGGTAAAATGTCGAAAGAAAGACTTGCAGTACTGTTGTGCGGTAACATGGAGGGGGAAATAGAAAAGTTCCTGGTAATATAGTTCAATTCCCTTGGCCGTGAAAGCCAATATAACAAGTATTTGGAAGCCTTTATAGGGAGGTAAACGGCTGCTTGAGCTTTTACCTCTCGCAGTAAAGAGGCGCATGTGCGCTTCATAAGAAGGAAGGTAGTGCACAGTTCGCTACTCCTGTGGGGGGTCCGGGCACCGTCACCAAGAACCCGCTAATGAACCTATATTGGTGTTTCTAGGTGAAACCCCGCACAAGACACGGCATAAACCTAAGTACTCACCTCATGCCTGACGAGGCTGAGTGTACCCCGTTCCAGCTCTCAGACCAGAATTATTCTTGACAGAGCCGGGAATCAAACCCGGTACGACAGCCAAGAATGCTAACCGCTACACCACGAGATGGAGGATAGAAAAGAACTTACACTTTTGTTACAATTCGTCGTGAAGGAAATGTATTGTTGCTAATTCATTTTAGGGGTTTGGGACACCTTGCTTTTTAGCACCGTGTACTTTGGTATGTGTAGAACTTCTATGATAAACTGCATTTGTTTGATGACTGTGTGTGTGTATGGCTGTATTAAAGACAGGGATCGGGTAGGTGCCTCGGGACAACGCCATATATTGTAACTCTGTAAAACCCTCTTTTTCTTCTTCTTTTTCGTGCTTTGAGCGTAGAAACCACCCTCGGACGCTTGTTGTATATGTCCGTAGTAACAGTGAGCTAGGCGATTACCAGCCTCACTCGGTGAGAAGCTAAGTTGCCCGAAGACGTTATTTAGTATGCTATTGAAGACATGTACTTGTCGCAGATGTCAGTTCCGTTACACGGGTCTGATTTTCACCTGGTTTTCTTTTTAAATTAGCAATTTCTAAGAATGTATTTAAACCGTTTCGAACTAGAACATAGATCTTAATTACGGCCATGGGGACGAAGGCGTAATTACCTTTAAACCGTGCAAAGTGCACAGCATTCACCAAGCTAATGAACAGTCATCAATGTTGCCATTAACATTACTCATCATTCAGACCACGTTACCATCCGGTTTCATAACAAGGTCATCGTCAAGGTTAAAAAAGAGCGTACGTGATGCATCGGAACAGAGGAACTTCAAGCTTCTGAAGACTGCAAATAATCGACATTTAAAACAAAGGCTGGAATGATCCCGTCAAAATTATCATTTGTACCACCTGCAGTCGGTCAACACGGCTGTGCCCAATGAATGGCCGGGGTACAAGATATAAAATTATATAAGAACACTCCTGGGAAAATTCTTGTATTAATTAGATTATCACAATTAATTAATTGATTGATTAATTAATACATGTAAATTAGGATTTATTGTGAGTGATTTGAATCTTTTGGCTTCGCGGTTTTCCTGACTAACATTTGAAATATAATTAATTGTTAACGTTACCGCTGAGCCAAGCAGCCTGCCGGTCATTTTAAATTTCGATTATTCAATTATTCTTGACTTTTAATGAGGCATGTTAAAATATCATTTTTGCGAGTCTTTTACTAACCATTCTTTGAATATGTCCATAAAATGTCAATCGTCTCTTATAATATTGTCGGATATTTTCTCAAAATTTGGGTATAACTCGTAAGACCTCCTTTTCATCCACACTTTCTCTATGAATACTGGGTCAAAGAATTTCCTGATGATTTTATTTTTGTGTTATTATTATTAAGTTAATTATTACTTCTAGCGGACCCGTGTGAGAACTCTCGCCTAATGGGTCGTGTGCGCCCCATGTGTATAGACTACCCGCCCTGCGCTAGTGCTATGCGGGCTGTACGCGATACAGTTCTGCCAAGAGCTATCGTCTTGTTTATTTGTTTAAAAGCACTTTACAATCAAATAAATATATTTCCGTTGACTTTTCGAGAAATGCAATCTTTTTCCTGTGCTATTGAGACGATTTGGAAGATTTTGGTACAAACCACACCTTCCAACTCCCTCTGGTTTAGGAGCTTGAGTGTTGTGAAACCCTACAACTTAGCGTATTATATATACAGTAAGATATATATGGTAAGAGCATAAAATAATTGTAGATTTGGTTGTACCCTAATCTTAACTTATTGGCTAAGTTATAAACAATATTAAGATTGAAATTAAGCCTCCGTGGCTTAGGCGGCAGCACGCCGGCCTCTCACCGCTGGGTCCGTATTTCAAATCCCGGTCACTCCATGTGAGATCTGTGTTGGACAAAACGGAGGCAGACAGGTTTTTCTCCGGGTACTCCGGTTTTCCCTGTCAAAATTTCATTCCAGCAACACTCTCCACTATCATTTCATTTCATCTGTCATTCATTTAATCATTGCCCCAGAGGAGTGCGTCAGGCCTCGGCAGCCGGCACAGTTCATATCCTCGCCGCTAGATGGGGGCTTCATTCATTCCATTCCTGACCCGGTCGGAGACTGGAAGCAGCCTGTGGATTTTCATTAAGATTGAAATTACACTACCTTGTAGTGTAGTGGCTACCATTCTTGACTGCCACCCCGGAGGTCCGAATTCGATTCCCGGCTCTGCCAAGAAATTTTAATTCTGATCTGAGAGCTGGAACGAGGTACACTCAGCCTTGTGAGGAAAAACTGAGAATTCCACAGTACGGTAATCTTGAGAAATAAATTATCAATTTGCAAAAGAAACAGTATAACTTACCTTTCTGCGTAATAAATGGACAAATATTTAAATATTTGCCATTCGTACTCCACAGGCCATAATAGAAAATCCATTAAGTATAATTTTTTATGTTCGACCCTAACTATTATGTGTCTGAAAACTGTATCATAATGATGGTCATTATAACACTATTATTCATTATGAAACAGTTTCTCCCACCAATCACAGCTCAAGAAACAATTTTTTTGACCAATTAGATAAGGATACCTTCGCGCATGCTCTCAAAATCCAACATGTCTATATAAATTACCGAAAGTGCACCGTCCAAATGTTCGCGTAAATAAACTGGTGAATATGAGACAAGAAATAGCACTGTACCTTAATATACCTAAATCCAATTTCTACTCGGCGCGTTAATTTCAAACGACTACGGTGACAGTTTTGCTGAATACTGGTTCACGATCTGCACATCTGGCATTGAAGCCCATAGAGCGCATGCGTCGGCCGGCCAGAGAGCTTGGAACAGGGAGATGTGCTACCTAGCGCACCACCCGATCACAAAATTCTAGTTACTGAACAGATATTTATGAATATTTATGTTAAAACATGTAATAAAGTTATAATTATCGTCGAACATAAACAGTCGTATGCAACTCGCCTATAATGGTAATTAAGACACTCGTATGGAAATTATAAAACTCGCTAAAGCTCGTTTTATAAAGACACTCGTGTCTTAATTATAGCCATTATAGGCTCGTTGCATAATGTACTATTATTTTGTGTTGTGTTGTATTTTACAACTTTTTCTGTATTGCCACTAATTTTAGGCTGTTATATAAACTTAGAACCGGGTGAGTTAGCCGAGGTCGTTACGGCATGACTGCTGGCAGTCGCTCACATCCGGGAGGCGAGGAGGTTCAAATCCCCCCGCCGGCAATCTTGAAGATGGTCTTCTGTGGTTTCCCATCTTCCTTCCAGGCAAATGCCGGGGTTGGTCCCTAACTATAGGCCACAGCCGCTACCTTCCAACTCCTTGTCCTTGTACATTCCCACTCTCCTCCCCAACGGTACTTGTAGCTCACCCATTGGGTGTCCGTCTCGAAGCAGCTACAAAACTGGCGAGCCGAACATGTCCTCGGACACTCCCGGCACTAAAAGCCATACGCTAAATATATATATATATATATATATATATATATATAAATTTAGAATTTTACAATTAACTCTTATCTAAAATAATTACACAAAGTTATTTGCTCTAAGATATTGGTTGATATTTCTGGGTATTTTGCGGTGACCGTCCCCTGAGAATACTCACAATTTTCCAGAATAGTCAGCCCCCACCCGAAAAAAATTGTCTATACGGCCCTGGGCTGAGTGACTCGTGAGGTAATAGCGTTGCTCGAGGGTCTTGCGACTCCGACTGTCAAAGGCTCACGTGCTCCACAAGCCAAATAAAACATGCAAGCCCATGATTTCAATCAGACCACAGGAAGAGGTTAGGCTAAGCCAAGTCTGCCATATGCAGAATGTGTGAAAGATGTCATGTGTGACGATCAACATTCACTCCAAATAAAGGAGTTCACCCAGAACTAGTCATGCATGTGGAATAACACTTATCAGAATGGTCATGATACAAAACACAAAGAAACCTGACCTCAGCGGGCTCATACGCCACCACTTATTTATTGGACTAAATATCCTACAAACAAAAACGGTTGAAACTTCCATTCCTTGCCGTTAGTCTGGTGATGGTAAGGGGACGAAAATAGTCCTGGTTGACCAGCGGCGATGGTCTGGACCCAAGGTTACTCAAGAACACCCGGTGCCAAAATCCCTCAGCGGGCTCATACGCCAACACTTATTTATTGGACTAAATATCCTACAAACAAAAACGGTTGAAACTTCCATTCCTTGCCGTTAGTCTGGTGATGGTAAGGGGACGAAAATAGTCCTGGTTGACCAGCGGCGATGGTCTGGACCCAAGGTTACTCAAGAACACCCGGTGCCAAAATCCCTCAAATTAAACTAAAAGCACTGAGCGGTCAGTAAAAATTCCCGTCTGTCTTACGTTGTTTGTGCTGTATTGTTAAACTGGAATAGAAGAATCTCTAATAAGCTGCGGGTGATGTGAGATATATACTGTATATTTTGCTGGTGTGAGTGAACATTACATTTTGTTTATATTGGGATTTTTGGGGTAGGATGTTGTAAGGGAACGCCAAGAAGCAGTTCTAACACGTAATTATGATCAACAAACAAGATGTTCAGTAAAGAACATATAGCCTACTTTCTCCTAAATGTATGAGTATAGTTATAACTCGTTGTTATTATCAAAGAGTATAATAGAATCATTTCTTGGTTGAAGACCTTAGAAACTATTTACCTCTACCAAACGCCACAACCTAGAAAAAAACTACTACCATCATTGAAGAAAGATAGATAAGAAGTATCTCAAGAATGTTATGGATCTGGAGACATAATCGACCGGACTGGCTGCGTGGTTCAGCGGTAACGTTCTCGCTTGCTGGGCCCTAGGTTGCAGGTTCGTATCCTGGCGCAGTCAGCTGGCATTTGAGGGTGCACAAATGCGAGGGAGCCGTGTCAGTAGATTTACTGGCACGCTAAAGATTCCCTTCGGGCCAAAATTCCGGCACCCCGGCGTATCTAAAAGCAGCAGTAGTTAAAAGGGACGTAAAACAAATAACATTATTATTATTGTTATTATTACATAATCGACCTGCCTTGGGCAACATCCAACTTTGAGTTGAGGCATGTCTTTACACGTCTGGTTGTGCATGGCTTTCATAACCCTAATTGAATTAACAAATCTTTCCATGACCCTACAGAGACGTGTGTATACAAACTATGTGGATATTTGCGATTGCTATTTGCCTGAAATAAAAGTATTAATTAATAACCTGAACTAGCACCAACGGCTAGAATTCAGTTACTATGTGAAATCGTTTTGTTCTTTACTTCAAATAACATTTTCAAATAACGCACAATAGGCTGTTACAAACCCTTTAAAATAAAAAGTAAAAATTTATCGTAGTATCATCTTGCCATTCTTCAAGTTCGATGCGCATAGAATGCCAATGGTATACGGTACTAACCAATGGAGTCCCACGTAGACCAGTCGTGACATCTAGTGGAGAAGTATCGAACAATATAACCCTAACAGGGCGAGTGCATTCTAGTGGTCATAAGAAGAAACTTTTCAATAAAATCTTGAAGTTAATAAGTAGGCCGGCGTGCAGTTACCTTTTTGGCTGCTATATGTCTCGAGCAAATCTGCTGGTGAATTATGTTTTAATTATATATATTTTTTCCACCGTAATATGCACAATATAACGCTTAATTTTAAAACGTCTGAATCATTACAAAACAATAAATATATACAATTTCAAGCAAAAAAAAAAACTCTGATGGGGTTTGAACCATAGGCATATGAGTGATAGGCCAACGCTTTACCACGGAGCCATTTGTAGCAACGAACATCGTTCTATATAAAATGACTTACATATAACTTGTTAGCAAATAATGATTTAGACTAAACGATTTCATCAGTGGAGTATATTATTTATTTATAAAGCATTTCATACAAAGTTTATTTATTTTGTATCAGTACGCTATATTGCATGCAATACTCAAATTAGTGAAATATAAGTCAGGCACAAGATATCCGCTGCCATCTTGTCTTTTTACCGAGACGGCTCAGCTTTTTAAAATCACTTCTGCACTATAGTATTACAAAATAAACTTTTAATTTCGAACGTGCCTCTTCCTTTAGAACAGTTAAATCGATTCTCGGCTCGATAATCGGAACTGGTGGGTCCCATGATATGGATTATAAAGTTTGCATAATTCGCACGGCCGCCATCCTGAAATGGTACCGCGGATGACCTTGTAGTTTGGTCACAAGACGCGCCGTATATGAAAGTATGTTGTTACCAAATTTGGTAGAGATCGAATGATTTGGTTAGTCGCTATTTGATTTTACGTTTTGAACGTTTGAGTGGCCGCCATTCAGTTTTGGTAAAGATGGCGGCGATATAAAACATGACACTGAGGTGCCCTTTGCTTGTTCTACCTCTGTACCAAATTTCGTTCAATTCGGTTTCACCGTGTTCGAATTGATAGGGGGGGGGGACAGACATTCAGAGTACACACACTCACACACATACTCACACACACACACACATACACACATAGACAGTCACACAATTTTTGGCCCTGTAGTGATCTCATAAGTCTACTTTCATTTTTTGCAAATATCGAAAGTAGGCTAATAAGGTGTCATATGGTAGACGTGCTATTTACTGAAGTATTCTATTCTTTGTCGGTCTGATAACGGTTTGGTTAAGAAGAGAAAATATTTTTCCACTTGTGTTTAAAAGTTTTGAGTGGAACCTGAGGGCCACATAACATGCCTCAGAACGACGAGAATTTCCTACAGGTGAAAGATCTACGCCATATGCCCCTATTTATATACGTGACAGTGAACATGAATTTGAAACACTGCAACCAACTCCTGACTTGCATCTATCTTACACAATATAGAAGAAAGAGTGTAAAAAATATATATAAATAAAAAAATGATGAAAATTAATAAATACCGACAGTAGTGGCTACGCGGGCTAACGCGCAGCATTAGGTCATGGGGCCAAGCTCTCTGCTGACTCGGTAGACGCGTGGGTTCGAGCCCCACCGTCGGCCGTCCTTGAAATGGTTTTCCGTGGTTTCCCATTTTCAACACCAGGCAAATGCTGGGACGGTACCTTCTGACAGGCCACGGCCGCTTCCTTCCACATCCTTGCCCAGTTTCATTCACCATCATTCATTTCAACTCTCATTAACTCCTCTCATGAGGTTGGCGTCAGGAAGGGCATCCGGTCGTAAAAACCATCGCCACAAAGACTTCCATCGCATCTCATCCCCGACCCCGTTGGAAAACGGGAATAATAAGGGGTAGACAAATTAATAAATGTTAAACAAAAATATTGGAATGCAGCCACAATAAATCAGAGACATCTATGGACATCATATTGGCAGGTGAAAAGCTAAAGTATGTAGAAGACTTCTGTTATTTAGGCGGGAAAATAACCAGTGATGGACGAAACAAAGAGGGTATAAAAAGTAGGTTAGCTCAGGCCAGGAAAGCATTTCTATAGAAAAGGAATCTGTTGACATCGAATATAGATTTAGGTAGGCCTATTAGGAAGTCATTTTTGATAGCCTTTGTCTGGAGCGTGGCGTTCTATGGATGTGAAACTTGGACTATTGGTACAGCAGAAAAGAGGGGAATTGAAGCGTTTGAAATGTGGTGTTACAGGAGAATGATGAAGATCAGAAGGGTAGATAGGGTAACAAGTGAAGAGGTATTACGACTAGTGGGAGAGGAGAGATGTTTCTGGCGACTGCTAATGAAGAGAAGAGATAGGTTGGTAGGACATGTGCTAAGACACCCAGGAATATCAAGCATAGTTATGGAAGGAAGGGTCGAGGACAAGAACTTTAGGGGTAGACCAAGGTAAGAATATGTTAAACAGATTGCCTCGTATGTAGGGTATGATAGCTATGTAACGATGAAACGATCAGCACAGGACAGGGAGGCATGGAGTGCTGCATCAAACCAGACTGGAGACTCAAACAACAACAACAACAAGAAATAAAACTCAAGGACGGACTGGGGAAAATAGGATAAACATAAGAGGTCACAAAAGCATTCTCTTCGAAACTGATATAGCATGGGTGATATCATTGCAGTAGTGCCTGCTTTAGAACCACTTACAGAAGGCAGATAACATGAAAGGAAAAGGAGACGTGTGACCCCTTCAAGAATGAGGGCATCAGGAAATATGAGATAGCGTTGAAGACATTTTTCAGTGTTGCCTTAAATACAGTGAGAGGCTTCCTTATAGAACGAGACCTCGCAGTTGCCGCGTGACGGCCGGGGCACTGTGTGTAGCCACCTGTCGAGCAAGAAACTGGACTAGCAGCAGCGTAGAGTCCAACTAGTTCAAATCATTCACACTTTATAAGTACAGGGAGATTTATTTGCTGGAGCGACCGGCAGCCGGGCGCGCGCACCTTCCGCCAGTCAACCGAGCTCGTACCGCGGATTGCGCGCAGGTGAAAACCCTAACAAAGTACATTAATTGATGGTAAATTCACCGGAAAATCATGATTAAAGAACTTACCTATCACAGGAGAAGCTGAGAGTGTTTTCCTTCAGCTGGCAGACAGGCTTTGTACCGTGTAAATAAATTCCCTTCTGTTGTGAGGGATATCTGCTGCCGTTTATTGTTCTCCAGCTCCACTAGATTACGGGTAATTGATCTGTACACTATGCATTTTAAACCAACCCACAATTGAACATCAAACGGGCGTAGGTCCGTGTTTCGATTAATCAGAGTAGACACGCAGGGGGGTGCAGGAGTAGCTACATAATATAACGATGTAGCTTCCAAAGTTACTGTCTGTCAGCTGAAGGAGAACATTTTTGTTAGGGGCCGATAACCTAGATGTTAGGCCCCTTAAAACAACAATTATCATCATCATCATCAACATTTTTGTTATATTCTGTGATAAGATAAGTACTAACCTTTAAGTTAACTGGTGACGTGAGGTCATCCAGATTCCCAAGAAATAAAAAAACATCTGTGCTTCTTTAATTAAATCTTGCAGCTGTTGTTTATGTTACCTTCTTATCTGTGCGCTGACACTACACACCCTCGTTGATGAAAGTTCAGAGACTTAATGACTTTAATGACCCTGGTTAGCTCACCTCCGCATCGCGCAACCCTGCGGAACGAGCTCGGTTGGTAGCCGCCAGCCCCACTCCTACAAAAGAATCTCACTGTATTTAATAATCACTGACACCGGTAGCTACGCTCGCTAACGCACGGACTCTGTAGACGTGGGTTCGTGCCTCACCATCGGTCGTCGTAGAGATGATTTTCCGTGTTTACCCATTTTCAACTCCAGACAAATGTTGGAACGGTACCTTCTGACATGCCACGGCCGCTTCCTTCCACATCTTTGCCGAGTTTCATTCATCTTCATTCATTTCGTCTCTCATTAACTCATCTCATGAGGTTGGCGCCAGGAAGGGCATCCGGCCCAGCTGGGAATAATGGAATCCAGCCAATGATAATTTTACCCATCCGATGATGCGAGTATAGACCAGAATAAACTTTCTTGATAGAGCAGCGAATCGAACCAAAGAGGTTTGGGACATGAGTCTCAATACGTATTCCTAGAGCACAGACGGTGGTCATCATGACCATCCTTAAACATCATTTTCTAGCAAGTGGTGAACGCGAAGACAAAAAAAATTGGATCACATTATCTGGGCGGCATGGCAGCTCTCGTGAGTAATTCAGAGAAGAGGCAGACTGTACTGCTATAAACGCTCCACGATAATTGCTCAGCGTTGAGTGGCTTCTTTTTACCACTGACCCAATTCTTCAAATAACTAGGTTGCTCTTCATGACAACACTCCCCAACAGAGCTACTGTTTAGAACAGTGGTTCTGAACCCGTAGAAGTCTGCGGACCACTCAGCGTGAAATTGAATCTTGTACGGACAACCCCTCCTCTCCTCCCCCCCCCCCCCAATACACCTTATCAGTTGTAACCCATCCTCAATAACACTTAGTTTAAAGATATTTCAATTTAAAACTTGATAGTCATCGCCGCGAATACATTCGGACGATTCTTGTTCAACGCATATCGTTTTCGAAATCCCCATTTGTTGGCCACTTTATTATACGTGCTGGTGGACCCTTTACTCCCGCGGACCACTCCCGAGGGGCTCACGGACCACCAGTTAAGAACCACTGGTTTAGAAGGTTGAAATTTGAACTATTCGCCAAGGACAAGGAATCCCACCATCACTACAGAGTCTAAATCAAGCTAGCAAGCTTGTAGTTTTAGGTGGATTTTAATTTTATTATCATAATCCACGAGACTTAAAATTCTCTGAAATTAGAACCACTGACCATGACTTCTCACTTCGGAAATGTCATTAGCCAGGAATCGAACACGGTCCGCTTGGCGAGTATCAATCAAAAGATCCAAACCAGATCTCTCTGGGGGCCACTCACCATAAATATTAATATTTATATTTTGAATTTTTCCACACGCGACTCTTTATTATTGGTTGGTTCCTCGGTTTAGGGGCTGCGACAACGCGGTCATGTAGCCCCGTGTACATTGGGTGTGTGTAGAATCTGCCTGATAACCGGTGTTAATAATTGTGATGACTGTATTAGAGTGTGTTATCTGTTTTTAATTCAAGTAAGGACTGCAGAAATTCAATTTTCAAGTAGTCCTTACTTTTGCTACCAAACGCCACCGTCAACGACAACAAGTTCTGAACTTGCTAAAGGATGCCAGCGCAGTCGGCTCCTGGCGACGAACGTTGGAACCTAAGAGCGTTGGTCAAAAATAACCACCGCCGGCTTTACTTCCCCACTGAAGGAAGGCATACTGAGGGATTTTTAGCCTACTTTTCACATTTTGCAAAAATGAGGAAAAAGTAGACTTATGAGATCGGGTAAATGTGTGTCAGTCTGTCTGTCCTTCTGTCTGTCTGGCTGTGTGTCCCCCCTATCAACTCCTAAACGGCTGCAGCAATCGAAACCAAAGTTAGTATGAGTAAAGATGTATACCGGAATATGTCAAGCCCATATTTAAAAATGATGTCAGTGCTAACAACTGCTGAAAAATCGCAATTGAAATTTGAGCTCCATGTTGGATTTCTTGGAAGGAATGAATGGGAGCCATTTCAAAATTGGCACACGTGTAGTTAATACTATGACAGTTTAATTTCCAGGAGGCCATACATGGCAGTGTTGCCAAAATGATTATAAGCCTGCTGATAGTCCAAATTTTAAATGCATATAACTTCTACACTATCAATTGGATTTCAACCAAATTTCGTATGTGCTATGTGTACATAAACAGATATGACTGAGCGTATTCTTAAGAGCCACCAGGGCTGCCAACTGTTTATATATGCACTATCTTATTATTTTTATCCAAATACCCATATATCAGAAAGTATGCAAGCCGACAGCTTTAAACTATGCACACGTGTAGTACCTGACATTCTAAATTAATTTGGAGTAACTTATATACGTCAGTGCTACCAACATTATTCTAAGCCTGCTGAGAGGTCCAACTTTAAATACATGTAATTTCTATACTAGGCTGTTCCAGCCGAGCAACTCGCTCGTGAGCAGCGGAGTACTCGCCGCCTTACGTGAGTAAACCTGCAACATGCAATACAGCTCTGCTGTGGGGGGCTGCCGTCCCTTCGCGCTGGATACATCAAGACAGGCTGGAAGTGCATGGACTTGTACTATGACCTTCGCCCAGTGAGGTATTGGCTATCACCCCCAGTCCCTCTCCAACCATGCTCCGAGCATTACTGCTGAGTACTCGCGTGTACTCATACTCAAACTCGTGGATTTGGAACAGCCTGCTCTATACTATCATTTGGATTTCAACCAAATTTCGTGTGTGCTATGTGTACCATAACAGATATGACTATGCCGATTCTTAAGAGTAACCAGGGCTGCCAACTGTTAATACATACTGTCTCTATTTTTGTTACCCTAATATCAATATATCAGAAAGTATGCAAGCCAATAGCTCAAAGCCTTGCACACGTATAGTACCTGGCATTCTAGATTAATTTGGAATAACTAACATAGGCCTACGCCAGTGCTGCCAACATGATTCTAAGCCTGCTGATAGGACCAATTTTTAAATGCATGTAACTTCTATATTAACTAATGCATTTCATTCAAGCATTTCATTGACACAACAATTGATCATATTATTTCAGAATATTTCTGACCAATACATGTATGTCATTGTTGCCAACATGATTTTACGCGCGCTGATCGAACCAATGTTTAACTGCATGTAACTTCCATGCTATCCATTGGACTTCAACCAAATTTTGTATTCTGTACCTTAAGAGATGGAACTAAGAATATATTCAGTCACCAGGGCTGCCAACTGTAGTTCTCTATTAGGCTACATTATATTTCAAACTAATTAGAAATTTCGATATTACCAACTTAATTTCGTCATTATTCTAGATAGATCCATATAGATTAATTATTGGCATGAATCTTAAATTTTAAGAAATGTAGGCTCTTTAGTTCGTCACGGAACTTCTTGTTAACGCTGTTAAAAATCCTACGGCTTCAGCCGGGTTTGAACCCGCGACCTTGGGCATAGATGCTCAGCATGCTACCAACTACACCACCGAAGTCGTCCTCTTTATTACTCTTATAATCATCATTACGCAACACAAATATCGAACATGTTACTTCCTGGAGCCCTAATACTCTTAATTTTAGAACAGACCTTCATCACAACAGGGTTAAGGTATAATATATATTTCAGATCGTTTAGGATTCATATGAAAAATAAATGCAACAACAAAAAAAGACGATGAGAATTGCATATTAAAATCCCTTCTATGATCAGTTTCTATCACGCTGAAAGCTTCATAGATTGATTAGCTCCATGATCCACTCTCCGTTCAATATCGCTACGAAACTAATTAATTCCATGCCGTTCATGCGTGAGTGTTACGTTAGTAAGGCAAAAAAAAACTAGTTTGCCACACCTGAACACTGTTGCCAACATCACACAAGATAACAGTCCTTATAAGTTATTAACTGTGGCAGATTTATAATATAAAATCGCATTTTTCTGTACAATAGATTTCTCGGTTAATACTGCTTTCTCGGTTGATTTCTCTGGGAAATTCACTCGAAACTTTTGCCTTGTTCTAGCACACGATTCCCTGCACTTTCGGAGGTATACACGCTCACGTAACGAATATTTCACATCAGGCATTACAGCACAATACACAATCACAATAAAACAACTGGCTAAGAGATTCAAATGTACAGGTTCAGTAATAGTACATAATGCAACGAGCCTATAATGGCAATAATTAAGACACGAGTACTTATGTTTATAAAACTAGCGTATGAGAGTTTGATAATTTCCATACGAGTGTCTTAATTACCATAATAGGCGAGTTGCATACGACTGTTTATGTTCGACGATAATTATTATAACTATTTTATGTTCGAACAAAAATATTCATAAGTATCTCGCCAGTTTTATGTACTGAACAGAGCGCATGAGACGCAGAGAATGCCTTGTATTTGATCATGGCCTCCTCGATTACCCTACTATGACACTAGGCCAGGCAGTGAAATTTAAATTAGAAGGCCGTGGAACACAGCCCATCTAATTATCTAATTGGTCAAACAAGTGTGTCTTGAGCTCTGATTGGTGGGAGAAACTGTTTCATAATGAAAAATTGTGTTATAATGAGCTTCATTATAATACAGTTTTCTGACATATAATAGTCAGTGTCGAACATAAACAATAAAAATAGACGCAAAGGTCGTTCGTTATTTCCTTTCTGAAGCTAAAATAACCGGAGTAACTTCATAAGTTTGGCAGCAGATGGGAATCGTTTTCAGCTTCGACTGTAGACATGGTGAGTAACAAGTAGTTCCGTGAAGAACAAAAGCCTATTTTCATATATCCTACTCATGTTAATTGCCTTTATCAACATATAAAATTTCAGTTTGATTGTTGTGATAGATTCGTAGATATTGAGGAACGTCTAAAGATTTCAGATGGTCTCAATGTTGGATTTTTACTTATGTACTATTGCACGCAGATTATTGTACACGTGTGGTATTCAAACGCATGATTGGAACACAAGAAGTAAAAACGAGATATTAAAATTTCGCACAGCTGCCGTCTTGTGGTTATGAAAACAATTGAAATAAAGTAGATACCAGTGGATTAACATTTGTATAAGCATTTAACGTGCAACGTTTCACTGCACTCGGATGGGTAAATCGCGAGAAACGTCTAGCTAAGAGTTTCAACTTCGCTTGACCGCCATGTTGGTTTTGTAGTTACCAGGTTTTTGAAAGTCTCATAGTTGAACTTCTATTAGTGCCCTTTACCAGCGTATAAAATTTCAGGGTGATATCGGTAATATAAGGTGCGTTCAAAAAGTAACGAGCCGGAGGCTGTAATGCGCAAACCGGTGACGACATCGGCTAATAGTGGCGTGTGTAACGAGGTGTGGTTCCGACCAGAGCGTGGAAGGTCACTGCCCGTCGCTAGAGGGCACGCGTGATTTCGTGAAAAATAAAAAATGTTTTACTTCGATCATTGTAAATGTAACATATTTCGAACAAAATAACTCTTTGTTCTTTTACTTACTTTTAAACATTAAATTACCCAAATCCGAGTACAGTGTTGGTCTGTTTGCCTTCTCTTGATGAATGCAGTACATTTGCATTTGTCTGTTGGCACAGCCTAGAGTAAAATGTGGCTTTTCACCGATGTCTCAGTCTCACTCATGGCTGTGATTATATGGAAGCTACTGAGGTATGGGTGGTGCTTATTAATGACATACAGAGCACAGTCAGTGCCTGTGGATGCTGTGAAAGGTTCTGTTCATAGGGTTAGTACTGCTGTTCTGACTTAGTGAGGAAAGCAATGGCAAACTACCTCACTCCTCATCTTGCCTAGTACGCCTCACTATAGCGCTGCCTTGGGTTTTTGTGGATATCTCCCCACATAAACTACAGCGGTGCTTTTTGAGGGTCCAACCAGCCATCGGGCTGACTACCTAACAGACAGAGTACATCTCGGTTCTAAGCTCTGTGAACTTGCGGGATGAAGGGCAGATGCAGGGTAGGAGCAGGCGAGAATTGAGAACAAGAAGTATAACACAATATTCACTCGCCAAATCAATACTTTACTTTACTAAAAATACTATAGGTACATGTTTCGGAAACTTGATATGTTTCCTTCTTCAGCCCATATGTTGGTATGAAACATCACATGACATCGAAATCCTAACCAAAAATAAAAATACAGTTCGTACGTCAGTTCAGTTGGAGATGTTTATGAGAATTGAGAAGCCTGTCGACAGCCCGCCGTGTTACCTGACATTCTCGTCTATTCCAATACTGCTAACATCAGTGAGTCACCGACCAATGTATTTTGTTCGGTATTATGCACGGACCGAGAAACCTCATCACTCGTCAACACCATTTCTCATAGTCCGCGATGCACATTCCTCTCAGGTTCACGCAGCTTAGACTCGAGCAATATGCTATAGGCTTGCTCTTAGAAAACTGAGCATGTACTTTGATTCGAATGACGATAAGGCGTACATAACATGTTCAGTTGGAGATGTATGGTGTATTCTGCTTTCACTTAAACAACTCGCCATTGTCCGAACTAACACCACAGCTCCTTCGTCCAACCGTCCTTTCTAATTTGTATTCTCATTGCTAGCATGTCCTCTCCATTCTAACTGGACAGTACAGTCCAATCTCATTGAATATTCTAAAACCACATCTGTTGAGCAGAGTCGTGTTACTGGAAGATAATAGGTTTGCTGGTACTGGCTGACGTATCATTCACCATTAATCGATTTGACCCCCCACAATGTCGAGGATCCGTTTAAATCAGACAAGGACCACTTGGTGCTATTAGATATTCCTAGCGCGACTCGACTACAAGTGACTGCCAAGGAATACATCAACAGATGATCCAAACTCTATTTCCACAGTCTCCACGATTGCTGAAGGTCATTTAGCAATAATGGAGTACTTGTCTCTTCCACTGACGCATTTGCCCAGGTACTGGCGCAACGCCATAATGGCGATATTCTTGACGTTACGATCACAGCACTGTTTCAGCTAGTCCAAGGGCGTGTTGTCCTGAAATAGGTGTGCGAAGCTCTCACATTTCAAGATAATAATATAAGGTGCGTTCAAAAAGTAACGAGCCAGAGGATGTAATGCGCAAACCGGTGACGACATCGGCTAATCGTAGCGTGTGTAACGAGGTGTGGTTCCGACCAGAGCGTGGAAGGTCACAGCCCGTCGCTAGAGGGCACGCGTGCACGTCACGTGACGATACAAAGCGAGCAGCAGCTTGCATCAAACGACCAACCAAGACCAAGACAGTAGGCCATTCGACATGCTTCCTGGTGTGGTTGAAGACTGTGGGGCACCCATTGGGCACACACTTTCCGCAAGTGCAGTCGTTCCTTCATGATGGTGTGCACACTTCCGACGCTCAATCCGACCACGGCGGCTATGGCGTTCACTGTCACTCGGCGGTCCTGGGTAATGAGTGCATCAACCAGCTGGACGTTGTCATCGGTAATGCAGGGGGGGGGGGTGCCCCAGACCGGGCATCATCGGCTAACGACACCCGTCCTTCCCTGAAGCGCTTGTGCCACGCCTTGACCCTTGCAAAGGACATGAAGTGTTCGCCGTTCACTTGTGACATTCGGCGATGAATGTCCGTTCCCCCTACTCCTTTCGCTGTCAGAAACCGAACAACACCTCTTTGCTCTTCGTTTGTTGCCTCCATGTCACTGTTTGAAATGCGACTGGCAGCGTTGGACGATTGATGCATGCTGCTGCTCGCTTTGTATCGTCACGTGACGTGCACGCGTGGCCTCTAGCGACGGGCTGTGACCCTCCACGCTCTGGTCGGAACCACACCTCGTTACATCCGCCACGATTAGCCGATGACCGGTTTGCGCATTACAGCCTCCGGCTCGTTACTTTTTGAACGCACCTTATAATATCGTATGGTCTCGGGTGCCGGGTGCAAGCTTTGTTAT
Source organism: Meconema thalassinum (assembly GCA_946902985.2). NCBI lineage: Eukaryota > Metazoa > Arthropoda > Insecta > Orthoptera > Tettigoniidae > Meconema > Meconema thalassinum. The sequence continues at coordinate 515,318,207 of OX336393.1, read as the reverse complement.
TTGACGCCCAGAGGGCAACTTTCATGTCGATTTGTAATGTTCCTTGGAGCGCTATGAAAGTCAAGGAGGTTAGATATCTAGCTCTTTGACACTATAGCGCTTTCTAGTAGAGAAAGGAGGAACTTTGTGTCGGCGGAAAATATCGAGATTAATTTTGCCATAATGAACACGGCCTACTGAAGTCAAATGTTTTTTTCAACATGACAACAAAATATGACATGCGTGTCGCGATTTTTGTCGCCTTTCAAAAATCACTTACCATGGCCAGGAGCGAACCTGCAAGCTTGGGGGTTGGTAGTCCGACACGAAAACCACTCACCCACGGTGGCAAGTCATTTCAAGATAATGTGTATCATAAATCACACAACTTTACTTTACTAATTAATTTCACGTGTGGAAATTCATTTACGCCCAATAACAACACCAATAATAATAATAATAATAATCATAAGACTATTCCGCAAAAAGGTACTGACTAATGGGCTAACCCGAGACAAGACACCGAACCCAAAAAGAAGACAAGGTACATGGACAGCGGAGCGCAAGATGGCTCACTCACAGAGAATTCTGGGCTCAGAGCAAAGCGAAGCAAATTGCCAAGTATAGCAATATTTAACGTGGTCCTAGATGGCTTCATCGAATTATATATACAGGGTGATTCTTATTAACGTTTAAAACTCTCTGTAGCGACGTAGATGGCATTGAGACAAGTAATTTGATATAGGACACTTAGGGTCACAAGTGTCCGGAAATACCTTAAAAGTGAACCACAACTGTTAAACACATGACGTCATCACGTGACGGCTCAGCTCGAGTGGTCAGGTCCGTGCTTGCTCCCTTACGCACACCAAAGCAAACGTTGAATATCGTATCACTCTGGTTCCGAGTCTTAATGTCAACAAACAATCTGCTTCCACTTGAAAGGAGAAGAGAGAGAACAAAGAAAGCTGATGGATAGGTCCCGGATTTGAACCTCGAACCCCACGCGCCCGGGTCGCACACGCAGACACGGAGCCAGAGTGATATGATATTCAACGTTTGCTTTGGTTTGCGTAAGAGAGCACGGGCCTGACGACGTCATGTGTAGGGCTCGGACTTTTAGATAAATAAATATTTTTTTATGTAAATACATATGTTAAGCATTTTTTCTATAAATACATAAATTCCTGTTTTTCACTTATTAGCACATAAAAAGACAAACTTTTATTTTTTTAAATCAATATGCTAGATCTTTCAGTTTATTGGATTTTTGTTCCGAGTTACTTCAATGGGGAAGAATCTGTGAGCTATCTAATCTTCATGCAGAGCGTATGTCAGCTTGCAACTGTGTTATTCTTAACTTGTCGCCCCGTGCCACTCACAGTGGGAGCCGGGGATTTCCTTGTCCATAGCCATATTGCACCTCGTGCTAGACCTTTCTCCCATCAGAAGTAAAATTATCCTTAAATTCTGCAACATACAGCTGCAAACGATAACTTGTAGTTGTTTTTACTTTAGGCACCGTAGAACTGCCTCACACTTCACAGTGCCAGAAATGAACTGCATGTGAGTGACACTGGTTCCTTGAAGCTGGTGGCGGGTGTTGGGGGCGTTCTGTTCTGCCAACCATGTGGGAAAGCAATCAAGGCTGAACAGCGATCTCAAGTTACACATCACCTCAAGGGCAAGAAACATAGTTTCAGAAGAAGTCTTTCGCGATAATCGTCAGTCATTGTGATGGACAACCTGAAGGTGTATCTCGTTGTGTATTTTAATGCTTCAGCAGTCAGTGAGACATAGCATAAATTGCATTTGTGCATATTGCATATTGTTTATATTCACATTAATAAACTAAATTATAATTAAATATTTTTACTCTTTTGTCACATATTTCAAGTATTTTTATTACATAAAAAATAAATATTTCCCCAATTTTTAGCACCTAAACATCCGAGCCCTAGTCATAAGTTTAACAGTTGTGGTTCACTTTGAAGGTATTTCCGGACACTTGCGACCCTAAGTGTCCCATATCAAATTACTTGGCTCAAAAAACTTTCTTCGGCTTTTCCCAATTAATTGGGGTCGCCGGAGCCAACCAGGCTAATTTTGGTTTTGGCCGGAGATTTAAGGCCGGATGCCCTTCCTGATGCCACGTGATTTTTCAGGTGAAAATTCCACCCCATTGTCACTGGAATTCGAACCCCCAGCCGTCCGAATGAAAGACGAGCGGTTTTCACCATTCTGAAAGGATTTTTCGAGGAAGGTTTCTGTAGAAAACATTCATTTATGATCAAAGGAAGCCGAGCAGTAACGATTCCAGTGAATCGTGTCGAAGAAAAACCTGCCGTCCATGCGCCTTTTAATCTTACGCTGGGTAAATCGTTACAAATTTCTATAGCGTATTCGATGAATGTAAGAATTGCTTAGCATGAAAAGTTCTACAAAACCGTCCACGACACATTTAATACATCGCCCCACTATATAAGTGTTTTTAGCTTACCTTTCACATTTTGCAAAAATGAGGAAAAAGTAGACTTATGAGATCGATCCGGGAAAATGTGTGTCTGTCTGTCCTTCTGTCTGTCTGTCTGTCTGTCTGTCTGTCTGTCTGTGTGTGTGTGTGTGTGTGTGTGTGCCCACCCCCAACCCCCTATCAACTCCTAAACGGCTGCAGTAATCGAAACCAAATTTATTATGAGTAAAGATGTATACCGGAATATTTCAAGCCCATATTTGAAAATGATGTCAGTGCTACCAACTGCTGAAAAAACGCACTAGAAATTTGAGCTCCATGTTGGATATCTTGGAAGGTATGCATGGGAGCTATTCCAAAATTGGCACACATGTAGATAATACAAATTCAGTTTAATTTCCAGGAGGCCATACATGACAGTCTTGCCAAAATAATTTTAAGCCTTCTGATAGGTCCAATTTTTAAACTTCTAAACCATCAATTGGATTTCAACCAAATTTTGTATGTAATATGATTGTGTACATAAACAGATATGACTGAGCGTATTCTTAAGAGCCACCAGGGCTGCCAACTGTTAATAATTGCTCTCTCTATTTCTTTTAATCCAAATACCAGCATATCAGAAAGTATGCAAGCCAACAGCTCTATACTTTGCACACGTATAGCATCCGACATTCTAGATTAATTTGGAGTAATTAATATAAGTCAGTGCCACCAACATGATTCTATGCCTGCTGATAGGTGCAATTTTAAAATACATGTAACTTCTATACTAACAAATGGATTTCATCCAAAATTGGCACAACAAGATATCATAATATTTCAGTTTATTTCTGACCAGCACACGTATGACATTGTTGCCAACATGTTTTTACGCGTGCTGATGGATCCAATGTCTAACTGCATGTAACGTTCTTTGGACCTTATGAGATGGAACTAAGAATATATTCAATCACCAGTGCTGCCAACTGTAGTGCTCTATTAGGCTACATTATACTACGTATATTTCGAACTCATTAGACATTTAGATATTACCAAATTGATTTTGTCATTCTAGATAGGTTCATATACCGTAGATTAATCATTGGCATGCATCTTAATTTTAAGAAAAGTAGGCTCTTCAGTTCGTCACTGAACTTCTTGTTATGTTTTATTTCTTCCAACAATCTCCATTCAGTGGAAATTTAAATTACTAGTGTCGGAGCGAGTTTATGAACTAGCAAGTAAGCCTATCACCCCAGCATCGCCCAGCATCCAACTGTCGAGTCGTGTCGAGTTAAGACTTCTGAGAAGAGTATATGTGTTTGGAGTTTCGCTGTTCACCTCGGCTTTTCTGAATTGCGTCTGGGATCTGCCGTCCGTGCGCCTTTTAAGCTTACGCTGGGTAAACGTTATTAGATGCCGGGCGAAGTTTTATATATATATAAGTTACATATAAAACTAGCCAATCCACTGGAACAACAACAAACCAATATAATTTCCCTAGTAAATAGAATACAATTTGTCCAGTATTCAGGAAGCAACATGAATGGATGATTCATGAGATGAAAAACAGTTAATTAGATCCCACTCCCAGATACACGGCGAGTTAATGAAACATTCGCTACACCTGGCATGGCGAATCTCACCACACATGTCAGCTATTATTTCCACTTCCCAGTTCATACTCGATTATCCTTGACCATACCGGTCTGAGAACTACCTACCGCTTATTGCGTTACACCAGCGATGTTCAGCAACCGATTACATCCTTTCACCCTTTCCATGAGCCACAAATAAGTTTAATGGAAATATAATCGAGTCAGCTATTAACATGCTAACATTGAGGAAGGCATCAGGTTTAGACGGCATATTCCCAGAGTTCATAAGATACCTCGGAAAACTTGCAAGAACCTCAAGAACTTCTTCAGTGATATCCTGGATACTGGGATCATTCCCCCAGAGTTAAAAGTGGCTCACACCATGGCAATCCTCAAACCTGGAAAACCAGCAGATGTCCCTTCAAGCTACCGACCTATTGCCCTACTCAGTGTTTGCTACAAACTCTTAGACCGTCTAATCCTGAATCGAATTCAGGGAATTAAAAAAAATATAACTCCACCATATCAGGCGGGTTTCAGAACCCAACGTAGCGCTGTGAACAGGTATTAGCATTAACGTCGTACATCGAGGCAGGATTCCAGAAGAAGTTAAAGACATCAGTCGCTTTTGTCGACCTAACAGCGGCATATGATACGGTCTGGCTGGACGAATTATTGCTTAAACTTAAAAGACATATGCCGTGCCCAAAATTAACATCACTCCTGAAGAATATGCTGACTAGTCAGTATTTCAAGGTCACCATAGGACAAAGGACAAGCACGTCGTTTTCAGTAAAAAATGGTCTTCCTCAAGGTTCAGTATTAGCTCCATTGCTTTATATTGTATATATTGTACATATGATTTACATATATTTGAGTAACAATTATTATATTGTAATTCATCTAGTTGCTAGCCATAAGATAAATAAATAGTCTACATAAATGGAAATATAGAAATCTCGAAATAATAATATAGTATGGCCTCGGGTGCCGGGTGCAAGCTTTGTTATTTGACACCCAGAGGGCTAATTGCTTGTCAAATTTTGTTGTTCCTTGGAGCGCTATGAAAGTCAAGGAGGTTAGATATCTAAGCTTCTTGACAGTATAGCGCTTTCTAGTGGAGAAAGGAGCAACTTTTGTGTTGGCGGAAAATCCCGAGAATAATGAGGTTTATTTAACATGATATTGTTACGTGCCACCCCCTAGTGGCACCTTTGTTAACTGGATTACGGTGGGTATAAAGCACAATACCAATTACTGCTCAAAGAAATAATTTATTTTATTGCAGCCAGAAAAATACACTACTCAACAGCAATCATTACCTTACTCCAGTTTCCTCACGTCCAGAATACTTTCCCTTTCACTTGTCAACAGACCACAGTTAATCCTCTTCGCTAATGAGTCCGCTCCCGTACGCTCGCTGGAAATAGCTGCACTAGGTCTGTCACTGTACTATACACTGTTTCACAAGCACCACAATCACTTCCTCGGTGTCAAGAGAATCAGCTTCACTAGGGGTTTCGCAAGTCACCACACTTCTGTCGCTCAAGATAATCGCTCGCACTAGCTCGTAAAACACAACAACAACCACTGCTTGACAGGTCGCTCTTATATAGCAGGCTGGTGACTCAATAAATGCTTCTAGATCCATCCAGGGTTCACGGCTTCTCAAGGTTTCCATCGCTGGTCCAGTCACGAATATTCTGGACTATCCCTTTGTCCTAGTAGCCATGTTGCATAAGGCGCACGCAATACAGGAGGAAGGGCACAGCCCAGCCCTGGGGCAGTTGTGACTCATGCGGCGAGTGATGACACAAACTCACAGCCGTAACAATATAGTACATACAAAACACACATCACACTCTATAATTTAAAAAAAACTCTCACGTTCACTGACCTATAACATATTTGCTGAAAACTGCACAAAAAAATATAAAAGTGATTTTGGAATGTTAAAAGTTAGTATATTCGAATATAATTCAATAATTTCAAAATAGTATTTACTATAAACACAGGAAATTAATTTTAAAAAACTTCTATTTTTTGGCAAACATCCTGAGAAGGAGAATTATTTCCTTTCTAGCTGAAATATGTTTACTCAAGTGACCAGAACCAATATTAACATTATATTTCAATTATATAGCAACTTTTACAAATCTCTTATCTTCAATAAAAAACCATTCTTCTGTAAAACAATGCATTTCTTTCACTCAACACAACCGAACTGGCGAACACGTGCACTGTGGAGACCACTGGGATAATGCTTCCCACCTTTGGTTCCTGATGACAGTATACGGTACATCAAATTATTGGGTTTTCAATATTTCTGTGCAGCTAGCTTGTGGATGCATGTAGAACTGCTTGAAATAAAAGGGGTGGGAATATTCTCTCCCTAACACCGTTCTTGAGGAAAGCAATGGCAAACTACCTCACTCCTCTTCTTGCCTAGAACGCCTCAAAATAGCGCTGCCTTGGGTTTTTGTGGGTATCTACTCACATAACGTAACAGCGGTACTTTTTGAGGATCCAACCAGCCTTCGGGCTGACTACCTAACAGACAGACAACACCGTTCTATAAACACATGGTGGGAAGATAGTATCCCAACGACCTATAAAGGGTTAAATCTTTAACCCCCTCGCCCCCCCCCCCCCCGCCTTCATGACCGTCATACGAGAAATGGATCAATTATTGCAATTTAAGAGCGTTAAAATCCGTCAGCATGCCTTCCTTCGAAGGAGAAGTAAAGCCGGTGGTCCCAAGTCATACATTTATGGCATGTAAAAGAACCTACCACTACAATAAAATTGGTAGTGTGTAGCTAAATTTGTAGGATATTTGGCTAGAAATGCTCTATCGAGTTCCAACGTTCGCCGCTAGGTGTCAGTCATGTCTGGTAACCAAAGTTGGAACTACATGAAATTGAACTTGCTCATTCATCTTAATTTATTTTATCTCCAGTGTTACCAAGCATTTTAGAAGGTGCCACCTGCCACGTTCCTCAGTGCTGCCGCCCTGTGGTCGAACGAAGAGTCGCTGAAACATCCTGCCGACGACTCTGCTTACTAGGGGAGGATACGATGCATGGGTCACCGATTCGAACCAACACGTGTAGGACATGGCCAGGCGTATAACACGTGCAAGTAGTAAGGTGCCCTTCTCAGCCGTTTCCGAGAAATTAATTAATTTCAATTACAGTGCGGCGTCTATGTGCGTTGAACGCTAGCAAAAAGCCAACGAGCGCGGTAAGAGCCCTGCTTCGTAAGCGAGGGATCGCTGGATCGAATCTTGCGTACAACGCACATAGACGCCGCACTGTAATTGAAATTAATTAATTTCTCGGAAACGGCTGAGAAGCGCACCTTACTACTTGTGCCTGGTATACGCCTGGTCATGCCCTACACGTGTATGCACTAATTCTCACTTCTGAGACCTATCGTACTGGCTGTTGTAGGGGAAATAACCATTAAAATTTCTAGTTAGAGGATGAACGTACGCGAGCTCCCTACAATAAATTACCTGATACGATTGTGGACTTGGTATGAGACGCACACATCAGTTCATGTGCCGAGAGCCAATCAGCGCTTAGGCGAGCGATAAAAACTGATGTGGTACGGTAACTTGTTTTCGTTTCAAACACGTCAGGAGTTTCAAGGAACAGATGTGGTGTCTGCAGCCATGTGTGGGTTGGCGACTGATCTAGAGCCTCGTCGAGCTCTAGAGAGTTATATTATAATATGTGATGAGTTTTATTTGCGAATAAAATAGTACATTATGTAACGAGCATATAATGGCAATAATGAAGACACGAGTATGTTTATAAAACGAGCGTAGCGAGTTTTATAATTTTCATACGAGTGTCTTAATTACCATTATAGGCGAGTTGCATACGACTGTTTATGTTCGACGATAATTATAACTACAATATTTTAGTTCGAACATAAATATTCATAAATATCTGTCGAGATTTCACCAGTTTTATGTACGGTACTGAACAGAGCGCATGGGACGCAGACCATGGACTCCTGAAATACCTCACTATGACACTCGCCACGCAGTGAAATTTAAAATAGGGGGCCATGGAAGTGAGCCCAGGTACGATGCTATCCTCACCTAATTGGTCACGCAACTGTTTCTTGAGCTCTGATTGGTGGGAGAAACTGTTTCATAATTTAAACTTTTACTACCTTAATGGAAGCCTCCGTGGCTTAGGCGGCAGCACGCCGGCCTCTCACCGCTGGGTCCGTGGTTCAAATCCCGGTCACTCCATGTGAGATCTGTGCTGGACAAAACGGAGGCAGACAGGTTTTTCTCCGGGTACTCCGGTTTTCCCTGTCCCAATTTCATTCCAGCAACACTCTCCACTCTCATTTCATTTCATCTGTCATTCATTTAATCATTGCCCCAGAGGAGTGCGTCAGGCCTCGGCAGCCGGCTCAGTTCATATCCTCGCCGCTAGATGGGGGCTTCATTCATTCCATTCCTGACCCGGTCGGAGACTGGAAGCAGGCTGTGGATTTTCATTTTCACTATCTTAATGAGCCTCATAATAGTACAGTTTTCAGACATATAATATTTACATTTCGCCAGGGTCGAACATAAGGGGAATTTCGCATTCAATCACTACACCATCTTTTCGGAGTGGCGAACGTTATTATCATTATTATCATCATCACAGTACTAAATATACTGCTCAAAAAAATTAAAGCACCACTTTTTTCAAAGGCCACCAAATCTTGAAAAGTTGACCTACAAGCTCGAAATCTCAGTATGACGTTTGTCCTGACGCCTACCAAGCATATGCTTCAGCACAACTCCCCAACTTGAGTAGTTTCGGGGTAGCACCCCAAAAACCAGCCCATTTTCGAAAACCGCAAATTGAAGTTTGCGAAAAACGCTGCAGGACTTGTCGCAGGTTGCCAAAGCAGTCGAAAATGAATGAGTCTTGCTCTTAAAGGTTCCACAAACACGTAGAAATCGTTACATTTGACGTTTGGGCATTTTCAACCCCCTTCATCATCCCCTAAACATTGACTACTATTGGGGGCGTCTGAGAAGGTACCGGGTGTGTTTAACCATCTGAAAACCTGCACACCGTCCTCAGTTGCTGATTGCAGTAAGTTCTTAAGGCCTCCGGCAATGTCCACACCCCCTAACACCCTCAACTGGCATGGGACCAAACCACGCCCTCTCGATTCACCCCTAAGGAAGGTTTTAATCGAGATGTTTATCAGAGCTGTGAATGCAGGGGTCTTCCCCTACCGTTTCAAAAAAGGAGCTGTGCCTTTGTCACCACCCCTTCCCCTGCAACCACCGTTTGTATGATTTTTCGAATCAGGCCCTTTTTAAGGGCTGAAACGAGGTCTTAATCGCTGAAAGGGCTGTAAAAGTCCTTAGAAGTAGTGGTGACACGAAATCAACCCCTTCCGATCGATGATTGACATTCCGTCCTCGAAATTCGAAATTGTTGCACCCCCAACCCTCCCTGTCTGGACGCGTAACGCGTCATGGCAGAGTTTTCAGAGTTGGATGGAAATGAAGCTTATGGCCTGACATGGAGCCCAAAACAGCAGGTTGGATGGAAATTCATCGGTAGGGTGGGAAACGGGACCAAAAATTTTCAAAAAAGTTAACAGCCTCTAGTAAGTACACCAATGCATAGGCAACCCACATCACGTCATTTTTCTCTCATTGCCAAACTTTGTAAGCTATTGCCGATCATAGGCAACCCACACGCACGGACGTGATGTGGGTTGCCTATGCATGGGCGTACTTACTGTAGGCTGTACACTTTTTTGAAAAATCTTGGTCCCGTTTCCCAACCTACCGATGAATTTTTATCCAACCTGCTGTTTTGGGCTCCATTGCAGGCCATAAGCTTCATTTCCATCCAACTCTGAAAACTCTGCCATGACGCGTTACGCGTCCAGACAGGGAGGGTTGGGGGTGCAAAAATTTCGAATTTGGGGGACGGAATGTCAATCATCGATCGGAAGGGGTTGATTTCGTGTCACCACTACTTCTAAGGACCTTTACAGCCCTTTCAGCGATTAAGACCTCGTTTCAGCCCTTAAAAAGGGCCTGATTCGAAAAATCATACAAACGGGGGTTGCAGGGGAAGGGGGTGGTGACAAAGGCACAGCTCCTTTTTTGAAACGGTAGGGGAAGACCCCCGCATTCACAGCACTGATAAACATCTCGATTAAAACCTTCCTTAGGGGTGAATCGAGAGGGGGTGGTTTGGTCCCATGCCAGTTGAGGGTGTTAGGGGGTGTGGACATTGCCGGAGGCCTTAAGAACTTACTGCAATCAGCAACTGAGGACGGTGTGCAGGTTTTCAGATGGTTAAACACACCCGGTACCTTCTCAGACGCCCCCAATGGTAGTCCATGTTTAGGGGATGATGAAGGGGTTGAAAATGCCCAAACGTCAAATGTAACGATTTCTACGTGTTTGTGGAACCTTTAAGAGCAAGACTCATTCATTTTCGACTGCTTTGGCAACCTGCGACAAGTCCTGCAGCGTTTTTCGCAAACTTCAATTTGCGGTTTTCGAAAATGGGCTGGTTTTTGGGGTGCTACCCCGAAACTACTCAAGTTGGGGAGTTGTGCTGAAGCATATGCTTGGTAGGCGTCAGGGCAAACGTCATACTGAGATTTCGAGCTTGTAGGTCAACTTTTCAAAATTTAGTGGCCTTTGAAAAAAGTGGTGCTTTAATTTTTTTGAGCAGTATATTTTGTTAGGGCTATGTATGGGTTACAATTGACAGTCTGTATATTGATTTTTATCCACTCTGGATTTACTGTCTCCAACATTATAAATTCAGGCGTGGCGCAGCGGTAATGCTCTCACCTCCTGTGCCCAAGGCTACGGTATGAAAACATGCCGCAGTCGGTTGGCAATTGAGGGTGGTTAAATGCAAGGGAGCCGTGTCAGTAGATTTACTGGCGCGTAACAGGTTAATATTCCAGCACACTTGCGTCTTTAAAAGTCGCAGCACTTAAAAGGGATGTAAAACCCTTAACATTATTATTGTTATATCTCGTCCGTTCTTCTTTTTCTTTCGTTTGGAATTTTGTGTAGGACCTTTCTTCCCACGCCAGCTTCTACCCCATCAGTTGGAAACCTCAGAACTTGTTGTCTTAATCGATCTCTGTCTACTACGTCTTCTTCTGTAATCCCCCATCTTAGCCAGGTTCGTTCTCACTTCACGAAACCATTTCGGCTCTGCCTTCCTCTTCCTGAATAAGTTGATGATTCTCTTTGTCAGTCTCTTATTATTATTATTCTTTCTTCTTTAATCGTATCGGCCAACTAAGGACCACGTTATTTCAACTGGCTTCTCTGGGCTTTGATGTTTGCCCAGTGTTCCTTCATACGTTGCCGGTGTTGCTCTTTTCTTTCTTCCGTCCACATCTTTCCCGTCTTCAACTTCGGTTTTTCCTGAAAACCCTGGTGGTCGTGTAGTTTCTTCCTGAGGGGATTGCGTTCTTGAATATCCTCACAGGTAATTTCCATCTCTTGCAGGTCACTTTCCACCTCTTCGAACCAGGCTGGCTTGGTCTTCTTATTTTTAAAATAGTTAAAGATCCGGTTTGTCAATCGTGTGGGTTTCATTCTAAGCAAGTGGCCATAAAATGCAATCCTCCTTTTCCTCATTACATCAGAGATCTTCTGGACATGAATATACAGCTCATAGTTATGCCGTCGTCTATATTCACCGTTGTCTTTAATCGGGCCAAGAATTTTCCTCAAGATCTTTCTTTCCTTGATCTCCAATTTTTCTACCAGGCCTTTCTTGTTCATGGTGAGGCATTCCGCTGCGTACAGAGCCTCTGGTCGTATGACAGTGCAATAATGCCTAAGTTTTGCGTTCAGGGATATTGACTTTTTGTTGTAAACGTCCTTGGTGAGTTGGTACGCCATTTCCATTTTGTTCATGCGCGAGGTGAAGGTTTCTTTCTCACATACGTTGGGTTCTATCCACTCGCCAAGATATTTAAACTTATCTGTCCGTTTGATTTTCCCCTGGTTTACTTTTAGCTCCCTTGGTGCTGGCTTGATGTTAGTTATGAAGTGTTTATTATTATTATTATTATTATTATTATTGTTATCATTATTAATTACTGAAACTGTTGTGCTCTAAACGTGGCAGCTACGCGAATCAGTCGGCTGCCCTTCGAATGGTTTACCATGGCTTTCCATTCTCACAAATGTCGGGAAGTTATCATCTAATACGTAGTAGCCTACAGTCATTAAGTTCTGAGACTTGACGCCTGGATGATAGGCCACCACACGACCCTGTATGTTGCACACGCTGCCGCATTACCCAGCGTACACCTTCACAGAACCTCATCCACCCTCAAAATAGTCGCCGTTGGCTGTTATGCACTTTTGCCAACGTTTGTATAGCTGCTGGAAGCACTGCTGAAAGCAGTTGGTAGGAAGGTCCCTTATGGCTTCTCTTGTGGCCGTCATAACCTTCTCAGACGACCGAAATCTGCGCCCACGTAGGAGTGTTTTCAGGCGAGGAAAGAGAAAAAAATCGCATGGTGCGAGATCAGGTGAGTACGGCGGATCGGGCATAACTGTCACCTGTTACCTTGCAAGTTCCTCTTGGACAAAGACAGAGCGATGTGCAGGGGCGTTGTTGTGTAGCAACAGCCAATTCTTTGGACGCCAAAGTCCAGGTCGCTTACGGCGAATTTCATCGCGTAAACGGCCAGGATCTCCTTGTAGTGGGTTTTGTTTACCATTGCACCGTCTGGTAGGAATTCCATGTGAACGATTCCAATTGAATCAAAAAGGAGTTCCAGCATCACCTTGCCTTTTGATCTGTCTTGTCGTGGTGATGATGGAGTTCTCCAGGTGGCTGTTTGTCGTTTTGGTAGCGGATCGTAAAGAAAACAACATGTTTCGTCTCCCGTTATTATCCGGTAGAGAAACGGAGGATTATCGTCAGGTCCGACTGACGCATTCAAATCACCGTCACAACAACGACTGTACGTCAGCTGCCAGTGCATGCACTCAACTGTCTCTTTCAGGGACGAGAGAATAACCGGCATGGTGCCATACCACGGCGCCACCTATGCGCTATAATGCCCCACACCGCCACCATGCGGTCAGTCTCAGAACTTAATGACTGTACCGGGTAGATCAACTCAAAGTTAATTTCAGGGCCAGATGACCTCGTTGTTCCGCCCCTTAAAATAATAATAATAATAATAATAATAACAGCTTAATTTCAACTGCTTGCTTAGTTTCATTTATTTCATCCCTCTCACAAGTTTGGAATCAGGAAGGGCATTCAGCCGTAAAATCCAGCCCCTAGACATGAATTTTATCTATTGCATCCCACTAGAAACGGATGTATGTTTATACATACAGAAACTTTTTATGCAAAATGATCCCACACACTCGTCTCTAATACACGAGGAACGTATTTTGTACCAAACATACAAACAGTAAAATAGCTGCTGAAACATCCGAGAGTTTATGACATTTCGTGTTCTTATTGCACTCGTGAAATATTCGACCATTCTTCCTCCGTCTCGACTCTGGAATGACCTGCCTCATGTATTAAGAGACGTGTCATGTATCTATTTCAGGCACGGTCAATCTAATTGGGTACGTTCGTGTCGACCGATTGAAAAGCTCCTACCTTCGGAGGAAAAGTAAAGACAGTGGTCCCATGTCATATATTTATGGCATGATAAAGAACCTTCCACTAACTACACTTGTGTGAAGCTAAATTATAGGTTAGATTTGACTAACGCTCTTAGGTTCCAACGTTCGTCACCAGGAGCCGACTGCGGTGGCATCTAATAACCAAGTTCAGAACTAGTTGGTCGTTGACGGTGGCGTTTGGTAGCATAAGTTTGAACTATTTGAAAATTGAATGTCTGCAGTCCTTACTTGCCACGGTGGGTGAGTGGTCAACGTGTCTGTCTACTAACCCCAAGCTCGCAGGTTCGCTCCTGGCCGTGGTAAGTGATTTTTTGAAAGGCGGCAAAAATTACGACACCATGTCATACGATGTTGGCATGTCAAAGAACCCATATGAATTCAGTAGGCTGTGTTCATAATGGCAAAATTAATCTCGGGAGTTTCCGCCAACACAAAGTTCCTCATTTCTCTACTAAAAAGCGCTATAGTGTTCAAGGAGCTTAGATATCTAACCTCCTTGACTTTCATAGCGCTTCAAGGAACAACGAAATTCGACATGCAAGCTACCCTTTGGGTGTCAAATAACAAAACTTGCACCCGGCACCGAGGCCATACGATATTATTATTATTATTATTATTATTATTATTACTTGAACTAAAAACAGATAACACACACTAATTCAGCCATCACAATTAACACCGGTTATCAGACAGATTCTACACACACCCAAAGTACACGGGGCTACATGACCGCGTTCTCGCAGCCCCTAAACTGAGGAACCAACCCACCAACGAACACTGAAAAAATGGCCTCTAATATTTCAATAAAGCCTTTGTGAATAAAACCATTACTGTGCAAGCTATGAGACCATTACGTATACACACATGAATGAACTAATCAATGTACATAATGGAGTCTCCACCTTACACACGGACTACAGAACATGTAAATTAAACATTTAGAAACTCGTGACGTTTCAATGCCTGACACATGTACAGAAATGGTAGTGGTAATTATAGGCAGGCCGTTCGAAGTGTAGATTATAGGGTGCGAGGAATATCCTCCGGCCAGAAAAAGTTTCGATAACTCAAGAAGTTGTCATCTCGTGAATTCAAGAACGAACTAATGTAAACTAGGACGAGAAATGACCTACTAGAATTAAATTATCAATTCAAGAACATCTACTACGAACATAAAATTAAGAAAAAAAATATTCTGACAAGGAAAGAAAACTGGTAAACGAAATATGTTTCATGTTAAATGTTTAGGATATAATTAATTACAGACGTAGTCGTATCATTAGAATAATCAAATTATTAAATTATTTCTGAAGCAGTCTGTTAACGATTCATTTTCATACCAGTAGGACTATATACTTCTTGATTTTTTAAAAATATATTTCGGGTCCATTTGAACCAAAAATGTCGGAAATAAATAAAAAGAAATAAATTACGAAGTGCCACATTAATTACTAATGTTATTGGATTATAAATATTAATATATAGTCAATGTTGTCTACTTAATAAAACATCTTATATTTGCCTTTTTATGAACAGTGTGCCAAGTATGTTTATTTTCTGAATTAAAATATTTTTCGATTAAGAAGGAAAAAGTGTGATAATTTTTCACAAAACAATGGAGTAGAAAAGACTCCACCGTGTCAACATAATTGCATAAAATAGGCCTTTATAGCTCCAAATAAAGATACTCCACTCTTATCATTCATTAAAATAAAATTTATGAAAACACCAGTTAATAACTTACAGTTACAAATTGTTAATGAAGTGGAAATTTTTATTTTTATTCTAATAATTTGGCCACGTCTGTATTCACACTATCTCCTGTCCTGAAGCGCTTGGGTACGATTCCCAGATCTGATAAGAATTTAAATTCTGTTCTGAGGACTGGAACAGGGTAAACCCAGCCACGTGAAGGGAAGTGCAAGTTTCAGTGTCTGCAGCATGATGACTCTGATGGAAACTTGGGTGGCGACAGGGAATACAACCCTGATTCAACCCATACTACAGTGAGAGCCCTGCGAGGATAGACAAAACGTTATCCAGATCCGCCCCGCATCCGCACAACTGTTATCCACATCCGCCCCGCATCCGCACGACTGTTATCCACATCCGCCCCGCATCCGCACAACTGTTATGCACATCCGCCCCACATCCGCCCCACATACGCACCACTGTTATCCAGATCCGCCCCGCATCCACACCACTGTTATCCACATCCGCCCCGCATCCGCACGACTGTTATCCACATCCGCCCCGCATCCGCACAACTGTTATCCACATCCGCCCCACATCCGCACCACTGTTATCCACATCCGCCCCGCATCCGCACGACTGTTATCCACATCCGCCCCGCATCGGCACAACTGTTATCCACATCCGCCCCGCATCCGCACAACTGTTATCCACATCCGCCCCGCATCCACACCACTGTTATCCACATCCGCCCCACTGTTATCCAGATCCGCCCCGCATCCACACCACTGTTATCCACATCCGCCCCGCATCCGCACAACTGTTATCCACATCCGCCCCACATCCGCCCCACATACGCACCACTGTTATCCACATCCGCCCCGCATCCGCACAACTGTTATCCACATCCGCCCCGCATCCGCACAACTGTTATGCACATCCGCCCCACATCCGCACCACTGTTATCCAGATCCGCCCCGCATCCACACCACTGTTATCCACATCCGCCCCGCATCCACACGACTGTTATCCACATCCGCCCCGCATCCGCACAACTGTTATCCACATCCGCACCACTGTTATCCACATCCGCCCCGCATCCGCACGACTGTTATCCACATCCGCCCCGCATCGGCACAACTGTTATCCACATCCGCCCCGCATCCGCACAACTGTTATCCACATCCGCCCCACTGTTATCCAGATCCGCCCCGCATCCACACCACTGTTATCCACATCCGCCCCGCATCCGCACAACTGTTATCCACATCCGCCCCACATCCACACCACTGTTATCCACATCCGCCCCACATCCGCACCACTGTTATCCAGATCCGCCCCGCATCCACACCACTGTTATCCAGATCCGCCCCGCATCCACACCACTGTTATCCACATCCGCCCCGCATCCGCACCACTGTTATCCAGATCCGCCCCGCATCCACACCACTGTTATCCAGATCCGCCCCGCATCCACACCACTGTTATCCACATCCGCCCCGCATCCGCACCACTGTTATCCAGATCCGCCCCGCATCCGCACCACTGTTATCCAGATCCGCCCCGCATCCACACCACTGTTATCCAGATCCGCCCCGCATCCGCACGACTGTTATCCACATCCGCCCCGCATCCGCACGTTATCTACATCCGCCCCACATCCGCACAATGTTATCCTCATCCGCCCCACATCCGCACAACTGTTATCCACATCGGCCCTGCATCCGCACAACTGTTATCCTCATCCGCCCCACATCCGCACAACTGTTATCCTCATCCGCCCCGCATCCGCACAACTGTTATCCTCATCCGCCCCGCATCAGCACGACTGTTATCCACATCCGCCCCACATCCGCACAACTGCTATCCTCATCCGCCCCGCATCAGCACAACTGTTATCCTCATCCGCCCCACATCCGCACAACTTATCCACATCGGCCCCGCATCAGCACGACTGTTATCCACATCCGCCCCACATCCGCACAACTGTTATCCTCATCCGCCCCGCATCAGCACGACTGTTATCCACATCGGCCCCGCATCAGCACGACTGTTATCCACATCCGCCCCACATCCGCACAACTGCTATCCTCATCCGCCCCGCATCAGCACGACTGTTATCCACATCCGCCCCACATCCGCACAACTGTTATCCACATCGGCCCCGCATCAGCACGACTGTTATCCTCATCCGCCCCACATCCGCACAACTGTTATCCTCATCCGCCCCGCATCAGCACGACTGTTATCCACATCCGCCCCACATCCGCACAACTGCTATCCTCATCCGCCCCGCATCAGCACGACTGTTATCCTCATCCGCCCCACATCCGCACAACTGTTATCCACATCGGCCCCGCATCAGCACGACTGTTATCCACATCCGCCCCACATCCGCACAACTGCTATCCTCATCCGCCCCACATCCGCACGACTGTTATCCACATCCGTCCCGCATCCGCACAACTGTTATCCTCATCCGCCCCACATCCGCACAACAGTTATCCTCATCCGCCCCGCATCAGCACGACTGTTATCCACATCCGCCCAACTGTTATCCTCATCCGCCCCGCATCAGCACGACTGTTATCCACATCCGCCCCACATCCGCACAACTGTTATCCTCATCCGCCCCGCATCAGCACGACTGTTATCCACATCCGCCCCACATCCGCACAACTGCTATCCTCATCCGCCCCGCATCAGCACGACTGTTATCCTCATCCGCCCCACATCCGCACAACTGTTATCCACATCGGCCCCGCATCAGCACGACTGTTATCCACATCCGCCCCACATCCGCACAACTGCTATCCTCATCCGCCCCCACATCCGCACGACTGTTATCCACATCCGTCCCACATCCGCACAACTGTTATCCTCATCCGCCCCACATCCGCACAACAGTTATCCTCATCCGCCCCGCATCAGCACGACTGTTATCCACATCCGCCAAACATCCGCACGACTGTTATCCACATCCGCCCAACATCCGCACAACTGTTATCCTCATCCGCCCCACATCCGCACAACAGTTATCCTCATCCGCCCCGCATCAGCACGACTGTTATCCACATCCGCCAAACATCCGCACGACTGTTATCCACATCCGCCCAACATCCGCACAACTGTTATCCTCATCCGCCCCGCATCAGCACGACTGTTATCCACATCCGCCCCGCATCCGCACAACTGTTATCCGCATCCGCCCCGCATTCACACGTTTATTATCAGAATCTATTAGCATTACAATAATATTTCAATTACAGTAGACATATGAGGAAAAAGTCGTTTTCGTAGGCTTTGTATGAAATGTGCTAAGTTTGAAATGAATGCTATACAGCCAGAATTGCAATCCTTTTCTCTTCAGAGTGTTAATTATGCTTAATGACATAATTTGAAAGAGATTAGCTTAAATCATCATTTTACATTTGTCATGAAAAAACATAACGGAAAAATAAACATCCGATTCCTAATAATGATATTAAACAAGATCGGATTGTATTCTAAAAACTATCCGCAAATTGTCTCCAAACATCATCCGCAGCTTATCCGCTATCCGCACAGCCATGCAAACTATATCCGCGCAGTAGCCTACTCCTGCCGTCACACGGCGCATGCGAATTTCCATTCTGTAGAGAATGCTCTCACTGTAAAAATCACCACTAGGTAATGGGGGAGAAATGGTAATATGACATTCCAAGTAACGGAATATAGATGAAGCACTCACCAAGTCGAACTTTCCGATTTTTACGGAATTTCGTAACTCATATAGGGGGCCCAGATTCTTACGTTTTTACCTAATTTTTTTTCCTGGCTATGTAATCCTCAAATTTCAGCATATATGTTCGTTTCACACTTCCTGGAGCAGAATATGTGAATTTCATTTCACCTAAAAAAAAAAAAACTAAATGAGGGGTTGACACCTACAATAACCTAAATAGCTGTTTTGCCTTTTTCAAATAAATTATGTTATTTCCCCATTGAAATGCATCGTGAAATTATTTCCACCGCGATTACAAGCAGTAGGACGGAGATAGTTCAGGTTACTACCGAAATGCAGTACGATGATGATGATATTGTTGTTTTAAGGGACCTAACATCTAGATTATCGGCCCTTAATGGTTTGGGTGATCGTGAAGGATGAGATGAGAATGAATACTATAACTAATACTAACTACAGACTTACATACTAGGAGTAGAAATGGTAAACAAATAAAGGACAGGAAGAAATGAAATGCCCTCAACCCTCGAAGAATGAGGATTGAGGGACTTGGAAGGAAGGAGAGCCGATGGAAGGCAGATGGAAAAGGGAAAGAAGAGAGGGCTCGCCCCAAAGTCCATGGAAAAAGGGAAAAAAACGGACCCAGTTCAGGAATCCCCCGGGATCGCCAACTCCTGAACTTACCAGCCGTGAGCCCTTGAGGGTGTACTCTAGCAATATCCAGGGTGCACCAGAAGTGGTGGAGCTACATACACCCGGCCTCCTTGAGGGCCTTGAGTAGAAGGCAGGAGATAACATGAAAAGACAAAGAAGGCTGACCCCTCGCAGAAGGAGGGTATCAGAAAATATGAGACAAGGGCCAATTAAGGCGGGAAAGGAAGAGACTCCCTAGGCCTCGGATACCCTAATACCGTCGGAGTCGGAAGAGAACAAGAGTTGACAGGAATGAAGACGGAGAGGAGCGCGGCACAAGTAAGTGAAAATGTAAACTTTTGTGAAATAAGTTCAAAAATACATTTCAAAGAAATAATAACAGAAAATTATTTCTGCCTGTATTGATCCTGGAAGAAAAACTTAAAATAACCTATTTTTAGAATACAAGAAATCTAAAGTGAAAGTTTAAGCCACCTAAAAATCCGGGCCCTACTCATATCATTTCAGACTCAGAACCTTAAAATTCAAATGTAACGCAGATACAAAGCGTTAATAATGAAGCCTTTGAATGTTGCACACCCAAGAACACGGGGCTACATTCCCAAGGTATCGCAAAGCCCTTTGTGTTACCAACCCCTCGCCCGTAGTCACTGCTGGTGTCGTAGAAACAGCCAACGCATCTCCAGTCAGAAGCCTTTCATCCCCCAAATCCCAGCCAAGTACAGGGTCTTTCATATAAACTAAGAACGGCGAACGGCAGTTTTGTTATTCGCTACTGCGGTGGCCTTGGCCGAGCTTGTGGCGCGCCATGCCCCCTGCTGTACTGTTGAAAGCAAGCGCATAATTCATATGAGGGCTGGTTTTATTTTTTTTCAAGTTCCGATGGACTGTATAAAAATAACCGATTGACATACTAAACTGATTTTACTACTAAATGTTTGCTTGTTTTATTCGTATGTCTCAACATAATCACCAAACCGATTGAAACATTTGTCGTATCGTTACACCAGCTTTCCAATGCCCTCGGCAAAATATTCTGCCGCCACTGAGGTGGGTAGGAGAGTCTCCTGAAGTCATTTTCCTTTTTGACGAGGCGTTGCCCAACCATACCTTCAATTCTCGAAAGAGGTGAAATCATTCAGTGCTGGTTTGGACTAATCGGCAGATGGTCCAAAACTTCACACTTGAATTCTTTGTAAAAGTCTATCGTAACGTTGGTACACTGTGGTCGTGAATGATTTCCATGGCGCGCCACAAGCTCGGCCAAGGCCAGCGCAGCAGCGAATAACAAAACTGCCGTTTGCCGTTCTTACTTTATATAAAAGACCCTGTATGTAATTACGAGGGTTTCATGTCGGCTTTCTTTCTCTGGACACCAGATGTCTTGACCGTTCCCTTCTCATTTAAGGGGATTATGGATACTGGTAATAACATTGTTGCCATATTATGGTGTTTGAAGCCATTTTTCAGTGTTGCCTTAGTAAACAAAAGTTTGGTGCTTTTCAGTCAGTCAACACGATTGTACCCAAAAGAGCTGGGTTATTCCCTGAAAAAGACATAACATAGACCAACACTAACAAATATTGACTGAGTTGCATTGTTGTTGTTGTTGTTTGAGTCTTCAGTCTTTTGACTGGCTTGATGCAGCCCTCCATGCATCCCTGTCCTGAGCTAATCGTTTCATCTCTACATAGCTACCACACCCTACATTTCTTGTCCTCGACCCTTCCTTCCATAACTAAGCTTGCTATTCCCGGGTGTCTTAGTATGTGTCCAACCAACCTATCTCTTCCCTTCATTAACAGTCGCCAGAAACATCTCTCCTCTCCCACTAGTCTTAATAGCTCTTCGACTGTAACCCTATCTACCCATCTGATCTTCATCATTCTCCTGTAACACCACATTTCAAACGCTTCAATTCTCCTCTTTTCTGCTGCACCAATAGTCCAAGTTTCACTTCCATAGAGCACCACGCTCCAGACACAGGCCTTCAAAAATAACTATCTATATTCGATATCAACAGATTCCTTTTCTGTAGAAATGCTTTCCTTGCCTGAGCTAACCTACTTGTTTTATATCCACTTTGCTTCGTCCATCACTGGTTATTTCTCTTCCTAAGTAACAGAAGTCTCCTACCTCCTCCAGCTTTTCACCTGCCGATATGATGTCCATAGAGGATTCTGACTTACTTCGGCTGCATTCCAATATTTTTGTTCTACATTTATTGATTTTCATCATGAATTCTTTCCTCAAGACGGAGTCCATACCATTGAAAAACTCATTCAAATCCTCAGGCGTGTCGGCCAAGATGACGATGTCATCAGCAAATCTCAGAGTTGAAATTATTTCTCCTTGAATTTGTTTTAGTGGTTAACTAGAATGTGAAAAGGCAATTATGTGTTAAAAATTGTTAATTAACAATTAAAAGGATGTCCTAAACTTTTTTTTGTAAAAAAAATGCATTTTTTTGACATCACCTAGGTACTTGCGCGCTAGTTCGCTACTCCCGTGGGAGTCCGGACGGGGACACCAAGAGCCCGCTGATGAGCCAGCTTGGTGTCCTAGGCGAAACCCCACACAAGACACGGCACAAACCTAGAAACTTATTGTAATTAGACACGTGAGCCCTGAACCCTTTAAATAAATTTTCAGAGCTTATTTAAGCATGAAACGTGTAAAAACTATACATTTTCTTATAGAATTAAGCTTTCACCTGCAAAACAAACAAAAAATTAATACATTTGTAAGTTCCATCAAAATACGCAATTTTAAACGTATATGAATACTTTAAGACAAAATATAAAAGACTGATCGTGGACCACAACTGAACCAATATTTACCTTCGTGCGATCACGGCAAATTAATTCGACAAAGATCGTTCAAATAGCCACTGAGAGACTGACATACAGCGATATTGCTGTAAGGATTTTTAATGGAGCCAGGAAACTTCTGAAGGTCGCTTTAATTCGTTGTGTAATTTGTCATTATTAAAGTTCATATCTTATTTGCCAATTTATTATAATCTTCATGTATATTACGTTGTCAAGTTGAGAAATGACTTAGGTAGTAGTTGCTTCCTTCCTCGGGGCGGGGGATTAAGAGTATTGTTATTGTTGTGATCCGAGCAATCATGGCAAAACCATGTTGCAGGCCCCAGCGCCATTGTAATTAATTATACATTCACTAAACCAATGTCGAGGAAATATTATGTGTATTATTAAACAGCTGCCAGGGAGATGAAGCCGACACTACCAACTACACATCTACAGCTATGCTTGTAATGACTAAGGGGATGGAATATCGCTTTACAAGCCAGTGGTACTCTGTTAGCCGATGGAACTACAGTACACGCGTAGGGAAGGCTAGGCTTGACTCGTAAGCTGAGAAGAGGTGTCTCGCCAAGTAGTGACGAGCATTATTATTTACATAGGCCTACTCAAACTTAAGGCATCAATTTTATTATAACAAGAACTCCGATGATGTGGATGTTGAAAAGTCACTGCTTCAATTCCCAAGAATAAGTTGAGCCAAAGTATTATCACAATTCACACTTGCAAACTGCAAGTAAAAGTAAATGAGCACATTACCTTACGAGTTTCAGACGTGTTGTGTAAGATGAGATGAACTTACCTGAAAACAAAACAAAAAAACAAGTTCAGTACACATTTTGGCATGTTAAAGAACCTTCCACTAATTACACTTATTTGAAGCTAAATTATAAGTTAGATTTGAATAACGCTCTTACGTTCCAACGTTCGTCGCCAGGAGCCAACTGCGGTGGCATCTAGTAACCAAGTTCATAACTAGTTGGTTGTTGACAGTGGCGTTTGGTAGCAAAAGTTGAAACTACTTGAAAATCAAATGTCTGCAGTCCTTGCCTGAATTACAGATAACACTAATACAGCCATCACAATTAAGACCGGTTATCAGACAGATTCTACACACACCCAAAGTACACGGGGTTACATGATCACGTTGTTGCAGTCACTAAACTGAGGAACCAACCAACCTCCATTGTACATCCACGTGGTGTTTTTGATGTGTAACATCTTTCCCCCGGTTGCTGGATAAATTTATGGGAGTGATTTTGAAAAATGGGACGAAGTAGATCGGACGGAAGTGTGTAACACGCACTGCCAGCTGGATCACATACCAGGTTAAATGTATATCACATGCGGATTACATCAAGGTTTGGAAGCGCCATTACAGATATTTCTACAATAAATCTTCAAGTTGTCGTTCATTGGTGTAAAAATATTCATTATATCATATTTGCTGAAAACAATTATGATTTATTAAGAGTCGGTTTTTCAATCTCTGGATAAAAGTGATGTGCATCCACTCCCCGAGTAACTATGCTCATCACTTTCATACTGAACGGTAAACGCTCATGCGAACTCTGGTGTCAACTGATTGAAATACAAACCACATGTTAAAAGTCTTCGTATCAGTATTTAAATGATATGCTTTAATATGAAACATTGTAACTAGTCGGCAAAGCCGGTATTATGTTTCTGCACAATGGCTATTCAGATATTAACCCACATTGCGGTAATGCAGTGATCAATATAATATATATTAATGTTTTTATACAGGAACTGGGCTGGCAATTCATGGACCACTATATGAATTCCATTTACTGTCAAGTAGGCGTATACATAACTAATTTAGAACTCATTCCACGCAGGAACATTATCGAAAAAAGCAAAATATTAATGGAGCATAAAAAATACTTCCATATTATTACTGGCACATAACAATGAGTACCTGTCTTGTACTCTAAATTTCAGGGGTTGTAATGGCTGCGTGGATAGCATCTTGGTCTGCGTATCATGAGGTCTCAGGTTCGAACCCCAGTCCCGGCAATTATTTTTGCTACCGGATTATCGATTTAAACGATATCTATCATAACAGTATGCGTCATTTTAACAGAATCCACATGAAATTACGATTTATCTAATTTTAATTACAATAGTTTGCACCAAGCAGGAGTTGGGAAATTTGATTGTATTGAACATTATTTCTTAGTATATAGATAGGCTAGAGACTATGGATTCATTCCTCCTCTTAATTTACAATATAATATGAGATGTTTGTTCAAACAAGTGTGACAGTAGCATATCTCCAATTCAATCTATACGTTCATCATAGTACCAGTATGAAAACGGAGCGTAAATTAACATTTTAAGAATGTCCAAGCTGTGTAGTATACGAGTAGGATAACATGTCAGATGTTACACATCATATGCGACTACTGTAAGCCTCGTATCATTTTTTTTTAAATTAATGATTATTCTGATTATTCTTCTGTTAACCTTCTGCAGTTGATCTGTCGTTGATTTGGTGTTTAATTTAAATAGTGTGTCGCACGATAAATTTAGTTTACTAAGGCAGCACTGAAAGATGGCTTCCAACACGATAATTACCCTCAGTGGATTAAAATATTATGTTGTTTGCGAAGCAAGCCACTGGTTTTGTGCAGTTCCTCCCGCTCATGTTGATGAGTATCAATGATCAGAATGTTAGTCAGCGAGAAGACAAAGGGGATTGTTCTGTGCCAGATGTTGGAACATCGTGTTGAAATAAGTATGACTACAGAGCGAGCGACCAGGTGTCACTGGCTCTACCCACACCGTTCGTGAATATTCATTAAATCACGGCGTACTTGCATACCGCCCCGAGAAAGTTGGCACAACTGTGGGCGGAACTAGTTCCAGCCTCAAACCGCCGCGCCACGCCAAGCTACGCCACCATGACGAAATACGTTCCAAACCTCAACTAAACTCCCCGTTTACATTTTTCACAATGTTTCTCTCGGCTATAATAAAAGGCTAGTATACTAATCGAATTCAATGTAATTGAGTTGCCCAATGGAAAATAGTCACACGCCACAGAACAACCTTCGTACACGAAACAGGAATTTGTGGAATTATGTGTTTTGTGGAATATTAACACCTTATTTGAATTTTATGAACTGGATCACGAATTATATCAAGCATTTGGTATGTTAACAAAATAGGAGTATTCAGTGTTTTTAATCAAAAGGAAATGTATTCAAATGACATAGTGGCATAAGCCCCAACTAATGCAATTCCTTAATAAACATTCAATCTTCATGTGTAACCACTGTTTCTCCGACTTTCCACTTGTTTTCATCACGAGTCATTTCTTTTCCAGTTACATTGTGGCTTTCCTTCATACAAGAGCTCAGGCGCGGATTCAAGGGGGGAGGGGTCACGGGGGTCATGACCCCCCCCCCCAAACGGAGACCAAACTTTTTTGCAAACTCAAAAAACGAAAACTCAATAACCCGACAAATAAAACTTAACGAATTTTAACTGAAAAACAGTTTTTTTTTTCATTTTATTCAATACTGAAAATATATTTATTGCAATTACTAGGATGTTCTGTTACAACTGTACATATTTACAACTTCATACCTGTTACATAAAAACGATTATTTATAAAACAAAATCAACTCGTCTATTTTGTTTAGCAAACCTTGTGATTACCGAATCGATGTTTATAGTGATGTCACGATGAATGTGCAGCAATGCACGGATAGGAATTTGGGGCTTTTTTCGCACCAAAAAATGTTGCCGACGTCCAAACTGCAAGCTTGGTTGGCAATTTAAGCTGTGACTTTCTCCCTTTGTCGGTACCAACTCGACTTGCCGAAACTGTAACGTACCTTGATACTTTTCTCGAAGCTCGATGTAAAAGACGCAAAACACGCCGTTGTAATTTGTACGAATATTTTTGGTGCGCCAAACGCATCAAATTTTTTATATCCATGTAGCTTGCAAAAAAAATGGTCTGGTTTTGTACGTTTGGTTATTTTGTGATTGCGTATTTAGTGATACCATTTTTCGTAACAATATCGATTCTCTGACCCCCTCCAAAGCCAAACTCTAGATCCGCGCCTGCAAGAGCTCATTTAACCTCAATACCTACGTCAGCCATTTTGAAAACTAATGATTTCGGCAGTATGAGAACTGCATTCTGATTGGTTAGTCTTATTTAAGGCAACCTATCAGGAACCTAACCTCTAATTTGAGTGGCATGTGCCTCATTTCAATTCGTTATTTCTAGCACTCCAACTCTTTTAGAGGGAGTATTATGTTCGTTGTCGAAGAATAGGCACATGCCACCATGCCAATAATTATTGGAATTCACACAAGATGGCAGGTGCTACTTATCCATAAAATTTGTAGGTTAGTTTGATAACGCTATATTAGTTCCAACGTTCCCCACCAGGTGCTGACTGCGATGGTATTTAGTACCACGTTCACAGCTAGCTGCCGTGGACGATAGCATTTGGTAGCAAAAGTAGGAACTATTTGAAAAATGTAATCGTCTGCAGCTCTTCTATCTGAATTACAGATAACACACACAACCATCACAATTAACACAGGTTATCAGACAAATTCTACGCACACCCAAAGTACACGGGCCTACATGACAGCGTTGTCGCAGCCCCTAAGCTGAGGAACCAACCAACACACCCGTATTAAAAGAGCGATATTATGAGCCTTCATTCCATTCCTTTGTTTTCGAAATGTGAAAGGTAGGCTGTTGGAAAAGGGGAGAATTAACAGAGAAGAAAGAGGCGGTGAGAGAATCTACAAAATCGGAAATAACTTTATCTGAAAATTGAACGTTTTCCTAAAACCTATTGAATCTTCCTCTGTTCATCTCCATCCGACAGGTCGCAATAACCAATTGGCTATGGTTTTTAATTCCATCATAAAATAAAAGAAAAGCCCATTGACAGAGTAAAACTAATTAAAGGCCAGTGTGTAAAGGCTTACTGACCCTTGACCGGATCAGCCCTGATTGGAAACCGATCGCTGGCAACTGAATTGCCTCATGAAGACCCAGCCAATTACTAGGCTACCATCAGCTGTTTGTATTCGGAAACTTTTCAATTACACGGCTTCAC
This sequence comes from Meconema thalassinum, assembly GCA_946902985.2. Classification (NCBI taxonomy): domain Eukaryota; kingdom Metazoa; phylum Arthropoda; class Insecta; order Orthoptera; family Tettigoniidae; genus Meconema; species Meconema thalassinum. Next base: position 515,290,478 of record OX336393.1, on the reverse strand, counting down.
CAAGAGCCTGTTCTCTGCTTAACATGGACCGTGGCACAAGCTAACTGACTTTCGACAGAGATATTATTATTATTATTATTATTATTAGAGCTTTGGATCAATTACAAATTTTCATGAGCTAACCGAATGTCTTTAATCGGTAGATTAATCGAACTTTAGTCGGTTTTAAACAGTATTAGTTCGAGAAAAAAAAACTTTGAATAGCCTATAATATTTTAAAATGTTGACAATTCCATTTGCTATGAGGAAGACGTAATTTTAAATTTTTATTGTATTGGTAAGTAAAAAATAAAAATAATTACGAGCCTTACAGTAGTCACATATGATGTGTAACATCTGACATGTTATTCGAATAATTAAATACTACTTACTTGCATTTTTTAAAGAATGAACTCATAGTTCTACCTTGTGCCAGCAAACATGAAATGATTCTCCAATGCATCTGCAGTAGTGATATATACCTGCAACTGTATGCGGGAGCAATCCACTGCCTACTTGATGCGAGCTGCGCTTTATATCAGCCAGTTAGTGAACCCATGCCAGCGGTGTTATTGAAAATGGCCTCTTATTGTCGATATAGCGCACTGCCAAGTATAGGCGCGATTAAAAATTAGGTGTGCAGTAGGTATATTAAAGGCGTTTTTCCCAGTGATACGTTTAGACCAACGAAGTTTCAATTATTGTTAGTAGTCGGTGTTAATATACTGAATCGAGGTATCGAGTGCTGACATTAAATAAGAATACAGCAAAAGTATGAAGATTTAATAAATCGTAATTGTTTTCAGCGACGAAATTGAGTTGGCAATATCGAAATATCTAATTAGTTCGATATATAACTGGCATATTGTAGCTTAATAGAGCACTACAGTTGACAGCCCTGGTGACTGAATATATTCAAAGTACAGAATACAAAATTTGGTTGAAGTCCAATGGATAGCATGGACGTTGCATGTAGTTAGACATTGGACATATCAGCGCGCGTAAAATCATGTTGGCAACAATGTCATGCATGTGTTGGTCAGAAATAATCTGAACTATTATGATCTATTGTTGTGCCAATGTTGGATGAAATCCATTTATTTGTATAGAAGTTATATATATATTTTAAAATTGGACCAGTATATATATTTTAAAATTGGACCAGTCAGCAGGCTTACAATCATGTTGGAAGCACGGACGTATATTAGTTACTCCAAATTAATCTAGAATGTCAGGTGCTATACGTGTGCAACGTTTAGAGCTGTTGGCTTGAATACTTTCTGATATATTGATATTAGGGTAAAAAAAAATGGATACAGCATTTATTAACAGTTGGCAGCTCAGGTTGCTCTTAAGAATACGCATAGTCATTCATATCTGTTATAGTACACATAGCACATACGAAATTTGGTCGAAATCCAATTGATAGTATAGAAGTTACATGTATTTACAATTGGTCCTATCAGCGGCTTAGAATCATGTTGGTAGTACTGAGGTCCATTAGTTACTCAAAATTAGTCTAGAATGTCAGGTACTATACGTGTGCATAGTTTAAATCTGTCTGCTTGCATACTTTCTGATATGAATATTTTCACACCAAAGAACGACAACTTGAAGATGATTTATTGCAGGAATTTCTTTAATGGGGCCTCCAAACCTTGAGATAAACCGTATGCGATTTACATTCCACATAGTCACATGGCTTACAGTACGTCGTTGTACCGATCTCCTCCACCGCGCTCATTTTTTCCGTCCCATGCACTTCCGTCCCATTCACTTTCGTCTCTTTTCCAAAATCACTCCCTCAAAAATCTCCAGCTACCGAGTGCCACAAAAATGTCCAGCTACCGAGTGGAAAGATGTCACACATCAAGAAATTGAAAAGCATTTATTAGTACATTATGCAACGAGCCTAAAACGGCAATAATTAAGACACGAATATATTTATAAAACTGGCGTATGCGAGTTTTATAATTTTCATACGAGTGTCTTAATAACGATTATAGGCGAGTTGCATACGACTGTTTATGTTCGACGATAACTATTTTATGTTCGAACATAAATATTCATAAATATCTGTCGAGATTTTGTCAGTTTTATGTGGCTTAGGCGGCAGCACGCCGGCCTCTCACCGCTGGGTCCGTGGTTCAAATCCCGGTCACTCCATGTGAGATCTGTGCTGGACGAAACGGAGGCAGACAGGTTTTTCTCCGGGTACTCCGGTTTTCCCTGTCAACATTTCATTCCAGCAACACTCTCCACTATCATTTCATTTCATCTGTCATTCATTCAATCATTGCCCCAGAGGAGTGCGTCAGGCCTCGGCAGCCGGCATAGTTCATATCCTCGCCGCTAGATGGGGGCTTCATTCATTCCATTCCTGACCCGGTCGGAGACTGGAAGCAGGCTGTGGATTTTTCATGTACTGAACAGAGCGCATGTGACGCAGAGAATGCCTTGTATTTGACCATGGCCTCCTCGATTACCCCACTATGACACTAGGCAACGCAGTGAAATTTAAATTAGAAGGCCTTGGAACTCAGCGCTGGTGCGATGCTATCCTTATCTAATTGGACAAACAAATGTTTCTTGAGCTGTGATTGGTGGGAGAAACTGTTTTATAATGAAAAATAGTGTTATAATGATCATCATTATGATACAATTTTCTGACATATAATAGTCAGGGTAGAACATAAATGTAATAATAGGTCTAATATTTTACATATATTTCAGTATTGATTATTTAATGTCACAAGAGTTTGAAGTTGAAGATCACAGTTACTTACAGTCACACTTCTTTGCTCCAGTTTAGCATGCTGAGCTTCTATGCCCAAGATAGCGGGTTCAAACCCCGGCCGAAGTTGTCGGATTTTTTAAGAGCGTTAAAAATCCCTCAGTATGCCTTCCTTCGGAGGGGAAGTAAAGCTGGCGGTCCCATGTCATAGATTTATGGCATGTTAAAGAACCTTCCACTAATTACACCTGTGTGAAGCTAAATTGGATAGGTTAAGAATGTAAACAACGCTCTTAGGTTTCCACGTTCGTTGCCAAGAGCCGATTGCGGTGACCTCTAGTAGCTCAGTTCTGAACTTGGCCTAGTAGTCGTTGACGGTGGCGCTTGGCGGCAAAAGTAGGAACTATTTGAAAAATTCGAAGTTGCAGTTTGTACTTAAATTAAAAAACAGATACACACACTAATACAGCCATCACAATTAACACCGGTTATCAGACAGATTCTACACACATCCAAATACCCAAAGTACACGGGCTACATGACCGCGTTTTCGCAGCCCCTAAACTGAGGAACCAACCAACCATCTTTGCTCCAGGACTTCAGACATGCCCAGAACTAAGGGCTGCCCTTCTCTTAATAACAACATTTCCAGCATCACCGATAACTCTCTCTCTCTCACGGAAATGAAGTAGCTGGAATGCAAAGCAATTTTTTCGCTATGCGTGCGAGATGTGGAAGTTGGACTGAATGTTTCTGCCACTATTGTGGAAGTCATCTTAGATATTATAGCGTTTATCTTTCTGAAGCAAAGGCATGAGCTAACCAATCTTACAATAGCTGATGCTAGCGCGCCAATTTTTTTTTTTTTATTTTTTTTTTTGTCGTGTGGCCTCCTGAGAGGCCGAGTGCAGGTCTTTCTATTCAACGCCCGTGGGCGACCTGCGCGTCGGGATGAGAGATGGAATGGAGGAAGGTGAATGAATGAAACTGGTTAAGGATGTGGAAGGAATCGGCCGTGGCCTATCAGAAGGTACCGTCCCAGCATTTGCCTGGTGTTGAAAATGGGAAACCACGGAAAACCATTTCAAGGACGGCCGACGGTGGGGCTCGAACCCACGCGTCTACCGAGTCAGCAGAGAGCTTGGTCCCATGACCTAATGCTGCGCTTTAGCCAGCTGAGCCATTACTGTAGCGCGCCATGTGCCAAATAGTAACACAATACACAGGTTTTGGGATATCCACCTAATGGTCATTCGGCTGCAGTTCATATATAAAAACAATTGCTTTTCCTACAGCACACTACTATTTTTAGTCGGTTTGATTTATCGATTTTAGATTAATCGATTACATCCACAGCTCTAATTATTATTTTCATTTGGCATAAAACGTCTTACCAAAGCAGTGTTGTCGAGGAGAGTGTTTGAAGATTTCTTACAAAGAAATGTGTATTCTTCTTCTTCTTTCGATTCGGCCATCTAGGGACCACGTCATTTCAACTGTTTCTTGTTGCATCGAGCTTTAACGTCCTCCCAGTACTTTCGCATTAGTTCTCGATGCTGTTGTTTCCTTTCTGCAGTCCACTTCTTGCCAGTTGGAAGCTTCGGCTTTTCTTGAAAACATCGGTGTGCTGTTAGTTTTTGTTTAAGTGTGGCACGTTCCCAAATATCGTTGCCTGTTATTCCCACTTCTTGCAAATCTTTGTCCACCTCAATGAACCAAGCTCCCTTGGTTTTCTTTTTGAGGAAGTAGGTGAAAATTCTATTTGTCAATCGTGCTGGGTTCATTCTTGTTATATGACAGTAAAAGGTAATTCTCCGTTTCTTCATGGCATCAGTTATTTTTTCCACGTGGGTGTAAAGTTCGTGGTTGTGCCTTCTCCTATATTCCCCATTTTCTTTTACCGGACCCAAGATTTTTCTTAGAATTTTTCTTTCTTTCACTTCCAGCTTCTCTGTTAGTCCCTTGCGATGCATTGCAAGGCACTCTGCAGCATACAAAGCCTCTGGACGGATGACTGTTTGGTAGTGTCTTAACTTGGCATTTGTTGATATGGATTTCTTGTTGTAAATGGCCTTTGTTAGATTGTATGTCATTTCCATTTTCCTGATTCGTGACTCGAAAGCTGCCTTCTCGGAGAGATTGGGGTCTATCCACTCACCCAAATATTTGAACGCTTTCGTTTGCTTGATTTTCCCCTGTCCTACATCCAGCTCTTTTGGCGCTAGCTTGATATTAGTGATGAATTCTGTTTTTTCAAAGGAGATCTTAAGGCCCGCTTTTGCTGCTTGAATCTGGAGTTCATTAATTTGTGCTGCGGCTGCATCGAGGGAATCTGAAAAAATTGCGAGGTCATCTGCGAATGCTAGGCAGTCAACTATCAGGTTCTGTTTTTTGTAGCCCAATCTGACTCCATTTTCAGACTTGTTAATGTTCATTACTTTTCGCCACTGCCGGATGACTTTTTCGAGCACACAGTTGAAGAGCAAAGGAGATAGTCCATCTCCTTGTCTTACACCAGTCTTGATTTCGAAGGGCTCTGAAATTTCTCCCCTGAATTTCACTTTGGACGCAGTGTTGGTTAAGGTTTTCTGAATGATTGCTCTTGTTTTGTTGTCCAGTCCCAGTTCTTTCAGTATTTCAAATAGGGTGGGTCGATCGATAGAGTCATAAGCCTTTTTGAAGTCAATGAAGGTCACTACAAACTGTTTGTTTCTAAGCTTCAGATATGAAAGGATAGATTTAAGGTTCAAAATCTGTTCGGCACACGATCGTCCCTTCCGAAATCCCCCTTGATATTCCCCTAATTGTGGATCCAACTGTTCCTCTGCTCTAGTTTGAAGGGCTTTTGAAAGGATTTTGTATGTTATTGCAAGGAGGGAGATGCCACGGTAATTGTTCACATTCGTTCTATCACCTTTTTTGTGAAGAGGGTGAAGCAGAGCTGATGTCCAATCAATAGGGAGTTCTTCCTTTTCCCATATCTCACTAATTATTTCTGTTAGTTTATCGATAGCTACGTCGCCAGCATGCTTCCATAATTCGGCGATTATTGAATCCTCGCCTGGTGCCTTATTGTTTCTAAGTGACTGAATGATCTGCATAATTTCTTCTTTGGTTGGTGGTGTAGAGTCCGGGTTTGTATTTGGATTGTCTTCAAATGAGAATGAGGATCCTGGGCTTTCACAGTTAAGGAGAGACTCAAAATAATTTGCCAGGATAGTGCAGTTGTTCTTGTCATTATAGGCAGTTTTTCCCTCAGGATCTTTGAAATGTAGGCTAGGTGGAGTGTATTTAGTGAGATTCTGTCTGAAGGTTCTGTAGAAATCTCGAGTGTTGTTTTTCTTGAAGTCTTGTTGAATCTTTTCCAATTGACTTTTGTCGTATGCACGTTTTTCCCCACGTATGGTTTTTGCAGCATGTTTCCTCACTAACAGAAAACTCTCCCAGTTATCTGAATTCTTCTTAGAGTTCCATCTCTGCCATGCTAGTTGTCTCTGCCTTATTGCTGCTTCACATTCACTGGTCCACCAGAGATGTTTCCTTCTTTTTGTTAGCGGGACCATCTCTTTAGCTGTTCTCACCATGCCATCTCGTAGTTGTTCCCAATTCTGTGGATCCAAAGTTTCAAGCTTCTCAGTAAACTCGTGATTCAAGTGTAGCTTCTCTGTGTCAAACCTGTTGATCTCTCTTCGGCAGACCCTCCTGGTATTTCTTGGAAGAAGTTTAACCTTGATTTTGGAAAGGTAGTGATCAGAATCAAGATTTACACTTCTCAGGACTTTTACATTCTGGATCTCTCGGTGTGCCTTCCGTGAAATAGCGACATGATCGATTTGGAATTCACCAAGTTTTGGATTTGGAGAAGTCCACGTTTTCTGCTTTCTTGGCAGGTGTTTGAAAGCAGTAGATTTCATAACAAGGTTGAACGCCTTACAGAGTTCCAGAAGTCTCTCTCCATTGCGGTTGGTTCTGTAATGAGCTGGGTAACTTCCTACAATGTTTCGGAATTTTCTTTCACGGCCAAGTTGAGCATTGAAATCACCAAGCAAGATAATCATATGTTTGTCCGGAATTTTAGCCATTATATCCTCCAGTTCTTCCCAAAATTCATCTGTTCCTTCTCTGTCTTTTTTGTTTGCCTCATTAATTGGCGCATGCACATTAACCATAGTATACATTTTGTTCGTGCATCGGAAAGTGAGGATTGCTACTCGGCTGTTAGGAGAACTGAAATCTACGACCGAGTCCAAAATTCTTCTATTTACAATGAATCCCGTGCCAAGGTGAGGGATGTTCTTTGCAACACGTTTACCAACTTTGCCTTTAAATATTCTGTACCCCTGAGACTCAAAAGGATGTTCATCTGTAAATCTTGTTTCTTGTACTGCCGTAATAAGAATTTGATGTTGGGAGAGAGTATCAGTGAGATGCTTAAGTTTACCAGTTTTCAAAAGGGAGTTCATATTAACGGTAGCAAAGAAGTTCCGATGTTTGTGTTTGATCTTTAGTGGAGTCTCCGACACCTCCAAGCATTTTGGTGCTGGCTCCCCAGAATCCGAAGGCCTGCATGCATCGCTGAAAGCGATGGTGGATTGGTTACCACCTGGGGTAGTAGCTTTTGCTGAATTTTCCTCCATGCTTTCTTGAGACAGTTGAAAAACTGTAATTGGGGTCGGTGATATTTCACACCGGCCAAAGTACTACCAAGGTTGTGAGCCTTGGAGCCACCAGCACTGATCGGCTCGCCGACCCAGCTTCCCGCTGGGAGTGGTTACCCAACCTTCCACTGGGTTGCTCGGCTTAACAGGGGACACCTCGGGTAGGTTACGTGCTGGAGTTGGAGTGAAAGAGGCTAAGTTGGATTCTCTTGCTGAATCCAATATGTTTGAGTTGCAGGTGACATGCAACGACGCATTTCACTCCCATTTGCCCAGAGCCACAAGGACTCCTCCCAGGTTGATTCCTGAGACCCAAAGAAATGTGTATTATTATTATTATTACTACAGTATTTGGCTGAAAACGTCTTACCAAGGTGGTGGTGTAGAGTAAAGTGTTTGCAGAATTCTTAAGAAAGAAATGATTGCGACGAATGTATAAGGTGCGTTCAAAAAGTAACGAGCCAGAGGCATAATTACAGAAACCAGTAGGGTAAACCTCGGTTATTTCGTGACATTGATTATTTCGTGGTATTCTTTTATCTTTTCTTCATGAAGTAACCAACCGTACTAGCAGTGCCAAATTTCTCTCATAGATGGCATGACATGTCGCGTTTCTAAATTCGCCACGCTAGGCTTTGTCCTTGAGTGCTGGTTGACTGAGTGAGTCTTTGTGCTTGTTGAGGGGATATCTGTAGTGCATTTATCGCAGCGGAATCGGTGTGCCTATTTCACAACAGATAATTGGAGACATATGAAAGGCAAGAGTCTATGATTTCGTATAACAAACAATTGTACATTACTGTTTTTTTTAACATATTTAGATATTTTTTACATTATTTGTTTATACAGTACCACCTTAGCTTTGCCGGCAGAATTCTTACGATTTTATAACTATTTTTTACCGCGCTCGGCACCGTTCCTATGTTAGCCGTTAAGTGTCCTTAAAATTAGAAAATTAGTCATTCAATAATAAAATAGAGATAGTAAATTAAAAGGACTTAATTTTGCAATATATTCTACAGTAAATTAACTTATCACGAATTAACCAATGTATCACGAAATTACCATACCGTGTTTCTTCTTTTCATCAGATGCCTCCTAAATATCCTTTTTCTCGCTGCTGATCTGCTGTTCCAGCATTTTCATGCGGTTGATCAGTCAGTTTTGAGGTAGATATTTCAATAAATGTGTATTATAAGTTTTCGTTGCATTGCTTAATACATTTATTTAACTATCACGAAATTATCAAGGTGTTGTCACGATATTGCCAATGATATCACGAAATAACCAACGTATTCCTTTCAAGACTCAACTGATTTTAAATCGAAGTCATGTGCATTTAATTACAACTATATCCTTGATGCTTTGCGCACCAACATTGTAGCTTCATAAAAAGTAACTCATAAAATTTTGAAATTATTTTCTTACCCCTATAAATGAAATAATCCTAAAAATATCATGAAATTACCCAGGTTTACCCTATCTGTATGTTAGAAGTATTGGCCCTGGCTGTTGAGGCCCTTGTCCCACTGCGACACGAGGCGGTGAATGGCTGTCTCATAAAATTCCCTGGGCTGCGATGTGAACCAGTTCCGCACTTACAGCTGGACGTCGGCGTCCGAGGTGAATCGTTGGCCCCGCAGAGAGCTTTTCAGGGGACCAAACATGGCGAGAGAGGTCTAAACTGCACGGAGGGTGACCGAGAACCTCCCATTTGAATTTCTGCAGGAGTGCCACGACTGTGTTGGCCGTATGAGGTCGTGCATTGTCGTGAAGCGACCACGGCGGCCATGGCGTTCACTGTCACTCGGCGGTCCTGGGTAATGAGTGCATCAACCAGCTGGACATTGTCAGCGGTAATGCAGCGGGGGGGGGGGGGGGGCAGAATGGGCATCATCGGCTAACGACACCCGTCCTTCCCTGAAGCGCTTGTGCCACGCCTTGACCCTGGCAAGGGACATGCAATGTTCGCCGTACACTTGTGACATTCGGCGATGAATGTCCGTTCCCCTACTCCTTCCGCTGTCAGAAACCAAACAACACCTCTTTGCTCTTCAGTTGACGCCTCCATATCACTGTTTGCAATGCGACTGGCAGCGTTGGACGACTGATGCATGCTGCTGCTCGCTTTGAATAGTCACGTGACGTGCACGCGTGCCTTCTAGTGACGGGCTGTGACCTTCCGCGCTCTGGTCAGAACCACACCTCGTTACACATGCCACGATTAGCCGATGTCGTCACCGATTTGCGCATTTCAGCCTCCGGCTCGTTACTTTTTGGACGCACCTTATACATATTTTTCTAATTTTATTTTATATTATTTTATTTTAGAGAGCTGCGTAGTTTAGTCGGTAGAGGCGCTGAGCTTCTAACTGAAAAAGAGTGGGTTCGATTCCCACCAAGGTAGTGGGTTTTAGAAACAAAACAATAGTACCACTTACAGAAACGCAAATAGCCCTGGGGATCACTCAGCCTACACCAGAAATGAGTACCAGGGTAATTCCCGGGAGCAAACATGGTCGGTCATGGAGTAGACAACTCCAAACCATCTAATGCCGATGTCACGATAGGTGGAAGTCCTTCCTCTGCTCCAAGACCATTGCTTTTGTTGTTCTACTTTATTTGTTTCACAAAATGGTGACTAATATTTAACGTTGTTGAAGATGGAAGTGATACCGACAGTGAATTGAAGTTTGGGTGCTTGTGGAAAATGAGATGAGAAAGAATATAACTAGGGCTCGGATTTTTAGGTAAATAAATATTTGTTTATGTAAATACATATTTTATGCATTTTTTCTTTAAATTCATAAATGCCTGCTTTTCACTTTTGAGCACATAAAAATACATAATATTTACACTTTTTAAAATCAGTATGCTAGATCTTTATTGTTGCCTCCGTAGCGTAGCGGTCAGCATGGTTAGCTGCCGCCCTGGAGGTCCTGGGTTCGATTCCCGGCTCTGCCACGAAATTTGAAAAGTGGTACGAGGACTGGAACGCGGTCTACTCAGCCTCGGGTGGCCCGAATGAGAAGAGGGGGTTCGATTCCCCCTCAGCCATCCTCGAAGTGGTTTCCCACTTCGTCTTCGGGCAAATGCCGGGATGGTACCATCTTCAAGGCCACGGCCGCCTCCTTCCCTCTTCCTTGCCTCTCCATCCTCACCAGTTGTATCCATTCCGATTAGATGTTCCCAGCTCTAGGACACTGCCCGTAGAGGCGGTACTGGTGAGTTCCCTCGCTGAGTCCGTGGGTTCCACCAACCTGGAGGGTAAACGACTAAGAAAGAAAGAAAGAAAGAAAGAAAGAAAGAAAGAAGAAAGAATGCTAGATCTTTCAGTTTATTGCATTTTTGTTCTGTGTTACTTCAAAGGGAAATAACACTCAGGGTGCTCCATCTCGGGAGTTGGTGACCTTCGAGGGATTCTTAAGCTGGATCTGTCGTCCTCCCCTCTTTTTCCGTTCACTTTGGGGCAAATCATCTCCTCTTTCCTCCATTTCCGATTTCTCTTCATGGCTCTAAGTCCCTCAATTAGCAATTTTAGAGGGCTGAGGCCACTCATTTCCAGAGACAGATTTAGATTTTATGCGCTCCTATGCTCGTGGGTTTTTGCCGCCCCCTCTTCATTATCATCGTGAAGGAACGAGAATTTAGAACTCAGAAAGGTCTTTGTGAAGGTAATTTATGTTCTATTCTCATGTATCGTGAATTAAATCAATGAATTAAATTAAAATAATGAGAGAATCCACTTTCTAAATTTGTATGGACCAACGAGATATTAAAATAAGTTTATGTTCGACCCTCACTATTATGTGTCAGAAAACTGTATCATAATGATGGTCATTATAACACTCTTTTTCATTACGATACAGTTTCTCCAGCCAATCAGAGCTCGTTCATTGACCAATTAGGTAACGATACCTTCGCGCATGCTCAAAATCCAACATGTCGGACATAAACACAACATCGAACTATAATAAATTACCGACATGAAATACGCACCGTCCATATGTTCGCGTAAATAAACTGGCGAATATGAGACAAGAAATAGCACAGTACCTTAATATCACCAACCCTAATTTCTACACAGCGCATTGCCTTCAAACGACTCCGGTGACAATATTACTGAGGGACGGCAGATGTAAACATATGGCTTGCGTAATATGATTTTGCAAGCACCCAGAGCGCATGCGTCGGTCGTTCCGAGATCTTGAAAGACAGAGATATAATACCCAGCGCTCGCTCTCCGATCACAAAATTCAAGTGGCTGACTCTCAACAGATAATTATGAATATTTATGTTAAAACATATAATAAAGTTATAATTATCGTCGAACATAAACAGTCGTATGCAACGAGCCTATAATGGCAATAATTAAGACACAAGTATGTTTATAAAATGAGCGTGTGCGAGTTTTATAATTTATATGTACTATTAAACCATTTAAGACTCATTACACACTTACAGATATTCATATATCCTACATATGCACTGCATCATACAACCTACAACATTACTATGCATAATGAATTATTCAAATTAAACTGATATTAATATTCAAGTCTTAAATTTTCTCCTAATAAACCATAAAACATTCCTGTTATAAAGCTGAAATCGAAAAATCTGCTGTTGCAAATCATTTGTAGGGAAATGATGGCCACAATATAAATTGGAAAAGTGTCAAAATTTTGGAAAGTTTAATACATTTTTTTTTTAATGCGGATTAATTTTGCGCCCCTAAATCCAGCCCTGCTCATTTCCCTGTCTTTTAATTCCCGTATTGTGGTTTGGTCCATTTGTAAGTCAGTAGTATTAGTAGTAGTAGCTTTCATTATCACTATAAACAGTGGCAGATGACCTACATGTTCCGCGCCTTTAAGCAACAATCTCAACCACCATCACTAATATTATAATACTTGTGTCTGAATCCGAGGCACCGGCATTCAGTATCATATTGTTTTCGGAATGTTACTGTAGTCGAGTTAATGCTACATAACCTCTAAAGAGTGGTCGCACCCTTCTGGTAGGGCTGGCTGCTGTCTCCCAACCCTTTCATTAATACACTTAAAAGTTGAGTCACTGTGGAGTCGAGAACACTTTACACCTCCCCTTTGCCCACACACTGACCACGTCCTGGTACAGTAGATAGCATCACGTTCTGTTCACCATGAATGGTCGAATTATATTGAGGCTGGATGAAGTTCCTTTTAGCCGGCCTCATGTTGATGGGGTAGTACACTCGCCTCTTACCAAGGAAGTTCTGTGTTCGATTCTGAAGGTCGTAGAACCGACCACAAAGCGACTTTGTATTGTGTATATTCTGGACCCCTCTTTTTCCTCGACGCGAGTTTCAGCTGCTCTGTAATGTCCTAGCGGCTTCGGTGACGTAGTTTAGCATGCTGAGCTTCTATGCCCAAGATCGCGGGTTCAAACCCGGCCGAAGTCATCTGAGCGTTAAACATCCCTCAGTATGTCTTCATTGGGAAGGGAAGTAAAGCCGGCGTCCCCATGTCATAGATTTATGGCATGTAAAAGAACCTTAGGATGAGCAGCTTTTAATGGCCTGGATAAGATCTTCAAGTGTTCCGATGTTTCTTTGCCTACTAAAATTAGAATGGTTAAGGCACTAGTCTTTCCCATAGCTACATATGGTTGCGAAAGCTGGACCATAAGGACACGAGATAGGAAGTATATTGACGCTCTTGAGCTCTGGTGTTGGAGAAGGATACTGCGTATTCCTTGGACAGCCAAGAAGACGAATGTATGGGTGATTCAAAAAATCAAACCAGATCTGACTCTTGAAGCATAGATAACATGATTACAGCTGTCATATTTTGGACACATATGAGGCGTTCTGATTTGTTGGAAAAGACAATTATTCTTGAAAAGGTGGAAGGGTCTCGGAGACGAGGGCGGCCAGCATTGAGATGGATCGACTCCATCAAATCGAACATGAATATGTCAGTGAAGGATCTGAAGTATATGGCTGAAGACCGAATCATATGGAGACAGTCCATCCATGCAGTCGCTAGGAGTCGACACCGACTTGATGGCACCTGATCATCATCATCAAAATAACCTTCCACTAATTACACTTATGTGAAGCTAAATTATAGGTTATATTTGACTAACGCTCTTAGGTTCCAACGTTTGCCGCCAGGAACCGACTGCGGTGGCATCTAGTAACAATGTTCAGAACTAGTTGTTGACGGTGGCGTTTGGTATCTTAAGTAGGAACTACTTGAAAGTTGAATACCAGCAGTTCTTAATTGAATTAAAGACAGTTAACACACACTAATACAGCCACCACAATTAACACCGGTTATCAGACAGATTGTACACATACCCAAAGTACTCGAGGCTTCATGACCGCGTTGTCGCAGCCCCTAAACTGAGGAACCAACCAACCAGCCATGTAATGTCCTAGAGATAGTTAAGACTTCACAAACATTGTAAATATTGTGCATTGTTGTTTATCCGTAAATGGTAGGTTTAATCTTCTTCTTCTTCTATCTTCTATATATATAAAGCAGAATGTTTGTCTGTCTGTCTGTCTGTCTGTTATGTATACAAATCTACACCGTTTCACCGATCTCAACCAAAATTTTTATACTTACCCTTCGGAACCCTGCGGGTAACCCTGTCAACTTTAAATTTCGGACAGACCACCCCATTCCCTGCATTTAGGCCCTTTTGCACAAATCCACACCGTTTCACCGATCTGAACCAAAATTTGTACACTTAGCCTTTGGAACCCTGCGAGTAACACTGTCCACTTAAAATTTCGGACAGACCACCCCATTCCCTGCATTTAGGCCCTTTGTTCCAAATCTACACCGTTTCACCGATCAGAACCAAAATTCATATTCTAACCCTTTGGTACCCTGCGAGTAACACTGTCTACTTGAAATTGCGGACAGACCACTCCTTTCCCTGCATTTAGGCCCTTTGTTCTGAATCAACACCGTTTCACTTATCTGAACCAAAATTCGTAATCTTACCCTTGGGTACCCTGCGAGTAACACTGTCTGCTTGAAATTGCGGACAGACCACCCAATTCCCTGCATTTAGGCCCTTTGTCACAAATCTACACCGTTTCACCGATCTGAACCAAAATTTGTGTACTTACCCTTTGGAACCCTGCAAGTAACACTGTCTGCTTGAAATTGCGGACAGACCTCTCCATTCCCTGCATTTAGGCCCTTTGGCCCAAATCTACACAGTTTCACCGATCTCAACCAAAATCTGTATATTTACCCTTTGGAAAACTGCGACTAACACTGTCTGCTTGAAATTGCGGTGAGGCTACTCCATCCCCTGCATTTAGCCCCTTTGGCACAAATCCACACCATTTCACCGATCTGAACCAAAATTCGTATTCTTACACTTTGGTACCCTGCGAGTAACACTGTAGGCTTGAAATTGCGGACAGACCACTCCATTCCCTGCATTTAGGCCCTTTGGCACAAATCTACACCGTTTCACCGATCTGAACCAAAATTTGTATACTTACCCTTTGGAACCCTGCGAGTAACACTGTCTGCTTGAAATTGCGGACAGACCACTCCATTCCCTGCATTTAGGCCCTTTGGCACAAATCCACACCGTTTCACCGATCTCAACCAAAATTTGTATATTTACCCTTTGGAACACTGCGATTAACACTGTCTGCTAGAAATTGCGGAGAGGCTAATCCATCCCCTGCATTTAGGCCCTTTGGCACAAATCTACACCGTTTCACCGATCTGAAGCAAATTTTACATACTTACCCTTTGGAACCCGATGAGTAACACTGTCCACTTGAAATTTCTGACATACCACTCCATTCCCTGCATTTAGCTCAGGAATCCCTCGGGGTTGCCAGCTTCCTAACTCACCAGCCATGAGCCCTTGAGGGTGTACCAGTGGTGGGGCTACACACACCCTGCCTCTTTGAGGGCCTCGAGCAGAAGACAGGTGATATTATGAAAAGGAAAAGAAGGCAGTCCCCTTGAAGAATGAGGGTATAAGGAAAGATGAGACAACGGCCAATTGAGGCGGGAGATTGAAAGACTCCCTAACCCTCGGATACCCTAATACAGACGGGGTCGGAAGAGAACAAGAGTTGACCAAAGGAGGCCGACAGGAAGGAGAACTGAAAGGAGTCCGGCACCAGGAAGTAGTAGCGATGCCAGAATCGGCTAGGGTCCCGTGGTCGCCAACCCATGTCCCACAAGTTGTGAGACTCTGGGAGGGGGGGGGAATTGAGAGAATAGCTAGCTGATTAATCGCGAGGTGACATGAGAGGACTTTCCAGAGCCCGCCGTGTTATCTGCTGTCTATGCTGATGCCAGCACAGGGCCGTTGCTCAAGCCACTGTGGTATTGCGAAAGATTGAGCGATTCCCCGGCCAATCTAAATAGGATGGGGAACCTCAAACCTGTGTCATCATATTTCGTCATCATCTGCGATCATCACAGGTTCGTGCAGCTTGGACCCATATTCTTTGCCGAGCAGTACGCCATACGCTCTTTGACTAGACGCATCGAGTACAGGCCTAAGCCAGAAAATAAGGTTGAGACTTTGGAAGACATCGAAGCTAGACATCTGAATTACCTATATCAGTTTTAAAATTACACCATGTTCGTTTAGCAGTCATTTTTGCATTACCTTATTATTATCATCATCATCATAAGTGCAAATGACCTAGATGTTACGCGCATCATACCACTAATCACCGCGGCAAGAAGTCTTTCTCGACTGTGATTTTTAAAATATTTATTTTTATTACATAACATTGTGTAGATTATCAGTTGAAGTGTCAATTCAATATCGGTAGTAGTTTCTCTCATCATCCTCATCATAAGGGCAAATGACCTAGATGTTACGCCCATTACACCATTAATCACCACACACAATAAGTCTTCCTCGCCTGTGAATTTTGAAATATGTATTTCTATTTCGGTAGTTTGCAAGTTTGACGTGTCAATTCAACAGTAGTTTTCATTATCATCCTTATCAAAAGGCCAAATGACCTAGATATTACGCCCTCGTTGTCTTTCGGGGCAAATGACCTAGATTTAAAGCCCATTATATTTCTAAGGAGACTTTGAGACATTATCATCATTCCACCGGGCGAAGCCGGGTACTACTGCTAGTCGATTTATAAATTAAAAAGGGGGAGAAAAGGAGCGCCTACCATATAGTATGTGCTAATTCCTCGCTGAAACCGCAAAAGCAGAAACCACTTTTTGATAACTGTGTGGCTCTCCTTTGCGGTTCCTCTTCCTGGCAATCCATGGCTTACAAGTGGTTGTTGGGAATATCGCGAGAGTAATGCGAATTTCAGAACCACTACTGCACTATGCAAACACAGAACTGCATTTTATTTTTATGTATGACAACATTTCTTTATACGAGTAGGTTGGTTGGTTGATTCCTCGCAACAACGCAGTCATGTAACCCCGTGTACTTTGGGTGTGTGTAGAATCTGTCTGATATCCGGTGTTAATTATGAGGACTGCATTAGTGTGTGTTATCTGATTTTTATTTCAAGAAAGGACTGCAGACATTGATTTCAAGTAGTTCCTACTTTTGCTACCAATCGCCACCGTCAACGACCAACTAATTCTGAACTTTGTTACTAGATGCCACCGTAGTCAGCTCGTGGCGACGAATGTTGGAATGTTAGTCAAATATAACCTATAGTTTATCTTCACATAAGTGTAATTAGTGGAAGGTTCTTTACCATGCCATAAATCTATGATATGGGACCACCGGCTTTACCTCCCCTTCGAAGAAAGGCATACTGAGGGATTATTAACGCTCCTAAAAATCCGACGACTTCAGTCGGGTTTGAACCCGCGACCTTGGGCATAGAAGCTCAGCATGCTACCAGCTACGCCACCGAAGCCGCTCTTTAAAGGTTAACTATCAACCCTTCAAAGGGCTACCTTGAATCGGAAATGTCACTTTCATTTCTTGAGTTTTTATGTTTTGAATAAATCGATTCTCCGCTGATCATTTCATATCATTATACTGAAGTTGATTCCTCCGCGACCAATCATGTGGCGAGACCTGTAGCAACAATCCAATGGGTCTGAAACTTTGATCGTTTACATACCTACATGGCATCGTTCCATATCTTGAAAATCAACATGATGATGCAATTTCCATTTTCTTCAGTGTATAATGGGGCTCATTATAACACTATTTTTCATTATGAAACAGTTTCTGCCACCAATCAGAGTTCAAGAAACAGTTGTTTGACCAATTAGATAAGGATAGCATCGCACCTGCACTGATTTCCACGGCCTTCTAATTTAAATTTCACTGCGTGGCCTAGTGTCATAGTAGGGTAATCGAGGAGGCCATGGTGAAATACAAGGCTTTCTCTGCGTCTCACGCGCTCTGTCCATTACATAAAACTGGCGAAATCTCGACAGATATTTATGAATATTTATATTCGAACATAAAATAGTTATAATAATTATCGTCGAACATAAACAGTCGTATGCAACTTGCCTATAATGGTAATTAAGACACTCGTATGGAAATTATAAGGTGCGTTCAAAAAGTAACGAGCAGGAGGCATAATTACAGAAACCAGTACCTGTATATTAGAAGTATTGGCCCTGGCTGTTGAGGCACTTGTCCCACTGTGGCACGAGGCGGTGAATGGCTGTCTCATAAAATTCCCTGGGCTGCGATGTGAACCAGTTCCGCACTTACAGCTGGACGTCGGAGTCCGAGGTGAATCGTTGGCCTCGCAGAGCCCTTTTCAGGGGACCAAATATGGCGGAATCACAGGGAGAGAGGTCTGGTAGCCGAGAACCTCCCATTTGAATTTCTGCAGGAGTGCCGCTGTATGAGGTCGTGCATTGTCGTGGAGCGACCACGGCAGCTATAGAGCATCCAGCGTTTAGAAAATACTATGGGTCTTACGGGCTTTTACTTTTAACGGAAACCCCCCTACACTGGTTTTGTTACCTCGCCGTTTATCATGAAGGAACTCTGAACATATATATTTTTCGTCATAATAGCTTCCTACAATAATCTGCCAATTGATTACCTTTGTTATTGCATACAAGTATCGTTTATATTACGGCTTAGTTATTTAAAAATATTCGAGGTTAGCACGCTGGAAAGAAGAGCCTCGTCCAGTGCTGCATGCTCGCCCGGAGTGGAGCACGCGCTCAGTTCCGCCGGCAACAGAAGTTCTGAAGCACTATGCGTCATTGGTTGATTGTTGTGTGTCTGTTTTATTTTCTGTTCGATCGAATCAAGGCTGCCGACAGTTGGGTTCGAACCCACTATCTCCCGAATGCAAGCTCACAGCTGCGCGGCCCTAACCGCATGGCTAACTCACTACAATGTTACAAAATTAATATTAATCTAAACAAAACAACAAGAATAGAATTGAAAGAAACTAAATTATAGCCTAACTAATAACGAAAAAGTGATGATCTACAGTATTGCTGACGTAAAAATTGTTAACATCGTCAGCATACAGTTCATCCGAAAAGGAAAGAAGGGTAGTGCTCTCGACATCTGTCAATCAGTAATGCGTCATATAACAACGAAATGAATGTCGTTATTGGTTCTCTTCGCGTACGGTATCCTTAATACTGGTCCAATCCGTTAACACCTGCAAAACTGCTCCTTCCTGGGCGTGTTCTATTTCAGGGGTTGTGTTGTCTCCCTAACGTATGAAAGAACAGTACTCGAAGCGGGTGAACATAACGTATGACGTCCGCGCTACCGCGGCCTAGAGTTAGCAACACGGTCGCCATAAGGCTCCATAGTCTTTTCTCAACGCTGGATGCTCTATAGCGCGTTCACTATCACTCGGCGGTCCTGGATAATGAGTGCATCAACCAGCTGGACGTTGTCATCGGTAATGCAAGGGGGTGCCCCAGACTGGGCATCATCGGCTAACGACACCCGTCCTTCCCTGAAGCGCGTGTGCCACGCCGTGACCCTTGCAAGGGACATGCAGTGTTCGCCGTACACTTGTGACATTCGGCGATGAATGTCCGTTGCCCCTACTCCTTCCGCTGTCAGAAACCGAACAACACCTCTTTGCTCTTCGGATGACGCCTCCATGTCACTGTTTGCAATGTGACTGGCAGCGTTCGACGATTGATGCATGCTGCTGCTCGCTTTGTATCGTCACGTGACGTGCACGCGTGCCCTCTAGTGACGGGCTGTGACCTTCCACGCTCTGGTCGTAACCACACCTCGTTACACACACCACGTTTAGTCGATGTAGTCACCGGTTTGCGCACCTTATATATTACTCGCATACGCTCGTTTTATAAACATACTCGTGTCTTAATTATTGCCATTATAGGCTCGTTGCAAAATGTACTCCCGCACAACAGTAAAGCCAGGCGGGTGGTTTATACACATGCGAGAGTTCTCGTTAGTTTTGTGTGAATTCCAGAAGTAGTACTGCACCACTGTGCGAGTGCCCGGCGCGGCTTCAGTTATAATCTTCTTAGCCCATGTGTTTGCGGCTGCCAACTTCCCACCCTTGACCTACAAGCGTCACCACCAATCCCAGAACTCAGCTCGCAATACAAGTGTTTTATTTATGAAGGAAGTCTACAGTAATGTCATTTTACGACTGAGAATAACAGTTCTACCTCGTTAACTATTGTACGGTCATCAAATACACAGTACGTTCAGATAGTTAGACGGAAGCCTCATATTGTGGTCTCGGAGAACCTATTGAGACTCCACCGAGAAATTTAATTCTGCTCTGAGGGTTCAAACGGGGTACATTGAGCCTCATTAGGCAGAACTGAGAAGAGATGTTTCGATTTCTATCTCAGTTATCCTAGAAGTGGTATTTCTCTCCTACTCCAGGCAGAGAGAGATGGCTCCTAACTTAAGGTCACGACTTCCTTTGGATGGTTGGTACCTTAGTTTAGGGGCTGCGACAACGCGATCATGTAGTCCCGTGTACTTTGGGTGTGGGTAGAATCTGTCTTGACCGGTTTTAATTGTGATGACTGTATTAGTGTGTGTTATCTGTTTCTTAATTCAAGTAAGGACAGCAGACTTTGAATTTTTCAAGTAGTTCCGACTTTTGCCGCCAAACGCCACCATCAACGACTACTAGTTCTGAACTTGGCTACTAGACGCCACCGCAGTCGGCTCCTGGCGACGAACGTAGGAACCTGAGCGTTGTTTACATTTTTAACCTAATTTAGCTTCACACAGGTGTAATTAGTGGAAGGTTCTTTAACATGCCATAAATGTATGACATGGGACCGCCGGCTTTACTTCCCCTCCGAAGAAAGGCTTACTGAGGGATTTTTAAAGCTCTTAAAAAATCTGACGACTTCGGCCGGGTTTGAACCCACGATCTTGGGTATAGAAGCTCAGCATGCTACCGACTACGCCACCGAAGCCACTTTAAAACCTCTTCAGACCCAGGGTACACATCAATAATCTGCCTTGTGAAAGTTAAGAAAAGAGAGGAGTACCTACTCTCAACAATATTAATCAGCATGCTATCTCTTAGTGTCAATAACTCTTGATCCACAGTGTACATGCCTTTAGGCTTTCCCACATTCGCCGTAACGCGGCGATAGACAAATGTAAACAGTTGACAGCGCACTTTCTTCAGAAAGACTGGTCAGACGGGTATTACATAAGACAGCCGACCCGAGCGAGAACTCTCGCATAATGGGTTGTGTGCGCCCCATGTGTACAGACTACCCGCCATGCACAGTTCTGCCAGGGGCTATCGTCTTGTTTATAAACAAATAAATATATTTCCGTTGACTTTTCAAGAAATACAAGATTTTTCCTGTACTATTGAGACGATTTGGAAGATTTTGGTACAAACCACACCTTTTAACCTTAGTGAATTACATAATAAGACTGACCTTATGATCGGTGGGTGGTATACAGAATACCAAAGGGTTCAAGTCCCTTAAATGAATCAACAAGAATAACAACGCAATCTTGTCAGAGAGTATTTGATATTCTAGTTTGCTTTGTTTACGTGCGATAAGGTAAAGCTTCATTACCACTTGCGGTGATTGAGGTCACCGTGGCAGGTTGGTAAACACGCTGGTCAAGTTTGATGGTGTCGATGGGTAAATTTGTATAACGTGTGTCAGCAACGCTGAGAGGATAATTTTGCATTAATTCATAATGAAGGTCGCGCTGGAGTCACTTCGGGTAAGGTGCAGTGGAGCGAGCTGGATCATGCTCCTGTTGACACCTCGGTCCCGAAGGTCCTGCACTCGATTCTCGGTCCAGCCTTGTCTAATGATATCAGCCTCATATTATTACAAGCTCTTATGTACAAATGGCAGATCCCGAAATCGAATGCAAACCGTAAGAGTCACAGCCATGAATGTAAAGGTATAGCAATAACAAACTGGCCACGAGACCGAGAACGCTGACGCGCTAGCTCGTGCCTCGCTGGCATCGGACGAGCGTGGGTTGGAATCCCACCTCGCCCGTCCTGCAAATGGTTTTTCGTGATTTCCCATTTTCACCACCATGCAAATGATGGGACAGTTCCTTTCAACAGGTCCACGGCCAACTTTATACCAAATTCCCATCCTTGACCCTTCCTTGCTTGCCACGGTGGGTTGAGTGGTTATCGTGTCGAACTTCCAACCCCAAGCTTGCTCCTGGCCGTGGTAAGTGATTTTTGAAAGGCGGCAAAAATTACGACACTCATGTCAAAGAACCCATTTGAATTCAGTAGGACGTGTTCATAATGGCAAAATTAATCTCGGTAGTTTCCGCCAACACAAAGTTCCTCATTTCTCTACTAGAAAGCGCTGTAGTTTTGAAGGAGCTTAGATATCTAACCTCCTTGACTTTCATAGTGATTCAAGGAACAACGAAATTCGAGATGCAAGCTACCCTCTGGGTGTCAAATAACAAAGCTTGCACCCGGCACCCGAGGCCATACGATATTATATGATATTATTATATTATACCCAACCTTAATTAGACCCAAGTTAGCGGGTGGCCTGTCACACACACTGACAGTGTGTTCAGCTCCCAGGCACCGTCCTTAAGAAGCTAGCGATTCCATGGATGCAGCCGAGGTGGGAGAATAAGCAATAAGAAAAAAAACAATGTTTAGGGCATTTTATCTCCCGAATGTTAGAGGGCGTGATGGCGCAGCGGTCAATCGAATTTGCGACTTTTAAATAGACGTTTCTCGCGATTTAACCAACCAGACGATATGAAACTCGGTACAGTATATGTTTATACACATTGTAATGCACCGACTTCTAACTTCGTTCAATTGTTTACATAACCTCAAGATGGCGGCTGTGCGAAATATTTCACCGGCATTCTATATCTCTGAAACAATTACCGGTATCACCCTGAAATTTAGTACGGAGATAAAGGGCACTGCTGGAAGTTCATCTATGAGACTCTGAAAAACCGGTTAACTACAAAACGAACAAGGCGGCCAAGCGAAGTTGAAAGTTTTAAATAGGCTTTTCTCGCGATTTAATGATCCAAACGCAATGAAACTTGGTACAGCAAATGTTTATACACATTGAAATGCACTGGTATTTAATTTAGTTCAATTGTTTACATGACCTTAATATGGCGGCTGTGCGAATTTTAAAATTAAGTTTTTATTTCTTGTGTCGTAATCATGCGATCGAAATGAAAGTTTGAATAAAGAACCTAAACAATAATTTTTCTTTAATGGTACATGGTACAATCCAACATGGTGACATTCCGAAATATTTAGACGGATCTCAATATCTACGGATCTATTACAGCAATCAAACTGAATTTTTTATGTTCATAGGGTCTATGAACATAAGTCCACCTATAGGACTTTCAATAACCTGGTGATCACAAATCCAACATGGCGGCGATGCGAAGTATAAATATTCACATGATGGTTTCTCGCAATTTAACCATCCGAGTGCAGTGATACTTGGTACAGTAAGTCCTTATACAAATGATAATCCACTAGCATCTAATTTATTTCAATTGTTTCCATAACCACAAGATGGCAGCTGTGCGAAATTTTAAAATCTCGTTTTTACCTCTTGTATCCTAATCATGCGATTGAAGTTTGAATACTACACGTACACAATAATTTACATGTTACAGTACATAACTCGAAGACCTACATATAACAATCCAACATGGCGACCATCCGAAATATTTAGTCGGTTCTCAATATCTACGAATCTATTACAGCAATCAAACTGAAATGTTGTATGTCGACAGAGACAATTAACATGAGTAGATTATATGATAATAGGCTTTAGTTCTTCACGGAACTACTTGATGTTCTTGTCATGCTACCCTTCATTGTCCAAGCACTTTTTGAAATGCTCTTCAAGTACAAACTCTGTTTTATGTATTTATTACGGCCGTTACTGTTACTCAGGGAAGTTTCTGATTTATCCTGGAAAAATCTGTTAGTTGGTTTTGGTAGACATCTAGAGGAGGTTCCGTGACTCTACACAACTACACGTTTTCTTCCTTCCTCCTGAATTGAATCTATATACTGATACGAACCCAAAACTGACATTTGTTTGGAATCGAGTCCACATACATTCGCTCTGCGTGAGTTAATTACACAAAAACAGCATGCAGAATGGGGAATAACATGCTGCTGGTCGCACTGTTCCAAATCACAAATAATAACCACGCTTTATCATTAATTTGTGGCAAACAATGTGTGTATGCGACATTCTCCAATCGAACATGGCTAGTTCATGTTGGTAAAATCAAAATATAATATTCTAGTTTCATGTTTGGTTGCATGTAAAAAAAGATGACATATTTGTTGTGCTCAGTACTATTGGTCCAACAGCTGCTGCCTACATACACACTGCGGGCTTTCCGCTCTGCTGCCAGAATAAAACAAAACCCACGTGAACTATCGGCAACTACTGTAGTGTGCTGTTCATGTTTTACCCCAAAACCGTTGTTCAGAACGTAATTGATAACTCATATGCAATGCAATATAATGCTATTTATGTTCGACCCTAACTATTATGTGTCAGAAAAATGTATCATAATGAGGCTCATTATAACACTATTTTTCATTATGAAACAGTTTCTCCCACCAATCAGAGCTCAAGAAACAGTTGTGTGACCAATTAGATAAGAATACCTTCGCGCATGCGCTCAAAATCCAACATGTCTATATAAATTACCGAAAGTGCACCGTCCATATGTTCGCGTAAATAAACTGGTGAATATGAGACAAGAAATAGCACTGTACCTTAATATCCCCAAAACCAATTTCTACACAGCGCGTGGTTTTGAAACGACTTCGGTGACAGTTTTACAGAATAACGGTGCACAATCTGAACATATGGCATTGAAGCACACAGAGCGCAAATACGCACACGAATACAGCATTCACGCTACAGAACAGCAAACAATGAAACTCCAACGAACACTGAACTGTTGTATACGATTCATTTATAATTTGAGGTATGCTGAGCATATTAAGCCGCGTTTACACCAAATGTTGCCAAAAAAAAATTGCCAACTTTCGTAGACAACATGTTGACAACAAAAGTTGGCATCAAATGCTGGCAACAATGTTGGCGAATATCGAGAATGGTAAGGTGGGTTGACAACAATTTAGCTCATATTTGGCGGTTTTCATTTCCCGCGAAATATCATGCCAGGCAGTGTTCTTCATGTTTTTGTTTTTTAAGTCTGGGTCCATTGGGTTCCAGAGAACTGGTTGCTCACGATAGAGCTCGATCAAATTTAGGACAGTATCCCGCGACCAATCAAAAACACTTAAAAGGTTGTCCATATTGACTTGCACTTCGACAGTTCGACACCACAAACAGAAGTCCAGTACTACCAGCAACAGCCGTGACTAGAGTGAAGCCGCATCGGCCAACCACGAGCGGTGGACAGTTGAAGGGGAATTGTTGCCAACATTGTTGCGGGTCACTTTAGGTCCCGTCAACATTGCTGCCAACAAATGTTAACAACATTGATCTTTACCGACTGCTGGTGGGTAATGTTGCCAACACTTTTTCGGTGTTGACAGCATTGTTGGCAGCAATGTTGACAAAAGTTTCAGCACGATTTTTGTAAATATTGTCAACATTTGTTGGCAACACTGTTGTCAACTCCGGTGTAAACGCGGCTTTACTCCCTATTATCTAACACTCAAATGGTTAAGATCTAGAAAACACAGGAACTATCATATCCTACTTCTAATATGATGATGATGATGATGATAATTGTTGTTTTAAGGGGCCTAACATCTAGGTTATCGGCCCCATACTACTTCTAATATACAGGTCACTGAACCAAAAATACAAATTAATTCTCACTATAAGATTTTTAGTGTGGGGAGCGTGATGGCACCGTGGCTTAGCTGCTCGTCTTTCACCCGGATGGCCGGTGTTCGAATCCCCGTGACAGCGGGGTGGAATTTTCACCTGAAAAATCACGTGGTGCCAGGAAGGACATCCGGCCTTCAATCCCCGGCCAAAACCATATTGAACCTGGTTAGCTTCAGCGACCCCAAATAATTGGGAAAAGCCGAAGAAAGTTTTTAAATTCTTTATGTTCGACCCTCACTATTATGTGTCAGAAAACTGTATCATAATGATGGTCATTATAACACTGTTTTTCATTACGATACAGCCAATCAGAGCTCGTTCATTGACCAATTAGGAAACGATACCTTCGCGCATGTGCTCAAAATCCAACATGTCGGACATAAACACAACATCGAACTATAATAAATTACCGACACGGAATACGCACCGTCCATATGTTCGCGTAAATAAACTGGCGAATATGAGACAAGAAATAGCACTGTACCTTAATATCACCAACCCTAATTTCTACACAGCGCATTGCCTTCAAACGACTCCGGTGACAATATTACTGAGGGACGGCAGATGTAAACATATGGCCTGCATAATATGGCATTGCAAGCACACAGAGCGCATGAGTCGGTCATTCAGAGATCTTGAATGACAGAGATATTATACCCAGCGCTCGCTCTCCGATCACAAAATTGAAGTGGCTGACTCTCAACAGATATTAATGAATATTTATGTTAAAACATATAATAAAGTTATAATTATCGTCGAACATAAACAGTCGTATGCAACTCGCCTATAATGGTAATTAAGACACTCGTATGGAAATTATAAAACTCGCATACGCTCGTTTTATAAAAATACTCGTGCCATAATTATAGCCATTATAGGCTCGTTGCATAATGTACTATTGTGCACTGGTGTTCTGACAGCAGAAGTGGACGTGCCGTCTGCCGATCTTTTTGGCTAGGTTATGCGCCATCCGTTGTCTGTCGATACCGTGGTCATATTTCTATTCGTTCAAATATTCATGTTCCTTGCAATGTCGTAGCCACGGGATGGGTTCAGCGTCCTTCCCCCCTCCCCGCCCCCTCAAAGAGGGATAACAGTCGTTGGCTGCGAGCCCTGACATATAGCTGCTTTAAAACTCGGACTGCCAAAGTGGAGCCCGGAATTTTCTATTAAATAAGAACTAGCGAAAAAATTGAACTTCTCAACCTTGTTTCAGCTTAATAATTAATAATGTTTAAAAAATGATCTATAAAGTGACTTCAAAAATCCAATGAAATGACCCGGAAACTTTCAAAAATGACCTATAAATTTGAAGGAAATTTTGCAATCAATTTACTCATCGAGTTCATATATGTATATTTATATTTCTGACATAATTTCAACATAGAAAGAAAAGCAAACTCAGGTTTTCACTTTACATATTTTGCAGAAAAGAATTTCACCATTTGTAGAAAAAATATTGTCGCTGAATTCCGCAATTAGTGTATTTGTTTGAAATGAGCAGCCCTAGCCTCTAGATGCCCTTTATAGGGCAGAATATTATTAAGGATACGGTAATTTGTATTTATTGAAATGTAATTAAAATATTTTAGCCTAATTTTTATAACTTCTATTTTTTTATTATTATTATTTATTTATTTAATGTATTTAAGCGAAATTCCCATACAGGAGAGCGATTAAACTTGATAACATGACGTCATTTGGAGTTGTGTCTTCTCCGCTCCTCCCAATATATCTTCATTCTCGCGGAATGTTCCCTCTTCCTCTCGGCCGTCCACCTTTCTCCAGGTTGTCGTAATGATCTCGGTTCGAACTTAACATTCGCGATTTTCGTCTGAGACTCTGTTCGGTCTTCGAAATTTTGTATACGGATTACTTGTAAGTCTCTCTGTACCTCTTTAAGCCATTCTGTGCCGCATTTGCTCTGTGTTATGATACCGAGTAGTTTCTTGGGCAATCTGGAGGCGCCCATCCTGTGGATGTGAGTGTAAAATTTGGCATGGGCACGACAGTATTATTCTTCCATGATATGTATGTTGCAGTGGCAACTAAGCGGTGCAATGAACCAATGACCGGTGTGCTTTAACTTATTTGATTTCGAACATATTAATTTCATTACTTTCTTAATAACATTTAAGTGGTCCTCCGCAAATTACTTTTAATAAACGTAATGTTTATGTGGGACCACCAGAGGTAAGGTTCGGTCGTGAGCACGTACTCTATTCGCGATCAAACATTTATAATTTAATTTTTTATATTATTTTAATTAACTTATCTTAATCTAAAGGTCGTAAAATTCATAAAATTGTAACTCTTATACGCATACGTACAAACTGGGGTTTGTAAATAGATCGGTCTGTGCATGGAACAGCCTACTGTGTTCCCTGAAGGCCAGCAACAATAATGCCGTTCAGTTCAAGAGGAAGCTGCGGCATTATTTGTTCATCAAGTAGGTTGTTCCTCATAAATTATTCCCCGATTCTTTGTTGTGCTAGTGTTTCCTGTGTATCTCCATTTACAATATTTATGTGACCTCTTCTCTTGTTTTCCTGCCTTATCCTATATAAATTTACCATCCCTCTAATGTATACTGTAAATAATTTATCATTGCTCGATTCTCACTAATTGCCATCTTGTGTACATATGTAAATATAACCCAGTATATATAGTGGGGGCTCTGACGCATCCCGAATGCGAATGGGGGCTTTGCTCTTTTCAGAGACTCCCTTCAGTGTAATGTAAATATAGTGTAAGGCACTGATGAATAAATATGAAATGAAATGAAATTTATAATCTAATTTTTATTTTATTGTTTACCTTTTAATTTTAACAGTTTTTATCTTAAATAAAATATCAACCACCTTAGGACAAGGAGATAAAGAAATAACATTTGGTTTCTGAAATATTAACACTTCTAAAGAAAATTCGGTGAAATATGGCTGAAAGATACAAACATCAGCATCTTTGACGACATAAATTGGGGCAGATGACCTCGCTGTTCCACTCCTTAAAACAACAATAACTATCGAACTAGCAATATAACTTGTCCTGATAGTAGGTGGTTAATATACTGACCATTGTGCTAAAAACACTCGAAATAACAATTGCAGCCGATAATTCTCTCAACACATATATGGTTGCACTGAAATACATGCCTAGTGTAGTCTGTCCTGCTATCCCCGCTTTCAACATCGCTCCCTGATCAGTTGCAAGCGCAGGTGTCTCTCCTGGAACTGATCAGGGAGCGATGTTGAGAGCTAGGATAGCAGGACAGACTACACTAGGCTCAGTCTGGTTATGTACTTCAGTGCAACCATATATGTATTGAGAGAATTATCGGCTGCAATTGTTATTTCGAGTGTTTTTAACACAATGGTCAGTATATTAACCACCTATCAGGACACACAAAATTTTGGAATTACTAAAACAGTTATACAACATTCCAATGTATATTGTGTTAAAATTTGTATTCGATCTGATAACGTTTTTTTTAGAGAATAATTCTAAAATGTGGCGCATGGTTGAAACACGCTTAAAAACGGGCACTTTTTGTGTTCCAACTGCGATAAAAAATATTAAAATATAAATTAAAAATTCCAAACCTACATGAACTAACATAAAATAGAACGACGAAAATGATGATGCTATTGGATTTTATGTAGGTCTATTGATTACTTCACAAACAACCATCAAACTCGAGTACACATAATACTTTGGTTGACAGTAAGTTATCGGCCCCTAATGAAATGAAATGGCATAAAATGAAGGGATGAAGATAAAAATAGCTCACTGCCATGGATGAAACGAAAATGGTTTATATAAAACAGACAGTGAGCCCCAACATTTATGTTTTATTTGAATAAAATTAGTAAAAGGGGGATGGTAAAAAACAATAAAACAAATAAGGCATAGTGAACAATAAAATAGATGAACGCAATAAAAAACACAAAAATAGACTTCAGCTGAATTAAAAGTCTTAACTTACATTAAAACTTTAAAAAGTAACCACTCTCCCTCATGAACCGGATGACGAGGTCTACTGACTGCCTGTCATCATGGAAAATAAGGTAGAGGGTGTTGGGCAGTTTAAGAGCCCTTCGCAGATCGGCCAGGTCCACAAACTCCTGGAGAATGTGTGCCACGGTAAGGTAGGCACCTCAAGTATACAGGGGGGGGGGGGGGGGGGGGTCTTCTCTCTTTAGCAAGTGGGAGTGCGTAACAATCCCATGGCCGATCCGGATTCGACAGAGTTTCCTTCCAAGAAGTTAGGACTGAACAAAGTTACTTGAGTCTTCAGATCTACAATGAGTTCTGAAGATGCTCATGTAACTGCATTCATCTGATAATATCCAATATCACACGCAGAAATGCATCAAAACACTTCAAAATATAAAAAATAAGTATAAAATAGTCTAATAAACTCCACAAAATGGCAAAATAATGATGTATACTTCAAGAAAATCACCTAAAAAATTACAAAATTGACCGAAATATGACGTAATAAATAAGCATTTCTGCAATTTGGGAACTATGATCACGATTTCTATAGACTATAAGTTAACAATGTCGGTGGTGAACCAATTAAAAGACGATAAGTCATCAAAATCCAGCCCCTGATATTCACTTTCACGAATGGGTATATTAGCCTATTGTTACGAAGTTCAATGTCCGACTTCTTACAGTTCCTGCTATAGACATTTTTTTCTTAAACATTAAAAATATAAGAAAATATTCCAAACAGAGAGATAATGGCCTATTAACGTTAACGAAGTAGAAAAACAGCGAAGAATCACGAAGACCCTTAGGACGGCAAGAGAACGAATGCGGAGGATTAGTTTACAGTACACAAGGTCATGCGAATTGGGAGTCGCGCAGACGCCAAAACCTCAGACTTAAATTCTCTACTGCATTTATATATTTCTACCGCTGAAAGAAGGCTGTTCACCCCTGCTGTACACGATATTAGCGCTCGGAAACAGACCCGGTGGCCCCATCACATCACAGAGATAAGACCCCGAGCTCTCACGGAGGGACGTCGATATTCGCACACGCAGACAACATACACTGACACCCTTTCTTGTCATATCGATTTTGGATTTAAGGTCGCGCAGCACACACACAGAACGACTAATAAGCATTCATCCCTTCTCCAGTTTAAATCACCTGCAAAGGGAGGGAGGATTACCCATGGCTTTTATGTGAACTGAACGGTAGGCAATCCCCTCTGTGATCTATGATCTGGACTAAATACTGGTAATTACCAAGTAGCACCTCATGAAATAGCTACTTGCACACAGAAATAATCCAGCAGCCCGACACCGAGACCCAAGTAACCTCCGAAGTTAAGGAATATAGCGATTGAATGTTCGTACTTTGTTGAGCGACTAATTGGGTGGCCGTTTGCAGTTAATGGACACTGGGAATGGGGAGGAAATAATTTCGATAATCGATACATACAGTATTATATTCAACGTATCGCTACATCAAATTGATTATCGATATATCGCTATTTATTAAACAAATTAATGAACATTTGCTAACATAATTACATTTCCAAGTATTCGTTTATTACAATAAGCATACGACACATTACTTCATTTTAATATTCCTTAATTATTTAGCATAGCATATTTCACATCATAACAGTCAAAACGTAGCGATAAACAATATATTTAATATACCGCAGTTCCTAGCCTGAATCCAAATTGTGACGCGAGTAAATTGAACTCTACGGGTAGATGGGATAATATCTGATACTCTGATTCTACAGGGTCATTATCTTTGTGCACTCCGATAAACACGACAAGCTAAGCTAAGCTAAGCCGGCTGTGACTGGCGCAGATCGCGGGCGCGCGTACATCGTTCAGCCGGTGGTGGCGCGCACTTTAACACTTTTACCAAACTTGTTCAATAATGTGTACTTACAGTGCTCATAGCCGATGCTGAAAATGTCCTCCCTCTCTTGTAACACACACCTGACATCTTCTGATGAAAGAATGGACATCAATCTTATCTATTTTTTGTTCTGTAAGAACATAACGTTGTCTGTTAACTTTTTTTAAATTATTTACGGAGCCTGTTTTCTTGAATCGTTTAGCGAGCCTCCTAATTGCACTGGCATTAGGCACAGGTCTTCCTGGAAACTTGATTGGAAATTTTCGTCTTGTTTCACAACAAAACTTTCTGCTTTTCATATACAAATTGTGGATATACACACGTTGGTGCAATGTGAATTGGTATCTAGGCATGTCCAACAATCACAGTAATCACAATACTCACTAAACGTGCAACACTAACGTCTAAGCTTTGCAGATACACGTCCATATGAATGACAAAACACGTGTGAACTAACGATGTGAGTCAGCGGAGCGCACCACCATTGGCAGAAACGTGTGCGCGCACCCGCGATCTGCGCCAGTCAAAGCCAGCTTAGCTTGCCGAGTTTATCGGGGTGCACATAGATAATTACCCTGTATTTGTATAGCCTATAGGATGCAATATTCTCTTGTACCTAACAACATAAAAACTACAAGGTTTATTGACACAATACTTTCGTAGTAACTTACCATCACAAGTTATTGTTAAACTTCAAGTTCCAAACATCAATGGCGATGATCGGGGTAGAATTATAAGTACTATAAGTAAACGATGCCAGTATTAACTTAGGTTGAGTATTGTAATTCCAATGGAATACCAGTAATAAATCCTTGTTTATGTTTACATTTCAGAACATAGTAATAAAAGTTTTGATAGCCGTTTCGAGGACAGACTGTTCGATTTCAAAGTTGTCATCAGCGCTAAAGAGGTTACATACTTTATTGCCAATCGATGCAAGTCAGGGTAGACAGACAAGAAACTAAAATACTTTCACGAAAAAAACAATATAGGCTATTACGGTATACATGTTCAAAGACTTCCACCGTCCAGGGGTACACACCTACGCAGAAAAACTGCAGAATATACCGTGGTTCAGGAAGTCAAACAGGACTTGGAGAAGGCCCAAGTAAGAACAGAGGAAGTCTTTGGCAGGAACCTATTCGGATGTAGGGTAAATGGATGGAATGTAACACCAGAGAATGACGCTCCAAAGAGACCAGGAACCAAGTGGACTGAGGAAAGGAAGATGGTCTATGGAGAGAGATTGACAGCCATAAGGAAGATCAGAAGAAAGGCGAATCAAAAGTACTTCGTGATCCATCTGGGTCAATTCGCACGTAATAATAATAATCATAATAATGTTATACAAGAAGAGAAGAGAAGAGAAGAAGATACACCACAGAGAGATATTTTTAGGCAAATATGCTAAAAATGGAAGGATTCCACGGGAGGAAGGGAAAGAAAACCGGCTTGAAATGGTCCGAGGAAAGGAAGAGGAAACATAGAGAGATGATGAAGGAATACTGGAGGAAGAAGAAGGAACAACAAAAGACAAAACATTGAAATTCGCTCGTGGTCCCTAGACGACTGAAACGAAAATAATAATAATAATAATAATAATAATAATAATAATAATAATACAAAACTGCGCCATTACAACGCAGTTGTTTTGCCTGAAGCCTTGTACGCGGCAGAAACCACAGTCATTAGAGGAATGACAAGAATTCACGATATTGAGAAACAGGAACGCAAAATTCTTAGAAAAATCCATGGCGCTGTTTTCCGTAATGGAGTTTGGGTCAGGGGACCAACAAAGGAACTTGATGAAAATACAGACACCATTATAGATAAATTTAGGAAGAGACGTCTGCAGTTCTATGGAACAGACTCAGTAAGAAAATTTTCAATATCGTGAATGCAAGTAAATTAAAGACCAGTTGGATAAAAGAAGTACATGAAGACATGGAATTACTTAAAATCTCTGAAGGTGACATTAAGGACAGAGAACAATTTAGAAATAAAATCAGAAACACGAAAATTGTACAAGTTTCAAGGAAGGACACATCAGGGAAAACATTGGCAGAGGAAAGGAAGAAAAAGCACAGTGAACTAATGAAGAGGTTTTGGGAAGAAAAGAAGAGAGGAAAAGGAAGTGAAGCTGTGATTGGCTCAAGTTCTCACGCTCTCCTGAAGGGGAATAATCGGAAATAATAATAATAATAATAATAATCACTACAGCACAGTTGTCAAACCTGAAGCATTCATTATATGCTTCGGAGACTTTGACTATGAACAGGCGGGGACTAGTCGACCAGTTGGTCAAAAGAGAACGCAGGGTATTGAAAAAAAAATTAGGCAACAGATGGGTTGACGGGCACATACGTTTGAAGTCGAACGAAGAGTTATATAGAAAGATAGAACCAGTCACGTCAACAATAAAAAAGGAAAAGGTTGTTGTTCTATGGACACATTTTCAGAATGTCCAACGATCGTCTAACAAAGAAAATTTGGAATTTCGTGAAACCAAAGAAGAAAAAATTGGCATGGTTTGAAGAATGTAACAAAGACCTTCTAGAAATTGGTATTCCGGACTGCAAAATTATGAACAGGTGTGAATTCAGACACCTAATTAAAAATTACCAGGGATTTAAGGTAGGGGCAGAACCCAAAAGACGGAGGGGACCTCTTTCAGAAGATCGGAAGAAGGCGCTGAGTGATGGGCTCAAGAGATACTGGCAGGACATCAAAGCTGGCAGATGATCTAGAACGAAACATTGATTTTGATTGTTATTCCGTAGTCCATAGTGGCTCAATTCGAATGTTAAAAATAATAATAATAATAATAATAATGTTATGGGTATTACTGAAACGTTTTGCTAGCTCCTAACTGTTGGGTGAGAAATGTAACTGTTTACCTTTGCCTAAGCTATGTTGTTTTAATGGGCGCCAAGACCTCAACGCAATGTTGAAATCTAAATTTGTATTTAACAACGTCTAGCTCTGGCAGAACACCTTCAAGACTCTATTCACTCAGATCGTGGTATGATTTGATCATTAACCCAACAAACAATTGTATCAGGAGAAGGAATTGGTCTATATCTAATGCTACCTACTGAAAGCAAAGATTGCATTGTAAAAGAAATGAATTTATTATATAAAACAAGAATAGCAAAATTAATAATAATAAGTATAAAATTTAAATTGGAGCGTTGTGATTTGAATATTACCGATAGAAAATTACGTGAAAACGGAGTCTGATAAATTGATTTTACTCTTATTTCCAAGCTATGAAGTTACTGAAATATGAAATGTAAAACAAAGAAAATGAGAGATTGCGTATTTCTGCGTCATTGGCGCTTACCACTGGAAATTGCCAAAGCATTTCCCTCGTTCTTGATGATGTTGTGAGCTTCCCACAGTCTCCTGGACGTCGTCATCTCCGTCGGAATTTGATGATATTCTGGTAGATTAGATAATTCTATGGTCCGTACCTCGGACCCAAACACTCGTACAACCAAGTTTTACAAAAGTTCGTCGCTAACTCCACTGAACATCGGAGCGACACGCACTTGCGACCGTACACCTCAAGTATTTCACAGATAGTCCTCGTCCCACGGAACATCGGAGCGACTCCCGCGTATATCCACACTCGGCAAGAACTATCCAGATTGTTTCTAACTCCACTGAACATCGGAGCGACTCGCACGCGCATCCATACTCCTCAAGTATTTCACAGATAGTCACTAACTCCACTGAATATCGGAGCGACTCCCGCGTATATCCACACTCGGCAAGAACTATACAGATTGTTCTCGTTTCACGGCGCGTCGAACGATATATGCACACGTTGGCTCCCCCACCATGGTACCGACATCTAGCTTACGTCGTCCTCACTGATTGGTTGACCCACCACGCGATCTTCTCCTCCTCCGGGTCATTACACTCGGCGGGAGGGTTCCGTTCCAACAATTCGTCTTTTCTAGACCTTACGACCCAAGATTGCGTCATGCTTCTCGACAAGATTAAGCGTGTACTTGAAATCCCAGTGAGTCACGTCTCTCGATATACCCTAACTGACGAAAACTCCGTAAAATTCCGTAATCAGATAATTTTCTATGATATCGTCGTTCGTAATAATTTGCTGGATAGGGTTTTCTAAGACATAGAAAACCTATCTGAATGCTAATAATTTTTATAAAATGCTCCGAAAATACCTTAATAATAATTATAATAAATTAATAATAATAATAAATTACCATGAAAAATTCTCTTGGCTGAACAATTTGCCGCGTAAATAAATATAGAATGGCTTCCTACTGACTTATGCCAGTTGCATAAAACCCCTCGAAAAACACGTTACATATTCGCCTCGGATCATCGGATGATTTACCGTGACGACGGTCCATTATCCGATTATCCCAGACACGTTAATAAATCCCATCCAAAATACATATTACATAAATGAAATCACCCTAAATTACAGATATATACACTCATATTTTTTCTTCACGCACTTTGCGTCAAAGTTTGTTGTCACAATGGATCGCACTTTGCAACCAGTCCAATGTTTTACATATGGAATAGTGTTCCACGGATATTTCCGCCTCTCAAATTTCTCTATGTTGGAGAAATAGACATAATTAATGTGTGAGCACTATGTATTTATGATGTCATATCACACGCATTGAAGGTGTTCTGATATATTTATATCACCATAGAACTTCCTAATTTCACTGGAGGTCCCCTCCTTATGGTGACATTTAATTCCACTTATCACTCAGCACACGATCACACTATTGTGGCAGCGCCTCGTGACCATAATACTTAATCTCTCTTTGAAGTAGATTAAATTAATATTGACTTCTGAAAAAAAAACAGTAAATGCGCATTACATATAACACCAAATATTTCTGTGCCGTAAGCGCCCTGTCTTGTTAAGTTCCCGTTAACCATATTCTACTTAATACTAGTTCTCAACACAGACCATTTCTCCTCACACAAATAATACCATTGTACATATTATCTTAAATTACACACTTACAAATCTTACATGGCGAGGCCGTAAACAGAAATCACGTGTGCTGATATGTATGAGTTTCATGAAGGACTGTCTCGCATTCTGATGGCCCATCTTTTATCTCGTGGACGCCTTAAGCTAACAAGCCCTATTCAAGCGCTCCCCCATCTCTTGGAGATAAATGGGAACCCATCAGCGCTGCCAAAATGGCCTTGGTGCATCGAGACAATTTAGTGCTCAACAGCATCCGACAATCCCGTCATATTTCCCTGTACCTTAAAAGCTCTCATTTACTTACATACTACCCCCCTGTGTGACTTCTGATACGCCTGCCTTAAGACCAGATCTTCCACGCACCAGACACCACACTTACTCATTTGATAGGCTGGCTCGCCAGCTAAACACACTCACTTTATGACACATATTTTCGTAGACTATGTATATTATACGTTCCGTATAATCTGCTTCCCTCACTATTCTCCAGCACATATGCTGTTTTCCCAATACGTTTGGAAACTATAAATGGGCCCTCGTAGAGATAAAAGAACTTGGACATGACTTTCTCTAGCTTATTTGACTGTTTCGGCACTCTAAGTAAGACTCTGTCTCCCGGCTCGAATAGGTCAAATTTAGTTTCTTTTTGTTGGCGAATTCTCTTTTGTGCTGACTTAGATAAATTCTGTTTCGCCAACTGGACAGTGTAATCCATCCCCGGTTGCTTACCCTCATTTAATCCCAACACCCTCGCTAGTTCATTTTGTGGTCTTTTTCCGAAGTGAACTTCGTATGGCGTCAATTTCGTGCTCTCATGCTGGACAGAATTCAGCCAAGTCTCGACCTTGGGAAGATGTCCAACCCAGGCCGCATGCTTGTCATGCACTAGAGTCCGAAAAAGACGAGCCACTTCCCTTAATGGACGCTCTGCAGAATTACCCTGAGGGTACCTTACAGAGGAATGAACGTGTGTTATACCAGCTTCCTGCATACTGGTTCTCCATTTCTTTGCAGTAAACTGTGGTCCACTGTCAGATAGTATCCTGAGAGGAATGCCAAACTCAGGTACATACTTATTAATGATCAGACGGCTACACGCTAGTCCCGTGGCTTTCCTTAGCGGATATAGCTTGACATACTTACTAAAAGCGTCAATAACTATAAAAATGTACTCGTAGCCGTACTGTCCTTTAACGATCGGGCCAAATAAATCCACACACAGTAGTTCGCCGGGACTACTGGTGAGAACTGCAGATCTCTCCCCCACTAAATATTTAACTGGATATTTACTCCTTTGACAGGTGTCACACTTAGCTAAAATCCTCCTAACGTCCCTTCCCATTTTACTCAAAATGAAGTCACGACCAATTTCATAGAAGACCTTGGCAGCACCAAAGTGTCCTAATTCCCTATGAATGAACCAAATTAGCTCCTCCCGCAAAGTGGCAGGAACACATATTGCCCACCGATTATTCCTACATTTCCTTGCAAGAAGCCCATCCTGCATCTTGTACGTGAACCGTCCTACTTTCACATACTCTTCTTCACCTATTTCCAACCTAGCCAGTGGCTCCTTTAACTTAACGTCATCACGTTGCTCCACTAGCATATTTCTCAGTGTCTGTAACGATGCCCTGTTGCTACTGTCCACACATGCACATATTAAAATACCATCCTCTGCTTTAACCACAGGATAATCCCTACATAAATTAGTGTCCCTCGATAGCATGTCTGCAAGAATGTTATCTTTACCTTTAATATATTTTACTGTGAATTCGTATTCCTGCAGAGCAAGAATCCACCTACTAACTCTGT
This sequence comes from Meconema thalassinum, assembly GCA_946902985.2. NCBI lineage: Eukaryota > Metazoa > Arthropoda > Insecta > Orthoptera > Tettigoniidae > Meconema > Meconema thalassinum. The sequence goes on along the minus strand of OX336393.1, from coordinate 515,252,090 downwards.
TAGAACTGAGTTTACAAGTCCTCATATACAGTAATGCATGGTGATCTGTGTGGATCTCAAATTTCCCCCCTACTAAATACATTCTAAATTTCCCTAAACTGAAAACAATACCTAAAAGCTCTAACTCAGTAATCGTGTATCTTTTCTCCGCTGCTGTCAGTCCTCGCGAGGCTAAAGATACAATGCACAGATTACCCTCATCATCTTTCTGACATAATACTCCAGCAATGCCTATATGTGAAGCATCTGTCATAACCACATATTCCTTATCTTTTAACGGATATTTCAGCACTACAGCTTTCTCAAAACCTTCCTTCAGCGCTCTAAAAGCCTGATCATGCTTAGACTCCCATCTCCACCGAGTCCCACTTTTAAGCAATTCCCTGAATGGTTCTACCAACCCTGAGTATTTAAGAACGAACCTCCTGAAAAAGTTGCAAATTCCCAGGTAAGTTTTTAACTGTTTAACATTCTGTGGCACCTCTGCGTTAAGTATCTTATTAACCCTACTTTCTTCTGGTGTTACACCTCTACTCGACACTCTATGACCTAAAAATGTCACTTCTGACTGACAGAATGACGACTTAGACAGCTTCAAAGTGAACCCTGCCTGATCTAACTTCTGAAAAACTATATTTAAATGACGTAGATGCTCCTCAAAACTGCGTGAACTAATTACCATATCATCTATGTAAATGGTTACAAACTCTCCTGTGTCATCCCCTAATGCGATGTTTAAAGCCCTAATTAAAGCTGCTGAACTACTCTTTAACCCATAAGGTGTTCTACAAAATTGATAAAGGTTATATTTATGACTAAAAGCTGTAAATGGTCTATCTTCGTACATAAGTGGCACTTGCCAAAAACTGGAACTCAAATCTACACAAGTGAAATACTTCTTCCCCTCAAATGTTTGCATTAATTCCTCTATTGACATAGATTTCAGCTGATCTGAACTAATTCTACTGTTAACCAAACGAGCGTCTAAACAAATACGAACAGTGCCGTCGGTCTTGGGTACCGTGATCAAAGAATTAACATATGGACTGTTAGAGTGCTCAATAATCCCATCTTCAAGCATCTGATTAATTTGTGCCTCAACTGCACTCTGATAAGCGAAAGGTACAGGATATCTATGTCCTGTGAATACTGACCTATCAATAACGTTCAATGAATGTGTATAGCAATTGGCCATACCAATGCGATCCTCAAAAACTCTCCTATTACACAATAACACATCATAGAGCCGAACACATTGTTCCACCTCTATATTACCCTGAAATGCAGCCTCACGTAACGAGTCCTCTAGACTTCCGTTCGTAATCACACTGCCCACAAAACATGGAGAATCCCGCTCTACGGCTGGCGATATCTCATTTAAAGTACAAATCACACCTACAATACTACTCCTCTGAATATGGTCATTGAACGCTACTTCTACTTCAGAATCTCCCCATTTAAATTTCAAACTCCCTACATCATAACATAAGTTACCAGACACTCTACTTAGCCACTCTGAACCCAAGATAACACTGAATACTAAATTTGGAATTACAAGGCAAATCTGCTTCTCTACATGATTATTAATTTTAATGTCTACTAAAACTTGCTTAGAAATTACTTTAGACCTCTTCCCAACAGCTGTGATAACAAAAGTGCTTTTAATTGGCATCTCCTCAAAATTTACTCCAGTTCCTTTCATTTTATCATAAAATGCACTACTTATGCAACTCTTCATACAACCACTATCAATTAAAACATCTGTGTACGCCTCGGACACGTTAAATTTAACTATGGGGCTCTTACTAACCACTTCCTGAATAATACCTTCATCATTTAGTTCATGTAATAATTCATTTCTTACATTTAGGTCATAGGGTTCCTGTATAATTGTATGGACAGGGCATGCTACAGACTGAGATTCTGACCTTACTTCGCAGCCTGGTTCGCGTTTAAAGAACCGCTACAGCTGGCCGTAGTACTAGTTACTACTGCACTGGTCTGGTTGTTCTGAGTTGTGTTGTCATTGTTTGGCTGTATATTACTACCACTAGGCTGTCCTCTTCCTTGACCCCTATTCTGGTTGTAATTATTGTCATTATAATTTCTCCCTTGATTTCCCCTGAAATCATTGTTTCTCCCTTGATTTCCCCTGTAATCATTGTTCCTCCCTTGATACTGATTACCATAGCCATTTCCTCTGTTCTGATTTAGCTGATTATTATTATTTCTATTTTGAGCATTGGCCCCTTCGCCACCGTTCCCTTGAACTTCCTGATGCCTGGCTTCATTAGGTCTATTATTATTATTACCCTGGTTCCTATTGAAATTGTCCTCATAACCCCCTCTCCCTAGTGCATCAAATGTGCTTAACAAATTTTCTACTTGTGATATAGTCTTTACATTCTGGATACAAGCAGCCTCCTTGATCCTATAGGGAAAGTGCCTAAGTAGCAACCTTACCACATCACTTTCCTCCTTCAAGCCATCCAGATATTTACACACTAATACCTGCCCTAAAAAGTATTCGGTCATGGTGGAGCTTCCTTTAGGGTTATATTTACCACACACTACTCCCTCACGATGCTGCGACTGAATAACCTCATTCCAGAACTTTTCACAGAATTTCATTTTAAAATCATTCATATCAGTAAACTTGTCTCTGTAGACAGCAAACCAATTCCTCGTTTCCCCCACAAACACTTGTTCTAAAATTTCAACTACCTGGCACCACTCAATTCTACCATTTTCCAACCTCTCCCCGAATTTATTTTCTATAGTGTTCATAAACTCCATTGGGCACCCCTGTCGATTGCTGAACTTACCCAGTTCTACCTCCCTGTGTGTGCTATTCACAAAAACTGGTCTATTCTGACTATTTTCTTGCCTGATCCTAGCTTTTAATTTTAATTCTAATTCTGCGATTTTCTCCTCAGCCTTCCTCTCAATACTGTTTACTGTTAATTTAATGTTTCCTTCTGATTCTTCTACTTTATCATATAGCTTTGCTTGTTTCTCCTCAATCTTGCTAATGCTCTCTTTATTACTCTCTCTTAAATCATTTACTTCTGCAACTATTTGTGAGTGGACTTTCTCAATTCTACCCCCCAGCTGTTCCTTAACCTCTTTAGTAGCTACCTGAATTTTGTCAATTTCTCCCCCCAATTGCTTTTTGACCTGCTGTGTTTCCAGTTGCACTAGTTCTTTTAAATTTTCAGCCTGTGTACTGATTCTAATTTCCAACTCCTCCTGTACTTTTCCTAATTTTCTGTCTACATCTGCAATAATCTCTTTAGCCTTTTCTTCCATCACCCCCCTGATCTCACCTCTAATCAGTTCGAATTTGTCACTCATTTCTCTACTGTTTTGTTCTAATTTAGCATTTAAAGTTTCAGTACTCTCTCTATTTTCCTTACTGTTTTGTTCTAATCTGGCGTTTAAACTATCGCTCAATTCCCTATTACTCTCTTTATTTTCCATACTGTTTTGTTCTAGTTTAGCGTTATTCTGTTCTAACTTTGCATTTAAAGCTTCTGTACTTTCTTTATTTTCCCTACTGTTTTGTTCTAGTTTAGCGTTATTCTGTTCTAACTTTGCATTTAAAGCTTCTGTACTTTATTTATTTTCCCTACTGTTTTGTTCTAATTTAGCGTTATTCTGTTCTAACTTTGCATTTAAGGCATCACTACTAACTTTGTTCTGATACATAAACTCGAGAAGTAAAGTTTTTAATTCTGGTTGGCCGCCTACACTCCCTGTTTCAGTATCGGGATTTACCTCCGCTACCCCGGTACTACCATCACTCGACATACTGCTCGTATCATCACTCTCCCGTTGATGACCACTACGTAACCTCATCTGTCTTTCTTTCTCATCCCCCATAATGATATACACTGATACAGACAAATAACCCCCAAAATACAGGCACAGAAATATATACCCTTCTCCTTCCACAAATGTTATTAGGTTTTCAGCCCCAAGTTGTCGGCGACAAGTGAAACGTTTTGCTAGCTCCTAACTGTTGGGTGAGAAATGTAACTGTTTACCTTTGCCTAAGCTATGTTGTTTTAATGGGCGCCAAGACCTCAACGCAATGTTGAAATCTAAATTTGTATTTAACAACGTCTAGCTCTGGCAGAACACCTTCAAGACTCTATTCACTCAGATCGTGGTATGATTTGATCATTAACCCAACAAACAATTGTATCAGGAGAAGGAATTGGTCTATATCTAATGCTACCTACTGAAAGCAAAGATTGCATTGTAAAAGAAATGAATTTATTATATAAAACAAGAATAGCAAAATTAATAATAATAAGTATAAAATTTAAATTGGAGCGTTGTGATTTGAATATTACCGATAGAAAATTACGTGAAAACGGAGTCTGATAAATTGATTTTACTCTTATTTCCAAGCTATGAAGTTACTGAAATATGAAATGTAAAACAAAGAAAATGAGAGATTGCGTATTTCTGCGTCATTGGCGCTTACCACTGGAAATTGCCAAAGCATTTCCCTCGTTCTTGATGATGTTGTGAGCTTCCCACAGTCTCCTGGACGTCGTCATCTCCGTCGGAATTTGATGATATTCTGGTAGATTAGATAATTCTATGGTCCGTACCTCGGACCCAAACACTCGTACAACCAAGTTTTACAAAAGTTCGTCGCTAACTCCACTGAACATCGGAGCGACACGCACTTGCGACCGTACACCTCAAGTATTTCACAGATAGTCCTCGTCCCACGGAACATCGGAGCGACTCCCGCGTATATCCACACTCGGCAAGAACTATCCAGATTGTTTCTAACTCCACTGAACATCGGAGCGACTCGCACGCGCATCCATACTCCTCAAGTATTTCACAGATAGTCACTAACTCCACTGAATATCGGAGCGACTCCCGCGTATATCCACACTCGGCAAGAACTATACAGATTGTTCTCGTTTCACGGCGCGTCGAACGATATATGCACACGTTGGCTCCCCCACCATGGTACCGACATCTAGCTTACGTCGTCCTCACTGATTGGTTGACCCACCACGCGATCTTCTCCTCCTCCGGGTCATTACACTCGGCGGGAGGGTTCCGTTCCAACAATTCGTCTTTTCTAGACCTTACGACCCAAGATTGCGTCATGCTTCTCGACAAGATTAAGCGTGTACTTGAAATCCCAGTGAGTCACGTCTCTCGATATACCCTAACTGACGAAAACTCCGTAAAATTCCGTAATCAGATAATTTTCTATGATATCGTCGTTCGTAATAATTTGCTGGATAGGGTTTTCTAAGACATAGAAAACCTATCTGAATGCTAATAATTTTTATAAAATGCTCCGAAAATACCTTAATAATAATTATAATAAATTAATAATAATAATAAATTACCATGAAAAATTCTCTTGGCTGAACAATTTGCCGCGTAAATAAATATAGAATGGCTTCCTACTGACTTATGCCAGTTGCATAAAACCCCTCGAAAAACACGTTACATTACGTCCCTTTCAACTACTGAGGCTTTTACAGACGCCAGCTGCCATCTAGCAGAGACTCAGATTCTCTCAGGCAACTTGTTCTGTTCAATTTCCAGTCAAAACAACTCATAAATTCACATTGTTCTTACTCGTTTCAACCATAATGCAGAGAGAGGGGAGATTCGAATTAATGCATACGGTAAAATGCGCGCTCTGCCATTTTCCTTTTGTGTAATGACTTTTAAAAATGATCTTTCGACACAGTTTTAACATAACACAGAGAGCTGGTATTGTAATCACTGGAAATACGTCATCGGTCAAATGAAAAAAAGTCCACGCATGCACACATCGTTTAGCGAATTGCATTTCAATTTCAAATTATATGGTTACTGATAATGTATGCATGCAATATGAAATATACGGTACACACATCTGGCAATGATTTATGAGTAAGTGGCAACAGGCTGCGAAATATCACCACGGGAGACAGAATGGTAAACATTGTAATCCACAGAGTCAAATATAGGGTCATTATCTATGGGCACTCCGATAAACACGGCAAGCTAAGACTGGCGCAGATCGCGGGCGCGCGTACCTTGTTCCGACGGCGCGCACTTTTACACTTTACCAAACATGTTCAATAATGTGTAGACTACTTACAGTGCTCCTAGTCGAAGCTGAAAATGTCCTCCCTCTCGTGTAACACACACCTGACATCTTCTGATGAAAGAATCTCTGCCAACTCTTTATTATTTACGGAGCCTGTTTCCTTGAATCGTTTAGCGAGCCTCCTAATTGTACTGGCATTAGGCACAGGTCTTCCTGGAAACTTGATTCGAAATTTTCGTCTCGTTTCAGAACAAGATGTCTGCTTTTCATATACGAATTATGGATATACACACGTTCGCGCAATATGAATTGGTGTCTAGGCATGGCCAACAATCACAGTAATCACAATACTCACTAAACGTGCAACACTAACGTCTAAACTTTGCAGATGCACGTCCATATGAATGACAAAACCCGTGTGAACTAACGAAATGAGTAAGCAGAGCGCGCCTACCGCCGGCTGAACCACGTACGCGCGATCTGCGCCAGTCACAGCTGGCTTGGCTTGCCGTGTTTATAGGGGCACACATAGATAATGACCATGTACTTTTCGAAATGACTAGGGAAGTACAGTGTTTCGAACAGCATCCATAGCTCAGACCACATACACGATCGGGCTTTCGTTATACCTTAAAACAACAAGGCTGATCATGAAACCATCACTAGCGCTCTTGCCACGATCGTAACTAGCATTCTTGGCTGTCACCGGGTTCGAATCCGGCTCTATAGTCTTTCCGTTTGGCCAGGATACCCAGAGGATTAAGGGACTTCGGAACTCAACTGGTGTCACTCACCGCAAAATGACTCACCTACTGGCGCTGTTCCACAGCAATAAAACTTTTTTTTATTTCAAGTTTAAAGTTACAATTTTTAAGCTTTCTGGATTCTACATAAAATTCTAAAGGAAATGAGTCCAAACTCGGACTTCTTAATTCTTAAACTGTCGTTTATTACTATGATTGTATTCCAACTATTAGTTATAGGTCCACGGCCGATTTCCTACCAATATCCGTTCCTCGAAAAGAAAAGAATATGGCCATTGGCTGCATTAATAAAAAATTATAAAATTTCAAACAAATAAAGCAAAGAAATACGTTTTGACCGACTATCAGACCGTGCATATGAAGCATTTCAGTCGCGTTCGGACTCATTTTCTTTAATATTTTACGTAGAATTCAAAAAACTTGAAAATTGTAAATTTAAACTTGAAATAAGAAAAGTTTTAGTACTGTGGGACAGCGCCACCGGCCGGTCCGGTGAGCGGGTCAAGAGGGAGGGTGAGTGGCATGAGCTCAGTTCCTCGTATCATGGCCAAACTGAAAGACTATACCAATAAATGTAATTCTTGTTTCAGGGCTGAAACGGGTACACTCAACCTCGTAAGGCAAAACTTAGAAGAAGCGGGTTCAATTCCTACTTCTGCCATCCTGGAAGTGGTTTTCCGTGGTTTCCCTACTTCTACTTCAGACAAATGTCTGAATGGTACCTAACGTAAGGCCACGGCCGCTTCGTACCCAAATCCAACCTCAATCACAAAATTACACACATTAGTACAGACATCGCCGGCCCCGTGGTGTTGAGGTAGTGCGCCTGCCTCTCAACCGGAGGCCCCGGGTTCCATTCCCGGCTCCGTCAGGGATTTTAGAAACTGACGTGAGGGCTGTAACGAGGTGCACTCAGCCTCGTGAGGACAATGGAGTAGCTGTCTGACAGTGAGGCAGCGCCCCGGTCACGAAAACTAAGATTAACGGCCGAGAGGACCCGATGTGTTGATCACGCGTCACTCCAATATCTGCAGGCCAAATGGCTGGGCAGCGGTCGCTTGGTAGGCCTAGGTCCTTATTGGGCTGTAGTGCCAGGTTTCTTTTCTTAGTAGACTACAGACATCACAGTGATACACGTTATGACACAAATTCCACACACACCCAAGTACACGGTGCTACATGACCACAATGTCGCAAATTCCATAATGAATCAACAACAACACTATCGTAAGAAAACCAGAATGTTGATTCATTTAGAGTCTTGGGCATCATGGTCATAATCCCCATGTTTTTTGTATATGCTTACAAAATTCATCTGATAGCATGCGTTATTGTGATGTCTGTAGTAGAGTGTGTGTCATCAGTCCTAGAGCGGCTTCGATGGCGTACTTGGTAGCATGCTGAACTGCTGTGCCCAAGATAGCGGGTTCAAACCCGGCCGAAGTCTTAGGATATTTTAAAAGCGTTAAAATCCTTCAGCATGCCTTCCTTCGGCGAGGAAGTAAAGCCGGCGGTCCCATGTCATAGATTTATGGCATATAGAAGATCCTTCCACAAACTAAACTTGTGTGAAGCTACATTTCTAGGTTAGATTTCGTTGGAACGCTCTATCAAAGTTCCAACATTCACCACTTGACATTTGGTAGCGAAAGTTGGAACTACTTGAAATTGAACAGAACTTGTAGCTCACCCTATGTCCGCTAGAAGCAGCCTCTGGCGAGCCAAACATGTCCTCGGACACTCCCGGCACTTAAATCCATACGCTAAATAAATAATAATATAATTATTATTATTATTATTATTATTAATGTAAAGAATCAAAGGAAAAGGGCTAGTATTTTGCTTAGCGTCATTCTCACTCCTTGTATCGGAAATAGCAGAACAAAAAGAACCAAACGAAAATGGCTAGTATTTTGCTTAGCGTCATTCTTAGTAAAAGCCATGCGCTAAATAAATAAATCAGTTCTAGGATTCGAAGGGAGACGGCCTTGGCTAAATTTACACCATCCCGGCATTTGTCTGGAGTACAGTAGAAGTGGGTAACCAAGGAAAAACACACCAAGTATGAGTAAAATGTGAGCGAATCAACTTCTTCTCAGGTTTATCTCGTGAGGCTAGGTGTAGCCTACTCCCTCCCAACTCTCGGATCATAACAGCTCTTGGTTAACAATAAGCTGAGAATCGAACCCAGAATACATGGGACCGTAAAGTTGAGTATAAAGTAATGATTACGGTCTAGGATTGAGATTTTAAAAAAAGCTTGAAATATAACATCCAGATCTGGAGGATGAGCTATATTCAAGATGACAACAGTAGTCGCCGGGATACGAGTCTTCAATCTCTGGCCTTTCAGGTCCTGCAATGATGGGAGGTGACCTAACGTGATGCGGTCAATAACAATGTTACATGGGATACGTTTGAGTTGAACACACAGTCAAAACATTGCTCTGCGGATTAGCGTCGACGCCTGAAGGGTCGGAGTCTAGTTGGGCCTCTGGTCGCTAGGGGAACTTGTTCATAGAAAATGACATAACAATGACCATGATAGCCGATTCATTGTTGGCGTATTAATTATAATAAACTATTCTTACCTTAAGTCCATATATTGTACATTGATGATGATGATGATGATGATGATGATGATGATGATGATTGTTGTTTTATGAGGCCTAACATCTAGGTTATCGGCCCCTAATGGTTTGGGTGATCATGAAGATGATAATGAAAGGTAAACTATAACTAAAACTAATACTAACTTATATACTAGAAGAAGAAATGGAAAACAAAAGGAGAATAAGGCAAATGAAGGACAGGAGGAAAAGAAATGCCCTCAACCCTCGAAGAATGCGGAATGAGGGACGTGGAAGGAAGGAGAGCCATGAAAGGCAGATACGAAAGGGGAAAGAGGAGAGGGTCCGTCCCCAGCGGTAATGAAAAAAAAAACGGAGAAAACCGGACCCAGCCCAGGAATCCCTCGGGGTCGCCAACTCCCGAACTCACCAGCCGTGAGCCCCTGAGGGTGTAGAATTATCAGGGGTGCACCAGAAGTGGTGGGGCTACACACACCCTGCCTCCTTGAGGGTCTTGAGCAGAAGGCAGGAGATAACATGAAAAGAAAAACAAGGCTGACCCCTCGCAAAATGAGGGTATCAGGAAAGATGAGACATGGGCCAATTAAGGCGGGAAAGGAAGAGACTCCCTAGGACTCGGATATCATCATACCATCGGGGTCGGAAGATAACAAGAGTTGACCACGTGAGGTCGACAGGAAAGAAGACTGAGAGGAGCCCGGCACAAGTAAGTGGAAGCAATGCCAGACTCAGCTGGGGCCCCGTGGTCGCCAACCCACGATCCCCTGGGATGCTTGTACATTGAATCCGTACTGGTTTCGGTCATATTGTGACCTTCCTCGGCGTGGTAAATGTGCAATAACATACAACTTAATTACATTTTGCCATAACAGAGGATATTAAAAATATTTTTGTTCCAAAAGCTCACAGAGTAACATTTCAAAAACCAGATCTGTTACAAAATGTGTTAAGAAAAGCATGAAAAAGTCTTGATAAAACAGCGTTGAATTGAAGAGATCTAAAAAGAACAAATTAAACTGAGAAACAAAACACGAAAACAGAACGAAAAAAGATACAAGAACTAAGTTATAACACTGATGTGAAAATAGATATGCTGAATAAGTTAGGTTATAAAATGATGGTTGATATGAATTTGCCAGGAAGAGAAATGTTGTAGAGAGAACGCTGGAAATAGGTGTGACGAAGTTGTTATGGATTGGTAAGAAATGTATTGGTTATATAGTTACCAAGAACCTAAATAACGTGGTCGAAATGGATTGCCCAGATGGAAAGGATAATTTGGACAGATATGAACAGAATGTTGCCTGGATACTAGTTAATATTAATGTTCAGCCGCTCGTTTATATTTAAATATCCTTCTTGATATTAAGAAGCAACAAAATTACATTTCAATATCAAAGACAATTACCGGTATTGAAATTATTACAATCCCACACAATAATTACTACAATAAAGTCTTAATTTAATATTTGTAATAAAACCTAACCTCATCTAACCTGTCGCAAAGCCCTTAAATAAATCAACAACAACTAAATTAACAAAAGATTAACCTCCCTCCTTTAGACGAAACCCCACACAAGACGCGGCACAAACCTTGGAAAATTGCTGACATTTAATTCACTGGCCGTGAAAGTCAATATACCATCTTTTTGGGAGCCTTCATAGAGAGGTTATGGCTTCTTGAGCTTTCAGTTCTCGCAGTGAAGAGGCGCAGCAGAAGCGCATCATAAAAAGGGACGTGGTGCGCAGTTCCCTACTCCTGTGGGGGTCTGGGCGGGGCACCAAGAGCCCGTTGATGAGCCAGCTTGGTTTCCTAGGCGAAACCCCACACAAGACACGGTGCAAACCTAGAACAATTGCTGAGTTTGAGTTTTAATCCACTGAAAGTGGTTCCATGTTGCAAATAGGAACAAATTCTAACATATTCTAACTTAAAACACCTACAGAGGGCTGTGTATTTAAGATAGATAAACTAATAAGCTATGCTGCCACGGACTACTTTTGCAGAACGTTTTATGTTGGAAAATAGTATCGGTGAAATATTGATATACCTTTAACGGTATAGCCTGCATAAGCTGAAAATGCGCACGGACGTTGATTTCTTTTTCTTCGACTTGCTTCACTTAAATCGTTTAGTTCGGTTTCCTTTGGCAATAGGTGTTAAAAAATGATTCATAGAATGGTAGAAACCGCATCAAAATCCATTTAGTAGTTCTCGAGATTAGCCGGGACAACAAGACAGACAAACAGACAGAAGAAAAGACAAAATCAATGACTTTATTTTATACTCGCAGTACCCGTCATGCGTTGCAATGCCAATCAACGAAACAACGAGTGAAAGAAAGAAAGAAAGAAAGAAAGAAAGAAAGAAAGAAGAAAGTATTTGCATTTTAATTTTGTTTATAGAGATGCTCTGAGATACACAATATTTTGTTTTTTTGTTTTTCCGTCTGGTGAGTAACGAATAACTGCGAATGTTTTCCGACGAGTGAGCAAGCCTCATACAGCTGGCTATAATATGAGAAGCATGGATTTTCCTAAGTTAGTCCACACACGTGTAGCGATTATCCCTGTGGTTTGTTGATTCTCATTGAAAAAAAAAAGCTTCATGACGACTATTACGAATTCACTTCAATAAAGGCAAAGGAAACATTCATCTGTTGAAACTACTCGAGTTCCATCTACTGTAAAATGGATTTACTACTTCAGAAATTTTCGTGGGATAACAACTCATCAAAGTTTCATCGCAACGAGATGAATGGTAGTCATATGAACGCATACGAGACTTTGCTGAATCGGATTGCGCACCAACACTCATTTGTTGAAACTAATCGTGCGCCACCTATTATAAAATGGATTTACTAATATTATGAACCATCGCGGGAGTGTACACAAAAACTCACCAAAGTTTCGTCGCAATGAGATGAATGGTAGTCATATGAACGCATACGGGACTTTGCTGAATCGGATCGCGCATCAACACTCATTTGTTGAAACTAATCGTGCGCCACCTATTATAAAATACAGTGGAACGTACCGGGTGAGTTAGCCGTGGTGGTTACGGCATGACTAATAGCATTCGCTCACATCCGGGAGGCGAGGAGGTTCGAATCCCCTCGCCGGCAACCTTGAAGATGGTCTTCTGTGGTTTCCCATCTTCCTTCCAGGCAAATGCCGGGGTTGGTCCCTCACTATAGGCCACAGCCGCTACCTTCCAACTCCTCGCCTTTCCCTTCCAACTTTCCTCCCCAACGGTACTTGTAGCTCACCCATTGGGTGTCCGTCTCGAAGCAGCTACAAAACTGGCGAGCCGAACATGTCCTCGGACACTCCCGGCACTAAATGCCATACGCTAAAAAAAAAAAAACAGTGGAACGTGGCTAATTCGAACTTCTATAATTCGAAATCTTCTTTAATTCGAATTTTTCTCTTGGTCCCTAGCATTTTATATACAACCAATGCAAAAAAATCGTGGTTAATTCGAATTATATTTTGCATAATTCGAAGTTTTTAGTGTAAAAGGCCGATCGGAAGCCAAACCGTAGGGACAATTCCCGAAAGAATTGTTCCGAGTGCAGTCCCAAGCAACAAACCACATCACAGAACTTACACGTTTTTTTTAGTAGAAATGACGTATGTAGTTCTGTTTCCCGTTCCTTAAATTTGTTAGATTCTTTTGTAATGGCTGAGAGACTTAATTGTAGGTTATCTAAGACTTAACTAGATTTCTGGATTACTACTGTCGTTAAATAGGTGAATAGAACATTTTGGTTTTATTTTTCATTTGAAACTTTTGAAGTTATTCACGATACAGTCTTTATAAAGTACCGTTGTCTGTTAATCTGCTTTGTTGAACGTAAATCATTATGAAAACTTAATACAATATATTTTCTCTGCCCTTTTCAAATAACTTTCTTAATTCGAATTTTTGGATAATTCGATTTTTTTTATTGGTCCCTTGAGGTTCGAATTATCCAAGTTCCATTGTAGATTTACTAATATTATGAACCATCGCGGAAATGTACACAACATCTCACCAAAGTTTCATCGCAATGAGATGAATGTTATATGAAGGCATAAGGGCTTTGCTGAATCGGTTCGCGCACCAACACTCATTTGTTGAAACTGCTCATGCGCCACTTAATATAAAATGGATTTACTAATATTATGAACCATCGCGGGAGTGTGAACAACAACTCACCAAAGTTTCATCGCAATGGGATGAATGTTATATGAACTCATCTGGAACAAATAGGCAAACAAACTGTGAAGAAACATTCATTTTTATATAGAGAGAAGACTATGTATAGATCACGACATTTGTGATGATTATGATAATTGTTGTTTAAGGGGCCTAACATCTAGGCTATCGGCCCCTAATGGTTTGGGTGATCGTGATAATTATGATGTAATGTAAACTATAACTAACTACACATTTACATACTAGAAAAAGAAATGGAAAACAAAAGAAGAATACGGTAAATAAACTAGAGGATTAAAAGAAATGCCCTAAACCCTCGAGGATTGAGGGAGTTGGAAGGAAGGAGAGCCATGAAAGGCATATAGGAAAGGGAAAGAGGAGAGGGTCCGCCCAAAAGTTAGTAGAAAAAGGGGAAAAATCGGACCCAGCTCAGGAAACCCTCGGGGTCGCCAACTGCCTAACTCACCAGCCGTGAGTCCTTGAGGGTGTGCGCTATCCAAAGTGGTGGATGCTACACACACCCGGCCTACTTGAGGGCCTTAGGCAGAAGGCAGGATATATCATGAAACGAAAAAGAAGGCTGACTCCTCGCAGAATCAGGGTATCAGGAAAGATGAGACAAGGGCCAATTAAGGCGGGAAAGTGAAAGACTGCCTAGGCCTCGGATACCCTAATACCGTCGGGGTCGGAAGAGAACAAGTGTTGACCAAGGGAGGTCGACAGGAAAGAAGACTGAGAGGAGTCCGGTACAAGTAAGTGGAAGCAATGCCGGACTCAGCTGGGGTCCGTGGTCGCCAACCCACGTCCCACTAGATGTGAGCCCCTGGGGGGAATGGCATCTGTAATTGACCAACTGTTACGTAATTGCCACACATTTTACGATGGTTACTTAAGGGGGCTCATACACCGTCTGATATCAAAATCAAAATGTTAGGTTTTTTCTTTACATTTAAATGAATATATCTGTTAAGTTTTATAAGTAAATTCAACGTTTAGGCAGAGATATAGCGTATTGCTTGAGACCATGCGCCTATCTGTCAATGGAGTGTTTAATATTCAGAGCTGTTTACCCGAAAGTTGTTTTATTTTATTTTTTTGGCAGAAAGAATAAAATATCTCGTGAACTATGTAATGAAACTGGATGAAACTCGGTAGATACATTCCAACCTATGATACCTAGAGGATGAACCTTATTCATGAAATTATCATAAAAAATAATTGAGATATACTTGCAAAATTGAACAAAAAACTGTTCATTTTTTAAGACAAATTTAACTTAATATATTTTCAAAAATAATATAACATTCATGTTAACCTCTGTATTTATGCGTTTACTTTACATAGTTTTAACAACAGATTGTATATCCACCTTAGTCAATACATAAACGAAAATAAATTATAATTACACTTGCTCCTGGTACATGTTTCAGGGATTAATAGCTTTTATCCCCTTCATCAGCCAAGACAAATATCCGAAGAAAGATATAAAATAGCGTAGCACTCAAAAAGCAAATGGCTATTTAACTTAATATGGTGCACCATATAAGTAGGCTGAATATCATCGCCGTTTCATATATTTTTTAGTTTTGTTCAACATTTTTCTGTGACCTACTTATATGGTGCACCATATTAAGTTAAATAGCCTTTTTTTTAGTGCTACGCTATTTTATATCTTTCTTCGGATATTTGTCTTGGCTGATGAAGGGGATAAAAGCTATTAATCCCTGAAACATGTACCAGGAGCAAGTGTAATTATAGTTTATTTTCGTTTATGTATTGACTAAGGCGGATATACAATTTGTTGTTAAAACTATTTAGTACGTCAATACGGAAACATCATGAAAACTAGTTTAAATAATAGAATTTACTTTACATGAAAAAAATCATTCCATTCAGACTGGCATTCCTTGGTAAATCGTGTTATTTGTGATTCACGAAGTTTAAAAAAATCACGAATATGATCATTTGAATAAATCACGCAATACTTTATATACTGTTCCTCTTTCTAAATTAGATGAAAGCTCTATGTATTTACTATACATATGTCAATTTTCATAACTCGATGTTACAGATTAGTGAAGCTATGATATGATTCGTAACTGTATGCGGAAATTTCCACTGACGGTATATGAGCCCCCTTAAGTAAATGTCTAAGTTGGCACCATTGTCTCAGGCGATAAATTTTGTCCATAGAATAATTAACTTACTTTCTAGTGGTTGAAATAAGATGACACCGATTATAGACCAAGATTACTCGTGAAAACAGAAGGGAAACAAAACAACTAGCCTCGGGAGATAAGTTTCTTGAAGTTCCTAACATATCAGCTCTCGTTAAAGCAGTAAGATAAATCTACTGTGACACATGATTTATGGCGTGTATGACTTAGTTTATGGGACAAGAGAGCGACATTTTACCACATACACGCTAAAGCACATCATGACAGCAACACTATTTTGAAGTAATGGGTCACCATAAATCGATTGACCAGCGCGGCGCGCACAACCATCACGCGAACATTAAATAATTTGCAGTATCTGTTATGTCATGACACAAATTTTCACTTTTCTGTTAACATTGCAGAGGAACGTGATCGCCGAGTCGCAAACAATCGATATACTCTTAGGAATGCGATTGCCAGTGGAATGTATGCATATCATCACGAGTATTAGTCTTTCGAACTTATTGCCCCTACAATGAGTTTTCTTCATTCAGTTCGGTCCTGTGGGGTACGTTTGACGTCTTGATATATCCACAGCCCTGCAATTCAAGACAGGTCTTAACAAATGTCTTTCTCGGTCTTCCTCGAAGACGATTCACAGGTATTTTACTCACTACCTTGTTAATGTGCAGATTGCATGTATTTCATATTCAACAGTGTCATGGTACACCATTTTATAAAACAATTGGCTGGTTGAAGCTGAGGTAAAGACGGACGTACTCAACTTCTTGCGTACTGTTGAGAGTTTCTCTGCGAACTTATGTTATTGTGATGATTGTAGGTTTGAAACTCCGATGTTCGAAGATATACCCTGCTATGGCCATTAGCTGAAATTCATATATAATATTAATTATTATTTTACCGAGAAACATGAAACAATGAGAAAGCCTGCTGAAATACTGTATGCATTATAAATCCTGCTACGGCGTTATTTGCAAATTTCAAATCGCGGAATAACACGAAATTGTAGTTACATAAGCTTGTTGTTGTTGTTGATTGATTTATGGGCTTTGCGACATCGTGGTCATATAACCACGTAACCGTGGGCATGTGTAGAATGTGTCTGACCTGCGTATTAGTGTGCATTTACAATTTGGATGAGGATCAGGAAGGAGACCACCGTGGCCTTCAGTTAGGCACCATTTGCCTACAAGTGGGAAACCACTTCCAAGATGGCTGAGGTAGGAATTGAACACTCCTAAGATGTGCCTCACGAGGCTGAGTGGACCCCGTTCCAGCCCTCACACCAGAATTAAAATATCTAGACAGAGCCGGGAATCGAACCTGGACTTCCGGGGCGACAGCCAAGAACGCTAGTCACTACACCACGGGGTGGTACAATTTGCTGTACCTCTTATGAATGTGAGCGGCCAAAGAACTCGAAATATTACGATGTATCGAACGGTTGGTATTTGTGACCAAATACTGACCTTGAATTTTATGATTGGTGGAAAGAGGCCAAATTACTGATATTGTGATAACTTTTTAGAAGCAAAATAGCTGAAGATTCTTAGTTACTTTCACAGTACTAGCAACCCACCCCGGCTTCGCCCGGGAACAGTTATGAATGCATTACGTGATAAGCGGTTGTTTTTTTCGATGTCAATGAACTACGGCCTATATCCGTTTTACGTCTCGGCATGATGGGTTAAAATCACTGACTGGACTATTAATTATATTATCATGGAGGTGCATGTCCAACGAATTCTTGTCGGACGTAATGAAACACAAATCCCCCTACCGTCAATCTTAACTTGAATGTGTAGTTAGCGTATCGAAAAGTTCACAGGCGAAATTAACAAAAGCAGATTTGCACTTCCAAACATAACCACTCTTCACTGAAGTCTTAACTCAACACGACTCGACAGTTTGCTGCTGGCTGTATCTGGGGTAATAGGCTCGCCCGCTAGCTAAGCTGTAACTGGGGTCATAGGTTCGCCCTTAGCTAGCTCATAAACTGCCGCCTTAGTAATTGAATGGAGATTGTTGGAAGAAATGAAAACTTAAAACCACTTATAATGGGCGATGTGTTGAAGATAGAGATATGCTCTCGCGGACATTTTTGTAGAACTTTTCATGCTGAAGAATTCTTACACTCATAGTATATTGATATTTTTAATGGATTGCCCAGCGTAAGCTTAAAAAGCGCAAGGACGCCAGGTATTTTTTCGACTTTTTCACTGAAGTCCTTACTGCTTGGCTTCCTTTGATCATAAATAAATGATTATCTACAGACACCGTCCTTGAGACATCCTTCACAGAATGGTGGAAACCGCATCAAAATCCATCCAGTGGTTCTCGAGATTACCCGTGACATCCAAGAAACGGGGACTTGGTTTTATACTAAATAAAGACAACCATCACACAATATTTTATGTAAGCTACTATTTAATCAAAACACATTGTATATCTGAAGCCATACGCTAAATAAAAACAAGAAGTTCCGTGAAGAACTATACAGCCTACTTTTCAAAATTGAAAATAGGCTAAAAATGGAAAGGTTTTAAGTGCGTGTGTTCATCAATGTAGTGCTCCAAACAAACCACGGTTGTTGTTTACAACAAAATATGAAAATGCTAAAAAGCATGTTGCCAACAATACCATGCGTGTGCTCTATTAGGCTACATTATACCAGGTATATTTTGAACTAATTAGATATTTCGATATTACCAACTTAATTTCGTCATTATTCTAGATAGGTTCATATTCTGTAGAATAATCATTGGCTTATGAGATCACCTTTTGTCCGTGTGTGTGTGGGTATGTGTGTGTGTGAGGTGTGTGTGTGTGTGTGTCCCTAATAAAATCTAAACGGTTGGAGCGATTTCAATGAAACTCGGTAAGTTCATAGCACTATTCCCGGCGACCATGACAGTGTTGCCAAACTAATTTTAAGCCTCCTGGAAATTAAACTGAAATAGTCTTATCTACATGTGTGCCAATTTTGGAATAGCTCCCATGCATACCTTGCAAGATATCCAACATGGAGCTCAAATTTCTAGTGCGTTTTTTCAGCAGTTGGTAGCACTGACATCATTTTCAAATATGGACGTGAGATATTCCGGTGCACATCTTTACTCATACTAAATTTGGTTTTGATTGCTGCAGCCGTTTAGGAGTTGATAGGGGGGGGGGGAACACACACACAGCCAGACAGACAGACAGACAGACAGAAGGACAGACAGACAGACAGACATTTTCCCGGATCGATCTCATAAGTCTACTTTTTCCTCATTTTCGCAAAATGTGAAAAGTAGGCTAAAAATATATCGCTGTGGGGTTTGCTTCACTTTACTCCCTGTTAACGGTGCCTACTATAAAAAGCAATGACAAAGTTACTTAACCTATTTTATATGATAAAATCTCTAATCTCTACTCATTTTGAAATTGAACCATTGTTGTTTACGGAATTATCTCGGAAATGCATTACCGGTCTCAACGAGCGACACAAGAGAAGGAAATGTTTGAACTCAGCCATTGGAGTGATTAAATTCACAGTCCGATGCATTTAAAAAGACAGCTGAGCTCGAACCAACATCCGTTTTAATGTTCAAATAACTGTAGGAAACGATTCCAGTCACCAATAAACAGAGCAATGCAGAGAGCTTCAGGCGAACCGTAAAACCACTCTTAAGTCTAACGGACGGCCACAGTTCCCAGTGACGATAATCCCTAGGGCGAACCAAACTCCTCTGGACAACAACTTGAATCCCATATCCATCGTATGTTTAAAATATATCTGCAGGTTCATATCCATTTTCTTTTTCACAACAATAATAATAATAATAATAATAATAATATAGTACATTATGCAACGAGCCTATAACGGCAATAATTAAAGACACGAGTATCTTAATTACCATTCTAGGCGAGTTGCATACGACTGTTTATGTTCGACGATAATTATAACTTTATTTTATTATATGTTCGAACAGAAACATTCATAGCACTATTCCGGGTGACCCCAACCGTGCCCTTCAAATTTTGTTACGTCTCACCAATCCACCATGGCGGCTGTGCGAAATATTTCACCAGCATTCAATATCTCCGAAACTATTACCGATATCACCCTGGAATGTTTTACGGTGATAAGGAAAACAATTAGAAGTTCACCTATGCGACTTTTGAAAACCTGGTAACTACGAAACCAACATGGCGGCCAAGCGAAGTTGTGACTTTTAAATAGACGTTTCTCGCGACTTAACCAACCAAACGCAATAAAACTTGGTACAGTATATGTGTATACACATTGTAATGCCCCGACATCCAACTTCGTTCAATTGTTTACATAACCTCAAAATGGTGGCTGTGCAAAAAATTTCACCGGCATTCTATATCTCTGAAATTATTAGCGGATCACCCTGAAATTTTGTACGGAGACAAAGGGCACTACTGGAAGTTCATTTATAAGACTTTCAAAAACCGTTTAACTACAGAACGAACAAGGCGGCCAAACGAAGTTGAAAATTTTAAATAGACCTTTCTCGCGATTTAATGTTCCAACCGCAATGAAATCTGGTACAGGAAATATTTACACCCATTGTAATGCACTGGTATCTAATTTAGTTTAATTGTTTACATAGCCTCAAGATGACGGCTGTGCGAATTTTAAAATTAAGTTTTTATTTCTTGTGTCGTAATCATGCGATCGAAGTGAAAGTTTGAATAATGAACCTACGCAATAATATTCCTTTAATGGTACATGACTCTAAGGCCTATACATATAACGATCCAACATGGCAATCACCCGAAATATTTAGGCGGCTCTGAATATCTATGAATCGATTATACCAATCAAACTGATTTTTTTAATGTTCATAGGGGCTATGAACATAAGTTCACCTATAAGGCTTTCAAAAATCTGGTGATCACAAATCCAACATGGCGGCGACGCGAAGTATAAATATTCACATGGACGTTTCTCGCAATTTAACCATCCGAGTGCAGTGAAACTTGGTACAGTAAATTCTTATACAAATGTTAATCCACTGGCATCTGATTTATTTCAATTGTTTCCATAACCACAAGATGGAAGCTGTGCGAAATTTTAAAATCTCGTTTTTACTTCTGCTGTCCTAATCGTGCGATTGAAGTTTGAATACTATAAGTATACAAAAATCTTCATGTAACAGTACATACCTCTAGGACCTACTTATATAAAAATCCAACATGGCGACCATCCGAAATATTTAGTCGGTTCTCAATATCCACGAATGTATTACAGCAATCAAAATGAATTATTTTTTTATGTTGATAGTGGCAATTAACATAAGTAGGTTATATGAAAATAGGCTATATAATTCTTCACGGAACTACTTGTTTTAAATGAAAATAAATTTACAATATTTGCACAGTGAATGCTGAATAAATATAATTCATATTACCTTGAAAAAAGGACTCAAAACGTACTGGGTATTTAAATAAATTCAGTATTATTCTGTGATGGAATCTCGGGAGTTCGAATCGTACTAAATTATACGACTTTAAGTAACAATGAAGTAACAAAAAGCGTTTCAAAACATTAGGAAATTAGAATATACGTACTTCTCAAGCAGAGATATGCACTTAAACCGGCAAAGGAGAAAAATATGACGCATTGTACCAAAATAATCAAAATATGCAGAAATGTGATTTCGCATGAACTTCCGGGCCTTAATCAATAACCATAATTTCTCTGAGAAAATTACTATCATGGTCGGAAAAACGGAGGAATGGGAGAATAATAAAACACTAGCATTACCCGTCGCGGCTTCGCCCGCGAATATTCTAGTTGTAAAGAGTACACTTAGCAAAATCTCAATCATGAATGCTATGACTGATTTATCCTTGGTATGAATAATCAGACTTTATCAATACAGATACTGGTGCAGTGGTTAGGGGTTTGTCATTCCTTCATAGGTATATCAGAGCGAAGTTAGTTTTCTGGGAATATCACAGACACTGTTAATTTAAGGGCCTTTAAATGTGGTTTTCTGAGACCCTTTATAGTCGGGTGAAAAAGACCTTTCGTACCACACTCACACGTGAAAATTGCGTGAATAAATTCTAGAGTGCCCCTTGACCCCCTTAAGCGCATTATACTGTATGTATTGACGAATTTTACAGCTTAATTTGGTTCAGTGATAACCTTATAACCGTCTGGAAGCTTTCACAGTGATGATAATAATTGGAATTGCATTGCGTCTTACAGAAATAGATGGACCTGTGAGATTCTGTTACCATGGTTACCGTGTTCCATTCTTTCATTATTTCATTGTAAATATACATGTTTTTAGGTATTTATTTAATTGTGAGGCATTTAAAGAGTAAGTGAGTGCGTTTCGCTTACGCATTGGGTTATGCTGAACCTGTAGGTACCCGATATGTGTAGGTTGGTGTTAATGGAACCTTATTTTCGATACAAAACTGGAATGGGACCTTAGCAGAATAAAGTATGGAGGGATTATTAGCAAAATCAGTGCTATCCCGCTCCACATGTGGCTATAACGATGGAAAGACAATAAAATAATAACAATTATAATATGATGATGATGTTGATGAAAGTTGTTGTTTTAAGGGGCCTAACATCTAGGTTATTCGCTCCTAATTGTTTGGGTGATAGTGAAATATGAGATGGGAATGAAGACTATAACTGATATTAACAAAAAACTTACACACTAGAAGAAGAAATGGCAAACAAATAAAGGACAGGAACAAATGCCCTCAACCCTCGAAAAATGATTGAGGGACTTGGAAGGAAGGAGAGCCATGAAAGGCAGATATGAAAGGGAACGACGAGAGTCCCCCCCCCCCCCAAGTCAAGAGGAAAAAAGGGACAAAACGGACCCAGCTCAGGTATCCCTCGGGGTCGCCAACTTTCAAACTCACCAGCCGTGAGCCCTTGAGGGTATAGCACTATCCAGGGTGCAACATAAGTGGTGCGGCTACATACACCCTACCTCCTTGAGGGCCATGAGCAGAAGGCAGGAGATAACATGAAAAGAAACAGTAGGCTGACCCCTCGAAGAATGAGGGTATCAGGAAAAATGAGACAAGGGCCAATTAAGGCGGGGAAGTGAAATACTTCCTAGACCTTGGATACCCTAATACCGTCGGGGTCGGAAGAGAAAAAGAATTGACCAAGAGAGGTCGACAGGAAAGCAGACGGAGAGGAGCCAAGCACAAAAGTGGATGCAACGCCGGACTCAGCTCGGGTCCGTGGTCGTCAACCCACGTCCCACTAGGTGGGAACCCCTGGAGGGACAATTATAAGAATAAACAATGGCGTTCAGAGAGGTTTCTATCCAATCGGTGACAAGCACTACGGCAGTTTGAGCAACACGCCCTTATAACGACCATGGAGCGAACATGTTGCGAGACTGTGATTTGTCACGGAGATACATTTTACTTCACCAAGTTGTCAAACTTAAATAGCGATAAAGCTATTAAAATAATTGGGAATCAAATCCGTGATCTTGGGATTAGAAGGTCAGCCCCTAAGCTATTGAATATTCAGGCCGTGATTGTTGTTTTAAGAGGCGAAACGTCGAGGTAATCTGCCATTACGATTGTCAGAATGGAAGTGAGAATAAGAAACGACTAACTTACCATTCTTAATGCTACAACTAACTAAATTGTGATGACTGTATTAGTGGGTGTTATCTGTTTTAATTCAAGTAAGGACTCCGAGTCCTGGAATCAGTTTCCCTTCCCTTTTTTTGTGTGTGAGAAAATCACTACCAAATGGCAAGATTTTTTTTTTTCATTTACCAAAACGTTTGTATACATTCTACAATACTTATAAAAAATAATCAATAAGGTAACCCCATTGGTTTAGTGTGCACAAATTAATTTGTGGTTGAAAATTGCCTTTTTCTTCGATACTCCACTTGTATTAAAAAATTGTAACTCAAAAACTGACAATGTTCTTGGTACAGGTGGATGTCTATTAGATCAAACTATTTTCATAAAATATTTGGCAACATTTGAATCAAACATATAAGACCAGGAAGCTTTTGTTGAAAATAAGCTAGTGGTCTTAAACTTTTGGTAGGCACTGTAGATGGCATCGCAGTCAGCAACTAGCAGCGAATGTTCCAACTAATAGAGCGTTATCAATTCCAACCTACAAATTTCGACTTCACACAAGTGTAGTTAGTGGAAGTTTTTTTCCATGCCATAAATCTATGACATGGGACCGCCGGCTTTACTTCCCCTCTGAAGAAAGGCATACTGAGGGATTTTTAACGCTCTTAAGAAATCCGACTCTGCGACCTTGGGCATAGAATCTCAGCATGCTACAGGAACGACTTTCTCCTCAAATGTCTAAAGGTGTTGCTTTAATACTCTATGCTTTATCTAATAAATTTAAAAAAATAAAATTTTTATGTCAGTAGATTCGGATACCAAGAGTGCGGGCGCGAGGCGGATACCATTTTGTTTACCCGCACAGGATTCTAACTATGGAATGCCTCTGTTATTTTCCCTCAGGGGCTCACATCTAGTGGGACGTAGTTTGGCGACCACGGGACCCCAGCCGAGTCCGACATTGCTTCCACTTACTTGTGCCAGGCTCCTCTCCGTCTTCTTTCCTGTCGACCTCTCTTGGTCAACTCTTGTTCTCTTCCAACCCCGACGGTATTAGGCTATTCGAGGCCTAGGGAGTCTTTCACTTTCCCGCCTTAATGGGCCCTTGTCTCATCTTTCCTGATCCCTCATTCTTCGAGGGGTCAGCCTTCTTTTTCATTTCAAGTTCTCTCCCGCCTTCTGGTCAAGGCCCTCAAGGAGGCAGGGTGTGTGTAGCCCCACCACTTCTGGTGCACCCTGGATAGTGCTACACCCTCAGGGACTCACAGGTGGTGAGTTTGGGAGTTGGCGACCTGAGAGATTCCTCAGTTGGGTCCGTTTTGTCCCTCCCACCTCCCCCCCCCCCCCTCTGACTTTTGGGCGGGCCCTCCTTCCCTTTCCTATCCGCCTTTCATGGCTCTCCTTCCTTCCAAGTCCTTCAATCCTCACTCCTCTAGGGTTAAGGGCATTTATTTTCTTCCTGTCCTCTATTTGCCTTATCCTTTATTTGTTTACCATTTCTACTCCTAGTATGTAAGTCTATAGTTAGTATAAGTTATAGTTTTCATTCTCATCTCATCTTTCACTATCACCCAAACCATTAGGGGCCGATAACCTAGATGTTGGGCCCCTTGGAACAATTATCATCACCATCATCCTCTTATTTTTCCCAGGTGGCGGTTAGAGTTGTCAAGTGTTACGAGGTCCGAACCCGGAAGCGTGAGACCAGCTGTTGAGGCAATGTTGAACTTGGCCGATTACGTCACGGATCACTTGTTGGCCAACTTTCCCTCTCCATTCGCATCTCCACGACTCCGACCAGTCAATTCCACGAATTCACGGTTCAACTCAACAAATGCCAGACAACTTCGATTCAGATTTACATAATCGACTATATTACGTTCTCAAACTATGACACCAGTAGGCGCACTGTCCCGTGGATCATTTTTTCAGTAAGTCGAAAGATGTACTTTCATCCAAAAGATGGGGATACGCGACGACAATTTTAAACAGCAGTTATATTACGCAATAGGCTATAATGGTAACTTATTATTAAACAATACCTGTACCGGTTATTCTTCGATATCCATTCATTTTTAACATATTTTCAATTTTGAAAAAAAAAAAAAAAGGCTTATGAGATCACCTTTGGTCCGTGTGTGTGCTTGTTTGTTTGTTTGTTTGTTTGTTTGTTTGTTTGTGTGTTCCCCCCCTAATAACTTCTAAACGGCTGGAGCGATTTCAATGAAACTCAGTAAGTTCATAGCATTATTCCGGACGACCCCGACCGTGCCCTTCAAATTTAGTTATGTCTCACCAATCCAATATGGCGGCTGAGCCAAATATTTCACCAGCATTCTATATCTCTGAAACTATTAGCGGTATCACCCTGAAATTTTGTACGGAGATACAGGGTACTGCTGGAAGTTCATATATGAGACTATCAAAAACCGGTTAACAACAAAACGAACATGGCGGCCACGCAAAGTTGAAAGTTTTAAATAGACCTTTCTCGCGGTTTTATTAATCCAAACGCAATGAAAATTGGTACAGTATATGTTTATACACATTGTAATGCACCGACATCTAACTTCGTTCAATTGTTTACATAACCTCAAGAATTTTAAAATTAAGTTTTTATTTCTTGTGCGTAATGATGCGATCGAAGTGAAAGTTTGAATAAAGAGTCTACGCAATAATTTTCCTTTAATGGTACATGACTCTATGGCCTATACATATAACAATCCAACATGGCGACCATCCGAAATATTTAGACGGATCTCAATATCTACGAATCTATTACAGCAATCAAACTGTTTTCTTTAATGTTCATAGGGGCTAAGAACATAGGACTCCTGTAGGACTTACAATAACCTGGTAATAACAAATCCAACATGGCGGCGACGCGAAGTATACATATTCACATGAACGTTTCTCGCAATTTAACCATCCGAGTGAAGTGACACCTGGTACAGTAAATCCTTATACAAATGTTAATCCACTAGCATCTAATTTTTTTCAATTGTTTCCATAACCACAAGATGTCAACTGTGCGAAATTTTAAAATCTCCTTGTTACTTCTTGTGTCCTAATCATGCGATTGAAGTTTGAATACTACACGTACACAATAATCTTCAAGTAACAGTACATAACTCTAGGCCCTACAGATATAAAAATCCAACATGGCGACCCTCCGAAATATTTAGTCGGTTCTCAATATCTACGAATCTATTACAGCAATCAAACTGAAATTTTGTATGTTGATAGAGGCAATTAACATAAGTAGGATATATGAAAATTGGCTGTATAGTTCTTCACGGAACTGCTTGTTTAAAATAGTTTTCTTTTCTGATTTATTTCCAGTTAGTTATTGCTGTTTTAAGGTGCGAAACAGCAAGGTCATCTGCCCCTCTTAATTTAGAATACAAAAACATTGCCACGGTGGGTGAGTGGTCAACGTGTCGGTCTACTAACCCCAAGCTTGCAGGTTCGCTCCTGGCCGTGGTAAGTGATTTTTGAAAGGCGGCAAAAATTACGACACCATGTCATACGATGTTGGCATGTCAAAGAACCCATTTGAATTCAGTAAGCCGTGTTCATAATGGCAAAATTAATCTCGGGAGTTTCCGCCAACACAAAGTTCCTAATTTCTATACTAAAAGCATTATAGTGTTCAAGGAGCTTAGATAACTAACTTCAAGGAACAGCGAAATTCAACATGCAAGCTACCCTTTGGGTGTCAAATAACAAAGATTGCACCCGGCACCCGAGGCCATACGATATTATTATTATTATACCGATAGCAGTGGCTACGCTGGCTAAAGCGCAGCATTAGGTCATGGGGCCAAGCTCTCTGCTGACTCGGTAGACGCGTGGGTTCGAGCCCCACCGTCGGCCGTCCTTGAAATGGTTTTCCGTGGTTTCCCATTTTCAACACCAGGCAAATGCTAGGACGGTACCTTCTGATAGGCCACGGCCGCTTCCTTCCACATCCTTGCCAAGTTTCTTTCATCTTCATCCATTCCATCTCTCATCCCGACACGCAGGTCGCCTACGGGCGTCGACTAGAAAGACCTGCACTCTGTCTCCCAGGAGGCCACACGACAAAAAAATATATATATTATGAAAAATACCTAAAACTTTGACTAATTAATTATTAATTAGAAAACACCGAAAATGGTTCACGCTTAGTAGGCGAAGAGGGAAAGCTCTCACTTACTAATTATAGGTAATATGAAGAAGAAGCTAGCCACAGCACAGAGGCTGCAGAGTAAACGATGTATCGTGGCTGTCACTCGACGAATTGATTTATGAAGCCGTGCATGTCAACGAAAATTGATGAGTGGAATAGAGGGAGATGAGGGGCGTCGGGTCGTTTGTTTCGATAAATTAAAACACGATAAGAATATCCAGCGCGTTAATCACTGTGCTGGAACAGCTCAGAGTTGCCGGTTATGTTCGGCTTGGTTTTCTTTCTCAACAGTTCTGACGAGGATTTACAAAAACATTTCCCAACAGCGCTACTGTTAAAGTCAACAAAAAATGTATACAGCTGCAGATGAGTAATCAAGTAACACCATTAATATCTCCTTATGCAAGATCATAATAGCCAAGGACACAGCGAAGTGTAATTATTCTTACATGGCTCACACAGGTAGAACAAGGAACAACAAGCAGACTATCCCTTAAGGACAGAAGGTAGGTTATCGCCATTAAATTGCAGCCTATTTCGGGCAAAATTCAAACTAATACAGCTGGCAACTTATACTTGTCGAGTGTTGCTGACTGTGATGGTACATTTTAAAAATCCTATTGCAATTAGTTCACCTACAATATATAAGGTGCGTTCAAAAAGTAAAGAGCTGAAGGCATAATTACAGAAACCAGTATCTGTATGTTAGAAGTATTGGCCCTGGCTGTTGAGGCACTTGTCCCACTGTGACACGAGGTGGTGAATGGCTGTCTCATAAAATTCCCTGGGCTGCGATGTGAACTAGTTCCGCACGTACAGCTGGACGTCGGCGTCCGAGGTGAATCATTGGCCCCGCAGAGCCCTTTTCAGGGGACCAAGCATGGCGTAATCACAGGGAGAGAGGTCTGGACTGTATGGAGGGTAGCCGAGAACCTCCCAATTGAATTTCTGCAGGAGTGCCGCGACTGTGTTGGCCGTATGAGGTCGTGCATTGTCGTGGAGCGACCACGGCGGCTATGGCGTTCACTGTCACTCGGCGGTCCTGGGTAATGTGTGCATCAACCAGTTGGACGTTGTCATCGGTAATGTAAGGGGGTGGCCCAGACCGGGCACCATCGACTAACGACACCCGTCCTTCCCTGAAGCGCTTGTGCCACGCCTTGACCCTTGCAAGGGACATGCAGTGTTTGCCGTGACATTCGGCGATGAATGTTCGTTCCCCCTACTCCTTCCGCTGTCAGAAACCGAACAACACATTTTTGCTCTTCGGTTGACGCCTCCATGTCACTGTTTGCAATGCGACTGGCATCGTTGGACGATTGATGCATGCTGCTGCTCGTTTTGTACCGTCACGTGACTTGCACGCGTGCCCTCTAGCGACAGGCTGTGACCTTCTACGCTCTGGTCGGAACCACACCTCGTTACACACGCCACGATTAGCCGATGTAGTCACCGGTTTGAGCATTCCAGCCTCCGGCTCGTTACTTTTTGAACGCACCTTATATATTTTTCGAAAATTCAAAAAAATAATTTTGTTCCATGCATGCTTATCTTTAGGTAGGTAAACTTTTCTCAGGAACTGTTTGAGATAGAATTCTGAGATTTTCTATGATATATCTTGGGACCACCACATTTCAGTTAGATAAATTAATCTATTAATAACATTTTATTGGAAAATAAATTATTTATTTTGAAAAATTATTTTGCTAAATAATAGAAGCCTCCGTGGCTTAGGCGGCTGCACGCTGGCCTCTCACCGCTGGGTCCGTGGTTCAAATCCCGGTCACTCCATGTGAGATCTGTGCTGGACAGAACGGAGGCAGACAGGTTTTTCTCCGGGTACTCCGGTTTTCCCTGTCAAAATTTCATTCCAGCAACACTCTCCACTATCATTTCATTTCATCTGTCATTCATTTAATCATTGCCCCAGAGGAGTGTGTCAGGCCTCGGCAGCCGGCACAGTTCATATCCTCGCCGCTAGATGGGGACTTCATTCATTCCATTCCTGACCCGGTCGGAGACTGGAAGCAGGCGGTGGATTTTCATTTTGCTAAATATTAGGTGATTTTTAAAATAATATTTAATTCAGTGGATCATATTTCTTATGTTGTATCTTCTTTACGTGTTAAGTGCGTGCAGATGTGTAACTTATCTTCTTCTAGTCTGTAAGTCTGTAGTTAGTATTTGTTATAGTTCTCATTCTCATCTCATCTTTCACTCTCACCCAAACCATTAGGGGCCGATAACCTAGATGTTAGGCCCCTTAAAACAACAATTATCATCATCATCATCATAAAACAACAGCAACGACAATAATAAATCAGTGCCTTCAGAACGGCGTTTTGGGTTGTTAAGCTTCTAGCTATCAAATGCTTCTCCAGCAACTAAGGCTTCGAAATAATTCGAGAACATTCCAACAGCTTATATAAACCTCCAACAATCACCATTTCAAACCATTCTCGACAAATCTTACGGAAATGTTAGTCATACTTTCTGAAGAAACGTCAGATAGCAAGAATTTAAGACGGTCCAACAACACAAAAATCCAATAGATTCCTCACAAATTATTTCACACACCCAAGTACACGGGGTTGAATAAACATGATGTCTAAGGCTTTTTGCTATCTAACGCTTTTCCAGCAACTAAGTCTTCGTGTTAATTCGAGAACATTCCAACTGCTTATATAAACCTCAAACAAGCACCATTTCAAACCATTCTCGACAAATCTTACGGAAATGTTAGTCATACTTTCTGAAGAAACGTCAGATAGCAAGAATTTAACACGGTCCAACAACACAAAAATCCATTAGATACCTCACAAAATATTCCACACACCCAAGTATACGGGTTTGAATAATCATGATGTCTAAGCCCTTCAGTCGTGCTTGCTGAAGAAACGTCAGATAGCAAGAATTCAACACGGTCCAACAACACGAAAATCCATTAGATTCCTCACAAATTATTTCACATACCCAAGTACACGGGGTTGAATAAACATGATGTCTAAGGCTTTTTGCTATCTAACGCTTTTCCAGCAACTAAGGCTTCGTGTTAATTCGAGAACATTCCAACTGCTTATATAAACCTCAAACAAGCACCATTTCAAACCATTCTCGACAAATCTTACGGAAATGTTAGTCATACTTTCTGAAGAAACGTCAGATAGCAAGAATTTAACACGGTCCAACAACACAAAAATCCATTAGATACCTCACAAAATATTCCACACACCCAAGTATACGGGTTTGAATAATCATGATGTCTAAGCCCTTCAGTCGTGCTTGCTGAAGAAACGTCAGATAGCAAGAATTCAACACGGTCCAACAACACGAAAATCCATTAGATTCCTCACAAATTATTTCACATACCCAAGTACACGGGGTTGAATAAACATGATGTCTAAGGCTTTCTGCTATCTAACGCTTCTCCAGCAACTAAGGCTTCGTGTTAATTCGAGAACATTCCAACTGCTTATATAAACCTCAAACAAGCACCATTTCAAACCATTCTCGACAAATCTTACGGAAATGTTAGTCATACTTTCTGAAGAAACGTCAGATAGCAAGAATTTAACACGGTCCAACAACACAAAAATCCATTAGATACCTCACAAAATATTCCACACACCCAAGTATACGGGTTTGAATAATCATGATGTCTAAGCCCTTCAGTCGTGCTTGCTGAAGAAACGTCAGATAGCAAGAATTCAAGACGGTCCAACAACACAAAAATCCAATAGATTCCTCACAAATTATTTCACACACCCAAGTACACGGGGTTGAATAAACATGATGTCTAAGGCTTTTTGCTATCTAACGCTTTTCCAGCAACTAAGGCTTCGTGTTAATTCGAGAACATTCCAACTGCTTATATAAACCTCAAACAAGCACCATTTCAAACCATTCTCGACAAATCTTACGGAAATGTTAGTCATACTTTCTGAAGAAACGTCAGATAGCAAGAATTTAACACGGTCCAACAACACAAAAATCCATTAGATACCTCACAAAATATTCCACACACCCAAGTATACGGGTTTGAATAATCATGATGTCTAAGCCCTTCAGTCGTGCTTGCTGAAGAAACGTCAGATAGCAAGAATTCAACACGGTCCAACAACACGAAAATCCATTAGATTCCTCACAAATTATTTCACATACCCAAGTACACGGGGTTGAATAAACATGATGTCTAAGGCTTTCTGCTATCTAACGCTTCTCCAGCAACTAAGGCTTCGTGTTAATTCGAGAACATTCCAACTGCTTATATAGACCTCAAACAAGCACCATTTCAAACCATTCTGGACAAATCTTATGGAAATATCCGTCGTACTTGTTGAAGAAACGTCAGATAGCAAGAATTTAACACGGTCCAGCAACACAAAAATCCATTAGATACCTCACAAAATATTCCACACACCCAAGTATACGGGGTTGAATAATCATGATGTCTAAGCCCTACAGTCGTGCATGCTGAAGAAACGTCAGATAGCAAGAATTCAAGACGGTCCAACAACACAAAAATCCATTAGATTCCTCACAAAATATTCCACACACCCAAGTACACGGGGTTGAATAAACATGATGTCTAAGGCTTTTTGCTATCTAAAGCTTCTCCAGCAACTAAGGCTGCGTGTTAATTGGAGAACATTCCAACTGCTTATATAGACCTCAAACAAGCACCATTTCAAACCATTCTCGACAAATCTTATGGAAATATCCGTCGTACTTGTTGAAGAAACGTCAGATAGCAAGAATTTAACACGGTCCAACAACACAAAAATCCATTAGATTCCTCACAAAATATTCCACACACCCAAGTATACGGGGTTGAATAATCATGATGTCTAAGCCCTACAGTCGTGCATGCTGAAGAAACGTCAGATAGCAAGAATTCAACACGGTCCAACAACACGAAAATCCATTAGATTCCTCACAAATTATTTCACATACCCAAGTACACGGGGTTGAATAAACATGATGTCTAAGGCTTTTTGCTATCTAACGCTTTTCCAGCAACTAAGGCTGCGTGTTAATTTGAGAACATTCCAACTGCTTATATAGACCTCAAACAAGCACCATTTCAAACCATTCTCGACAAATCTTATGGAAATATCCGTCGTACTTGTTGAAGAAACGTCAGATAGCAAGAATTCAACACGGTCCAACAACACGAAAATCCATTAGATTCCTCACAAAATATTGCACACACCCAAGTACACGGGGTTGAATAACCATGATGTATAAGGCTTTTTGCTATCTAACGCTTCTCCAGCAACTAAGGCTTCGTGTAAATTCGAGAACAATTCCAACTGCTTATATAAACCTCAAACAAGCACAAATCTTTGAAAATATCAGTCGTACTCGCTGAAGAAACGTCAGACAGCAAGAATTTAACACGGTCCAAAAACACGAAAATCCATTAGATTCTTCACAACATATTTCACACACCCAAGTACACGTCACTGAATGACCGCGATGCCCAAGCCCCTCAAATCAAACGACAACAATTAAGATGGTAAACTGGATTTGGAAGGTTTAAGAAATGAGCTAGTGATAAGTTTAAAAAAACTACTTAGAAACAAGTTCTTGCACACTCCTTCAGAGCATGTTTAAAAGTCGGAAAGTTTAATCTTTAGAGACGTGATAAATCTTGTCTGCTTCTTTATCCTACGATAAGGCCTTGAAATTGGCTGCCTAATGAACGAACGATGGAGACGCCACGAATATATTGACATTTGACCTTGATTACGACTGACAAGAAAGCGACTATTTGGACAGCCTTGATGATGACGTTAATTGTTGTTTTAAGGGGCCTAACATCCAGGTTATGGGCCCCTAATGGTTTGGGTGATTCTGAAAGATGAGATGAGAATGAAAACTATAACTAATGGTAACTATATAGAGGATAAGGCAAATAAAGGACAGGAAGAAAAGGAATGCCCTCAACCCTCGAAGAATGAGGATTGAGGGACTTGGCAGCAAGGAGAGCCATGAAAGACAGATTGGAAAGGGGAAAGAGGAGATGGCCCGCCCCAAAGTCTGTGGAAAAGGGGCGAAGACGGACCCAGCTCCGGAATCCCCCGGGATCGCCAACTCCCGAACTCACCAGGCGTGAGCTCCTGAGGGTGCAGCAATATCCAGGGTGCACCAGAAGTGGTGGGGCAACACACACCCTACCTCCTTGAGGGCCTTGAGCAGACGGCAGGAGATACTGTGAGCCCCTGAGGGTGTAGTAATATCCAGGGTGCACCAGAAGTGGTGGGGCTACATACACCCTGCCTCCTTGAGGGCCTTGAGCAGAAGGCAGGAGATACTGTGAGCCCCTGAGGGTGTAGCAATATCCAGGGTGCACCAGAAGTTGTGGGGCTACACACACCCTGCCTCCTTGAGGGCCTTAATCAGAAGGCAGGAGATACTGTGAGCCCCTGAGGATGTAGCAATATCCAGGGTGCACCAGAAGTGGTGGGGCTACATACACCCTGCCTCCTTGACGGCCTTGATCAGAAGGCAGGAGATACTGTGAGCCCCTGAGGGTGTAGCAATATCCAGGGTTCACCAGAAGTGGTGGGGCTACATACACCCTGTCTCCTTGAGGGCCTTGAGCAGAAGGCAGGAGATGACACGAAAAGAAAAACAAGGCTGACCCGTCGCAGAAGGAGGGTATCAGGAAAGATGAGACAAGGGCAAATTAAGGCGGGAAATGGAGGCCTCGGATACGCTAATACCGTCCGGGTCGGAAGAGAACAAGTGTTGACCAATATAGGTCGACAGGAAAAAAGACTGAGAGGAGCCCGGCACAAGTAAGTTGAAGCAATGCCGGACCCAGATCGGGTCCCGTGGTCACCAACCCACGTCCCACTAGATGTGATCCCCTGGAAGGAGCCTTGATGAAGAGCAAATGACTTTGTATGCCGTTTATAACGCCACGTTGTGATTATGCTGCCACTTGGTAACTTGGTCTTGAATCTAATAACACACACGCACAATTTGCGGTTCATCCAGAAGGCAGGCGGCTAACCGCGCAAAGTTACATCCCTCTTCTGCTTCGTGCATCATCCATCCAGGTGACGGTCTGGGTTTCAATCAGCAACACGAATTCAAAGTGGGTTACATAACAAGTGTTTAATTCTGCTTACTTTGTAGGTCAGCCGTCTTCTATGATTGGAGCTATACGCGGATAAACAAAACGTTATCCGCATCCGCCGCGCATCCGCACGACTGTTATCCGCCCCACATCCGCACGACTACGACTGTTATCCGCATCCGCACGACTGTTATCCGCTCCACATCCGCACGACTACGACTGTTATCCGCTCCACATCCGCACGACTGTTATCCGATTGTCTTTGCTGAGAATTTTCATGTCGAATTGCTAGTACGGTATTTCTAACAAGTAGTTCCGTGAAGAACTATACAGCCTATTTTCATATATCCTACTTATGTTAACTGCCACAATCAACATACAAAATTTCAGTTTAATTGATGTAACAGATTCGTAGATATTGAGAACCGTCTAAATATTTCAGATGGTCGCCAGGTTGGATTTTTATTTTTGTACTATTACATTAAGATTATTGTGTACGTGTGGTATTCAAACTTCAATCGCATGATTAGACAACAAGAAGTAAAAACGAGATTTTAAAATTACGCACAGCAGCCATCTTGTGATAATGCAAACCATTGAAATAAATTAGATGCCAGTTGATCAACATTTGTATAAGCATTTAACGTGCAACGTTTCACGGCACTCGGATAGTTAATTCGCGAGAAACGTCCATTTAAATATTTATTCTTCGCGTCGCCGCCATGTTGGATTTGTGCTCACCAGGTTCCTGAAAGTCCTATAGGTGAGCATATGTTCATAGTCTCTATGAACATTAAAAAATTCAGTTTGGTTGCTGTAAAAGATTTATAGATATTGAGAACCGTCTAAATATTTCGGGAGCTCACCATTTAGGAGTGTTATGTGTATAGGCCATAGAGTTATGAACCATTCAAGGACAATTATTGCCTAGGTTCATTATTCAAACTTTCACTTCGATCGCATGATTTCGACACAAGAAAATAAACTTAATTTTAAAATTTCGCACAGCCGCCATCTTGATGTTATGTAAGCAATTGAATTAAATTAGATGTCAGTGCATTACAATCTGAAAAATCAATTACTGTACCACATTTCACTGCGCTCAGAGAGTTAAATCACGAGAAAAGTCTATTAAAATATTTTAAATTCGCTTGGTCGCCATGTTCGTTTCGTACTTTACAGGTTTATGAAATATACATTGGTATACCTGTATCAGTACCCTTTATCACCGTACAAAATTGCAGGGTGATATCTGTAATAGTTTCGGAGATATAGAATGTCAGTGAAATATTTCGCACAGCCGCCATTTTGAGGTAATGTAAACAATTGAACTAAATTAGACTCCAGTGCATTACAATGTGTATAAACATTTGCTGTACCATGTTTCATTACATTTAGATAGTTAAATCGCGAGAAAAGTCTATTTAAATATCTCAACTTCGCTTGGCCGCCATGTTGGTTTTGTAGTCACCAGGTTTTTGAAAGTCTCATTGGTGAACTTCTAGTAGTGCCATTTATCACCGTACACAATTTCAGGGCGATATCGGTAATAGTTTCGGAGATATTGAATGCTAGTGAAATATTTCGCACAGCCGCCATGTTGGATTGCAGAGACGTAACAAAATTTGAAGGGCACGGTCGAGGTCGCCGGGAATAGTGCAATGAACTTCCCGAGTTTCATTGAAATCGCTCCAGCCGTTTCGATTTTATTAGGGGGGGGACACACACACGAATCACACACACACGCACACACACACACACACACACGCACACACACACGGACAAAAGGTGATCTCACAAGCCTATTTTTTTCAAAATTGAAAATAGGCTAAAAATCAAACATTATCCATACCTGCCAACTTTCAAAAATAGAAATCCAGAAGATCCAAAAGCGCAAAAAATTAACGCGTACATGCGTCGCAAGATCTTAAAAATAGCGAGAAAAGACTATACGGAAAGAGATTACAAACTCTTGGTGATGTGAGACTATCTGATTCATTGAGCCAGTTTCCAAAAATTCTGAAGAATATGCCTCCCTGAAAGACTGATGATATCGTTTCTAACTTGAATTCATCACGAAAACACGAAATTGCACAAAAGATTGTCACACAATTGCACGAATACCAGAACTACAGCAAGCACCGCTCAAAACCAAGCTTTCCCGCTTACAAACAGTCAACGCACAAAGAGTAATATAAATGCAGCGATAATCTGCGAGATGTGATTATCGGATATACAGTTCTATCGACTTTCAGCGTAATGTCAAACGAAAGGAATTAATGACAAAAGCGCAGCGATAATCTGCGAGACGTGATTATCGATATTATCAGTCGATTTTCAGTCGAATTTAAACACTCGCATCTCAGAATAGCAGCTATTATCGAAAATCAAAACTGAAATGCGATTTGGATGCAGAGAACGGAAACAAGCTAGGGAGTTGAAAATCCGGAAAAACTATGTTAATCCGGACAACCGGAAAACACCCCAAAAATCCGGAAACCTTCCGGGAAAACCGGAAAACTTGGCAGGTATGTATAAGTTACCTATCTATGCCTACTGACGTAATAATAATAATAATAATAATTGTATGTCTACCCCTTATTATTCCCGTTTTCCAACGGGGTCGGGGATGAGATGGGATGGAAGTCTTTGTGGCGATGGTATTTACGGCCTGATGCCCTTCCTGACGCCAACCTCATGGGAGGAGTTAATGAGAGATGAAATGAATGATGGTGAATGAAACTGGGCAAGGAAGTGGCCGTGGCCTGTCAGAAGGTACCGTCCCAGCATTTTCCTGGTTGTTGAAAATGGGGAAACCACGGAAAACCATTTCAAGGACGGCCGACGGTGGGGCTCGAACCCACGCATCTACCGAGTCAGCAGAGAGCTTGGCCCCATGACCTAATGCTGCGCGTTAGCCAGCGTAGCCACTACTGTCGGTATAATAATAATAATAATAATAATAATAATAATAATAACAATAATATCGTATAGCCTCGGGTGCCGGGTGCAAGCTTTGTAATTTGACACCCACAGGGTAGCTTGCATGTCTAATTTCGTTGTTCCTTGAATCACTATGAAAGTCAAGGAGGTTAGATATCTAAGCTCCTTGAACACTACAGCGTTTTCTATTAGAGAAAGGAGGAACTTTATGTTGACTGAAACTCCCGAGATTAATGTTGCCACTATGAACACGGCCTACTCAATTCAAATGGGTTCTTTGACATGCCAACATCGTATAACATGCGTGTCGTATTTTTGCCGCCTTGCAAAAATCACTTACCACAGCCAGGAGCGAACCTGCAATCTTGGGGTTAGTAGACCGACACGCCATCCACTCACCCACCGTGCAAGCTTCTAGTTGACGTAATGTGTTGGGGGGGGGGAATAAATAATACTAAAAACATTAACATTAACTTAAAGTCTAAAAATGTAAAAATAAAATATAAATATAGAAATAAAAATTATAAAAATAAAATTACAACTATAAAAGAAATATAAAAATTAAAATAATGAACAAAACTATAAAAAATTATTAACATTATTATAAAATTCAATTCAAAATTTGTTAATTAATTAATTAATTAATTAATTAGATAAAAATATCAAAATTAAATCTACAAGAAAATAAATTGGAAATAAAAAATAAATGTATAAACATTAAAATGTAGAAACACATAAAAATAATAAATAGTTGTGCCCTATAATAGTACATTATGCAACGAGCCTATAATGGCTATAATTAAGACACAAGTATTTTTATAAAACGAGCGTATGCGAGTTTTATAATTTCCATACGAGTGTCTTAATTACCATTATAGGCGAGTTGCATACGACTGTTTATGTTCGACGATAATTATAACTTTATTATATGTTTTAACATAAATATTCATAAATATCTGTTGAGAGTCAGCCACAAGAATTTTGTTATCGGAGAGCGAGCGCGAGACATCTCTCTGTCTTTCAAGATCTCTGAACGACCGACGCATGCGCTCTGTGTGCTTGCAATGCCATATTATGCAGGCCATATGTTTACATCTGCCGTCCCTCAGTAATATTGTCACCGGAGTCGTTTGAAGGCTGTGTAGAAATTAGTGTTGATGATATTAAGGTACAGTGCTATTTCTTGTCTCATATTCGCCAGTTTATTTACGCGAACATATGGACGGTGCGTATTCCATGTCGGTAATTTATTATAGTTCGATGTTGTGTTTATGTCCGACATGTTGGATTTTGAGCGCATGCGCGAAGGCATCGTTACCTAATTGGTCAATGAACGAGCTCTGATTGGCTGGAGAAACTGTATCGTAATGAAAAACAGTGTTATAATGACCATCATTATGATACAGTTTTCTGACACACAATAGTGATGGTCGAACATATAGCATTAAAATGTACATTAAAATTATAGGAATTTTGTTCGGGAAATGCTTATTACTGCGAGTTATGGAAACTTCGAGTACCGTAATAAAGGTTCGATATATCGATGTTTACTACATATAATTCCAACCTGAGAAATAATCTATTTTAATCGAGAACCAAAACATTTCCCGGGATTTAAGTTGAGGTAAATTAAAGCTGACGTACATAAGTCTATTAATAAGACAGACTGGTTGGCACTAATTGCACAAATCTCGCCAAGAACAGCGGGGATCTAAATCACTCACAGCAGGGGCAGATGAAGCCAGCCAGCTTCTTATTTCTTACCCTCGCATCGCATAGCCACGTTCATCCAAGCGGCACATAGCTGACTCATTCATTCATTGTGTGTACAATTCAGCTCCCCCCAAATCGATCCGGAAGAGAGCAAGGTTCTCTCTGTTCCCCACTGTTTACAACATTTGTAGAGCAAGTTAAAAACACTTGTATAATCTCGTCCTACCATTCCCAATTACTCGTTACATATTATGTCTTCTACATTCAATTTGGTTCGGTTTACAAATGCTCTTGTTTGCAAGCTTTCCTCGTTTCTACTCAGAATTAACATTACACGCATCAATAGCAAGCTCTTAAAATGATCCCGATGCTGATGATGATGATAATCATATATATTATTTCAGTAGTAGCCTATAGATTCCTCCTGCGGCACTTACAAGTGACCGATCGTGACAAATGAGCATTCAAATTAAAGATAATAAACATTAGCAGTGACGAATTGCACTCCAATTTCATAAATATCTATAATTTCTTTTTAAAAAATGTACGAAGTGTGCGATTTGCAGATACTGTTGCTGTAGGAACATACGCTCCATAATTGCTGTCCACTTCACATTTTGGCCTCTGTGACGCCTGTCTCATGTCATTTTAACATTCTGAGGTATTTCCTTTATCATTTTGCATGGATTTCAGAAACAGTAAATCAAAGGAATGAGTACTCAAATCGTAAATTTCATAAATATAGAATAACCGGTGAGTGTTATGATGATCCAATTTGCAGTGATTGCCTTCTTAAGTTAGGGAACGTAGAACTTAGAATTCTAACTGAAATGTAAATAGTGTTCTATAATCATTTGGTTGAAATAAAAGCATTGCAACCTTTCTCCTTAAGTCTCTCATTAATCATTATAAACCTCTTGGGGAAAGTGTGGTTTATGAACATGCGAAATATCTTGCATGGGTCCGCTAGTCTTATTATATAATACACTAAGGTGTATGTTTCACAAAACTCAAGCTCCTAAACCAGAGGGAGTTAGAAGTTGTGGTTTGTACCAAAATCTTCCAAATCGTCTCAATAGTACAGGAACAATCTTGCATTTCTTGAAAAGTCAACGGAAATAAATTTATTTGTTTATAAAGTGCTAATAAACAAATAATCAAGACGATAACCCCTGGTAGAACTGTGTCGCGTACAGCCCGCATAGCACTAGAGGCGGTAGGGTAGTCTGTACACATGGGGCGCATACAATCCAGATAGCCCCTGGCAGAACTGTGTCGCGTACAGCCCGCATAGCACTAGTGCCGGGCGGTAGTCTGTACACATGGGACGCACACAACCCAGATAGCCCCTAGAACTGTGTCACGTACAGCCCGCATAGCACTAGGGCCGGGGCGGGTAGTCTGTACACATGGGGCGCACACAATCCAGATAGCCCCTGGCCGAACTGTGTCGCTTACAGTCCGTATAGCACTAGGGCTGGCGGGTAGTCTGTACACATGGGGCGCACACAACCCAGATAGCCCCTAGAACTGTGTCACGTACAGCCCGCATAGCACTAGGGCCGGGGCGGGTAGTCTGTACACATGGGGCGCACACAACCCAGATAGCCCCTGGCCGAACTGTGTCGCTTACAGTCCGTATAGCACTAGGGCTGGCGGGTAGTCTGTACACATGGGGCGCACACAACTTGTACTATGCGAGAGTTCTAGTACGGGTCCGGTAGTAATAATAATATGTAGTGTGTAAATTAAGTGATGTGTGATCGGGCAACACTGGCGACGCGGGACTAGTAGGTGCACATGTGATGGGCGATCAGTGCTAGTTGGACCTCGCTAGAATCACGTTGGTTGTCCGATGCGAAAATTTTAGAGACTCAGGTTTTGCGAGTGAGTTCTATAAGTTCACAATTTTACAGAGAGGTTCTTGAAAGAATTCAGAAAAGAGGCATGGGTGTTAGACCAAATGTCAAACAGAACTGGGTGTTGCATCACGACAATGCGCCTTGTCACACAGCGATTTCAGTGAACCAGTAACTGGCCTGTAAGAACATTCCATATGCACCCGATTTGAGTCCCTGTAATGTCGAACCTATATCGTGTTGCAAACAAAGAGAAAATGTCTAAATCGTCAAGAGCCTACAGAATCACATGAACAGGTATAATAAGAAAATCCATTTATCATAGAGCAAAATTACGACATTACAACTCAGTAATCAAACCCAATGCACCATTTGCTTCTAAAACACTGATTATTGAGGCAAATCACTAATTATTAGAGATATACACAAACAAGAAAGAAAAATCATGAAGAAAATTTTTGGCCCAGTTTCTGGTGGAATTGGATGAATTGGAATTACCTGCAGCTTTAACAGCATTCGGGGAAAATCTCAGACACATTCAGGGAAAGACGTTTGAAATTTTATGGTCATAATCACAGCATGAGTGATCACAGGCTGAATAAAAAAAAAAGAATCTAAATGTTAGTTTCTCAATGAAAGCTACAGTTTATGAAGTACAACTGGCTGCTTGAAGTTGAAAAAGACCTTGAGGAAAGAGACATCTGAAGTGATGTGGTAGTCGGCAGGACTAAATTCAAGGAACTAGTTGACAATAATCAAATTTCAGACCTCCCAAACATTACACCCAACAGCACCTGGACGGAGGAGTGCAGAAAGAGCCATAGAGAGAATATGAAGAGATTTTGGGAGAATAAGAGAGCAGTGATGTACAATAATAATAATAATGCAGAAAAATTTAAGACATCGTTGACCTCCAATATCCCAACACCAACAAGGTCGTAAAAGAACAATAGTTAACCAAGGGAGGTCGACTGGTAAGATGAAAATGAGAAGCCCGGCAGAAGGGAGTGGGAACTACGCCGTACTCAGCTGGAGACCCGTGGTTGCCAGCC
Organism: Meconema thalassinum; assembly: GCA_946902985.2. Taxonomy (NCBI): domain Eukaryota; kingdom Metazoa; phylum Arthropoda; class Insecta; order Orthoptera; family Tettigoniidae; genus Meconema; species Meconema thalassinum. Next base: position 515,209,842 of record OX336393.1, on the reverse strand, counting down.
CACTTTCCATTGGTTTTGTGAGCCTTGAACCCTTTAGGCTATAGGGCAAAACCATTTTTTACTTTTATGTGTTTCTACATTTTAATTATTATAAAAATAATAATAAATAATGTTATTTTTTTGTTTAACTAATTTTTATGTTTATAAATTATTTTTAATTTCCAATTTATGTTCTTATTGGTTTAATTTTGATATTTTTTTGAATTAATTAACTAATTTCGAATGGATTATTACAATTATTTTCAAAATGTTTTATAGATATGTTTATTATTTTAATTTTTCTATTCCTTTTATTATTGTAATTTTATTTTTTTGATTTTTATTTGCATATTTGAATTGTATATTTACACTTTAATTGTTAATGTTTTTAGTTTTATATTTATTAAAATTTTATCCGACACATTACGTCAAGTACATGCGTATATAATATTTGATTTTTTGGCTTCAAATTTCTCCGAAATTTGGCTGAGCGATTCAACTGTCAGCATCTTTGAAAGCATAAACTGTCATTATGACAGGTGGTTAAGATCCAGACCACTATCCCATAAAGGGTTAACTTAATATTGTTTTCTTTTAAGGGGGCGTAATATGTAGGCTGAACGGTTCATCAGATAGTTGCGGTGAACTCACTCTGTCTCCGCAAATGGGATGATGTCATCACACCGATTTCCTCTATTGTGACAAAACACAGCAGAGAGACCTTGTAACAGCAGATAAAGTTGTGAAACCGTCCTTGCTTCTTATAACATTAACCTCTGGCCTTCAGTAAGTAACAACAACATACTTGTCGTGGCACTACACATTGAAAGTTCACAGCTGACAACAACTACACGCATGAGAATGGGAATTGAAACACCATGAAGGAAAAGTTTTGTTCGTGTTGATTTTCAATATATGGAATGACGTCATGTACGTATGTAAACGATAATATTCTCGGGTCCATTGAATTGTTTATACAGTGAGGCTCTTCCCTAGAGCAGAGCAAGTGGGGGTCACAGAGTGGGGCGCCGGCTCTGATTGGAATATTTATATTTAATATTGTGTAACACATATCGCTATCCTCATATCCATGAACCAATCATAGGCAGGAAGCTCCCACGACCATTCTTTCTTCGTTTTGCCCACTTAGGGAGCGCATTTGAACTTGTTGACTCGGATTGATGGAGCTTTCCCCTTCTTCTCCTCCCAAAATCTCCTCATGAACTCACTATGCCCCTTCTTACGTTCCTCCGACCATTTTTTTCCAGTGGTCTTTTTAGCTTTTTCGGTGAAAGAGTGATTTGTAACTAGAGTTCCAAAAGTCTTGCGATTCATGATGATAACGTCTGTAATTTCCTTTACGTCCTGTTTGATTTCTTCTAACCAACTGATTTTGACCTTCTTTGAATTAATTATATCAAGCAGTTTCTTTGCATATCTGGTGTTGTGACCTTAAAATTTCAATCGTCTCTTACGCACGGTATCAGTGAACTTATTGATTACTGTGTACAAGTCTGTGGTTTTCCTTTTAATCCATATACCATTAACATAAACGGGACCATATATTTTCCTGAAAATTTTACGTTCCTGGATTTCGATTTCACCAATTTGAGAGTGGCCTCCTAGATATATAGTTTCGGAGACGTACAATGCTTCCGGAAGAACAACTGTCTGGTAGTGCCGTAGTTTTGCATTTCGTGACATCACTCTTTTATTATAGTGATCCATGTTATTCGGTATGCTTTCTGAAGTTTGGTAGCTCCTTCTAAATTACATTTCCTGTCCAATCCAGATGGTACAATAATTTCTCCTAAATATTTGAAGGAAGATACGTGCCTAATTATTCATGACTAATAAACTCGTACTTTTCCTGTCTTATTTCACAAGAACTGACCAGTAGATCCTGCCGGAAGGAATTCTGAGAAAAGGTGTAGAATGACATTTCCTACACAGCGATCCTTACCAAACACTTATCAACCACTAATGACAATAAGCTGCTTGACAATGTGACCACCACTTCCTTACAAGAATAAATTCTTCTATTTCTGACACTGTCGACTCAAATTTAGCCAGGCCTTTGCAGTCAGTTCAAAGACAGTCAGTGAAGTTAGTTAGTTATTGTTGTTTTAAGGGGCGGAACTACGAGGTCACAGATTAAAGAATACAAATTTGGAATTGAATTTAAAATTTTGAGGTGGACACCTAAATTTAAAAAGACCAAAAATGAATAAAGCAAAAACATAAAATTAAATAAAAATAAAAATTATAAAAATAAACAAAAATTACGGAAGAACAAAAAAAATTATCATTCAAAAACGAACAAGTAACAGATGAATTCTAGTTCGTGTTCAGTGGAAACCTTTAGCCCGATTTACAATAAACTGGCACAAGTACCGTCATTACCTATGGATAAGTGGTTATTATTTCTGTAACTAGTAGGCCTAGTTGCAGTAAATAGACAGGAAGAAATACGGTAGATCTTGTGATCCGATTATGTGTGTGGAGAGTAGCCTATGAGAAGTGCTAAGAAAGGAAATAAGAATAGGTGGAGGGGGCGGAGATAGATATTTCAGGTTTCAAAGGGAGGGCGCGACAGAAAATGTTTGAGAACCCCTGCCCTAGACAGAGCACCGAGCCATTCTTGGCCCGCGTGAGGCGCGGAGAGCGTTGAGCCAGCACTACTTAACTAGCATCTAGCGTTACACAACAGCGGGAAGGGAATCACCGCTTGTGGCGATAGCTAGAGCCCCGCGCGGTAAACAAAAAGGTTATCCGCATCCGCCCCGCATCCGCACTTTGTTTATCCGAATCTACCGGCATTACAATAAAATGTTTGAAAATCCACTGCCTGCTTCCAGTCTCTGACCGGGTCAGGAATGGAATGAATGAAGCCCCCATCTAGCGGCGAGGATATGAACTGTGCCGGCTGCCGAGGCCTGACGCACTCCTCTGGGGCAATGATTAAATGAATGACAGATGAAATGAAATGATAGTGGCTCCGAGTGTTGCTGGAATGAAATTTTGACAGGGAAAACCGGAGTACCCGGAGAGAAACCTGTCTGCCTCCGTTTTGTCCAGCACAGATCTCACATGGAGTGACCGGGATTTGAACCACGGACCCAGCGGTGAGAGGCCGGCGTGCTGCCGCCTAAGCCACGGAGGCTTCATTACAATAAAATGTTTAATGAGATAAAATATTAAAGCAACACATTTAGACATTTGAGGAGAAAATCGTTCCCTTAGGCTTTGTATGTGATGTGCTATGTTTAAAATCAATGTTACACAGCCAGAATTGCAACCCTTTTCAGTTAACGTTAGTGTTAATTTAGCTTAAAGAGATAATTTGAATGATTTTAGCGTAAATCATCTTACATTTGTCATGAGAAAAATGTAACGGAAAAATATGATATATTATAAACAACCGGGTGAAGCCTCCGTGGCTTAGACGGCAGCACGCCGGCCTCTCACCGCTGGGTCCGTGGTTCAAATCCCGGTCACTCCATGTGAGATCTGTGCTGGACAAAACGGAGGCAGACAGGGTTTTCTCCGGGTACTCCGGTTTTCCCTGTCAAATTTCATTCCAGCAACACTCTCCACTATCATTTCGTTTCATATGTCATTCATTTAATCATTGCCCCAGAGGAGTGCGTCAGGCCTCGGCAGCCGGCTCAGTTCCTATCCTCGCCGCTAGATGGGGGCTCCATTCATTCCATCCCGGTCGGTGACTGGAAGCAGGCTGTGGATTTTCATTTTTTTTTTTCATAAACATCCGGGTCCTAGTAATGATATTAAACAAGTTCGGATTGTATTCTAAAAACGATCCGCAAATTTACTGCAAACATTATCCGCAACTTATCCACATCCACGCAGGGCTTTAGTTATCACTACGGACTATAACTGAACGTGGCAACTACAGCAATAAATGTATTTCTAGTCTGTGAGCACTCATACTAGTGAGGGAAAACTGAAAATAGGAGGGTTCGATTGCTTTTAGGAACTGAAATAGGACTACCCGTCTTATCCTTTCCACTTGTACAAAACATAATTTATATTTTCTCACTTTCTCCAGCTATTTTCAAAACCTGATGGCCACAGGGATTTGGCAAAATGCCCTGTCCATTTACGCAGAATAAATACTTATGATATTTGAAGTAACTTCACTGTTCTGTTGACATTTTGAGTCCAAGTCCAACAATTGCCATCTCAGCCATCCTGGAAGTTGTTTTCCGTGTTAATTCAATTTAGGGGCTGGGTACATCATGGTCATAAGCCCCGTGTTGTGTGTCTGTTGAATGTGTGTGATAACCTGTAGCTATGTGGTGTCAGTCTGGAATAGTGTGTGTAACTGTATTAGGGACAGGGATGGGGTAGGTGTCCCGGGGCTTGAAATAATGTACTGGCGGGAGTTTGAAAAACCCGGCGATAAACCTCTCTCACACAGCCGCTATCAGCGCCGGGATTGGAACCAACGAACACCGGACTTGATGCAGCTGCCCGCATGGGGGTGGTGCACGATTTAACGAGCACAGCTAAGCCGCGGGACGTGATATTTAAAACATAAGCAACTACAAAAATAACGGAACAGTGACGAAGTGTTAATTTGACAATTTGTTTCCTTACTATTTTTGTTAAGTAGTCTAGATGTAACTTAGTTACTTTTGAAAAGTAAATAACAAGGTTGGCAGCATTGACTCGGCTGACAAATTGTCCTCAAAGAATAAATCAAGGATGTTGATAATTTTTGTTTTAAGGAGCCTAATATTTAGGCTATCGGCCCCTAATGGTCTGGGTGACAGCAAAATACACACAAAATGCAATTTAGAGTGGAAAAACTGACAAAATGGAATTTAGACGGAAAACCTCACAAAAGAAATTTAGAATGCAAATAAGCACAAAAAGCAGTTTAGCGGTTTTGGTGGCGTAGTTGGTAACATGTTGAGCTTCTGTGCCCAAGATCGTGGTTAAAATCCGGCCGAATTGTCGGATATTTTAAGAGCGTTAAAAATCCATCAGTATGCCTTCCTTCGGAGGGGAAGTAAAGCCGGCGGTCCCATGTCATAGATTTATGGCATGATAAAGAGCCTTCCACTAATTACACCTGTGTGAAGCTAAATTATCGGTTATCTTTGCGTAACGCTCGGTTCCAACGTTCGTCACCAGGAGCCGACTGCGATGACATCTATTAACAAATTGCAGAACTAGTTAGTCGTTGACGGTGGCGTTTGGTAGCAAAAGTTGGAACTAAGTTACTTGAAAATCCAATGTATGCAGTCCTTACTTGAATTAAAAACACAGAACACACACTTATACAGTCATCACAATTAACACCGGTTATCAGACAGATTCTACACACATCCAAAGTACACGGGGCTACATGACCACGTTGTCGCAGCCCCTAAACTGAGGAACCAACCAACCAACCAAAATGCATGTTGGAGTAAAAAGATAAATTACAGAGTGCAATTTAGATTCAAAATACTCAGAAAATGCAATTTAGATTCAAAATGCAATTTGGATTGACATTACTTAAAAAATGAAATTTAGATTGAAAACACTTTCAAAATATAATTTTGATTCAAAATACTCACAAAATGCAATTGAGAACCAAAATAATTACAAAATGCAATTTAGATTGAAAATACTTACAAAATGCTATTGAAATTCAAAATAACCACAGAAATGCCACCCCTACATTCAAAGACTTACTAAAAAGCAATTTAGATTGCCAATCCTTACAAAATCGAATTAAGGTTGAAAGTACTCGCAATATGTAATTGAGATTGAAAATACTTCCAAAATGTAGTGTAGATTCGAAATATTCACAAAATTGAATTGATACACGTGGAGCCAAGTCACACAAACTGTGCGGGAATGTTAAAGAGAAAAGGAAATATGAGAGAAGGGTCAATAAAGGCGGGAAAGGAAGAGACTCTCTAGGCCTCGGATAACCTAATACCGTCGGGGTAGGAAGAGAACAAGATTTGACCAAGAGAGGTCGACATGAAAGAAGACTGAGAGGAGCCCGGCACAAGTTAGTGGAAACAATGCCTGACTCAGCTGGGGTCCCGTGGACGCCAACCCACGTCCCACTACAGTGGATGTGAGCCCCTGGGGGAAAAGAATAATCATTTTTTTTAATGGTTAATGTAAAATGAATTCGGCTACGACACTCTTCAGTCCAGCAGAGCTTGCATACATGTAGGATCTAATTGCCGTAACCCTGCCTCAGAGGGGCTGTGAAATTGATCTCTTTTAATTAAGAAGTATGTCGCCTGGACAACCCAGACAGCGAGAAGATCAATATCGCTATTATACATCCAACAGTCGACTTCATTAAATGAACTGTGGTTCTCTTGAATTACAGTTCAAAGAGCAATGATATGTAATAAGACCAGAAAACAAGTACATGAAATCTAAGAATAAAGTTACACTGTCACAATTATGGTTTTATTTATTTATCGTATGGCTTTTAGTGCCGGGAGTGTCCGAGGACATGTTCGGCTCGCTAGAGGCTGTAAAGGAAGCTTGTAGTTTAACGTGACCGTTAATCTCGCGATCATAATGCACGGGACCTCCGTTTTACGTGGAATCCGAACCGCAGGACATGGCAGTTCACTTCAAAAATCTCACATGCATTGACCGGGAATCGAACCCGGTCCGCCTTGGTGAGAGACATACAGCTTGACCACTGCGCCACCCCCCCCCCCCCCCTACTAGAGGCTGTAGCTGCTTCAAGCGGACACCCATAGGATGAGCTACAAGTTCCGTTCAATTTCAAGTACAGTATAACGTCGTTTATCCGGACTAATTGGGACCGAAAGTGCTCCGGATAACGATTTTTCCTGATAATCAAACATGCATTTATTTCATCGGAAAAAACATGCACAGTACACTATGGTAATAACCAACAAGCTTCTCATTTAGCTGCAACGCTTTCTCAACATAACTAAGGTCCAGAAAATATGGGATCTCCCTTATTTCTTGTCTGAATAAACCATAAGTACACCAATGTTTATCCCCAGCTGATCTCATGGTTCTACTCTTTTTAGACCCTTCTACCCTATCTAACTTCGATGCATAATTCAGAATTTAAACTTTTCTTTCTTCAAATCATAAATTGTGCATTTTCTATCACTAAGTTTTCATTAGACACTGCACACTCTCACCTTTATCCACCTTCTTCTCAATGGATAAATAATGCAATTTCGTTTTTCTTTTTTGTCACTCGTAGAAGCCATTTTCACAACGTAATACATTACTGTACACACACTCACATACTGTAGCACATTGAAACATTATAGAGTAAACAAACGGAAGGTAACATAAGAGACAACAATTGAAAACGAGAACCGACTCACTACTGTAGGCAGCGCGCGCTGCTCCGTCTTTAAAAAAAAATAAAAAATTTGCTCGTCCGGATAATTGACGTTCCGGTTGTTTGACGTCCTGATAAACGACGTTCTACTGTAGTTCCAACTTCCACTACCAGATGTCACTGATACCTACTGGTGAACGTTGGAACTATTAGAGCGTTCCAACGAAACCTAACCTAGAAATTCAGCTTCCCACAAGTTTAGTCTGTGGAAGGATCTTTTACATGCCATAAATCTATTACGTTTGACCGCCGGCTTTACTTCCCCTCCGAAGGAAGGCATACTGAAGGATTTTAACGCTGTTAGAAAATCCCACGACTTCGGCCGGGTTTGAACCCGCTATCTTAGGCACAGGAGGTCAGCATACTACCAAACTACGCCACCGAAGACGCACAATTACGGTATGCAGTAATGAGTGTGATCACGTTCAATTTAACACCGCAGTTATCAACCTCATGCACTTGGTTGTGTAAAGAATCTGTCTGATAGAGCAGTCTACGTTCGGTATGTGTGGTGAGGCTCAACGTAGCGGTACAGTATGAGCGGTGGGGAGCCGGAGCGCTGGAGGAGACTCCCCTCACGTATCTGCTCCAAGCTCAAGGCAATTGCATGCACATATTTCAAGCATTAACACGCAATTTCGACAGCACGGCGGACGACGAGTAACTGCTGTCACTGAAAGGTGGCTGGAAATCTGTCTGCCAAACCGGCCGCGGTGGCCGAGAGCGCTACCTCGTTGGCATCGGGAGAGCGTGGGTTCGAATCCCACCTCGGCCATCCCGAAAATGGATTTCATGGTTTACCATTTTCACTACCAGGCAAATGCCGGGACGGTTCCTTTCAATGGGTCCACGGCCCATTTCCTTCCAAAATCCCTTCAGAGAAAATATTGTAGAGAGAACTTCGTCACACCTATTTCGAACGTTCTCTCTAAAATATTTCTCTACATATCAACCATCATTTATAACCTAACTTATTCAGCATATCTATTTTCACATCCACATTTCTTCAATTTAACGCTGTTTTATCAAGACTTTTTCATGTTTTTGAAATTTTACTTTGTGAGTCATTGGAACAAAAATATTTTTAGAATCCTCTGTTATGGCAAAATGTTATTAAGGGTTTGTTATTGCACATTTAATTGTCCTATACCACGCTGAGAAAGTTCGCAATGTGACTGGAACCGGTAGGGTTTTAATGATTATGATGATAATTGTTGTTTTAAGGGGCCTAACATCTAGGTTATCGGCCCCTAATAGTGTGAAGATGATAATGAAACGTAAGCTATAACTAAAACTACTAACTTATATATTGTAAAAAAAAGAAAAAAGAGAATAAGGCAAATAAAGGACAGGAGGAAAAGGAATGCCTTCAACCCTCGAAGAATGCGGATCGAGGGACTTGGAAGGTAGGAGAGCCATGAAAGGCAGATAGGAAAGTGAAAGAGGAGAGGGTCCGCCCCAGAGGTAATGGAAAAAAGGGGGGAAATTAGACCCAGCTCAGGATTCCCGCGGGGTCGCCAACTCCCGAACTCACCAGCCGTGAGCCCCTGAGGGTGTAGCACTATCCAGGGTGCACCAGAAGAGGTGGGGCTACACACACCCTGCCTCCCTGAGGGCCTTGAGCAGAAGGCAGGAGGTAACATGAAAAGAAAAAGAACGCTGACCCCTCGCAGAAGGAGGGTATCAGAAAAGATGAGACAAGGGCCAATTAAGGCGGGAAAGGAAGAGACTCCCTAGGCCTCGGATACCCCAATACCGTCGGGGTCGGAAGAGAAGAAGAGTTGACCAAGTGAGGTCGACAGGAAAGAAGACGGAGAGGAGAGCGGCACAAGTAAGTGGAAGCAATGCCGGACTCAGCTGGGGCCCCATGGTCACCAACCCACGTCCCACTAGATGTGAGCCCTTGGGGGGGGTATGGTCTTAATGTACATTAAATAGTTCATTACAAAAGTATGGAGGCTATATAAATGAGGGGATTATCTCTGTCAACCGTTTCAGGTACTGTACATCCTGCAAGGTCTTATGCTCCCCACACCGTCCTATCAATATTCAGTAGAAGCATATGCTCATCGTCTTGCCATCCCACTGTCAGCTATGATTGATATCCCTGTTTTACACTACACATTTCTCCCCTCAGACCAACGGACGTCATCCATTGGAGCACTCACCAATTTCATCCAGAAGTTCGGCATGTAGAGAATCTGCAAATGACACCCAGTAATTGAAATCGCGTGCTCGTGGAATTTTCATCTATTGCACAACAATGCTGTGTTTCTATTTCGGCATCCAATGACATGAGAAATGACAGTGATCTCAATTTGAACACTCACAGAGAGCTCGCTATACCCACAGGTCATTTTGTTTCAAGCAACTCAGGTGGCTTTTAGGTATGAAAGGTCTCGTTTGTAGTCGAGGGGTTTGCGATACCGTAGTCATGTAGCCTTGTGCACTTGGGTGTGTGTGTGTGTGTAGAATTTGTCTGATAACCTGTGTTACTGTGATGTCGGTACTAATGTGATGGTTGATTGGTTCCTTAGTTTAGGGGCTGCGACAACGCGGTCTTGTAGCCCTGGGTACTTTGGGTGTGTGTAGAATTTGTCTGATAACCGGTGTTAATTGCGATGGCTGTATTAGTGTGTTATCAGTGATTCAGGTAGAAGGACTGCATACGATGAATTTGTCAAGTAGTTCCTACTTTTGTCACCAAATTCTACCATCCACGGCACTTAGCTGCAGACTTGGCTACTGCAGCCAGCACCTGGTGGCGAACGTTGGAACTAATATAGCGTTATCAAACTAACCTACAAATTTTAGCTTCCACAAGTGTAGTTAGTTAGTGGAAGGTTCCTTTTCATGCCATAAATCTATGACATGGGACCGCCGGCTTTACTTCCCCTCCGAAGGAAGGCATACTGAGGGATTTCTTAACGCTCTTAGAAGATCCGACGACTTCGGCCGGATTTGAACCCGCGATCTTGGGCTTAGATCCAAACGCTGGTTAAAGAGCTTTAGTTCTGTGAAACATACACCTTTGAATTTCATATATGCCTACCGGACCCGAGCGAGAAATCTCGCATGTCCATAAACCACACATTCCCCAATAGGTTTATAATGAGAGACTTAAGGAGAAAGGTTGTTATGTTTTTATTTCAACCAAATGATTATAGAACACTATTTACATTTCAGTTAGAATTCCAAGTTCTACGTTCTCTAACTTAAGAAGGCAATCACTGCAAATTGGATCATCATAACACTCACCGGTTATTCGATATTTATAAAATTATACGATTTGAGTACTCATTCCTTTGATTTACTGTTTATGAAATCCATGCAAAATGATAAAGGAAATACCTCAGAATGTTAAAATGACACGAAACAGTCGCCACAGCGGCCAAAATGTGAAGTGGTCAGCAATTATGGAGCGTATTTTCCTACAGTAACAGTATCTGCATATCGCACACTTCGTACATTTCTTAAAAAAACATTTATAAAGAAATTATAGATATTTATGAAATTAGAGTGCAATTCGTCACTGCTAATGTCTATGCTCTTTCATTTGAATGCTCATTCGTCACGATCGGCCGCTTGTGAGCGACGCAGGACGGATCTATACCGTACTACTGAAATAATATATATGATGATATGGTATCAGGCCTACGTGGCATTAATTCTTTTGAACTGCAGACAGAATTGATTTTATTGAAATGGGACTTTATTACCATTTCATTGCGAGATTTAAAAATTCACCATGGGTCATAATTCTTGTAAATTTATGCATGCTGGTGATTAGTGGATTTAACCCCAAACGAACAAAAATCCCGGATACACGCTTGAAAGGGGGTGGTAGTTGTGCTGGTGAATGTAGCCCATCGCAAAAGTTATTAAGAAGGAAAAGTTGAACACTCGACAAACCAAGTTGGCCACTCCTCAGTTACATGAACTCAAGCGGTCATACGAATAATGCATGCACTCACAACTGTACGGCTAATTGCACTAACAATTAAAATTAGTCGAGAACAATAGTGCAAAGTGTTTGTTACGTCACGCGACATTAAATTATGCGAGGTATATGGACAAGGTCTAGCTTGCTAAAAGCCTATCTAAATCAAGTATGTAAATCCTGTTGTATAAATTGGTCTCGATGACTTAATTACCGATACAGTCCATTAGGATTTAATCGTTACGTTCATAAGTTATAGCACAGTCAGTTACTATTAAAAGAATCGTCCAGCGAGGTACGGTATTCTTTTTTCTACCAACTGGATTTATTATAACATTTGGATTCTTAGGAAAGGCAAAGGAAAATACTGTAGGCTTGCGAAGTAATGGTTTTGATTCAGTGTATCAAAAGAAAACTGATCTCATCAGCAAGAAATCACTCACTATGTCCATTATAAGCACGTCCATGTTTAAATTATTTTCGAATAGACTTTCCTCTGTTAACAGGGAACATTCTTAAACGGAATATTAGAGTCCCAATAGTTTCCGCTGAAGGCCAGTCTTATTTACTGGATCAAAATTGTTGTTGGTTGAGTCTTCAGTTTTTTGACTGGTTTGATGCAGCCCTCCATGTCTCCCTGTCCTGAGCTAATCGTTTCATCTCTACATAGCTACCACACCCTACATCCGAGGCAATCTGTTTAACATATTCAATCCTTGGTCTACCCCTACAGTTCTTGTCCTCGACCCTTCCTTCCATAACTAAGCATGCCCTGGGTGTCTTAATATGTGTCCTACTAACCTATCTCTTCTCTTCATTAGCAGTCGCCAGATACATCTCTCCTCTCCCACTCGTCTTAGTACCTCTTCGTTTGTCACCCTATCTACCCATCTGATCATCATTCTCCTGTAACACCACATTTCAAATGCTTCAATTCTCCTCTTTTCTGCTGCACCAATAGTCCAAGTTTCACTTCCATAGAGCGCCACGTTCAGGACAAAGGCTTTTAAAAATGACTTCCTAATACCTAAATCAATATTCGATGTCAACAGATTCCTTTTTTGAAGAAATGCTTTCCTTGCCTGAGCCAACATACTTTTTATATCCTCTTTGCTTCGTCCATCACTTGTTATTTTGCTTCCTAAGTAACAGAAGTCTCCTACTTCCTTCAGCTTCACAATTACAGTACTGTAATACTATTATTTTCTGTTATTAACTTTATATAAGCGTTTTTCATACACCTTTTCATACTATAAGTCCATGCTAATAATAGTACCGTAATAATAACAATAATAATAATAAATTTAAGAAAGGGCAGAGTCCAAAGAGGTCAGAATCAGCTAAACAACTACAAAGTCAGAAAATGAAGGAGATATGGGCTGGGAAGGAACCAATCCCAACTCATCAAGCTGAAAACCATTTTGGTTAACCTACGTAGTCGATAGTTGGCTCATTCGGAGAAAGAAAGAAAGAAAAAGAATAATACATTTATTAAAATGCACAATTTGTGTAAAATAAAATTACATTATCTTTACATAGTATAAATCAAAGTCCCCAATTTGGGGCAGATGGCCTCGTAGTTACGCCCCTTAAACCCTCAAAAACTAACTAAAGTCCCCGATTCATGGAAGTAACGAGTAATCTCGAGAACCACTGAACGGATATTGATGCGGTCTTCACCATTCTGTAAAAGATTTCTTGAGGAAGGTTTCTGTAGAAAAAGAATCATTTATGATCAAAGAAAGCCAAGCAGTAACGATTTCAGTGAATAGAGTCGAAAAAACCTGACGTCCATGCGCCGTTTAAGCTTACGCAGGGTAAACCGTTAGATATCTATATATGCTACTATGAGTGTAAGAATTGTTCAGCAAGAAAAGTTCTACAAAAAATTCCGGGTGAGCATATCTCTATCTTTAATACATCGCCCATTATAAGTGTTTTTACGTTATCATTTCTTCCAACAATCTCCATTCAGTGGAAATTTAAACTACTGGCTTCGGGGCGAGTTTACGAGCTAGCCTGTCACCCCAGCTTTGGCCAGCATTAAACTGTCGAGTCGTGTCGAGTTAAGACTTCAGAGAAGAGTATATTTTGTGTTTGGAGTTTCGCTGTTCAGCTCGGATTTTCTGAATTGCGTCTGGGATCTGCCGTCCGTGCGCCTTTTACGCTTACGCTGAGTAAACCATTAAAGATACCGGGCGAAGCCTGGGTGAATTGCTAGTATAATAATAATAATAATAATAAGTAGAGTAATAATAGATCTAGTATAGGCTACGTGATTGAGCCTCAGAGGACTACACGTTTCCGAGAACAACTGCCTCGTAGTTCACGGCTATGGATTATGGGAGACGCAAGGTCAGCGGTACTTCTCATAACAAGCAGGTACTGTACTTAATATTGTCCTCACGAGGCCGAGATCACCACGTTCTAGCTCCCATGTCGCACCTAAAGTCTGTGGCGCAGATGGAAATAAATCCAGGGTCTGCCAAGTACGAGACAATCCTTCTACCCTTACACCATGGGGCTTTTAATAATATGAAACGATTAGCTCAGGACAGGGAAGCATGGAGCGCTGCATCAAACCAGTCGAAAGAATGAAGACTCAAACAACAACATTCAACTGTGGAACGAACATTTTTGTAAATATTACTATTTCGGATAATTGGATTACCAATTTAGAAAAATGGCAACACCGCGACGGATTATATTGCTCTGAGCGAAATAAATTGCCGCTGTGAACAGGACTCCATGCCTAACAATAAGCCAATCAATTCAATATTTTGTTATACACACAAGTCTTCATTAACGTGTTAATTCTAAAATATACTCACAGCGTTGTATTTCCATTAACTAACGTTCTCGTTACACGCCTTTGTTCACCTCCTCGTGGCGTAGTGGCTAGCAATCTTGGCTTCCAGGTTCGATTCCCGGCTCTGCCAAGAAATTTAAATCTGGTCTTAAGGCTGCAAATGGTGTACACTGAGAAGAGGTGGGTTCGATTCACACTGGAAGCGATTCCTCGTGGTTTCCCACTTCTACTTCTGACAAACGATGATTATGATAATTGTTGTTTTAAGGGGCCTAACATCTCGGTTATCGGCCCCTAATGTTTTGGGTGATAGTGAGAGATGAGATGAGAATGTAAACTATAACTAATACTAACTACAGACTTACAAACTAGAAGAAGAAATGGTAAACAAATAAAGGATAAGGCAAATAAAGGACAGGAAGAAAATAAATGCCCTCAATCCTCGAAGAATGAGGATTGAGGGACTTGGAAGGAAGGAGAGCCATGAAAGGCAGGTAGGAAAGGGAAAGAGGAAAGGGCCTGCCCCAAGGTCAGTGGAAAAAGGGGGAAAACGGACCCAGCTCAGGAATCTCTCGGGGTCACCAACTCCCAAACTCACCAGCCGTGAGCCATTGAGGGTGTAGCACAATCCAGGGTGCACCAGAAGTGGTGGGGCTACATACACCCTGCCTCGTTGAGGGCCTTGTGCAGAAGGCAGGAGATAACATGAAAAGAAAAAGAAGGCTGACGCCTCGAAGAAGGAGAGTATCAGGAAAGCTGAGACAAGGGCCAATTAAGGCGAGTAGTGGAGTGATGATGGTTCTGCCCCACTTGACACTCCTGTGCCCAACAAACCAACATGGCCGCCGCGCGAAGTTGAAATAATTAATATCTCTCAAACGCATGGTCCGATGTTGACAAATGAGGTGTCGTTGGACTCGGGCTGACGCCCTCTTTCCAATGGACCATTCATTTCAACCCCTAAATAAAACCTTTCCCTACTAGGGGGTGATATTGTAATGTTTTTAGTGAAAGTCTCTTTTCAAATGCGACATGTATAATGTGCGCTGCTAAAATGAACTTAAACGTGGTTGCTCATATCGCGCATGCGTTTTACCAGATGTCGCTATGGATTAACATTTTTGTTTTTGTTTTGTACGCATGCGCACTTGGGATTTTTGTAAGAGGGCAAGCTCTGTGAAAAAAATGATTGATAAGAAGAGGTTTTGGTGGTGAGGAGAGAACTAGATAGTCGCCTACTTTCCTACGAAGTTTGCTGATATCTCTCGAACGCAAGGTCGGATATGGACATGTGACGTGTCAAATCGCTTGTCTCAAAGCCCTATATATAGTTTATTAATAGGTTAAAGTTTTGAGAATGAGGGAAACAGGCGTTTTGGGGGTAAAATCATGATTTTAGACTTTTTCTGATATTTCACGAATGCATGGTCGGATTTGGTCCTATGACGTGTCAAATGGCTTGTCTCGAAACCCTCTTTATTTTGGTAATAGGTTAAAGTTTTTGAGAATGAGGGAAACAGAATTTTTTGTTGTAAAACCGTGATTTTAGACTTTCTGTTATATCTCACAAACCAATAACGCCAGAGACGTATACGAGGGGTCGTAGGACTCGGGGTGACGCCCCTTTCCTCTCCCCTTTCGAATATAGTATTTATGTTTAAAAAATGCGAAAGGGTCTAACGACACTTTTGTTGAAAACATTTTAGTTTTTAAAACTTTTTCTTTTAAGCTGTCTAAAATGTTCATGAAGAGTGGTTGCAGATAGAGACGATACCACTGGACACGTGTTTCAACGAAGCTATTACTGGCCACGGTGGTGATATACCAATACAGTATTCGCTATTTCGATGAGACGGCGGGTCGAGGGTTCGTTTTCCGATTTTTCCTATGATGGAATACCTAATACCTAAACCCCTGAAGGGGGTCTTTAACATGTAAACGATTATGAGTGACATGACAAATGATAATTCCTTGATCAGATGAAGTTAGCTTTAGATAGAACAAACAGAACTTGGTTATATGTTGCTTGAAGTGAGTATAGAAAACAAACTTGCTGGGGCAGACTGACAGGATGTGGATGTTATTTGAGCTTATTGGAATGCATTGACTTGACTTGACAACAGGGCAATGAAAAAAGCACAGAGATGCTGAGGGCACTTGAAGGTCAAACGATATGGCAACTATGGTGGGAGGGGGAAGCGAGGATGATGTCGCCGATCATGTTCAATGTTCAATGAATGAATTTAAATTTTGCGAAGCATTGTTCGGAGAGGGTCATGTGACGACTTGTTTTAAGGATATTTATTTTTCCGATCTTTCTTATGGTGGTCTCATTGATTGAAATCATCCAAAACTGCTAGGGCATGGCCTTGAGATTTTATAAACTGATAATGGGATTTTGACATACAAGGTCCACTCAGAACTTGACATGATGTCATTCTTTTTATGGCTTATGAATTTCCCCAAAAAAGACCCAAAACAACAAGATCATAGACTTTTGCTTTTCTTAATATATTGCAAACCCATAATGTTAGATGTTTACTGTGAGTGACGAAACCTAGCTAGGTAAAGAAAGAATTATTGTGGGCTACATATATGGTGACTAACACGTCTTTGAACATTGGAACTTGTTTTCAGATCTGAGTGTAGTACATAGGGAGTATAGGTTGTAGGCATGGCTTGACAAACGGTGTACACAAAATTCAATTTATCGATTCAAGAATTATGAGTAGACTATCATTAATTAATTGGTTAAAGAGTGTAGCTAAAAATAAAAAAAAAGTGACTACATTAAACTAAACTGAACCAAGTCGAATCAAACCCAACTGAACCAAACCAAGCCTAAAGCAAACCAAACCTAATCAAGAACAAGCCAAGGGCTTAAGTGTAAAACTTGTGGGGGAATGCAGTCATTGGCAATGTCCAAAGAAAGGGATAACGCTCTACCTTTAGAGGGTGAGGTAAAGCTAGCGCATGGTGCTAATGCATATTCCCAAGTACATGAACCACACACACACACAACTATCCTATGCTGTTTTTATGAGTTGACTGTTAAAACTTACTCAGTGGTTACTGAGCAAGATGGTCGCTACACACAACAAGCTTTAAATACTTGAGGCTAATAATCTATACACACACACACGCACTCGCTTGTTCTAAACTAAACTGTCTCGCTGGCAGTGCTCACACAGTAGGCAAATGACAGAAATGCTTGGCTAACCGAAATACAATCATTTCCGGTTGTCTAATGATACCAGCTAGCCATTACATGCTATAGTGGTGAGCACATGCGCCTCTTGCACTGGAGATCGTAACTCGATTTCTAGCTCTAAGGCCTAGAACGAATCAAACTAAGAAAGAATGGTATGGTGACGCAGTAGTTAAACTGTTAGCCTTTCAATAAGGTAGACTAGGGTTTGATTTTGGGTTAATATACATGTCATAAACAAACAAACAAAAAAAGCGGAGATAATGTTTAAAACTGATTACACTTGTCTCTTTTCAAATTATTACTTAGATTACAAATACAAAGGTGGACTGGGTTTGATATACAGTTAATGCTGCCTATCGCATACTAGCCTGTAAGAAAGCCAAACAAGCAAAAGGCGTAGGTAGAGCAGTGGTAAAATCACTATGTGTAGAGAACTACCTAACGGTTTTATGAACTGGCAATGCTATGTCGCATAAACAGTGCAGGATACAATCCGGCAACCATAATTTTTATCTTGTGGAACAGAGAAAATGCAATTTTACCTTAATGGATAGCAAATGAGTGCAGATGAATGACCTATGCATTAGCCTACCATAGGGTTATAACCACGAGGTGGAGGTGTGACTTTTATATTTTATTGTTTAGAGACATGGCTTTTTTGTAACCAGTAGATTTAGTATTTTGTAAATATTCATTTTTGTAATTGTAAATAGTGGAAACATTTTTTTTGTAATAGTAAATGTTAAATGTATAACTAAAAGTTATTTGGGATAAGTGTGCATGTCAAGGATAAATAGCGTGGTTGTATTTGTTTTCAAAGACAGGTATGGTTGTGTGAATGTATGACTACAAATAGAATGATAGAGAGAGAGAGAGAAAGCTTGTGTATGTGTGTGTGTGTGTGTGTGTGTGTGGGTAGCATTGATTTTTCAACCAAAGCAAACACGGCAAGGTAGGATAGTGGGGTAATTAATGTATATAGCAAATGGTAAATAGTATACTATATTTTTTTAACACTTGTGTTTTTTTAATGCAGCAGTAGATAGGTGTTATTTTGTAAAACAGTCTTACCTACAGTAGTAGTAGTAGTAGTAGTAGTAGGCCTATATGTTTTTGGAAACAAACAGAAAGAGAATGCACTATTGCCATGGCCAAGCACTTCCATTAAAGTGATTTCAAGAAAATTTAAATCAGCAAATGTGTGTTTTACAAAACTAAACATTCAGCATGGACTAAATCATAAACGTGTCTTCTGTGATATGGAAAAAATAGGAAATCCATGTTTCCATATCAACACAATTTAAAAACTTAAAACTGACATTTAAAAAATGTAAATGGGAAATTGGCAAATGTGTAAACAACAAAATGGAAAATTCTTGTTTCCATATCATGAAATCCAAAAACTTTAAACTGACATTTTCAAATCGTGTACATGGAAAATTGACAAATGGCAATGTGTGAAATGTGAAAATGAAAAAATATGAACAAATGGCTATCATTATTTAAAAAAAATAAAAAACCGTCGTGTTCTATCGTTAAAGTGTGAATCAAACCACATCTACTTATTTGGATCACCCGAGACTGAGTAGACCTGTTTTAGTCCTAATATACTTTTTAAATTTTATGTTAAAGCTCAATTTGAACTCAAGAGCTTTAGAGTGCCAGCTAACTATTATAACCGTTACGTCACAAAGACAACTTTACACTACTCTTAATAAACAATAATAAGAAAAAGAATAATAAATGTTGAATTTTTTTTTAAGGATGAACATGGTGACACTGTTTCTGTTGCACAGTCTGCTAGCTACTAGCCAGCAGCTGGGGTCTTAGAAAACGATACAGTTGACATTTTGTAATGAGATGTGACATGTTTCAAAGTACAGTATTATGGGTTGCTGTTGAGTAAAAACTAATCCTGTACAAGGAAGCAAGGGTTCGAACCCCTTACCTAACATTACTATTGCCTGAACATGGCTTGACGACACTGTATTATTATGATACTCGATATACAAACCATAGATAGAGTGTATTGTTTAAGATCACTTTCTTTCTGAACATAGGTGGAGACTGTTGATGGTTAACAATGGCATTAATATAGTAGGACGTGGGTATAGCAATTAAGAAAAAACAGACAATACCCATACAATATTTTTATTTATTTAATATAAGTACTTGTACAATAGTTACATTCAAAATACATTTCTTTTTTCTCTATTACTATTTAGTCCTTTTTGATTCTCTTGCATATGAAGGGTAGATAACCTTGTAGTTCAGCCCCTTAAAACAACAACAACACAACCTTTTGCATAGTCTGTGATGTTGACGACTCTTGAGATGTGGAAGATGGATTAAACATAACTTTTACAGCAGGGGTTAAATGTTGCTCAATAAACACTGCACTATTTTGAGTAGCAACAATTTTTTCTTGTACTAGCTTTTTAGCATTGTCATGATTATTTGTTGACACCAACAGTGTTTCATCTGGTACACCACATTGATGATCACTCACACTTAAAACCTTACCATTTCTACTTTTTAGATTGCCTCGACATTTTTTTTTTTTTTTGACCTCTCTTTTGAGCATCGCCAAAATATTATTCCTTTTACATTTTGACGATTATAGTTATAAGAGTAGCCTTTATAGAGTACACGTTGTTTACCTTTGTTAGTTGTAGTAAGTTCCATAGTAGCAACTAACCTGTTAGTATGATTTGCTCACTACAAAGGTTATAACTGTTCTGATAATAAAATCATTTAGCGTTGGCTTTTATATTTAATATGTACAGTTTGAAGTGATAGCAAAAGTGAGAGCAAAATGGTAGCAGAGTGGTAGAAAATATAACATGTATTGTTAAGAAATAGTTTAAGCTGTTATGTGGATCCATTACATAATAATTTTAGCACGACGAAGCTCATTTTCTATATCCAATAGTTCTTCCTCATATTCAGTATAACCAGCCTGTTTATAGACATGCAGTTGCTGAAGCCGCCGGATTAGCTTACTTGGATTGTTCCAGTAGACAAATTTAACAAATGATTTTTTAGTTGTAAACAAAGCATTACCATTATCATTATTATCTTCATCATCAACATCATCATCATCATAACCATTATCATTATCATCATCATCATTATCATCATCATCATGATCATTATAATCCTCATCACTATTACTATATAGTCCTTTTTGATCCTTTTGCAATACCACATTTTGCACAGTCTGTGTTGCCCTTGATAATGTTGGGAGTTTTTCAGACATTGACAACTGTCCTAACACGACTTTCTGAGGAGATGATACATGCTTCTTAACAAACAATGCACTATCTTGAGCTGCAATATCTTTTTCTGGGACAAGTGTTTTAGCATTTTGAAGAGTTTTTTTAAACAGCAACGATGTTTTATCTGGTACACTACATTGATGATCACCCATACTTAAGACATCACTATTTTTACTTTTCAGCTCACCTCGACACTGTTTTGAACGATGTTTTGAACAACGCCAAATAACAGTTCCATTTTTATTGGTTCGTTTTACAATATATTTATATCCTTTATAGAATGCGTATGGCATACCATTGCTATTTGTTGATACTTCCATGTCAATTGTCAAGCATGAACTAATCTCTAGCAAAGTTCACTCGATAATATAAATAATTTCTAAACCCCAGTAGTGAATAGTCAGTTGTTTTTGATCTATGCAAGCGTAAACATGTCACATACACTGGTGATGGATACTCAAGGCTTTAAGGTCAATGAAAACAAGTACAGTATATATTTAAATAGGTGGCTATCATTGATTGCACAACACGCGGGTCACCATATCTTTTTTTCTTTCGGACTAGTGTTTTAACATTTGAAGAGTGTTTTAAACAGCAACGATGTCTTATCAGTCACACTACATTGATGATCACTCACACTTAAGACCTCGCTATTTTTACTTTTTAACTCACTTTGACACTGTTTTGAACGATGTTTTGAACAACGCCAAATAACAGTTCCATTTTTATTGGTTCGTTTTACAATATACGTATAACCTTTATAGTATGCATATGGCTTACCATAACTATTCGTTGATACTTTCATATCAATTTTCAAGCATGAAATAATCTCTAATAAATTTCGCTCGATAATAGAAATAATAGTTTAAAGTGGGTGCGAAGGTGGGTGCAAAAGTGGGTGCAAAAGTGAGTGTAAAAGTGGGTGTAAAAGTGGGTGCAAAAGTGGGTGCAAAAGTGGGTGCGAAAGTGGGTGCGAAAGTGGATGCAGTTTATAGTAGGCACCATTTTTACTAGAATGTGATTTGAGTAAATGTAATTTCTAAACCCAAGTAGTGAATAGTCAGTTGGTTTTGATTTATGCAAGCGTAAACATGTCTCATACACTGATGATGGATACTCAAGGCTTTTTGGTCAACAAAAACAAGTATATAGTTAAAGAGGTAGCTATTATTGATTGCACAACACTGAATCTATTTTTGAAATTTTGACAAAGGGTCTAAGTGCACTTTTGTTAATATCTCGCGAACCAATAAGACTACGGCATTGTATGAGGTATTGTTGGACTTTTTGCCGAAGACTGCTGGTAAACACTTATGTTCCCACGACCTTTTTAAAGATGGCGGCTGACCCACGAGGGGTGATTAAAACGTATTCCAAGCGACGCTTGTCGATAAGCAAACCAATAATCAAAGGGGGGTGTGACAGAGCTTGAGGCGATAACCCCTTTTGATTGATCCCTGTTGATTTGCCCCTTTGGACTGGTCCCCGTTGACAAGTCCCTCTGAACGGGTCCTTTTTGAAGGGAGTCATTTATGACGGGCCCCTGCTGACGGGTCACTGTGGACGGATCCCTGTGGACAGGTCCCTGTTGACAGGTCCAAAGGGATTAGTCAAAAGGACCTGTCAACAGGGACCTGTCCACAGGGATCCGTCCACAGTGACCCGTCAGCAGGGGCCCGTCATAAATGACTCCCTTCAAAAAGGACCCGTTCAGAGGGACTTGTCAACGGGGACCAGTCCAAAGGGGCAAATCAACAGGGATCAATCAAAAGGGGTTATCGCCTCAAGCTCTGTCACACCCCCCTTTGATTATTGGTTTGCTTATCGACAAGCGTCGCTTGGAATACGTTTTAATCACCCCTCGTGGGTCAGCCGCCACCTTTAAAAAGGTCGTGGGAACATAAGTGTTTACCAGCAGTCTTCGGCAAAAAGTCCAACAATACCTCATACAATGCCGTAGTCTTATTGGTTCGCGAGATATTAACAAAAGTGCACTTAGACCCTTTGTCAAAATTTCAAAAATAGATTCAGTGTTGTGCAATCAATAATAGCTACCTCTTTAACTATATACTTGTTTTTGTTGACCAAAAAGCCTTGAGTATCCATCATCAGTGTATGAGACATGTTTACGCTTGCATAAATCAAAACCAACTGACTATTCACTACTTGGGTTTAGAAATTACATTTACTCAAATCACATTCTAGTAAAAATGGTGCCTACTATAAACTGCATCCACTTTCGCACCCACTTTCGCACCCACTTTTGCACCCACTTTTGCACCCACTTTTACACCCACTTTTACACTCACTTTTGCACCCACTTTTGCACCCACCTTCGCACCCACTTTAAACTATTATTTCTATTATCGAGCGAAATTTATTAGAGATTATTTCATGCTTGAAAATTGATATGAAAGTATCAACGAATAGTTATGGTAAGCCATATGCATACTATAAAGGTTATACGTATATTGTAAAACGAACCAATAAAAATGGAACTGTTATTTGGCGTTGTTCAAAACATCGTTCAAAACAGTGTCAAAGTGAGTTAAAAAGTAAAAATAGCGAGGTCTTAAGTGTGAGTGATCATCAATGTAGTGTGACTGATAAGACATCGTTGCTGTTTAAAACACTCTTCAAATGTTAAAACACTAGTCCGAAAGAAAAAAAGATATGGTGACCCGCGTGTTGTGCAATCAATGATAGCCACCTATTTAAATATATACTGTACTTGTTTTCATTGACCTTAAAGCCTTGAGTATCCATCACCAGTGTATGTGACATGTTTACGCTTGCATAGATCAAAAACAACTGACTATTCACTACTGGGGTTTAGAAATTATTTATATTATCGAGTGAACTTTGCTAGAGATTAGTTCATGCTTGACAATTGACATGGAAGTATCAACAAATAGCAATGGTATGCCATACGCATTCTATAAAGGATATAAATATATTGTAAAACGAACCAATAAAAATGGAACTGTTATTTGGCGTTGTTCAAAACATCGTTCAAAACAGTGTCGAGGTGAGCTGAAAAGTAAAAATAGTGATGTCTTAAGTATGGGTGATCATCAATGTAGTGTACCAGATAAAACATCGTTGCTGTTTAAAAAAACTCTTCAAAATGCTAAAACACTTGTCCCAGAAAAAGATATTGCAGCTCAAGATAGTGCATTGTTTGTTAAGAAGCATGTATCATCTCCTCAGAAAGTCGTGTTAGGACAGTTGTCAATGTCTGAAAAACTCCCAACATTATCAAGGGCAACACAGACTGTGCAAAATGTGGTATTGCAAAAGGATCAAAAAGGACTATATAGTAATAGTGATGAGGATTATAATGATCATGATGATGATGATAATGATGATGATGATAATGATAATGGTTATGATGATGATGATGTTGATGATGAAGATAATAATGATAATGGTAATGCTTTGTTTACAACTAAAAAATCATTTGTTAAATTTGTCTACTGGAACAATCCAAGTAAGCTAATCCGGCGGCTTCAGCAACTGCATGTCTATAAACAGGCTGGTTATACTGAATATGAGGAAGAACTATTGGATATAGAAAATGAGCTTCGTCGTGCTAAAATTATTATGTAATGGATCCACATAACAGCTTAAACTATTTCTTAACAATACATGTTATATTTTCTACCACTCTGCTACCATTTTGCTCTCACTTTTGCTATCACTTCAAACTGTACATATTAAATATAAAAGCCAACGCTAAATGATTTTATTATCAGAACAGTTATAACCTTTGTAGTGAGCAAATCATACTAACAGGTTAGTTGCTACTATGGAACTTACTACAACTAACAAAGGTAAACAACGTGTACTCTATAAAGGCTACTCTTATAACTATAATCGTCAAAATGTAAAAGGAATAATATTTTGGCGATGCTCAAAAGAGAGGTCAAAAAAAAAAAAAATGTCGAGGCAATCTAAAAAGTAGAAATGGTAAGGTTTTAAGTGTGAGTGATCATCAATGTGGTGTACCAGATGAAACACTGTTGGTGTCAACAAATAATCATGACAATGCTAAAAAGCTAGTACAAGAAAAAATTGTTGCTACTCAAAATAGTGCAGTGTTTATTGAGCAACATTTAACCCCTGCTGTAAAAGTTATGTTTAATCCATCTTCCACATCTCAAGAGTCGTCAACATCACAGACTATGCAAAAGGTTGTGTTGTTGTTGTTTTAAGGGGCTGAACTACAAGGTTATCTACCCTTCATATGCAAGAGAATCAAAAAGGACTAAATAGTAATAGAGAAAAAAGAAATGTATTTTGAATGTAACTATTGTACAAGTACTTATATTAAATAAATAAAAATATTGTATGGGTATTGTCTGTTTTTTCTTAATTGCTATACCCACGTCCTACTATATTAATGCCATTGTTAACCATCAACAGTCTCCACCTATGTTCAGAAAGAAAGTGATCTTAAACAATACACTCTATCTATGGTTTGTATATCGAGTATCATAATAATACAGTGTCGTCAAGCCATGTTCAGGCAATAGTAATGTTAGGTAAGGGGTTCGAACCCTTGCTTCCTTGTACAGGATTAGTTTTTACTCAACAGCAACCCATAATACTGTACTTTGAAACATGTCACATCTCATTACAAAATGTCAACTGTATCGTTTTCTAAGACCCCAGCTGCTGGCTAGTAGCTAGCAGACTGTGCAACAGAAACAGTGTCACCATGTTCATCCTTAAAAAAAAATTCAACATTTATTATTCTTTTTCTTATTATTGTTTATTAAGAGTAGTGTAAAGTTGTCTTTGTGACGTAACGGTTATAATAGTTAGCTGGCACTCTAAAGCTCTTGAGTTCAAATTGAGCTTTAACATAAAATTTAAAAAGTATATTAGGACTAAAACAGGTCTACTCAGTCTCGGGTGATCCAAATAAGTAGATGTGGTTTGATTCACACTTTAACGATAGAACACGACGGTTTTTTATTTTTTTTAAATAATGATAGCCATTTGTTCATATTTTTTCATTTTCACATTTCACACATTGCCATTTGTCAATTTTCCATGTACACGATTTGAAAATGTCAGTTTAAAGTTTTTGGATTTCATGATATGGAAACAAGAATTTTCCATTTTGTTGTTTACACATTTGCCAATTTCCCATTTACATTTTTTAAATGTCAGTTTTAAGTTTTTAAATTGTGTTGATATGGAAACATGGATTTCCTATTTTTTCCATATCACAGAAGACACGTTTATGATTTAGTCCATGCTGAATGTTTAGTTTTGTAAAACACACATTTGCTGATTTAAATTTTCTTGAAATCACTTTAATGGAAGTGCTTGGCCATGGCAATAGTGCATTCTCTTTCTGTTTGTTTCCAAAAACATATAGGCCTACTACTACTACTACTACTACTACTGTAGGTAAGACTGTTTTACAAAATAACACCTATCTACTGCTGCATTAAAAAAACACAAGTGTTAAAAAAATATAGTATACTATTTACCATTTGCTATATACATTAATTACCCCACTATCCTACCTTGCCGTGTTTGCTTTGGTTGAAAAATCAATGCTACCCACACACACACACACACACACACACACACACATACACAAGCTTTCTCTCTCTCTCTCTATCATTCTATTTGTAGTCATACATTCACACAACCATACCTGTCTTTGAAAACAAATACAACCACGCTATTTATCCTTGACATGCACACTTATCCCAAATAACTTTTAGTTATACATTTAACATTTACTATTACAAAAAAAATGTTTCCACTATTTACAATTACAAAAATGAATATTTACAAAATACTAAATCTACTGGTTACAAAAAAGCCATGTCTCTAAACAATAAAATATAAAAGTCACACCTCCACCTCGTGGTTATAACCCTATGGTAGGCTAATGCATAGGTCATTCATCTGCACTCATTTGCTATCCATTAAGGTAAAATTGCATTTTCTCTGTTCCACAAGATAAAAATTATGGTTGCCGGATTGTATCCTGCACTGTTTATGCGACATAGCATTGCCAGTTCATAAAACCGTTAGGTAGTTCTCTACACATAGTGATTTTACCACTGCTCTACCTACGCCTTTTGCTTGTTTGGCTTTCTTACAGGCTAGTATGCGATAGGCAGCATTAACTGTATATCAAACCCAGTCCACCTTTGTATTTGTAATCTAAGTAATAATTTGAAAAGAGACAAGTGTAATCAGTTTTAAACATTATCTCCGCTTTTTTTGTTTGTTTGTTTATGACATGTATATTAACCCAAAATCAAACCCTAGTCTACCTTATTGAAAGGCTAACAGTTTAACTACTGCGTCACCATACCATTCTTTCTTAGTTTGATTCGTTCTAGGCCTTAGAGCTAGAAATCGAGTTACGATCTCCAGTGCAAGAGGCGCATGTGCTCACCACTATAGCATGTAATGGCTAGCTGGTATCATTAGACAACCGGAAATGATTGTATTTCGGTTAGCCAAGCATTTCTGTCATTTGCCTACTGTGTGAGCACTGCCAGCGAGACAGTTTAGTTTAGAACAAGCGAGTGCGTGTGTGTGTGTATAGATTATTAGCCTCAAGTATTTAAAGCTTGTTGTGTGTAGCGACCATCTTGCTCAGTAACCACTGAGTAAGTTTTAACAGTCAACTCATAAAAACAGCATAGGATAGTTGTGTGTGTGTGTGGTTCATGTACTTGGGAATATGCATTAGCACCATGCGCTAGCTTTACCTCACCCTCTAAAGGTAGAGCGTTATCCCTTTCTTTGGACATTGCCAATGACTGCATTCCCCCACAAGTTTTACACTTAAGCCCTTGGCTTGTTCTTGATTAGGTTTGGTTTGCTTTAGGCTTGGTTTGGTTCAGTTGGGTTTGATTCGACTTGGTTCAGTTTAGTTTAATGTAGTCACTTTTTTTTTATTTTTAGCTACACTCTTTAACCAATTAATTAATGATAGTCTACTCATAATTCTTGAATCGATAAATTGAATTTTGTGTACACCGTTTGTCAAGCCATGCCTACAACCTATACTCCCTATGTACTACACTCAGATCTGAAAACAAGTTCCAATGTTCAAAGACGTGTTAGTCACCATATATGTAGCCCACAATAATTCTTTCTTTACCTAGCTAGGTTTCGTCACTCACAGTAAACATCTAACATTATGGGTTTGCAATATATTAAGAAAAGCAAAAGTCTATGATCTTGTTGTTTTGGGTCTTTTTTGGGGAAATTCATAAGCCATAAAAAGAATGACATCATGTCAAGTTCTGAGTGGACCTTGTATGTCAAAATCCCATTATCAGTTTATAAAATCTCAAGGCCATGCCCTAGCAGTTTTGGATGATTTCAATCAATGAGACCACCATAAGAAAGATCGGAAAAATAAATATCCTTAAAACAAGTCGTCACATGACCCTCTCCGAACAATGCTTCGCAAAATTTAAATTCATTCATTGAACATTGAACATGATCGGCGACATCATCCTCGCTTCCCCCTCCCACCATAGTTGCCATATCGTTTGACCTTCAAGTGCCCTCAGCATCTCTGTGCTTTTTTCATTGCCCTGTTGTCAAGTCAAGTCAATGCATTCCAATAAGCTCAAATAACATCCACATCCTGTCAGTCTGCCCCAGCAAGTTTGTTTTCTATACTCACTTCAAGCAACATATAACCAAGTTCTGTTTGTTCTATCTAAAGCTAACTTCATCTGATCAAGGAATTATCATTTGTCATGTCACTCATAATCGTTTACATGTTAAAGACCCCCTTCAGGGGTTTAGGTATTAGGTATTCCATCATAGGAAAAATCGGAAAACGAACCCTCGACCCGCCGTCTCATCGAAATAGCGAATACTGTATTGGTATATCACCACCGTGGCCAGTAATAGCTTCGTTGAAACACGTGTCCAGTGGTATCGTCTCTATCTGCAACCACTCTTCATGAACATTTTAGACAGCTTAAAAGAAAAAGTTTTAAAAACTAAAATGTTTTCAACAAAAGTGTCGTTAGACCCTTTCGCATTTTTTAAACATAAATACTATATTCGAAAGGGGAGAGGAAAGGGGCGTCACCCCGAGTCCTACGACCCCTCGTATACGTCTCTGGCGTTATTGGTTTGTGAGATATAACAGAAAGTCTAAAATCACGGTTTTACAACAAAAAATTCTGTTTCCCTCATTCTCAAAAACTTTAACCTATTACCAAAATAAAGAGGGTTTCGAGACAAGCCATTTGACACGTCATAGGACCAAATCCGACCATGCATTCGTGAAATATCAGAAAAAGTCTAAAATCATGATTTTACCCCCAAAACGCCTGTTTCCCTCATTCTCAAAACTTTAACCTATTAATAAACTATATATAGGGCTTTGAGACAAGCGATTTGACACGTCACATGTCCATATCCGACCTTGCGTTCGAGAGATATCAGCAAACTTCGTAGGAAAGTAGGCGACTATCTAGTTCTCTCCTCACCACCAAAACCTCTTCTTATCAATCATTTTTTTCACAGAGCTTGCCCTCTTACAAAAATCCCAAGTGCGCATGCGTACAAAACAAAAACAAAAATGTTAATCCATAGCGACATCTGGTAAAACGCATGCGCGATATGAGCAACCACGTTTAAGTTCATTTTAGCAGCGCACATTATACATGTCGCATTTGAAAAGAGACTTTCACTAAAAACATTACAATATCACCCCCTAGTAGGGAAAGGTTTTATTTAGGGGTTGAAATGAATGGTCCATTGGAAAGAGGGCGTCAGCCCGAGTCCAACGACACCTCATTTGTCAACATCGGACCATGCGTTTGAGAGATATTAATTATTTCAACTTCGCGCGGCGGCCATGTTGGTTTGTTGGGCACAGGAGTGTCAAGTGGGGCAGAACCATCATCACTCCACTACTAAGGCGGGAAAGTGAAAGACTCCCTAGGCCTCGGATTCCCTAATACCGTCGGGGTCGGAAGAGAACAAGAGCTGACCAAGAGAGGTCGACATGAAAGAAGACGGAGAGGAGCTCGGTACAATTAAGTGGGAGCAATGCCGGACTCAGCTGGGGCCCCGTGGTCGCCAACCCACACTCCTGACAACCGTGGGGATAGTTCCTAAGTAATGGCCATGGCCATTTCTTTTCCCAATTCTAGCCTCAAATACACACACCATTACTGCCATCACAATAGCATAGGTTACTAGACAAATTCTATACACACGCAAGAAAATGAAGCTAAATGACCGCGATGTATAAGGCCCGCCCTCATATGTAACAACAACGTTGGCATAAGGGGAAACATTAATAAGTGTGCGTGATATGTGTTTATGTTCGACGATTTCGATATTAAAATGTTATATGTCAGAAAACTGCATTATAATGGTGGTCATTAAAGTAACTTACTACTTTTCATTATAACACAGTTTTTCCAACCAATCAGAGCACAATATTTTCATTCATTGACCAATTAACTTAGGAAAGGATAGCTTCTGACATGCACTCAAAATCCAACCTGTCGGACATGAATTACATGATTTGAAAGTTGACAATGTAGCCTATATTGGATCAACCATTGTAGTTACAATGCATTAACAAACTGGGCAACATTGCACTGTACCTTAATATCCGCAACTCCAATTTCTACACATTCGTAAGATTTCACCGACAATTTTAGTGAATGCTGTTGTTGACATAAACACACCAGAACGTCATGGAGGAAGCAGGAAGCAGGCATATCACATTAGTTCCACGGAAATTATAATCCAGCTCTCTGTTCAGTAAATGGAGTTCCTAAACGAAACTTTTCCGCGAGATGTCATAACTTCTATTTGGGACTCAATTGAGTTTCCTTCCGTTGACATTCTATTCGCATCGAATTTGAAGAATAACTAGTTGATAATACGATACATTTTAATTTTAAAGAGATTGTAACAGCCTATTTTGTGTCATTTGACCAAAATAACAAAATGATCATACATAGTACCTGTGCGCTATCTGTTGGTGCTACTTCAGGATAAACAATGTTTCAAAGCTTTGGGATTCGTTATTGGGTAAAGATCAAATGCTGAGCCCACACAGTTCCCAAGAAGAAGAATCAACCGATAGAATCTCGACAGATATTTATGAATATTTATGTTAAAACATATAATAAAGTTATAATTATCGTCGAACATGAACAGTCGTATGGAACTCGCCTATAATGGAAATTAAAACACTCGTATGGAAATTATGTAACTCTCTTCACTAGTTTTATAAACATACCCGTGTCTTAAATATTGCCATTATAGGCTCGTTGCATAATGTACTATATTGTGGTGCCCGTGCTTGTGCAGTAACATAAGGGTCTCCGGAATGCCAAAAACCTTCAATTTCCTTTTAAATTTCATTTTTGCGTCACTTTGAGAGCTACGTACCATTAGGTTTCTTACGATATATTTGATTTCTTCATAACTCGTTCCTAAGAATAGCCTACTTTCCTTATACTATCCCACAACCGTGTGTCTGATTAATAAACCCACTGTTGTAGATTTTTATTTTGCCCCTCAACAAGTAGGTTGTTCGTCATAAATTATGTCCCGATTCTTTGTTGTGCTAGTGTTTCACGTGAACCTCTATTTCCAATATTCATTTTATATCTCCTCTTATTGTACCTGCCTTATCCTATGTAAATATGCATTTACAATTCCCCTAATCTATACTGTAAATAATGTATCATTGCTCGAATCTCACTAATTGCCATCTTGTGTACATATGTAAATATAACCCAGTATATATATTGGGGGCTCCGACGCATCCCGAATGGGAAGTGGGGCTTTCCTCTTTTCAGAGACTCCCTTCAGTGTAGCCTACTGAAAATATAGTGTAAGGCACTGATAAATAAATATGAAATGAAATACAGATATTTAAATAACATTTCTAAGAAAGCAAAACAAGTTGCGGTGTCGAAGCGAACAGCGTCCTAAAACCAAAGCTGTCCATGTTTCCTCAGGTAGTGGAGCATCGATTCCAGTTTCTCGCTCAATTTTAATTTTAAATTAATACAAAAATTAGCTTTTATTCCTTAACTTTTTAACATTTAAATCTACAATTTTCAGAAGTAATTCCTTCTTTTATGTATTGACAGATGGGCAAGTTCATACAATTGCTGTTGAAATTATGCCGTTTAAAAATATATTGGAACATTGCGAAATTAAGCTTCATTTTGAAATTATTTTTTTCTTTTATAAAGTACCCTACGTTTGACTGCAATTAAGTTAGATTAATTGAGTTTATGCGTACCGTTGTAAACATTTTACATACAGTCGCATTGTAAAATACGGTATATCTAATTAGCACGTTGGATTGAAAGAATGAAATATATATTATTCCATCCACTATGGAATAACGAAGAGTCAAACCATTTAATTTTTGTTCACAGTCCTCCTCGACGTGTTGTCATAAATGGTAATGCAGGGAAAGAACTCGCATTACCTGACACTTGTCACTTCCTTAAACGGATCGTGTCAGATGATGCATCTACGCCATGTGTCTCTTTCCTCAAGAAATGACTTGGATTTTCTAGAAGTGACGCCTTTCAACCGTCTTACCACATTTAATGGAACTTTCTGAGCCAATAACAGATTCAAGCCCCGGCCATTCCTTTAGAAATTTTACATGTATCTGTATTCTGAAAGCACTGCAATTTAATCCAGCTGTTCAAAGCATCTTTCCGGAGGCAAAGGTCCGGAGTTCAATTCCCGACAAATTATAGGCTATCTAACATGAGGTCATGGCCTCCTCCTTCTCGATCCTAACCTCAGTTATAAATACAGGCAGCATGTAGGCAATAAAGATGTTGTGCAACTTGACCACAGCAACATCAGTTTCAAGTAGATCATTCTACACAACCACTTGTTACTAACCTGGCTGCTAACCCTTGGACATCTGTTGAGGTTGTACCCAAGTACCGAACTGCTGCTAAACAATCATGAACCAACATGGATGGGAAGTGCACGAAAATGTTCATTGTGTTTCCACCGAGGGCAGACATAGCAGCCATAAATTGGAGCGAAAATAAAGCTATGGATTTAGATCTTACTATTCGTTTCGAAAGGGACTTAAATTACGCAGAGGAGTCTGATCAGGTAAGAAAATCATTTGTGAGCCATGCATACCATTCCTGTTTGAGAAATACCGAAGTTTACGTTATCGATGGGTTGTCAGAATACTCCCAAACCACTGAAAGTCGAATCCTGTGACATCGAAAGACTTAGGCAATGTCTTTCTCACTCACTGCCTGTAATGATGTTGATGATTGCTGTTTTAAGGGGTAGCAGCGAAGGCATCTGCCTTCAGCACTTATTGTAATCGCAAGACATTTATGACACCCGATGCTGACCACGATATTTAAATTTCTAAATGAAACAATTCAGAAATATTTTATTTGTATAACTTAATAATGTAATAGGCACAATTTACTCGCTTTAATAAATAATTTAGTTCTCTTGTTCAATTTTTTAATATCATGATATTAAATTCCTGTCAATTGTGACAGTAGAAATATCATCACCTCCATTGAATTAACTACGGTATTTTGTTACACGTATACAAATACGGTTTCCAATAAACACATCATAAAATTATACTTTATTTGTAGTTTTGCTTTAATATTATGATATGACATATTATGTGTACGAGTGCCACTGATCTTGACGGCGCCAGCGTTAGTTGATGACTTGAGCAGGTTAAGCCTGGAATACAATTCCTAGATTGGCTGCTCCACTATGTTGTAATAAAATATAATTGGTTTAGGCGCCAGTTCATAAGCAGAAATCTTGTGAACGATTAAACAAATAACTTAATATTCGGTAGAGCACAGCAGAACTCTCCCTTCTCGAGTCGTGGTGTGACACAATCACCAACCCGAATACATTATAAGATGGCAAGATCATATATAGGCCTATACTGTAATATAATTTATTTATTAAAAAAAACTCGCACATGTGGTGAATATATAAACGGTATATGAATAATTTCTTGTAACTCAATTCCAATCTCTCCATACACATTAGTTTTCTTTGACTGTCTTTTCTTCGAGGGTTGAGGGCATTTCGTTTCCTCGTGTCCTTTCTTTGCCTTATTCTCCTTTTGTTTTCCATTTCTTCTTCTAGTATATAAGTTAGTAGTTAGTTTTAGTTATAGTTCACATTTCATTATCATCTTCACGATCACCCAAATCATTAGGGGCCGATAACCTAGATGTTAGGCCCCTTAAAACAACAATTATCATCATCATCATCATCATCATCTGTCGCAACAGTCCAAATCTGAATTCCTACATGGATAATCTTCTTCCTGGATGATGTCAATAAGAACAAGATCTAGACACAAATGGTTAATATGCAGTCCTTAGAGGATACATTCAAATGTAAATAATAATAACTTAATACTGATAAAATAATAATTCGCAAGGAGGCTTGTAGTTACCCTTACTCTAGCGATCATAAGCCACGGGACCTCCTCCTTTACGTGGAATTCGAACCATACTGTACGACTTGGCATAAATTCACTTCGAAACTCTAACATGCAATAATCGGGAATCGAACCCGGCAAGCAATTAATCACTGCATCATCACCCCCATAATAATAAAAATAATAATTACAGAATAATAATAACGTATCCTGATCTCTGTCAGACACGTAGGCTACAATAAAATCCCCCAAATGTCAGAACAAAATTACGCCAATGGTTGAGGGACAATTGATACCTGTCTCTACCAAAAAAGAACACATTATTTGAGCAGACAGGTAATTACACAAAACACCTGCATTTGTATCCGAGTATCGCATGGCGTGGCGCTTTGTGGGTCTGGCACGCCACAGGCCTGTAATGAGCGACATCGAGTCACAAATGAGATGAGTTTTCTGTCTCGTTGACTGTACCAAGTGTGAGTGAGTTAGCCATGAGGGGGTTGATTTCGGCATATTTACACGTTTCGTTCTGCAGCTCAAGCTTGTATAATATTATTCAGATGAGCATCAAGTTATTTCCAATGAATAGACGAGATTTATTGAGTAATAATAACAATAATAATATTCAAATACCTGGGTGCATGGATCGAGCCCAACATTCGTGAAAAAGAAGCTTTCGTGTCACGGATTAACAAAATGGAAATGGCTTACCATTTAATAAACGACATTTACAAAAAACGACCAATGTCCTTCAATGCCACCAAACGTAAACAACATGGTTTTCGTGTTGAGAGCGCATCTTTCAAGGAGAGCCAGAAGTTAGCTGCTGATGTGCTGCTATGAGCGCCCTCTATGTATGGACTACTTTTGTAAGCTCCTTGGAGAGCAGCATACAGCGGGCCGTGGTTTTAGAAAGGCCATAGCGCTGCGCTGCCATACCATAGGCATTGATAAGATACAAGGCAATAAACAATAAATAAAGTCATATTCATTAAAGAGGACAGAAATTCATTACTCCACCAAAATCAACCCCAACTCATTAACAAACTGAGGCACTGCGTTACCGTTATATGCATCAGAATGCCTGGCGATGAATAGGATAGGTCTGGCAGAACTACTGGATGCCAAAGAGAGGAAGATTATGAGAAAGATCTTGGGCCCGGTCAAGGAACGAGGAGAGTATAGAAGACGACACAACGATGATCTCTATCTACATGTGGAGAAAATAACGGACACCAAACGCAAAAGAAGACTCGCCTTTTATGGTCATTTAACACGAATGAGCTCCGGAAGATTGTCCAATCGAATCTGTGCCTACTTGGTGGGAAAGAAAACCTAAGGGATATGGTTTACAGAGGTGGAAAAAGACCTACATGAACTGGGGATATCACATTAGGACATCTTGGAACGTGACTCTCTGAAGAAGAAACTTGGGGAGATACAGAGTTTTCAGCCAAAACCCATATTGAACACCGACAAGAAGTGGACCGAAAAACGAAAAGAAGCTCACTGAAGAAGAATGCGCGAACACTGGGCCAATGTGAAAGAACGAGGGAAAAGGCCATTGAAATAACGTGGTCCATAGAAGACCGAAAAGATTATTAAAAAAAACACAAGATGTTCAGT
The DNA here is from genome assembly GCA_946902985.2 of Meconema thalassinum. Classification (NCBI taxonomy): domain Eukaryota; kingdom Metazoa; phylum Arthropoda; class Insecta; order Orthoptera; family Tettigoniidae; genus Meconema; species Meconema thalassinum. Next base: position 515,174,162 of record OX336393.1, on the reverse strand, counting down.
AAAGAACATATAGCCTACTTTCTCCTAAATGCAAGGGTAAAGTTTTAACTCTTTGTCCTTTTCAAGGAGTATAATTGGATATTGGATGTAGTAGCTTGTTGAAATACAACGTGTTATACGGATATTAAACATGAATATTATGTGCCCTTTGCTATGCTACCTCTGTACAAAATTTCATTCAATTCGATTTCACCGTGTTTGAATTGATATGGTGAATCGATTTGCACACATACATGGCCGCTATAAGCAAACTATTGGGCTGATTACCTTGTAGTTTAGTCAAAAGATGCTTCCCACAAAGAGATATGTTGTTGCAAAATTTGGTAGATATCATATGATTAGTTTGGTCGTAATTGGATTTAAGCTTTTAACATTTGGGTGGCCACCATTCCGTTTCCGATATAAAACATGACACTGAGGTGCCCTTTGCTAGTGCTACCTCTGTACCAAATTTCGTTCTATTCGGTTTCAAATTGATAGGGGGGGGGGCAGACATTCAGAGTACACACACTCACACACACACACAATTTTTGGCCCTGTGTTGATCTCATAAGTCTACTTTCATTTTTTTTTTTTTTGCAAAAATCGAAAGTAGGCTAAAAATGACAAGAAGTAGATTTTGACGACCGCAATTATACGAATGCCTTTATTCGTAATAATAATAATGTGAGAGTCCTACCTAAGTTATACTGTAGAAATGAACCACGCAAGCACCGTGTCAGATCCAGGCCACTGTGGCTAGTCGCCTGTCAAGCATGTCACGACACTTGCAGCAGCGTAGCGCCCAACTAGTGCAACACATTTACACTTTTTAACGTATTTAACAATCATCATTACTTACATGTATTTCAGAGTAGTTGCAATCCTTAACTTCCCAAACACACATTGCACCAACATAGGAAGTTTTGCTACACTCGCTGTAATTCATCTTCACTGATATCAGTGCAGTTATTTCGTTCTTGAGAGCCTCCATAGTACGCGGATTGTTTCTGTATACCTTTTGTTTGAGATTCTCCCACAAGTAGAAATCACACACTTACTGGAAGGCTTTTTATTGAGAAGGTAAGTTTTCACTAGGAAAATGTGATGTTTTGTTGAATACCTAACCATAATGACGGGATACGACATGGCCTACAGTACTTCACACAAGTCTGAACTCTATTAACTAAGGTACCTTGCCAGCTGGGAATGTAATCAAGTTATGACCGCATCCGGGGATTCCTGACCCGCTGTTGTGTAATCAGCAAACTGGCGGTGACTAATTGCTCTCTCTATCCGTCACACGGCCACAGAGAGGCTCCGTTCTATAGGGAAGGCTCTCCCTGTAACTGATCACGTTTGATGGCAGCGTGATCCGAATAACGTCAACACGATTAACCAATCGCATTTTCACTTTTCTCCAAGAGAAACAGACAAAGGCTTCGGTGGCGTAGTCGGTAGCATGCTGAGCTTCTATGCCCAAGATAGCGGGTTCAAACCCGGCCGAAGCCGTCGGATTTTTAAGAGCGTTAAAAATCCCTCAGTATGCCTTCCTTCGGAGGGGAAGTAAAGCCAGCGGTCCCATGTCATAGATGTATGGCATGTTAAAGAACCTTCCACTAATTACACCTGTGTGAAGCTAAATTGGATAGGTTAAGAATGTAAACAACACTCTTAGGTCCCCACGTTCGTTGCCAAGAGCCGACTGCAGTGGCGTCTAGTAGCTAAGTTCTGAACTTGGCCTAGTAGTCGTTGACGGTGGCGCTTGGCGGCAGAAGTATGAACTATTTGAAAAACTCTAAGTTGCAGTACTTAAATTAAAAAAACAGATAACACACACTAATACAGTCATCACAATTAACACAGGTTATCAGACAGATTCTACACACACCTAAAGTACACGGGGCTACATGACCGCGTGTCGCAGCCCCTAAACTTAAGATCCAACCAACCAACAAAGGAAGTAAAGACGGCGGTCCCATGTCATAAGCTTTATGTCATGAAAAAGAACCTTCCACTAACTACACTTGTGGAAGCTAAAATTTGTAGGTTTGTTTGATAACGCTATATTAGTGCCAACGTTACTAAATGCCATCGCAGTCAGCACCTGGCGGCGAACGTTGGAACTAGCATAGCGTTATCAAACAAACCTACAAAATTTAGCTTCCACAAGTGTAGATTGTGGAATGTTACTTTTCATTCCATAAATATATGACATGGGACCGCCGGCTCTACTTCCCATCCGAAGGAAGGAATACTGAGGGATTTTTAACGCTCTTAAATAATCCGACGACTTCGGCCGGTACGTGTTACTCAGGAGGATATGACGAGGTGAATCACGCTGGAGGAGCCGGTAAGTCCCTGTCCTAAGGTTTACTCTGTACGGTTCTGTGGCCTTGCACCTTAAAGCCAGTAGCTAAACGCTGCGGGAACTATAATTACTCTGTTTCTCAGACAACAATTATCTTCCGGTGTTACACGTTACCTTTCAGCGTCCAATACGCAGAATGTATGCACAGCACTTGACATTTCCTCGTCTAATTAAGTTTCAAACGGACAGCTGACACACGAAGGCTAAACACATTACCGAGGAACATAATACGAAAGATGAAGAACAGTGCCTACACGTAGGCTATCTATAAAAAATCTCGATAACGATTTTCTCCGATTTAATTACCCACAACTGCCTTATGTCGACGATTAGCGTCAGCGTGACCTAAATTTACGACTCCCAATAACATTTACGAGTGAAGCGAACACTCTTCATGGTTTTGTAACAGGCTGTCAACCTTAATAAGAGAAAGCCAGGATACAGTAATCACATTCAAGACGGGAGATTCCAAAGATACCAGCACCGTTGAAGATTCCACCTTACCTACTTGAGTAGATTGTTTTTGTACCTTCTTCCCATGGACAGTCCCAGGGAAAAAGCGAGTAAGTAAAACATGTTGTTGTTTGAGTCTTCAGTCTTTTGACTGGTTTGATACAGCGCTCCAGGCTTCCCTGTCCTGAGCTAATCGTTTCATCCCTAACAGCTACCACACCCTACATCCGAGGCAATCTGTTTAACATATTCTAACCTTGGTCTACCCTTACAGTTCTTGTTGGCAACTCTGGCACTGTACATACTCTAATGACAGTTGGTCCCCCTGCTGGAGGGTTGTTGACCCAAGGGTCGTGTTCTTACCTGCGTTCCACAGCACCCTCACTTTCAAGAAGGTAGCAGTGGCTACCGGACATGGTGTCATAGCACGCATGTAATATCTACTGTACTTGTTCAGTGTTTAATCATGTACATACAGTGTAAAATATATTTCTTTATACAGTCCACCACATCGTATTCTATGTATTCGACATAAGTTTTGGTCCTCCGGGCACGATTAGATGGCAAGAAAAACAGTGAAAATTGAACTCGTGTGATCCAAAGACAGCATGGTTTCTCACAAATGGCGTGGGTGGTTACCAGCATGGCGACTACTGGACAACAGAATTCATCATCCTGGTAAGTCACCGATCATCCTTAATTATTCCTTGTGACTCATATGCATTCCTTTGTTTCTCCATTCAAAACTGTTCGTTTGTACTTGCAATGTATTGGTATTGCTAGTGATCACACATGATTTCGCCCGTAAAACTGTATGTTATTTGTACGCAGTTTTCCCGCAACTCTTTGAAACAAAACCAGGAGTTCATCTTTGTATTATGTAAATATGTTAGGTATTTGTCTTTTCGTTTTGTCATTCTTTTACGTATATGCATTTGGTCTATTGTGATTTTATATCATTCAGCAGTTTATTGGGAATTGCTAGTGAAAAATGGAACAAAAGATAAAATCACTGTGTAGCAAAAGGGGTAGGTTAAAGGCTAGCTTATCTCGCATACAAGGCTTCGTAGAGAAATTAGATTCTCAATCTAAGGACGTAGATCAGTTGGAAGATCGACGGGCTCACTTATCAAAAATCTGGGAAGAATATGAAACAGTTCAATCACAAATAGAGGATTTGAAAGAGGATGAATCATTTCAAGCAGAACAAGAATCTTATCGCTCCGACTTTGAGGAGCAATACTTCAAAACATCTGGTCTTATAAGATCCATAAACAGTGCAATTTCCAAGTCAGCAACTTCGCTAAGTGATTCTATTGGTGAATCAACTTCCAGTTCGCAAACACGTTCAGTTAAACTGCCTCAAATAAGTTTACCTACATTCGCAGGTGATTATTTAGAATGGCCCAATTTTGCCGATACTTTTAAGAATCTCATTCATGAAGATGCAAATTTGTCAAAAATACAGAAATTTCATTACCTAAAATCAGTGGTATCAGGCAGGGCGGCAGACGTGTTACAGTCTCTAGAAATATCTGCAGCGAATTACGACATAGCGTGGAACCTGTTAAATGAAAGGTTCAATAACCGGCGAGCAATTGTTTCCTCCCACATTAATTCGGTCCTTCAGATTAACAAAATAGAAGTAGAATCTTCCAAGGCATTAAGAGACTTGTATGACGGCTTCAGAAGGCACATACAGTCGCTATCAGCGCTTGGTCTGTCTTGTGAAGAACAATTAGATGCCATTTTGATACATTTAATAACAAACAGATTTGACGCTGAAACATTAAAAAAATGGGAGACCTCGTTACCAACCTTTGATCTTCCATCGTATCAGACACTGGACAAATTTCTACTCGAAACTGAACCGTTTTTATCAGGTTCATTATTTTTTGTCATATTATTATTATCATCATTTCCTTCATGTCGCATTATTGTGACATACGTTTCTCTGTCTCACCTACTGCGTTCAAACTTTGTAATTCTGCGTAAATGTTTCGTCAGATGGTGAAACTTTTCACCCCTACTGACACTGTGTTACCATTGGTTGAAGCATAACTTGTTACTAAGCTTTGCTTCTCCCATTGGCCCCCTTTATGTTCTGGAGAGGGGGAGTTCTACGACTTATTTTTCCCGAGCGGCGTTACTGCGTTCCTTTTAGAGAAGGTGGCTTCCTTCCATTTCTGACCATCATGTGAAACGGTCACAGCCTAGGTGTGTCGGGCTTTTCGCCCGTGCCCAACGCAACTAAACGTAAGTACGATTCGATCACTTGGTTTTATCTGGCATGCTATCATTTTTGAATTTCAGTTTATCAATTTCCCTTTCTTATGATGATGTGAATTCGATCCATGAACCCAAGTCCCTTCGCCTTTGTTTACGTTAGTTTAGCGAAGCCTCTGTGTTTATTTGTCATCCCTACCTTTCATGTAATCGGTTTTATTTTTTACTCAAATCTCTCAGGTCTGAAATATATGCTACTTTTCTGCGAGGCTTACCAACGCTCTGTATTACGTCACAAATTGATGTGCACTCTTTCGAGGTATCTTTCATTTGATTGTCGTATCAGAGTTTGTTTTTTTGGGTCAAGGTATCATTGGAGTAACGGAGCCATGTCTCATTTCGCCTCCTATTTGATCCTTCCCTCTGTTTTAGGAAAAGTGTGTGAGCGATGGTCTTTGTGTTAGTCACTGTCCATTCGTCATGCCTTAATTCCTTTGTTTCTTCGTATGTCGTTATATTTAGACATAACTACCTCTACGTAAGCCTATATTTTCCTACAAAGCATATTTCTTAGCTGATCGATTTTTCCTTTCATTTCCTGTCCCGGTAATGTCAATTAATTTAATGTAATACTCATTTTCCTTTATTTTTATGTGTTAATTTTGTGTTGTTTCCTCTGGCTTCGTTATATTACGTAACTCCGTGTCATCTCCCCTCTCCCACCCCCCACCCCCGTTTCCTACATACGCACCCTTCTCATCCCCACCACTCCCCCCCCCCTTACCCCATGATTTCACAACATCATGAGCTTTTTGGAAGTATGTTCTTGGCAAGGGCATTCTAGTCCAGGTCATCCTCGTAAGTAGAGGTGTTCTCTTATTCGACTCATCCATACTCTCTATCTTTGACATTTTTTTTTCCTCTCTTTTTGTACGAAAAAAGAAATTTCCATGGCCAGGAAAATTCCTTTTTTTTGTGAGAGCAGGGGAATTTTGAACCGTTTTTATCAGGTTCATTATTTTTTGTCATATTATTATTATCATCATTTCCTTCATGTCGCATTATTGTGACATACGTTTCTCTGTCTCACCTACTGCGTTCAAACTTTGTAATTCTGCGTAAATGTTTCGTCAGATGGTGAAACTTTTCACCCCTACTGACACTGTGTTACCATTGGTTGAAGCATAACTTGTTACTAAGCTTTGCTTCTCCCATTGGCCCCCTTTATGTTCTGGAGAGGGGGAGTTCTACGACTTATTTTTCCCGAGCGGCGTTACTGCGTTCCTTTTAGAGAAGGTGGCTTCCTTCCATTTCTGACCATCATGTGAAACGGTCACAGCCTAGGTGTGTCGGGCTTTTCGCCCGTGCCCAACGCAACTAAACGTAAGTACGATTCGATCACTTGGTTTTATCTGGCATGCTATCATTTTTGAATTTCAGTTTATCAATTTCCCTTTCTTATGATGATGTGAATTCGATCCATGAACCCAAGTCCCTTCGCCTTTGTTTACGTTAGTTTAGCGAAGCCTCTGTGTTTATTTGTCATCCCTACCTTTCATGTAATCGGTTTTATTTTTTACTCAAATCTCTCAGGTCTGAAATATATGCTACTTTTCTGCGAGGCTTACCAACGCTCTGTATTACGTCACAAATTGATGTGCACTCTTTCGAGGTATCTTTCATTTGATTGTCGTATCAGAGTTTGTTTTTTTGGGTCAAGGTATCATTGGAGTAACGGAGCCATGTCTCATTTCGCCTCCTATTTGATCCTTCCCTCTGTTTTAGGAAAAGTGTGTGAGCGATGGTCTTTGTGTTAGTCACTGTCCATTCGTCATGCCTTAATTCCTTTGTTTCTTCGTATGTCGTTATATTTAGACATAACTACCTCTACGTAAGCCTATATTTTCCTACAAAGCATATTTCTTAGCTGATCGATTTTTCCTTTCATTTCCTGTCCCGGTAATGTCAATTAATTTAATGTAATACTCATTTTCCTTTATTTTTATGTGTTAATTTTGTGTTGTTTCCTCTGGCTTCGTTATATTACGTAACTCCGTGTCATCTCCCCTCTCCCACCCCCCACCCCCGTTTCCTACATACGCACCCTTCTCATCCCCACCACTCCCCCCCCCCCTTACCCCATGATTTCACAACATCATGAGCTTTTTGGAAGTCTGTTCTTGGCAAGGGCATTCTAGTCCAGGTCATCCTCGTAAGTAGAGGTGTTCTCTTATTCGACTCATCCATACTCTCTATCTTTTTCGTTTTTTTTTGTTTATTTTTGTATTTTAAATTTTGGTTATCGAGTCGCGCTTACGGTTTAGTTGCACATTGATTGTAAGTACATTTTAATTAATCTTGTTTCATCTTTGTTAGTGCTTAAGTTCATTTATACACTTTTCTCTTGAGATTGTTTTTGTGTACCGGTACCCCTTTCTTAGGTACCATCTTTAGTCATTAATTTTATTTTATTTGCTATTAAGCGATTTTATACCTCTTCACGTTTACCTTTCATTTTGTGTTTAGATATATCCTTACTCTTATGCGCACCTGTTTTAGTTTACTTTAAATACAATAGTAAATAGTTCACTTGGTTTCGTCCTCTTTCATTTGTAATTTTAAGTTCCCTCATCTCTCGTTCGATTTCGTCGGTCTTGGCTTCGTACTGTAACGCAGTCACGACCTTCACGCTTCTGGGTTCCTCGATCAATTAGATAATTTAAATTCCGCTTTTGATTTGTTTTAAACAATTCATTCGATTCCTTTTTTGGAAAGTATCTTTCTTTCGATCCGGAATCTTGGGCCCAGCACGCATCGAAAGAGACATCCTTTCCCCGCTCCTTAGCGATCCTGTTTAAGGTGTTGTTTTCACTTCTACTGTATTTCCTCACGCCTCTGCTATTTTGTTTAACGTAAGAGCACAACGCGGTGCAAAACATGTAATGCATTGGAATCGATCGAAACTAAGAATTGTGATCGCTCAAAACAGCTGAAGCAGGTAGGCGTTTCATCTAAAACGAATGCATCTGGTTTCAAACCGAGGCCATTCACGAACCCAGGAAAAAATTGTTTCCTTTCACAGAAAAATCAGAAATGCCCGCTTTGCACGGAGGAACATCCCATATTTAGATGCAGAATCTTCACTTCTATGGGTGTTTATGACAGATGGCGGGAGATCAAGAAGCATAAGCTCTGTGTTAATTGCCTGTCTGGAAATCACTTCGCTAACGAGTGCACTCGTTCATGTTGTAAGCTGTGCAAGGATAAACACAACACCTTGCTTCACAGGGACCAAGGGTCACTGAACCACAATAATAGTCAAACTTCAAACAAGAGTATTGTGTCCAATAATACTTCATTGTCTCCCCTTAATGAGCAACATAGTAGTAATGCTGTTTCATTGCACAATCACAACAATGATGTTTCCTCTCATGTATTGTTGTCGACAGCAGTAGTGAATGTCAACAATTCAGAGGGAAAAACCCGTCATGCTCGGGTTGTGTTAGACAGCGGCTCGCAACTCAACTTCATAACCAGGGAATTAGCTCATCAATTACGATTGTTAAAGACAATGACTAATATTCCGATACATGGGTTGCATAACACTACCATCAAGGTGGGGTCGGTGGTAAGAACAAAGATTTCTTCGCGGTTCGGTTCCTTTGAACGAATCATGACATTTCACGTAATACCTTCAATTACTGGTCAGTGCTTACCCACTAAAAATATCAACATCACAGATTGGAGTATTCCAGAGTTTATATTAGAAAACCTTGCGGATCCTCAATTTAATGTGTCATCATCCATAGACATTCTCATTGGAGCAGAATTCTTTTACGATCTTATCGGCGCAGAACAATTTCAGCTCGACAGTTTCTCAAACAAACTACCGTTGTTTCGCAACACGGCTCTTGGCTGGGTAGCAGCAGGTAGTGTTGGTTTGTCTGAAAAGCACGCAGATAACAGTTCTTCCTGCCTCTTTGTGTCAGGTAAGATATTCAATGAGCCGGGGAAAGCACTGCTTGGCCAAGGACATTCTGAGCAAGAGATTAGTGAGAGGCTATTTACTGACGGTCACAGAAGGAATCCACAGGGTAGGTTCATAGTCCCACTACTCCTTAAAGAGGACCCGAGTCAGCTAGGTAGCAATGTTAATGAGGCAATTAGACGGTTTCACAGCCTAGAGAAGCGTTTTGAAAGGCAGCCCCAAGTCAAGTCGGAGTACGTACAGTTTATGAGAGAGTACACTGACCTGGATCATATGGAGGAAATTCCCAGTAATGAGATAAACAAACCATTACAGTACTACCTTCCGCATCATTGTGTATTTAAGGGTAATTCATTGACAACGCGCACTCGCGTGGTATTTGATGGCAGCTCGAAGGGCGATTCTGTATTATCCCTCAATGATTTGTTATTAGTAGGACCGATCGTTCAAGATGATTTATTTTCAATATTGGCTAGATTTCGCATGCATCGCTATGTATTGACCGCTGACATAGAAAAAATGTATCGGCAGGTCCTCATAGAACCTGCACATACTGACTTTCAGCGTATCGTGTGGAGGGAGTCCCCTAAGGACGAGCTTAAACATTATCGTCTCAAAACAGTCACATATGGCACGTCATGTGCACCCTTCCTGGCCACAAGATGCCTCTCTCAATTGGCGAATGACACTAAGGAGGAATTTCCTGAAGCTTCGAATGTAATACGGCGGGTTTTTATGTTGACGATTTAATGACAGGTTGTGAATCAACTGACGGCTTAAGAACCACTCACAAGTGTGTTTCAGATATTTTATCCAGTGCGGGTTTTACCTTAAGAAAATGGTGTTCGAATGAGCCCAATGTACTATCGAGCATTTCTAACCACGAAACAGATCCCAAGTACATTATTAAGGTAGATGAAGCTGAAGACTTGAAGTTGTTGGGGCTATCTTGGAAACCCATCACAGACACTTTTCAGTTTGAGTTGAGAAGTGATTTCAGTTCGACACAGATAAACAAAAGAATAATTCTATCAGACCTGGCTAAAATATTTGACCCCTTAGGGCTTTTGGCCCCAGTATTGATTAAGGGTAAGATTTTCGTCCAGCAACTGTGGCAAATGAACTTAAATTGGGACGACGTTCTCACAATAGAACTTCAAATTAAATGGATTCGTTATATGCAGGATATTGCTAAAGTGAAGGAGTTCAAAGTGCCTCGTCATGTTAGGGCAGTAGAATTTGTGGAGTATGAAATTCATGGATTTTGTGACGCGTCTCAGATTGCTTACGGCGCTTGTGTTTATGTAAGATCTCAGACAGGAGATGGTAAAATAACAGTTCACTTATTGTGTTCCAAGTCTCGCGTTGCGTCATTAGGCTCAGTAACTTTACCAAGATTAGAACTATGCAGTGCTGTATTACTTGCTCAGTTGGTCGAAAGAGACATGAGATCCATAAACGTAACTAAAGACAAGTGTTTTTGTTGGACTGACTCCACAATAGCATTAGCATGGATTTCGGGCCATCCACACCAGTGGAAAACATACGTCGCTAATCGAGTGTCGCAGATTCAACAGTTGACAAATATTGATTGTTGGCAGCACGTCTCTACTCATCATAACCCAGCAGATATGATCTCGAGAGGAGTTACCGCGGAGAAGCTGTTAAATTCATCATTTTGGTTATCGGGACCATCTTGGCTTTCAGATAATAAAGACGAATGGCCTTCACAGCAGAGGCATAGCTCTCAAGAATTACCTGAAGTTAGGAAAACTAAAATCGTTCTAGTGTCATCTACAGAATCCCTTGGATCGAATCTGATTAACAGATACTCTTCATGGAGCAAGCTGATTAGAATAACAGCTCTCATGCTCAGATTTATCAAAAATCTTAAAACTAAAACAGACAGACAAACAGGTGCTCTTAATCCGGTAGAACTAGAGCAGGCTAAGTATTTATGGTGTAAAATTGCGCAAGGTTCTGAATTTTCACAAGACATAAAGGCTCTCAAAAAAAATTTTGCCACTACCCAAGGGAAGCAAATTACATGGATTAGCACCGTATTTGGATGAGCAGGGTCTGTTACGGGTAGGAGGCCGTCTGCAAAATACTAAACTATCGGTCAACAGAAGACATCCTATTTTATTACCTGGCAATCATCGCATTACAATAATGTTATTTGATCATTTTCATTTTGTTTTTCTTCATGCTGGAGCTCAGACTTGATTGACAATGATGCGACAGCAATACTGGCCTCTATGTGGGAGGAACGGTGCTCGAAAGGCAGTGTATCGATGTAAGACGTGCTTTCAATTCTCGTCTCGGCCGTATCAACCGTTGATGGGATCGCTACCTGAAAGGAGAGTAGTTCCCAGTCGACCATTTGCATCTTTAGGAATAGATTTCTGTGGCCCAGTATATTTACGGCCTTCGTCCAGGAAGGGCGCTCGGATTAAGGCATATGTAGCTATGTTTGTTTGTTTTTCCACAAAGGCTGTACATATTGAACTTGTAAGCGATCTGTCTACAGCTGCTTTTTTAGCATCACTGAAAAGATTCATGGCTAGACGAGGAACTTGCACCCACATATTCACTGACAACGCAACTAATTTCGTAGGTGCATCACGTGAGCTAAAGAAATTCTTTAATGATATGAATACCAAGCAGTCACTCATAAGCTTTGCTACTGAGAAGGGGATTCAGTGGCATTTTAGTCCTCCTGGTTCACCTCACTTCGGAGGGTTGTGGGAGGCTGCAGTTAAATCAGCTAAGTATCACCTTAAGAGAATAGTAGGAAATGCTGCATTGTCGTTTGAAGAAATGACTACAGTGCTTGTACAGATAGAGGCAGTTTTGAATTCGCGCCCCCTCTGCCCACTATCCTCTGATCCCAATGATCCGGAAGTATTAACCCCATCCCACTTCCTGATCGGTGGCTCATTTCATCTTCCTGTGGAAGAAGATGTGTCTCAGACTCCCTTGAATAGACTGAAGCGCTGGCAACTGCTTCAGGCTATGTTCCAGCAATTTTGGCGTCGATGGTCCAAGGAATATCTCGGACAACTCCAACAGCGTTCTAAATGGCGGTCGCCCGGACAATCCCCACAAATCGACACTCTGGTTGTTCTGAAGGAAGAGGGCGTGCCTCCACTTCATTGGAAACTGGGCCGTGTCGCAGCAGTGCATCCAGGAACCGACGGAGTTACGAGGGTTGTTACCATCAAAACACCCAGCGGAGCTCTTTTGAAAAGAGCAGTGTCAAGACTTTGCCCATTGTTGAGTGAAGAGAAGTGAATTGTTTAAATGTTTGTGTACATAGTGTTTATTTGAACTCTTATTCCAGTTAATAGAACAAAGTGACAATATTTAGTTGTTTGAAATATTTGCTATTTCAAGGGGGGGAGTATGTTGGCAACTCTGGCACTGTACATACTCTAATGACAGTTGGTCCCCCTGCTGGAGGGTTGTTGACCCAAGGGTCGTGTTCTTACCTGCGTTCCACAGCACCCTCACTTTCAAGAAGGTAGCAGTGGCTACCGGACATGGTGTCATAGCACGCATGTAATATCTACTGTACTTGTTCAGTGTTTAATCATGTACATACAGTGTAAAATATATTTCTTTATACAGTCCACCACATCGTATTCTATGTATTCGACAGTTCTTATCCTCGACCCTTCCTTCTATAACTAAGTTTGCTATTCCTGGGTGTCTTAGTAAGTGTCCTACTAACCTATCTCTTCTCTTCATTAGCAGTCGCCAGAAACATCTCTCCTCTCTCGCTCGTCTTAATACGTCTTCATTCGTAACCCTATCTACCCATCGGATCTTCATCATTCTCCTGTAACACCACATTTCAAACGCTTCAATTCTCCTCTTTTCCGCTGCATGAACAGTCCAAGTTTCACTTCCATAAAGTGCAACGCTCCAGACAAAGGCCTTCAAAAATGACTTCCTAATAATTAAATCTATATTCGATAACATAACATTTCAGTAACTCAACTGCTTGTTTCCTTAAAAATGCTACCAAATTGCCGGCTTTGGATTGCTGATTTTTCTTAATACTATTCTGTATGTACAGTATAATGTACACATATTGTACTATTATTATGTTTTAAAGAACGTATCATTAACTTATATCATCATCATATATATTATTTCAGTACAGATAGATCCCTCCTGCGGCGCTCACAAGCGACCGATGGAGACAAATAAGCAATCAAATGAAAGAGAATACATTAGAAGTGACGAATTACACTCTAATTTCATAAATATCTATAATTTCTTTAAAGAATGCCTTAAAAAATGCACGAAGAGTGCGATTCGCAGATACTGTTGCTGTAGGAATATACGCTCCATAATTGCTGCCACTTCACATTTTGGCCGCTGTGACGCCTGTTTCATGTCATTTTAATATTCTGAGGTCCTTTATCACTATGCATGGATTTAAGAAACAGAAAATCAAAGGAATGAGTACTCAAATCGAATAACCGGTGTGTGTTACAGCTAAGCTGTCAATCAATGGACGTGGTTTACGCGAGATTTCTCACACGGGTCCGCTACTTCACTACCGGCATTTCGAGTTTATTATCATTTAGAAATAAAAAACAAAACATTACAACCTACGAACAATAACTTTAAAATTAGGGTATAAAATCAATTTGAAACTCTTTAATTATGTATGTTGGCACTCGTCTTTGACCTGATTCTATGTAGGCCAATGCAACGTTTTGAAACCAAGGAATGCAAGATTAAACAGGTTTTAAGATTTACTAGTTTTTAGATTAAACTACAGTATAAGTTAATATCTTCTAAACTAAAAGCTTTTCTTCAACTACTCAACTTATTAAGTTAATGATAAGTCTAAGCATTTTTTAATTATTATTATACATAAATTTTCATTTGAGACTGATTTGCCTTTCAGCGTCCAGTATAGTCTGCAAGCCTTTGTTTGCGAACAAGTCACCTCCATGGAAACATTGCTGATCTACGATTACGCTCAAGACATCCACCTATCTGTACAGCGGAGAATCTTGCAACCAACAAACTGAGCGATGGTCTTCTGATTGGAATTTGTTTGCCCCTCCAGAGAGTTCAGTAATGCCATGTATAACTGAGAAAGTGCCAGGGTTCACTCAGCCTAGAACGACCTGCTCAAAATTAAATAGAATCCGGACCAATCACGGTGTATGCGGGGATCTCCTGTACAAGTGGAGGAAAAGATCATCATGTTGCGAGTGTGGTGCTGAAAGACAGATTGTTCGGCACCTAGTTCAGGAATGCCCACAAACATCTTACAGTGGTGAATTTAGCGACATCTTCCTAGGGACACCATAGGCCCTTGATTATGTTTCTAACCTTGATATCAAATTATATCTAATTTTCATAAATAAATAAGCAGTTAGCACTGCGACCTCCTATGCTTCTACACCTCTCACTTTGAAATCGTTCAACACTGGCTACAGACGAACTCATTCACCTCTTAGGTAATCTCTCCTCTCCCATTCTGTTCACATGACCCTACCATCTGAGTCAGCTCACAGGAACAGCTTCGTCTAGCGTGTTCATTTCTATCTTAGCATTTATCTCTTCATTACGAGTACCTTCCTGCCATTGCTCCCATCTATTTGTCCCAGCAATCATTCATGCTACCCTCATATGAGTTACCTCTAGCTTAAAATGTATCAGCTCTCCATACTGCAAGGTCGGTCTAAATACTGTGCGATATGGGGAGAGTGTCGCAACTTTTCATTTTTTCAGAACAAGATCAACAATAACATTCAAAAATGATATAACAAATTAGTTACAACTTCACCTGCATGGAGGCTTTGCAGTATTTACAACGATACAGTTCGTGTAAATTGGATACCAGATTTTTGCATCTCCATTAGACCGTTCTTGGAAATTATAATCCAGTCACTGAATTCATACTTGAAATAAAATTATCGATCACACAAAACAGAATCAACAATGTTAATATGTGGATAGGCCTGTTCCCTAGTTATTTAAGTTATCTTTTAGTTTTCTATTTTATTTGACATTGGATAAAATTTAGATTTAGTGTTGATACCATATTTAGACTAGCGGGCCCGTGCGAGAAATGTCGCATGTTCACAAACCACACTTTCCCCAATAGGTTTTACAAACATTGATGTGTAAGAAATTAGAATGCAAATTGACACTCATAATGTCATTTGTGTGCTGTAACACTCACCGGTTATTCGATATTGATGAAATTATACGATTTAAGTACTCATTCCTTTGATTTACTGTTTCTGAAATCCATGCAAAATGATAAAGGAAAAAACCTCATAAAGTTAAAATGACATGAAACGGGCGTCACAGCGGCCAAAATGTGAAATGGACAGCAATTATGGAGCGTATTTTCATATATCAACAGTATCTGCAAATCGCACACTTCGTTAATTTTTTTAAAAGTCATATTACAAAGAAATTATTGATATTTTACTGTGTAGTTTCACTGTTATTAGCCCTGTTGTGTACCGTTAACAAATAAATACTGTAGATCGTAACTGAGAACTTACTGCAATGGCTTGTCCACACCTCGACTCAATTTCATTCATCAAACTACCATCCTGTACTGAGATAATTCATAGCCCAACTACTTAAAATGTCCCACCAGCTCCAATTTAGTTCCTCCATTGCTTCCGAACCAATTCTCCAAGCTTAACATATTTTGTGATCTTTTCAACGTATTTTGTTTGCATCATTTGCATGTTACAATTGTTTTGAATCGCCATATCCATGAAGGTGTGTCTTGGATGTTTGTTAGCAAGAACCAGATCAGCATAACTGTCAGCACAATGCGAGTACAATGTATAACGAACTTAGTTATAATTTTCAAGTCACTCCTGGCCGTGGTAAGTGAGTTTTGAAAGGCGGCAAAA
Source organism: Meconema thalassinum (assembly GCA_946902985.2). Taxonomy (NCBI): domain Eukaryota; kingdom Metazoa; phylum Arthropoda; class Insecta; order Orthoptera; family Tettigoniidae; genus Meconema; species Meconema thalassinum. The sequence continues at coordinate 515,158,237 of OX336393.1, read as the reverse complement.
ATCACGATACGCATGTCATAAGTTGTTGCCATGTCAAAGAACCCATTTGAATTCAGTAGACAAGTGTTCATAATGGCAAAATTAATCTCGGGATTTTCCGCCAACACAAAGTTCCTCCATTCTCTACTAGAAAGCGCTCTAGTCTCAAGGAGCTTAGATATCTCAGCTCCTTGACTTTCATAGTGCTTCAAGGAACAACAAAATTCGACATGTAGGCTGCCCTCTGGGTGTCAATAACAAAGCTTGCACCCGGCATCCGAGGTCATACGATATTAATATTATTATTATTTTCAAGTACATTATTATTATTATCATCATCATTATTATTTGTACCTCTTATTGCAATTCCCGTTTCTCATTAACTCCTGTGAAAGTGGTTGGGGCCAGGAAACAAGACTTAAAGAAATCACTGGCAAAGTCAGAGATAGGCCTACTCCTCGCCATCTCCTCGACTCCATAGAAACGGGAATAAAATGAACTAAGCCAGAAGCTGGAAATAGAGCCCTGCCGTAGAGTATTTGATAGGCTGGCAGAGTGACGTAGCGGGAACGTTCTCGTCTGCAGCAGGATCGATTTCCGACGCAGTCAGTTGGTACTTGAGGATGTTAAAATCCGAGAGAGCTGTCTATAGCTTTAATTAATTTAATAATGCATCCAAATGGCCAGTTATATACATCATAAACAATAAAGGAACTGCGTACATTTTGGAGTAATCCAATAAGGAAAGTATTCTCTTAGAACATTCACTAAAATGGTATCGACCACACCGTTTAGCACTTATTACTCACACACGCTGTACAGAGGGTTCATGAAAGCCACTTTGCACGCACGGCTTATGATGGAAGCCGCGTACAGCAAGTCTATTCAACTCAGTCCTCATTTCATTGTTAGGGCCGGTCAAATTTCTATTAAACATAGAATTCCAGGTCGATTTCCGCTCTTTTTCTTCGTCTCAGCCTTAGGAACTCCTGTTCTTGACTTGTAGAAGGCAATTGTAGTCTAATTCTCAAATCCTCAATAAGAAAAATTTCACCAGCTAACTTAGTTCATATGTTAGCCTGGAGGGTGACTTTATTAAGATTCCCAAACAGTGGCGGTTCTAGAAGCTTCAATCTGGGGGGCGCAGACATTTTCCCGGATCGATCTCATTAGTCTGCTTTTTCCTCATTTTTGCAAAATGAGAAAAGTAGGCTAAAAACTATCATTGGTAAAAAAATAGCATATTTCACTGTCACATAAATTTATTCTTCTGTTTCTATTCTGGGCAAACTGGCTCACTATATCAGAAGGGTCGTGAAGTAATTTTCCACTTAATTCTCTTTCAATTGAAAGAATTGCGAGATTGGTAAGCCTCTTTGCTGCCATTCTTGCTCTTAAATCGGATTTTATTCGTTTCACGACAGAGAAACTGCGCTCAGCAGAAGCAGATGACACAGGAAGAGTCAGCATCAACTTGAAAAATAATAGTAGCTATGGAAAAGCAACTTCCATTTTCAGAAGTTCAGAAAAAAGATTGAGGAAGTGTTTGGATATTTGCCTCTAAATACATTCTTAGCTGAACTGAGTTCAGTCTGTAGCACCTTACGGTCTGTGAAGATTAGATTATACTTTTCACAGAACGTGAGAATATATATATTCAAAATTTAAAAAGTTTTCACTTCTTGGGTTACAGGCATCCATTGCATTGCACACAAAATCATTTTTAGTAAATCTACGCAGTAACTTTTCTACCATGTTGTCTAATATTTCAAAAAGATTTCTTTTACATGTCTCTGATAATGTGACATTTTCCTCTTCTTTCTCCGCAGAGACTGGCATTACTAAAACGTAGTCTGAAAAGTTCTTTGGAATACTTGAGACTCTAGATTGCTTATAAACTTTCACGCCTAGCGACTGAACAGAGTCACATGTAACCGCCCATAGTTCCTTAAAATAATAATCATTTCGTTTTTCTTGCAACGATTTTACAAGACCATAGATCAATCTATGTGCCCCTCCGAAGTCCACATGCTTTTGTTGTAAGAACATAGAGGCTCCATTGGCAAGCTCGAGAATATCAGAAAAGATTTGTAACACAAACATCACCTTCACTTTACAAAGCTGTTTCAACAAACCTTTTGCTTCTGCTGCCTCTTTCTTGTTAACTAACTTTGAAAAATACTCCAGAGCTGCTTTAACTGAAGCAAAACGTTTCTGAAAATGCATTACTCCTCTATATTTACATACCCATAACGTGTCACTTTGAAGAGGTATATCTAAAACACGTTCTCCTAGATGAAGATCACTCTGTATCTCAACAAACTTATGGTGTCTTACAGTAGATACAGACTGAAAAGCATAAATTGCTTCCAGTAAACCAAAAGTTTCCCCTACCACGTCTACAAACTGGCTTTGAAACGTCCACCAAAACTAAATTTAAGCGATGTGCATAACAATGCACGTAAACACACGGGTTATTGACCTTCTGTCGCAATAAACGCTGCACACCGTTTATCTTCCCTGACAGAACCGCGGCTCCATCATATGCTTGTCCAATGCACTTACATGGATCGAAATCCACTGAAACAAGGTACTCTAAAGCTGAATTAGCTATACTTTCAGCATTCAGTTGAGACAAATGTATAAAACCAATGAAACGCTCCTCTATAGAATTTTGTCCTACATATCTGATACATACGGACATCTGTTCCACTTTAACAACTCTAACTTCATCCAGGATTAAGGAAACATAACCACTGTTATATTTTTTCGTCTGTCCTCCAATATGTTCACCTATTATATTAGCTGAGATATCAAGAAATTCAGTTTGAGAATCTTTAGATGAGTAAGTAGCATTCTTTGATAGACTGTTTACTTGTGCATTCACTTTCTAGTTTAATTACATTTAAAATTTCATCAAAATTCCCTTTATTATTAACACTGTCATCATCCGAAACTGTTTGGCGATGACCTCTAAGCCCAATGTCATGCCGAGCACAAAGTAATGCGACTCGGGCCATTGTTGCCACAGCTGAGCGGTTACGCAATATAACCAGAGGTTTCTCGCTTAGCTTCGAAATCACTGTGCTGCTATGTTCACTTACCAGAAAACTGTTTTACTTTACTATTGAAGATTTATAACATTCACTATCAGCATGCTTTGCACGATTTTCTCATATTTTTTTCCAATTGCAAAATCCAGTTTTACTGAAAACATGTTCAGCATTGCTTGAATCAGATTGAACGAAATGACGACACAGAAAACAGCATCTTTGTTCTCAGAGTATTCAATAAATGTATACCTATCAAACCATTTACTGTTAAAACTTCTGTTTTTATTGTATAGTAACGTTTGTTTATAAACTGATTTATGTGGTTGGCATGGACCATCATATATCGATGCACTGATATAAAATGGTACTGGTTCGTCTATATTAGAAACAGTTGCACTCACATTTTTGTCACAGAGTTGAGGAGATATCGATGCACTTGTATTGCATGGAGGTTTCTCTACATTGGAAACTTCTGAACTTGCATGTCATAAAGTTGGGAAAAGAGTTTAATACTCTTGGTGTATGCACTATGCATTTTACAAATATTATATTTATACACGATTTCAATTGTGTGTTTAAATTACATATAATAAAATAAATAAATTTTGAAATTGAAAGAAAAATTAACTTAATTAAATGCATTAGTTTGTTTTATATCAGATAAATTATATCTGTAAATTATCAATTTATTTAGTAACCAAGGAATTTTAAAATAATTATTTCACTAAAACTGGGGGGGGGGGGGGGGCGGGCCTCCCCCCCGGCCCAGGGCTAGAACCGCCTCTGTTCCCAAAGTTCTTTTCAAGAATCTCGCTTTGACATTTTCTACAACTCTGAGGTCAGATCAAGTTAGGCAATCCCATATCAGTTAGGTCTGGAAGAACCTTTACATAGAATAGTGTCATTGCTGTTCTTAGAGACAATTTAGTCGGCTCAGTGACACGTTAAGGATCCCATTCAGCGTTCGAAATACCAGCGCCCCACTTCAGTAGTTTATTTATTTATTAGTTATTACTTATTAGATACAATCATGAAAGGATCATTTTACACTAATAGTGTAACAGCAAGGGACAAATCTCAGTAAAGTCGCAGTGAAAGATTGAGCGCAATGTTGATAGAGAACAATGTTCTGAATCCGAAAATGATGTCAGTTTTATAATATCACATCTTGTTTAGACTCAATTCCCGTTTTATTGTTATAATCAAAATAACATTTTTCACTATTGCCAATTAACCAGTTGATATAGGGATAAACAGAATGCATTTTCAAATTCAGCACAGCGAGGTTAATCAAACACACCTACTTTCATTTTTAACGCAATTTTTTTTGCAGGTCTGTGCAATCAATATCCGATGTTTTCTCTTTAAATTATTATTTTGCCATAAAACCTACCATATAAACAATAGGCTATACAGTAAAATCTTCCGGGGGCGTGGTGGCTCAGCGGTCTAGCTGTATGCCTCTCACCAAGGCGGTCCGGGTTCGATTCCCGGTCAAAGCATGTGAGATTTTCGAAGTGAAATGCCATGTCCTGTGGTTCGGATTCCACGTAAAAAGGAGGTCCCGTGGCTCATAATCACAAGATTCACGGTCACGTAAAACTACAATCTTCCTTCCTTCCTTCCTTAGTAAAACCTTCCTAAAGCGGAACGCAATCGTTCCGGATTCATTTTTCCGTTTTCACAGGTTTCGGTTTTACAAAGGGACAAAATACAGTGGAACTTGGATAATTCGAACCTCAAGGGACCAGTGAAAATATTCGAATTATCCAAAAATTCGAATTAAGAAAGTTCTTTGAAAAGGGTAGAGAAAATATATTGTTTTACGTTTACATTATGATTTATGTTCAACAAAGCAGATTGACAGACAACGGTACTTTATAAAGACTGTATCGTGAATAACTTCAAAAGTTTCAAATGAAAAATAAAACCAAGATGTACTATTCACCTATTTAACGACAGTAGTAATCCAGCAATCTAGTTAAGTCTTAGAGAAATCTACTGTTTTTCAAAAATGTTTGAGATTTTTACCTGTTTTCTACAATGAAGTCTCTAAGCCATCACAAAAGAATGTAACCAATGTAAGGAATGGAAAACAGAATCACTTACGTAATTTCTACTTAAAAAAACGGCCTAAGATCTGTGATGTGGTTTGTTGCTTGGGCTGCACTCGGAACAGTTTTTTCGGGAACTGACCCAAATGACCCAACTGTTTGGCTTCCGATCGGCTTTTTACACTAAAAACTTCGAATTATCCAAAGTATAATTCGAATTAACCACGATTTTTTAGCATTGATTGTATATAAAATGCTAGGGACCGAGGGAAAATTTCGAATTAAAGAAGATTTTGAATTATAGAAGTTCGAATTAGCCACGTTCCACTGTACACTACAGAGAAATACTGTATTATCGCATACGATTACTTTAAACAACACAGTTAATTCTTTACCTAGACGTTTGTTTTTCTCGTGTTCTGCAATAACTTACAGTACGTAAATAAGCGCAGTACACAGTAAAAAGAACACCTTTAAAGATCACTTAAGTTCACTGTTTTATTCTACTGTCATTTGTCAGAAGGAAACTGTGTGTATCACAAGTGGGTTGGAGGAGAAAGTAACGGTATATTCCATTCACTTACAGCTATTGTGAAATGCAGCATACGTGCTCCATGATTGAGGAAAAATTAGAGCTAATGTTTCCTAGAACTTTGGTGCAAGTACGGTAGCACTCAAAATTTCGTAGCCTACATAGCCTAGCTTTGAATTATGGATACGATAATCCGTTAGTCAGGTTATTTACGCCTACAGTTCCAGAATTTCTTTCCGATTCCGCGTTAGGCAGTTTTCCGGTTTACAGTGTCATTTTACGGGATGAGTCACGACTCGATAGCTAGAGTAAAGCCATCATTACTTCTGACTTGACGTTTCAGTGTTACCCTGGACTTATCTAGCGGTCAGACGGAAAATCACTTTAACTAGACAACTAGAGAAAAATTTAAAGTGGGACTGACGATTCAAGGAGAAAAGAGTAGAGTAGAAGCATTTGAAATGTGGTGTTACAGGAGAATGATGAAGATCCGATGGGTAGATAGGGTTACAAATGAAGAGGTATTAAGACTAGTGGGAGAAGAGAGATGTTTGTGGCGACTGCTAATGAAGAGAAGAGATAGGTTGGTAGGACACATACTAAGACACCCAGGAATATGAAGCTTAGTTATGGAAGGAAGGGTCGAGGACAAGAACTGTAGGGGTAAACCAAGGTTAGAATATGTTCAACAGATTGCCTCGGATGTAGGGTGTGGTAGCTATGTAGAGATGAAACGATTAGCTCAGGACAGGGAGGCATGGATGGCTACATCAAACCAGTCAAAAGTCTGAAGACTCAAACAACAGCAAGACAATCTGAGGCAGCCATTTAAATCGATTTATCACCACTATTGAGTTTCGTTCGCGATGTTGCGATTTAGCGAACGAAACTCTAGCCTAGCACTGATATGTCAAGTCGGAAGTAATGAAGGCTTTACTATAGCGTGTATCGGTTACAAAACAGCGAGTCTGGAAGCTGTCATAGCAGCTGACAAGATTCTTTAGTTGAGTTAAGAGTAGCCTATGATCTCACATTCCTTAAACATGGATAGGTAAAATACAAAACAATGAATATTCCTAGTAAAAACTTCTCAAGAAGAATTTTTATGGTAAATGTGTTCGTAAGTTTTCAGTTCCGTGTGATTTTTACTTGTGGGGAAATCTCAAACGAAAAATATACAGAAACAACCACGTACTCTGAAGGCTCTCGAGTACGAAATAAGTGCACTGATACGAAATGTCAGTGAGGATCAATTAAAGCGAGTGTACCAAAACTTCCTAGTCGGTACAACTTATCTAGAAACAGGTCAGCATTTCCAGCAACTACGCTGAAATTCATGAAGGTAATGATTTTTAAATACGTTACAAAGTGTAAATGTGTTGAACTAGTTGGGCGCTACGCTCGACAGTCGGCTAGGCATAGTGCCCCTGTCGTCATGCGTCGCATCCGAGGCGCCGTTCTGTAGGGAAGGTAGATTTAAATGGTGGATTTATTGTAACTTTCCCACCATGAACTATGTCCCCATCTCTACTTAGTATAAAACAAAGTCCCGATTCTTGGATGTCACGGGCAATCTCGAGAACCACTGGACGGATGTTGATGCGGGTTTCGCCATTCTGTAAATGATAGCCTATCTCGAGGAAAGTGTTTGTAGAAAATCATTTCTTTATGATCAAAGGAAGCCAAGCAGTAATGATTTCAGTGAAAACGTCAAAAAAAACTGGCGTCCGTGCGCTTTTTAAGCTTACGCTGGGCAAACCGGTAAAACTATCAATATAGTATGAGTGTAAGAATTTTTCAGCATTTCAAGTTCTATGAACAAGTCCGTGAGAGCATATCTCCATCTTCAATACATCGCCCACTATAAGTGTCTTTATGTTTTAATTTCTTCCAACAATCTCCATTCAATTACTGAGGCGACAGTTTACGAATGTAGTGACGTGTTTACCTTGCATAATCATAAAAGTGACTCTTACGCATGAAACCTGACTGATATTAGACTTGTGTTATTGACCATTACAATGCCTGTATGAGGGCATATTTTGATTTAGGTTTTAATATTTATTTAAGTCCCCTTCAACTACTACGGCTTTTAGAGACGTCTGGCTGCCGGAATATAGCCCCGAAGGGGATCTTTAACCCTTTACAGGGCAGACTAATTTATTCTAGCCAATTTTTACTTAATTTTTTTAAATTTAAATTTTCAGTTCAGCTCTAATTTTTATTTTTATTTTAAATAGCCTATTCATTTTTTTTATAAATTTTCAAAATTATCTATTTAACTTAGGCTAACTTAATTATTACATTTTATAAATTAGTGTGTTTTATTTTAATTTGTATATTTATGGTTTAATATTAATATTTTTGGTTATATTTACTAGTTGAAAATTTATCCAGCACCATAGAACTGGACAGATACAATATTTGCTTATCAGAAATAATACATCTACAAGAAATGTTGTTGCAATTAGGCTGAAAGTTTCGGGTTAACGTGACAGTAAATCCACTGAAACGACTCCCTCGGATTTAATCAGCCTCAAATGCCAACTGACTGCGCCAGGTTTAGATTTTGAAATGTAACTAGGCCTAATGATAATAATAATAATCATTTTAATTGCTGTGATTTTAGAGTCAATGGGGTACAGGAATTTCGCCCATAAGTGGATCTTTAACATGGCATTAAATCAGCCATTAAATGTCATGGGACTGAGTCCGGATAGGGAATAATTTTGAAATTTAAATTAATTTACTATCCCAGCATTTACCTGTAGTAAGTGTGGAATGACTAAAGGAAACTACTCGCGATAGTCTCCGTACCGATAATTACCCGTAGGCCTAATGTAGTTTCCAGCTTCTCATAAAGCGTATTAAGAGACTACCGGTATTTGTATTCATTCAGAAATGATAAGACTCCTTACTGGAAATCAGCAATCTTTTGTCGAGTGTAAGTTAATCATTCATTATTATTAATAATAATAATGTAAGGCCTGTTTGGGAGAGATATTTCTAGTTGACGCCCGTGGGTAACATGCGCGTCCTAATGAGGAATGAAGTGTTCCCCGGGCCAGAGCAATTAATCCCATGAAATTCAAAATCCCCGATGGTCCGGCCGAGAATTGAACCCGAAACCATTTCGGGTGAAAGTCTAGAGCGCTAACGAGGCCAGGCAATGTTTGAATAAAAACCACTGATTTCATAAATTAAGCATGAAGAAAATTTTGGTCAAAAGATCAATAAATTGTTTCAAAACAAAAAGTGTGGTATAGATCAGTAACGTTAATAAACGTCAATGAACGGTAAGTCTAGGAAAATAAGACTTCACGGCAGTCGTGTAAGTATGACATTGAAACAGGCTATTAACCCCAAAGTGAAAGTCGAGATTGTTGAAACATACCAGTAACACTGCCAGAGGCAACAATGTTATCGCTGCGAGGTTACAATATACGAACAGAAATAGACTAGGTGTAAAGAGAAATTTCGGTGATGATGGAAGGGGTGGCGATGAAATTCTCAATGAAAGCCATCAATTTGATCATTTTCAAGAGGACGGTCTTGCTACAACGCTTCCCTGCGAATGTGTCCAAATTTTGGAACTCGTTATCATTTGTAGCATAATTTTAGTCAGCCCTATTCCAATCCTTATTACTAAAGAAATATATTTGGACAGTTTGGAATGGAACCCTTGATCCCAGGGACAGATGATCTCGGTGTTCGCCCCTTATATAATCATCGTCAACAACAACTACCCTTGACCGCCCGGTCAACTAGCAGGCCAGGGAAGAAGTCCCAAAATACATCACAGCTGATACAAAGGCAAAGATCAGCTGTTCCGACAGACAACATAACCAGACAGAAATAAAAAGAAAAGCATAATTATTGTAGTTGATGTTACGTTCTGCTCTGTTAACTCGTTAACCGTAATCGACATTGGCTGTTGTTTTTTGTTATTGCTGTTGTGGCATGCATCGGTGCGCGTGTTGTATGTAATACGCTAATCCCGTGAAAGTAGAGAGAATGGTAGCACGACCAGATTTACGAGGAACGAGACGTTAGTACTGTGGCTGTTTGTTTGCATGATCATGAGTAGATACACATTTGCTCGATTTATATCGCACATTAAAATGTATTATTTCCCGTGCTTTTTATAACGCACCTTTCATGATCGTCACACGCGATCTGGATCTATAATTGCAATTCCTCAACATCATTCATCTGCCTTCAGCAACTCAGTCCTCGTGTCGGGAACTGGAATTTGGAATAATTGTCCTCGTGACGTTAGAAATTGTACATTACTAACAACTTTCAAACGTGCATGTAAAGATTTCCTCTAATTCGCAGGCCAACTAGAACAATTTGTGTATGAATGTGTGAGTGAATGACCATAGTAAAACTCCATGTATTGGTATTACTGGATGTAGCTTAGTTAATATCACGTAGTTGCCAATTTAATGCTAGTATTTAAGTTTCGTAAGTATTGATGTAAGTTGCAAGTGTGTGGTTAAGTGTAAGAGAGGGCCTAAAGCCCTAACTTCGCCACAATAAAGGCACCAATAAATATTATTTATAAACACATAATACGGTACGGTAAGTTTCAATATTTTCCTGAACCGATCTTCGTGTCTATCAATGAGAGAACATAACTCAAAAAATAATTATTATTGTTGATATTAAAACAGAAACGACACATGTCGGGAATTTTTCTTCCGCAATGTTTTGACGGATTCGTATGTGCCAAGAAATAGACAAGTATAGAATATTAGGTAGCATCACTTGCGACGTTCAGATAAACTTTGCTATGAATGTATAACTTATATCGAACTATCAAATTAAGCGATCAAAGTTCAATTTTCGAAATCTAGCAGCAATAATGCATGAATATTCTGCTCAATTTAAAATACAAATGTATTTCGTCAATCGAATCGTGTAGCCAGAGAACTTTTACTGCCTTACGATGTTGTCACGTTTCAAGAAACGCCTTAACTTTCTAAGATGTGTAGATAAATCACGTTAGACACTCTTTTCTTCTACCTCAAACATCGTACTTGTTGGTTATTTAGTTTCTTTCCCTCAGTAGATGAAGATAGTTTTACTTATTTCACAGTTGTATTCTGTCAAAACAAAACTTATTTTTAAAACGAAATTTAGAAATATCCTGTACTTACATATATTTCGGCATTTCGTCCATTTTTCCGAGTCAGGAATGTGTTGATGGAAAGTTGAGTATCCGTTTCTGGAGAAGTTAACACCCTGCCGAGGCAGGGTAAGTTAGAAAAAAGAGAGAACACATCCACATCATAATAGAGCACCAATATTATTGTTGTATTAAAAAGAATTCACTGAACGCACCGGAAATAATAAAATAAACAACACAAGCTATTAGCGCACTTGCAGCGGTATCGTATTTATAATAATAACAAAACACCTTGCGAGCGCGAGTGAGACAGAGAGGTAGCAGAACGAGCGCTGATCAGACACTCCGCTCTGCAGCCACTGAACTGATGGGACCGAGCTGAAGTGTGCAGTCAAGTGGCGGGTAGGGCCTACCTCCTTGTGGCGTCCGCCCGACCGCTACTCCGCCTGGCGGATGAGCTCGTAACCTCGCACCGCGCCGACTTGCCCTGCGCACTGTTGCCAGATCCATTCCCCTCGCTGATGCTGCTCGGAATGCACCCAGTAATGTGAGTCATCCGGATGCATTGTGAAGATCTGTGAGGTGCTAACGTGGTGGTATAGAAAGGTTTACCTTCCTCCACAATAACGAACGAATTTCCTTGTATTAACGGAGTGAAATTAAAACGTTATATACATCACCGCAACCTCTTCACGATTCCGCACGGCTATTAATTTACCTCCAACAGCGTCTGATTAAGAGGCTCTGATAGCGTCCTCGACTGAACCCCATTTCCAAGCAAGAACGTAGCCTATTTAGGGATGAAGATCGGACACCTTCCGGAATTTGCGACAACTTTCTAAACGTTTACGTTGAGATACATCGACATTTTAGTGTATACTATCCATCTATCTTCTATTTCTAAAATATACTTTCTATTGTGACAGGCTATTGTGCTGTCGTCTTCGTGGACCATGGTTTGAAAACACTTGATTTTAGGGTACATTGCAAAGCAATGAGACAAGAGAAAACGACTAAGATTAGGTGTTCCTCAGAATACCCAATTCTTAAAATTTCTTCAAGTAGGCTAATTCCTAATGTGAAAAGTTATAAGTCTACAGGGGAGAAACAATTACTAAGTAGGGTGAAGAAATGATGTCAGCAGTTGGGCAATAAGATGATTTTGAATAAAACATTCTGACTGATTTAATAGCACATTATGCAACGAGCCTATAATGGCAATACAGTGGAACTTGGATAATTCGAATCTCAAGGGATCAGTAAAACATTCGAATTATCCAAAAATTCGAATTAAGAAAGCGATTTGAAAAGGGCAGAGAAAATATATTGTATTACGTTTACAAAATGATTTACGTTCAACAAAGCAGATAAACAGACAACGGTGCTTTATAAAGACTGTATCGTGAATAACCTCAAAAGTTTCAAATGAAAAATAAAACCAAAATGTACTATTCACCTATTTAACTACAGTAGTAATCCAGCAATCTAGTTAAGTCTTAGAGAAATCTACTGTTTTTCAAAATAGTTAGAGATTTTTACCTGTTCCCTACAATTAAGTCTCTCAGCCATCACAAAAGAATCTAACAAAATTAAGGAACGGAAAACAGAACAACTTACGTCATTTCTACTTTAAAAAAAGCATAAGTTCTGTGATGTGGTTTGTTGCTTGGGCTGCAATCGGAACAGATTTTTCGGGAATTGAACCAACTGTTTGGCTTCCGATTGGCTTTTTACACTAAAAACTTCGAATTATCCAAAATATTATTCGAATTAACCACGATTTTTTAACATTGATTGTATATAAAATGCTAGGGACCAAGATAAAAATTCGAATTAAAGAAGATTACGAATTATAGAAGTTCGAATTAGCCACGTTCCGCTGTAATTAAGACACGAGTATGTTTATAAATCGAGCGTAGAGAGATTTATAATTTCCATTCGAGTGTCTTAATTACCATTATAGGCGAGTTGCATACGGCTGTTTATGTTCGACGATAATTATAACTTTATTATATGTTTTAACATAAATATTCATAAATATCTGTGGGATTCAGTAACTTCAGTTAGTGAACAGAGCACGCTGACTGAACAGAGCGCATGCGTGGGTCAAATAATTTCGAAAGCAGAGACCATTTAACTTACATTACTTGGCAATGCTATTGTTTAAAACATGCATGATGTCTAGTGCTGATCAGAACTAGCATTCACTAATATTGTCACCGAAGTCGTTTGAAAGCAATGCGCTTTGTATAAATTGGAGTTGGGGATATTAAGGTACACTGCTATTTCTTGTCTCATATTCGCCAGTTTATTTACGCGAACATATGGGACGGTGCACTATCCATGTCGGATGCTGTGTTGCTAACTTCTGGTCGTAGATTCATAAATTTCTTGCATATGTCTTAGTATTTTCTTGTTACCGTAAAGATTCGTGCTGATTTTGTCTTTGTGTTTTTGACAGTAAATACAACATTTTTGTAAGATCCGATATCCAATTTGAACTTTCAAATCACGTAATTCATGTCCGACATGTTGGATTTTGAGCACATGCGCGAAGCTGTCCTTACCTAATTGGTCAATGAATGAGCTCTGAATGGCTGGAGGAACTGTTTCATAATGAAGAATAGTACTATAATGACCCTCATTATGATACAGTTTTCTGACATGTAATATTTACATTTCGACAAGGTCGAACACAAATTCTTTATATGATTCTAATAGTTTACGCACCTCTGTAGTTACGATTATGTACACCAATCCGCCACTGTTGGGGAGTGTTTTTGTCAGTAGGTTTCACTGCTGACTCATGACATGGGCATTCACCCCATGTCTGACCCTGAAACCCGGAGCTTGAATACAAACGAGGAAATGTAAACATTTACTCTTCACTGGCTCATGTTGGAGAACAACGCGATGTTATAAAATGACAGTCACGAATATGAACAAACCTCAGTTAAAATATCAACACTTTCGTGATGAAAAAGTTCAAGTACCGGTATGTATTCTTTATTGCCAGACAAACTCTGGTTGGTTCCGTAGTTTAGGGGCTGCGACAACGCGGTCATGTGGCCCCGTGTATTTTGGGTGTGTGAAGAATCTGTCTGATAACCGGTGTTAATTGTGATGGCTGTATTAGTGTGTGTTATCTGTGATTCAGGTAAAAGCACGGAAAGGACGGCAGATGATCAATTTTTCAAGTAGTTCCTACTTTTGCTACCAAATGCTACCGTCCACGACTCCTAGCTGCGGACATGGATACTAGATGCCATCGAAGCCAGCACCTGGCGGCGAACGTTGGAACTAATATAGCGTTATCAAACTAAAACTTTCTTCGGCTTTTCCCAATTAAATGGAGTCGCCGGAGCCAACCAGGCTCATTTTGGTTTTGGCCGGGGATTTAAGACCGGATGCCACGTGATTTTTCGGGTGAAAATTCCACCCCTCTGTCACCAGGATTCGAACCCCTGCCGTCCGGGTGAAAGACGAGTAGCTAAGCCACTCCGCCAATACCCTCCCTTTAGCGTTATCAAACTAATCTACAAATTTTAGCTTCTACAAGTGTAATTAGTGGATGGTTCTTTAACATGCCACAAATCTATGACACGGGACCACCGACTTTACTTCCTCTCAGAAGGAAGTCATACAGGGATTTTTAACGCTCTTAAAACATCCGACGAATTCGGCCGGGTTTGACTCTACGCGTGACAATACATTAATAACGTTATTGGTTTTACGTCTCTTTTAACTATTGCGGCTTTTAGAGACGCCGGGGTGCCGGAATTTTGCCCAAAAGGGGATCTTTAACGTGCCAGTAAATTTACAGACATGGCTCCCTCGCATTTGCGTACCCTCAAATACCAGCTGACTGCGCCAGGATTCGAAGCTGGAACCTTGGGCACAGCAAGCGAGAACGTTACCGCTGAGCCACGCAACCACCCAACGTGACAACACAATTTACAAGTAACAAAACAACATACACGAACACATATAGAAAGACGCTTTTATCTATCAACAGGGTTGCCAGACGTACCGAATTTTACTGGGCATTCCAGTATTCGTGCTGAATGTCCCCCGTCCCAAACAGTCTGTCTTACCCGAGTATTTCCGAGCTTTTTAGTTCTCGAGAGAAATGTGTCTGTGTTTACACCTCTGGAATACTATTTCCATCAAAGATTCCCCTTTGGGGTTTTTCTGTCTGTAGTTCTCATTACAAAGAGTATTAACTCTGGTATATTCGATCGAAAAAACTAAATAAGTTCTTTTTTTTTCTTTTGTTTATTTCTGTGAATTTATCTTCTGTTTTATGCAAAATCTTTCAAGAACATATTAAGAAAGACAATTAACTATTTGTATCTGTTCAGAGAAATATGCTGAATGACGTACAGGTCCTACCAAAAGTTTACGGACACCAGCAAATTACATGATCATTATTCCTGTACCTATACTCAGGCATACGAATTTTTACAGGGACTTAGAACGTGTTCCGAGGAACATTTTTTGAATTTATTATGAAAACATCACTGTTAGTTTCGAAGTTACGAATTTTTAGCCTACTTTTCACATTTTACAAAAATGGGAAAAAGTAGACTTATGAGATCGATCCGGGCTAATGTGAGTCTGTCTGTCCTTCTGTCTGTCTCTCTGTCTGTCTGTCTGGCAGGCTGTGTGTGTGTGCCCCCCCCCCCCACTATCAACTCCTAAATGGCTGCAGCAATCGAATCCAAATTTGGTATGAGTAAAGATCTATACCTGAATATCTCAAGCCCATATTTGAAAATGATGTCAGTGCTACCAACTGCTGAAAAACCGCAATTGTAATTTGAGCTCCATGTTGGATATCTTGGAAGGTATGCATGGGAGCTATTCCAAAATTGGCACACACTTAGATAATAATATTTAAGTCTAATTTCCCGGAGACCATGCATGGCAGTGTTGCCAAAATGATTCTAAGGCTGCTGATAGGTCCAATTTTTAAATGCTTATAACTTCTGCACTATCAATTGGATTTCAAACAAATTTCGTATGTACTATGTGTACATGAACGGATATGACTGAGCGTATTCTTAAAAGCCACCAGGGCTGCCAACTGTTAATAAATGTTCTCTATTTTCTTATAAAAATACCAATATATCAGAAAGTATGCAAGCCGACAGCTTTAAACTATGCACACGTATAGTACCTGACATTCTATATTAATTTGGAGTAACTTATGTACGTCAGTACTACCAACATAATTCTAACCATGCTGATAGGACTAATTTTTAAATACATGTAACTTCTATACTAACCAATGGATTTCATCCAAAATTGGCACAACAAGAGATCATAATATTTCAGATTATTTCTGACCAACACATGCATAACATTGTTGCCAACATGATTTTACGCGCACTGATAGATCCAATGTCTAACTGCATGTAACGTCCATGCTATCCATTGAACTTCATCCAAATTTTGTAATCTGTACCTTAGGAGATGGAACTAACAATATAATCAGTCACCAGGGCTGCCAACTGTAGTGCTCTATACCAGTGTTATTTCGTACTAATTAAAAAATTCTATATTACCAATTTAATTTCGTCATTATTCTAGATAGGTCTATATAGATTGGCATGAATCTTAAATTTTAAGAAAAGTAGGCTCTTTAGTTCGTCACGGAACTTCTTGTTTTCTTTAAGATAAGTTTGAAAAAAATGTGTATTTTTCATATTTGAAGTGATCTGGACAGCACACTATGAGGATTACATCCACAATTTTTGGTTATGTAGAAACACATATACCTGTTCAATATTTATAATTGCAATAGAACACTAGAATGAGTTTCCATTAAGAAATATCACCAGTTTTATAGCCCAAAATAGAACCGCAGAAAAAAGTCAACAGGCAGACATTCTTTGACTTTGGAGGAAGCTGTTCTTAATCCAATACAGTGCTGCGACTGTAGACTATAACGTGAAACATAAAAGATCTCTGTAGCTTGAAATTTTCTGCATCTGTTTCAGGGGTGGACTCCATGTTAAAATTTGATGGCTAATCCATCATCATACCCATTTCCTCTCGGACGAAATCTTAAATGGTGACAATGGGGGAAAGAAAGGGTTAATGGACCTCACATTACATGGAATAGACAGCTGTGATAGACTTAAAACCAATTATATGGTGAGCTCAGTTGCGTCATACAGAGAATTATGATTGATGATGGCGGGGTAAAGTGCTGCATAAAGAAAGAGGAAAAGGGGGATGGTTCATAGCAGAGTATTGTGCTTTAGGAGCATTGTGTTTATTTAAGGCTATTAAGATTTTTTAAGCTGACCAGGGTAAGTAGATCCATGGCGGTGGCTCAATCATCCCTCACCCCTTTGACGTGCTTCACCCTTTTCGAGACACAGGCAATGTTGCCAACACACCAGAATTCGCAGTAAATTTAACGGATTTCAACCCTTTATAGGATAGTGCTCTATACAGTACATTAATCACCAACAATACAAAGAGTTTGTAGGCTATTATCAAAGCTGCTAATAGTTGAAACTTTTAGCCTAATTACAACAAAGTTTCTTGTAGATGTAGGCTAATATTTCTGAATGGCAAATATTATTCTGTCTCCTTGAACTACGGAGCTGGTTAAAATTTCTAATAGTAAATATAATCAAAAATATTAAAATTAAACAATAAAATAGAACAAATATGCCAATTAAAATAAATCATAAATATTCAAATTAAATTAGAATTAAGATTATAAAAATTATAAAACTAAAAATAATAAATAAAGAAAATTTTAAAATTTATTTAAATAAAATTAATAATATTGAATAATATCAAAAATCAAAATCGAAATTAAAAGAAATAAAATAATAAAATTTAGAGCAGAAATGAAAATTTAAATAAAAATAATTGAAATAAAATTTAGAAAAAAATTAGTCTGCCCTAAAAAGGGAAGCTATCAGCGTTTGAGGGTCTTGCATATCGTGTACTTGGGTTTATGTATAAAATAAATAATTATATACATAAATAAGTAAATATATATAAATACTGAGAAGGATTTACGGCCCAAGAGTGGTACAGGGAAACTACAGACCAAGATCAAACAAGGAGATATACGAAAGGGTGGAAGATCTGGAAACAACGACTGAGTGTCTATGGACACATGGTCAGAATGGATTCAGCAATAATGAATAGACAATGTTTTGATAAAATATACAATCTGAAGAGCCAGGCTCTCAGCGCCGGAATTCGAACCTCGGATGTCTGTTTCAGTATCAGTTGCGGTGTATGCCTTAATGCGCAAAGTTACATTGCTGGAGAAAGTAAGTAAGTACGTAAGTAAGTAAGTAAGTAAGTAGCCTAAGTAAGTAAGTACGTACCGGATGAGTTAGCCGTGGTCGTTGCGGCGTGGCTGCTGGCAGTCGCTCACATCCGGGAGGCGAGGAGGTTCGAATCCCCCCGCCGGCAACCTTGAAGATGGTCTTCTGTGGTTTCCCATCTTCCTTCCAGGCAAATGCCAGGGTTGGTCCCTAACTATAGGCCACAGCCGTTACCATCCAACTCCTCGTCCTTACATTCAAACTTTACTCTCCAGACAACACTCCACACGCGACGGTACTTGTAGCTCACCCATTCGGTGGCCGCCTAGAAGTGGCTATAAACTGGCGAGCCGAACATGTCCTCGGACACTCCCGGCACTAAAAGACATACGCTAAAAAAAGTAAGTAAGTAAATGATTGAACGATTAAGTAAGTAACTAAGTAAATGAGTTAGTAAGTAAATGTGTGAACGAGTGAGCAGGTATGTAAGCAAGTAAGATCCAGTACAGAGATGTGTGGGTGTACACGTTAATCCCGCCTAGGTTATGTGTTATTAAGTTACGCTAGTGTAGGTGCACTGTATTTGCGGATAATCCACTTATGCCACATCTCTCAAGTGGCGCTCAGATTCTCTGCGAACAATATCAACCGCTTGACTTGTCGCTGAGTGGATGCTCCACCTACAGCCTCATTGTTGTGTCATGGTGCACGCCACTACATTAACCCTTCACTGGCAACTGGAAGATATATTTACCACTTAGTACTCGACTGATAATATTCAAGGTGTAATGACTAGCGTTATTGACAGTCAACTGTGAGGCTCGAATTCAATTTCCGGCTCTATCAAGAAACTTAATTTCGGTCTGAGGGCTGTAATAACTTCTCAGTTCACGAAGGATATCAAAATAAGTAAAAATATATACTGTATACAGTAAAACCCCGATATTACGATCTTCAAGGAACCGTGGATTGGACATGTAATAAGCGGGACAGCGCTATAAACGGGAAATTGCTTGTGAGATGGGAAACCGATTTGGGAACAATATTTCAGTAATGTATAGTAATTTATTATTATTATTCCATTTTATTTTACTGTCATATTGTAATGAAGTTTACATGAAGGGAATGTTGTGATCTGGGGCGAGGATGAGATGGAGGTACAGGAGCAGTTAGACGTAATAAATGAAAAGATTGAGCAACGGGCATTGAAGATAAATGTGGAGAAGGGTAAAACAGTGGTGATGAGTAGAGCTAATAAAGAAAAAAGTGAACTGACTGAAGATGGCAGACTAGATTTGGAAATCAGCAGAAGAGTACAACTCGGGAGTGCTTTCTACCAACACGTACGGGGATTAGTATGGAACAAGGATATACCAATTAAGGCTAAAGAAGTTATGTACAAAGCATATTATGTTCCTATAATGACATATGCAGCAGAAACTTGGACAATGACTAAGAGGGATGGGAGCAGAGTACATGCAGCTGAGATGAGATTCCGGAGAATTATGGTCCAAAAAACGAGGAGAGATAAGGTGAGAAATGAAGATATACGGAATGAACTGGGAGTGCAGAAACTAAATGACAATCTGGAGCAAAACAGATTGAGATGGTTTGGACATGCCAAACGGATCAATGAAGAAAGGCTACCAACACGAGCACTGGAACGCCGGATGACAGGGAAGAGAGGACGAGGAAGACCAAGAATGCGTTGGATGGACTCGGTGAAGTATAGCATTAGAAAACGGAACCTGGATTGGAACACCGTGTCGGAAGAGGAATGGTGGAACGACAGAACAAAGTGGAGAGGAACCATATTTGCTCCCACCCAGTGTCAGCTGGAGAAGGGCAAATGAAGATGAATTATAACTATTATTATCTCAAGGAGAGAGTCATGAACGACATAACTCATCTCCGGGAGATATCACTAAATACAGCAATGCAATTATTCCAGACAAAGATTGTGCCGGTGGGGACATACGAACTAGAGAATATTTGGCCCCGTCTAAGCTACAAGAACCTAGCAGAAATAGAAAAGATCAAGAATAACTTTCTGAAAAGAGCCATATGCCTCTCAAAATTCACACCATATTGGCTGACGTATGCACTAGCAAGAGAACCACCGCTTATCGAAGACTTGAGACTCAAACGTCTCCTGCCATCGACCCCCCAGTTTTGAAAGACTTAAACAAGACTTAATGACGAAACAGAACGACAATTGGAGATAGACATAGACTGCATGCTAAGCCTAAGCGAACTACGCCACGTCGTGACCAGATTCGCGACTCACGGATTCCACTACAAAGTATGCATGAACAAGAAATACCACCAACCAGCCCCAGCTCGTGGTGCGGAAAGAAGTGTGATAGACACCACGCAATGTGGAGTGAACAGAGGCAACTATCTCTTACAGAGTTGAGTGTCGACCAATAGTGTCTTACATTTAATGCATATTCTGAGCTCTACGATTTACTATTTGTTTAATAAATCTACCTTTATCATAATTATATTATTATCACTGCACAAAAATACAACTCTGTTAGGATTAGAACCCCGGCCGGCCGCTTGAGAGACCAACGCTGTAACCACAGACCTAATTATGTCCTCCCAAAATGAATGTTATCAATCGATTAAGATACAACGTCTTAGCCAATAATGACTTTGACTAAACGATTTCTTCACAGGAGTATATTTCAAACAAAGTTCATTTCATACAAAGTTCCTATTATTTTTATATCTGTAGGCTATATTGCATGCAACATACTCAAATTAGTGAAATATAGTTCAGAACGAGAGATCAGCTGCCATCTTGTCTGCAACCGAGAAGGCTCAGCTTTTTAAACCCACTTCTGCTCTATAATATTACAATATACACTTTTAATTTTCCATTGAAAAATGCACAATATTTTATCAGTCGATTAAGATACAACGTCTTAGCAAATAACAATTATGATGTATTACGGTCAGGATTTGGCACTGGAGTTTTACAAGTAGTTATTTCAATGACCAACAGAGTTCACTGTCAACAAGGGATTTGCGCTCCCGGCACACACATAGTAGGATAACATGTCACACATCATATGCGACTACTGTAAACTCTTTGTAGCATGGGGGGAGTTTCGTTGAAATAATTCAATTCTACGCCATTTCGCTTGCTTACTTAAAAGGCTTTGTAGTCTAAAACCAAGTCCTTCTCACTGTCAATATTAAAGTTGTTGTTTTTGTATCATTTGAGGTGTTCTTTCAGATCCGTGTACTTGGGTGTGTGTGTGTGGAAGTTTTGTATGATAACCTGTGTTAATGTTAATACTTAAAACAGGTGAAACTGAAGATATTTGGAAAGAAGCATGTATTGATCCTCAATTATTTGTCGGATCAACGTTAACACAGGTTAATGTTTTGAAATCAAAATTAGATTGGCGATTTAATGCAAGAAATTGTCTTGGTTCTGTGTTGTTGAATCGTATTCATAACAATATTTCATGGAATTCCTTCACTATATTGTGACTTTCTTGGCGAGCGTAGGTTTTGACATTCAACCAGTAGTGAAAAATCCACAGCCTGCTTCCAGTCTCCGACCGGGTCAGGAATGGAATGAATGAAGACCCCATCTAGCGGCGAGGATATGAACTGTGCCGGCTGCCGAGGCCTGACGCACTCCTCTGAGGCAATGATTAAATGAATGACAGATGAAATGAAATGATAGTGGAGAGTGTTGCTGGAATGAAATTTTGACAGGGAAAACCGGAGTACCCGGAGAAAAACCTGTCTGCCTCCGTTTTGTCCAGCACAGATCTCACATGGAGTGACCGGGATTTGAACCACGGCCCCAGCGGTGAGAGGCCGGCGTGCTGTCGTCTAAGCCACGGAGGCTTATTGACATTCAACCAGTAGTAAGGATTTGAAAAAAAATCTGTCGTTTTTATAATATTAAACACGCATGAACATTAACCGTCGCTTGAGGAATAGGCCCAACCAGTCGAAGTCATCGATGTTCGTTCCTGAGCACGAGAAGGCTTTTGACCTTTGAAGACGTTGACCTCTAGTAACTGAGGCTTTAATCCGTCCCATTCATTCGTACTTTTTATATCTGACAGGTGTTCATAATAATGATCTAGAGATCTTCCCTTCAGTATTCAACAACAGCTCATGCGTCTAGACTTCCACTGTTCGGTATCAGTATTACAAACCATGAATACTAAATTTATGAATATCTGAAAGGACACGTAGAGTTGTAGGAGGGGACTTGATATCCACTTTCGGAATATATTTCTCTGTACATGTGATGTCACTACGCATTCAGCAGGCATATTTATGTGTTATCCTTGGTGAGGTGCGCTTATTATATGTGGTGTAGCGTCTAGCATTCTTGGTTGACACCTTGAAGATCCGGATTCGATTCCCGGCTCTGCCAAGAAATTTCAATTCTGGTCTGAGGAAGCGGCTTCGGTGGCATAGTCGGTAGCATGCTGAACTGCTGTGCCCAAGATAGCGGGTTGAAATGCGGCCGAAGTCGTCGTTTTTTTAAGAGCGTTAAAATCCTTCAGTATGCCTTCCTTCGGAGGGGAAGTAAAGCCGACGGTCCCATGTCATAGATTTATGGCATGTAAAAGATCCTTCCACAGATTAAACTTGTGTGAAGTTACATTTATAGGTTAAATTTCGTTGGAACGCTCTATCAAAGTTCCAACGTTCACCACAAGGCATCATTGACATCTGGTAGCGAAAGTTGGAACTACTTGAAATTGAACCAAACTTGTAGCTCACCCCACGGGTGTCCGCTTGAAGCAGCTACAAACTCTGGTGAACCAAACATGTCCTCGGACACTCCAGGCACTAAAAGCCATACGCTAAATAAATAAAATCTGGTCTGAGGGCTGGAACGGGGTACACTCAGCTTCGTGAGGCAAAACTGAGAAAAGGTGGGTTCGATTCTCACCCCAATAGTTTGCAGATGGCGGCCATGTATGTGTGCAAATCAATTCCCCCTATCAATTCAAACACGGTTAAACCGAATTGAACGACATTTGGTACAGAGGTAGTGGTGTATTCTTGGAATACACGGTACGAGAGAATATAAAGTTTAATGCTCTTTGCTTGTTCATTCCTTCCTCTTTATCAAACACCAACAGTGATCTTCTATTTTCTCTCTGATGGTCATGTCTCTTATGTCATTGTGATTTTGTTCTAGATATATATCTTCCATGACCCACCTAGCGTCATCTAGCAGCGAATCTCTGAAGCTCCTCAATTCTTCCTGGTGCAAGAGGACTTCCTTTTCCATCTGGCCATCAGATGTCGTTACCATCGCCAGCTATTATCTCCATGAGCAAGAGAACTTCGTTTACTTTTTCACTCACCATGCTCTGCTAGTATCGCCTGCTATCAACTCTTTGAAGACCATTCATCAAGAAGAACATTTATTTTTGATAAGTTGTCTATTCTGATATGTATTCCTTTTGTTTCCTACCCCCACTCTTTTCCCTTCCTTGGACCCTCCGCGCTTCGCTGAGCAGGTCTCACTTGTAAGTCGGCAGTTGACTCGATCAGTCAAGGCTCAACTAGAGCCAGTCTCCTCAAACCAAGAGACACTCTCTACATTCTACGCCATGTTGGCACATTAAGTATCTGTGAAAGGGAACTTCACCTTCGCCATGCAACAAAGATAAGTACCTACTTCAAGTTTTAACTTCATCTTCATCGCTTTTAACTTCTACATGCTTTTAACGATATTTTATAGACAGCGTGAGATTACTTATTTGGGGCAAAAATCATTCTTCGCGAGATTTGCCATGTTGAGCTTTTGTCTGTCTAAGCCAACCTTAATAGAAAGTAGCTTTTCTTAAGCTAATTAAATGAGAAATCTTCTCACCACGTGGGATATTATCTAATACCCGCTGTCTATAAATTACCAAGCTCGTTCCACCGCTGGATTAACTTTGGCCCCATTCTTCTATTAGGACTGTTCTGGAACCTTCCAGATTCTGTACTCTATCTACAAGTCTTGCCGTCATGTATTTTTCACTCACTTGTGAGAATACTATTTAACATTGAAGAATCTCACTTCTGAATTAAAGCAATAGAGAATTTTCTTCCACCGTTGGAATGTTCTATGGCTCATTTAATTGTAATTCACAACCTTCTCAAGAAATAGACTCTCGCCTACCTAGTGCAACCAGTTATTTTCATCATTGCAATAACTTTCTTTCCCATAAACTTTCGTGTTTCTACAGTGAACTTTTCATCTATTTAACAGACTATAGTGAAAACTAGTGCTTGTTCAACTTTTCTACCGCGTCGCGATCGTCCGTTTACATTAAATAAGGCCATGAACATTTAAACTCAATCCCAATTGATCTTTCCTAAACCTTCTACTAACAAACCATATTAATAAAATTGTAACTCTGGATCATTTCCAATAAGGTGTCACTCTAACAAAGTGCCCTTCCATCTTGCTTGTTTATCATTAATTAATTTCTGTATAATTACGTGTTTTATACACGGTTCAAACTTACATTGTTTCTACCTTATAATCAGGGAAAACAATTCTTTCAACTCTTGAGTGAGTTATTTCTAGGTCTCACGAAATGGAAACTGCCCCATTTGGCTCGTGATTCCTACTTAAACATAGGAGGTCGAGAACCTTCCTTTTGATTTTCTCTTCAGGTTTCACAGTAAGTGACCTGCCCTTATTTGTATAATAACCAAAAGTAATTCAGCTTAAATATAAGAAGTTGTAGGAACTTCTATCTTATTCTTCATGTTTTTCTTATTGTTATTTTCGAAGTTGTCACTCTTTCTAGAATATTCTCTCAGGAGTTTCTTAAAGTACACACCTTGTACTCTATTTATTGTTAAATTTTAATTACTTCATTTGGTTTTTTATAAAGATTTTAGAACATATATAAGGTTCGAAACCTCATAAATTATTAATTGCCTGGCGCAAACGTTTAATGCTTTCTGAGGTCTGTGACCCCAAAATTGTTAACCAAATTGAAAATATATTTGTTAACGTTATCAACTTCTTTTGCCTTGTTAAATAAATTAAATATTTGTTTTTGGATTTATCATTTCGCAAATACAACGGTTAGGCAAGATCCTGTCTTCCTTGGCTCTCCCTATTCAATGCCATTAAATCTATTGATAGGGCTTTCACCACTCGTTGCATTTGAGCAAGAACTCTTAGTGGTAATCTCGTCAAAGTTTCTCTTAGCTTTAAAAGCTAATTCTAACTGGCCAGTAAGGCAAGTAAAGCTCGCTACGCCAGCTACCTGCTTGTGGAGATCCTCTCCGAAAACTTATGGGTAGTTTTCCAAAAGATAAGTGTTTCTTTTTGTCTAAACTTTTAGCCGGCTCCTTGCTGAGTAAAAGCTTAGCCATTTCCAAATGCAACCATTGGTCCACTTACCAAAATTACTCCCCAAGGTATAATTTTTTATCATTATCCTTCTTGGAAGCACTTGGTCGCTTTTTCAGGAACTCTATAACTTCGAAAACTGGAAATACCAAACCTGATTCAAATTATTGGCATTCTTCGAATTACTTTGCAAAAACGAATTTCTTTGAACAGACATACAATAAATCTGTTACTCTCAGTCTTGCCAGACCACCACCCTTCCCCATAGTAAGCAGATGCATGCTTGAGAGGGAATATACTAAAGCCACTCTCTTGCAAACCGCCCAAGTGCTAGCTGTGTTTCCCGTCAGCTTAGACCAAGCCCTTACCCATTTTAGGTATCAGGGAACGGATTTTCAGTGGTAACCGCCTCTAAGTGCATTTAAAGTTAAATTTATAACTTTTGTGTGACTCTCCTCCTATTTTTCTATCCTTTTTCTCCAGTCCGAAACCTATCTCCTTTTCTTAATCATCTTCCCTTGGTGGTTAGGTTATTCCCCAGCCAATAATCTACCCAGGTAGCACTAGCAAAGAGCACCACAGTGTCATGTTTTATATCACCGCCATCTTGACGGAAACGTAATGGCGACCACCCAAATGTTCGAAGCTTAAATCAAATTACGACTAACCTAATCAACCGATCTCTACCAAATTTTGCAACAGCATATATTTACATGGCGAGCGTCTTTCGACTAAACTACGCGGTCATCAGCCCTATAGTTTGCAGATGGCGTCCATGCATGTGTGCAAACCGATTCCCCCTACGAATTCAAACACGGTGAAACCGAATTGAACGATATTCGGTACAGAGGAGCACTAGCATAGGGCACCTCAGTGTCATGTTTTATATCGCCGCCATCTTGACGTAATGGTGGCCACCCAAATGTAAAAAGCTTAAACCAAATTTTGCAACAACATACCTTTTTGTGGGAAGCATCTTTTTACTACATCGTAGCGGTTTCAGCAAATGTCACTTTGCGACCCTGATAGTGAGTGCAATGAAGTTTGACGTACATGTCTGCTCAAGAGGGGCAGAGTTGTTTCATTTTAGGGGCTTACAAAGACATACATAAATATGTGACCATAAATGTAATGCGCATTTCTGGCATTAAAACATTATAAAGAGTTCAGATGAACAAGGGTCCCAAAATCCTACGTTTGGACGTTATGAATGGAATTCCCCATAGTGATCCCTGATTATGTAAGTCACCTCAAACCCACCACACTTTAGTCTGTTGGTTCGCCAGTATCTCGATAACCAGTTTCCGAACAGATGGATTGATTGACGGGGATCCATTAGATGGCCTGTCCGATCGCCAAATTTAAATCCGATGGTATTTTACCTCTGGGGACACGTAAGATCCTTGGTGAGTGCAACGCCTGTACTTAATGGCAATGTTCTCAGTTAGCGTATCCAAAAGGGATTTGACCACGTACGAAATACTCCAGGAGTATTCCATGGAGTATGGCAAAGCATGGAACGTAGGCTCCGAGGATGCATCGAAGGAGGAGGAAGTCACTTCGAGCAATTTTTGTAAATGCATGTTATGAAATGTATCGTAAGTACAATCTCTACTTAGTATAAAACGAAGGTCCCCGATTCTTGGATGTCACGGGTAATCTCGAGAACCACTGGATGGATTTTGATGTGGGTTTCACCATTCTGTAAAGGATACCTTGTTGAAGGTTTCTGTAAAAAATAATTTATTTATGATGAAAATAAGTCGTGCAATAACGATTTCAATGAAAAAGTCGAAAAAAAACTTAACCTAGCGTCCGTGCGCTTATTAAGCTTACGCTGGTCAAACTGTTAAAATATCTATAAACTATGAGTGTAAAAATTGTTCAGTATGAAAAGTTCTACAAAACAAATCCGGGAGAGCATATCTCTATCTTCAATACATCGCCCACTATGAGTGTTTTTACGTCTTCATTTCTTCCAACAATCTCCACTGAGGCGACAGTTTACGAGTTAGCTAGGGGCGAGCATATCACCGCAGTTACAGCCTAGCTAGCGGGCGAGCCTATTAACCCAGATACAGCCAGCAGCAAACTGTCGAGTCGTGTTGAGTTAAGACTTCAGAGAAGAGTGTTGTGTTTGGAGTTTCCCTGGAAGTGCAACTTGGCTTTTCTTCATTTCGCCTGTGAACTTTTCCTTCCGCAAAATACACAGTCAAGTTAAGATTGGATGGAAGGGGGATTTGTGTTTCATGGACCTCGCCATTCTTAAATTACGCCTGAGAAAGAATTCGCAGCACACGCATCCCCATGATAATATAATTAACAGTCCAATCCGTGATTTTAACCCATCATGGCGAGGCGTAAAAAGGATATAGGTCGTACTTCATTGATATCGAAAAAAGAAAGCGCTCATCACGTAATGCATTCATAACTCTGTTCCCGGGCGAAGCCGGTGCGGGTTCCAAGTTTAACAATAAACCTAGCTCACAAAGGAAGGATATTTGGTCCCATGTTAATATAAACAGTTTTGGTATCTTAAGGTGTCAGGAAGGCGACTTTACATTTATGGATACATATTTATTGGCTATAAAGCTGTATATGTGTACTTTAAGATCGCTGGGGCCGTTTAGGTTCTAATTCCGTGCAAATGAACAGACAGACACTTTGCTTTATATCTGAAGAGAGATTAGAGATTCAGTGATGCGATGCATCCCTTTGATAAAATATAATTGATTTCTGTGATGCTGTGGAAACTTATATGGACGCACCTTACTCATGAGGTGTTGTGTGGTTACTGAGAGCTTTGCGCAAGGGCGCCCGGTAATTGACTCTTTCCGTAGTCACCAACCCTATCTTCCCTAGGGGAGGGGAGTACAGTCTGCTATTACCCGGAGCGAATTAGGGTGATTATTGAACGCGAAGAAGGGAGTGATGCAATGCAAATGAAATACGAGGATAGGAAACAACATTATTGGCTAAATATACTCGTCTGTTCAAAGTTTTAATTGGGTAAAGAGATGTTGCATAAGTTTCTTATAATCCTATTATCTTGAAAGCAATCCTTGTATTTCAGTATGGGATAGTTGGTGGATCAATAATTAAGCGACTGTCCCTTGATCTCAAGATCGCAGTTTTGATACTCGTCCGAGGAAATAATTTTTTAAAGGGAGGGAAGAATCCACCGATATCCGAGTTGTAGTATATCTGCTCGTAAAGGACCTCTAGTATTTCATTTCGTGATAAAAAAAAAAGAACGAAATGTATTATATATCAGCTACAGCTTGCGCACTAAAGGTCCTGTTTCATTGTTAGATGGCTCCAACTCAATTGATCTATACCTGCTAGCTGACAATGCGATTATTATTATTTAATCGAATAGCCCTTAATAGAGCACGTTAAATCAATACATCAAGTTTTGCTATATGATTTCTTCTTGGTCACCCAAACTTGCTTCATTCTTTCAGATTGTTATCGCCGGAGCTCCTCAATGTTGTGTGGCTGTTTCCAGCTTCTCTCTAGTTCCTCCTTGAAGGTGACTGTTTTAATTTTGTTCCGAAAGTGATGTCTATTAGGTAGGCCTATGTCTTCAATTTGTATATTGGCCTCTTTAAGGTCATTCAAGGTCTGTTGAAACCAAGTTGGCTGTATGTTAAGTTTCATAATTTTTTTTTTTTTTTTTTTGCCAATCTATCATCGTTCACTCTTTGTAAATGTCCAAAAAAGGATAATCTTCTTCTTCGCATGGTATTGTACCCGTTCGTCCGAGGGATGCGATGACCCAACTGCTATTACATCGCATTCCTGGATTTCCAGGACAGAGCGGAGTTAAATGAACATGAAGTCAAATAAGGAATGTGTCGGAAATTCAGTTGAAATTTCACAAAAGCAGAGGGTAACACGAGATAAAGTATCTCCAGGGTCGTTACGGGCTTAAATTTAATTTAAAAAAATACAAATAGAAATGGGCGCTACCAACTGAATCCCTAGCAAACCACATCCTTCCTGGTTAAGCCTTAATTAAGACAAGGAAAGAATTAGGAAAATCACATCGTCATCAGATCACAACTAAGATAAAAAAAACAAATTTATTCAAACTTTGATAATTAGACAGACATATTAAACACACATCCTACCTAAGAGTATGGTCGAATGCCAACGTTAAATTGTCATTGTCCAGAAAATCGAACCCATCTCTATTCTATTCAAAGTGTACTCCATCCACATAAAATATGAACGTTTTCTAAAGTTCACTTGGTTTCTCAGGTTCACCGTAGCACTATGTCTATGCGTCACTGACATTCGTGATACCTGAGACCTAACTTCTCTTTAAGTTAACATCATGAATGTGGATGTAAAATATTAATGAATCTGTCTAAACACAAATATTCTAATCACATATTTAAATATCACCTGATTTTATGGCTTGAATGGCATTATTCAAATGCTGAAAAATCTTAGTAAATGCTCCTAGAAATCGAATAATTAATTTACACTATATTTACACTGTCATTAATAATTGCTTGTTTGTGAATCACAGAAAATCCACTACTCATTGGTTATAATCATCATCATCATCAAAATTAAATATTTCTCACATTAGTTCTCATCTCAAAATTCATTATATTCATGTCAGAATAATTAATTCATTACCATCAAATCATTTAAATGAATATTATAATCATCAATTCTTTATACTCTCTAATTATTCACACACTCTCATTTCATCATCTCATTCAGATTAAATCATCTTAAATCATCCATATAAATCGTTTAATTCATTAATTCAAGTTGCAATTCTTCAAATCATTCAAATCATATCTCTCAATTAAATTTATTTAAATCCATTTAAATTTATTAATCATCAGCTTCTTTAATTAATTATCACCTTCTAATTCAGTTATTCATCATCTATTTAATCATCTATTAATTTATTTAAATCATCTTATTTATTCAATCTTTAATTCATCCATTTATTTAATTCATTGATTTATTCCAAAATTTAATTTATCAATTTATTTAAATTTTATTCATCTGGTTATTTAGATTTTTATTTCATCGAGTCATTCAGATTTTTATTTCGTTAGGTCAGATCATTAATATGCTTAAACTTCAGATTATTATTTCATTAATTATTATTATCAGAAAATCTTGTATTATCAACATTATTTATTTGTTTAATTTCCTAACAAATTGTTAAATATGGGTTATAGAACGTTGTCTTACAGTTTTATCACTTCCAAGTTATATCTCGTATTTAATTATCATGCCAAAAAATATTATTGCCTTCACAAAATCACGTTGGATCTCACTATCCAAAACTTCATCATATACTTTCACTTTATCAAATACCATATTTGAATACCATAATTATTCCACGTAACACCATAACTATTCCACATAACACCATAACCATTCAGCGCACAGCATGAATCTCAAAATTATGCTAGACTGGGTTCGACAACCTCATGTCTGCCTCAAAATACATCAGCAATATTGCAACTTCCATTTGGCAACTTCCAGAAAATTCCTATCACAAACTTCACTTAATCACGTTGCATGATCTACAAAAATATATAACTGGCTTCAAATTATCAACGCACATAATCTCCAAGAACTGTAATTAATCTGATCACATCTAGACAACTTCTTAAACAATTAGGAAAAAATATTACCTCAGTAATCGAAATCCAATTCAAGATCTGCTTTCAAATAGAGCATAAATTCTCTTAAAATTCTCAAAATTCACTTCACAGAAAAACACCAATGTGTTATAATCTCTCACATCAAAATATGTAATACTGATCTGCCTCAAAATAAATCTGACCATAAATGATTCATCTTACAAGATTCAATTACTTGACATCCTTCTCAAAGGTATTAAACTCAATCACAAAAAAGTATCAAAAGTATCAACTGTATCAGCTGTTAAATGAATGTACTCTGAAAAGAGTATAGCAACAAAATATTGGATTGGCAAACAAGAATTACAAAATGTAACCCTGCTGACATTTATTTTTAATTTATTTAACGAAATTCGACTGATATGTGACTAGTAGTTTCTTGTTTGACCCTCTTACAATCTCAAGTACACTCGGATGATAAAAATGAGGTCCTCAATGGCAAGTCAGGTGTGTACCACCACGCAATCGCCTAAAGCGAAAGGCCTTGCCCCGTAGACTATCATGATAATGCCCTAGACGATGGGTCAGGTGTGTACCACCACGCAATCGTATAAAACGAAAGGCCCCATCTCGTAGACTGATGAGTGAATGTACCAGAATGGAATCAACAAGTCTCTAGTTGTCACATAAAAGCGATATTCATTCACTTGAGTGAATAAAATCTTAATATCTCCAAACAATCCAATAGAAAAAATGCCTACTGATGAATAATACACACTCGCTAGTATGCAATGAACTGACGAAGTAATTTAAATAATCCAACTGCAGATCACGAGTTCGAAATACTCGCCACAAAAAAATAACTATCCAAGAAAACTATCCTTACTGAAATGTGTCAAAAAGACCAAACATCTGCTTAATAAAGCCAACCAATGGTGAGAACTTCGTATAATAGTGCCTGCCATATCATATGGTAACGCCATATTCTAGCAAAATGGAGCAAATAATGTCTAAGCCATGTCAAAATAATCGTAGAACTCCTACTAGAAATATATACAAGTATGCCCAGTGTTCATGAAAAAATCATATCAGGAAAGTCATAACTCTTACAATACCTTCTCATATCAGCTGTTAATATATTTCCAAGATCGTCGATTATCCTCGTGTGTGCAACAAATTTCTCGAAAGATCGACGGAAACATCGTATCACCCACTAAAATAACGATCGCCTTCATATTCCAAGTGAAACTGCTGTTGGACATCCTCTTCTTCAGGAACCGAATCCATCGCTCTGTGGTGCCATCACGTCTCCGTATTCGCCTACTCCGACATGATGAACTGCATATTATCCATCACGGATACTGTCCAAATTCTTCCGTAAAAGTTCATAAATGTAGAGTACCCCATACTCTTCGATTATGTCACGCCACTGTCCCATACAATGTTCGGTTTGCATATGATAAAAGTTAATCTCCACAGCGGCTGAATTTCACTTGCAGAAAATAAATTGTTTTATAAAAGTGTATGAATTTCTTAAACACCTTGTAGTTGTGTTCGTAACTGATATTTCAGAATAGTTCATGAAAAACAAATATAATGATGCACGTGCCAATGTTCCTTAAGTGCATATACTCGTAAGTGTTCATTTGCCTAAAAGCATTAATGTTGGCTTGACCCCATGGTCGCTTTAAATATTCCGGTATGAAATGCATTATTTAATAAGCCGTAATATCATTGGAATATGTCTAAGTCCATTTGAAAGTTCACAATAGCAGTATATAATTACTATCTGCCTGCACAATTCGACTGTTGAATACAAGTCCAAACTTATAAAGTTGTAACAAAATGTCGAAATAAAGTTCAGCTTCTTGCATGTCGCCTGCTTATAAAATGTCGGAACCAGCACGCCCTGCTCTATCTCACTGTTCTAGAATGATCGACGCTTAAAACTTGCCTCGTCATATCGCTTCGCTGTGCTGTCCTGTGTTACGAATGCGGCTTGAAATAATGTTCTCAATCTTGTTACAATGCTGCTTATTACTTTAACATTTGAAAAGCATTGCTGTTTGCATAACTGTAACCACGATGTTGGAAATACTCCTGTCCGAACACCGGCTCTCCTTTCGCTTTCACGGCCTGTATAGCTTGCCTTTCTAACCACTCTTCGCAATGCCCACCGTGCTTCTCTTGTCTTGACTGACTGACCTACTTTCGCTCTCCCAGCGTATGCTGCTATCAGCCCCGCTTGCTGAACTAATACTGTCGTTTTCACCGCGCACCAAGTGCTGTACACAACTCTGCTTGCCGGAATACTACTGCTGTTTTCTCCGCGTACCATGTGCTGTACTCGGCTCTGCTGGCTGAACTAATACTGCTGTCCTCAGACTGCGTGATTATGAGCTCCTACTCGGCGCTGTCACGTGACGTTCCCCTACCTTCTGCGGTCATACGTCACAAGTATAATCTCGACCACCATCATCTCGGTTATTAAGTTATACAATAACTTAAGGAATTATCTGCCTTTCTTCAAGTTATCACCATAAAGATTGCTTGACATTTCTTCTCTTCTGAGATGATATAATATTATGTTCCACATAGATCTTGATAATACTTCAATATTCCTCCCATAATTCCATCTGCTTGACTGGTAGTGCCACCTTCATCCTTGGCCTCCTACGTCATTTCCTAACAGTCTTCTCGACTCGATCTGAGCGCCATCTCTTCTACTTTTCCCAAAAATTTCAACTACGGCTCGATGTTAACTGGCGTAGCCGATAGCCTCAACTAGGTATCGGGTACAGTATGTAGCATGTTTTCTACATGCTCATAAATTTCAACATTTGGTCTAGGTCTGTTGTAATCTGCTCCTACTTTTCTAGGGCCAAGTATACTTCTAATTATTTTCCTTTCCATGACCATGGTTTTGTTTATTTCGCCTTTATTCATTAATTTGAGCGTTTCAGATCCATATAAGGCCTTTGGTTTCACAAAAGTATTATAATGTTTAATTTTAATAGAATTTGCTAATGCTTTTTTCTTATAAATGTTCCTGGTGAGCTGGAAAGCTATATTATTATTATTATTATTATTATTATTATTATTATTATTATTATTATTATTATTATTATTATTATTATTAATATTATATTTAATATTTTTATTTCAACACCCAAGTAAAATATACCAATACTTCACGTACCGGTTGTGTTCTTTCAAACGAATAAAAATTTAGGCTGCAACGAAATGTCCAGAGAACTACTTTTCTTTATTAGTTCCCCTCTTAAATTCGAAGTGACATATCCGCAAGATACGTAGGCGTGCTGATCAGAGTTATTGTGTTTCATTTGAGGGCGTTGAATATGGTGTCCATTTAGCCACGTGTACTTGGTGAGTGTGGTGTTTTTTATGATAACCTCTGTTGTTGTAATGGCTGTATTAGTGTGTGTATTTGTAATTCAGGCTATTCATTTAGCGTATGGCTTTTAGTGCCGGGAGTGTCCGAGGACATGTTCGGGTCGCCGGAGCCTGTAGCTGCTTCAATGCGGACACTCATGGGGTGAGCTACAAGTTCCGTTCAATTTCAAGTAGTCAATGTCAGTGACATCTGGTAGCGAAAGTTGGAACTTTGATAGAGCGTTTCAACGAAATCTAACCTGCAAATTTAGCTTCACGCAAATTTAATTAGTGGAGGGTTCTTTTACATGCCACAAATCTATTACATGGGCCCGCCGGTTTTCTTCCCCTCCGAAGGATGGCGTACTGAAGGATTTTAACGCTCTTAAGAAATCCAACGACTTCGGCTGGGTTTGAACCCACGATCTTGGACATCGAAGCTCAGCATGCTCAGGTGATGATTGGGAAGAAAGCGTCATCCCAGCATTCGCCTGGAGTAGAAGTGGAAAAACACGGAAAGCTACCTCCAGGATGCCTGAGGTGGGAATCGAACCCACCTCTTCTCAGTTCTGCCTCACGAGGCTGATTGTACCCAGTTACAGCCCTCAGACGAGAATTAAATTTCTTCTCAGAGCTTGGGATCGAATCCGGACCTCCGGAGCGACAGCCAAGAATGCTAGCCGCTACAACACGAGGTGGTTGTAAGTAATGTTTTAGTGGATTGGGACATTATGGTTATCGGCCCCGTGTATTTAGTTGTGTGTTCAATATGTCTGGAAACCTGTGTTGACTGTAGTCGTATCTGTAAATATTAGGGTCGCGGGTTCAAACCCGGCCGAAGTCATCGGATTTTTTTAAGAGCGTTAAAAATCCCTCAGTATGCCTTCCTTCGGAGGGGAAGTAAATCTGGCGATCCCATGTCATAGATTTATGGCATGAAAAAGAACCTTCCACTAACTATACTTGTGGAAGCTAAAATTTGTAGGTTAGTTTGATAACGCTATATTAGTTTCAACGTTCTCTGACAGGTGCTGTCTGCGTTGGCATTTAGTAGCCACGTCCGCAGCTAGGTGTCGTGGACGTTAGCATTTGGCAGCAAAAGTAGGAACTACTTGAAAAAATTAATCGTCTGCAGTTCATCTACCTGAATCACAGATAACACACACACAAATACAGTCATCACATTTAACACCGGTTATCAGACAGATTCTACACCCACCCAAAGTACACGGGGCTACATGACCGCGTTGTCGCAGCCCCTAAACTAAGGCAACAACCAACCGAGGTTGGTAAGTACTTGAGGGAGCGAGAGAAGCCCCAAGGAAAAACCACACTCAGGATAGCGCTGTCATCGCTGGGATTTGAACCTCCGATCTCCGGACTTGCTGTAGCTCCCCAGCGCGTTTAACCACGCTCGGCACGTCACGGGGTCAATCAAGAACTATGTAATAAAACCCGTTCTTCAAGAGACAATAGTCGAGGTATAAATCAAATTGAATCGCTCGTTGTTGAAAGGCACTAAGTCCAATTTTTAACCCTCCTCGGGCTCACGACTAGTGTGACGTGGGTTGGCGACCACGGGGCCCCAGCTGAGTTTGGCATTACTTCCACTTACTTGTGCCGGGCTCCTTTCTGTCAAGTTTCCTCTCGATCTCCCTTGGTCAACTCTTGTTCTTTTCCGACCCCGACTATATTAGGGTATCCGAGGCCTAGAGAGTCTTTCACTTTCCCGCATTAATTGGCCCTTGTCTCATATTTCCTGATACCCTCATTCTTCGAGGGGTCAGCCTTCATTTTCTTTTCATGTTATCTCATACCTTCTGCTCAAGGCCCTCAAGGAGGGAGGGTGTGTGAAGCCCCACCACTTCTGGTGCACCCTGGATATTGCTACACCCTCAAGGGCTCACGGCTGGCAATTTCGGGAGTTGGCGACCCTGAGGGATGCCTGAGTTGGTTCGGGTTTTCCCTCCTTTTCCATTGCCTCTGGGGCGGACCCTCTCCTCTTTCACTTTCCTATCTGCCTTTCATGGCTCTCCTTCCTTCCAAGTCCATCAATGCTTATTCTTCGAGGGTTGAGGGCGTTTCTTTTCTTCTTGTCCTTTATTTGCCTTATTCTCGTATATTGTTTTCCATTTCTTCTTCTAGTATATAAGTTAGTAGTTAGTTTTAGTTATAGTTTACTTTTCATAATCATCTTCACCATCACCCAAACCATTTGGGGCCGATAACCTAAATGTTAGGCCCCTTAAAACAACGATTCTCATTCTCTCCAATTTTTAAAGTTTTGAGATCAACACAAAAAAAACTGTTTTTCCGCTCTTGTACTGAAATGTGAGACGTAGTTTATTGTATGTAGAAAGTGTACACAAACGCCGATATAAAAATCAAAAACAAAATAGCATTGTTTCGTATGTTACTAACAATTTTATTGACAAAATACGTAACTGGACTTCGTCCATTTCAACATGGAACGAGCAGAACCTTTGAGCGAGGAATAGCATTCACATTCTTAGTTTATTGCCTTTATTTCTCAATGTAACCGGAAGCCGGAGAAGAAAGTAACATGAATGTAACTAATAACGCACTAACTGCTGGACTAAGTTCCATTCATCACCAAAACATGCATCTTGCTTCCTAGGACGCAAAATCGTGGTAAAAAGGATTTGTCGAAAATGTGCACCTAGTGCCTTTCAACAACGAGCGATTCAAATTGTGTCGTAACTAGTAATTCTTCTGATTATGGAATTGAGACATGGAATGTAGGAAAGATGGCAATTCATACACTTGACCGCAATTCTCTTTAGCAGCGAGACTGGAACGAAGTAATCTTGTTTCAATCATTGAGCAGGTCAAGTACGCGGTAAATATCTCCTCCAGTGTTTCCAATTCATTTACTAGCAAGCACATATTTCACCAAATATTCAATATCCCTACAACTATTGCCGGGATCTTCTTGAAGATTAGCTCATATGTACATTTTTCTTGTGCGTTTTATATAGTAGGAATAAAAACGGATTATGTATGACGCGATTGGAATTTGATGTTTTTTCTAAACTTTGTTGCTTTACTTTCCACAATATTATGGTGTTTGAAGCCATTTTCGGTGTTGCCTTAGTAAACCAAAGTTCCATGCTTTCCAGTCGGTCTACACGATTGTTCCCAAATGAGATGTGTTATTCCCCAGTTACATGAGATTAATAAGTACACTTGGATGACCAGTTTCGATCATCAAGTGATCATCATCAGATCCATTACACTTAGGCTATACCATCTATGTCTGAAAGTATGGTGCAGCAGAAAAGAGGAGAATTGAAGCGTTTGAAATGTGTGGTTACAAGAAC
This sequence comes from Meconema thalassinum, assembly GCA_946902985.2. Lineage (NCBI taxonomy): Eukaryota > Metazoa > Arthropoda > Insecta > Orthoptera > Tettigoniidae > Meconema > Meconema thalassinum. The sequence continues at coordinate 515,120,478 of OX336393.1, read as the reverse complement.
ATGATGAAGATCAAATGGGTAGATAGGATTACGAACGAAGAGGTATTCAGACGAGTGGGAGAGGAGAATTGTTTCTGGCGACTGCTAATGAAGAGAAGAGATAGGTTGATAGAACACGTACTAAGACACCCAGGAATAGCAATCTTAGTTACGGAAGGAAGGGTTGAAGACAAGAACTGTAGGGGTAGACCAAGGTTAGAATATGTTAAACAGATTGCCTCGGAAAGTAGGGTCTGGTAGCTATGAAGAGATGGAACGATTAGCTCAGGACAGGGAGGAATGGAGGGCTGCATCAAACCAGTCAAAAGACTGAAGACTTATTTAGTTGAGATAATGCAACTCGTCAGTGTTTGTTAGTTGTGGTCTGTGTGATGTTTTGTTGAGATACTGGGAGTGGTGATTGACCTCCGGAATTTGCCTCTTTGCAGTGAATATGTGGTTGTTGTAAATGTACCATTGTGTTGACCGACTGAAAAGCATCTAACGTATGTTTCCACATAACACAATATCTTCACAATCATAGCATGAGCGAGCAATTTGTTTCAGGGCTGGACTGCTCTGCCTCAGTGTATTGCGTGCGCCTTATGCAACAGGACTACTAGGACAAAGGGATGGTCCAGAATATTCGTGACCCACCCAGTGATGGAAACCTCGAGAAGCCGTGAACCCTGGATGGGTCTAGAAGCATTTATTGAGTCACCGGCCTGCTATATAAGAGCGACCTGTCAAGCAGCGGGTGTGTGTTTTTCCGAGCTAGTGCGAGCGTTTATCCTGAGCGATACAAGTGTAGTGACTTGCGAAACCCCTAGTGAAGCCGATTCTCTTGAGAGCGAGGGAGTGAGAAGCATACAGGGGACTGCCTGTGTTTTGAGCGAGTGTGATTTCACTGAGCGACAGAGGTATTGCGGCGAAGTGCCGTGCGAGTTACGAAATCCAGTGACATTGTTTCCCCAGCTTGTGGCAGCGAAGCAGCGTGTAGCAGGTTATCGTAAGTAACTGTACTTTGTGTACATAAGGAAGAGGTGCAGGTATTCCACGGGTCTCATTAGTGGAGAATTAGCTGCATGACTAAGTGAAAGGGGCAAGAGCGCTCAAGGAAGAGACTTGAGGAAACTGGAGTAAGGTTCTAATTGCTTGTATTTGCTGTTGAGTGGTGTATCTTTCTGGCCGAAATAAAGTTAATTATTTCTTTAAAGGAACGATCTGTGTTGTGCTTCAACCCAACGTAATCCAGTTAACAAAAGTGCCACTAGGGGGGTGGCACGTAACAATACCTAATGAAAGCAAATGTTTTATTCTAGAGACGAGATTAACAGTTGTCACCTTCTGTGATCCGAGGTGCATATTGAGTTGTTGTTGTTGATTATTTAGGTGCTTTGCGACATCGTGTCCATGTATCCCCGTGTATTTGTGTGTGTGTAAAATTTGTCTGATAACCTGCGTCGCTGTGATGTCTGTATTAGTTTGTGTATTTTTAATTGAGGCAGGATTTGGGTAGGAAGCGTCCGTGGCTTTAATTTGGGTACTGTAATCGTAAAAATCGAGAAGTTACTTGTCGTCGGATTTAATAAGAGCGTTAACATCTCAGTATGCCTTCTTTCGGAGGGGAAGTGAAGCCGGCAGTTCCATGTCATATATTTATGGCATGATAAAGAACCTTCCACTAATTACATTTGTGTGAAGCTAAGTTATAGGTTATGTTTGACTAACTCACTTAGGTTCCAACGTTCGTCGCCAGGAGTCGACTGCGTTGGAATCTAGTAACAACGTTCAAGACTAGTTGGTCGTTGATGGTAGCGTTTGGTAGCAAAAGTTGGAACTACTTGAAAATCGAATGTCTGCAGTCCTTACTTGAATTTAAAAAAAAACAGATAACACACACTAATACAGCCATCACAATTAACACCGGTTATCAGACAGATTCTACACGGGGCTACATGACCGAGTTGTCGCAGCCCCTAAACTGAGGAACCAACCAACCACACACTCTAATACTGCCATCACAATAGAACAGGTTATCAGTCAAAATTCCACACTCACCCAAGTACACGGGGATAAATGATCACGATGTCCAAGTCCCTCAATTGAAGTAACAAGAACAAGAACTACAATAATACGTCCTAGATAGCTTATGAATCTTACAGGAAGAGCGTGAAAGTCTGCAAATCGTGTGGAACATGTGTGGCGGCAGTGAATGCAACCCTGATTCAACCCAACGTCATAGGTACTTGCCTGCTTTGTATTCCACCAAGCGCCTACCTATCATGAGTTCTTCAGCTCCCAATTGAGCAAAACCCATAATTTATTTCATTATTATCAAAGGCTTCTCACCTTGTATATGCGCAACCTTCGAGAGGAATATTACGCTACACTAAGGTCAAGCGTGAGTACAGGACGTTCCCCGGAACATATTTGTAACTTAGTAGAAATATTCCGGAATTGGAATAATGATGATGATGGCATTACTACTACTACTACTACTACTACTACTACTAATAATAATAATAATAACTAGCGGATCTGTGCGAGATCTCTCGCATAATGGGTGGTGTGCGCCCCATGTGTACAGACTACCCGCCTGGCTCTAGTGCTATGCGGGCTGTAGGCGAAACAGTTCTTGCAGGGGCTATCGTCTTGTTTATTTGTTTAAAAGCACTTTATAAACAAATAAATATATTTCCGTTGACTTTTCAAGAAATGAAAGATTTTTCCTGTACTATTGAGACGATTTGGAAGATTTTGGTACAAACCACACCTTCTAACTCCCTCTGGTTTAGGAGCTTGAGTTGTGTGAAACATACACCTTAGCCTATTATATAAGAAGATAATAATGAAATTCCACAGCCTGCTTCCAGTCTCCGACCGTGTCAGGAATGGAATAAATCTAGAGGCGAGGGTATGAACTGTGCCGACTGCCGAAGCCTGTCGCACTCCCCTGGGGGCAAAGATTAAATGGATGGCATGTGAAATGAAATGATAGTGGAGAGTGTTGCTGGAATGAAATTGTGACAGGGAAAACCGGAGTACCCGGAGAAAAACCTGTCTGCCTCCGTTCTGTCCAGCACAGATCTCACATGGAGTGACCGGGATTTGAACCACAGACCCAGCGGTGAGAGGCCGGCGTTCTGCCGCCTAAGCTACGGATGCTTTTTAATAAGATAATAATAATAATAATAGTAATTACATCACCAAGTTAAAGGCGACTACAATGTGGGTAGACGAAACGAGAAAAGACATGGAGAAAGTTGGCGTACATCCAAAATACATCTGGAATAGGGATGTGTTTCGAGCTAAAATTGATATCTTCAAGGGGTTCAAGGAAATACCCAGCAGAACGACCAAGAACACCTGGTTAGAGGGAAGGAGGAGGAACCACAGCGAAAGGATGAAGAAATTCTGGGTGAAGAAAAAGGAACTGAGCAGCAAATCAATTGTTTCCCATGGTCCACAGTAGGCCAAATTCGAAGAGGGAAGAAGAATAAGCTAAGAAACCTGAACTTTCTGATACAAGTGGTGCCATACTATGATTATAACCCTAGGCTAATGTGGTATTGGAGATTTATTCCTATAATTTACACCTCAAAATAACGGGCAATTACGCACACATGGTACCCTACGGTGAACTTTTGTTGAATTTCGGCATGATAAGTTTGGAGTCTCGAAGGCAAGTGAATGATATGAAATTACTTTATAAAGTTATTAACGGTCAAATTGATAACTCATTTTTCCTATCGCTCCAAAATTTCAACATCCCTCGCTTAACTACAAGATCAACTATAACATTCAAAAATGATATAACCAATACTACTTCACATAATAATTCACCTGTATGGAGGCTTTGCAGTATTTGCAACGATACAGTTCATGTAAACTGGAAACTAGATTTCTGTCTCTCAATCAGACCGTTCTTGGAAATTATAATCCAGTCACTCTAATTCATACTTGAACTAAAATGGCCTGTTCCCTAGTTATCAATGTTACCTTTTAGTTTACGATGTAATAATTTCAAAACCTTAGGTCAAATTTAGATTTAGTTTTTATATTATCTTTAGATTAAGCTTTTTACTACTATGTATTTCAATCTGTGTGAACTCACTAGTTTTAATAATTATATTTAGATATTAATACTTAATGTAGAAATATCAGGAAGTGTATTTTACTGTGTAGGTGCACTGTTATTGGGGCGCACACTGAGCCCTGTTGTGTACCGTCAATAAATAAATAAATAAACTCTACTGGTACCCTGAATTACGCACATACCACAGAAATCCCTGCAAATCAATCGCCCTGGCATTGTTCTGCTGGACAAGAAACAGAAGACAGCTATGATGCACGTAGCTGTGCCACTGAACAATAATCTTCAACCCAATTTTGGACAGAAGGTTACAAAATATTCGAAACTACCTGAAGATGTGAGAGCCATGTGAAGGCTAAATCGAGTAGATACCAAGTCCATCATTCATATCGGCAACCCACTATGACTCTCAAGTGTCAACTGAATCACCTCGAGCTTGGGACCACCTGGTCGCTGCAAGACAGAAAGATGTCATCCTGGGCACATGCCACAGTGTGAGAAAATTCATGAATTTCACCTGAAGTATTCAGATTGTATGATGAATTATTATTATTAATAATAAATAATATTATTATTAATAATAATTTCAACAAAAGATCTATATCCCTGAATGCAAAACTCAAGCTCTACTGCACGGTCATCCGGCCAGAAGCTTTGTATGCAGCGGAATGTCTCGCCATGAATAGAAAAGGCTTAATGGAAAAACTGGTGACCAAGGAAAGGAAGATATTGAGGAAAATCCTGGGTCCAGTCAAAGAACACGGCGAGTTCCGAAGACGCCACAATCAAAAGTTGTACACACACGTAGAGAAAATAACTGACGTGATGAGGAAAAGGAGGATTTCTTTCTATGGACATATAACCCAAATGAAATCTACACGGCTATACAACCGAATTTTCGCTATTCTCCATGAGAAAAAGACAAAGGGGGCCTGGTTCAGTGAAGTAGAGAAAGGTCTGTTGGAGATTGGGATAGCATGAGAAGATATCCAGGAGCGTGGCAATATTTATGGAAAATTTTCAAAAACATCGGAGTTGTCAACCTAAGCTAAAACTAAAAGCCCGGAAGGCGTGGATGACGGAGAGAAAGGTGCAACATTGATTGCGAATTGAAGAGTACTGAGCCAACCTTAAAATACAGAAGAAACAGTTGACATGACGCGGTCCTTAGTTGGCCGTAACGAAGCAGGCAGAATCTCTACTCAGTATAAAACTAAGTCCCCCATTCTTGGAAGTTACCGGTAAACTCGAGAACCACTGGATGGATTTTGATGCGGTTTTCACCATTCTGTAAAGGATATCTCGAGGATGATTTCTGTAGAAAATAATTTATTTGTGATCAAAGGAAGCCGAGCAGTAACGATTTCAGTGGAAAAGTCGAAAAAAAACCTGGCGTCCGAGCGCTTTGTAAGCTTACGCTGGGCAAACCATTATAAATATCTATATACTATGAGTGTAAGAATTATTCAGCATGAAAAGTTCTACAAAAAAGTCCGTGAGAGCATACGTCTATCTTCAATACATCGCCCACTATAAGTGTTTATACGATTTAATTTCTTCCAACCGTGTCCATTCAACTACTGAGGTAACAGTTTACGAGCTAGCTAAGGTCGAGTCAATCATCCCTGTTACAGCCTAGCTAGCGGGCGTACCTATTGCCCCAGATACAGCCAGCAGCAAACCGTTGAGTCGTATTGAGTTAATACTCCTGTGAAGGGTGGCTGTGTTTGGAGTTTCCCGGGAAGTGCAACTCGGGGTTTCTTCATTTCGCCTGTGAAACACAGTCAAGTTAAGATTGGACGGAAGGGGGATTTGAGTTTCATTCACCTCGCCATTCCCTGGAAGTGCAACTCTCATTTCGTTCCGAAAAATTCACAGTCAAGTTAAGATTGGACGGAAGGGGGATTCTTAAATTACGTCTGACAAGAATTTATTGCACATGCATCTCCATGATAATATAATTAATAGTCCAGTCAGTGATTTTAACCCATCATGCCGAGACGTAAAACGGATCTTGGTCGTTGTTCATTGACATTGAAACAAAAAAGCGCTTATCACGTAATGCATTCATAACTGTTCCCGGGCGAAGCCGGGTCGGGTTGCTAGTAATATCATAAAACGCTATGGTGTATGTTTCATAAAACTCAAGCTCTTAGAAGGTGCGGTTCGTGCCAAAACCTTCCAAATTGTCTCAATAGTACAGGAAAAATCTTGCATTTCTTGAAAAGTCAACGGAAATATATTTCTTTGTTTTAAAAGTGCATTAAAAAAATAAACAAGACGACAGCCCCTGTCAGAACAATATCGCGTCGAGCAGAACAGTAAATCTGGGCGGGTGGTTTATGCACATGGGGCACTTACAAGTAACCGAAATAGAATTGCCCGCATCAGTGACGAATTGCACTCTGATTTCGTCAATATGGACATTTCTTTTTAAAATGCGCTTAAACAAATAAACAAGAAACCACGGGACTTGACATTTCACTTCTAAAATATCGCATGCATTGACTGGAAATCAAACCCAGTCCACCTTAGTGAGAGGCAAACAGCTTGACTATTGCGCCACCACAGTGAACCATCATACAACACATGTCATAGCCATTGAGAGATGTCGGTACTGGAAAGTTGCTTTCGATATGAAGGCGAGGCGTTTGGTTCAAGCGATAATACACAAGCCTATAGAATTGGATGAATGAAATTGACTACTCCTTTGTAATACTACTCTCATTTGTCCACAGACTTAGGGTTCGTATCTCTTGCAATCCACGTTACCACTATTGAAATCATTCTTTGTAACACAGTCGCAAATGGACCAGTTGATTTAATTGCTATGTTCTCGGTGGTATTTGTGTGACAGCGGTCGCTAATTCTAATTGTAAAGCTATCTAACCACCATGTCACCCAACACTTCCTAACAAAGCCGGCTTACTCCATCAGCAATGCTTTGTGGAGGGACTGGATGTCATTACGAAGCAGAGTAAACACAAAGTTTGTTCGAGTGTTGGAAGGCAGACTTCAATTTGTGGGCGACAGTGGAAACGTGAGGTCAGTACTCAAAATAGGTAGCATTGTACATTCCATTCTGTTAAGTAAATAATATCATAATAGGATGTGTGAAATACTTGGTCCACCCGAGATATCAGTCATTTCAATAAATTTTGCACATGTGACAGTTTGTTTCAGGACATAGACCTGTTCGAATCTGTTTGTTGGTTATCTCCGTCCGCTGTTAAAAATGGTTAATGCATATTTGCTGGGTATTTATATAATAATGGGATGTGTAAAATATTTCGACATTGATAATTCAACCGTAATGAAATTACTGTATCGGTCAAAAGTTTAGGACCACGTAAGAAAATCATGATAAGTCACCTAAAGCTTAAACTTATGGCATTATAGCTCTGTGATATGTTTACTGAGCTCTTACATCTGATAGAATATAACCATCCTGATTTCGTTCAATTGGGCCAAGTATTGTAGAAGTTATGATTTTTGATGTGTAACATCTTTCCGCTCGGTTGCTGGATAGTTTTGTGGGAGTGATTTTGAAAATTGGGGACGGAAGTGAATCGGGTGGAAGTGGATCGAACGGAAGTGGATCGGACGGAAGTGAAGACGCACTGCCAGCTGGATGGACAATTGAAAATGCGTGTATTGGAAACAAGGCAGTGTGTGCTCTGTAACGCGAGAATGTTATGGCAATGCAGTAGGCAGTGCATTTAGCAGGCACTGGTTTGACGAGCACAGTGGCAAATGTTTCACCGACTTTCATTTGTCATTGAGCAGTTTATGAAGCTTCACGTTCATGGTTGGATATCACATGGGGTAGGACAAAGACGACAAATGGCATTTAAGTAAGCGGCATTATTGTCAAGCTGTGGGTGAGTAGTCAAATATTAAATGCATGACAGAATGTTGTTATATGAGTGTAATAACAGCTGTATTTTCATCATATGTGAGACTAGGTCATTTCATGATTGTAGGAAGCCATGTTTTGATGGTTTACGACGAACTGTATGAGAGCCTTGAGATTAATGAATGTTATAGTTACTGAGGAATGTGCTCACAGTATTTGAGAGTACTGTCGACGTTGTGTGCCACTTTGTTATTATGAATTATTAATGTAAAAGGAAGGAAGAGCCTCCGTGGCTTAGACGGCAGCACGCCGGCCTATCACCGCTGGGTCCGTGGTTCAAATCCTGGTCACTCCATGTGAGATCTGTGCTGGACAAAACGGAGGCAGACAGGTTTTTCTCCGGGTACTCCGGTTTTCCCTGTCAACATTTCATTCCAGCAATACTCTCCACTATCATTTTATTACATCTGTCATTCATTTAATCATTGCCCCAGAGGAGTGCGTCAGGCCTCGGCAGCCGGCACAGTTCATATCCTCGGCGCTAGATTGGGGCTTCATTCATTCCATTCCTGACCTGGTCGGAGACTGGGAGCAGGCTGTGGATTTTCATTCATTTCAATGTAAAAGGAAGAAAGGAAGCTTGTAGTTTTGCGTGTCCGTTAATCTCACGATCATGATCCACGGTACCTCCCTTTTACGTGGAATGCGAACCACAGGACATGGCATTTCAATTCGAAAATCTCACATGTATTGTCCGGGAATCAACCCCGGTCTACCTTGGTGAGAGACTAACAGCTTGACCGCTGCGCCACGAATGTGACAGTAGCATATCTCGAATTCAATCTATACATTCATCATAGTACCAGTATGAAAATGGAGTGTAAATTAACATTTTAAGAATGTCCAAGCTGTGTAGTATACGAGTAGGATAACATGTCAGATGTTACACATCATATGCGACTACTGTAAGGCTCGTATCTTTTTTTTAACTGTCGGAAGGTCACACCAAAACATCACCATTTTCAGAGGTATAATACATTGTATATTCCAACCGGTTGCAAGTATTGCCCTCAATTTTCTTTCTTAGACTTAGCAATAGTTGGGATCATTTTGGTATAAATATACAAATTCCTAAAAAATGCAGGACCTGAAATTACAACAAAATTTATTGTAGATGTAATATTTCTGATAAGCAAATATTATATCTGTGTAGTTTTATGGTGCTGGATAAAATTTCAACTAGTAAATATAATCAAAAATATTACACTTAAACAATAAAATAAAACATAATAGTACATTATGCAACGAGCCTATAATGGCAATAATTAAGACACGAGTATGTTTATAAAACGAGCATTTCCATTCGAGTGTCTTAATTACCATTATAGGCATACGACTGTTTATGTTCGACGATAATTATTAGAACTATTTTATGTTCGAACATAAATATTCATAAATATCTGTCCACATTTCGCCAGTTTTATGTACTGAACAGAGCGCATGAGACGCAGAGAATGCCTTTGTATAATATTTGACCATGGCCTCCTCGATTACCCTACTATGACACTAGGCCACGCAGTGAAATTTAAATTAAAGGCCGTGTGATGCTATCCTTATCTAATTGGTCAAACATCTGTTTCTTGAGCTCTGATTGGTGGGAGAAACGGTTTCATAATGAAAAATAGTGTTATAATGTGCTTTAGCTTTCTGTTACTCTACAGTAGAATATGCATGTCCTGTGTGGTAGGCCTATAGGTCGTGTCATACCAAGCAGGTTGATACTGCATTAAATGAAACGTCTAGACTCATCACTGGCTGCCTGAGACCCACGCCATGTGATAAACTGTATTGTTTAGCAGGCATTGCATTCCCAGATATCAGAAGAGAAGTTGCAGCTAAATGTGAGAGATCTAGGATTGATGTGTCTCAAGCACATCCATTGTATAGCCTTCAACAAGCCCACTCTTGACTGAAGTCCAGCCGGAGCTTTCTTCACACAACTGAGTGCCTAACTGACAAACCTCAGGTTTTGAGGATTACATCTTGGTTGACTAGAAGCCCCCACATTACTCACTGGATGGCTCCATCTGAAAGCCTCCCAGCAGGACATACAGAGGCTTGGACAACTTGGAAGTCTCTCAACAGATTGCGATCTGGGGTTGGCAGATCCAAGTCCAACATTCATAAATGTTTTTTTTTTTTTTTTGCTGCGTCTCGGTCCTTTGTGAATGCGGTGAAGAACAGACTATGGGTCATCTGCTTCAGTGCAGTCTGTGTCCTATACTGTGCACCATGGAGGATCTGGTGAAGGCTACACCAAATGGACGTGATATGGCAAAATATTGGTCATGCATTATTTAGAGCCTTAAATGTTCAAGTTTTGTCATTTTTGTTGCCCATTTTGTACATAATTTCTTATGCAATATTTTTGTTCCTGACACGAGTAAATAAATAAGGGTTAAAAAACAGGGAATAGAAATGCCTTCAACCCTCGAATAATGAGGATTGAGGGACTTGGAAGGAAGTAGAGCCATGAATAGAAAAGGGAAAGAGGAGTGGGTCCGTCACGGACACAATGCAAAAAGGGGAAAAACCGGATCCAGCTAAGGAATCCTTCGGGGTTGCCAACTCCCTAACTCACCAGCCGTGAGCCCTTGAGGGTGTAGCACTATCCAGGGTGGGGCTATATACACCCTGCCTCCTTTAGAGCCTTGGGCAGAAGGCAGGAGATAACATGAAAAGAATAACAAGAGGTCCGACCGCTCGAAGAATGAGGTATCGGGAAATATGAGACCAGGACCACTTTGGGCGGGAAATTGTACCATTCTCTTAGCCTCAGATTCCCTAATACTTTTGGGGTCGGAAGAGAACAAGAGTTGACCAAGGGAAGTTGATAGGAAAGAAGATAGAAAGGAGCCCGGCACAAGTAAGTGGAAGCAATACCGGACTCAACTGGGACCCATCATCGCAAACCCACGTCCCGTAAGTTGTGAGCCCTTGAGGGGATCTGATGATGCTAATATTTTCGGCGACATCTGTCGTGGACATTGAATTGCATTGCACATAATTGCTCTTTCGAAAACTTTTATTTTAGCCCTCATTGTATGGATTTAACGCTTAGGTTTCTCACAGCCTTCACAACTGTACTCTATTACATTTGAGTTGATTGTTTCCACTGTTGTGCTCCACTGAGTGTTCAACATGGATCCAGTTACAGATGTAAAACACATGGAGGCAGTGAATCACCATCAAAACAGAATCAAAGCATTGGAAATAGAGCCACGCGACTTGTATAAAAATAATCGTTTGGCTCGTTGGGAGTGCAGATGTACTACGTTCCTAATCCTTAAAGGAACATTATGAACACTAGCGAGACAAGATTTATGTCAACAAACTTCGATATGCCTGGTCTGCAAAGTTATAAAGTTAACAAACTTGTGAAATTACTCTGTGGGCTGGCAGCCCGACACAGAAATAGCTGGAGGAATGCTCGGCGTGGTTCGGTCTGACTCTTCAGCATGGGGGAGAGGGAGGGTTGGATTCCACGTGGCGCACGCATAGCTCGTGCTTATCCGTTCTGCATATCGGACCCCCAGTCAGCTATGTTGGATGTTTTATAATTATTATTAATTTAGCGTGTGCTTACGTCACTAATTACAAATTATAATTACAGTTAGATGAATTCATTTTACATGAGATTAACAAATACAATTGAAAACAAGATGTTCAGTAAAGAACATATAGCCTACTTTCTCCTAAATGCATGGATATTGTTATAACTTTTTGCCCTTTCAAGGAGTATAATTGAATGTTCGTTGTAGTAGCTTCTTGAAATACAACGTGCAATACGGATATTAAACACGAATATGATATGCCCTTTGCTAGTGCTACCTCTGTAAAAAATTTCATTCAATTCGGTTTCACCGTGTCTGAATTGATAAGGGGAATTGATTTGCTCACATACATACATGGCCGCTATCTGCAAACTATTGGGCTGATGACCTTGTAGCTCAGTCAAAAGATTCTTTATACATAAAGGTATAATGTTGCAAAATTTGGTAGAAATCAGATGATTAGTTTGGTCGTAATTTGATTCAAGCTTTTAACATTTGGGTGGCTGCCATTTCGTTTTCGTCAAGAGAGCGGCGATATAAAACATGACACCGAGGTGCCCTTTGCTAGTGCTAACTCTGTACTGTACCCGATACCTAGTTTAGGCTATCGGCTACGCCAGCAGACATTAAGCTGTAGTTGAGGTTTTGGAAAGAGTTAGGAAAAGATAGCGCACCGATCGCGTCAAGAAGAATGTCAAGATGACGTAGGAGGTCTAGAATCATGGAGGCATTGACTTCTGTGAGAAGATGGAATTATGGATAGAGATGTGAAGCTTTATTGAGATATATATGGAATTATAGCAATTAAACATCTTAGAAGAGGATATATAACATGCATTATATGTGGAAATAATTTTATGGAAGTCAGATAACCCTTAAGTTATTTTATAACGGAACAGCCGAGATGATCTGGGTTCGAGACTATGACCGTGACGTGAGAGCAAAGTGGTGGGGGACTGCACCACGTGCCTGCGCCAAGCACATAAGCAAGAAGACAGTGCCAGCAGATTCAGTTGAGCTCAGTAAGACGAGCAGGTAGGAGCAGCTCTATAGCGCAAGCGAGACGCACAGTGAAGGTCACGTAACATACCGAAACTGTCACGGCAAGAGTGTAGGCGACAGTTCCTGCATCGCCGAGCAGCGAAGGCCAGGCGGGTCATTGATCCAGGCGGGCTGGCCGAGGAAGCGATTATAGACGGCCGGGATATGTCAGAACCGCACTGCAAGTAGTTGGAGACTTTATTTCAAGCGACATTTCAACGCAGTTTGATCACAGCTTTTACGGATAACTTCATGACTATGCTGTTCTATAACACATTCGAAGCTACTTTAACTATTTCAATTAAACTGAATGTTGTTAGCATAGGCACTGATGAACATTAGATCGTGCATTAATAAGATTTATTTCTTATGCAGTTTTCATGAATTACCTAATTACAGACAACTACAGGGTGTTTCGCAATCTTGAACAATCTCAAGTAAAATTTTATTTTACAAATGTGGGACTTAGCAGTCATTTGAGATTGAACTTGCAATACTCAAACTGAACATTTAACGGAACAGTGGCGTATCTTAGAAGAGGAGTAGGGGGTCCGCTGTTTCCATGAACTTTTCGAGAAGGAGTTGGACAATATCCGCTATGGGTAATCCGAAGTTCAACATGTCCGAGTAGACGCAAATAGAGACAAGATGGCACCGCAGAGCGATGGATTCGATTCCTGACGAGAGGAGTCCACCAGCTGATTCACTTGGGATTTCGAATGCAATCGTCATTTCATGGATGGAATGATACTCACGCCGATCTTTCGAGAAATTCTTTATGTAGGGAAAATCGACGATCTTGGAAATTTAATTACAGCTGATAATGAAAGGTACAGTAAGAGTCATAACTACCTGATACGATTATTTTCATGAATACTGGGCACACATGTATATTTTTCTAATAGGAGTGATATGATTATTAAGACATGGTTTGAATTTATATACTTCGAATTTGCTAGAATATGGAGTGACCATATGATATGGCAGGCATCATTATACGATATTCTCACCATTGGTTGGCTTTATTAAGCAGAAGTTTGGTCTTTTAGACATTTTTCCAGCTAGGATTTTTTTCATAAATAGTTTTTTTTGGGTAACGAGTATTTCGAACTCGTGATCTGCAATTGATTATCTAAAATTACTTCGTCAGTTCATTGCATACTAGCGAGTGTGTATTATTCATCAGTAGGGATTTTTTCCATTGGATTGTTTGGAGATATTAAGAAGTTATTCACTTTAGTGAATGAACATCGCTTTTATATGACAACTAGAAACTTGTTGATTCCTATCTGGTACATTCACTCATATAGACTACGAGATGGGGTCCTTCGTATTTATACGATTGTATGGTGGCTACACATCTTACCCATCGTTCAGGGAACTATCATCCAAGTCGACGGGGCGAGGTCTTTCGTATTTATACGACTGTACGGTGGTTACACATCTTACTCGCCATTGAGGGACTCATTTTTATCATCCGAGTGTACACGAGATGTAAGTGAATCAAACAAGGAACTACTAGTCACATATCAGTCGAAATTTTGTTAAATAAAGTAACGATAAATGTCAACAGGATTGCATTTAGTAATTCTTGTTTGCCAATCCAATATTTTGTTGCTATACTCTTTTGAGAGTAATTTCAGTTTAACAGCTGTTACAGCTGATGCTTTGATGATTTTTATAATTGTGTTTGATACCTTTGAGAAGGATTTAAAGTAATTGAATCTTGTAAGATTAATCATTAATGGTCAGATTTATTTTAAGGCAGATCAGTATTGCAGATTTTGATATGAGATTATAGCACATTGGTGTTTTTCTGTGATGTGAGTTAAGAATTGTAAGAGAATTTATGCTATTTGAAAGCAGATCTTAAATTACTGAAGTAATATTTTTCCAATTGTTTAAGAAGTTGTCTAGATGTGATCAGAGTAATTACAGTTATTGGAGATTGTGTGCGTTGATAATTTGAAGCCAGTTATATATTTTTTGTAGATCATGCAACATGGTTAAGTGGAGTTTGTGATAGGCATTTTGTGGAATTTGCCATGTGATAGTTGCAACGTTGATAATGTATTTTGAAGCAGACATGAGGTCGTCGTACCCAGTCTAGCGTAATTGTTGAGATTCATGCTGTATGTGCTGAATATTTATGGAGTTTTTGTGGAATAATTCTTGTATTCAAATGTGATATTTGAAGTATTGAAGAAATGTAATGTCGTTGTGGATAGTTAGATCCAACGTGATGTCGTGGAGGCAATAATATTTTTTGGCATGATAAATTAAATACGAGATATAACTTGGAAGTGATAAAACTGTAAGACAACGTTCTATAAACCTTATTAAACAATTTGTTAGGAAATTAGAGAAATAAATAAAGTTGATAATACAAGATTTTCTGAAAATAATAACTAATGAAATAATAATCTGAGATTTAAGCATATTAACGATCTGACCTAATGAAATAAAAATCAGAATGACTAGATGAAATAATGAAAACTTAAATAACCAGATGATTGAAATTTAAATAAGTTGATAAATTAAATTTTTGAATAAATCGATGAATTAAATAAATGGATGAATTAAAGATTGAATAAATAAACTGATTGAAATAAATTAATAGACGATTGTAATGATGATGAATAACTGAATTAGAAGGTGATAATTAACTAAAGAAGCTGATGATTAATGAATTTATATGGAATTAAATAAATTTAATTGAGAGATAATTTGAAGGAATTGCAACTTGAATTGAGAATTTAAATGATGTAATGTTGATGAATTAAGGATTCTGACAGGAAGATGTAGAATTTTGAAGTGAGAATTAATGTGAGAAATATTTAATTAATGATGATGACCAATGAGCCATGAATTTTCTGTAATTCACAGATAAGTGATTATGAATGACGATGTAAATAGTGTAAATTAATTATTCGATGTTTAGGAGCATTTGATTAACATGTTCAACATTCAAATTATGCCATGCAAACCATAATTTACGTGATATTTAATATGTGTGATTATAATATGTGTATGTTTAGACAGCTTAGTAACATTTTTAAATCCACATTGATGTTAAATTAAAGAGAAATTAGGTCTCAGGTTTCACAAATGTCAGTGACGAAAGACATAGTGCTACAGTGATCCTGAGAACCCAAGAGAACTTTATAAATTTTTCTTGTTATGTGGATAAAAATAATTTTGGATTAGAAAAGAGATGGTTCGATTTTTGGACAATGACAATTTAACTTTGGCATTCGACCATACTCTTAGGTAGGAGTTATATTTAAAATGTCTGTCTGACTATCAAAGTAAAATAAATTTGTTTTTATCTGAGTTGTGATCTGATGATGGTGTGATGTTCCTTTTTCTTTCCTTGTCTTGAGTAAGGCTTATCCGGAAAGGAAGTGGTTTGCTAGGAATTCAGTTGATGGCGCCCATTTATATTTGCATTATTTTTTATTAAAGTTAAGCCCGTAACGACCCTAGAGATACTTTGTCTCGTGATACCCACTGCTTTTTCGAGAACTCAGCTGAATTTCCGACACATTCCTTATTTGACTAGAGGTTCATTTAACTCCGCTCTGTCCCGGAACTCCAGGAATGCGATCTTATAGCAGATGGGTCATCGCATCCCCAGGACGAACGGGTACAGAGAGAGAGGGAGAATTGGCTTTATCCAACTAGTGGGGCTCTTCGATTTTGTTTATTCTATGGAATCACATCAGATTTAGATTACTGAGAGATTGATCTCAAGTTCATTTAAGTGTGTTACAAAATTTATTGAACTTAGTCAGACAATGTACTTGTGTGCCCAATCCAGTGTTCATGTTAATCGTATTAGTAATATCATGTTAGTTATAAGACATTTTTCCTATACCCAAGTGAATGCAGGAATTGAGACATTGTGATGTGTTGTTGTCTAACGTCTCTATATAAAACCTATATTGAAAATATAATTATGTTGCCGGAAGATTTAGCGAAGGTGTTAGGAGAGTTACAGACGGGTATGTCTGGTATTGCAGAAACTATTTCTAAGATGGAAACGGAAGTTAAAGAACAAATTAATAATTCAGAAGCTAGATTAGAAGCTAAATGTAAAGAGAATGTACAAGCATTACAAACTAGTAATGAAGAAAATTTAAAATTATTGCAGACTAGTACTGAAGATAATTTAAAGTCATTAGAGACTAGGTTACAGTCAAATAGTGAAGACAATTTTAAGTCATTAGAAGAAAGGCTACAGTCAAATAGTAAAGATGAGTTGAAGTCATTAGAAACTAGATTACAGTCTAGTACTGAAAGTCATTTAAAAGCTAGTGAAGCTAACTTGAAAGATAATTTTAAGTCATTGGAAGAAAAACTACAGTCAAATAGTGAGGACAATTTTAAATCATTGGAAGAGAAATTACAGGCTCGTAGTGAAGAAACTAACACTGAATTAGAAAACAAGTTAACTAGATTAGAGAATAGTTTAACTTTAAAGAATAATGAGATGCTGAAGACTTTACAATTAGACATAATTGCAGTAAACATGAAAGGAGAGGAAAATGTTCAAATATTAAGAAAAAATATTATTGAATTGGAAAGTAGAGGAGAAGAAAATATTTTTACTTTAAGAACTGACGTTATGTCCATACAGAAAGACATTAAATCAGATGTATCGAAGTTGAGATTCGACATCGATGGTTTAGTGGCAGATGTAGGCAAAATTCAAGATTGGTCTACCGAAGTATCTTTCGAGACTAAGATTAAAGGTCTAGAAACGAATCTAGGTAACGAGATTAAAGATTTAAAGACAGTAATTGGGACCATTAAAGAGGAAGTCTTAGGAGAGGTCAATTCTAATTTAAAATCGTTAGAAAATCAATTGCAGAAAGATATTAGGAAGATAGACGACGATATAGAGTAAAAGGTTAATGAAAACTTAGCTTTGTTCAAAAATAGAGTCGGTGCAATCGTGGAAGAACGGTATAGTGAGGTCGATGCCGAAGCAAAAGAGAAACGTGAAGGGTTAGATGAAAAATTAATCGCAGGTATGGCAAACTTAGAAGCGAGGTTTACGGAAAACAAGGAAGCGATGAAGATAGATTCAACTCTATTTAGAACAGATGTTGATCTGTTAAAGGAACAAGTCGCGTCAGTAAAGAACACGTGCGAAGGAAAAATTGACAAGTTAAGAAACGACTTAGACGAGAGTAACAAAACGCAGGATGTTACATCGTTAGACGAACTGAAAACTCAGGTCAAGACCGTGGAGAAATTAGCAGAAGACAGGATGACTAAACTAGAATCCATGTTTAACAGTTTCACCAGTCAGAATATAACATCAGGGGAAACATTGATAAATCAGACAGCGATAGACCGCAGTATGACTAATCAAGAAGCGAGCATGGGAGAAGACCGTCAAATGCAACCGAATGTGACATTCGAAAGGGCTAGTTCAACCCCTCAGGATAATCCAAGTTCGAATAGGAGTACGTTGGGTCCAAGCGAACGATACTCTGGTCCAGTCACCATTATTAGGAATCTGGATGACAAGCCGAGAAAGTTTTCGGGAAATACAGGAGTCACACCAGTCGAATTTCTGCGAGATATTCGAGACTACATGGCGGAACACAGGGTAGCCAAAGAAAGAGAGCTAAGGATAGTCGAACGCGCCTTAGATGGATCTGCACTTACGTGGTTTAGAGCGTTCAGAAGCAATTTTGCGAACATGGAGCAATTTGCCATGGCTTTCTTGAGGAGATTTTGGAGTGCCGAGGATCAACTTAACGTAAGAGCGGAGATGTACTCAAAGCGCTATTCTACGTCACATCCGACGCATTATGCCAACTATTTCACGTCACAGCTGGCTAAATCACAGTTCCTTATTCCTCTATTGCCAGAAGAAGAGCTTTTGCAAGCTATAGCGAGACAGTTACCGATTGAGGTACAGCGATCACGGATAGCGTCGGGAGCCAATACACTGGAGCACTATGACGACATTTTACGGCGATTGGACTATACAAGCGCTCAAGTTACGCCTAGGAGCAACAGAAACGACAATAGAAACACGCAAGAAGTGAATGCGGTAGTCGTAGACAATGCAGCTCAAACGGACAGAAGGGATTCTTGGGAAAACCGACGGAACGAAGGGAATCGAGGAAACATCCGTAACGCTCGAGGAAATGATCGATATAGAGGACCATATGAGAGGCCATACGATCAAGAAGCTAGAGATAGCCGATATAGGAATTATAACCAGAATTCCAGGTATCAAGACAGGAATCGATATAACAATAGATATCGGGGCAGAAATAACTGGAGCCAAGGTCAACAGTATAATGGGAACGACAGGCAGGATGGCCGAAGAGACGATCCTAACGATAGACGGGATAATCGTGGACATGAGAGGTCGAGGCAAGAAGATAGACAGCCTAGTGCACCACTCGAGGAGACAGTGAGGGATGTCAATCGAGCAAGCACGAGTGGCGAAGGAAGAAATAAACGTCAGAATAACACGGAATCAAGATGCTAATCATTGGAAGTCAATCGTCATTATTGAGAGTCAGAAAGAACCATCATGCTGAGTAAGGGAATTGTAGAGCTATCGTGTACATGTATTATATATAGAATGCCTGAGAGTGTATTTTTTTTCTCAATCCTGATAAAAAAAGGAGATGTACGGGAGAGATGTACCCGATAACTAGTTTAGGCTACCGGCTACGCCAGCAGACATTAAGCTGTAGTTGAGGTTTTGGAAAGAGTTAGGAAAAGATAGCGCACCGATCGCGTCAAGAAGAATGTCAAGATGACGTAGGAGGTCTAGAATCAAGGAGGCATTGACTTCTGTGAGAAGATGGAATTATGGATAGAGATGTGAAGCTTTATTGAGATATATATGGAATTATAGCAATTAAACATCTTAGAAGAGGATATATAACATGCATTATATGTGGAAATAATTTTATGGAAGTCAGATAACCCTTAAGTTATTTTATAACGGAACAGCCGAGATGATCTGGGTTCGAGACTATGACCGTGACGTGAGAGCACAGTGGTGGGGGACTGCACCACGTGCCTGCGCCAAGCACATAAGCAAGAAGACAGTGCCAGCAGATTCAGTTGAGCTCAGTAAGACGAGCAGGTAGGAGCAGCTCTATAGCGCAAGCGAGACGCACAGTGAAGGTCACGTAACATACCGAAACTGTCACGGCAAGAGTGTAGGCGACAGTTCCTGCATCGCCGAGCAGCGAAGGCCAGGCGGGTCATTGATCCAGGCGGGCTGGCCGAGGAAGCGATTATAGACGGCCGGGATATGTCAGAACCGCACTGCAAGTAGTTGGAGACTTTATTTCAAGCGGCATTTCAACGCAGTTTGAACACAGCTTTTACGGATAACTTCATGACTATGCTGTTCTATAACACATTCGAAGCTACTTTAACTATTTCAATTAAACTGAATGTTGTTAGCATAGGCACTGATGAACTTTAGATCGTGCATTAATAAGATTTATTTCTTATGCAGTTTTCATGAATTACCTAATTACAGACAACTACAGGGTGTTTCGCAATCTTGAACAATCTCAAGTAAAATTTTATTTTACAAATGTGGGACTTAGCAGTCATTTGAGATTGAACTTGCAATACTCAAACTGAACATTTAACGGAACAGTGGCGTATCTTAGAAGAGGAGTAGGGGGTCCGCTGTTTCCATGAACTTTTCGAGAAGGAGTTGGACAATATCCGCTATGGGTAATCCGAAGTTCAACATGTCCGAGTAGACGCAAATAGAGACAAGATGGCACCGCAGAGCGATGGATTCGATTCCTGACGAGAGGAGTCCACCAGCTGATTCACTTGGGATTTCGAATGCAATCGTCATTTCATGGATGGAATGATACTCACGCCGATCTTTCGAGAAATTCTTTATGTAGGGAAAATCGACGATCTTGCAAATTTAATTACAGCTGATAATGAAAGGTACTGTAAGAGTCATAACTACCTGATACGATTATTTTCATGAATACCGGGCACACATGTATATTTTTCTAATAGGAGTGATATGATTATTAAGACATGGTTTGAATTTATATACGTCGAATTTGCTAGAATATGGAGTGACCATATGATATGGCAGGCATCATTATACGATATTCTCACCATTGGTTGGCTTTATTAAGCAGAAGTTTGGTCTTTTAGACATTTTTCCAGCTAGGATTTTTTTCATAAATAGTTTTTTTTGGGTAACGAGTATTTCGAACTCGTGATCTGCAATTGATTATCTAAAATTACTTCGTCAGTTCATTGCATACTAGCGAGTGTGTATTATTCATCAGTAGGGATTTTTTCCATTGGATTGTTTGGAGATATTAAGAAGTTATTCACTTTAGTGAATGAACATCGCTTTTATATGACAACTAGAAACTTGTTGATTCCTATCTGGTACATTCACTCATATAGACTACGAGATGGGGTCCTTCGTATTTATACGATTGTATGGTGGCTACTCATCTTACCCATCGTTCAGGGAACTATCATCCAAGTCGACGGGGCGAGGTCTTTCGTATTTATACGACTGTACGGTGGTTACACATCTTACTCGCCATTGAGGGACTCATTTTTATCATCCGAGTGTACACGAGATGTAAGTGAATCAAACAAGGAACTACTAGTCACATATCAGTCGAAATTTTGTTAAATAAAGTAACGATAAATGTCAACAGGATTGCATTTAGTAATTCTTGTTTGCCAATCCAATATTTTGTTGCTATACTCTTTTGAGAGTAATTTCAGTTTAACAGCTGTTACAGCTGATGCTTTGATGATTTTTATAATTGTGTTTGATACCTTTGAGAAGGATTTAAAGTAATTGAATCTTGTAAGATTAATCATTAATGGTCAGATTTATTTTAAGGCAGATCAGTATTGCAGATTTTGATATGAGATTATAGCACATTGGTGTTTTTCTGTGATGTGAGTTAAGAATTGTAAGATAATTTATGCTATTTGAAAGCAGATCTTAAATTACTGAAGTAATATTTTTCCAATTGTTTAAGAAGTTGTCTAGATGTGATCAGAGTAATTACAGTTATTGGAGATTGTGTGCGTTGATAATTTGAAGCCAGTTATATATTTTTTGTAGATCATGCAACATGGTTAAGTGGAGTTTGTGATAGGCATTTTGTGGAATTTGCCATGTGATAGTTGCAACGTTGATAATGTATTTTGAAGCAGACATGAGGTCGTCGTACCCAGTCTAGCGTAATTGTTGAGATTCATGCTGTATGTGCTGAATATTTATGGAGTTTTTGTGGAATAATTCTTGTATTCAAATGTGATATTTGAAGTATTGAAGAAATGTAATGTCGTTGTGGATAGTTAGATCCAACGTGATGTCGTGGAGGCAATAATATTTTTTGGCATGATAAATTAAATACGAGATATAACTTGGAAGTGATAAAACTGTAAGACAACGTTCTATAAACCTTATTAAACAATTTGTTAGGAAATTAAACAAATAAATAAAGTCGATAATACAAGGTTTTCTGAAAATAATAACTAATGAAATAATAATCTGAGATTTAAGCATATTAACGATCTGACCTAATGAAATAAAAATCAGAATGACTAGATGAAATAATGAAAACTTAAATAACCAGATGATTGAAATTTAAATAAGTTGATAAATTAAATTTTTGAACAAATCGATGAATTAAATAAATGGATGAATTAAAGATTGAATAAATAAACTGATTGAAATAAATTAATAGACGATTGTAATGATGATGAATAACTGAATTAGAAGGTGATAATTAACTAAAGAAGCTGATGATTAATGAATTTATATGGAATTAAATAAATTTAATTGAGATATAATTTGAAGGAATTGCAACTTGAATTGAGAATTTAAATGATGTAATGGTGATGAATTAAGGATTCTGACAGGAAGATGTAGAATTTTGAAGTGAGAATTAATGTGAGAAATATTTAATTAATGATGATGACCAATGAGCCATGAATTTTCTGTAATTCACAGATAAGTGATTATGAATGACGATGTAAATAGTGTAAATTAATTATTCGATGTTTAGGAGCATTTGATTAACATGTTCAACATTCAAATTATGCCATGCAAACCATAATTTACGTGATATTTAATATGTGTGATTATAATATGTGTATGTTTAGACAGCTTAGTAACATTTTTAAATCCACATTGATGTTAAATTAAAGAGAAATTAGGTCTCAGGTTTCACAAATGTCAGTGACGAAAGACATAGTGCTACAGTGATCCTGAGAACCCAAGAGAACTTTATAAATTTTTCTTGTTATGTGGATAAAAATAATTTTGGATTAGAAAAGAGATGGTTCGATTTTTGGACAATGACAATTTAACTTTGGCATTCGACCATACTCTTAGGTAGGAGTTATATTTAAAATGTCTGTCTGACTATCAATGTAAAATAAATTTGTTTTTATCTTAGTTGTGATCTGATGATGGTGTGATGTTCCTTTTTCTTTCCTTGTCTTGAGTAATGCTTATCCGGAAAGGAAGTGGTTTGCTAGGAATTCAGTTGATGGCGCCCATTTATATTTGCATTATTTTTATTAAACTTAAGCCCGTAACGACCCTAGAGATACTTTGTCTCGTGATACCCACTGCTTTTTCGAGAACTCAGCTGAATTTCCGACACATTCCTTATTTGACTAGAGGTTCATTTAACTCCGCTCTGTCCCGGAACTCCAGGAATGCGATGTTATAGCAGATGGGTCATCGCATCCCCAGGACGAACGGGTACAGTACCAAATTTCGTTCAATTCGGTTTTACCGTGTTTGAATTGATAGGGGGAATCTGCTTGCACACATACATGGCCGCCATCTGCAAACTATTGTGCTGATGACCTTGTAATTTAGTCAAAAGACTCTCGACATATAAATATATGCTGTTGCAAAATCTGGTAGGGATCGGATGATTAGGTTAGTTGTAATTTGATTTAGGCTTTGAAAATTTGGTTGGCCGCCATTACGTTTCCGTCAAGATGGCGGCGATATAAAACATTACACTGAGGTGCCATTTGCTAGTTCTACCTCTGTACCCAATTTCGTTCATTTCGGTGCCACCGTGTTCGAATTGATAGGGGGAAACAGACATTCAGAGTACACACACACACACACACACTTACACACAGACACACAGACAGACACACAATTTTTGGCCCTGTGTAGATCTCATAAGTCTACTGTCATATTTTGCAAAATTGAAAGTAGGCTAAGAAGTAGTTCCGTGAAAAACTATAAACCTATTTTCATATATCCTACTTATGTTAATAGCTCCTATCAACATACAAAATTTCAATTTGATTGCTGTAATAGATTAATAGATATTGAGAACCGTTTAAACATTTCAGATGGTCACCATGTTGGATTTTCATATATGTAGGCCATAGAGTAAAGTACTATTGGATGACCATTTTTGCGTAGGTTCATTATTCAAATGTTCACTTCGATCGCATGATTAATACACAAGAAATAAAAACTAACTTTTTAAATTTTGCACATAACCTCAATATGGTGTCTGCGCGAATTATTTCACTGGCATTACTGTATATATCTCCGAAACTGTTACTGATATCACCCTGAAATTTTGTACGGTGATAAAGGACACTAGACGTTCACCTACGTGACTTTCCTAAACCTGTTAACTACAAAACGAACATGGCGGCCAATCGACTTTGAAACATTTAATTGGACTTTTCCCGTGATTTAACCATCTGAACGCAGTGAAGCTTAGTGCAGCAAACGACTATACAAATTGCAATGCACTGACATAATTTAGTTCAATTGTTTACATAACCTCAGGATGGCGACTGTGCGAAATTTTAAAATTAAGTTTTTATTTCTTGTATTCTACTGTAATATTGCGATCGAAATCAACGTTTGAATACTGAACGTACACAATAATCCGCATCTAAAAGTACTGTTACGTGTTAGCCCTAGTAGCACGTTCGTTAATTGGATTACAGTGGTTAAGAAGCACAACACAATTGGCCCTTTAAAGAAATATAAGTTTTATTGCAGGTCTAGCAAGTTACAATACACCACACAATAAACACTCAGAAACCAATTAGCAGTCTTAGTCAAGTTCGCTCCCTTATGGAGTACATTCACTCTTTCACTTAATCACAGAAGTTAATGAGGTAGACCCGTGCGCTGGCTAGAAATAACCACAACTCTTCCTCTTGTAGACAAGCCACATTCTGTCACTCGCTGTTCTTGAATACACACTGTTTCGCTGTCCGCAAGCTAGGGAACAGTTCACTGGGTTTCGCAATCCACACAGCACTTCACTGCAATAACCTCTGTCGCACAGTGGAACACACTCACTCAAAAACACAGTTCGTCCCTCGCTGGCCAGGTCGCTTTATATAGTGGACTGGTGGCCCAATGGATGTTTCCAGAGCAGTCCAGGATTCACAGCTTCTCGAGAATTCCATCACTAGTTAGGTCACGAACATTCTGGACGGTCTCTTTGTTACTGCAGTCTTCTTGTTGCGCTAATCGCTGGTAAACACAGAGGCAGTGGGTAGCCCGAGGTGGGCTGTGACTCACGCAGCGAAGTGATGAACTAACCGCGCAGCCGTAACATTACATAACGCTACGGCCTACATATATTAAAATCCAACATGGCGGCCATCCGAACCATTTAGACGGTTCTCATTATCTATTAATCTATCACAGCAATCAAACTGAAATGTTGTATATTGAACCCGCTGACCACTGGTTCATGTGATATTTTTCACCGCAACGCATTTTTGATGCATCACTTTAGAACGTACCCACTGACCGACCATGCTGTCGCTACATGCTAACATTCTTTGGAGTTATAAATGGTTGATCTTTTGACTACGGAGAAGACCACTATTAAATAATCTGAAGATAAATTATGACACTTCTATTTTCTACGAAGCTCAGATGTTATCGTACTGTAATTCTGTATCATCGAAACATTCTTTAGAATGTGATTTCTGTTTTGGTAAGGTAGTAACCTCGCAGATGCGCGAACCGGAACCAGACAGACGCTGCACGACCAGTGTAGTCACAAGCTAACGCACCGCATGGCTGAGAGCTTACCACATGTGTTTGGATTACCATCCAAGTTGGATGCCGTTTGTATCAAGTCCTATAAGACGAGGTAACAGTCCGCCTGAAGGCGAGAAAAGCAATCCTAGTGCATCGCACTTTATTTCAATTCGAATAGTGCATGATATTATTAAATATTACAGCCGGAGAAGGCTTGTGTTACGAATACTGTGGATTTTTGGGAAAAGTGATCATAATCGTGGAACACCACATTTTCAGCCTCGTGTTTGAACATCATATTTCGACATCGTCGAGTGGCGATAAATACATCACTCCCAGTGAAAAAATTATTACCCGAGTGAATCATTTCGACACTCATAATTACAAATATTGCTTTAATCGCAAGTGCGATTCTTTTCAGTGAAACACAACGCCGATGCCACGTGATTTGTGGGCAAGTGAAATCTGTATCAGTGAAGCAGATAATAGTGCTTGGCCAATTTTTAAACCATCTGTGCCGTGTAGCAGCAGTGAGTTTAGTGCCACATTAAAGCTACCTTCTCTGAAATTGTGCTACGCTTATTTATCGTATCTTAAAGTGATAAAGTCATACTTCAAGATGTCATGTTTTGACGAGCACGTGTACGACAATCCTTGTTACGCATCACCTGTGGAGATGAGCTGCTAAGCTTCATCATGTGAAGAAGAGGACCGGAGAACTACAGCCGATGACGGAAGAACCATGGCTTTAGCACCCGCTAATCCAAGGAAGATGACGACTTTGAGGAGAAGTCTGGTTATATCATCACGACAACGACGAGGACGAATAAAGGCCGTGGAAATGGATAGAGCCGATGTGGAGGCTCAGATTGGACAACCCTTGTCCGAAGACCAAAGCCTTATTATATCCCTCGGGTCGTTGGAACGACCGAGATGTAGACATCCTTTTTTGTGAGTCCGAAATATTCATTCCTTGTGAGGTTCTTTTGTGGTGTAGCATAGTGTAGTTTATTGTAGTTTATTGTAAAATCAGCCGAACTCCTTGACAAGCCATAGGTAGGTTTTGTGCTGTTAGAATTAATCCTTGTAGTTCACTTTCAGTGATTGTTAGTCACCTGTTGTGATTGAATTTCTCTTCGATCACGGTGCATTCTGAGGGACATCGTTAAGATGTTATTTCTACCCCTGCTAAGCGTGACTGTAGTCTTGTTACTACATTTTGTTCAACCCTAGGTTGGTGATTTTGTGTACAGTTATTTGGGATGACGATCAGACGTCATGGCCAGTGTTATTTTTATAACACCCCTTTCTAGTAAATGTTGTCACGCCACTGATTTAGTCAGAACAGTCCGTATCGTTGGATAGCCGACTGAAGCTATCAGTTTTGTAATACTGTGTAATTTTTCATTTTAATTTGCTATGAAGCCATCCAGTTGAAGTTTGAACACATTCAGAGAGTTACAGTTTGTATGCAATCTAGCATCGAACCAAGCAATGAATGCCGTATCATTGGCAAACTTAGCAATTGTAAGATTTGCGCCTTTATAATGTTTATTTCGTGTCAAGTGTTTCGACACAGTTGTTATTTTGGTTATATTTAGACAGAGCAGTTATGAACTGACATATCTGCACATTTCAAAGAGGTTCAGATTAAGTGGAATATCTATGTTTTTCTTTTCTTTGACTTTTCAAACCTGCTATATCTTTGAGAATAGTTTTGAGGCGTAATTTTAAGCCTAATGCTTATGTAAATTTGTATTATATCTGGGACATGATAACAAGGCCAGTTTTCTAATAGGACTTTCTGCGTGAAAGCTGCCTGCCTTCAGTGATGTGCATTTTCTAAACTGTCCGTGTGAATGATTGCGAGTAGCGAGGCTAGCTCGAATCATGGACATGTGTTAACAGTTCCCAGCATGCAATGTACTAGAGCACCACTCACTTTCCAGACCCTTTGACAATGCTTATAGCATTACTAACATGTAGATGATGTGTCTCATATGTAGGTCAATGTCCAGGCCACCATTTTGTAATAATCATATATTTTGCTACTTAGAGATGACTGGCGAAAGCCATGTGTTTTCATCGCTACTAAAGCGAATATCTTTCTTCTCCATCTGAGAATGATTTCACGTTATGATAAGGTTTATTTATGGTAATTAAGAGGCTAGATGAGACACCTGTTTAGAGGCTATATTTATGTGTGTCCAGACTTCGATTCTGTTGACTGTGTTATTGTAGGGATGTAACTGATGGTCATACCAGGCCTTACCCAGAGGTAAATTAAGTGAGCCGAGAGCCACTAATAACCTGTGTTATTGTTATGTCCGAGCGGGAGAGCTCGTTGATGGTGTTTTATAGCAGTGATTGATCTCGCACGAGACTGCTACTGCTGATCCCAAGGTATTCAGGATTGTCAGCCTATTCGTCTTAAACCAACGATAATTTAAAACAACGATTCTAATAATCAGTAACGTCATTATTATAAACCTGATGATAATTAACTACTTATAGCATTTAACCTTGATTTTCTTGCATTTTGGACTTGATGGCTGGCACTTGCTTTATGCTCACTTCTCTTGTGGAAGTAATCTAGGACAGATGACACTAATTTTTATCGACGGAGTGCCTGCTCAACCTTTAGTCAGTAGCTGGAGGAGCAATCGCCAACGTAAATCACATGCACGTAGATGACACTGGTTTACAAACAGTAACCCAGGGCGAAGGCAGGAATAATAATGTTTATGGTCTTGTTTTACTTATTTCAAGAGTATGATTACCCTATGTTTACCCTTTACTTAGATTATAAGAGTGCATTTAATGTTTTTGTTTGACGGCTTGTCATGTAGATTTTGTATTAAATTGTTTTTGCTTTACGGACGTCATCGCCGTAATTTTGTATTAATTGTTAGGAATTAGCTAGATTTAAAAATAAATGTAAATGAGGAAATGGTATCATCCTAACTTAGACTTGCTATTGCTACCCTGTTAAATGTATATTCTGTTATTAGCTTATTTTTTAACTTGACTTAGAGACTATTGCCGTACCATTTTCCCAGCGTTGCTGTTGTTGCTTCACTTTGTCAGATAGATCTTTCGCGAGGGTTTACAGTAGTTTACAGTTAGGGTACTGATCTTTTTCTATTTATTTATTAGTTTGCGGATTAGCCGATAGAAACCCTCCGAACTAGGCTAGGTGTCTGAATATTTTGAATAAATATTGCTACAAGTTTTACCTAAGTCTGGAAGTTTATTTCTCAGTCTAGCTTTAGGAGGTGTATTTTCTTGGGCTGTCTATGACCTTTTAGCAACCATGTTACCACGGATCCCCTGGATCATGGATTCTCGTGCCGCTATGGCCTATAAGAAATTCACCCAATCCTCATGGCACATGGGTCCGGCAGGTGAGATGTTAGGGATGTCGTTTCGGCTGTTGGCAACCCTGATAGCTCCTCTGACGGGCACAATATTGATAGAGGCAATTAACATAAGTAGGATATATGAAAATAGGCTATATAATTCTTCACGAACTACTTGTTTTGTTTGCACATCCCCCATTAGAATCATAGATTCAAGAAATGATGCTTGAGTGGGAATCTGGATATGACGTTTGTCCTTCTAGCTTGTACTACAAGAAACACTGTGGACCGGGGTAAACAATTCCATGTTCTCACTATGGAGATGCGCCATGTTATGAGGAAGTGCACATAGCATTACTCCTAATGCAAATTCCTTGTTCAGAATGTAGTACTTGGGGGTGAACTCTCTCGTGGAGAGCATTTACTTAGAGTTGTGTCTGCATTTATGGGAGCCAAGGACATAACTTAGTGCTCTCCAGTGGCCTAATTGCG
The DNA here is from genome assembly GCA_946902985.2 of Meconema thalassinum. Classification (NCBI taxonomy): domain Eukaryota; kingdom Metazoa; phylum Arthropoda; class Insecta; order Orthoptera; family Tettigoniidae; genus Meconema; species Meconema thalassinum. Next base: position 515,090,978 of record OX336393.1, on the reverse strand, counting down.
ACACCCGAGTGGATATTGGTAGTTCGGACACAGTGTATTTACAGCCATTAAGTTAGATACATTTCTGTTTCAGAAACTTGAGTAGACGCTGCTATTAATCTCATTCAAGAGAACCGAGGTTTTGTGGTCTCATGAGAATCTACGTGCCTGGACATTATTTGCAAGGTGCCTTACTTGGAGTTGATTGATTTAGGGGCTTGGTGACAACGTGTTCATGTAGCCCCATGTACTTAGGTGTGTGTGTTGATTATGTCAGATAACCTGTGTCAATGTGATGACTGTACAAGTGTGTTTATTGAAATTGGGGTTAGGAGCCATCCCGGCATTTGCCAAGATTAGATGTGGGAGACCACGGAATACGACTTCCAGGATGGTCAAGTTAAGAATCGAACCCCACCTTCTTTCAGTTGTTTACCTCATTCCAACCCTCAAATCAGAATTAATTACTTGGCTGGCCGCTACATCAGGAGGCGATCAAAAACAAGTAGTTCCATGAAGAACTATACAGCCTATTTACAAATATCCCACTTATGCTAATTGCTTCTATCAACATATAAATTGTCACTTTGATTACTATCTTAGATTAATAGTTATTGAGAACCGTCTAAATATTTCGGATGGTCGCCATGTTGGATTTTAATATATGTAGGCCATAGAGTCATGTACTATTAGATGAGAATTCTTGTGTACGTTCGTTATTCAAACATTGATTACAATCGCCTGATTAGATCACAGGAAATAAAAAAGTAATTTGAAAAATTCACACAGCCGCCATCTTGAAAATATGTAAACAATTGAACTAAATGTTATGCCAGTTTCCTACGATGTGTATAATGAATTGCTGTACTAAGTTTCATTGCGTATGGATGGTTAAATCGCGAGAAGTCTATTAAGAACTTTCAACTTCGCTTGGCCGCCATGTTCGTTTTGTAGTTAACAGGGTTTTGAAAGTGTCATACGTAAACTTCTAATAGTGCTCTTTATCACAGTGCAAAATTTCAGGGTGATATCACACACATACACACACACACACACACACGCACACGGACAAAAGGTGATCTCATAAGCCTATTTTTTTACCCTATTTTCATATTATGAAAAAAATAGGCTTATGAGATCTCCATTTGTCCGTGTGTGTGTATGTGTGTGTATGTTTGTGTATGTGGGTGTGTTTGTGTGTGTCCTTCACTAATAACTTCCAAACGGCTGGAGCGATTTCAATGAATCTCGGTAAGGTCATAGCACCATTTTGGCCGACTCCGACCGTGCCCTTCAAATTTTATTACGTCTCACTAATCCAACATGGCAGCTGTGAGGAATATTTCACCAGCATTCAGTATCTCCGAAACTATTACTGATATCACACTCAAATTTTGTACGGTGATAAAGTGCACTATTAGAAGTTCACCTTGAGACTTTCAAAAACCTGGTAACTAAAAAACCAACATGGCGGCCAAGCGAAGTTGAAACTTTTAAAATAGACCTTTCTCGCTATTTATCCATCCAAACGCAATGAAACGTGGTACTGTACAGCAAACGTCTATAGACTTCGTAATGCACTGCCATCTAATTTAGTTCAATAGTTTACGTAACCTCAAGATGGCGGCTGTGCGACATACTTCACCGGCATTCTATATCTCGGAAACTGTTACAGATATCACCCTGAAATTTTGTACGATGGTAAAGAGCACTACTACAAGGTTATCTATGTAACTTCCAAAACCTCTAAAGTACAAAACGAACATGGCGGCCAAGCGAAGTGGCATCATGCTGCCCCTACCCATGTTCAGGTGCAGAATTGCGAAAATAGTAGCATCTTGCGCTGCTTACAAATTGCACTCACGGAGATTAATTAGTGCAAAATAATTTCTTAGGCCCCTTAAGGGGGCTCATACACCGTCGGTTGTCAAAATTTAAGTTTTTTCTTTTACGTTTAAATGAAAGACAATACCTTTCTCAATATATCTGTTAAGTTTTATAAGTAAATTCAGCGTTTTGGCAGAGATATAGCGCTTTACGTGAGACCATGCGCCTGTCTGTCAATGGAGTGTTTAATATTCAAAACTGTTTACTCGAAAGGTTGCTTTTTTGGTAGGAATAACACAATATCTCGTGAACTATGTGATGAAACTGGATGAAACTTGGCAGATACATTCCAACATATGATCCCTAGAGGATGAACCTCATTTATGAAATTATCGTATAAAATAATTCAGATATACTTGGAAAATTAAACAAAAAACTGTTCATTTTTTGAAAGACAATTTTTTTTAAATATACTATTTACAATATAACATTCATGGTGGTTCATCCTCGTTATTTATGCGTTTACTTTACATGAAAAAAATTTCATTCTATTCAGACTGGTATTTCTTGTTAAATCGTGTTTTTTGTGATTCACGGAATTTAAAATATCACGAATATTATCCCTTCAATATATAACGAAATACTTTATGTACTGTTCCTTTATCTAAATTAGATGAAAGCTCTATGTATTTACTATACATATGTCAGTTTTCATAACTCTATGTCACATATTAGTGAAGCTATGATAGGATTCGTAACTGTGCACTGACGGTGTATGAGCCCCCTTAAAACAGTTGCCGTCATGACAATATTAGGCCTCTGTATAAGTGCGCTCGTGTTGGTGCAGTACATTCAGTCTGCAATAAGTGTTGGTGCCTTCAAATTATCTTAGATGTACTCCGGTTATTTTACTTTAGCGCTATGTGGAGATAAATGACACTATTGCTCCTTCAGAAGCTCGGAAAAAACGAAGTTTTCCGAAGTGCTCCGATTATTTTCCTGCGGCGCTATGCGACAAAAGACGAAATTACTCACAACTTCTCTAACAGCCAATGAGATATAAGCCCTAGGCAGCTTCTTTTATTTCACTTACTCCTCTTTCTAATATTTTTTTTCAATTCGTTTGTAAATTACATGTGTCAGTACTGTAGTTAGTAAATAGCCGTCTCCCTGTTCATTATTATCATTGCGGGAAAATGGCCTGGATGTTACGTCCATTGTACTGTATTACTTATCACTAGGGCTCGGATTTTTAGGTGCTAAAAATTGGGAAAATATTTATTAGCCTATTTTCAATTTTGAAAAAATAGGCTTATGAGATCACCTTTTGTCCGTGTGTGTGTGCGTGTGTGTGTGTGATTCGTGTGTGTGTCCCCCCCTAATAAAATCTAAACGGAAGGAGCGATTTCAATGAAACTCGGAAAGTTCATAGCACTATTCCCGGCGACCTCGACCGTGCCCTTCAAATTTTGTTACGACTCACCAATCCAACATGGCGGCTGTACGAAATATTTCACCAGCATTCAATATCTCCGAAACTATTACCGATATTACCCTGACATTTTCTATGGTGATAGAGGGAACTACTGTAAGTTCACTTATGTGACTTTTGAAAACCTGGTAACTACAAAACCAACATGGAGGCCAAGCGAATTTGCGACTTTTAAATAGACGTTTCTCGCGATTTGACCAACCAAACGCAATGAAACTTGGTACAGTATATGGTTATATACATTGTAATGCACCGACATCTAACTTCGTTCAATTGTTTACATAATCACAAGATGGCGGATGTGCGAAATATTTCACCGGCATTCTATATCTCTGAAACTATTAGCGGTATCTCCCTAAAATTTTGTACGGAGATAAAGGGCACTACTGGAAGTCCATCTATAAGACTTTGAAAAACCGGTTAACTACAAAACGAACATGGCGGCCAAGCGAATTTGAAAATTTTAAATAGACCTTTCTCGCGATTTGATGTTCCAAGCTCACTGAAACCTGGTACAGGAAATATTTATACACATTGTAATCCACTGGTATATAATTAAGTTCAATTGTTTACATAACCTCAAGATGGCGGCAGTGCGAATTTTAAAATTAAGTTTTTATTTCTTGTGATGTAGTCATGCGATCGAAGTGAAAGTTTGAATAATGAACCTACGCAATAATTTTCCTTTAATGGTACATGACTCTATGGCCTATACATTTAACAATCCAACATGGCGACCATCCGAAATATTTAGACGATACTGAATATCAACGAATCTATTTTAGCAATCAAACTGCTTTTTTTAATGTTCATAGGGGCTATGAACTTAAGTTCACCTATAGGACTTTAAATAACCTGGTGATCACAAATCCAACATGGAGGTGACGCGAATTATAAATATTCACATGGAGGTTTCTCGCAATTTAACCATCCGAGTGCAGTGAAACTTGGTACAGTAAATCCTTATACGAATGTTAATCCACTGGCATCTAATTTATTTCAATTGTTTCCATAACCTCAAGATGGCAGCTGTGAAAATTTTTAAAATTTCCTTGTTTTTTCTTGTCTCCTAATTATGCGATTGAAATTTGAATACTACACGTTCACAATAATCTGCATGTAACAGTACATAACTCTAGGACCTACATATATAAAATCCAGCATGGCGACCATCCGAAATATTTAGTCGGTTCTTAATATCTACGAATCTATTACAGCAATCAAACAGAAATTGTGTATGTTGATAGTGGCAATTAACATAAGTAGGATATATGAAAATAGGCTGTATAGTTTTTCACGGAACTACTTGTTTTATGTATCGAAAATACCTGAAAGATGTGACAAAAAATAAATGTTTAATTATAATTTAGTTTGCCGGCCCCGTGGTGTTGGGGTAGCGCGCCTGCCTCTCACCCGGAGGCCCCGGGTTCGATCCCCGGCTCCGTCAGGGATTTAAAAACTGACGTGAGGGTTGAAACGGGGTGCACTCAGCCTCGTGAGGACAATTGAGTAGCTGTCTGACAGTGAGACAGCGCCCCGATCACGAAAACTAAGATTAACGGCCGAGGGGAACCGACGCGCTGATCAAGCGTCACTCCAATATCTGCAGGCCGAATGGCTGGGCAGCGGTCGCTTGGTTGGCCTTAGCCCGTCATGGGCTGTATAGTGCCAGGGGTTTGGGTTGTTGTTGCAGCATTACAATACACAACGAGATACAACTTCAGCTTGTCCATCACAAATGACCGACGGTTATCGCGAATCACGTATTATGAAGGCACGAATCTACGGCAATATGTTTCTTGCCCTTGAGGTGTTATGTAACTAGAAATCGCTGTTCAGCCTGGATTTATTTCCCACATGGTTGGTAGAATAGAAAGCCCCCTTCAGAAGTAAAATTATCCTTAAATTCTGTAACAGACGATAACTTGTAGTTGTTTTTACTTTAGGCATCGTAGAACTGCCTTACGCTTCACAGTGACAGAAATGAACTGCATGTGAGTGACACTGGTTCGAGGTAGCTGGGGGAGGGGGAGGTCTAGCGCAAACGCAATATGGCTAAGGACAAGGAAATCCCCGGCTTCCACAGTGAGTGGCACGGGGCGACAAATTAAGAACAACACAGTTGCAAGCTGACATAGCCCTGCATGAAGATTGGATAGCTCACAGGTTCTTCCCCGTTAAAGTAACACAGAACAAAAATGCAATGAACTGAAAGATCTAGCATACTTTTTTTTGTCTAAATATTATGTCTTTTTATGTGCTAATAAGTGAAAAGCAGGAATTTATGTATTTATAGAAAAACTGCTTAAAATATGAATTTACATAAAAAAATATTTATTTACCTAAAAATCCGAGCCCTACTTATCACCACCACAAAAAGCTATATATTTAAAATATTTCTTTCTGTTAATTTGTAAGTAGCGTATCATGTGCCTGTTCTGTAGCAGTATTCATTATCATCCATAAAACAAATGAATTAATCCACCGGGCGAAGCCGGGCACTACTGCTAGTCTGATATAAAATTGTTTCATAATCACCTGTTTATTTATATTGAACATGGTGCATTTTTTAAAGAGTGGCATACACTGGAACTAATTGGCACTCGATGTGAATTGTGCCGACTGTTAAGTCATAGACAATTGGATTAACGTCGCATACACAATCACAGTGAATGCAATTTCGTTAACTGTTTACTAGGTACGCGATGAGGCAACATACGGATTTCTACTGTACTGGACATTGCCGTTTCAATGCACATTTCAACATGGATTAAAAGTTTCAGCCGTCGATTAGAACGAGAAAGGTCTAGACAGTTTTTGTTTTACAAATCGTACCCATTATTATTTCCTTTTTCTAAATGTCCGTGTAGTTTGATGATATTGGATAATTACACAGGAAAAAGAGGAATGATTTTTTCGCATCAACGATAAATGCGACAAAAAATATTTTGAAGCGATTTTGCGATATCTTTACGAATCATATGTTTCTGATTCAGAAAATAAGGATAAGTTATGATGTTCGCGAATTAAAGTGAATTAAAGTGATAAGGTCATTTTAAAGTGAAATTCAATTATTTCGCGATTAGCGCAATGCTACAGCGAAATCTGTAGTGAATAAAAAGTTTGAAATTTTGTTTCAAGATTATATATGAAAAGAAAGAGAAGAGCGAAAAAAGATTCAATAAGTTGAAATATTTCAGTCACTGCTAGCATTAAAATTAATGCAAAATCAGGAATATAATAAAATAATATTGGATGCTTGCTAGTAATTTATGCATCTACCATTTATATAAATAATTCAGAACCACAACTATGAAACCTTCAATGATAAATTTTAGAATTTCATTAAAGCAAAATTAAAGCGATACAAAAATATATATTTCGCGAAATGCTGCGAAAATTAGTATCCTTCTCGCGAAATCGTTCAAAAATTAGTGCGAAAAAATAATGCCTCTAGATATAGCTTATGTTGTTATTAGTCAGCGTACCCAAGAGTTTGGAGTTTGTAGTTTAGAGATTCCAGGCTAGAATCCCAATGCGCACAGCGGTCATCCTGAGCTTATTTTTCCTCCGGAAGATGAAAGACTTTGACAAGGCCAAATATGTGGCTAAAGTTCCAAGATATCAAAGCAAGATAATTGGACGTGTAATACAGATCGTGAAGCATACCAATAAGTTCAATCGCGAAGACGTATTTAGGTCCCTTTATCACCAGCTCTTCACTAATGATTAGATAGTTAATTGCTATTTAAGTTAACCCTTTATGGAATAGTGGTCTCTATAGTAACCACCTGTCATAAGAACAGTTTATGCTTTCAAAGATGCTGATAGTGGAATCTTTCAGCCAAATTTCGGAGAATTTTCATGCTGAAGTGCTAGTATTTATAAACATCAAATATTAGGTATGTATCTACTCGACGTAATGTGTTGAATAAAATTAAAAAGAATTTAAAAAATAAAAACATTAACAATTATGTGTAAAAATAAAATATATATATATAGAAATAAAAATCATAAAAATAAAATTACAATAATAAAAGAAATATAAAAATTAAAATAATAAACATAACAATAAAAATATTATGAAAAAAATTGTAAAAATCAATTCGAAATTCATTAAACATATCAAAATTAAATCTATAAGAACATAAATTGAAAATTAAAAATAAATATACAAACATTATGTGTAGAAAAACAACAAATAAGATGATTTATAATATAATAATTTAATAAAAAACAAGAAGTTCCGTGAAGAACTATACAGCCTACTTTTCATGCCAATGATTATTCTACAGAATATGAACCTATCTAGAATAATGACGAAATTAAGTTGGTAATATCGAAATATCTAATTAGTTCAAAATATACCTGGTATAATGCAGCCTAATAGAGCACTACAGTTGGCAGCCCTGGTGACTGAATATATTCTTAGTTCCATTTCTTCAGGTACAGAATACAAAATTTGGTTGAAGTCCAATGGACGTTACATGCAGTTAGACACTGGATCTATCAGCACGCGTAAAAGCATGTTGCCAACAATACCATTCGTGTGCTGGTCAGAAATAATCTGAAATATTATGATATCTTGTTGTGCCAATTTTGGATGAAATCCATTTGGTAGTATAGAAGTTACATGTATTTTAAAATTGGACATATCAGCAGGCATAGAATCATGTTGGCAGCACTGCCTTGTATTAATTACTCCAAATTAATCTAGAATGTCAGGTGCTATACGCGTGCAAAGTATAGAGCTGTTGGCTTGCATACTTTCTGATATATTGATATTAGGGTAAAAAAATATAGACAGCATTTATTAATAGTTGGCAGCCCCGATTGCTCTTAACAATACTTATAGTCATATCTGTTATGGTACACATAGCACATACGAAATTTGGTTGAAATCCAACTGATAGTATAGAAGTTACATGCATTTAAAAATTGGTACTATCAGCAGGTTTATAATCATGTTGGTAGAACTGACGTATATAAGTTACTCCAAATTAATCTAAAATGTCAGAATATACGTGTGCATAGTTTAAAGCTGTTGGCTTGCATACTTTCTGATATATTGGTATTTGGATAAAAAAATAGAGAGAGCAATTATTAACAGTTGGCAGCCCTGGTGGCTCTTAAGAATACGCTCAGTGATATATGTTTATGTACAGATATTACATACAAAATTTGGTTGAAATCCAATTAATAGTGTAGAAGTTATATACATTTAAACATTGGACCTATCAGAAGGCTTAAAAATATTTTGGCAACGCTGTCATGTATGGCCACCTGGAAATTAAACTGAAATAGTATTATCTACATGTGTGCCAATTTTATAATAGCTCCCATGCATACCTTGCAAGATATCCAACATGGAGCTCAAATTTCTAGTGCGTTGTTTCAGCAGTTGGTAGCACTGACATCATTTTCAAATATGGACGTGAGCTATTCCGGGGCACATCTTTACTCATACTAAATTTGGTTTTGATTGCTGCAGCCGTTTTGGAGTTGATAGGGGGGGACACACACACAGCCAGCCAGCCAGCCAGACAGACAGACAGACAGACACACATTTTCCCGGATCGATCTCATAAGTCTACCTTTTCCTCATTTTTGCAAAATGTGAAAAGTAGGCTAAAATCATAAAAATAAAATTACAATAATAAAAGATATATAAACATTAATATAACTATAAAAACATTATGAAAATAATTCTAATAATCAATTCGAAATTAGTTAATTCATTAAAAATATCAAAATTAAATCTCTAAGAACATAAATTGAAAATTAAAAATAAATATACAAACATTAAATTTAGAAAAACAAAAAATACGATTATTTATAATTATAATAATTTAATAAATTAAAATGTGGAAACACATAAAAGTAAAAAAATGTTTTGCCCTGTAAGGGGTTAAATAAGACAGTTAATGAATGGTCATCGTCGATGCATTTCACGAGGCCATTCGGGTTTGCGATTACTTAAAAACGCTCTTCGTCCCGCGGAGGAACATGGCGGTCAGTTCAAGAAGCGTGTAGCACCGATCGTTGTTTGCGATGCTTCCTTGAGATTTTCTGGAACATAATTACAAGGGGAGGGTAATACAGAAAAAGAGCTTAACATGATATGAACAAAGTACAGTATTTAGGAGAACCGGCAGTGGTGTGTATAGGCCTACATTGTTTACTTAGTTAAACACACTCCCCCGTTGTCTTTGTACCTTGAAGTGGTTGCGTTGCAGACTCCGAATTCATTAATCAGAACTGTAAGGAGTTCGTTCTTTTTATTTCCGTATTCTTCTTTCTTGGTATACCGTAAGTATCATGTGTGATGTTTTATAATTTTATTGTCATATTCAAGTTTTATATGCATATACGGATGAAAGTTCGTGTGAAATTTCGAAACAAACCAATTATTACGCCATTGCAATATTCGCGAGGTAGAATTCAGCTGTTTCCTTTCAATTGAACGATGCTTTAGAGACTTGAGTGGTCAGATTTGGCCATTTAACTTAATTGCTTGCTAGTGGTAAGTTAACGGACTTTTCTGTTTGCTCGTGCAAAGTTGGCATAACCTTTATGATGATTCAAGAGAGAGTTGACATAGGTGAAAAAAGCCCTTAGGCATAGCAAAGCTATAGGAAAGTCCTGTTAGCGTGTGACGGAGTGAAGATTGATTGGCTGGGGCTCCGACCAATCAGGGGGCAGCGTCACGACAATAGCGAGCGAGTAGGCACGTCCGACTGACAACCAACGGTCAGTTTGACTACAGATACGGACCCGTATCCATGGCGAAGGCTGCCGAAACGACAACCGAAAAGTGGGAGACATTTTTTATTACTGACATATGACGTGGCTCCATCCAGAAAACCTAGATAATAAACTAGACACCGGCCACGAAAGCCTATTATCAGGGCATATTTGATCATTTTTCACCTCATGTGGGATAATAATAATAATAATAATATCCTATGGCCTCGGTGACGATTGCAAGCCCTGTTAATTGACACCCAGAGTGCAGCTTGCATGTCGAATTTCATCGTTCCTTTGAACGCTAAGTCAAGGAGGTTAGATATCTAAGCTCCGTGACACTACAGTGCTTTCTAGCCGAGAATGGAGGAACTTTGTGTTGGCTGAAAATTCCGAGATTAATTTTGCCATTGAACACGGCCTACTGAATTCAAATGGGTTCCTTAACATGCCAACAACATATGACATCCATGTCGTGATTTTTGTCGCCTTTCAAAAATCACTTACCACTTCCAGGGGCGAACCTGCAAGCTTGGGGTTGGTAATCCGACACCTTAACCACTCACCCACCGTGGCAAGCTACGTGGGATAAATACTGTATTATTATTATTATTATTATTATTATTTATTATTAACAGAAAAGCGCACGAATGTGCATAACATAGATTTACACTAGTGAAACAAACATGCTATAAAGAGTTAATTGATGTGAAAAACATCATGATCCAGTAATCAATCAGGAATGTGGGCATTAAAGCATTCCTTCATGACCAGTCATTATATTGTGAATTGAATGTTATTTGTGAAATAGAGCAACACTGTATGATGCTTTGTTCATTTTAAATGTTAGTCCTTGCTATAATCACAGAGTGATTTCTGGTTATTTTTACATCGTGTGATGTGATATGTGTCACAGAACTGGTCACATAACGAGCACACGCAGAGTTCATTTGGGGCGTGGTAGGACATGTTTTTACATATTTTATGGTGGTACCCATGCACTGCTAACTTTATCACCACATGTCTTAGTTTCTGATTGGCGCTGGTCCAGTTCCGGTTGATCATGGCATCCGTGCTGTAAAATTCTAGCGGAATGCCTTTTCTCTTATCTCTTCTCTCTGCTAGGTGCGCTTCAGCATTCTTTGTTGATGGAAGCTGTAATTTTGTTCTTATTTCTTCGACGAGGAAGGGTTCCCGTGCTAATTCATATGTTAGGCGGGAGCGCGTGTATTTTGAGATGCCCATTAAGGTTTTCAGGAATTGGGCTTTCACTCTTTCGATGGTGGCCAGATCTCTCTTCGTTAGTCGGTCCCATATCAAGTGGATCCCGTACGTGAGAATTGGTAGGATCTTTGCGTCAAACAGATGCATAGCTGTTTTTAAGGATAGCTGCTGTAGATTGATAATGTCGTACATGGCTTTCAAGCAAGCCACTGCTCTGTCTTGGATGTGTAGTCTGAATGTTCCGGTAGTCTGTAAAGTGATCCCAAGGTATTTAACTGCATTCACTATTTCCACTTTGACCTCTTCATATTGCAAGTTGTCGTTTGCTGCTACACGCCCACCTTTCGGAAAGATTATTATTATTATTTATTTACCATAAATCGTACACGAAGTATGGAAGGCCTAGTGAAAAAGGGCAAGCCCCACATACATATTTCATGCTTCACAGGCACAGCTTACATCTACATTTGTTTTAACAATATTTACAAGTTTTACAAAGATATTTGCAGTATTTACATATTTAGAATATTGACATAGTACATTTTCCTGTTCACTCACTCTCTCACGCACGCACTTTCATAACCTCGATCACGCGATACATACATTCATTCCATTCAGATATTCATTCAGCGAGACAATCAATCACTCATACATACGTTTATTTATACAATGTACTTTTTTACGTACGGCTTGAATTTCCTAAGAGGCAAGATCTTGGCATCCCCTGGCAGCGCGTTCCATAACCGCGCTGAGCGGCCGTAGAAACCTGTCAGGTAAGCATTGCTACGTGCGAAGGGCGGAACGAGGGTTACACCTCGTCCTCTCCGAACTGAGCGATATGCCAATGACAGTCGGCAAAAAGGGTCAATATTAATGGAACCTGTAAGGGATTTTTTAAGAAAAATTAGATCAATTTGTTTGGCTGTTGCCTCTATAGATGGAAATTTTGACAAAGGGGAAGGGGAATAACGAGCTATTAGCCTTTCTGCGCGGCGCTGTACACGCTGGAGCTTGTAGTAAGGTTTAGTCGAAAAATCATGTTGTTCTGAAAAGAAAAAAACTTACTTAAAAAGAGAAGGCTTGATGAAATTATTACTTGCAAATATCCGTACACCAACCGCCATTAAAAGCGAAGCACTACGAATTTTAGACAAAATTCTATGCTTGACCGTTTTATACCTGGTATACATTGAATGTAGTGACTTAGAGCGATATGACAATGTGTCATGAGTTAATTAGCGCACTTGAAAAGTTTCAGTGCAATAGTTGATGAACATTGTTGATCGTGGCAATCACAACACCAATATTACGGTTTCCCGCCTTTCGACAAGAATAACCGCACACGGCTGTCTTAAGGTGTATTGCTGTGAATTCTCGTGCCGCGTATTTTTGTGGACATTACCGTTTTTCTACAACATTCGTTATAAAAATATATGCATTGTGTAATCTGCCTCGTCAATACTGTGACTTTATGTGTATTCATATTTTAAAACGTACCGTACATGATTCGATATAACAATGATATCTTCTTCAGCGTTAATAATTTAACCCTTTATAGGGCTGACAATTTTTTTCTGGATTTTATTTCAATTGTTTTTATTTAAATTTTCATTTCAGCTCTAATTTGTATTATTTTATTTATTTAAATTTCAATTTGTATTTTAGTTATTAATTATTATTCAATATTATTTATTTTATTTAAATACATTTTAAAATTGTCTTTATTTATTATTTTAAATTTTATAATTTTAACTTAATAATTTTTAAAACCTTAATTCTATTTTCATTTGTATATTTATTAACTTATTATTATTATTTATTTATTAGCACCTTTGATAATAGCCTACAAACTCTTTTTATAGTACTGTAGTTGGTTAATATAGAGACCACTATCCTATGAAGGGTTAGCATTAATAATATAAAAAGAAATAGATATCTTTACAAATATGACTTAAAATAAAATGAAAAATTCACATATAATTAATTTTTTAATCACTAGAAATATGATATTACTAAAATGGAGTTGCGATTGATTCGATGAAATGTAGAAACAATGTTATAGGAAAATTTAGGAATTCTACCTTATGAAACTGCTCAAGTCACACTCATCTTTAGCTGGCTCATTACCTTAGTAGCTGTTAGAATAATCTCAACAGACAACAGAAGACGCCGCTTTCAAATAGATCCGCGATGGAATCCGATATGTCTTTCCAAACTCGTCATCTGTCAAAGTCAACAACCTCACATGCCGGCTCACTCTCGCTGCAACTAGAGAATCAGCTGTTGTAGAGGTTACCAGAATGCACGGAGCAGTTGTGAACCTAACATCCAAATATACAAATGCTTTTTTTTTTGGCCGAATTATTCAGAATGTCACTGGCAAAACATAAAATGCTTCAAAATTATTGAGATATTCTCAAATATAACACCTTTTCTTTCTGATAAACAGTATATGGTTCATACAAGTTGATTTTTTTTCTCGTGTGGCCTTCTGAGAGGCCGAGTGCAGGTCTTACTATTCGACGCCCGTGGGCGACCTGCGCGTCGGGATGAGAGATGGAATGGATGAAGAACAATGAAACTGGGCAAGGATGTGGAAGGAAGCGGCCGTGGCCTATCAGAAGGTACTGTCCCAGCATTTGCCTGGTGTTGAAAATGGGAAACCACGGAAAACCATTTCAAGGACAGCCGACGGTGGGGCTCGAACCCACGCGTCTACCGAGTCAGCAGAGAGCTTGACCCCATGGCCTAACGCAGCGCTTTAGCCAGCGTAGCCACTACTGTCGGTACAAGTTGATTACAATTTTATGACACTAACGAGTATTCGAAATGATAATATGGTGCGGTCTCAAAGACGATCCACGCATTCATTATCATACAGTGCAACAGGTCCATGTTTTAACAGTTCCAAATTAGTGTTTGTGCAGTGTTGTGATTGTCATGATTAAGGCTCGGAAGTTCATGCAAAATCATATTTTTTTCATATTTATCCATATTTTGGTTATTTGCGCGCAATGCATCATATTTTTCTCCTTTGCTTGTTTAAGTGCATATCTTTGCTTGTTAATTTCCTAATTTCCTATTTTTATGAAGCGCTCTTTGTTACTTTATGTTCTTAAAGTCGTATATTTCGATTCGGCGAGAGTCTCGTGGTTGGTTAGTCAAAACCTGAACATTCCCTTGTTATTGAGAAAGTTACATTCGCGTCCCTCAAATGGTGTTGTGCCATTTCTTCCAAGTGCCATTTCGTCCAGGTGCCATTTCGTCCAGAGGCAGGTGGGTTGACTCTCTACCGGCCCACTAGTGCTATTTCGTCCAAACACCTATGATTGACAGTTTGACAGATCTACAATAACTGTTTCATTTCATTGCGTGTCTTGTTAGAAATAAGTAATTTTTTGATATTTGTAATAATGGACGTCACTCACTCCGCTCGTTTGCCACCAGTCAACTACTGTATATTTTACAATGAAATGCTTATAATGTAAACAACATAGTGAGAATAGAAACAAATATTTTCAGTCGGTCAACACGAAAGTACTGAACTCGAATTCAGTCCAGCTTAGGACCTTTGACCGAGCCGAAGTTCGAACGACTTGTGCACCATTGGAAGGAAAAATTGGAAATTTGGAATTAAAATAATTTAATAAATATACATGTAATATGGGATGCAATTGAAGCATAATGAAAGTATTTTGAAGAAATTTGAAGCATTTTGAGGAATTTATTACTTGGAAATATTCTGGTGAATGAAATTTTAACTAAGGAAGAGCTCGATCATTCGGAGCTGGAAATTGTACAAAGCTTCATATTTGTCACTAGAAACCCAGTTTTGGTTAGCAAGGCGATCATAACAAAGCAATGCACACGACCCGTGGAGAAGAGGCTAGACCCAGGAGCCTTTTTCAGAATATTTCAACAGCCAATCCAATAATAGCACATCATTTTTGTTGGAATCGCTTTTATATAAATTTGGCAGATATAAAGAAAAATAAGCACATCTACAGGTGTAGAATGCAATATGAAATTTATTTCGTTGAAAAGAAATATAAATTATTGTATAATAGAGTGAATATGAGTATATTTCTATTAATATACATGTGTGTGAGGCTAGCGGAGCTAGGCCTGCAGTGACACGCGCCGCAGGGAGAAGAAGCGTGGCGTACACTCTCTCACAGCGACTGGATAAGAGCGGACGCGTTGACGCACGCGCACAGCAGTGAAGCAGTTATTGCACGCAACATAAGCCCGGTCGATAGGCACCGTTGTACCATCGAACAACCAACTCATCGCCGAGGAAGTTGGGAAGAGGAGCCGGCGAAACGCATTTTACATTAACATTGGTGAGACCAGCGTTTATAAAAGTATTACAGCATTAGAACGAGACTTCGATTATAGAACAACACTTCACAGATAAGCAATAACTGAAAGCATTATCTACAGAAAGCAACGATATTGCTACAACGATTTCAACTATATATTCAGCAGTATTTCATCACAATTTACATTACTGTCCACATGATGGCAGCGAAGTTAAGTCGGTGAGGAAAAGCTTATTCTACGTCTACTGAAGAGAAAATTATGGAGAACTAAATAAAATGAAAGGAGGTTAATCTATACCATGGATTAGGAGGTCAGAGTGATTTGAAAATTCAAGGATCGACACAGCTACAACTGCGCAACAACTTGCAGTATTCCAATATGAGTTTCTACACCACAAGCAAGATGTCCCTCAACATCAGGACGAGATGTCAACCCAGGACTTGCGGATCTACATTGTCGAGACCAATCTGCAGGACAGAGATAAGAAGCAGAATACCGTTTGCAGCCGATCGAACTAGGAACGCAGTTACCAGGCCGCTGGCCGCGAAGATGACGCATCTACCGTTAGCAGCTCAAGCCGTGATGCAGAACAGGTGATGGCAGGCCGAGTGAGTTAGGGTCGACCGCAGCTGATTTGCACGAGCTTGGCAGTAACTGGTTTCGCTAGGAGGCGAGCGATGACAGCTTCAACGGAACATCTAGGACAGCTGATAGAGGTATTCCCTGACTGTAGAAGACGTCTCAAGGTAGAACAACCGTTTGATCCAATGTCTGTAGTTTTTCTGTAGTAGTAGAAATCCATTTTTGGAGTGACCAACTTCATTTGTAGTAATTCTTATCTTTATTCTTTGTATTTTAATAGCTTAAAATTTAGTTTCATTGTAATTCTTTTTGATACGTCTTCGTGTGTCGTTTAAGACGTTATTTCATGCGTATCTAAATTAGATTTGCGTTTCAAGTATATTTTTATTCTGAAGGAAACAATGTATGACCCTCACTTTTGAACGATACTCATTTTATAAAATGAATGCTTCGATAATGCTTAGATAACTCGATTATTTGATTAATCAACTATTTGTTTATTTGGTATCTCAAAGAGATTAGTCAATTACATTGTATTTTGGAGAAGAGCGTAAATATTGACAAATTGTAAGAACATTTAAACATTATAATTGTTATTAACAATTTCTATGCGTAACAGCGAAAGTATACATTTATATTTCTATAATGCATAGTTATCAAGTAAAGCATAATTGTGAGATGCTATAATATTATGTAACAAACATTACGATGTTAATATACATCTGATATATTTATTTATAACAATTTGAATGTTATAAAATTCCTATAGCGGAATATAACTAATTAGACAACTAAATAGTCTTGGACTATTATATTACGAACATACACTATAAAATAGGATCATGGTATTGACAATTGTGGCCAAATGATGCCTATATTTATTAACAATTAAAGTATAAACATTGTTTAACTGAGAGGAATAGACCAGGAGATATGTTAGTCTACCTGCGGTCTTGTATGTTAAAAACAACTTAAATATGAATTGTTCATATTATTTAAATTTACACCAGAAGCGTGAGGATATGAATTTATTTTTATTAACAACTAAAAGACGAGCGAACTACAAATTAACATTGTTAACGTTTGGTAACGTGGATGAACAAGTTTGTTTTGGATCAAAGAGAACGAATAGCGCTAATGAAAGGAATAAGAAGTACTTTGTGAATTGTATTAATGTGAACGAACATGTATTGTTGTAATTTGATGCACGAGGTTTAATAATTTAGACAGGAGGTGGGAGTTAGGAGTGCATTCTGAACGATAACATACTCTAGCGTAGTTATCTAGTAAAATCACTAATTCTTCTACAAGTGTGTAGCAAGATGTTTTTTTATGGAAGTAATGCCGCGCGGAGTTGTGAAGATTGCTTATTGAGAGGAATGGAAGGAAGTATGACATGTTTAGAGCGTAGTAAGACGCCTTTGATAAGTATTGTTCACTGTATTGCGGAAGGATGGAATATATTGCTATGTGGAGCAACGAATTGTTACAGGATGAGTAAAAAGCGCTAACACAGAGGTTAATGTTTGAATTGTTTATGTTTGAGAGTATTTGTATATGATCCACGATATGTATAGAGTCTTTAAGTAGTTTCGCAGCGATCTTTATCCTATTGTTTTATTTATTGACACTACATTCCAAGCTGTATTTAACTTGTTTGATACTCAGTCTTATTTATTATGACTTACCACTAGAAGTACCTGAGAATTTGATCGTTGGTAGAAGCAGTGTTCAAAGAACTGTTTGTGTAACAGAGACACTATGAAGCTGCAGAGCACGACTGACAGTGTTAATGGTAAATTTTTAAACCGTGTGAATCACGAGATCTGTAAATAATGTAAATATTTAAACCATATATTATTAATGACAATATTATTAGAGTAGATAGTAACATTCTACGTACGCCCGTGTATAATGTAGGGTATTTGTAATGTTAACTTCACGTTCATGAGTGAACAGCTGATTTTAATCAGACCATTTCAATGACACAGCCACAGGGTGACTGTCTAATATCGATACATTGCCGTAACGAGAATATTCAGAAACACTTATTCTACAAATAGTAGAACTATTTGACGTGTGTAACAGTTAATTTTAACATGTTTGTTATTCATGGTGATAGGGATTATTTTTTATTATTTGTATTTGTTTGGAAATAAATCCCAGGCACTAGTTTTGTTTGCCTGTTCGTTTTTTATAAATCTGATCATCATTTCATTCTGGCAATCGACATGCGATAATACTGCGAATTAGTTACTAGAGTTCAAGTTAGTCTCAACGTTCATCGTTCACACCCGAGAGCCGAGAATCTCGTCCTACCAATTTGTGTTTAGGATAGTTTATTTTCTATGTAAATGTGTAACTAATCGGTAGTGTTGTTGCATGGCCGGTATGCATCGAGGGTTGCCTAGTCATTATCCTAGTAGGGTAGTGTTGGTCAATCTGGCTGGGTATCGACCTCCCTACAATCCTTTTTTACCTTTGCGGATATAGGCTATGACCATGCGGGATTCGGGTGTAGTACCCAAAAGAGATGGGTTATGCCCTAATCCTGAAATAAATTATATGAGATTAATAAATTTATTTCAGGATTAGGGCATAACCCATCTCTTTTGGGTACATTCGTGTTGACCGACTGAAAAGCACTAAACTCTTGTTTACTAAGGCAATACTGAAAATATGGCTTCAAACACCACAATATTTTCACAAATCAGGTGATAATGATGATGATGATGATGATAATTGTTGTTTTAAGGGGCCTAACATCTAGGTTATCGGCCCCTAACGGTCTGGGTGATAGCGAAAATGACAATGAAGTGTAAACCAGAACGAAAATTAAGTGAGAAGGAAAATACTTACAAAAAAGGAACTCAGATTGAAACTACTCACAAAATGGAGAGTGGTAATACTTACAAAACGGAATTTAGAACAAAAATACTCACAAAAGGAATAGATTGAATAATACGCACAACATGTACGTCAGGTTCAAAATACGTACGAAATGCAAGGTAGAGTTGAAATACTTACAAAATGCAAGTGAAATTCTAAATACTTACAAAATGCAAATGAGATTGAAAATACGTACTAAATGCAATTGAGGTTCAAAATACTGTACAGTACCCCAGGGGTATGCACCCCTTGGAGACCATCCCCCCATCATCTATTTAAATCTCCTAACTGGCAATCCTTGTAAAGCCAGACCAACATCTATCAATACCACATGGACAGCTTGTCATTCTGGAAAGCTGGCCCAATCCTTGCATAACCACTACAAACATCGACACACTATTAACTAGGACAGCTATGCCATCACAATGCTGACAGCATAGCGCCGAAGAATATAAAAGGGAGTCCTAAGGAGGTCAGAGGATCTCTCAATTATCAGTCTTGCAGTGTGACGGCCGAAGGCTACGCTGGTATCATCAGGTGAGTGAGTCAGAACGTGTTCAGAATCCTATAACTTTGTAACCTTACACCCAATTAGTATAGACCAATTGTACACATTGTAACATCACCACATCCCTTAAAAGGGACTCACATATCCATTATTACTGACCAATAAACACTTGGTCAGTACTTTACACCTGCATTACTGTCTACACGTTTCTTTACGCCCTAACTCCCTTCCTGAACTCTCCGTCACTGTTAGACGTGACTTATAGTAGCCAGATACTTCCTAGTGCTAGCATCATCGTATTCCCGTACCGGCCTGACTGCCAGGAACGGCACGCGCCTTCTAGCTGACGCGTGCAAGTCTATTATCTAACCAGACAGCTGGACGACTACATAAGCCAGCGCGTTGACCTTACGCTAAGTCCATCCCCTAAAATACACCTAGATCTTTTATAAGAGCATCCCCTAGCACCCCAACACTAAAACAACACTCTACACTGGTCAGCTTGCCCGACTACGGGAAGCTACCCCCTTTTAGACATTTCCTTCTAAATCAACACAATAACTCTTCCGTTTTAGATCCTGCTACCCCTAAATAAGGGATCTAAAACAGATGGTGGAGGCCGGGTACTACGCACAGTAGAACAGGACTCAACCAACGAGCCCTCGTAGTAAAAACGGCCCGTACCGCACATAGCCAAGCGAGACCGAATTTTTTTTTCTTGACCTTATATTACGTCACACATTGTTGCATATACATATAGGAGTTTGTATTATTACACCAACCCCCACCCACCCCATAGTGCAAAGTCAGTGGAAATTAAATGTCCACATTTAAAACTACACTAAGAGACTTTGCGCACCATTTGTCGGCTAGTACGACTCCACTCCTGCCGAAGCTAAAAATTAGGAACAGTGACTTAATAACTGACCAGACTGCAGTACAACTTCTCAGGGACCTTGAATTCAAAACATCACAGATCCGTGCTCAACACCCTACCGCCGCAGCACAAGTTATACATTTTACACGGTCCCAGGCCAGTGAACACACACAAGAGTCACCAGTATCCAGCGGTAGTGAAGTAGATTGCCTGCCAACACTCCATCCCCTATTGTTGCAGCAACTGCAAATCACAGAGCAGAAAGCTAGTAATCTGCTCGAGCGCATTACAGAGCTACTAGAGACAGACACTATAAAGGCCAATAATCATACGACAGAAGCAGTTCTTGACATCCACACTATTTTGGAAACTGTGAAACAGGATTTAGACAGGACTGTACACATAGTTAAATCCACACAGTACGACAACACACCGTCACTCAGTACAGACATATCAGGTGACGAGCCACCTGGTAACATAACACAGGTGTCGTACACGGGAAGCGAGGCTAATTCCCCTCTAAATAGCCCAAACACATCGGCACACGACAGCGGTGCGAACGGCACAGACAGACCAGAATCACCACACAGCCAACGAGACACAGCCGAGAACGAAATGAACAGACACACTGAGTACCCCATGATCCACCCCACAAAGTTCACGGGGGAAGGCCAGGATCCCGAGGAATACCTCAAGGCCTTCAATAGAACGGCCCGGATCAATGGTTGGAGCGAGGAAGTTAGGAACGGCTCCTTCCTGCTTACCTCACAAAGGCGGCCATGATATGGTATGAGCTCCATGAGGACACACTAGAAGCTGCCACATGGGAGGAAACCGCTTTACTCTTGAAGGAGGAGTTCCAGCTCATACCAGACGATGACGATCTCTACGACCAAATTAGACAGAGGTCACAGGGACCTAAAGAGAGCGCCCAGGCATACATCAATGTAAAATTGATAATGTGCGAAAAGTACAATGCAGCCATGACAAATAAACAGAAAGTCAAGCTGTTAATGCAGGGCCACAGACCAGCCATAGTGGAAAAGCTGTGCATAATGAACAACCCCACGGTCCAACATATGTTAAATAACATAAAGACCATTGAGGAGGGGAGAAAGATCACGGAAAAGGCTACGGAAAAAGCCGTGGATCTGCACTTCCAAACACAAAAAGACAACACTAACGACAAAATGGACGAATTGGTGGACAGGATGGAGAAACTGACCATAGCTGCCATCCAAGCAGGCGGGAGACCGCTAAGGGATGAGCACGAAGGCACACAGGAACGCTATTATCCTGAGAGGGACAGGGGGTACACAGAGAGGAGACGCTACGGGAGGGAGGAAAATTACTACCCTCCACAGCGGCCAACAACACCTCCCCCACAGGATAGGCCACACTACCCTTCTCGGTATTCACCGATATCATACACGGACACAGAGCCGACATACCCCTCACGGCGTTCACAATCCCCGTACACACAGGAGTACTACCCTGAGGAGTACGACCAAGACATCCCCCGACGAAACAGCCCGCCACCAAATAGACGGTCCTACGCTGCCCCACAATACAGGGCAGACAGGGAGTACCGGGAAAACTCGCCCCCACGCAGGCAGGGCTATGCAGCCCCGCAGTACAGGGGAAATGGGGAATATCGGGAGAACCCGCCCCCGCGCAGGCAAAGCTATACATCCCCACAGTACAGGGGAAATGGGGACAGGCGAGGAAACCCACCCCCGACCAGACAGGAGTATGCAGCTACCCAGTATAGGGAAAAGGGGAACCGACGGGAAAACCCGCTCCCCCAGCATCAGACATACACCCCACCCTGGCGGAAACAGGAAAACAGACCCCCGGGCAATAACAGACAGGGAAGAAAACCCACAAGGGGACGGGACAATGTGGTTAAACACACGAAGGGCCCGGAACACTACCCCCTCCCCGACGAATACCCGAGGGAGTTCAGGGATGAAACACCCCACAGGACAGACAGGGGGGCAATACTCCCTACACCTAGCCACACACCGCAGGCGGGAAGCTCGCGCAGCCACCCCGAGGGGGGGCGCACATACATTACAGGCAGGCGTACACCCACGTTTCAAAAAAATGCCTAGACGGGGAGGGTCGGCTAGCGGATGAAGCAGCTGATGTTCCTCCCCCAACACAACAACAGAAAGGCCCTTCCCCCAAGCAAATTCGCAAGAGTAAGGGGAAGAAGCAGCCGGCTAAAACTAAGGCTGACGATCCGCCCCCGGACCGTTTCCAAACACACCCCGTGCAAGGAGACGGCAACTGTCTGTTTAGGGCCATGAGCTTCCTAATCCGGAATACCGAGGATTATCATGGGGACACCGGTAGTAGTGGCTACGCGGGCTAAAGCTCCGCGTTAGGTCAAGGGGCCAAGCTCTCTGCTGACTCGGTAGACGCGTGGGTTCGAGCCCCACCGTCGGCTGTCCTTGAAATGGTTTTCCGTGGTTTCCCATTTTCAACACCAGGCAAATGCTGGGACAGTACCTTCTGAAAGGCCACGGCCGCTTCCTTCCACATCCTTGCCCAGTTTCATTCATCTTCATCCTTTCCATCTCTCATCCCGACGCGCAGGTCGCCCACGGGCGTCGACTAGAAAGACCTGCACTCGGCCTCTCAGGAGGCTACACGAAAAAAAAAAAAAAAAATCATGGGGACTACAGACAGAAAACGGTCAAACATATCCTGGCCAACTGGAGCGAGTACCGAGACTTTGTGTCGGACGAGCGGGAAAACCCATTTCAGACCGGGGCGGATTACAGAAAATACATGGGTAAGGACGGCACCTATGGCAGTGCCGTAGAGGTGACCGCTCTCGGCAAGGTGCTGAAAGCCAACATCCATGTATACACTGATGTGCACTCACCTCCGCTATTCTCAACTGCGGGATTCGATAGGGACCTACATGTACTTTTTACAGGAAACCCTAAGGCGGGACATTACACACTCCTCACAATCATAAGCAAACAGCCTGAGAACACGCCCACACCCTCCAAACAGAAAACCCTACCCCCTTCACCACAACACAGGGTGGGAATTGACCACACGCAGGCGCAGGACGCGAGCTCACTCGGCACTGGGAAGCCAGCAACAGGAGTCGAACTCGCGACCGCCTGGAACAAGAAACAGGGTAAAAAGGGCCAACTCAGGGTCACGTTCGCAGACACACCTTCCCGAGAGGAAGGAAACAACAGCAACACAACTACACGAAGGCTGGGAGCGATTAATACATTAAACGCTAGCCAGCAAACTTCCATTCTAACAGCACGGCTGATTAAGAGAGCTGGCAACGTATTGGGTGAACGCACTTTGCTGACTGAGGCAAAGCACTCGGGACAGGAAGCAGGCCTAGAGGCTAAGCGTGCCCGATACGATAAGAGGCCCGCTCCATGCCTTCCCAGTACACATGTCACTCCGATAACAACAACAACAACAACTACATACATCTTACATAACACATCGGTGCAGGGCAGTGGATTTCAGGTATCGGCCCTCACGATACACGCCACCATAAATGGCCACAAGGTGCAGGCCCTAATTGACACCGGGGCAGCAGTAAGTTGTGTTAATAGGAGACACGTTACCGAAACCCAAATACACGGTGTCAGGGATGACATCCGGCTGGTAGCGGCCAATGCTCAGACTCTAGAAAGCGCGGGGGTGGCAAACATACATCTTAGGATAGACCATTTTGCCACAACGCACCCCATGTTCGTTATCGAACACCTTTCTGCGTCAGCCATAATTGGCATGGATTTTCTCGCTAGATATGAGGCTAGCATAAATTTCGCTAGTGGTCAGATGCTTTTAAAGCACGACCAGAGGCTCACCACACATCCCATGATATACACCAAGAACAAAGATGGGATTCGAGCGGAGCGAGAAAATCATGAGCACCAGGCCTCTGTACTGCATACTATCAGCCAACACACACACACAGATAAGGCGGCCAACCAGAACCACAGGCAGGACCTGACTCCGGAGCAAAATAAAAGGCTCACGGAGCTCCTGGAGACCAACAGGGATATTTTTGCCCATTCAATGAAGGATCTCGCTGTGACAGACCTCATTGAACACCATGTCACACTCACTAGTGACCGGCCAGTACACCAGCCTCCCTTCAGAGTGAGCCAGAAGGAGAGACACGCCATCGACGCTCAGATCTCAGAGATGCTCGAGGCAGGGGTCATTGTTCCCGTTATTTCTAACTACAGCTCACCAGTTCTGCTGACCAAAAAAAGGGACGGATCGCACAGATTTTGTACTGACTACAGGAGGCTCAATAAGTTAGTCGAAAATGTTAGTTATCCACTACCAAGGGCAGACACCTATTTGGACGCCCTTGGTGGAGCTAGCTGGTTCAGTTCGATGGATTGCTATAGTGGATTCTATTCAATCCCCGTCTATGAACCAGATAGGCACAAGCTCGCGTTCGTTACAGAGAACGGGCTATATACCTACACAAGGTTACCCATGGGCCTCCGTAACGCCAGCCAAACCTTCCAAAAACTGGTGGATAAGACATTTTCAGGGCTTAAGTGGCGTTCCGTATTAGTGTACGTGGATGATATAACGGTCTTCTCCAACACTTTTGACGAACATATCGTACATTTGGAGGAGGCTTTCGCAAGGATCAGAGAAGCTAAACTAAGGCTTAAACCTGCGAAATGTCAATTTGCCAGACAGCAAATTAACATATTGGGCCACATTGTCAACAGGGAGGGCATTATTCCCGACCCAGCTAAGACTGACGCAATAACGGGCATCCCAATGCCCACAAATTTGAAACAATTGCGCAGTTTTATTGGTTTGGCTTCGTATTACCGGAAGTATATCTACAGGTTTGCACACATCGCCCATCCCCTAACTGAGCTCACACGTGAAAAAACGCCCTTCAGCATCAAGCAGGAACACATAGATGCCTTCAACACACTGAAGCAACTATTGACCTCACCTCCATTACTGCAACACTTCCACAGTGATAGGCCCACATTTTTACACGTGGATGCCAGCCTGTATGGGCTGGGGGCGGCCCTATTGCAGGAAGACGCAGAAGGGCGCAAACGGCCCGTCGCCTACGCTAGCAGGAAGCTAACGGCCGTTGAGACTAGATACTCTGCCACAGAGCGGGAAATGCTGGCATTTTCGTGGGGAGTGAACTATTTTAGAGTATACCTCTATGGTATCAAGTTCACGGTAGTGACTGACTACGCGAGCTTGCTTTTTTGGGACAAATTTAAAAACCCAAATTCGCGGCTCAACAGGTTTATATTCCGCCTGTATGAATATGACTTCGTGGTCAAACACAAGAAAGGCGCTACACACCTAGACGCAGATGGGTTGTCTAGGCTGCCAGTAGCCGATCCCCCGGATGACAGTAAGGACCACGACTGGGACGATATGCCCACCTTTGCCCTGACGGTGATTAACATCAAGCAGGAGCAAGAAAGTGATCCGTACTTGAAACAGATTCTATTGGCACTAGAAAACATGGATAAAGTGGACTCCAAGAAAGCACGGCTGTCTAGGCGATTTTTCCTAGACAAAGACGGGGTACTGAAATTTAAGCCCACGGCCATGCACGATAACGCACCTATAGCGGTTCCGGAATCATTGAGAGAAAATATCATGATCGGACACCTCAATAGCCCACTGGCAGGGGCACATCTAGGCACGCACAAAACATACCTTAGAATCCGTGACAAGTACTATTGGGTAAACATGAAGGCCGACATAGATACCTTTGTAAAGACATGTCACACTTGCCAACGATTCAAAACAAGACCTGGCAAGCCTCATGGACTACTCAACCCAATTCCCGCGGGAGAGTTATTTCACAGAGTCGGGATAGATGTGAAAGGCCCCATTACGACAAGTCAGAAAGGTAATAAATATATCCTGGTGGCCACCGAGTATCTCACACGATACATGATTACAAAGGCTGTTCCCAAAGCAGACACGAACAGCATAGCCGAATTTCTATTTGATATAGTTACACGATACGGCCTATTCCAAACCTTATTATCCGACAGAGGTACTATTTTCACCTCGAGAGTGCTCCAACAGTTTCTGGAGATACTCAGGATTAAGGCATACACTACCACGAGTTTTTCCCCGCAAACCAACGGACTCACGGAGAGTATGAACAAAATACTTGGAATAGCGCTGGCCAAATTTACAGAGGACGCAGGAACAGACTGGGATGAATACCTGCAAGCCATTATTTTTAGTTATAATACCTCTGTATCCACGGCTACGAAACACTCTCCACACTTCCTACTGCACGGATACACACCCAGAAGTCCCATAGACAATATATGTATCCCACAGGACGCCTACACGGACAATGCGGCCCGGCTAGAGCATTTGCAGATAGCCCGCATGGACGCTAGAAAAAACATAGCCGAGGCTCAAAAGAAACAAAAAGATCGGTACGATCGGAATAGGAAGACCGTGGAATACACACCCGGGCAATTGGTCATGGTCTCCAATTCTGCCCGTAAGAAAAACGTGTCCGAGTTTCTCCTGCCACGCTGGTCAGGTCCCTTCAAAGTCAGCAGGAAGGTATCTGACTTAAATTACATAGTCAGCGTGCGCCATGGGAGAAAACTCATTAAAGACACTATTCACGCCCGCCGGATGAAGGCATATCATACACGTAAAGCTCCCACACCCGCACGTAAAGGCGGAAACACTGCCAAAAGGAAGGGAAGTAATCCCACTGGCAGACGTGGAAAGAAGGCCAAGAAATAGCCTTCAGATCTCACTGACCGAACCGGGATACGATCCTAACACTACCAAACTGTCCCGGAGACACAACCTGAATAGTGCCAGAAACAATTACTCTGAGAAAAGACGGTCTCCAAACCCGCAACCTTCTGAATACCAGGAACATAAGGTCGGGTAGCTATCCAGTTCTAGAATAGAAAAGTAGGAAGCTAAAATAGATTGGGACAGTTCCACTAACAGATGGTCATAAATGAATAACAACAAAATCACCTCCGGCACACAGTCACCAAACAGGCGACTAGCGGCCCGGAGACACGCGTGTATAACGACATTTTGAACAATGGATAGGAATATACTTTCCCCACGTCACAAGTAACACAAAATTTGGGGACACAAATGTAAGTAGTGAGAGGTTCTTTTACAGTGCGGCCAATGCATGTGAGACTTTCGAAGTGAAATGCCATGGCCTGTGGTTTGGATTCCACGTAAAACGGAAGTCCCGTGGCTCATGATCTACAGATTAACGGTCATGTTAAACTACAGGTTTCCTTCTTTTTTTTACAATGCCAAAAGCACTACTCACAGTCACAGAGAGCAAGCCGATTAGATACACACGTGCCGGACACACAGCATTATCGAAACAAGTGAGCACGCATGACATTGTAATTCAATACCGCTACACTCAGCGATAACGCACGTCTCATGAATAACCTGCACGCTCACAGACAGCAATACACTAGCAGCTCTCAGTGCAGAACACACGCCATCATTTAAGCCAAGTCTAGAACCCCACAAATCCTCAAATTACACTACGAGGGGAAATCAAAAACATACAAACTCTGCACAGGTATGCGTACTTTCATTTGCGCATTGCACATACACGGGGAACGTGCCATAATATGGACGGCACAAATACCGTCGTAACAAGCCTTTACAGCACCCCGGGTCCGAACCCATGATCACACACCACACTCGTACCAAAAACTAACTAGCCAACGGTATTTTTGGTACGAGAAACACAATAAAAATACATACAAGGAGCGCACAAAACATGAACAACGCAGACATATAACACAGAGAATGACATGAGGTCGCGGGTCTGAAGCCCAGAAAAAAATTGGACACCATGGAAAGCGATCACCCAGGCTTCCATTCACACTGAAATTAGCCCATACAACCACACAACCAGATAATACTACATTTCCTTCGGCCAAACGCCAGGCATAAAATTTCAAATACACCTGACATGGAAAATATATTTCCCAGACACAGGCATAGAAATTTCATAAGACAAAGGTCTTACGGAATGGTGACCACACAATAGTATTAGCAAATAGTACGAATTACCACATTAGTCCGGCAGGAATTTAGAACAATAACAACATGGCATACATACAAGAAGGCACATGGCGACAGCTGACATACATAACGTCCGAGCCATTACACATACAAACTGCTGACTGGCTGACTTCGTCACATTGCATTACCGCTGGTGACAAGACACTATTGCTTATAACATTGACCATGACATTACAAGCATTCAGCAATCATAATGCCAACACATTTTTAACACTGCTAAAACATTTATGACATTTAGCAATGGACAAGACGTGACAGATCGGAACTTATCTTGGGCCCATAGGAGCACGTTCGCAAAGACGTTGACAGGCCACGGGCACCTCCTGCCCATACACGCGATACATATTACGACTTAGCCTGTAACAGACCAACCGTCCGCGTGGTGTAGCGGAACATAGGCACACACACACGCGCTCACTAATTAGAAGCGAACACAGACAGGGGCTCTGAGGAAACAAGACCTCCCCCCCCCAATGACTTCTTTTCGCGATTCTATTCCTAAAATAAATAATTCCAGGCGATTAGGACATGGCCAGTCGCACTACGACCACTGGCCACATTCACACTACAAATGGCAGACCAGATTAGGTCGTGAAGCTTTACTATCCCAAGGCGCGGATAGAAAGCCAACATGGACCAAGGGAGGATGACAGGAGAACAGGCTACCAGCGTACCACCTTACTCCCTTCCAATAACCTTCTCACGTCCAACATAACCAACGCAGACACATGAACACGACCAAAACAGCTACACTACATTACAGAGTATACACAAGGGGTTGAGAGACTTCATGCGTCTAAAGAGAAGGCCTACTACGCCTTGGATCACGATGCTACCACCTGAGTATTAGGGGTGGGTCGGCAAACATTAAATAAGCATAATGTGCATCTCCAAATGAGAGATGAGGCCACAATTATATATATTAACCATTCTTTGTTAATTAAATACTCCCGCATGACAGGGATATATTATTATTACGCCACAGCATACGCCTATCCTTATATGAGTGCAGATGCCTCATATCCAGATACCTGCATGAGTATCCCATCCATTTACCAGGAATATTACTATCAAACCTGCATGGAATTTTCATATTTTTGCAATCCCGGGAATTACCTCCCCAATCCACTCATTGTAGGAGCAATCCTAGTAGCACTACCGGCTCAAGGCCACCATTTATTTGAGCCCAAAGATGCATAACCTCTTCCTACCATACTTTAAGCCCACTCTACAAATAACTACCCCCAGGTCCTAATAACAGGGTACCTGACATCACAGACCCTACTAACACCTCCGTGAAGGGTTAACAGAGCATTATCGCTGGAAAGCTGACGTAGCAATGGTAGACCAGAAGTAGTCTATGTACTTAGAAGCTCTACAACCCCACAACACTGGAAATATTTTACATCTTACATTTTTAAATCATTTACACAGGTTACGCCCATATTTTTTTAAAGGTAAAGGAATCTGAAACACGCTGATGGATGATAGCGGCATAAGCCGAAGGCCAAAGGCACCACACTTTGAGAGTGGGGAAGGTGATGTGGACCCTTACCCCAGTTGGCTCAACAGCTCAGTGACCTCACTTAACTTGACGGCTAGACCAAACAGACGAACCACGTAAGGTCAAAGCATTCGTGACCTGGCACGGGCAAACATCGAGATCTAGGGGTGCATATAGCTTATCCCCCTTGTCGGAGACGGTTACACCCACTATGTGCCACGGTCGTCGAAGCCAAGACCTGCAGGGAGACTTTCCGAGAATGGCGGGAGAAATAGCTCACTCAGCGCCGGACTCGAGAGCTATCCCTAGAGACGACCCATATTATGACTAGACTTTTAGTAAAATTTAAGTAAGTAGGGCTTCTACAGCGGGAAGCAAGACTCCTGTGCGCTGGAGTGAAATATTATTGCGGCCAACAATGGCGAAGAGAATATTATTGCGGCCAACAATGGCGAAGAGAATATTATTGCGGCCAACAATGGCGAAGAGAATATAATTGCGGCCAACAATGGCGAAGAGAATATAATTGCGGCCAACAATGGCGAAGAGAATATAATTGCGGCCAACAGTGGCGAAGAGAATATAATTGCGGCCGATAAAGGCGAAGAGATTCGTATACTGCGAAAAGCTGACTACGATTGCCGACGAAGGCGAAGATAATATTATGCCATTGGACGACAATGTCCAATGCCCACATAAATGGCGACGCATCGGGCAGCCAATGGGCATTAAGAGAGGGGCATTGCGAGCACCTCATAAGGGCTAAGTGGGCGGCCCAACTACGACAACGATGAACGATAACGGTAAAGAACTGATAAATACAGCGGGCGAAACGGTTTGCTCAGGGGCACCGTAAGCCGCCTGCGACTAGGTTAATGCTAGTTCATAAGCGTCGACATCTAGAATTAAGGGAACGGAATCCAGCGATCCTAGAGACAACCGGTGTTTCTAGGACTCGTGCGGGTGGTGTCCTGAGGAAGTAAATTGCCTCAGGCGATCGTTCTGGTCCAAATTTAGCTGTAAGACGGTTGCATTTGACACGCAACCTAGGATTAAGCAAATTTATTAACCGCTGTTGCCAGGTAATGGCACAGCACATTTCGGCATTAGAGTAAGGCCATCTTTTCGGCTTAGTCATAGCAGCCATTTTTTTACCATAAGTAAGGTAAATAGTATTAAGCCGTTCGGCTCCTGATGACCGCCAAACCCGTCATCAGGGTATGTCCGACAATACACTAGAACCTAGGATAATATATAATATAGTAAAATAGGTATAATCAAAGTGGAATATATCGGCACCCGGTAACCACAATTCCGCTACCGGGGTAAGACCAACTCCACATTCAGAAACGGCATTACGGCACCTTATAGGGTAAGCCCGGCCATGCAGCAAATTAACATTAATCATGCTATTTTTTTTCAGAGAAAGAAGAGCTTCAGCCAGTAAAATCAATGACACAGGAAGCGACATAGAGAATATGTCATAGTAATATGTTTTTTTCTAAACCTCGCCATTTTTTCACAGGCATCGTCACCAGATACATGAAACTGGTGACAGGAATTTCACTACCATATAGCAGTGTCATATTATTTACGGCATGCCATGATTGTGTACTATTTTTTTCTATTTTATGTACGTCAACTTGCACTAATCCCAACACACTCTCACACACTCACCACATTTTCTTTTTCAGCTACACACTCCAAAAAAAATCTGCACAGCAGGACTGGTGCCTGTGGGGTACCAGGCTTGCTGGCAGATCAGCATAAAACAGAAACACATAAAGAGTCAAAATGCGACGCAACTTACGGCGATGAGAGCGCAACCGACTTGTGGCGGCGACTCTCATGGCCAAGTGTGACAGCATTCGCCCACAGGGAATGCTTCACAGAGTAAACATACATTACAAGCGGTACGACCACTAAAACCGTACCAGGTAGTGGCCGTGAAGGATTATCCGTGAGACGGCGCGTACGAACAAACGAGTAGCGTGCACGCGAGGTACCTAACAAAAACTAGAATTATAAGGGATTAGCGCGCTTAAGTTAGACATAAGACCACTGTAATTAATAATTTTTAAGGATAAACTTCATACAAATTATTCCACTAGTCATAAGGTCATTGTAATTCATAATCTTCAAGGGTAAATTTCACACAAATTCATGCGCCCACGGGCAATTATTCCACTGGAAAGCGACAGTATTCCTAAATGTCAGAATCGCAACATAGTACATTAAACACTATATATTTTTGTTTGTTTATCAAGATTCCATGTACACAATGTCTGTGATTTGTTTTCTTCCAATTTTCTTTCTTCTAACTTCCCCATTTGTCAGGGTGTTCCGTTTTATCCCAAACCAATAAATGTCTTTTGAATATTTCCCTTAAATTATACCCTGGAACACCCATTTTTTCTATTTTCTTCTAACTTTCTTATTGCAGGGAGCACTTTTTCCCTAAGATAGGGCGGACAACGCAATCATCCGTTCGGCCCCGGGTTTTTTTCCTCCCTGCACAACAATGTACCATCAACACCATGTATTTTTTTTTCTCCATCAAACTTCCAAAATGCCAATGTCAATTTCTGTTGCAATGTTTTTATGCAAATGTCAATTTCTTTTGCAATGTTTTTATGCAAATATCAATTTCTGTTGCAATATTTTTATGCAAATGTCAATTTCTGTTGCAATATTTTTATGCCAATGTCAATTTCTGTTGCAATATTTTTATGCCAATGTCAATTTCTGTTGCAATATTTTTATGCCAATGTCAATTTCTGTTGCAATATTTTTATGCCAATGTCAATATGTATATCCCATAACCCTCCCCTCTGAACACGAGCAGATCTCACGCACACACATCAGCACGACATCACGACGACGAGGAAGACATCTACAGAAGATACGAGGGGACTTCAAAAACAACCACATCGACTACATCTATAACATCAACATCCCAACCCCAAGTTCCGTTCCCGTTCGCGGGGACGCGAACTAAATAGGGAAAGAGGCTTGTACAGTACCCCAGGGGTATGCACCCCTTGGAGACCATCCCCCCATCATCTATTTAAATCTCCTAACTGGCAATCCTTGTATAGCCAGACCAACATCTATCAATACCACAAGGACAGCTTGTCATTCTGGAAAGCTGGCCCAATCCTTGCATAACCACTACAAACATCGACACACTATTAACTAGGGCAGGTATGCCATCACAATGCTGACAGCATAGCGCCGAAGAATATAAAAGGGAGTCCTAAGGAGGTCAGAGGATCTCTCAATTATCAGTCTTGCAGTGTGACGGCCGAAGGCTACGCTGGTATCATCAGGTGAGTGAGTCAGAACGTGTTCAGAATCCTATAACTTTGTAACCTTACACCCAATTAGTATAGACCAATTGTACACATTGTAACATCACCACATCCCTTAAAAGGGACTCACATATCCATTATTACTGACCAATAAACACTTGGTCAGTACTTTACACCTGCATTACTGTCTACACGTTTCTTTACGCCCTAACTCCCTTCCTGAACTCTCCGTCACTGTTAGACGTGACTTATAGTAGCCAGATACTTCCTAGTGCTAGCATCATCGTATTCCCGTACCGGCCTGACTGCCAGGAACGGCACGCGCCTTCTAGCTGACGCGTGCAAGTCTATTATCTAACCAGACAGCTGGACGACTACATAAGCCAGCGCGTTGACCTTACGCTAAGTCCATCCCCTAAAATACACCTAGATCTTTTATAAGAGCATCCCCTAGCACCCCAACACTAAAACAACACTCTACACTGGTCAGCTTGCCCGACTACGGGAAGCTACCCCCTTTTAGACATTTCCTTCTAAATCAACACAATAACTCTTCCGTTTTAGATCCTGCTACCCCTAAATAAGGGATCTAAAACAATACTTACAAAATGTAATTGAAATCGAAAATACACAACGCAGTGTAGATGAAAAATGCGCATTTCAGATTTCAAATACTCACAAAGTGCAATTGAAATTCAAAATACTTACAAAATGCAATTGAAATTGAAAATGTTTGTCAACATTTCGTCTGGACGAGATGGCACTCATTAAATTGTGTTATAATTTGTAAAACCGAGCTGGACGAAATGGCACCTGGACGAAATGGCACTGAACACCTCAAATCACCCAGAGTATTTCTATCATCTGCTAATTAGCAACTCGCTCTGTCTAGAAGGAAGAACCAGATTCCTTTCACTTTACTACCAGTTCACAGTGGGATTCAGCTTATGAATAATACCTGAACCTATTATTTCAAATTCTTTAATTTCGACCTTCAGTGGATTGCCAAGCTGCTTACCACCACAGCAAGCACGGAGTTATGGCTCCATTAAGGGGGCTCATACAACGCGAGTGGGTATTTTCGCATACAGTTACGAATCATATCATAGCTTCACTAATATGTGACATAGAGTTATGGTGTATAGTAAATACATAGAGCTTTCATCTCATTTAAGGAGAGGAGCAGTATATAAAGTATTTCGTGATTTATTGCAAGGACCATATTCGTGATTTTTTAAACTCCGTGAATCCCAAAAAACACGATTTAACAAGAAATACCAGTCTGAATGGAATGATTTTTTTCATGCAAAGTAAACGCATAAATAGCGAGGATGAACCACCATAAATGTTATATTGTAAATAGTATATTTAAAAAAATATTAAATTGGTCTTTCAAAAAATGAAGAGTTTTTTGGTTATTTTTCCAAGTATATCTCAATTATTTTTTGTTTTAGCAAAGTGATTACCTACGGAATAATAACCAACGTTTCCGTTTCTCAATCCTGGATGGGATAAGTAGTCCATGTAGGCACTTTTACACTATGCTAACTGTACTTCTTGTTAATTTTTCAACTAATTGTGTAAAATGCGGTCATAATGCAGAGTATATGATTGTTTTATGACTAAATAAATAAGCTTCTCTTTTTTGCGTGTATTTTTTCAAACTTCAAATTGTCGAAATATCCTCGTTCGGATTACCCGGGATTTCGGATTTCCGGGGTTCGGATATGAGGGGTTTCACTGTATATTGAAGGGATAATATTCGTGATATTTTAAACTCCGTGAATCACAAAAAACACGATTTAACAAGAAATACCAGTCTGAATAGAATGAAATTCTTTTCATGTAAAGTAAACGCATAAATAACGAGGATGAACCACCATGAATGTTATATTGTAAATAGTATATTTAAAAAAAAATGTCTTTCAAAAAATGAACAGTTTTTTGTTTAATTTTCCAAGTATATCTGAATTATTTTATACGATAATTTCATAAATGAGGTTCATCCTCTGGGAATCATATGTTGGAATGTATCTGCCAAGTTTCATCACATAGTTCACAAGATATTGTGTTTTTCCTACCAAAAAAGCAACCTTTCGAGTAAACAGTTTTGAATATTAAACACTCCATTGACAGACAGGCGCATGGTCTCACGTAAAGCGCTATATCTCTGCCAAAACGCTGAATTTACTTATAAAACTTAACAGATATATTGAGAAAGGTATTGTCTTTCATTTAAACGTAAAAAAAAACTTAAATTTTGACAACCGACGGTGTATGAGCCCCCTTAAAAGCTAACGACGTTGTTAAGTTGCGACATTTTGTGATATCATATGGAAGTGAATTTTTCCTACCGACGATAGTGTCCTTTATTTGTGAAACAAGTTTTTAAAGTTTTCAGTGACTCAACATTTGGAAACCGGCAAACATAAACGAAATATAAAAAAGAAAGAAAATAAACAATTCAGCCCTTGTTAACAAATTCTATTAGTTGCCTAGCAACCAAGCTTAGTAAATTTCTGAAGACTTGTGTGAAGCGTTAGTTGCAGCAAATATTCCATTGTTGAAACTGGTAGTTAGGAACGCTGAAGAATACGTATAGATCGTAATTGCCGTAATTATTTCACAGCGCATATTTTTAGAAACCTGATGCATATTTGACCAATAAAAAGTGCACATTTGCATACATATTTATTCATTTAATACTGCATGAACTACTGGGCGTTAATCAGGATCAATAAGGAATATCAATTATTGTGTAATTAGCTTATTATATTGTGAGGTTTGAAGCCATTTTTCAGTGTTGCCTAAGTTAGGGGTGTTTATAGGTAAATGTTATTTGGATCAGGTGTACTATGTAAATTTTTCTGCAATAAACCTAGGCCGATATTCGCGGCAGTATTACAGGTGCCGGGACGTCTTGAATAGACCTTGTACCGCTTAGTATAAATGGCTTTGTAGCCCATGCGTGGCGAAGATAGTTCCACGGTCTTTAGTAGTTGCAGACTCCAGCATTCAATAGCATACACTTTTATCTAGATTTGGCAAAGTCACACAAATATACATGGCACTGACCTCTGGAAGAACATAGCAACTAAAGGGGGAGGAAGGGGAAAACCAGTTCCACCCAGCGCACACTCGGGGCTAGTCGACTACAACTGGTGTTTATGGCAACACGCAACTGCTTCAAGTTCCAGTTAAAGAGACAACTCGATAAGTATAAGCTTGCATTATTTCAGTATAACCATAGTTGATTTTGTAAAACCATATAATCACCCCTAACAGACAAATTCCGGATTTTCATCACTATTTTAGAAGTTTACCTAACATTAGATATACCACATTTAACATACACCGACTGTTGCATTACCACACTGCAACTAAATAATTGTACATATTGTATATATTTTTCACCTGTATTCTCAAACATAGATGTTATAGCCTAAGTGTAATGGATCTGATGATGATCGCTTGACGATCGAAACTGGTCATTCTAGTGTATTTATTAATCTTATGTAATTTATTTCAGGATCAGGGCATAACCCAGCTCTTTTAGGGTACATTCGTGTTGACCGACTGAAAAGCACCAAACTTTTGTAGCTTATTATACATTGCCATATTGTTGTAATGTAATAGTATTTTCGATTAATTCAAGTTTTGGAACGGTCCAACATTGAGTTTAGTCTGAAATTCGTGGTGCTTTGCTTGATTTTTTTTCTTGCTGGTGAGTGTATTTACTTTGTTCGTATGGGTGTTCGGAGAGTCCAGAGCCAAACACAACCTTTAACAACCAGTGAACTTGTCATGGGATTCTAGTTGGCTTGAAATGAGATTACGACTTTTCACACCTTTATGCTATGGAGTCACGTTCCATGCTTCGTTATAAAAAAATATGTATCAAAATGATGTTTATTCGTATTTTAAAACGTACATGATTCAATATAACAATGGTATCATCTTCATGGTTAATATTGTTGTAATGTTATAGTATTTTTGATTAATACAAGGTTTGGAACGGTCCTACATTTAGTTTAGTCTGAAATTCGTAGTGCTTCGCTTTATTTTTCTTTGCCGGTGAGTGTATTTACCTTGTTCGTATGGGTGTTAGGAGAGTCCAGAGCCTAGCACAACAACCTTTAACAACCAGCCAACTTGTCATGGGATTCTACTTGGCTTGAAATGAGATTACGACCTTTCAAACCTTTATGCTATGGAGTCACGTTCCATGCTTATAATTAATTGTAAAATGGAGGGAAAACACGTCCTATGTGCCTAATAGATTTCACATTATTTAATACGTGAAATGAATCAGCTGAGTTAAAATCGTAACTAGATTCATTACTGTAGGCTATTAGCTGGGGGGTTCCATGCTGTAAAAATACTGCCTATTAAATGAACAGGAAATGAAATTCGATTTCAAATCGATGTTTATTATAATGTGTGCGTGTGGTTTCGAGTAAATTACATTTAATAAATAAACATTAAACTAAGCTAAATAAATAACTAAATAAATAATTAAATGCCTGGCTTTCTACAGTCACCTGTATAGAATGGACCACCCCACAACAGGCTGTCTTATAAGATCTCCAAGGTAGCCAAGAAGGGTAAAGTCACTGGGTCCTTGTGGATCAAACAAGTTGAGAAGGATCTTGTTGAACTTCATATTCAGCAAGACACAATAAATGCTAGGAGTCGCCACCAGGCCTCTCCTCACATCCATTACAGAAGCTCGCCACAACGCATCCAGGAAATGGTCCGAGGAACGTAAGATAGAGTTCAGCAAGAAAATGAAAGATTGATGGTTCAATAGAATGGCTCAAGATTTCAGCACGAAAACAGCCGAAAAAAACAACAACAAGTAGTTCCGTGAAGAACTATATAGTCTATTTTCATATGACCTACTTATGTTAATTGCCACTATCAGCATACAAAATTTCAGTTTGATTGCTGTAATAGATTCGTCGATATTGAGAACCGACTAAGTAGTTCGGAAGGTCGCCATGCTGGATTTTTATATATGTAGGCCCTAGAGTTATGTACTGTTACTTGACGATTATTGTGTAAGTGTAGTATTCAAACTACAATCGCATGATTAGGACACAAGAAGTAAAAACGAGATTTTAAAATTTCGTGCAGATGCCATCTTGTGGTTATGGAAACAATTGAAATAAATTTGATGCCAGTGGATTAAAATTTGTATAAGGATTTATTGTACCAAGTTTCACTGCACTCGGATAGTTAAATTGCGAAAAACGTCCATGTGAATATTTATATTTCGCGTCGCCGCCATGTTGGTTTTGTAGTTACCAGGTTTTCAAGTTTCCCATAGGTGAACTTCAAGTAGTTTCCTTTATCACCTTAAAAATCCAGGGTGATATCGGTAATAGTTTCGGAGATATTGAATGCTGGTGAAATATTTCGCACAGCCGCCATGTTTGTTTGGTGAGACGTAACAAAATTTGAA
Organism: Meconema thalassinum; assembly: GCA_946902985.2. NCBI lineage: Eukaryota > Metazoa > Arthropoda > Insecta > Orthoptera > Tettigoniidae > Meconema > Meconema thalassinum. The sequence goes on along the minus strand of OX336393.1, from coordinate 515,052,139 downwards.
GGGCAAGGTCGGGGTGTTCCGGAATAGTGCTATGAACTTACCGAGTTTCATTGAAATCGCTCCAGCCGTTTAGAACTTATTAGGGGGAGCACACACACACACGAATCACGCACACACAGACACACGGACAAAAGGTGATGTCATAAGCCTATTTTTTTTTCATAAATGAAAATATGCTAAAAAACACACACCAAGAACACCAGAAGTGGCAGACAACAGCTCCATAGGTGGCACAAACAACCAAAGAATAAATAAATAAATAAATAAATCATCATCATCATAATCATTTATTGTATTTACAGGCCATTAAGACACAGGACGGACAATAAGAGCATAAATCAAAAACTCAAATACAAAACAACGCAGGCATTACACCAGGGGAACTGAGACTCTTCACAAGTATCGGTCGCAGATGATCTTCCACCTTTCTCTGTCCCTTGCATCCTCCACAGTTACTGTAGGTACTACCTTTACCAGTGATATTACCGCTCGATCCTTCCATCTTGTTCTAGGGTGGCCTCTCGGACGTCTGCCAGTTGGTGTCGAGCTGAAAACACGATTGGATATGGAATCCTGAGCTCGAATGACATGTCCCTACCATTGCAACCTCCTCCTCTCCAGAATCCGGTTGATGCTCGTCTTCCCAAAGCGTTGATAAAGGTCTTCGTGAGATCTTCTTTCCCAACTTTCTGTTTCTGCATTATATAGCAGACCATATATTTTCCACAAGATCTTCCTTTCAAAAAAGCACAGACGTTCTTCAAGCGTTTGAGGCGTGGCCCAAGTCTGACACCTCAGTTCTCACCAAGGTCATATAGATATGTTCTTTATTTTCATGTGAAATCAAACGTGATTTTGAAAAGATTGTTCAGGCTATAGAAAACACGATTCGCTGTAGTTATCCTTTCCTGTACTTCATTTGCTATATTATTCTTGTTCGAAAGACCGTTTCTAAATAAATAAATAAATAAATAAATAAATACATACATAAATAAACATGAATGAATGAATGAATAATAATAATAATAATAATAATAATAATAATAATAATAATAATAATAATAATAATAATAATAATAATATCGAATGGCCCCGGGTGCCGGGTGCAAGCTTTCTTATTTGACACCCAGAGGCTAGCTTGCATGTCGAATTTCGTTGTTCCTTGAAGCACTATGGAAGTCAAGGAGGTTAGATATCTTAAGCTCCTTGAACACTATAGAGCTTTCTAGTAGAGAAATGAGGAAACTCCCGAGATTAATTTTGCAATTATGAACACGGCCTACTGGATTCAAATGGGTTCTTTAACATGCCAACATCGTATGGCATGGTGTCGTAAATTTTGTCGCCTTTCAAAAATTGTTTACCATGGCCAGGAGCGAACCTGCAAGCTTGGGGTTAGTATACCGATCCGTTAACCACTCACCCACCGTGGCATGCTAATGAATGAATAAATAAATATGAATTAATTAATGAATTTAGAGTTTACTGTTTGAATTGATATTTGCAAAACGTGGCTTTCTGGTTTCTTTAACAAACATATACATGGTTGCTGTAAATAGACATTGAACCCTTCAGCGCATCGATGGCAGTTGTTTCACTGAACATTTCAGGAAGATCGAACTGTTTGTAGAAGTCAGCAAAATATTTTAGGATGTTTCCTCTCGCTCCTAACACAAGCCACTTAAAATAATTGGCTTAAGATAATACTCTGTTGTCGGTCGGTAGGTTTGTCTTTCCCCAACATTATTCTACTTCCTCAGGCTGGCTTTTATGAGTCTGAAATCTGATGGTAGGTTCTATAATTCATCCTTCAGATTAATTAAACATGAACACGATGATGTGTATCCAGCTATCGCTACCATTACTGGAAGCACCATTGCCTAAACGTCCTGTAGCTTTGAGGCCATTTTCAGTGTTGGTTCGCATTCGACAGGTGTTTCAAGGTTGGTTGGTTGGTTCCTCAGTTTTGAGGCTGCGAAAACGCGGCCATGTAGCCCCGTGTATAGAATCTGTCTGATAACCGGTGTTAATTGTGATGGCTGTATTAGTGTGTGTTATCTGTTTTTAATTCAAGTAAGGACTGCAGACATTCGATTTTTAAGTAGTTCCAACTTTTGCTACCAAACGCCACCGTCAACGACCAAATCGTTCTGAACTTTGTTACTAGATGCCACCGCAGTCGGCCCCTGGCGACGAATGTTGGAACCTAAGAGCGGTAGTCAAATATAACTTATAATTTAGCTTCACACAAGTGTAGGGTAATTAGTGGAAGGTACTTTATCATGCCATAAATCTATACATGGGACCGCCGTCTTTACTTCCTCTCCGAAGGAAGGTATACTGAGGTATTTTTAACGCTCTTAAAAATCCGACGTCTTCGGCCAGGTTTGAACCCGCGATCTTGGGCATAGAAGCTCAGCATGCTACCAACTTCGCCACCGAAGCCTCCTGTTTTAAGGTGAAACAGCTTCCCGTAGTAAGTTATGGCATTAGAAACGTTTTACGCTATAATTGCTTTTCATGGTTCACATTTGACCAGAGAACAGCACATTCTAATCCATTGACGAATAAGTTGTTATTAATACTTTGTTGTTGTTGTTGATAATTCTTTAGGGGCTTGGGACATCGTGTCATGCAGCCCCGTGTACACGCATGTGTGGAATAACTGTCTGAAAAATTGTATCACTGTAATGTCTGTACTAGTGTGTGAATTTGTAATCGAGGTAGGATTTGGGTAGAAAATTATGATGATGATGATGATGATAGTTGTAGTTTTAAGGGGACTAACATCTAGGTTATCGGTCCCTAATGGTTTGGGTGACAGTGAAAGATGAGATAAGAGTAACTAAAACTTACATCCCAGAAGAAGACAGGAATAAAAAGAATGCCCTCAACCCTCGAAGAATGAGGATTGAGGGACTTGGAAGGAAGGAGAGCCGTGAAAGGCAGATAGGAAAGGGGAAAGAGGAGAGGCCCCGCCCAAAGGTCAGAGGAAAAAGGGAACACAATGGACCCAGCCCAGGAATCCCTCGGAGTCGCCAACTCCCGAACTCACCAGCGTGAGCCATTAAGGCTGTAGCACCTGAAGTGGTGGGGCTACATACACCCTGCCCCCTTGAGGGCCTTGTGCTGAAAGCAAGAGATAACATGAAAAGAAAAAGAAGGCTGACCCCTCGAAGAATGAAGGCATCAGGAAAGGTGAGACAAGGACCAATTAATGCGGGAAAGGAAGAAATTACCTGGTCCTCGGATACTCTAATACCTTCAGGGTCGGAAGAGAACAAGTGTTGACCAAGAGAGGTCGATAGGAAAGAAGACGGAGAGGTGCCTGGCACAAGTAAGTGGAAGCAATGTCGGACTCAGCGGGGGTCCCGTGGTCGCCAATCCACGTCCCACGAGATGTGAGCCCCTGCAGGGTGGGTAGGAAGTGGCCGTGGTTCTAGTCAGGTACTATTCCGGCATTTGCCTGGAGTAGAAGTGGGAAACCACTACTCCCAGGATGGCTGAGGTAGGAATAGAACCCGCCACTTCTCATTTTTGAATGTACCCCGTTCCAGCCCTCAGACCAATATTAAGTTTCTTGGCTGAGGCGGGAATCCAAAACCGAACCCCGACGCTGACAGTCAAGAATGTTAGCCACTACGCAACGAGGCGGTCGGTTGTTAGTACGTTTTACGGGCTTGGGGCATCTTAGGCTTTAGCCCCGTGTATTTGCGTGTACAGAGGTGTGCAAATTATTACAATCAAATAATGAAATTAAATGTCACAATTTTTCTTTCAAAATCATTTTAATGACCAACTGCGGGCATCTTTTGTAACACTACTTAGTAATGTTTCCTCCCCCGTGGACTTACACCTTTTCCCATAAGGAATTGTGTCTGGAAACTGTCAGAATTGGGTATTCCGAGGGATACCTGAGCTTGGCCGGTTTGATATTTTTTCGTTGACTTCGAAATACACCCTCTAAGTCTGGTGGTTTCAATCCATAGTTCATGAATCTTTGAATAGTCCAAGAGCGGATCATCAACAAAATGACTCCAAAACCCCCAGCTCTAAATTCACACGAAAAGTGGAGGGAAGTAATCTAAACAAAACGTGTGGCATTTTGCAGTAGCAAAGCTCCTCTGTTTGTGGAAATTCTAAAATATCATTTTACTTTGAGTTTCTTAAACAAAACTATCAATAAGACTTTTGGTAGAACATTCCAAGTAATCTCACCGCCTTCCAAACATATTTAGTGCATTCGGCCGTGAAAAGAATAAATGTAGTTTTGGAAAATTGGCGTCAAGTCTAATAATTTGCACACCTCTGTAGATTCAATTTGTCTGATAACCTGTGTATTGTGATGACTGTAGTAGTGTGTGTAATTGAAATTATTATGGCTGCGTATGGGGTGGGTGCCCCGGGACTTGAAGTACGGAACCATCCCGGCATTTGCCTGAAAGGAGTGTGCAAAACTCGGGAAAAAGCAAACTTAGGATAGCCGCTTACTGCAACTGTCCATCGCAGTCATTGAGAGCCATTTAACACGCACGGCTACACCGCGAGGTTTTACGAAAAACATTTGCGCAGGGGACTGAATAATGAACAAGCCTTTTTTATTGTTTTCCAACAATATTCAGCATACAAACACACAGAGATTCTATATAGCATGTATGGAAGTGTGTTGTTAAACGGGAGAACGTCCTATTTCCCGTGGCTGTTTCTGTCGCTTGGCTTTGCGCGGATTTTAATTTGCATGTGACGCTTTTTATACTCCACTGTACGTCTGTCTCACCGATAAGCTCAATTGATGCATGCTTTGTGTGAAACGATCCACCCTGTTTGATATTGTGTTTCTATGATGCCTCGCGGACACTGTTAAACTAGCTGAATCAACTAGCATCTCGTGTCGATGTTGTTTCGTTTAACGAAAACAAAAAACAATAACAGTAACGAAAACATAAAGAATCAAAAACTAAAACAATAACAATAACATAAAAATAAAAACAAAAACAAAAAACAATTACAATTACATTAACAATAATAACAATAATAAAAACACAACATAGGCCTAAATTAAAATTACAATATAATCTAAAACACAAAACAAAAGAAAAACGAAAACAAAAGCAAAAACAAAAACAAAACAATAACAATACCAGAAACAAGAACTATGACAAAAACAAAAGGAAAATTAAAATTAAACAAAAACAAAAAAAAAAAAAAAAAAACATAACCAAAAAACATTCCATGAATACAAATAAAATTGAATAATACATTAAGCAACGAGCCAATAATGACAATAATTAAGACACGAGTATGTTTATAAAACGAGCGGAAGCGAGTTTTATAATTTCCTTACGAGTGTCTTAATTACCATTATAGGCGAGTTGCATACGACTGTTTATGTTCGACGATAATTATAACTTTATTATATGATTTAACATAAATATTCATAAATATCTGTTGAGATTCAGTCACTAGAATTTTGTGATCAGAGTGAAAGCGCTGGGTAGGATATCTCTGTTTTCCAAGTGCTCTGACCGACCGACGCATGCGCTCTGTGTGTTTGGCAATGTTTACAGCCTGCCGATGTGCATCTGCATTCAGTCAAGCTGTCACTGAAGTCGTTTGAAAGCAATGCGCTGTGTTGAAATTGGAGTTGGGGATATTAATGTATATACAGTGCTATTTCTAGTCTCATATTCGCCAGTTTATTTACGCGAACATATGCACGGTGCACTTTCGGTAATTGATAATGACGTGTTGGATTTTGAGCGCATGCGCGAAGGTATCCTTATCTAATTGGTCAAACAACTGTTTCTTGAGCTCTGATTGGTGGGAGAAACTGTTTCATAATGAAAAATAGTGTTATAATGAGCCTCATTATGATACAGTTTTCTGACACATAATGTTTACATCTCGATGAAATTGAACTAAAATTTTAAAACAAAAATAAGAAATAAACTTATGAATAATGTTAATGTAAAGGTATTTAATTTAACTACTCTGGCTTTTAGAGACACCGGGGTGCCGGAATTTTGCCCCGAAGAGGATCTTTAACATGCCAATAAATCAACTGACATGGCTCCCTCACATTTGCGCACCCTCAAATGCCAGCTGATTGCGCCAGGATACGAACCTGCAACCTTGGAAATTTAAGGAAATAAAAAATTATGTAGGTAAAAAGTGAAAGTAATAAAATAAACCAATGATGAAAACCACCAAGAACCACCCCCAACCTGGTCTGAAGTGGAAGAAGCTTTAAAAGCTATGATCAAAGGGAAATCCACTGGAGTGGATGAAGTAAGTTCAGGCATGATAAAAGCAGCAGGAATTAATGGGATACATTGGTTGTACAGAGTATTACATGCTATATGGAAGGACAATAAGATCCCTGATGACGGGTCTAAAGGTGTAATAGTGCCATTGTTTAAAAAAGGAAACCGGAAAAAGTGTGAGAACTATCGTGGAATTACTTTGTTATCCCATGGTCTAAAGATCTTGGAAAAAATAATTGCGAAAAGACTACGCAGACACTTAGAAAAGGCTTTAGAAGAAGAACAACATGGCTTTAGACCAGAAAGGAGTACTATTGACTTGATCTTTGCTGCAAGAATGCTTATTGAGAAACATCTTGAAAAAGGGAAAGAATTAGTAATGGTATTTCTAGATATAGAAAAAGCTTATGATAGCATTGCAAGATCAAAAATTTGGGAATGTTTAGAAAGGCACAATGTCCCAAAAGGCTTGATAAACAAGATCAAAATGCTGTATGAGAACACAAGGGCATGTGTAAGAATAGGTAATGGGGAAAGCAGATGGTTCACAACAAAACAAGGAGTCCAACAAGGAAGTTCACTGTCTCCATTACTATTCATCACAGTGATGGACATAATCCTGAAGAGGATAAAAGAAGAACAGGGTAATGAAACAAATGCCCTTGTCTTTGCAGATGACGTCATGATTTGGGGAGAAAGTGCCAGAGAGGTACAAGAAAAACTGGATTCATGGGACAAGCTGTTCAAGGAGTATGGATTGAAAATAAGCCAAAGTAAGACAGTAGTAATGACAACAGGACTGTCTAATGCAACCATTTACCTGAATAATCAGCCTCTACAAATTGTTGATCAATTTAAATATCTTGGTAGCACAGTGTGTAAGGATAACAACAACAACAGTGAAGTAACAAATAGAACTAGTAATGCGGCCTCCTTCTATGCACAAGTTAGAACACAACTGTGGGATAATAAAGTGCCCAGGAAGTGTAAACATATACTGTTTAAGACATACTACATCCCAATTCTAACTTACGGAGTAGAAACTTGCACCCTGTCCAGAAGAGAAGAAAGTAGGATTCAGGCATCCGAAATGAAGTTTATAAGAACAATGCCTCAAAGGACAAGGAGAGACAAAGTAAGGAACGAAACAAACAGGACAGAGGCTGGCATAGATATCAGTGCTACAAAATATTTGCAGAAGCAACGATTAGGATGGTATGGGCATCTTCAAAGAATGGGAGATGAGAGGACACCAAAAGCTTATTTCAACAAGATTATCCCAGGAAAAAGACCAGTAGGAAGACCAAAGAAGAAATGGTTGGACCAAATCAAGGATGATCTTGAAGACAAAGGGCTAGACTGGAGAAGGACCTATGAAGACCAACTATTCATGGACAGGAAAAGGTGGCGAGGGCTCGTTAACAGCACCCGGGCGACTGGAGCTGGAATTTGATGATGATGATGATGATGAATAAAATAAATACATATTCTCAACAAATCATTGTGTCGAAGGAAGGTTGACAAATTTAAAGGGCTTCAGAAGAAAACTAGCTCAAAGACCAAGGTCATCTGGTCTGAATAAAGAAGGACGAGACTCAGGAGCAGATGAGATTGGCAAGTCGGTCGATTGTTCACCGGGGTCCACAGTAGGCTAAATTGACAGAAGAAGAAATAAAATAAAATAAAGACTGAAGTTTTTTTTTTGTCGTGTAGCCTCCTGAGAGGCCGAGTGCAGGTCTTTCTAGTCGACGCCCGTGGGCGACCTGCGCGTCGGGATGAGAGATGGAATCGATGAAGATGAATGAAACTGGGCAAGGATGTGGAAGGAAGTGGCCGTGGCCTGTCAGAAGGTACTGTCCCAGCATTTGCCTGGTGTTGAAAATGGGAAACCACGGAAAACCATTTCAAGGACAGCCGACGGTGGGGCTCGAACCCACGCGTCTACCGAGTCAGCAGAGAGCTTGGCCCCTTGACCTAACGCAGCGCTTTAGCCCGCGTAGCCACTACTGTCGGTGAAGTAAAAAAAAAAAAAAAGTAAAAATAAAAAATATAAAATAAACATTTTAAAAACTACTAAAATGAAATTAATATTAAAACAATTATAAAATAAAAATCATAAAAGTGAAATTATAAGCCTATATAGAATAAATAAAACTAAACGTTAAGTATAAAAAATATAATATATATTTTTTAAGTAAAAAAATCCATTCAGAAGAGAACAGAGAATACTGTTCAAACGTTCAGGAAAATTTAAAACGAGTACAGACGATTTTAATTTAAAGTAAGTATTGATCGTTCAGCAAATGGTGTATAAGCTGTTTTGCGAGGTTATGAGAAGAAATGTACGGGGGATGGAGTAGATACATGTGTGATTATTCATTTGTCTGTAGGTGATGTGATGACGCCTCTCTAGAGATGCTATTTGCCAGAAATTTTACACTGGAAATTAGAGCAGCTTGGCCTGAAAGAATTATGTGGTTCCTCTTTTTTTCCGGAGATGGGATGGGATGAAATTCAGCGTGCTAGCAATGTACTCTGCTGTTTAGCAGGGATGTAACCTTAATACAGACTGACAATACAAAGTTTTGCGGCGCGCTAACAGTAAATCCGTGTTGTGCTATAATGCAGGTGGTAAGGGTTGCTGAGGGGAAGGGGTGGAGACAGAGAGAGGGGTAGTCGCGCTATTCACACCTGACACCGCGTGCACAGAGTCACTGCAGGCAGGGGATCAACGAACCAGTGAAAGCGAGCCAAGAGCTTTATTCTCTCGTCCCTAAGTACTTTTCGCACCATATTCATTATCTTTCCTTGTTGCTGGATGTCTTCATGCTTTGGAAAGGAAATATGGGCCATTCAGTGAATGCAATGACGCATTTTAAAAGAGAGAAAACTCTCATATTTCTCCTTTATATATATTTTTTTTTACTTTGCCTTTTACTCCGAAAGAGATCTGGGACGCATATTTTAGACGATATGTCCCAGACTCTCAGCAACGCAAGGACTTCCGTTCTGTACATCAGTCATGAAATAACTTTTAGTTATAATACCAAAAACTGTTAGTGTCCTTTAATGTTTTTCTATCGTAAAAAAAAACTTCATTTTCTTGAACGTTTTATTGTTGATGTTTATTCATTTAACGGCTTTGCGGTTTCGGGGTCTTGTAGTCCCGTGTACTTAGGTGTGTCTGATAACCTCTGTCATTATGATGGCTGTTTGTTTGAGTCTTCAGTCTTTGGCTCCACACTTCCCTGTCCTGAGCTAATCGATGCATCTCTTCATAGCCCCCACATCCTACATCCGAGATAATCTGTTTAACATATTCTAACCTTGCTCTACTCCTACAGTTCTTGTCCTCCACCCTTCCTTCCATAACTAAGTTTGTTATTCCTGGGTGTCTTAATTTTATTTACTACCAACCTATGTCCTATCTTCATTAGCAGTCGCCAGAAACATCTCTCCTCTCCCACTCGTCTTAATACCTCTTTGTTTGTAACCCTATCTACCCATCTGATGTACATCATTCTCCTGCATATCCTCGGGAAGAACATTACGGCTGTAGTCTTCCGTTACTCTCAGCCGTGCAGCAGAAAGCAGTGTAGACATTAGTTGACTAATGTTATCAATATTTTAACCGTCTATAAGACAAGTAAAGAATTGATTTATTCTGAAAGGCTGCTACTCCCTTTCAGAATAAAGTAATAGAGCAATTCCACTAACAAAAATACTAACCTTCTGCTAACAACTTAATACCAAAATTCTACTAACGAAATATAAGTTACTAAAGTTCTACCAACAACAAAATACTACCACTAAAACAGTCTGTCGCAGGGCACACTCACATGCACCCTCACACATCACAGTCTAATGAAAGAATTAACTTATTATCGATACCTCAAATTAAAGCTAATGAATGTAAGAATGTTGTGAACTAGGGATTTTTGGATACTTTGGAAACTTTAGTCACCTTGCTTATTTTAATGATAATAAAATTGAATTTCTTTTTTGAAAAATGAAAACAGACTCCTACACTCTGTCTGTTGCGGACAACTGCACGATTCTAGATCAGAACATTACATGGTTAAATAGAAGAACACAGTAAAAGAAATTTGATGATAGGATAATATTCAGTAATTCTAGGGCATTTTGAACAATTGTCATTTTTAATTTTGTTTTTCAAACATTCGGAGAACTGGAAACAGAAAACAAGGTTTCTGATACAAAACACTGAGGGTTGTGTTTCATGTGTGATATGGTAACAGTTTCACAGTGTTCGGAGTGTGGGATACACACAAGTACATTTTTACGTGAATATTACAATAATTACTGTAAGTTGGGTACCTGCACTCTTATCACAAACATATTAGAAGAGTCGGAGGACAATCAACTTTACCATGACTCTCATATTTTCTCTGAAAATGGGATGTGAAGTCATGTAAAAACTACAAGTTGGCTAGTTTTATTTTGAGCTCGTAACTGTCTGAGCAGATTCCAGACTCCGTGATGTGTTATGGCTGCAAGGGCAACACCGAGTGGCGGCATTCAAAGTAAAGGGGAATGATTCACCGCCAAGCCTGATCCAATTACATTCTCTGTAGCACACTGGTCTCATATTTCCCTTCGGTGGTGACGACCTGTCTCAACAATTTGCCTTTTTAATGTTGCTACAATGCGTTCGTATAGTGGTGGAGTCGGAAAGGATCTCTGATAATGTACCCAAGGTTTCAGGATCGAATCTCGCCGCAGTCAAAGACCACCTCGTGGCGTACTGTCTAGCATTCTTGACTGCCAGCTCTGAGAGCCAGGTTTGATTTGACGCTCTGCCATGCTAATATTCAAGGAGTGCGTAATATGTGTGATCAGTGTTGCCAATTTGGTGTTTTTAGCACTAGATCTGGTGTTTCTGAAGTTCGTCTGGTGCCAGAAGTGTTCTAATAGCGCCATAGCAAAATACTGGTGTTATCTTAACGGATTTTTCCATGAAATTGTCTCCTATGACAAATAAGTAAATCCTGAAAGCCATGTAATAGTTTTAATAAAGTTAATTAATTAAGATAGGCAATGTTCAGCCTTACACGTGTCAAGGTCAACACTCCAGCAGGGTAAGTCCCTGAAATTCTCATTCTCGTGCGTAAGTGCTAAGTAGGCCTAAGTGCAACATGCAGGGCTCAGTGCAAGTGCACTTGTATCCACCTATCAACTATTTTCTTCCCAGCTCCCAGGGGATTTCCCAGTTTCATGCGAAGGCAGTTTCTGTACTTTCGCTCCCTCACTCTAATTCAGATGTAGGGAGAGTGTTTAGCCAAGTTAAATTGGTGAAAACAAAGCAAGAAATCGAATGAAAGTTCAAAAATTGCATTTGAATCTGTGTGTGCGAATTGGACTAAAAACAGAGGAAAATGCTATCACGACTACGAACTTCCGAAGGATGTGGCCAAAATTGGAAGTATGCAGAGCTACAGCAGTAACAGGCCGACACCTTCCTGCTCTAAAGATATAATAGCGGTAGCAGGCTCCGCAAGTGAAGAAGATGATTTTAATGAAAGAAATGTATCGTAAGTAGAAAGCCGTTTATATTATAATCTTTGGTGTTTTTCTAGTGTTTTGAATCATAGAGACTAGCTGGTACTTTTCTGGTGTTTTAAAGCGTAGGGTTTAGTTCTTTCCCATTTCAAGATTTGGCAACACTGTGTGTGATTTTGTTACATCGGGTTGCCACGAAAAGTTAAAGAAACACACTCTCGGAGAAGGTTAGCCTTTGAGGGTACTACGAAACTCTTGTCCGAAATGTTCTATTTAACACCAGCACCATTGTATACCGAGGGCCTTTTCTATAGGACGGAACCTCGCAGGGGACGAATGACGGTCGCCTGTCAAGTAAGGCATTGGCGCTAGCAGCAGCATAGCGCCCAACTACATTTACACTTTGTAACGTATTTAATAATCATAATTACTTAGGCTACATGAAATTCAGAGTAGTTGCTGGAAATGCTGTCCTTAAATTTCTAAACACATATTACACCAACATAGGAAGTTTTGGTACACTCGCTGTTATTCAACCTCACTGATATTCCGTTCTAGAGAGCCTCCAGAGTAACTTACGCGGATTGTTTCTGTATACCTTTCGTTTGAGGTTCCTTCACAAGCAAAAATTGCACGGCGCGGGAACTTACGAACAAATTTACTTTAAGAGTTCTTCTTGAGAAGATAAGTTTTCAATAAGAAAATGCAATGTTTTGTTCTATGACTGACCATGTTCACGGGATACGAGATAAGCTACAGTACTTCACTACATATCTTAATTATCTCAACTAAGGTATCTTGCCAGCTACGTATGTAATAAAAGCAATGCTACCATTGAAGGATTCTACTAACGAAATATACTAAAGTTCTGCCAACAACAAAATACTACCACTTAAACAGTCTGTCGCAGGGCACACTCACATGCACCCTCACACATCACAGTCTAATGAAAGAATTAACTTATTATTAATTTATTAAGACGCGCTCGAAAGAGCATTAAACCTAAATCTAATACATTGATATTTAGTTTTCACTATATTCTCTTATTGTCTTTGTTCTTTTGCCACAGAGTATTATATGGTAACGGTCGCACTTCCTGTTGCACAATGAGCATATACAGTCTTCACCAGGTTGGTGAAACCTTTGAGTTCGGCAGATTTTATGGTGGAAGCCATGGGTAGCAAGTCTGGTTACCACATGTCTTTGGTCTTGCCCAGACGTTGTCCATTGTCGGTCTATCATTGCGCTTGTGCCATAGAAATCGGGATCAATATCCTTCCTCTTCATCCATCGTGATTCGAGTAGCGCTTGGAATGGGCCTGTAGATGGTAGCATGAACTGAAGTCTTAAGTCCTCCACGAAGAAACTTTCCCTTGCCAATTCATATACTATCCTTGAGGGTGCATAAATCCCAACTCCGAGAACTCTCTTCAGGTATCTTGCTTTCACACTTTCCAATCTTGTGAGATCGCTGTTTGTTAAATGCGGCCATATTAATTCTATTCCATATGAGGCTATTGGTGAAACGACTGCCTTAAATAAGGTCATTGCAGTAGACAATGATAGTTTGCTGATATTCTTTATTCTGTGAATGGCTTTTATAGCTGCTGAGACTCTCTCTTGAATGTGGATCCTGTATGAAGACATGGTTGTTTGTAAATACACTCCTAAGTATTGAAATTTATTCACTGTTGTTAGCTTAACACCTTGCAGGGTTAAATGATCATCTGTTGCCAGTTTACCTCCTTTTCTGAGAATCATGTAGAAGGTTTTTTCTTCGTTGATCTCGAGGCTATTTTCACCAGCCCACAGTGCGAGCTTCTGGAGTGCGATTTGCAGGTCTCTTTTGCTGTGCGATCCTAGTGCCATATCATCAGCGTACATTATTAGTTTCACCGTTGGGTGGTCCTGAACGATGTTGAAAATGTCAGCTGTTAGGACATTAAACAATAGAGGACTCATGGGGTCGCCCTGAAGTACGCCGTTTGTCTGTATGATCTTCTTTGACAGGACTACACCGTCATTAATAACGATATAATTGTATGTTAGAATTGCCTCAACTATTCTTGCTAGTGGATGGGCGTATCCCAGCATCCCTTTTAGTTTATTTATGAGGATATTCCGATTGATAGTCAATGAAGTCTATAGTCAATGAAGACCACATGGTATTTCCCCTTCTTGTGCCTTAGTGCCTGTTCCGCTTCTTCTTGTAGTACTTTTACTGCTTGTAAAGTTCTCCTTCCTTCTCGGAAGCCGAATTGACAATCTGGTATGAACTTATCCACTTCCGTGATTAGTCTTTTCGTCAAAATTTTGGAGAAAAGTTTGAATATCGTAGATTCTAGAGCTATACCCCTGTAAGAGTTCGGGTCTGCAGTGTGCCCTTTCCCTTTATATAGTATTGTCATTTGGGCTGTTCTCCAGCTGACTGGAATCGTTCCTGTTCTCAAGCACCTATTAAACAGTTCTGTCCATATTGGTAATAGTAGTTCGTGTGTCTCTTTTATATGTTCCATGAATATCTTGTCCAGCCCTGCCGCCTTGCCCTTCTTAGCCGTTATGATAGTGCCCTGTATTTCCTCTGAAGTAATTTGAGTGACTACTGTATCAATACTATTTGTATCTGTGACTTGGTAGGCTGTTGCAGTTCCATTCTTATTGAGGGTCTCGGAGAAATGTTTCTCCCAAGTCTCTATCGGTATCTCCCTCGCCTTGGGAGTTTGATTCTTCCTTAGGGCTAAGAAAGGATCTGTCCTCACTGCTTCTGCTGTTCCCATTGCTTCGGCCTCAACGAACTCAGTTCTTTTAGTTTTCAGTAGCAGTTTATACTGTTTCCTCATCGTAGCATATTTTTCAAAGTCTTCTCTGTCGTTTGTACACTTTGCTCTGTATAGTGCACGCAGGGTTTCCTTCCGAGTATGGTAGCACTCTGTATCGAACCATTTTTGTGCGTATCTCTTTCTTCTCGGGACGAATGCTTTACTGATCAGATTGTTAACACACTGTACCGCGTCATCTAGTTGGTCCTGAGCGATGAGGACACTTGCTTTTTCTATACCTGTTGTGTTCTGCAATTTTGTCAGATCGAGATTCCTGGAAGGTTTTTGCTCTGGAGATGATTTCACTAATTTTGTCTGGGGTTCTATTTTTATCACTGTGGACACGGGGATGTGTTTTCTAATTGGGGCAGCTCCTGAGGCCCATAAACCCTCTTGTTTCAATATTCGTATATCTGTTCCCCTGTAAAACACTTGATCGATGGCGCTTGCCCCGTTGGGAGCGAAATAGGTTTGGAAAGTTTTGTCATTAACTAGCGTGAACCCTTCTTCTTCTAGTGCTTCCAAAACCAGGTCAGTTTTAGTACTTGTCTTATCAGTTCTGCAGTTGATATCGCCTGCTAATATTACATTCGCTTGATGTGCGGCGTGGCTTAATAACCTTAAAAGAGTGTCTATAACGTCTTCCGGTGCCGCATCTGGAGAGATATATACTCCTATTATTGTGAGCCTTGTGGTCTTGATTATTGTGGCGTTTGTCTCTTTCCTGTACGACAGGATGCTTCCTACTGATGGTTTGAGGAAACAAGACACTCCGCCTCCTGTGGCACTTGCGTATGCATGTATTCCGTAGAAACCTGGTAGGTCTACTGGTTCCTGTAGAAAAGTCTCTGTCATGATCACTACGTCATAATGTATTGTTAGATCTTGAGGGGTGAATTGCAGCGCGTTTCTGAGTCCTTCCGCATTCCATAAAAGAAGGCTTAGTGTTTGGTTAGTCGAAGGATGCTCCGTTGTTGCTTCTGAGGCCTCGAAAACGGTATCTTCTGACAAGAACTCCTTCAGGCCAAAACTCCGGTTTCTCTGTTTCAGTGAGATGATTGAAGGGAAAGCCGACCTTAAAAGCTTCCTTAGTTCCTATTGTGGGGAGCTTTTCGCAAACTACTCCCTCGGTTATATTGTTTCTTAGCAAGAAGGTTCTAATTGCTTCTTCGGTAGTCCTATGTTTCACCTTGCCCACGTACAACCAGGCTGTCTTAACTTATTATCGATACATCAAATCTTTCTTCTTTATTCGTATCAGGAGCACCAATCACAAATATATGTCACAAATGGTAAACAGTTAGAATCAAGATACATCAAATTAAAGCTAATGAATGTAAGAATGTTGTGAACTAGGGATTTTTGAATATTTTGAAAACTTTAGTCACCTTAGTCGGTCTTCTTCTTTCTTCTTTAATTCCTGCCGCTCCTGCCGGAGCATAGGGCCTTGGCTAAATTTCTCCACGCAGTACGGTTCCTGGCCATTCTCTTCACTTGACTCCAGTTCTTGTCCACCTCTGCAATTTCATTTTCGATCGTCCTCTTCCAGGTCTTCTTTGGTCGACCTCGCTTCCTGGTGCCTTGAGGATTCCAGTCTAGCGCCACCCTCTCAATAGCTCCGTCCGGCTTCCTTAGTGTGTGACCAATCCAGCGCCATTTCCTCTCCTTGATCTGGATGCTAATTGGTTGTTGATTGGTGATGGTCCAAAGATCTTCATTTGAGATTATGTCCGGCCACCTCACATTCATAATGCGACGCAGACATCTGTTAATGAACACCTGTAGCTGGTTGTTGATCGGTTTTGTGACTTTCCATGTTTCACAGCCGTAGAGAAGAATCGACTTTACGTTGCTATTGAAAAGGCGGAGCTTGGTCTTCCTGGAAATGTTTCTATTTCTCCAGATGGGGTAGAGCTGGACAAAGGCACCATTTGCCTTCCTGATACGGCTTCGAACATCTTCCTCTGCTCCCCCATCATTTGTGACTATACTTCCAAGGTAGAGGAAGGACTCAACTCGCTCAATGTCATTTCCGTTGACTGTCAAACTAGTCGTGATGTCAGAATTTATCCTCATCTCTTTGGTCTTGTTGGTGTTGATCATCAGTCCTGCACGTTCTGCTTCTCTCTGCAACCTCCCCAGCTTATCTTCTATGTCTCGGTACCGTTGTGCCATAAGACAAATGTCGTCTGCGAAATCCAGATCTTCGAGCCTGTCATTTTTACCATAGTCGGTACATGCTATAAATCTGGCGGTGACTCATTGCGACCTGTCCGCCGCGCGGCCTCTGCAAGGTTCGGTTCTATAGAGAACGCCCTGACTGTACCTTCTCTTAGGAAATCTAAATTATGGTCCACATTCTGTACAAATTCTGCTAAACAACTAGACCAAATTCTGGTCGATCAGATGAGCGAATGTCCGATCTAACGGGGGAATCACTTACATACAGGTCAATGAGTTGGGTTGCCAAATGTGTTGGGCGTTGGAGAAGTGTATGTCGATGACTATGCTGTACACCCCACTGATAATGCAACAAAACCGTTTCAGGTTGTCTGAAGCAACTCCCAAACTATTTTTCTCACACAGTTCGACCCTGAAATGCAGGAAAGTTCGCCATTGGTTAAGCAACACACAAAAGGTTGTGTTTGTTCCAACGTTGCTAAATTATTCAGAGATTGGTTGGTTGGTTCCTCAGTTTAGGGGCTGCGACAACGAGGTCATGTAGCCCCGTGTACTTTGGGTGTGTGTAGAATCTGTCTGATAACCGGTGTTAATTGTGGTGGCTGTATTAGTGTGTGTTATCTGTTATTCAGGTAGAAGGACTGCAGACGAATAATTTCAAGTAGTTCTTAATTTTGCTCCCAAATACTACCGCCTACGACACCTAGCTGCGAACTTGGCTATTAGATGCCACCGCAACCAGCACCTGGCGATGAACTTTATTCACAGATTCAATGGTTTTCAGTCGGTCAACACGATGGTACCCAATTATATTGGTTGTTTTCCTAAACTTGAAAAAAATACACGAGATTGATAAATTCACTGACCAACTGAAAGCATAGAACCACGATTATTGAGGCAATGCCTGAAAATGACTTCCAACACGAAATGACACACACACACTCTCTCTCTCTCTCTCTCTACCTCTCTAGGTCTTCCTGGCGTAGTGGCTAACGTTATTGGCTGTCAACTCGGAGGCCAAGGAATTTTAATTCTGGTACACTCAGCCTCGTTAGGCGGAACCGACAGGAGGTGGGTTCGATTTGATTCCATCCACTTCTTCTGAAGGCAAATTCTGGGATGGTTCCTAAATTATGACCATAATAATAATAATAATAATAATAATAATAATATTAATAATAATATCGTATGGCCTCAGGTGCCGGGTGCAAGCTTTGTTATTTGACACCCAAAGGGTAGCTTGCATGTCGAATTTCGATGTTCCTTGAAGCACTATGAAAGTCACGGAGGTTAGATATCTAAGTTCCTTGAACACTATAGCGCATTCTAGTAGAGAAATGAGGAACTTTGTGTTGGCGGAAACTCCCGAGATTAATTTTGCCATTATGAACACGGCCTACTGAATTCAAATGGGTTCCTTGACATGCTAACATCGTATGGCATGGTGTCGTCATTTTTGCCACTTTTCAATAATCGCTTACCACGGCCAGGAGCGAACCTGCAAGCTTGGGGTTAGTAGACCGACACGTTGACCACTCACCCACCGTGGCAAGCAATTAAGGCCATGACCGCCTCCTTCCCAATAATTTGCCAAATAAACACTCTAGTACAGGCATCACAATAACACAGGTTATCACACACATTCCACACACACGCACACACATACCCAAAATACACGGGGCTATATGACTACGTTGTCGCAGCCCCTAAACTGAGGAACCAACCAACTACTTATTATTCATACATTGTACCCTCACCCAGTCAAGAGTTACGACTGACAGTAGGTTCGATTCCCACCTCAGCCATATTGGAAGTGGCTTGCAGTGGTTTCCCCACTTCTACTCCAGGCAAATGCTGAGATGGTTCTTAACTTGAGACCACGACCGTCTCCTTTCCAATCCTCACCTGAGTTACAAATACACACACCAATATAGTCATCGCAATAAAACAGGTTATCAGACAAGTTCCACACACACAAGTACACGGGGCTACATGACGATGATCCCCTGCATAATTCAATAACAACAGCAAGGAGTCCACGATGTTTTAAATGTAAGACTCGTTGAGCCAAGCTCTTTTATACGGAGCGCGCTGGACCTCTCTTCCCCTCCTAAAGATGTCTTTTTCTATTTGCTCTCTTTCACTCCTGGAACTTCCCTGTCTTTGTATCTAACCCCCCAACCATCTTCATCTACAGAACCTTTCAGCAGTTTCAATTCTTGGAATTCCACACTTTTTCTATCTCACGATGCTGTTAGTGGTAGTTCCCCTCCGGCCCAGATCCCACCGCCTCACGCGGCGAGGACGGTGCCCTGCTGAGTTGCAACTCAGTGGGAAGCCGACCATAGAATATATTCCAGTTGTCGATTACCATACCGTGGCCATTTTAATGTGAATATTTAATTACCGTGCTTCCATCCCTAATGTTAGGACAGGAAAGGTTTACAGAATATTACAGGGGAGGATCAACTTTCCCGAAGGGGATGGCCAGACGTTGATGATGATAGGAACTGCAACAGACGAAATCAATGTGCTGAAGGAGGTTGCAGAACAAACAGGCTTGGGGACATCCTTTGAAAAGATGGAAGTAATGTCAAACATCGAAGACAACACGACCCATCTGAACACCGAATATGGAACAATAAACCGTGTGCATAAGTTTAAGAACATTGGTGAGTGGATCCAATCAAACGGACTAGATACAGAGGCCATAGCGGCCAGAGCTTTTCAAACCACCCGGAACATATATAACGAAAGGTGCTGTTCTATAAATACCAAAATTCATCACCACATTCTGTCGCCAAGCCGGCATCCCTCTATGCGTCTGCCTTATCCTCTCTCAGAAATGTGCGCTTGCTAAGAATCATTGTTCTGGTTCTTCAAACGTATTCTTTGTAAATTGTTCTTTGATAAGTAAAAAGAGCGTTGCTTATGAAGCAATGCATAAATACTGCAGCCATTATTCTAGATCAGATTAGTGCACATATTCATATAAATATACTGTAAAGATTTTCAAGTAGATCGATGCTGTAATATCTCCGATAATCCCTCCCTATATTATTCTGATAAGGTTCCATTCCAGTTCTGTACCGAAAATAAAGTCCCATTAACACCAACCTACACATATGGGGTACCTACAGGTTCAGCATAACCCAATGCGCAATCGAAACGCACTCACTTACTCTTTAAATGCCTCACAATTAAATAAATACGTTAAAACATGTATATTTACAATGAAATAATGCAACACGGTAACCATGGTAACATAATCTCCCAGGTCCATCTATTTCTGTAAGACGCAATGCAATTCCAATTACTGTGAAAGTTTCCAGACGGTTATAAGGTTATCACGGAACCAAATTAAGCTGTAAAATTACCCGACTATAAAGGGTCTCCGAAAACCACATTTAAAGGCCCTTAAATTAACAGTGTTTGTGATATTCCCAGAAAACTAACTTCGCTCTGATATACCTATGAAGGAATGACAAACCCCTAACCACTGCACCAGTAGCTGAATTGATAAAGTCTGATTATTCATACCAAGGATAAATCAGTCATAGCATTCATGATTGTGATTTTGCTAAGTGTACTCTTTAAACTAGAATATTCGCGGGCGAAGCCGCGACAGGTAATGCTAGTGTACCTTATTCGCATAACAATGAAAGTTGTAAATAAATGTCTTTAAATAGATTAATAACGGAATGGGAGATGTTTGCCAAGTTATCAAACTTCAAAAGCTCTTATCTCAGAAATAGATTAACACTTTTGCTCGAAACTAACTTCCTATGATATTTCAACACGAACATCAAAAAAGCGGAAATTGTTCTTTTTACCACCAAAACCTAAGTTAGTTTTCTCCCCTTAACTCTTGAGACAGCATTAACTGACTTGCTAAACACATCGCCGTAGATCAGATTGAAGTAGATGATGATGATAACAATTGTTTTAAGGGGTTTAACATCTAGGTTATCAGCCCCTAATGGTTTGGGTGATAGTGAAATGAAAGATGATCAAATGGAGCTTACAACTAAAACCAACTACTCTCTTACAAACTAGAAGAGGGTACGGGAAACAAAGAGGACAAGGACAGGAGGAAAAGGAAATGACATCAACCCTCGAAGAATGAGAGGTGAGGGACTTGGAAGGAAGGAGAGCCATGAAAGGCAGAGAGGAAAGGGAAGGAGAAGAGGGTCCGCCCCAAAGGCAATGGAAAAAGGGGGAAAATTTGACCCAGCTCAGGAATAACTCGGGATTGCAAACTCCCGAACTAACTAGACGTGAGCCCTTGAGGGTGTAGCACTATCCAGGGCGCACCAGAAGTGGTGGGGCTACACACATCCTACCTCCTTGAGGGCCTTGAGCAGAAGGCAGGAGATACTGTGAGCCCCTGAGGGTGTAGCACTATCCAGGGTGCACCAGAAGTGGTGGGGCTAGACACACCATACCTCCTTGTGGGCCTTGAGCAGAAGGCAGGAGATACTGTGAGCCCCTGAGGGTGTAGCACTATCCAGGGTGCACCAGAAGTGGTGGGGCTACACACATCCTGCCTCCTTGAGGGCCTTGAGCAGAAGGCAGGAGATACTGTGAGCCCCTGAGGGTGTAGCACTATCCAGGGTGCACCAGAAGTGGTGGGGCTACACACAACCTGCCTCCTTGAGGGCCTTGAGCAGAAGGCAGGAGATACTGTGAGCCCCTGAGGGTGTAGCACTATCCAGGGTGCACCAGAAGTGGTGGGGCTACACACATCCTACCTCCTTGAGGGCCTTGAGCAGAAGGCAGGAGATACTGTGAGCCCCTGAGGGTGTAGCACTATCCAGGGTGCACCAGAAGTGGTGGGGCTACACACATCCTGCCTCCTTGAGGGCCTTGAGCAGAAGGCAGGAGATACTGTGAGCCCCTGAGGGTGTAGCACTGTCCAGGGTGCACCAGAAGTGGTGGGGCTACACACATCCTGCCTCCTTGAGGGCCTTGAGCAGAAGGCAGGAGATACTGTGAGCCCCTGAGGGTGTAGCACTATCCAGGGTGCACCAGAAGTGGTGGGGCTACACACAACCTGCCTCCTTGAGGGCCTTGAGCAGAAGGCAGGAGATACTGTGAGCCCTTGAGGGTGTAGCAATATCCAGGGTGCACCAGAAGTGGTGGGGCTAGACACACCATACCTCCTTGTGGGCCTTGAGCAGAAGGCAGGAGATACTGTGAGCCCCTGAGGGTGTAGAAATATCCAGGGTGTACAAGAAGTGGTGGGGCTACACACACCCTGCCTCCTTGAGGGCCGTGAGCAGAAGGCAGGAGATACTGTGAGCCCTTGAGGGTGTAGCAATATCCAGGGTGCACCAGAAGTGGTAGGGCTAGACACACCCTGCCTCCTTGAGGGCCTTGAGCAGAAGGCAGGAGATACTGTGAGCCCCTGAGGGTGTAGCAATATCCAGGATGCACGAGAAGTGGTGGGGCTAAACACACCATACCTCCTTGAGGGCGTTGAGCAGAAGGCAGGAAATACTGTGAGCCCCTGAGGGTGTAGCAATATCCAGGGTGCACCAGAAGTGGTGGGGCTACACACACCCTGCCTCCTTGAGGGCCTTGAGCAGAAGGCAGGAGATACTGTGAGCCCTTGAGGGTGTAGCAATATCCAGGGTGCACCAGAAGTGGTGGGGCTAGACACACCCTGCCTCCTTGAGCAGAAGGCAGGAGATACTGTGAGCCCCTGAGGGTGTAGCAATATCCAGGATGCACCAGAAGTGGTGGGGCTAAACACACAATACCTCCTTGAGGGCGTTGAGCAGAAGGCAGGAGATACTGTGAGCCCCTGAGGGTGTAGCAATATCCAGGGTGCACCAGAAGTGGTGGGGCTAGACACGCCATAGCTCTTTGAGGGCCTTGAGCAGAAGGCAGGAGATACTGTGAGCCCCTGAGGGTGTAGCAATATCCAGGGTGCACCAGATGTGTTGGGGCTAGACAAACCATACCTCCTTGAGGGCCTTGAGCAGAAGGCAGGAGATACTGTGTGCTCCTGAGGGTGTAGCAATATCCAAGGTGCACCAGAAGTGGTGGGGCTGGACACACCCTGCCTCCTTGAGGGCCTTGAGCAGAAGGCAGGAGATACTGTGAGCCCCTGAGGGTGTAGCAATATCCAAGGTGCACCAGAAGTGGTGGGGCTGGACACACCCTGCCTCCTTGAGGGGCTTGAGCAGAAGGCAGGAGATACTATGAGCCCTTGAGGGTGTAGCAATATCCAGGGTGCACCAGAAGTGGTGGGGCTACACTCACTCTGCCTCCTTGAGGGCCTTGAGCAGAAGGCAGGAGATACTGTGAGCCCCTGAGTGTGTAGCCCTATCCAGGGTGCACCCGTAGTGGTGGGGCTACACACACCCTGCCTCCTTGAGGGCCTTGAGCAGAAGGAAGGAGATACTGTGAGCCCCTGAGGGTGTAGCAATATCCAGGGTGCACCAGAAGTGGTGGGGCTACACACACCCTGCCTCCTTGAGGGCCTTGAGCAGAAGGCAGGAGATACTATGAGCCCTTGAGGGTGTAGCAATATCCAGGGTGCACCAGAAGTGGTGGGGCTACACTCACTCTGCCTCCTTGAGGGCCTTGAGCAGAAGGCAGGAGATACTATGAGCCCTTGAGGGTGTAGTAATATCCAGGGTGCACCAGAAGTGGTGGGGCTACATACACCCTGCCTCCTTGAGAGCCTTGAGCAGAAGGCAGGAGATACTATGAGCCCTTGAGGGTGTAGCAATATCCAGGGTGCACCAGAAGTGGTGGGGCTACATACACCCTGCCTCCTTGAGCGCCTTGAGCAGAAGGCAGAGATACTATGAGCCCTTAAGTGTGTAGTAATATCCATGGTGCACCAGAAGTGGTGGGGCTACATACACCCTGCCTCCTTGAGAGCCTTGAGCAGAAGGCAGGAGATATCTTGTAAAGAAAAAGAGGTCTGACCCCTCGAAGAATGAAGGATCAGAAAAGATGAGAAAAGGGCCAATGAAGGCGGGAAAGTGAAAGACTACCTAGGTGTCGGATACCCTAGTACCGTCGGGGTCGGAAGAGAACAAGAGTTGACCAAGAGAGGTCGACAGGAAGGAGGATGGAGGGGAGCCCGGCCCAAGTAAGTGGGAGCAATGCCGGACTCAGGTGGGGTCCCGTGGTCGCCAACCCACGTCCCACTAGTCGTGAGCCCCCGGGGGATCAGATTGAAGTAAAACACCTACTGTAAATAGTGTTCATTTTGCTCCTCCGACGCGAAAATGTTTCCTACAATTTACTGTAATACAGTAAGTATATTCCGAAAGCCGACACGTACATTACAAGGTGCGTTCAAAAAGTAACTAGCCGGAGGCTGGAATGCGCAAACTGGTAACTAAATCGGCTAATCGTGGCGTGTGTGACGAGATGTGGTTCCGACCAGAGCGTGGAAGGTCACAGCCCGTCGCTAGAGGGCACGCGTGCACGTCACGTGACGATACAAATCGAGCAGCAGCATGCATCAATCATCCAACGCTGCCAGTCGCATTGCAAACAGTGACATGGAGGCGTCAACCGAAGAGCAAAGGGGTGTTGTTCGGTTTCTGACAGCGGAAGGTGTAGGGGGAACGGACATTCATCGCCGAATGTCACAAGTGTACGGCGAAAACTGCATGTTCCCTGCAAGAGTCAAGGCGTGGCACAAGCGTTTCAGGGAAGGACGGGTGTCGTTAGGGCACCCCCCTGCATTACCGATGACAACGTCCAGCTGGTTGATGCACTCATTACCCAGGACCGCCGAGTGACAGTGAACGCCATAGCCGCCGTGGTTGCTCCACGACAATGCACGACTTCATATGGCCAACACAGTCGCGGCACTCCTGCAGAAATTCAAATGGGATGTTCTCGGCCACCCTCCATACAGTCCAGACCTCTCTCCCTGTGATTACTCCATGTTTGGTCCCCTGAAAAGGGTTCTGCGGGGCCAACGATTCACCTCGGACGCCGACGTCCAGCTGTACGTGCGGAACTGGTTCACATCGCAGCCCTGGGAATTTTATGAGACAGCCATTCACCGCCTCGTGTCACAGTGGGACAAGTGCCTCAACAGCCAGGGCCAATACTTCTAACATACAGGTACTGGTTTCTGTAATTATGCCTCCGGCTCGTTACTTTTTGAACGCACCTTATACAAATTGAGTGTCAGTTGTAACTCTTCAGTCGGTCAACACGAATTCGTCCAATGACTGAGCGGGGGTACAATGTTTATGATATATGAGTAATACATGTGTAACACTCCTGGAAACAAACATTAGTGATGATTAGGGCTCAGATGTTGACGCCGTACGAAAGTTTAAAGAATGCACTTAGAATTTTCAAAAATGTCTGTAATTAATGACCTAAATATTCGAAAAATGCACTATAAAATGGAGAAAGTGATCTTATAATAATAAACTCACCAATATTTCAAAAATGACAACTTTTAATCAAACTGAAATGTCAATCAAAATAGATTTCTAGCACTTAACAAAAGGTTTATGTTCACTTGAGTCTGAGTTGCACTGCACTATGAATTCCATTCTGATGTTGTCAAATGTAAATGATCTGCGGTTATCAACTAACAAGCTTTTATATCTCGAAAAGCTGCGTTCAACATCAACTGATGTGATCGGAGCGTACTTGAAGTGAGGAAGGTCGTTTGCTGCTAAATCCTCTTCAATCCCATCCATGCAATAGTTTTCACCAGAAAGAATGTCTTAGATTTTGCAGAATGTTTTATACCCGGTGTTTTTTGTCCAGCACTTTTTTCAGTTTTGATGCATAACCCGCAGCAATTTCGCCATGATTGTTGCTAAGACTAGTTTCCACCTGTTTGATTAAGGAAATGGAATCAATATTTCAATATTTTAAATTATCTTGTATCAGCTACTTGCGTCTTCTTAACTCTCAGAAAGATAACTCCCTCATATAGAGCTGTGACATCACTAAATTGGGAAAAATGACCTTTAAAGGCCGATTTCTCTAAAATAAGACCAAAAAATCTACCAAACTTAAAAAAGGCCCTTAAAATTAAAAAATAGCAAAAAAAAAACAAGAAGTTCCGTGACGAACTAAAGAGTCTACTTTTCATGCCAATGATTATTCTGCAGTATATGAACCTATCTAGAATAATGACGAAATTAAGTTGGTAATATCGAAATGTCTAATTAGTTCGAAATATTCCTGGTATAATGTAGCCTAATAGAGCACTACAGTTGGCAGCCCTGGTGACTGAATATATTCTTAGTTCCATCTCTTAAGGTACAGAATACAAAATTTGGTTGAAGTCCAATGGACGTTACATGCAGTTAGACATTAGATCTATCAGTTCGCGTAAAAGCATGTTGGCAACAATGTCATGCGTGTGCTGGTTAGAAATAATCGGAAATTTTATGATATCTTGTTGTGCCAATTTTGGATGAAATCCATTTGTTAGTATAGAAGTTACATGTATTTTAAAATTGGACCTATCAGCAAGCATAGAATCATGTTGGTAACACTGACTTATAATAATTACTCCAAATTAATCAAGAGTGTCAGAGCTGTTGGCTTGCATATTTCTGATATATTGATATTTGGGTAAAAAAATATAGACAGCATTTATTAACAGTTGGCAGCCCTGATTGCTCTTAACAATACTTATAGTAATATCTGTTATGTTACACATTGCACATACGAAATTAGGTTGATATCCAACTGATAGTATAGAAGTTACATGTATTTATAAATTGGTCCTATCAGCAGGCTTAGAATCATGTTGGTAGAACTGAAGTATATAAGTTACTCCAAATTAATCTAAAATGTCAGGTACTATACGTGTGCATAGTTTAAAGATGTCGGTTTGCATACTTTCAGATATATTGTTATTTGGATGAAGAAAATACAGAGAGCAATTATTAACAGTTGGCAGCCCTGGTGGCTCTTAAGAATGCACTCAGTCATATCTGTTTTTGTACACAATTTACATACAAAATGTGGTTGAAATCCAATTAATAGTGTAGAAGTTATATGCATTTAAATATTGGACCTATCAGAACGCTTAAAATTATTTTGTCAACACTGTCATATATGGCCTCCTGGAAATTAAACTGAAATAGAATTATCTACATGTATGCCCATTTTGGAATAGCTCCCATGCATACCTTCCATGATATCCAACATGGAGCTCAAATTTTTAGTTCGTGTTTTCATCAGTTGGTAGCACTGACATCACTTTCAAATATGGGCTTGAGATATTCCGGTATACATCTTTACTCATACTAAATTTGGTTTCGATTGCTGCAGCCGTTTAGGATTTGATAGGGGTGACACACACACAGCCAGATAGACAGAAGAACAGACAGACAGACAGACAGACAGAAGGATAGACAGACAGACAGGCACACATTTTCCCGGATCGATGTCATAAGTCTACTTTTTCCTCAGTTTTGCAAAATGTGAAAAGTAGGCTAAAAATGCAAAATGATGCATAACATAACAAGTAGTTCCGCGAAGAACTATACAGCCTATTTTCATATATCCTACTTATGTTAACTGCCACAATCAACATACAAAATTTCAGTTTAATTGCTGTAACAGATTCGTAGATATTGAGAACCGTCTAAATATTTCAGATGGTCGCCAGGTTGGATTTTTATTTTTGTACTATTACATTAAGATTATTGTGTACGTGTGGTATTCAAACTTCAATCGCATGATTAGACAACAAGAAGTAAAAACGAGATTTTAAAATTACGCACAGCAGCCATCTTGTGATAATGCAAACCATTGAAATAAATTAGATGCCAGTGGATCAACATTTGTGTAAGCATTTAACGTGCAACGTTTCACGGCACTCGGATAGTTAATTCGCGAGAAACGTCCATTTAAATATTTATACTTCGCATCGCCGCCATGTTGGATTTGTGCTCACCAGGTTCCTGAAAGTCCTATAGGTGAACACATGTTCATAGTCTCTATGAACATTAAAAAATTCAGTTTGGTTGCTATAAAAGATTCATAGATATTGAGAACCGTCTAAATATTTCGGGAGCTCACCATTTAGGAGTGTTATGTGTATAGGCCATAGAGTTATGTGCCATTCAAGGACAATTATTGCCTAGGTTCATTATTCAAACTTTCACTTCGATCGCATGATTACGACACAAGAAATTAAAACTTAATTTTAAAATTTCGCACAGCCGCCATCTTGAGGTTATGTAAGCAATTGAATTAAATTAGATGGCAGTGGATTACAATCTGCAAAATCAATTACTGTACCACATTTCACTGCACTCAGAGAGTTAAATCACGAGAAAAGTCTATTAAAATATTTTAAATTCGCTTGGTCGCCATGTTCGTTTCGTACTTTACAGGTTTATGAAATATACATAGATATACCTGTATCAGTACCCTTTATCACCGTACAAAATTGCAGGGTGATATCTGTAACAGTTTCGGAGATATAGAATGTCAGTGAAATATTTCGCACAGCCGCCATTTTGAGGTTATGTAAACAATTGAACTAAATTAGACTCTAGTGCATTACAATGTGTATAAATATTTGCTGTACCAAGTTTCATTACATTTAGATAGTTAAATCGCGAGAAAAGTCTATTTAAATATCTCAACTTCGCTTGGCCGCCATGTTGGTTTTGTAGTCACCAGGTTTTTGAAAGTCTCATAGGTGAACTTCTAGTAGTGCCCTTTATCACCGTACACAATTTCAGGGCGATATCGGTAATAGTTTCGGAGATATTGAATGCTAGTGAAATATTTCGCACAGCCGCCATGTTGGATTGGAGAGACGTAACAAAATTTGAAGGGCACGGTCGAGGTCGCCGGGAATAGTGCTATGAACTTCCCGAGTTTCATTGAAATCGCTCCAGCCGTTTCGATTTTATTAGGGGGACACACACACACGAATCACACACACACACACACACACACACTCACACACGGACAAAAGGTGATCTCATGAGCCTATTTTTTCAAAATTGAAAATAGGCTAATAAAAATGACATATTTGAAGACGGGGTTGCCCGTCTGGAGTTTCTGTGTATTTCAGCATTGTTTTAGACGGCTCAGTAAAAAGATGACACGTCGTCAACATCCGGGCCCTGGTGATGGTCACAGTTACAGAGGGGAAATTTTAGGATTACGCATTTTGTCTTTCAAATGGTCATCATCAAACCTGGGATTGAGGTTTAAATCTTTAATTCTTTTTTCAATCTTTCGATCTGTGGCTTTATTTCTTTTCTTATCAAGACCATTATGTTCAATCCATTCCGCAAGATATTTGAATTTGTCTCATCTTATTTTCTTCCAAACCTTGCTTTCAATAACTTTTCAGTAACTTAACTACGAGGGCTGTGTTTTAAGTAAGGGCAGTATTTTAAGAGCCCGTAGTTAATGTGCACGCTGCAACAAGCGTGCGCGCTACCTCCCAGCATCCTTTGCGAACAAGCAGGCGTCAGTTGCAGCTGTGTAGCTAACCTGTACGCTGAGCTGTGCATCTTTACAACGTTCAAGATTATTGATTCGCTCGTTGAGTATGAGGTACGATATGTGATACGTTTTTTTTGAGTGCAAGAAACATGTTGGCTGCAGACATTCATCGTCAGCTTGTGAGGTGTATGGTGATAATGCAATGACGGAAGGTAAAGTGCGAAAATGGGTACGCGAGGTCCAAAGTGGCCTTGATAATGTTCATGACGATGAACGCTCAGGTCGACCATCTGTGATAACAGCTGAAACGTCATCTTGCTGGGAAGCTCTTTGACGACGATGCAGAAGAGAAAAGAGCCGTGAATTCTTGGTTGTCAGAGCAGGCGGCAAACTTTTATGCAGAGGGATTTCAGAACTTAGTTTTAAGGTATGACAAGTGCCTAAATAAACAAGGCAACTATGTATACAAATAGAGGAAGGTATGTAAAACCTAACAATAAATGTGGTTTCAAAATAAAATGTTCGGTTAATTAAAAAAAATAAAACGCCCCTTACTTAAAGAACAACCCTCGTATTTCATCTTATAAGGGTAAATGTTGACAAATTTCATAATAATTGATAATGATGATGATAATTGTTATTTTGACGGGCCTAACATCTAGGTTATTGGCCCCTAATGGTCTGGGTGATAGTGAAAGATGAGATGAGAATGAAAACTATAACTAATACTAACTACAGACTTACATACTAGAAGAAGAAATGGTAAACAAATAAAGGGTAAGGCACATAAACGAAAGGAAGAAAATAAATGCCCTCAACCCTCTTAGAATGACGATTGAGAGACTTTGAAGGAAGGAGAGCCATGAAAGGCAGATATGAATGAAGAGAGGGCCCGCCCCAAGGTCAGTGGGAAAAGGGGACAAAATAGACCCAGCTCAGGAATCCCTCGGGGTCGCAAACTCCCAAACTCACCAGCCGTGAGCCCTTGAGGTTGTAGGACTATCCACCACAAGTGGTTGGGCTGCATACACCCGGCCTCATTGAGGGCCTTGAGCAGAAGGCAGGATATAACAAGAAAAGAAAAAGAAGGCTGACCCCTCACAGAAGGAGGGTATCAGGAAAGATGAGATAAGGGCCTATTAAGGCGGGAAAGGAGGAGACGCCCTAGGCCTTGGATACTCTAATCTCGTCGGGGTCGGAAGAGAACAAGAATTGACCAAGGGAGGTCGAGAGGAAACAAGACGGAGACGAGCCCGGCACAAGTAAGTGGAAGCAATGCCAGATTCAGCTGGGGTCCAGTGGTCGCCAACCCACGTCCCACTAGATGTAAGCCCCTGTGGGGTCAAAATAATTGATTGAGTAGTTTGTCTGGTGGATTATATTAAGAAACGGAACTGTTTTCTTCAATTATTCAGTTATCGCCACCTTAAATGGAGAATGTTACCTTAACTAATACACAACAGTGAAAATGATACTAACTTCCTGGACTTTCTCTTCCACGAGTAGTACCTTGTTGATATTGCTTCACAAATATACCTCCCAGCAAAAATCATTTTTTTATAATTATTAAAGAGGTGTGCCTTTGGCCAGTTGCCTCTCACGTTAACTTAAACACAAACATATACGAAAGCGTTAATGTATGTCATTAACCACTCATAAATAAATATTGCGAAGGAAAATGTTCATGTGTGATGGAACTATTCATTATAAAATCTCTGTATTAGGGCATGAAATGAGCTTGTAATAGTCCATAATATAATGTGCATATCATAAATGGTTAAGCTTGTTTTAGAAATTAATTTGCTTCCAGCTATGTTTGGATAGAACTAATTATACGCATAAAATGCTTCACTACACTGCCGATAAACCGTATACTTATCAAAGTGATCTGGGTATTCAAATTATTGAGCCAAATTAACTTAATATTCAACTTTAGGTTGTATTTTATTTGGTATATTTTACGGATAATCCCAATTAATACAGTCGATATTTCTGAAATCTATTTATGTTGAAATTTAGTGGGTACCATTTGAAATGGCTGGTGCAACCTTCATCAGAGTTATTTTACTACACCGTTTGTTATCCGAGACACAATAGGAGATGTGGAAGTTTCACGTCAATGGGTGAATCATGAGACTACACAGCGCCTTGCAGTAGATCATCTGCTGTCATTAGCCTACTAGGGACCGGAGTTTTTGCCTATCTTCATTTATAAAAAAATAGGCTTATGAGATTACCTTTTGTCCGTGTGTCTGTCTGTGTGTCCGTGTGTGATGGTGTGAGTGATGGTGTATGTCCCCACTAATAACTTCTAAACGGCTGGAGAGATTTCAATGAAACTCGGTAAGTTCATAGCACTATTCCGGACGACCCCGACTGAGCCTTTCAAATTTCATGTGTCATAAAGATGCGATCGAAGTGAAAGTTTGAATAATGAACCAACGCAATAATTTTCCTTTAATGGCACATGACTCTTTGGCCTATACATATAACAATCCAACATGGCGACCGTCCGAAATATTTCGATGGATCTCAATATCTACGAATCTATTACAGCAATCAAACTAAATTTTTAATGTTCATAGCGGCTATGAAAATAAGTTCACCTATAGGACTTTCAATAACCTGGTGATCACAAAACCAACATGGGCGTTTCTCGCAATTTATCCATCCGAGTGCAGTGACACTTGGTACAGTAAATCCTTATACAAATGTTAATCCACTGGCATCTATTTTTTTTCATTTGTCTCCATAACCACAGGATGGCAGCTGTGCGAAATTTTAAAATCTCGTTTTTACTTCTTGTGTCCTAATCATGCGATTGAAGTCTGAATACCACACATACAAAATAATCTTCATGTTGTTGTTGTTGTTGTTTGAGTCTTCAGTCTTTTGACTGGTTTGATGCAGCACTCCATGCCTCCCTGTCCTGAGCTAATCGTTTCATCTCTACATAGCTACCACACCCTACATCCGAGGCAATCTGTTTAACATATTCTAACCTTGGTCTACCCCTACAGTTCTTGTCCTCAACCCTTTCCCCCATAACTAAGCTTGCTATTCCTGGGTCTCTTAGTATGTGTCCTACCAACCTATCTCTTCTCTTCATTAGCAGTCGCCACAAACATCTCTGCTCTCCCATTCGTCTTAATACCTCTTTGTTTGTAACCCTATCTACCCATCTGATCTTCATCATTCTCCTGTAACACCACATTTCAAACGCTTCAATTCTCCTCTTTTCTGCTGCACCAATAGTCCAAGTTTCACTTCCATAGAGCGCCACGCTCCAGACAAAGGCTTTCAAAAATGACTTCCTAATACCTAAATCTATATTCGATGTCAGCAGATTCCTTTTTTGTAGAAATGCTTTCTTTGCCTGAGCCAACCTACTTTTTATATCCTCTTTGCTTCGTCCATCACTAGTTATTCTGCTTCCTAAGTAACAGAACAGTAACAGTGGGTGCCAGGTAATAGTGATTATTCAACTGATGGCTTGCGACCGGACATTTGTAACAGTACATAACTCGAAGACCTACATATATAAAAATTCAACATGGCGACCATCCGCAATATTTAATCGGTTCTCAATATCTACGAATCTATTACAGAAATCAAACTGAAATTTTGTACGTTGATAGAGGCAGTTAACATAAGTAGGATATATGAAAATAGGCTGTATAGTTCTTTACGGAACTACTTGTTTGAAAATGCAGTTGACATGAAGTATAATTTGGACATCCCTTGTGAGCAACTTTCTGAGCAACAGATTAATAACTAATATTTTACGAAATACTGCCTGGCTATTTGAAGAAGGGAACGGGATGGGACATTCCTTCCACAATACCGGCAGCCAGTAGCCCGGGGTTAGTTTTGTGAGGAGTTTCTTCAGTTAGTGTGTTACTTCATTCTTAGTGTGCATATTCTTAACTCAAAATGCCTAAAGAGAAGAGCAGCAGAAAGTATTTTATGTTCGACCCTCACTATTACGTGTCAGAAAACTGTATCATAATGATGGTCATTATAACACTGTTTTCCATTATGATACAGTTTCTCCAGCCAATCAGAGCTCGTTCATTGACCAATTAGGTAACGATATCTTCGCGCATGCGCTCAAAATCCAACATGTCGGACATAAACACAACATCGAACTATAATAAATTACCGACATGGAATACGCACCGTCCATATGTTCGCGTAAATAAACTGGCGAATATGAGACAAGCAATAGCACTGAACCTTAAAATCACCAACGCTAATTTCTGCACAGCGCATTGTCTTCAAATGACACCGGTGACAATATTACTGAGGGACGGCTGATGTAAACACATGGCCTGCATATGGCATTGCAAGCACACAGAGCGCATGCGTCGGTCGTTCAAAGATATTGAAAGACAGAGATATAACACCCAACGCTCGCTCTGCGATCACAAAATTCAAGTACCGTAGCTGACTCTCAACAGATATTTATGAATATTTATGTTAAAACATATAATAAAGTTATAATTATCATCGAACATAAACAGTCGTATGCAACTCGCATTTGTTCATTTTTCGCTTGATCTCGCCTATAATGGTAATTCAGACACTCGTATGGAAATTATAAAACTCGCATACGCTCGTTTTATAAAAAATACTCGTGTCTTAATTATAGCCATTATAGGCTCGTTGCATAATGTACTATATTGAAACAGTGGGTGCTAGGTAATAGTGATTATTCAACTGATGGCAGGGACCGGACATTTGTGAACCGAAATCGATTAAAATAGATGTAATTTGTCTCGTGAAAAACTTGCAATTATCTATTGGGATGCTTCTTTCTGCAGTGAATGTATAAGGTGAGTGAATTATTTATTTATTTAGCGTATGATGCATACTGTAATTAATATACATAAATTTTCAAATAAACAATTTCCAGCATTAGGACCCTTCATATATGGGCTGCCAGGTCGTGAATCCATTCAAGAGCTTGTGGAGTGGCTGCATGGAGCTCTTCTAAGGTCCCAGAGTACATATATAGAGAGTATTCCTTCACGACATGCTTGATGGTTTGCACTTCTTATCCACATTCACAACGAGGCGAGTCTATCCAACCCCACTGATGTAAGGCTGCTCTAGTTCGAGCAGTGCCACATCGAATTCTGTTCAGACGGGACCAGACAGCTCGAGGGAGATGGAATCCAGGTAGTTTGATGGTAGGATCAAGTACTTCAATTAGGCCACGAGGTGGAGAGGTAGACCATTCAACTTTCCATGAATTTCGGGGGTTGAATGGAGCTGAAGTAAGTTCCATAGCCGTCTTGAAGGCTGGTTTCCGTGATTTCAACCTGGACGTAGAAGGTTGATTGACGTCTTGGTGGATTGGGAGAACTTCATCATTCATAATTCTGCGCCACAGGCGGGAAAGAACTTGCTGTCTCCTGATGTGAGGAGGAACAGTATTACACAATACAGGTAGCCACTGTGAGGGAGTGCAATGTAGAGTGCCAGAGATAATCCTCATTGTCTGGCGGAGTTGAATATCAACCAGTTGGCAATGGGAGCTGTTCAACCATACACCTGCACAGTATTCAGCTGGAGAGTATACGACAGCCAAAGCAGTAGTCCTGAGTGTGTTGGCATCAGCGCCCCATGATGTACCAGCTAACCTACTTAGTAAGTTATTACGGCTTTTTAATTTTGCTGCTGTTTTTGCAATATGCTGTCTGAAAGTTAATGCCCTGTCCAATATCACTCCTAAATACTTAGGGGAACTGTTGTACTTCAGGTCTTGGTTCCCGAACTTCATTCTAGGTTGGTAGTTTGCCTGTAGGTTGTTAAGGTGAAATGTGGTTACCTCAGATTTAGAAGGAGTAAGATTGGCTTATTTATATTGCATATTTTTCTAATTTTTAATGCAAATTTTCTAAATTTTTAGTACATAGTTGCATGCATTTTTCATCATTGTCAGTGCATAACTGTCCAGTCCCAAATCATTACACATCATTAGATGATGATGATTGTTGTTATAAGGGACCTAACATCTAGGTTATCGGCCCCTGTTATCATTAGAGGAAGATTAGACAGGTTATACCTAATTGTGCTTAGATGTCATTGCTAGGACGACTTGCAAGTCCCTGAATAGACTGAGATCTGGAGTTGGCAGATCAACTAATATTCATTGTTACTCTGGAGAAGACCAGACTGTTCAACATATGTTTCAATGTCGACTGTGTCCAGTCTTTTGCACAGAAGACGATCTTCGTCAAGGAACAGAAAAAGCATTTGAAGTGGCCAAGTTTTGGACGAAAATAATATGTGTATGATATGTAGGTTTCTGTTACGAGGATAATAATAATAATAATAATAATAATAATAATAATAATAATAATAATAATCACAGAATGATTCCCAGCAAATTATACCCGTATGACATCCACTTGCAGATCAGCTATTAAGGGAACTTGACCATCGGGAGTACTCCAGGGAAGGCACGGAGAATATCACTTGGATTCATAGAGCATGTTATAAGTGGGAGTGGCTTCCAAATGGGATTAGTGAGAAACTAGCCAGTACAGTAAGGATGCGCGCATAAGCACGCTTGCCTACGATGGTAGATTTTCGGTAGTTTCATGAACACGTTAATGAAATCCATCTGGACAAAATGACAGCTCTCTAGCCCCCCCCCCCCCCCCAATCTCTGGCAGAACAAAGGGACATTAAATCGTAACATTATCATAATTATGTTCCTACTTTGAGTGTCAGAGGTTGTTTATATCCATTATTTCTAAAGAAAGAATCTGAAGCATTTGGCGGGAACAATATAAAATGGCCGCCGCGGGCTAGTATTGGCTGGAGTTTGACAGCTAACACAACACGTTGCCAGCGCGTGTTCAATCATTCAGTCGTTTGTTAACCGTCTGAGCCGAAGTTCCTTTCATGTCATTGTTTCGTTTACTTTTAGCATTGCGTTTTGACATTTTTATTTTTTATTTTTACTTCGGAATTCCTATTATTATTATTCTACTTTCTTCTTTCTTCGAATGAGCCAACTATGGACTTCGTAGGTTAACCAAAATGGTTTTCAGCTTGATGAGTTGGGATTGCCTTCTTCCTAGCCCATATCTCCTTCATTTTCTGACTTTGTAGTTGTTTAGCTGCTTCTACCTCTTTGGTCTCTGCCCTTTCTTAAGTTAAACCTGTGGGTCTTCTTTTAACATTTTCCGGAAAGGTTGTCTGTCTTGTATAACGGATTCAGGGATGTTAAAGGTTTGCAGTGAAGTTGTTTTCTTGCAGGAGCTGGTTCTGTGGATTACACAGATCAATCTTGACTCGTTCATTCTCTCAAGGTGTCCGTAGAATTGGAGGCGTCTCTTGATGATAGTGTCCATTAAAGTTTCTTGCTTTAGGTGTAGATCATCGTTGGACCTGTGATAACCTTCTCCATTTATGATCCTTCGACCTAAGATCTTCCTCAAGATAATCCTTTCCTTGACCTCTAGATTATGTATGAGTTTTGCCCCTTTGATGGTTAGGGCTTCAGCTGCATAGAGGACCTCGGGCCTGATTACAGCGTTATAATGCCTTAATTTCGCATTGATGGATTTCTTCTGGTAAACTTTTCTGCATCGATTGTATGCAATATTTAGTTTCAGAGTCCTTTCTTCAAATGCTTTATTGTTCTTGAGGTCTTCATTGAGCCATTCCCCCCAAATATTATTATTATTATTATTATTATTATTATTATTATTATTATTATCGTTATTTACTTGTTGTTTCTATTGTTTCCCGCCATAGTGTTCAAATATTACCGCCTGTCATCCAATAGCCTACAACTCGACAATGTAAAACAACGGCAAGAATATCGCCACAGAGTGGCTTGTTTGAGTGCGCAGTGCTAAATATGTCTTTACCTCGGTTGGATGGTTCCTCAGTTTAGGGGCTGCGACAACGTGGTCATGTAGCCCCTTATACTTTAGGTGTGTGTAGAATCTGTCTGATAACCGGTGTTAATTATGATGGCTGTATTAGTGTGTTATCTGTAATTCAGGTAAGGACTGCAGGCAATCAATTTCAAGTAGTTCCTACTTTTGCTACCAAATGCTACCGTCAACGACACCTAGCTGTGAACATGGCTACTACCTGGTTGGATCTTAATTGAGCGTTAATCAAATATAACCTGCAAATTTAGCTTCACACTATTGTAGTTAGTGGAAGGTTCTTTTACATGCCATAAATCTACGACATGGGCCCGCCGGATTTACTTCCCCTCCGAAGGAAGACATACTGAGGGTTTTCTAACGCTCTTAAAAATTCTGACGACTTCGGCCGGGTTTGAACCCGCGATCATGGGCATAGAAGCTCAATCTTATTTTTGTATTATAATAAAATGTATTATTTTCCATCAAGAGACGTGAGTGTGCGTGGTGTTATCATGATCTGTTGCTTCTTTGACAACTATTCTGTTTCAGAGCCTTGTTTCATCTTGAAGGATCATCATTGAATAGCGAGTGTTGATATATTCATCAGAATACTTTGTATTAGCTGTAGAGTGCTTGCCCTATTTATTTATTGAATTGAATACAGGTACATAGCTTCGGTGTGTAATTAATTAATTAATTGATTAACTAACTAATGAATGAATTAATTAATTATTTTTATTTTCGACGATGTCGAAATATGAATATGATATGTCAGAAAACTGTATCATAATGAGGGTCATTATAGTAGGCTACTATTCTTCATTATGAAACAATTTCTCCAGCTAAGCAGAGCTCATTCATTGACCAATTAGGTAAGGATAGCTTCGCGCATGCGCTCAAAATCCAACATGTCGGACATGAATTACATGATTTGAAAGTTCAAATTGGATATCGGATTAACCATTGTAGTTACAATCCCAAACACAAAGACAAAATCAGCACGAACCTTTACGGTAACAAGCAAGAAATGTATGAATCTACGTCCAGAAGTTAGCAACACAGCATCCTTCTATATAAATGACCGACATGGAAAGTGCACCGCCCCATATGTTCGCGTAAATAAACTGGCGAATATGAGAAAAGAAATAGCACTGTACCTTAATATCCCCAACACCAATTTCTACACAACGCATTGCTTTCAAACGACCTCGGTGACAACATTAGTGAATGCTAGTTCTGATCGGCACTAGACATCATGGAGGCTGTAAACAATAACATTGCCAAGTATAGTAAATGGTCTCTGCTTTCGAAATTCTTTGACCCACGCATGCGCTCTGTTCTGTCAGCAAACCACCCAGCGCGCTCTGTTCACTAACTGAAGCTACTGAATCCCACAGATATTTTTGAATATTTGTATTAAAACATATAATAAAGTTATAATTATCGTCGAACATAAACAGTCGTATGCAACTCGCCTATAATGGTAATTCAGACACGAGTATGTTTATAAAACGAGCGTACCAATTATAGGCTCGTTGCATAATGTACTGTCCCCGTTTACCTGGATAGTAGGCTGTCAGATATCCGCCCCCTCAATCGGATTGCCAATTATCAATCGCACCGGCACAGTTACATCAATAAAAATGGCACTGACAGATACTATCGAGATAAGAGCACAGAAGTTCACAGGAAATCATTGTGGAACACACCAAAATAGACGGGGGTTCATACTTACCGTTACTTACCTCTTAATTATCTCGGGGTTTGAGTTGACAACAGGATCACTAAAGTCTGTTCACACAATAACCTCCACCATGACATTTAAAAATGAACCAAAACGAAGACGAGAACTTTGAACTGTACAAAAGCTTTATTTCTAATAAAGGGTATGATTTTACTAACACAACAAAAACAACGTGGCTATCAGTAGCCCAAGTCAATCTGACTACGTCCTCCAGTAGGACTTGCAAAATTATTATACAACATGATATTAAACATTTTAGCTCCCAAGAGCTTCAAATAACGTAATATTCATAACACTATTGGATTGGAGAAGGACGTCAGGGTGTGACATATATAGAGCATTTGGTTTCCTTTTAATAAACATGAGAATGGTATTTATAGTCGCAAGGCCAAAGTGTGTACGACCTCACTCTCTGAGAACCAGATGTTGGCACAGCTGCGGGCTACCTTCCAGCCTGTTGCATACTGGTCAAATGCACTCCCTTCTCACGTGCTAAGTTACGTAAGAATACAGCTTGTTCTCTCAAACTTTTAAATGTCTATAAGACAACTCACATTATATTTACGCAAATCTTTCAAGTACTTTGCTCACATCCTATTGAATCATTATGTTAATTTCTTAAACTTGTTAACTTCAATCCAAATGTTTAATTAGCTCTTAAATGTTTATAACAAAATCACATAAATTATTTATAACAATTAGAAATTGTTTATAATATTTGTCAAAGGCAATAAAAATATTATAAGCACGCCTTTAACATCACTCTCGTTCCACATTATTTTCAAAAATATTTACAGCAATTATTTACAATATTAACATTTAAATTGTTTAAATTATTAATTTAAGAAATACATTAGCCACATGTTCATTCGGTTGGTAATTTTATAATCCTGTTTAATATAATCGACCAATGAAGGTTAGTTATACATGTTAATGTCACAATCTGGTTTAATAAAGGTTTTAATAATGATTTGTGACGGCAACCTTCATTCAAAATCTTATCTCAAATTCTTTCAAAACTCGTGTTAATTATAACAGTAACTCACTTGATTAATTTTCAACGAACTATGACAATCTTACTCCAGCGGAAAATCCTTCGCTAACAAGTTAATGCACAATCTGCATTAAAAATATGCCCAAAATCATCATATATTAATCTATATGGCATTAAAAACTTCCACATAACTTACAAAACTTCCACAAATAATTCTTTAACATTAATTCCTGTGGGAACTTCCTTCATATTCAAGGGCATTATACCTCAGCGACTTTCAACACGCGCTGCACTAGCGATTATACATTCATAGTTCCACTTAAATTTTTTTATAATCATTAATAGTTTCAAAACTGTTTTTCTATTTAACCTTCGTGGATTTCATTCATGAACCGAAATGAAGTCAAAACTTGCCAATCACAAACAAATTTAATAGTGAATACGCTTATATACGCCTGTCTGGTCTATCAAAATTTAAGATTAACATCTTAAAAAAAAATGTAGTATAAAAATACTATCTTCAAATAAAGTGCGACTAAAATGCAAAGTAGTCGAATAGAATCCAATTAGACTGGGGAATGCAAACATCGTTCTATAATTCTCTAATTGAGAAAAACTCCTAACAAAAGTACTTGACTTTAATGCATTCAATAATTCATTATTAAAGTTACTCTTTCACAAAGTGTCTATAATGCAATGTTCATTCATAACTGACGATAAATGTCTGTGTTGCAATCAATTCAAATAACGACTAGTATTTCCAAGATCGTCGACAACGTAAGAGATTTTAACGCTCTAAAATCATTTAAATGTTCTTCCTTCTTGATGATGACAGAAAATTGGTCAAAGTAATTAAACTGGGATAGAATTACTTTAATAAAATGACACGCTGTCTGAATTTAAATCTGCCATAAAAATCATTAACTTACAGTCAAATCGTGACTACAAAAATATTAATTACTGAATATTCTAAATATCAGTCTCAACTGATTCAAAATCGTTAACTATGCCCATGACATCACAATGTCTTAATAAATCGTCGAAAAAGGCATAACTCATCAAGGTGTACTGAGAATAGGAATCTCAACAAGAAAATAGGGCAAAATACATGAGGATAAAAATATGGGAAAAATGGTTGCTCAAACATTATTAGTAAACTCAAATACAATAAACGTTCACGACTACCTTATCTGCCGATTGACGTTCCAGAGGAAAATTCCCCAAAGAAGACTGCTGATGGATCCATTTCACCACGTTAAAGTTGAGCTCCATCCTCGAAATAGGAAATAGCACCCTCGGAGAATCGAACTGCTTCCTTCTCCGTGAATCGCTCTGCTCCTCGAAGACGAATAGACATCCTTCCGGCAATAATCTTCTTTGTGAGTCGGGATATCCCTGACCTCTCTTGAAAAATTCCCTGAAGTTCCAGTAGACAATCGCCATGAAGTTTTGTAGAAATTTCCGAAGAAATTATTCATATACAGAGTATGAAATTGTTTCTATGGCTGTTCGATGGTATTCAGCCTTTAATTACGAAACATGGGTGTAGATGGTATTCACCGCATGTTCGCTTGTGTGGAATAGCAATTAGCGAAGTTCCATGTCGCTATCTTACTCCATTGAAGTATGTCCCAATTGCAATAAGCCCTTTTAGCCTTCCATCTGCTCTTCGGTTGTAGTGTTAGAAGAACAAACTGCCGTATTCAATTGCTCCATTTTACTGGTATCGTTGTGTAACCAAGCAATCTGAAATCTTTCTATTCCACTCGCAGCGTCAGCCTTGCGTTGATTCTGGCTATACAAAAGTGCTTCTCTAGTGGCGAGATAATCACTTTTTGTCAGTCGTATAAAACTGCTAATATCTTTTGAAGTACTCGGTTGAAATTGTTCAGCTTTTCTCTATAATTGCATGTAGTACTGCACAATACAATTATGTTATCGTAGACCGCTAACTGTTCGAAGCTAAACTTGTAGAAGCTTTCTAAGGTCCGTTTCAACTTCACCTAGTTTGACTTGGATCTCGTTAATATAGTGGCCTCGCCACGCGTTATAAAGACGATTCTTTTCACTGCTGTTCACTTCGACGTCTCACTATAATGAATGTATAAGAAAAGAACTTTCACAAGTATACTTCGATGATCTGAGAATGAGATCTCAGAATGATCAGAGAACGAAAGAGCCTCCTCTCTTCTGCGCAAGCCCTTTTATTAACTTCACGAGGGGCGTTTCCATCCCTTCCAAAGCGTGATACTACGTCATCGCTAAAACTTCCAACTTCGTTAATACATGACGGATTTTCAAAATTCAAAAACTGAAAATAAATTTCACCAAAATTCCAAATCAATGCTTCTACTGCAAATGGATTTCCACAATTCTGCATTCCAAAAGTAATAAAAATACCATAGTTTCAGCAATCTCCGTCTTCCTTTAAACTATCGTTCATTGGTTCATGCCTCTCCTCCAATAGCATAGTTTCTTCCTCATCAGAATTCCTCGTTTCCTGCGACTGCGTCGTACATCTTGGAACATTCTCGACTAAATGCTGACGTCACTGAGAATCTCAGCTCAAGTAGCCTGCTGGCATAACATTTACGTCATCCGTGCTTACGTCATGACTACCCACGTCATAACTATGACAGCCATAACTATAATTATAATTTCAAATATAGCCACCGTGGTCTCTATATAATTCAATTACGGGGGCAGTACTATTTCTTTTTCATGCGAATTGACCACTCAGTATCACGCAACTACTTTATTTCTTTTAATTTCCCTCTTCTCCAATATTCCTTCATGCGTTCACTGGCGTGTTTCCTTTGATCTTCTGTCCTAGTTCCTCCAGTTCTCTTAGGTCTTCCTTCATCTTGAAACCCTTCACTTTACTCTTAAATTCACTTCTTTCTAGCATTTGAGACTCTGGGATGTTCAACTTTTCTAAATCTTTCCTAATTTCCTTAGTCTACGTTGGAGTGGTCTTCTTCTTCCAGAGATAGAAGAATATTTGTTTTCTTAATCTATGTTTGTGCATTCTGTATAGATGTCCGAGGAATGTCAGCCTCCTCTCTCTGAGATTCTTTCCATGTTCTGGTAGACTTCTCTGTTGCTTCGCAGTTTACATTCGTCTTCACGGTGGGTGAGTGGTTAACGTGGCTGATTACTAACCCCAAGCTTGCAGGTTCGTTCCCGGCCGTGGTAAGTGATTTTTGAAAGGCGGCAAAAATACGACACGCATGTCATACGATGTTGGCATGTCAAAGAACCCATTTGAATTCAGCAGGCTGTGTTCATAATGGCAAAATTAATCACGGGATTTTCCGCCAACACAAAGTTC
Organism: Meconema thalassinum; assembly: GCA_946902985.2. Classification (NCBI taxonomy): domain Eukaryota; kingdom Metazoa; phylum Arthropoda; class Insecta; order Orthoptera; family Tettigoniidae; genus Meconema; species Meconema thalassinum. The sequence continues at coordinate 515,008,960 of OX336393.1, read as the reverse complement.
CTAATTTCTCTACTAGAAAGCGCTATAGTGTTCAAGGAGCTTATATATCTAACCACCTTGACTTTCATAGTGCTTCAAAGAACAACGAAATTTGACATGCAAGCTACCCTCTGGGTGTCTAATTACAAAGCTTGCACCCGGCACACGAGGCCATACGATATTATTTATTTATTCAGTCCGAACTGCACCCATGATTTTTATTAGAATTATTCTTTCCAGGACTTCTAGTTTTTCGAGGCTACAGCTCATCGAGAGGCATTCACTGGCCAAGGTACATTCCGTTTTTATGACTGTGTTATAATGCTTTATTTTGGTATTCAGGGAGATGCACTTATCTTATTTATTTAACTATTTATTTATTTATTTACGTACCATATTTCTCTGTTTAAATGTACTCGATTATTAAAATGCCTATATATTACGCATAATAATACCGAAATAATGGCCGACGTGTAGCCCTGTGTAAATTATTCGAATTATTTGATTTACAACAACACCGACAGTGGTGGATACGCTCGCTAAAGCACAGCGTTAGGCCATGGGGACAAGCTCACTGCTGACTCGGTAGACGTTGGTTCGATCCCCACAGTCGGCCGTCCTTGAAATTGTTTTCCGTGGTTTCCCCATTTTCAACTCCAGGCAAATGCTGGGACGGTACCTTCTGACAGGCCACAGCCACTTCCTTCCACATCCTTGCCCAGTTTCATTCACCATCATTGATTTCATCTCTCATTAACTCCTCTCATGAAGTTGGTGTCAGGAAGGACATCCAGCCGTAAAAACCATCCGTCACAGAAATTTCCATCGCATCTCATCCCCGACCCGCATGGAAAACGGGAATAATAAGGGGTAGACATACATTTGATTTACAACAACATTAAAACTTGGCAACACAGCTCAACTGTTACAAGTTCCCGCCATATCCTTCACGTTCTTTCTTTCGAAATATAGGGTTGGCCTATAGGTGGACAGAGATACCATTTTGTATCTAAGCCTTATATAAGTACTTTGAGTGCAATATTTATGCCACATTGACCTCTAATGTATATAAATGACCCAATTTCCGTGCCCTTGGAACAGTTTCTGCTAACAGTGAATCATCGTCACGCAGATAATTCGAAATCGTGAAATTATACACCGCATACATATTAAATCCTCCCGTGGTGCATTATCACGAGCTTCAGCCAATTTACTACGTGGGCCTTGAAGTTCTTCTTTATTTGGTGTAGAAAACAAATTATTCCATCCCATTATGGGCGCGAGAAACAAATTACATGGGTGAGAATATTGAGGAAGTCCATCCGAGGCATTCACATTTATCGAAGTGATGTCGGCGAGTATGAAACCTTATTGAGCACTGAGGTGAAGTTGAAAAAGAAAACAATTCAAAAGGAGAGGGTATTAACACCAGTTAAATAAATAAATAAATAAATAAATACATTAGAGGGAATAATTGTAACTTAGGTATTAAGTCAATTTTGAAAAAATTACGGCGCCGTTTTCAGAGATAATTTTATGGCAAAAAAGACCCACAGAAGAATTATATAGACATACTGAATCTATCACGACACTCGTCATAAACCGCAGAGTTAAATTCTTTAAACACATCGCTAGAATGAACGACACCAGATTGACTAAGAGAATATTCAGCATAATTATTTTCTACGTCGAAATTGGGTACTTCTTGGTACAAAGAAACTATGGAAGATTTACAACAATATTACATATCACCATTGAAGACATCCACGACCCCAGCATTTGTAGACAAAAAATCAAAAACCAGAAATGTGAATTTAGATCACAACCCAAAAGAAATAGGCGTAAATGGACAGATGAAAAGAAGAAGGCGCATAGTGAACGGATGAAAGGATTTTGGGAAGATAAAAAGAAGAAAAGAGCCACCACCAAAAGCTAGATTTTTGTGTTTTAAGCGCTCTCTTTTAAAGGTGAATGTAGGCAAATAATAATAATAAATACACTTTTCCTACTTGTTAAACAAGAAAAAGAAGGGACCTTGGTTCACCGAGATTGAAAGATATCTTCTAGAAGTAGGGATCACGTTTGAAGAATCCAGGAACGTGCTACTCTTCAGAGAAAACTTGGAACACACAAAGCTGAAAACAGGAAAAAAGTGCACTGATGCAAGAAAGGAGGCTCACAGAAAATTCATGTGGGAATGCTGGGTTAGAACTAAAACACAGGGACGGAAGCGGTTGAAGTAACGTGCTCCATAGTTGGCCGAATCGATCAATAATAATAACAATAATAATAATAATAATAATAATAATATATCCTACACAGCATACTTGGCCCCGACTACAAAAATGGCATCAACATCAGAAAATTCAGGCAAGAAATATACTCGAGGATAGAGAAGATCACAGACACAATGCGAAAACGCAGAGTTTGCTTCTACGGTCATAGACGACGGATGATCGACTCCCGATTGACGAAACGTATCTTCAGTATATTCGACTCAAAACCAAAAACGACAATGCCATGGCCCGTTAACGTCCAGAAAGATCTGAAAGAAATGGGGATACGAGCAGAAGATGCACAAGACCGAAATCTTTATAGAGCAGCCATCAAGACGTTTGGGACCTTCCGGGACGAAAAACGGACAACTGGTGCGAAATGGACAGAGGAACGTCGTGCTAAACACAGTGAGCTCATGAAGACAATGTGGATCAAGCGAAAAATGAGCAAATGCCAGAATGTAAAATGAGGCTTATCGTGGTCCCTAGTTGGCCGATTAGCGAAATTGAATGAATTAATAATATAAATAAATAAATAAATAAATAAATAAACAAATTATTGGAGACAGAGGAGAATTCAGAAACAAAATTAAGAATACAAAATGTAAAGTAAATGAAAAGAAGAAGACGGGAACATTGTGGACAGAACAACGGAAACAGGAGACAGTCAAAGGTTGAAGAGATTTTGGGAAGAGAAGAGGAAGAAGGGAGAGAAGTGGAAATTGTGTATTGTGAGATATTTAAGTTCAAACACTGTCCATAAGGGGAAACATGATGTAATAATAATAATAATAATAATAATAATAATAATAATAATAATAATAATAATAATAAATAAATGAATACTGTATATGAATAAATGAATAAATAAATACATAAATAATTTGTCTGATAACCTGTGTTATTTCAGATTCTGTATTAGAGTGAATAATTGTAATTTAGGTATTAGTAAGCTATTTTTAAAAGCCTTTGTCTAGAGCGTGGCGCTCTATGGAAGTGAAACTTGGACTATTGGTGCAACAGAAAAGAGGAGAATTGAAGCGTTTGAAATGTGGTGTTACAGGAGAATGATGAAGATCAGATGGGTAGATAGGGTTACAAATGGAGAGGTATTAAAACGAGTGGGAGAGGAATGATGTTTCTGGAGATTCTTAATGAAGAGAAGAGATAGGTTGGTAGGTTACATACTAAGAAACCCAGGAATAACAAAGTTAGTTATGGATGAAGGGTCGAGGGCAAGAACTGTAGGGGTAGACTTCAGTTAGAATATGTTGTCTCAGATGTAAGGTGTGGTAGCTATGTAGAGATGAAACGTTTAGCTCAGGACAAGGAAGTATGGAACGCTGCATAAAACCAGTCAAAAATGAAGACTCAAACAACAACAATTCTTATTCAGTTGTGAATTGGGAAGGAGGCTTCCTTGACCTAATGTTAAGAACCATCGCAGCATTTGCCCTGAGTACAAGTGGGAAACCAAGAAAAAACACTTCCAGAATCAATTTTGCCTCACGAGGCTGAGTGTACTCCGTTCCAACCCTCAGACCAGAATTAAATTTCTTGGCAGAGCTGATAATCGAACCCGGACCTCTGGGCTTGGAACGAAGTACATTCATCTTCGTGATGCATAACTGATAAGAGGTGGGATTAATTTGCACCTTGGTCGTCCTACAGTAGAAGTACCGGGTGAGTTAGCCGTGGTCGTTACGGTATGGCTGCTGGCAGTCGTTCACATCCGGGAGGCGTGGAGGTTCGAATCACCCCGCCAGCAACCTTGAAGATAGTCTTCTGTGGTTTCCCATCTTCCTTCCAAGCAAATGCCGGGGTTGGTCCCTAACTTATAGGCCACAGCCGCTACCTTCCTACACCTCATCCTTACATTCAAACTTTCCTCTCCAGTCAACACTCCACACGTGACGGTACTTGTAGCTCACCCATTGGGTGTCCGCCTAGAAGCAGCTACAAACTGGCGAGCCGAACATGTCCTCGGACACTCCTGGCACTAAAAGTCATACGCTAAAAAAGTGGGTTTCCGTGGTTTTCCGTGGTTACCCACTTCTATTCCAGGCAAATTCCGGGATGGTACATAACTTAAGGCCATGGGCGCCTCCTACCCAAAACGCTAGCTCCATTTACAAATAGATGAACCACCAATGACAACCACATTCGGTAAAATATCTGATATATTGAGACGAGGGCTCCAAATATAGCGAGCATTTACCTCATTTCTAACTCAAGATGGTATAAATATTGTGAAAAAGATTTTTGATAGATATAGTTTTATAACTGAGATATTATTTTTGCTCTACCACTTAGGATCAATTCCGAGTTGCGGCTTCGGTGGCGTAGTTGGTAGCATGCTGAGCTTCTATGCCCAAGGTCACGGGTTCAAACCCCGCCGAAGTTCTCAGATTTTTTAAGAGCGTTAAAACTCCCTCAGTATGCCTTCCTTCGGAGGGGAAGTACAGCCGGCGGTCCCATGTCATATATTTAAATAAATAGAGTGCCATATCCCCTCCAGGGACTAAGTCAAGGGATCACTAACCAGGCATCCCGAGACGGAGTTAGCGTGTGGTAGGTTGGCCAGTTCCTTTCCCCTCCTTCTCCTGCCATAGAATCAGGCAGGTTCCCATTTTACATCACGAGGCTGGGAGAACCCGTACCAGACCATATTCTTGGCAGAGCCGGTGATCGAACCCGGTACCTCGGGGGTGACAGCCAACAATGCTAGCCACTGCGCCACGAGGTGGTCGTCATATATTTATGGCATGAAAATGATCCTTCCTCTAACTACAGTTGCGGAAGCTAAAATGTGAAGGTTAGTTTGATAACGCTTTATTAGTTCCAAAGTTTGCCGCTAGGAGCTGACTGCGATGGCATTTAGTAGCCACGTCCGCAGCTAGGTGTCGTGGACGGTAGAATTTGGTAGCAAAATTAGGAACTACTTGAAAGATTTAATCGTCTGCAGTCCTTCTACTTGAATCACAGATAACACACACTAATACAGTCATCACAATTAACACCGGTTATCAGACAGATTCTACACACACCCAAAGTACACGGGGCTACATGACCAACCAACCAACCAACCAACAATATTCTGATTAAAATAACGATGTCAGCATTTACCTTGGAATTGTTTCCTAGCTTAGTAGTTATTTATTTATTTATTTATTTATTTATCGTATGGCTTTTAGTGCCGAGGGCATGTTCGGCTCGCCTGAGTCTGTAGCTGCTTTCAGCGGACACCCTTAGGGTGAGCTACAAGTTCCGTTCAATTCCAAGTAGTTCCAACTTTCGTTACCAGATATCAATGATACCTAGTGATGAACGTTGGAACTTTGTTAGAGTGTTCCGACGAAATCCAACCTAACAATTTAGCTTCACATAAGTTTAGTCTGTGGAAGGATCTTTTACATGCCATAAATCTATGAATGGGACCTCCGGCTTTACTTCCCCTCCGAAGGAAGGAATACTGAAGGATATTTAACGCTCTTAAAAATTCCGACGACTTCGGGCGGGATTGATCCCGCTATCTTGGTCACAGCAGTTCAGCATGCTACCAACTACGCCACCGAAGTAGTGAATCTACTTGACTGGTATCTCTCATTTAAGAACTTTAAATGTCAAACGACTGTGTTTGAATTCAATCCCCTTTCAGTTACTTGAGATCCTAAGGAGCACTTTCCTCAATTTTATGTCTTACTGGAGGGAATAATACCCATAAAATGGGTGTAAAGTAGAACAGTTCTACAGTGTAAGCATTCTTGAATGTTTATTGCAGCTATTGTGGAAGTAGGCAGGGCCCGTAGGAGACTGCATCAGGACAGAGGGCAACCATGTGGGACCCGTACATAGGAAAGAGAATCCGTGGCAGGCCAAACATGAGATGGGCAGATGGCTTCCGGCATCTACTAGGACCACACTGGACCCGAACAGCACGAAGTAGATCTGATTGGAAACGGTTTGGAAGATTGTGTATCAGGGAAAATGAGCAGTGAAAGTAAAAGTACAACAAGTAGTTCCGAGAAGAACTATACAGCCTATTTTCATATATCCTGCTCATGTTAATTGTCTCTATCAACATACAAAACTTCAGTTTAATTGCTGTAACAGATTCGTAGATATTGAGAACCGTCTAAATATTTCAGATGGTCGCCAGGTTGGATTTTTATTTTTGTACTATTACATTAAGATTATTGTGTACGTGTGGTATTCAAACTTCAATCGCATGATTAGAACACAAGAAGTAAAAACGAGATTTTAAAATTACGCACAGCAGCCATCTTGTGATTATGCAAAAATTGAAATAAATTAGATGCCAGTGGATCAACATTTGTATAAGCATTTAACGTGCAACGTTTCACGGCACTCGGATAGTTAATTCGCGAGAAACGTCCATTCAAATATTTATACTTCGCGTCGCCGCCATGTTGGATTTGTGCTCACCAGGTTACTGAAAGTCTTATAGGTGAACATATGTTCATAGTCTCTATGAACATTTAAAAAATCTGTTTGGTTGCTGTAAAAGATTCATAGATATTGAGAACCGTCTAAATATTTCGGAAGCTCGCCATTTAGGATTGTTATATGTATAGGCCATAGAGTTATGTACCATTCAAGGACAATTATTGCCTAGGTTCATTATTCAAACTTTCACTTCGATCGCATGATTACGACACAAGAAATAAAAACTTAATTTTAAAATTTCGCACTGCCGCCATCTTGAGGTTATGTAAACAATTCAATTAAATTAGATGGCAGAGCATTACAATCTTCAAAATCATTTACTGTACCACATTTCACTGCGCTCAGAGAGTTAAATCACGAGGAAAGTCTATTAAATTATTTCAAATTCGCTTGGTCGCCATGTTCGTTTTGTACTTTACAATTTTATGAAATATACATAGGTAAACTTGTATCAGTACCCTTTATCACCGTACAAAATTGCAGGGTGATATCTGTAATAGTTTCGGAGATATAGAATGTCAGTGAAATATTTCGCATGCTGCCATTTTGAGGTTATGTAAACAATTGAACTAAATTAGACTCCAGTGCATTACAATGTGTATAAACAATTGCTGTACCAAGTTTCATTACGTTTGGATAATTTAATCGCGAGAAAAGTCTATTTAAAAGTCTCAAATTCGCTTGGCCGCCATGTTGGTTTTTTAGTCACCAGGTTTTTGAAAGTCTCATAGGTGAACTTCTAGTAGTGCCCTTTATCACCGTACACAATTTCAGGGCGAAATCGGTAATAGTTTCGGAGATATTGAATGCTAGTGAAATATTTCGCACAGCCGCCATGTTGGATTGGTGAGACGTAACAAATTTTGAAGGGCACGGTCGAGGTCGCGGGAATTAGCGCTATGAACTTACCGAGTTTCATTGAAATTGCTCTAGCCGTTTAGATTTTATTAGGGGGGACACACACACACCTCACACACACACACACACACGCACACACACACACGGACAAAAGGTGATCTCATAAGCCTATTTTTTTTTTCAAAATTGAAAATAGGCTAAAATAAACAAGTAGGCTATCTATAATTAATAGATGGAAAAGACGCTGGCGTAACCGAAAGTGCTAGATCTAAGTACCAAGCTATAGTTCTAATGGTACATTATGCAACGTGCCTTTAATGGCGATAATTAAGACACGTGTGTGTTAATTACCATTATAGGCGAGTTGCATACGACTGTTTATATTTGACGATAATTTTAACTTGAATATATGTTTTAACATACATATTCATAAATATCTGTGGGATGCATTCAATTTAGTTAGTGAACAGAGCACTGGCTTTGCTGACTGAACAGAGCGCATGTGTGGGAAGCAGAGACCATTTACGTTGCTTGGAAATGCTATTGTTTACAGCCTGCATGATGTCTAGTGCCGATCAAGACTAGCATTCACTAATATTGTCACCGACGTCGTTTGAAAGCAATGCGCTGTGTATAAATTGGGGTTGGGGATATTATGGTACAGTGCTATTTCTTGTGTCATATTCTCCAGTTTATTTACGCGAACATATGGTACGGTGCACTTTCCATGTCGGATGCTGTGTTGCTAACTTCTGGACGTAGATTCATAAATTTCTTGCATATGTCATAGTATTTTCTTGTTACCGTAAAGGTTCGTGCTGATTTTGTCTTTGTGTTTGGGATTGTAACTACAATGGTTGATCCGATATCCAATTTGAACTTTCAAATCACGTAATTCATGTCCGACATGTTGGATTTTGAGCGCATGCGGGTAGGTATCCTTACTTAATTGGTCAATGAATGAGCTCTGATTGGCTGGAGAAACTGTCTCATAATGAAAAACAGTACTATAATGACTAGGGCTCTGATTTTAGGTGCTAAAAATCGGGAAAATATTTATTTTTTATGTATTAAAAATTCCTTAAATATGTGACAAAAAAGTAAAAATATTTAATTATAAGATAGTTTATTAGTGTGAATATAAACAATATTCAGTACTCAATAATTTAAGTTATGCTGTGTCTCACTGACTGCTGAAGCATTACAATACACAACGAAAATCATCTTCAGGTTGTCCATCACAAATGACCGACGATTACCGCGAAACACTTCTTCTGAAGGAGTAAAACTACAGCAATATGTTTCTTGTCCTCGAGGTGTTGTGTAACTTGAGATCGCTGTTCAGCCTTGATTGCTTTCCCACATGGTTGGCAGAACAGAATGCCTCCATTAGTAGTAAAATTGTCTTTAAATTCTGCAACATACTGCTGCAGACGATAACTTGTAGTTGCTTTTACTTTAGGCATCGTAGAACTGCCTTGCACTTCACAGTTGCAGAAATGAACTGCATGTGAGTGAGTAACACAGAACAAAAATGCAATAAATTGAAAGATCTAGCATACTGATTTCTTAAATGTAAATATTATGTATTTTTATGTGCTGATAAGTGAAAAAAAAAATGAATTTATGTATTTACAGAAAAATGCTTAAAATATGTATTTACATAAAGAAATATTTATTTACTTAAAATCCGAGCCCTAATAATGACCATCATTATGGTACAGTTTTCTGAGGTATAATATTTACATTTCGACATCGTCGAACATAAAACAGTGTATAAGACACTCATTATCTAAGTAATAAGGTAAAGTGTAGAATAAGTGACACATGCACCGGCCCCACGTGGAATAGCTCTCCTTACGAGCTTCCCTTGTAAAGGGAGGCCTTTGCCCAACATGGGAAATTTAGGCGTATTCATTCATTGATAGCTGACAAGCAGCGGGAGATCAGCTCGTGGTGTAGAGGCTGGCATTCATGGCTTTCATGCCTGAGGGCCGTGTCCGTTTTCTAGTTCTGCCAAGAAATTTATGATGATGATGATGATGATAATAATAATAATTGTTGTTTTAAGGGACCTAAAATCTAGGTTATCGGCCCCTAATGATTTGAGTGATAGTGAAGATGATAATGAAATGCAAACTATAACTATAACTAACTACTAAATTATACTTGAAGAAGAAATGGAAAACAATAGGAGAACAAGGGAAATAAGGGACAGGAGGACAAGAAATGCCCTCAACCCTCGAAGAATGAGGTTTGAGGGACTTGGAAGGAAGGAGAGCCATGAAAGGCAGATAGGAAACTGAAAGAGAGTCCGCTCCAGAGACAATGGAAAAAGGGGGAGAAACCGGACCCAGCTCAGGAATCCACTAAGGTCGCCAACTCCCGAAGTCACCAGCCGTGAGCCCTTGAGGGTGTGGCACTATCCAGAGTGCACCAGAAGTGGTGGGGCAACATACACCCTGCCTCCTTGAGGGCCTTGAGCAGAAGGCAGGAGATAAGAAAAAGAAGGCTGACCCCGGGAAGAATGAGGGTATCAGGAAAGATGAGACAAGGGCCAATAATTAAGGCGGAAAAGTGAAAGACTCCCTAGACCTCGGATACCTTAATACCGTCGGGATTGGAAAAGAACAAGGGTTGACCAAGGGAGGTCGATAGAAGAGATGACAGAAAGGAGCCCGGCACAAGTAAGTGGAAGTAATGCCGAACTCAGCTGGAGCCCCGTGGTCGCCAACCCACGTCGCACTAGTCGTGAGCCCATGGGAGGGACAAGAAATTTAATTCTGGCATTTAAATGCCAACTGGCCCATATGGGCAGGACCGCCGAGATGGACGGGCAAAGGGGGCAAATGCATAGTTTCAGTTTATTGTAGCCACTTTTGTGATATGTAAAATGTTGTTGTCTATAATTCACAACCTGTCTGAGGTTTAACAGAGTGAGGATGTCGATTTGTCTACAGGTCTGCAGAAGATATCTCATGTTACCGAACTCTTAACTGCCAAGAGAAATGAGGCAGATAATCAATCCAGATGCAAATATGACAGTGCAGAAAACATTCATTTGCTAAAAGAAGTTCCTCAGTTCTGAAAAATTATAAAAGAAAAAAGTTTCAAGTATCTTATTGTACCACAGAATAGTACAGGGTCTTTCACTCAACGTGAAGAGTGGAGAGTTGGACGAGCACGTGGCACCTCACTGAGAGAGTGAGAGAGAGAGAGAGAGAGAGAGAGAGAGAGAGAGCCCGTAAATAAGAAGCACACATAACACATAATCAAATTAAAATCATTGTCACAGAAGATGTTGAAAATGTCCTCCACCTGCATCTACACATTTCTGGCATCTTCTGATAAAATTTTCATTCACACGCATTAGTTCATCTACCGAGATAGCCTCAATTTCTCTCGTGATATTTAGTTTGAGTTCATCTAGAGTGTTGTTGCATAAACCTTATTTTTCAATTTCCCCCTTAAATAAAAATTCAAGCAATGGGCTTTAACACTTAGCAATAACATCATGAAACACAATAACAATTAAACAATAACCACGTGCACACGTTATAAACTTATAACACGTATAACTTAAAATAGGCTATAATCGAAATAACGAAGTCAACTTTACTTGTCAAATGCTGCGTCCCAACTGTCTCAGCTCCGCGTTGCAATGTGATCGTCTGACCTTTGACTCGACCTTCTAACTGCAGTGCTGCGTCAGCCGTGGGGACGGCCCAACTTTGAGTGAAAGACCCTGTATTGAATTCTATATATGGCTGAGTTACGAGTTATAATATTCACTGTGTTATAAATCCCGAATTGTTGTGTGCAAAGTATGTTTAATACAATCTCAATTTAGTATAAAACAAAGTTCCCGATTCTTGGATGTCATGGGTAATCTTGAGAACCACCGGATGGATTTTGATGCGGTTTCTTCACCATTCTGTAAAAGATATCTCGAGGACGGTTTATGTAGAGAATAATTTATTTATGATCAAAGGAAGCCAAGCAGTAACAATTTCAGTGAAGAAGTCGAAAAAAAACCTGGCGTTCGTGCGCCTTTTAAGCTTAGGCTGGGCAAACCGTTAAAAATATCAATATACTATGAGTGTAATAATTGTTGAGCATGAAAAGTTCTACAAAATAGTCCGTGAGAGCATATCTCCATCTTCAATACATCGCCCACTATAAGTATTTTAGATTGGACGGAAGGGGGATTTGTGTTTCATACACCGCGCCATTCTTAAATGGCAAGAATTCGTTACACATGCATCTCCATGATAATATAATTAATAGTCCAGTCAGTGATTTTAACCCATCATGCCAATACGTAAAACTAATATAGGTCGTAGTTCATTGACATCGAAAATAAAGCGCTTATCACGTAATGCATTCATAACTGTTCCCGGGCAAAGTTGCTAGTATACACTAAAATGTTTTCTATGAGATAAGATTTGTACAGCCCTCACACTAGCATCATAGTTACCCAGCTCAACACCACCATGCGCCTAATCACTGGCACAATAAGGTCTACACCCACACGTTGTCTACCTATCCTCAGCCAAATCCCTCCACCAGATCTTCAACGTAAAAGCGCTCTCCTCAGGGAGTTCAAGAAAATAATGGATAACCCACAACTTCCAATACACTGTGACATTGCTGATGTTTGCCTGAATCGTCTAAGATCTCGAAATCCATCAACAAGGACTGCAATAGACTTGGAGAATACCAACTTCTACTTAACAAAAAAAATGGCAGAGAAGACAGGATACTAGGCCTGGATCAAGATTACCACGCATCGGATCATCGCTGCCACCTGGATTTGAGTTTTCTCGGAAAACATGGTCAACGCTCAACAGGATTCGTAGGGGTCATAGCAACTGTGCAGACTTCCATTATAAATGGAAAATAATTTCTTCACCTAACTGTAATTATGGTGCCCTAAGCAGACCATCCAGCGTATCATCACCAAGTGTCCAAAAAAGGAAGTACAGTGGCAGCGTCACTGATTTCGCTCATGGATCACCAGAGACAATTACCTACATAAACAAATTAGATATAAATATATAGTTTGTAAACTAATTATCATCTGTGTACATATTGTATATCTGAAGCCGTACGCTAAATAAAAACAAGAAGTTCCGTGAAGAACTATACAGCCTACTTTTCATGCCAATGATTATTCTACAGTATATGAACCTATCTGGAATAATGACGAATTTAAGTTGGTAATATCGAAATATCTAATTAGTTCAAAATATACCTGGTATAATGTAGCCTAATAGAGCACTACAGTTGGCAGCCCTGGTGACTGAATATATTCTTAGTTCCATCTCTTAAGGTACAGCATACAAAATTTGGTTGAAGTCCAATGGACGTTACATGCAGTTAGACACTGGATCTATCAACACGCGTAAAAGCATGTTGCCAACAATACCATGCGTGTGCTGGTCAGAAATAATCTGAAATATTATGATATCTCGTTGTGCCAATTTTGGATGAAATCCATTTGTTAGTATAGAATTTACATGTATTTTAAACTTGGACATATCAGCAGGCATAGAATCATGTTGGCAGCACTGCCTTGTATTGAATGAAAATCCACAGCCTGCTTCCAGTCTCCGACCGGGTCAGGAATGGAATGAATGAAGCCCCCATCTAGCGGCGAGGATATGGACTGTGCCGGCTGCCGAGGCCTGACGCACTCCCCTGGGGCAATGATTAAATGAATGACAGATGAAATGAAATGATAGTGGAGAGTGTTGCTGGAATGAAATTTTGACAGGGAAAACCGGAGTACCCGGAGAAAAACCTGTCTGCCTCCGTTTTACTGCCTTGTATTAATTACTCTAAATTAATCTAGAATGTCAGGTGCTATACGTGTGCAAAGTATAGAGCTGTTGGCTTGCATACTTTCTAATATATTGATATTAGGGTAAAAAAAATATAGACAGCATTTATTAACTGTTGGCAGCCCTGATTGCTCTTAACAATACTTATAGTCATATCTGATATGGTACACATAGCACATACGAAATGTGGTTGAAATCCAACTGATAGTATAGAAGTTACATGTATTTAAAAATTGGTACTATCAGCAGGCTTATAATCATGTTGGTAGAACTGACGTATATAAGTTACTTCAAATTAATCTAAAATGTCAAAATATACGCGTGCATAGTTTAAAGCTGTTGGCTTGCATACTTTCTGATATATTGGTATTTGGATAAAAAAAATAGAGAGAGCAATTATTAACAGTTGGCAGCCCTGGTGGCTCTTAAGAATACGCTTAGTCATATCTGTTTATGTACAGATATTACATACAAAATTTGGTTGAAATCCAATTGATAGTGTAGAAGTTATATGTATTTAAACATTGGACCTATCAGAAGGCTTAAAATTATTTTGGCAACACTGTCATGGTTGGCCTCCTGGAAATTAAACTGAAATAGTATTATATACATGTGTGCCAATTCTGGAATAGCTCCCATGCATACCTTGCAAGATATCCAACATGGAGCTCAAAGTTCTAGTGCGTTTTTTCAGCAGTTGGTAGCACTGGCATAATTTTCAAACATGGGCTTGAGATATTCAGGTATAGATCTTTACTCATACTAAATTTGGATTCGATTGCTGCAGCCGTTTAGGAGTTGATGGGACACACACACACACACACACACACACACACACACACACACAGCCAGACAGACAGACAGAAGGACAGACAGACAGACGGACAGACATTTACCCGGATCGATCTCATAAGTCTACTTTTTCCTCACTTTTGCAAAATGTGAAAAGTAGTCTAAAAATGAATGTATATTAACTGTGCATTGAGATAGTTTTCTTTCCGGAATAGCGTGTAGTGGATAGTTATAATTAAAAGTATTTCAAGAGCGGCCCGAGAAAAGAATTGCAAAGGTGCCCTTAAATCCTCTTGATGGTCCTGCTCGGAATTCGATCCTGCACAAAGTGCTCCTGAGGTGGACAGTACAGATACCTGTGCCACACAGGCTGCTTCTGTTTGAAGAGAAAGGACACCTACTGTTCTGCCAACGTGAGGTCACGTTGCGTGCTCTCCATTCTCAGAGTCACAATACATTGCCCCCTTGCGTGATGTTCCTCTTATGAAACATTCCAGGCATTTCCCGTGATTCCATACTTCAGTTCAAATTAAAGCAGACATCATCCTTGGCATTGTTACCACGAGTGATGAAGAATGGCAAGGTTCTCTTCGGAATCTATCTTGTACTTTTATGCTTCTTTGTTGATGTTGTTGTCAACGTGATTGTACCCAAATGAGATGGGTTGTTACAACAACCACATATTTTGCACTCCAAACAAGTAAATTCCGGAGGTCAGTCACCACTTCCAGTATCCGAAACTAAACATCACACAGACCACAACTAACAAATATTGACGAGGTGCATTATTTCAACTAATACTGCAACTAAATAAGTGTACATATTGTAAATATTATCACCCATATTTTTAGACATAGATTTTATAGCCTAAGTATAATGGATCTGATGATGATCGCTTGACGATCGAAACTGGTCATCCAAGTGTATTTATTAATCTCATGTAATTTATTTCAGGATTAGGGCATAACCCAACTCTTTTGGGTACATTCGTGTTGACCGACTGAAAAGCACCAAACATTTGTTTACTATGGCAACACTGAAAAAAAGCATCAAACACCATAATGATCTTGTTGATTTCGGGGGCTTTGCGTTATCCCCGTGTCCATGTATCCCCGAAAACTGTACTTGGGTGTGCGTGTAATTACTCTGATAATCTGTGTTATTGTGATGACTATGAGTCATGATGATGATAATTGTTGTTTAAGGGGCCTAACATCTAGGTTATCAACCCCTAATGGATTCTTTGTTAGTCAACATGAAACAAAAATGAAAACTACACATTACAAGAAGGAAAGGGAATAGGAAAATAAAAGACAGGACGAAAATAAATGCCCGAAACCCTTGAAGAATGAGAATTGAGGGGCTTGGAAGAAAGAAGAGCCCTGAAACGGAGATAGGAAAGGGGAAAGTAGAGTCCGCCCCAAGGTCAATGGAAAAGGGGAGAAAACTGGACCCAGCTCAGGAATCCCTCGGGGTTGCTAACTCCCAAGCTCACCAGCCGTGAGTCCTTGAGGGTGTAACACTATCCAGGGTGCTCCAGAAGTAGTGGGGCAATACCCACCCTGCCTCCTTGAGGACCTTGAGCAGAACGCAGGAGATAACATGAAAAGAAAAACAGGAGGCCTGAACACTCGAAGAATGAGGGATCAGGAAAGATGAGACAAGGGCCAAATAAGTCGGGACATTGAAAGACACCCTAGGCCTCGGATACCACAATACCGTTGGGGTGGAAGAGAACAAGAGTTGACCAAGGAAGGTCGACAGGAAAGAAGACTGAAAGGAGCCCGGCACAAGTAAGTGGGAGCAATGCCGAGATAAGCTGGGGTCCCGCGGTCGCCAACCCACGGCCGGATTAGTGTGCGTATTAGTAATTCAGATGAGGATTGGGAAGGAGGTGGCCATGGCCTTAAGTTAGGAACCATCCAGGAATTTGCCTTGAGTAGAAGTGGGAAACCATACTTCCAAGATGACTGAGATGGGAATCGAACCTTCCTCTTCTCCTTGTTTTGCCTCATGGCGCTGAGTGTACCCTCTTCCAAATCGCAGACCAGAATTAAAATTTCTTGGCAGAGCCGCGAATTGACCCCAGACCTCTGGGGAGACAGGCAATACAGCCAGCCACTACACCACGAGGTAGCTAATGGAAAGTTATGTTCGTATATATTCCTTATTGCCAGTCAGATATAATCCTCATTTGACAATATAATAATAGCGGCTTCGGTGGCGTAGTTGGTAACGTGCTGAACTGATGTTCCTAAGATCGCGGGTTCAAACCCGGCCGAAGTCGTCGGAATTTTTAAGAGCGTTAAAATCCTTCAGTATGCCTTCCTACGGAGGGGAAGTAAAGCCGGCGGTCCCATGTCATAGATTTAGTGGAAGGATATAAGAACTGTTTCTTGTTTGAGTCTTTAGTCTTTTGACTGTTTTGTTGCAGCTGTCCATGCCTCCCTGTCCTGAGCTAATCATTTCATCTCTACATAGCTACCACACCCTACATCCGAGGAAATCATTTAACATATTCTAGCTCAAGACAGGGAGGCATGGAGATCTGCATCAAACCAGTCAGTCAAAAGACTGAAGACTCAAACAACAACATTCTAACCTTGGTCTACCCCTACAGTTCTTATCCTCGACCCTTCTTTCCATAACTAAGTTTGTTATTCCTGGGTGTCTTAGTAGGCTATGTGTCCTACCAACCTATCTCTTCGCTTCATTAACAGTCGCCAGAAACATCTCTCCTCTTCCAATCGTCTCAATACCTCTTCGTTTGTAACCCTATCTACCCATCTGATCTTCATCATTCTCTTGTAACACCACATTTCAAACGCTTCAATTCTCCTCTTTTCTGCTGCGCCAACAGTCCAAGTTTCACTTCCATAGAGCGCCACGCTCCAGACAAAGGCTTTCAGAAATGACTTCGTAATACCTAAATCTATATTCGATGTCAACATATTTCTTTTGTATAGAAATGCTTTCTTTACCTGTGTTAACTAACATTTTATGATCTCTTTGCATCGTCCATCACTGGTTATTGTGCTTCCTAAGTAACAGAAGTCTCCTACTTCTTTTAACATTTCACCTGCCGATTTGACGTCCATAGGGGTTTCTGATTTCTTCCGGCTGCATTCCAATATTTGGTTTTACATTTATTGATTTTCATGATGAATTATTTCCAAAGAAAGTATCCATACGATTTAAAAAAAAACATTCAAATCCTCCGGTGTGTCAGATAAGATGACGTTGTCGTCAGCAAATCTCAAAAACTCAAAGCAGTAAAAACTCTCTGCAGTAAACGAAAAATTGGACACCAAGAGCCCGCCGATGAGCCTAGCTTGGTGTCCTAGGCGAAACCCCACACAAGACACGGCACAAACCTAGAAGAATTGCTGAGTTTTAATTCACCGGCCGTGAAAGCCAATATACATCTTTTTGGAAGCCTTCATAGGGAGGTTAAGGCTGTTTGAGCTTTTAGTTCTCGTAGTCAAGTGGTGCAGTTGCACCTTATATAAAGGGAGGTGGCGCACAGTTCGTCACTCCTGAGGGGGTCCGGGCGGGGACACCAAGAGCCCGCCGATGAGCCTAGCTTGGTGTCCTAGGCGAAACCCCACACAAGACACGGCACAAACCTAGAAGAATTGCTGAGTTTTAAATCACCGGCCGTGAAAGCCAATATACCATCTTTTTGGATGCCTTCATAGGGAGGTTAAGGCTGCTTGAGCTTTTAGTTCTCGTAGTCAAGTGGTGCAGTTGCACCTTATATAAAGGGAGGTGGCGCGCAGTTCGTCACTCCTGTGGGGGTCCGGGCGGGGACACCAAGAGCCCGCCGATGAGCCTAGCTTGGTGTCCTAGGCGAAACCCCACACCAGACACGGCACAAACCTAGAAGAATTGCTGAGTTTTAATTCACCGGCCGTGAAAGCCAATATACCATCAATACTGTATACATTACAATATTGGAGATGTTTTTCATCATGTTTCGCTGAGCGAGATCTTGTTAGCAAGGCTTTGCTGGACTCAGTTTAGATTCCCCGATTCGATGGTGCGAACAACCTCGGCCCCTATAACCATATGAAGAGTGAAGAAGGTTGTGCGAGTGTGACCTCATCATCTTTCGCGAAATTGAGACAGGGGGATCATATATCCAGTAGGCTAACCTACCATCCAACCTACAGCACTTCCTGTTTCCTGGAAAATTCAGACGTGTTCATATAACAGGCTATTAAGTCTTGTTAATGTAGTTCATTGTCTGCGTAGGAGAGATTCACTCAACGCACGCAGGGAGATCCAGCCGCATGTGCCTCGTCTGGCTTCAGGCT
This sequence comes from Meconema thalassinum, assembly GCA_946902985.2. Classification (NCBI taxonomy): domain Eukaryota; kingdom Metazoa; phylum Arthropoda; class Insecta; order Orthoptera; family Tettigoniidae; genus Meconema; species Meconema thalassinum. The sequence goes on along the minus strand of OX336393.1, from coordinate 514,990,429 downwards.
TTCTCAACTAAGTACAGAAGGTAAACGCCGTTGTTGTTTTTCTTTCATTTATGGGCAATCATTCACTTCCATTATTTGCCAATGGGGGTAATTCACCGGAGGGGGGGGGGGGGGGGAATTGTACACTTAATTACCAACAATAATATGAAAGGTGTTCAAATGAAATAGTCCATTATGCAACGAGCCTATAATGGCTATAATTAAGACACGAGTATTTTTTATAAAACGAGCGAATGCGAGTTTTATAATTTCCATACGAGTGTCTTAATTACCATTATAGGCGAGTTGCATACGACTGTTTATGTTCGACGATAATTATAACTTTATTATATGTTTTAACATAAATATTCATAAATATCTGTTGAGAGTCAGCTACTTGAATGTTGTGATCGCAGAGCGACCGTTGGGTGTTATATCTCTGTCTTTCAAGATCACAGGACGACCGACGCATGCGCTCTGTGTGCTTGCAATGCCATATGCAGGCCATATGTTGACATCTGTCGCCCCTCAGTAATATTGTCACCGGAGTTGTTTGAAGACAATGAATGCGCTGTGTAGAAATTACATTAAGGTACAGTGCTATTTCTTGTCTCATATTCGCCAGTTTATTTACGTGAACATATGGACGGTGCGTATTCCATGTCGGTAATTTATTATAGTTCGATGTTGTGTTTATGTCCGACATGTTGGATTTTGAGCGCACGCGTGAAGGTATCGTTACCTAATTGGTCAATGAACGAGCTCTGATTGGCTGGAGAAACTGTATCATAATGAAAAAGAGTGTTATAATGACCATCATTATGATACAGTTTTCGACACATAATAGTGAGGGTCGAACATAAAGGTACGAAACGACACTGTGGGTACAATTTATTCGTTATTTAAAAGTAATCACCACAGGTGTCCCATTGCTTCACTAGCCGCAGGATTCCCTGTTCCCACAAGTCTTGTGGTTGTGACAGGAGCCAATACTATACGGTGTCCTTTGGTTCATCGTCCGAATGGAAACGTTCTCCCAGAGATGATTTTTTAACGGACCAAACAGATGGAAGTCGCAGGATGACAAGTCTCGACTGTAGGGTGGTTGCTCAAGTTGTTCCCGCTTGAACGTGGCCAATACACCTTGTGTGATGTTAGAGACGAGTGGGCGAGCGTTATATAGGAGCAGAATCACTCCCTTCGTGAGGAATCCAGGCCGTTTGTTCTTGATGGACTTGTGTAGGCTGCGGAGTATCGCACAATACACGTCACTGTTAATGGTTCATCCGTGGTTTGCAATCGGACGATGAACTAAAGGAAACCGTTCAGGATTGGCTCCTGTCACAACCACAAGACTTCTGGGAACAGGGAATCCTGCGGATAGTGAAACAATGGGACACCAGTGCACAGGCCTGTGGTGATTACATTTGAATAAGGAATAAATTGTACCCACAGTATTGCTTCGTACCTTTTCATTTGAACATCATCATATCAAACACACTTAGTGCACACAAGTCGCGATTTGGGAACTACAGTATAGTAAATACGATTGGTTTACTATATTTTTAGCCTACTTTCGATTTTTGCAAAAAATGAAAGTAGACTTATGAGATCAACACAGGGCGAAAAAAGTGTGTCTGTCTGTGTGTGTGTACGTGTGTGTGTGTCTGTGAGTGTGTGTACTCTGAATGTCTGTCCCCCCTATCAATTCGAACACGGTGAACGCGAATTGAACGAAATTTGGTACAAAGGTAGCACTAGCAAAGGACACCTCTGTGACATGTTTTATATCGCCGCCATCTTGACGGAAACGTAATGGCGGCCACACAAATGGTCAAGCTTAAATCAAATTACGACTAACCTAATCATCCGATCGCTACCAAATTTTGCAACAACATACCTTTATGGGGGGAGCATCCTTTGACCAAAGTAATAGGTCATCAGCCTAATAGTTTGCGGATGGCGGTCATCTTTGTGTGAAAATCGATTCCCCCTATTAATTCGAACACGGTGGAACCGAATGGAACGAAATTTAGTACAGAGGTAGTACTAGCAAAGGGCACCTCAGTGTAATGTTTTATATCACCGCCATCTTGAAGCAAACGTAATGGCGGCCACACAAATGTTCAAAGCTTGAATCAAATTACGACTAACCTAATCATCCGATCTCTACCAAATTTTGCAACAACATACCTTTATGGAGGAAGCATCCTTTGACCAAATTAATAGGTCATTAGCCTAATATTTTGCGGATGGTGGCCATCTTTGTGTGAAAATCGATTCCCCCTATTAATTCAAACACGGTGAAACCGAATAGAACGAAATTTGGTACAGTTGTAATACTAGCAAAGGGCACCTCAGTGTCATGTTTTATATCGCCGCCATCTTGACAGAAACGTACTGGCGGCCAGACAAATGTCCAAAGCTTAAATCAAATTACGACTAACATAATCATCCGATCTCTACCAAATTTTGCATCAACATACCTTTATGAAGGGAGCATCCTTTGACCAAACTAATAGGTCATTAGCCTAATATTTTGTGGTTGGCGGCCATCTTTGTGTGAAAATCGATTCCCCCTATCAATTCGAACACGGTGAAACCGAATGGAACGAAATTTGGTACTGAGGTAGCACTAGCAAAGAGCACCTCAGTTTCATGTTTTATATCACCGCCATCTTGACGGAAACTTAATTGCAGCCACCCAAATGTTAAAAGCTAAAATGTAATTACGACCAACCTAATAATCTAGTCTCTACCAAATTTTGCAACAACATATCTTTATGTGGGTGGCATATTCTGACCAAACTGCAAGATCATCAGCCCAATAGTTTGCAGATGGTGGCCAAGTAGGTGTGTAAATCGATTCCCCCTATCAATTCACACACGGTGAAACCGAATTGAATGATTTTTTTTACAGAGGTAGCACTAGCAAAGGGCACCTCATATTCATGTTTAATATCCCTATAGCACGTTGTATTTCAACAAGCTACTTCAACCAACATTCAATTATACTTCTTGAAAAGGACAAAGAGTTATACCAATACCCATGCATGTAGGAGAAAGTAGGCCATATGTTCTTTACTGAACATCTTGTTTCTACCCAAATGAAGTACATTACACATCAGTTGTTACGTTCACCTTGTAGTTTTATGCACTTTTGCCATCGATGTGTCAGTCTCTCCATACATCCCTGAAACCATTATTTCGAAGTGCTGCGTACCCATGCAAGGGCAGCTGTGTCCAGAGGTATCCTCATGTTCCCGAACAGGTGATGATCACTTGGTGCTAAGTCGGGAGAGTAAGGTGGGTGTGGCACCACCGTGAATCCCATTTGATCAATGGCAGCGGTGGTCTCTCGGCTAGTGTGGGGGCGAGCATTGTCATGTTGTAGAAGCACACCTTTAGCTCATTTTCCTGGCCGCTTTGTTTGAATGGCATGACGTAAGCGCTTAAGGGTTGCCACATGCTGCACTGTTAATCGTAGCCCCCAATTCCAACCAGTCAATGAGGATGATGCCCTTTGTGTCCCAGAACACTGTCGCCATTCGCTTGCCAAGTGATGGCACTGTGGATGATCGCCGTTTTGCGGATTTTGCAGACTAGACACAGCTGTCAAGAGACTGACACATCGATGGCAAAAGTGCATAAAGTTACAAGGAGATTATGTTCAGAAGGTGGACGTAACAGCTGATGTTGTGTAATGTACTTCATTCGGGTAGAAAAATATAAAGTGTACATCGTAGGCCCAGTATTTACACAAAAATTCAGGACTTTTCTTGAAAAAATGAAAATCCACAGCCTGCTTCCAGTCTCCGACCGGGTCAGGAATGGAATGAATGGAGCCCCTATCTAGCGGCGAGGATATGAACTGTGCCGGCTGCCGAGGCCTGACGCACTCCTCTGTGGCAATGATTAAATGAATGACAGATGAAATGAAATGATAGTGGAGAGTGTTGCTGGAACGAAATTTTGACAGGGAAAACCGGAGTACCCGGAGAAAAACCTGTCTGCCTCCGTTTGGTCCAGCACAGATCTCACATGGAGTGACCGGGATTTGAACCACGGAACCAGCGGTGATAGGCCGGCGTGCTGCCGCCTAAGCCACGGAGGCTTCCAGGACATCTCTTAAACACATCAATATGTTTGAGGAAAGGCTCTAAGACTGAGGCAGGTAATGAATTCCAATTATCAATACCAGGGTTAATGAAAGAATATTTCCCATAATTTGTGCGCTGTGGTCGGACCTTAACTTTAGGTAGGTGGGATTTCCCAGACGTCTGCTTAGTTCTCCCCATGCTGGCCGATTAGTGTAAGTGTTAAACATAGAGTATAGTCTGGATTTCTACCTTCTATCTTCCAGAGATTCCTACCCTAGTTTTTCTATCATTCAAGTTACACTACTTCTAGGATTCAAATAGTGAATCACAAACCTAGTAGCCTTCTTTTATACCATATCCAGCTCACTGATGAGGCCTAATTTATATGGGTCCCATCCCTCTGAGCCGTATTCTAAGATTGGCCTGACCAACATGTTGTCTCTCTGATCAAGCAGCTACAGAGTTGACCCCCGTTCAAGCCAGCACGTCAGTTTCTCTAACCCCTGACGGAGCCAAGAATCGAACCCGGGTGCGAGGAAGGCACTACCCCTATATTGCAAGACCATCTGCACCCAAAGTTAATGGGGCTATAATTACCACGATGTCTACGGTAAAAGACTCGTGCAAAAACTTGGGCATTCATGTAAGGAAGGTTGGAGTACCAAGTCACTTCATTTTGTAATGCGGGTAGCTCTACCGCAATTTCATTGTCAAAACTCAGCAATTTTTCTAGGCTTGGGCCGTGTCTTGAGTGGGGTTTCGCCTAGGACACAAAGCTGGCTCATCAGCGGGCTCTTGGTGTCCCCACCAAAATATCACGCCACAAACCTAGAAATATTGCTGAGTTTTAATTCACTGGCCGTGAAAGCCAATATACCATCATACATTGTCAATGTTGATAACGAGGTCATCTCGTGGCCCGGAAGTATTCGTTCCAAGACCCTGTCCGCTGATTGAGGTACGCTATTGTACACCACGTCTAAGGCTGGAGACCCCTGTCCCAGCATTATACTGACTGTAAGTGTTCTTAGAATAAGGGGGCGGCTCGCCCAGCGCCGGAAACAGAGCAAAGTAGGACGCACAAGACTACTTAACTCCTCCACAGCCCCCGTCTTCCGTCACAGTAGCGCTATTAAAAGAATAATGGCGCAGTCTTGAATGGAGAAAGGACAGATGTAAAGTATATTACAGAGATATAGCAACGAAAAGGTCACATTATATAACTTTCCTGTTCTGTCTCTTACGCCACCCCAAGCATATCCAAAGAAAGTAGGCCTATGGCTTGATCTTTGGAAACGTAGATATATCGAAAATCCGGAGAAACTACCTTCTGGTCATCAAGAGGATTCTACAGATTGGAAATCACTAAACAGACTGCTGACATGAGTCACGAGTTCCAATAACAACATATGGAAGCGGGGCATCTTACGAGATGTACAGACCCTTTGCAATTGTGGAGAACAAACCTCATAAGAAACCCCTATGGACATCAAATTAGGCAGGTGAAAAGCTAAAGGAAGTAGGAGTCTTCTCTTACTTAGGAAGCAAAATAACCATTGATGGACGAAGCAAAGAGGATATAAAAAGTAGGTTGGCTGAGGCAAGGATAGCATTTCCACAGAAAAGGAATCTGTTGACATCGAATATAGATTTAGGTATTAGGAAGTCATTTTTGAAAGCCTTTGTCTGGATCGTGGCGCTCTATGGAAGTGAAACTTGGACTATTGGTGCAGCAGAAAATACGAAAATTGAAGCGTTTGAAATGTGGTGTTTCGGGAGAATGATGAAGATCAGATGGGTATATAGGGTTACAAACGAAGAGGTATTAATACGAGTGGGAGAGGAGAGATGTTCTGGCGACTACTAATGAAGTGAATAGATAGGTTGGTAGGACACATACTAAAACACCCAGGAATAGCAAGCTTAGTTATGGAAGGATGGGTCGAGGACAAGAACTGTTGGGGTAGACCAAGGTTAGAGTTAAACAGATTGCCTCGGATGTAGGGTGTGGTAGCTATGTAGAGATGAAACGATTCGCTCAGGACAGAGAGGCATGGAGAGGTGCATCAAACCAGTCAAAAGATTCAAGACTCAAACAACAACAACAACAACAACAACAACAACAACAACAACAACAACAACAACAACAACAAGATGACATCTCGGTCCATCCCAATTTACAAGTCTTGAACTGGCACTGGCTACGGTCGATGCTATGAGGGTAGCCACAATCTGAACTCAGGATTTTTTGCCTACTTTTCACATTCTTCTAAAATGATGAACAAGTAGTCTTGTGAGATCTCCGGGCAAATGTGTGTGTCTGTCTGTCTGTCTGTCTGTCTGTCTGCCCGTGTATGTGTCCCTCGCACCCCTAACAACTCCTAAATGGCTGCAGCTACCGAAACCAAATTTGGTCAACAGGTCTAAATTTTACAAACTTATGAGACATACTATTCAAGATTAATTTTGAGTAACCCAGAAATGGCAATGTTGCCTACATGATTCAACTCGTGCTGATAGGTTCAATGTTAACCTGCACGTAACTACCATGGTAACAAATGGATCTCATCCTAATTTAGGGGCGTGGTGGCGCAGCGGTCGAGCTGTTGGCCATAACCTCCCTATGAAGGATTCCAAGAAGATGCTTGAGCTTTTAGTTCTCGCAGTAAAGAAGCGCACGTGCGCTTAATAAAAAGGGAGGTAGCGCGCAGTTCGCTACTCCAGTGGGGGTCCGGGCGGGGACACCAAGAGCCCGCTGATGAGCCAGCTTGGTGTCGTAGGCTAAATCACACACAAGACACGGCACAAACCTAGAAGAATTGCTGAGTTTTAATTCACTTTCCTTCTCTCTCCACACGTCAACGACGGTAGGCTATGTAAATGCTACTTTTCTACAACAACTTAAATTAACCCTGTGTTAATTATCTTGTATTTATTTCCAAAATTGGACAATTTTAGCGATGGCTGATCAGTGTCACGCCTGCAAGTGCTGAGCATTGTATACAGTATATACGGTTGGTTTGACGTCTGTATGTTGCCAATCTAATTGATGCTAAGAGCTGTGGAGATACAACCAGTCGTCCTGGGTTAGCCGCCTGACCAGCACATCGCATCGTGGTGATGCGAGCCAATTAGCCCGGCAGGCTCTGATTTAACGCGACCTCTTATACGTAGCACCGACCGCAAATTTGACGCCACGATGACTGTTCCCGTTGCACCGACAAGCCTCTTCTCTCCTGTGGACAAGCTGAGTGGGAGGGTTAAACGCAGCAGCTCTGACTGGTATTATAAGAACCGGGGAGGAGGTGTTGATGAAAAGTAAAACTACAAGAGTATACAACTACCTACACGAAGTTGTCACTTTTTGAAAACCATTAATTCCCATTGTTTTAGAAGAGTTGTCGACCCGTGTATTTGGGTGTGCATTGCAATTGTCCGCTTTGGCCTGTGATTCTGTGCCGACTGTAGTAGTTGATTTTCTTTCTTTTCAGTTTAACTCTGAAGTTAAGTTTAATTTTGTGTAGTCATTAGCTTTAGAATTGTGTGTATTATACACTGTCTAATTAATAATGTATACTGTGTATGCCAATAGTAATTATGATAAAGCTATGTGATTTTAGCGAGTCTCTAGTAATTGGAATTTTGTTCTTTGAGACAATAAATAAATAAATAAATAAATAAATAAATAAATAAATAAACAAATCTCTACTTACGTTAATATAAAACAAAGTCCCCGATTCTTGGATGTCACGGGTAATCTTGAGAACCATAGGACGGATTTTGATGCGGTTTTCACCATTCCGAAAAGGATATCTCCAGGAAAGTTTCTGTAGAAAATAATTAATTTATGATCGAAAGAAGCCAAGCAGAAACGACTCAGTGAGAAGTCAAAAGCAAAAAAACAAAAACAAAACAAAACAAGTAGTTCCGTGAAGAACTATACAGCCTATTTTCATATATCCTACTTATGTTAATTGCCACTATCAACATTCAAAATTTCAGTTTGATTGCTGTAATAGATTCGTAGATATTGAGAACCGACTAAATATTTCGGATGGTCACCATGTTGGACTTTATATATGTAGGTCCTAGAGTTATGTACTGTTACATGAAGATTATTGTGTACGTGTAGCATTCAAACTTCAATCGCATGATTAGGACACGAGAAGTAACAACTAGGTTTTAAAATTTCGCACAGCTGCCATCTTGTGGTTATGGAAACAATTGAAATAAATTAGATTCCAGTGGATTAACATTCATATAAAGATTTACTGTACCAAGTTTCACTGCACTCGGATGGTTAAATTGCAAGAATCGTCCATGTGAATATTTATATTTCGCGTCGCCGCCATGTTGGATTTGTGATCACCATATTATTGAAAGTCATATAGGTAAACTTATGTTCATAGCCCCTACGAACATAAAAATATTCAGTTTCATTGCTACAATAGATTCGTAGATATTCATAGCCGTCTAGCCTAAATATTTTGGATGGTCGCCATGTTGGATTGTTAAATGTATAGGCCATAGAGTCATGTACCATTAAACGAATTTTTTTGCGTAGGTTCATTATTCAAACTTCCACTTCGATCGAATGATTACGACACAAGAAATAAAAACTTAATTTTAAAATTCGCAAAGCCGCCATCTTGATGTTATGTAAACAATTGAAATAAATTAGATAACAGTGCATTACAATGTGTATAAACATTTCTTGTACCAAATTTCAGTGCGTTTGGAACATTGAATCGCGAGAAAGGTCTATTTAAATGTTCAAATTCGCTTGGCCGCCATGTTCGTTTTGTAGTTAACAGATTTTTGTAAGTAATATAGATGAACTTCCAGTAGTGCCCTTTATCTCCGTACAAAATTTCAGGGTGATACCGCTAATAGTATCAGAGATATAGAATGCCGGTGAAATATTTCGCACACCCGCCATCTTGTGGTTATGTAAACAATTGAACGAAGTTAGATGTCGAAACATTACAAAGTGTATGGACATATACTGTACCAAGTTGTATTGCGTTTGGTTGGTTGAATCGCGAGAAACGTCTATTTTAAAGTCGCAACTTCGCTTGGCCGCCATGTTGGTTTTGTAGTTACCAGTTTTTCAAGAGTCAAATATGTAAACTTCTAGTAGTTCCCTTTATAACCGTAAAAATTCGAGGGTGATATCGGTAATAGTTTCGGAGATATTGAATGCTGGGGAAATATTTCGCACAGCCACCATGTTGGATTGGTGAGACGTAACAAAATTTGAAGGGCACGGTCGGGGTCGCCCGGAATAGTGCTATGATCTTAGCGAGTTTCATTGACATCGGTCCAGCCATTTAGAATTTATTAGGGGGGGGGCACACACACACCTCACACACACACACTCACAGACATGGACAAAAGGTGATCTCATGAGCCTATTTTTTCAAAATTGAAAATAGACTAAAAAAAACGAACTTGATGTCCGTGCGCTTTTTAAGCTTACGCTGGGCAAACCGTTAAAAATATCAATATACTATGAGTGTAAGAATTGTCCAGCATGAAAATTTCTACAAGAAAGTCCGGAAGAGTATTATATCTCTATCTTCAATACGTCGCCCACTATAAGTGTTTTTACGGTTTCATTTCTTCCAATAATCTCTATTCAAATTCTGAGGCGACAGTTTACGAGCTAGCTAGGGACGAGTGTATCACCCCAGTTACAGTCTAGCTAGCGGGCAAGCCTATTACCCCAGACACAGCCAGCAGCAAACTGTCGATTCGTGTTGAGTTAAGACTTCGGAGAAGAGTGGTTGTGTTTGGAGTTTCCCTGGAAGTGCAACTCGTCTTTTGGTCATTTCGCCTGTGAAGGTTTCGTTCCGCAAAATACACAGTCAAGTTAAGATTGGGCGGAAGGGGGATTTGTGTTTCATGCACCTCGCCATTCTTAAATTACGTCTGACAAGAATTTGTAGCACATGCATCTCCATGATAATATAATTAATAGTCCAGTCAGTGATTTTAACCCATCATGACGAGACGTAAAACGAATATAGGTCGTAGTTCATTGACATCGAAAAAAGAAAGCACTTAATACGTAAATCATTCATAACGGTTCCCGGGCGAAGCCGGGGCGGGTTGCTAGTAAAATAAAAAATGAATAAATAAATAAATATATCAATCAATAAATAAAGGGGCTATACTGATTATGATTTTCTCCCGGTTTTTCCACGCTCTCTCTCTGCGAATGCCGGGATAGTACCTTATTTCAAGTCCCGGGAGTCCTACCTCATACCTGCCCCCTTATGCAGTTACACACACTACGACAATTCACATAAATACTGGTTTTTGGACACATTCAACACACTCCCAGCAACACGGGGTTGATGGCCAAGATGTCCCAAACACCTAAATTGAATTATCAACAACAACAACAACAACCTATTCATTGACATATTTGAAAGCGCTCTTCATCAGTGCCTCACTAGTTTGAAAGGAAGTTTTTTCAGTAGTTTCACGTGACCGTAGACTATCACAAGCCACGGAATCTTCTTTTTACGTAAAATCCAAACCACTGGGCATTATATTTCACTTCAAAACCGACACGTGTATTAACCCTCTTAGTGCCAAGCCATTTCCTGAAATACTTGCCAATACTTCAATGGTCATGCAGAGTATTTGAAACAAAACTCATAAATACCATATTTTCAACGATAGAATAATTATTTTTGCTTTGTTTCATTCCTTCGTACATTATGTTCATAAAAAGAAAATACTACATCTAAACCTTTTTATTTGAAGTTATTCTGATAATTGTTCACTTCTTCAATATTTTGTTTAGTAAAAAATCAGTTTTGAGCCTAAGTTAAGGGCACCTAAGAGTCATATTTGAAGAAACACTACATTTACAGCTGTATAAAGTTCTTAGATACATCTGTAGGCAGGAAACTTCAACAAGAAGAAAACAACTGCACCGCAATTCAGTCGGCTGTGGACTGCGTGTCTAAGTAGCACTGAATACAAACTCAAACCTATCGCGTAACGGACTTCGAAGGAAAAGAGTAGACACCGCACATGAAAGCTTGGAACCTCACCTTTCCAACAGTATGAAAGAATCACGGACGTACTGTATGTCAACAGAAATCTACAAATCTTATATATAAAAGTGAAAGTCTGTATGTATGTATGTACGTATGTATGTATGTGGGTATGTATGTATATTTGTTCCGTATACAAATCTTCACCGTTCCACCAATCTCAACCAAATTTTGCATACACATAGTTTAGGACCCAGAAGGAACGGCTGCCTACATGAATTTTCGATAGTCTTTCTCATTCATCTTATTTTGGCCCTTTTGCACTCGAGCAAAGGCTAATAAATTCATAAAAGATACTCATGAAGGAATGGCAAGGCAGATCATTTCCATGGCAACATAGCTCAAGTCGAGACACGGCCGACTGGATGCCAGTTGCGCTCTGCACTACCGGTATAGAAAATGAGGTACTTTACATCAAATCCCGTTAGTTACTCAAATGCTCACACAGCACTGTCAACACAGTATAGCATAACAAAAACTTCACACTATTTGTAAATATAATTTCCGCAATATCAAAATGCAAATTATATCACAAAATAATATAATAATAATAACCCCTGGCACTACAGCCCATGAAGGGCCTAGGCCTACCAAGCGACCGCTGCCCAGCCATTTAGCCTTCAGATATTGGGGTGATGTGTGATCAGTGCACCGGGTTCCTTCGGCCGTTAATCTTGGTTTTCGTGATTGGGGCATTGCCTTACTGTCAGGCAGCTACTCAATTGTCCCCACGAGGCTGAGTGCACCCCGTTCCAGCCCTCACGTCAGTTTCTAAAATCCTTGACGGAGCCGGGAATTGAACACGGGGCCTCTGGGTGAGAGGTAGGCACGCTACCCCATCACCACGTGGCCGGCCATAAAATACAATAGCGTGATAATAAATGACATAAACTAAACATACATTTGCACCTTATTAAAATAGAATTCCATTAGGTTCACTCGATTTATATAAAAATTAATGAACTTTCCTGCTGAGTGGTTAGTACAGAAGTTATTTGGAAGCAACTGATATTTCGGCTTCCGCAATAGTATTCGTAATCGGTGATACCAATTTCTCTGCAATGACGCTGGGAAGACCGCTGCTACGGTCAGGCTAATGAGTGCAGGGGATTACAGTTCTGAGAAATGCAATCCAAACATTTCATACAATAAATTCTTTGCACTGTGAATACAACTTAAACCAGACTTTCAGTTTTCATGGTCGAAAAAGATATTTGATGATGATAGTTGATGTTAAAGTGCCTAACATGGAGGCTATAGGCCTCGTAATTCTTTGGGATGAAAATGAAGAATGATGATAAAATGAACACTAGAACTAAAAATAACTACAACTTACAACCAAATTACGGATTAGTAGTACAAAAGGACAAAAAGGAAGGAATAAGGGAAATAAAATGCGGGTAAATGAAATGCTCTCAACCCTCAAAAAATGAGAATTGACGGATTTGGTAAGGTGTGCCATGAAAGGCAGATAGGGAAATAGGAGAGAGACCGCCCCAGAATCACTGGAAAAAGTGAAAAAACAGATCCAGCTCAGGTATTCTCCCAATCTCAACAGCCGTGAGCCCTTGAGGGTGTAGCACCTCCAGTGGTGGGGCTACACACACCCTGCCTCCTTTATGACCTCGTGCAGAAGGGGGGAGATATGATGAAAAGATGCACTGGACGGTTGATTCCGTAGTTAATTGGATATCATCGTAGGTATCAGAGGCAAAGAAGTCCCTATCATGTGTGTTACTAACATTGGTCAAGTACTATCCCGGCATTTGCCTGGACAGAGTGTAGAAAAACCACACTCAGGATAGGTTCGAACCTACGATGTCTGGACGTGCTACAGCTGCCCTCGCAACCGTGGTGCACGATTAAACGATCACAACTACGGTGCGGGACTCTCAAAATGACGACTACACACAACAGACAAAGGAGTGTTGGTGTTCGGAACAAAGTTATCGCTGGAAATCACGTAAGAAAATCATCTCACCTAACTCTGTCTCACGTAAACTCGGGAAATGAAAGCACACATCCTGTGGGGGACCAAGAGTAGTGTTGAATGCGACATCTACCATCGGTACTTGCAACTGGCATATGTAATGCCATTGTAGATATATTTGGTTCTCTTTGATAATAGCTTTAAACTGCCTGTTCATTTAACACAAGACAAGATAGGTTGCAGCACCATTTTCACTGCCAGCTGGATAGCATCCCTCCTGGCTGCTTTAAACTGCCTGCCCATTCAACACACAGACGCGTACAGGGTCTTATCACAGTAGCGCTTCATTCGTATTTACGTCTTTTTCCAGAACTAGCACTGACGTTATTTCATTTCTTACTACCGTCTATTTGAGTTGTTGGACTTGCTACACTCATAAAATATTAAACAATAGACAAATCATTTTCTAAATGAAACATTGTCTTAACCTGAATTAAGTTATCGCATTTATTAAATTTATATTCATTCAATGTCATTTTAATTAGAATTGCATAATGATTTTAATACATTTTTAAATCTTAGTCACATTTATAATTATATTTGTTGTTTCCATTGCTTTATTTTTAGACACCATATACTTTGAGCTAACCTCTTTACTTTCCACCACGCCATGTTACTTGAAGCCGCTTTGATTAGAAAAGGCTTATGGATCTTTAAGCATACAGTCTCTTCATTAATTATACACGGATTGGTGAAGTATTGATATTCCGTGTCTGCCATTTCAAGCTTTTGACCTATCTTACGAAATACTTTAGGGGCTAAAGAAGAAGCCCAATGTGTTCTGAATCAATGCATCTCATTTGACATTATACTGGGATTATACGTTGCTGCATTGCACAGACCAAGAATCATGTAATATGGGGCGTGCACTGGTCGGTGGGTTGGTGGGATCCGGGTCTCGAGTGCGGTTTGTGGTGGAAGCCGGTGGAAGCTGGTCTATTTCTTTAACTTCTCATCTGACAGTGTTTGTGATATTATGAAGTATTTATTCCAAATGCACTTTCGTGCGCAATTATACTATTAATTAATTTACTTTAACAAGGTGAGATAGATTAGTTGTTTCCTCTGTTTAAGGGCTGCGACATCGCAGTCATGCAGCCCCGTGTACTTTGGTTGTGTGCAGAATCTGCCTGATAACCGGTGTTAATTGTGATGGCTGTATTATTGTGTGTTATATGTAATTCAGGCAAGGACTACAGACAGTCAGTTTTAAGTAGTTCCTACTTTTTCTACCAAATGCTACCGTCAACGACACTTAGCTGCAAACTTGGCTAATAGATACTCCCGCAACCAGACGGTGACCGTTGGAACTTAATAGCGTTAATCAAATTTTACTTTTACACGAGTGTAGTTAGTGGAACGTTCTTTTGCATCACATAAATCTATGTCGTATGACATGGGCGTACCGGCTTTATTTCCCCTCCGAAGGAAGGCATACTGAGGGATTTTTAACGCTCTTCATAACTCCGATGACTTCGGCCGGGTTTGAACCCGCGACATTGGGCATAGAAGCTCAGCATGCTATCAAATACGCCACCAAAGCCGCCCAATATGAGATAATAGGCATGTAAATACAGCAATACTATTCCCTAATATGCAGCTATAGTAGCCTACACACTGACCAATGTACATGAATAAGCCGTTTCTCATTAATCACACCATCTGTTCGAGGTTAAAAATCGTAAGTTTATTTGACTCAAGAATGATGACTTTATATTCCAAATATTGAATAATTTAAATATTGTTTCCTTTCAAAAAGGTAGTTGCAACAATTTAAAAATGAAAGAGAACTATGTGAACAAGACGTCTAAATTACACCCATTACAAGAGAAATAAAGACTATCAGGAAAGTATTGTAATTGTGAGCCTATGTCCTTGAGAAATGTGCATATACAGCCCTTTTTGTTATTGATGCATTCTCTACTACGTTATTGTACTCAACAGTACCTTTCGCCTAGATTTACAGTGAGTTAACATTGTACTTGATTAAATTCAGAGCCCCGGAGAACTATGTTTTAAACTCACTTAGGGGCAAACTAAATATACCTTGCGTAATATATTGGCAAGTATCTTTCTATAATGTGTAAATACACCTCTCGGGCAACGCCGGGTAAAATAGCCAGTATGAGATAAACAGCGCGCCGATCCAATCGGCTTTGGCACTTTTGGCGCGAGCAGCGAGAGCCGATCTATGGAAGTCACTAGGCAGCTGCGAGCTCTGAAGCGAGGTTAGAAACTTGGAGCGGCTGTGGCGCAAGGAAAGTAGCTTCCCTCACTCGATTAACCTCCCTGACAGCTGACGTGTCAGATGACCCTCAAGTAATGTATGGCTTAACGTCCAATAGTGACCACACACGATCAATTTTGTACGCCTTTCATGTTATGAGTTTGTTAAGCACAGCTGACCTCGAAATAAATGTGTTCTTAAAGGGATGTACAGGGTTAAAGAGGTATGCAGAACAGGGGTGTAACTTAAGTCCCATAGGGCCATACGGGCTAGGAACCTCTTGGTCATCGGCATCATGTACAGGGGTGTGCAAATTATTAGACTCGACATCAGTTTTCCAAAATTGCATTTTTACTTTTCACGGATTAATGCACAAGATATGTTTACAAGGCGCTGAATTACTTCAAATGTTAACCAAGAGTCTTAGTTATATTTTCTTCCAAGAAACTCAAAGTTAAATGATTTTTTTTATTATAAATAGAAAAGCGCACGAATGTGCATAACATAGATGTATTCTAGTTTAGTCCTTGCCATAAATACACAGTGATTTCTGGTTATTTTTAGTTAGTTATTGTTTAAAGGGGCGGAACTACGAGGTCATCTGCCCCTCTGGTTATTTTGCAAAAATGAGGAAAAACTAGACTTATGAGATCGATCCGGGCAAATGTCTGTCTGTCTGGCTGTGTGTATGTGTGTGTCCCCTATCAACTCCTAAACTGCTGGAGCAATCGAAACAAAATTTGGTAGGAGTAAAGATCTATACCTGAATATCTCAAGCCCATATTTGAAAATAATGTCAGTGGAAAAACCGCAATCGAAATTTGAGCTCCATGTTGGATATCTTGGAAGGTATGCATGGGAGCAATTCCAAAATTGGCACACGCATAGATAATAATATTTCAGTTTAATTTCCAGGAGACCATGCATGGCAGTGTTGCCAAAATGATTCTAAGCCTGCTGATAGGTCCAATTTTTTAATGCATGTAACGTCTACACTATCAATTGGATTTCAACCAAATTTCGTGTGTACTGTGTGTACATAAACATATGACTGAGCGTATTCTTAAAACCCACCAGGGCTGCCAACTATAAATAAATGCTCTCTCTCTATTTTCTTATCCAAATACCAATATATCAGAAAGTATGCAAGCCGACCGCTTTAAACTATGGACACGTATAGTACCTGACATTCTAGATTAATTTGGAGTAACTTATGTACGTCAGTGCTACCAACATGATTCTAAGCCTGTTGATAGGACCAATTTTTAAATACATGTAACTTCTGTACTATCAATTGGATTTCACCAAATGTCGTATGTGCTATGTGCACCATAACATATGTGACTATGCTTATTCTTACGAGCAACCAGGGCTGTCAACTGTTAATAAATGCTGTCTCTATTTTTTACCCTAATATTAATATATCAGAAAGTATGTAAGCCAACAGCTTTAAAATTTGCGCACGTATAGTACCTGACATTCTAGATTAATTTGGAGAAACTAATATACGTCAGTGCTGCCAACATGACTCTAAGCCTGCCGATAGGTCCAATTTAAAAAAAATGTTACTTCTATACTAACAAATGGATTTCATCCAAAACTTGCACAACAAGAGATCATAATATTTCAGATTATTTCTGACCAACACATGCATGACATTGTTGCCAACATGTTTTTACGCACGCTGATAGACTCAAAGTCTAACTGCATGTAACGTCCGTGCTATCCATTGGACTTCCACCAAATTTTGTATTCTGTACCTTAAGAGATGGATCTAACAATATATTCAATCACCAGGGCTGCCAACTGTAGTGCTCTATTAGGTTACATTATACCAGGTATATTTCAAACTAATTAAACATTTCGACATTACCAACTTAATTTCGTCATTATTCTAGATAGGTCTATATAGATTGGCATGAATCTTAAATTTTAAGAAAAGTAGGCTCTTTAATTCGTCACGGAACTTCTTGTTACATCGTGTGATGTGATATGTGTCACAGAACTAGTCACATAACGAGCACACGCAGAGTTCATTTGGGGCGTGATAGGACATATTTTTACATATTTTATGGTGGTATCCATGCACTGCTAACTTAATCACCACATGTCTTAGTTTCTGATTGGCGTTGATCCAGTTCCGGTTGATCATGGCATCCGTGCTGTAATTTTCTAGCGGGATGTCTTCTCTCTTCTCCCTTCTCTCTACTAGGTGCGCTTGAGCATTTATTGATGATTTTTTTTAGAGTTTCCACTAACAGAGGAGCTTTGCTAATGCAAAATGCCACACGTTTTGTTTTGAATAATTCACTCTAATTTATGTGTGGATTCAGGGCGGAGCGTTTTGGAGTCATTATAACTGATGACTTAGAGGGTACATTCCAAAGTCAATAGGGGAAAGCTTCGTACTAGAAGCATAACGCGAGATGGTTGCCTAACACGTACCTGAGGTAAAGGGTGTCCAGTCTAGAAGTGTCGTTGTCACTAGAGAATCGAAACTAGTACTGACCCATCCATCCACGACATAAACAAAAACATGGTTAATTAATTTTCAGTGCTGAATTAAGATTTTCTACTGAGTAATTGCTCAACACCAACCAAAAAGTGTAATAGTCAACACAAAGACGGTGCGTCATTAAGGGCCGAATTGGCCCTGCCCACCCATGGCCGTTAGGCAGCATTGCAAACAATTTGTTTAATTAATGTTTTTTAAAATTACTTTATAATGCTGATACTCAACTTAAAATAAGGGTTTTACCCTTCTAGGATCTCTAAAGAAAATTCATTATAAATAACTCATCCCTAGGTTAAGAGCCTGACAGTCTCGTACGGCGTATCGTCATAGCGAGGGCCGGTCCACAGAAAGCCCCATGTAAAGTATATGGCTTGATGGGCCAGGTGAGGAAACAGTAGACATAGCACCGTCTTGCACGCGAATTCTTCAATGCTATGAAGGGAACTTTCTTTCTCTCTCAAGGGCCAGCAGATTGGACCCATAGCGTTGCTTCGAAGCGAAACAGAAGATCTCTTCTTTCCACTTCCTGCTTCTGTCTCTGTTAAATACGGGAGAAGGGTCCACCCCCCCCCCCCCCCCCCGACCTTGAACAGGTATTCAGCCATTGTTTGCAGCTTTCTGGCATTAGACAAAACTATATTTATGCATTTTCAGTTGTCTGAAGTTAATTTCTACTGTATAAATGTGTTTTAACTTTTGTGGCACGGTACGTAGTTATTTAATATGTCGATTGTATGCGACATAGGAAAATGAAAGTGGAATATTTATTAACAAATCGATTTTCTTCTATAGCTCTGAACACGAAGTTAGAAATTAAATAATTATGACCTCATCAACCAAGCTGATAGATAAATTTGCTTCATCCAAGCACAGGAGAGAATATATGTATCAATAAAGAGCCATGTGAGTACAGTTTTTAATGCATCAACTATTCATTAAAACTTGTTTCAAATGTTGTGTTGTGTGGAATGATGATAATGGCAATATTGGCAACAATAAATGCCAGATATAAAACGATATTTAATATGAAACAACAATAGTATCATCTAGCCCACCCTAGAATTTTAATTAGGAGCCGCCCCTGGACTCAACATGTATTATTACATCAGGTTGCTCGTCTAAAGCCACTAGCTTCAATATCTGCCAAGAGATTATCATTACTTTGCGTGAGAGAATCGAAGAGAGAGAGAGAGTGCACGCCGTACGAAAATTCTGCCTATAGAGTATACCTCTGTACTTGAGTGTGTATCCGCCACGTTGCATAGTGGCTAGCATTCTTGGCTGTCACTGAACTGTCTCTGCCAAGAAATTTAGTTCTAGTTTCTGTTAAACGTGTAATTCTTTCACTGAACGCCAGCTGGTTAAAGTAAGTTTTGTTTTGGAGGGGACGTGACCTTGCTCAAGGTCGGCCGGGGGCCAATGACTGCACCGCCCGACAAAGTGCACCTGATTTAATCATTTTAAGGAAACAGGAACTGTAGAGAAAAAATCTAGGCCTGGCCGACCACCAACATCAGCATTGAACGCACGCTTTCCCAATAGCAATAATTTCACGAGTACCTGTCAAGATTGCGGCAGAAATTCGCTCCTGCAGGTGCTCCAAATCTCGATTTTTTCTACACACACAATGTTTTTAATGTACCCCAGAAAAAAACATCCAAAGGGGTGAGGTCAGGGCCTTGGCTACCGCGCATTCAGTGTGCGTATAGCAGGGTCACGTCACCTCCAACACAAAACTTACTTTAACCAGCTGGCGTTCAGTGAAAGAATTACACGTTTAACATAAAGGGTTTCGGTGCTATCATTTTTTTAAATGTTGGCATTCTATTTCGATGACCCTGTACATACACTAGTACAGACATTACAGTGACACAAGTTATCAGACACCATATACACACACCTAAGTACACGGAGCTACATGGTCACGATGTCACAAAGTCCCTAAAAGAATCGACAGCAACTGGAGTGTGCATTTAATTTGTCTGATAACCAGGGCATTTTATTTTCAGGGGAAACGCGGGGATCACGTACCCCTTAAACATTTGAAATCTGTTTAAGAAGAAATATTGGTACATTTGTATCTGGTCCGGCAAATATAACTTCCGACTTGAAAGTTTAGCGTCAACGCGCCGTTCACGACAAATTGTTTTGGTCGGCAACTCGGCACTCAGCAGCATAATCGAGAAAATAGACCATATTATTTTCTGCTCGACAAAAGCTTTGTGTAATTGCCGCCTTATTCGAAGAAATTTACTTGTTTAACTTGCCACGGTGGGTGAGTGGTTATCGTGTCGGTCTACTAACCCCAAGATTGCAGGTTCGCTCCTGGCCGTGGTAAGTGATTTTTGAAAGGCGGCAAAAATACGACACGCATGTCAAACGATGTTGGCATGTCAAAGAACCCACTTGAATTCAGTAGGCCGTGTTCATAATGGCAAAATTAATCTCGGGAGTTTCCGCCAACACAAAATTCCTTAAAGATGGTATATTGGCTTTCATGCCGGTGAATTAAAACTCAGCAATTCTTCTAGGTTTGTACCATGTCTTGTGTGGGGTTTCGCCTAGGACACCAAGCTGGCTCATCGGCGGGCTCTTGATGTCTCCGCCCGGACGCCCACAGGAGTATCGAACTGCGCGATACCTCCCTTTATATTAGGTGCAACTGCACCACTTGACTGCGAGAACCAAAAGCTCAAGCAGCCTCAACCTCCCTATGAAGGCTTCCAAAAAGATGGTATATTGGCTTTCACGGCCGGTGAATTAAAACTCAGCAATTCTTCTAGGTTTGTGCCGTGTCGCGCAGTTCGATACTCCTGTGGGGGTCCGGGCGGGGACACCAAGAGCCAGCCGATGAGCCAGCTTGGTGTCCTAGGCGAAACCCCACACAAGACACGGCACAAACATAGAAGAATTGCTGAGTTTTACAAAATTCCTTATTTCTCTACTAGAAAGCGCTAAGTGTTCAAGGAGCTTAGATATCTAACCTCCTTGACTTTCATAGTGATTCAAGGAACAACGAAATTCGACATGCAAGCTACCCTCTGGGTGTCAAATTACAAAGCTTGCACCCGGCACCCGAGGCCATACGGTATTATTATTATTATTATTATTATTATACTTGTTTAGGCAAAAATAAGTAACATACTCTAACAATCGTGAAAAGGAAGTTCTGTTCTTATAAGCAGGCAGGCCAGTGTTAGGAGGTGAGGTAGGTTGTTAGTTTGTGCGTGTGGTTAGCTTTGAAGGATGATGAAAATAACGAACTATTTAACATCCACCGAGCCATCGAAAAAGCTGAAAGTTAATAAATTAACCCAAATCAACCTTTCATATAACATGTCAGCCCCAAAAGTAATAACCGGACTCTACAAATTGCCAAAAATTACAATTCTTTCGACTACAACTGAGACTACACCTTAAATTTTATTTAAAAAAAAAAAGCACTGGATAACCTAAAGGAGAGATATAACAGCTTAGGCTTTCACGGCCGGCGTTCATAATTAAATACAAGTTTTTCGGGCTTGTAGGCCGTGGTCCAGACAGGATATCTCCCGACGTTTCACCGGAAACTGCGTCCGGCATTATCAAGGGTACCGCTCCTTTCCTTGGTCAGGAGTGGAATGAGGAAGAAGCTTGAAATAATGGGTAACGGTTTGTAGTGGGGTATTGTTGTTTGATAATGACTGTTGGTTGGGTGGATCTTGGGGATGAACTAACGGCTGGAAGGTAGTTTTGGATCTTCAAATTAGCATGGTGGACCGAGCGTTCTCTTCGCATTCCGGCTGGATCGTCTGGTCTCGTGTAGCCTACATGTTGCGGGGTGCGGTGCGTGCTCCGGCTTCGGCAACCGAGCTTGTGAGAGTCAGGTGTTCCCTGGGCGACTGCCGGGCTGTAGCGGGATGGTTCTTCAGGCTGACGTGTGCGTGATATCTTGGCCTTGGTGTTCCTAAGGGCCGGGATCCATGTATTACGCACACGTTCAATTTCTTCCTTTCGATTGAAATTGTCGGGGTGTTTGAGTATTTCTATAGATTCCCGTTGCAGCCTGGCGTGGTAGTGTGAGGTCGTGGAGAGTATCTCCATGTCTCCGTACTGTACATCGTGACCGGGCAAGAGAGAATGCTCAGCGACTGACGATTTCT
This sequence comes from Meconema thalassinum, assembly GCA_946902985.2. NCBI lineage: Eukaryota > Metazoa > Arthropoda > Insecta > Orthoptera > Tettigoniidae > Meconema > Meconema thalassinum. The sequence goes on along the minus strand of OX336393.1, from coordinate 514,968,406 downwards.
CAGTCAGTCATATTCAAAAAACAAGATGTTCAGTAAAGAACATATAGCCTACTTTTTCCTAAATGCATGGGTATTGTTATAACTCTTTGTCCTTTTCAAGGAGTATGATTGAATGTTGGTTGTAGTAGCTATAGGGATATTAAACATGAATATGAGGTGCCCTTTGCTAGTGCTACCTCTGTACCAAATTTCGTTCAATTTGGTTTCACCGTGTTTGAATTGATAGGGGGAATCGATTTGCACACATACTTGGCCACCATCTGCAAACTATTGGGCTGATGTTCTTGCAGTTTGGTCTGAATATGTTTCCCACATGAAGATATGGTGTTGCAAAATTTGGTAGAGACTAGATTATTTTAGCTTTTAACATTTGGGTGGCCGCGATTACGTTTCCGTCAAGATAGCGGTGATATAAAACATGACACTGAGGTGCCCGTTGCTAGTGCTACCTCTGTACCAAATTTCGTTCCATTCACCGTGTTCGAATTGATAAGGGGAATAGATTTTCACACAAAGATGGCCGCAAAATATTAGGCGAATGACCTATTAATTTGGTCGAAGGATGCTCCCTTCATAAAGGTATGTTGTTGCTAAATTTGCTAGAGATCGGATGATTAGGCTAATCGTAATTTGATTTAAGCTTTGAACATCTGTGTGGCCGCCATTACGTTTCCGTCAAGATGGCGGCGATATAAAACATGACACTGAGGTGCCCTTTGCTAGTGCTACCTCGGTACCAAATTTCGTTCATTCGGTTCCACCGTGTTCGAATTAATAGAGGGAATCAATTTTGACATAAAGATGGCCGCCATCCGCAAACTATTAGGCTAATGGCCTATTAGATTGGTCCAAGGATGCTCCCTCCATAAAGGTATGTTGTTGCAAAGTTTGGTAGAGATCGGATGGTTATGTTAGTCGTAATTTGATTTAAGCTTTAAACATTTGTGTGGCCGCCATTACGTTTCAGTCAATATGGCGGCGATATAAAACATGACACTGAGATGCCCTTTGCTAGTGCTATCTCTGTACCAAATTTCGTTCCATTGGGTTTCACCGTGTTTGAATTAATAGGGGGAATCGATTTTGACACAAAGATGGCCGCACTCCGCAAACTATTAGGCGAATGACCTATTAGATTGGTCAAAGGATGCTCCCTCCATGAAGGTATGTAGTTGAAAAATTTGGTAGAGATCGGATGATTAGGTTATCGTAATTTGATTTAAGCTTTGAACATTCGTGTGGCCGCCATTACGTTTCAGTCAATATGGCTGCGATATAAAACATGACACTGAGGTGCCCTTTGCTAGTGCTACCTCTGTACCAAATTTCGTTCCATTCGGTTCCACCGTGTTCGAATTAATAGGGGGAATCAATTTTGACATAAAGATGGCCGCCACCCGGAAACAATTAGGCTAATAACCTATTAGATTGGTCAAAGGATGCCCCCTCCATAATGGAATGTTGTTGCAAAGTTTGGTAGAGATCGGATGGTTATGTTAGTCGTAATTTAACTTAAGCTTTGAACATTTGTGTGGCCGCCATTACGTTTTTGTCAATATGGTGGCGATATAAAACATGACACTGAGGTGCCCTTTGCTAGTGCTACCTCTGTACAAAATTTCGTTCATTCGGTTCCACCGTGTTCGAATTAATAGGGGGAATCAATTTTGACATAAAGATGGCCGCCATCCGCAAACTATTAGGCTAATAACCTATTAGATTGGTCAAAGGATGCTCCCTCCATAAAGGAATGTTGTTGCAAACTTTGGTAGAGATCGGATGGTTATGTAAGTCGTAATTTAACTTAAGCTTTGAACATTTGTGTGGCCGCCATTACGTTTCTGTCAATATGGCGGCGATATAAAACATGACTCTGAGATGCCCTTTGCTTGTGCTACCTCTGTGCCAAATTTCGTTCCATTCGGTTTCACCGTGTTTGAATTAATAGGGTGAATTATTTTCACACAAAGATGGCCGCCATCCGCAAACTATTAGGCTAATGACCTAGTCATTCGGTCAAAGGATGCTTCCTCTATAAAGGTATGTTGTTGCAAAATGTGGTAGAGATCGGATGATTAGGTTAATCGTAATTTGATTTAAACTTTGAACATTTGTGTGGCCGCCATTACGTTTCCATCAAGATGGCGGCGATATAAAACATGACACTGAGGTGCCTTTTGTTAGTACTACCTCTGTACCAAATTCCGTTCCATTCGGTTGCACCGTGTTCGAATTAATAGGGGGAATCGATTTTCACACAAAGATGGCCGCCATCCGCAAACTATTACGCTGATGACCTATTAGTTTGGTCAAAGGATGCTCCCCCCACAAAGGTATGTTGTTGCAAAATTTGGTAGAGATCGGATGATTAGGTTAGTCGTTATTTGATTTAAGCTTTGAACATTTGTGTGGACGCCATAACGTTTCCGTCAAGATGGCGGCGATATAAAACATGACACTGAGGTTCCTTTTGTTAGTACTACCTCTATACCAAATTTCGTTCCATTCGGTTGCACCGTGTTCGAATTATTTGGGGGACTCGATTTTCAGACAAAGATGGCCGCCATCCGCAAACTATTACGCTGATGGCCTATTGGTTTGGTCAAAGGATGCTTCCCCCATAAAGGTATTTTGTTGCAAAATTTGGTAGAGATCGGATGATTAGGTTAGTCGTAATTTGATTTAAGCTTTGAACATTTGTGTGGCCGCCATTACGTTTCCGTCAAGATGGCGGCGATATAAAACATGACACTGAGGTGTCCTTTGCTAGTGCTACCTTTGTACCAAATTTCGTTCAATTCGCATTCACCGTGTTCGAATTGATAGGGGAGGACAGACATTCAGAGTCCACACACTCACACACACACACACAGACACACACACACACACACACACAGACTCACACACACACATACACACAGACTCATACACACACATACACACACACAGACAGACACACTTTTTTCGCCCTGTGTTGATCTCATAAATCTACTTTCATTTTTTGCAAAAATCGAAAGTAGGCTAACAATACCCCACTACAAACCGTTACCCATTATTTCAAGCCTCTTCCTCATTCCACTGCTGACCAAGGAAAGGAGCGGAACCCTTGATAAGGCCGGACGCAGTTTCCGGTGAAACGTCGGGAGATATCCTGTCTGGACCACGGCCTACAAGCCCGGAAAACTTGTACTTAACTAACAGAGAGAGTTCACCTAATGTTCCCAAGCTCACTGGTTCGATTCTTGACCGTGGGAGTAGATCATATTGAACATAACCACGGAACAGCTAGTTGGCTCGCAAAATCCTCTCGTATCACACTTTGCAAGATAAAATTAATTCAATATCCACCAAGGATCACCCTGCGCTAGATGGCGGTGCAAACGTAAGTTCAAAATTGAACAATGGTTTCAACCGGTAATCCATGCGGGATATGAACCCGTGAATTCTGACTTGTTACACCAATGCTCTGTGTAGTTAGCTTGGCCCCATGGTATAGCGCTGCGCGTTAGCGATCGTAGCTACTGCTGTCGGTAATAATAAATAACAATAATAATACGACACTGTAGTCAAAACAGAATGCTTGTACGCCTGTGAATGCCTTTCAATGAATTACAGGCTAGAGAAGTTGGAGGTCCTGGAAAGGAGAATCCTGCGGAAAATCATGGGCCCAATACAGACGGAAACCGGATGGAAACTTCGGAGCAACGCCGAAGTCTACCAGAATGTAGAAAAAATCTCTGTGACCATGAGGAAACGAAGGCTAATATTTCTTGGGCTCATGTACAGATTGGACAAATCCAGACTAACGAAGCAGGTATTTGACTATTTCTGTACCAAAAAAAAAACAACAACAACTACATCATGGATTAAAGAAACTCGGAAAGACCTTGAAAGATCTAACATCCCAGAGGCCCAAATGTTGGAAAGGGATACGTTTCGAAACAGTATACACAATTTGGAAGGGTTTCATGACGAGAGACGAGCTACGAAGACCGGAAGAGCTTGGACGGCAGCCGCTCAGCGATCGCATGAAGGAGTACTGGAGGCAGAGGAAATTACAACTAAAACAGTGAAATTGTAGCGTGATCCTAAGAGGTCAATTCGCAAGTAAAATAAAATAAAAATAGGCCTATAATAATACAGTAATAATAATACAAGGAGGTAATGTGCCCGTTGGCGGAGGTTATCTGGTCACCACCAACCGTAATGTGGTCTCCCAGATGACCCCTGCCTGGAGACATATTGCCGGAGAGGATCGGAATGCACTCCTTGTGGGACTAGCCGGCACAAGACTCTGCTTCCCTAAAGGATCAGGTTCCCATCACAGTGATTGTCAGAGACACACAAAGAAGCGCACCCCCAAAAGGTCAAACTACTAAATGATTACATCCAGACTTAAGACATGCTCATGGTTTTTTTATTTTCAATGCCAAACCCCTATCCTACAGTCGGAGGGTTTGGAAAGACGGCTAATCCGTAGCTAAACATAAAAAAATCCTCTTTTAAAAAATTTACTGTTCATACTCTCTGCATGATCCACTACATAAGTAGTACTACATAAGCACTTACAATACATTTTATAAATGAACAAAATAAATTACATTATAATAATTCAATTTCTAGATGACTTAACCTTAACAATATCAAACGATATTATTCTTCGTTTTTCCAAAGAGCTTGAAAATCCAGAGCATTAACAAATTTAGAAAATTCCTTCAAATACTTTTTTAATAGCACAGATTTTTGAATCGGCCAGTTATCGTCTCTATTAACAATTCCTTAAGTTAATGTAGAACCCTCTCGACAGGTCCTAAATACAACAAACTTAAAATCAAAACTGGGAAAATGGTATCGAATCAAAAAGGTTACACAAAGGCAGATGATGCTTCTGGGAAGAAGACATCATGTTAGAAAAACATGTCAAACATGACAGAAAAGTTAAATGACTGGTACCATCCCATATTTACATTTACGATTTACTGATTTCGAACTAAACCTGCTTTAACTGATCAACGGTGTTAGACGTCCGTGATAAACAAACTAAAGAAAAATCTAATGATTGTCAGTCATCATTACAGTACAATGTTACAATTATGAACAACAATAAAGAGATTACAATACAAGAAACAGTAGGGTAAACATAAATAAATCACACAAAAAGAATCTTCTTATTCCTGCCTACTGTCAGATGAATAACTGTTTGTCATCCACCGTCATCTATCAGTGTATTTAAATATGAGAATCCAAACTGCTCAACAACAGCATTCTCCTGATCGAGTCGTGGCCCATAAGTTCTGAACTTGTGGTTCGCTGACGATCTCCGTCGAAAATCTATCTGTGTCAGCTACTAGGTGTTCCAGTAGGAATTAACTTAAGCTCAATGCATTGGTCCGCTCGACTAAAAAAAAACAAGATCAAGATTTAGCAGGGATTACGAATTAACGGAAGTATTTGCATCGTCGGTTTAGGAAATAAATTGATGTTCATGATTTAGTCCTAAGTTTAGTGTCGCAGATTTATGAGTTCATTCGTTATGATGGTTGACCAAATGCAAGGCTTCGCATGAGTGTGCTACCATCTCGTGGTACACCTCAGCCAAATATACGTGGCTCGGCACGTTAACAATAACACATCGGTGCTCATAAGAGACCGTTACCATTCCACCTCGGACAAACTTGTTCTGTAACATAGATTTGCCGGCCTACACTAGAATAAATATGGTAACCAACCGAACTTCGTGTATCAAAGACACGGAAAAGAAACATTCACTTTCAAGTGAGAATAAACAATGGCCTTATATGTCAAACCTATCAAATGGTTACTCATATTAGTATAATTCATTACAATAATAGACTGGGCTCGCTCACAAATACCTGCGAGGATGTTTAAAGAAAATAATGCATGATTTAGCAGTACCCCTGTACTGGGACATTCTTCACAATAATCGATACTTGATCAAGGTCAATAGCATGAGCGTTCACAAGCGTAGCTCGTAGTGAACATTCCTAGCAGTGTCTAGAGAAATAAAAACCATTGTCGTTTGTCAACTCTCTTGCAATTGAGATCGTAGGTAACCTTGGGTAATACCACAGTCGCGACCTTGGTTAGCGTCTGTCATATGCCCTCAAGTGCTCCGTAATATCCACGCTATTGCGTGTCAGTGAATTCTCAAAATAAATGTCTTTCACTGATTTCAATTCACATTGCGTTCACAATAAAAGTTCATGAGTGACCCTAGCATCCACGCTGTATCATAAGGCACATGTAATAAAGAATAGAATGTTATCTTAGACAGATAAAGCCCAATAATAATAATAATAATAATAATGTGTTTGGTTTCTGAAAACCAAAGAAGCTTAACGGAAAGATATCTCTCTCCGGTTGAAAGTCTTTGAAAGTGTACATCACCACTGCTGCTTACAAAAATATGCACTGCGTACAAGGCACGTTTAAATGAGTTTTATACAATTTTTCACACCTAAACCTTTGGTGGAAATTATTGAAATGAAACAATTATCGTGTAATCGGGAATTATGGGTAAGTTAACACATGGCTTGACTCATTTACAACGATGTGAATTCATCTTAACTCTGGTGGCATACTGCTCACTCTAAGAAAAATGTAATTTACAATAACAATGTAGGCTGGGGACCTCCCATACCTAAACGATACGTCCTAAAATGTTAAATAATAAAGATGCAGTGGCGTGCGAAAATAATGATCACAGGGGGACTTCAGAAAACATGAAGAAATAATCAGCTGGAGCTGAATTAAAAAATAATGCCCCTGTCAAAAATGACGAAATTCATCTTCCGTTATGCGGAATTACCATTTGAAAACAATATTGCACCGTGTGAAACACACAAAAAGTTGGTGACTAACTCTGTCCAGGAACGAAATGCATAGAAGCATGTTAAGCGTGAAATCACCATAGAAGGTGGCCAAAAAGAATGAAAAACCTACCTGATGACTGACAATAACGTTACGGCTGCTACAAACTAATCCACCCATGACCATTCACCGTTCATCAATAGATCTCAGATCATGACTTACAGCTATTTGCAGATCACCTCATCCGAAAGAAAGGATTGAGGGGTTTTCCTTTTATCCAGGGAATCCAAAGATATCTTCGCTGCTTGGCTATAAGCATGGTTATCCATAGGTTTTCCTCCATGGTTGTAGTGTGGCTTGGATGTTAGGCGTTCCTCCCATTAGAATGTTTAAGCCATCATCGTCTTCTTAGTTGATACAGGACAATTATGTTTCTGCACGTGGTGCAATGAAGGCATCTTGTATCAAATTGTAGAATGACGAAACTGCTTCTAGCGCATTGATTCACTGCTTTTACACATCAAATATAGCAGACTGTATTAAAGAAAAGGCCTTGTCTGCCTGATCACAGAAACTATATTTTTGACACCAAGCACGTGTCTACTCACAGAATTTGACACTCTACACGTGGTAAATTTTCTATCTGCCTGTATCAGCTTAATCGTGGTTGTACTGATTCCAGCCTTTGCACAGCTCGGTAATATTAAATAGAAACTAATTGATATTGTGACTAGATTTCACTGGTGTATCACAGGTACAAAAATCACTAAGCGTCACAATGGTCGGCCATTTGGCGTGCTGTAACCATGTGATCATTCACTTATCACTGAGTAAAAATATCACAGATTTAAATATTTTACGTGGACTGTTCACTTCACCAGCACACTTCGTGCTTAAAAAATACTGTGGTCGTGTTGAAATAATCATATTCCTGACAACGACATCTGCGAATTTCGGTCAACTTTGGACCTCAAAATGACGTGTCCTCGACACGCGAATACAAGTAAGAGCATTCCTTCACGGAAGCAGGCGTTCCTGCTCTCTCACTTCCGAGTCATTTAGCAACTAAGTTCATCCCTCTCGCAGATCTGCGACGATATACCTTTGGTCTTATTACCATAAATAGAATATAGGCACATGAAAATGTGGCTAATAACGCTGTATGACTTTTGATTATAAATTCAATGGTGCACATTAAAAAAAGATCCTTTAATCATGATGAGTATTTATCCATAGCTTCTTAACAAAGTCAAAAGAACATCTGATGAGGTGGCATGCTTCTAGGATGCGTTCATAACTCTCTGACATAATAAATTCCTTTGCTCTTGTACAAGCTATCACCAGCATGAGCTATTCGGGCTCAGTAATAATAATAATAATAATAATAATAATAATAATAATAATAATAATAATAATAATAATAATAATAATATAGTGGAAAGTGGCTATTTCGAACTTCTATAATTGGAAATCTTCTTTAATTCGAATTTTTTTTCTTGGTCCCTAGCATTTTATATACAATCAATGCTAAAAAATCGTGGTTAATTCGAATTATATTTTGGATAATTCAAAGTTTTTACGTGTAAAATGCCAATCGGACGAAAATATGAACTCGTGGAGGAAGTTCCCGAAAAAAATATTCCAATTGCAGCCCAAGCAACAAACCACATCACAGAACTTAGGCGTTATCTTTTTAAGTAGAAATGACGTAAGTGATTCTGTTTTCTGCTCCTTGAATTTGTTAGATTTTTTTTGTGATGGCCGAGAGACTTAAATGTAGGAAACAGGTAAAAATCTCAAACTTTTTTGAAAAACTGTAGATTTCTCTAAGACTTAACTAGATTGGTGGCTTACTACTGTCGTTAAATAGGTGAATAGTACATTTTGGTTTTATTTTATCATTTGAAACATTTGAGGTTGTTCACGATACAGTCATTATACAGTGCCGTTGTCTGTTAATCTGATTTGTTGAACGAAAATCATTATGTAAACGTAATACAATATATTTTCTCTATCCTTTACAAAGAACTTTCTTAATTCGAATTTTTGGATAATTCGATTTATTTACTGGTCCCTTGAGGTTGAGGTTCGAATTATCCAAGTTCCACTGTAATAATAATAATAATAATAATAATAATAATAATAATAATAATAATAATAATAATAAAATAAGAAAAATAATACATACCTATTCTTCGTAAGACAGAGTTCTGGAGTACAAGTAACTGGTCCTGTGGATGAATAGAAGTGAACTAGTGTCGTATGAATCGTTCCGCGGTGGCAAACGTGCTCGATAATTCGTGCAGTAAGGCTGCGAGGACAGCAAGACCGGAGAATGTACAGTAGTTCGAATCCCGGCACTGACAGTGGCAATGCTGAGTGTGGTTTTTTTTTTCGTTTTTATTTTGCACTCTCCCTCCAGGCAAATGCCGGGATAGTACCTTATTTCAAGTCCCGGGGTGCCTACTTTATCACTGTCCCGTATGCAGTTACACACACTACTACAGTCATAGCATACATACAGGTTCTCAGACAATTTTAACACACACCTAACTACACGGGGCTGACAGGGCCGTCACGAGGCCCATGCGACACATGCGGCCGCTTGGGGCGCTGGCACGGCTGGGACACCGCGCCGGTGAAGCAGGCGTCCTTTTAGCCTACTTTCGATTTTTGCAAAAAAATGAAAGTAGACTTATGAGATCTACACGGGGCGAAAAATGTGTATCTGTGTGTGTGTGTGTGTGTGTGTGTGTGAGTGTGTGTACTCTGAATGTCTGTCCCCACCTATCAATTCGAACAAGGTGAAACCGATTTGAACGAAATTTGGTACAGAGGTAGAACTAGCAAAGGGCACCTCAGTGTCATGTTTTATATCGCCACCATCTTCATGGAAACGTAATGGCGGCCACCCAAATGCCAAAAGATTAAATCAAATTACGACCAACCTTATCATCTGATCTCTACCAAATTAGGCAACATTATACCTTTTTGTATATAAAATCTTTTGACCAAACTACAAGGTCATCCGCCCAATAAGTTGCGGATGGCGGCCATGTAGGTGTGCAAATCGATTCCCCCTATCTTTTCAAACACGGTGAAACCGAATTTAACGAAATTTGGTACAGAGGTAACACTAGCAAAGGGCACCTCAGTGTCATGTTTTATATCACCGCCATCTTGACGGAAACGTAATGGTGACCACCCAAATGTAAAAAGCTTAAATCAAATTACGACCAACCTAATCATATTTCGATCTCTGCCAAAGTTTGCAACAACACACCTTTTTGTGGGAAGCATCTTTTAACTGAACTACAAGGTCATCAGCCCAATAGTTTGCAGATAGCGGCCATGTATGTGTGCAAATCGTTTCCCAATATCAATTCAAACACGGTGAAACCGAATTGAATGAAGCTACGAGCTACTACAACCAACATGCAATTATACTCCTTGAAAAGGACAAAGAGTTTTAACAATACCCATGCAATTAGAAGAAGGTAGGCTATATGTTCTTTATTGAACATCTTGTTTCATTCTTCGTTCGAAAATCATATTTTGCTTTTGCGGTGCTGTAAAACTGAAATATAAACTTTGGCGCCCCTGAATATGTAAAAATAATAAGCATCAAATCTCGGCATTTTATTGAGATATTAAATCTCAATACCATTTGGAATATTGGTATGGAAACATTGGCAGTTGAAAACCAAATTTTAAACACTATTGATACTGATTCAATTTTGAAAGACTTTGCCAAACCTAAGGCGAGAAAAGTATGTTTTTAAAAGTTTGTTCATAAGAAATCTTTTATGATACAGTATTTGTTATTCTATTAGTCATTTTTTCATTTAATATAAATACAAAACACAATTAATCATTTTATTTTGTAATAAACAAACCTGGCCAACCTTAGAAATGAAATATCTCTCAATGAATGCCAAATTTCGCCATACAATTCCGTTGTTAAACCCGAGGCAACTTTTGGTAGTGAAACACTCTTTAAGTTGAACATCAAATCAACAACTGATAAACTGCAGAAAGCAGATGGAAGAATCATCAGTACAATTATTAACAAAAACACCAAGTAAATGGCCAATGCAGATTACTGCCGAATGAAGTGGTATATCGAGAGAGTGAATAAATAATAGATGATGATGATGATAATTGTTGTTTTAAGGGGCCTAAGATCAAGGTTATCGGCCCCTGATGGTTTGGGTGATCGTGAAGATGATAATGAAATGCAAACTTAAAACTAATACTAACTACTAACTTATATACTAGAAGAAGAAATGGAAAACTAAAGGAGAATAAGACAAATAAAGGACAGGAGGAAAACCCTCGAAGAATGCGGATTGAGGGACTTGGAAGGAAAGAGAGCCACGAAAGGCAGATAGGAAAGTGAAAGAGGAGAGGGTCCGCCCTAAAGGTAAGGGACAAAAGGGGAAAACGGACCCAGCTCAGGAATCCCTCGGGTTCGCCAACTCCCGAACTCACCAGCCGTGAGGGGCTACATACACCCGGCCTCCTTGAGGGCTTTGAGCAGAAGGCAGGAGATAACATGAAAAGAAGGCTGAACCCTCGTAGAAGGAGGGAATCAGAAAATATGAGACAAGGGCCAATTAAGGCGGGAAAGGAAGAGACTCCCTAGGCCTCGGATACACTAATACCGTCGGGGTCGGAAGAGAACAAGAGTTGGCCAAGTGAGGTCGACAGGAAAGAAGACAGAGAGCAGCCCGGCACAAGTAAGTGGAAGCAATGCCGGACTCAGCTGGGGCCCCGTGGTCGCCAACCCACGTTCCACTTGATGTGAGCCCCTGGGGGAGAATCAATAATAGATACAATGCGGAAAAGGAGAATCTCTTTCTTCTGCCGTATCTCACGCCTACCAGAAACCAGACTAATAAAGCAGCTGTTTAGTTACTTCTGGAAGAGTAAAACAAAGAACAAACGGTTCAAAGAGATCCAGCATGATTTACATGAATTACACTTAACTAACGATGCTCCAAATTAAAAATAGAGAAGAGAATTATATATTAAGGAATAAATACTTTCGATTCACATTAACAACATTTGAACGGAAAAACTACACCATCACAGAGGAACAAAGGCCAGCCAGGTCAGATAGAGTGAAGACATTTTGGGTACAGAAGAAGCTGAAGCTGAATCGCTAATCTCCAAATACCGTTGTTAGACTTAATTGTATTGGTATTGATGAAAGTGCTCCAATGGGCGATTATATCTGGGGGAAATGACATAGTCATTATCATTGAATTGGTCACTGGGAAAGCCTCTTAATGTTACCTAGTCTTGAGATTCGTTTAAGGGAGGTACCATGCGTGAGGAACGGTGGCAGGTTCGATTTAAGACGGGGATGATCCGTTGCCATAATGAAACCATTTTGCTATCTTAAAGCATTAACTTTGTTGTTCCTTGACGAGTTTGTAAATGTTGCCGCATATTTCAGCACAATGTAGGTCATAAACCATCACATGGAAAACCCATTTATTCAACGGAGGAGCTTTGAGATGGAAAGGAAAAGTTGAACAATGATGATGATTTTTAGCCTAGTTTACACATTTTGCTAAAATGAGGAAAAAGTAGACTTATGAGATCGATCCGGGCAAATTTCTGTCTGTGTGTCTGTCTGTCTGTCTGTCATTCTGTCTGTCTGTCTGTCTAGCTGGCTGGCTGGCTGTGTGTGCCCCCCCCCCCCCTATCAACTCCTAAACGTCTGCAGCAATCGAAACAAAATTTGGTAGGAGTAAAGATCTATACCTGAATATCTCAATGCCGTATATGAAAATGATGTCAGTGCTACCAACTGCTGAAAAATCGCAATTGAAATTTGAGCTCCATGTTAGATATTATTGCATTTGTATTGAGAAAAGTGCTATGGAAAAACAAATAATAAAATTATTACATCCCATTGACTGAAAGACGAATAAGTTCTTAAGAATGGGGCCCCAAACCCTGATCTCGCATGTGTCAAAAACCCTTGAACCTGCCCTGGGGACTGATGACCAACATGTCCCAAGCCCCTAAAATGAATTAACAACAACAATAACACATTTTTATAAATATCCTTATGAGTAGCTATTCATCTTATGAAGGATGGTTCAAGGTACTTATGACTAGGGCTCGGATTTTTAGGTGTTAATAAACTGGAAAATTTTTTTTTTTATGTATTAAAAATACCTGAAATATGTGACAAAAAAGTAAAAATATTTAATTATAATTTAGTTAATTAATGTGAATATAAACAATATGCAGCACTCACGAATGCAATTTATTCTATGTCTCACTGACTGAAGCATTACAATACACAACGAGATACATCTTCAGGTTGTCGATCACAAATGACCGACGATTATCGCGAAACACTTATTCTGAAGGCGAAAAATTGCGGCAATATGTTTCTTGTCCTTGACGTGTTGTAACTTGACATCGCTGTTCAGCCTTGATTGCTTCCCCTCACGATTGGCAGTACAGAACATCCCCCATCAAAAGTAAAATTATCCTTAAATTCCGCAACATACTGCTGCAGATGATAACATGTAGTTGCTTTTATTTTAGCCATCGTTAGACATTGTTTCCACGAAGCTGAGAGAGAAGCTCTAACAAGTGGTTCAACATGGCTATGGACAAGGAAATCCCCGGCTTCCACAGTGAGTGGCACGGAGTGACAAGTTAAGAATAACACAGTTGCAAGCTGAAATACGCTCTGCATGAAGATTAGATAGCTCACAGGTTCTTCCCCTTTGAAGTAACACAGTACAAAACTGCAATAAACTGAACGATCTGGCAAACTGATTTAAAAATATGTAAATATTATATCTTTTATGTGGTAATAATTCAAAAGTAAGAATTTATGTATTTATAGAAAAAAATGCTTAAAATATGTATTTACATAAAAACATATTTATTTACCTAAAATCCGAGCCCTACTTATCTTTGTTGACAGTTTTCTTTATCAAAAGTAAGCCAAGGATTGCAGGAGTACGTTTCTACCACTTGGTGTCTCTAGTCCATATATCTGTGTACTTTGTGTTCATGATAAGTCTAGGGAAAATATAAATCTTTATGAAAAAGAAAAATGGAGTTGGCAACATGGTCCAGAGACCGAAATCCAATTTATATAAGACTTAAGAGGACGAGACAACAATGAATTACTAAGAACGTAATTGATATCTTGAAAAAGATGTTAGCTGCTCGCAGGGTTAACGGAAAGAAAACATTCTGTCTGCAAAGTGACGAAAACAAATGTGCTTGAGGGAAGTGAAATACAAAGCGTTAGACCAGGCCAGAGAATTCTTGGCCGACAATTTGCCCGGAGCAAAGAGAAGTACCTTTATAATCATAAGTTAACCAACAAGCAATGAAGGAAATTAGAGAGAAATTTAAAGTGGGAGTGAAGATTCAAGGAGATATAATTTCAACTCTGAGATTTGCTGATGACATTGTCATCTTGGCCGACACGCCTGAGGATTTGAATGAGTTTTTGAATGGTATGGACTCCGTCTTGAGGAAAGAATTCATGATGAAAATTAATACATGTAAAACAAAAATATTGGAATGCAGTCGCAATAAATCAGAAACCTCCATGGACATCAAATTGGCAGTAGAAAAATTAAAGGAAGTAGGAGACTTCTGTTACTTAGGAAGCAAAATAACCAGTGATGGAAGGAGCAAAGAGGATATAAAAAGTAGGTTGGCTCAGGCAAGGAAAGCATTTCTACAGAAAAGGAATCTGTTGACATCGAATATAGATTTAGGTTTTAGGAAGACATTTTTGAAAACCTCTGTCTGGAGCGTGGCGCTCTATGGAAGTGAAACTTGAACTATTGGTGCAGCAGAAAAGAGGAGAATTGAAGCGTTTGAAATGTGGTGTTACAGGAGAATGATGAAGATCAGATGGGTAGATAGGGCTATAAACGAAGAGGTATTAAGACTAGTGGGAGAGGAGAGATGTTTCTGGCGACTGCTAATGAAGAGAAGAGATAGGTTGGTAAGACACATACTAAGACACCCAGGAATAGCAAGCTTAGTTATGGAAGGGAGGGTCGAGGACAAGAACTGTAGGGGTAGACCAAGGTTAATGTTAAACAGATTGCCTCAGATGTAGGGTGTGGTAGCTATGTAGAGATGAAACGATTAGCTCAGGACAGGGAGACATGGAGGGCTGCATCAAACCAGTCAAAAGACTGAAGACTCAAACAACAACAACCAATTTAATTTCTAATTTCAGGGCAACTTGTCACTTGTAGTGAATCTTGGTTGTTCATTTGTCTGATATCCAGAAGCGATTGATCTTACAAGTGTGAATACTATAGAGCTTATTAAAACGCAATATTGGTTGTCAGTGCGGGGATTTTGATGACATGTTATCTTTTCATTGGTTCACTACAGACATTGCTAACTTATACAGAAATCCTGAAAATATGGGCTAGACATAGTCTGGGATACATTACGCTTGGGAGATCTCAGATCTCTTGAAAAACTTGATCACTTGAAAAACAAACAAGATACGGCACACACCTAGAAAAAATGCTGAGTTTTAATTCACTGGCCGTTAAAGCCAATATACCATCTTTTGGAAGCCTTCATAGGGAGGTTATGGCTGCTTGAGCTTTTAGTTCACGCAGTAAAGAGGCGCAGTTGAGTTTCATAGAATGGAAGGTAGCGCGCAGTTCGCTACTTCTGTGGGGGTCTGGGCGGGGACACCAAGAGCCCGCTGATGAGCCAGCTTGGTGTCCTAGGCGAAACCCCACACAAGACACGGCACAAACCTAGAAGATTTGCTGAGTTTTAATTCACTGGCCGTGAAAGTCAATATACCACCTTTTTAAAGCATGATACTTAAAGGCTGGCCTAGGAGTATCAAGATACACGCACCCCCGACTTGTTTACCAACTTAACAGGGAACAATTCCTAATTGTTAATTTACGTCTCAAGTTTATACTGCCCTCGACAACCCACTGGAAAAAAAATGACAGTCAGTCTGAAAGACTAGACTTTGTATCATTTTAAATGCTACAAATGCTGAAAAATGCTAGAAAGACTCTTGACATGTTAGAAAATTATCTGCATAATACTTATCTTGCTTATCTTGTTTCAAATTACTCGCGAACGGCAAGTGCAAACCAAGGGCAAAGCAGGGTCTGGCGCGCAGGATGCCGCACGCTCACCAGAGCGCGCGGGGACTTGCCCCTTCCATCCAGTCTAAAAACTCTTATAGTGGGCGAAGTATTGAAGATAGAGATATGCTCTCGCAGACTTTTTTGTAGAACTTTTCATGCTGACCAATTCTTACGCTCATTGTATATTGATATTTTTAACGGTTTGCCCAGCGTAAGCTTAAGAAGCGCACGGACGCCAAGTTTGTTATCGACTTTTTCACTGAAATCGTTACTGCTTGGCTTCCTTTGATCATACATAAATTATTTTCTACAGAATGTTTCCTCGAGATATCCTTTACAGAATGGTGAAAATCGGATCAAAATCCATCCAGTGGTTCTCGAGATTACCCGTGACATCAAAGAATCGGGGATTTTTGTCTTATACTAACGAAGTAGAGATTGTCGGGGTACACATGCACCGAGCGGTACTATGACGTCACACACCTCAGTGCATCTGGGTACATTTCGTCCCGTCACCGTAACGTAACGCCAGACCCCAGCGTAACGACGAAGTCGACAAGATCACTTAAAATGATAAAATCCTGGATGAGAGGACATCGAAGGCCAAGGATATCTGGATGGAGTTCTACTCAACTGAGGCAATGACGAAGCAGGATCTTCGAAATTTCTTGACCTCTATGGCCATTCATGGCTACCATCACAAACTGTACCGGATGAAATTTCATCATGATCCAAATCTCACGTGTGTATGCGAGCGGTGTGACCAACCTTGTAAACGCTAACACGTCATCAAGTGTAGGAATCGTGGTAAATCGATCATCGATTTCTGCACGACCTGAAGTGTTCCTTACATTTATATTTTGCACACATTCTGTGCATTTATTCATAACTAGCAACGCGCCCCGGCTTCGCCCGGTATCTTGAACGTTTTATTCAGCGTAAGCTTGAAAGGCGTACGGACGGCTGGTCCCATACGCAATTCTGAAAAGCCGAGGTGAAAGGCTAAACTCCAAACACATATAGTGTTTTTGAAGTCCCAATTCGACAAGACTCGACAGTTTGATGCTGGCCGAAGCTGGGGGTGATAAGCACACTCGGTAGCGCGTAACCTCGCTCTCTGAAGCTAGTAATTTAAATTTCCACTGAATAAAGATTGTAGGAGGAAATGAAAACGTAAAATCACTTTATATTAAATATAGAGATATGCTATCCCGCACTTTTTATAATTTTGAATGATCTTGTCGACTTCGTCGTTACGCTGGGGTCTGGCGTTACGTTATGTGACGGGACGAAACGTACCCAGATGCACTGAGGTGTGTGACGTCATGGCACTGCTTGGTGCATGTGTTCCCCGACAATCTCTACTTCGTTAGTATAAGACAAAAATCCCCGATTCTTGGATGTCACGGGTAATCTCGAGAACCACTGGATGGATATTGATGCGGTTTTCACCATTCTGTAAAGGATATCTCGGGGAAAGATTCTGTAGAAAATAATTTATGTGTGATCAAAGGAAGCCAAGCAGTAACGATTCCAGTGAAAAAGTCGATAACAAACTTGGCTTCCGTGCGCTTCTTAAGCTTACGCTGGGCAAACCGTTAAAATTATCAATATACTATGAGCGTAAGAATTGGTCAGCATGAATAGTTCTACAAAAAGGTCCGCGAGAGCATATCTCCATCTTCAATACATCGCCCATTATAAGTGTTTTTAGACTGGATTGAAGGGGCACGTTCCCGCGCACTCTGGTGACCGTGACGGCATCCCTCGCGCTTGACCTTGCTTTGCCCTTGGTTTGCACTTGCCGTTCGCGAGTAATTTGAAACAAGATAAGCATGATAAGTATTATGCAGATAATTTTCTAACATGTCAAGAGTATTTGACTTCGAGCGAAGCGAGAAGCCTTTAGCCTTTCTAGCATTTTTCAGCATTTGTAGCATTTAAAATGATACAAAGTCTAGTCTTTTAGACTGACTGTCACTTCTTTTGTAGAACTTTTCATGCTGAACAATTCTTACATTCATAGTATATAGATATGTTTAACGGTTTACCCAGCGTAAGCTTAAAAGGCGCACGGACGGAAGGTTTTTCTTCGACTCGATTCACTGAAATCGTTACTGCTCGGCTTCCTTCGGTCATAAATGAATGTTTTTCAACACAAGCCTTCCTCAATAAATCATTTACAGAATGGTGAAATCCGCATCAATATCCATCGAGTGATTCTCGAGATTACCCGTTATTTCCAAAAATCGGGGATTTTGTTTATACATCATTAGAGCCTCCGTGGCTTAGGCGGCAGCACGCCGGCCTCTCACCGCTGGGTCCGTGTTTCAAATCCCGGTCACTCCATGTGAGATTTGTGCTGGGCAAAGCGGAGGCAGACAGGTTTTTCTCCGGGTACTCCGGTTTTCCCTGTCACAATTTCATTCCAGCAACACTCTCTCCTATCATTTCATTTCATCTGTCATTCACCGACAGTAGTGGCTACGCGGGCCAAGCTCTCTGCTGACTCGGTAGACGCGTGGGTTCGAGCCCCACCGTCGGCTGTCCTTGAAATGGTTTTCCTTGGTTTCCCATTTTCAACACCAGGCAAATGCTGGGACAGTACCTTCTGACAGGCCACGGCCGCTTCCTTCCACATCCTTGCCCAGTTTCATTCATCTTCATCCATTCCATCTCTCATCCTGACGCGCAGGTCGCCCACGGGCGTCGACTAGAAAGACCTGCACTCGGCCTCTCAGGAGGCTACACGAAGAAAAGAAAAAGCAATCTGTCATTCATTTAATCATTGCCCCAGGGGAGTGCGACAGGCTTTGGCAGCCAGCACAGTTCATATCCTCGCCGCTATATGGGGATTCATTCATCCATTCCATTCCCTGACCCGGTCGGTCCACTGGAAGCAGGCTGTGGAATTTCATTTATACATCATTATTTGGTCATTGCATGGAATTTATGGACCATTTTATAATTTTTGAGTCATTTTCTCATATTCTTTTAAGGTAGCGGCTTTGGTGGCGTAGTCGGTAGCATGCTGAACTGCTGTGCCCAAGATAGCGGGTTCAAACCCGGCTGAAGTCGTCGGATTTTTTAAGAGCGTAAAAAAATCCTTCAGTATGCCTTCCTTCGGAGGGGAAGTAAAGCCGGCGGTCCCATGTCATAGATTTATGGCATGTAAAAGATCCTTTCACTGACTAAACTTGTGCAAAGCAAAATTTGTTAGGTTAGATTTCGTCAGAATGCTCTATCAAATTTCCAACGTTCACCACTAGGTATCATTGATATTTGGTGGCGAAAGTTGGAACTACTTGAAATTGAACGAAACTTGTAGCTCACCCTTTAGGGTGTCCGCTGGAAGCAGCTACAGACTCAGGCGAGCCGAACATGTCCTCGGACACTCCCGGCAATAAAAGCCATACGATAAATAAATAAATAAAATAATTTTTAGCCTATTTTCAATTTTGAAAAAATAGGCTTATGAGATCACCTTTTGTCCGTGTGTGTGTGCGTGTGTGTGTGTGTGTGTGTGATTCGTGTGTGTGTCCCCCCCTAATAAAATCTAAACGGATGGAGCGATTTCAATGAAACTCGGAAAGTTCGTAGCACTATTCCCGGCGACTTCGACCGTGCCCTTCAAATGTTGTTACGACTCACCAATCCAACATGGCGGCTGTGCGAAATATTTCACCAGCATTCAATATCTCCGAAACTATTACCGATATAACCCTGACATTTTCTATGGTGATAGAGGGAACTACTATAAGTTCACTTATGTGACTTTTGAAAACCTGGTAACTACAAAACCAACATGCCGGCCAAGCGAATTTGCGACTTCTAAATAGACGTTTCTCGCGATTTGACTAACCAAACGCAATGAAACTTGGTACAGTATATATTTATATACATTGTAATGCACCGACATCTAACTTCGTTCAATTGTTTACATAATCACAAAATGGCGGATGTGCGAAATATTTCACCGGCATTCTATATCTCTGAAACTATTAGCGGTAAAACCCTGAAATTTTGTACGGAGATAAAGGGCACTACTGGAAGTCCATCTATAAGACTTTCAAAAACCGATTAACTACTAAACGAACATGGCGGCCAAGCGAATTTGAAAATTTTTAAATAGACCTTTCTCGCGATTTAATGTTCCAAGCGCACTGAAACCTGGCACAGGAAATATTTATACACATTGTAATCCACTGGTATCTAATTTAGTTCAATTGTTTACATAACCTCAAGATGGCGGCAGTGCGAATTTTAATATTAAGATTTTATTCATTGTGATGTAGTCATGCGATCGAAGTGAAAGTTTGAATAATGAACCTACGCAATAATTTTCCTTTAATGGTACATGACTCTATGGCCTATACATTTAACAATCGAACATGGCGACCAACCGAAATATTTAGACGATACTGAATATCTACGAATCTATTTTAGCAATCAAAGTGCATTTTTTAATGTTCATAGGGGCTATGAACTTAAGTTCACCTATAGGACTTTAAATAACCTGGTGATCACAAATCCAACATGGCGGTGACGCGAATTATAAATATTCACATGGACGTTTCTCGCAATTTAACCATCCGCGTGCAGTGAAACTTGGTACAGTAAATCCTTATACGAATGTTAATCCACTGGCATCTAATTTATTTCAATTGTTTCCATAACCTCAAGATGGCAGCTGTGAAAAATTTTTAAATCTCCTTGTTTTTTCTTGTGTCCTAACTATGCGATTGAAGTTTGAATACTACACGTTCACAATAATCTGCATGTAACAGTACATAACTCTAGGACCTACATATATAAAATCCAACATGGCGACCATCCGAAATATATAGTCGGTTCTCAATATCTACGAATCTATTACAGCAATCAAACTGAAATTGTGTATGTTGATAGTGGCAATTAACATAAGTAGGATATATGAAAATAGGCTGTATAGTTTTTCACGGAACTACTTGTTTTAAGGTGAGATCAAACCCCAAACTTTTCAAAAGATATATTGATCATTCTTTTCTCTTTCTATATAAATATTTGAGTATTCTTGAACATATTAGAGGCTTATTTTTGGAACAAATTCATTCTGATATATGTTTAAAAAGCTTTTAAATGTTTTCTTGCCTAAACATATTTTACGAATATAACTCAGAAACTTTATGATCTAGAAGGCTGTGAAATTGCTTTCTAGCTTCTCTTTGAAATTATCTCTCACACATTGGCTGCGCTGTTTGTGGTTGTCATTTGTTTATATACCGGTAAAACATTGTGAATAAGGCAAAATCGTTTGATATATTTAGCAAATTACTGTTCAAATATGTTTCAATATACAGTAATTAGTGTTTTAACTTCGTTTTCTCAGCACTTGCCTAAATTCTCATTTCTTCAGAAACTAATGCAGATAGAAACATAAAAATTGTTCTGTGTATTCTTATAGTAGCGGTGATTATCTGGATACACAATGCATTCCATCAGAGTGGTATTATTGGTGTTGTGTTGCATAAAACACCTTTCCTCTTCCCAAAGGAGTACTGCACATCTATAAAGTAAACTGAATTTCAATTTCCGAAATATGTATCTCCTTCATTCAAGGTCAATGAACTAAAGACACATAGGAAAGTAATTGGTTCTAATTTTGGCAGTGATAGTTGAAGAGTTTCAGGGAAAATGGGCCACAAAAGGTTTTACATTAACGATGTCGCTATAGGAGGTCTGATCTCACCCTCAGGCGCGGATTCAAGATGGGTGGGGGGTCGGTCACGGGGGTCATGACCCCCCCCCAAAAAAAAACGGAGACCAATGTTTTTTGCAAACTCAAAAAACGAAAACACAATAACCAGACAAATAAAACTTGACGAATTTTAACTGAAAAACAGTTTTTTTTTTCATTTTATTCAATACTGAAAGTATCTTTATTGTAATTATTATGTTCTGTTACAACTGTACATATTTACAACTTCATACCTGTTATATGAAAACGATTATTTATATAACAAAATCAACTCGTGTATTTTGTTTAGCAAATCTTGTGATTACCGAATCGATGTCTATAGTGATGTCACGATGAATGTGCAGCAACGCACGGATAGGAATTTGGGGCTATTTTCGCACCAAAAAATTTTGCCGACGTCCAAACTGCAAGCTTGGTTGGCAATTTATGCTGTGACTTTCTACCTTAGGTACTGCCCCCGGAAATTGAATTATATTGAGACCACGATGGCTGTATTGGCAAATGTGAGTAAAGTTATGGATGTCATAGTTATGACGTGGATATTCATGACGTAGGCACGGATGACGCAGACTTGAGGCAAGCAGGCTGGTTGAGCTGAGATTCTTGGTGACGTCATGATTTTGTTCGAGAAAGATCTTAGATTTACGACGCAGTCGCAGGAAACAAGGTATTGTGCTAAGGAAGAAGCTACGCTATTGGAGGAGAGACTCGAACCAATGAACGATAGTTTGGAAGGAAGACGGAGATTGCTGAAACTACGATATTTGATTACTTTTGGCATGCAGATTTGCGGAAAACTATTTTCAGTTATGGCATTGATTTGGAATTTTGAAGAAATTAATTTTGAGTTTTTGAAATTTGAAAATCCGTCAAGTATAGCCAAAGTTAAAACTTCCAGCAATGACGCAGCAACAGGCTATGGAAGGGATGGATACGCCCCTTAAGAAGTTGATAAAAGGTCGTGCACAGGAGAGAGGAGCTCTCAGATCTCATATGTCAGATCGCATATATATTTCTGGTGATATATAGTTATTTTCAAGTGATTCAGTGAAGTAAGTTGTCTTTAGCGTAGTTAAAGCCCGGCGCATCGAACGAACTCGGAGCAGTTCCATTTTACGCTGCTCGAAACTAGGTGAAGTTGAAACGCTCACATTAACGTTTCCACCAGTTAAGATATCAAGCGCTAACTTCAGCCTGTATTATAATTCTATTGGGCAGTACAACATTGAGGTGTGTACAAGATTTGAACAATTTCACAGTTATACTTCGAAAGGTATTGAAACTTTAAGGCTGCCAACAAAAGTGATTTTCTCGCCACATGAGAAACACTTTTAAAATTCCACATTATACACTACGGCTGACACGTGGAGTGCAACAGTGATATTGGAGAATACGTTTGCTATTACAACGATACATTCGACTATGGAACATTATAATCTTACAGTGCTTTCGATGATTATAACAGTAGTTGAGATGGAAGGCTAAGGCTTTAATGCAATTGGGACATATATCGTTGGAGTAAAGTAACAGCATGGAACTTCGTTAATCGTCTTTCTACAAAAGCGAGCATGTAGTGAACATCCAACTACACTCATGCATCGTGAATCCATCGCTGAATTATACCAGATAACAGTGGAAATATTTTCATACTCCACAACTATGAATATTTCTGCGGAAATAACTACAATAAACTTCATGGCGAATTCCTGCAAGAACTTCAGGGAACTTTCAAGAGAGGCCAGGGTTGTCCCGGCGCACAAAGAAGAGTTTTGCCAGAAGGATGTTTTTCGTATCCACGGAGCAGTGCAATTTCGGAGGAGGAAGCAGTTCGATTCTCCGAGGACGCTGATTCCAGATTCGAGGACGGAGCACATCTTTATGCTGGTGAAATGGAACCAACAGCAGTTTTCTTTGAAAACTTTCCTCTGGAACTTCAATCAACAGATAAGGTAGTCGTGAACGTTTCTTGTATTATTTGAGTCTTGTAGCGATATCTGAGCAACCATTCTTCCCATATTTTCTGTCCTATCTTTTGCCCCATTTTCTTGATTGATATTTCTGTACTCAGTACACTTCGGTGATTTATGCCTTTTTCTTCGATTTTTGAGACATTGTTATGTCATTGGCATACTTAATAATTTTGGATCAGTTGAGACTGATGATTTAGATTCTTTCAGTAATTTGCATATTTTTGTAGTCACGATTTGACTGTAAAGTTAACGATTTGCTATGGCAGATTTGAATTCAGACAGCGTGTCATTTTATTAAAGTAATTCTATTCAGTTAATTACTTTGACCAATTTTCTGTCATCCTCAAGAAAGAAGAATGATTAAAAGATTTTAGAGCGTTAAAATCTATTACGATATCGACGATCTTTGAAATACTAGTCGTCTTATGAACATGATTGCAACATGGACATTTATCATTGCATTATAGACAGTTTTATGAAATATGAAATTTATTTCGATTTATTGAATACACTATAGTAGTGAACATTTGATAGGAATTTTTCTCAATTCTAAATTGGAACAATAATGTTTGCATTCCACAGTCTAATTGTATTCTATTCGACTATTCATGCAGTTTAGTTGAACTTTGTTTGAAGATAGTATTTTTATACTGCGTTACTTTGAAGATGTTAATCTCAATTTTGATAGACCAGGCAGGAGTGTCTAATCGTATTTGCTATTAAATTTATTTGTGATTGGCAAATTTTTACTTCATATCGATTCATGAATGAAACCCACGAAGGTTAAATAATAACAGTCATTATTACAATTGATGAATATAAGAATTTTTAAAGAGGAACAATGGATGTATAATCGTTAGTTCAGTGGACGTGTAAAAGTCGCTGTTGAGTAATGCCCTTGAATAATGAAGGAGGTTCCCACAATAATGGATGAAGTTGATGGATTAATAAGTGGAGGTTTTTGTGTGTAGTTTGGAAGATTTTTATGCCATATATATGAAGATATATGATGAATTTTGGGCCAATTTTTGTGCAATTTTGTGCGTTATAAGCGAAGTATTTTCCCGCTGATTGTATTGTTCTTGTTCTTTGAAAGATTATTCATATGAAGATACTGTTAAAATTAACAAGAGTGTTAAATAATTTGAGATAAAGATTTTGAATGGAGGTTACCGTCACAAATATTAATAATTATTATTAAACCTTATTAAACCTGAATTTGACAGTTAAATATAACTAACCTTCATTGGTCGATTATATCATCACGATTTAAGTAATTATCAACCGGATAAACGTGTGGTTTAATGTATTTCTTGTATAAATAATATAAACAATTAATATTGTAAAATAATTTTGTAAATATCTTTGTTAAATAATTTGAAATGATAGTGATTAATACAGGCGTGTATAAAATTTTCAATTGTCATTTGACATTGTTATAAACTATTTATTATTGTTATAAATAATTAATGAACTTTTGTTATTAACATTTAGAGTTTTGTTTTTTTTATACTCTAAACAACGCAAGTTAAGCAGGTGGTTTGAACAATTAATCATGATTTGGGATTGTTGGAGTAATCCACTGGTGTTTGAATGAAGCATGTAAGACATTTGCGTGATAATATTTCAGTTGAGATGTGAACATTTACGTATTTGAAAAGGAGAGCCAAGCTCTGAGGTAACACGCTTATGCTAGGGTTGAACGAACGGGAGTCCACTTTGACGATACAGGTGCATTGCAGCTGGCCCGGACAACTGTGTTACAGAGACCAAGGACGTTCCATAATAGCCTTGTGGCTATAAATAAAATGTGAAGTATATAAACACGCAAACCAATTGATATATGTGTCTCATCCCAAATCCCGTTTCCATTCCATTTGCATTATTATTTTACGTTGCTATGAGCTTGAGAAAGCTGAAACATTATATGTAGAGAATACAGGTCCTACAGGAGGACATGGTTATGTGGTCGATGGCTTCTGATTGCCACGTGGAGTTTGTTGTTTCATTTTTGTTAAAATCATTCTTTATGTGAAATAAATTATTGTGCAGTTTAAGGTTTCTCGTCTTCGTTCTGGTTCATTTTAAATATCATGGTGGAGGTTATTGTGTGGGCATACTTTAAGTGATCCAGTTGACAACCCAGTCCCCGAGATAAATTTAAGAGGTAAGTAAAGGTAAGTATGAACCCCCGTATATCTTGGTGTGTTCCACAATAATTTCTTGTTAACTATTGTGCTCTAATCTCGATAGTATCTGTCAGTGCCATTTTCATTGATGTAGCTATGCAGGCGCGTTTGATTATTGGCAATCCGATTGAGGGGGCGGATATCTGACAGCCTACTATCCGGATATCGGGTACAGTAGGATTGGCGACCCTAAAACGTGGGGCTTGTTCTACAAAACTGGATTACCAAGTAGGATTGGCGCAATCAACGTGTGGGGCTCGATTGTCTCGATTGGCACGATCAGCAAAACATTGGATTACCAAGTTATTGCAGTAGAATTGACACCGCAATTTTTGTGGAGTGTTCGAATAACATTGGATTACCAAGTTATCGATGTCAAAGGGATTGTGAAGACTCAAATAAAGAGGTTGATTCTTTGTTAGATGTCTTAGCCAATTGTAGAATTTGAGAGTGTGATTATATAGGAATAAAATGTTGTGTTGTATTAGGAAAATTACACTCAGAAAAGATCAGATCTTATACGACTTGAAAGAGATTAAATAGGCTGGAAACTTAGAAAAATCGCCTATGATCTGGAATCTTATTTTATTTGACCGGCTTATGACATGTATAGTCATATTAAAGATAAAATTAATCTATTTGGATTATAAATGTAAATTATTTGTGTTAGGATATTTTAAAATGAACCAAAGAAACTTGAACATGTGCTTGAGTTTATTTCAACATGAAGTGTCTACGAAGGTTAATTATAAGGTAATTATAAGTTAGATTTAAGACAGAAAATTGCTCAAATTTATATATGGTGAAAAATGTTGCTCAGATGTTGTTATTTTGCTCTGTTTGATGTATGTCCCTAAAGCAGTTTATTATTGAAATATTATTGAAATGGCAGATGAAAGTATTCAGAAAATGTTGGAGGAGATGTCCAACAATATGAAGCAGATGATGGAGGAGAATTCTAGTAATATGTCTATTAGGCTGGATGAAAGTATGAAGGAGATGGAAGCTAGGAATACTAGTCGAATGGAGGAGAATATGAAAGTTCTTCAGACTAGTTCTGCAAACCTAGAAAATAATATGTCGCGTTTACAGATCAATACCCAGGGAATCGAGAATGCTGTAACTGACATGCGCACAGACGTGTCCAATGTGCATAAAGATGTGTCTGTTGTTAAAATTGATGTGTCTAAGGTACAAAAAGATCTTACCATGTTGAATCTTGATGTTGCTAATGTCCGGGGTGATATTTCATGTGCTAGAGCTGAAGTAATTGTTGTAAGGAATGATGTTGCTACTGTACAAGACAAAGTAGAAGAAGTTCAAAGAGAGGTTAGTAATGTTCGAACTGATGTATCAAATGTTCAAGTAGACATCAATAATATTCATTCAGATGTTAACGATATGCAAATCGATATCAATAAAATACAAGTAGAAGTCAATACTGTTTTTGTAGACATTGCTAAAGTTCAGACTGATGTTAACAAAGTTAGGGAGGAAATTGAAACTTCAAAAACACTTTGTACTCGTAACATTAGTGCATTAACAACTCGATTAGTTGACGAGTCTGTCAGGACAACAGCTTCTTTAGCTGGTTTAAAATACGATGTAGAGGTCATGAGAACCCAAGTATTAGATCACAATCGTTTACTTAAGGAAGACATCGAAGTAGATATTGCGGAAATGTTAACTGCAAATGTAACAGTGTGGAAAGATGAATGGAACAGGTCAAGTGGGGAACATGTAGATCAGATTCAGGAACGAATTGAAAGAAAACTTGCCAGTACACAAGTAGACATTAATAACGAAGTAGTTCAGATTAGGAAAGACTTAAATGTAAGGATGGATTCGCTATCCGAAAAGCAGGTAGAGGATAGAACTCACATAGGTCAGGACGTGCAAGCATTAAAAACTGCGTTAGAGGAACAGATTCATAAGGTTGTCTCTGATGTTAATGAAACTACGAGCAAGCTGCAGAATTTGAAACTAGGAGAAGCTAGCATGATGGAAACCTATAAGGAAGAGTTGATTAGGAAAGTCATCACGGAAATCACAGACAAGGATACCGAAGGATTGACTGGTGAAGAGGAGAGAAATTACGTGAGAAGAGGTAACCTTAATATAGAAGAGAGAGATATTAGTCCGGAGGAACGTATATCCAGATTCAGGGAAGAAAAAGAGGATCGGAATATTGAACCCGAATGGAAGTATCGTGATAGTGGGAGGAATTATATGGATTCATATCCGAGAAATGTGACAGTCATCCGGAATTTTGAAGACAAACATCAAAAATTTAGCAACACTGATAGTCTCACACCGATCGAATATATCAGGAATCTTAAAGACTATTTCATAGAAGCCCACATTCCTAGAGAGAGAGAGAGATGAGAATCGTAGAAATATTTCTAGCTGGAGGACCCCTCGAATGGTTTAGAGCATTTCGGTACACTTTCAGCAATTTTGACGAATTTGCAGAGGCACTGATTAAACGATTCTGGTCAATAGAAGCTCAGAATTCATTAAGAGCTGAGGTATACTCGAGGAAGTATTCAGGTACTCTTCCAACACGGTACGCTGATTTCTTCACGAGTCAACTATCACGCTTGAGATTTTTGCAACCCCCATTGTCAACAGAGCAGTTGATAGATGTGATTTCACGTATGCTGCCTGTGGAGGTAAGAAGACTGATCATATCGTCAAACATTAGAGATTTGACAAGTATGGACGAATTGTTGAGAAGGCTTGACTACACGAGTCCAATGCCAAATTTGGTAAAAAAAAGGTCAGAGGCACGAATTCAAAGACGTTAATACGGTCTACATGGATCAAGTGCAGCAAACTGACAAGCCTGAGGAAGGAAAAACTGAAAATGTAGGTCCTCACAGGAATAATTATTTCCGCAACCACAGATCCCAAGGTTACCGTCCATATCAGCAAAGAAGAGGCTGGAATAATTATAGAGGGAATTACAACAACGGAAGAGGTAGATACTACAACAATGGTTATAATAGAAATTATAACAGAAATAACCAGTACCAGAATCAGAATCAGAATTCTCAAGGTCAGGTTATGACACCCGACAAGTATCAAGAAAGAGAGAAAGAAAGTCAGCAGTATCTGAAGGAATTACGAGAAAAGGAAGCTGAAAATCAAAAGAAAAGACAGGATGTAGTGACCGATCCTGGTCCTTCTACAAGTCAGCAGGGGAACTTTGAGATTGGTAACACAAAAAAAAAAACGCCGATTTCTCAACGACAGTGAGAAACCATGAATACATTGCCACACCACACCTGATTACCATTAACGAAATTTACGAAGTAACTGATGAGGATTTATTAGAAGAGAGGGGAATCGTCAAAGAGGAAAGACCATGTGCATTACCTATTATTTCTGTACTGATAGATGGCCAACAGTATAAAGCTCTTATGGATACTGGTGCAATTATTTCTATCATTTCTGATGAATGCTATCAAAGTCTGTTAAAAGGAGAAAACATGACAGTTTTACCAGTTTCTACCGTCAAAGTGAGAGGAATTTTCCAAGACAAGGCAGTGAAATGCAAGATCCAAGTGCTGTTGAACTTTGAAATTAATGGAAGGAATTATGAACAGATCTTCATTGTGGTTAACAAGATCCATTTCGATATTGTGCTAGGAATCGATTTTATATCGAAGGTTTGAGCCATTATTGATATGAAGAATAGAAGTATTAGCTTTAATGATGGGTACATGATCACAGAAGAGATCGAAGAACAGGACGTGAAAAACAGTCTGGAGATAGACCTTAGGGAAGAAATTTTAAATACCATTATTAAGGACGTAGAGAATATAACAGAAATACCCAGTAGAAAAACTGAAGGATTTGAAGAAATTCAGGGGGAATTTGAGGATTTGTTAAAGGAATTCCAAGATATTTTTGATGAAAAGCCTGGATTGATTAAAGACTATAAGTATAAAATAAGGCTAACCGATGAAACCCCTTACCAGAAGAGAATATACCCCATACCTGAGAAATACTATCAAGAAGTACGAGGGTTGATCATAAAAATGGAGGTAGACGGGATTATTAAAAAACAGGCGTCGTCTTACATAAACCCCATCACTGTAGTGAAGAAAAGTAATGGTCAGATACGTCTTTGTCTCGATGCTCGGACCATCAACTTGAAGATTCTTCCAGAAAATGACCGACCACCTAAGATCAGAGATCTGCTTAGAAAGTTCAAAGGGAGAGCATGTTTCAGTGTTCTTGACTTGACATCTTCCTTTTTACCAAGTTCAACTGGAGGAAGAAAGTATGCAGTACACGGGATTCCTATTTGACCAGACGTCATGGGTCTTTGTGAGAATGCCTTTTGGAATGGTCAACAGTGGACCAGCACTTATTCGAGCACTTGATAGCAAGCTCACTGACGAAGTAAAGGAGAATGTAATCTGCTACATTGACGATTTAATTGTATCTTCACCCAACGCCGCAGAACATTTAGTGCACTTGAGAAAGTTGTTTGAAAATTTAAGGGAGGCCAATATCAAGGTCAATTTTGGAAAATGTCAATTCTTGAAGAAGGAGATCAATTACTTGGGGCATACCATTGATAAAGATGGATATCATCCAAACATGCAGAAAGTAGATGCAATCACTAGATTCCCAAAGCCAACTAAGGTGAAGCAAGTCAGAGAATTTGTAGGTGCTTGCCAATTCATTAGCAGCCACTGTCCGAGATACTCTGAAATTATGGCTCCTCTGTATGATTTACTCAAGAAAAATAATAGATGGAAATGGACTACCGCAGCAGACGAGGCTTTTGAGAAAGCGAAGGAGATGCTCAGAAACAACGTCAAACTGGAGTACCCAGACTTTGAGAAGGTATTCTATATAGAGTCTGATGCATCAAGAATAGGCATTAGTGCAGTCTTATACCAAAAAGACGAGGCAGGCAACAAGCACTACATTGCGTTCACTAGTCGAAAGTTAAAGAAACACGAGGAAAACTACTTTACGACAGAACTAGAAGCGTTAGCTTTTGTAACAGCTTTGCAAGCTTGGAAAAAAATGTTGCTGGGACATAAGGTTATCATTATTACAGATCACAAAGCACTTCAGTTTATGCTGCAAACTGACATGTCTAGTGATAGATTGACACGTTGGGCTTTGTTCACCCAACAGTTTAACGTCACTATCGTCCATCAGCCTGGGAAAGATAACTTACTGGCTGATGCTTTATCACGTAACCCTGTCAAAAATGTGCAGATACACCATGTACAATTGGAGCAGCAAGATCAAGAGACCGTTAGGAGGTTAGCCCGAATCGGTGTGTCACAAAGGAGACACGCTCCAATTAGGAAAATGTACAGGTTCCTTAAGGGTTACATGGACAATACTGATGTTGACTATGCAGCTACACAGAGAGATTCACGACACTTTGTCTTGAGTGGAGACATCGTATGTAAGTATGCTGACTCTGCGCATACAAAGCTTCGAATAGTCGTGCCACCTAAACTTGTTGTCAATTTAGTGTGGGTAGCTCATCACGCAACTGGACATGCGGGTTTAGATAAACCTCTTGATACCCTTAAAGAGAGGTTTATTTGGACTAACATGCGTTCCAACATTGCTAATGTCATTCGTTCATGTGATAAATGTCAAAGAGCAAAGTATGCTTCCGCTCTATTAAAAGGAAAACCTAAGGCGATGATTCCCTCTAAACCGAATGAACTCATGGCGACAGACATATTTGGTCCTTGTCCGAAGGGATATCAGGGTAATCAGTATCTGTTGGTTACCGTGGATTTCTTCTCAAAATTTGTAACAATGAGTCCCATGCAAAAAGCTAACACGAGGAACGTTGTAAGCAGACTGGAACATGCTGTATTTCCAAAAGCTGGTAAACCAGAATATTTACTTTCGGATCATGGAGCTCAGTTTACGTCCTTAGAATTTGCAGCAGATTTGGAAAGGCTTGGTATTAAGCACATATTTTCAAGCGTGCGATATCCGGAATCGAATTCTTCGGAAAGATATATGGCTGAATTTTCGAAATTCTGTCGAATTTTCTGTCCAAATGATCATTCTGGTTGGGTGAGATTTGTACCCCTTATTGAGGAATGTCTAAATTCTACAGTGCAGGAGAGCACAGGAGAAGTGCCAATGAGACTTCATTTAGGAAGAAACCCAGAAAGGCCGTGGGATAATCTGTTTGACCACGTTCCTAGAGATCCCGACTTAGGAAGGCAGCAGAGAATAGACAGAGCGAAGGAACAACTCCAGAAAGCAGCACAAAAACGACTGAAAAGAGTAGCTGGAAAACGTTTTGGTGCTCCCTTAGAAATTGGAAATCTGGTATTATTACGCAGACCTGTCAAGGCTGACGTAGGTAAGAAAATCTATCCCAAGTTTGGAATAGTGTTCATGGGTCCGTTCAGAATTACGAATGCTTATGGAAACAACTGTTATGAACTATACGATGATGAGAATAATGTCGTTTATGGCAAGTTCAATGCTGGGAACTTGAAGAAATATTATCCAAGAGTAAGCCAATAATAATTCAATTTCGTGTTCAAGTGAATTGAGATATTTATAACACAGAGTTTAAAAACAATTTGCAACTGTTTTTAAAACGTGGTGAAGGGAGAATGCCCCCGGAAATTGAATTATATTGAGACCACGATGGCTGTATTGGCAAATGTGAGTCAAGTTATGGATGTCATAGTTATGACGTGGATATTCATGACGTAGGCACGGATGACGCAGACTTGAGGCAAGCAGGCTGGTTGAGCTGAGATTCTTGGTGACGTCATGATTTTGTTCGAGAAAGATCTTAGATTTACGACGCAGTCGCAGGAAACAAGGTATTGTGCTAAGGAAGAAGCTACGCTATTGGAGGAGAGACTCGAACCAATGAACGATAGTTTGGAAGGAAGACGGAGATTGCTGAAACTACGATATTTGATTACTTTTGGCATGCAGATTTGCGGAAAACTATTTTCAGTTATGGCATTGATTTGGAATTTTGAAGAAATTAATTTTGAGTTTTTGAAATTTGAAAATCCGTCAAGTATAGCCAAAGTTAAAACTTCCAGCAATGACGCAGCAACAGGCTATGGAAGGAATGGATACGCCCCTTAAGAAGTTGATAAAAGGTCGTGCACAGGAGAGAGGAGCTCTCAGATCTCATATGTCAGATCGCATATATATTTCTGGTGATATATAGTTATTTTCAAGTGATTCAGTGAAGTAAGTTGTCTTTAGCGTGGTTAAAGCCCGGCGCATCGAACGAACTCGGAGCAGTTCCATTTTACGCTGCTCGAAACTAGGTGAAGTTGAAACGCTCACATTAACGTTTCCACCAGTTAAGATATCAAGCGCTAACTTCAGCCTGTATTATAATTCTATTGGGCAGTACAACATTGAGGTGTGTACAAGATTTGAACAATTTCACAGTTATACTTCGAAAGATATTGAAACTTTAAGGCTGCCAACAAAAGTGATTTTCTCGCCACATGAGAAACACTTTTAAAATTCCACATTATACACTACGGCTGACATGTGGAGTGCAACAGTGATATTGGAGAATACGTTTGCTATTACAACGATACATTTGACTATGGAACATTATAATCTTACAGTGCTTTCGATGATTATAACAGTAGTTGAGATGGAAGGCTAAGGCTTTAATGCAATTGGGACATATATCGTTGGAGTAAAGTAACAGCATGGAACTTCGTTAATCGTCTTTCTACAAAAGCGAGCATGTAGTGAACATCCAACTACACTCATGCATCGTGAATCCATCGCTGAATTATACCAGATAACAGTGGAAATATTTTCATACTCCACAACTATGAATATTTCTGCGGAAATAACTACAATAAACTTCATGGCGAATTCCTGCAAGAACTTCAGGGAACTTTCAAGAGAGGCCAGGGTTGTCCCGGCGCACAAAGAAGAGTTTTGCCAGAAGGATGTTTTTCGTATCCACGGAGCAGTGCAATTTCGGAGGAGGAAGCAGTTCGATTCTCCGAGGACGCTGATTCCAGATTCGAGGACGGAGCACATCTTTATGCTGGTGAAATGGAACCAACAGCAGTTTTCTTTGAAAACTTTCCTCTGGAACTTCAATCAACAGATAAGGTAGTCGTGAACGTTTCTTGTATTATTTGAGTCTTGTAGCGATATCTGAGCAACCATTCTTCCCATATTTTCTGTCCTATCTTTTGCCCCATTTTCTTGATTGATATTTCTGTACTCAGTACACTTCGGTGATTTATGCATTTTTCTTCGATTTTTGAGACATTGTTAAGTCATTGGCATACTTAATAATTTTGGATCAGTTGAGACTGATGATTTAGATTCTTTCAGTAATTTGCATATTTTTGTAGTCACGATTTGACTGTAAAGTTAACGATTTGCTATGGCAGATTTGAATTCAGACAGCGTGTCATTTTATTAAAGTAATTCTATTCAGTTAATTACTTTGACCAATTTTCTGTCATCCTCAAGAAAGAAGAATGATTAAAAGATTTTAGAGCGTTAAAATCTATTACGATATCGACGATCTTTGAAATACTAGTCGTCTTATGAACATGATTGCAACATGGACATTTATCATTGCATTATAGACAGTTTTATGAAATATGAAATTTATTTCGATTTATTGAATACACTATAGTAGTGAACATTTGATAGGAATTTTTCTCAATTCTAAATTGGAACAATAATGTTTGCATTCCACAGTCTAATTGTATTCTATTCGACTATTCATGCAGTTTAGTTGAACTTTGTTTGAAGATAGTATTTTTATACTGCGTTACTTTGAAGATGTTAATCTCAATTTTGATAGACCAGGCAGGAGTGTCTAATCGTATTTGCTATTAAATTTATTTGTGATTGGCAAATTTTTACTTCATATCGATTCATGAATGAAACCCACGAAGGTTAAATAATAACAGTCATTATTACAATTGATGAATATAAGAATTTTTAAAGAGGAACAATGGATGTATAATCGTTAGTTCAGTGGACGTGTAAAAGTCGCTGTTGAGTAATGCCCTTGAATAATGAAGGAGGTTCCCACAATAATGGATGAAGTTGATGGATTAATAAGTGGAGGTTTTTGTGTGTAGTTTGGAAGATTTTTATGCCATATATATGAAGATATATGATGAATTTTGGGCCAATTTTTGTGCAATTTTGTGCGTTATAAGCGAAGTATTTTCCCGCTGATTGTATTGTTCTTGTTCTTTGAAAGATTATTCATATGAAGATACTGTTAAAATTAACAAGAGTGTTAAATAATTTGAGATAAAGATTTTGAATGGAGGTTACCGTCACAAATATTAATAATTATTATTAAACCTTATTAAACCTGAATTTGACAGTTAAATATAACTAACCTTCATTGGTCGATTATATCATCACGATTTAAGTAATTATCAACCGGATAAACGTGTGGTTTAATGTATTTCTTGTATAAATAATATAAACAATTAATATTGTAAAATAATTTTGTAAATATCTTTGTTAAATAATTTGAAATGATAGTGATTAATACAGGCGTGTATAAAATTTTCAATTGTCATTTGACATTGTTATAAACTATTTATTATTGTTATAAATAATTAATGAACTTTTGTTATTAACATTTAGAGTTTTGTTTTTTTATACTCTAAACAACGCAAGTTAAGCAGGTGGTTTGAACAATTAATCATGATTTGGGATTGTTGGAGTAATCCACTGGTGTTTGAATGAAGCATGTAAGACATTTGCGTGATAATATTTCAGTTGAGATGTGAACATTTACGTATTTGAAAAGGAGAGCCAAGCTCTGAGGTAACACGCTTATGCTAGGGTTGAACGAACGGGAGTCCACTTTGACGATACAGGTGCATTGCAGCTGGCCCGGACAACTGTGTTACAGAGGCCAAGGACGTTCCATAATAGCCTTGTGGCTATAAATAAAATGTGAAGTATATAAACACGCAAAACAATTGATATATGTGTCTCATCCCAAATCCCGTTTCCATTCCATGTGCATTATTATTTTACGTTGCTATGAGCTTGAGAAAGCTGAAACATTATATGTAGAGAATACAGGTCCTACAGGAGGACATGGTTATGTGGTCGATGGCTTCTGATTGCCACGTGGAGTTTGTTGTTTCATTTTTGTTAAAATCATTCTTTATGTGAAATAAATTATTGTGCAGTTTAAGGTTTCTCGTCTTCGTTCTGGTTCATTTTAAATATCATGGTGGAGGTTATTGTGTGGGCATACTTTAAGTGATCCAGTTGACAACCCAGTCCCCGAGATAAATTTAAGAGGTAAGTAAAGGTAAGTATGAACCCCCGTATATTTTGGTGTGTTCCACAATAATTTCTTGTTAACTATTGTGCTCTAATCTCGATAGTATCTGTCAGTGCCATTTTCATTGATGTAGCTATGCCGGCGCGTTTGATTATTGGCAATCCGATTGAGGGGGCGGATATCTGACAGCCTACTATCCGGATATCGGGTACAGTACCAACTCGACTTGCCGAAACTGTAACGTACCTTGATACTTTTCTCGAAGCTCGATGTAAAAGTCGCAAAACACGCCGTTGCAATTTGTACGAATATTTTTGGTGCGCTAAACGCATCAAATTTATATCCTTGTCGCTTGCAAAAAAATTGGTCTGGTTTTGTACGTTTGGTTATTTTGTGATTGCGTTGTTAGTGATACCATTTTCATAACAATTACGATTCTGTGACCCCCCCCCCCAAAGCCAAACTCTAGATCCGCGCCTGCTCACCATAAGGGTTTTGATGCATTTTTGCGTGCGGTATTGTATATTATCGGAACTCAAAGTGAGGATGAATTCAGGGGCATAAGAATTTTCACAACTCATTGTCGGTCTGAAGACTAAAGTAACTTTGTTCAGTCCTAACTTCTTGGAAATATCCACCATAGTCCTGGAGACACACGGGCGCTTGCACCTGATCAGGGAGCGATGTTGAAAGCGAGGGTAGCAGGACAGACTACACTAGGCCCAGTGCAACCATACGTGTGCTGACTGAATTTGTGTTATCGACTGCGATTGTTATTTCGAGTGTATTTTAAAATGCCGAAGTTAAAGCCATCACGGGTTGTTCATTTCAAACAAATAATTTCGGAATTCTACCGATGGTGAAATTATTTTCTGCAAAATACGCTTTGTGAAGTGAAAGTTTATGTTTGCATTTCTTTGTGTGTTGACATTATGTCAGCAACATACACATACCTATATCAACTCGATGCCACCGCATGACGGGACGTAGGGGTATTTTCCTGACCGGGGGTATTAGCAGAAGTCTTACCTTGTAAGTTGTAAGTAAAGGTCATTTATGTTTTACTTATAAAACTAGACGAAGTCTTACCTTGTTCAAAGAATACTCCTATTCAGATCATAAAGAGGTTCTAAAATACATTTTGATGAAAAGAGATAGAACTTTCCTAAATTGTTCTTACATTTCATGTGCTTATTTGCTCCCTAGGCAGCTAGGAAACCACAGCGTTATATATTTTTAGCATACTTTTCTCATTTTGCAAAAATGAGGAAAAAGTAGACTTATAAGATCGGTCCGGGAAAATGTGTGTGTGTGTGTCTGTCTGTCCTTCTGTCTGTCTGTCTGTCTGGCTGGCTGTGTGTGTGTCCCCCCCTATCAACTCCTAAACGGCTGCAGCTATCGACACCAAATTTGGTAAGAGAAATGATTTATATCTGAATATCTCACGGCCATATTTTAAATTGACGTCAGTGCTACCAACTGATGAAAAATCACAATTGTAACTTGAGCTCTATGTTGGATATCTCAGACGTTATGCATGCAAACTATTCCAAAATTGGTACACATATAGACAATAGCATTCCAGATTAATTTTCAGAAGACCATACATGCCAGTATTGCCAACATGATTCTATGCCTGCCGATAAGTCCAATTTCTAAATGCATGTAACTTCTATACCATCGATTGGATTTCAACCAGATTTCGTATGTACTATGTGTACTACAGCAGATATGACAGTGCGTATTCTAATGAGCCACCAGGGCTGCCAACTGTTGATAAATGCTCTCTCTATATATTAACCCTAATATCAATATATCAAAAAGTATACAAGCCAACAGCTCTAAACTTTGCACACGTATAGTACCTGACATTATACATTAGTTTTGTGTAACTTATATACATCAGTGTTGCCAACACGATTCTTAGCTTACTGATAAGTCCAGTTTTTAAATGTACATAACTTCTATACTAACAAATGGATTTCAACCAAATTTCGTATCTGATTTGTGTACCATAAAAGTTATGACTATGCGTATTCGTAAGAACAAGCAGGGCTGCCAACTGTTAATAAATGTTCTCTCTGTTTGTTTAATTCTAATATGAATATATCAGAAAGTAGGCAAGTCATCATGTCTAAACTTTGCACACGTATAGTACCTGACATTCTAGATTAATTTGGAGTAACTAATATACCTCAGTGCTGCTAACATGATTCTGAGCTTTCTGGTAGTTTCAATTTTTAATTACATGTAACTTCTATACTAACAAATGGATTTTATCCAAAATTGACATTATAATAGATCGTAATATTTAAGATTAATTCTCAGCATCACATACATAACATTGTTCCCAACATGATTTTACGCGCACTGATAAATCCTATATATACAGCATGTAATGTCCATACTATCCATTAGACTTCAGACAAATTTTGTATGTGAATTCCATACCTTAAGAGATGGAACTAAGTATATATTCAGAGTCACCAGGGCTGCCTACTGTAGTAAGTTACTATATTACTCTTATTACATGATTTCGTCATTATTATAGAAAGGTCTATATAGATTGGCATCAATCTCATATTTTAAGAAAAATAGGCTCTTTAGTTCGTCACGGAACTACTTCTTAACAGTCAGTGATGTCCCTGAGTCTGTGATATTTTGTTTCTTGTTTATTTTTGGATAAATCGTGATGAAATAGGAAATATTAGTTGATTGTGTAATATGTGGCGGGTCCTTAGCGTTTCACTTGTCATTTCGATATCAATAGGGGTTTATTCCGTACAGGGTGGTAACTCTGAACAGGAGAATGGTGAAGACCAAGTAGCATGCTATTATTTTTCTGCACGAACCCTCAGTGATTATCTCGAGAGATAGTGTTAGCTAATTTAGCGGACGTAGTGTTTGATGTGTGATTATTAGAAGAACCACTCGCTTCATTTAAAAGACCTAGCGCTATGATTTGCGAGTTTTTCCCCAGTGGCGTGTCTAATCTGTCGATAATGACAAAACCGCGTGGCCGCCAGTCAAGGTCAGCTATCTAGCTGCTGGGAGGTCAAGCCAGCCACTCGATGACGTCACTAACGTGTCACTCGGTCTGGACTGGCCAGCCGATCGGCCGGTTGTGCTCCTCTATTTACCTTACAGCCCTGCAGACTTGTCCAGATCACAGTGTTGCCATATAGGGCGCAGACACCCACCTTTGTCAACTGAAATCAGACCACTGTGTCACCTGTTTTCAATTTGTTCCCAAACTTGGGTGACCAGATGTCGGATTCTGCCGAATAAGTCTTACTTTGTAAACACATAGGGACCATAAGGGTACAGAGTACAACATCATTAGCAGACATGGTATATTGGTTTTCACGGCCAGTGAATTAAAACTCAGACATTTTTCTAGGTTTATAAGGAGATAAAAGACCCCTTGAGCATTTAGCTATCGCAGTACAGAAGCACAGGTGCGCTTCATAAGAAGGGAGGTAGCACGCAGTTCGCTACTCCTGTCGGGTCCGGGTGGAGACACACAGAGCATGTTGATTAACCATTTGGTGATCCTAGGCGAAACCCCACACAAGACACGGCATAAACCTAGAAAAAATCTTGAGTCTTAAATCACTGGCCGTGAAAGCCAATGTACCATCTCTTTGGAAGCTTTCATAGGGAGGTGAAAGGCTGCTTGAGCTTTTAGCTCTCGCAGTAAAGAAGTGCAGGTGCACTTCATTAGAAGGGAGGTAGAGCACAGTTCGCTACTCCTACTCTTTCGAAAATGTGAAATATCGCTATAACTCTCTTAATATGTGAAATATCAAATAATTAGGGGCAGATGACCTCGTAGTTCCGCCCCTGAAAACAACAATAACTAACTAACTAACTAACTAACTAACAAATATCAAATCTATTCAAAGTTCATAGTATTCATCGGATAAGGGCCAACAATTTATGTTAGTAAAGTTTTTTGATAACATAAACCATTGCCGAAAGGAGTAGAGAAACGTGTTTTTTAGAGAAACTAAATCATATCTGTCCTAATTGGCACAATATCAAATCCGTTTAAAATGGTTAATACTCCCCTAATTATTAATAATTAAAGCTTTTGTCTGCAAGAATGTATTATATGACCCACCGTTACGCCAAGGGATGAGCAACATGTTTTCCGAATTATAAGAAAATGTGAAATTGATGAGGGAAATGCCATTAGATTACGATACTACTGTAAATTGATGAGGGGTGAGCCATCAGATGTTACCACGACAACGCTACTAAATTGATGAGGGATGAGCCATCAGATGTTACAATGACAACGCTACTAAATTGATGAGGGATGAGCCATCAGATGTCACCATAACAACGCTACTAAATTGATGAGGGATGAGCCATCAGATGTTACCATGACAACGCTACTAAATTGATGAGGGGTGAGCCATCAGATGTTACCATAACAACGCTACTAAATTGATGAGGGGTGAGCCATCAGATGTTACCATAACAGCACTACTAAATTGATGAGGGGTGAGCCATCAGATATTACCATAAAAACGCTACTAAATTGTTGAGGGATGAGCCTTCAGATGTTACCATAACAACGCTAATAAATTGATGAGGGATGAGCCATCAGATGTTACCATGACAACGCTAATAAATTTATGGGGGATGAGCAATCAGATGTTACCATAACAACGCTACTAAATTGATGAGGGATGAACCATCAGATGTTACCATGACAACGCTACTAAATTGATGGGGGATGAGCAATCAGATGTTACCATAACAACGCTACTAAATTGATGAGGGATGAGCCATCAGATTTTACCATGACAGCGCTACTAAATTGATGGGGGATGAGCAATCAGATGTTACCATGACAAAGCTACTAAATTGATGAGGGATGAGCCATCAGATGTTACCATGACAACGCTACTAAATTGCTACAGGGTGAGCCAACATATGTTACCATGACAACGCTACTAAATTGATGAGGGATGGGCCATCAGATGTTACCATGACAACTATACAAAATTGATGAGGAATGCGCCATCAGATGTTACCATGACAGCGCTACTAAATTGATGAGGGATGAGCCATCAGATGTTACCATAACAACGCTACTAAATTGACGAGGGGTGAGCCATCAATTGTTACCATGACAGCGCTACTAAATTGATGAGGGATGAGCCATCAGATGTTACCATAACAACGCTACTAAATTGACGAGGGGTGAGCCATCAATTGTTACGATGACAACGCTACTAAATTGACGAGGGGTGAGCCATCAATTGTTACCGTGACAACACTACTAAATTGATGAGGGATGAGCCATCAGATGTTACCATGACAAGGCTACTAAAATGATGAGGGATAAGCAATCAGATGTTACCATGACAACGATACTAACTTGATGAGGTATAAGCCATCAGATGTTACCATGACAGTGCTACTAAATTGATGAGGGATGAGCCATCAGATGTTACCATGAGAGCGCTACTAAATTGATGAGGGACGGGCCGTCAGATGTTACCATGACAACGCTACTAAATTGATGAGGGATGGGCCATCAGATCTTACTATGACAACGATACTAAATTGATGAGGGAAGAGCCATCAGATGTTACCGTGACAACGCTACTAAATTGATGAGCTATGAGCCATCAGATGTTACCATGACAACGCTACTACATTGATTAGGGATGAGCCATCAGATGTTACAGTGACAACGCTACTAAATTGATGAGGGATGAGCCATCAGATATTACCATGACAACGCTACTAAATTGATGAGGGATGAACCATCAGATGTTACCATAACAACGCTACTAAATTGATGAGGGATGAGCCATCAGGTGTTACCGTAACAACGCTACTAAATTGATGAGGGATAGGACATCAGATGTTACCATAACAACGCTACTAAATTGATGAGGGATGAGCCATCAGATGTTACCATAACAACACCGGGTGAGTTAGCCGTGGTGGTTACGGCATGACTGATGGCAGTCGCTCACATCCGGGAGGCGAGGAGGTTTGAATCCCCCCGCCGGCAACCTTGAAGATGGTCTTCTGTGGTTACCCATCTTCCTTCCAGGCAAATGCCGGGGTTGGTCCCTAACTATAGGCCACAGCCGCTACCTTCCAACTCCTGAGTCCTTACATTCCAACTTCCCTCCTTCCCTCCCCAACGGTACTTGTAGCTCACCCATTGGGTGTCCGTCTCGAAGCAGCTTCAAAAACTGGCGAGCCGAACATGTCATCGGACACTCCCGGCACTAAAAGCCATACGAAAAAAAACATAACAACGCTACTAAATTGATGAGGGAAGAGCCATCAGATGTTACCATAACAACGCTACTAAATTGATGAGGGATAAGCCATCAAATGTTACCGTAAAAACGTTACTAAATTGATGAGGGATGAGCCATCAGATGTTACCATAACACCGCTACTAAATTGATGAGGGATGAGCCATCAGATGTTACCATAACAACGCTACTAAATTGATGAGGGATGAGCCATCTAATGTTACCGTAACAACGTTACTAAATTGATGAGGGATGAGCCTTCAGATGATACCATGACAATGCTATTAAATTAATGAGGGATGAGCCATCAGATGTTACCATAATAACACTACTACATTGATGAGGGAAGAGCCATGAGATGTTACCATAACAACGCTACTAAATTGATGAGGGATGAGCTATCAGATGTTACCATGACAACGCTACTAAATTGATGAGGGATGAGCCATCAGATGTTACCATGACAGTGCTACTAAATTGATGAGGGATGAGCCATCAGATGTTACCATGACAGCGCTACTAAATTGATGAGGGATGAGCCATCAGATGCTACCATGACAACCCTACTAAATTGATGAGGGATGAGCCATCAGATATTACCATGACAACGCTACTAAATTGATGAGGGATGAACCATCAGTTGTTACCATAACAATGCTACTAAATTGATGAGGGATGAGCCATCAGATGTTACCGTAACAACGCTACTAAATTGAAGAGGAATGGGCCATCAGATGTTACCATGACAGCGCTACTAAATTGATGGGGGATGAGCAATCAGATGTTACCATGACAGCGCTACTAAATTGATGAGGGATAAGCCATCAGATATTATCATGACAACGCTACTAAATTGATGAGGGATGAACCATCAGATGTTACCATAACAACGCTACTAAATTGATGAGGGATGAGCCATCAGATGTTACCATGACTACGCTACTAAATTGATGAGGGATGGGCCATCAGATGTTACCATGACAGCGCTACTAAATTGATGAGGGATGAGCCATCAGATGTTACCATGACAACGCTACTAAATTGATGAGGGAAGAGCCAGCAGATGTTACCATGACAACGCTACTATATTGATGAGGGATGAGCCATCATATATTACCATGACAACGCTACTAAATTGATGAGGGATGAACCATCAGATGTTACCATAACAACGCTACTAAATTGATGAGGGATGAGCCATCAGGTGTTACCGTAACAACGCTACTAAATTGATGAGGGATAGGCCATCAGATGTTACCATGACAGCGCTACAAAATTGATAGGGAATGAGCAATCAGATGTTACCATGACAGCGCTACTATATTGATGAAGGATAAGCAATCAGATGTTACCATGACAGCGCTACTAAATTGATGAGGGATGAACCATCAGATGTTACCATGACAGCGCTACTAAATTGATGAGGGAAGATCCATCAGATGTTACCATGACAGCGCTACTAAATTGATGAGGGATGAGCAATCAGATGTTACCATGACAGCGGTACTATATTGATGAAGGATAAGCAATCAGATGTTACCATGACAGCGCTACTAAATTGATGAGGGATGGACCATCAGATGTTACCATGACAACGCTACTAAATTGATGTGGGGTGAGCCTTCAGATGTTACCATGACAACGCTACTAAATTGCTGAGGGGTGAGCCATCAGATGTTACCATGACAACGCTACTAAATTGCTGAGGGGTGAGCCATCAGATGTTACCATGGCAACGCTACTAAATTGATGAGGGATGAGCCATCAGATGTTACCATAACAACGCTACTAAATTGATCAGGGATGAGCCATCAGATGTTACCATGACAACGCTACTAAATTGATGAGGGGTGAGCCATCAGATGTTACCATGACAACGCTACTAAATTGATGAGGGATGAGCCATCAGATGTTACCATAACAACGCTACTAAATTGATCAGGGATGAGCCATCAGATGTTACCATGACAACGCTACTAAATTGATGAGGGGTGAGCCATCAGATGTTACCATGACAACGCTACTAAATTGATGAGGGAAGAGCCATCAGATGTTACCATAACAACGCTACTAAATTGATGAGGGATGAACCATCAGGTGTTACCGTAACAACGCTACTAAATTGATGAGGGATGAACCATCAGATGTTACCATAACAACGCTACTAAATTGATGAG
This sequence comes from Meconema thalassinum, assembly GCA_946902985.2. Lineage (NCBI taxonomy): Eukaryota > Metazoa > Arthropoda > Insecta > Orthoptera > Tettigoniidae > Meconema > Meconema thalassinum. Next base: position 514,923,781 of record OX336393.1, on the reverse strand, counting down.
GGATGAGCCATCAGATGTTACCATGACAACGCTACTAAATTGATGAGGGATGAACCATCAGATGTTACCATAACAACGCTACTAAATTGATGAGGGATGAGCCATCAGCTGTTACCGTAACAACGCTACTAAATTGATCAGGGATGAGCCATCAGATGTTACCATGACAACGCTACTAAATTGATGAGGGGTGAGCCATCAGATGTTACCATGACAACGCTACTAAATTGATGAGGGATGAACCATCAGATGTTACCATAACAACGCTACTAAATTGATGAGGGATGAGCCATCAGGTGTTACCATAACAACGCTACTAAATTGATCAGGGATGAGCCATCAGATGTTACCAAAACAACGCTACTAAATTGATGAGGGATGAACCATCAGGTGTTACCGTAACAACGCTACTAAATTGATGAGGGATGAACCATCAGATGATACCATAACAACGCTGCTAAATTGATGAGGGATGAGCCATCAGATGTTACCATGACAACGCTACTAAATTGATGAGGGATGAACCATCAGATGTTACCATAACAACGCTACTAAATTGATGAGGGATGAGCCATCAGGTGTTACCGTAACAACGCTACTAAATTGATCAGGGATGAGCCATCAGATGTTACCATGACAACGCTACTAAATTGATGAGGGGTGAGCCATCAGATGTTACCATAACAACGCTACTAAATTGATGAGGGATGAACCATCAGATGTTACCATAACAACGCTACTAAATTGATGAGGGATGAGCCATCAGATGTTACCATGACAACGCTACTAAATTGATGAGGGGTGAGCCATCAGATGTTACCATAACAACGCTACTAAATTGATGAGGGATGAACCATCAGGTGTTACCGTAACAACGCTACTAAATTGATCAGGGATGAGCCATCAGATGTTACCATGACAACGCTACTAAATTGATGAGGGGTGAGCCATCAGATGTTACCATGACAACGCTACTAAATTGATGAGGGGTGAGCCATCAGATGTTAACATGACGACGCTACTAAATTGATGAGGGGTGAGCCATCAGATGTTACCATGACAACGCTACTAAATTGATCAGGGGTGAGCCATCAGATGTTACCATGACGACGCTACAAAATTGATGAGGGATGAGCCATCAGATGTTAACATGACGACGCTACTAAATTGATGAGGGGTGAGCCATCAGATGTTACCATGACAACGCTACTAAATTGATCAGGGGTGAGCCATCAGATGTTACCATGACAACGCTACTAAATTGATGAGGGGTGAGCCATCAGATGTTACCATGACAACGCTACTAAATTGATGAGGGGTGAGCCATCAGATGTTAACATGACGACGCACTGCACGGGATCCCATTCATTTTTCCATCTGACTCTGTGGGAATTGGCTTCGGTAGCGTAACAATGCTGACATTCTATTTCCAAAGTCGTGGGTTCAAACCTGGTCGCAGTCATTGGATTTTTTAAGAGCGTTAACATTCCTCAGTATGCCTTCCTTCGGAGAGGAAGTAAGGCAGTGGTCCCATGTCATAGATTTATGGCATGTAAAAGAACATTCCACCAACTACATCTGTGTGAAACAACATTTGTAGGTTAGATTTGATTAATGATCTAAGTTCTAACGTTCGTTGCTAGGTGCTGGTTGCGGTGGCATCTAGTAGCCAAGTTTACAGCTATCTGTCGTGATGGTAGCTTTTGGTAGCAAAAGTAGGAACTACTGCTTGAAATTGACCGTCTGCAGTCCTTACCTGAATTACAGACTTATACAGCCATCACAATTAACACTGGTTATCAGACAGATTCTACACACACCCAAAGTACACGAGGCTGCATGACCGCGTTGTCGCAGCCCCTAAACTGAGGAACTAACCAACCATCTCTGCGGGAGATAAAATTCTTCGTGAAGAAGTAACAGACCGTTAGATGCATAAAAACACAAAAAAAAGTTTTTAAGTTCAAATTGTAAAATACTTTCTCATAATGAGGAGTATAAATAAATTCCATCTATTTTCGCCTATCCCCTAGTTTGCCCGGTGAAATCTACCTCCGCCTTCCGGCGTGCCGAGAGGAATTGATTTTAAATTTGCCTCATATTTCATTAGACTGTATGAAAATAATGTAAAAGAATGATGCGCATACTTCAAACATTTCAATATGCACTTTTCAGTGTGCTAATGCTCGCCACGGTGGGTGAGTGGTTATCGTGTCGGACTACCAAACCCAAGCTTGCAGGTTCGCTCCTGGCCACTGGAAGTGATTTTTGAAAGGCGGCAATAATCACGATACGCATGTCATACGATGTTGGCATGTTTAAGAACCCATTTGAATCCAGTAGGTCGTGTTCATAATGGCAAAATTAATCTCGGGATTTTCCGCAAACACAAAGTTCCTCATTTCTCTACTAGAAAGCGCTATAGTGTCAAGGAGCTTAGATATATAACCTCCTTGACTTTCATAGTGCTGCAAGGAACAACAAAATTTGACATGCAAGCTGCCCTCTGGGTGGCAAATTACAAAGCTTGCACTCGGCTCCCAAGACCTTGCTATAATATTAATAAGTCTGCTAATAGGTACCTGATGGAAAAAAAGTACATTGATTATGTGTTTCAAGGACCAGAAAAGTAGTCATGACATTCTTTTGGGATTTTGCTGTTAAATATAATTTCATTCAGGGTTCTTATTTAAACAAGTCCCATAAACAGAAACAAGAAACAAGAAACAAGAAACAGAAACAGAAACAGAAACAGAAACAAGAAAACAAGAAAACAAGAAAAAAGAAAACAAGAAACCAGAAACAGGAAACAAGAAAACAAGAAACACAAACAAGAAAACAAGAAAAACAAAAACAAAAACAAAAACAAAAACAAAAACAAAAACAAAAACAAAAACAAAAACAAAAACAAAAACAAAAACAAAAACAAAAACAAAAACAAAAACAAAAACAAAAACAAAAACAAAAACAAAAACAAAAACAAAAATAAAAACAAAAACAAAAACAAAAACAAAAACAAAAACAAAAACAAAAAAACAAAAACAAAAAAACCAAAACAAAAACTTGTACATAAATATAAACATAAACATAAACAAGAAGAAAAACAAGAACACAAGAACAAGAAGAAAAACAAGAACAAGAAGGAAACGGAAACAATTACAGAAACAGGTAACAGAAACGGTAACGGAAACAGGACAATATAAAACAAATTTGTACCTTAATTATAAACCAAACAGTGAGAATAATGGGAACGGGTTTTCCTTCCTAAATCTTGGGATTCCTAAGCGGAATGACTACTCTTCTGCTTTGATAATATGAGTTAAAACGGCATCAAAAGCATTGTGTAGCATCGGAGCAAGGAAATAGTTGGATGACCCAGAGAGCTTCACAGTTCCCGAGACTGTCCCAAGTTCGTCTCTTCCTGTTCTTGTCATGCCCTCTGCACACTCTTTACGGTGGATGCACATCCCAGTTCTCCCAGTTTTGAGAAGCTGACGTCGCCAACAATGAAACTTGTTCTGAATGTACAGTATACTTCCAGTGAGTTGCCTTTGCGCTGACCCCCATGCGGTAGCCATGCGACTGTGGCTGTAGCAAGCCTGGAAATCGGCCGTTCAAATCCCGGCGCTGACAGCTGCTATCATGAGTGTGTGTGTTTATTTTTAGCCCGAATGTTTTCTCTCTCATTCCAGACAATTGCAAAAATTATAATTTGTACATAAATCAGGAAAGAATAGAACGAGTCTCACATTACAATTACCAAGGAACTATCATCAATGAACAATGGGATAACTCGCAAGAGATCCGTTGTACAATTGCCAAGGCTAAAAGTGCTGTCTCAACAATGGGCTCGATTTTAAAGAGTCATAACCTTACCCTCATCACAAAAATAAGACTCCTCAAATGCTGTATATACCAAGTGCTTCTGTATGGCATTGAAACATGGACCTAGAAAAAAGAAACTATTTCAAAACTCCACGTATTTGACCTATGGTTATACAGAATGATTCTAAAGATACCATGGACTCATAAGGAGGGCTCGGATTTTTAGGTCCTGAAAATCGGGGAAATATTTATTTTTTATGTATTAAATATACCTGAAATATGTGACAAAAAGTAAAAATATTCATTATTATTCAGTTTATTAATGTGAATATAAACAATATGCAGTACTCACGAATGCAATTTTACTGATTGCTGAAGAATTACAATACACAACGAGATACATCTTCAGGTTATCCATCACAAATGACCGGCGAATAACGCGAAACTATTATTCTGAAGGCGCGAAACTGCGGCAAAATGCTTCTTACCCTTGAGGTGTTGTGTATCTTGAGATCGCCATTCAGCCTTGATTGCTTTCCCACATGGTTGGCCGAACAGAACGCCCTTATCAGAAGTAAAATCATCTTTAAATTGTGCAACAGACGATAACTTGTAGTTGTTGGGTAGATTTCATTAGAAAGCTAACTATTGCAATGGGTACCATGTTTCGACTTCCGAAAAATTTTCGACATATCTTCGCGTTTCACATCCCCCAGACCCCAAAACCACCATCAGTTCAAAAGTTTATATATAATTTATGTATATATATATATATATATATATATATATATATATATATATATATATATACATACATATATCACTTTCTTGTGGACACGATAACTACCGCAATTTTTCACCAATCACTTGTAATTTTTTACATAATATGTATCCCTATAAAATCTCGGTCGAGTTCGTTAATGGGCACAATCGGTCGAAGGGGGTGAAAATGAGGGGCTTTTTTTCGAAAAAGTGAAATATCGCTATAACTCTCTTAATATTTGAAATATCGAATCCATTCAAATTTCATACTGTGTCGGATAAGGCCCAAAAAGTTATGTTTGAAAAGTTTTTTGACAGCACCAACCATTGACCAAAGGGGTGAGAAAAAGTGGGGTTTTCGGGAAACATTAATCATATCTCTCTTAATAGGCACAATATCAAAACCGTACAAAATGGACAATGTTCCCCTAATAATTACCTAAAACTTTTGTATGAAAGAATTTTTGATATGACTCACCCTTACGCCAAGGGATGAGCAAAATGATTTCCGAATTAGAAGAAAATGCGAAGTGCCATCTGACGTTGCCATGACAACACTACCGAATTGATGAGGGATGAGCCATGAGACGTTGCCATGACAACTCCATTGCACGATATCACATTCACTTTTCCACCTGACTCTGTGGGAAGCGGCTTCGGTGAGGTAAGTGGTAGCATGCTGAACTATGCCCAAGGTCGTGGGTTCAAAGCCGGCCGAAGTCGTCGTATTTTCTAAGAACACTAAAAGTCCCTCAGTATGCCTTCCTTTGGAGGGGAAGTTCCAACATTCGTTGCGAGTAGCTGGTTGCGGTGGCATCTAGTAGCCAAGTTCACAACTAGGTACCGTTGACGGTAGTATTTGGTAGCAAAATTCGGAGCTACTACTTGAAATTGACCGTCCGCAGTCCTTACCAGAATTACAGACCAATACAGCCATCACAATTAACACCGTATATCAGACAGATTCTACACACACCCAAAGTACACGGGGCTACATGACCGCGTTGTCGCAGCCCTTGAACTGAGGAACCAACCAACATCTCTGCAAGAGATAAAATTTTGCGTGAAGAAGTAACAGACCGCTAAATAGTTACACATCAGTGTCGAAACCTTGCATAAGGACAGTGTGACCACAAGTATGAACATGGACCCTAAATGACGAGAAGGTTACCGTCCCCATAAGACAGTAAAATGTTAAAAATATGCATAAAAAACGAAAAGCTAAGTTAATTAAGCGCCAATTGTAAAATACTTTCTCGCAATAAATGAGGTCTGATCCTTCTACGAAAACCTGCATATTCTGCCTATATTCGCATATCCTCTAGTTTTCCCGGTGAAATCAACCTCCGCCTTCCGGCGTGCCGAGAGGATTTTTTTTTTTACTTTAGACATCCTAGAACTGCCTTACACGTCACAGTGTCAGAAATGAACTGCATGTGAGTTAAACAGGTTCAAGGTAGCTGGAGGAGGGGAGGTCTAGCACGTGGTGCAATATGGCTACGGAGAAGGAAATCCCCGGCTTCCACAGTGAGTGGCACGGGGCGACAAGTTAAGAATATCACAGTAGCAAGCTGACATACGCTCTGCATGAAGATTAGGTAGCTCACAGATTCTTCCCCGTTGAAGTAACACAGCACAAAAATGCAATAAACTGAAAGATCTAGCATACTGATGTTAAAAAATGTAAATATTATGTCTTTTTATGTGCTAATAAGCGAAAAGCAAGAATTTAGGTATTTATAGAAAAAATGCTTAAAATATGTATTTACATGAAAAAAAAATATTTACCTAAAAATCCGAGCCCTACTCATAAGATTACCAATCAAGAAGTATTACGAAGGATGAATACAACCCAAGATATAGTCAATATTGTTAAATGCCGTAAGCTTCAATACCCGGGTCACATAATGAGGAACAGAGGCAGATACGAACTACTGCAATGCATTTTGCAAGGAAAAATAGAAGGAAAAGGAGACCCAGGACGAAGAACAATTTTCCTGGCTTGCCAACCACAGAGTATGGTTCGGAAAAACATCCACCCAATTGTTCCGGATAGCGGCCAATAAAGACAACATAGCCAACGTTCGAAACGGACAGACACTCTGAGAAGAAGAAGGCTGCGTGGCGCAGCGGTAATTTCTCGCCTGTTGTGCTCAAGGTTGTGGGATTGAAACCTGGTTCAGTTCGTAGGCATGCGAGGGAGCCGTGTAGGTAGATTTACTGGCATGTTAAAGATCCCATCGCAGCAATACCAGACACCCCGCCACTCGTTACCAAGGAAAACTATGTCTTTATTACTCTTCCCTTCCCAAAAATACACCACTTATGCGTTACCATTCTGTTAGTATCTGAGAGTAAGTGCCATTTTGGAAAGTGAGCAATATTGTGTTAAGTTGTTTTGTTAAACTTAAGTTAGTTAGTGTAGTTTTAAGGTGGCGATAACTTAGGTTTTGATGAAAAAATAAAATAAAAAAGATACGAGCCTTACAGTAGTCGCATATGATGTGTAACATCTGACATGTTATCCTACTCGTATACTACACAGCTTGGACATTCTTAAAATGTTAATTTACACTCCATTTTCATACTGGTACTATGATGAATGTATAGATTGAATTGGAGATATGCTACTGTCACATTTGTTGTGCAGCGGTCAAGCTGTTAGTCTCTCACCAAGGTAGAACGGGTTTGATACCCGGCCAATACATGTGAGATTTTCGAATTGAAATGCCATGTCCTGTGGTTCGCATTCCACGTAAAAGGGAGGCACCGTGGATCATGATCGTGAGATTAACGGACACGCAAAACTACAAGCTTCCTTCCTTTTACATTAATAATTCATAATAACAAAGTGACACACAACGTCCACAGTACTCTCAAATATTGTGAGCACATTCCGCAGTAACTATAACATTCATTATTCTCTAGGCTCTCCTACAGTTCGTCGTAAACAATCAAAACATGGCTTCCTACAATCATGAAATGACCTAGTCTCACATATGATGAAAATACAGCTTTTATTCCACTCATATAACAACATTCTGTTATGCATTTAATATTTGACTACTCACCCACAGCTTGACAATAATGCCGCTTACTTAAATGTCATTTGTCGTCTTTGTCCTACCCCATGCGATATTCAATCTTGAACGTGAAGCTTCATAAACTGCTCAACGACAAATGAAAGTCGGTGAAACATTTGCCACTGTCCTCGTCAAACCAGTGCCTGCTAAATGCACTGCCTACTGTATTGCCATAACATTCTCGCGCTACAGAGCACACACTGCCTTGTTTCCAATACACACATTTTCAATTGTACATCCAGCTGGCAGTGCGTCTTCACTTCCGCCCGATTCACTTCCGTCCCATTTTTCTGGCAGTGCGTCTTCACTTCCGTCCGATCCACTTCCGTTCGATCCACTTCCGTCCCCAATTTTCAAAATCACTCCCACAAAACTATCCCGCAACCGAGCGGAAAGATGTTACACATCAAAAATCAATTTCCTCTTTTTTGATGGTTTGGGTTGTCACCTACTGATATCGCGTCAGGATATGGCAGTTGGGTTTGAACTGCAGAGGTCTTCCCGCTCACTACGTATCGCGCATTCCAAAAACATTCAGTTTGTCACTACTTGCTTCACTCACTCAGCACATTCCTTCTTTCACTGGCTGCGCGTCGTCTGCTGCAATGACAATCATTGGCATGCGGGTAGCCGATATATTTAAGTTTGGAATAGGAGGACCGCGCATGTGTACTGTAAGACCCCCCCCCCCCGCACCCCGTCGCAGCGTGTTCAACTGCCATCTCCTGCCGCGATGACAGTAATTGTCTTATGATTATGGTGTTTGAAACCATTCATCAATGTTGACATAGTAAACAAAAGTTTCCGTATTATTATTATTATTATTATTATTATTATTATTATTATTATTATTATTTTAGTATGAGTAAAGATCTATACCTGAATATCTCAATGCCGTATTTGAAAATGATGTCAGTGCTACCAACTGCTGAAAAATCTTAACTGAAATTTGACCTCCATGTTGGATATCTTGCAAGGTATGTATGGGAACTATTTCAAAATTGGCACACGTATAATAATAATATTTCAGTTTAATTTCCAGGAGGCCATGCATGGCAGTGTTGTCAAAATGATTCTGAGCCTGCCGACAGTTCCAATTTTTAAATACATATAACTTCTACACTATCAATTGGATTTCAACCAAATTTCGTATGTGCTATGTGCACCATAACGGATATGACTATGCTTATTCTTAAGAGCAACCAGGGCTGCCAACTGTTAATAAATGCAGTCTCTATTTTTACCCTAATATTAATATATCAGAAAGTAAGTAAGCCAACAACTTTAAAATTTGCACACGTATAGTACCTGACATTCTAGATTAATTTGGAGAAACTAATATACGTCAGTGCTGCCAACATGACTCTAAGCCTGCTGATAAATCAAATTATAAAATACATGTAACTTCTATACTAACAAATGGATTTCATCCAAAATTGGCACAACAAGAGATCATAATATTTCATATTATTTCTGACCAACACATGCAAGGCATTGTTGCCAACATGATTTTACGCACTGATAGATCCAATGTCTAACTGCATGTAACGTCCATGCTATCCATTGGAATTCAACCAAATTTTGTATTCTGTACCTTAAGGGATGGAACTAAGAATATATTCAGTCACCAGGACTGACAACTGTAGTGCTCTATTAGTCTACATTATACCATGTATATTTCGAACTGATTAGAAATTTCGATATTACCAACTTAATTTGTCATTATTCTAGATAGGTCCATATAGATTGGCTTGAATCTTAAATTTTAAGAAAAGTAGGCTCTTTAGTTTGTCACGGAATTTCTTGTTATTATTTGTGAATAGACCACTGAGGATCACGCTACAATTTCATTCCTTCTTCGTCTTAATCTTCCACTTCCTCCAGTATTCCTTCATATAGACGCTGTGCTGCTGCCTCTGTTCATCCGTCCAGCTTCTTCCAGTCTTCGGAGTTCTTCCGTCTTGGAGTCCTTCCAAATTTTGAATAATGGTCCTAAATGTGTCCCTACATAACATCCTGAAATCCCTAGATAATGCTAGAAGAGAGAAGTGGACGATCTCAGGGAACCATGGTCCCTTCCTTCTCTTGTCTACAAAGTAGGAACATCTGCGGTTGGTCAGTCTCTGCGATCTCATCGCTGTTATGTGGCCATAGAAACTAATTTTATTCTCCTGTTTCGCATCAAGTCCGTCATCCTTTCCATACGTATGTAGAGTTCGTTGTTATGTTCATCCTGTACTCTTCATTTTCCCTGACTGGTCCTAGGATTTTTCTCAGGATTTTTCCTTCATAGGCCTCTAACTTTTCAACTAAACCTTTCTTATTCATTGCAAGGCTTCTGCTGCGTACAGAGCTTCTGGACGAATAACTGAACAATAATGCCTAATCCTGGCAATGTTGGACACTGATCGTTTATTGTAAACGTCTCTGGTGCGCTGTTTCCACCTTGTTGATCCTTGATGTAAATGCTTCTTTCTCAGAGTTGTTTGGTGTCATACATTTGCCTAAATACAGTACTTAAAATTTTCCATCCACTTGATTATTCGATATTTATTATTATTATTATTATTATTATTATTATTATTATTATTATTATTATTATTATATTTCCCACAATTCAACCCCATTTAACCCACGGGAAAGGAAGGAACCAGCGTTTCAACAACGAACTTGAATGTAGCTTCTTCCAAAGGGTATTTTTTAATATCTCAGCTTAGGAAGCTAAACGAGAATAACCCAGGAATATTGAGTTGTCTAAAAGCTTGATAATAGGGTAGACGATAATATAAATTACCTGTTTCCAATATATACGGCAATATCGCTTATGAATACCTATTCATTGTCGATACTTTTTGTTTATTACCTCATTATCCACCCTCCGTTTCCCCCCTCATCCTTCCTCCTCGACCTGGCCCCGGGCGAATATCCGCAAGATGAATGGCCCTTTTTAAACGCTTTTATCGATGTGTTTAACATCACATGTAATGTTAGTTTTTTTATTTAGTGTTGCACCTGCGTCCTATCTCTCTCCGCGGGGCACTATGAATTTTAACCTCGGTAATGACGAAATTTCTGCGCTAAAAGGGGGAACATTATGTAAATGACTCAAAGGACTTCCAATAATGTCCTTTCTATTGATTGGTAATAACTTGGCCTCAGGAGCAATATGGAATGTAGAATAAAGTGATTATGAATCAAAATATGTTATTAAATACAGCCTAAATGAATGCTATTTCATCGCTCAATCAGTGCACAGACATCATATTTTGCTGATGGGCTTTACTTCTACGACTTTTACTAATATTCTACAGGGTCATTATCTATGTGTGCCCCGATAAACACGGCAGGCTAAGCCGGCTGTGACTGGCGCAGATCACGGCCGCGCGTACCTAGTTCAGCCGGTGGTGGCGCGCACTTTCACACTTTTACCAAACATGTTCAATAATGTATATACTTACAGTGCTCATGGGCGTTGCTGAAAATATCCTCCCTCTCTTGTAACACACACCTGATGAAAGAATGTCTGTCAACTCTTTTATTATTTACAGAGCCTGTTTCCTTGAATCGTTTAGCGAGCCTCCTAATTGTACTGGCATTAGGTCTTCCTGGAAACTTGATTCGAAATGTGAGACTCGCTTCAGAACATGAATTTCTGCTTTTCATGTACGAATTATGGATATAAACACGTTCGCGCAAAGTGAATTGGTGTCTAGGCATGACCAACAATCACAGTAATCGCAATACTCACTACACGTGCAACACTAACGTCTAAGCTTTGCAGATACACGTCCATATGTATGACAAAACACGAGTGAACTAACGATATGAGTCAGCGGAGCGCGCCAACCACCGGCTGAATGAAGGTATGTGTTTATCGTGGCGCACATATGTAATGACCCTGTGCTTAGGATTAGGGCTTGTAACCGGATTGTATTTTATCACATTTACCAATGAATAATAACAGGAACAAGATACAGATACAGATACTGATACATAGCTCTCTGGCAAGTTCATCTTAGTACCAATCACTGTCACCAGGAAGCGGTGAGACATGCACCTTAGGCTTATAAAAATATTTTTTTTTGCTAAAATTAAAACGATATGATATGCAACCAGTTAAATTTGTATAACATTAGAAAATACGTTGCATACAACATTCACAACATAAATAATAATAGTCTAACAATGATACTAACAATACGACGCCAAAAAACAATAAACAAGTATTTCCGTGAAGAACTGTATAGCCTATTTTCATATATCCTATTGGTCCTCTATTGGAAATCTCCCGCCTATGAAAAGAATTGCCATGTGGATTGTTCTGAATGTAGGCCATAGAGTTATGCACTAGTATATGAAGATCATTGCGTAGGTTCACTATTCAAACGTTCACTTCGTTCGCATGATTAGGACACAATAAATAAGAACTCAATTTTAAAATTTCACACAGCCGCCATCTTGGTGTCTTGTTAATATCGTGTATAAAAATCCTTGCGGCTATGGGTGAACGGAAGATCCTTGCTTGACACTTGTTATCGTTGCTTTAACTACCGCAGATTTGAAGATGTTGGAGATTGCACCTCACTGTTTAAATGATGTACAGATGTGTTGTTGAACTGCTTTTTTTCATTGGCAAACTGACCGGATTTTTATACACGATTTTAACAAGACACTTGTACAATGGGATCCTGAGTTTAAAATTTGGGATTTCAACGACGAAGGGCCTAAGACCTGAACTTCAAATACATAATCGAATTCTTTAAGTATTTTATGTCTATTTTAAACAATTTTGAAGAATGTAAAAAAGAGTTTTTATAAGTGTAACAAGATTGTCATATGAGAATGTGTTTTGACTGAAGAAGGTTCACAAGAAACGAAACATGTATCAAAAAAGTAAGGACATCATATAAAACATTTTGTATTCCAAAGTGGTATTGTTGCTATATATCAAATCAATACGGGAAAATCTAGAAGAATGACAAAAGTCATAGATATTCATCTGGTAGCGAAAGTTGGAACTACTTGAAATTGAACGGAACTTGTAGCTCGCCGCATGGGTGTCCGCATGAAGAAGAAGCTACAGCCTCTGTTGAGCTGAACATGTCCTTAGGCACTCCCGGCACTAAAAGCCATACGATAAATACATAAATAACAATAATCAAACCTGAGGCCCTGTACGCCTTGGAAACCTTGATCATTGCATGCAGATCTCTAATTCAAGACGTGGAGAAACAAGAAAGGAGAATACAGGGTCATCGAAAACTAGTGGCAACATTTCAAACAAGAAGTTCCCTAACGAACTAAAGAGCCTACTTTTCTTAAAATTTAAGATTCATGCCAATGATTAATCTATATGAATCTATCTAGAATAATGACGAAATTAAGTTGGTAATATCGAAATTTCTAATTAGTTCGAAATACTGTATACCTGGCATAATGTAGCCTGATAGATCACCACAGTTGGCAGCCCTGGTGACTGAATATATTCTTAGTTCCATCTCTTAGGGTACAGAATACAAAATTTGGTTGAAGTCCAATGGAGAGCATGGACGTTACATGCAGTTAAACATTGGATATAACAGCGCGCGTAAAATCATGTTGGCAACAATGTCATGCATGTATTGGTCAGAAATAATCTGTAATAATATGATCTATTGTTGTGCAATTTTGAATGAAATCCTTTAGTTAGTATATAAGTCACATCCATTTAAAAATTGGACCTATCAGCAGGCTTAGAATCATTTTGGCAACACTGCCATGTATGGCCTCCTGGAAATTAAACTGAAATATTATTATCTATACGTGTGCCAATTTTGAAATAGCTCCCATTCATAACTTCCAAGATATCCAACATGGAGCTCAAATTTCAATTGCCATTTTTCAGCAGTTGGTAGCACTGACATATTTTTCAAATACGGAATTGAGATATTCAGGTATAGATCTTTACTCCTACCAAATTTTGTTCCGACAGCCAGACTGACAGAAGGACAGACAGGCAGACAGACAGACAGACACACATTTGCCCGGATCGACCTCATAAGTCTACTTTTTCCTCATTTTTGCAAAATGTGAAAAGTAGGCTAAATATTATAACAACGAAACCCTTTATGTTAAACGTGTAATTCTTTCACTGAACGCCAGCTGGTTAAAGTAAGTTTTGTTTTGAAGGGGACGTGACCTTGCTATGCGCACACTAGATGCGCAGTAGCTTAGGTCGGCCGGGGGCGCGTGCGCCAATGACTGCACCGCCCGTCAAACTGCGCCTGATTACAAAGCTGTCATCGATGGTTTAATCAGTTTAAGGAAACAGGGACTGTTGAGAAAAAATCTAGGCCAGGCCGACCACCAACATCAGCATTGAACGCACGCTTTCCCAATGGCTGGATTGGTACGTGCAATAATTTCAGGAGTAACTGTCAAGATGGCGGCAGAAATTCGCTCCCACAGGTGCTCAAAATCCCGAATTTTTTCTGCATACATAATGTTTTTAATGTTCCCCCAGAAAAAAAAATCCAAAGGGGTTAGGTCAGGACTTCATTGGCGCGCGCGCGTCCCCGGCCGATCTTGGCTACTGCGCATCTAGTGTGCGCATAGCAAGGTCACGTCCCATCCAAAACAAAACTTACTTTAACCAGCTGGCGTTCAGTGAAAGAATTACACGTTTAACATAAAGGGTTTCGGTGCTATAATTTTTTGAAATGTTGGCATTATTTTTCGATGACCCTGTATTGAAGAAAATCCTTTGTCCAGTCTGCCGAGAAGGGATCAGGATGAAACAGAAGAAAGTCTCTGTAGCTTTACGAGCATGCTGGAATGATCACTGACACCTTCAGGAAAAGCGATTGAAGTTCTACAGCCACATTCTCAGAATGACAGGCTTACCAACCTTGCTCTCTCAATGGAAGTCAAGAACAACTCGCTTTTTTAGCCTATTTTCAATTTTGAAAAGAAAAAAAAAAAAAAAAAAAAAGGCTTATGAGATCACCTTTCGTCCGTGTGTCTGTGTGTGTGTGTGTGAGAGGTGTGTGTGTGTGTGTCCCCCTAATAACTTCCAAACGTCGGGTAAGTTCATAGCAATATTCCGGACGACCCCGACCGTGCCCTTCAAATTTTGTTACGTCTCACCAATCCAACATGGCGGCTGTGCGAAATATTTCACCAGCATTCAATATCTCCGAAACTATTCCCGATATCACCCTAGAATTTATTACGGTGATAAAGGGAACTACTAGAAGTTCACCTATGTGACTTTTGAAAAACTGGTAATTACAAAACAAACATGGCGGCCACGCGAATTTTCTACTTTTAAATAGACGTTTCTCGCGATTTAACCAACCAAACGCAATAAAACGTGGTGCAGTATATGTTTATACACATTGTAATGCACCGACATCTAACTTGGTTCAATTGTTTACATAACCACAAGATGGCGGATGTGCGAAATATTTCACCGGCATTCTATATCTCTGAAACTATTAGCGGTATCACCATGAAATTTTGTACCGAGATAAAGGGCACAACTGGAAGTTCATCTATATGACTTTCAAAAACCGGTTAACTACAAAACGAACATGGCGGCCAAGCGAATTTGAAAATTTTAAATAGAACCTTCTCGCGATTTAATGTTCCAAACGCAATGAAATCTGGTACAGGAAATGTTTATACACATTGCAATGCACTGGTATCTAATTTAGTTCAATTGTTTACATAACCTCAAGATGGCGGCTGTGCGAATTTTAAAATTAAGTTTTTGTTTCTTGTGTCGTAGTCATGCGATCGAAGTGAAAGTTTGAATAATTAACCTACGCAGGAATTTCCCTTAGGCCTACATAGTACATGACTCTGTGGCCTATACATTTAACAATCCAACATGGCGACCATCCGATATATTTAGACGGCTCTGAATATCTACGAATCTATTATAGCAATCAAACTGATTCTTTTATGTTCATAGGGGCTATGAACTTAAGTTCACCTATAGGACTTTATATAACCTGGTGATCACAAATCCAACATGGCGGCGACGCGAAGTATAAATATTCACATGGATGTTTCTCGCAATTTAACCATCCGAGTGCAGTGAAACTTGGTACAATAAATCCTTATACGAATGTTAATCCACTGGCATGTAATTTATTTCAATTGTTTCCGTAACCACAAGATGGCAGCTGTGCGAAATTTTAATTAAACCTTGTTACTTGTTGTGTCCTAATCATGCGATTGAAGTTTGAATGCTTGACGTACACAATAATATTCATGTAACAGTACATAACTCTAGGACCTACAGATATAAAATCCAACATGGCGACCATCCGCAATATTTAGTCGGTTCTCAATATCTACGAATCTATTACAGCAATCAAACTGAAATTTTGTATTTCGATAGCGGCAATTAACATAAGTAGGATATATGAAAATAGGCTGTGTGTGTCCCCCCCCCCCCATATCAACTCGTAAACGGCTGCAGCAATCAAAACCAAATTTAGTATGAGTAAAGATGTGCACCGGCATATCTCACGTCCATATTTGAAAATGATGTCAGTGCTACCAACTGCTGAAAAACGCACTAGAAATTTGAGCTCCATGTTGGATATCTTGCAAGGTATGCATGGGAGCTATTCCAAAATTGGCACACATGTAGATAATACTATTTCAGTTTAATTTTCAGGAGGCCAACAATGACTGTGTTGCCAAAATAATTTTAAGCCTTCTGATAGGTCCAATATTTAAATGCATATAACTTCTACACTATCAATAGTATTTCAACCAAATTTTGTATGTAATATCTGTACATAAACAGATATGATTGAGCGTATTCTTAAGAGCCACCAGGGCTTTTAATTGTTAATAATTGCTCTCTCTATTTTTTTTATCCATATACCAATATATCAGAAAGTATTCAAGCCAACAGCTTTAAACTATGCACGCGTATATTTTGACATTTTAGATTAATTTGGAGTAACTTATATACGTCAGTTCTACCAACATGATTATAAGCCTGCTGATAGTACCAATTTTAAAATACATGTAACTTCTATACTATCAGTTGGATTTCAACCACATTTCGTATGTGCTATGTGTACCATATGAGATATGACTATAAGTATTGTTAAGAGCAATCAGGGCAGCCAACAGTTAATAAATGCTGTCTATATTTTTTTTACCCTAATATCAATATATTAGAAAGTATGCAAGCCAACAGCTCTATACTTTGCACACGTATAGCACCTGACATTCTAGATTAATTTAGAGTAATTAATACAAGGCAGTGCTGCCAACATGATTCTATGCCTGCTGATATGTCCAAGTTTAAAATACATGTAACTTCTATACTAACAAATGGATTTCACCCAAAATTGGCTCAACGAGATATCATAATATTTCAGATTATTTCTGACCAGCACACGCATGGTATTGTTGGCAACATGCTTTTACGCGTGCTGATAGATCCAGTGTCTAACTGCATGTAACGTCCATTGGACTTCAACCTAATTTTGTATTCTGTACCTTAAGAGATGGAACTAGGAATATATTCAGTCACCAGGGCTGCCAACTGTAGTGCTCTATTAGGCTATATTATACCAGGTATATTTTGAACTAATTAGATATTTCGATATTACCAACTTAATTTTGTCATTATTCTAGATAGGTTCATATTCTGTAGAATAATCATTGGCATGAAAAGTAGGCTGTATAGTTCTTCACGGAACTTCTTGTTTTGTTTTGTTTCCGACTTTGGCGAACTGTGGACCGCATGGAACCTAAGGCTTTCTGGTCAATTTTGTCTTTTCTTCCCAGAACCTCTTCTTTCTTTCACTTCTAATCTTTCTCTGCTCCTCTGTTATTACCAAATTTGGCCTGAGTTGTGGTGGTTTTTCTTTGAACTTCTTGATATTGTCAACTCGGCTTCGAAACGTTTTCCTATCGTGAATGACAAGCTCAGTTAGTCCAACTTCAAAGGCGTCTCTTCTGACCTCTTCTACCCATTTTGTAGTAGCTTTCAACCCTGTGATGTATTAAAAATTTTTCCTTGTCAGCCGGTTCCCGTCCATTCTCATCAAATGCCCGTAACATTTTAGCCCTCGTTTACGCATTGTGACCACAATGGTTTCGGTCTGCATATTGTGCCCAACCAGTCACGGCAGTCTGGCATCGAACTCAGGTCTCATCAGAGAAGACCAGGCACATGGTTATGCCTAGAGTCGAACCATTGATCTCTGCGGGGGAGCAATTCAGGGAACCCAAAGAGCAATGAGAGATATACTGGCATATAACAAGGTAGCGTGATTTCACGATCTATAGGTGAATATCATAGCAATTTAAGGGAAGAACTGTAGCCAAATGCAAGGAAATATACATTTTCAGAGCATACGAATATGAGAGAAGGCTAGTTTGGCAGTTTACAAATGACCCTTAGCAAGGGGGCGGAGAGTCTAGGCGCCAAGCGAACTATTTACGTCTGGAGCAGGAAGACAGCTCAGAATTAATGACTCGGGTATCCACCGCTTGACAACGGTGAAACTGAGGGTAGACATGTTGGCTCATGGAAGTTAATTAATTACAGCCAAATGGAGTATTGAAATGCATTAAAATATACACCCAGGTGAATATATTCACGGAGAGGTAATTTAGGAATGGTTTTTCACCTAAATTAAGGCCTTTATCTCCAAATGAATGCATCACAACCTAGCCTACGCTCGAGAGCAGTGACTTTGTGACCAGTCAACGGGGAAGTACCATGATGGCGTGCCCACGCGCTGAACTAAGGCAATTAATTGTAATTAATTGGCCGAAGCGATCGCCGGCACGCGAATGTTTTTGAAACCTCCACACCTAAAGAAACAAGATGTAGATGTCATTTCGGCTGAAGAGGTATTATTTCAAGAAAGGAGTCGCTCTCATGGGTCCAGTGGACTATTTTGTACGAGAAGCCTTTATATAGAGGGAGCGAGGCAAGCCAAGCCAGTTCTTCTACAGTCGTTCGCCAGTCTTTACCAGTCTTCACGAGTTGTTCTACAGTATACACGTAACTAAGACGCTGCTAGTAGCGCGCCAAATGTTAAAGTAACAACGCGCCGTCGTTGGAGAACAATAGAAGCGAGTTATAAAAGCTTCATAAGTAATCATGAAGTGCGTCGAAAGTAAATTATTACAGATATTTACTTATTATCTGACGCAAGTATAAATTCGCCACAGCGAAAAAGGAACGTATAATGTTTTTGAACAGTTCTTATACCGGGAGGTATTGTCAGAATTATATGACAGCATCATCAGGATCACTACAATGATGAGAGCTTGGAAATCATTGCCACCTAATATGGATAGTGAGCTGAACAAGATTGCAGGGAACGAGGATTGAACGTCCGTAAAACGCTGTTAGATTTTCACGGGGACCAGCGGTTGTCATAATTACAGCGCATCTCTGAGATCAGGCGTAGGAGAAGTCCAATTTAAGGATCAACATGTGAAGTAGTGGATAAATGTATATAAATTGTGAAATAGTGATTTAAAGTGTTCTTGTGTATAGTGATTAATATGCAGTGTATCGCAATGATAAAAACCACTGATAAAAGTATGTGTATCATGTGGAAAGTGTATGAATCTAAGTGTTGTGTCAAGGATAACATGATGGCTTAAGTCAAGCGTCATGGTAGCGCTAAAGCTGAGGCGCTGGCACTATCCACCAAAGAGGAAAAGGTGAGTACCCATTTTTTATAATGTCAGTATAACTAAATAGTTCACCATGTAACGATTTATCACTTTGAGAATAAGATGTAATAGTCACTTACTGAACGAGTTTTCACCACTCGTCTTGAATAAAATATGGCTTGGAAGGTGATTTGTTTGAGGCCATTCAGGCAAAAATAGTGATGGATGTAACGGTAACGTTAAATGATAATAATAATAATATTATGGGGTCGGCAACAGTAAAGTAATAGGCATTTTTGGCCTAAATAATGTTCAAATAGTGTCATGTCTAATGTAAAGTTACTGTATTTGGTAAACAGTAAGAGTATAACGTGAAATATAGAGAAATACGAGAGCTTTTTCAGTGTCAGTGAAATATGAATGAATATTTGATATGGTCAATCCTTAGGATTATGTTTGAGGACCATTAAAGTAATATAAGCCAGTAAATTTTATTACATTTTGTGTTAGGAGCTATGTAAAGCTTTGGCTTAAGTGGTATGATAGAGAGAACGCTGGTGCATTAATAATTGAGTCATATATGTGAAGTATTGTTTGAGCCGCTTGTAAGCGTGCAGAATTAACGTAGAATCCAGTGATTTACGTAATAAATAGCGGGGACAAACTAGTATAACTTGCGCGTTAGGTGAGAAGTTGGCTAAATCTACGAGTAGTATCGCCCTTGAGCATACTGTATTATGTCGCAGCGAATTGGACAGAGTCTGTCTGTATCCAACGCTTGCTTGAATTATGCCACTATTGACGTCCGTCGAGACGCTGTGAGCATGTGTGTGTTAATGACCTACCCTGAGGTAAAGGTCATATTCGTCGCTTAGGAACGCAGATTCCTTATATTTTATTGACAGCTGCTGGTGAAAGTCGTGGATTTTCACTATGATGCGCGTCTTAAAGCCACTAGTAGTCACCGTAGGACGGCAAGGCTATCACTAGAATTCCACCCCAGCCATGAATGTTAATTAAGGAGCCAGTTGAGCCCAGGACACTATAAGGATAGGTGTTAAATATTTAAATGACTCAATTATGTAGGATCCACACTTAGCGTTACTCCAGTACTGCATTTTGTAAACAAACCTGACCTTGATCTTGACAGTAGAGAGAGAGGGGGAATTGTAGACCACTTCTGCGACCGCCATCTTGGCTAGCCAGCTGGAACGAATTTTATTGCCTGCTGAGGGGAGGAAGGTCGTCCGACCGGTCCCTTGTAAATTAGTCACAGTAGGACACTGAGAAATCTCGATATTTAAGTATGCAATTAAGATATGATTATTTTGACGATGCCAAGTGAATTGAACGGTGGGTTGCAACTCACATACGTTGTTGAATCAGAGAAATCAGATAATATTTGGTTCAGTTATCCTCTGTAGAGAAAAGCTGAACCAAAATAATGTAGGCATCTTCTTTTAGAGTGCATTTTTGCCATTCCTGCTAATTTATGCAGACGGGTATGTGTTTTCCCAGAACATGACATATTTGTAACGATGATAAGCCCGACAAAACCCAGAAAATCGTTATATGGTGAAACTATAAATTTAAGTACCACTTCTCTTAAAGCGTTCATATGGATGGAAGGAGGGAAGATGATTCACACAACACAACAAATATTTGTTAGTGATTGCAGAAAGTAATGAATTCATGTTAATCAAGGTAAATGCCATAAGAAATGGAATAATGTTTTATTAGTATCATTTTTATGTGATATGTGATTTTGTGTTATGGTACTCCCATTAACTAATATTGTGTCAGTTGATGAACACTATGGAAACCCATGGAAGTCTGAAAATATCATTGACAGGATGATAGAATTAGATTTGAGTGCAGTGTAGCACTATTTTAAGAAGAAAGCTCACAGAACAACCCTATTTTATTTGTGGGAATTAAATGTAATTTGTCCTTTATTTGTATTTGTTGTTTAGCCATGATTTTAGACCAGTAAATTGTATTTTTAGGAAATTGTTGTGTATTTCCTGTAGAGTAGATACCTGGTAGACTGAAATCCTGAGCATGTGGTCGTATAGTGGGCAGGAACGTCCCATACCTCGAAAGACCGTGAGTTAGTTGGGATACGAACACTTGGTCCACATGATGACAATTGGGTACAATATACAGATCTTCATTTTTCCTTTTTTTTTCATGTTCCGTCTTTCTGTGGTCCGAGAATTTTCCTCAGGATTCTGCTTTCCGTTATCTCAAGTTCCTTCAGCTCCCCTTTTTTGTTCAGGGTTAGACACTCGGAGGCATACAGACCCTCTGGCTTTACCACTGTACTGTAATGTCTGAGTTTTGCCTTGTATGATATCGCTCGTTTGTTATATCTGTTCTGAGTTAATCAATAGGCCAGGTCCAATTTTCTTGCTCTTGCCTTGTTTGCCTCTTTATCCAGTCCATTGGGTTGTATCCATTCCTCAAGATATTTGAACTTATCATTTTTTTTGACAGTTCCATGTTCCACCAGCATAGTCTCTCTTCCCGGTGTCTGTATTCCACGTACTATTTCGTGCAAGGATAAGCACGTGCATCTTCTAACAATACCAACAGATATCCTTCAACGATGGCATGAACACTTCAATACTATCTATAATGAGGAGTTCCCGCACCCACCGATTCCATTAGCCGAACCTGTACAGGATGCAATTCCACCTAACACACCTGCCGAGGTCAATACTGCGATCCACGCCATGAAGAATGGCAAGGCAACAGGCCCTGATGATATTCCTGCGGAGCTATGGAAGCAGTTGGATCATGCCTCTGCAGAGTTCCTAGCATAGTTCTTTAACAAATGCCTTGCGAGCCACCAGATCCCGTCAGCTTGGCAAACTAGCGTCACAGTACCAATATGGAAAGGCAAGGGCGATGTAACTATCTGTGCCAATTACAGTCCTATTCGTCTCCTATGCCACATAATGAAGATTCTAGAACGTGTGATTGACACTCGCTTACGTAGCATTGTTACCATCTCGCCTAACCAGTGTGGATTCATGAAAGGTCACGGAGCAACTGATGCTATCCATGCAATACGGCTTCTGATAGAAACGTATATGGAGAAAAGAAGGACAATTCACATGGCGTTTCTGGATCTGGAGAAAGCATTCGAAGGGGTTCCCCATCAGCTTATATGGTATTCACTTCGATCTCATGGCGTACCAGAAGCTTATGTGCGTTGGGTCCAACTCCTCTACAATAATACAACTAGCTCTGTACGCAGTGCTGCTGGCCTCACCAAACAGTTCGATATTCGAGTGGGGGTTCACCAGGGATCTGCACTATCTCCACTCTTGTTTATCCTATGCATGGATACAGTGACTGCCAATTTGCAGAGGCAACCACCATGGCCATTACTGTACGCCGATGATGTCATGCTTGCAAGCGAGACCCGTAATAATCTAGAGCAATTGGTCAACCTCTGGAATGCGAGGCTCTGTGAATTTGGACTACGGCTCAACCTCACTAAGACTGAGTACCTTGAATGTGCTTCACAGACAGATGGGACCATCATAGTAGATGGCACCCCACTACCAAAGGCTTCACATCTCCAATCCATTGGCTCCGTTGTGAGAACTGATGGTCACACAGTCTCGGATGCCCGTGCAAGATCCCTTTGCGCCTCAAAACTAAGATCTATCAATCAGTATTCCCACTCTGCTGCTTTGTATGAAGCTGAATGCTGGCCTAATACAAAGAAACATGAACAAGCCTTGCACTCAATGGAGATGCGGATGCTACGATGGTCCTTGGTAATTACACTGCTGGCTCATATTAAGAACGAAGACGTCCGCAATACTCTTGGAATTGCCCCTATTCCAGCCAAAATGAGGTTGCGTTGGTACGGGCATATAGCCCGAGTAAATACAGAGTCCATAGTAAGAAAGTCACTTGCTCTCGAGCCTGATGGACAAAAATCTCCAGGACGACCAAAAAGGCGTTGGATGGATACCCTACACGACGATATGCGCATCGTAGGTCTTCGTCCTATAGATGCAGCAAACCACAACAAATGGAGAGCGAGGTGCAGAGTGGCGGACCCCAAAAAATAATTGGGAACAACACCTGGAAGAAGAAGATTTCGTGCAAAGTGTCCAGCATCTTTCGTGCATCATCTTTGTTATGAGCTAAGCGGGCAATTGAAAAAAAGATACGAGCCTTACAGCAGTCACATATGATGTGTAACATGTTATCCTACTATGAAATTGAGATGAAATGTATGTGAATTCATCTGACATGTTATCCTACTCGTATACTACACAGCTTGGACATTCTTAAAGTGTTAATTTACGCTCCTTTTTCGTACTGGTACTATGATGAATGTATAGATAGCATTGGAGATATGCTACTGCCACACTTGTTTGAACAAACATCACATATTATATTGTAAATTAAGAGGAGGAATGAAACCATAGTCTCTAGCCTACCTATAGACTACTAGAAATAATGATCAATACAATCAAATTTCCAAACTCCAGCTTGGCGCAAACTATTGTAATATGACGTGTAACATCTGGCATGTTATCCTACTATGAAATTGAGATGAAATATATGTGAAGTCAACCCATAGTGCTACCTTGTGCAGCAAACATGAAGGATTCCTTCGTGTTATTACCATCGGTAACTTCCCATTATTATATTTCTGCTCATACTATGCAATTTTGATGGCTCAGCGATGATGCAAGTCTCATCCGGTTGACTTGTGTCTGCCAGGAGCGCAAATCCCTTGTTAACAGTGAACTCTGTCGGTCATTGAAATAACTACTTGTAAAACTCCCTTGCCAAATCCTGACCGGTGTGCATGCGTGAGGTATGTCGTGGTACCAATGAAGTAGAGGGGTGATAGGAGTTCCAACTCACTCCAGAACCCTCCTCGACCCACTACTAAGCCTCAGCCATTTTAAATATCTCTCGAACGCATGGTCCGATTTTGACAAATGATGTGTCGTTGGACTCGAGCTGACGTCCTCTTTCCTATGGACCACTCGTTATATTTTTGTTTTTTTTTTGAAAATTTTCGTATTCGAAAATAGGTAATAGTTTGAAAACCAAACACGGTAGAACGTTGTGCTATGGCTCAAACAAATGGTCTTTATGACCTTTATTTTTTGTAATAAAAGTTTTTTATTTTTTATGTTTTTTTGAAAACACTCGAATTTTGAAAATCCTATATTTTGGAAAATAGGAAGTGCACAAAAAAGTTTGTTTGACGTAAATCAATGGTCCATACCCCCTCTACCCCCAAAATAAATTTCAAGTCTCTAGGATGAAAACCTGCAGTAGTGGGGTAAGGAGAGAGCTGCTTACAAAAGCAAGTGGTGAGCCCCTGCGACCTTGGAATGGAAGGAGTGATGCTAGGAGGGCGTGCTTGGATTCGTTTTTTTCGTCTCGTCGTGCTCTTTACGGGAATGTAGGTGTCGAAAATGTGAAAATCTGAAAACACAGTCTTTTTGGGGTAAAAACGTGATTTAAGACTTTTTGCTATATCTCGCGAACCAATCATGCTAGAGGCGTGTACGACGGGTCCAAGGACTCGGGCTGACGTCCTCTTTGCTATAGACCACTCGTTATAATTTTTAATAAAATTGGAAACTCGATTTTGGGGTAAACACATGTTTTTTGTGATTTTGCCGATATCTCACGAACCAATAACGCTAGAGGCATGTACGACGGGTCCAAGGACTTGGGGTGACGTCCTCTTTGCTATGGACGACTCGTTGTAATTTTAAAAAATTTGGGAAACGCGATTTTGGGGGTAAACATGTGTTTTTTGTGATTTTTGTCGATATCTCACGAACCAATAACGCTAGAGACGTGTACGAGGTGTCCTAGGACTCGGGCTAACGCCCCCTTTCAAATGTGGTAGATATTTTTTTCCAAAAAATAATTCACAAAGGGCCTAACGCCATACATGTTGAAAAAACTTTTTCTTTTTCTTTACCTGTTTTTAATGTCCATGAAGCGTGGTGGTTGAGAGAGACGATACGGCTGGGTGTGTGTGTGTGTGTGTGTGTGTGTGTCGCTGACCACGGTGGCTGTGTTCAATAAATCAATCGCTATTTCGACGGGTCGGTTTATGACAGAGCGAGGGTGCGTTTTTTTCACACCTTTTACCTTTAACGTGTAAACGGTGATGAGAACTTGGTTCTATGTTGGTCGAAGCGAGTACAGAAAACAAACTTGCCGAGGAGCAGGAGGTGAATGTCATTTGAGCTTATTGGATGGCGTTGATCTGACTTGACAACAGGTGACGCTTGAAGGTGAAATAATCTGATCATCGTGGTGGTAGGGGAGTGTGAAATGCATGCACACACATGTGTGAAACCACATGTACGCTAAACAAGTTACATCCTGTTTTGCTTTGTACGTGACAAAATGCAAGTCCATGTGAAATTTGATCTTCCACAGGTGTTCGCTTGGGTGTTATCTGTCCACGTGCGCGATAACTGTTAACAAGTTACATCCTGTTTTGCTTCGTACGTGACAAAATGCAAGTTCATGTGAAATTTGATTCGCCACAGGTGTTCACTTTGGGCTTTAGCTGTCCACGTGACCGATAACAGAATGTTCAAAGCGTGGGAAAAAGAATGATTATACATGCAACGTAGCATATATAAAGACATGTCGTTATTATTTCCACTCTCACTTGGGTGGACTACCTTTGAACACACCTGCGTTGCATGAAACCCCTGGTCTTGTTTAACAGTTTTGGTGTTGGTGGAAAATACTTAACCTTGTTGTGGGGTAGGTATTTATTTATATATTTATTCATTTATACATTTATTGATTCATATATATATTTACAAGCAATTATTTATTGATTAGGTAATTAATGATTTTATTTATTTATTTATTTGTTTGCAGATAACCGGTATACCTTACATGTCTGAGAGAGAAGAAACCATTGCACTTTTGAGCTCACTAGAAGGAAACAGTAACAAGCCACTGCAAGTAAAGGTGAGATGATTTTTTTAAAACTAACTTGTTTCATTTTCTTTGTTTTATGTTTTATTTTATGAAATGTATGTATTAACCTGAATTTAGGTATTTATAGCGGTTTATTTTATTTATTTTTAGAAACTTGGAAAGAATAGCCTTACCGCCGTAGCAGTCGCTGAAAAAAAAAACCGAAACGCACTAAAGCTAAACCACTGCCAAAGAGTGAACTGTTTAAAACTCAGGTAAGTCCGACTTAAAAATGCTATTCCATTTTACCACTACTGAAAACTCGTAGACAAAAAAAATCATTACCTGTACATGACTGGGACAATGATTTCTTTCTTGATTAATGGCTATGTTGTTGTTGTTGACTGGGAAAAGTACAAGGCCATGTTGGATTTTCTAAAAATAAAAATAATAAATTTAATTTATGGGTGGTTCCCTATGGACTCAACGAATATCCACAGGTTTGAACATGATAATGTGAACAAAATGACATGACATTCATTTTTGTTTATATATTGGTTAAAGGGAGGGTGGGGGAATGTAAATGACTGTAGCTTAATAAAAAAAAAGAAAATAAGTACATGGGTTACTGTTAGTGCCAACATACAGTTTATTTTTAATGGTGTTTTGATATATTAATGCCAATTAACGTTAACGTTTTATTTACAAGTATTGATTGATTGATTGATTGATTGATTGATTGAGTGATGGGTTATTTTGTTTGCTTTTGGGTGTCGTCATGTGCCATTAACGTAATGAACAGACAGTGAACAAGCATGCATTATGCTTTAAAGTACTCTGTGCTCTTGAGCAATGTTAATAACTTACAATAAGAAAACGTTTTATTATAACACATGGCGTTAGTACTAAATACAACAAGTGAGCAAGTTGGTTTACCACGTGGGTTAAATTTAAAATCAGAACATGATCGATGGTTAACATTTGAATCCTGGCCTGTAGGCTTTTTGTCGACGCATGAACTTGCAAAAGCCGGTTTTTTTTTACTTGAACCGAGAAGATGTGGTGCGCTGTGTGTTTTGTCGTATTGAACTTTCACACTGGGAAGAAGGGCATGATCCCTTTAGAGACCATTTGCGATGGTCTCCTCACTGTCCTTACATGCTTGGAAAGCAAGTGGGTAACCTACCCGTGCATTCATTTTACCGAACCACAAGGCCTTTGGCCGCTACTTACGTTGCTGAATCACAAATAAATAATAATAATGATGTATTACCAGCCAACGGTAGTGTCGATATATGTGGTCCATATGCCATAGACAGTGTTGAATTGGCGTGTGCTTTTGAAAAATTGGGAGTTTGCAAGACTAAAGCACTAGCACACTCAGAGTACAGCTCTGTTGGAAAACGTTTCGAATCTTATAAAAATGTTTGGCCATTAATATTAAAACACTTTACCAAACAGCTAAGTGAAGCTGGATTTTTTATACTGGTGAAGGGGATAAAACAATATGTTTTTATTGTGGATTTGCTTTAAAGGATTGGCAAATGACTGATGACCCTTTTGTGCAACACGCTCGTTGGTTACCAAACTGTAAATACATGGTGTTGCTTAAAGGTCAGGAATTTGTGAACACTATTCATAAAGAAAAAGTGATTGCAGCACAAGACATAAAAGTGCCTTTAGAGTTAGAGCACGCGGAGCAAATACATAAGGCTGAAAGACAAGACTTGTCTCACGAACAGATACAAAAGTGTGACCAACAATTATGTAAAATTTGTTATCAAGATGAACTAGGTGATGTATTTTTACCCTGTGGACACATGATAGCCTGTGTCAAGTGTGCATTAGAACTTAACACTTGTGCTATATGCAGAAAAGTAGTATCTGCAACAGTTAGGGCATTTCTTGCATAACTAGTATAATTTATTCGCCATGGATAGTGCAAAATCCCTAATTGCACAATATTATTAAAGCTGTTTTAGAGTGTAATAGATATGCTTTTGTTTTGTTTATAGACTACTACAATGAATGTTTTGAATGCTGTGGGACAATCATGTGGCTTAGAGACAAAGAAGCTCAGCGAATTGCCAACGCATATTCCATTCCGCATTATCAAGATTCGGAAATTGAAAACAGCATATGGTGATCGTGTACTTTGTGTATGTGAAAACTTTGAGACATTTCTGCCTATACGGTTTAATGATATGTCGGAGAGTGTTTTTGATGAAGTCAATAATGCTGTGCAACCTGTACACTTAATTTATGAAGGTTTTAAAAACAATAGGTGCATGGTTCGTTTTAATTAAATAAATAAATAATGTGAAATAATAATGGAAAATATAAGTAATGACAATATACTGAAAAAGAAAGAAAATATGTGCATAGAATAGTAATGTTTTAGTGTTTAGTGTTGTCTTTAAAAATATTATGATGAAACCAAAAAAAATGTATATAAAGTTTGTAAATAAATGCAAAATGATGTTACAATGCTGTTTTATTTTATACAAAGTTAGTATATTTAACATTGCAGAGTATACATGATTATGACAATAAATGCATACTGAATACAAGCCTTTCTCACTTTACAACAGTCTGTTATAGTTTTAAACACAAGGCTTGCTGTAGATCATTTTATAGCAATGTCCCTTCAATGTTGTTTTCGAAAAGTGGGGAAGCCTCAATGGTTGTATTGACATAAAAACCTTATGGTTATTACTATTTAGTCACTTTGATCCCCTTGCATATCAAGAGCAGATGACCTAGTTGTTCCACTCTTTAAAACGACAACAACAACACTACCTCTTGCATAGTTTGTGATGTTGATGGCTCTTGCGACGTGTGGTGTATTCTTTGAATAAACGGTACCTGAGATATAATTTTTATTGCTCTTTGCATGTTCATTTCTTCCTTCCTCTTTGTCAACCACCAACAGTGATCATCTGTTTTCTCCTTGTTGGGCATATCTCTTATGTCTTCATAAGTATGTTTCAGATATATAACTTCTGTGACCCACCTAGCGTCATCTAGTAGCGAACCTCTGAAGCTACTCAATTCCTCATCGTGCAAGAGGACTTACATATCCATCTGGCCACCAGATCTCGTTACTATCGTCAGCTATTTTCTCCTTGAGCAAGAGGACTACGTCTACTGTTTCACTCACCATGCTGCGCTAATATCGCCTACTATCAACTCTTAGAAGACCATCCATCAAGAAGAAAATTATTTTTTACTAAGTTGGTTATGCTGATATGTATACCTTTTGTTTCCTACCCCCACTCTTTCCCCTTCCGTGGTCTCTCCGTGCTCCGTTGAGCTGCTCTCACTTCTCCGTCTGCAGTTGACTCGTCCAGTCAAAGCTCCGCTCGAGCTTGCCTCCTCAAACCAAGAGGCTCACCCTCTTTTACGCCATGTTGGAACTCTAAGCATCAGTGAGAAATCCGACTTCAACATGAAATCAAGATAAGTACCATTATTAAAAAGTTTTAACCTCATCTTCATGGTTTTAACTTCCAAGTGGTTTTAATTATAATTTATAGGCAGTGTGAAATGATTTACTTTGGGGCAATGATCATTCTTCGTGGGATTTGCAATGTTGAGCTTTTTGCTTGTATAAGCCAACCTTACTAAAACAAAAGAGCTTTTCTTAAGCGATTCAAACGAGAAATCCTCTCGCTACGTGGGATATTATCTAATACCCACTACCTATAATTATAAAACCATTTCCTCCGTTGGATTTTCTCAACCCCATTTTCTGCTAAGGTCGTTCGGGAACCTTCTAGACCTTGTTCTCTATCTGCGAGTCTTGTCGTCAAGTATTGTTCACGCACTGTGAAAATGCTAGTTAAAATGAGGAATCTTCCTTATAAATTTTTGCAATAGCTAACTTTCTTCCACCGCTGGAACCTCTGGAAAATTCTATGGCGCATTTAATTGTAAATTACAACTTTTTCAAGAAATAGACTCTCATCTATATAGTGCAATCAGTTCTTTCCATAATTGCAATAACTTTCTTTTTCATGAACTTTAGTGTTTCTATAGTGAACTTTGAATCCATCTTCATAGACTACAGTGATAAACAGTGCTTTATCCACGTTTCTACCGCGTCGCGATCGTCCGGTTATATTAAATAAGGCCATGAACATTTTCCTTAATTCCCATTTCTCTTTCCTAAACCTTTCACTAACAATCTGCAATAAACTTTTAATCTAGGTCGGTTTCAATAAGGTGTCATTCTAAGAAGTGCCCTTCCAACTTTGTTAGTTTAACATTAATTAAATTCTGCATAATTGCTTGTGTGATACAAGTTTTAAACTCACGTTGTTCCTTTCCCATAATCAGGGAAAACAATTCTCTAAACTCTTGAGCGAGTCATGTTCAGGTTTCACGAAATGGAAACTGCCCCATTTTTTTCGTGATTCCTAATTAAACATAGGAAGTCTAGAAACTTCCTTTTCACTTTCTTCAGGTTTCACAATAAGTGACCTGCCCTCTTTGTGTAATTCTCATATATTAACTCTGTATAAATATAAGAAGTTGTAGGAACTTCTATCTTATTTTCACGTTGTTGTTATCGTCATTTTCAAAGTTGTCATTTTCTCTAGAACATTCTCTCAAGAATTTCTTAAGGTACACTTTTTGTACTCTAATTCACGTTCAAGCTTTAATTATTTCATTGTTTATTGGTTTAACTCTTATGAAAATTTTAGAAACATGTAAGGTTTGAAACCTTGTAAATTGTCAGTTGCCTGGAGCAACCGTTTAATGTTGAGAGGTCTGCGACCCTATTTGTTAAAAAGTTCAAATGAACTATGTTAATTAAAATTATATTGTATAATTGTTAATTTCCTCAAACTTCTTCTAATTGTAAATAAATTAAATATTTGTTTTTGGATTCATCATTTCTCTGATACTACAGTTAGGCAGGATCCTGGCTTTCCTAGCCCTTCCTAGGTTTATGCCCTCGTTCATGCTTAATAAAGCTTTTACTATCTGTCTGGCCAGACCATCACCCTTCCCTATAGTACTTTTATTCGTGCTTGGGAGGAAAGACACTAAAGCCTCTCTCTGGCAAACTGCCCAAGTCTTAGCTGCAGTTCCCGTTGGCCTCGACCAAGCTCGTACCTATTTTAGATATCAGGAGGTTAAGTTTCTGTGGCAATCGCCTCTAAGTGCATTTAAAGTTAAACTTATTAATTTTGTGGGACTCTCCTCCTATTTTTCTATCCTTCTCTTCCAATCCCAAATCTACTTCCTTCTCTTAATCATCTTCCCTTGGTGGGTGGGTTATTCCTCAGCCAATAAACTACCCAAAATTTGGTGCCGAAACCCGGGAGAGTCCATTTGCTATGTCCATTGTTTGTCAAGTGTCATTTGACAATACTTGGAAAATTATTAATATCTGCTTTGGATTTTTCAGTTATAACTACATCATGCAAAGCCTGTGAACGGGAAAGAGGCCGCTCCTGTCTCCTTTGGGGTGTCCTGTTCTTTCTACTCTTTCGCTGTTGCCAACTTGACAGCATCTCCAAGGTTCTACAGTTTCGTGAGTTGTATTTCAATTTATTCTCTTCATCATGGCTCCTACTGAAAAAGATGAAACTCTCATTGCTAGACGTTCTTCTTATAAAGGGCAACTCACTAGATTCCGAAATTTTATCAACAAGTTAAATCCCGCCGAGTGTGATTTAGATATCTAATCACATCGCCTTAAGTTGTACGAACGGTCTTATGATTATTATGATCAAATTCAAACCGAGATTGAATCCGCTTGCCCAGAACTCCAATCGGATCGGGACGAGGTCGAACCCTTGTACTTTGAAGGGATTGCAAAGGCCCACCAACTGATCCGCAATATCTCAGAACCGGACACTAGGGTCATCAATCCGGCCCAGTTCGCACCCGCTTCAGTTCACGAGAACAAACCGAAACCGTTACTTCCTAAGATAAGCCTACCGCACTTCTCAGGCAAGGAAAGTGAATGGTATTCTTTTTACGAACTTTACTGCTCCCTAATTCATGAAAATGCCGAGATCCCTGACATACATAAATTTTATTTCCTCCGCACGTCTTTGGAATGTGAGGCCTTAGCCTTAGTGGAGTCACTGCCTTTAAGCGCAGACAACTACCACATCGCCTTTAATCTCCTTAAAGAGAGATATGGCAATTTACGGTTGAGTGTCGCTCGACACATCCGTTGTTTGTTCAACTTACCAGCCGTCAAACCTAATGACGTCACATCTTTAAGAGACCTCTTAGATTCTATGCAGTTAAATGTCAGAGCGTTATACCAACTAAAACAGCCTGTCCAAACATGGGACACCATACTTATTCACCTAGCTACATCAAGATTCGATTTTTCGACACTGAAGGCCTGGGAGATCGAACTCGCCTGCAACAAGGAACATTCGTTCGAACACCTTATCTCGTTTCTCAACAGTCGATGTCAATTCCTTACAGCACTCGCATTTCAGTGCGAAAAGGTCGAAACGAATCCTCAGTGTCAAATTTTTGAAAAAAAACTTGCTTCTTCAAAGGGACATCAGCCCCCATTTGTCGAAAACAAACAAACTCGTTCTTCTTTCAATCATTCAAGAGAAGATATCAGGCCGCTTAATAAATCTTTAAAATGCACGCTCTGTAAAAAGCTTCACACATTGTATTTGTGCAAATCCTTTAAAGAATTGTCTGTCGAAGATCGAAGAAAGTTTGTGTTGAATAGCAAACATTGTTTCAATTGCTTGTCACCTAAGCATTCTTCTTCGAACTGTACGTCATCAAATCTCTGTTTCCATTGTAAAAAACCGCATCATTCTTTATTGCACGTTCACGATAAATCGAGGTCATCAGTACCTGCCTCTTCAAGCTCCATGCAGAGCAGCTCCGAACAAACTAATGCTTCTTCCTGCATTTCTAATGCCGAACCTTCTCACAGTGCGCAAACCCTTTTGACCACTGTACAATTCGAAATCCAAGATAAATTTGGAAATTGGTTTAGAATCCCGTGGTCTTCTCGATTCCGCTTCAACGCACAACTTTGTTTCGCAATCGTTGATTAAAAAACTAGGTCTTTCGTCATCGCCTACTTCTATCAGTGTGACCGGCATTGACAATTTGAAAACTCAAGTTTTGCAGTCTTCAAAATTGAAAATCAGAGACGTTTGCCAAAGAAACACCAATCTTAATTTAAACTGTCTCATTCTTACCAGTATTGGCAAGGACACTCCAAGTCACTCTATCAATACCTCCGGATTAAAGATTCCTTCGCACTTAAGGTTAGCCGATCCTCAGTTTAATGCTCAAGGTCCCATTGATGTGCTTTTCAGTGCCAATGTTTTTTGGAATTGCATTCGCAAACAAACACGCAAGTTATCTTCAACCGTAGTCGCTAGAGACACCGATTTTGGTTGGGTTATTACTGGTGAAATCAAACATACCAGTGTTCAAACCAAAGCGCAATGTCATTTCGTTACAGCTGACATAAATCCTATTTCTGAAAAAAAGAACGCTCATGTTTCAAATCTCAATATTTTTGAAAACCACTTGTCGAAACGATGTCTTATCGTGAACAACTGCGCTAACCCTGTAAGTTGTTTAAATGGCTTTTCCTTCTTCCCGCACAAGATGGCCATTCAAGTTCGCCTTGCTTTGTGTTATTTCGTCTATCTTCTTATGTCATTTTTTATAGCAGTTAATTGCTTAAACTATTCCTCGAAAACTATCTTCCCCTTGTGTAAAACCATGGCTATCAGTCACCATCACTTTGCTGTACGCTATGTTTCACTTCTTTCGTTATGTAGAAGGATGGCCACGGCCGGCTCCTCCCCCTTTCCTCGCAATTGGAAGTCGCTCATGAAACCGATTGAAACTCTGAATTCTATAGCATCTAGAATAACTATTCTTATGCATAACCTTCTTCTCAATGTCCCAGCTTGTCTTCTTTGCTCGGAAGAATTAAGCTTCTTTTTGTTGAAAATTGTCCGATTTCGTGATCCTCTCAATTATGCGAAATTGATTTCCTACTTTATTTCATATAGCTTTAAATTGCTTTTTCACGTCCAAGTTACGATTGACTGCATGCCGTCCAAACTGAATATCTGCTTTAAGTTACAGCTGATTCAGCTAGTGTGTGTGTACTCCGAACTGCTTGTTTTTCAAACCTGTTTGTTTACAAGCCTGAATAACGCCAAGTTGTTGTTTATTTCCTGTATGCCTGCCAAAGGTCAGAGCAAGTTTCTCTTATCTCAACTTTGGCTGATTGCCAAGCATTGTCTGGCGAGTTGCTACTACAAGTACAGAAGCCGTTTACCTACTTCCCAAAATGAACTTGTTCCGCTTAAGGACTCTGTCAGCTATTTATATGTCTTATCTCGTTGTACTATGTGTGTCAAGGCCGTGCTTGTTTACGTCCCTCACTTACTCATGTTCGTATTCTATAACTGCTTCGATCCCTGTTTCAAAACTTCGTTGCGTATTTCTCACGCGCTTATGTATTGCAATTCGCTTGCATATTTTGCGATCTTAATGTTCATTGATGAACAAACTTGTTTTTTCTCGTCGTCACATTCGATGTGTTTTTGCATTTATACTTGTTATGTCACGTTTCTCGCTGACTTAAGTATTTTTCTGAGTAACCCCTTTGATGCTTATTGTGACTTAAGGTCATTGCTTATTGCTACTCGTTTGTTACCTATGGCGTTCTTGCTTTCTATTCGTATAGTTTCTTTGTTTATTTGGTATATTCTTATCCTTAATAGATGTACTTGTTTCTATACGCTTTGTTTAAACTCGTTAATTCTCCTTTTGCATTGTATCGCAATCTTTACTAGTGCTTTATTTCTCTCAGCTTCCAGCTATTTTGTGATGGAAGATGTTGATAATTCTCGTTATTTAACTCCGCTCTCTAATGACCCTGATGACCTCCTTCCACTTACACCTGGTCGCTTCCTTACACGCACTTCTCTCTCTGCCCCTCCTCCCCTTCCTAATTCTTTCAGGGATTCTGATTTACCTATTGTTTGGTGTAAACTTGAAGCCCTCCGCAATTCTTTTTGGAAGAGGTGGAACTTGGAATATTTAACTTCCTTGCAAGGGAGACAGAAGTGGTTTCTTTCCAGTCCCGACATTAAAGTGGGAGACTTGGTCTTAGTTAGGGATGTTTCACCCCCCCTAGTCTGGCCTTTTGGAAAAATGACCCAGTGTTATCCTGGAAGAGGTGGGAGAGTCAGGGAAGTCAGAGTCTTAACTATTAATGGTCCGATCATAAGACCTCTGTCTTTGATCTCTCCATTACCTTTAAATGTTTACTTGTTTTTCTTGTTCCCTGTTGGTGTTGTCCCCCCAGTATGGTGTATTCTTTGAATACACGGTACCTGAGATATAATTTTTATTGCTCTTTGCATGTTCATTTCTTCCTTCCTCTTTGTCAACCACCAACAGTGATCATCTGTTTTCTCCTTGTTGGGCATATCTCTTATGTCTTCATAAGTATGTTTCAGATATATAACTTCTGTGACCCACCTAGCGTCATCTAGTAGCGAACCTCTGAAGCTACTCAATTCCTCATCGTGCAAGAGGACTTACATATCCATCTGGCCACCAGATCTCGTTACTATCGTCAGCTATTTTCTCCTTGAGTAAGAGGACTACGTCTACTGTTTCACTCACCATGCTGCGCTAATATCGCCTACTATCAACTCTTAGAAGACCATCCATCAAGAAGAAAATTATTTTTTACTAAGTTGGTTATGCTGATATGTATACCTTTTGTTTCCTACCCCCACTCTTTCCCCTTCCGTGGTCTCTCCGTGCTCCGTTGAGCTGCTCTCACTTCTCCGTCTGCAGTTGACTCGTCCAGTCAAAGCTCCGCTCGAGCTTGCCTCCTCAAACCAAGAGGCTCACCCTCTTTTACGCCATGTTGGAACTCTAAGCATCAGTGAGAAATCCGACTTCAACATGAAATCAAGATAAGTACCATTTTTAAAAAGTTTTAACCTCATCTTCATGGTTTTAACTTCCAAGTGGTTTTAATTATAATTTATAGGCAGTGTGAAATGATTTACTTTGGGGCAATGATCATTCTTCGTGGGATTTGCAATGTTGAGCTTTTTGCTTGTATAAGCCAACCTTACTAAAACAAAAGAGCTTTTCTTAAGCGATTCAAACGAGAAATCCTCTCGCTACGTGGGATATTATCTAATACCCACTGCCTATAATTATAAAACCATTTCCTCCGTTGGATTTTCTCAACCCCATTTTCTGCTAAGGTCGTTCTGGAACCTTCTAGACCTTGTTCTCTATCTGCGAGTCTTGTCGTCAAGTATTGTTCACGCACTGTGAAAATGCTAGTTAAAATGAGGAATCTTCCTTATAAATTTTTGCAATAGCTAACTTTCTTCCACCGCTGGAACCTCTGGAAAATTCTATGGCGCATTTAATTGTAAATTACAACTTTTTCAAGAAATAGACTCTCATCTATATAGTGCAATCAGTTCTTTCCATAATTGCAATAACTTTCTTTTTCATGAACTTTAGTGTTTCTATAGTGAACTTTGAATCCATCTTCATAGACTACAGTGATAAACAGTGCTTTATCCACGTTTCTACCGCGTCGCGATCGTCCGGTTATATTAAATAAGGCCATGAACATTTTCCTTAATTCCCATTTCTCTTTCCTAAACCTTTCACTAACAATCTGCAATAAACTTTTAATCTAGGTCGGTTTCAATAAGGTGTCATTCTAAGAAGTGCCCTTCCAACTTTGTTAGTTTAACATTAATTAAATTCTGCATAATTGCTTGTGTGATACAAGTTTTAAACTCACGTTGTTCCTTTCCCATAATCAGGGAAAACAATTCTCTAAACTCTTGAGCGAGTCATGTTCAGGTTTCACGAAATGGAAACTGCCCCATTTTTTTCGTGATTCCTAATTAAACATAGGAAGTCTAGAAACTTCCTTTTCACTTTCTTCAGGTTTCACAATAAGTGACCTGCCCTCTTTGTGTAATTCTCATATATTAACTCTGTATAAATATAAGAAGTTGTAGGAACTTCTATCTTATTTTCACGTTGTTGTTATCGTCATTTTCAAAGTTGTCATTTTCTCTAGAACATTCTCTCAAGAATTTCTTAAGGTACACTTTTTGTACTCTAATTCACGTTCAAGCTTTAATTATTTCATTGTTTATTGGTTTAACTCTTATGAAAATTTTAGAAACATGTAAGGTTTGAAACCTTGTAAATTGTCAGTTGCCTGGAGCAACCGTTTAATGTTGAGAGGTCTGCGACCCTATTTGTTAAAAAGTTCAAATGAACTATGTTAATTAAAATTATATTGTATAATTGTTAATTTCCTCAAACTTCTTCTAATTGTAAATAAATTAAATATTTGTTTTTGGATTCATCATTTCTCTGATACTACAGTTAGGCAGGATCCTGGCTTTCCTAGCCCTTCCTAGGTTTATGCCCTCGTTCATGCTTAATAAAGCTTTTACTATCTGTCTGGCCAGACCATCACCCTTCCCTATAGTACTTTTATTCGTGCTTGGGAGGAAAGACACTAAAGCCTCTCTCTGGCAAACTGCCCAAGTCTTAGCTGCAGTTCCCGTTGGCCTCGACCAAGCTCGTACCTATTTTAGATATCAGGAGGTTAAGTTTCTGTGGCAATCGCCTCTAAGTGCATTTAAAGTTAAACTTATTAATTTTGTGGGACTCTCCTCCTATTTTTCTATCCTTCTCTTCCAATCCCAAATCTACTTCCTTCTCTTAATCATCTTCCCTTGGTGGGTGGGTTATTCCTCAGCCAATAAACTACCCAACGTGGAAGATGGATTAAAAATAACTTTGAGAACAGGGGTTAAACGTTGATCATTAAACAATGCACTATTTTGAGTAGCAATATAGTTTTCTTGATTTTTTGTCGACGGCAACTGTGTTTCATGCGGTACACTACATTGATGATCACTGACACTTAAAACCTCACTGTTTTTACTTTTTAGATCACTACGACAATGTTTGGAACGTTGCTTTGAACAACGCCAAATAACAGTTCCATTTTTATTGGTTCGTTTCACAATATATGAATATCCTTTATAGTATGCGTAAGGCTTACCATACCTAGTCACTGATACTTCCATATCAACTGTCAAGCATAGACTAAGCTCTAGTAAAGTCAACTTGGTAATAAGAATACTAGTTTAATGTGAGAGCAAATATGGATCCAAAGAGTTCAGGTAAAAGTGAAAGCAAATAAGCAAATATTAGAAACAAGAGTTGGGGTGAAAGTGGTCGCAAAGTGGTAGACCCATTACACAATAATTTCAGCACGACGAAGCTCTTGTTCAATTTCTTTGATTTCCCAATCGTGACCAGTATGGCCAGCTTGACGTGAGGCATGCAACAACTGTAGCCGCTGGACGAGCTTATTGGGATTGTGCCAGTATACAAATTTAACAAATGGATTTTTAGGTGTAAACAAAGCATTACCATTATCATGATCATTATCATCATCATCATCATTATCATCATCATGATCACCATTATCATCATGACCATCATCACTGTTACTATATAGTCCTTTTTGATCCTCTTGCAATACCACTTTATTTATAGTCTGAGTTGATTTTGATAGTGTTGAAGGTTTCTTGGACGTTGACAACTGTCCTAACATGACGTTTTGAGGACATGATAAGTCCTTTTGAACAAACACTGCACTATCTTTAGCCGCAATATCGTTTTCTTGAACTTGCTTTTTAGCATTTTGATAATTGTTTGTAAACAGTAAGCGTGGTTCGTTTCGAGCACTACATTGATGAACACTCACACTTAAAACCTTTCCATTTTTACTTTTCATATTGCCTCGACATTTTGTTGACCTCTCTTTTGAGCATCGCCAGAATATTATTCCATTTACATTCTGGCGATTATAGTTATAGGAGTAGCCTTGATAGAGTGCACGTAGCCTACCTTTGTTGGTTGTAATAAGTTCCATAGTAGTAACTGACCTGTCAGTACGATGTTCACACTACAAAGGTTACAACTGTTTTGCTGATGGAGTGACCTATCATAAGCTTATATATTGGCTTATGTGTTGGCTTTTCGTGTTGGCTTTTGTGTTGGCTTGTGTGTTGGCTTTTTGTGTTGGCTTTTCGTGTTGGCTTTTCGTGTTGGCATTTTGTGTTGGCATTTCGTGTTGGCTTTTGTGTTGGCTTTTCGTG
Source organism: Meconema thalassinum (assembly GCA_946902985.2). Lineage (NCBI taxonomy): Eukaryota > Metazoa > Arthropoda > Insecta > Orthoptera > Tettigoniidae > Meconema > Meconema thalassinum. Next base: position 514,884,306 of record OX336393.1, on the reverse strand, counting down.
TTGGCTTTTTGTGTTGGCTTTTCGTGTTGGCATTTCGTGTTGGCTTTTGTGTTGGCTTTTCATGTTGGCTTTTTGTGTTGGCTTTTCGTGTTGGCATTTCGTGTTGGCTTTTTGTGTTGGCTTTTGTTGGCATTTTGTGTTGGCTTTTCGTGTTGGCTTTTTTGTATTGGCCTTTCATGTTGGCTTTTTGTATTGGCTTTTCGTGTTGGCTTTTTTGTGTGGGCTTTTTGTGTTGGCTTTAGTATTGGCTTTTGTATTGGCTTATTTGACAAGTTATTTGTGTCAATGTATTTAGTGGATTTTTTTCTTGGTGTTGGAAAGTAGTTGAAAGAGAGGGAATATTTAAAGACTTAACCTTAGTTCACTAACCTAACCTAACCTAACCTAACTTTACCTAACCTAACCTAACCTTTCAACTCTCAGATGTTAATTAAATTCTGTACATAGTCAAGTTGGATACCAAGACCTCAGGGGTAAAAAAACAATTATTTTTGACGGCTTATTTTGGTAACTTATTTTAATGGCTAACCTAACTTTACCTAACCTAACCTAACCTCAGCTCACTTTGGATATTACTAGTAAGTGTTCATATCCTCTGCTAGGTAGCATGCTAGTAGTACAGGTAGTGCTCATATTTACCGCTAGGTAGCGGAAACATACTTTGCATGTTGCATGTGACACTTGTGAAGTTTAACCACATGCAAGACGTGCTTGTATAAGTTCTCTATTTAAACTCAATGTACAATTAACCACTAAATGTTCAGAACTAACATGTATAGCCATGTTTAGGGTATATAGGAGACCCTTAGCAAGAAAGGCTGTCTAACCCACGAGTGTACAGCCTTGTCATACGCAGTAAGCATCTGTTGTCAGAAAACAACAACAACAACAATTTGAGAAAGCCAACAACATATCCATTAATGTATTTAAAGGAAACAGTTTTTTGTTGGCTTTTTCAAATTGTTGTTGTTGTTGTTTTCTGCCAACAGATGCTTACTGCGTATGACAAGGCTGTACACTCGTGGGTTAGACAGCCTTTCTTGCTAAGGGTCTCCTATATACCCTAAACATGGCTATACATGTTAGTTCTGAACATTTAGTACTTAATTGTATATTGAGTTTAAATAGAGAACTTATACAAGCACGTCTTGCATGTGGTTAAACTTCACAAGTGTCACATGCAACATGCAAAGTATGTTTCCGCTACCTAGCGGTAAATATGAGCACTACCTGTACTACTAGCATGCTACCTAGCAGAGGATATGAACACTTACTAGTAATATCCAAAGTGAGCTGAGGTTAGGTTGGGTTAGGTAAAGTTAGGTTAGCCATTAAAATAAGTTACCAAAATAAGCCGTCAAAAATAATTGTTTTTTTACCCCTGAGGTCTTGGTATCCAACTTGACTATGTACAGAATTTAATTAACATCTGAGAGTTGAAAGGTTAGGTTAGGTTAGGTAAAGTTAGGTTAGGTTAGGTTAGGTTAGTGAACTAAGGTTAAGTCTTTAAATATTCCCTCTCTTTCAACTACTTTCCAACACCAAGAAAAAAATCCACTAAATACATTGACACAAATAACTTGTCAAATAAGCCAATACAAAAGCCAATACTAAAGCCAACACAAAAAGCCCACACAAAAAAGCCAACACGAAAAGCCAATACAAAAAGCCAACATGAAAGGCCAATACAAAAAAGCCAACACGAAAAGCCAACACAAAATGCCAACAAAAGCCAACACAAAAAGCCAACACGAAATGCCAACACGAAAAGCCAACACAAAAAGCCAACATGAAAAGCCAACACAAAAGCCAACACGAAATGCCAACACGAAAAGCCAACACAAAAAGCCAACACGAAAAGCCAACACAAAAGCCAACACGAAATGCCAACACAAAATGCCAACACGAAAAGCCAACACGAAAAGCCAACACAAAAAGCCAACACACAAGCCAACACAAAAGCCAACACGAAAAGCCAACACATAAGCCAATATATAAGCTTATGGTAGGTCACTCCATCAGCAAAACAGTTGTAACCTTTGTAGTGTGAACATCGTACTGACAGGTCAGTTACTACTATGGAACTTATTACAACCAACAAAGGTAGGCTACGTGCACTCTATCAAGGCTACTCCTATAACTATAATCGCCAGAATGTAAATGGAATAATATTCTGGCGATGCTCAAAAGAGAGGTCAACAAAATGTCGAGGCAATATGAAAAGTAAAAATGGAAAGGTTTTAAGTGTGAGTGTTCATCAATGTAGTGCTCGAAACGAACCACGCTTACTGTTTACAAACAATTATCAAAATGCTAAAAAGCAAGTTCAAGAAAACGATATTGCGGCTAAAGATAGTGCAGTGTTTGTTCAAAAGGACTTATCATGTCCTCAAAACGTCATGTTAGGACAGTTGTCAACGTCCAAGAAACCTTCAACACTATCAAAATCAACTCAGACTATAAATAAAGTGGTATTGCAAGAGGATCAAAAAGGACTATATAGTAACAGTGATGATGGTCATGATGATAATGGTGATCATGATGATGATAATGATGATGATGATGATAATGATCATGATAATGGTAATGCTTTGTTTACACCTAAAAATCCATTTGTTAAATTTGTATACTGGCACAATCCCAATTAGCTCGTCCAGCGGCTACAGTTGTTGCATGCCTCACGTCAAGCTGGCCATACTGGTCACGATTGGGAAATCAAAGAAATTGAACAAGAGCTTCGTCGTGCTGAAATTATTGTGTAATGGGTCTACCACTTTGCGACCACTTTCACCCCAACTCTTGTTTCTAATATTTGCTTATTTGCTTTCACTTTTACCTGAACTCTTTGGATCCATATTTGCTCTCACATTAAACTAGTATTCTTATTACCAAGTTGACTTTACTAGAGCTTAGTCTATGCTTGACAGTTGATATGGAAGTATCAGTGACTAGGTATGGTAAGCCTTACGCATACTATAAAGGATATTCATATATTGTGAAACGAACCAATAAAAATGGAACTGTTATTTGGCGTTGTTCAAAGCAACGTTCCAAACATTGTCGTAGTGATCTAAAAAGTAAAAAAAGTGAGGTTTTAAGTGTCAGTGATCATCAATGTAGTGTACCGCATGAAACACAGTTGCCGTCGACAAAAAATCAAGAAAACTATATTGCTACTCAAAATAGTGCATTGTTTAATGATCAACGTTTAACCCCTGTTCTCAAAGTTATTTTTAATCCATCTTCCACGTCGCAAGAGCCATCAACATCACAAACTATGCAAGAGGTAGTGTTGTTGTTGTCGTTTTAAAGAGTGGAACAACTAGGTCATCTGCTCTTGATATGCAAGGGGATCAAAGTGACTAAATAGTAATAACCATAAGGTTTTTATGTCAATACAACCATTGCGGCTTCCCCACTTTTCGAAAACAACATTGAAGGGACATTGCTATAAAATGATCTACAGCAAGCCTTGTGTTTAAAACTATAACAGACTGTTGTAAAGTGAGAAAGGCTTGTATTCAGTATGCATTTATTGTCATAATCATGTATACTCTGCAATGTTAAATATACTAACTTTGTATAAAATAAAACAGCATTGTAACATCATTTTGCATTTATTTACAAACTTTATATACATTTTTTTTGGTTTCATCATAATATTTTTAAAGACAACACTAAACACTAAAACATTACTATTCTATGCACATATTTTCTTTCTTTTTCAGTATATTGTCATTACTTATATTTTCCATTATTATTTCACATTATTTATTTATTTATTTAATTAAAACGAACCATGCACCTATTGTTTTTAAAACCTTCATAAATTAAGTGTACAGGTTGCACAGCATTATTGACTTCATCAAAAACACTCTCCGACATATCATTAAACCGTATAGGCAGAAATGTCTCAAAGTTTTCACATACACAAAGTACACGATCACCATATGCTGTTTTCAATTTCCGAATCTTGATAATGCGGAATGGAATATGCGTTGGCAATTCGCTGAGCTTCTTTGTCTCTAAGCCACATGATTGTCCCACAGCATTCAAAACATTCATTGTAGTAGTCTATAAACAAAACAAAAGCATATCTATTACACTCTAAAACAGCTTTAATAATATTGTGCAATTAGGGATTTTGCACTATCCATGGCGAATAAATTATACTAGTTATGCAAGAAATGCCCTAACTGTTGCAGATACTACTTTTCTGCATATAGCACAAGTGTTAAGTTCTAATGCACACTTGACACAGGCTATCATGTGTCCACAGGGTAAAAATACAACACCTAGTTCATCTTGATAACAAATTTTACATAATTGTTGGTCACACTTTTGTATCGGTTCGTGAGACAAGTCTTTTCTTTCAGCCTTATGTATTTGCTCCGCGTGCTCTAACTCTAAAGGCACTTTTATGTCTTGTGCTGCAATCACTTTTTCTTTATGAATAGTGTTCACAAATTCCTGACCTTTAAGCAACACCATGTATTTACAGTTTGGTAACCAACGAGCGTGTTGCACAAAAGGGTCATCAGTCATTTGCCAATCCTTTAAAGCAAATCCACAATAAAAACATATTGTTTTATCCCCTTCACCAGTATAAAAAATCCAGCTTCACTTAGCTGTTTAGTAAAGTGTTTTAATATTAATGGCCAAACATTTTTATAAGATTCGAAACGTTTTCCAACAGAGCTGTACTCTGAGTGTGCTAGTGCTTTAGTCTTGCAAACTCCCAATTTTTCAAAAGCACACGCCAATTCAACACTGTCTATGGCATATGGACCACATATATCGACACTACCGTTGGCTGGTAATACATCATTATTATTATTTATTTGTGATTCAGCAACGTAAGTAGCGGCCAAAGGCCTTGTGGTTCGGTAAAATGAATGCACGGGTAGGTTACCCACTTGCTTTCCAAGCATGTAAGGACAGTGAGGAGACCATCGCAAATGGTCTCTAAAGGGATCATGCCCTTCTTCCCAGTGTGAAAGTTCAATACGACAAAACACACAGCGCACCACATCTTCTCGGTTCAAGTAAAAAAAAACCGGCTTTTGCAAGTTCATGCGTCGACAAAAAGCCTACAGGCCAGGATTCAAATGTTAACCATCGATCATGTTCTGATTTTAAATTTAACCCACGTGGTAAACCAACTTGCTCACTTGTTGTATTTAGTACTAACGCCATGTGTTATAATAAAACGTTTTCTTATTGTAAGTTATTAACATTGCTCAAGAGCACAGAGTACTTTAAAGCATAATGCATGCTTGTTCACTGTCTGTTCATTACGTTAATGGCACATGACGACACCCAAAAGCAAACAAAATAACCCATCACTCAATCAATCAATCAATCAATCAATCAATCAATACTTGTAAATAAAACGTTAACGTTAATTGGCATTAATATATCAAAACACCATTAAAAATAAACTGTATGTTGGCACTAACAGTAACCCATGTACTTATTTTCTTTTTTTTTATTAAGCTACAGTCATTTACATTCCCCCACCCTCCCTTTAACCAATATATAAACAAAAATGAATGTCATGTCATTTTGTTCACATTATCATGTTCAAACCTGTGGATATTCGTTGAGTCCATAGGGAACCACCCATAAATTAAATTTATTATTTTTATTTTTAGAAAATCCAACATGGCCTTGTACTTTTCCCAGTCAACAACAACAACATAGCCATTAATCAAGAAAGAAATCATTGTCCCAGTCATGTACAGGTAATGATTTTTTTTTGTCTACGAGTTTTCAGTAGTGGTAAAATGGAATAGCATTTTTAAGTCGGACTTACCTGAGTTTTAAACAGTTCACTCTTTGGCAGTGGTTTCGCTTTAGTGCGTTTCGGTTTTTTTTTCAGCGACTGCTACGGCGGTAAGGCTATTCTTTCCAAGTTTCTAAAAATAAATAAAATAAACCGCTATAAATACCTAAATTCAGGTTAATACATACATTTCATAAAATAAAACATAAAACAAAGAAAATGAAACAAGTTAGTTTTAAAAAAATCATCTCACCTTTACTTGCAGTGGCTTGTTACTGTTTCCTTCTAGTGAGCTCAAAAGTGCAATGGTTTCTTCTCTCTCAGACATGTAAGGTATACCGGTTATCTGCAAACAAATAAATAAATAAATAAAATCATTAATTACCTAATCAATAAATAATTGCTTGTAAATATATATATGAATCAATAAATGTATAAATGAATAAATATATAAATAAATACCTACCCCACAACAAGGTTAAGTATTTTCCACCAACACCAAAACTGTTAAACAAGACCAGGGGTTTCATGCAACGCAGTGTGTTCAAAGGTAGTCCACCCAAGTGAGAGTGGAAATAATAACGACATGTCTTTATATATGCTACGTTGCATGTATAATCATTCTTTTTCCCACGCTTTGAACATTCTGTTATCGGTCACGTGGACAGCTAAAGCCCAAAGTTAACACCTGTGGCGAATCAAATTTCACATGAACTTGCATTTTGTCACGTACGAAGCAAAACAGGATGTAACTTGTTAACAGTTATCGCGCACGTGGACAGATAACACCCAAGCGAACACCTGTGGGAGATCAAATTTCACATGGACTTGCATTTTGTCACGTACAAAGCAAAACAGGATGTAACTTGTTTAGCGTACATGTGGTTTCACACATGTGTGTGCATGCATTTCACACTCCCCTACCACCACGATGATCAGATTATTTCACCTTCAAGCGTCACCTGTTGTCAAGTCAGATCAACGCCATCCAATAAGCTCAAATGACATTCACCTCCTGCTCCTCGGCAAGTTTGTTTTCTGTACTCGCTTCGACCAACATAGAACCAAGTTCTCATCACCGTTTACACGTTAAAGGTAAAAGGTGTGAAAAAAACGCACCCTCGCTCTGTCATAAACCGACCCGTCGAAATAGCGATTGATTTATTGAACACAGCCACCGTGGTCAGCGACACACACACACACACACACACACACACACACACACACACACACACACACCCAGCCGTATCGTCTCTCTCAACCACCACGCTTCATGGACATTATAAACAGGTAAAGAAAAAGAAAAAGTTTTTTCAACATGTATGGCGTTAGGCCCTTTGTGAATTATTTTTTGGAAAAAAAATATCTACCACATTTGAAAGGGGGCGTTAGCCCGAGTCCTAGGACACCTCGTACACGTCTCTGGCGTTATTGGTTCGTGAGATATCGACAAAAATCACAAAAAACACATGTTTACCCCCAAAATCGCGTTTCCCAAATTTTTTAAAATTACAACGAGTCGTCCATAGCAAAGAGGACGTCATCCCGAGTCCTTGGACCCGTCGTACACGCCTCTAGCATGATTGGTTCGCGAGATATAGCAAAAAGTCTAAAATCACGTTTTTACCCCAAAAAGACTGTGTTTTCAGATTTTCACATTTTCGACACCTACATTCCCGTAAAGAGCACGACGAGACGAAAAAAACGAATCCAAGCACGCCCTCCTAGCATCACTCCTTCCATTCCAAGGTCGCAGGGGCTCACCACTTGCTTTTGTAAGCAGCTCTCTCCTTACCCCACTACTGCAGGATTTCATCCTAGAGACTTGAAATTTATTTTGGGGGTAGACGGGGTATGGACCATTGATTTACGTCAAACAAACTTTTTTGCGCACTTCCTATTTTCCAAAATATAGGATTTTCAAAATTCGAGTGTTTTCAAAAAAACATAAAAAATAAAAAAGTTTTATTACGAAAAATAAAGGTCATAAAGACCATTTGTTTGAGCCATAGCACAACGTTCTACCGTGTTTGGTTTTCAAACTATTACCAATTTTCGAAAACGAAAATTTTCTAAAAATTTCAAAAATATAACGAGTGGTCCATAGGAAAGAGGACGTCAGCTCGAGTCCAACGACACATCATTTGTCAAAATCGGACCATGCGTTCGAGAGATATTTAACATGGCTGAGGCTTAGTAGTGGGTCGAGGAGGGTTCTGGAGTGAGTTGGAACTCCTATCACCCCCCTACTCAATGATTTATTATAGGAATATCTTTAAAGGGGTCTCCAAACCTTGAAGTAAACCGTATGCGATATACATTCCACATAGGGCTGTATGTTGGCCGAAAGTACCTCGAATGTTTACATTAAATAAGAATACAGCAAATGTATGAAGATTTAATAAATCATAGTTGTTTTCATCAAGTACCGTATGCTATAATGAATATTTTCATACCAAAGAACGACAACTTGTGCCCAACATCGCGGGTTCAAACCCGGCTGAAGCCGTCGGATTTTTTAAGAGCGTTAAAATCCCTCAGTATGCCTTCCTTCGGAAGGGAAGTAAAGCCGGCGGTCCCATGTCATAAATTTATGGCATTTTCAAGAACCTTCCACTAATTACACCTCTGTGAAGGTAAATTGGATAGGTTAAGAATGAAAACAACGCTCTTAGGTTTCTACGTTCTTTGCCAAGGGCCGACTGCGGTGGCGTCTAGTAGCTAAGTTCTGAACTTGGCCTAGTAGTCGTTGACGGTAGCACTTGGCGGCAAAAGTAGGAACTATTTGAAAAGTTCTAAGTTGCAGTCTGTACTTAAATTAAAAAAAAAAACAGATAACACACACTAATACAGTCATCACAATTAACACCAGTTATTAGACAGATTCTACACACACGCAAAGTACACGGGGCTACATGACCGCGTTGTCGCAGCCCCTAAACTTAAGAACCAACCAACCAACGACAACGTGAAGATGATTTATTGCAGAAATATCTTTAATGGGGCCTCCAAACCTTGAAGTAACCCGCATGTGATATACGTTCCACATACGGCTGTATGCTGGCCGACAGTACGTCATGGTACCAATCTTCACCACCGTGCGCGCTCATTGTTTCCTCTTACACATTTCCGTCCCTTTTCCAAAATCACTCCCACAAAAAATATCTAGCAACCGAGTAGAAAGATGTTACACATCAAAAAGACCTTCAAGAGGAAATTATACAAGTTCGACTCCAGTTCAGAACATTAGTTAATAACCAGTGGCGCACCGACGGGGGGTTTAGGGTTTAACCCCCCCCCCCCAGAGACATTAGTTTACATGACTCTTTATATTGTCCCATCTATCACCTGGAAAATGTTTTGAATTGCTGCCAGTGAGGCTTCTTTAGGCTACTCCTTTTAATATATTTTTAATGTGAACACGTTCTTCACGTGGTAAATGACCTCCACTCAACTCGCAACGAGACTTCTCCAGCTTTGGCGCTAGCTACTGGTTATGGCCTGGGGTAAACACCCTTAAACTACATGTTAAACGGAGCAAGAGGTCAGATGACCTCGCTGTTCTTCCACTTAAAGCAATAATAACTAACTACACTAGACGAAATATCAAAATTGTCGATTTACTGTTAAAGTGTGCGATTGGTAACTATCGTAACGCAGCTTCGTGCTGCTTTAAACGTGCATATCTGTGAACTGCCAGATCGTGAGTCGCACTTTAGTTCCGAGTTTATTTGTAATGCGAAATGGATCGATTTATTATTAAAAAACCAAGAGTAGATGTTACATGCAACACTGCCATTGCAAGTAGTTCATCTTTAAGAATTGAAAATGAACTTGAAGAATTAATGGCTACTACCAAGCCGGCTACCGACCAAATACATCGAACAGACTTACGAGGTTATGCTGGCCAACAGGTGTGTTTACAATATGATTCATGATAATCGCTATTTCTGTAACTGATTTGCATTTCGATGCTTTACCTATTATGTTATACTGGTATTTGTATGGCCTTGGCCTACGCATGTGTCGGTACATGTTAATTATTTCAATGTTGTGATTTACTTTTTTCTTTAGATTGATGATTATCTGAAAAAAGAACTGTTGGAAAATGCCTGGACACCTGGAAGCAATTTTAATTTTCCTTTAACGGGTCCAAGGAATCTGAAATTTCAGTTGAACTGGTTATCAGAGTGCAAATGGCTAGTTTATACTCCTTCAAAGAACGGAGCCTTTTGTAAATATTGTTCGTTGTTTTGCACCGTTGTTGGGAAACAATCTTCATCGCCAGGTAAGCTAGTAAAATTTTCTTACATGAACTGGAAAAATACGAAGGAGGATTTCAAAAAACACCAAGAAACCAAGTATCATATGGCATGTACGGAAAAGGCTGCGAACTTTCTCGCCATATACTGTGCCCAACTCTAGGAATGGGTATTCCAAGATTCAGACACCTAGATATCAAGGGATAGGCTACAGCCGCTTTTGAAAGTTGAGATATTTGAATATCGCGCTCCATTGCTTCTAGAAGCAATTGGAAAGAATATACCGCTAAGAGCATGTCAAGTGACGTAGCGAGTAATAGCAGAGGTCGAGGCTATTTATTGATTAAATAGTTAACCATGGAGTAGAGACTTGAGACTTGGATCAGATTACTGGCACGGCCAAATGAAAGAGAATGCAATTAGTATCAAGTAAATCGGACCAGGGATACCAGAGATATGAGGATTTCCAGATTTCAGCTGATGCGGCGTGACCCTGACCGTTTTGAATAAAAGCCGGCCGAAACAAGCATCTTCAGCTCACTTCGAAACAAGCACTTGCCTAGCAAGGTGCCGCTACGCTGAGCCAAGGCACATGGTTGCCGGATCTACGCAGAAGTTATTTTCAAAATTGTGATAGTCACAAAAGTGCTGCGCTACGAGTGGAACTTAGTAAGTTTCCGGCAGGGAGAATCACTAAGGTGATTGATATTTTTCGACGGACACTGGTGAAATATTTTTATTTCTACATGGACATATGCTAGACTTTGTCTAGAAAAGTACTTTGTCACAGTCCAGTAATAACCTAATACTTGGATATTTTAGTCCAATTCAGTCAGTTTCATATTTGTAACCTGATAACCACTTCGATCTTTCAGTACATTGAAGGCCAGTCTATCACGGCGTTGTTCATTAGCCAACGCAGGGAAACTACATGTTGCTTCGCGCAAGGTAGATGGTGTGAAGCCATGCCCAGGGAACGATCTTCAGAACAGCCGTTGATTGGTTTAGACTGTCAGTGTTTTCTTGTACTGAAACGATTACCGTGAGTTATGTTACAACTGACATATTTAAGAATAGATCATTTAGATCTGACCCCATTTAAGCAAACTGTTATGGCTTTAACAGAAGCCAATATTAAAATGGATCAACAGTTACTTCAAACGTCAAGAGATATTACCACTATGTCTTGTTAGACGGATTGTGGGTATATAATGGCGGCCGATACAAGGATTATACGTGCTTGTCCGATAGGGCATGTCTATGGATAAATCTGGTACAGACCAGGTTCACTACGCTTCAAGACCATCAAGAAATGTAAGCCACATTTTGACTTTATATTATGCCTAGCTAATTGGAACAAACTATTTTTCTGCAGATGACCAACACATTTTTTTTTCTTCCTATTTAAATCTTGCAATGATTTACGCAAGACATATTAGAGTTATTCTGAGTATTTTCAGCACTCAGAACAGTTTAGGATCGATGACCGAGCATATCGAGTATTTATTTGAATATTTCATATTTTTGGGAGGTCACGGAAAACCGTCGATGTAACTGTAAAAGTTAAAATTATTTTTTGTTGAGGAATGGATATTTTTTCCATATTCGAAGGTTCGAACATGTGGATTCTCGCATAATGAGATAATAATTAAATATATTTAAAATAATATGATTAATAATAATAATAATAATCCACTAATAATAATAATAATAATGATTTTTATAATTTTTCTAAATAATTTTTGGATCTTATATTTTCTAATAATCACATGTATTGAGAGAGAGCCTATGAAGTAGTTTAATCATTTCTAGTTTGGAACAGGAGATTTTCCGAAGGAGAGTGGTTAGCGCAAGCCCGCATTCAACCAACATTTCAGTTCTGGTTGAACAGTTAATATTTGCAATGAGCAAAGTATATTTTTCAGATAACACGGAGAGGCATGAAACGGGAAGCAATTGATAATTGTATCAAATAGGATATTTTTGTATTTATATAAAATCATGACGTAAATACACACTCGAAAGTGAAATAAAGATTTTCATAAGTATGGTAAATTCACGGGTTGAACTGAATGGTAAAATAAAATAAACTTGTAAGTTTATTAATCTTCCAATGTTGATAACAAGCAGAGGCTTGATTTATTGTATAAATTTTGGGAAGAAAATTTATGTGTGTGGAGTAGTTGAAATGCCATTCCCAGGTGCGCATGTTTAAGTCGCAGGAATGAGGAGGTTTTTTCGAGCATCAATCAAATAGCAGGTTCGATGGCTCAGGTTTATAGGAGTATTGGAACTACACATTTCGTCGTATGAATGACCCGAAGGTTATTTCTTAGAAACCATCAGTTCTTATTTGCAACCTTGTTTACGGATTCCATTTAGACTTTGATTTTGCTAGAACCCGGATTTGTCATGATAGTATTTTATTCTTCTTCAGAGGAAGACCTTTGCCGTTGTTGTTGGAATATTGTGTTCTTACACAAATAATAGAATGGGCCACTGCCAATTAAAAAATAATTCTATAACCACGAATAATTTGAAGGATATTTTCAATCCTAGTGCCATGAACTAAATGAATTTATTATGAAGCTACAATTCTTATTTCCGCATTCTGTCGAAGAATTGCAAGTTGTGAAAGTTGCTAAAATGGCCATGAATATAAATATTTTTCATAATAATGATTCCAATTGGAAAATTGAATAGTTGAATGGTCCAACTATTTATTGATCAAGTTGATGATTCAGAAATCATGTATTTTGTTAGGAACTTGAAGTTCATAATCGAGTCACGTCTCGAAATGTTTAATGTCAGAAGAACAATTAATTTTGTTGTGCTTCGCACAGTTCTTCGATGCTATGCTCAAGGTCAAATACTTTTCAGATGTTATTAATGTGTGTACATAATTTGTGTTGATTCAGAAATAATAATATTTTTTGACAATATTTTTTGAAACTGGAAAAATAAGTGAAAGTTAAAAATTCTATGAACATTTATTCTACGAGTGTTAATATTATGTAAAAATTCAAACAGTGAACTACGATATTTCCAGTAGAGACAATTAAATTTGAACTGGATTTAATCATGAATAATGAATATAATTTTGGAACACAGTCTACAGGACTAATAATCAGACTAGTGTTTCCAAAGATAATTGTCAAATGTGTTTGGAAAATTTCTGTACATTGTGTAAATAGCATGTGGGTCGCCACACGTGAATGATGCTGCTTTGAGCATTTTTGCAGTCAATTTTAAATTCAAAATAAAATGAGATAATTTTACATGATGTGTTATGCCCAGTTGAATCTCCTTCTATCCTTATTGTTGCATTGAGCCAAAAATCAGTAAAGCATTTTTTTAATTTGATGTCGTTTTTGCGATTAGCTTTAACCCATCTGGCGCCCCGGGATATTTTGACTCTCGTGCTGACTGATTCTTGGTAAAATGCATATGTGGTCGTGCGGACTCCGGTCTAAACGGGCACAATACAAAGGTACAAAACCTGCTGTTGACGTAAGCTTGGATAGGGGTGTTCAATCCAACATATTATGCAACAGGGAGGAACTCATACCAATAATTAAATCTGTGATTTTCCTTGCTCGAATGGGCATTGCTTTCCGTGGTCACAGCGATTCGGGACCTGTAAATTTAGATGAGCCTCTCAAGAAAGGGGAGGGAAATTTCAGGTCTCTTCTCAAGTTTCGAGCAGAAGCTGGTGACACAATACTAAAGGAACATTTGATGACAGCATCCTTAAATGCAACATACGTAAGCCCACGGATTCAGAATGAAATTATTTCATCTTTGAATGACATTATATTGAAAAGGTTAGTCGATCAGGTGAAAAAAGCTAAATAGTTTTCTGTTCTTGCTGACGAGACCACAGACATCAGCGGTGTGCAGCAAATGTCACTATGTGTCCGTTTCGTTCAAGATAATTCCGCAAATGAGGAGTTCCTGCAATTTATTGCTATCAATGATGCTTCTGGGTTAGGCCTTGCGAATAGCATATTGTCTGGTTTGAAAAGTGTGTGACTGGATGCAGAATATCTCGTAGGCCAAGGTTATGATGGAGCTAGTGCCATAAGTGGATACTACAGAGGTGCTCAGGCCATTGTACAAAAACAGTTTCCCAAAGCCCAGTATGTTCACTGTAGTGCTCACTGTTTAAACCTGGCCATTTCTGAAGGGTGTAGTGTTGCAGAGATTAGGAACTGTATGGGTACAATTGAAAGAGCTTATGCCTTTTTTAGTACTTCACCAAAGAGGCAGGCTGTGTTGACAAATGAAGTTAAAAGTATGGAAGAGGAACCCCGAGTGAGTAAACTCAAGAAGTTATGTGCAACGAGATGGATTGAAAAGCACGAGTCTGTTCGTTCATTCATTGAACTTCTGAAACCGTTATTGTTGGCATTAGAAAAAATAGCAGCATGGGTTGATAAGACGGCAGCTACAGATGCGCAACTTCTTCTGTGCGCTATCAGCAAATTTGAGTTCTTGATAAGTGTATTTGTCATTCATGAAGCATTTCAAATAACACTTCCTCTCAGCAAATACCTTCAAACTGAAAATTTGGATCTCAGTCAAGCAATCAACGCCTCCATGAATGTTAAGAGGTCTCTTGAAGAAATGAGGGCAGATGCAGACGCAAGGTTTTTGTGTGCATATAATTCGGTTTTAGAGTTCTGCAAAGAATTTGGAGTGCCTGTAGTTCAGCCTCGAACTGTTGTTCGACAAACGATGAGGAACAACGTTTCATCTAACGATCCGGAAGAATATTATAGGCGGGTTATTTTCATCCCATTTCTTGAAGAAACTTTTTCATCGCTTGATGATAAATTTGTCTCCCATAATAATAATAATAATATCGTATGGCCTCGGGTGCCTGGTGCAAGCTTTGCTAATTGACACCCAGAGGGTAGCTTGCATGTCGAATTTCGTCATTCCTTTGAACGCTATGAAAGTCAAGGAGGTTAGATATCTAAACTCCTTGACACTACAGCGCTTTCAAGTAGAGAATGGTGGAACTTTGTGTTGGCGGAAAATCCCGAGATTAATTTTGCCATTGAACACGGCCTACTGAATTCAAATGGGTTCTTAAATAACATGCCAACAACGTATGGCATGAGTGTCGTGATTTTTGTCGCCTTTCAAAAATCACTTACCATGGCCAGGGGCGAACCTGCAATCTTGGGGTTGGTAGTCCGACACTATAACCACTCACCCACCGTCTCCCATAAAGAAACTCTTCAGCCATTGCAAACGCTAGTTACCACAACTGAAGACGAACTATCCAACCAAAGTATAGCTGAAGTAGAAAATGTAGCTGAATTTTATGGACTTCCCCTTAATATTAGAGGCGAGCTACTTCTCTGGAAACAAACTCTGAAATCTATTGAAAAGAAGCCCAAGAGTGCTATAGATGCTTTGTCAATATGCAATAAGAACATGTTACCAGTTGTGTATAACCTGCTTGTCATCATGGCTACCTTACCTGTCACAACCTGCTCGTGTGAAAGATCGTTTTCGTCCTTAAAATTCTTGAAGAACTATTTAAGGAATTCAACTAGTGAAGAACGCCTTAATGGATTATCTTTGATGTTCATTCATGTTACTGTTGATGTTTCAATTGAGGAGGTACTGAATGACTTGTCTGTCAAACCTAGAAGGCTTGATATACGATTGAAGTAGACTTGTCTTAAGTCCTTCAACACATTCCAGGGCAAATATCTACTTAATCAGATTCTTTGGTTTAACCCGATTGACAATTTAGACATTTCTTTTTGTCCGTTTGTATCTAGTGCAATATCTATATTGGGCTAAACTCTTTTCTGTATTTTTTATTAATCTTTTATGTTTTCAATTGTGTTTTTAATATTGTTTAAAGTGCTGAAAAATATAGTTAAAATAGTTTTCATGCAAAGATAATCATCATATATATATTCTTTCATTAGTATAGATCCCTCCTGTGGCGCTCACAAGCGACCGATCGTGACAAATGAGCATTCAAATGAAAGACAATAGACATTAGCAGTGACGAATTGCACTCTAATTTCATAAATATCAATAATTTCTTTAAAAAATGACTTAAAAATGTACGAACTGTGAGATTTGTCGATACTGTTGCTGTAGGAAAATGTGCTCCGTAATTGCTGTCCACTTCACATTTTGGACGCTGTGACGCCTGTTTCGTGTCATTTTAACATTATGAAGTCTTTCCTTTATCATTTCGCATGGATTTCAGAAACAGTAAGTCAAAGGAATGAGTACTCAAATCGTATAATTTCAAAAATATCGAATAACTGGTGAGTGTTACAGCTAAGATAAATCAATGGACTCAGCACACAAATGACATTAGCAGTGACGAATTCCATTCTAATTTCATAAATATCATTTTTTGTTAGAAGTGTGCGATTTGCAAATACTGGACCTCTAACATGCTGCAATTTACTCTCTCGTTATAAACCTATCGGGAAAGGGTGGTTTATGAACATGCGAGATTTCTCGCTTGGGTCCGGTAGTGTTTATTTAACTGAGTTGTTGCTTTTTATGAATTATATTCGAATTATCATTTTTATTATAGGACATTACTATGAATGAACCCCCCCCCCCAGAAGGAAATCCTGCGTACGCCACTGAGAAAATTACTACTACTGAAGAACGGAGGAGGATTTTCAGTGCCCAGATGAAGAGATTTTGGGAGAAGAGTTTCCGTTTCCATTTCTGTTTTCGTTTCCGTTTCCGTTTTCGTTTCCGTTTCCGTTTTCGTTTTTCTTGTTTTGTTTCTTGTGTCTTGTTTCTTGTTTCTTGTTTCTGTTTGTGGGTCTCGTTTAAATTCGCTCCTCAGGCATAAAGTAGTTCCGTGAACTAAATAGCTTATTATCATATATCTTTGTAAGTTAATTGCCTGCCCGAAGAATGTCTAATGGAACAAGGAAGCCTGGGCAACATCTGGTAACCACGAAATGCTGTTCCTTTCAAATCCAGAAGCAGATATAGTGATTATCTATTTTCATCCAAAACGGTCTTTTTCAAGCCAGCTTTGAACATCATGTCGATAAATATAGAAGGAATATCCGGACCTAAAGAAGAACTCTTTCAAAATCTGTGTAAAGAATATCAATGTGATATATTATATGTCCAGGAGACGCACAGGGATACATTTCAAAGGAGACCTAAGGTACAGGGCATGAATCTTGTAGTTGAAAGACCACATCGCCAATATGGTAGTCCAGTATTTGTTAAACATGGGTTATCAGTACTTTCTACAGCTTTCACTGAGGACGATGATCTTGAAATTATGTGTGTTGAACTAAACAACTGTATAGTCATTTCAGTTTACAAACCACCTGCTCAATTCACCTTTAACAAACCAAGTAATATACACAATCAGAAAACCCATTTCATCTTGGGAGATTTTAACAGTTTTAGCTGTGTCTGGGGTAACGATGAAGATGATCAAAATGGTGAAGCTCTGATACAGTGTGCTGAATCCAACAACTTACATTTAATTCATGACAGTAAACTTAAGCCATTTTTCAACAGTGGACGCTGGAAGCGAGGATACACTCCTGATCTGATTTTCACCAGTGAAGAAACGGCTTCATAATGTCTGAAGTGCATAGGTCCACCAAGTCCAAATACCCAACATAGACCTATTATATGTCAAATTACTGCATCTATAAGGCCACAAACAGTTCCATTTAGAAGACGATACAATTCAAAAATGCAAACTGGAATAAGTTTTCTGAGACACTGAACAGCCTTGTGTTGAAAATAAATCCTAGTCCTGAAGCGTATGATGATTTTGTAGCAGCAGTTCGGGAGTCATCATGCAAATCCATTCCACGAGGATGCCGTACTAATTACATTCCTGGCCTAAGAAAAGGAAACACACACCTGTTAGGAGAATATATGAAACTCTTTGAGGAAGACCCCTTTATTGAGAAAACATCAGATGCTGCTTTAAAACTTACTCAGTCTGTGGAAGAAGGTATAAGAACTCGGTGGATAGAACTCAGCAATTCTTCTAGGTTTGTGCCGTGTCTTGTGTGAGGTTTCGCCTAGGACACCAAGCTGGCTCATCGGTGGGCTCTTGGTGTCCCCACCCGGACTCCCAGGCGAGTGACGAACTGCGCGCCACCTCCCTTTATATTAGGTGCAACTGCACCACTTGACTGCGAGAACTGAAAGCTCAAGCAGCCTTAACCTCCCTATGAAGGCTTCCAAAAGGCAGCTTGAGCTTTTAGTTCTCGCCGTCAAGTGGTGCAGTTGCACCTAATATAAAGGGAGGTGGCGCGCAGTTCGTCACTCCTGAGGGGGTCCGGGTGGGGACACCAAGAGCCCGCCGATGAGCCAGCTTGGTGTCCTAGGCGAAACCCCACACCACACACGGTACAAACCTAGAAGAATTGCTGAGTTTTAATTCACTGGCCGTGAGAGCCAATATACCATCTTTTTCGGTGGATAGAGATGATAGAAGGACTAGACATGTCCAAAAGCAGTCGAATGGCATGGAGTCTTCTACGACGCCTGAGTAACGATCCAACATAAAAGAAAACCCATGCAAACATTTCCCCAAATGAAATTGCTCAATTGTAAAACAGACAAAAGAGGGAAGGGGCCTAAGATTCAGAGGCAAGAACATCTAGAAACTTACGAGCTATAGAAAGCCGTAGGCCTACAACAATGCAAGAATAACAAGGCAGCGAGCATGGACGACATGCGGATAGAACAGATAAAGAATTTTGGACCTACAACACTGAAATGGCTTCTGGAACTCTACAATAACTGCGTCAGACAGAACAAGATTCCGAAGATATGGAGAAAAACCAAGATAATTGCTATCTTGAAACCTGGGAAAGAGCCTTCTGACCCTCAGAGCTATCGACCTATCTCATTATTATGTCATCTTTGTAAGCTATTTGAAAGGTTGCTATTAAACCGGTTATCACCAATGATTGATAGTCTACTCATAACTGAACAGGCGGGTTTTAGACCACAAAGGAATTGTACAGCGCAAGTAACTCACTTAACTTAACACATAGAGGATGGGTTTGAAAGGGGGAAGATCACAGCGGTGGCATTTATCGACCTTGAATCAGCTTATGATGCAGTCCACCACCGCATAGCGGTGCACAAGATCTATGGATTGACCAAGTTAGTTAGTTAGTTATTGTTGTTTTAAGGGGCGGAACTACGAGGTCATCTAACGGACTATGGTTTCACCAGAATAATTGCCACCTTACTACACAATCGAAGATTATACGTTGAATTCCAATGAAGACACAGTCGATGGAGAAACCAAATAAATGGTCTACCCCAAGGGAGCGTATTGTCACCGATACTCTTCAAGATCTACACAAACGATCAGCCAAGACCTCTCCCATGAAAAAGTTTCATATATGCCCATGACCTTGCCTTGACAGTACAGACAAATGATTTTGAAGATGCAGAACAGTTGCTTACAACAGCTCTAGGAACTTTTTCTCATTACTGAACAAGTACCACCTGACCCACAGAAAACTCAGGTCTGCGCTTTTCACCTTCGAAATCGGCAGGCAAGAAGGAAAGTGAAGGTCATATGGGAGGGCTCTGAACTAGAGCATTGTTTTAGCCCCAAATACCTTGGAGTTGCCCCAGATAGATCGTTAACCTATCGGCGGCACTGCCGTAACATTAAACAGAAGGTGGCAGTCCAAAATAACATAATTCGGAAGCTCGTTGGTAATAATTGGGGTGCCCAACTCCAGGTGGTCCGTACTTCCTCAATGGCACTCTGTTTCTCCGCCGGTGAATATACCTGCCCTGTATCGCAAAATTCAGCCCATGCAAAACAAGTTGACCTAGCTCTTAATGTAACTGCAAGGCTTATTGCAGGATGCCTGAAACCGACTCCCGTCGACAAGCTGTACTACATGGCAGGCATTGCTCCCCCTGAAATACGTCGGGAAGTAGCCGCAAATGCCGAAAGAAAGAAAGAAAGAAAGAAAGAAAGAAAGAAAGAAAGTGGGAGAAAGTGAGCTACACCCGCTGCACGGATATACTCCTCCAAGACATAGATTTAATCTAGGAAGAGCTTTTTACAGTCAACATCTCCACTTACCACATCCTCCAACAAAGCCAGAGAAGAACTGTGGGCAGCCAAAATCAATCATCTTCCAACAGGGGTAACACCAGCAGAATGCTTACCAGCCGGGCACAACTTGGACTAGACCACTTGGAAATCACTGAACAGATTACGAGCAGGTGTTGGCAAAACCAAGGATAACCTAATGAAATAGGGATACCTACAAGAATCAACACTTTGTGAATGTGAAGAGGTACAGACAACAAAGCATCTGTGCCAGTGCTTATGCTGCCCTGATTCTTGCAGTGAAGAGTGTTGTTCAAGGCACAAGCAAATTCTATAGCAGTTGCTCGTTTCTGGGCAAAGACAGTTTGATCATATATGTATAATTCCATGTTTCTCCTCTGATTTTGTATGTACAATATTATTTATCTGCCTCTGATTCGAGTAAGTAAATAAACATACAAAATTTCGATTTGATTGCTGTAACAGATTCGTAGATATTGAGAACCGTCTAAATATCTCAGACGGTCACCATGTAGGATTTTAAATACATGTAGGCGATAGAGTTATGTACTATTAGATGACGATTATTGCGTTGGTTCATTATTCAAACGTTCACTTCGATCACATGATTAGGTCAAGAAGTTCCGTGACGAACTAAAGAGCCTACTTTTCTTAAAATTTAAGATTCATGCCAATGATTAATCTATATGGATCTATCTAGAATAATGACAAAATTAAGTTGATAATATCGAAATTTCTAATTAGTTCGAAATACTGTATACTGAACCCGAGGGCATTAGGCTGACTGGTGTTGAATCTGGGACACTGGGAAATTGAGAACAGACTGGAGATGCCAGCGAGAAACGAACCCAGGGTCTTTGAGGGAGTTTAATCTAGAAAAACCCCTTAAGACAGGACACATTAAATCACTAAGGTGATATGGAATGAATTCTGATATTATTTATTAACATAATGCAGAAAATATGAGAAGAATACGACAGTATTTGGCTGTAAAATGCATGAAGTTCTGAAGCCAGCACCAGGATTTGGAGCTCTTGACATTTCGACAAATGCGTTTTGAGAGTAGGCGTGTTTTTGTGGCGACACGTCAGTCACTTGGAACTTCTTACACTGTCTAGAGGAGGGTGAGGGACGCAGATGTATTCCAGAAAATCCCCTCAGCATAAGAGAAGAGAGCAGTGGAATGGGGACCGACAAGGATAATTTAATGATTACTCGCGATTGGAATATGTCAGACACATAAGAGTTGTACCAATGTGAATTAAATGGAAGGAGGCTAATTATCAAGCCATCAAACGCCAAAATCGAAGCAGATATAATAAAGTGTGGAAGAACACGGCCTACCGGAGGTTGGCGCATAAATTGTACTAGGCAAAAGGGGAATCACCATCGACTCGGCGTCCCCACGCGCCGAAGAAGGTAATTAATTCTAATTAATTGACCGATCGATTCCCAAGCACGCAGACATTTTTGGAAACAGCGATGCAGGACGGACCTGAAAAACATCATTTCAAGACAGGAAAGGTATTTAGAGGAGAGATGGAGCTCCGAGGGATTTTTGGATCTACTTTTCTTGTGGAAAGCAATATAAGGTTGCCGAAGGAGCCAGTCGAGGACAGTTTGAACCAAGTCACAGGGCTGAGACCACGCTGCCCTGGTCCAGAAAAAGGGACGCGCGCACAAAGACTTTAACAATTTTTAGAGTTACTCAGTATATTCGCCGTACAGTGTAATGTACGAATTAAGAGCAGTTAATAATAGACAGTTGTACCAGTTGCCTAGCGCAGAACGTATGTTGCCCGGGTCCAGAAATGGGACGCGCGCACAAAGACTTTAACAATTCTAAAGTTATTAAGTATATTAGCCGTGCAGAGTAATGTACGAGTTAGGAAACTATCACAATAGGTCAATAGAACCTCATATTGAAGAAACAATGTATTGTTATACAAATGTACGTGTGACTGTACAAGACTTAGTTAGAAGCGTACCGCTCAGGGAGACAGTAAGTGCAGTGAGAGGACTATAAAAGTGGTAATTGTACAAGTATAATGTACAATATACGAGCGCAGCGCAGAACATATCTGTTAGACATGTTTTCATTGTTTAGAAGTGCGCATGTATGAATGTTTTGTTAATACGGGTGAAGCAATTTCAGGTATATACCACTTTGTTAACGTTCAGAACAATTTTGAAGCACGTCTATGTTATTATCGGTAACACACCATGTGATAGGAGTTGACGAACATTGGGAATCACAAGGGATTTTCAGGGAACAGGGATACACTTGGGAACGGCAGATAGTTGTCACGAGACTTTCAAACGGGATACAGGATTATTCGTGGAGGGGGGGCTCTACAGAACCTGTAATTCTGAGATTCTGCAGGAAGTGTCGCCAAGTGAGAAAATGTATATAGATAACGTGTGTTTTTAAGTGATTTGTATATTTAAAATGTGTATTCTACAAGTGTAGTGATCAATATAATGTGTTATATGAAAAAAGAAGTTATAGCTTCAGTATGAAAAAGCCAAGTGCAGTGTATTTTTCAGTGGAAAAATTACGTAATATGTGAGTACAAAGTGTAATGATACCTTGCTAAAATGCAAATATGGCGGGCATGATGGATCATGTATGGGCGAATCCGCCAGGATGAATACGTGAGTACCCAAAAACCATGATTTTGTTGTAAAACTGTAATCCACTGTCGGTAATATCTAAAGTTGTAATATATGCCAATGGAAGTTGAATTTAGAAGGTAGAATATTCATACATTAATTTTGTGTTGAATATAGTCATGTTAAGATGTTCGTTTTACATCGAGTTGTGTTTAAATCCGTTATACGTAACGTAGAAATGGCATTTGATTTAAAAGGATGAATAAATATGTTGAACGCGGACATTCAGTTGTTGATGATATAACTATCGTTGCGTTGTGTCAAGATAAGGGATGATATGTCAGTAATAATAATAATAATAATAATAATAAATAAACATCAGGAAAATTCTATACAAACTTATGTTAATTTGAATAACTGTATATCTAAGCAGTGTTATTGAAAGTAAATGGACCACTCAAAGGAAATTAAAAACAGCGTTTTGATGTCGCAGAGAATCATATATAATATACGGAAATATGCAAAGGATGTCGGAAATGGAAATGTTTAAAAGAGAATTGAATTGCAGCTTGATGAAAAAGCTTATAAGATTGATTGGTAGAGATTATCTTATTAATTAAGGAAGAGACCATCCTCGCAAGAGTCGGGAAAGTCAGGTTTGCTAAATCGACGTATGAAATCTCGTATAGCCTAGCGCATACGGAGATGTAAAAGTCAATCGTGCGTATATAGTGGGATCCCTAGCTCAGATTATTGCTAATAAGCGGTCCGGGTTCGAATCTAGGGCATATGGAAGGATAACTATGGACACCTTGCCATAATGCATGATATCGACCGTGAACCAGCTAATTGTGTGAATTAATTCATCTCTGTGGGAGTGAATTCGACACGGGGCGGGGGGTAGTTGTGCCCTGGCCGTGCCTTTAACAGAAGCGCCGACTATTCCAAAACGACTATGTGCACGGCGAATCTCGTTCCCTTGGCTAGACGTAAATGGGCCAGTATGAGGCCAGCTTTTAAGATCCTAAATGATAAGGATACATGTTTAAACAATTCCATATTCCGCAATACACTCTGTAAGAAATAGGTCATCCGTATTTTTTGGGTCACTAAGACTGCACACTGTTGTGTCTGGAAGTAGCAGGCAGTTGCTTGGAGCGAATAAGGGGAAAGACGTGAGGGGTAGGTAGCAGCCATGTTGGTTACCGCCCGCCGCGAGGGTCCATTATACTGAACGAGGGTTGGGGAACAGACCTCACTCATTGTATTCTTGGAGTAAGATGTGTAAATTAGAAATCTATGATACCCTGATTATTATAAAATGATGATTGTATTAATGAATATAGAATATATGTGTAATGAGACACATTGCTAATTAAGAATCTATGTCTTAATATTTGGCCAAGTTGTAAATTGGTAAAAGTTATATTTTTATACTGACAAAGGCACCTTGTTTCGAAGGTGGAAACTACATTTTACGCTATGCCTACTTCACGGGTAGGAGTAAGGTCCCACTCGACACAACGGTGGCAGACTAATAAAGATATTTGGAAGATAAGTCTTTACGGCATATTGTGGATTTACAATAAATAGGTTGGTTAATGCATGGTAGGCTCAAATATTTTGGTGGGAAGGAAGAGACGAGGCATGATTGTACGCATATTGTAGAGTTGAAAGTGTATACAATAGTTAACAAGAGATTGTAAGATTAACTTGGTTGGTGTAAGTTTACCAGTGCATTAGTGCACATGGGAATGATTTTTATGGAGATTTCAATGTAAAATTAAATCAACAATTATTTGGATTTGTGTGAGGACTAAGTGTGAATAGTAATGAGGGTAGGAGTATGTTTTGCATTTTGTGTATAGTGTAATTGTAATATTGTTTTGTGTGTGTTAAGTCATGATTTTAAACTCAAATTAAATCTTTTAGAATAGAGTTGTGTGTTGTCATTGTAGAGTTGATACCTCTTAGTTTCAAATCCAAAATGTGCGACCGCTCAGTGGGTTGAATGGTACACGCCCGGGAACAGCAGCTAGCTGGAGGCGGAAGCATATTTTCCATGGAAAGTATTCACATGGGTACAATACCTGGCATAATATAGCCTAATAGAGCACTACAGTTGCCAGCCTTGGTGACAGAATATATTCTTAGTTCCATCTCTTAGGGTACAGAATACATAATTTGGTTGAAGTCCAGTGGATAGCATGGACGTTACATACAGTTAAACATTGGACCTAACAGCGCGCGTAAAATCATGTTGGCAACAGTGTCATGCATGGATTGGTCAGAAATAATCTGAATTAATATGATCTATTGTTGTGCCAATTTTGAATGAAATCCATTAGTTAGTATAGAAGTTACATGCATTTTAAAATTGGACTTATCAGCAGGCTTAGAATCATGTTGGTAGCACTGAATATATATGTTACTCCAAATTTATATAGAATGCCAGGTACTATACGTGTGCATAGTTTAAAGCTGTCGGCTTGCATACTTTCTGATATATTGGTATTTGGATAAAAGAAATTGAGAGCATTTATTAACAGTTGGCAGCCCTGGTAGGTTTAAGAATGCTCTCAGTCATATCTGTTTATATACACATAACACATACGAAATTTGTTTGAATTCCAATTGATAGTGTAGAAGTTATATGCATTTAAAAATCGGACTTATCAGCAGGATTAAAACCATTTTGACAACACTGCCATGTATGGCCTCCTGGAAATTAAACTGAAATATTATTATCTATACGTGTGCCAATTTTGAAATTCATACCATCCAAGATATCCAACATGGAGCTCAAATTTCAGTTGTGATTTTTCAGCAGTTGGTAGCACTGACATAAGTTTCAAATACGGCATTGAGATATTCAGGTATAGAACTTTAATCACACCAAATTTTGTTATGATTGCTGCAGCCGTTTAGGAGTTGATAGGGGCGGACACACACACAGCCAGACAGACAGACAACAGGACAGACAGACAGACATTTGCCCGGATCGATCTCATAAGTCTACTTTTTCCTCATTTTTGCAAAATGAGAAAAGTAGGCTAATAGAAACTTAACTTTAAACTTTCGCACAGCCACCATCCTCAGGTTGAGTAAAAAATGGAAATAAATTAGATGTCAGTGCATTTCAATGTGTTTACATTTTTGCTGTACTACGTTTCACTGCATTCGGATGGTTAAATCGCGAGGAAAGTCTATTTTAATGTTTGAACATCGCTTGGCCGCCATATTCGTTTTGTATTTAACAGGTTTTTGAAAGTCACATAGGTGAACTTCTAGCAGTGTCCTATATCACTGTACAAAATTTCAAGGTTACATCAGTAGGCCTAATAGTTTCGGAGATTTTGAATCCCGTTGAAATATTTCGCACAGCCATCATGGTGGATTGGTGAGACGTTACAGAATTTGAAGGGTGGTTGGTTTTTGCTGAGGATTAACAGTACCTAAGGGAAGATGATAAGAGAGAAAAGGAGGTGGGTTTAGGAGTAGATACAAGTATTGGTAGATAGGAAAAGAATCCAACTATAAGTTTTAAATAAATGTTGATATAAAGAGGAATTTCACATTGCTAAACCTAGGGAATACCTCACTTTAGCGGGGGCTTGTTCAAGGCAAGCGGAGAGCGCAGCATTAATTGAGGTTGCCTGCAAGCGCTCGGTGAGTGCCCTTTCCCTCCCGAGCCGGTATTCCAGTACTATGGAGACGGGTGGCACTCTGGCAAGACAAAGTAAGCCATAAGGAAAGGATGTACTAACTTTCCCATCAGATGGGTTAGATTTTATTATGTATTCAAAAATGCTGGAAAGATTTGAATTTGGGAAGCGCTAAAGCTGCTTTAATGTTTTAGCAATAATTTTACTATTGTTTTTCTGTGAAAATTTTATAAGAACACCAATTGTTGCACTTAAGGTAGGCTAAGCTTTTGCCCAGCAGGATGCCGAGTAAAAGTTTAGAACAGAGAAAGACCTCAGACCTAACTCAAACAAAACTGAGATTTTGAAAGCAAAACATAAGTCAGAGAGAAAATCTCTACACGTAGGAAGCTGGCGGAGCTAGCTATACTTGCCTTAATGACTTGCTAGAATTAGCTGTGACAGCCAAGAGAAACTTTGAAAATGTTGTTACTTTAAGTTTTGGTATAAATGCAACAAGTAGTAAAGACTTGATTGATGTAGAAATTATCTTTTTTCGTAAAGAGAGCTTAAGCTTAAAGGAAGAATCAGGGAAGAGAAGGTCCTGCCTAATCTTGATTCTAGCGAAAGAGATAAAGCGAAAAGGAAAAAATGATTTATTTAACAGTAGATAAACTTTTAAACATTAACAATGGATAAGTTTAAATCTTATTTTTGAGGTTAAAGTAACAACTTAGCTACTTTAAGCTAAAATAAGAGGTTTACAAGTTGGAAGTCTGAGACCAATAAATAATAATAATAATGTTATTGGTTTTACGTCCCTTTTAACTACCCTGGCTTTTAGAGACGCCGGGGTGCCAGAATTTTGCCCCGAAGGGGATCTTTAGCGTGCCAGTAAATGTACTGACACGGCTCCCTCGCATTTGCGCACCCTCAAATGCCAGCTGACTGCGCCAGGTTTCGAACCTGCAAACTTGGGCTCAGCAAGCGAGAACGTTAACGAAGTCTGAGACCCCTATTAGTACAAGCTACTTATAAAGGTTGTTTAACAAGCTTATAAAAAGGTTTTGAACCCTTTTTGTTAACTATGAGATTGCAATTCAATGCAACATTTTGTTAAATGGGTTAGATAGAACACCAAAGGAGTAGAATGCCCTTTTTTTCAAGTGAAAAGGCTATAGACAAACAGATTGGATTCCTGATCGTAACAGAAAAAGAAAGAGAAGAAAAAATTACAAGCGGAAATTACCGCTATTTTAAACAGAAGTTAACAATGTAATATGTAAAAAAAAAGGTCAGGTGGAATTAACGAAGCCTGGAGCAAAAGGATTAGACACAAGGATTTACTCCTTAGAAAGTTAAAAATTCCTGTACTAGCAGGATAAAAAAGAAAGGTTAAAGAGAAGTTTCTACAACTTCTTTTATTTATACAGAATTCACAAGATTTTAAATTCTAATAGGACAGGTCACCTTTTGTGAAGCCTGGATTACACAATTTAACAATTTGAAGATTATGCTTTCCTGTAAGTAACAGGAGAAAAGGAAGATTAAAATGTGGATTATAGCCACATATATTGAAACAGAGTGAATATGTGAGAAATCCAACAAGATGTGATAAGCCTCGTAGAAAAAAGGACCCAATTGTTAAATTTAATTTGGTTAGTAAAAGGTATTTGAGAAAAGGGAAATAGGAACTTTAGGATAAAGTCCTGGCCAGATTTATTGCTCTCAGTTACACGCGGCGCGGTTGATAGTTGAACGGGCACTGTTTTGCCCTAAAGTCTATTAATAGATTGGAAAAGTTCACTATTGCAGCACAGAAAGTTCATAAAAGCGAAAAGTTATTGCAGCTATGGAGAATACTTAGTAGGATTTGAACTTGAATATGTATATTGCGTTGGAAAGTTTATGGTTTGCAGTTAACGGTTTCATTTAACTGGAAGTTCCAGCAATTTGACAGTGTTGAACATAGTTTGAAGCATATGTTGAGTGGAAAATTTCTAGAACTGTGATGACCGTTAGATAAGGCAATAGTGTTCCCACGGTGGAAAAAGCTAAGTTTATAGACAGCGGTTAATTTGACATGAATCCCTCGGTGTGGGAAAGTATTCCCATTTATTTCGTTCACGAAGTACCAAATTTCATGTTATAAAGCCAGCTTGGATAGCTAAAGCCGGACAAAGAAAATCCCACGAAGACGGTTATTGCAGAATAGTGAGCAATTCCCCACACTGTCTATAAGTTTTGATTAAAAGCATTTGGCCTTTTAAAAACCATTAAAATATGTTTAAAAACATTGAAGTTTTGTACTTAGCTTTTTCATGTAAAGCAGGCGATGGTTCCTTGTGGCCGTTAACTTTAAAATATAGACATGGCGTCTAGTTTAAAAATGCCTCATGAAGACAGGAAACTGGCCCCGTGGGAGAGCCACGAACTGTATACTTGACGACTGAACAAGAAGTGAGGACGAGCGATTCCGCACATGACAGAGGTAGGTAGGCAAGGGGAAACGAGAGGGGAACAAAAGAGTTTATGACGGAATGTGCAACATGCAAAAAATAAAATTCTTTAAAAATATACATTTTCTTCATGGAGATGTTAGCTGACGACGAGGACGACGCCTGGTGAGTTGGTAAGGAAATCCTCTTGAGTTCAGAGGGATTGAGGAACTTCGGTGATTTGTTGCAAGATGCCGCTGGGATTTCCATAGAAGATACATATTTAGAACAGACTCAAATACAAAATAAATTCCTGCTCAATGGAAAGAAGAAATACAGAGGGATCACTGTCGATGTCTGCGAAGAAATAAATTAAATAAAATGGATTAAGCAAAGAGCAGCAAGAGCTAACTCTGACTGAACGTGTATTCCAAAGAATACATCAAAGGGCACGGTCGGGGTCGGCCAGAATAGTACTATGACCTTACCGAATTTTATTGAAATCACTCTAGCCGTTTAGATTTTATTAGGGGGACACACACGCACACATACGCATACACACGGACTAAAGGTGATCTCATAAGCTCTTTTTTCTTTTCATAAAATGAAAATAGGCTAAAGAGGCGACAATAGAAGATAAAGTCACAGAAAATCATTCCAGTGATGATGTAAAACAAGAGAAACAAGATGTTCAGCAAAGTACATATAGCCTACTTTCTCGTAAATGTATGGGCATACTTATAACTCTTTTTCTCCCCCCTAAAACAATCAACTCTACCACCATGTATTTTTTGTTTTCTTTTATATTGATAAATGACCAGTAAGTGTCAAAATCAGTTAATCACCAGTATTGCTTCTGAGGGAGAGTCAAATTTCTTATTCATATATCGGATATTGACAATTTATTTTTGAAGAGTTTTACCAGCTCTATATAACACAAAGTCGGGCTCGCATTCGTGGCAGAGCCACAGAAGTTTAGACTTCTATTTATTTGACATTTTCAAAGCTTTGAATTGTCTTTGTAATTCGGCACAATTCAGATCGTGCCATTTCTGGCATAAGCATTGTACATCAATCTAGTATTCTACTTGACGTTCACAGATGGGGCAGCAGTCGTTCTCGTGGTGTATAGGGACGTGCTGAATGTTTATATCAGGCATGGAGTCTAGTTGGCGGTGTTTACGCCACTTCCACAATTAATTAATTAATTGATTATCTTTGGTTGGTTGGTTGGTTCCTGAGTTTAGGGGCTGCGACAACGAGCTCCTGTAGCCCCGTGGTGTGTGTGTGTGTGTAGAATCTGTCTGATAACCGCTGTTAATTGTGATGGCTGTAGTGCGTGTTATCACCATATATATTATTTCAGTAGTATAGATCCCTCCTGTAGCGCTCACAAGCGACCGATCGTGACAAATGAGCATTCAAATGAAAGAGAATATACAGTACATTACCGGTGACTCATTGCACTCTAATTTCATAAATATCTATAATTTCTTTAAAAAATGACTTTTAAAAAATTGTACGAAGTGTGCGATTTGCAGATACAGTTGCTGCAAGAAGATACGCTCCATAATTGCAGTCCACTTCACATTTTGGCCTCTGTGAAGCCTGTTTCATGTCATCTTAACATTCTGAGGTCTTTCCTTTATCATTTTGCATGGATTTCAGAAATACTAAATCAAAGGAATGAGTACTCAAATCGTATAACTTCATTAATATCGAATAACCGGTGAGTGTTATGATGCAATTTTCATTGATTGCCTTTTTAGCCTACTTTTCACATTTTGCAAAAATGAGGAAAAAGTAGTCTTATGAGATCGGGCAAATGTGTGTCTGTCTGTCTGGCTGTGTGTGTGTGTCCCCCTATCAACTCCTAAACGGCTGCAGCAATCGAAACAAAATTTGGAAGGAGTAAAGATCTATACCCGAATATCTCACGGCCTTATTTGAAAATGATGTCAGTGCTACCAACTGCTGAAAAATCGCAATTGAAATTTGAGCTCCAGGTGGGATATCTTGGAAAGTATGAATAGGGGCTATTTCAAAATTGGCACACGTATAGATAATAATATTGCAGTTTAATTTTCAGGAGGCCATATATGGCAGTGTTGCCAAAATGATTATAAGCCTGCTGATAGGTCAACATTTTAAATGGATATACTTCTACACTATCAATTGGATTTCAATCAAATTTTGTATGTACTATGTGCACATAAACAAATATGACAGCGAATTCTTAAGTGCCACCAGGGCTGCCAACTGTTAATAAATGCTCTCAATTTGTTTTATCCAAATACCCATACATCAGAAAGTATGCAAGCCGAGAGCTTTAAACTGTGCACACGTATAGTACCTGACATTCTATATTAATTTGGAGTAACTAATATACGTCAGTGCTAACAACATGTTTCTAAGTTTGCTGAGAGGTCCAACTTTAAATACATGTAACTTCTATACTATCATTTAGATTGCACCCAAATTTCGTGTGTGCTATGTGTACCATAACAGATATGACTGTGCTGATTCTTAAGAGTAACCAGGGTTGCCAACTGTTAATAATTACTGTCTCTATTTTTGTTACCCTAATATCAATATATCCGAAAGTATGCAAGCCAATAGCTCTAAACTTTGCACACGTATAGTACCTGGCATTCTAGATTACTTTGGAGTAACTAATATACGCCAGTAATGCCAACATGATTCTAAGCCTGCTGATAGGTCCAATTTTAAAATGCATGTAACATCTATACTAACTAATCGATTTCATTCAAAATTGACACAGCAATAGATCATATTATTTCAGATTATTTCTGACCAATACATGTATGTCATTGTTGCCAACATGATTTTACGCGCGCTGTTAGATCCAATGTTTAACTGCATGTAACGTCCATGCTATCCATTGGACTTCAACCAAATTTTGTATTCTGGACCTTGAGAGATGGAACTAAGAATATATTCAGTCACCAGGGCTGCCAACTGTAGTTCTCTATTAGGCTACATTATGCCATATATACAGTATTTCGAACTAATTAGAAATTTCGATATTACCAACTCAATTTCGTCATTATTCTAGATAGATCCATATAGATTAATCATTGGCATGAATCTTAAATTTTAAGAAAAGTAGGCTCTTTAGTTCGTCACGGAACTTCTTGTTAAGTTAGGGAGCGTAGAACTTGGAATTCTAACTGAAATGTAAATAGTGTTCTATAATCATTTGGTTGAAATAAAAACATAACATTTTTAGCCTATTTTCATTTTATGAGAAAATAGGCTTATGAGATCACCTTTTGTCCGTCCGTGTGTGTGTGTGTGTGTGTCTGTCTATCTGTGTGTGTGTGTATGTGTGTCCCTAATAACTTTTGAACAGCTGGGGCGATTTCAATGAAACTCGGTAAGGTCATAGCACCATCTTGGCCGACCCCGACCGTGGCCTTCAAATTTTATAACGTCTCACCAATCCAACATGGCGGCTGTGAGAATTATTTCACCAGCATTCAATATCTCTGAAACTATATCTGATATCACCCTAAACGTTTGTACGGTGATAAAGGGCACTCCTACAAGTTCACCTATGAGAATTTAAAAAGCATGGTAACTACTAAACCAACATGGCAGTCAGACGAAGTTGAGATATTTAAATAGAATTTTCTCGCGATTCAACCTGTTAATGAATTGGGGTTGCTTTTAGTGGTTTAATGCATGTTTGTCCTCTTATGAATATGACTTTTATTTATTGGTTATTGTCTTGTATCTTATCAATGTTATGGTTGCTTTATTACAATTGACGGTGGACAGCGCAGCGCTATGGGCTATCTAAAACCACGGCCCGCTGGATGCTGCTCTCCAAGGAGCTTACAAAAGTAGTCCATACATAGAGGGCGCTCATAGCAGCACATTACCAGCTAACATTTCTGACTCTCCTTGAAAGAAGCACTTTCAACACGAAAACCATACTATGGTATGTAAGTACGGTATGTTAAGTACTATACGTAAACAACATTTGAAAACTACATCTAATGAGAACATATAACTTACCATAAACTAAAGCAAGTGAACACTGCTATGTATGCTTTAAAAATGCGTAATCTGCCTCTCCGTCGGCTTTCTAAAAGTTGGAAGGGCCCCGCATAGTCCACACCAGTCAGATGAAGGGCCTGTTGACTTTCGAAACCCTCTCTTTGGGTAAATCTCCCACGTGGACTTCTGGAACTGTTGGATTGAATCGAAAACACTGGACGCATTTTCGAACGATCTTTTGTGCTTCTCTTCGACCACGTATAGGCCAATATTTTTGTCGAGTTGAATGTAATAGTTGCTCCGGTGGACAATGATGAAGTCTCACATGCTCGTATCTCATAATAGCTGTTGTTATGTGATGATTTTCCGGGAGGAGAATGGGATGCTTTTGCTCTTCAGAGAGAGCAGAATGTCTCAATCTTCCACCAACTCGTATTAACCCATCTTCATCAATGAATGGATCAAGGCATTTCAAAGGACTTCCGCGAGGTGGTGTTTCCTTTTTGGATAAACATTTGTGTGATGATGAAAAAACTTCTATTTGCAACCACCTTAATACAGTATTTTCTGCTTTTTTCATTTTTTCAGGAGTGATGTGGTTTGTATTTAGGTCTTTGGATACTTTTCGCCATTTCTTGCGCTGTACTTTGCTTATGGTTTTATTGACAAATCTATGACAATAAGCAATGACACGACGTAACTTCGAAAATGAAAATGTGTGCAATATTTTTGAAGTACTTGCGATGGTCAACATAATCTTTGAACTCTTCATCTCGGGCAGACTGATATCAGGTTGCAATGTAGCAGGATGTAGTGAATTTTCCTTGACTAACCAATGACGTCCAAACCACCAAAGATGATGGTTAATAATATATATGGTTGGAACACCTCATGATATAAGGTCAGCATTAATGTATTTAAAGGAAACAGTTTTTTGTTGGCTTTTTCAAATTGTTGTTGTTGTTGTTTTCTGCCAACAGATGCTTACTGCGTATGACAAGGCTGTACACTCGTGGGTTAGACAGCCTTTCTTGCTAAGGGTCTCCTATATACCCTAAACATGGCTATACATGTTAGTTCTGAACATTTAGTGCTTAATTGTATATTGAGTTTAAATAGAGAACTTATACAAGCACGTCTTGCATGTGGTTAAACTTCACAAGTGTCACATGCAACATGCAAAGTATGTTTCCGCTACCTAGCGGTAAATATGAGCACTACCTGTACTACTAGCATGCTACCTAGCAGAGGATATGAACACTTACTAGTAATATCCAAAGTGAGCTGAGGTTAGGTTGGGTTAGGTAAAGTTAGGTTAGCCATTAAAATAAGTTACCAAAATAAGCCGTCAAAAATAATTGTTTTTTTACCCCTGAGGTCTTGGTATCCAACTTGACTATGTACAGAATTTAATTAACATCTGAGAGTTGAAAGGTTAGGTTAGGTTAGGTAAAGTTAGGTTAGGTTAGGTTAGGTTAGTGAACTAAGGTTAAGTCTTTAAATATTCCCTCTCTTTCAACTACTTTCCAACACCAAGAAAAAAATCCACTAAATACATTGACACAAATAACTTGTCAAATAAGCCAATACAAAAGCCAATACTAAAGCCAACACAAAAAGC
This sequence comes from Meconema thalassinum, assembly GCA_946902985.2. NCBI lineage: Eukaryota > Metazoa > Arthropoda > Insecta > Orthoptera > Tettigoniidae > Meconema > Meconema thalassinum. The sequence continues at coordinate 514,849,827 of OX336393.1, read as the reverse complement.
CCACACAAAAAAGCCAACACGAAAAGCCAATACAAAAAGCCAACATGAAAGGCCAATACAAAAAAGCCAACACGAAAAGCCAACACAAAATGCCAACAAAAGCCAACACAAAAAGCCAACACGAAATGCCAACACGAAAAGCCAACACAAAAAGCCAACATGAAAAGCCAACACAAAAGCCAACACGAAATGCCAACACGAAAAGCCAACACAAAAAGCCAACACGAAAAGCCAACACAAAAGCCAACACGAAATGCCAACACAAAATGCCAACACGAAAAGCCAACACGAAAAGCCAACACAAAAAGCCAACACACAAGCCAACACAAAAGCCAACACGAAAAGCCAACACATAAGCCAATATATAAGCTTATGGTAGGTCACTCCATCAGCAAAACAGTTGTAACCTTTGTAGTGTGAACATCGTACTGACAGGTCAGTTACTACTATGGAACTTATTACAACCAACAAAGGTAGGCTACGTGCACTCTATCAAGGCTACTCCTATAACTATAATCGCCAGAATGTAAATGGAATAATATTCTGGCGATGCTCAAAAGAGAGGTCAACAAAATGTCGAGGCAATATGAAAAGTAAAAATGGAAAGGTTTTAAGTGTGAGTGTTCATCAATGTAGTGCTCGAAACGAACCACGCTTACTGTTTACAAACAATTATCAAAATGCTAAAAAGCAAGTTCAAGAAAACGATATTGCGGCTAAAGATAGTGCAGTGTTTGTTCAAAAGGACTTATCATGTCCTCAAAACGTCATGTTAGGACAGTTGTCAACGTCCAAGAAACCTTCAACACTATCAAAATCAACTCAGACTATAAATAAAGTGGTATTGCAAGAGGATCAAAAAGGACTATATAGTAACAGTGATGATGGTCATGATGATAATGGTGATCATGATGATGATAATGATGATGATGATGATAATGATCATGATAATGGTAATGCTTTGTTTACACCTAAAAATCCATTTGTTAAATTTGTATACTGGCACAATCCCAATAAGCTCGTCCAGCGGCTACAGTTGTTGCATGCCTCACGTCAAGCTGGCCATACTGGTCACGATTGGGAAATCAAAGAAATTGAACAAGAGCTTCGTCGTGCTGAAATTATTGTGTAATGGGTCTACCACTTTGCGACCACTTTCACCCCAACTCTTGTTTCTAATATTTGCTTATTTGCTTTCACTTTTACCTGAACTCTTTGGATCCATATTTGCTCTCACATTAAACTAGTATTCTTATTACCAAGTTGACTTTACTAGAGCTTAGTCTATGCTTGACAGTTGATATGGAAGTATCAGTGACTAGGTATGGTAAGCCTTACGCATACTATAAAGGATATTCATATATTGTGAAACGAACCAATAAAAATGGAACTGTTATTTGGCGTTGTTCAAAGCAACGTTCCAAACATTGTCGTAGTGATCTAAAAAGTAAAAAAAGTGAGGTTTTAAGTGTCAGTGATCATCAATGTAGTGTACCGCATGAAACACAGTTGCCGTCGACAAAAAATCAAGAAAACTATATTGCTACTCAAAATAGTGCATTGTTTAATGATCAACGTTTAACCCCTGTTCTCAAAGTTATTTTTAATCCATCTTCCACGTCGCAAGAGCCATCAACATCACAAACTATGCAAGAGGTAGTGTTGTTGTTGTCGTTTTAAAGAGTGGAACAACTAGGTCATCTGCTCTTGATATGCAAGGGGATCAAAGTGACTAAATAGTAATAACCATAAGGTTTTTATGTCAATACAACCATTGCGGCTTCCCCACTTTTCGAAAACAACATTGAAGGGACATTGCTATAAAATGATCTACAGCAAGCCTTGTGTTTAAAACTATAACAGACTGTTGTAAAGTGAGAAAGGCTTGTATTCAGTATGCATTTATTGTCATAATCATGTATACTCTGCAATGTTAAATATACTAACTTTGTATAAAATAAAACAGCATTGTAACATCATTTTGCATTTATTTACAAACTTTATATACATTTTTTTTGGTTTCATCATAATATTTTTAAAGACAACACTAAACACTAAAACATTACTATTCTATGCACATATTTTCTTTCTTTTTCAGTATATTGTCATTACTTATATTTTCCATTATTATTTCACATTATTTATTTATTTATTTAATTAAAACGAACCATGCACCTATTGTTTTTAAAACCTTCATAAATTAAGTGTACAGGTTGCACAGCATTATTGACTTCATCAAAAACACTCTCCGACATATCATTAAACCGTATAGGCAGAAATGTCTCAAAGTTTTCACATACACAAAGTACACGATCACCATATGCTGTTTTCAATTTCCGAATCTTGATAATGCGGAATGGAATATGCGTTGGCAATTCGCTGAGCTTCTTTGTCTCTAAGCCACATGATTGTCCCACAGCATTCAAAACATTCATTGTAGTAGTCTATAAACAAAACAAAAGCATATCTATTACACTCTAAAACAGCTTTAATAATATTGTGCAATTAGGGATTTTGCACTATCCATGGCGAATAAATTATACTAGTTATGCAAGAAATGCCCTAACTGTTGCAGATACTACTTTTCTGCATATAGCACAAGTGTTAAGTTCTAATGCACACTTGACACAGGCTATCATGTGTCCACAGGGTAAAAATACAACACCTAGTTCATCTTGATAACAAATTTTACATAATTGTTGGTCACACTTTTGTATCTGTTCGTGAGACAAGTCTTTTCTTTCAGCCTTATGTATTTGCTCCGCGTGCTCTAACTCTAAAGGCACTTTTATGTCTTGTGCTGCAATCACTTTTTCTTTATGAATAGTGTTCACAAATTCCTGACCTTTAAGCAACACCATGTATTTACAGTTTGGTAACCAACGAGCGTGTTGCACAAAAGGGTCATCAGTCATTTGCCAATCCTTTAAAGCAAATCCACAATAAAAACATATTGTTTTATCCCCTTCACCAGTATAAAAAATCCAGCTTCACTTAGCTGTTTAGTAAAGTGTTTTAATATTAATGGCCAAACATTTTTATAAGATTCGAAACGTTTTCCAACAGAGCTGTACTCTGAGTGTGCTAGTGCTTTAGTCTTGCAAACTCCCAATTTTTCAAAAGCACACGCCAATTCAACACTGTCTATGGCATATGGACCACATATATCGACACTACCGTTGGCTGGTAATACATCATTATTATTATTTATTTGTGATTCAGCAACGTAAGTAGCGGCCAAAGGCCTTGTGGTTCGGTAAAATGAATGCACGGGTAGGTTACCCACTTGCTTTCCAAGCATGTAAGGACAGTGAGGAGACCATCGCAAATGGTCTCTAAAGGGATCATGCCCTTCTTCCCAGTGTGAAAGTTCAATACGACAAAACACACAGCGCACCACATCTTCTCGGTTCAAGTAAAAAAAAACCGGCTTTTGCAAGTTCATGCGTCGACAAAAAGCCTACAGGCCAGGATTCAAATGTTAACCATCGATCATGTTCTGATTTTAAATTTAACCCACGTGGTAAACCAACTTGCTCACTTGTTGTATTTAGTACTAACGCCATGTGTTATAATAAAACGTTTTCTTATTGTAAGTTATTAACATTGCTCAAGAGCACAGAGTACTTTAAAGCATAATGCATGCTTGTTCACTGTCTGTTCATTACGTTAATGGCACATGACGACACCCAAAAGCAAACAAAATAACCCATCACTCAATCAATCAATCAATCAATCAATCAATCAATCAATCAATACTTGTAAATAAAACGTTAACGTTAATTGGCATTAATATATCAAAACACCATTAAAAATAAACTGTATGTTGGCACTAACAGTAACCCATGTACTTATTTTCTTTTTTTTTATTAAGCTACAGTCATTTACATTCCCCCACCCTCCCTTTAACCAATATATAAACAAAAATGAATGTCATGTCATTTTGTTCACATTATCATGTTCAAACCTGTGGATATTCGTTGAGTCCATAGGGAACCACCCATAAATTAAATTTATTATTTTTATTTTTAGAAAATCCAACATGGCCTTGTACTTTTCCCAGTCAACAACAACAACATAGCCATTAATCAAGAAAGAAATCATTGTCCCAGTCATGTACAGGTAATGATTTTTTTTTGTCTACGAGTTTTCAGTAGTGGTAAAATGGAATAGCATTTTGAAGTCGGACTTACCTGAGTTTTAAACAGTTCACTCTTTGGCAGTGGTTTCGCTTTAGTGCGTTTCGGTTTTTTTTTCAGCGACTGCTACGGCGGTAAGGCTATTCTTTCCAAGTTTCTAAAAATAAATAAAATAAACCGCTATAAATACCTAAATTCAGGTTAATACATACATTTCATAAAATAAAACATAAAACAAAGAAAATGAAACAAGTTAGTTTTAAAAAAATCATCTCACCTTTACTTGCAGTGGCTTGTTACTGTTTCCTTCTAGTGAGCTCAAAAGTGCAATGGTTTCTTCTCTCTCAGACATGTAAGGTATACCGGTTATCTGCAAACAAATAAATAAATAAATAAAATCATTAATTACCTAATCAATAAATAATTGCTTGTAAATATATATATGAATCAATAAATGTATAAATGAATAAATATATAAATAAATACCTACCCCACAACAAGGTTAAGTATTTTCCACCAACACCAAAACTGTTAAACAAGACCAGGGGTTTCATGCAACGCAGTGTGTTCAAAGGTAGTCCACCCAAGTGAGAGTGGAAATAATAACGACATGTCTTTATATATGCTACGTTGCATGTATAATCATTCTTTTTCCCACGCTTTGAACATTCTGTTATCGGTCACGTGGACAGCTAAAGCCCAAAGTGAACACCTGTGGCGAATCAAATTTCACATGAACTTGCATTTTGTCACGTACGAAGCAAAACAGGATGTAACTTGTTAACAGTTATCGCGCACGTGGACAGATAACACCCAAGCGAACACCTGTGGGAGATCAAATTTCACATGGACTTGCATTTTGTCACGTACAAAGCAAAACAGGATGTAACTTGTTTAGCGTACATGTGGTTTCACACATGTGTGTGCATGCATTTCACACTCCCCTACCACCACGATGATCAGATTATTTCACCTTCAAGCGTCACCTGTTGTCAAGTCAGATCAACGCCATCCAATAAGCTCAAATGACATTCACCTCCTGCTCCTCGGCAAGTTTGTTTTCTGTACTCGCTTCGACCAACATAGAACCAAGTTCTCATCACCGTTTACACGTTAAAGGTAAAAGGTGTGAAAAAAACGCACCCTCGCTCTGTCATAAACCGACCCGTCGAAATAGCGATTGATTTATTGAACACAGCCACCGTGGTCAGCGACACACACACACACACACACACACACACACACCCAGCCGTATCGTCTCTCTCAACCACCACGCTTCATGGACATTATAAACAGGTAAAGAAAAAGAAAAAGTTTTTTCAACATGTATGGCGTTAGGCCCTTTGTGAATTATTTTTTGGAAAAAAAATATCTACCACATTTGAAAGGGGGCGTTAGCCCGAGTCCTAGGACACCTCGTACACGTCTCTGGCGTTATTGGTTCGTGAGATATCGACAAAAATCACAAAAAACACATGTTTACCCCCAAAATCGCGTTTCCCAATTTTTTTAAAATTACAACGAGTCGTCCATAGCAAAGAGGACGTCATCCCGAGTCCTTGGACCCGTCGTACACGCCTCTAGCATGATTGGTTCGCGAGATATAGCAAAAAGTCTAAAATCACGTTTTTACCCCAAAAAGACTGTGTTTTCAGATTTTCACATTTTCGACACCTACATTCCCGTAAAGAGCACGACGAGACGAAAAAAACGAATCCAAGCACGCCCTCCTAGCATCACTCCTTCCATTCCAAGGTCGCAGGGGCTCACCACTTGCTTTTGTAAGCAGCTCTCTCCTTACCCCACTACTGCAGGATTTCATCCTAGAGACTTGAAATTTATTTTGGGGGTAGACGGGGTATGGACCATTGATTTACGTCAAACAAACTTTTTTGTGCACTTCCTATTTTCCAAAATATAGGATTTTCAAAATTCGAGTGTTTTCAAAAAAACATAAAAAATAAAAAAGTTTTATTTCGAAAAATAAAGGTCATAAAGACCATTTGTTTGAGCCATAGCACAACGTTCTACCGTGTTTGGTTTTCAAACTATTACCAATTTTCGAAAACGAAAATTTTCTAAAAATTTCAAAAATATAACGAGTGGTCCATAGGAAAGAGGACGTCAGCTCGAGTCCAACGACACATCATTTGTCAAAATCGGACCATGCGTTCGAGAGATATTTAACATGGCTGAGGCTTAGTAGTGGGTCGAGGAGGGTTCTGGAGTGAGTTGGAACTCCTATCACCCCCCTACTCAATGATTTATTATAGGAATATCTTTAAAGGGGTCTCCAAACCTTGAAGTAAACCGTATGCGATATACATTCCACATAGGGCTGTATGTTGGCCGAAAGTACCTCGAATGTTTACATTAAATAAGAATACAGCAAATGTATGAAGATTTAATAAATCATAGTTGTTTTCATCAAGTACCGTATGCTATAATGAATATTTTCATACCAAAGAACGACAACTTGTGCCCAACATCGCGGGTTCAAACCCGGCTGAAGCCGTCGGATTTTTTAAGAGCGTTAAAATCCCTCAGTATGCCTTCCTTCGGAAGGGAAGTAAAGCCGGCGGTCCCATGTCATAAATTTATGGCATTTTCAAGAACCTTCCACTAATTACACCTCTGTGAAGGTAAATTGGATAGGTTAAGAATGAAAACAACGCTCTTAGGTTTCTACGTTCTTTGCCAAGGGCCGACTGCGGTGGCGTCTAGTAGCTAAGTTCTGAACTTGGCCTAGTAGTCGTTGACGGTAGCACTTGGCGGCAAAAGTAGGAACTATTTGAAAAGTTCTAAGTTGCAGTCTGTACTTAAATTAAAAAAAAAACAGATAACACACACTAATACAGTCATCACAATTAACACCAGTTATTAGACAGATTCTACACACACCCAAAGTACACGGGGCTACATGACCGCGTTGTCGCAGCCCCTAAACTTAAGAACCAACCAACCAACGACAACGTGAAGATGATTTATTGCAGAAATATCTTTAATGGGGCCTCCAAACCTTGAAGTAACCCGCATGTGATATACGTTCCACATACGGCTGTATGCTGGCCGACAGTACGTCATGGTACCAATCTTCACCACCGTGCGCGCTCATTGTTTCCTCTTACACATTTCCGTCCCTTTTCCAAAATCACTCCCACAAAAAATATCTAGCAACCGAGTAGAAAGATGTTACACATCAAAAAGACCTTCAAGAGGAAATTATACAAGTTCGACTCCAGTTCAGAACATTAGTTAATAACCAGTGGCGCACCGACGGGGGGTTTAGGGTTTAACCCCCCCCCCCCCCCAGAGACATTAGTTTACATGACTCTTTATATTGTCCCATCTATCACCTGGAAAATGTTTTGAATTGCTGCCAGTGAGGCTTCTTTAGGCTACTCCTTTTAATATATTTTTAATGTGAACACGTTCTTCACGTGGTAAATGACCTCCACTCAACTCGCAACGAGACTTCTCCAGCTTTGGCGCTAGCTACTGGTTATGGCCTGGGGTAAACACCCTTAAACTACATGTTAAACGGAGCAAGAGGTCAGATGACCTCGCTGTTCTTCCACTTAAAGCAATAATAACTAACTACACTAGACGAAATATCAAAATTGTCGATTTACTGTTAAAGTGTGCGATTGGTAACTATCGTAACGCAGCTTCGTGCTGCTTTAAACGTGCATATCTGTGAACTGCCAGATCGTGAGTCGCACTTTAGTTCCGAGTTTATTTGTAATGCGAAATGGATCGATTTATTATTAAAAAACCAAGAGTAGATGTTACATGCAACACTGCCATTGCAAGTAGTTCATCTTTAAGAATTGAAAATGAACTTGAAGAATTAATGGCTACTACCAAGCCGGCTACCGACCAAATACATCGAACAGACTTACGAGGTTATGCTGGCCAACAGGTGTGTTTACAATATGATTCATGATAATCGCTATTTCTGTAACTGATTTGCATTTCGATGCTTTACCTATTATGTTATACTGGTATTTGTATGGCCTTGGCCTACGCATGTGTCGGTACATGTTAATTATTTCAATGTTGTGATTTACTTTTTTCTTTAGATTGATGATTATCTGAAAAAAGAACTGTTGGAAAATGCCTGGACACCTGGAAGCAATTTTAATTTTCCTTTAACGGGTCCAAGGAATCTGAAATTTCAGTTGAACTGGTTATCAGAGTGCAAATGGCTAGTTTATACTCCTTCAAAGAACGGAGCCTTTTGTAAATATTGTTCGTTGTTTTGCACCGTTGTTGGGAAACAATCTTCATCGCCAGGTAAGCTAGTAAAATTTTCTTACATGAACTGGAAAAATACGAAGGAGGATTTCAAAAAACACCAAGAAACCAAGTATCATATGGCATGTACGGAAAAGGCTGCGAACTTTCTCGCCATATACTGTGCCCAACTCTAGGAATGGGTATTCCAAGATTCAGACACCTAGATATCAAGGGATAGGCTACAGCCGCTTTTGAAAGTTGAGATATTTGAATATCGCGCTCCATTGCTTCTAGAAGCAATTGGAAAGAATATACCGCTAAGAGCATGTCAAGTGACGTAGCGAGTAATAGCAGAGGTCGAGGCTATTTATTGATTAAATAGTTAACCATGGAGTAGAGACTTGAGACTTGGATCAGATTACTGGCACGGCCAAATGAAAGAGAATGCAATTAGTATCAAGTAAATCGGACCAGGGATACCAGAGATATGAGGATTTCCAGATTTCAGCTGATGCGGCGTGACCCTGACCGTTTTGAATAAAAGCCGGCCGAAACAAGCATCTTCAGCTCACTTCGAAACAAGCACTTGCCTAGCAAGGTGCCGCTACGCTGAGCCAAGGCACATGGTTGCCGGATCTACGCAGAAGTTATTTTCAAAATTGTGATAGTCACAAAAGTGCTGCGCTACGAGTGGAACTTAGTAAGTTTCCGGCAGGGAGAATCACTAAGGTGATTGATATTTTTCGACGGACACTGGTGAAATATTTTTATTTCTACATGGACATATGCTAGACTTTGTCTAGAAAAGTACTTTGTCACAGTCCAGTAATAACCTAATACTTGGATATTTTAGTCCAATTCAGTCAGTTTCATATTTGTAACCTGATAACCACTTCGATCTTTCAGTACATTGAAGGCCAGTCTATCACGGCGTTGTTCATTAGCCAACGCAGGGAAACTACATGTTGCTTCGCGCAAGGTAGATGGTGTGAAGCCATGCCCAGGGAACGATCTTCAGAACAGCCGTTGATTGGTTTAGACTGTCAGTGTTTTCTTGTACTGAAACGATTACCGTGAGTTATGTTACAACTGACATATTTAAGAATAGATCATTTAGATCTGACCCCATTTAAGCAAACTGTTATGGCTTTAACAGAAGCCAATATTAAAATGGATCAACAGTTACTTCAAACGTCAAGAGATATTACCACTATGTCTTGTTAGACGGATTGTGGGTATATAATGGCGGCCGATACAAGGATTATACGTGCTTGTCCGATAGGGCATGTCTATGGATAAATCTGGTACAGACCAGGTTCACTACGCTTCAAGACCATCAAGAAATGTAAGCCACATTTTGACTTTATATTATGCCTAGCTAATTGGAACAAACTATTTTTCTGCAGATGACCAACACATTTTTTTTTCTTCCTATTTAAATCTTGCAATGATTTACGCAAGACATATTAGAGTTATTCTGAGTATTTTCAGCACTCAGAACAGTTTAGGATCGATGACCGAGCATATCGAGTATTTATTTGAATATTTCATATTTTTGGGAGGTCACGGAAAACCGTCGATGTAACTGTAAAAGTTAAAATTATTTTTTGTTGAGGAATGGATATTTTTTCCATATTCGAAGGTTCGAACATGTGGATTCTCGCATAATGAGATAATAATTAAATATATTTAAAATAATATGATTAATAATAATAATAATAATCCACTAATAATAATAATAATAATGATTTTTATAATTTTTCTAAATAATTTTTGGATCTTATATTTTCTAATAATCACATGTATTGAGAGAGAGCCTATGAAGTAGTTTAATCATTTCTAGTTTGGAACAGGAGATTTTCCGAAGGAGAGTGGTTAGCGCAAGCCCGCATTCAACCAACATTTCAGTTCTGGTTGAACAGTTAATATTTGCAATGAGCAAAGTATATTTTTCAGATAACACGGAGAGGCATGAAACGGGAAGCAATTGATAATTGTATCAAATAGGATATTTTTGTATTTATATAAAATCATGACGTAAATACACACTCGAAAGTGAAATAAAGATTTTCATAAGTATGGTAAATTCACGGGTTGAACTGAATGGTAAAATAAAATAAACTTGTAAGTTTATTAATCTTCCAATGTTGATAACAAGCAGAGGCTTGATTTATTGTATAAATTTTGGGAAGAAAATTTATGTGTGTGGAGTAGTTGAAATGCCATTCCCAGGTGCGCATGTTTAAGTCGCAGGAATGAGGAGGTTTTTTCGAGCATCAATCAAATAGCAGGTTCGATGGCTCAGGTTTATAGGAGTATTGGAACTACACATTTCGTCGTATGAATGACCCGAAGGTTATTTCTTAGAAACCATCAGTTCTTATTTGCAACCTTGTTTACGGATTCCATTTAGACTTTGATTTTGCTAGAACCCGGATTTGTCATGATAGTATTTTATTCTTCTTCAGAGGAAGACCTTTGCCGTTGTTGTTGGAATATTGTGTTCTTACACAAATAATAGAATGGGCCACTGCCAATTAAAAAATAATTCTATAACCACGAATAATTTGAAGGATATTTTCAATCCTAGTGCCATGAACTAAATGAATTTATTATGAAGCTACAATTCTTATTTCCGCATTCTGTCGAAGAATTGCAAGTTGTGAAAGTTGCTAAAATGGCCATGAATATAAATATTTTTCATAATAATGATTCCAATTGGAAAATTGAATAGTTGAATGGTCCAACTATTTATTGATCAAGTTGATGATTCAGAAATCATGTATTTTGTTAGGAACTTGAAGTTCATAATCGAGTCACGTCTCGAAATGTTTAATGTCAGAAGAACAATTAATTTTGTTGTGCTTCGCACAGTTCTTCGATGCTATGCTCAAGGTCAAATACTTTTCAGATGTTATTAATGTGTGTACATAATTTGTGTTGATTCAGAAATAATAATATTTTTTGACAATATTTTTTGAAACTGGAAAAATAAGTGAAAGTTAAAAATTCTATGAACATTTATTCTACGAGTGTTAATATTATGTAAAAATTCAAACAGTGAACTACGATATTTCCAGTAGAGACAATTAAATTTGAACTGGATTTAATCATGAATAATGAATATAATTTTGGAACACAGTCTACAGGACTAATAATCAGACTAGTGTTTCCAAAGATAATTGTCAAATGTGTTTGGAAAATTTCTGTACATTGTGTAAATAGCATGTGGGTCGCCACACGTGAATGATGCTGCTTTGAGCATTTTTGCAGTCAATTTTAAATTCAAAATAAAATGAGATAATTTTACATGATGTGTTATGCCCAGTTGAATCTCCTTCTATCCTTATTGTTGCATTGAGCCAAAAATCAGTAAAGCATTTTTTTAATTTGATGTCGTTTTTGCGATTAGCTTTAACCCATCTGGCGCCCCGGGATATTTTGACTCTCGTGCTGACTGATTCTTGGTAAAATGCATATGTGGTCGTGCGGACTCCGGTCTAAACGGGCACAATACAAAGGTACAAAACCTGCTGTTGACGTAAGCTTGGATAGGGGTGTTCAATCCAACATATTATGCAACAGGGAGGAACTCATACCAATAATTAAATCTGTGATTTTCCTTGCTCGAATGGGCATTGCTTTCCGTGGTCACAGGGATTCGGGACCTGTAAATTTAGATGAGCCTCTCAAGAAAGGGGAGGGAAATTTCAGGTCTCTTCTCAAGTTTCGAGCAGAAGCTGGTGACACAATACTAAAGGAACATTTGATGACAGCATCCTTAAATGCAACATACGTAAGCCCACGGATTCAGAATGAAATTATTTCATCTTTGAATGACATTATATTGAAAAGGTTAGTCGATCAGGTGAAAAAAGCTAAATAGTTTTCTGTTCTTGCTGACGAGACCACAGACATCAGCGGTGTGCAGCAAATGTCACTATGTGTCCGTTTCGTTCAAGATAATTCCGCAAATGAGGAGTTCCTGCAATTTATTGCTATCAATGATGCTTCTGGGTTAGGCCTTGCGAATAGCATATTGTCTGGTTTGAAAAGTGTGTGACTGGATGCAGAATATCTCGTAGGCCAAGGTTATGATGGAGCTAGTGCCATAAGTGGATACTACAGAGGTGCTCAGGCCATTGTACAAAAACAGTTTCCCAAAGCCCAGTATGTTCACTGTAGTGCTCACTGTTTAAACCTGGCCATTTCTGAAGGGTGTAGTGTTGCAGAGATTAGGAACTGTATGGGTACAATTGAAAGAGCTTATGCCTTTTTTAGTACTTCACCAAAGAGGCAGGCTGTGTTGACAAATGAAGTTAAAAGTATGGAAGAGGAACCCCGAGTGAGTAAACTCAAGAAGTTATGTGCAACGAGATGGATTGAAAAGCACGAGTCTGTTCGTTCATTCATTGAACTTCTGAAACCGTTATTGTTGGCATTAGAAAAAATAGCAGCATGGGTTGATAAGACGGCAGCTACAGATGCGCAACTTCTTCTGTGCGCTATCAGCAAATTTGAGTTCTTGATAAGTGTATTTGTCATTCATGAAGCATTTCAAATCACACTTCCTCTCAGCAAATACCTTCAAACTGAAAATTTGGATCTCAGTCAAGCAATCAACGCCTCCATGAATGTTAAGAGGTCTCTTGAAGAAATGAGGGCAGATGCAGACGCAAGGTTTTTGTGTGCATATAATTCGGTTTTAGAGTTCTGCAAAGAATTTGGAGTGCCTGTAGTTCAGCCTCGAACTGTTGTTCGACAAACGATGAGGAACAACGTTTCATCTAACGATCCGGAAGAATATTATAGGCGGGTTATTTTCATCCCATTTCTTGAAGAAACTTTTTCATCGCTTGATGATAAATTTGTCTCCCATAATAATAATAATAATATCGTATGGCCTCGGGTGCCTGGTGCAAGCTTTGCTAATTGACACCCAGAGGGTAGCTTGCATGTCGAATTTCGTCATTCCTTTGAACGCTATGAAAGTCAAGGAGGTTAGATATCTAAACTCCTTGACACTACAGCGCTTTCAAGTAGAGAATGGTGGAACTTTGTGTTGGCGGAAAATCCCGAGATTAATTTTGCCATTGAACACGGCCTACTGAATTCAAATGGGTTCTTAAATAACATGCCAACAACGTATGGCATGAGTGTCGTGATTTTTGTCGCCTTTCAAAAATCACTTACCATGGCCAGGGGCGAACCTGCAATCTTGGGGTTGGTAGTCCGACACTATAACCACTCACCCACCGTCTCCCATAAAGAAACTCTTCAGCCATTGCAAACGCTAGTTACCACAACTGAAGACGAACTATCCAACCAAAGTATAGCTGAAGTAGAAAATGTAGCTGAATTTTATGGACTTCCCCTTAATATTAGAGGCGAGCTACTTCTCTGGAAACAAACTCTGAAATCTATTGAAAAGAAGCCCAAGAGTGCTATAGATGCTTTGTCAATATGCAATAAGAACATGTTACCAGTTGTGTATAACCTGCTTGTCATCATGGCTACCTTACCTGTCACAACCTGCTCGTGTGAAAGATCGTTTTCGTCCTTAAAATTCTTGAAGAACTATTTAAGGAATTCAACTAGTGAAGAACGCCTTAATGGATTATCTTTGATGTTCATTCATGTTACTGTTGATGTTTCAATTGAGGAGGTACTGAATGACTTGTCTGTCAAACCTAGAAGGCTTGATATACGATTGAAGTAGACTTGTCTTAAGTCCTTCAACACATTCCAGGGCAAATATCTACTTAATCAGATTCTTTGGTTTAACCCGATTGACAATTTAGACATTTCTTTTTGTCCGTTTGTATCTAGTGCAATATCTATATTGGGCTAAACTCTTTTCTGTATTTTTTATTAATCTTTTATGTTTTCAATTGTGTTTTTAATATTGTTTAAAGTGCTGAAAAATATAGTTAAAATAGTTTTCATGCAAAGATAATCATCATATATATATTCTTTCATTAGTATAGATCCCTCCTGTGGCGCTCACAAGCGACCGATCGTGACAAATGAGCATTCAAATGAAAGACAATAGACATTAGCAGTGACGAATTGCACTCTAATTTCATAAATATCAATAATTTCTTTAAAAAATGACTTAAAAATGTACGAACTGTGAGATTTGTCGATACTGTTGCTGTAGGAAAATGTGCTCCGTAATTGCTGTCCACTTCACATTTTGGACGCTGTGACGCCTGTTTCGTGTCATTTTAACATTATGAAGTCTTTCCTTTATCATTTCGCATGGATTTCAGAAACAGTAAGTCAAAGGAATGAGTACTCAAATCGTATAATTTCAAAAATATCGAATAACTGGTGAGTGTTACAGCTAAGATAAATCAATGGACTCAGCACACAAATGACATTAGCAGTGACGAATTCCATTCTAATTTCATAAATATCATTTTTTGTTAGAAGTGTGCGATTTGCAAATACTGGACCTCTAACATGCTGCAATTTACTCTCTCGTTATAAACCTATCGGGAAAGGGTGGTTTATGAACATGCGAGATTTCTCGCTTGGGTCCGGTAGTGTTTATTTAACTGAGTTGTTGCTTTTTATGAATTATATTCGAATTATCATTTTTATTATAGGACATTACTATGAATGAACCCCCCCCCCCCCCAGAAGGAAATCCTGCGTACGCCACTGAGAAAATTACTACTACTGAAGAACGGAGGAGGATTTTCAGTGCCCAGATGAAGAGATTTTGGGAGAAGAGTTTCCGTTTCCATTTCTGTTTTCGTTTCCGTTTCCGTTTTCGTTTCCGTTTCCGTTTTCGTTTTTCTTGTTTTGTTTCTTGTGTCTTGTTTCTTGTTTCTTGTTTCTTGTTTCTGTTTGTGGGTCTCGTTTAAATTCGCTCCTCAGGCATAAAGTAGTTCCGTGAACTAAATAGCTTATTATCATATATCTTTGTAAGTTAATTGCCTGCCCGAAGAATGTCTAATGGAACAAGGAAGCCTGGGCAACATCTGGTAACCACGAAATGCTGTTCCTTTCAAATCCAGAAGCAGATATAGTGATTATCTATTTTCATCCAAAACGGTCTTTTTCAAGCCAGCTTTGAACATCATGTCGATAAATATAGAAGGAATATCCGGACCTAAAGAAGAACTCTTTCAAAATCTGTGTAAAGAATATCAATGTGATATATTATATGTCCAGGAGACGCACAGGGATACATTTCAAAGGAGACCTAAGGTACAGGGCATGAATCTTGTAGTTGAAAGACCACATCGCCAATATGGTAGTCCAGTATTTGTTAAACATGGGTTATCAGTACTTTCTACAGCTTTCACTGAGGACGATGATCTTGAAATTATGTGTGTTGAACTAAACAACTGTATAGTCATTTCAGTTTACAAACCACCTGCTCAATTCACCTTTAACAAACCAAGTAATATACACAATCAGAAAACCCATTTCATCTTGGGAGATTTTAACAGTTTTAGCTGTGTCTGGGGTAACGATGAAGATGATCAAAATGGTGAAGCTCTGATACAGTGTGCTGAATCCAACAACTTACATTTAATTCATGACAGTAAACTTAAGCCATTTTTCAACAGTGGACGCTGGAAGCGAGGATACACTCCTGATCTGATTTTCACCAGTGAAGAAACGGCTTCATAATGTCTGAAGTGCATAGGTCCACCAAGTCCAAATACCCAACATAGACCTATTATATGTCAAATTACTGCATCTATAAGGCCACAAACAGTTCCATTTAGAAGACGATACAATTCAAAAATGCAAACTGGAATAAGTTTTCTGAGACACTGAACAGCCTTGTGTTGAAAATAAATCCTAGTCCTGAAGCGTATGATGATTTTGTAGCAGCAGTTCGGGAGTCATCATGCAAATCCATTCCACGAGGATGCCGTACTAATTACATTCCTGGCCTAAGAAAAGGAAACACACACCTGTTAGGAGAATATATGAAACTCTTTGAGGAAGACCCCTTTATTGAGAAAACATCAGATGCTGCTTTAAAACTTACTCAGTCTGTGGAAGAAGGTATAAGAACTCGGTGGATAGAACTCAGCAATTCTTCTAGGTTTGTGCCGTGTCTTGTGTGAGGTTTCGCCTAGGACACCAAGCTGGCTCATCGGTGGGCTCTTGGTGTCCCCACCCGGACTCCCAGGCGAGTGACGAACTGCGCGCCACCTCCCTTTATATTAGGTGCAACTGCACCACTTGACTGCGAGAACTGAAAGCTCAAGCAGCCTTAACCTCCCTATGAAGGCTTCCAAAAGGCAGCTTGAGCTTTTAGTTCTCGCCGTCAAGTGGTGCAGTTGCACCTAATATAAAGGGAGGTGGCGCGCAGTTCGTCACTCCTGAGGGGGTCCGGGTGGGGACACCAAGAGCCCGCCGATGAGCCAGCTTGGTGTCCTAGGCGAAACCCCACACCACACACGGTACAAACCTAGAAGAATTGCTGAGTTTTAATTCACTGGCCGTGAGAGCCAATATACCATCTTTTTCGGTGGATAGAGATGATAGAAGGACTAGACATGTCCAAAAGCAGTCGAATGGCATGGAGTCTTCTACGACGCCTGAGTAACGATCCAACATAAAAGAAAACCCATGCAAACATTTCCCCAAATGAAATTGCTCAATTGTAAAACAGACAAAAGAGGGAAGGGGCCTAAGATTCAGAGGCAAGAACATCTAGAAACTTACGAGCTATAGAAAGCCGTAGGCCTACAACAATGCAAGAATAACAAGGCAGCGAGCATGGACGACATGCGGATAGAACAGATAAAGAATTTTGGACCTACAACACTGAAATGGCTTCTGGAACTCTACAATAACTGCGTCAGACAGAACAAGATTCCGAAGATATGGAGAAAAACCAAGATAATTGCTATCTTGAAACCTGGGAAAGAGCCTTCTGACCCTCAGAGCTATCGACCTATCTCATTATTATGTCATCTTTGTAAGCTATTTGAAAGGTTGCTATTAAACCGGTTATCACCAATGATTGATAGTCTACTCATAACTGAACAGGCGGGTTTTAGACCACAAAGGAATTGTACAGCGCAAGTAACTCACTTAACTTAACACATAGAGGATGGGTTTGAAAGGGGGAAGATCACAGCGGTGGCATTTATCGACCTTGAATCAGCTTATGATGCAGTCCACCACCGCATAGCGGTGCACAAGATCTATGGATTGACCAAGTTAGTTAGTTAGTTATTGTTGTTTTAAGGGGCGGAACTACGAGGTCATCTAACGGACTATGGTTTCACCAGAATAATTGCCACCTTACTACACAATCGAAGATTATACGTTGAATTCCAATGAAGACACAGTCGATGGAGAAACCAAATAAATGGTCTACCCCAAGGGAGCGTATTGTCACCGATACTCTTCAAGATCTACACAAACGATCAGCCAAGACCTCTCCCATGAAAAAGTTTCATATATGCCCATGACCTTGCCTTGACAGTACAGACAAATGATTTTGAAGATGCAGAACAGTTGCTTACAACAGCTCTAGGAACTTTTTCTCATTACTGAACAAGTACCACCTGACCCACAGAAAACTCAGGTCTGCGCTTTTCACCTTCGAAATCGGCAGGCAAGAAGGAAAGTGAAGGTCATATGGGAGGGCTCTGAACTAGAGCATTGTTTTAGCCCCAAATACCTTGGAGTTGCCCCAGATAGATCGTTAACCTATCGGCGGCACTGCCGTAACATTAAACAGAAGGTGGCAGTCCAAAATAACATAATTCGGAAGCTCGTTGGTAATAATTGGGGTGCCCAACTCCAGGTGGTCCGTACTTCCTCAATGGCACTCTGTTTCTCCGCCGGTGAATATACCTGCCCTGTATCGCAAAATTCAGCCCATGCAAAACAAGTTGACCTAGCTCTTAATGTAACTGCAAGGCTTATTGCAGGATGCCTGAAACCGACTCCCGTCGACAAGCTGTACTACATGGCAGGCATTGCTCCCCCTGAAATACGTCGGGAAGTAGCCGCAAATGCCGAAAGAAAGAAAGAAAGAAAGAAAGAAAGAAAGAAAGAAAGTGGGAGAAAGTGAGCTACACCCGCTGCACGGATATACTCCTCCAAGACATAGATTTAATCTAGGAAGAGCTTTTTACAGTCAACATCTCCACTTACCACATCCTCCAACAAAGCCAGAGAAGAACTGTGGGCAGCCAAAATCAATCATCTTCCAACAGGGGTAACACCAGCAGAATGCTTACCAGCCGGGCACAACTTGGACTAGACCACTTGGAAATCACTGAACAGATTACGAGCAGGTGTTGGCAAAACCAAGGATAACCTAATGAAATAGGGATACCTACAAGAATCAACACTTTGTGAATGTGAAGAGGTACAGACAACAAAGCATCTGTGCCAGTGCTTATGCTGCCCTGATTCTTGCAGTGAAGAGTGTTGTTCAAGGCACAAGCAAATTCTATAGCAGTTGCTCGTTTCTGGGCAAAGACAGTTTGATCATATATGTATAATTCCATGTTTCTCCTCTGATTTTGTATGTACAATATTATTTATCTGCCTCTGATTCGAGTAAGTAAATAAACATACAAAATTTCGATTTGATTGCTGTAACAGATTCGTAGATATTGAGAACCGTCTAAATATCTCAGACGGTCACCATGTAGGATTTTAAATACATGTAGGCGATAGAGTTATGTACTATTAGATGACGATTATTGCGTTGGTTCATTATTCAAACGTTCACTTCGATCACATGATTAGGTCAAGAAGTTCCGTGACGAACTAAAGAGCCTACTTTTCTTAAAATTTAAGATTCATGCCAATGATTAATCTATATGGATCTATCTAGAATAATGACAAAATTAAGTTGATAATATCGAAATTTCTAATTAGTTCGAAATACTGTATACTGAACCCGAGGGCATTAGGCTGACTGGTGTTGAATCTGGGACACTGGGAAATTGAGAACAGACTGGAGATGCCAGCGAGAAACGAACCCAGGGTCTTTGAGGGAGTTTAATCTAGAAAAACCCCTTAAGACAGGACACATTAAATCACTAAGGTGATATGGAATGAATTCTGATATTATTTATTAACATAATGCAGAAAATATGAGAAGAATACGACAGTATTTGGCTGTAAAATGCATGAAGTTCTGAAGCCAGCACCAGGATTTGGAGCTCTTGACATTTCGACAAATGCGTTTTGAGAGTAGGCGTGTTTTTGTGGCGACACGTCAGTCACTTGGAACTTCTTACACTGTCTAGAGGAGGGTGAGGGACGCAGATGTATTCCAGAAAATCCCCTCAGCATAAGAGAAGAGAGCAGTGGAATGGGGACCGACAAGGATAATTTAATGATTACTCGCGATTGGAATATGTCAGACACATAAGAGTTGTACCAATGTGAATTAAATGGAAGGAGGCTAATTATCAAGCCATCAAACGCCAAAATCGAAGCAGATATAATAAAGTGTGGAAGAACACGGCCTACCGGAGGTTGGCGCATAAATTGTACTAGGCAAAAGGGGAATCACCATCGACTCGGCGTCCCCACGCGCCGAAGAAGGTAATTAATTCTAATTATTTGACCGATCGATTCCCAAGCACGCAGACATTTTTGGAAACAGCGATGCAGGACGGACCTGAAAAACATCATTTCAAGACAGGAAAGGTATTTAGAGGAGAGATGGAGCTCCGAGGGATTTTTGGATCTACTTTTCTTGTGGAAAGCAATATAAGGTTGCCGAAGGAGCCAGTCGAGGACAGTTTGAACCAAGTCACAGGGCTGAGACCACGCTGCCCTGGTCCAGAAAAAGGGACGCGCGCACAAAGACTTTAACAATTTTTAGAGTTACTCAGTATATTCGCCGTACAGTGTAATGTACGAATTAAGAGCAGTTAATAATAGACAGTTGTACCAGTTGCCTAGCGCAGAACGTATGTTGCCCGGGTCCAGAAATGGGACGCGCGCACAAAGACTTTAACAATTCTAAAGTTATTAAGTATATTAGCCGTGCAGAGTAATGTACGAGTTAGGAAACTATCACAATAGGTCAATAGAACCTCATATTGAAGAAACAATGTATTGTTATACAAATGTACGTGTGACTGTACAAGACTTAGTTAGAAGCGTACCGCTCAGGGAGACAGTAAGTGCAGTGAGAGGACTATAAAAGTGGTAATTGTACAAGTATAATGTACAATATACGAGCGCAGCGCAGAACATATCTGTTAGACATGTTTTCATTGTTTAGAAGTGCGCATGTATGAATGTTTTGTTAATACGGGTGAAGCAATTTCAGGTATATACCACTTTGTTAACGTTCAGAACAATTTTGAAGCACGTCTATGTTATTATCGGTAACACACCATGTGATAGGAGTTGACGAACATTGGGAATCACAAGGGATTTTCAGGGAACAGGGATACACTTGGGAACGGCAGATAGTTGTCACGAGACTTTCAAACGGGATACAGGATTATTCGTGGAGGGGGGGCTCTACAGAACCTGTAATTCTGAGATTCTGCAGGAAGTGTCGCCAAGTGAGAAAATGTATATAGATAACGTGTGTTTTTAAGTGATTTGTATATTTAAAATGTGTATTCTACAAGTGTAGTGATCAATATAATGTGTTATATGAAAAAAGAAGTTATAGCTTCAGTATGAAAAAGCCAAGTGCAGTGTATTTTTCAGTGGAAAAATTACGTAATATGTGAGTACAAAGTGTAATGATACCTTGCTAAAATGCAAATATGGCGGGCATGATGGATCATGTATGGGCGAATCCGCCAGGATGAATACGTGAGTACCCAAAAACCATGATTTTGTTGTAAAACTGTAATCCACTGTCGGTAATATCTAAAGTTGTAATATATGCCAATGGAAGTTGAATTTAGAAGGTAGAATATTCATACATTAATTTTGTGTTGAATATAGTCATGTTAAGATGTTCGTTTTACATCGAGTTGTGTTTAAATCCGTTATACGTAACGTAGAAATGGCATTTGATTTAAAAGGATGAATAAATATGTTGAACGCGGACATTCAGTTGTTGATGATATAACTATCGTTGCGTTGTGTCAAGATAAGGGATGATATGTCAGTAATAATAATAATAATAATAATAATAATAAATAAACATCAGGAAAATTGTATACAAACTTATGTTAATTTGAATAACTGTATATCTAAGCAGTGTTATTGAAAGTAAATGGACCACTCAAAGGAAATTAAAAACAGCGTTTTGATGTCGCAGAGAATCATATATAATATACGGAAATATGCAAAGGATGTCGGAAATGGAAATGTTTAAAAGAGAATTGAATTGCAGCTTGATGAAAAAGCTTATAAGATTGATTGGTAGAGATTATCTTATTAATTAAGGAAGAGACCATCCTCGCAAGAGTCGGGAAAGTCAGGTTTGCTAAATCGACGTATGAAATCTCGTATAGCCTAGCGCATACGGAGATGTAAAAGTCAATCGTGCGTATATAGTGGGATCCCTAGCTCAGATTATTGCTAATAAGCGGTCCGGGTTCGAATCTAGGGCATATGGAAGGATAACTATGGACACCTTGCCATAATGCATGATATCGACCGTGAACCAGCTAATTGTGTGAATTAATTCATCTCTGTGGGAGTGAATTCGACACGGGGCGGGGGGTAGTTGTGCCCTGGCCGTGCCTTTAACAGAAGCGCCGACTATTCCAAAACGACTATGTGCACGGCGAATCTCGTTCCCTTGGCTAGACGTAAATGGGCCAGTATGAGGCCAGCTTTTAAGATCCTAAATGATAAGGATACATGTTTAAACAATTCCATATTCCGCAATACACTCTGTAAGAAATAGGTCATCCGTATTTTTTGGGTCACTAAGACTGCACACTGTTGTGTCTGGAAGTAGCAGGCAGTTGCTTGGAGCGAATAAGGGGAAAGACGTGAGGGGTAGGTAGCAGCCATGTTGGTTACCGCCCGCCGCGAGGGTCCATTATACTGAACGAGGGTTGGGGAACAGACCTCACTCATTGTATTCTTGGAGTAAGATGTGTAAATTAGAAATCTATGATACCCTGATTATTATAAAATGATGATTGTATTAATGAATATAGAATATATGTGTAATGAGACACATTGCTAATTAAGAATCTATGTCTTAATATTTGGCCAAGTTGTAAATTGGTAAAAGTTATATTTTTATACTGACAAAGGCACCTTGTTTCGAAGGTGGAAACTACATTTTACGCTATGCCTACTTCACGGGTAGGAGTAAGGTCCCACTCGACACAACGGTGGCAGACTAATAAAGATATTTGGAAGATAAGTCTTTACGGCATATTGTGGATTTACAATAAATAGGTTGGTTAATGCATGGTAGGCTCAAATATTTTGGTGGGAAGGAAGAGACGAGGCATGATTGTACGCATATTGTAGAGTTGAAAGTGTATACAATAGTTAACAAGAGATTGTAAGATTAACTTGGTTGGTGTAAGTTTACCAGTGCATTAGTGCACATGGGAATGATTTTTATGGTGATTTCAATGTAAAATTAAATCAACAATTATTTGGATTTGTGTGAGGACTAAGTGTGAATAGTAATGAGGGTAGGAGTATGTTTTGCATTTTGTGTATAGTGTAATTGTAATATTGTTTTGTGTGTGTTAAGTCATGATTTTAAACTCAAATTAAATCTTTTAGAATAGAGTTGTGTGTTGTCATTGTAGAGTTGATACCTCTTAGTTTCAAATCCAAAATGTGCGACCGCTCAGTGGGTTGAATGGTACACGCCCGGGAACAGCAGCTAGCTGGAGGCGGAAGCATATTTTCCATGGAAAGTATTCACATGGGTACAATACCTGGCATAATATAGCCTAATAGAGCACTACAGTTGCCAGCCTTGGTGACAGAATATATTCTTAGTTCCATCTCTTAGGGTACAGAATACATAATTTGGTTGAAGTCCAGTGGATAGCATGGACGTTACATACAGTTAAACATTGGACCTAACAGCGCGCGTAAAATCATGTTGGCAACAGTGTCATGCATGGATTGGTCAGAAATAATCTGAATTAATATGATCTATTGTTGTGCCAATTTTGAATGAAATCCATTAGTTAGTATAGAAGTTACATGCATTTTAAAATTGGACTTATCAGCAGGCTTAGAATCATGTTGGTAGCACTGAATATATATGTTACTCCAAATTTATATAGAATGCCAGGTACTATACGTGTGCATAGTTTAAAGCTGTCGGCTTGCATACTTTCTGATATATTGGTATTTGGATAAAAGAAATTGAGAGCATTTATTAACAGTTGGCAGCCCTGGTAGGTTTAAGAATGCTCTCAGTCATATCTGTTTATATACACATAACACATACGAAATTTGTTTGAATTCCAATTGATAGTGTAGAAGTTATATGCATTTAAAAATCGGACTTATCAGCAGGATTAAAACCATTTTGACAACACTGCCATGTATGGCCTCCTGGAAATTAAACTGAAATATTATTATCTATACGTGTGCCAATTTTGAAATTCATACCATCCAAGATATCCAACATGGAGCTCAAATTTCAGTTGTGATTTTTCAGCAGTTGGTAGCACTGACATAAGTTTCAAATACGGCATTGAGATATTCAGGTATAGAACTTTAATCACACCAAATTTTGTTATGATTGCTGCAGCCGTTTAGGAGTTGATAGGGGCGGACACACACACAGCCAGACAGACAGACAACAGGACAGACAGACAGACATTTGCCCGGATCGATCTCATAAGTCTACTTTTTCCTCATTTTTGCAAAATGAGAAAAGTAGGCTAATAGAAACTTAACTTTAAACTTTCGCACAGCCACCATCCTCAGGTTGAGTAAAAAATGGAAATAAATTAGATGTCAGTGCATTTCAATGTGTTTACATTTTTGCTGTACTACGTTTCACTGCATTCGGATGGTTAAATCGCGAGGAAAGTCTATTTTAATGTTTGAACATCGCTTGGCTGCCATATTCGTTTTGTATTTAACAGGTTTTTGAAAGTCACATAGGTGAACTTCTAGCAGTGTCCTATATCACTGTACAAAATTTCAAGGTTACATCAGTAGGCCCAATAGTTTCGGAGATTTTGAATCCCGTTGAAATATTTCGCACAGCCATCATGGTGGATTGGTGAGACGTTACAGAATTTGAAGGGTGGTTGGTTTTTGCTGAGGATTAACAGTACCTAAGGGAAGATGATAAGAGAGAAAAGGAGGTGGGTTTAGGAGTAGATACAAGTATTGGTAGATAGGAAAAGAATCCAACTATAAGTTTTAAATAAATGTTGATATAAAGAGGAATTTCACATTGCTAAACCTAGGGAATACCTCACTTTAGCGGGGGCTTGTTCAAGGCAAGCGGAGAGCGCAGCATTAATTGAGGTTGCCTGCAAGCGCTCGGTGAGTGCCCTTTCCCTCCCGAGCCGGTATTCCAGTACTATGGAGACGGGTGGCACTCTGGCAAGACAAAGTAAGCCATAAGGAAAGGATGTACTAACTTTCCCATCAGATGGGTTAGATTTTATTATGTATTCAAAAATGCTGGAAAGATTTGAATTTGGGAAGCGCTAAAGCTGCTTTAATGTTTTAGCAATAATTTTACTATTGTTTTTCTGTGAAAATTTTATAAGAACACCAATTGTTGCACTTAAGGTAGGCTAAGCTTTTGCCCAGCAGGATGCCGAGTAAAAGTTTAGAACAGAGAAAGACCTCAGACCTAACTCAAACAAAACTGAGATTTTGAAAGCAAAACATAAGTCAGAGAGAAAATCTCTACACGTAGGAAGCTGGCGGAGCTAGCTATACTTGCCTTAATGACTTGCTAGAATTAGCTGTGACAGCCAAGAGAAACTTTGAAAATGTTGTTACTTTAAGTTTTGGTATAAATGCAACAAGTAGTAAAGACTTGATTGATGTAGAAATTATCTTTTTTCGTAAAGAGAGCTTAAGCTTAAAGGAAGAATCAGGGAAGAGAAGGTCCTGCCTAATCTTGATTCTAGCGAAAGAGATAAAGCGAAAAGGAAAAAATGATTTATTTAACAGTAGATAAACTTTTAAACATTAACAATGGATAAGTTTAAATCTTATTTTTGAGGTTAAAGTAACAACTTAGCTACTTTAAGCTAAAATAAGAGGTTTACAAGTTGGAAGTCTGAGACCAATAAATAATAATAATAATGTTATTGGTTTTACGTCCCTTTTAACTACCCTGGCTTTTAGAGACGCCGGGGTGCCAGAATTTTGCCCCGAAGGGGATCTTTAGCGTGCCAGTAAATGTACTGACACGGCTCCCTCGCATTTGCGCACCCTCAAATGCCAGCTGACTGCGCCAGGTTTCGAACCTGCAAACTTGGGCTCAGCAAGCGAGAACGTTAACGAAGTCTGAGACCCCTATTAGTACAAGCTACTTATAAAGGTTGTTTAACAAGCTTATAAAAAGGTTTTGAACCCTTTTTGTTAACTATGAGATTGCAATTCAATGCAACATTTTGTTAAATGGGTTAGATAGAACACCAAAGGAGTAGAATGCCCTTTTTTTCAAGTGAAAAGGCTATAGACAAACAGATTGGATTCCTGATCGTAACAGAAAAAGAAAGAGAAGAAAAAATTACAAGCGGAAATTACCGCTATTTTAAACAGAAGTTAACAATGTAATATGTAAAACAAAAGGTCAGGTGGAATTAACGAAGCCTGGAGCAAAAGGATTAGACACAAGGATTTACTCCTTAGAAAGTTAAAAATTCCTGTACTAGCAGGATAAAAAAGAAAGGTTAAAGAGAAGTTTCTACAACTTCTTTTATTTATACAGAATTCACAAGATTTTAAATTCTAATAGGACAGGTCACCTTTTGTGAAGCCTGGATTACACAATTTAACAATTTGAAGATTATGCTTTCCTGTAAGTAACAGGAGAAAAGGAAGATTAAAATGTGGATTATAGCCACATATATTGAAACAGAGTGAATATGTGAGAAATCCAACAAGATGTGATAAGCCTCGTAGAAAAAAGGACCCAATTGTTAAATTTAATTTGGTTAGTAAAAGGTATTTGAGAAAAGGGAAATAGGAACTTTAGGATAAAGTCCTGGCCAGATTTATTGCTCTCAGTTACACGCGGCGCGGTTGATAGTTGAACGGGCACTGTTTTGCCCTAAAGTCTATTAATAGATTGGAAAAGTTCACTATTGCAGCACAGAAAGTTCATAAAAGCGAAAAGTTATTGCAGCTATGGAGAATACTTAGTAGGATTTGAACTTGAATATGTATATTGCGTTGGAAAGTTTATGGTTTGCAGTTAACGGTTTCATTTAACTGGAAGTTCCAGCAATTTGACAGTGTTGAACATAGTTTGAAGCATATGTTGAGTGGAAAATTTCTAGAACTGTGATGACCGTTAGATAAGGCAATAGTGTTCCCACGGTGGAAAAAGCTAAGTTTATAGACAGCGGTTAATTTGACATGAATCCCTCGGTGTGGGAAAGTATTCCCATTTATTTCGTTCACGAAGTACCAAATTTCATGTTATAAAGCCAGCTTGGATAGCTAAAGCCGGACAAAGAAAATCCCACGAAGACGGTTATTGCAGAATAGTGAGCAATTCCCCACACTGTCTATAAGTTTTGATTAAAAGCATTTGGCCTTTTAAAAACCATTAAAATATGTTTAAAAACATTGAAGTTTTGTACTTAGCTTTTTCATGTAAAGCAGGCGATGGTTCCTTGTGGCCGTTAACTTTAAAATATAGACATGGCGTCTAGTTTAAAAATGCCTCATGAAGACAGGAAACTGGCCCCGTGGGAGAGCCACGAACTGTATACTTGACGACTGAACAAGAAGTGAGGACGAGCGATTCCGCACATGACAGAGGTAGGTAGGCAAGGGGAAACGAGAGGGGAACAAAAGAGTTTATGACGGAATGTGCAACATGCAAAAAATAAAATTCTTTAAAAATATACATTTTCTTCATGGAGATGTTAGCTGACGACGAGGACGACGCCTGGTGAGTTGGTAAGGAAATCCTCTTGAGTTCAGAGGGATTGAGGAACTTCGGTGATTTGTTGCAAGATGCCGCTGGGATTTCCATAGAAGATACATATTTAGAACAGACTCAAATACAAAATAAATTCCTGCTCAATGGAAAGAAGAAATACAGAGGGATCACTGTCGATGTCTGCGAAGAAATAAATTAAATAAAATGGATTAAGCAAAGAGCAGCAAGAGCTAACTCTGACTGAACGTGTATTCCAAAGAATACATCAAAGGGCACGGTCGGGGTCGGCCAGAATAGTACTATGACCTTACCGAATTTTATTGAAATCACTCTAGCCGTTTAGATTTTATTAGGGGGACACACACGCACACATACGCATACACACGGACTAAAGGTGATCTCATAAGCTCTTTTTTCTTTTCATAAAATGAAAATAGGCTAAAGAGGCGACAATAGAAGATAAAGTCACAGAAAATCATTCCAGTGATGATGTAAAACAAGAGAAACAAGATGTTCAGCAAAGTACATATAGCCTACTTTCTCGTAAATGTATGGGCATACTTATAACTCTTTTTCTCCCCCCTAAAACAATCAACTCTACCACCATGTATTTTTTGTTTTCTTTTATATTGATAAATGACCAGTAAGTGTCAAAATCAGTTAATCACCAGTATTGCTTCTGAGGGAGAGTCAAATTTCTTATTCATATATCGGATATTGACAATTTATTTTTGAAGAGTTTTACCAGCTCTATATAACACAAAGTCGGGCTCGCATTCGTGGCAGAGCCACAGAAGTTTAGACTTCTATTTATTTGACATTTTCAAAGCTTTGAATTGTCTTTGTAATTCGGCACAATTCAGATCGTGCCATTTCTGGCATAAGCATTGTACATCAATCTAGTATTCTACTTGACGTTCACAGATGGGGCAGCAGTCGTTCTCGTGGTGTATAGGGACGTGCTGAATGTTTATATCAGGCATGGAGTCTAGTTGGCGGTGTTTACGCCACTTCCACAATTAATTAATTAATTGATTATCTTTGGTTGGTTGGTTGGTTCCTGAGTTTAGGGGCTGCGACAACGAGCTCCTGTAGCCCCGTGGTGTGTGTGTGTGTGTAGAATCTGTCTGATAACCGCTGTTAATTGTGATGGCTGTAGTGCGTGTTATCACCATATATATTATTTCAGTAGTATAGATCCCTCCTGTAGCGCTCACAAGCGACCGATCGTGACAAATGAGCATTCAAATGAAAGAGAATATACAGTACATTACCGGTGACTCATTGCACTCTAATTTCATAAATATCTATAATTTCTTTAAAAAATGACTTTTAAAAAATTGTACGAAGTGTGCGATTTGCAGATACAGTTGCTGCAAGAAGATACGCTCCATAATTGCAGTCCACTTCACATTTTGGCCTCTGTGAAGCCTGTTTCATGTCATCTTAACATTCTGAGGTCTTTCCTTTATCATTTTGCATGGATTTCAGAAATACTAAATCAAAGGAATGAGTACTCAAATCGTATAACTTCATTAATATCGAATAACCGGTGAGTGTTATGATGCAATTTTCATTGATTGCCTTTTTAGCCTACTTTTCACATTTGGCAAAAATGAGGAAAAAGTAGTCTTATGAGATCGGGCAAATGTGTGTCTGTCTGTCTGGCTGTGTGTGTGTGTCCCCCTATCAACTCCTAAACGGCTGCAGCAATCGAAACAAAATTTGGAAGGAGTAAAGATCTATACCCGAATATCTCACGGCCTTATTTGAAAATGATGTCAGTGCTACCAACTGCTGAAAAATCGCAATTGAAATTTGAGCTCCAGGTGGGATATCTTGGAAAGTATGAATAGGGGCTATTTCAAAATTGGCACACGTATAGATAATAATATTGCAGTTTAATTTTCAGGAGGCCATATATGGCAGTGTTGCCAAAATGATTATAAGCCTGCTGATAGGTCAACATTTTAAATGGATATACTTCTACACTATCAATTGGATTTCAATCAAATTTTGTATGTACTATGTGCACATAAACAAATATGACAGCGAATTCTTAAGTGCCACCAGGGCTGCCAACTGTTAATAAATGCTCTCAATTTGTTTTATCCAAATACCCATACATCAGAAAGTATGCAAGCCGAGAGCTTTAAACTGTGCACACGTATAGTACCTGACATTCTATATTAATTTGGAGTAACTAATATACGTCAGTGCTACCAACATGTTTCTAAGTTTGCTGAGAGGTCCAACTTTAAATACATGTAACTTCTATACTATCATTTAGATTGCACCCAAATTTCGTGTGTGCTATGTGTACCATAACAGATATGACTGTGCTGATTCTTAAGAGTAACCAGGGTTGCCAACTGTTAATAATTACTGTCTCTATTTTTGTTACCCTAATATCAATATATCCGAAAGTATGCAAGCCAATAGCTCTAAACTTTGCACACGTATAGTACCTGGCATTCTAGATTACTTTGGAGTAACTAATATACGCCAGTAATGCCAACATGATTCTAAGCCTGCTGATAGGTCCAATTTTAAAATGCATGTAACATCTATACTAACTAATCGATTTCATTCAAAATTGACACAGCAATAGATCATATTATTTCAGATTATTTCTGACCAATACATGTATGTCATTGTTGCCAACATGATTTTACGCGCGCTGTTAGATCCAATGTTTAACTGCATGTAACGTCCATGCTATCCATTGGACTTCAACCAAATTTTGTATTCTGGACCTTGAGAGATGGAACTAAGAATATATTCAGTCACCAGGGCTGCCAACTGTAGTTCTCTATTAGGCTACATTATGCCATATATACAGTATTTCGAACTAATTAGAAATTTCGATATTACCAACTCAATTTCGTCATTATTCTAGATAGATCCATATAGATTAATCATTGGCATGAATCTTAAATTTTAAGA
The DNA here is from genome assembly GCA_946902985.2 of Meconema thalassinum. Classification (NCBI taxonomy): domain Eukaryota; kingdom Metazoa; phylum Arthropoda; class Insecta; order Orthoptera; family Tettigoniidae; genus Meconema; species Meconema thalassinum. Next base: position 514,819,494 of record OX336393.1, on the reverse strand, counting down.
AAAGTAGGCTCTTTAGTTCGTCACGGAACTTCTTGTTAAGTTAGGGAGCGTAGAACTTGGAATTCTAACTGAAATGTAAATAGTGTTCTATAATCATTTGGTTGAAATAAAAACATAACATTTTTAGCCTATTTTCATTTTATGAGAAAATAGGCTTATGAGATCACCTTTTGTCCGTCCGTGTGTGTGTGTGTGTGTGTGTGTGTGTCTGTCTATCTGTGTGTGTGTGTATGTGTGTCCCTAATAACTTTTGAACAGCTGGGGCGATTTCAATGAAACTCGGTAAGGTCATAGCACCATCTTGGCCGACCCCGACCGTGGCCTTCAAATTTTATAACGTCTCACCAATCCAACATGGCGGCTGTGAGAATTATTTCACCAGCATTCAATATCTCTGAAACTATATCTGATATCACCCTAAACGTTTGTACGGTGATAAAGGGCACTCCTACAAGTTCACCTATGAGAATTTAAAAAGCATGGTAACTACTAAACCAACATGGCAGTCAGACGAAGTTGAGATATTTAAATAGAATTTTCTCGCGATTCAACCTGTTAATGAATTGGGGTTGCTTTTAGTGGTTTAATGCATGTTTGTCCTCTTATGAATATGACTTTTATTTATTGGTTATTGTCTTGTATCTTATCAATGTTATGGTTGCTTTATTACAATTGACGGTGGACAGCGCAGCGCTATGGGCTATCTAAAACCACGGCCCGCTGGATGCTGCTCTCCAAGGAGCTTACAAAAGTAGTCCATACATAGAGGGCGCTCATAGCAGCACATTACCAGCTAACATTTCTGACTCTCCTTGAAAGAAGCACTTTCAACACGAAAACCATACTATGGTATGTAAGTACGGTATGTTAAGTACTATACGTAAACAACATTTGAAAACTACATCTAATGAGAACATATAACTTACCATAAACTAAAGCAAGTGAACACTGCTATGTATGCTTTAAAAATGCGTAATCTGCCTCTCCGTCGGCTTTCTAAAAGTTGGAAGGGCCCCGCATAGTCCACACCAGTCAGATGAAGGGCCTGTTGACTTTCGAAACCCTCTCTTTGGGTAAATCTCCCACGTGGACTTCTGGAACTGTTGGATTGAATCGAAAACACTGGACGCATTTTCGAACGATCTTTTGTGCTTCTCTTCGACCACGTATAGGCCAATATTTTTGTCGAGTTGAATGTAATAGTTGCTCCGGTGGACAATGATGAAGTCTCACATGCTCGTATCTCATAATAGCTGTTGTTATGTGATGATTTTCCGGGAGGAGAATGGGATGCTTTTGCTCTTCAGAGAGAGCAGAATGTCTCAATCTTCCACCAACTCGTATTAACCCATCTTCATCAATGAATGGATCAAGGCATTTCAAAGGACTTCCGCGAGGTGGTGTTTCCTTTTTGGATAAACATTTGTGTGATGATGAAAAAACTTCTATTTGCAACCACCTTAATACAGTATTTTCTGCTTTTTTCATTTTTTCAGGAGTGATGTGGTTTGTATTTAGGTCTTTGGATACTTTTCGCCATTTCTTGCGCTGTACTTTGCTTATGGTTTTATTGACAAATCTATGACAATAAGCAATGACACGACGTAACTTCGAAAATGAAAATGTGTGCAATATTTTTGAAGTACTTGCGATGGTCAACATAATCTTTGAACTCTTCATCTCGGGCAGACTGATATCAGGTTGCAATGTAGCAGGATGTAGTGAATTTTCCTTGACTAACCAATGACGTCCAAACCACCAAAGATGATGGTTAATAATATATATGGTTGGAACACCTCATGATATAAGGTCAGCAGGGTTTTCCTGAGAGGGTACGTGACCCCACTTTGCATTTTCAGTTGCATCTTGTATTTTTGTGACTCTGTTCGCCACAAATGTTTTCAGCAATCGCGGTTCTGTGTTTATCCATCCTAGAACAATGGTGCTGTCACTCCAAAGAAAAACATTTCTTATCTTGTCTGCTGCAGCAGCCTTCGTTTCTCGCACTAAACTTGTGAGTAAAAGTGCTGCTTCTAATTCTAGACTTGGCATGGATATGGTTTTTACAGGAGCCACTTTAGATTTGCGCTGATTAGATGAGATGTGAACATTTCATCTTGATTTCTGTTTACTGCGTATATACAGGCTCCATATGCTTTTCCGGAGGCGTCACTGAATCCGAAAAGATCAAAATTTGAATTGTAATTTTCAATGAAGAATAACATTGGTTCCAAATAGACAGGTTATCTGTGGTAACAGCTTGGTCCCAGTCGAACCCGTCCGTCCATAGTTGTTGCATTATGATTTTTCCTCTTAATAAAACCGGACTTACCAGCCCAAGAGGATCAAAGACTTGCGTGATTTTTGATAAAATCTCACGCTTTTTATACACTACTTCTGATGAGAGGTTAACCTGATACTGCAATGTATCTTTTGTCGAATTCCAGACAATTTCTAACGTCTTACTGGCTTCTTCTTTGTCTAGGACCATCAAGTCTTGTGCATTCGATTGGATATTCAAGTGTTTTGTGATTTCCTTATGGTTGGATCTTCACTTGCGCAACAACATTTGCCCCTTTTGCAATAGTTCCATAAGCTGACGATGAATTTGTATTACTGGATCTATAGTATCGCCACCGGTGATACAATCATCCATGTAAACGTCTTGTCTCACAATTTGGGCTGCTACTGGATATTGAGGGTCATAGATATTAGCAAGTTCGCGAAAAAATCTCAACGCGTGGTAAGGTGCTGACGCTGTTCCGTAAGTGACAGTGTTTAGCTGATATGTTTTTATTGGTAACAGTGTATCCCTCCTTCATAAAATTTGTTGCAATGGTCGATCTTCATGGTGTATCATTATCTGACTAAACACTTTCTCAATGTCGGCCGTTATTACATACTGGTGCATGCGAAATCAGAGAATGATGTGAAATAAATCTGCTTGCAAATTGGGACCTAGAAACAATTTGTCATTTAGTGATGTTCCTCGTGTAGTTTTGGCGGAAGCATCAAACACCACTCTCAATTTTGTGCTTGGGCTCTCTGGACGTAAAACTGCATGATGTGGTATAAACTAACATTTGCCTGCTTCGTCCCCAGCGGTATCTTCAATGAGTGACATATGTCCAAGTGCTTCGTACTCGTCCATAAGGTCACAATATGCCTGCTTCAAATTTTGTTGTATGTTGAATTCTCTTTCCAAACCAGCAAGTCTTCCCTTCGCTTGTTCTTTGGACTTACCGAGAGTAATTTCTGGTCGTATGGGCAATCCAACCACAAAACTTCCAGATGAGTCCCGCGTGGTTGTTTCAGTGAATAGTTCTTCGCAAAATTGCTCTTCTTTTGTATAGTGCTGCGTTTCTGTTTTTTTTTCTTGTAGCCAAAACCTTTCGAGCTATTGTGATAATGTATCATTAGTCATTGTGAGACACGTAGACATTCCTCCAAATTTATTTTCTTGTATTTCTCCACCGAGAATCCAGCCCAATGTTGTGTCCTGCAAAGCAGGTTGACCAGCTATGTTGTTTTTTGGTCTTACAACGACGATTTTCCAGTAAATGCTTGCTCCAAGCAGCAGCTCAACATCTCCTGGCTCGTTGAATGAAGGGTTTGCAAGTTGAATATTTTTTGGCATGGCTATCTCATTGATGTTGACCTTATATTGAGGTAGTCGTCCTGTGATGGAAGGAACAACGTAGCATTCCAAATCTATGCTGTATTGACTATCCATGGAATAAAGTTGTATACGATTGATTCCCTTTGCTTCAATCTGGGCACCACTAACACCGCTAAGTTGTTGATTCTGGCGAAACCACTGTAAATTAAGCCTTTTGCTAAAATTCGTTGTTACCAAATGTAACTGGGCACCACCGGGTGAGTTAGCCGTGGTGGTTACGGCATGACTAATGGCAGTCGCTCACATCCGGGAGGCGAGGAGGTTCGAATCCCCCCGCCGGCAACCTTGAAGATGGTCTTCTGTGGTTTCCATCTTCCTTCCAGGCAAATGCCGGGGTTGGTCCCTCACTATAGGCCACAGCCGCTACCTTCCAACTCCTCGCCCTTCCCTTCCAACTTTCCTCCCCAACGGTACTTGTAGCTCACCCATTGGGTGTCCGTCTCGAAGCAGCTACAAAACTGGCGAGCCGAACATGTCCTCGGACACTCCCGGCACTAAAAGCCATACGCTAAAAAAAAAAAAAAAAAAAAAAAAAAATGGGCACCAGTCAGTAGGAATAAGAACCCTGTTGCCTGCAGTCCCCTCTCCAAGTCAAAAGTTCTGGCCGCCATTTCTGCTCCCTTCAGATATATAGCGCGCACTTGAAGAATGCTTATTACGGCTTACTTCTTCCTTTCGTCGACTTTGAAAGTATCCGTTATATTTTCTCTTAATTTTCTTCTCATTTCCAATGAATAAAATATCTTTCTTGGGGCATAAATGTAATAATTCTACATATAATGTAGTTGAAGGTAAACCCGTCTTCAATAAAACCTCTTCCTATTGGCTGTGGGCTTATGTCCAATGATATATTTTATAACAATAATTAATCATAATCCGCAGTAAATACACTGTTGCTAGATCCTTTTCAACCTTCGAGAACCTCCTATTGCGAAATATGTCACGTGATGGGATCTCCCTCCTTGCTCAACACACTAACACGACTCGATTGTGTCAAGTTCCAGGATTGATATTGCCATGTTAAATAATCTCATTTTAGTCCCAAATAATTCATTTTTCGGGGGCAGTACATAACTCCATGGCCTATACATATAACAATCCAACATGGCGACCATCCGAAATATTTAGACGGTTCTCAATATCTTCGAATCTTTTACAGCAAATTAACTGAAATTCTTTATGTTCATAGAGGCTATGAACATAAGTTCACCTATAGGACTTTCAATAACCTGGTGAGCTCTTACCCAACATGGCGGCGACGCGAAGTATAAATATTTAAAGGGATGTTTATCACGATTTAACCATCCGAGTGCAGTGAAACTCGGTACGGAAAATGCTTAGGCTATACAAATGTTAATGCACTGTCATATGATTTATTTCCATTGTTTTCATAACCAGACGATGGCAGCTGTGCGAAATTTAAAAATCTCGTTTTTACCTCTTGTGTACTAGTCATGCGATTAAAGTTTGAACACTACACCTACACAATAATCTTATTGTAACAGTACATAACTCTAAGACCTACATATATAATCCAACATGGCGACCATCCGAAATATTTAGTCGGTTCTCAATATCTACGAATCTATTACAGCGATCAAACTGAAATTTTGTATGTTGATAGAGGCAATTAAAATAAGTAGGATATATGAAAATAGGCTGTATAGTTCTTCATGGAACTACTTGTTTCTCCCTAAGTCTCCCATTATACCTATTGGGGAAAGTGGGGTTTCTGAACATGCAAGATTTCTCGCACGGGTTCGCTAGTCATTTTATAATTCAAGTAAAAACTGCAGCACTCAATTGTCGAGTAGTTCCTACGTTTGCTACCATACGCCACAGTCAACGACAACTAGTTCGGTACATGGTTACTAGATGCCACCGCAGGTAGCTACTGGCGAAGATCGTTGGAACCTAAGAGCGTTTGTCAAATCTAACCTATAATTTAGCTTCACACACGTGTAATTAGTGGAAGGTTCTTTTATATGAGACAACCGGCTTCACTTCCCCTCCGTAGGAAGGCATACTGATGGACTTTTAACGCTCTTAAAATCCGAAGACTTCGGCGGGGTTTTATATTGCCGCCGTCTTGATGGAAACATGATGGCGGCCACCCAAATGTTAAAAGCTTAAATCAAATTACGACCAACCTAATCATCTGATCTCTACTAAATTTTGCAACAACATACCTATTTTGTGGGAAGCATCTTATAACTGAACTTCAAGGTCATCAGCCCATTAGTATGCAGGTAGCGGCCGTTTATGTGTGCAAATCGATTCCCCACATCAATTCAAACATGGTGAAAGCAGATTGAATGAAATTTTTTACTGAGGTAGCACTAGCAAAGGGCACCTCATATTGATGTTTAATATCCGATGGCACGTTTTATTTCAAGAAGCTACTACAACCAACATTCAATTATACTCCTTGAAAAGGACAAAGAGTTATAACAATACACATGCATTTAGGGAAAAGTAGGCTATATGTTCTTTTCTTTCGGATCATGTCCCACAATTTGGGGCAAATCCCAACTGACATCACAAGTGACAAAAAAGAGGAATCGAACTGAAATGGATATTCACCTAAGTTTTCGTCTATACAGTTTATAAGGTCACTATCAATACTCTTTGTACGTGGGTTGAAATTGACCACACTTTTGCAATGAAACAAAGTGCCAGTAGAATGTTTTATACAGTTTCCAGCGGCATGGTTCTATTTCCGGAAAAATAAATAAAAGATAAAATGTCGACTCATTTCTAGGATTCTACTCGGATCATCATCACATTTGGGACTACGTTTCAGTCCTATGGTACAGCTACCTATCGGCCAGAAGTGAAATCACTCTAACCAGCCAATGACATGCAGCCGTTCATATCTATATTGTGATGATGACGATGATGATAATGGTTGTCTTAAGGGGCCTAACATCTGGGTTATCGGCCCCTAATTGTTTGGGTGATAGCGAAAGATGAGATGAGAATGAAAACTATAACTAATACTAACTACAAACTTACATACTAGAAGAAGAAATCGTAAACAAATAAAGGATAAGGCAAATAAACGACAGGAAGAAATAAAATGTCCTCAAACCACGAAGAATGAGGATGGAGGGACATGGAAGGAAGGAGAGCCATGAAAGGCAGATAGGAAAGGGAAAGAGGATAGGGCCGCCCCTAAGTCAGTGGAAGAAGGGGAAAAAACGGACCCAGATCAGGAAACCCGGGGATCGCCAACTCTGGAACTCACCAGCCGTGAGGCCCTGAGGGTGTAACACTATCCAGGGTGCACCAGAAGCGGTGGGGTTACATACATCCTGTCTCCTTGAGGACCTTGAGCAGTAGGCAGGAGATACTGTGAGCCCCTGAGGGTGTAGCAATATCCAGGGTGCACCAGCAGTGGTGGGCTGCATACATCCTGCCTCCTTGAGGACCTTGAGCAGTAGGCAGGAGATACTGTGAGCCCCTGAGGTCGTAGCAATATCCAGGGTGCACCAGAAGTGGAGGGGTTACATACATCCATTCATTCATTCATTCGTTTATTTGCAATTGGGGGTGTGTCTCCCGGTGGCAAATTAGATATACATAACAAATAAATAATTGTACATAACAATTCACTAACAATTAAACTGGAGTATTTACACAAATAGTCAGTCTTTTCTTAAACACACCTATATGTTTGGGAAAAGGCTCTAAGACTGCGGCAGGTAGAGAGTTCCAATTATCAATGGCACGGTTTACGAAAGAATATTTACCATAATTTGTTCGCTGTGGTCGGCCCTTAACTTTGAAAGGGTGATCGCTCCTACCCATGTAAGTAGGCTTTTCCATACGTTTGCTAAGCTCACCCCATGCTGGTTGATTTGTATACGCGTTGTACGTAGCGCAGAGTCTAGATTTCATCCTCCTAGCCTCAAGTGATTCCCACCCAAGTTTCTTTAGCATACGGCTCACACTGCTCCTGGGATTAAAGTCACTGAGCACAAATCTAGCGGCCTTTCTTTGTTCCATTTCCAACTCATTTATGAGCCCTACTTGATATGGATCCCAAACCGCCGAGGCGTATTCCAGAATAGGTCTTACAAGTGACAAATATCCTAATTCTTTAGCAGAGGTTCTACTTCCTTTTAATACCCTCATTACAAGTGCAGGGATTTGTAAGCTTTATAAACTACACATCCCATATGACTACTCCATTTCATATCATATCTTACGTGAACGCCCAAATATTTGCAAGAATCTTCTTCTAAAAGTATTTCCGAGCCAATGTTATATTGAAAATCTTGCCTTCGCACTTTCCCTATTTTTATTAGACAACATTTTCTTGTGTTTATTTTCATTTTATTTTCAATCGCCCACTTATAGACCAGGTTCAGGTCATCTTGAAGTACTGCATTGTCTTGTGAGTCATGTATCTTTCGATATATTACACAATCATCCGCAAACAATCGACAGTCACTGCGAATCCCATTTGGTAAGTAATTTATAAACGCCAAAAATAACAAAGTTCCAATTACGCTGTCCTGAGGGATACCCGACGTTACGGTAATTTCATCCGAGAATCGGCCTTCAACTTTAACTTTCTGGGAACGACCCGTCAAAAATTCTAGGATCCATAAAATTACTCTTCTATCAATCTTCGTCGAAGCTAATTTATGGAGTAGCATGTCATGCTGCACGACATCAAATGCCTTCGCAAAATCTATAACTACGGCGTCGACTGAAACTCCATCGTCTAACGATTTGCTAATATCTTGAAAAAGTGATAGCATCTGACTCTCGCATGAGTAACCTTTCCGAAATCCAGGGTTGCCTATCAATAAACCATGATATTGTTTCCCACTGTTCCCTCAATTAGTCGCAAATGAGATGCCCCATCTGTTTACAAACGATGGACGTAAGACTAACCGGCCTGTAGTTGCCCAATTCAAGTTTTCTCCCTCCCTTAAATATTGGGACTACCGTAGCTCTTTTCCAGTCATCCGGGATTTGCGCATTGTTTATGGACACATTAAACATCACCTATAAGTATCGTGCCACTGCCCTACCTCCTAGTTTAAGTACTTCACTAACAATATTATCAGGACCCTTTGATATATTGAAACGTAATTTTTGTATTAGCTTTACAATTGCTGACTGGTTTATTTTGAGAAGTGGAGCCCCTGATTCACCGCTAAGGTCCAACACACAGCTATTGGATTTATTGAACACACTACCATAAAATACATTTAATTCATTAGCAATGGCTTGCTTCTCAGTAATTAATTTACCGTCACCGGACATTATCATCGACAAATTATATGAATTTCCCTTTCTTCTCCTAACATAGCTGTATTTTTTTTCCACCCATCGCCTCCCGAACCAAGTAAACCTTGCATATAACTGTCATGAGCAGCCCTCTTTTTTTAAGTCGAGCTCTCTTGATAAGGACTTAAATTTCAACATATACTTGTTACTATCATGTCTTTTATTGTATAATTTCCTAATTTTCCGTTTAAGACTCCTGATTTCCCGTGTGTAATACTCAGGATCTGGGTTTTGTTTCAGTAATTTAAATGGAACAAATTTATCAATAGCGCTATTTAAAATTTTCAAAAAGTTAGTCCATAGGATATTAATGTGATTTCCTTCCGATGCCCATCCTAGAAATAGCTCATTCAAATACCCCTGAAATTTGCCCTGATCCGCCCTGCTATACTGGAATATGACCTTATTTGCTACATCAGAGTCTAATTTTGTAATGTCACCGTATCTAATATTTAATTCAAACCCAGAATGGTCACTAATTCCTTGTACTTTCAGACAGTTAATATACAGCTCTACAGGCCTTACGAGATAAACATCTAAAGTATTATTGCCTCTAGTTGGGAAGTCAACTACTTGGGAAAAAACCCCTCCCTTAAGAATTTGTTTGCAGCGCTCTGAGCTTGTCCACAGCTAGTTGACTCACCAGATCAGTCTACTTTGGGGATGTTTAAATTTCCGGCAATTATTATGCTCTTTTTCATAGCATTACCCGTACAAGTTTTATCATACAGTGTGTCGAGAAGCGAAAAGTTATCTTTCGGTGCTCTATAAGCCCCTATCACCTGAAGAGTGAATTTATTCCCTTTATCCGAAATTTGTACACATAACATTTCATGATCTGTATCAGCCCACTTTAAGGAACTAGTATATTTTTGCGCACACAAATAAATAGCCCACCACCTCGCTTCCCCCGATCCCTTCTGTATATTTCGTAGGTCCCATGAATTATTTAATTACTATTTATATCCTCATATAACCAAGATTCAGTAGCAATGACAATGTCCGGAGAATACGTCTCTACAAGATTCCAAAATTCAATTAATTTATTTCCTAAACTCTGACAATTAACCTGCAGTAATTTTAGAGTCTTACCTCCTCAGCAAATTTCCCGAAGTAGCTCCTTCTGTTCCCGTCGGCTGGCAACCTCTGGACCTGCTCCTCCTCACAAAAGCCGGCACGAACCGATGACCCTGTCATGTAGGCTCCCTAGATTGAAAGCGCCCCGTCGATTTAGATGCAGCGCGTCTCGGGCGAAGTCACGGCCACCAATCCAGCAGTCAGCTTCTACGTACACTAATCCCAGTTGTGCACAAACCCAGTCCATGCGGACATTTACAGTCATAACTCGCCTTAACGGAACATCTCCCCGCCGACAAATGCCACTCATTATAATTTTTGCATTTCCAAACTTGCTTTTAGTTTTCTGCCTAGTTCGTAGAGCTCCCCCATTATGTAATCAGCCGTAGCCCTCTTCTTCAAATCGTTCGTCCCAACATGGAGCAACAACACTTTAACTTTGCCACAGTCCTCTACATTTGCTTCTTCCACTTGTTGGGCAAGCTGGTCAATTTTAATCCCCGGATAACACCGCACATTCGCACCTGATTTCCTCGACATATTCGCACTCCATCGTATCATTGAATCACCCATTATGATGATGTCATCCTCAGTTTGCACCTGCACGCCCTCTTCCACACTGATCCCAGTAGAAAGCCGTTCAGTCACATCCTTCACCGTTTCCTTTGATTCACGAAGCTTAGTTCTATGTTCCTGTATTATTTGATCCCTTGCTTTGATTTGCACCCTCAAACAGTCCGGCGTATCACATACTTTACAAAACCAATTCCCGACATCACAATCCTCCTTCTTGACCTTAATACAGCCGAAGTGAAACCATTTCTCACATAGTCCACACTGAACACCGTTCTTCAATGTTTTACTGCACGTCGAACACTTTAAAGCTTTTACTGGATCATTTGCCTGATTCATATTTGGAGTAAAAGGGCCTGGATTTACTTCCAATCCACCAATATCTAGCAATGCAGCTATCACTAGGGCTATGAACCACAAGTTACTAGGGCACGTACGCACACACAAACACCGGAAATCCCGACTACCCTTCACATACGACAGTCCGATCCTCGCGTGATAACACTCCAGAGAACAACCCATTTCAGCACACCTGAGAGCTCGGGCAGGCAGGCAGCAGGCAGGAGATACTGTGAGCCCCTGAGGGCGTACCAATATCCAGGGTGCACCAGAAGTGGTGCGGTTACATATATCCTGCCTCCTTGAGGACCTTGAGCAGTAGGCAGGAAATACTGTGAGCCCCTGAGGGCATAGCAATATCCATGGTGCACCAGAAGTGGTGGGGCTACATACACCCTGCCTCCTTGAGGACCTTGAGCAGTAGGCAGGAGATACTGTTAGCCCCTGAGGGTGTAGCAATATCCATGGTGCACCAGAAGTGGTGGGGCTACATACATCCTGCCTCCATGAGGACCTTGAGCAGAAGGCAGGAGATACTGTGGGTCCCTGAAGGTGTAGCAATATCCATGGTGCACCAGAAGTGGTGGGGCTACATACATCCTGCCTCCTTGAGGACCTTGAGCAGAAGGCAGGAGATACTGTGAGCCCCTGAGGGTGTAGCAATATCCATGGTGCACCAGAAGTGGTGGGGCTACACACACCCTGCCTCATTGAGGACCTTGAGCAGTAGGCAGGAGATACTGTGAGCCCCTGAGGGTGTAGCAATATCCAGGGTGCACCAGAAGTGGTGGGGCTACACACACCCTGCCTCCTTGAGGGCCTTGAGCAGAAGGCAGGACATACTGTGAGCCCCTGAGGGTGTAGCAATATCCATGGTGCACCAGAAATGGTGGGGCTACACACACCCTGCCTCCTTGAGAACCTTGAGCAGTAGGCAGGAGATACTGTGAGCCCCTGATGGTGTAGCAATATCCATGGTGCACCAGAAGAGGTGGGGCTACACTCACCCTGCCTCCTTGAGGACCTTGAGCAGTAGGCAGGAGATACTGTGAGCCCCTGAGGGTGTAGCAATATCCAGGGTGCACCTGAAGTGGTGGGGCTATACACACCCTGCCTCCTTGAGGACCTTGAGCAGTAGGCAGGAGATACTGTGAGCCCCTGAGGGTGTAGCAATATCCAGGGTGCACCAGAAGTGGTGGGGCTACACACACCCTGCCTCCTTGAGGACCTTGAGCAGTAGGCAGGAGATACTGTGAGCCCCTGAGGGTGTAGCAATATCCATGGTGCACCAAAAGTGGTGGGGCTACACACACCCTGCCTCCTTGAGGACCTTGAGCAGTAGGCAGGAGATACTGTGAACCCCCGAGGGTGTAGCAATATCCAGGGTGCACCAGAAGTGGTGGGGCTACGCACACCCTGCCTCCTTGAGGACCTTGAGCCGTAGGCAGGAGATACTGTGAGCCCCTGAGGGTGTAGCAATATCCATGGTGCACCAAAAGTGGTGGGGCTACACACACCCTGCCTCCTTGAGGACCTTGAGCAGTAGGCAGGAGATACTGTGAGCCCCTGAGGGTGTAGCAATATCCATGGTGCACCAAAAGTGGTGGGGCTACACACACCCTGCCTCCTTGAGGACCTTGAGCAGTAGGCAGGAGATACTGTGAACCCCTGAGGGTGTAGCAATATCCAGGGTGCACCAGAAGTGGTGGGGCTACACACACCCTGCCTCCTTGAGGACCTTGAGCAGTAGGCAGGAGATAAAATGAAAAGATAACAAGTAGTTCCGTGAAGAACTGAAGCCTATTTTTATTTATGTATCTTACTTATGTTAATTGCCTCTATCAACATACACAGTATTTCAGTTTGATTGCAGTAATAGATTCGTAGATATCGAGAACCGTCTAATATTTCGGATGGTCACCATGTTGCATTAGACTATTATATAATGTAGGTCTTAGAGTTATGTACTATTACATGAAGATTATTGTGCACGTGTAGTAGTCGATTCAAACTTCAATCGCATGATGCAGACACAAGATTTTAAAATATTGCACAGCTGCCATGTTGTGTTTATGGAAACAATTGAATTAAAATTAGATGCCAGTGGATTAACATTTGTATAAACATTTACCGTACAAACTTTAACTGCATAGCATGGACGTTACATCCAGTTATACATTGGATCTAACAGCGCGCGTGAAATTATGTTGGCAACAATGCCATACATGTATTGGTCAGAAATAATCTGAAATAATATGATCTATTGTTGTGTCAATTTTGAATGAAATCCATTAGCTAGTATCGAAGTTACATGCAATTTAAAATTAGACCTATCAGCAGGCTTAGAATCATGTTGGCAACACTGACATATATTAGTTACTCCAAATTAATCTAGAATGCCAGGTACTATACGTGTGCAAAGTTTAGAGCTATTGGCTAGCATACTTTCTGATATATTGATATTAGGGTAACAAAAATAGAGACAGTGTTTATTAATAGTTGGCAGCCCTGGTTACTCTTAAGAATCGGCATAGTAATATCTGTTATGGTATACACATAGCACACACGAAATTTGGCTGAAATCCGAATGACAGTATAGAAGTTACATGTATTTAAAGTTGGACCTCTCAACAAGCTTAGAATCATGTTGGTAGCACTGACGTATATAAGTTACTCCAAATTTATTTAGAATGTCAGGTACTATACGTGTGCATAGTTTAATGCTGTCGGCTTGCATACTTTCTGATATATGGGTATTTGGATAAAAGAAATTGAAAGCATTTATTAACAGTTGGCAGCCCTGGTGGCTCTTAAGAATACGCTCAGTCATATCCGTTTATGTACAGATAGCACATACGAAATTTGGTTGAAATCCCATTGATAGTGTAGAAGTTATATGCATTTAAAGTTTGGACCTATCAGCAGGCTTATAATCATTTTGGCAACACTGCCATGTATGACCTCCTGGAAATTAAACTACAATATTATTATCTATACGTGTGGTAATTTTGAAATAGCTCCTATTCATACCTTCCAAGATATCCAACATGGAGCTCAAATTTCAATTGCGATTTTTCAGCAGTTGGTAGCACTGACATCATTTTCAAATATGGCCGTGAGATATTCGGGTAGAGATCTTTACTCCTACCAAATTTTGTTTCGATTGCTGCAGCCGTTTAGGAGTTGATACACACACACACACACACACACACACACACACACACACACACACACACACACACACACACACACACAGCTAGACAGACAGGCAGAAGAACAGACAGATCTCATAAGTCTACTTTTTCCTCATTTTTGCAAATTGTGAAAAGTAGGCTAAAAATGGAAAATTATTTCACTGAATTTATTGTAGTATTTCACCAACATAATATCAATATTCGGCTAATATAATGGCCGAATGTCAATATTGTTGCACCTTGTGAATTTTGTTTCTAAGAACAAATTATTTATAAAGTTTCATCTTTAATAATAATAATAATAATAATAATAATATGAAGAAAATTAATATTTTTCTCTTTTCTCATTTTCCATTGGTCTCACATAACCAATAAGTTAAATTATACTCATCTCAAAAGAAGTTATATTGAATCAGCATGAATTGTTATTAACAATAGACATTATTGTAATCTACTATCATTTAATTAGTTCACTTTCTCCTCAAACAATTATTTTTCTCACACTCAGTTAATCTTCACAATATTTCAAAGACAAGATATTAATAACATAATTTATTATTATTATTATTATTTATTGCAAATTTCCTTCTAATTTATTTATAACAGGTCTTCTCTCATACTGCCGGCCCCGTGGTGTTGGGGTATGGCGTAATTGGTAGCATGTTGAGCTTCTTTGCCCAAGGTCAAGGGTTCAAACCCAGCCGAAGTCGTTGGGTTTTTTAAGAGCGTTCAGAATCCCTCAGTATGCCTTCCTTTGGAGGGGAAGTAATGCCGGCGGTCCCATGACATTTATTTATGGCATAATAATAATAATAATAATAATATCGTATGGCCTTGGGTGCTGTGTGCAAGCTTTGTTATTCAACACCCAGAGGGTACCTGCATGTCGAAATTCGTTGTTCCTTGGATCACAATAAAAGTCAAGGAGGTTAGATATCTATTGCGCTTTCAAGTAGAAAAATGAGGATCTTTGTGTTGGCGGAAACTCCCGAGATTAATTTTGCCTTTATGAACCCGGCCTACTGAATTCAAATGGGTTCTTTGACATGCCAACATCGTGTTAGTGGCAGCAGGAGTTGCGTGACCTCTCACCCCTGTAACCTCGCACAAGGGTTGAAGGGCCGTGTGAGCTACTCTGCAGCTCATCCCTCCTGCAGTCATCTCCGGATTCGTGAATTTTGAGACTCATTGTTGTTGTTTGAGTCGTCAGTCTTTTGCTAATCGTTTCATCTCTGCATAGCTACCACGCCCTACATCCGAGGCAATCTGTTTAACATATTCAATCTTTGGTCTACCCCTACAGTTCGTGTCCTTGATCCATCCTTCCATAACTAAGCTTGCTATTCCTGGCTGTCTTAGTATGTGCCCTACCAACCTATCTCTTCTCTTCATTAGCAGTCGCTAGAAACATCTCTCCTCTCCCACTAGTCTTAATACCTCTTCGTTTGTAACCCTATCTACCCATCTGATCTTCATAATTCTCCTGTAACACCACATTTCAAATGCTTCAATTCTCCTCTTTTCTGCTGCACATATAGTCCAAGTTTCACTTCCATAGAGCGCCACGCTCCAGACAAAGGCCTTCAAAAATGACTTCCTAATACCTAAATCTATATTCGATGTCAACAGATTCCTTTTCTGTAGAAATGCTTTCCTTGCCTGAGCTAACCTACTTTTTATATCCTCTTTGCTTCGTCCATCACTGGTTATTTTGCTTCCTAAGTAACAGAAGTCTCGTACTTCCTTTAGCTTTTCACCTGCCAATTTGATGTCCATAGAGGTATCTGATTTGTTTTGGCTGCATTCCAATATTTTTAGCCTACTTTTCACATTTTGCAAAAATGAGGAAAAAGTAGACTTATGAGATCGGGCAAATGTGTGTCTGTCTGTCTGTCTGTCTGTCCTTCTGTCTGTCTGTCCTTCTGTCTGTCTGTGTGTCCCCCCTATCAACTCCTAAACGGCTGCAGCAATCGAAACAAAAATTGATAGGAGTAAAGATCTATACCTAAATATCTCACGGCCATATTTGAAAATGATGTCAGTGCTACCAACTGCTGAAAAATCGCAATTGAAATTTGAGCTCCATGTTGGATATCTTGGAAGGTATGAATGGGAGCTATTTCAAAATTGGCACACGTATAGATAATAATATTGCAGTCTAATTTCCAGGAGGCCATACATGGCAGTGTTGCCAAAATAATTATAAGCCTGCTGATAGGTCCAAACTTTAAATGCATATAACTTCTACACTATCAATTGGATTTCAACCAAATTTCGTTTGTGCTATGTGCACATACACAGATATGCCTGAGCGTATTCTTAAGAGCCACCAGGACTGCCAACTGTTAATAAATGCTCTCAATATTTTTTATCCAAATACCCATATATCAGAAACTATACAAGCCGACAGCTTTAAACTATGCACACGTATAGTACCTGACATTCTATATTAATTTGGAGTAACTTATATACGTCAGTGCTACCAACATGATTCTAAGCCTGCTGAGAGGTCCACCTTTAAATGCATATAACTTCTACACTATCAATTGGATTTCAACCAAATTTCGTTTGTGCTATGTGTTCATAAACAGATATGACTGAGCGTATTCTTAAGAGCCACCAGGACTGCCAACTGTTAATAAATGCTCTCAATATTTTTTATCCAAATACCCATATATCAGAACGTATGCAGGCCGACAGCTTTAAACTGTGCACACGTATAGTACCTGACATTCTATATTAATTTGGAGTAACTTATATACGTCAGTGCTACCAACATGATTCTAAGCCTGCTGAGACGTCCAACTTTAAATACATGTAACTTATATACTATCATTTGGATTTCAACCAAATTTCGTGTGTGCTATGTGTACCATAACAGATATGACTATGCCGAGTCTTATGAGTAAACAGGGCTGACAACTGCTAATAAATGCTGTCTCGATTTTTGTTACTCTAATATCAATATATCAGAAAGTATGCAAGCCAACAGCTGTAAACTTTGCACAAGTATAGTACCTGGCATTCTAGATTAATTTAGGGTAACTAATATAGGCCTACGCCAGTGCTGCCAACATGATTCTAAGCCTGCTGATAGGTCCAATTTTAAAATGCATGTAACTTCTATACTAACCAATGGATTTCATTCAAAATTGACACAACAATAGATCATATTATTTCAGATTATTTCTGACCAATACAGGTATGTCATTGTTGCCAACATGATTTTACGCGGGCTGTTAGATCCAATGTTTAACTGCATGTAACGTACATGCTATCCATTGGACTTCAACCAAATTTTGTAGTCTGTACCTTAAGAGATGGAACTAAGAATATATTTAGTCACCAGGGCTGCGAACTTTAGTTCTCTATTAGGCTACATTATGCCAGGTATACAGTATTTCGAATTAATTAGAAATTTCGATATTACCAACTTAATTTCGTCATTATTCTAGATAGATCCATATAGATAATCATTGGCATGAATCTTAAATTTTAAGAAAAGTAGGCCCTTTAGTTCGTCATGGAACTACTTTTTTTTGGAAAACATAATTGGCAAGTCAAAGTGACCAATTTTTCAAAATATTCAACGATTACTTGAACAATCTTAATCAATCTTCTGAAAGTTGAAACTGCAAGTTTACATAGAGGGATCACTTGAACTCTTCATCGAATCGTGATCGCCTGAAGTGGTGTAAATATGAGATTTTTTTATGATACCAGAATGGACTATTAATTTTGTGGGTATCATCCGTCGAAGATTAGGGTTGTTGTTTAGTTGTAGGGTGTGTTGATTTTTATGTGTGATTGTTTCTGTTCATTTTGATGGTTTTTGCCAAATTTTCAATCTTTTAATTATAAATGAATTGGGATATTTTAAGAAGTTGTGCTATTTTCGATTAATTCCACTCCCTACCTTACTTGCATATTGCCGATATCAGGGATGCCAGATTTTGACCTAGTATACGCCTGTCCCCCCCTATCAACTCCTAAATGGCTTCTGCAATCGAAACTAAATTTAGTATGAGTAAAGATGTATACCGGAATATGTCAAGCCCATATTTGAAATTGATGTAAGTGCTACCAACTGCTGAAGAAACGCACTATAAATTTGAGCTCCAGGTTCGATATCATGGAAGGTATACATGGGAGCAATTCCAAAATTGGCACACATGTAGATAATACTATTTCAGTTTAATTTCCTGTAGGCCATACATGACGGTGTTGCTAAAATAATTTTAAGCCTTCTGATAGGTCCAATTTTTAAATGCATATAACTTCTACACTATTAATTGGAGTTCAACCAAATTTTGTATGTAATATGTGTACATAAACAGATATGACTGAGTGTATTCTTAAGAGCCACCAGGGCTGCCAACTGTTAATAATTTTTCTCTCTATTTTCTTCATCTAAATACCAATATATCAGAAATTATGCAAGCCGACAGCTTTAAACTATGCACACGTATAGTACCTGACATTTTACATTAATTTGGAGTAACTTATATACGTCAGTTCTACCAACATGATTCTAAGCCTGCTGATAGGACCAATTTTTAAATACATGTAACTTCTATACTATCAGTTGGATTTCAACCAAATTACGTAGGCCTATGTGCTATGTGTAACATAACAGATATGACTATAAGTATTCTTAAGAGCAATCAGGGCTGCCAACTGTCAATAAGTGCTGTCTATATTTTTTTACCCTAATATCAATATATCAGAAAGTATGCAAGCCAACAGCTCTATACTTTGCACACGTATAGCACCTGACACTCTAGATTAATTTGGAATAATTAATACAAGTCAGTGCTGCCAACATGATTCATGCTTGCTGATAGGTCCAATTTTAAAATACATGTAACTTCTATACTAACAAATGGATTTCATCCAAAATTGGCACAACAAGATATAATATTTCCGATTATTTCTAACTAGCACATGCATGACATTGTTGCCAACATGATTTTGCACGTGCTGATAGATCCAATGTCTAACTGCATGTAACGTCCATTGGACTTCAACCAAATTTTGTATTCTTTACCTTAAGAGATGGAACTAAGAATATATTCAGTCACCAGGCCTGCCAACTGTAGTGCTCTATTAGGCTACATTATACCAGGAATATTTCGAACTAATTGGTCATTTCGATATTACCAACTTAATTTCGTCATTATTATAGATGGGTTCATATACGGTAGAATAATCAATGGCATGAAAAGTAGGCTCTTTAGTTCGTCACGGAACTTCTTGTTTTTATTTAGATTTTAGAATTTAGAATTTAGATTTTAGAATTAAGATTTATGATTTTTGATTTTAGATTTTGGGAAAAGACCAAACTAATATTGACTCTTTATTACACACGGCTATGTAGGTAGAAAGATGATTACACTATACGTTAAGACTATTTTTTTAGGCGTTGAATGACCTTGCGATAAGAATTTTATGACCTGACACGAGTTAGCTGTGAGCTTACACTTTGGCGACTATGCTTGTTTTGACCAGTGGATAGGATTTTAGAGAGCAGCCCACCATTTTGGTTTATATACTGTACAACCGATGCTTAGGCCTATGAAAAAACTAAGTGACCATGTTGGTCTTTTACAAACAAAAAAACGATACATTATACCAGAGACGATTAGGATAGCCATGCAGAGCTTGCCAAAACGCCGTTGTGAACGGTAAATGCTAGTCAACAGGCACTGGCTAATTACTATACACATAAGCATGGTTACCTTAAATTAGCGAATATTCAATTAAATTTCCTAAAATTATTTTAAGATGCCCTTAACCATCTATTAAACACAAAGTTCACGGGACTGCTACGAAACGTAACACACCTAAGGCACAGGGCTAATAGCCATGGTTATAACAACTTTGATATTGCAAACCCCATATTATGATTTATGTGCACCCAAGTACATGGGGCTAATGATTTATACATAACTATATAACGAAATTTATTTACTTACCATTTGTTTTCACGAGGTAACCATTGGGAAAGGATACCCGGGCGTAAAAACCACACAATACATAGACTTTCATCGCACCATATTTGCGAACGGTACTAATAAACACTGAAGGCGGTGTAGTAACATGCAGGTGTGTTTGCTTTGGATACAGTATGGACAAGCTGATTTAGCCGGAAGATATGTATCTACTGTAGTTACCATGATGCAATAATATGTTAGCATGACGTAATAGTTGCAGCTCTTAAATTCTCGCTTTCATCCTAACGGTGTGCACTAAGCCTTGTGATACAAAACAGAGGAAAGCGGGCTTTAATTCCTACTTTTAACCATTCTGGAGTTGCTTTCCAGTTTTAACTCTAGCTAAATTCTGTGATGGTACCTAACTTAAGGTTACGGCTCTAATTATACATTTTTTTTTTCATAGCGGCTAACACTTTAGGGTTTTGCACTAGAGGTTTTAACTTGATTCCTAGCTTTAGGCCTGGAACAGACCACTCTATAGAAAGAGATGGCGTGATAGCTAAGTGGCTAGCACTTTAGGCTGCTACACTGAAGGTTTTAACTCGATTCCCAGCTCTGATGACTAAAACAGAGCACACTATAGAAGGAAGAAGGAAAGGAAGGAAGCTTGTAGTTTAACGTGACCGTCAATCTAGAGATCATGAGCCACGGGACCTCCTTTTTACGTGGAATCCGAACCACAGGACATGGCATTTCACTTCGAAAATCTCACATGCATTGACCGGGAATCGAACCCGGACCGCCTTGGTGAAAGGCATACAGCTAGAACACTATAGAAGGGAAAGGCGCTATAGCTTAGTGGTCAAGCTGTATACCTCCTACCGCAAAGGCTTGGGTTTGATTTTTTTCTCTGTAAAGAAACAATGTACACTCAACCTTGAGAGGTAAAACTAAAAATTGACCTTGATGTGCTCTTAGGACGATACCTTTAGACAGGCCACGGCAGCCTTATTTCCAATCCTATTTCATTGCATAGTGGCTAACACTCTTGTCTCTTGTACTGGAGGCCTGGGTTTGATTGATGGCTTGGTCAAGAAATGTAATTTTGGTCTTAGAACAGGAACGATGTGTACTTAGTCTTGTGCACCAGTACTAAAATTATTTTATAACCAGACACGAGTTAGCTGTGAGCTTACACTTTGGCGACTCACTATAATTGCACCCACGTCAAATCGCGCAAAGTATAATTCGCGCCTATTAATCGCGCCTGCTAATCACGCCTGCTATCAATTACGCCCGGTGAAATCACACCCAGTAAATTAACACGAATTAAATTTTAGTAAAGTCACCTCAGTAATAGGCTAATAACAGTAAAAATAAATTAGAAGTAGATTGATATTTTTTTCATAGGTGACATTTCCAATAATTACATGAACAATTTTTAGACTACAAGCGATTTACCCACATTCCTCACTATTAAAAAAATCTGATTTTTCTAATTGCATTTTGAAAAATTACTGTAAAGCCCAATATTAAATTGTATTTTATTTATTTACAATTAATACTATATTGTAAGGATATCCATTTTATTACTTTATGTTCGACCCTGACTATTATATGTCAGAAAACTGTACTATAATGAGGCTCATTATAACACTATTTTTCATTATGAAACAGTTTCTCCCACCAATCAGAGCTCAAGAAACAGTTATTTGACCAATTAGATAATTAGATGCGCTGAGTTCTACGGCCTTCTAATTTAAATTTCACTGCCTGGCCTAGTGTCATAGTAGGGTAATCGAGGAGGCCCTAGTCAAATACAAGGCATTCTCTGCGTCTCATGCGCTCTGTTCAGTACATAAAACTGGCGAAATATCGACAGATATTTATGAATATTTATCTTCGAACATAAAATAGTTATAATAATTATCAATCAATCAATGTCTAAAGGCAATGCCTTGTCGATTCAACCATTGTCTTCTGTCTTCAGCTTGTGTTTTCATCTCACAATAGGAACCACGTCCTACGTTTTGTATCAGTGCTTGAAAGAATTGCTTCCTAGGTCGACCTCGTCCCTTCTTTCCTAAGATCTTTCCTTCTAGTAGATTGGTTAGAAAGGTATTATGACGCACGGTGTGTCCAATGAATTTAGTTGTTCTTCTATGTACTGTTACCATCAGCTGTTTCCTTCCCTGGATTGCTCGCAGTATACTTTCGTTTGTTCTATTTTCAGTCCAACTGATCTTTAGCATTCGCCTCCAGACCCACATCTCAAACGCTTCAAGCCGTTTCCTATCCTGTTCTCGAATTGTCCAAGATTCACATCCATATAAGAGTACGCTCCACACAAATGACATCACAAAATTTTTCCTAATCTCAATATCTAGATGTATATTGGTCAGAAGAGTTCTTTTGTTGCTGAATGCTTGTTTAGCAAGCGCTATTCTTCTTCTTATCTGTTTGCTGCAGCGGTTATCACTTGTGATTAAACTTCCGAGGTAAGGGAAACTGGTGACTTGTTCCACTACTTTGTTAGCAAGCCTGATGTTGGTGTGATTTCGGTCAGGATGTTTACTAACAACTAATATTTTTGTCTTCTTCACGTTAACGTTTAGGTGCACTGTAAATCTACTAAATATGATGACAGTATATTCAGCATCTTGGTTAATTCCTTTTCTGAGTCTGCAACCACTTCTATATCATCTTCAAAGGGAATACAATGGATTTGTTGTCCATTTATTAGCCTATTTTCAATTTTGAAAAAATAGGCTTATGAGATCACCTTTTGTCCGTGTGTGTCTGCGTGTGTGTGTGTGTGTGTGAGAGAGAGGTGTGTGTGTGTGTGTGTGTCCCCTAATAAATTCTAAACCGCTGGAGCGATTTCAGTAAAACTCGGTAAGTTCATAGCACTATTCCGAGCGACCCCGACCGTGCCCTTCAAATTTTGTTATGTCTCACCAATCCAACATGGCGGCTGTGCGAAATATTTCACCAGCATTCAATATCTCCGAAACTATTCCCGATATCACCCTGGAATTTTTTACGGCGATAAAGGGAACTACTACAAGTTTACCTATGTGACTTTTGAAAAACTGGTAACTACAAAACCAACATGGCGGCCAAGTGAATTTGAAAATTTTTAATAGACCTTTCTCGCGATTTAATGTTCCAAACGCAATGAAATCTGGTACAGGAAATGATTATACACATTGTAATGCACTGGTATCTAATTTAGTTCAATTGTTTACATAACCTCAAGATGGCGGCTGTGCGAATTTTAAAATCTCCTTGTTACTTCTTGTGTCCTAATCATGCGATTGAAGTTTGAATGCTACACGTACACAATAATCTTCATGTAACAGTACATAACTCTAGGACCTACATATATAAAATCCAACATGGCGACCATCCGAAATATTTAGTCGGTTCTCAATATCTACGAATCTATTACAGCAATCACACTGAAATTTTGTATGTTGATAGTGGCAGTTAACATAAGTAGGATATTTGAAAATAGGCTGTATAGTTCTTCACGGAACTACTTGTTCTAATTCCTTTTGTGTTCGTTTTGAAAGGGGACAACCCTGTCTTACTCCCTTCCTGATTTTTATTTCTTGACTGCTTCCTTTGATGTCTACTATTGTGGTATGATTTTCATAAAGTCTTAGTATCAGCCTCCTATCCTTCCAGTCTAATCCTGAGGATTTAATAATTTTGAAGAGATGGTCCCTACTTACATTATCAAAGGCCTTTTCAATATCTACAAATGGTATATATGTGTTTCTATTCATAATAATAATAATAATAATAATTATTATTATTATTATTATTATCGTCGAACATAAACAGTCGCACGCAACTCGCCTATAATGGTAATTAAGACACTCGTATTGAAATTATAAAACTCGCATACGCTCGTTTTATAAACATACTCTTGTCTTAATTATTGCCATTACGGGCTCGTTGCATAATGTACTATTATTTAATTATTATTACAATTCTTATAATAACAATTTCACTTCAAACAAATTTAGAATTAAGTACATCTAAATTATTTTATTTTAATTCTTAATTGACTTCATTTAATTTGAGCTGAATGCCAGGTTGAAACATGTACGATTTGTGTGAGTATTGATTGGCGTATAGTTTAAACTTTTAATTAGTTATATTCTTAAATAAATATCATCGTTACCGCCAAATGTATCGCGTTACTGGGATTATAACGAGGAGAGTGTGGTGCTCGTTAAAGAGGATTTACAATAATACGTGCTCCATGGTGAGACTAGTGTGCCAGTCCTTATTACTGTCACGTCTTGTTCCTGGAAACAGAGGCTGAGCACGACTGGTATCGCCAACTGGTTCTCGTGACGCATCGTACAGAGCAGCGTTTTCACCTCATTGAGGCCATTCGCAGGGATAGGGCGACACAACCACCCGCATCTAGTGTCGACTGGTTGCTTTCAGAATCATGTCAAGCAAGGGCGGTATCTTCCTCCCAGTAATTAACGTAACCTCTTCAGAATCAGGGTAAACATATACGAACCATCACTATTTAATATTTTTATCAGCAGAAATTGGTAGTACAGTATATGAATTCTGACCTGTATTTCTAACCACGAGGAGAGCTACGGGTTCTAAATAGTTTTATGGCCGCCGCGTGAGTCCAACCCGATATCTTGCGAACCAATAATCGGATATGGACATGTGAGGTATCATATGACTGGATGAAGCTCCTTTTCTTATGGACTATTCGTTATTTTTTTTTTAAATAATAAAAAAACTATTGGAAAGTAGGCTATTTTTTCAAAACTAATTATCGTAGAACGTTGTGCAATGGATTAATCGAAAGGTCTCTATACCCTTTATCTTTAGACCAAAACATGATATTTATAAAAAAAAAAACCAGTTCAATTTGGAAAGTAGTCTATATTTTTAAAACTATTTGTTACACAATGTTGTATGTTGACTTAAACCGGAGTTCTTTACCCCCTCTACCCTACCCTGCAAAACAAGTCCCATATTCCTTTAGTATTTAATATTTTTATCAGCAGAAATTGGTAGTACAGTATTTGAATTCTGACCAGTATTTCTAACCATGAGGAGAACTACGAGTTTTAAATAGTGTCATGGCTGCCGCGCGAGTCCAACCCGTTATCTCGTGAACCAATAATCGGATATGAACATGTGAGGTGTCAAGGTGTCATATGGCTCTGGATGAAGCCCCCTTTCCTCTGGGCTACTCGTTATATTTTTAAAAACAAAAAAATAAAATAAAATGAAAAGTAGGCTATATTTCCCAAACTAATTATTGTCGAACGTTGTGCAATGGCTTAAACGAAAGGCATCTATACCCTTTATCGTCAGAACAAAACATGATATTTTTAAGATTCTTTTCCAAAACAGTTCTATTTGGAAAGTAGGAAACATTGTTACACAATGTTATATGTTTGACTTAAACTATAGGTCTTTACCCCCTCTACCCTCTAAAACAATTCCCATATCCCTTTAGTAGAGAGTTGAGGGAAGTTCTATTACACCTGTAGGCACGAGCGTTAAAGCATGCACCGCGACTGCATTTAGACGATTAACGTTTATGGATATCTCGCAAACCAATGACACTTCCACCCGCTTCTACTGTCGGCTGTTGTTTTCAGAATCATGTCTAGCAAGGGAGAGAGAGGGAGGAATCTCTTCAGACCCAGGGTACACACCTTCACTATTTAATATTTTAATAGCAGGAGTTGTTAGTATATGAATTCAGGGCTGTATTTCGAACCAGGAACACTCCCATTTGTACGAGGTTGAAGATGACATGTGATTTGTATATGACTTGTTGGTTTTACGACTGCATGCTTTCTCCGAGGCAGGGGCGTATATACATTTATTTCGGGGGGGGGGGGGGGCGACTATCCTGGAAAATTGTGAGTATTCTCAGGGGATTGTCACCGCACAACACCCAGAAATATCAACTGATATCTTAGAGCATATAACTTTGTGTAATTATTTAGTATTTTAGATACGAGTTAATTGTAAAATTCTAAGTTTGTATAGCCTACAATTAGAGGCAATACAAAGACACAATGTAAAATACAACACAACACAAAATAAATTTTTCAATTATGAATGGCAAATATCTAAATATTGGTCAATTTATTAAGCAGAAAGGTAAACAGTTTATATTTTATTATTTTTACAAATTGATAATTTATATCTCAAAAGTGCCGTACTGTGGAATTCTCAGATTTGCCTCACAAGGCTGAGTGCACCCCGTTCTAGCTCCCAGACCAGAATTAATAATTTTTAGCAGAGCCGGGAATCGAATTCGAACCTCTGGGGTGGCAGCCAAGAATGCTAGCCACTACACCACGAGGTAGTGTAATTTCAATCTTAATATTGTTTATAACTTAGCCAATAAGTTGAGATTAGGGTACAACCAAATTTACAATTATATTATGCTTTTACCAAAACAACACTTTCTGCTCCGAGGCGAATGAATGGTGCGAATGAAATGCGGCAAGAAGTTGGAAGGAAGTAGCCGTGGCCTATTAGAAACTAGAAAGTTTTACCTGAAGTTGTTATTAATAAATCTTGAAAACCCATTTGAAGGACATGCGACAGTGAGGTTGAAACCTACTCGTTTTTCGCTAAAACTAGCGACGTAGCACATTACTTTAATAGTTACATATTTTTTCATGGCGAATCCAAATCTACAACAAACAAGTAGTCCGTGAAGAACTATACAGCCTATTTTCATATATCCTACTTATATTAACTGCCACTATCAACATACAAAATTTCAGTTTGATTGCTATAATAGATTCGTAGAAATTCAGAGTCATCTGAATATTTCGGATGGTCGCCATGTTGGATTGTTAAAGGTATAGGCCATAGAGCCATGTACCATTAAACGAAAATTATTACGTAGGTTCATTATTCAAACTTTCACATTGATCGCATGATTACGACACAAGAAATAAAAACTTAATTTTTAAATTCGCACAGCCGCCATCTTGAGGTCATGTAAACAATTGAACTAAATTAGATACCAGTGCATTACAATGTGTATAAACATTTTCTGTACCAGATTTCATTGCGTTTGGAACATTAAATCGCGGGAAAGGTCTATTTAAAATTTTAAAATTCGCTTGGCTGCCATGTTCCTTTGTAGTTAAACGCTTTTTGAAAGTCTTATAGATAAACTTCCAGTAGTGCCCTTTATCTCCGTACAAAATTTCAGGTTGATGCAGCTAATAGTTTCAGAGATATAGAAAACCGGTGAAATATTTCGCTCATCCGCCATCTTGTGGTTATGTAAACAATTGAACCAAATTAGATGTCGGTGCATTACAATGTGTATAAACATAGACTGTACCAAGTTTTATTGCATTTTGTTGGTTAAATCGCGAGGAACGTCTATTTAAAAGTCGCAAATTCGCGTGGCCGGCATGTTGGTTTTGTACTTACCAGTTTTTCAAAAGTCACATAGGTGAACTTCTAGTAGTTCACTTTATCAACGTAATACATTCCAGGGTGATGTCGGTAATAGTTTCGGAGATATTGAATGCTGGTGAAATATTTCGCACAGCCACCATGTTGGATTGGTGGGATGTAACAAAATTTGAAGGACACGGTCGAGGTCGCCCGGAATAGTGCTATGAGCTTCCCGAGTTTCATTGGAATCACTCCAGCCGTTTAGAATTTATTAGGGGGACACACACACACACCTCACACACACACACACACACACGCACACACACACGGACAAAAGGTGATCTCAAAAGCCTATTTTTTCAAAATTGAAAATAGGCTAAAAATTCGGGTTCCTATTTAAGATTTCAAAGTCCCCCCCTCCCGCCCCCGGAGATGGTGCAGAGGGGTCGAGCTTTATGTTAATGGATGTCCCTCTTCGAGGTGAACAACTTTTATTGCAACTTATTTTTAATCCGATTTGTATTTTTCCAAATATTCCGAATAACAGTTTTAAATGCCTCATCCTTTATTCATACAAATCGGATTAAAAATAAGTTGCAATAAAAGTTGTTCACCTCGAAGAGGGACATCCATTAACATAAAGCTCGACCCCTCTGCACCACCTCCGGGGGATTGATCTCATAAGTCTACTTTTTCATCATTTTTGCAAAATGAGAAAAGTGGGCTAAAAATGAACAACGGCAGATGAACGAAAATAAAGTACAGGTAACAGGTGTGCCCTTAACCCCCAAGAATGAGGATTGAGGGGCTTGGAAGGAAGTAAGGCCATGAGGGGCAGATGTGAATGAGAATCTGGAGAGAATCCTCGGCAAAGGTACCGGAAATAGGGAAAAATGGACCCAGCTCAGGAATCCCTCAGGGTTGCCAACTTCCGAACTCACCAGCTGAGAGCCCTTGAGGGTGTAGCGCTATCCAGAGTGCATTGTGAGGTTTCACACACTCTGCTTCCTATGAGTGCACGTGTAATAAAATATTACATTAAGTCTGAAAGACTAGACGTTATATCATTTCAAATGACGCATGCTACAAATGCTACACATGTTAGAAAGGCTCTGGAGGGCTTCTCGCTTCGCTCGAAGTCCCAGGACTCTTTCAACAGACTCCATTACCCATTAACTTATGCTTCCCGCGCATGCACCTCTTTAAGGGTCATCCTGTATTTGAGTCTGACATCTTTTACAACTCTTTAAGAGTCACCCACTTTTTGAATCTGATATCTTGCAAACCTCTGTAAGGGTCACCCTGTATTTGAATTGAATCAAACATACTGTACACCTCGTTAAGTGTCACCCCGTAATTTGCTCTGACATCACCTCTTTAGGAGGCACCCTGTATTCTTATGTGGCATCTTGTATATCTCTTTAGAAGTCACCCTGTATTCTTGTGTGACATCTTGTACACCTCTTTAGGAGTCACCCTGTATTCTTGTCTGACATCTTGTGCACCTCTTTAGGAGTCACCCTGTATTCTTCTCTGCCATCTTGTACACCTCTTTAAGAGTCATCTTGTATTCTTATCTGGCATCTTGTATATCTCTTTAGGAGTCACCCTGTATTCTTCTCTGCCATCTTGTACAACACTTTAAGAGTCACCTCGTATTCTTATCCGGCGTCTTGTATATCTCTTTAGGAGTCACCCTGTATTCTTATCTGACATCTTTTGCACCGCTTTAGGAGTCACCCTGTATTCTTCTCTGCCATCTTGTACACCTCTTTAAGAGTCACCTTGTATTCTTATCTGGCATCTTGTATATCTCTTTAGGAGTCACCCTGTATTCTTCTCTGCCATCTTGTACACCTCCTTAAGAGTCACCTTGTATTCTTATCCGGCGTCTTGTATATCTCTTTAGGAGTCACCCTGTATTCTTATCTGACATCTTTTGCACCGCTTTAGGAGTCACCCTGTATTTTTTTTTTCACTTCGCTCAAAGCCCCAGATTGCTAGACGCCCCAGGACTCTTTCAACAGACTCCATTAACCATTAACTTCGGCTTCCCGCGCGGCTGCATGACGTCACTTCCGTCTCCGTAACGCAACCGTCTCCGTCCCGCATAACTTTAGACTCAAGCATAACAAGATCAATTGAAAAGATAAAATATAAGGCGTGATCGTAAGACGATTGTTGTTGTTGTTTTAAGAGCTGAAACAGCGTATTTAAGAACAGTACAGTCTCGATTATGCGACCTAAACTGGACCTGCAGTACGTCGGATCGCCTAAAATGTTCGATAATACTGAATGGCGTTCAAAATGAACAAATAGGTAGGCTATATTGTAGTACTAAATCAATGTCATGTTTTACGGTACTCGATTTACTGAATTATCAATTCATAGTACATGGAGTATTAAACAAACATCAGAAGCTCTCCTAAAGGTATGGAAAAACATTCGGCAGATTCCCCAGCTACCCATTCACCAAGATCTTGCACGAGCAGAACACCAACGCTTTGAATCAAGGAAACCACCATGGCCTACAGCAGTCAGCCATGAAAGATGCTCCCTCCAAGTTAACATCTAGTTGACAACCCTTCTAACCGGATACAAGGATTCCATCTCTCCAGGCGCCAGTGGAGGATCATTAACTGGATTAGAACTGGACAAGGCAGATGTGGCTATCTAATGCACAAATGGGGATGGGCTAGCTCTGCAAATTGCGACTGCAGTGCATTATCACAGTCAAACCATGATATTGTTGCTGACTGTCCTCTTCGATCTTTCAAAGGAACAATAATGGACATTCATCTTACATCGGATGAAGCAGTTGAATGGGTCCAAGAACTAGACCTAGAGTTGTAAGATCGTACGAACTTGTGACTATGCACATTTTTTCAGAAATTACATGGGTTGATTTTTTAGCTTATTTTCAATTTTGAAAAAATAGGCTTATGACATCACCTTTTGTCCGTGTGTGTGTGCGTGTGTGTGTGTGTGTGTGTGTGAGAGGTGTGTGTGTGTGTCCCTCTAATACAATCTAAACGGCTGGAGCGATTTCAATGAAACTCGGTATGTTCATAGCACTATTCCCGGCGACCTCGACCGTGCCCTTCAAATTTAGTTACATCTCAGCAATCCAACATGGCGACTGTGCGAAATATTTCACTAGCATTCAATATCTCCGAAACTATTACCGATATCGCCCTGAAATTGTGTACGATGATAAAGGGCACTACTAGAAGTTCACCTATGAGACTTTCAAAAGCCTGGTGACTACAAAACCAACATGGCGGTCAAGCGAAGTTGAGACTTTTAAATAGACTTTTATCACGATTTAACTATCCAAACGTAATGAAACATGGTACAGAAAATGTTTATACACATTGTAATGCACTGGAGTCTAATTTAGTTCAATTGTTTACATAACCTCAAAATGGCGGCTGTGCGAAATATTTCACTGACATTCTATATCTCCGAAACTATTACAGATATCACCCTGCAATTTTGTACAGTGATAAAGGGTACTGATACAAGTTTACCTATGTATATTTCATACACCTGTAAAGTACAAAACGAACATGGCGACCAAGCGAATTTGAAATATTTTAATAGACTTTTCTCGTGATTTAACTCTCTGAGTGCAGTGAAATGTGGTACAGTAAATGATTTTTCAGATTGTAATGCACTGCCATATAATTTAATTCAATTGTTTACATAACCTCAAGATGGCGGCTGTGCGAAATTTTAAAATTAAGTTTTTATTTCTTGTGTCGTAATCATGCGATCGAAGTGAAACTTTGAATAATGAACCTAGGCAATAATTGTCCTTGAATGGTACATAACTCTATGGCCTATACATGTAACAATTCTAAATGGCGAGCTTCCGAAATATTTAGACGGTTCTCAATATCTATGAATCTTTTACAGCAATCAAACTGATTTTTTTAATGTTCATAGAGACTATGAACATATGTTCACCTATAGGACTTCAGTAACCTGGTGAGCACAAGTCCAACATGGCGGCGACGCGAAGTATAAATATTTAAATGGACGTTTCTCGCGAATTAACTATCCGAGTGCCGTGAAACGTTGCACGTTAAATGCTTATACAAATGTTGATCCACTGGCATCTAATTTATTTCAATTTTTGCATAATCACAAGATGGCTGCTGTGCGTAATTTTAAAATCTCGTTTTTACTTCTTGTGTTCTAATCATGCGATTGAAGTTTGAATACCACACATACACAATAATATTAATGTAATAGTACAAAAATAAAAATCCAACCTGGCGACAATCTGAAATATTTAGACGGATCTCAATATCTACGAATCTGTTACAGCAATAAAACTGAAATTTTGTATGTTGATTGTGTCAATTAACATGAGTAGGAAATATGAAAATAGGCTGTATAATTCTTCACGGAACTACTTGTTAGTTTTGGCACCTTAGTTATAACTGGATTAATAACTCACTAACACAAGTTTCACAGGCCCTCGATGTAGTCCCCACCATTGCGTACAACGTGTTCCCAGCGACGCGGAAGTCGTTGGATCCCGATGGCACTGCCCAATCTATTGATGGTACGAAGAGAGCGCTCGGCAGCCTGCTTAACGTCTTCAATGGTACGGAAGCGCTGCCATACTGTTCCCCGAGGGCAAACCGTTAATGCGGCGTACTATTGTTCGTTTCTGCAAGACCATCTCCGAGGAGCTCTGAGAAGGAAACGGCGCCACCATATGGTTACACCACCCATTGTTCTGCATGACAATGCTAGGGCACAAACAGCAGGCGTTGTGTCGGCATTGTTGGATCGCTGGGGGCTGGGAGGTCCTCTATCACCCCCCATATTCTCCCGACATCAGTCCCTGCGACTATGATCTCATCCCGAAGATGAAGATGACAATGCCGTTAAGCAGGTTGCCGAGCGCTCTCTTCGTACCATCAATAGATTGGGCAGTGCCAACGGGATCCAACGACTTCCGCATTGCTGGGAACACGTTGTACGCAACGGTGGGGACTACATCGAGGGCCTGTGAAACTTGTGTTAGTGAGTGATTAATCCAGTTATAACTAAGGTGCCAAAACTAAAAAACCAACCCATGTATATATATTGTATATATGTACATACATTCATCATACGAATAATAAATAAATAATTTAAACAAAAATGTTCCAAATGCCTTATGAAAAGAAACTTGTCAACAATGTCTGCTTGCCTGCTGATTCACGTTTTCTTGCTGCGAGATCTTGTCATCGACGAAAAATCAACACCTCCGTGGCGCTTGGCTCCGGCTGTTGTTCCACGTACGTTAATGCCGTATCCAGTGTACTCAATCCTTTTATCCTTTTGTTCTGCAATACCTAATTCTTCTTCTTCTTCTTCTTCTTCTTCTCACCATCCTAATTTTCGTTAGCAATCACGAAATCAATAATATATAATATATTTATTGAACTAAACACAATGTGTACATAGTTATTCTATAGAATAGGTCATTTGCATCAGGCCTTCCCGTAATGTGAGAATGGCAGAGTTCTTTGGGCACATTCCAACAGATGATATTGTGGGCAGGCTTGGTGGCAGAGTTCACAGACACATTCATTGTCGGCGTTGTGGAAACCTTTCCTGCTGCTGATTCGATGGTGAAATCCATGTATTGCCCCTCTTGTGTAAAGGTGGAGGAGTTCGTAACGGGCTGTTTTCCATTCTTCCTCTTTCATGGCTGCTTTCTGTACTCGTTCTTCTAAGAACTTGTCACATGCTTCGGTTGAGGTCAAGCTGTATGTTAACATCAAGTCTTATATAAATGTCGTTGTTCCCGCCAGTTGATATACTGTACTAGTCGGGTTGGAGCGTACTTCGAAACACCAAGCGTCTTCTTTAAGTATCTGGCTTTGACTCTATCCAGGGCTTTGACATTCTTGTAGTTCAGGTGTGGCCAAATTACTTCGATGGCGTATGATGCTACTGGGGCAATTTTCAGTTTGAACAGTGAAATTGCTGTCGCCAGTGATAAGCTTCTAAGTCTTTTTATTTGCATTTGTGGTCTTAATTGCGGTGATTGTTCTATCCTCGACGTGCCTTGTAAAGGTAAATCCTGTGACCTGTAGAGTTACCCCTAGGTATTTGTAAGACTTTACTATATCCAGTGTGTGATTTCCACATCTGAAAACGTCCTTCGATGAGATTCGTCCTCCTTTTCGGAACTTCATTACCTTTGTCTCTTTAAATTTATGTTAAGTTCGTTTACTCTTGACCATTCCGCTAACTTATTGATCGCTTCTTGCACCATCGCCCTGTTTTTGCTTAGGATCACCATATCATCTGCGTACAGTAGAATTTTGACTTCTTCCGTCGTGATCTTTTGCACAATGTAATTTGTGATATTGTTAAACAATATCGGACTTAGGGGGTCCCCTTGTAGGACTCCATTTGTTTGTATTATGTCCGTTGATTCCAGGTTGCCGCCGCTTATGCTAATTACGTTGCTTTCCAAGATGCTTGTAATGAGTTTAAGGAAGTGATCTTCTGGGCCTAGCACTGTCCTGAGTTTTCGGATAAGAATATTTCTATTCACTCCAACGAAAGTTTTTTGGTAGTCGACGAATATCGCGTATGCGCTGCCTCTGGGATATCCTAGTGCTTCTCCTATGTATTCTAGTACATTCTGTATTGCATGTTTCGTCGATCTCCCTGGAATGAATCCGCGTTGTTCTTCTGGCGTGACTTCCATTATTTGTTCGAAGATTCTTTCCCGTATTATGTTGGACTGTATCTTGAAGGCTGCGCATTGTAGCGCGATTTCCCTAAATGAGTCGGGTGCATCCTGTGGTCCGCTGCCTTTGTAGATCATCATTATTGTTGATTTTCTCCAGGTGCACACCACTTATTCACATCTAGAGTCGTAGCATCCTCACAACCAGGAACGCAATTCAGTAAGGGAACAGTGTCGGGTAACACGGAGAGTCGGATAACACGGAGTGTCGGTTGAGTGGGACTCTGTACACACATTTTTGTTAGTTAGAAATTTTCAGGTAGAACTTAATTAAAAATAAAAAATCAGTGTAATATTAATAAAACAAAGAATAAAATAAAACTGATAATTATAATCACAAACAACACAAAAATGTACGAAATTTAAAATTTGGAATTTCGAATATAAAATGAACAAGACCTTTGAATCACTTAATACTTGGAAACTTAGATTGCTGGCCCTAACCTAACCTTACCCAAAGTGTGATCGTTTACTCTATATTTATTTCTATATTTCTGAGTACTAAATGAGGAAAGGAATCTCTTTATTTAACATCTGTAGTAAACTCAAGTCACCCAGCGGTGTAGCCGTGCTCATTAAATCGTGCACCAAGACCTCTAGGACAGCTGCATAAAGTCGGGAGATCGCAGGTTTTACTTCATGCGCTGACAGTGGCTATACTGGCTATGCTTTCCCCCCGGATTTTCCCAGACTCAATCGAGGCGAATGCTGGGGTAGTACCTTACTTCAAGCCCCGGGGCACCTACCTCATCCCTGTCCCTAATACAGCTACCACTGACCTCTATACATGGATCGCTGATGGCAGCTCTCCGCTGCACGAGAAAGTACGCCAGGTTGAGCGCGCGGTCCGCCATGTTGGTCTACCCATTCTCGAGCCCTCCTTATGGGCAAGCAATGCTAATCTAGTCAATTTTAAATCGTAATTAATGGTGCTTTGGAGCACATAAAAATATAGAGATATGTTCACTCATTGCATAAGAGCATTGGGATCACTGACACGTCATTCCGAGGTCGGTAAATCTCCGGAATATCAATAAAAATGAATGTTTAATAACGGCTGACAAATATCAACTTAGGTGCTGAATATATGCAATAAACGATCAGTAACAGAGTAACGAGTTAAAAGCAATTTCTGGAAACATTCTTGTAAATTGTATATACGGTATACATGTATATATGACACGAAATTATGCATTCTTCAAATGATGTAGCTCACTATACAGGCCTGGATTCGACATATCATAATCGGTAATTGGTAATGAATTCCTGTTTCCACGAAATAACCAACACTTCCTCCAAGGAATCCCAGCACTCTACATCAAATATTACAGTTTTTAATCATGCTAGCAGCACAATAAACTTAATAATAACGGGAAGTAGATCAAAGCCAAAAATGCACTCTAAGCCAAACCAATTTCACTCCTCAGCTCCACATAAAACTTAACACAACTAAAAACCTACTCAAAATATACTCTCCCCACCGTTTTACAACTATTAAGCGAACTATTCGCACCCAGAACCGAAAAACCCTGAAATGGGATCAAATTAAAAACGCAATAGCCTAGTTCGATCACGTCTGCTTCAGCACCACCGCATGTGTATACTTAACTTCACATTAACTTCAAAATTACGGCTAAGCGACCTATCTGCCTGAGAAGTAAAGGTATTACCGGCTTGCCTGGGGTGATGGGTCACCAAACCGGTACTTAAAACTAAGACTTTACGCTTTGAGTAACCAAATTCAGCCCATTTTACAACTACAAGAAACACAAAATATTTACTGCCAGTATAAATACATGTATAACATCAAACTACCAGTAACCAATCACAGAGCCGGATTCGCAATATTGCACCATGCTCTCGCTGCCATCTTGCTATACCTGTCATCGTCTATTCGGCTTACCGCTGCCTTAGCTACCAGCCATCCATGTATAGAGATGAGTGACAGCTACAGCTACAGCTACAGTCATCGCATAAATACAGGCTATCAGACACGTTCAACACACACCCAACTACACGGGGCTCATGACCTACCATAATGTTCCAAGCACTTGAACTGAATGAGCAGCAATTAAACTCGAGTCAGGATTAGAGGCGGGTTTAACGGAGGGTTAAATACCAAACATTAACTCGTGCATATAAATCTCTTTTAGTGAATTGATACCGCCCATTGTGCTATTTTTAAATAACTCCTCTGTGTCTTATCTAAAATGGTATGAAGGGACATCGCTTCTCTTTTCCAATATCCGTATTTCGTTCTTTGTAGGCGTCATATATCATGCTAATGTATATGTCAATACGGAGAATGTCTAAAATATCCTGCTCTTTAACTGTTTTTACGAACTTCCATCCCGTTATCACTCAGGTAGACGTACGAGATTAAACTTACGATTGTTCTATATATATTGGCGTTCAGGCTAGTGCCATTTGCCAGGATCCCATTCTTAATTAATGAGCAGTATTTCTCACCGACACACTTCGAGCGTGGAATGTCTCCGGAATTACCTATTCATTGTCGTTTCGAACCCCCTCTTCCCCTTCGGGGATTTCAGGAAAGGATCTGTTGGTTTCCCTTTGACGTGACAAGGTCAAATAAATTATTGGAATACTGTGACGTTCGTGAAAAAGTGTTACAGTGAAAGGTGATGATATCGTTTTATCTCTCTTCGGCTGCAACGCTCTCTCTCTCCTCTGTTGCTGCGCGCGAGTGTCGCTACTGTCGTTTTTGGATGTCACGGGTGAACCTCTGGATAGATTTTGATGCGGTTTTCACCATTCTGTAAAGAATATCTCGAGGAAGATTTTTGTAGAAAATAATTTATTTATAATCAAAGGAAGCCGAGCTGTGCCGATTTAGGTGAAGAAGTCGAAAAAAAACCACATGGCATCCGAGCGCTTTTTAAGCTTACGCTGGGCAAACCGTTAAAAATATCTATATACTATGAGTGTAATAATTGTTCAGCATGAAAAGTTCTAAAAAAGTCTGTGAAAGCATATCTCTATCTTCAATATATCATTCATTATGAGTGTTTTTACGTTTTCATTTCTTCCAACAATCTCCATTCAAACACTGAGGTGACAGTTTATGAGCTGGCTAGGGGCGAGTCTATCACCTCAGTTTCAGCCTAGCTAGCGGGCGAATATATTACTCAAGATACAGCCTGCTGCAAACTGTTGAGTCGTGTTTAGTTAAAAATTCAGTGAAGAGTGGTTGTGTTTGGAATCTCCCTGGAAGTGCAACTCGGCTTTTCTTCATTTCGACTGTGAACTTTCCGTTCCGCAAAATACATAATTAAAATATATACGGAGCAGAAATTTCGCAAGAGCGACAGTTTAAACAAACTATCAGTAGAAAGGTGCTAAGTGCCATTTTTTGAAAAAATCAGTTTTTTTTGCTAGAATGGTGCTTCGTGCGATGTAGCATCACATATCAAAAGGGCTAACTCCTCAGTGGTTTCGAAGGACCTTCCAAGAGCATCACAAGATGGCACTAGTGGGTAAGTCCTGCAGCTCTTTCAGAAGAAAGGTGCAATGTGCCAATCATTTGTTCTCATTTCCCTCCAATATGTGCATCGTTTACAGAATTGTTCAAAGAACTTAGAATACTCAATTATTAGCAGTTCGTACTGGTGGGAACCTGTGTACGGATAGCACAGTTTGTTTCCTGTTGGACACGCGACTTTGCCGTGCATTAGTCTCGCAATATCTCGAAAACTACTGCTCCGATTTCAAGGAAAATTTTACAATTTGTTCTCATTATGGTACACAGTGTTTAGAAAGTGGTTTGAACAAAATCGAATTGGCAGTATTTTTAAATTAATTTACATTAAAAAGCCACGCCAATATTGAATCTAATAACTTGACTGACAGATGGTGACACAGTGCATACACTTCAAAATCTTCTATGAGCAAAGATAACCCTTTGATCAATAAGTGCAATAAAATAATACTTAACGTAACAGAATCATACTGTATAATTCAATTACAGCATATTAAAGTATGTTATAGTAATATTACATTTCACGTTAATGTGTTTCGACGAACATATTTAATGTGAGAATGTACTACTAACGGAAAGGATGTCAGTATTGTCAAGTTCTCAAGGTAGGTTCGATAGATTTGAGTTACTATGAAAACAATTCCGTGTCGTTTTACAGTGTCCATTTCATTACTAAAATTCCGTGTCGTTTTAGTGTCCATTACAATGCCAAGGAGAGGAAGAGCTGACTGAGGTCGTCGGAGCCTGTTAAATGCGCGGCGAGCTACTTCACGTGCAAATCGCACTGATGACCAAAGAGCGACGGATAATGAAAATAGTCGTATGGGCATGTCTGACTTACGTTCGAGAGCGACTGAAAATGAACGAACAGCGAATAGATTCAGAATGCAATGAGTTCGTGAATATCAAACACAACACCAGCGAGCACGACACAATGGACATGAATGATTGCACCGACGCGATGCTCCTATGAACCTGGAACATCAGTTGACCGAATCAGAGGAGGAGCTCATTCGGCTTGTTTTTCCGAATGTAGCGCAGAACTTCAAAGACCATAATTGGCTGAGCGAACGAGCCACATTGGCAGCGAAAAATAAAGATCCCAACAAGTCCATTCAAAATTTCATTCCGGGACAGTTGTTTTCCTTCAAATCGGTTGACACAGTTATCAACCAGGATGAGCTAGTCAGCCATCTCACATAATTTTTGAATTCGCTGTAATTGCCTGGATTACCACCTTACAATTTGCAATTGAAAGTAGGCTCAGTCATCATCATGTTGCGTAACATCAATCAACTTCGACTATGCAATGGAACACGACTTGCTGTGGAAAAGCAAATGAACAACGTCATCGATGGAGAAGTTATTTTGATTCCGCGCATCCCAATGATTCCACCGGACGTGCTATTCGATTTTAAACGGTTGCAATTTCCCATGCTTCTGGCATTCACAATGACCATCAACAAATCACAAGGTCAGTCGTTGGAAGTTTGTGGAATTAACTTGGAGTTTCAGTGTTTCTTGCATGGACAACCGTATGTCACGTGCTTGCGTGTCGGAAAGCCGTCATCTTTGTTTAATTAGCACGTAGCACATTCGTAAAGACTAGTGGACTTTGCACCTTTCACAACTTCTAACATTTCACTCAAACAGAATTCCACGATTTTCATATTATGAACCTATATCTGCCACTGGATAGCAAGGAATACTATATCTGTATGTTATTCAAATTAGAAGAATACATACTCAAAAATAAACTTACTAAACACTTTTTACTATAATACTCAATGTTCATAAAAATGGCACTTAGCACCTTTCTACTGATAGGTAGCCAAATCAGTCCGAGAATACGTTGTCAAGCTCAAATATCGTCGCGCATCGTAGTTGCACACACCCAATATTTTCTTAAGTTTGTTCGTTTATTCTTTCAATCAATATTTATTTCTGACTAGCTGTACCCGGCATGCGTTGCAGTGTCAATCAAAGAAAATGTTGGCATTGTAACTTTGTATGTTGAAGTGCTTTTGGATTCCCAATATTGTTTTTCTTTTTCCGTTAACCAGCTCTAAACTATTGTAAAATTGATTTACTATCTCAAAAAAATCATTGAAGCGTGCTCAACAACTCACCAAAGTTTCATCGCAATGAAATGAATGGTATATGAACGCATACGGGACTTTGTTGAAACGATTCGAGCGCCGTCCCCCATTTGTTGAATATACTTGTACGCTACCTATTGTAAAATGGATTTACTAAGTGAAAACCTTCCCTGACGTGTACACAACAACTCATGAAAGTTTCATCGCAATCGGATGAATGGCATATGAACGCATACGGGATTTTGCTTAAACGATTCGCGCGACGACTCTCATTTGTTGAATCTACTTGTGCGCCACCCATTGAAAAACGGATTTACTAATTCCTACACCTTCGCAGGACTGTGCTCAACTCCCCAAAGTTTTATAATAATCGGATGAATGTTATATGAACGCATACGGAACTTGGTTGAAACGATTCACTCGCTGTTGCCCATTAATTGAATCTAATCGTGCGCTACCAATTGTAAAATGAATTTACGAAATCAGAAATCTTTGCGGAAGTGGAAACAACATTTCTCCAAATTTCATTGCAATCTCATGAATGGTATATGAACGCTTACGGATTTTTTTAAACGATACGGCACGCCATTACTTATTTGTTGAATCTACTTGTGCGGTACCTATTGTAAAGTGGATGTAGTAAGTCAGAAACCTTCCCTGAAGTGTACACAACATCTCACCCAAGTTTCATCGCTTTCGGACAAATGGTATATGAACGCATACAGGACTTTTTTGAAACACTTCGCGCGCCTCCGATCATATGTTGAATCCACTTGAGCGCTACCTATTGTAAAATGGATTAACTAAGCCTGAAACTTTCCCTGGAGTGTACACAACAACTTACCCAAGTTTAGTCGCTATCAGACGAATGGTATATGAACGTATACGGGACTATGTTGAATCACTTCGCGCGTCGTCACTCATTTGTTGAATCTACTCGTGTGCTACCTATTGTTAAGTGGTTTTACTAAGCCAGACACCTTCCCTGAAGTGTACACAACATCTCACCCAAGTTTCATCGCTATCAGACGAATAGTATATGAACGCAAACGGGACTTGGTTGAAACGCTTCGCGCATCGTCGCCCATTTGTTGAATCCACTCTTGCGCTACCTATCATGACATGGATTTACTAAGACAGAAACCTTGCCTGTAGTGTACACAATCCCTCACCCAAGTTTCATCGCTAAGGGACGAATGGTATGTGAACGCATACAGGACTTTGTTGAAACGCTTCGCCCGTCGTCACACTTTTTGTTGAATCTACTCGTGTGCTACCTATTGTTAAGTGGGTTTACTAAGCCAGACACCTTCCCTGAAGTGTACACAACATCACACCCAAGTTTCATCACTACCAGACGAATAGTATATGAACGCATACGGGACTTTGTTAAAACGCTTCGCTCGCCGACGCTCATTTGTTGAATATACTCGTGCGCTACCTATTATAATATGGATTTACTAAGAGAGAAACCTTGCCTGTAGTGTTCACAACCTCTCACCCAAGTTTCATCGCTATCGGACGAATGGTATGCGAACGCATACAGGACTTTGTTGAGACGCTTCGGCCGTCGGCGCTCATTTGTTGAATCTAATCGTGCGCTACCTATTGTTAAGTCGATTTACTGAACCAGAAACCTTCCCTGAGGTGTACACAACATCTCACCCAAGTTTCATCACTATCAGAGGAATAGTATATGATGGTATACGGGATTTTGTTGAAACGCTTCGCTCGTCGTCACTCATTTGTTGAATCCACTCGTGCGCTACCGGTTATAACATAGATTTACTAAGCCAGACACCTTGCCTGTAGTGTACACAACCTCTCACCCAAGTTTCATCGCTATCGGACGAATGGTATGTGAACGCATACAGGACTTTGTTGAAACGCTTCGGCCGTCGTCGCTCATTTGTTGAAACTACTCGTGCGCTACCTATTATTAAAAGGATTTACTAAGTCAGAAACCTTTCCTGGAGTGTGCACAACATTACAACCAAAGTTTCATAGCAATCGGATAAATGGTATATGAACGCATACGGGGCTTTGTTTGAGCGATTCGCGTGCCGTCACTCATTTGTTGAATCTACTCGTGCGCTACAACTTTCATATTTATTCATCTTTTAAACCTTCTCTGGACCTCCTCAAATAATTCAAGACCAAAATTAGCCAAATCGGTCCAGCCGTTCTCGAGTTTTAGCGAGACTAACGAACAGCAATTCATTTTTATATATATACTAGCAGAAGTACCCGTTCTTCGAACGGTGTTCGGTGTTAACACCAGATATTATCAATTGAGCTACTGTTGCAATGGTTAGCGGTTTGTCATTCCTCCATAAGTTTATCAGAACGAAGTTAGTTTTCTAGGAATATCACACACAATGTTAATTTAAGGGCCTTAAAATGTGGTTTTCGGAGACCCTTTATAGACTCGTGAATTTTGTGTCTCACATTGAGAAGCGCAACATATGCTTTGGTCGTCCTTCTAGGAAAATTTTTATATTTCGCCTATTTTAGCATGTATTTTGAGAAGTTTTTCCCTATATCCACCCTTCTACTGTATGAAAAGTACGGTGAGGGGTTTTATAAATGTTTGGTGTATTGACTCATGTTTACCATACCTAATTTTACGATGCACCAAGCATCCGAACACGAGTTATAGGCGTACATAAAGACACACAGAAAGACAGACAGACAATTCTATTGTCTACAACATATCACCCAGATACCCAAATATGGGTATATCTACCACACAGTATCAAACAAAATCATCCTTACATGAACCCTTATGTCGACAAAAAAAAAAAAAAAGCAAAAAAAATAGTTAAAATGTGCTCTCAAACTAAATTCACCTAACGTGTACTTCCTGACGTGAAATAGAATTGAAAGCCTTGTAGACGAAACGCAATACACCTCACATAAAAACTGACTCTCTATGTTGTGTTAGGTCCCCATACACAGAAAGACCTCTTTCATAAATTATTAAGACTTGTGGTGTATGAAAATTCAGGTTCTTTAGCCTGAAATGGCCCAAATTCCTAAAAGCCGCAAAAAATGCTGATTCAATTCAGGAATTTTCGATAATAATGTTGCTGTTTGGAGATATAATAGACCTTCTGTACTATATGTCGCACGCGAAAATTGCATGAAAAAAATCTAGGTTACCCCTTGACCCTCTTAATTGCATTGATGAATTATACAGTCTACGTTGGTTCCGTGATAACCTTATAGCCATTTACAAACTTTCACAGAAATGTAATAAATGGAGTGGCATTGCTTCTTACAGAAATAGATGGAAAGTTGTAAGCCACCCCTTGAGGTAATGTTGTCATGGTTACAGATTTGCATTACTTCATTGGTTTGTTAAATTAAATTAAATTAGTTTTCTGGGAATATATCAGAAACTGTGGGTTTTAGAACATTATAATGTAGTTTTCGAGGACCCTTTAGGGCCCCCGAGTTTTGTTTCTGGCACAGAGGGGTTTTGTCTCGTCGTTGTACGCCATAATAATATAATAATAATAATAATAATAATAATAATAATAATAATAATAATAATAATATACTATAGGGATAGGAATATAATAGACCTGCCGTACCACACCCCCAGGTGTAAATCGCTTGAAAAAATTCTCGAGTACCCCTGACCCCCTTAAGCGCATTATACGTATTGATTAATTTTACAGCTTAATTTGGTTCCGTGATAACCTTCTAGCCGTTTGCAAACTTTCACACTAATGTAATTAATGGAACTGCCATCTTAGAGCAATAGATGGACCTCTGAGAATCTGTTGCCATGGTTACCGGCTTGCATTCGTTCATTAGTTTATTAAATGAAATTAGTTTTCTGGGAATATCTCAAAAAACGGTTGGTTTTAGGGTCTTAAAATTTGGTTTTTGGGGACCCTTTAGGGCCCCCAAGTTTTGTCTCTCACATTGAGGGGCTGAAAATGAGCTTTGTCTCGTCCTTCTACTCCTATTTGAGCATGTAATTTAAGGGGGTATGCCCCTTTTTATGAGAGGTACGGAGAAGTGTTACACCAATGATTAGTGTCGTGCCTATGATGGATATCTGTACTGAATTTTACGTAGATACACCCAGCCGTTCTCGAGTTATAAGGGAACAAATTGTCCACAGACAATCAAACAGACAGACCAAAACATTATTTTCGCGCGCATCTATCATAAAACAGTCTGAAACGTGTAAATAACTCAAATTAACATAGAAATTCAGAAAAAAAAGACATATTTTCTTTTTAGTCTACTTTTCACATTTTGCAAAAATGAGGAAAAAGTAGACTTATGAGATCGATCCGGGGAAATGTGTGTCTGTCCTTCTGTCTGTCTGTCTGTCTGTCTGGCTGTGTGTGTGTCCCCCCCTATCAACTCCTAAACGGCTGCAGCAATCAAAACCAAATTTAGTATGAGTAAAGATGTGCACCGGAATAGCTCACGTCCATATTTGAAAATGATGTCAGTGCTACCAACTGCTGAAAAAACGCACTAGAAATTTGAGCTCCATGTTGGATATCTTGCAAGGTATGCATGGGAGCTATTCCAAAATTGGCACACCTGTAGATAATACTATTTCAGTTTAATTTCCAGGAGGCCAACCATGATAGTGTTGCCAAAATAATTTTAAGCCTTCTGATAGGTCCAATGTTTAAATGCATATAACTTCTACACTATCAATTGGATTTCAACCAAATTTTGTATGTAATATCTGTACATAAACAGATATGACTGAGCGTATTCTTAAGAGCCACCAGGGCTGCCAACTGTTAATAATTGCTCTCTCTATTCTTTTTAAATCCAAATACCAATATATCAGAAAGTATGCAAGCCAACAGGTTTAAACTATGCACACGTATATTCTGACATTTTAGATTAATTTGGAGTAACTTATATACGTCAGTTCTACCAACATGATTCTAAGCCTGCTGATAGTACCAATTTTTAAATACATGTAACTTCTATACTATCAGTCGGATTTCAACCAAATTTCGTATGTGCCAAAATTGGCATAACAAG
Organism: Meconema thalassinum; assembly: GCA_946902985.2. NCBI lineage: Eukaryota > Metazoa > Arthropoda > Insecta > Orthoptera > Tettigoniidae > Meconema > Meconema thalassinum. Next base: position 514,774,569 of record OX336393.1, on the reverse strand, counting down.
ATATCATAATAATTCAGATTATTTCTGACCAGCACACGCATGGTATTGTTGGCAGCATGCTTTTACGCGTGCTGATAGATCCAGTGTCTAACTGCATGTAACGTCCATTGGACTTCAACCAAATTTTGTATTCTGTACCTTAAGAGGAGGAACTAAGAATATATTCAGTCACCAGGGCTGCCAACTGTAGTGCTCTATTAGGCTACATTATACCAGGTATATTTTGAACTAATTAGATATTTCGATATTACCAACTTAATTTCGTCATTATTCTAGATAGGTTCATATACTGTAGAATAATCATTGGCATGAAAAGTAGGCTGTATAGTTCTTCAGGGAACTTCTTGTTTATATATGTAGAGATATACTGCACCGCTCGGTGTTGACCGTGTTTTATTGCACATATTTAGGTTTTACTCGCTAACCGTTGGAGATACACGAAAAGTGATAAGGACCTTTTGGATAGAAAATTAAATTTTAAAGCTCGTGTATGCATCAAACGTTTGCTATTTCTTAGGGTTCTCTTTTTATTTGAAATGGAAGTATGAAATTTTGAAACCAAAGGGTGTAGTGACGTCACATATGTGGGTTTTACTCGCTAACCGTTGGTGATACACGAAAAGTGATAAGGACCTTTCAGATAGGAAATTAAATTTTGAAGCTCGCATGTGCCATCAATGGTTTGCTATTTCTAGCGTTCTCTTTTTATTTGATATGGAAGTATGAAATTTTTTAATCGAAGGGTGTAGTGACGTCACTAAAAAGCTCGCCATTTCTTAATAGTGCAAAATATCGAAATTAAAAGTATCCTATATGTAAACCTGGTATTTTAGCTACATCCATGCAAAATTTCATTTAAATCGGACCAGTGGTTCTTGCGTTATTGAGTAACACACAGACAGACAGACAGACAGACAGAAAGACAGACACACACCATCTCATTTTTAGCCTACTTTTCTCATTTTGCAAAAATGAGGAAAAAGTAGTCTTATAAGATCAATCCGGGAAAATGTGTGTCTGTCTGTCTGTCCTTCTGTCTGTCTGTCTGGCTGTGTGTGTGTCCCCCCCTATCAACTCCTAAACAGCTGGAGCAATCGAAATAAAATTTGGTAGGAGTAAAGATCTATACCTGAATATCTCACGGCCATATTTGAAAATGATGTCAGTGCTACCAACTGCTGAAAAATCGCAATTGAAATTTGAGCTCCATGTTGGATATCTTGGAAGGTATGAATGGGAGCTATCTCAAAATCGGCACACATATAGATAATAATATTGCAGTTTAATTTCCAGAAGGCCATACATGGCAGTGTTGCCAAAATGATTATAAGCCTACTGATATGTCCAATATTTAAATGCATATAACTTCTACACTATCAATTGGAATTCAACCAAATTTCGTATGTTGTATGTGGACATAACCAGATATGACTGAACGTATTCTTATGAACCACCAGTGCTGCCAACTGTTAAAAAATGCTCTTAATTTCTTTTATCCAAATACCAATATATATATGAGAAAGTATGCAAGCCGACAGCTTTAAACTATGAATACGTATAGTACATGACATATTATATTAATTTGGAGTAACTTATATACGTCAGTGCTACCAACATGATTCTAAGCCTGCTGAGAGGTCCAACTTTAAATACATGTAACTTCCATACTATCATTTGGATTTCAACCAAATTTCGTATGTGCTATGTGTACCATAACAGCTATGACTATGCGTATTCTTAAGAGCAACCAGGGCGGCCAACTGTTAATAAATGCTGTCTCTATTTTTGTTACCCTAATATCAATATATCAGAAAGAATGCAAGCCAATAGCTCTAAACATTGCACACGTATAGTACCTGACATTCTAGATTACTTTGGAGTAACTAATATACGTCAGTGCTGCCAACATGATTCTAAGCCTGCTGATAGTTCCAATTTTAAAATGCATGTATCTTCTATACTAACTAATGGATTTCATTCAAAATTGGCACAACAATAGATCATATTATTTCAGATTATTTCTGACCAATACCTGCATGACACTGTTGCCAACATGATTTTACGCGCGCTGTTATATCCAATGTTTAACTGCATGTAACGTCCATGCTATTCATTGGACTCCAACCAAATTTTGTATTCTGTACCTTAAGAGATGGAACTAAGAATATATTCAGTCACCAGGGCTGCCAACTGTAGTGCTCTATTAGCTTACATTATGCCAGGTATACAGTATTTCGAACTAATTAGAAATTTCGATATTACCAACTTAATTTCGTCATTATTCTAGATAAATCCATATCGATTAATCATTGGCATGAATCTTAAATTTTAAGAAAAGTAGGGTCTTTAATTCGTCACGGAACTTCTTGTTATATATTAGTATGATAGATTTATTTGTGGAGTTTACTTTGATAAATAAATAAATAAATGGACATATAACCCGGATGAAATCAACACGGCTGTCCAACAGATTTTTTTTCTCTCCACGAGAAAAAGACAAAGGGGGCCTGGTTCAGTGAAGTAGAGAAAGATCTGTTGGAGATTGGGATAACGTGTGAAGATATCCAGGAGCGTGGCCCACTTAGGGATAAACTTTAAGAACATCGGAGTTTTCAACTTAAGCCGAAACTAAAGACCGGAAAGGCGTGGACGACGGAGAGAAAGGTGCAACATTGATAACGAATGAAAGAGAACTGGGCCAACATTAAAATGCAAAAGAAACAGTTGACATGACGTGGTCCTTAGTTGGCTGTAACAAAGCAAGAATAAATAAATAAATAAATAAATAAATAAATAAATAAATAAATAAATAAATAAATAAATAAATAAATAAATAAATAAATAAATAAATAAATAAATAAATAAATAAATAAATAAATAATTCAATAAATAATCAATAAATAAATAAATAATAAATAAATAAATAAATAAATAAAATAAATCAATACATAAATAAATAATAAATAAATAAATAAATAATCAATAAATAAATAAATAAATTAAATAATACACAAATAAATAAACAAGTGATTAAATAAATAATTTAATTATTGAATAAATAAATAGTTTGTTTAGGCACGGATAACCGGATAATGGAGACTCTACTGTATATTGTTTCGGTAATGCTTGACAATTGGACTGTAGTCGGAATTGAAACCCGAATCTCTTGCATTCTTGGCAGCCGTGTTAGCCGGCAAAGTTCTACGCTGACATGGGTCTCCATCCAACAACGACTTTTCCAAGTCTAAGATGAAATGATATCTGTGTTCTCGATAAGCAACACCAAGGCAGTCTATGGGCTGCAGATTAATTTCATTGCCGTGAACACCAATAATTCCATCTTATGTTTCCTCTGTGGGGAACCGTTACTGCTTGGCTTACTTTGAATATAAATAAATTATGATCTACATAAACCTTACCCGAGATATCCTTTAAAGAATGGTGAAAACCGCATCAAAATCCATCCAGTGGTTCTTGAGATTACCCGTGACATCCAAGAATCGGGGACTTATACTAAGTAGAGATTAAAGTATTTAAACTGAATACTATTAATTTGGAAATAAAACCCCAGACAGGACATGATTATTAATACAGAATTGACTTCCTAATTTGATCAAGACTCAATCATTTGCACATTAGTCTGGTTAACATTACAATCAATGACCTAGCGTTGGCTTAAAATCTTACACAATCATCATTCCCAAGGATAACACGATTACCGGATTTCTATTTAAGGTTTTAACAAAAAGGCGTTGGCTATATTTAACGAAGACATAAAAGGAGCGTAGTGTTAATGGGTCATGTGCTGTGAGATAGTACTTCATCTCGGTAATTCTCAGCTCTTTTTACGATCTAATGAAATGTTCAACTACCTAATAAAGTAGTTAAAAATCTTCTCAGCTTTTATAGTAATAATGGTATTTCCTATTGAGCTGCAGGCTAAAACTGCTTCATCCGTCAGTGGAAAACAATTTACTGGTTAGGATAATGACCAGTGACGATTTTCTCACTTTCCTCTTGGGTTTTAATAACAGGTTTTAATACAAGGACGCCCAAAACCAGGATTGGCTATAAACGTGTTTCTTGGATTGTCGTTACTAGTAACCGTTATTGTTACGGTAACGAGGAGGTAACGACGTTATCTTATAGTAAAGCCATCATTACTTCCGACTTGACGTTTCAGTGTTACCCTAGAGTTATCTAGCGGTCAGATGGAAAATCACTAACTAGACAAACACAGGCAGCCATTCAAATCGAAATATCACGACAAATTGAGTTTCGTTCGCGATGTCGCGATTTGGCGAACGGAACTCCAGCCTAGCACTGAAACATCAAGTCGGAAGTAATGATGGCTCTACTATAAACATTGTTGTCTTATGGGGTGAAACAGCCGCTTCGGTGGCGTAGTCGGTAGCATGCTGACCTTCTATGCCCAAGATAGCGGGTTCAAACCCGGCCGAAACCGTTGGATTTTTTAAGAGCGTTAAAAATCCCTCAGTATGCCTTCCTTCGGAGGGGAAGTAAAGCCGACGGTCCCATGTCATAGATTTATGGCATGTTAAAGAACCTTCCACTAATTGCACCTGTGTGAAGCTAAATTGGATAGGTTAAGAATGTAAACAACGCTCTGAGGTTTCTACGTTCGCTGCCAAGAGCCGACTGCGGTGGCGTCTAGTAGCTAAGTTCTGAACTTGGCCTAGTAGTCGTTGACGGTGGCGCTTGGCAGCAAAAGTAGGAACTATTTGAAAAAATCTAAGTTGCAGTACTTAAATTAAAAAACAGATAACACACACTAATACAGTCATCACAATTAACACCGGTTATCAGACAGATTCTGCACACACCCAAAGTACACGGGGCTACATGAACGCGTTGTCGCAGCCCCTAAACTTAAGAACCAACCAACCAAACAGCGAGATAACAAGTAGTTCCGTGAAGAACTAAACAGCCTATTTTCATACATCCTACTTATAACTCAGCAATTCTTCTAGGTTTGTGCCGTGTCTTGTGTGGGGTTTCGCCTAGGACACCAAGCTGACTCATCAGCGGGCTCTTGGTGTCCACGCTCAAACCTTCACAGCAGTAGCGAACTGTGCGCTACCTCCCTTTTTTATGAAGCTCGCCTGCGCCTCTTAATTGTGAGAGATGAAAGCTCCAGCACCTTTAACCTTAAACTTAGAAAAAATTGATGAGTTTTAATTCTCTGGCCGTGAAAGCCAATGTACAGTAACATCTGTCCTACTTATGTTAATTGCCTCTATCAACATACACTGGAGATTTTAACAGCTATCATACTAACTGGCGATATGACACTGTTGATGACGACTGTAAGTCATTACCTCAGTGGGTTGAAATATCCGATCTGCACTTAGTTTTTGATGCGAAAGACAAGGGCACTTTCCATTCTGCTCGCTGGAGAAGAGACTACAACCCTGACCTAACATTTGTGTCCAAGGATTGCGTTGATCAGCCTCTCAGTATCACACGTACAATATTGTCGAGTTTCCCAAACAGTTCTGTTAGAAGCAGGTATGAAGATACCCCTGGTGAACTCAGTACCTTTACTCAGATGGAATTTTAATCGTGCAAACTGGGATAAATTCCCTAAAGATTTTGACCAGAAGATGTCTGTTATAAATCTAGAACCAACTACCAGCAACTATGATGAATTCTTCAACTTGGTCATTTAAACTGCCAAATCAAACGTTCCGAGAGGTTTCAGAAAATATTATGTGCCTGGTTGGAATCAAGAGTCCAGGTGCCATAGCAAATAGAATAGTTGAATTCACCCGAACCAAGAGAGATAAATGCCATACGAAAACTGTGAAGCGTAAGCTCACCGAGCTCAAACATGGATCACAGAAGAATGAGGATCTGTCCAAGCCATTTTCTATTCGGGAAGTTGAGGCTGCTATCAAAATGCTGAAGACCGGTAAGGCTGCTGGCCCAGATAATATCTACAACGAATTCCTTCGATATATGGGTCCATATAGTATAAAGTGGATCACTTCTCTTTTTTCTTACATCCTTCAGGCTAACAAACTGCCAAAGCAGTTGAAAAAATCAAAGGTGTTAGCCATTATGAAACCTGGAAAGTCGGAGCAGAGACCTGAAAACTACCGTCCAATAGCACTTCTTAGTTGCATTTATAAACTCTTGGAACGAGTCCTCCTCACTAGGATTGCACCATTCATTGAAGATGTATTCCCTCCAGAACAAGCTGGTTTCAGAGGAAATCGTAGCTGTACTGACCAAGTTTTGGCTCTTACCACTCACATCGAGGCAGGCTTCCAAAAGATGTTAAAATAAACAGCTGTCTTTATTGACCTGACAAGTGCATATGATACTATCTGGCGAAATGGACTAGTTCTTAAATGCTGGAAGTAATTTCCTGCTTGGAAATTGCAAACCTAATTTCCAACATGCTCTGTGAGAGCGAGTTTGTAGTATTCCTAGGTGATTCTGAAAGTCGTGAAAGAAAATTAAATAACGGTTTGCCACAGAGATCAGTATTGGCCCCAGTTCTCTTCAACCTCTACATCCATGACTTACCATCAACCTCAGCTACTAAGTTTATCTATGCAGACGACATTGCACTGGTAGCTCAAAGCAGAAATTTTGAGGATGGAAAAGGCATTCTTTCAGCAGACTTGGACAAATTGGCTACATTCTTCAAGTCTTGGCGATTAATCCCAAGCGCTTCTAATACTGAGGTTTCATGTTTCCATCTTAGCAACTGACTCACATACTTTCTTGGTGATAAACTAAAGTACAACTCTTCCCCGAAATATCTAGGCGTCACCCTGGACAGAACTCTGAGCTACAAAGAACATCTCACCAAGCTCCCTCACAAAATCACTACAAGGAATAACATCCTATACAAGCTTTGTGGTAGTTCATGGGGAGCCTCGGCTGACTGCTTACAATTAACGGGTATTAGTCTTGTCTACTCTGCAGCGGAATACTGTGCCCCTGTATGGCTGGAAAGTGCACATGTGCATAAAGTGGATACTACGTTGAATGAAACCATGCGCTGCATAATTGGTACTGTAAAGTCTACACCTCGCCACTGGTTACCCGTTCTTAGTCATATCCCACCACCCCACCTGAGGAGAAAGGAAGCTCTGCTGAGAGAAGCAAAGAAGATCCGGTCATCTCCCTCATTACCAGTTCACCAGGAATTTTGTTACACATCGCCACAACGACTTCGATCTAGGAGACCAGCAAGTGTATTGGCCGGCCGACTCTTGAGGGACAATTTTAACCTAAACCGGAGCTGGCAGGAAGAGTGGTCAAATTCAACATCTGGTACTAATGCTCATGAGATATATCCAACTCGGAAAATGAATGGATTTGACCTCCCAAGAAAACTATGGTGTCGCCTCAACAGACTGAGAACTGGGCATGCACGCTGTAATTTCTTGCGCCATAAGTGGGGCTGGAAGGATTCTCCAATGTGTGAATGCAGTAAAGAGGAGCAGACCATGGACCATGTCATCCTGCGCTGCCCTCTTCATGCCTACTCCGGAAGCCCCAGCGACCTGTTTCATCTTTCAGAAAATGCTGTAGTGTGGTTGAAGAACTTGGACCTGGACTTATGAATTCCTTGTTGAACTCACCATACGATTAAATAAATCAACATACATGTACAAATTTCAGCTTGATTGTTGTAATAGATTCGTAAATTTTGAGAACCGTTTAAATATTTCGGATGGTCTCCATGTTGGATTTTTGGTATATGTAGGCCATAGAGTTATGTACTATTAGATGCGTAGGTTCATTATTCAAATGAATGACTTCTATCGCATGATTAGGACACAAGAAATAACAACTAAAATTTAGTACAGCCGCCATTTTGAGGTTTAAACAATTGAACTACATTCGATTTCAGTGTATTACGTGTGTATAAACTTTGGATGTACTATGTTTCACTGCACTCGGTTGGTTAAATCGCGAGAAACTTCTATTTAAATGTTTCAACTTCGCTTGGCCGCCATGTTCGTTTTGTAGTTAACAGGTTTCTGAAAGTTACACTGGTGAACTTCTATCAGTGCCCTTCATCACGGTACAACTGGGTGAGTTAGCCGTGGTCGTTACGGCATGACTGATGGCAGTCGCTCACAACCGGGAGGCGAGGAGGTTCGAATGGTCTTCTGTGGTTTCCCATCTTCCTTCCTGGCAAATGCCGGGGTTGGTCTCTAACTATAGGCCACAGCCGCTACCTTCCAACTCCTCGCCCTTGCATTCCAACTTTCCTCCCCCAACGGTACTTGTAGCTCACCCATTGGGTGTCCGTCTCGAAGCAGCTACAAAACTCGCGAGCCAAACATGTCCTCGGACACTCCCGGCATAAAAGCCGTACGCTAAAAAATAAAAAAATAAATCACGGTACAAAAGTTCAGGGTGATATCAGTAGCAGTTTCGGTGATATAGAATGGCGGTGAAATATTTCGCAGAGCCGCCATGTTGAATTGGTAAGACGTATTGATATTTCAAGGGCACGGTCGGGGTCGGACAAAATACAGTAGTTCTATGACCTTACCGAGTTTATTAGGGGGACACGCACACACACACACACACACACACACACACACACACGCACACACACACACACACAAAAGGTGATCTCATAAGCCTTTTTTTTTTTTTCATAAATGAAAATACAATAGGCTAAAAGTCAGATAAAATTATACAAATTTAGATGAATTTAAAATTTAGAGGTGAGGCCTGAAGATAATAAAACAAGACAAAATAAAACTAATAATTGATTATAATAATAAACAAAAATATAAACTACGGGACTACCTCGTGCTGTTGTCCCGGATCTCCCGGTTCGATTCCCGGCTCTGCCAACTAATTTTAATTGCGGTGCGAGGAGTGGAATGGATTACACTCAGCCTCGAGAGGCAAAACTGAGAAGAGGAGGGTTCGTTTCCTCCCTCAGTCATCCTGGAGATGATAGTTTCCCCGTAGTTTCCACACTTCTACTCCAGGAAAATGCTGGGATGTTTCCTAACTTAAGGCCACAGCCGCCTTCTTTCCAATCATATCCCCAATTTACAAATACACACACTGTTACAGTCATCACAATAACACAGGTTAGCAAACAAATTACACACAGCTGCACAAATATAAGGTGCGTTCAAAAAGTAACGAGCCGGAGGCTGGAATGCGCAAACCGGCTACAACATCGGCTAATCGTGGCGTGTGTAACGAGGAGTGGTTCCGACCAGAGCGTGGAAGGTCACAGCTCGTCGCTAGAGGGCACGCGTGCACGTCACGTGACGATACAAAGTGAGCAGCAGCATGCATCAATCGTCCAACCAAGACCAAGACAGTAGGCCATTCGACATGCTTCCTGGTGTGGTTGAAGACTGTGGGGCACCCATTGGGCACACACTTTCCGCAAGTGCAGTCGTTCCTTCATGATGGTGTGCACACTTCCGACGCTCAATCCGACCACGGCGGCTATAGCGTTCACTGTCACTCGGCGGTCCTGGGTAATGAGTGCATCAACCAGCTGCGCGTTGTCATCGGTAATGCAGGGGGGTGCCCCAGACCGGGCATCATCGGCTAACGACACCCGTCCTTCCCTGAAGCGCTTGTGTCACGCCTTGGCCCTTCCAACGGACATGCAGTGTTCGCCGTACACTTGTGACATTCGGCGATGAATGTCCGTTCCCCCTACTCCTTCCGCTGTCAGAAACCGAACAACACCTCTTTGCTCTTCGTTTGACGCCTCCATGTCAGTGTTTGCAATGCGACTGGCAGCGTTGGACGATTGATGCGTGCTGCTGCTCGCTTTGCATCGTCACGTGACGTGCACGCGTGCCCTCTAGCGACGGGCTGTGACCTTCCACGCTCTGGTTAGAACGACACCTCGTTACACGCGCCGCGATTAGCCGATGTCGTCTCCGGTTTTCGCATTCCAGCCTCCGGCTCGTTAATTTTTGAACGCACCTAATGCACGGGGCTACATTGCCACGATGTCGCAGGTCATAAAATAAGCGACAGCAACAAAAATATACGGAAAATAAAAATCAAGAAATAATTCATATTACGACTTTTCAGTCGGTCAACACAACCTTTAGATTAGTCTTAAATTATGACGGCTTCAGTGGCGTAGTGGGTAGCATGCTGAGCTTCTATGCCCAAGGTCGCCTGTTCAAACCCAGCAGAAGTCTTCGGATTTTTGAAGAGCGTTCAAAATTCCTCAGTATGTCTTTCTTCCGAGGGGAACTAAAGCCGGCTGGCCCATGTCATGAAAAAGAACCTTGCACTTAAGTTACTATACTTGTGGTGCTTGGTTGGTTGGTTCCTTAGTTTTGGGGCTGCGACAACGCGGTCATGTAGCCCCGTGTACTTTGGGTGTGTGTAGAATCCGTCTGATAACCGGTGTTAATTGTGATGACTGAATTAATGTGTGTATCTGTTTTTTAATTTAAGTACAGACTGCAACTTAGAATTTTTCAAATAGTTTCTACTTTTGCCGCCAAACGCCATCATCAACGACTACTAGGCCTAGTTCAGAACTTAGCTACTAGACGCCACCGCAGTCGGCTCTTGGCAACGAACGTAGAAACCTAAGAGCGTTGTTTACATTCTTAACCTATCCAATTTAGCTTCACACCGGTGTAATAAGTTGAAGGTTCTTTAACATGCCATAAATATATGACATGGGACCGCCGGCTTTACTTCCGCTTCGACGGAAGGCATACTGAGGGATTTTTAACGCTCTTAAAAAATCCGACGGCTTCGGCCGGGTTTGAACCCGCTATCTTGGGCATAGAAGCTCAGCATGCTACCGACTACGCCACCGTAGCCGCCAACTATACTTGTGTGAAACCAAAATTTGTAGGTTAGGTTTGAATAATGCTCTTAAGTTCTAACGTTCGTCACCAGGCGCTGGTTGCGATGGCATCTAGTAATAGTGAAGTTCACAGCTAGGTGTCGTGGACGGTAACATTTGGTAGCGAAAGTAGGAACTACTTGAAATTATCGTATGCAGTCCTTACTTGAATTAAACACAGACAACACACACTAATACAGCCATCACAATTAACACCGGTTTTCTGACAGGTTCTACACACACCCAAAGTACACGGGGCTGCATGACCACGTTATCGCAGGCCCTAAACTGAGGAAACAACCAATCAGTCTCAAGTTATAAGAATTATTCAGTGGCTGAACATTGTGCACCAGTAAGGTACCAGAGTGTACATGTCGGTAAGATGGATGTTCAATTGAACGATACCATGAGAATCTTGACGGGCTCCTTAAGGGCAACACCTCAACCTGGCTGCCGACTCTCGGCAACAATGCTCCACCACATCTGAGACGACAAGAAGCAGTGACCCGTGAATGGGAAAATATTAGAGGGGGCTCACACACCCGAGTTACGAATTTAATCATAGCTTCACTAAGATGTAACATGGAATTACGAGAACTTACGAACTTATAGTTATTACTAGGCCCGGGTGTTGATGCCGTAAAAAAGTTTAAAAAAATGCTCTTAAATTTTTCAATAATGACTCTAATAAATTACCTAAAAAATTAAAAAATGCACTATACAATGAAGAAAATGATCTTATAATAATAAACTCACAAATATTTCAAAAATGGCATCTGAAGCTCAAACTGAAAAGTCAATCAAAATAGATTTCTAGCACTTAACAAAAGGTTTATGTTCATAGCTTCTTCTTAACTCTGAGTGATGTAACTCCCTCATATAAAGCTATGACATGACTAAATTTAAAAAAAACACCTTAAAAGGCTGATTTCTCTCAAACATGACCAAAAAAATCTACCAAACTTAGGAAAATGCTCTTAAAATGGAAAAATAGCAAAAAATGCAAATTGATGCAAAATAAAATGACATATTTGAAGACGGGGTGGCCCGTCCGGAGTTTCTATGTACTTCAGCATTGTTTCAGACAGCTCAGTAAAAAGATGATATGTCATCAACATCCGGGCCCTTTATTACATAGGGCATATATTTAATACGTAAAGACGAACTGTATATAAAGTATTGCGTGATTTATTGATAGGACAATATTTGTGATTTTTTAAACGTCATGAATCACACAAAACACGATTTAGTAAGAAATACCAGTCTGAATGGAATGATTTTTACTTTCATATAAAGAAAACACATGAATACCGAGGATGAACAACCATTAATGTTATATTATAAATAGTATGTTTTGCAAAATATATTTAATTTGTCTTTCAAAAATTTATTTTTGTTCAATTTTCCAAGTAGGCTATATCTTAATTTGTTTTTTTTTATTTTTTAAATATAATTTCATGAATGAGGTTCAACCTCAACCCACGTTCCATAATTTGTGTGCCCGTGGGGGACCAAAAATTCTTGACCATTAACAGACGTAAGCCTATTCTGGATGTTTGATGTTTTTTCCGCATCCAAAAATTCGACCGACAATTAGTCGAGAAGTAGTTTATTTTGTAAACAATATAATAATAATAATAATAATAATAATAATAATAATAATAATAATAATAATATTAATAATGAAAATGAAAATCCACAGCCTGCTTCCAGTCTACGACCGGGTCAGGAATGGAATGAATGAAGCCCCCATCTAGCGGCGAGGATATGAACTGTGCCGGCTGCCGAGGCCTGACGCACTCCTCTTGGGCAATGATTAAATGAATGACAGATGAAATGAAATGATAGTGGAGAGTGTTGCTGGAATGAAATTTTGACAGGGAAAACCGGAGTACCCGGAGAAAAACCTGTCTGCCTCCGTTTTGTCCAGCACAGATCTCACATGGAGTGACCGGGATTTGAACCACGGACCCAGTGGTGAGAGGCCGGCGTGCTGCCGCCTAAGCCACGGAGGCTACAATAATAATAATAATAATAATAATAATAATAATAATAATTACCAGCAAGTTAAACAAGATCTGCAAAGCTTTAACAACTCTGAATCCGTTATACAAGACAGGCAAGCTTTCCGGAAAATGTTAAAAGAAGACCCACAGATTAAACTTAAGAAAGGACAGAGACCAAAGAGGTCAGAAACCGTTAAACAACTTCAAAGTTAGAAAATGAAGGCGATATGGGCTAGGAAGAAGCCAATCCCAACTCATCAAGCTGAAAACCATTTTGGTTAACCTACGTAGTCCACAGTTGGCTCATTCGAAGAAAGAATACAGTAATATATTTTTTTTTTTCAGGGGAAGAAATGCATTTACGCACAGAGTGTCGGGCTCCTGAGTAGCAGACTACCGACTAAAACTCCCCCCATTACTTCTGAACACTAGCCTAGAACCGTTTATCACATTACTTCAGGCTAGAGTTTTTTATATTTGCCCGTAGGACACTTCTCCTTAGTGAATTATCTCTCGTTCCCGCTCCCATGTTCTGTTTTGGATTTTTTCCAGGGTCTAAGATCCAAATAGCAGAGGTGCCTAATTGGTTTCTAATAAACTACATCATGAGTAAACATGCGGTTGTCAAAGCCAGAGAGGTGACTCCTTATGTTGGTACTATTCACTAATTAACAGCAGATCAGTTTGTTTCTCGGCAGCTAGCTGGTACAACAGATGATGGCCTGTCCTACTCCTTTTTATATTAGCTTGTAGAACTCGGATCATTTTCGTTTCAGGTTCGTCGCTTTCTCTAGGGCCTCTCGGAACACCTTACATTGGCCCGATCCAGCCACATGACACAAATCCTGCTGCTTAACGCCATTCTCCTCTCATAAGACACACTTCTTTGGGTTGATGCAATCCCTGGCCTCGTGATCATTCTGTCCACATAATAATAATAATAACTCTAGTATTTTGATCTTTCAAATTATCCCTCGACATAATAGTTTTGGGCGCCCCTACTTAAATACTTCATTTAATAAGGACATTATAGCACGCATTACACTGCTTGTTATAATTTGCATGTATTAGATCCTAATCCAATTAACGAGATATACAAGGCTATGATATGAAGGTCATCAAAAGTACCTAATTATCACGTTCAGCAGGCAGTCTGTAAGCCGAGCACATGATTATGAAAAGAGATAACGCTAACCTGAAGAATATTAATGTACTGACGTATGTAGCAATGATGCCAACTCAAACTTAGGTCGTGTGTTTGGGGGGCTTCGGTGGCGTAGTTGGTAGCATGCTGAGCTTCTATGACCAAACCCGGCCAAACATATCGCATGTTTTTAAGAGCGTTAAAAATCCCTCAGTATGCCTTCCTTCGGAGGGGAAGTAAAGCCGATGGTCATATGTGATAGATTTAAGGCATGTCGCGATGTCGCAGCTCCTGAACTGAGGAACCAACCAACCAGAGTTTTACAAAGAATTGTGAAATGTCTGATTGTGCGAAGCCAAATTTGTAGGTTAGGTTTGACTAACGCTCTTAGGCTCCAACGTTCGTCGTCAGGAACCGACTGCGGTGGCATCTAGTAACCCAGTTCAGACCTAGTTGTCGTTGACGGTGGCGTTTGGTAGCAAAAGTTGGAACTACTTGAAAATTGAATGTCTGCAGTCCTTACTTGAATTAAAAACACACACAAATACAGTCATCACAATTAACACCGGTTATCAGACAGATTCTACACACACCCAAAGTACACGGGGCTACAAGACTGCGTTGTCGCAGCCCCTGAACTGAGGAACCAACCAACCAGTGTTTTACAAAGAATTGAGAAATGTCTGATGTTTTTGCAGAGTTAAGTCCTTTTAAGAGATAACTATGTGTGTGTGTGTGTGGGGGGGGAAATGGGGGTGGGGTGGGAGGGGGGAGGAGCAGTATTTCCAAGAATGAATCACAAAATAGACAATGGCGGGGGGGTTTACCCGGGGACAACAACAACAATAGAGCCAATGCCCCTATACAATAAGGATAAACGGGGTGAAATGTCACCCTCACTATTCCCACAGAGAAAAGTGCGGGTACTCTTGCACTAGTACCCGTCTACAAAACTTCTAATAGGTCCAACATGTTTTTCCATTAATTCGATACGAAGTCAAACGGACCGACACAAATCTTTGAACTACCGGCAAAATCGAATTATCCAAGTCCCACTGTATTTTTCTGACGTAGGAAAGAAAACCAGGGAATTAAGAAACTTGTAACTGAAAGGTTTATCGAATACAGACCTCAGGAGTGGCACCCAAGAATGCTAGCCACTGCACCACGAGGTGGTAACAAAATGACCCTCGAGGAAGACAAAAAGACAGCACTTTTTAGCCTACTTTTCACATTTTGTAAAATTATGAGATCGATCCGGTCAAATGTGCGTCTGTCTGTGTTTGTCCTCCTATCAACTCCTAAACGGCTGCAGCTATCAAAACCAAATCTGGTATGAGGAAAGACACATACCTGACTATATGACGGCCATATCTGAAAATCACATCAGTGCTACCAACTGCTGAAAAATCAGAATTAAAATTTGAGCTCTATGTTGTATATGTCAGAAGTTATGCATGCGAGCTATTCCAAAATTGGCACACACAGAGATAATTATATACCAGATTAATTTTCAGGAGCCCATATATGACAGTTCTGCCAACATGATTCTAAGGCTGTTGTTAGGTCCAATTTTTAATACATGTAACTTATATATAAGCAAATGGATTTTATCCAAAATAGATCATAATGGTGGAGATTGATTCTAAGCAACACTTTCATGACACTGTTGCCAACATTATTTTACGAGCGCTGATAGATCCAATGTAACATTTCATTTCTGATGTATAGATTATTCATTGACATAAATCTTAAATTTTAAGAAATGTAGGCTCTTTAGTTCGTCACGGAACTACTTGTTTTTATTGCGAACACTTGGAATGCTAAGGAGGAGATCAGAAGTGTCTTCTAAAGAGACCAGTTGTGACGATACTGGAAGAAAAGAGGAACAAAACGAGGCCGAGATCAAATTAATTGAGGCAACGGCGTAGTGCAGAAAAGGAGATACTCTTCGTGATAATAGCCTATCACCTGAAGCTGTAATAACATGAACCAGATACGTTATAAACAAGCTGAAATAGCTGATCCACTGTCCGATGCTCCGTATTTGGATGAATTAAACTGAATTAGATTACGGTAGCGATAATTTTCTGAGCAGCTGGTCAACATTCTCGCCAATAACAAGATTATCAAAATAACTCTGTGTTTCAAAGCCGCCCGATGACCGTGATATCGGGATACGCACTTTGAATTTCATCTTGCTAATTATTTAGCCGGTATTTTCGATAACAGTGTTGTCAAATGTAAATAATTCCGAGGAATGCATGCGCTTGTAAATTGGCATATAATCGCATACTTGCAAGGATTCGGTGGCGTAGTTGGTAGCATGGTGACCTTCTATGCCTAAGATCGCTGGTTCAAATCCGGCCGAAGTCGTCGGATTTTTTAAGAGTTTAAAAATCCTTTAGTATGCCTTCCGTCGGAGGGGAAGTAAAGCGGGCGGTTCCATGTCATAGATTTATGGCATGTTTAAGAACCTCTCGCTAATTAAACTTGTGTGAAGCTAAATTGCAGGTTCGATTTCGTTGAAACGCTCTATCAAAGTTCCAACGTTCACCACTAGATGTCAGTGGCATCTGGTAGCAAAAGTTGGAACTACTTGAAATTGAACGGAACTTGTAGCTCACTCCATCGGTGTCCTTTTGAAGCAGCTACAGACTCTGGTGAGTCAAACATGTCCTCGGACAATCCCGGCACTAAAAGCCATACGATAAATAAATAAATAAATAAATAAATAAATGTTTTCACAAGCATTCAGATTTGATATTCCGAAACATAGAATGTTTGTTGATGTTGTTGATTCTTTTAATGGTTTTGCGACGTAGTCATCATGTAGCCCCATGCACTTGGCTGTCTGTCAAATTTGTCTGATAACTTGCGTCACAAGTAATGTCAGTACTGGTGTGTGCGTTTGTAATTGAAGTAGGATTTGGGTGGGAAGCTTTTAGGTATCATTCCGGCATTTGCCTGGAGTAGAAGTGGGAAACCACGGAAATTAAAGTGAGTTAGTAGTTGTTGTTTTAAGGGGCTATAATAATAATAACAATAATAATAATATATTGAACCCATGGGCCATAGGGTCCATGAAGGTCGAACCCATGTCCTTAAGGAAGAAATGAAAGAAACGTATAGTTTCTTAAAGGAACGGAGAGAGATTTTAAGCCAGGATTATAGCTTAACATTTTGCAAGCGACTAGGGACAGATGTTCCTAAGATGAGATCACCCCACTCGACATTCAAGAGAGGGCTGGTCACGAGTATTAATAACTGAATGGAAATTTCCACCGTGTTAGACAAGGAAGCCTGAATCGGAATTTCAGCTGACGTTGCTGGAAATTGACAACGCCGCTTATGCACCAGAAGAGGAATAATTAAAATTAACACGTTTACGAGCATAATAATGAGTAAACAAGTACAGTACAGTGAATCATTTTGAATGAGAGATTTTTCAGTAAAGAGAAACCATTTAAATATTGTGCAGAAAAAAACTGCCGACGTAAGACGACGTCATTGGGGAATTACCTAAGCCTCTGTGGAGGGGAGAGAGCAAAAGGAATGCAACACCCACACAATTGAGGACGAGAAATTAATTAATATCTCCGAATTGCACGATCGATTCTTAGGTGCAATAAGATCATTTGACATTGAGAAGACGAGCTTTCGGAAGGTATAATTTTTATATTTGTGGCACCATTATTTTAGAAGTTGACCACAGAAAAGGCTTGAGTCTTATTTTTTGTAGTAAAATAGTATAAAGCTTCGGGCGTTACCAAGCCAACCATGCAGTTTCAAACGGCCTGAGGGCACGTCACTGTGCTACATCACAACGAAGGCAGTCTCGAATAGCCCGTGAGGGGCGTAAGGCTACATCACAGCACATGCAGTTTTACAACGAGCACTCCGTGAGCGGAGGTGCTGCATCAAAGTCTTCAAACGTATGAACCTCAGGGGAGGTCATACTGTGCAACAAGTATAAGCACCGAATGCAGTTATTATCAGCCTGCGGGCATGACACTGTGTCACGATCATCATTGAATGCAGTCTTGAACAGCCCGAGGGTGTTGCCACGCATCACGCAGTACGAATCCGTCCAGGAGGACGTGAAGTTATATCAATCAGGCAGTCCTACGAGCACTCCGTGAGGGGAAGTGCTGCTCCACGACGTAGAAGTAGTCATTCCGACAGTCCGTGAGGGGACGTAATTCTGCGTTACATCGAAAACAGCTACCAGTACTCCTTGAGGGGAGAAACGCTGTGTTACACCGTAGAAGTAAGATCTGATAGCCACAGGCGTCACAGTATTAACGACTTGCTTGCCTTCCTAAGGAGTGGTCAAGACGAAATTTTAAAGTATCGCCGTAGTGAAATATTAGGAAAATCCTAATTATAGGATTTAGGCCCGACTGTATACAAGTTAAAGTGAAAATTCGTAAGATATAGTCAGATCAGGCCGCGAACATCGGACTTAAAGGCGATAGGTCGTTAAATGTACGAACGAATAGATCATAACGTACGGAAGTATCGTACCAGACAGATAAACTGTTATTTAAATTAAAGAAACCTAAAAGGGAAGAACAGAATAATAAAACAGTTCAAATAAAGACGATAGGAGACTATAAACATTATCTCCAGAAAGCAGGCGAACTATTCTAAAAATACTAGAATTGAGAAGTGCTAGCTGCTATAAACTGAATCTATAGATCTTAGAGGAGACCTCGATCCGTATAGACTTTCGTTAGGATCGATAGACAGATCTACAAAGAAGCCGTTCAAGATAGATAAATAGCCAGTTATCCAGGATAGGAGTAGCAGAATTGGACTCCAGGGAACAGTAGATGTTTCGAGACTTTCGCATTCTGCAGGATAGGAAGCCGACATCGAATAAATTTCACCCTTGGAAACGGGAATTTAAGAAGATCACGTGTGATAGGCTCAGAAATACGGCCTAGTGATCGAGAATTGTGAAGTGTAAAATAATCAAGATTGTGTGTTAAATTAATATTTTTAGTGTTTATTATGTGTTCCAAGGGAACACATCAGTATATAAAAATGTCGTCAAGGTTAAGTGTTTTAAATGTATATCAAAAAGTGTTTTTAAGTAAGATGAATTCCTTTAATATGGAGTAAAAATTTCAAAGTGGGCCCAAAAATGAAGCACCGCACCAGATTTAAGATCATGGGATGATCTGGAAACATGTGAGTACTAAATTCATTCTATTTTGGTCAGAGATTGGTTGTGTACAAACCCACCGGAGTTTTTGGAGTGAAAGGGATGTGTTTTAATAAATAAATACTGAATAATCAAGAACACGGTCTGAACAATAATAAAATAAATTGAGAAATTATAAATAATTATGTAAAGAATAAATCCCGTGGAGGAAATATGTGAATAAAGGGTTAATGCATTTAACAAATGTCATAAGAGTAAGCGAAATATCATTAATTATCATGAAAGACATTGAAATAAAGTAAAGTTGAGATATGAAAGAAATAGCTTTTGAGCTTGTATAAAGAATAAAGATAATAATAATAATTAAATATGGAAATGTTAAATAAAAATCAAATAAATTGATATGAATATAAGAACGTTAAGCCTTAACGTATGTGTAAGAGATGAGGTTCAATGGAATATTTTAAAACAGGGAGCGATTTATCGACAACGGAAAGATTAATATGTGAATTAAAATAATATGAATTGTTACTAAAGAGATTTATCAGTTCTTGGGAAGACATTTTCGGCTTAAAATAATGCATAGCGCATAATGAGCGCAAATATAATATTAAAGTGTCACGCTAGGAACGCGTAGTGGTTGAAATACTTGGTACATTACTTATGGAGGGTAGTTGATTGCAGTGAATTGATAATTGTATAAGTCCTCTATTTGTGACATAGTATCACGAGGCATTGTGTATGTATTTAAAAAGGGAGCTAATATATGGTATTATTGAGCGTATGTCATATGGGCCACGGCCGACTCTAAATCGCATTTTGTATAAGTCCTCTGTAAGGGATTCGTTCCCGAGGCACTTGAAGAGATTCGAATGCAGGATCTTCTTATGATAAAAGCCCCTTAAATTCTCCATCGTCGTATGTGTATTAATCTTCCCAATCAATGAGGACCCTCTCATAATTAATAAATGCCAAGGATACGAAAATGGTCTGTGAACCAAATAATAGTTGTTTGAATGTATACGGTACAATAAAGCCCGGTCTCCCCAGAACTGGATATAATGGGAAGGTTTGTTTTGAAAGCCTTGGAAATAAGCTACTAACGTTGGGTCAGACAGGGAGTCGCCGTCACCCTAACGTGTCATAAATCGCACCCCAAGTAGTAGAGTCTAGCTCTCTTAAAGCGAGAAGGAACATGAGACCGTCTCGTAAGCTGTTGTAAAAAGAAATGAATACACCAGGAGTGTTTAAAGTTGTTAACGACCCGGGCGTTGAACCGAGGTCCTTAAAGATGGATATTTCGTTTGCCGGTTCAGATCGTAGTTTCTTATATGCTAATGGTCTATTAAGACATAAGAGATAAATAACAATCCCTATTGTAATAATGTAAGGACGTGGGATTCCACGAGTTGATTGAAGGCAACTGAGTTCGGGAGTAACTATAGTTTTTTGACTGTGTCAAGTACCTTCACGCTCTGGAGTACACAATTGATTTTCTGATTACCTTAATATATTTGTGAAATAAAGAGAGATGATAACAACTGAATGTGTGGACATGCCCAAAATATTGAGTTAGATAATTAACCTAGATTTTTAAATATAATTATATATTTGTTTTTGAGAAATAAGAAAATATAAAGGATAGTGTTTGAGGTGTACAAGAATGACACATTAATAATGTAAATGCATGGAGCCAAAGAGCTCGGAGTTATGTAAACTTAATGTTAGTGCTTTATGGAAGTGAGACTAAGTAAGAATTGTTGGTTTATGTGGAAACCACAGGTTTTGAATACAATATTTGTTTTTATGATTCCTTGTTCATTTGGAACAAGCAGTTGATTATTGGGTCAGTAATTAAATTGTTAAAATGTCTGTAGCGCCATTAATTTTATTAATTAAATGTGTTTAAATAGGAGTTGATTTTGTTGTTATTTTTGCAAGTGTATCCTCTAATTAATCCAAAATATGTGAGTCACAGAGTGGGGGAACTTACCACTGCCCCGAAATCCCGAATTGAGCTACGCTGGTATACTGTGATTGGCATATTCTTGCTAAATGGGCACATGGGGATATATAAATAATGTGCTGGATTAATAACTAGAGGAACACTTAAGTCGGTCATATCATGTAAAATTAAAGTAATAATGGGAATAGCTACAACGTAAAATATTAATTGACCGCATGGGTCCCTGGAAACTCATACCGAGCAGCCCTGAATATATTATATTATAAACCCCTTAGCAACGCTTAATTTGTGTAGTGGCTTCAACGTGGGGCTTGTAGGATTATATCATACTGCAAATCATCAACACTTAATGGCGCCCAGTACGTAGGGCTGAGTTTTCCTAGGGAAAACCCGAGTTTTCTCGAAAAATCAAAATTTTCATTTTTTTGAAAAAAAATGGTTTTTCGAAATTTTGAATTTTAAACACTTCCATAAAGGTTTTATGAAATTGAAAAAAAGTATCAAAAGGGTACGTTGTAAGTGAATACCCGTACCAAAGTAAAGTTTTAAAGAAATTGGGACACACGGATTCAGAGTATCATCTCTCAAGCATGTACTAGTGTGGTGGCATTAGTGGCCCACTGTATTTTAATATGATGTTGTTAAGTGAAGAGAGGCGGAGGCTCTCTGAGAATGTAAGGGCCGAGAGCCCAGATAAAAGTAAAACTACAGGTGAGAAAGAGTACCCAACTAAAGAAATTATAAATGTTTCTGTAGAAAGCATGCGTGCACCTGGAGACATAGTTACACGAAGAGAAGGTAACATGTCTGCAGACAATAGGGTAATAAATGTTGAGCCTTTAGAGCTCGGAAAAGAAAAGGAAATTTGTAAACCAATTCCAAGGGAAAATGTAATTAATACCAAGGATGATAAGAGTAAAGATAATTCGAAGTCTCACGTAGTAATGCCGGTCCAGGTAGGCTCAGAAAACGAAGGGGAAAAGAGCGATAGTACTGACATTCAGGATCAGGAAAAGGTAGAAATGGCGACCTGGAAAGAAATAAAAGAATTCTTGGGTATAATTGATGGAATTGAAAATGAGCACGAAAAAATGAGGAGCGAACTTTGGGAATTAAAAGATCTCGAATTAAGAATAAAAGAAGGAATTATGGAACAAACAGACAATATTTTCGAGGAAATAATGAAAGTAAACGGGCTCCGTGAAAGGGCCTGTAAAAATTGGTATAAGATATCTAAACAGGAATTAGAGGAATTGTCCAAAGAAATCCCTAATGTGAAGGGGTCCTTAAGAGAAACGAAGAAGGAATTTGTCAAACGTATGGTGAAAGAAGGAAAAATAAAATTAGCTCCGTGGGAACAGATAGTTACATTTGTTGATGAAGTAAGTGAAATAGGGAATAAATTATGGGAAATAAGAGATGAATGGAATAAGGTTTGGTGGAAGATCAATTATAAAGAGCACGACCGGATGAAATATATTCAGGAACAAAGGGATTGTTTACAGGAAAAACATGATCAAATGCATTGCCTCAGAATGAGCCTATATGCCGAATCTGGAATAATAAGCATTCAGGAGTTAGCTGAGTTGAGGAAAGTCAAGATTCCAGAATATACAGAAATAGTAGAGGCTGTTCAGAAGGTATATGATGAATACATATTAGCAGAGGACCTCAAAGCAAAAGAAATGGCTATCCCAGTCGTAAATGAAACAGCTGTCCAGACGGAAGTTGAAAAACAAGCTGAAATTGAAGAAGAAAAAGAAGTCACGGTGCCAGAAAAGCCCGAAATTGATAATAAAGAAGAAAAACAAGAAATGGAAATCATAATGACTCCAGTGGAAACTGAGGAAACTTTGGAGAAACTCCTTCCAGAGAAACCAATGGAAATTCAGGAAGAAATCGTAATTCCAGACCAGGAGGACAGCCAAAATGAAAACGAGCTCCAAACTGAAGAGACTCATTTTGAGGAAAAGGTTGAGCTGGAAGAGCAAGAAGTAATCTCGGAACAGGAGATAACAAAGGAATTAATAGTTGAAGAAACGGAAATGATAATTCCAGAAGAAATAGAGAAATTAGATGAAACAAATATAGAAAATATCAATGAAGCATCGATGGAAACAGAGGTTCAGGATTTCACAGAGAGGGAGAAGGAAAACTTCGAAGAAATACAGGACCAGGAAAATAAAAGGGCATTAAAGGAAGAAGAGGAAAAATTGAAAGCCCAGATCCTCGAATTAATGATTAAATGTCTAGACTGCCAAAGAAAGACTAGAGAAATGGAGGAAGGTGCTAATAAGAGCCAAGAAACCCTAAAGGAAAAAGATGAGATTGTTGGGGGCAATGAAAAAATGAGAGGAGACGTCTCTGAAGAAGAGCCTAAAGGAGGAAAACCGCCGTTGATAGTTGGTGTACCAGGAAATGGATACCCCATGGAAACAATGAAAGGAGGTGAAATAACAAACAATGCCTTGGAGAAAGAGGATGCCCAGGCATATTTCAGCTGGAAGCATCGTAAGAAGAAAGGGAAGGATAAAAAGAAGAGAAAGAAAAGAGATTTGGAAAATCTAAAGAATTGGAAGAGTAGGAAAAAGAAATACTCTTGGAAAATGCCATCTCGATACGAGGTGAAGGAAAAGGATTATCCCATTGGAACAAACGGGTAAAGATATTTGCAACCGTCAAAGAATACGAGAAATAAGTATAATATTTGTTGAAATACCATCTCAAAGAGAGATAAGGAAGAGGGAAGAGAACCAGAAAGAGTCAGGTGAGGTCAGACTGAGCTCTTAAAAATTTTAAATGAAGTGTAACAGACTTGAAGTCTGTGAACTGTAATGAATTAAGTTACGGGTAAAGCTAATTGCACCCGCAAGATAATTAACATAAAGTCATTTAAGAAGAAATATAATGAATAAAGAACAGACCGACTTGAAGTCTGTCTTGAGAAAGGAAGAAAGGAAACCAACTGTTGACTCGAGTTTGGAGGAGCGCGCCAGACGAGGGTAGAGAGTTGTAAACATCGAACGTGACAAGAGATTTATGGCCTGAGTGGAGACGTCCACTAGGGAATAAATGAATGAATGGGAACTCTTGAAGACCCAACCTAAACACAGACCAGAAAGGAGAGGAACTTTAAAGAAGTAATTGATTTTATTGAAAAGGAAAATTTTAATGTAATAAAGGAGAAAGAAAGGGTAAAGATAGAGCATACCCAACCTACATAATTAGTGGAAGGAACTTTAAAAGAAGTAAAAACAACAGTAAATACGGATGACATTATGATGGATTCGACGAATAAAGAAATACAAATTAAATTGAAATAAATTTCCTCAAAATTTTCGAAAATTTATTTACCTAAGGAGGGGAGAGATGAACCCATGGGCCATAGGGTCCATGAAGGTCGAACCCATGTCCTTAAGGAAGAAATGAAAGAAACGTATAGTTTCTTAAAGGAACGGAGAGAGATTTTAAGCCAGGATTATAGCTTAACATTGTGCAAGCGACTAGGGACAGATGTTCCTAAGATGAGATCACCCCACTCGACATTCAAGAGAGGGCTGGTCACGAGTATTAATAACTGAATGGAAATTTCCACCGTGTTAGACAAGGAAGCCTGAATCGGAATTTCAGCTGACGTTGCTGGAAATTGACAACGCCGCTTATGCACCAGAAGAGGAATAATTAAAATTAACACGTTTACGAGCATAATAATGAGTAAACAAGTACAGTACAGTGAATCATTTTGAATGAGAGATTTTTCAGTAAAGAGAAACCATTTAAATATTGTGCAGAAAAAAACTGCCGACGTAAGACGACGTCATTGGGGAATTACCTAAGCCTCTGTGGAGGGGAGAGAGCAAAAGGAATGCAACACCCACACAATTGAGGACGAGAAATTAATTAATATCTCCGAATTGCACGATCGATTCTTAGGTGCAATAAGATCATTTGACATTGAGAAGACGAGCTTTCGGAAGGTATAATTTTTATATTTGTGGCACCATTATTTTAGAAGTTGACCACAGAAAAGGCTTGAGTCTTATTTTTTTGTAGTAAAATAGTATAAAGCTTCGGGCGTTACCAAGCCAACCATGCAGTTTCAAACGGCCTGAGGGCACGTCACTGTGCTACATCACAACGAAGGCAGTCTCGAATAGCCCGTGAGGGGCGTAAGGCTACATCACAGCACATGCAGTTTTACAACGAGCACTCCGTGAGCGGAGGTGCTGCATCAAAGTCTTCAAACGTATGAACCTCAGGGGAGGTCATACTGTGCAACAAGTATAAGCACCGAATGCAGTTATTATCAGCCTGCGGGCATGACACTGTGTCACGATCATCATTGAATGCAGTCTTGAACAGCCCGAGGGTGTTGCCACGCATCACGCAGTACGAATCCGTCCAGGAGGACGTGAAGTTATATCAATCAGGCAGTCCTACGAGCACTCCGTGAGGGGAAGTGCTGCTCCACGACGTAGAAGTAGTCATTCCGACAGTCCGTGAGGGGACGTAATTCTGCGTTACATCGAAAACAGCTACCAGTACTCCTTGAGGGGAGAAACGCTGTGTTACACCGTAGAAGTAAGATCTGATAGCCACAGGCGTCACAGTATTAACGACTTGCTTGCCTTCCTAAGGAGTGGTCAAGACGAAATTTTAAAGTATCGCCGTAGTGAAATATTAGGAAAATCCTAATTATAGGATTTAGGCCCGACTGTATACAAGTTAAAGTGAAAATTCGTAAGATATAGTCAGAGCAGGCCGCGAACATCGGACTTAAAGGCGATAGGTCGTTAAATGTACGAACGAATAGATCATAACGTACGGAAGTATCGTACCAGACAGATAAACTGTTATTTAAATTAAAGAAACCTAAAAGGGAAGAACAGAATAATAAAACAGTTCAAATAAAGACGATAGGAGACTATAAACATTATCTCCAGAAAGCAGGCGAACTATTCTAAAAATACTAGAATTGAGAAGTGCTAGCTGCTATAAACTGAATCTATAGATCTTAGAGGAGACCTCGATCCGTATAGACTTTCGTTAGTATCGATAGACAGATCTACAAAGAAGCCGTTCAAGATAGATAAATAGCCAGTTATCCAGGATAGGAGTAGCAGAATTGGACTCCAGGGAACAGTAGATGTTTCGAGACTTTCGCATTCTGCAGGATAGGAAGCCGACATCGAATAAATTTCACCCTTGGAAACGGGAATTTAAGAAGATCACGTGTGATAGGCTCAGAAATACGGCCTAGTGATCGAGAATTGTGAAGTGTAAAATAATCAAGATTGTGTGTTAAATTAATATTTTTAGTGTTTATTATGTGTTCCAAGGGAACACATCAGTATATAAAAATGTCGTCAAGGTTAAGTGTTTTAAATGTATATCAAAAAGTGTTTTTAAGTAAGATGAATTCCTTTAATATGGAGTAAAAATTTCAAAGTGGGCCAAAAATGAAGCACCGCACCAGATTTAAGATCATGGGATGATCTGGAAACATGTGAGTACTAAATTCATTCTATTTTGGTGTCAGAGATTGGTTGTGTACAAACCCACCGGAGTTTTTGGAGTGAAAGGGATGTGTTTTAATAAATAAATACTGAATAATCAAGAACACGGTCTGAACAATAATAAAATAAATTGAGAAATTATAAATAATTATGTAAAGAATAAATCCCGTGGAGGAAATATGTGAATAAAGGGTTAATGCATTTAACAAATGTCATAAGAGTAAGCGAAATATCATTAATTATCATGAAAGACATTGAAATAAAGTAAAGTTGAGATATGAAAGAAATAGCTTTTGAGCTTGTATAAAGAATAAAGATAATAATAATAATTAAATATGGAAATGTTAAATAAAAATCAAATAAATTGATATGAATATAAGAACGTTAAGCCTTAACGTATGTGTAAGAGATGAGGTTCAATGGAATATTTTAAAACAGGGAGCGATTTATCGACAACGGAAAGATTAATATGTGAATTAAAATAATATGAATTGTTACTAAAGAGATTTATCAGTTCTTGGGAAGACATTTTCGGCTTAAAATAATGCATAGCGCATAATGAGCGCAAATATAATATTAAAGTGTCACGCTAGGAACGCGTAGTGGTTGAAATACTTGGTACATTACTTATGGAGGGTAGTTGATTGCAGTGAATTGATAATTGTATAAGTCCTCTATTTGTGACATAGTATCACGAGGCATTGTGTATGTATTTAAAAAGGGAGCTAATATATGGTATTATTGAGCGTATGTCATATGGGCCACGGCCGACTCTAAATCGCATTTTGTATAAGTCCTCTGTAAGGGATTGGTTCCCGAGGCACTTGAAGAGATTCGAATGCAGGATCTTCTTATGATAAAAGCCCCTTAAATTCTCCGTCGTCGTATGTGTATTAATCTTCCCAATCAATGAGGACCCTCTCATAATTAATAAATGCCAAGGATACGAAAATGGTCTGTGAACCAAAGAATAGTTGTTTGAATGTATACGGTACAATAAAGCCCGGTCTCCCCAGAACTGGATATAATGGGAAGGTTTGTTTTGAAAGCCTTGGAAATAAGCTACTAACGTTGAGTCAGACAGGGAGTCGCCGTCACCCTAACGTGTCATAAATCGCACCCCAAGTAGTAGAGTCTAGCTCTCTTAAAGCGAGAAGGAACATGAGACCGTCTCGTAAGCTGTTGTAAAAAGAAATGAATACACCAGGAGTGTTTAAAGTTGTTAACGACCCGGGCGTTGAACCGAGGTCCTTAAAGATGGATATTTCGTTTGCCGGTTCAGATCGTAGTTTCTTATATGATAATGGTCTATTAAGACATAAGAGATAAATAACAATCCCTATTGTAATAATGTAAGGACGTGGGATTCCACGAGTTGATTGAAGGCAACTGAGTTCGGGAGTAACTATAGTTTTTTGACTGTGTCAAGTACCTTCACGCTCTGGAGTACACAATTGATTTTCTGATTACCTTAATATATTTGTGAAATAAAGAGAGATGATAACAACTGAATGTGTGGACATGCCCAAAATATTGAGTTAGATAATTAACCTAGATTTTTAAATATAATTATATATTTGTTTTTGAGAAATAAGAAAATATAAAGGATAGTGTTTGAGGTGTACAAGAATGACACCATAATAATGTAAATGCATGGAGCCAAAGAGCTCGGAGTTATGTAAACTTAATGTTAGTGCTTTATGGAAGTGAGACTAAGTAAGAATTGTTGGTTTATGTGGAAACCACAGGTTTTGAATACAATATTTGTTTTTATGATTCCTTGTTCATTTGGAACAAGCAGTTGATTATTGGGTCAGTAATTAAATTGTTAAAATGTTTGTAGCGCCATTAATTTTATTAATTAAATGTGTTTAAATAGGAGTTGATTTTGTTGTTATTTTTGCAAGTGTATCCTCTAATTAATCCAAAATATGTGAGTCACAGAGTGGGGGAACTTACCACTGCCCCGAAATCCCGAATTGAGCTACGCTGGTATACTGTGATTGGCATATTTCTTGCTAAATGGGCACAATATATATATATATATATATATATATATACTACGAAGGACTGTGGAAAATCTTCAAAAGACACTTGTGAAGGATCCGCACTCCACAGTAGTGTGGGATTTTTACCCACTAAAAACCACATCCCTTTTCCCACGATGCGTTCATCACCCCGGAACCGCTCTCGCATTACTTCAGGGTGATGTCGTGCTTACTTAGCCTTTCAGACTTCTTCTTTCTTCATTTCTTCTTAAGGACGTTCGTACGCTTCCAGATCCCGTTTGTTTTTGGCGAAGGACATCCTCCACATACACTGCTACATGATCCCATGATTGCTGGTTCCGTAACATCACAGAAATAATATCATCTGGTGTCAGTTCTCCCAATTCAGTTTCCACATATTCTCTCTTTATCATCCAATGGCCGCACACGAAAAAGGTGGGAAGTACATCATCCATGTCGTCACAATATATGCATGTTGCACCACTCGCTCCGCCTACTCTATGCAGGAATTTACGGAAATATCCGTGTCCTGTTAGAAGTTGTGTGAGGTAATAATTGACTTCACCATGGACTCTTTCGACCCAGGTATCCAGGCGTGGTATCAGTCGCTTGGTCCATTTACCACGAGGGTCACTTTCCCAGCTGAGTTGCCATCGCCTCATCCGTTGGTTAAAGGCACGCTTCTTTGCACATTTCTTTCCCAGCTCTCCTTGTGTACGCCAGATTTCTTGTCGCTCCAATTCAAGAAGATCTATTGGGGCTATTGCTGCCACCGTGAGGATTGCAGGTTCAGAAACCGTGAGGTATGCACATGCAATACGTAAAGCTGCTCTCCGTTGTACGGCAGCTATCTTTCTCCGATACCATGCAAATCTCAAGGATTCGGCCCAAACTTCGGAACCATACAGGAGCACTGACTGAACCGTCGTCATGAGGAGGCGTCTTTTACTTGATTTTGGGCCATTAATATTGCCCATCAGCCTACTAAGTGCTGTCATGTATTTTACTGCCTTATCTGTCACTCTCTGAATATGGTTCCAGAATGTGAGCTTGGAGTCAAGTGTCACTCCTAAATATTTTGTACTCGTAGATGTTTCAATCACTGTATCTCCAACAGTCATTGGTACAAGAGTCTCAATCCTTTTTCTCGTCAGAAGAACTATCTCCGTTTTATGTTCTGCTAATGTTAGTCTGTGACTCGTCATCCAGTTTTTTATGCGCCGCATCACCTGGTACAGTTTGATTTGAGCCATCTCAACATTGCGGGCCACTATCAAGGCAGCCACATCATCAGCGTAGCCCACTAGATTCGTATCCTCTGGCATCTCCAGACGTAACAAGCCATCATACATGATGTTCCAGAGATCTGGACCAAGGATCGATCCCTGTGCTGCTCCAGCCGTCAGTCGTTTTGCCCTTTGTCCATATTCCGTATCATACAGCAGAGTGCGATCCCTGAAGTAGTCTCTCATTATGCGCATAAGATACTGTGGTACTTTGAAAGTCTCTTCAAGAGCTTCCAACATGCCATTCCAACTTGCCGAATGAAAAGCATTCTTTACATCCAGGGCCACAAGAAGTGTCACTTTACGAGAATGATGATTGCCCGTTTGCGCTCTTTCTACTGTGCTCACCACCTACCATATTGCATCAATAGTAGAATGTCCTCTGCGAAATCCATGCTGATGAACAGATAAATCCCCTGCTATCTGAACTGCTGAGAGAATTCTTGGCTGCAGAAGTTTCTCTAGGCCTTTTCCAGACGTGTCCAACATACATAAAGGTCTATAACCAGCAGATTTTCCTTTGCTGATCAAAACCAATCGAGCCATTTTCCATCGGGCATTATAAACACCCGCTTGCAGGCAATGATTGTACATATTCAACAACAGTTCTGGACAAAGTTCTGATATTATCTTTAGCACTTCTGCAGGTATATCATCTGGTCCTGGAGCCTTCTTGTTTCTAAGGGAGCTAAAAGCTGTATTCAGTTCTTCTACTGTGAAGAGAGGTATATCATTCAGTTCACTTTCATCGTCACAATCAGTCCTCTCTGGATGGTCGGGAAATAGTGTGTCCACAATTTTTTTAATGGTTTGTGAATCCATGCTCGGGTTTGAGAATTTTCCAAGTTTCTTCATTACAATCTTATAACCCAGACCCCATGGATCATCTTCCACTTCCTTAGCCAAAGCCCACCATTTATCAGCTTTACTCTTCTTAATTGCTTTGCCGAGTTCTTTCTTTGCTGACTTATACTCCGCTGTGACTGAGGTATTCACTTCTCTGCCTCTCGTCCTCTGGGCCATGCGTCGAAGTCGCAGACAGTTTCTTCTCAATTCTGCAATTTCTTCGGTCCACCAATACGCTGGACGTCTGCTAGTTCCTGGTCTCTTTCGGGACATTGATGTATTGCATGCTTGCTGGATTAGCTGCATGCTGAGTTCAACACGTACACCAGCTTCTTCTTTTCCTCTACAGCAAAAACATTTTTCTGCTATGTTCTCCATTCCATTTTGTATTACATCAAGAAACGTTTCCTTGTCAATGCTGGCTATATTCCACCGTGCTGGCCTGCGCAGTATGTTTCTTGCTTGAGGAACTTCCGGAAGTAAACGAAAGATGATATATTGGTGATCACTCCCTGTATAGTCCTCAATAACGTGCCATCCAGTAATCTTAGGCGCGATATCCTCCGTTGAGAATGTTACATCCGGTATTGTTCCCTGACATCCTGGCCGTCGGAATGTTGGTACATTTCCAATGTTATTGACCACTAAACCTGTTCTAGCTGCCATTTCCATTATGCGTCTTCCTCTGGAGTCTATTTGCGGCATGCCCCATTCCAACGCTTGAGCATTAAAATCACCAGCCACCACTAGTCTTTTGTCCATTCCACGCAATGCATCCTCAAGGCCATCAAGTTTCATTTGAAAGTTTTGGACAGATTCATTTGGCGTAAAATAACAGCTTACAATAGTGATTCCCCCGATCTGTACCCAGACAAAACCATTTTCACATCTATGCTCTGCGACTGAGAATTTTCTTAGATCTGGTATCCAAATTGCTGCTGTTCCAAGATTATCCGCAAACCACCCAGGATGGTCCCTCTCTTGATATTGTTCACTAATAATAATGATGTCTGCTTCCATCTCATAAATCAGCTGTGTCAGAAGGTCGTTAGCTTTTTGACTCCTGTGCATGTTTGCTTGAAGGATTCGCATCATTTGCTGTTATTTTTGGCCTTTTCAAGAGGTTCACGAAAAACTGTGCATGCACCTGATCCAGAAGCATGATTTCGTTTAACTTCATTGACACCTTTATCTGTACAAAGCATGCATCGCGGATTATTCTTTTTACAGTCTACTGCTTTATGACTAGCTTCTCCACACATAAAACAAAGTTTACTTCTGTCAGGGCCTTCGCATTTCCGTGCCAAATGACCATATGACAGGCATCGAAAGCAGCGAGGTAAAATGGTTCTAACACGTACCCTGCAGTATAGCCATCCTATCTTAATACTTCCTGCTTGCAGAAGTTTCTGAGCATCCTCATCTTTAGTTTAACAAGTAGTTCCATGAAGAACTATACAGCCTATTTTCATATATCCTAATTATGTTAATTGCCACTATCAACATACAAAATTTCAGTTTGATTGCTGTAATAGATTCGTAGATATCGAGAACCGACAAAATAATTCGGATGGTCGCCATGTTGGATGTTTATATATGTAGGTCTTAGATTTATGTACTGTTACATGAATATTATTGTGTACGTGTAGTATTCAAACTTCAATCGCATGATTAGGACATAAGAAGTAAAAATGAGATTTTAAAATTTCGCACAGCTGCCATCTTGTCGTTATGCAAACAATTGAAATAAATTAGATGGCAGTGGATCAAGGTTTGTATAAGGATTTACTGTACCAAGTGTCACTGTACTCGGATGGTTAAATTGCGAGAAACGACCATGTGAATAATTATATTTCTCCTCGCCGCCATGTTGGATTTATGATCACCAGATTATTGAGGTCCTATAGGTAAACTTATGTTCTTAGCCTCTATGAAGATTAAAAAATTAAGTTTGATTGGTTTAATAGATTCATAGATATTGAGATCCATCTAAATCTTTCGGATAGTCGCCATCTTGGATTGTTATATGTATAGGCTATAGAGTTACGTACCGTTAAAGGAAAATTATTGCGTAGGTTCATTATTCAATTTTTCACTTCGATCGCATGATTACGACACAAGAAATTAAAACTTAATTTTAAAATTCGCACAGCCGCCATCTTGAGGTTATGTAAACAATTGAACTAAATTAGATACCAGTGCATTAAAATGCTTATGCATTTGCTGTACCAAGTTTCATTGCGTTTGGATCATTAAATCGCAAGAAAGGTCTATTTAAAATTTTCAAATTTGCCTGGCCACCATATTTGTTTTGTAGTTAACCGGTTTTTGAAAGTCGTATATATGAACTTCCAGGTTTGCCCTTTATCTCCGTACAAGATTTCAGGGTGATACCGTTAATAGTTTCAGAGATATAGAATGCCGGTGAAATATTTCGCACAGTCGCCATCTTGAGGTTATGTAATCAATTGAATGAAGTTAGATGTCAGTGCATTGCAATGTGTGTAAACATGTACTGTACCAAGTTTTATTGCGTTTGGTTGGTTAAAACGCGAGACACGTCTATTTAAACGTCGCAACTTCGCTTGGCCGCCATGTTGGTTTTGTAGTTACGAGTTTTTCAAAAGTCACATAGGTGAACTTCTAGTAGTCCTCTTTATCACCGTAAAATATTCCAGGGTGATATCGGTAATAGTTTCAGAGATATTGAATGTTGGAGAAATATTTCGCACAGCCGCCATGTTGGATTGGTGAGACGTAACAAGATTTGAAGGGCACGGTGGCGGTCGTTCGAAATAGTGCTATGAACTTACAGAGTTTCATTGAAATCGGTCTAGCCCTATAGAGGTTATTAGTGGGGGACACACAGCATCACACACGCACAGACACACAGACAAAAGGTGAACTCATAAATAACAAGTAGTTCCGTGAAGAACTATACAGCCTATTTTCATATATCCTACTTATGTTAATTGCCACTATCAACATACGCAATTTCAGTTTGATTGCTGTAATAGATTCGTAGATATTGAGAACCGACTAAATATTTCGGATGGTCGCCATGTTGGATTTTATATATGTAGGTCCTAGAGTTATGTACTGTTACATGCAGATTATTGTGAACGTGTAGTATTCAAACTTCAATCGCATAATTAGGACACAAGAAAAAACCAAGGAGATTTAAATTTTTTTCACAGCTGCCATCTTGAGGTTTTGGAAACAATTGAAATAAATTAGATGCCAGTGGATTAACATTCGGATAAAGATTTACTGTACCAAGTTTCACTGCACGCGGATGGTTAAATTGCGAGAAACGTCCATGTGAATATTTATAATTCGCGTCACCGCCATGTTGGATTTGTGATCACCAGGTTATTTAAAGTCCTATAGGTGAACATATGTTCATAGCCCCTATGAACATTAAAAAATGCAGTTTGTTTGCTAAAATAGATTCGTAGATATTCAGTATCGTCTAAATATTTCGGATGGTCGCCATGTTGGATTGTTAAATGTATAGGCCATCGAGTCTTGTACCATTAAAGGAAAATTATTGCGTAGGTTCATTATTCAAACTTTCACTTCGATCGCATGACTACATCACAAGAAATAAAAACTTAATTTTAAAATTCGCACTGCCGCCATCTTGAGGTTAAGTAAACAATTGAACTAAATTAGATACCAGTGGATTACAATGTGTATAAATATTTCCTGTACCAGGTTTCAGTGCGCTTGGAACATTAAATCGCGAGAAAGGTCTATTTAAAATGTTCAAATTCGCTTGGCCGCCATGTTCGTTTTGTAGTTACCGGTTTTTGAAAATCTTATAGATGGACTTCCAGTAGTGCTCTTTATCTCCGTACAAAATTTTAGGGAGATACCACTAATAGTTTCAAAGATATGGAACGCCGGTGAAATATTTCGCACATCCGCCATCTTGTGATTATGTAAACAATGAACGAAGTTAGATGTCGGTGCATTACAATGTATATAAACATATACTGTACCAAGTTTCATTGCGTTTGGTTGGTCAAATCGCGAGAAACGTCTATTTAAAATTCGCAAATTCGCTTGGCCGCCATGTTGGTTTTGTAGTTACCAGGTTTTCAAAAGTCACATAAGTGAACGTATAGTAGTTCCCTCTATCACCATAGAACATGTCAGGGTAATATCGGTAATAGTTTCGGAGATATTGAATGCTGGTGAAATATTTTGCACAGCCGCCATGTTGGATTGATGAGTCGTAACAAAATGTGAAGGGCACGGTCGAGGTCGCCGGGAATAGTGCTATGAACTTTCCGAGTTTCATTGAAATCGCTCCTGCCGTTTAGATTTTATTAGGGGGGGGGACACACACACACACACACGAATCACACACACACGCACACACACACGGACAAAAGGTGATCTCATAAGCCTATTATTTCAAAATTGAAAATAGGCTAAAAAATAGCAAGTTTCTGCCCCCAACTGTTTGGTTTAGTTACCGAAATTTTCAGCTCTCCATGAGTATTACCAGAATCCCGTCTTACAGCTTCCTCCACATCTGCAAAGGTAGTGATACCATCCAAGTCCCGAATCTCCGGTGTAGTTCGGGGAATTAAAGCCTTTTCATCACCATCTTGTCCAAGAGCATCTCTCAAAGATTTACTGAATTTCTCCCGGTTTTCAATCTGCGTTGTTTTCTTGAACTGAAGAAGAACAGCCCCATCTCTAGTTTTACGGATAGATCGAATGTCTGCTCCATTGTCTTCCGGCTTCACCTTATTCCTGATATCCTTCAGAACATCAGCGAAAGTCTTACCCTTCATTGGTTTGATGATTACGGATTCTGAACGACTCCTTAATTTAGAATAAGGTCGTTTTCCACTCTCGCTAACCGATGTATCTTTAAGATCGTTTTTGACCTGCTCCATTGGAATATCATCAGGTTTCCTATCCTCACTCTTCTTCTTTCTCTTCTTCTTAGGTAGAACCTTTTCCCAAATTCCTGGATCGTCCACCATTTCATTTGTTACTAATGATGTCCTGGTCAATTCTTTGTTCTCCATTATAGTTATTTCCTGCTTCAGTTCTTCTGCTGATTTCTTCCATGACAACCTACATGTTGCTCCAGCATCTAAAGCTTCTTCCAACTTCATGATACCGTTTTTTATATCCATTTTTAAGTTCTTAAGAGGAATAGCCATAATCTTCTTTAGTAGTGATCTGGCAGTCTCAAGATGCATCATGTTGATTCTCTCTTATCTGTCGACCGATATCATCAATCTGGTTTAAGTCACTACGCCTACCCTCTTCGCCATTTTGGATACTCTCCTTTGATGCTCCCGTCAACTCTGCTGTATCACGCTGAATCTTTGCTTCTTCCGTCATACCGATGGTGGAGTCTAGTAGGCCGTGACTCGAATCGAGAGAATGAGGTCTTTGGTTAGCGATAGGAGCGCTTGCACAAGGAAATGATCGTCTATCTATCTTCGGTGTGATTTCATCTTTGACAAGATGGCTGTTCACACCAAGGTTATTATTTCACCACAAGATTTTTAATACTGCACAAGATATTATATGTCTTTCCAATTGAAAACTAACACATCTACCACACAATGGAGGTTATACTAACCCGCTTTGGTAAGTCACTTCACAATTCAAACTCACTCTCCGAAGCTATTTTGCAGATGCGAAACTCACGTGCACCTTCCTTAGAATAATCACAACAATAATAATCATAATAATAATAATAATAATAATAATAATAATAATAATAATAACATCCACTGAAATTTCTTCCATCATTAAAGGTCTTCCGAACTGGAAAGCACCTGGTTTAGATCAGATACAGAATTACTGGTATAAGAAATTCTGGTGCGTATACGATCTTCTGTCTACTCTGGTGAATGAAGTTGTTGCTCATCCACAGAAGATGCCAAATTTCCTTACACAAGGTGTAACACATCTACTTCCGAAAGACCCACAAAATATGCAAGATCCTGGAAAATACCGTCCAATTACATGCCTTCCCACGATGTATAAGATCATCACATCCTGTCTTAGTAGGAGGATATATGCTCACTGTGAAAAAAATAACATCATAGCAACACAACAAAAAGGATGCACGAAAGGGTCCAAAGGGTGTAAAGAAATACTTATCATTGACTCAGTGGTTTCTAACCAGGCCTTTACCAATAACAGAAATTTATTCACGGCATATATTGACTACAAGAAGGCCTATGATTCCGTGCCCCATGATTGGTTGATCCATATTTTGTCAGTGTATAAGATTGATCCTCAGATTATATATTTCTTGGAACACGCCATGACATCGTGGCGTACAGTGATGAGCCTTAGTACTACAAATGGCAGTATTGCAACAAGTATGATCCCAATCCACAAGGGAATATTCCAAGGAGACTCCTTGAGCCCATTATGGTTCTGTCTTGCGATGAACCCACTATCAAACCAACTTAATTCAACAAAATATGGATTCAGTATCAAGAAGAACTCCAGGGAGCTTGCAAAGCTCAACCATCTCCTGTATATGGATGACCTAAAGCTATATGCTGCCACCAGAGCACAACTAGAGTTTCTGTTGAAGATAGTGGAAACCTTTTCACAGGATGTGAAAATGGAATTCGGGCTGGAGAAATGTAAGACGCTGAACATTATGAAAGGCAAGCTGCAGGAAGGTGTATATGAAACAGCTCAGGGCCATCAGATTGCAACAATGCTCACTAGCGAGACCTACAAGTATCTGGGAATGAAGCAAGCCAGACACATAGAACACTCAGTAGTGAAACAAGATCTGACGAAGGAATTTGTCAGAAGAATTAAGCTTGTTTCTAACACCAGCCTCAACAGTAAAAACTTGGTTAAGGCAATCAACGCTTATGCTGTCCCTATTCTTAGTTACTCGTTTGGGGTCATCAAGTGGAGTAAAACTGACATTGCAAGCTTAGAACAGAAAATTAGAACATCACTGACCAAGTCACGAAAACACCATCCCAGGGCATCTGTGGAACGAGTCATGTTACCGAGACATATGGGTGGGAGAGGAATTGTTGATATAAACAACCAAGTAGCTCGACAGATCTATGAGCTAAGAAAATACTTCTGTTCTGTATCGAACCATTCGATGCTGCACAGGGCTGTCACAGAAGCAGATGATTCAACTCCACTACTCTTAAGTCAGCAAGAGACTCAAATTCAGGTGCGCAGTGATTTGGATAGAGTCAATGCCTGGTTGTCCAAGCCACTACACGGAAGACATCCCAATGAAGTCATCCAAACTCACGTCGACAAGCTAGCGTCGAACTTTTGGTTGATTTCTGGGCAGATGTTTCCTGAAACAGAAGGCTTTATGATGGCTATTCAGGACCAGGTTGTCCCCACGAGGAACTACCTAAAGTTCATAACCAAGGATGCATCTGTGCAAGATGACCATTGCAGATACGGTTGCCCAACATCTGAGACTGTTCAGCATATTATATCGGGTTGTCGCCATTTTGCAGGAACAGAATATAGGAAGAGACATGATTTTGTTGCCAAGATAGTCCATCAAGAATTGGCTATACAACTTCAACTGCTGAGCCAAGAGAAAGTGCCGTACTACAAATATGCTCCTGAAAGTGTACTGGAAAATGACAGCTTTACGTTGTACTGGGATCGTACTGTATTGACAGACCAATCAGCTGTGCACAACAGACCTGATTTAGTTCTTGTTGACAAATGCATGAAGCACACCACCTTCATAGATGTGGCGATCCCAAACAGTGGCAACATACTAACAAAGCATGTTGAAAAGCTGTCAAAATACACAGAGCTTTCAGAACTGATAAGGAAGCAATGGCACATGGCACAAGTCAGGACAGTTCCTATTATTATCTCCAGCACTGGCGTGATTCCCAACAACTTAAAGGAATCGCTCACGGCGTTGAAATTAGACCCAGGCCTTTTCAAACTGATGCAGAAAACAGTCATACTTTCTACGTGTCGCGTAGTAAGGCTGTTCTTGGGCAATCAGGCCTGAAGCAATGAGGGGAATATGAAGCTACTACTCAATGCAGTCACCAAGAATTTGCTCCTTGTGATATGTACGGTATCTGGGATTGTAAATGTTTTCTTTCCAGCAAATGCTGAGAATGTGTAAGCGCATGCGCAAAATAAATAATAATAATAATAATATCGTATGGCCTCGGGTGCCGGTTGCAAGCTTTGTTATTTGACACCCAGAGGGTTGCTTGCATGTCGAATTTCGTTGTTCCTTGACTATGAAAGTCAAGGAGGTTAGATGTTAGATATCTAAGCTCCTTGAACACTATAGCGCTTTCTAGTAGAGAAATGAGGAACTTTGTGTTGGCGGAAACTCCCGAGATTAATTTTGCCATTATGAACATGGCCTACTGAATTCAAATGGGTTCTTTGATATGCAAACATCGTATGACATGCGTGTCGTATTTTTGCCGCCTTTCAAAAAAATCACTTACCACGGCCAGGAGTGTACCTGCAATCTTGGGGTTAGTAGACCGACACGATATCCACTCACCCACCGTGGCTAGCTTTTAAAGGGCTGAACTACGAGGTCATCTGACCTTGAAAATGAAGTGATAGAAGGCATTTCGAAGCGTTACATAAGTTTTTACAAACTTATGCAATCTAAATATTAACTTATATTTACATTTCAGTTAGAATTCCAAGTTCTACGTTCTCTAACTTAAGAAGGAAATCACTGAAAATTGGATCATCACAAAACTCACCGGTTATTCGATATTTATGAAATTATACGATTTGAGTACTCATTCCTTTGATTTAATGTTTCTGAAATCCATGAAAAATGATAAAGGAAAGACCTCAGAATGTTAAAATGACATGAAACAGGCGTCACAGCCGCCAAAATGTGAAGTGCACAGCAATTATGGAGCGCATTGTACTACAGCAACAGTATCTACAAATCGCACACTCCGTAGATTTTTTAAATTCATTGTTTAAAGAAATGATTGATATTTATGAAATTAGAGTGCAATGCGCCACTGCTAATGTCTATTCTCTTTCATTTGAATGCTCATTTGTCACAATCGGTCGCTTGTGAGCGTTGCAGGAGGGATCTATATTACTGAAATAATCTACTATATACAGCTCAAATACCACTGACTGACTGATTCATTCATCACGAAATCTCAGAAACTACCGAACGGATTGGAATGAAATTTGGTATGCAGCTTCCTCAAGGGCCGCAAACGCCCACTAAGAAAGGATTTTTAGATATTCAGGTTCTAAAGGGGTGTTAAGGGGGTAGACCTGCATTTCATTGAATAGCAATATCTCCCGATTGGTTTCATTGGGGGATGTGATAATCGGCATATAAACTCATCATTAAAAATAAGAAGACATGTGTCTGAGGGTTTTTCGATGTGGTGTATATTATGAGGTGAAAGGGGTGAAAAGTGGGGCTTGAAGGATTCCCAACGGAGCGTGTATCTCTTAAACGACATAGGCCAGGAGTTTGGAACTCAGCCGAAAAAAATCAGCATAAAAAATAACTAAACAGGTGTTTGACCGTTTTTTCATAAATCCAATTTAAGGGGCCCATGGGGAGGGGCGAAATTATGGGGGGGGGGACGTAATATGTCTGAGTGTAAAATTATACATGGCCTATGTTGTAGACAATAACACATTACATCTTTTTTGTCTCTTGCTATTTCATCATACGACGAATACTTACGGAGTTATTAATGATATTGTACTTTTTGGCCGGAATTTTCTAAGTCCCAGGAATGACATAAAAATTGATTCGAATGAAATTTCAAAAAATAGTTTTTTTTAATACTTTTATTATATTTTTCACGTCTTTTAGGGTCCAAAACCAACATGATATTTTGATGTTTTTTTTCGTCCCATGCATTTTTGGTTTCAGGTGATAGAATTATTTTCCACTAGGACCTATGCTTATCTTTATATATATAATTCTTCGACACGTGTGTATGTTACTGAACTCCTCCTAAACGACTGAACCGATTTTGATGGAATTTGGTATGTATATTAGGGTGGGTCCATGTATGTTTTAGATTCACAATCTGACCCGGTAGGTGGAATGAACACAATTTTAGAACCACAATTTACACACACTTTTAGAACCACAATATACAGTCAAAAACAGTCGTCATGGAAACCACTAGCCTTGGCCTTCGTGAAAGCTGATGTCTTTGGACGGTTCGTCTCTGCACGTTAGAGCCACCTGGTCGCAATCTGTGCAACTACCGCCATTACATACACTCCGCCCGTGGCGAAAAGTTGTGTTTTTTTTACCAAAGGTGGCAGTAATGTCGAATTCTACTGTTTGTCTCTGCACGTTAGAGCGTTTCAAAGTCCCGTATGCGTTCATATACTATTCATCCGATTGCCATTGAACTTGGGTGATATGTTGAGTGAGCTCCAGGAAAGGTGTTTGGCTTAGTAAATCCATTTTACAATAGATAGCGCACGACTAGATTCAACAAATGAGTGACGACGCGCGAAGCGTTTCAACAAAATCCCGTATAAGTTTATATTCCATTCATAGATTGAGATGAAACTTTGATGATTTGTTGTGTACACTTAAGTGAAGGCTTCTAACTTAGTAATCCATTTCACAGGAGGTTGCGCACGAGTAGATTCAACAAATGAGCAACGACGCGCGAACTTTTAATCAAAGTCCCGTATGCGTTCATATACCATTCATCCGATTGCAATGAAACTTGGGTGAGATGTTGTGTACACTTACGTGAGGGTTTCTAACTTAGTAAATCCATTTCACAGGAGGTTTCGCACGAGTAGATTCAACAAATGGGCGACGACGCACGATGCGTTTCAACAAGGTCCGGTATGCGTTCAAATACCATTCGTCCGATTACGATGAAACTTGGGTGAGATGTTGTGTACACCCTACGGAAGGTTTCTGGCTTAATAAATCCGTTTTACAATAGGTAGCGCACGAGTAGATTCAACAAATGTGTGACGGCACGCGAATCATTTCAACAAAGTACCGTATGCGTCCATATACCATTTATCCGATTGCGATGAAACTTTGGTGAATTGTTGTGTACA
Organism: Meconema thalassinum; assembly: GCA_946902985.2. Taxonomy (NCBI): domain Eukaryota; kingdom Metazoa; phylum Arthropoda; class Insecta; order Orthoptera; family Tettigoniidae; genus Meconema; species Meconema thalassinum. The sequence goes on along the minus strand of OX336393.1, from coordinate 514,732,707 downwards.
CTCCAGGAAATGTTTCTGTCTTAGTAAATCCAGTTTTTAATAAGTAGCGCACGAGTAGATTCAACAAATGAGCGACGGCGCGCGAATCGTTTCCACAATGTCCCGCATGCGGTCATATATCATTCATCCGATTGCGATCAAACCTTGGTGAATCATTGAGTACACGCCAGAGAAGGTTTCAGGCTTAGTAAATCTATTTTACAATAGGTTGCGCATGAGTAGATTAAACAAATGAGTGACGGCACGCGAATCGTTTAAAGAAAATCACTTATGCGTTCATATGTCATTCATCCGATTCCGATGAAACTTTGATGAGTTGTTGTGTACACGCCAGGGAAGGTGTTCAACTTGGTAAATCCATTTTACAATATTGGTAGCGCACGAGTAGATGTAACAAATGAGTGACGACGCGCGAAGCGTTCCAACTAAATCCTGTATGCATTCATATACTTTTCATCGATTGCGATGATACTTTGATGAGTTGTTGTTTACACTTACGTGAAGCTTTCTAACTTAGTAAATCCATTTCACAGTTGGCAGAGCACGAGTAGATTCAACAAATGAGTGACAGCGCACGAATCATTTAAACCAAATCCCGTATGCGTTAAATGCCATTTATCCGTTTGCGATGAAACTTTGGAGAGTTGTTGTGCACGCTCCAACGAATGTTTCTAAATTAGTTAATTCAATTCACGATAGTTTAGAGGCAGCCAACAGAAATAGAAAAAATATTGAGTATCCAAAAGCACTTCAAGAAACAAAGTTACAACACTTTCTTTGATTGGCAGGACAACGTCTGCCGGGTCAGCTTGTCTACTATATAAAGCTCAAATACCACTGACTGACTGATTCATTCATCACGAAATCTCAGAAACCACCGAACGGATTGGAATGAAATTTGGTATGCAGCTTCCTCAAGGGCCGCAAACGCCCACTAAGAAAGGATTTTTAGATATTCAGGTTCTAAAGGGGTGTTAAGGGGGTAGACCTGCATTTCATTGAATAGCAATATCTCCCGATTGCTTTCATTGCGGGATGTGATAATCGGCATATAAACTCATCATTAAAAATAAGAAGACATGTGTCTGAGGGTTTTTCGATGTGGTGTATATTATGAGGTGAAAGGGGTGAAAAGTGGGGGTTGAAGGATTCCCAACGGAGCGTGTATCTCTTAAACGACATAGGCCAGGAGTTTGGAACTCAGCCGAAAAAAATCAGCATAAAAAATAACTAAACAGGTGTTTGACCGTTTTTTCATAAATCCAATTTAAGGGGCCCATGGGGAGGGGCGAAATTATGGGGGGGGGGACGTAATATGTCTGAGTGTAAAATTATACATGGCCTATGTTGTAGACAATAACACATTACATCTTTTTTGTCTCTTGCTATTTCATCATACGACGAATACTTACGGAGTTATTAATGATTTTGTACTTTTTGGCCGGAATTTTCTAAGTCCCAGGAATGACATAAAAATTGATTCGAATGAAATTTCAAAAAATAGTTTTTTTAATACTTTTATTATATTTTTCACGTCTTTTAGGGTCCAAAACCAACATGATATTTTGATGTTTTTTTTCGTCCCATGCATTTTTGGTTTCAGGTGATAGAATTATTTTCCACAAGGACCCATGCTTATCTACTATATAAAGCTCAAATACCACTGACTGACTGATTCATTCATCACGAAATCTCAGAAACCACCGAACGGATTGGAATGAAATTTGGTATGCAGCTTCCTCAAGGGCCGCAAACGCCCACTAAGAAAGGATGTTTAGATATTCAGGTTCTAAAGGGGTGTTAAGGGGGTAGACCTGCATTTCATTGAATAGCAATATCTCCCGATTGGTTTCATTGGGGGATGTGATAATCGGCATATAAACTCATCATTAAAAATAAGAAGACATGTGTCTGAGGGTTTTTCGATATGGTGTATATTATGAGGTGAAAGGGGTGAAAAGTGGGGGTTGAAGGATTCCCAACGGAGCGTGTATCTCTTAAACGACATAGGCCAGGAGTTTGGAACTCAGCCGAAAAAAATCAGCATAAAATATAACTAAACAGATGTTTGACCGTTTTTTCATAAATCCAATTTAAGGGGCCCATGGGGAGGGGCGAAATTATGGGGGGGGGGACGTAATATGTCTGAGTGTAAAATTATACATGGCCTATATTGTAGACAATAACACATTACATCTTTTTTGTCTCTTGCTATTTCATCATACGACGAATACTTACGGAGTTATTAATGATTTTGTACTTTTTGGCCGGAATTTCCTAAGTCCCAGGAATGACATAAAAATTGATTCGAATGAAATTTCAAAAAACAGTTTTTTTTAATACTTTTAGTATATTTTTCACGTCTTTTAGGGTCCGAAACCAACATGATATTTTGATGTTTTTTTTTCGTCCCATGCATTTTTGGTTTCAGGTGATAGAATTATTTTCCACTAGGACCCATACTTATCTACTATATAAAGCTCAAATACCACTGACTGACTGATTCATTCATCACGAAATCTCAGAAACCACCGAACGGATTGGAATGAAATTTGGTATGCAGCTTCCTCAAGGGCCGCAAACGCCCACTAAGAAAGGATTTTTAGATATTCAGGTTCTAAAGGGGTGTTAAGGGGGTAGACCTGCATTTCATTGAATAGCAATATCTCCCGATTGCTTTCATTGCGGGATGTGATACTTGGCATATAAACTCATCATTAAAAATAAGAAGACATGTGTCTGAGGGTTTTTCGATGTGGTGTATATTATGAGGTGTAAGGGGTGAAAAGTGGGGGTTGAAGGATTCCCAACGGAGCGTGTATCTCTTAAACGACATAGGCCAGGAGTTTGGAACTCAGCCGAAAAAATCAGCATAAAAATAACTAAACAGGTGTTTGACCGTTTTTTCATAAATCCAATTTAAGGGGCCCATGGGGAGGGGTGAAATTATTGGGGAGGGGGGGGGGAAACGTAATATGTCTGAGTGTAAAATTATACATGGCCTATGTTGTAGACAATAAAACATTACATCTTTTTTGTCTCTTGCTATTTCATCATACGACGAATACGTAGGGAGTTATTAATGATTTTGTACTTTTTGGCCGGAATTTTCTAAATCCCAGGAATGACATAAAAATTGATTCGAATGAAATTTCCAAAAATGTTTTTTTAATACTTTTATTATATTTTTCACGTCTTTTAGGGTCCGAAACCAACATGATATTTTGATGTTGTTTTTTTCGTCCCATGCATTTTTGGTTTCAGGTGATAGAATTATTTTCCACTGGGACCCATGCTTATCTATCTATTTAACTAATGTTATAACAGGATTCCAAAGGTTATTGCGGGCGAAGCCGCGGGTAACAGCTAGTATATATATATATTTGTGCATAAGTGAAATTCATAAACATCGTATAGTTGCCTTACTTTCCTGGTTACCGTGCGGCTCGTGTTTGAAAACTAGCTGGGCGGATATGTTTATATTCCATGGCACCTGGGGCCAAGGCTTTCCCAGCGTGAGGCACAGCGTTGTCAAATTTTCACCGTAGCCACTGAGGGCAAGCAGCGAGACTGGACAGAACTATGTGCAGATGTGCAACATTGGACACTGATACCTGTCGGACACACGAGCTAGCCCCCAGGGTGGGACTTAGAGTCCACGTGGAGTGATAGAGGAAGCATTCTATTGGTCAGTAGCGAGCAATGGTTACTGCCAGCGCGTGCTACTGCCGCTCCTTAACCGGGAAAGTGAGGGAACTATACATTAACTAAGCCTAAGTGAGCAGAATCTGATGATGATCGCTTGACGATCGAAACATATCATCCTAAAGTGCCCCATTTTGTACATCTGCCGGGTTTTATTCCTTGGTGTAGTCACCAGAATAACACACGCTATTAACACGGGTCTAATACTGTAAACACGATGCATAGGCCACTAAATAGTGACAACATTTAAGCTACAACTCTTACGAACACTTCAGTTGAGTGGTAGAGTGCTCAAACGATTCGATTCTTGGCCAATAAAGTCGAAATAGTCGAAGTTATTGAAACATTGGAAATAAATTTAATGTTGTGAGTTGTACTTTGCTGGTTTCATAAAGAGTAATCTAGGCGATGCCTCTTATATGACGAGGAAATTAATAGAGGAATATCAAATTTAGGGACTAAATAGCAATTACAACAAAACGGAATACCTTACATTAGAGAATAATGGAGGTGAGGAACTACAGATCGGAAATGCAGAAATTCAAATAGTCACTAAATTTAAATAATTGGGTTCAATAATAGAAGCTGTGTGCGATGATGCCTTAAATTTAAAACTAAGACAGCGTATTGTAAAATGTTTTGTTTGGTCCATTTTGCTTTATGGAGTGGAAGCCTGGACTATGAAATCGTCCATCATTAAGAGGCTCGAAATGTGGTTTCATATAAGGATGCTTAAAGTTTAGATCGTAGGCTTTCGCGGCCGGTGTCAAGTTTATCATCTTGGCTTACAGGATTGAGCCGCGTCGCATATAGGTTATTATTTCCCGACGTTTCGGCTGACATTGCAGCTGCCTTAATCATGGTTAGGTACGAATCGGGAAATAATAACCGATATGCGACGCGGCTCAATCCTATAAGCCAAAATGATAAAGATGCTGAAAGTTTCTTGGATAGATTGTGACGATTCGATCCCATAGCTGTTAGATTTATAGGGTTATTCATTTCTTATCAGAGCATTATTATTATTAATTTATTGCATCTGGATTGATGATTTTTATATCATATAATTGTAAGCTGTTTTTATTATTCTATTTAATTAGATTTTTATTTAACTAACACTTGTAAAGAGACGTATGGTATAGGTCGCAAATATATATGTATTTTGCAACAAGAAAATAATCGCAAGAGGTATAAACCCGGTGACGCAGTAGCGTGTCACCACGGCAAGCAGTCATTGTCACAAGATCCTGTAAACCCATGACTAAGAATCACGTGTGGACCATCGAGGACATTCGAGAAGGAATAGAACAAATTATTTCAATTGATAGGGAAATAAATACGTCACTAGTACAAGAAGTTTCAACAGGTGGTGCAAGCAGGTAGTCATGAATGGAGAAGACCCAATCATAACATTCAATATGACGAATCTACAAGTTAGTAAGCATCAACAATTATTACTTAAGTCTCCAGTTGCCATTTAGAGTCAAGATTTTTTTATTCAATTCAAATTAAATGTTCATTTTCCTTTAAATAATCCAGCCGCATTGAGTAAACTTAAAAATATTTTGTGTGACTATCACTATTCTGTTTTTGATATTTGTTTTGCATTTCATAAATTTATTTTCTTTATGTCTGATCTATTGCTTTTGGTAGTTAGTGAACCCGAGGAGGTTATGCTGACTGGAATCGAACGTGGTTCTCAGAGACTGTGATCTCAGTATGGAGGTTCCACCAGGGAACGAACCAGAGATCCGTAGAGGCAGTTTCATGGTAAAAACCCCTCGAAAGAAGCGTATATTTAATCACTGGTGTGATTTTGGTGCAATGACATTATTTATTAAAATAATGCAGGGAATAATGAGCAGATTACAGCATTATTAGACTACTTGGTGTAGGCTATACGAGGCTTGAAGCACGGAGAGGACAGAGTTGACATTTTACAAATTAGCCCAGAATTGTGGGTGGGGCCCAGTGGAGCCATGCCCATCTCTGTGACCCCATTCTGTCGTCTGGAGCAGGGGGAGGCCTGAATAATGACCCAGTTATTCCCCGACGGAGAATAGATTTGAGGAGTGGGAGGAGAGATGCCCAGGAAAATCATTGATTACTCGTGATTGGAGCAACGAATTGAGATGAGAGTTGCTCACAGATGAATCTTTTGGCAGGAGGCTAATTTTAGAGCCTTTTACCTGCGAAATTGGGGCATATTTAACGAAGTGCGGAAGGACTGTAAAGCTACCATTGTGCGCGGATAGATTTGAGAATGTTGCCGGGGAATTCCCCTAAGATAGCGTCCCACGCTATGGAGAAAGGAATTAATATTAATTAAATGGACGAGCGATTCCTTTGCACGCAGATAGTTTTGGAATCTGTGAAGAAAGAGGAACCCAATGATTATGGTTTGGAGACCAGATTCACGCTGTGAGAGGAGCCAAGATTTCGCGGGAAGATTTCGCCCTACTTTCAGTGAGAATCTGATATAAGGGAGTAGACCCTTGGAGGAGCGCTCTGTCTCAACCCAGTCTCTCTCAGTTGAAGCTCAGTCTACGCGCAGTTCACGTGCAGTGTGCACCCAGTTACAGCTCAAGTGAATCTTCAGTCTTCACGACGTTAGAAGTTACCCAGGTGCAGCACAGTTGCAGTAAGTTGCAAACAGTATGCAGCAAGTACGAGGGCAGTACGAGACAGTATGTAAGCAGTATACAGCAGTCTTCAAGTAAGGTACGAGCAGTCTTCAAGTGAATCTTCAGTCAGGTACAGCCACTGTGAAGCAAGTTCGTCAAGGCAGAACGCATGGCGGTTCTACTCATAATAGACGCCGAACAAAGACTGGTACATGTAAATGAAGCATTTTATAAGCTTTTATGAATAATAGTCGTGCTATAGGCATAATCAGCAGTACGAACTATGCCGTGTTCAGTTATGAAGCACCGTGTAGACTAATGGCAGAACTATTGTAAATAATTATTTGTGTAAAGTATTGGACAGTGTTAAGCGCAATGTGTATAGTATTGACTGATCGTATGTGTAATTACGATGGTATGCGCTAAATGAAACTCTATGACGTGTTTGGTAATGTCATGAGAGTACCAGATGTTAACACTCAAGACGGGATCTAGCATATTTATGCAACGCAGGACGCTTACCGTAGGAGTAGGAAATATAAAAACTGTTGGTGGATTCCGAAAGCAGGTAAACCAGACTTTCAATCAGGAGTTGATAGGGGCACGGGAGATGCTGTCGACACCTGCAATTTCGATCTTTGCTAGGGAGTTTCAGCATTGAAAAGTGTATAAAGTGACGTGTGTTAAGTGTACAACATATGTAAAATATCCTTTAAAGTAGTGATTAGATAAGTGTTTCACATGTTTGGGAGCAATAGCTTCCTGAGAGTTATGCAACGTGTCGTGTTGTTGATGAAAATTATGTGTTATAAAATGTGTGTTTGCAAGATGAATATGTCGCGTTAAACCTGCTAATGGCGGGCGACATGGAGAAATATGATTGGTCGGAGCCACCATAGACGCCTATAGAAATGTACGTACCCCACAAGTTATGATTATGTAGAAATATGGGCCATTGCATGTTGTGAATTCCGTAAAGATGCCAGTAAAAATCAGTTTAGGAGGCAGATCCTCCATGTTTAATCAGTATTGTGTTGATTTTTATAGAGTTGAGATGTTAATTTGCATCATCAAGTGGAGTAATTATTCCCACTATGAATTAAGAATGGCAATCAGTTATGTAATTGTGACGAACGCGATTGTTCGGATTTTTAAGACGTTTAGCTTGTCGGATTTTTGGTTAAGTTATGTGGGAATAATAATAAAGTAATGATTTTTTGGTCATTTATGTCAGTGAGATTGATAAGAATAATAAAGTAATGATTTTGGTCATTTATGTCAGTGAGATTAATGGTAGTAATAATAATGAATATTAAAAATATGAATGAACACATCAGGAAACAAATAAATGTTGTAAGCGAGAGATTTACGCTAATTGCAAGACTTATCAATCTAAGCAGTAAGATGATACAGTAAGATTACATTACAGTAATTAAGGAAAGAAGTTTTATATCAGAGTATTGCATATATTCAGTAATGATGCCAGGCATGAAAGAGCTTTTAGCGGATTGAATTTGCAGCTTATATGAGAAGCTTATAGAGTAAATTGTTAGATTTCTCTTAATAATATAGGTCGGAGGTCGTAGCATTGAGTAGGGGCCAGATGGTCTATTCTACGTATGAGATCTCCTATGTCATGGGCATAAGTGGAGATATAATGTTATGCCAGAGTTGTAGTGTGTACCCTAACTCTGAGGAAGGATATGAAAGTGTTCCGGGTTGGGATCCTGTGATAGAGGCGAGGGAAACGAGGACACCTCGATACTCTATGGTCTCCCGAGAACTTATTTGATGAGTTATTCCGCTCGTAGAAGCGAAACTCATGGCGGCAGCTGCAGTAGCGCCTATATTTTACTTGAGACATCGGTCACCCGTTAGACTAATGCATTACGAACCCCGAACCTTCATGTTGAATGGACCCGTGTGAGGCCAGTAATTATTATTATATCCTCTGTGTAGGAGTAATTATAAAAGCTCATTCAATACCTGTTTGCATAATAGTCAACTAAGATCCTTTGGGATATGTGTGTCGGTCAGACAACAGTATTTGTCTTGTAAATCTTTACTGCTTAGAAAGGAAAGCATTCAAAACCTTTAAGGAGGGTCGAGGTAATCGGTGGAACACCCATCCCACTTTCTATTGTGTGCTGACTCCTCTATTCGAGGGTCTACAGGGGCACTCGAGCCGTCAAGGCGAGTTGAAAGCAAAAGATTTTAGACCCTGGTAAATGACATATAATGAAAGATTGTTATGTTGAGTAATGTAGCCATGTGGTTTAGGAACACATGGATAATTATAGAATATCCTGATGGTTCATTAGTTTAGCTATCTGACGAATAGTTAGATGATGTATTTGTACTGTCACTGAAACCAAGTTTTGAAGTTAGTTACCAGATGCCGATCGCCACGAGAGCGAGGTAATCTAATTTTAACATCCGACACAAGCTATAACGTAACGTTTTATCTAGGAATCACAGGCAGCATGCAATGGAACCATATAAATAGAGGAAGTGGAGGGGTAGCTTACATAATTAGGGAGTTGCACGTTGATTGCGGTGCAACGTCCGAATAGGTAAATGCATGCAAGCATTTGTTTGGTGAGAAGAGAAAAATCAAAACACGCACGGCACACATAATTGTTAAAACCAAGAGGTTTAAGGAATAATTAATTTGTGATATTAAAGAAGTCACATTGTATGGCTGTTATGTTAATGTACAGTTTGTATTGAAGTCGTAGGTGCATCAGCGCACTAGAATATCTTTATGTAGTTCACATAAGGGTACAGCTTTATGGTTTAATATGACTTTATTATGATTTCATTTTTGTTTGTTTGTGGATTGTGGAAGTAAATTTTTGTTTGCTTTGTTTTTTTATGGTTTTGGGATTGTTTTTGTGTTTGAAGCCATGATTTTTATTTACTGAATTAAAGTTTAGAATGAGTTGTGCCTTGTTATTGTAGAGTTGTTACCTTATAGCCTCAAATCCAAAATATGCACTGCTCATTTGGGGGAACGGCACGCGCCTGAGACCTGATGCTAGCTGGAGGCAGCTGCATATTTACCATCGAGATTACTCACATGGGTACATGGGATTTGATGTCCTATACTGTGATTTGAGCTATCGGTACAACTAAAGTCGGTCAGATTTAGTGCACACAACTCTATTAAAGTAAGAATTAACGAAGTAGGGAATGACCGCTCCTATCCTAGCTAAGTTCCGATACGTACATATAAATTTTGATAGATGTATAAGTACAGTTCTACTCCTTTGTAAGTATGACACTAATTTATCATGGCCCAAGCGACGTGGGACGGTATTAATTCATTATGGAACCGCCTGCGTCAGTGCAATATGAGCGATCTTGGCATTGCACATGCCTGTCATACATGAATGACATACATGAGTCTTTTATTTATCATGGCGCCCAGGTACGTGGAGCTTATGGGATTTAGGGAAAACCCATAGATTTTTTTATGGTATTTCATGGGAAAACCATAGTAATTGTTTTGCCTCAAACTGTGTTTGAGTGATTTTTGAATTCAGTAGGCTTTTTATGTAACGCAGAATCTCTCTATTGAGAAGAGAATTGCCCAAGGGTATGAGCGCTACATACCAGATCCACAATCTACCATAATATTATCAGGTTTTGTACGACTTCACAATATGTGTGCAGTGTTTGATGTTTCTCTTCGAAACGTATCCACATATTTTTCCAGGAAGCCTGCCTGCATATTTAAGTGTGTTATTGTAAAATGTCAGGTACGGAGGAAATCTTGCAGGTTATTGCAGGATTGAAACAGCATTTTGATGCTGCTAACGAGCAGAATAAACTGGAAGCCAAGGCTTTCCAGGAGAGCATAAACACTCGTTTAGATGCAAATCAGGTTGCACTGAGTAATCGGTTAGATGAGAACCAGACTGAGTTAAATAACAGGTTAGATGCCAATCAGGAGGCAATTAATGCAACTCAGGTTGAATTAAACAATAAGTTAGGTCAAATGCAAGAGGTAATTAAGACCGAAGTAACAGATACTGTTGTAAGCATTGTATCGGAAATGCAGGTTAAAACTGATAAACGTTTCGAGGCTATAGAAGCCAAACTTGAGGGTAATTTACAAGCGTGTAAGCATGCTCAGGAGGAAACCAACAGTAGATTAGATGCGTTGTCTAACGATATTAAGGATATTCAAATCCAAAATGAGGCGAATCTCGAACGCCAAGCGAAACAGTTCGCAGAGTTTACAAGAACGGTAGACCAGAGATTAGAGGAGAACGACTCCAAATGGGACCAGAAATTGAAAAGCTATGCTAGAGCAATTAACGGTGACCTCAAGAAACAGGACCAGAATATATTAGGTCAATGCCAGGAAATAGGCGAAATTAAGGCTATCGCTCATGAAAATAAGGAGCTGGTAAGCAACGTGAAAAGTCAGATGGGCGAAGTTCATCAAGAACTGGACCAAGTTCAAAGTGACATTGTCATAGTTAACAAAAGGCAAGAGGAGAATAGAGGTGAGATCACCAAGGTCCGGAATGAATTGTCTAAAGTCAATGGACACATTCAAGATGAAATTAAAGGGTTAAGAGAAGAACTCGAAATAAGAGAAGGCCAGAAAACAGAGGCAAGCGACAAGACCCTTGCTCAAATTAAAGAAGATGTGGAGGATGAAATATCCCATATCAAACAGAGTCTGAAAGAAGACAAGGTGAAAATCTTTCAAGTAGCCGAGGAAAACCGAGATAGGCTTACAAGAATAGAGAAAGAAGTCATTACTCGCCTAGAAAGAGCAGAGATGCGCCACAATCAAATGGAGACTAGGATAATAGCACAGGAGGAAACGCTTCTGAAAGGTCCTAAGTCAAGTGAAGGCAGCATGGAGGATATGAGGAAAACAAGGTGGGCAGACTTGGAAACCCAACCTATGAGCAGGAATGCTACAGGCCCAGGGGAAAGTCCTTATATGACGCCAGGTGTACCAAATGCGGCATCAACGCCACATGAAAATGCTATGCACACCCAGGTGATAAACGTCATTAGGGCAAGCGAAGAAAAACCAAGGAAATTTTCAGGTAGCCACTGTAGTATGACACCAAAATATTGGTTAAAGGAAGTGACTGAATATCTAAATGATGCACGAATACCGCAGGAGCGTAGGCTACGTGCTCTAGAGAAATTAACAGAGGGGGAGTGCGCATTATGGTTTCGCAGCTTCCGTTACACTTTTGATACTGTTGAGGAGTTCCGTGAGGCATTCTTGAAGAGATATTGGGACGCCGCGACCCAACAGAGTTTACGGTTGGATTTATATGCAAAGAAATACAGTACTAATAATCCAACAAAGTACGCAGAATTTTTCATATCGCAGATGTGTCGCTTTAAAGAGCTGGATCAAAAACCAAGCGAACTGGAGCTATGTATTGCTATCGCCAAACAGCTTCCATACGAGATCCAAAGGCTACTAATCTCGGCTAATGCGAAAACTGCTATGGAAATGGAGACAGTTCTAAGGCAACTGGACCTCACCACAGCAAATACGATGCGTCAGAGTCGAACCGTGGAACAAGTCCACGTGACCAACACACAGACTGACCAACAGCAAGCTCCAAGGAACAACAAAGCTACGAGCACAGAAACATTAGATTCCTATGGACGGCAATGGGAACAGGAACCCAGAAGATGGCAGTCAAAGTTCAAAGGAAATGCTAATAGAGGAGGAAGAGGTCGAAGTTCGTGGAATAAGCAGAATAACAGGGGAAAACCGTACCATAACAATGGAGGTAATAATGGCCAAGAAGGCAATAACAGAAATTGGAGACCCCAAGAAAGAAGAAGTAACTTCGATGACGAGGTAGAAGAACGTTATCATGCTTCTTTGCGATACCTCGAAGAAAGGGGAGATGAGCCCCAGAAACAACAAGTTCGATGGCAAGAAGTCATGCAGAACAGGACATCGCCAGACAGATATGGAGATGGAGCTAAGAGTTTGGAACTACAGCGCAGCGAACAGGAGAGAAGAAACTCAAAGGGGGCGGGCGCTGAAAAAAAAAAACGCCAAAATTAGAAGAGTTTGAGACTGATGGATGGAAGTCTATTAACATCATCAATTGGATAGCCAAACCAGAAGAACTGATTGAGGATACAGGAGGACCACAGGTCATGGTCAAGAGAGAATTGCCTATTATAATTGTAAGAGTGGCAGGATTAAAAGTCAGAAGTCTGCTAGACACAGGATCAACAGTGAGCCTCATGACACAAGCTCTATATAATGAAATAGCCCGGAGAGAGAACATTTTGAAAATACCGATCTCTAGTGTCAAGATTAAAGGGGTAATTCCAGACCGAACAATGATATGTAAATACCAGGTATTCCTAGATTTACAGATAGGAGGCTCTATTTTCTCACAGAGTTTTCTGTTAGTAAACAAACTGCCTTATAACCTACTTATTGGGGCAGAGTTTATAAGGGAATACAGAGTGATAATCGACCTAGCACAGGACAGGGTTATGTTCCATGTGAATGAAGAAGCTGAAGGCTTAGAGGTCGCTCTCAATGAGATTGAACCAGGATCAAGTGAACAAGTATGGCATACATACAGAGATGTGGCTGAGGAGGGAGTGTTAGCTATTGAGCAGTTAGAAGAGGGGCTTACAACACTAGCCACAGACTTGGAAAAAGATCTGGAACCCAAATTGGAAGAATATATTTCGGAAAAGCTAGAAGAAGCGAAAATTGGGCTAAAAGAGAAGGAAAATTTAAAGCAGTTATTACTGGAACAGAAGGAAGTCTTTGATTCGAGACCTGGTCGGATAAAGAACTTCACTTATGCTTTTCAAGTCAGTGATTGGACACCATTTAGGCAGAAACCCTACCCTATAGCTGAAAAGCATTATGCTAAAGTGAAAGAGGCAATTCAGGAGATGTTGGAGGCCGGTGTTATTGAGAAGACACCTACGCCTTATGTAAGTCCATTGGTAATTGTACCAAAGACAGACGGATCTGTCAGAGTCTGCCTGGACCTGAGACGCTTAAATTTGCGAGTTATTCCGGAATTTGACCAAGTGCCACCTATTAAAGAGATCCTCAGGAAGTTTAAAGGGAAAACCATATTCACAAACTTGGATATCACATCCAGTTTCCACCATCTTGAATTAGAGAAGAAAACTAGTCTGTTGACAGGATTTATGTTTGATCAACATACATTCACATTTTTAAGGCTACCTTTTGGGTTGAAAACAGCTGGTTCAGCCCTGATAAGAGCGTTAGATCGCAATCTATCAGATGAGGTTAAAGAGAGTACCATCAGATATGTAGACGACATTCTACTCACATCAGAATCTCTGGAGGAGCACATGAGAGACCTGAAGAAGTTGCTAGATGACCGTCGAGAAGCTAACTTTAAGGTTAATATCAAGAAATCGCACTTCTGTCAGAGGGAAGTCAAATTCCTAGGGCATGTTATTGATGCAAATGGAGTGAAGCCTAACCCAGATAAATTGGAAGTAATTCGAAATTTCCCTCGACCCACGAAAGTTAAGCACGTCCGACAGTATTTGGGAGTAATTGGATTCTTTTCGAACCACTGCCCAAACTATACTGCGACAGTAGCACCCCTGCAGGACCTATTGAAGAAAGGCGGCAGATGGAATTGGACGGAGCAATGTCAGAAAGCATTCGTGAGGTCAAAACAAATGCTTTTGGAATATGTGAAGCTGGGATACCCGGATTATACCCAGAAGTTCATCATACAGACGGATGCATCACTTATTGGGATTGGAGCGATGCTATTCCAGGAAAATGTTGACCAGCCTGAGAAGAAAGTTTTTATCGCCTTTATAAGCAGGAGACTGAAAGCCCATGAGAAAAACTACACGATCACAGAGATAGAGTTGCTCGCAATTTTGTACGCGTTGCAATCTTGGCACAAACTCGTGTATGGCTTCCGAATAGTCCTCAGAACAGACCATAAAGCTTTAACATTTTTGTTAAAGACAGATTTGTCTAGCCAGAGATTGACAAGATGGTCCCTGTATATCCAGCAATTTAATGTGGAAATAGAATACTGTCCAGGGAAAGAGAATGTAATACCGGACATATTAAGTCGTTACCCTAGAGAAGAGGAAGCGCTAGCTGTCCAGATTGAGAATCGAGATCAGAAGACGTTGGATGACTTAAGGAATCTTACCAACCTACAACGCGAAGACCCATGGTTGAAGATGATGATCGATTACTTTGAGGGACGCTTAGCAAGGGGAACTGCGGTATACAGAGAGGCGGAGGCATTGGCAACAGAATATGTATGGTATAATCAGATATTACACAAGTGGGACGATGTAGATCATACACGTCAAAGGATTGTATTTCCTGCATCTTTGCAGAGAAGATTGGTATGGCTAGCCCACAGAGCATTTGGACATCCGGGGATAGATAAAATCTGTGCTCTATTGAAGGAAGCATTTACTTGGCCAAAATTGAGAGAAACGGTGAGAAATACTATTAGGACATGTGATCTATGCCAGAGGGTAAAGCCAAATCCCTTTTTAATGAGGCAACGACCTATCCCGTTGTTACCGGAGAAGCCAAGGCAGCTATTGAGTATAGACAACTTTGGACCATTGCCTAGAGCACGTAGAGGCAATAGACACATTTTTGTAGCCATGGATGTATTTTCGAAAATGGTGGTGTTATGCCCCATACAAAAGACAAGTTCAAAACAGGTCTTGAAGCGCCTGAAAGAGAGAGTTATTCCGATTCTTGGGAAGCCGGATAACATTCTCTCGGACCACGGAAGTTGCTTTACAAGTGCAGAATTTCGTCGAGAACTGGGAACTCTAGGAATTAGGCAGATTTTATCTACCATTCGCCATCCTGAGGCAAGCCCAGTTGAAAGAGTAATGAGAGAGATCCAGAAATACATGAAGATCTACTGCTCTGAGGAGAATTGGCGTTGGATAGAATTTCTAGAAGTCATTGAATACTGTATAAATAATACTGTACATGAGGCGACAGGTCAGGTTCCCGTGACTCTACATCTGGATCAAAGACCAGAGAGACCGTGGACTGGTGTTATTCCATTGCCAGTAGACGCACAGCCAGGTAGAGAATTGAGGATCCAACGAACCTTTGAATATCTCAAAGCACAGGCGGAGAGACGTCAGAGAAGAAATCGTGCGAAGAGGTATCATAGACCGCTTCTCGTGGGAGAGAAAGTGTTAATTAAGAAACCCGCCAGTTCAGATCCAGAGGCACGCAAGTATAAAAAGTTCAATTTTTCGTATCACGGCCCGTTCGAGGTGATAAGAGACCTCCAGAACAATGCATACAGGTTAAGGCACCTAGAAAATGGAAACGAGGTCGTTGTGAACGTAGCCAACTTAAAAGTTTATTACTCGCCAGAAGAATTCGACGAACAAGAAGAAGTATTGGTAACGCACACCCAACTCAACGGGGAGAGCGAAGTCAGCCAAGCAGTCAGACCTGAAAGTAGGAACGGCAAGACGGGACGAGAAGCAGACAGTTTACCCAGTGTAAGCGAAGAGAAGAAAGAGTGCCAGTGTCTGCGAGAATTCTATGAAGAGATGGTCAGAGTGGTGAGAGAGGTTGAAGCAATAAACGCGACCCTCCGCAGGGAGAATGAACAGCTTAGGAACAAGGCCGAGTGTGGAAGGGGGAACAGTACTAACCTACTCGCAGCCAGACGAGGTGAAGGACCCCAGATGTAAACACCGACAGTGGTAGACAGTCAGCTGGTTACTTATAGAAAGCCACTTGCAATTGACTTTTATAAGTTTCGCAAGGGGAATATGAACCCGAGGAGGTTATGCTGACTGGAATCGAACGTGGTTCTCAGAGACTGTGATCTCAGTATGGAGGTTCCACCAGGGAACGAACCAGAGATCCGTAGAGGCAGTTTCATGGTAAAAACCCCTCGAAAGAAGCGTATATTTAATCACTGGTGTGATTTTGGTGCAATGACATTATTTATTAAAATAATGCAGGGAATAATGAGCAGATTACAGCATTATTAGACTACTTGGTGTAGGCTATACGAGGCTTGAAGCACGGAGAGGACAGAGTTGACATTTTACAAATTAGCCCAGAATTGTGGGTGTGGCCCAGTGGAGCCATGTCCATCTCTGTGACCCCATTCTGTCGTCTGGAGCAGGGGGAGGCCTGAATAATGACCCAGTTATTCCCCGACGGAGAATAGATTTGAGGAGTGGGAGGAGAGATGCCCAGGAAAATCATTGATTACTCGTGTTTGGAGCAACGAATTGAGATGAGAGTTGCTCACAGATGAATCTTTTGGCAGGAGGCTAATTTTAGAGCCTTTTACCTGCGAAATTGGGGCATATTTAACGAAGTGCGGAAGGACTGTAAAGCTACCATTGTGCGCGGATAGATTTGAGAATGTTGCCGGGGAATTCCCCTAAGATAGCGTCCCACGCTATGGAGAAAGGAATTAATATTAATTAAATGGACGAGCGATTCCTTTGCACGCAGATAGTTTTGGAATCTGTGAAGAAAGAGGAACCCAATGATTATGGTTTGGAGACCAGATTCACGCTGTGAGAGGAGCCAAGATTTCGCGGGAAGATTTCGCCCTACTTTCAGTGAGAATCTGATATAAGGGAGTAGACCCTTGGAGGAGCGCTCTGTCTCAACCCAGTCTCTCTCAGTTGTAGCTCAGTCTACGCGCAGTTCACGTGCAGTGTGCACCCAGTTACAGCTCAAGTGAATCTTCAGTCTTCACGACGTTAGAAGTTACCCAGGTGCAGCACAGTTGCAGTAAGTTGCAAACAGTATGCAGCAAGTACGAGGGCAGTACGAGACAGTATGTAAGCAGTATACAGCAGTCTTCAAGTAAGGTACGAGCAGTCTTCAAGTGAATCTTCAGTCAGGTACAGCCACTGTGAAGCAAGTTCGTCAAGGCAGAACGCATGGCGGTTCTACTCATAATAGACGCCGAACAAAGACTGGTACATGTAAATGAAGCATTTTATAAGCTTTTATGAATAATAGTCGTGCTATAGGCATAATCAGCAGTACGAACTATGCCGTGTTCAGTTATGAAGCACCGTGTAGACTAATGGCAGAACTATTGTAAATAATTATTTGTGTAAAGTATTGGACAGTGTTAAGCGCAATGTGTATAGTATTGACTGATCGTATGTGTAATTACGATGGTATGCGCTAAATGAAACTCTATGACGTGTTTGGTAATGTCATGAGAGTACCAGATGTTAACACTCAAGACGGGATCTAGCATATTTATGCAACGCAGGACGCTTACCGTAGGAGTAGGAAATATAAAAACTGTTGGTGGATTCCGAAAGCAGGTAAACCAGACTTTCAATCAGGAGTTGATAGGGGCACGGGAGATGCTGTCGACACCTGCAATTTCGATCTTTGCTAGGGAGTTTCAGCATTGAAAAGTGTATAAAGTGACGTGTGTTAAGTGTACAACATATGTAAAATATCCTTTAAAGTAGTGATTAGATAAGTGTTTCACATGTTTGGGAGCAATAGCTTCCTGAGAGTTATGCAACGTGTCGTGTTGTTGATGAAAATTATGTGTTATAAAATGTGTGTTTGCAAGATGAATATGTCGCGTTAAACCTGCTAATGGCGGGCGACATGGAGAAATATGATTGGTCGGAGCCACCATAGACGCCTATAGAAATGTAAGTACCCCACAAGTTATGATTATGTAGAAATATGGGCCATTGCATGTTGTGAATTCCGTAAAGATGCCAGTAAAAATCAGTTTATGAGGCAGATCCTCCATGTTTAATCAGTATTGTGTTGATTTTTATAGAGTTGAGATGTTAATTTGCATCATTAAGTGGAGTAATTATTCCCACTATGAATTAAGAATGGCAATCAGTTATGTAATTGTGACGAACGCGATTGTTCGGATTTTTAAGACGTTTAGCTTGTCGGATTTTTGGTTAAGTTATGTGGGAATAATAATAAAGTAATGATTTTTTGGTCATTTATGTCAGTGAGATTGATAAGAATAATAAAGTAATGATTTTGGTCATTTATGTCAGTGAGATTAATGGTAGTAATAATAATGAATATTAAAAATATGAATGAACACATCAGGAAACAAATAAATGTTGTAAGCGAGAGATTTACGCTAATTGCAAGACTTATCAATCTAAGCAGTAAGATGATACAGTAAGATTACATTACAGTAATTAAGGAAAGAAGTTTTATATCAGAGTATTGCATATATTCAGTAATGATGCCAGGCATGAAAGAGCTTTTAGCGGATTGAATTTGCAGCTTATAAGAGAAGCTTATAGAGTAAATTGTTAGATTTCTCTTAATAATATAGGTCGGAGGTCGTAGCATTGAGTAGGGGCCAGATGGTCTATTCTACGTATGAGATCTCCTATGTCATGGGCATAAGTGGAGATATAATGTTATGCCAGAGTTGTAGTGTGTACCCTAACTCTGAGGAAGGATATGAAAGTGTTCCGGGTTGGGATCCTGTGATAGAGGCGAGGGAAACGAGGACACCTCGATACTCTATGGTCTCCCGAGAACTTATTTGATGAGTTATTCCGCTCGTAGAAGCGAAACTCATGGCGGCAGCTGCAGTAGCGCCTATATTTTACTTGAGACATCGGTCACCCGTTAGACTAATGCATTACGAACCCCGAACCTTCATGTTGAATGGACCCGTGTGAGGCCAGTAATTATTATTATATCCTCTGTGTAGGAGTAATTATAAAAGCTCATTCAATACCTGTTTGCATAATAGTCAACTAAGATCCTTTGGGATATGTGTGTCGGTCAGACAACAGTATTTGTCTTGTAAATCTTTACTGCTTAGAAAGGAAAGCATTCAAAACCTTTAAGGAGGGTCGAGGTAATTGGTGGAACACCCATCCCACTTTCTATTGTGTGCTGACTCCTCTATTCGAGGGTCTGCAGGGGCACTCGAGCCGTCAAGGCGAGTTGAAAGCAAAATATTTTAGACCCTGGTAAATGACATATAATGAAAGATTGTTATGTTGAGTAATGTAGCCATGTGGTTTAGGAACACATGGATAATTATAGAATATCCTGATGGTTCATTAGTTTAGCTATCTGACGAATAGTTAGATGATGTATTTGTACTGTCACTGAAACCAAGTTTTGAAGTTAGTTACCAGATGCCGATCGCCACGAGAGCGAGGTAATCTAATTTTAACATCCGACACAAGCTATAACGTAACGTTTTATCTAGGAATCACAGACAGCATGCAATGGAACCATATAAATAGAGGAAGTGGAGGGGTAGCTTACATAATTAGGGAGTTGCACGTTGATTGCGGTGCAACGTCCGAATAGGTAAATGCATGCAAGCATTTGTTTGGTGAGAAGAGAAAAATCAAAACACGCACGGCACACATAATTGTTAAAACCAAGAGGTTTAAGGAATAATTAATTTGTGATATTAAAGAAGTCACATTGTATGACTGTTATGTTAATGTACAGTTTGTATTGAAGTCGTAGGTGCATCAGCGCACTAGAATATCTTTATGTAGTTCACATAAGGGTACAGCTTTATGGTTTAATATGACTTTATTATGATTTCATTTTTGTTTGTTTGTGGATTGTGGAAGTAAATTTTTGTTTGCTTTGTTTTTTTATGGTTTTGGGATTGTTTTTGTGTTTGAAGCCATGATTTTTATTTACTGAATTAAAGTTTAGAATAGAGTTGTGCCTTGTTATTGTAGAGTTGTTACCTTATAGCCTCAAATCCAAAATATGCACTGCTCATTTGGGGGAACGGCACGCGCCTGAGACCTGATGCTAGCTGGAGGCAGCTGCATATTTACCATCGAGATTACTCACATGGGTACATTAGAAAGTACTTTAAGGCAATCATACTCCTTGATTAAATACTGAAGCGGTTAGTTCGACGTTGTCACACTACGGCCAGGGTAAGTGGTCTCGAACTCTGCTGCTGACTGCCGAGAATACATAATAAATTTTGGTTCTATATCGTAAAAATTGAACCTGGCGCCCTAATTATATCCTATTATACTATACAGGTAAGTGCACAACAATAACAACAAAGTGAGGTGTATTTATTCATATTCTTGTTCATATATCGACCCATTACAAGATCATGTCTCTAATGACCAGGTACTGCGGAGGGCAAATTCTCAACGAGAACTACTGACCACCCCCAAATGCAGGAAAGTTGCATACCTGGGTCATGTGTTACGTGGTGAAGAATAAACAATATTACATCTCATTTTAAAAGGCAAAATTGATGGACAACGAAGAGCGGGAAGGAAAAGGACGCCTTGTCTTCGGAACCTTCAAGATTGGACTGGAACAAGATCTATTGAACAGCTCTACCGCTCTGCTAAAGATAGACAAACACTATCAACGTCCGGGAGACTGGGCAAGGTTCACTGAAGGAGAAGAAGGAGACTAGAAGCTGGGGGAACAAGTTCATCTGAAATTGAGAAAAGAGTAATTGAGGCTAGGAGAACAATTGGAGCATTAAATTCAGTTGTATGGAGCCGAAATATTTTAAACAACACTAAGAAACTTAAGCCTCCGTGGCTTAGGCGGCAGCACGCCAGCCTCTCACCGCTGGGTCCGTGGTTGATCACTTTCGTGATGTTTATAGTGCGTTTTTCTTTTGTGCCGCATTTGTCAGTTAAATGCTTTTGAGACCACCGAACGAAAACATATGTACTTATTCATTTCTGTTAACATTATAATGTTTATTACTAGTGTTTAATCTCTCTCTATATATATATCTAAGACTCTTACCTCAGCGTGTTAATAGGTCATGCGCCTCCAGCTTACGCTCGCATACTGAAAAGGGTGTCGACTTGCTTGCTGCCTTCCTGTATGACTGACGTCACAGCTTGCCCTGGCCAATCATCGCCCGCCAGCCTGGCTTCCAGACGTTTCTATGATGTTATTATTTAAGTGGCGGCGTTTTGCTCTCCATCAGCATTCCTTCTTCAAACCTTCTACGGTCTTCTTCAACTAGCGAGAGGCATTCGTGCCTTCCGCCCTTCTCCGGGGCCTTCTAAACTTCAGGCCTAATCTGCATTTATGAGTGAAACTACCAGGAAACGCAACAGCAGAGAGCTTCAGCACTGAGAAAGTGCATTCTACGTTTTTACTCCAAACCGCAAGAAACTGCATCAAATCGCAGTTCTAAATGCCATGTTATTTGGCATTCAAGAAATAGCATCAAAACCTAACGATGTTAGCCAATGTACAGCGCTGGTCGCCCTGGCGAAGTTATTTTCCTGATGCTGGACATTTCAAATTCTACTACCAAAAAATCTAGTGTTGGCCACGGCAGTCTCCGTCAGCATGCTTCTAGTCATCGCTACTAAAGATAAGTTTGTGCCTTTTTTTATTATTATCTTAATCATCTTCGTTTTAAGTGTTTGCTAGCAAGTGCAAGAATATTAAATTTGTGTGTGCATCAAGCAGAATGAACTTTTGAATAATAGCACATGGCTGTGCCAACCTAAATAAAATTAATGAACATTTGAAACTGCCCCAGGCATAACTAATTTTTTAATTAAGGCTTTATTAATGTGTTTGCAAGTTTCACCCTAAAAAATAAAAGTATTGTATTTACTCTCAATGTTCAGTCTAGTATTGAAAGAACCAGGCCGCATTTCCTTAGCCCAATCCTTTCAGTCTAATCTTCTCTTAAGGAAGTTATTTTGTCCAGGCCTTAAGCCTGATGCTGTCCTCCCGTTTATGTTGATGAATCTGGGCTGTTCTCCACATAACCATTTTGGTGCCTATAACCGGGATGCTTGTAAACATTCTGTTTAACCAAATCTTCAAATTTCTTAATGTTGGAACTAATTCAAAATTTAAATGCCATACTGAACATTGAGTGTGTTAATATTTTAAAAATTGTGTTTTCTAATCTACTTCGAAAGTTTCAGCTCGAGTGTATATGGTTGGCACTGAGAAGGGAGACAAACAGCAGGCCCGTATTTCACCGCAGGGGAAGCCGCACTCTCTTTTCTGGCAGACTGTCAACTTCTTCCGAAGCAAGGTGTACCAGCTCACAGTATAGTCGTGAGTACACAACAAACTTTCATAATGCCGATTGACGAGAAACTCATTAATGCCAGAGCTTCTGTCAAAGGCAAGTTAACGCGTTTTCGCACTTTTCTAGACGAGCTCCCAGAAAAAGAACGTAATAGTGACATAATTTCTCAAAGACTGAAAGGTTATGAACAGGCCTTTGAGAAATATGATGAGATCCAAAGTAATATTGAGACCAAGGATCCCGACCAGCAAAGTGACCGTTGTGAGGTTGAAAATCTGTATTATAAGGGGTTCGCAGACGCGAAGCAGCTTTTAAGAAGTTTAACATTGCAGGAAAAGCAGGAGAAAATTCCTTCAGAATCTTCTTCTTTTCCTTCCCGTGTTATATTACCGAAAATAGAATTACCTAAATTTACCGGAGATGAAGCTACATGGGAACCATTTTTTGAATTATTCAATTCATTGATTCACGAAAACGATTCTCTTCCTTCAATACAGAAGTTTCATTATTTGCGTTTGTCCTTGCAAGGCAACGCACTTAAACTCATCCAAGAGCTTACGTTGACAAATGAAAATTATGAAGTAGCTTTGGCACTTCTCAGAGATCGGTTTGGGAACACTCGTTTAAAAACTCAACGTCACATAAAGGGTTTATTCAATTTACCTATTGTTCAAGCTGATAATCTTGCCTCGCTTCGTAATCTGATGGATGCTGCGGAACTTCATATTCGTGCGCTTGCAAATTTGGACCAACCAGTTGACCATTGGGATCTATTTTTGATTCATCTTATTTCTGTTAAATTAGACACTAAAACTTTAAAAGATTGGGAAGCAGATCTGTCGCAACATTCATTGTGTACCTATGAAGCTATTATTAAATTCTTAAAGGCGAAATGCCAAATTCTCTCTGCTGTAGCCAGTCAAAAGAGTAGCTCTACCTTCAAACCTCCCTCTAATAGTAAGGACATCAGCCCCACTCAGAGAGTACTAAGGTCACATGTCTTTTCTACCAATATTCGGTCTTCCAATCAAGCACAAGCTTGTGTTTTGTGTCAACAACCCCATAACTTGTACCAATGCGCTCAATTCAAATCTTTATCTGTGGATGAAAGACGCAAATTAATTACCACCCACAAGCACTGCTTCAATTGTTTATCAGCGACACATATGATAAGCAATTGTCGTTCTGAACGGTTATGTTTTCACTGTAAAGCAAAGCATCATACTCTCCTGCATAGGCATGAAAGATCGCGGTCATCAGCAACCAATAGTTCATCCGCTAAATCTCATTCTGAGACTTTGCCGAATAACGCTCAGTCTTTTACTCAAAGCTCTGTTTCGTTCAGTAAAACTCAAGTTTTATTGTCCACTGTCCAAATTCTAGTGAAGAATGTTCACGGAAAATGGGTTTCTGTAAGGGGATTGTTAGATAATGCTGCAACTAATAATTTTATCAGTGAATCGCTAGTTCGCAAGTTAGGTCTACAAATATGCCCTACTTCTATAGAAGTTACAGGAATTAATGGTTCCAAATCGCAATCTCTGAGTTATGCTAAAGTGGATGTAAAAGATTCCAATAATCTTGGCATTCATTTAAATTTAGATTTTTTAATTATAAATTCCACAGGTAATGACACCCCCATTACTTCCTTTCAAGTCCAGGGTTGGAATATTCCGCATCATTTGCAACTTGCAGATCCGAATTTCAACAGAGCTTCATCTGTAGAAATTCTTTTAAGTGCCAGCATTTTTTGGCAATGTTTACATCCGGAAAAGGTTAAAGTTGCCCGTGATGTTTTCTTTCGTAGAACTGATTTTGGTTGGATTGCCACTGGGCAAATATACCGCAACCCCGTTCAACAAAAATCTCATTGTTATTTTGTTGGTGCTGATTTAAATCAAGAATTAATTAAGTTCTGGGACATTGAGGATATTCAAGTCACCTCACCTCATTCTCTCAATAATGAGATCTGTGAAACACACTACGTAGAAACCACTGTTCGCACTACTGAAGGCAGATTCGTGGTTACTCTTCCTCGCATTTTTAACCCCCCTGTTATTACAGAATCACATTCCAGAGCTCTCAAAGCTTTATTCGCAATTGAAAATCGCTTTAAAAAAGATGCTCTCTTAAAAACTCAGTATACTTCCTTCATGGAAGAATACGAATCAGCGAATCACATGGAAGTAGTTCCAAAATCTGAAGAAATTAGTAATCCTCCTAAAGAAATAGTATATCTTAATCATCATCCGGTTTGGAAAAATTCTTCCACCCGAGAACAGATAAGAGTGGTTTTTAATGGGTCATCTCCAGATGCTAATGGTGTTTCTCTCAATGACACTCTGCATTCTGGACCCGCTATTCAGACAGATCTTACTTCAGTTTTACTTAACTTTCGTCTATTCCCCATTGCTGTCCTTGCTGACATCAAGCAAATGTATAGGCAAATTCTAGTAAATTCAGAACAACGTGATTTGCAAAGAATTTTGTGGCGAGACGACAATGCAAAACCTATAAAAATATTTCGTTTAAGAACAGTGACATACGGTCTTAAGCCGTCTGCATTTCTCGCAATACGATCTCTTCACATGTTGGCCGAACAAGATGGTCATTTTTTTCATCCTCTAGCTTCTGAAGTTTTGAAAACTGCATTTTATGTAGATGATTTTCTGTATTCCTTTCCTAGTATCTCTGACGCACTTCTTGTTTGTGAGGATTTAAACTCTCTTCTTTCTGGCGGTGGGTTTACCCTTCATAAGTGGAACTCGAACTCAACCGAATTTTTATCTAACTTTTCACAAGTAATTCCTGTTGACAAATGTGTTGCGCTTCCTACTGAGGAATCAGCTATTAAAACCTTGGGTGTTTTTTGGTCTCCTTCTTCAGATACCTTTTCCTATCAGGTACACTTATCTGAGTTTCACCCTCGAACGAAAAGGCAATTATTATCGGAAATAGCAAAAGTTTTTGATCCCTTGCAGTACATTGCTCCGGTGGTTATTACTGCAAAAATGTTCTTACAAAAACTTTGGTCATTGAAAGTTGGTTGGGATGAAAAGGTACCCTCCCCCCTTTTGGATGAGTGGTTAAAATACCGCAAGAGTTTGTTAGATCTTTCTCAAATTTCCATTCCCCGCACTTTAATTTCGGACCTTTCATGTCAGTATTTCGATTTGCACGTATTTGCAGATAGTTCTGAAAAGGCATACGGTTGCTGCGCCTACTTAGTAGGCCGCTCTTCCAATACTTTACCCGGATTTTCCAATTTAATTTGCGCAAAATCAAAGGTGGCCCCACTCAAATCCATATCTTTGCCTAGATTGGAATTATGTTCTGCTGTAATGGCTGTGGAATTAGCCAGTAAATTAAAAATCAGTTTAAATTTGAAATTTTCGAGCACATGGTTTTGGAGTGATTCTTCCATCGTGTTAGCTTGGCTTTCAAAACCTTCTTCACATTGGACCACTTTTGTGGCTAATCGCGTGTCTAAAATACAAGAGTTGTCTCATTTTGACCAATGGAATCATGTTCCGGGAAAAGAAAACCCCGCTGATATAATTTCACGTGGCTGCTTGCCCAAGAAATTAATTTCTCTTAAATTATACTGGAATGGTCCGGCGTGGCTCAGTCAGGATTTCTCTTGTTGGCCTCGTTCATCTAATCCACTCGCAGAAGATGTTCCTGATGCTCGCATTGTTACCGCTTCCCTTTTTCTAACTTCTATTGCTACTAGTCTTTTTCAGCGTTACTCTTCATTTAATAAATTAATTCGTGTGGTAGCATATTTATTTCGATGGAAATTTCTTGTTCTTGATCAGCCTGTGAAACCGCAATCCTTTCTCACTAAAATGGAATTGGAATTTGCTACTCGTAGAATCTTGTTTCTCATGCAACAAGAAGTATTCTTTCTTGAGTATCAGACGCTTTTAAGCAAAAAAACTTTACCAAAGTCTAGTAGGCTGTTACCTCTCACCCCTTTTTTGGACCAAGAAGGATTAATAAGAGTGGGGGGTAGGCTAGAATATTCTAGTTACTCAGATGAGAAAAAACATCCCATTATTCTCCCTTCTAGACATCCTATTACTACTCTTATCGTAAAGAAATTTCATTATCAGAATTTGCACGCTGGCACCCGCACTTTGCTTTGTTTAATTCGCGAGAAATATTGGCTCATTAACGGTGTTCATGAAGTTTCTTCTGTTATTCTGAAATGTATACCTTGTTTCAAATCTAAGCCCCCGCCAATCACGCAAATTATGGGAAACTTGCCATATTTTCGTTCCGAACCTAGTAAGCCTTTCGCCCTAACGGGTATCGATTATGCCGGTCCTTACGTCTATCAAGTTAATTCCCCTTTATCTAAGCGAAAGTTGTTAGGTAAACTTTATATTTCTTTATTTGTGTGCATGGTGACAGGAGCCATTCACCTTGAGTTGGTTACAAGTGCTTCTACTCCTTATTTTATAGCAGCCTTTTCTAGATTTGCCGCTAGAAGGGGTGTTCCCTCCGAGGTTTTTTCAGATAACGCAAAAATTTTTGTTAGTACTTTTGATCTTTGGAAAACTGCGCTTACCTCCCCTTCTGCTAAGGAACAGTTTTCTAATTTTTCGCATGCTAAGGGATTCAAATGGCATTTCACTCCCCCATACGCCCCCCATCATGGTGGTCGTTGGGAATCTTGCATAAAGCTCACGAAGAGACAGCTGAAGAAAACCCTTGGTTCAGCCATCCTTTCCTATGAGGAATTCAATTCTTTAATTATTCAGGTTGAGGGTATTGTAAATTCTAGGCCGCTCACGCCTTTGTCTAATGATCCTAAGGATCTTCTTCCCTTAACACCTGGTCATTTTTTAATAGGCTGTTCTTTAGCTTCTACGCCTCCTTTGCTGAGTCGACGCTGTGATCTCGGGTTGCCTATTTTCTGGAGAAAGTTAGACTCTTTGCGAAACTCCTTTTGGCGCCGTTGGAAGCTGGAGTATCTCGGCTCACTTAACAGAAGAGAGAAGTGGCGGCTTTCCCAGCCTGATGTGCGAGTGGGAGATATGGTTCTTTTGCGAGATCCAAGTCCCCCTCTCGTATGGAATATTGGTAGGGTAACTCACTGCCATTTGGGTCGGGATAATCATGTGAGAGTTGTAGATGTTCTCACTAGTAAGGGTGTCTATACTAGACCAATTTCTATGGTTGCTATCTTGCCTGTTGAGGCTTAGTGTCATCTTCTTTATTGTTGTTCACGTTTTTGTAACTGATTCTTTGATTTGTTTTCTTTCGGGGGTCTCGGAGCATGATCACTTTCGTGATGTTTATAGTGCGTTTTTCTTTTGTGCCGCATTTGTCAGTTAAATGCTTTTGAGACCACCGAACGAAAACATATGTACTTATTCATTTCTGTTAACATTATAATGTTTATTACTAGTGTTTAATCTCTCTCTATATATATATCTAAGACTCTTACCTCAGCGTGTTAATAGGTCATGCGCCTCCAGCTTACGCTCGCATACTGAAAAGGGTGTCGACTTGCTTGCTGCCTTCCTGTATGACTGACGTCACAGCTTGCCCTGGCCAATCATCGCCCGCCAGCCTGGCTTCCAGACGTTTCTATGATGTTATTATTTAAGTGGCGGCGTTTTGCTCTCCATCAGCATTCCTTCTTCAAACCTTCTACGGTCTTCTTCAACTAGCGAGAGGCATTCGTGCCTTCCGCCCTTCTCCGGGGCCTTCTAAACTTCAGGCCTAATCTGCATTTATGAGTGAAACTACCAGGAAACGCAACAGCAGAGAGCTTCAGCACTGAGAAAGTGCATTCTACGTTTTTACTCCAAACCGCAAGAAACTGCATCAAATCGCAGTTCTAAATGCCATGTTATTTGGCATTCAAGAAATAGCATCAAAACCTAACGATGTTAGCCAATGTACAGCGCTGGTCTCCCTGGCGAAGTTATTTTCCTGATGCTGGACATTTCAAATTCTACTACCAAAAAATCTAGTGTTGGCCACGGCAGTCTCCGTCAGCATGCTTCTAGTCATCGCTACTAAAGATAAGTTTGTGCCTTTTTTATTATTATCTTAATCATCTTCGTTTTAAGTGTTTGCTAGCAAGTGCAAGAATATTAAATTTGTGTGTGCATCAAGCAGAATGAACTTTTGAATAATAGCACATGGCTGTGCCAACCTAAATAAAATTAATGAACATTTGAAACTGCCCCAGGCGGGCCAGCATAACTAATTTTTTAATTAAGGCTTTATTAATGTGTTTGCAAGTTTCACCCTAAAAAATAAAAGTATTGTATTTACTCTCAATGTTCAGTCTAGTATTGAAAGAACCAGGCCGCATTTCCTTAGCCCAATCCTTTCAGTCTAATCTTCTCTTAAGGAAGTTATTTTGTCCAGGCCTTAAGCCTGATGCTGTCCTCCCGTTTATGTTGATGAATCTGGGCTGTTCTCCACATAACCAGTGGTTCAAATCGCGGTCACTCCATGTGCGAGTTGTGCTGGACAAAACGGAGGCAGACAGGGTTTTCTCCGGGTACTCCGGTTTTCCCTGTAAACAATTTCATTCCAGCAACACTATCATTTCATTCCATCTGTCATTCATTTAAACTTTTAGGCTCGTGTGTCGATGACTTCCCACATTAATACATTATGGTTACTCCAAGATTAACGTGTTTCGACGGAAGCAAGCAATTCTCGGATAATATCTCCATAGAGTTCAGAAAATCCATGGTCTTCTGAACATAGTCCTAAGGATACTTTCGGCGGGCAATTCGGGGATTTACAGGTGTAAAGTGCAAGCATGGTCTCATGTAAATCAACATGTACTCGAGTGAATGCGATTGTCTTTCGGAACTTGATTTAGGAAGTACTGTAAGTATCGAGATATTTCACGAATATTCAGTGAATTTGAAGTTGAATAAGGCTCCTATTCATCAGACGGTGGAAGCTCTAACAGGTTAACCTACAAGCTTACCCACTCTGATTTTATGGAATTCCCGCATAATTTTGGCATTGGGTTTCCAACCACCACCCATTTAGTCTCTTTAAACACCGATATTTTTCACGAACGAAATATCGAAAGAGATATTGTATGAGACGCTTCAGTTATGCTAACTGATAACAATCAGTAAGACCATACATATGTAGCGAAATAAATATGAGTAGAAGTATGTGGCCAACAAAACAAATTTGAGTGCAAAGGGTTAATCATTGCCCCAGGGAAGTGCGACAGGCTTCGGCAGCCGGCACAGTTCATATCCTCGCCGCTTCATTCATTCCATTCCCTGACCCGGTCGGTCGACTGGAAGCAGGCTGTGCATTGTCATTTTTTCACTAAGAAACTTATTTACAGTTCATTGGTACAAAGTATTTTGTTATATGGAGCAGAAATTTGGACGTTAAACAGACAACAATCAAACAAATTATTAGTAACAGAGATGTTGTTGTTGTTGTTGTTTTAAGGGGCGGAACTACTAGTAACAGAGATGGATTATTATTGGAGGAGGGCGGCAAGAAAATCAAGATTGGATAACATTAGAAATACGAGAATAAGAGAAATTATGCTGGTAAAAAATGTGTACTAGAAGTAGTTGAAGAAAGAAGATTACAATGGGTTGGACTTGTGAAAAGGATGCAGAGTAGTAGAATTCCAAATTTAATGTTACATTGGCAAGCTGAAGGCAAACGGAAACGGGGTGAACCAAGAGAACAATGGATGGATGGTGTAAAGAGAAGAATGGCTACCAGAGGCTTAACCAGGGAAGATGCTGAAGACCGACATTTGTGAGGAGTAGAGTATTTTTCGGCTGAAGAAAAACTACTGTACTGTAGAATATTCCTAATAAAGAAGAACAAGATAAAGATTATTTATTCCAGTTAAATTTAGTGATCTTAAGTGAAAATTAATCATAGTCACAGGTGGCCAACAAAATAGATAAGATATCGGACGTTTGAACTGGTGCGTAGACCACCTAAATGACATCTCCTCAAATGATTTACGCCAGGTAGCTGAGGCCATACGTTTATAGAAGAAAAAGGTACAATATCCTAAATGTGTGGCATTATTTATCCCAAGATTTTGTCGTGTACCATTTAGATACACTCTGACAGCCTGAACACTAGGGTACGTTAAGGCTATGGACTGGATCCAGTTTAATGTTATTTAAATGCGACAACCTCTTGTCGTTAATTTAGCAGCCATTAAAGAACGATCCAAACAATCTCCGACACCCTGAATTGGAACATTCAAAGTGAAGTGGCAAGACGTAAGGCCACCAAAGTTCTGGGTTTCTTGTACAGAAACATGAGAGGTTGTAAACCTAGAGCCTTCAGGACGGCTTACATATGCATGGTCTGTCCGATATTAACGTACGGTTTACCTGCTTGGCATCCCACTACATCGGAAAACATGAACAAGCTGCAGCGTGTACAGCGCCGCGCAGAGAGGCTAATAGCTAGTTATTCCCCTTCCCTTTTTCAAAATTTCCATCTATAGAGGCAACAGCCAAACAAACTGATCTGAATTTTCTCAAAAAATCCCTCACAGGTTCCCTTTTGCCGACTGTCATTGGCATATCGCTCAGTTCGGAGAGGACGAGGTGTAACCCTCGTTCCGCCCTTCGCACGTAGCAATGCTTACCTGACAGGTTTCTACGGCCGCTCTGCGCGGTTATGGAACGCCAGGGGATGCCATGATCATGTTCGCTCGTAGCAATGCTTACCTGACAGGTTTCTACGGCCGCTCTGCGCGGTTACGGAACATGCTGCCGGGGTTTGCCAAGATCTTGTTCGCTCGTAGCAATGCTAACCTGACAGGTTTCTACGGCCGCTCTGCGCGGCTACGGAACATGCTAA
Organism: Meconema thalassinum; assembly: GCA_946902985.2. NCBI lineage: Eukaryota > Metazoa > Arthropoda > Insecta > Orthoptera > Tettigoniidae > Meconema > Meconema thalassinum. The sequence goes on along the minus strand of OX336393.1, from coordinate 514,701,482 downwards.
CGGGGTTTGCCAAGATCTTGTTCGCTCGTAGCAATGCTTACCTGACAGGTTTCTACGGCCGCTCTGCGCGGTTATGGAACACGCTGCCAGGGTTTGGCAAGATCATGTTCGCTCGTAGCAATGCTTACCTGACAGGTTTCTACGGCCGCTCTGCGCGGTTATGGAACATGCTGCCAGGGTTTGCCAAGATCATGTTCGCTCGTAGCAATGCCTACCTGACAGGTTTCTACGGCCGCTCTGCGCGGTTATGGAACGCGCTGCCAGGGGATGCCAAGATCATGTTCGCTCGTAGCAATGCTTACCTGACAGGTTTCTACGGCCGCTCTGCGCGGTTATGGAACACGCTGCCAATGGATGCCAAGATCATGTTCGCTCGTAGCAATGCTTACCTGACAGGTTTCTACGGCCGCTCTGCGCGGTTATGGAACACGCTGCCAGGGGATGCCAAGATCATGTTCGCTCGTAGCAATGCTTACCTGACAGGTTTCTACGGCCGCTCTGCGTGGTTATGGAACGCGCTGCCAGGGGATGCCAAGATCATGTTCGCTCGTAGCAATGCTTACTTGACAGGTTTCTACGGCCACTCTACGCGGTTATGGAACATGCTGCCAGGGGATGCCAATATCATGTTTGCTCGTAGCAATGCTTACCTGACAGGTTTCTATGGCCACTCTATGCGGTTATGGAACGCGCTGCCAGGGGATGCCAAGATCATGTTCGCTCGTAGCAATGCTTACCTGACAGGTTTCTACGGCCGCTCTGCGCGGTTATGGAACATGCCGCCAGGGGATGCCAAGATCATGTTCGCTCGTAGCAATGCTTACCTGACAGGTTTCTACGGCCGCTCTGCGCGGTTATGGAACATGCCGCCAGGGGATGCCAAGATCATGTTCGCTCGTAGCAATGCTTACCTGACAGGTTTCTACGGCCGCTCTGCACGGTTATGGAACATGCCACCAGGGGATGCCAAGATCATGATCGCTCGTAGCAATGCTTACCTGACAGGTTTCTACGGCCGCTCTGCGCGGTTATGGAACATGCTGCCAGGGGATGTCAAGATCAAGTTCTCTCGTAGCAATGCTTACCTGACAGGTTTCTACGGCCGCTCTACGCGGTTATGGAACGCGCTGCCAGGGGATGCCAAGATCATGTTCGCTCGTAGCAATGCCTACCTGACAGGTATCTACGGCCGCTCTGCGTGGTTATGGAACATGCTGCCAGGGGATGTCAAGATCATGTTCGCTCGTAGCAATGCCTACCTGACAGGTTTCTACGGCCGCGCTGCGCGGTTATGGAACATGCCGCCAGGGGATGCCAAGATCATGTTCGCTCGTAGCAATGCTTACCTGACAGGTTTCTACGGCCGCTCTGCGCGGTTATGGAACATGCCGCCAGGGGATGCCAAGATCATGTTCGCTCGTAGCAATGCTTACCTGACAGGTTTCTACGGCCGCTCTGCGCGGTTATGGAACATGCCGCCAGGGGATGCCAAGATCATGTTCGCTCGTAGCAATGCTTACCTGACAGGTTTCTACGGCCGCTCTGCGCGGTTATGGAACATGCTGCCAGGGGATGGCAAGATCATGTTCGCTCGTAGCAATGCCTACCTGACAGGTTTCTACGGCCGCTCTGCGTGGTTATGGAACATGCTGCCAGGGGATGTCAAGATCATGTTCGCTCGTAGCAATGCCTACCTGACAGGTTTCTACGGCCGCGCTGCGCGGTTATGGAACATGCCGCCAGGGGATGCCAAGATCATGTTCGCTCGTAGCAATGCTTACCTGACAGGTTTCTACGGCCGCTCTGCGCGGTTATGGAACATGCCGCCAGGGGATGCCAAGATCATGTTCGCTCGTAGCAATGCTTACCTGACAGGTTTCTACGGCCGCTCTGCGCGGTTATGGAACATGCCGCCAGGGGATGCCAAGATCATCTTCGCTCGTAGCAATGCTTACCTGACAGGTTTCTACGGCCGCTCTGCGCGGTTATGGAACATGCCGCCAGGGGATGCCAAGATCATGTTCGCTCGTAGCAATGCTTACCTGACAGGTTTCTACGGCCGCTCTGCGCGGTTATGGAACATGCTGCCAGGGGATGCAAAGATCTTGCCTCTGCGGAAATTCAGGTCTTACATAAAAAGGTGCATTGCATAAACTTCTATATGAGTGATTGATTTTCTCGCTGAATGAAAGAGTATCTAAATGGAATGAATGAATGTATGGAGTGATTTGCGTGCCTCAGTGAGTGAACAGGAAAAATGTACTATGTCAATATTATAATATGTAAATACTGCAAATATCTTTCTAAACATGTTAATATTGTAAAATCAAATGTACATATAAATCGTGCCTGCGGAGCATGGAGTAAGAAATACTTCTTATAAGATTGATGGTAAATACAAAATAATAATAATAATAATAGTAATAATAACAATAACATTGCAATGTCTCGAAAGTCACAGGAAGTACACATTCATTCACTAATTTCTATTTATTTATTTACAGTGGAACGAGGCTAATTCGAATTTTCATAATTCAAAATCTTCTTTAATTCGAATTTTTCTCTAGGTCCCTAGCATTTTATATACAATCAATGCTAAAAAATCGCGGTAAATTCGAATTATATTTTGCATAATTCGAAGTTTTTACGTGTAAAACGCCGATCGGAAGCCAAACAGTTGGGACAATTGCCGAAAAAACTGTTCCGAGTGCAGCCCCAAGCAACAAACCACATCACAGAACTTACGCGGTTTGTTTAAAGTAGAAATGACGTAAGTTGTTCTGTTTTCCGTTCCTTAAATTTGTTAGATTCTTTTGTGATGGCTGAGAGACTTAATTGTAGGAAACAGGTAAAAATCTCAAACTATTTTGAAAACCAGTAGATTTCTCTAAGACTTAACCAGATTGCTGGATTTTTACTGTCGTTAAATAGGTGAATAGTACATCTTGGTTTTATTTTTCATTTGAAACTTTTGAAGTTATTCACGATACAGTCTTTATAAAGTACCGTTATCTGTTTATCTGCTTTGTTGAACGTAAATCATTTTGTAAACGTAATACAATATATTTTCTCTACCCTTTTCAAAGAACTTTTTAGTTCGAATTTTTGAATAATTCGAGTGTTTTTACTGGTCCCTTAAGGTTCGAATTATCCAAGTTCCACTGTATTTATTTATACAATTAGAGTAGCAGGTAAAATGGCATAACGCAGTAAACTTACAAAAAAGATAGGATAAAATAATAGAGTTAATTATTATTATTATTATTAGTAGTAGTAGTAGTAGTAGTAGTAATAGTATTAATAATATATTTATTATTATTATTGTTATTATTATTATTACCATCGAGCTTATAATAAAACAGAAATAATTAAATCCCCAGGGTTAGCTAACGGGCATAGCTTAATTAAATCTAGCATTAAAATTCTGTTATTTATGTTCCCAATGCATTTAATTGCATTAGTAATTGTGGATTGAAATATTATAAACTCCCTGTTCAGGGAAGCTATCCTCAAAGGGAAACTCTTTATTTTTCATTAACACGACTGTAAAAATGGCGATTAACAATGGGCGTATAGAATCCCACAGGATAAATGCTGACATTTCTTGCGTAACAATTGATTGCTTTAAAAAAGAGGAAACAAATTATGCATTGTTTTAATTGCTACACGGCTATGATTTTCCAATAATAATTTTATTTTATTTTTAGATTTATGAAACGTTCTCTCAACTCCAAAAGTTTTGGTGTATGTATCAAACATTTGAGACAATTCTCTTGCACTGCGTTGCTTGTCTCACTCACATATTGCACGCATAGTTTGAGAGAGGTTTTCTTCTTGCATCGTTATGCCCGACTCAGGAGCAGTTGAACCTGTTTAGCTGATGTGTTGGCCTTCTTTTCCTTCCAAAATCTCTTCATCCTCTCGCTGAGCGCCTTTCTTCGGTCTTCTGTCCAAGTTATGGTGGCCCTGGTGTTGGGTTTGTCTTCAAATTGGTGATTGTCGATTAGGGTTCTGAATTTGCATCTGTCCTGTATAATATTGTCTGAAATGTTGATTTCCTGGAGATCTGTTTCAATTTCACGTAGCCAGCTGTTCTTGGTTTTTAGTGAGAGGGCCAAGTTGAGAATTCTTTTAGTCAATCTGCCATTGTTCATTCTGATAATGTGCCCGTAAAATTTCAATCGTCTTTTCCGACAAGTACGCGACATTTTTTCACATTGGCGATATATTTCCTGGGATGACTTTTTCCTCCAGATTCCCTCTATAAAAACTGGGCCAAAATTTTTCGTAAAATTTTCCTTTCTTGTTTTTCAATCTCTTTGGTTAAAGATTTGCCACCAATGATTAAGGTTTCTGATGCATATAACGCCTCCGGTTTGATTACTGTATTATAATGTCTAAGTTTTGCTTTCCGAGATATTGATTTTTTGTTATACCTATTCCAAGTGATTCTGTAAGCTTTCTGTAATTTGGAAATTCTCTCTTTATTTGCTTCACGGTTTAAACCAGATGGCTGAATAATTTCTCCCAGATATTGATTAATCTCAAATTATAAAACCCGCCTTCTCAAACGCTAGAAAGTAGTTAATAATTAAATTAATACGTACACGCTTCGTTATATCAACGATAACTTCGTGAGCGTGAAAAATCTTAGAAAACACGGTATCTTAACAAAAATCTTAAAAGAAAATGGATATCCTTAAATAAGTCATTATTCCTCGTGGTTCTGCCCCTTGAATCAGCAATATCTAACTAACTAAGTCATTATTTATTTATTTATTTATTTATTTATTATTTATCGTATGGCTTTTAGTGCCGGGAGTGTCCGAGGACATGTTCGGCTCGCCTGAGTCTGAAGCTGCTTCCAGCGGACAACCTTATTAGGGTGAGCTACAAGTTCTGTTCATTTTCAAGTAGTTCCAACTTTCGCCACCAGATATCAATGATACCTATTGGTGAACCTTGGAACTTTGATAGAGCGTTCCGACGAAATCTAAGCTAACAATTTAGCTGTACACAAGTTTAGTCTGTGAAAGGATCTTTTACATGCCATAAATCTATGACATGGGACCGCTGGCTTTACTTCCCCTCCGAAGGAAGGCATACTGAAGGATTTTTAATGCTCTTAAAAATTCCGACGACTTCGGCCGGGTTTGAACCCGCTACCTTGGGCACAGCAGTTCAGAATGCTACCAACTACACCACCGAAGCCGCTAATAAGTCATTAATTTAAAAAACGAAAGGTCACAAAAAGGAATTAATAAATAATTATATGATGTGTGAAATACTTGGACGTACCACATCCACCTGAGATATCAGTAATTTCAATAACTTTTGCACATGGGAAAGGTTTGTCTCAGGACACAGACCTGCTGAAAAACTTCTGAAAACAATATTGAAATGACTGAAACCTCAGGTGGATGTGGTACGACCAAGTATTTCGCACATCCTATAATTATGTATTAATTCTTTTTGTGACCTGTCATTTATTTAAATTAGTGACTTATTGCAAGAATATCCATTTTATTTTGAGGTTTTTGATAAGATACCGTAGTTCTTTAAGTTTTTTCACGCTGACGAAGTTATCATTGATACAACGAAATATGTTCGTGCTAATTTAATTATTAAACCTGAGTCTAGTACGACCGCTGCTAATTCATGCGTGCTCTTCATGGAGCCCAGGCACCAAGGGAAATATCCTTAAGCTAGAACAGATACAAAATCGTGCCACTAAATTCATTCTTTCGAAAAATTCCGACGTAGACTCTAAAATCAGACGCCAAAAATGTAGCTTTCCATCTATTGAGAACCTATTTACCCAAATTGATTTGATATACCTGCGAAAACTTTTTAATAATACAGACTCATCTGTTATTTTAGACAAAATTTCCCTTGGCTACCGATCAGCTCAGAAGGGCCGCGGAGTTACGCTGTACGCCCCACTACCCAGGACTGAGTCGTACAAACTTTTTTTTTTAATAGATCGGTCTGTGCATGGAACAGCCTACCGTGTTCCCTGAAGGCCAGCAACAATAATGCCGTTCAGTTCAAGAGGAAGCTGTGGCATTATTTGTTGAACAAGTAGGTTGTTCCTCATAAATTATGCCCCGATTCTTTGTTGTGCTAGTGTTTCCTGTGTATCTCCATTTGCAATATTTATGTGATCTCTTCTCTTGTTGTCCTGCCTTATCCTTTATAAATTTACCATCCCTCTAATGTACTGTAAATAATTTATCATTGCTCGATTCTCACTAATTGCCATCTTGTGTACATATGTAAATATAATCCAGTACATATAGTGGGGGCTCTGACGCATCCCGAATGCGAAGTGGGGCTTTGCTCTTTTCAGAGACTCCCTTCAGTGTAATGTAAATATAGTGTAAGGCACTGATGAATACATATGAAATGAAATGAAATGAAACTACTTTCTAGTGCTTGACAAGGCGGCTTGTATAATTTGAGATGAATATGAGTCAACACGGAGAATATTTAATACCATATTGGCTAATGTCCTTGCATTTTAAGTTGTGATTATTCATTCATATGCTGCAGAGATTCCAAAATAGCAGTATGAAATCCAAGCAAATGAACGCATTTCCATCAGATTCAAAGATTTATGAAACCTTGAAGCTCTCATATCTATTGAGAAAGCTGGTGTTATACTATCAAAGAAATTAGTCAAAGCTCTATAAAATATAGGAGAGTTTATTGGAAAAATCTTTTATGAAAGGTGGTTTTATAACATTTCTTTTATAAGAGGTATGAGCAATATATTATTTTTGTTGAAAGATTAAGCCAAAATGGTGGTTCATAACAGCTGGAATATTACCACATCAAATATGCTCATATCAGAGTGTGAAATTCATGAAATGTTACATAATAAATGGCATAAAAATGTAATATCCGATTGCGACACATTCGCGGTAACTCAGTTGGAAAGAGCATCGGACCGGAAATCCAAAGGTTTCAGATTTGAGTCTCGGACCCGTGAGGGATTTTAACTCTCTGGTTAACATCTTGAGTGCTTCTACTTCATGTGCACCACACGACTGAGAAACCGCTATTGGTGATGTGTTCTCCTAGCTCCTGTCCACCCACCTCTTGCCTCTTGTTAGTTTAGGCTTTTCCTGGAAACTCAGGTGTTCTTTTAGTTTCAACTTAAGGGGCGTACGCATCTGAATATCCTTGTATGTAATTCCCACTTCCTTTAAATCCTTTCCTACCTCTGAACCGCACTCCCTTGGTTTTCTTACCCAGAAAGTAAGTAAAGATTTTATTTGTCAATCGCATTGGGCTCAGTCTTGTTAAATGACCATAGAACACAATCCTCCTCTTTCTCATCACGTCAGTGATTTTGGTAACGTGTGTGTAGAGTTCATGATTGTATCTCAGTCTGTAAGCACCTTTTTCCTTGACTGGGCCCAAGATTTTCCGTAAGATCTTCCTTTCTTTGGTTTCAAGTTTCTCCATAAGACCTTTTCTGTGCATCGTAAGGCACTCTGCAGCATATAAGGCTTCCTGTCGGATGACTGTGCAGTAATGTAGAAGCTTGTCATTTAGGGATAATGATTCCTTGTTATAGATCCCTTGCTTAACTGGTATGCAGTTTCCATTTTTCTCATTCGAGTTGTGAAAGCCTCCTTCTCTGAGATATTAGGCTCTATCCATTCACGTAGGTATTTGAACTTAACTGTCCGCTTGATGTTTCACCTTCCAATGGCTTGTTCTCCAGGTGCCAGCTTTATATCTATACTAATATAATAAAGCTGAAGAGTTTTGTTTGTTTGTTTGTTTGTTTGTTTGTTTGTTTAAACGCGCTAATCTCTGGAACTACCAGTCGGATTCGATTATTTTGGGTATATGATAGCCAGATTCAAGAGGAATAGTTTAGGCTATGTAGCATTAGGCTACACCTCTCTTAAATATAGATTTTTGTTTAGTAAGTCGGAAGAACAATCGCTTGTACGAACAGCTTTATCCGCGTGCGCTGGCGTTATGGTTAGTGATACGTACACCATTTCACCAATCTGAACCAAAATGTGTATATTTACCCTTTGGAACCCTGCGAGTGACACTGTCCACTTAAAATTTCGGACAGACCACTCCATTCCCTGCATTTAGGCCCTTTATCCCAAATCTACACAATTCCTCCTGATTGCACCATATTTTACATACACTTTGAAACCCTGCTGGTAACACTGTCCACTTGATATTTTGGACAACGCTCTCCATTCCCTACAATTAGTATAACAGACAAAATGAACTTGAAAACCAAGTATTAAGGCCCTAGAACCATTCATGTCCGTAGTAGTGTAACTGTAAGAGTATTTTAATAAGTCAATTGTTGTCTGGCAATTTTGACTGCGTCACGTCGCCCCTACCAGTGTTCTGGTGCAGAATTGCGAAAATAGTCCCATCTTGCGCTGCTTATAAATCGCTGTCACGGGGAGTAATTAGTGCAAGAAGATTTCTTATGCCCCTTAATTAAAACAGTTATCATCATGAAAATATTATCATTCATTCATTTCCGTGTCCGGTCAACATTTCCAAAAAACTGCAACTGCGATGGCCTTGTTGCTTCCTTTAAAAACATCTTCTATTGTGCATGGGTTGTCCAGGAGGGGGCAGATAAGTAGGTGGCTTGGGTATTGTTCACCTCCACATTCACAAGAGATGTCTTCGTCTGCTGGAAGGATCACCCATTTTTTCAGGTTGGTCTTGCATCGAGGGACACCCACTCTTACGGTTGAGGGACCTCCACACAGGATAAGGTAGGTCGGCGCCAGGAGCCAGTTCTTCTTTTGGTGTCATGTCTGTGGGCAGTGAGCTCCTCCATCTGTTGACACGAGTTGTCTCTGCTGTTCTCTTCAGCGGCAGAGTCCTAGCAAGGAAACTCTTGCGGGAACTGAGGCGAGACCTTGCTGCCTGGTGACCATATAGTGGATGTCGATGGTCATTCTCCTGCTTTGTTCTCTCGGCGTTCACAGAAGTGGCCCTCCGGATGTTGGGTGGGGTTATTCCAACAATAGGGTATAGTTTGTGCACTGGTGTTGGTTTCAGGCATCCCGAGATTATCCTTGCAGTGTCGTTGACAGCAGTATCAACCTGCTTAGCATGTGCTGAAGCATTCCACACAGGAGCACCATACTCAGTGGCTGACACACACAGTGCAAGTCCGGAAGTCCTCAGGATGTGCGGGCTGGCTCCCCAGGTGCTGCCGATCAGCTTCTTGAGTATGCCATTGCGAGCACTGACCTTCTGTTTCGTGTTCAGACATTGCTGTCTGCACGTTAGAGCAAGGTCTAGTGTGACACCTAGGTAAACTGGTGTTGGGCAATGTTTCAGTCGCTCCCTCGCCATGTGATGTCCAGCTGTCGCCGTGCTTCCCTGTTTCATAGATGGAACGCACACACTTGTGTCTTATTAGGGTTCGGCTTCAGATGGTTGGCATCATAGTACTTGGAGAGTTTATCCATGGCAGAAGTCAGGTTTCCTTCTACTTCTTCAAAGGATGAGCCCTGAGCAGCTACTGCTGTGTCGTCGGCATAGATGAAGAGCCTGGTACTTGCTGGAATTGACTGATCATTTGTGTAGATGTTGTACAGCGCTGGAGCCAGCACGCTACCCTGAGGGAGACCGTTCTTCTGGGTTCGCCATCTACTCCTTTTCCCCTGTAGTGAGACTTGGAATCTTCTGTTCTGAAGGAAGATGCTGATTAGGGATGTCAGTTGGTGGTCCTTGGTAAGGTCATACACTTTCTTTGACAGCTTCCTATGATTCACAGTGTCGTATGCAGCAGTTAAGTCAACGAAGGCGACTCCCGTTATCTGACCGCGCTCAAAACCATCCTCGGTGTGTTGGGTGAGATTCAAGATCTGGCTACAACATGATTTGCAGCACGAAAACCTGCTTGTTGTGGAATGAACTTCTCTTCGAGGATGCTACTGATTCGGTTAAGTACCAGGCGTTCCAATATCTAGAAGGTATGGCATAACAGGGAAATAGGTCGAAAATATTTCGGGTCGTTTGGTTCTTTCCCAGGCTTGAGTAGTGCAATGACTCGAGATTTCCTCCACATTTTAGGGATATGTAGCTTGGCAACACATGTGTTCATTAGGCTTAGTAACCAGTTCAAATGAAAATATTATGCCTCTGTACAAGTGCAATGGTGTTGGTGCAGTGCATTGAGAATCTCAGCTGCAAGAAGCGTTGGTGCTTTCAAATTTACCTTCATTTATTCCGAACCATATCATAGAGCGCTATGAGGCGATAAATGATGCTATTGCTAAATCTGGTGCTCGGGACAGCCGAAGTTTTCCAAAATGTTCTAATTATTTTTCTACGGCAATTTCTAACAGCCAATGAGACATAGGCTCTAGACAGTGCCTTTTATTTCACTTACTCCTCTTTCTAATCATTTTGTAAATTACATGTTTCAGTGCTGTAGATAGTAAATAGCCGTTTCTCCTTGAATTATTATCATTATTAACATTATTATCATTACGGGAAAATGACCTACATGTTACGCCCATTATACTGTACTACTTATCACCCCCACTACAACACCAACACTACCACACAAAAAGTTATATTTTTAAAATATTTATTTTCTGTTAGTTTGAGTATCATGTGCCACTTCTGTAGTATTATTCATTTCATCCATAAAACAAATAAATCCACCGGGCGAAGCCGGGCACTACTGCTAGTTACTTATAAACTAGGTTTCCTCGAAGGAGATATTGAGGCCTTTGCAGCTTGTTTCTGGAGTTCACTGATTTGTTCTATGGCTGTACTCATGGGATGAGAAACAATTGCGAGATCATTATTTATTTATAGTATTCAGAAAGATATATGGACCTATTTACAATAGGGAGGAAGGAAGATGGGAAAGGAGGAAAAAAGAAGACTTATACCAACGTTTTGGGAAAGCTGATGTGGGTAGTATTATCAGAGGAAGACAACTCCAGTGGATGGGACATATCGTAAGAGCTGTGGAATCTATCCCTAGCAGAGTGTTCAATGCTCAGTTGATTGGCAAACGTCCAAGAGGCCGTCCAAGGTGAGATGGAAGGATAGAGTGATGAGAACGTTGCAGCAGGTGGAACCAACATCAGTACTGGATGATGCAATGGATAGAGAAAAATGGAACGGCATTTGTAACAAATGCTTGAGATTGTGATTGGGATAATGCCTCCTGTGTGATTGATTAGGATAGTGTTTTCATTCTTCAAAAGTGCCCATTCATCTGCAATTGAAGTTTGTTTAGGGGTTTTGATTAGTCCTTCCTTTATACTCTTCTTGAATCTTTCGTTTACATCTTTTACTTTCAGTCTGTCTATTGCCCACCTTTTTGGCTTTTGACTTTTCTTCAGTTTCTTCAACTTTAATCTGCATTTCATTACAACCAGATTGTGGTCAGAGTTTATGTCAGCACCAGGATATGTTTTACAATCCAAAATCTGGTTTCGAAACCTCTGCTTGACCATAATGAAGTCGATTTGGTAACGCCCTGTATCTCCTGGTCTCATCCATGTGTATATTCTTCTATTGTGTTTATTGAATAAGGTGTTAGCTATGACCAACTCATGTTTGGTGCAGAATTCCATCAGCCTGCTTCCTCGATCACTCCTTTCACCTAATCCGAAATCTCCTACTATCTTCCCTTCTCTCCCTTTTCCTACCACAGCATTCCAATCTCCCATTACTATAACATTTTTATTACCCTTGATATACCTCAGAATTTCGTCTATTTCTTCGTAGACCTTTTCAACATCCTCATCATCAGCTTGACTGGTAGGCATATAGACTTGTACCACTGTGGTGCAGGTAGGTTTAGTATTGATTTTTGCTACAATAATCCGTTCACTGTATTGCTCATAATATTCCACCCGCTGTCCAAGTTTCCTACTCAATATGAGACCAACTCCTGCTTGGCCATTGTTTGATTTAGTGCTAATGACCCTATAGTCTCCTGACCAAAAGTCCTGTTCTTCCTGCCAGCGCATTTCACTAATCCCAACCAAATCCAACCTCAACCTATCCATTTCCCTTTCTAAGTTTTCTAACTTTCCACTTCCTAGCAGACTTCTAAGATTCCACGCTCCGATCCGTAGAATATCAGATTTCCTCTTTGTCACTTCTGTGATGTTAACCCCCTCTCGAGTAGTCCCCACCCGGAGATCCAAACGGGGGACTAGTTTACCTCCGGATTGAAATTTTACAAGGGAGGAGGCCATCATCACATGTAATTATGCATAGAGAGGTGCATATCCTCGGGAATAGCATTACGGCTGTAGTTTCCCGTTGCTTTCAGCCGTGCAGCAGGACGCAGTGTAGCCATTATTTGGCTCATATTATCAACTAGCAGAAGTACCCATTCTTCGAACGGTCGTCGGTATTAATAACCAAACGTAATCAATTGAGCTACTGTTGCAATGGTTAGGGGCTTGGAACCTGTTTGTCGACAAAGATAAATGATTAGTTGAAATATGCTCTGAAACTAATTTACCTAACGTGTACTTCCTGACGTGAAAATAAAATTGAAAACCTCGTAGACGAAATGCAATTCACGTCACATAAAAACTGACCCACACTGTTGTGTCAAGTGCACATCCAGAGGAAGACCTCTTTAATAAATTATAAAGGCTTTTGGTGCATGAAAATTCAGGTTTTTTAGCCGCCAATGGCCCAAATTCCTAAAAGCAAAAACATAAAATAAAAAATAAACTATTTCAATTCAGGAATTTTTGAAAATAATGTTGCTTTTTGAAGATATAATAGACCTTCTGTACGACACATCGCACGTTTAAGTCTTGTGAAAAAATCCAGGGTACCTGTTGACCCCCTTAATCGCATTGATGAATTTTACAGTTTTTGTTGGTTCCGTGATAATCTTATAGCCATTTGCAAACTTTTACAGAAATTTAATAAATGGAGTGGCATTACTTCTTGCAGAAATAGATGGAAAGTTGGATGTACCTTTTTGAGACACTGTTGTCATGGTTACTGGCTTGTATTCCTACATTAATTTATTAAATGAAATTAGTTTTCTGGGAATATCTCAGAAACTCTTGGTTTTAGAGCATTAAAATGTAGTTTCCGGGGACCCTTTACGACTGTTTAGGGGCCCCGAGGTTTTTTTCTGACACCAAGGGGCTGAAAATGAGCTTTGTCTCGTCGTTGTAGGCCGTAGTATCATCATCATCATCCTCTTGCACAGTTTCCAGCCGTTGGCCGGGTCTGTTTGGAACACAGGCCACTCCAACGTCTTCTGTCTTCCCACCATCTCTCAGCTTCCACCACTGTCCAGTCTTCTCCTCTCTTCTTAACGCTTTCTTCCATCCCTTTCAGCCACCTGTCTCTCGGTCTTCCTCTCGGTCTTCCTCTCTGTCTCTTTCCTTCCCACTTCGTCTCGTGTATCCTCCTGGGTATCCTCTTATCCTCCATTCGTTTTACATGTCCATGCCATCTAAGTCTAGATTTCTCTATACTATCCTGTAATGGTTCCTCCTTTATTAATTCTCTGGTCCTCTCATTTCTTATTCTGTCCATCATTGTAACTCCAATACTGCTTCTCAAGAAGCTCATCTCACTGGCCTGTATTTTGCTCTTCTCCCTTCCTTTCATAGCCCAGGTCTCCGAGGCATACGTCAGGATAGGGGGATAGTACGTCCGATATATGATCTTTTTTCTGTTCTGAGGGACATCCTTGCTCCATAACATGCTTCTCACACTCCTCCGGAATGCTTTTGCCTGTCTCCCCCGCTCATTTTTTCTCTATAGTTTCTTTCATTATCTTGTATCAGGCTTCCCAGATACTTGAAACTCTCCACTTTCTTCAGCTGTTCCCCACCAATTGTTATTCCCGTTGTGGTCCTTTCCTTCTTCCTTGTTGTGATCACCATCTCACTCTTATTTATGCTAAATGTCATCCCATATCCTTGTATTATTCCTTCCTACACGTCCAACTGTTCCTGTACCTCCTCCTCCTTGTTCCCCCAAATCATCAAATCATCCGCTAACACCATTGCTTTCATCTTTCCTTCCCCAATTACTTGTGCCACTCGGGTCATTATGTCATCCATCACCACAATGAAAAGTAACGGTGCCAGTGCACTTCCTTGTTTCAGGCCGTTTCTCTGTTCCACCCAGTCCGATCTCTCTCCTCCCACTTTCACTCAGCTCACGCTTCCCTTGTACATCTCCTTTATCCTCCTTATAGTCCATTTTTCTCCTCCTCTATCCTCCAGGGACTTCCAAACTTTGTTTCTGCATACACTGTCATATGCTTTCTCAATGTCCAGGAAGGCCATCAGTAGATCTGTTCCATACTCACAGTGCTGTTCTTGTAACTGCCTTACAGCAAAAATCAAATCCACTGTGGACCTTCCTGCTCTGAAGCCATGTTGTTCTTCCCTCATCCCTCCTTCTATCCTTGTCCTAATTCTTCTTTCCAAAACTTTCTCAAACATCTTTGCACAATGACTCATCAGTTTTATTCCCCGATAGTTTCTGCATTCTGTTCTACTACCTTTGTTGAAGATCGGGACAATTATTCCCTTTTTCCAGTCCTCTGGGGTCTTCCTTTCCGTAGTGTAATAATAATATTAATTATAATAATAATATAACAATATAGGGATAGGGATATAATAGACCTTCCGTAGCACACCAGCACGTGTAAATCGCGTGAAAAATTCTCGAGTACCCCTTGACCCCCTTAAGCGCATTATATGTATTGATGAATTTTACAGCTTAGTTTGGTTCCGTTATAACTTTCTAGCCGTTTGCAAACTATCTCAGTAATGTAATAAATGGAATTGTATTGCGTCTTATATTCCAGCAATAGATGGACCTGTGAATTTCTGTTGCCATGGTTACCGGCTAGCTTCCTTTCATTATTGTATTAAATGAAATTAATTTTCTGGGAATATCTCAAAAACTATTGGTTTTAGGGCCTTAAAATGTGGTTTTAGGGCCCCCCGAGTTTCGTTTCTCACATTGAGGGGCTGAAAATGAGCTTTGTCTCGCCCTTCTACGCCTATTTCAGCATGTATTTTAAGGGGGTAGGCCCCCTTTTATGAGAGGTACAGAGAAGAGTTACATAAATGATTGGTGTCTTGCCTCTGAAGGATATCTGTACCAAATTTTACGTTGATCCACTCAGCCGTTCTCGAGTTATAAGGACACAAAAAATTGTCCACAGACAAACAAACAAACAAACAAACAGACAGACAGACAGACAAAAATTTCATTTTCGCGCGCATCCGTCATAAAACAGTCTAAAACGCGTAAATAACGCAAATTTCCGTAGAAATTCAGAAAAAACAGACAAACTTTCATTCTTATATATGTAGAGATATCTTAACCGTCTATTAGACTAGTAAAGGATTGATTTATACTGAAAGGCTGCTACTACCTTTCAGAATAAGTAAAGAGCAATTCTACTACAAAATACTAACCTTCTACTAACAATTAAATACCAAAATTCTACTAATGAAAAAAATACTAAAGTTTCACCAACAACAAATACTACCACTAAAACAGTCTGTCACCAGGCCCACTCACATGCACCCTCACCAGCACACTCGTGTATTTATTTCCGGATTAGGGCATAACCCAACTCCCTTGTGTACATTCGTGTTGACCGACTGAAAAGCACCAAACTTATGTTTACTAAATCAACACTGAAAAATGGCTTCAAACCCCACAATGTCAGTCACAATATTTTATTCAAAATCATTTTATTTTATTTTTATTACCTTTCTTAGTAAGGGTTTCTCCCCTGCGGAATTACGTTTCCCATAAGGAATTGCAACTGGAAATTTTCTAAATTAGTGATTCTTAAGAACTCCTGAGCTGGGTCCGTTTCTTCCCTTTTTCAGGTGATTTCAATCCATTGTCCACGAATCTTTGAATAGTTCAAGAGGGGACATTGGGTAATAAAAGACTTCTAATCTCTCTGGTCTAAATTCACACGGAAGCTGGAATAAAGTAACCAAAACAAAACGTGTGGCATTCACAAGGCTCCTATTTTAGTGGAAACTGTGACAAATTAGTCTACCGTCAAATACTTTAAACAAATTATACAGGGTGTTTATAAATGAATATCGGGGTTTTAACTCTTTATAATATTTCAGCACCTTGGTAAACATTTCCTCTGTATTAACCCCTTAATAGGGCAAAACTATTTATATTTTTATGGGTTTTTACATTTTAATTTATTTTAATTATTATAATTAGACTATTAATAATGTTATATTTTGTTTCTGTAATTTTAATGTTTATATACGGTATTTAGTCGCCTCCGTAGCGTAGCGGTCAGCATGGTTAGCTGCCGCCCCGGAGGTCCTGGGTTCGATTCCCGGCTCTGCCACGAAATTTGAAAAGTGGTATGAAGACTGGAACGGGGTCTACTCAGCCTCGGGTGGCCCAAATGAGTAGAGGGGTTCGATTCCCCCTCAGTCATCCTCGAAGTGGTTTTCCGTGGTTTCCCACTTCGTCTTCGGGCAAATGCCGGGATGGTACCGTCTTCAAGGCCACGGCCGCCTCCTTCCCTCTTCCTTGCCTATCCATCCTCACCATCCCTTACCTTCCCTCATGAGGCCCCTAATCGCTTTGCAGGTGAGGCCACCTGGGCGAGGTGCCAATCCCACCTCACCAGTTGTATCCCTTCCGATTCGATGTTCCCAGCTCTAGGACACTGCCCGTAGAGGCGGTAGTGGTGAGTTCCCTCGCTGAGTCCGTGGATTCCACCAACCTGGAGGGTAAACGACTAAATATATATACGGTATTTATTTTTAATTTCTGTTATTATAGAGGGTGTATCTTAATTATACCGACAAAAAAATCAGAGACGCTCTGCGTGTTATGTAAAAGACGATGCCGCAATCGGATTGGCGGAGAAAATTTTTCCCTTCGAGAAAATGAGGTTACTTTGTTACTTCCGGGCGCGCGATTCAAATCTACGAACTCGCCTATTTGCTGAGCCACAGAGCAAGCCGCTGGCCACTGCTGTGCTTCAAGTACGGGAAGGGAGTGTGATAGAAGGAGAAGAGATATGCTGGAGGGAATGCGCAAGTTTCCTCGTTCGCCTCGGCTTGCACTCTGGCTCAGTAAATACGATGAGCCCGTGAATTTGAATCGCGCGCCCGGAAGTAACAAAGTAACCTCATTTTCTCGAAGGAAAAAAAAATCTCCGCCAATCCGATTGTGGCATCGTGTTTTTCATAACACGCAGAGCGTCCCTGATTTTTTTTGTCGGTATAATTAAGATACACCCTGTAGATTTAATTTTGATATTTTCCTATTTAATTAATTAACTGACGAATTTTCAATTGATTCTAAAATATATTTCATAATTCTTTTATAGTTTTGTTCGCTATTTTATGTTTTATATTTCCTTTATTATTGTAATTTTATTTGTAGTATTGTTATTTCTATAATTATATTTTATTTTTACACTTGAATTGTTAATGTATATTTTTAAATTTTATCCAACACATTACGTCAAGCAGATAGGTATATACTATTCGATTTTTAGAAATACTAACACTTCGGCATTAAAATTCTCCAAAATTAGGCTGAAATATTCAACTATCAGCATCTTTGAAAGCATAAACTGTCCTTATGACATGGGGTTAATATAGAGGCCACTATCCAATAAAGGGTTAAGTCACAAAACATACAAAGTAAATGTTGGAAAACTGCCATTGAGTCTAATAATTTGCACACCACTGTACACTAATAAGATTAAAGAATTACAACGAGCCTTACAGTAGTCGCATATGATGTGTAACATCTGACAAGTTATCCTACTATGGAATTGAGATCAAATATATGTGACGTCATTTTTTTTTTGGCTGTACTCCTCCAGTTTTAATTTTTTCTCACGTTTCTTTTGTCGATAATTTCACATATATTCTGCTCTGGGTTTACCCATCTATGAAAATTACATAATCATGAAGAAAAGGGGCGTCATCCCGAGTCCTACAACTCCTCGTACAAGTCCCTAGCATTATTGATTCGCGAAATATTAAAAAGTCGATGACCCTTTAGTTTTGGGTCCTTTGGTTACCGTAAATTCTGCAAACACCATTGCTTTCATCTTTCCGTCCCCAATTACTTGTGCCACTCGGGTCATTATGTCATCCATCACCACAATGAAAAGTAACGGTGACAGTGCACTTCCTTGTTTCAGGCCGTTTCTTTGTTCCAACCAGTCAGATCTCTCTCCTCCCACTTTCACACAGCTCACGCTTCCCTTGTACATCTCCTTTATCCTCTTTATAGTCCATTTCTCTACTCCTCTATCCTCCAGGGTGTTTGCAGATGATTTGATGATTTGGGGAAACAAGGAGGAGGAGGTACAGGAACAGTTGGACGTGTGGGAAGGAATAATACAAGGATATGGGATGAAATTTAGCATAAATAAGAGTGAGATGGTGATCACAACAAGGAAGAAGGAAAGAACCACAACGGGAATAACAATTGGTGGGGAACAGCTGAAGAAAGTGGAGAGTTTTAAGTATCTGGGAAGCCTGATACAAGATAATGGAAGAAACGATAGAGAAATAAATGAGCGGGGGAGGCAGGCAGAAGCATTTCGGAGGAGTGTGAGAAGCATGTTATGGAGCAAGGATGTCCCTCAGAACAGCAAAAAGATCATATATCGGACGTACTATGTCCCTATCCTGACGTATGCCTCGGAGACCTGGGTTATGAAAGGAAGGGAGAAGAGCAAAATACAGGCCAGTGAGATGAGGTTCTTGAGAAGCAGTATTGGAGCTACAAAGATGGACAGAATAAGAAATGAGAGGACCATAGAATTAATGAAGGAGGAACCATTACAGGATGGTATAGAGAAATCTAGACTTAGATGGTATGGACATGTAAAACGAATGGAGGAGAAGAGGATACCCAGGAGAGTACATGAGACGAAGTGGGAAGGAAAGAGACCGAGGGGAAGACCGAGAGACAGGTGGCTGAAGGGGGTGGAAGAAAGCGTGAAGAAGAGAGGAGAAGACTGGACAAGGGTGGAGGCTGAGAGATGGTGGGAAGACAGAAGACGTTGGAGAGGCTTGTGTTCCAAACAGACCCGGCCAGTGGCTGGAAACTGTGCAAGATGATGATGATGATGGTTACCGTAAATTACGAGGAGGATAGAAAAACGGGGGGCGTCACCCCGACTCTTAGGACATCTCATACAAGTCCCTAGCATTATTGGTTCACGAAATACTAAAAGCCGATGACCTATTAGTTTTGGGTCGTTTGGTTCAATTAAGGGGGCTATAGGAAAACGGGGGTGGGGGGGAGGGGGTATCACCCTGAGTCCTAGGAAACCTCATACAAGTTCCTAGCATTATTGGTTCGCGAGTTATTAAAATCCGATGACCTATTAGTTTTGGGTCCTTTGGTTCAATTATGAGGGCTATAGGAAAACGGGGGGTGTCACCCCGACTCCTAGGACACCTCATACAAGTCCCTAGCATTATTGGTTCGTGAGATATTAAAAAGCCAATGACTTTTGGGTCCTCTGGTTACATTAAGGGGGCTATAGGAAAACAAGGGGCGTCACCCCGACTCCTAGGACGCCTCATACAAGTCTCTAGCATTATTGGTTCACGAGATATTAAAAATCCGATGACCTATTAGTTTTGGGTCCTTTGGTTCAATTAAGAGGGCTATAGGAAAACGGGGGGTGTCACCCCGACTCCTAGGACACCTCATACAAGTCCCTAGCATTATTGGTTCGTGAGATATTAAAAAGCCAATGACTTTTGGGTCCTCTGGTTACATTAAGGGGGCTATAGGAAAACAGGGGGCGTCACTCCGACTCCTAGGACGCCTCATACAAGTCTCTAGCATTATTGGTTCACGAGATATTAAAAATCCGATGACCTATTAGTTTTGGGTCCTTTGGTTCAATTCAGAGGGCTATAGGAAAACGGGCGGGGGGGGGTTTCACCCCGACCGTAACCGGACACTTGGCCCAATACTTGGAAGAGGATGTTGATAATGATATACCGCCCTTACGTGTGAATGCGACGCAGGATGATATAAACAATGTCATTCATAGTCTTCGATGATCCTGAGCTCTAAAACAAAAGTAGGTGCATTTTATGTTGTTATACTCTTTTAATAAGAACTATTGGAAGTTTCTTCTAAGATCTAACATCACTCATACTCTCCATGAAATCAGTTGATTTGTCATCACTGATCATCTCATCTCGCTGCTCCTAAGTGTCTGCATGTTTGCACTACAGAACACTGCATGCCAGGGAATGCTGGCTGATTCGAGAAAATGGTTTGTGTATGTGGATATGTATGTAGTAATTGATTACCCATAAACATCCCCATTTAATAAATGACTCACGCAATGCTGTAATAGTGGACTAACTTTATATCGAGCCAAACAATCGCGCTCCTTCGTATCTACAGTGAGATTACTATATCCACATAGATAAGGCGTAGTGGACGGAAAATCAAAATAATGACACCAGATAAATTTACTTGTCACGAACATTATCTACCACGTTCCATAAAGTATATCACATCAGTGTGTTGTGTTTCATTATTTGTGCTGCATTGTCCTCGGAAAGACAAGTCATGGCTGAACAGTGAGCAACATTCGTTTCTTTTACAAATACAGTATACATTTTCGTTCTGATAACATTCGCGACGAATGTTACAAGTGACGCTACGGTAAAAAAAAACATCGTTTAAGTTAGTAATTATTTGATATACGTCATACGAAGCAGTGAGATCCTGGCTCAGAGTAAAAGTGAAAACTGAGTATACTCATCTTTTTGATTGGTACACAATGAAGAAGAACATTTTAAAACTATGTGACAGTTCTTCAACACAAAGTGAATTAGTATTTGAGATAGCGCCTATATACTACCTGTCAAAATGTATAGGACTGTTACCATTTGTGTTAGTAAAGTCTGCGGGTAGATATTTATGCAAATACACTGTGCTTGGAATATTGAACTCAATAGTATTCTTCATCTGCTCTCTTGTAGGATGTTGTTTCGTGTTACATAATATAATTCACCAAGCACGTAGAGAAAACGATGTAATTCAATGGATGGCTGCGTTGATATTTGTAGCATTGCTATTTGGACAATGCCTATCTTCAACACTGTTATTCGCAACAGTTCATAAAAATACATTTGAGAAGTTACACTATATTATAGTCAATATAGATAACATAATATTTCCTGGGGGTAAACGTGGATGTGATCGACACAGGACACTTCTAATGCTGCAAATAGTCATAGTCTCCACAGCTTTCGTTTTACTGACTTACAAAGGGTTTGGTGTAAACGACTTACCACTTTCTCTCGCCCATATCATAAATAATGTTGTCCACCTTCAGTTTGTGAATCTAGTTCTGTTATTGAGGAAGAGACTTTCGATGGTTAACTACCACCTACAAGCATCTCATCCTATTGCTGTAAGCGACCTTGTCTCTGAAATCCAGTGCAAAAAGTGTGACTCAGACGACAAACCACTGCGAACATTCCAAGTTGTCAATCGATATTCTTCGCCAACACATCGGCCTAGTGTCTCACCCAATGAAGACCTGGAACGCGTCGCTGTACCACTAAGATCATTAAGAATCATTTACAATTTACTGTTTGAAGCTGCATCACTAGTTAACTCCATTTATGGATTTGAGTTACTGATACGTATCATGTTTTATTTCATAGTCTTCATCCACGATTGCAGGATAATTATTATAACTGTGTTGTCCTACAACAGTGAACAATTGGTGTATTTATTACTATTGATGGGATGGCAGTTTTTTCATCTTGGACAATTAGTGTCTATGGTAGTCTGCTGTTATCTGCTAACTTCTGAGGCTAGAAGAACCAAATCCATTCTCACAGATCTTATTCTTCTTGATCGTAGCAAGAAGCAAGAGAAAGACTTGCATTCGTTTGCTGTCCAAGTAATGCTCAATAATGAGTTGAACTTTAAAGCCTTTGGCATATTCGTCCTAGATATGAAAGTTTTGTGCACGTTCGTGGGGACTTCAGTTACATATTTGATTATTGTGCTACAGTAAGTGTACCGTAGTAGATCATTCTTTCTTAACCAGTATGGTGAGGGTAGAGGTTACTCGCAACTATGTTACGTCATTACGAATGTACATAAAAGAAAGTTGTAATTACAAGAGAGTGTTGGTCTTAGATGTTCATATTGTAACGTTTTAGGGGTTCGTTAAAATACTGGTCAGGCTTATAATGCACTAATACTTTATTTACACTAATATTATTTACACTAATTAACACTAAAACAAATTAAGCCTACTTACTCGCACACACACATACACAGAATCTCACTTTATACAGCTCCAAGTCACTATTTATTTACAATGTTCACTGCAATTATCTCTTACAGTCACTATTTATCTTTCACAGTCACTGTACATTCACTGTCTAGGTTATTTATATCCACATTTATCTTCACACCCCGTCTTCACTATTTACAGTCCTCCATATTTATTTCCACTCATCGCGCTATGCACGGCATACTGCTTCAACTCCACTTACTCAGGACTAACACTGACTCCGATCTCACACTGCCTGACTGCTCGTCGCACATCACTGGTATATAAACAATCGAGCTCCTGGTCTAGAATGTTCTGAGCGTCGCTACCTCCAGTAGCATCGAGTAAGTCCTAGTGGTTGGCTTCCAGAATTGTCTAGCCCCTCCCAGCGATGTTGTGGGTCACCTTTCCTTTTCCAGTAGGTTCAAGCCTATTCAGGTCGACCCTATTCAACGTTGCGTGGGGAGGGGCCTACCCTAATTAGCTGGCCGGATTGGCAATTCTGCATTCTTCACACACCCCGCCCGCCTGTCTGGCCCACAGTGACACGTTACACTTGGTATTTGTGGCGGCCTTGTGAGGCACTAAGAGGGGTGCGTACCTGAGGATGGTCTCTTTCGTTGGTTGATTCGTCGTACGGCACCGCCCCCGAGAACTGTCTGTCCGGCTAGCGGTGACACGTTTCAATATAAACATATGGGATTGCGTGCAGTAAATGTTATTGGCTCGGGGCATTGTAGTGTTTATACGACATGGCCTATGTGATAGTTTCTGGAGAACTGCGTCATCTGCAATGTGACGTGATACCTTGCCAAACGATGTCAGTGTCACAGTTTTGGAATGTGTGTGGGTGTTGTCTGAATACATGTACTATGCTGTATAAAATAATGTGTAAGGAAGCAGTGGTACAACCCTTCTTGCTGTCGAGATTTTTATTCATCTACTCTCCAATTTTGCAATACATGAAAGTTGACTTATGTGTGAGTCAGTGTGTGCGTAGTTATGAATGCCCGTTCCATACTATCACATCCCAATGAAAATGAATTGGTACAAACGTGTCATGTTTTAGAGCACAGTCGTTTTATCGAAAGCAAAATACTGTAGCGGCCACCTGAAGATCCCAAGACCAAGTCAAGTACCGAATATACTAATCATGGGGTCACTAAAAAAACAGACGTTGCCATTACTAATTAGTAAGAATGGTGATAAAACACGGTGAGCCATAGTGCAGGATAATTAACAATAATATCACTCGAATCACAAAGACAAATACATTAACAGTCTGGAATAGCATGCTAATGTTAATTTATGGCCGGCTTCGTAATACGAAAGAACGCCGGTAGAGGTACACACTGCTATCAATTAAACAATGCAGCAGGCAGACATTGAAGCTAAAGAAACAACATCACAAAACAAGTAGTTCCGTGAAGAACTATACAGCCTATTTTCGTATATCCTACTTTCAAACTTTCACTTCGATCGCATGATTACGACACAAGAAATAAAAACTTAATTTCAAAATTCACACAGCCGCCATTTTGAGGTTATGTAAACAATTGAACTAAATTAGATACCAGTGCATTATAATGTGTATAAACATTTCCTGTCCCAGATTCCATTGCGTTTGGAACATTAAATCGCGAGAAACGTCAATTAAAATTTTTAATTCGCTTGGCCGCCATGTTCGTCTTGTAGTTAACCGGATTTTGAAAGTATTATAGATGAACTTCCAGTAGTGCCCTTTATCTCCTTGCAAAATTTCAGGGTGATACCGCTAATAGTTTCAGAGATATAGAATGCCGGTGAAATATTTCGCACATCCGCCATCTTGTGGTTATATAAACAATTGAACGAAGTTTGATGTCGGTGCATTACAATGTGTATAAACATATACTGTACCAAGTTTTATTGCGTTTGGTTGATTAAATCGCGAGAAACGTCTATTTAAAAGTCGCAAATTCGCGTGGCCGCCATGTTGGTTTTGTAGTTATCAGTTTTTCAATGGTCACATAGGTGAACTTTTAGTAGTTTCCTTTATCACCGTATAAAAGTCCAGGGTGATATCGGGAATAGTTTCGGAGATATTGAATGCTGGTGAAATATTTCGCACAGCCGCCATGTTGGAATGGTGAGACGTAACAAAATTTGAAGGGCTCGGTCGGGGTCGCCCGGTGTAGTGCTATGAACTTACCGAGTTTCATTAAAATCGCTCCAGCCGTATAGAAGTTATTAGGGGGACACACACACACCTCTCTCTCTCACACACACACACACGCACACGCACACACAGACACACGGACAAAAGGTGATCTCATAAGCCTATTATATCAAAATTGAAAATAGGCTAAAAAATAGAGGAACACACATTAAACGGAAAGTATAAACCTACATACGATATTATTGCACGTGATACCTACAATCATAAGGTAAAGATTCAAAATCTCCCGTAGGAGTAGTGGCAACAGGACTATATAATTAGACTCAAAGACGCGATGATTGCGGTCGGCTGAAGGCAATAAAAATTAAACAAAAGTATGCATACAATGGATAAAATAAAAAAAATCAATTACACCAGTAATTCAGAAACCTTCACGGGCGTGTGCACAATAATTTACAAAAGTTTCATCGCAATGGGATGAAAAGTATGTGAACGCATACGGGACTTTGTTGATATAGTTCGCTCGCCAGTACTCCAAGTTGCACAAGCAATGCTTGTATAACTTAATTTTGATTCCATGTAAAAAGATATGTTGTCTGTATTGTACAATGATTTGGTTTCTTGTATTAAAATAAATGGTGTGATTCCACAACTTGAAGGTAACATATGTTGTTTGTGTAAAGAATATTCGCACAGCGTGTAAGAGCAAGTTGTGTATGTTTTTTTAAGCAACGCAAGAAGAAGCCTTTAGAAACAGTTTGGGGTCTTTATAATCCCCATCACAATTTTGAATAAGTCCAATTGTGAGCAGTTGTTTTAAACTGGTCTCCAGCACCGAACACGATAAAGTATTTGGAGACTGTGAATCCATTATCACCTTGCCATGAGCTATTTACTGAGTAAAATGTATAACTACAATCCTGTGTCAACACTTAAACATCTTTCGGATTTTGTAAACTCATAACTTGTAGGGGGTGTCTGTTGTCAAATGAGTGTAATGCCACTGAGAATGATGATTACCCTCACAGGGTATGTCTATCGATAATCCACAAACCTGAACAAGGAAATAGAGTGTACGGTAAGGTTTTGTATGTGTTCATCACAACATGGGTTACATGGTGTAATAACTGTACCAATTTTGCAAATCGGTACATGTTCATCTTATCTTCGAGACGCAGCAAGAGCTCCAGGTCTGACCAGATTATCATGAGGGCATACACGAGGGCTCTTCTGAGAATTCCATTCACCAAGTTGGCGCCTGGCTACTGGTGAAATGGGATCGCCTAGCCCTTTCTGCCAGGATTTGTGCCTTTGTGTGTCCTGTCACTTATAGGCTTATCGTGATAGACACTTGTAAAGGGAGATAAATCGAGCCTTGTGTCTGCAAACATTGGAAAAGCAACATTTCTTGTCAGCTACATTCGCCAAGCCCTTATTCTAAGAACACCCTTGCAAGAACATGGTGTAACGCCTCAGCTCCTGGAAGGTTTATAGGCAGTAACCTGTATGGGGAGATATTCTATAGTACCCACTCAAGACCTTGAACTCTGGCTTTGTTTTGGCCGGTTGTGCAACTAGTCGCAGTTGGTACTACTGGAGGGTTGTGGTGGGGGATACGCTGGAATATACAAGGGTGCGATCTGTGACTGCAGAGACAGTACGAGAGGAACCTTGCGGACGGAAGGGCTCTTAAGCGATCGCCTCCGGGGAACTGAGGGCAGTTCTCCGGAGGGCTGAAATGGTGGTATGAACTCAATTTGTTAGAAGGGGCAACCTTTCGATGGAACATTAAACTGTGTCTTTTGCTATGTCGTTAAGGCCATGTGACGGTGGACCGTATTTTAAGCGGACTGACATTATTATTTTAGTATGTAATATTTTGGAAGGGTTTGTATGATTTGGTGGTACCTTTGTATGTAATTACCGCAGGGTGGGTTATTATTGCCCTGTTTCCCGTTACCTGGACGGGAACCTCGTGGATTTAACATTGGTCAGATAGGCTTCAGAAGACAGTCAGTGCTGGACTCTGAAGTTTCTCAGACGCTTTCGTTCACTAAGGAACGCGTAAGTTGCTTATGTAACATTGTTTTGGAAGTGGCACCAGTCTAACTTCATGTTGTTATTCCTTTAGTTTTGTCGTCAGGGGAATCATTTTAATCAAATTCATTTCTATCACAAATGTAGATGTGTGTAATTTTGCCAACTGGGCAATGTCTGACTTTATTTTATTCACAGTATTATCCGTAATTTGCATTACCTTAAACATAAGTCTAAGTTAAGCGGTTTAGGGTTTTAGTTGTAATTTAATCATGATTTAATTGTATCTTTGATTTTCATTATATTTTGTTATTGAGATGATGTTATTTATTGCATGAAGTCACTAGGAAGATTATTCCCCTTTTCTTCTTCATCTTTGGCAGGGTCAATTTAATACGGCCTGCTGAGGTACGCATCCAGCCTTCTACTCAACAAGCTGGTCTTGACATTGGTTTCGTCCCGCCTAATCTCTTTTCCTAAATCAAATGAGGGTGTTCTTGAAAACCAAGCAAATCGGAACATTCACTTCTAGGTTTTATTTGCTGTGAACTCAGCTGACCTAGCGAGTAATTAAATGATAATTTTGATATGCTAATATTATTATTATTATTATCACATCTTGGGTTATCGAATAGGGAAGGGGGGGATGAGAGCACTGTTACAATAACAATAATAATCCTCAACATACCTGTTGTTGCAAAGAATGTGAGTTTGATGATTATGTGTAGCCACAAAATACAAGTTTCCACTTGTCTGAATGCGAGCATGCATGCTCTGTTGGCCAAATTCCCCACCACCAGCACTCTTGTCGGCTTGATAACCCTAATTTGTTTATTTCATGGATCTTTTAACACCACTGAGTCTCCTTGGTAACTTATTTCCGTATATTCTGTGACCCAATATCAATAAATGTCATGACTCACAGATTGGTGCTCTGGACGCTGAGTCTCCATAACAACCCTCTTTTTATTTTAGACGCAAACTTTTAAATCTCCCACAAAAATATCAAATCTAAAGGATCTAGGGCTTTTTCACACCTCTAGGTTGGTCACTCTTGATGGGAATTCCCCTTGTGTTGTCACGTGACTTTCAGGTTTACACCAGACAACACTTTGGTCATGTGATAGATAATTTTGTTTATTCTAACGCCAAAATTCAAATCTGAGGTAAAATCTAGGGGATTTAGGAATTTTTCACATTCGTAAATTGGCAACCATGTTGGAAATTCCCCTCATGATGTCCATGAACTTGAGGTTTACACCGGCCATCAACTTGGCCATTTTACAAAATTCAAATATAGGGGATTTCTACACACGTAGCTTGTCAACCCTGATCATTTCACGGGGCTAAATTGAAATCAGGTGGAATTTTGGGAAATTACATTGCCCTGGTTGGTAGCAATGGAAATTCAAGATGGCGGCCACTTGGTTAACATGGAAACTATTTTTGTTTACACTTTGAGTTGACAGCCTTCCTGCCATTCTACTAATTATGATGCAAAAATTAAACATTATTCCAGTATATCTAACCTAAAAAATTCACACGTGAAATATTAACCCCTAATAACTAGCAAGAGGTGCATACTGTACGTACTTAATCCTTGATCTTTTTCTCGTGAGAGTTAAACCTAGGCATGTATAAAAAGAAATATCTCTAAAGTAAATAATAATTCGGAAACCAGTTTAGAAGTTGATTCGAAGCATACCATGATCAAAGACGGTTAATATGGAGAAAAATATTGAACATTACTGTATTAGCCTACTTTCGACTTTTGCAAAAAATGAAAGTAGACTTATGAGATCCACACAGGGCCAATTGTGTATCTGTCTGTGTGTCTGTTTGTGTGTGAGTGTGTGTACTCTGAATGTCTGCCCCCCCCTCCCCCCTATCAATTCGAACACGGTGAAACCGAATTGAACGAAATTTGGTATAGAGGTAGAACTAGCGAAGGGCACCTCAGTGTCATGTTTTATATCGCCGTCATCTTGACGGAAACGTAATGGCGGCCACCCAAATATTCAAAGCGTGAATCAAATTACGACTAACCTATTCATCCGATCTCTACCAAATTTTGCAACAACATATGTGTGTAGGGCGAGCGTCTTTTGACTAAACTACAAGGTCATCAGTCCAATAGTTTCTAGATGGCAGCCATGTATGTGTGCAAATCGATTCCCCCTATCAATTCAAACATGGTCAAAACGAATAGGGATGTATAGAACTAGCACCGATAGAGCGCACTGCTGTTGTACTGGGTAAGCGCAAGGTGCTCTTCATTTGTCTCATGTGTTCTCATGCCGCTAATATCCACGAATTTAAGTTGTTTAAATTGCTATTTTCGTGACTATGCCGAGCTATTGCAGTGTTCCTCTTTGCAAAAATCAGGGAAATCCGATTTCGTGTCACTAATTTTCACAAAATAAATGAGGAAGAAACGGTTACATGCTATTAGAAGGAAACATTTCGGTGAAGAAAATCTGACCGAAAATATTAAAGTGTGTTCCCATCGTTTTCAACTCGATGACTTCACGAAATCTGTGTTGGGCAAGTGTGATTTACAAAGGGAAATAATTCCTACCTATAAACAGAATAGACATATCGATAACAACCACTGAATTTATGCGTTTGTATTTGAAGGTGAGAGAGCAAGATTAAAACCGGGCACTGTTCCATCGCTTTTTCCGTGGACCACAAACACAACAAAAATAAGGAAGAGGCCATACACAAGAAAATTGCCAGTTTACCACGACAAGTCTACAATATCGGAATCTGCATAAATTATCTCCATATAAGTACGGTACGGGAAGAAATCGTCAATATACAGGAAGAAGTGAATGTAACATTTGTGACTCCCATTTTCAAAGGCAAATACTTCAAGAATAAATGTCACAACATTAACAGTCAAAAACGTATTATGGTTGGTTTCTTGAAATCAGAATTAATCGTCAACTTACATCTGCCCGACGGAGAATGTGGTACCGTTAGTGATTGACTTCTACATTCTTGAGTCATAGGCTTAAGTTAGCCAGATGAATGGAAACAGTTCATGGCCTTAAAACAGGGATTCTCAAACTTTTTAAATACTGTACCCCTAAGTCGTTTCCAAGGGGTACGGAAACGATTTGTATTAAGAAATTGACAAATTACAAAAGAACCAAACGTTGCGATGCATTTTGAGGTAAACAATACCGGTATCAACTTTCTTTGATTATGTTTACCTTAAAACAAGACCGTTTCATATACGCTATCAACCAAAAAAATACACGAATCGAAGTCTATAAGCAAGGGGAGCCAGTGAATATTTAAATCTCTATTTATAAAAGGAAGATTATAGTTTTACGTGACCGTTAATCTAGAGATCATAAGGCACAGAGGACTTCCTCTTTACGTGGAATCCGAACAGGACAAGGCATTTCACTTTGAAAATCTCACATGCATTGACCGGGAAATCTCTATTTACGATTTAAGTCTTATGGAGATATGGGCTATTTATCAATATAGGCCTACAATACTCAAGCATGCTGACTCCTATTCATAATTTGAATAATAAAGCGTGTTAGAATTTTGTTATTACCGCTGTAGCCTACTAATTCTTCCCTCCTCCCACTAGTTTTAGCGCCTCTAGTCCGTAGCTCATTTTACAGCTGTTTAACGCTTAAACGCTGAAAATCGTTCATAATATATTAGAGGATATACCTATAGAATTAATTAATATGGTCTTGGAGTAAAATTAGAGAAGATATAATTTACTTTAGCTTAGAAAACTCGGTCACAATCTATACATTCCTCGTAGCTGACTGGGGGAAACATAGGACGATCGCCTTGCGCATACCCAGTACTACACGAGCGCTATCTGGCGCGAACTTTCTCAGGCTACATCCCTATTGAACAAAATTTCGTACAGGGGTAGCACTAGCAAACGACTCCTCAGTGTCATGTTTTATATCGCCGCCATCTTGAGGAAAACGAAATGGCGGACTCCCAAATGGAAAAATCTTAAATCAAATTACGACCATTCTTATCATTTGATCCCTACCAAATTTTGCAACATTATACCTTTATGTATGAAGAATCTTTTGACCAAACTACAAGGTCAGCAGCCCAATACTTTGCGGATGGCGTCCATGCATGTGTGCAAATCGATTCCCCCTATCTACGAGGCACGTCCATAAAGTAAGTTACGTTTGGTAATAAAATTAAATTATGTACAGATAAAGAAAAAATATTTATTGCACAACATTCTACACCTCTTAAACTACTTTTCCACTTAACTGCCGAACTTTTGCAGGCATTTGTCATAGCGTGGCACAAGTTTTTGGATACCTTCTTCATAGAAGTTTGCCGCCGACCGTAAACGAGAGCGAAGACTCCCCTGTAAGATATCCTACAGTTTGGCCACCACTCTTAGGCAAATTGCGTATGTGGTCAGGAGAACTCCTAAACATACGCAGTTCTCCTGGTAAGCACGCAATTTGCCTAACAGTGGTGGCCAAACAGTAGGATATCTTCCAGGGAAGTCTTCACTCTCGTTTACGGTCGGCGGCAAACTTCTATGAAGAAGGTATCCAATAACTTGTGCCACGCTTTGACAAATGCCTGCAAAAGTTCGGCAGTTATGTGGAAAAGTAGTTTAAGAGGTATAGAATGTTGTGCAATAAATATTTTTTCTGTATCTGTACACAATTTAATTTTATTACCAAACGGATCTTACTTTCTGGACGAGCCTCGTATTCAAACGCGGTGAAACCGAATTGAACAATATTTGGTTCAGAGGTAGCACTTGCTAAGGGCACCTTAGTGTCACGTTTTATATTGCCGCCTTCTAGACAGAAACGTAATGGCGGACACCCAAATGTTAAAAGCTTAAATCAAATTTTGACCAACCTAATAATCTGATCTCTACAAAATTTTGCAGCAACATACCTTTATGTGGGAAGCATATTTTGACCAAAGTACAATACATCAGCCCAATAGTTTGCAGATGGCGGCCATGTTTGTGCAAATGGATTCCCCCCATCAATTCAAACACGGTGAAACCGAATTGAACGAAATTTGGTACAGAGGTAGCACTAGCAATGGGCACTCCAGTGTCATGTTTAACATCGCCGCCATCTTGATGAATACGTAATGGCGGCCACCCAAATGTTAAAAGTTTGAATAAAATTACGACGAACCTAATCATCCGACCTCTACTACATTTTGCAATATTATACCTTTATGTATAAAGAAACTTTTGACCTAACAACAAGGTCATCAGCCCAGTAATTTGCGGATAGTGGCCATGTATGTGTGCAAATCGATTCCCCCTATCTTTTCAAACACGGTGAAACCGAATTGAACGATTTTTTTTTACAGAGGTAGCACTAAGAAAGGGCACCTCAATGTCACGTTTTATATTGCCGCCATCTTGACGGAAACGTAATGGCGGCCACCCAAATGTTAAAAGCTTATCAAATTACGACCAACCTAATAATCTGATCTCTACAAAATTTTGCAATAACACACCTTTATATGAGAAGCGTTCTTTGACCAAGCTACCAGCTCATCAGTCTAATAGTTTGCATATGGCGGCCATGGATGTGTGCAAATCAGTCCCCCCTATCAATTCAAACACGGTAAAACCGAATTGAACGAAATTTGGTACAGCAGGGTTCACCTCAGTGTCATGTTTTATATCGCCGCCATCTTGACGGAAACGGAATGGCGGCCACCCAAATGTTAAAAGCTTTAATTAAATTACGACCAACCTAATCATTTGAACTCTACCAAATTTTGCAACAACAAACCTTTTTTATGGGAAGGATCTTTTGACTGAGCTACAAGGTCATCAGCCCAATAGTTTGCAGATAGCGGCCATGTATGTGTGAAAATCGATTCACAATATCAATTCAAACACGGTGAAACCGAACTGAATGAAATTTTCTACAAAGGTAGCACAAGCAAAGGGCACCTCATATTCATGTTTATTATCCGCATAGCACGTGGTATTTCAACAAGCTACTACAACCAACATTCAATTATACTCCTTGAAAAGGACAAAGTAGGCTATATGTTTTTTACTGAGCATCTTGTTTTATGTTCGACGATGTCGGTATGTAAATATTATATGCCAGAAAACTGTATCATAATGGGGTCATTGAAGTACTACTTGTCATTTTAAAACAGTTTCTCCAACCGATCAGTGCACAATATCTTCATCATTGAACAATTAGGTAAGAATAGCTTCTCACATGCTCTCAAAATCCAACATGTCGGACATGAATTACATGATTTGAAAGTTGACAATGTAGCCTATATTGGATCAACCATTGTAGTTACACTGCATAAACAAACTGGGCAAAATTGCAAAAGAAATAGCACTGTACCTTAATATCCGCAACTCCAATTTCTACACATATTTCTTTATGTTCGTAAGATTTCGCCGAAAATCTTAGTGAATACTGTTGTTGACATAAACACACAAGAACGTCATGGAGGAAGCAAGCATATGTCATTATTTCCACGGAAATTATAATCCAGCTCTCTGTTCAGTAAATGGATTTTTTTTACGCGAAACCTCTCCGCCAGATGTCATAACTGTTCTATTTGGGACTCAATTATTGATTTGTCTTCCGTTGACATTCTATACGCATCGAATTTGAAGAATAACTAGTGGATAATACGATACATTCTAATTTTAAAGCGTTGGTAACTGTCTATTTTGTGTTATTTGTCAAAAATAACAAAATTATCCAACGTAGTACCTGTGCACTATCTGTTGGTGCTACTTCAGGATAAACAATGTTTTAAAGCTTTGGGATTCGTTATTGGGTTGAGATCAAATGCGGACCTCACACAATTCACAAGAAGGAGAATTCAATCGACGGAATCTCGACAGGTATTTAAGGATATTTATGTTAGAACATATAATAAAGTTATAATTATCGTCGAACATTAACAGTCGTATGCAACTCGCCTATAATGGTAATTAACATACTCATATGAAATTTATAAAACTCGCTTCGCTCCTTTTATAAACATACATCGTCAATGTCTAAAGGTAATGACTTGTCGATTCAACCATTGTCTTCTGTCTTCAGCTTGTGTTTTCATCTCACAGTAGAACCACATCCTACGTTTTTCATCAATACTTGAAGGAATTGCTTCCTAGGTCGACCTCGTCCCTTCTTTCCTAAGACCTTTCCTTCTATTAGATTGGTTAGAAAGGTATTATGACGCACGGTGTGTCCAATGAATTTAGCTGTTCTTCTATGTACTGTTACCATCAACTGTTTCTTCCCCTGGATTTCTCGCAATATACTTTCGTTTGTTCTATTTTCAGTCCAACTGATCTTTAGCATTCGCCTCCAGACACACATCTCAAACGCTTTAAGCCGTTTCCCAACCCGGTTCTCGAATTGTCCAAGATTCACATCCATATAAGAGTACGCTCCACACAAATGACATCACAAAAGTTTTCCTAATCTCAATATCTAGATGCATATTGGTCAGAAGAGTTCTTTTGTTGCTGAATGCTTGTTTGGCAAGCGCTATTCTGTTCTTATCTGTTTGCTGCAGCGGCTATCATTTGTGATTATACTTCCGAGGTAAGGGAAACTGGTGACTTGTTCCACTACTTTGTTAGCAAGCCTGATGTTGGTGTGATTTCGCTCAGGATGTTTACTTACAACTAATATGTTTGTTTTCTTCACGTTAATGTTTAAGTATAAATCTACTAAATATGATAACAGTATATTCAGCATCTTGGATAATTCCTTTTCTGACATGCTCGTGTCTTAATTATTGCCATTATAGGCTCGTTGCATAATGTACTATTTTGTTTTGTTAAAAGCATACATTTTTTATTTTGTTTTATTTTATTTTTTAGCGTATGGCTTTTAGTGCCGGGAGTGTCCGAGGACATATTCGGCTCGCCAGTTTGTTGCTGCTTCTAGGCGGACACCCAATGGGTGAGCTACACGTACCGTCGCGTGTGGAGTGTTGTCTGGGGAGGAAAGTTTCAATGTAAGGACGAGGAGTTGGAAGGTAGCGGCTGTGGCCTATATTTAGGGACCATCCCCGGCATTTGCCTGGAAGGAAGATGAGAAAACCACAGACTATCTTCAAGGTTGCCGGCGGGGGGATTCAAACCTCCTCGTCTCCCGGATGTGAGCGACTGCCAGCAGCCATGCCATAACGACCACGGCTAACTCACTCGGTAAACACACACGAAGAAATCGGTACCGAACTTGGTCTATCTGGTAATTCTGAAGGGTAAAATAAAATGCAACGTCATTAAATTATTTCTGCTACAAGTTTTCTGTAAACAATTATTAATAGGTTATTTCTTGTATACAGAATAATATTTACGAAAGAGAGTATTAAATGGTATTCTTCCCGTTCCGTCTCCATCTTAGGAGCGTGACCATCCAATAGGAGTTGATGCAACCTTCATTCGAAATGTTTCCGTTTGATCAACAGTTCTGCCCTTTCTTCTTTCATATCAACCAATTCTCGGATGTTTGAGAAAGATGGACATTGATATTTCGTATTTCATTGTTACTAATATTACAGTTGGCAAACCAAAACTCACAGCACAGCTCTACTTGAGGTTGAGAACTGTTTGCTCTTTCAATGACAAATAATTATGAACCTTTTATCTGATTTCGTTACATGAGGTGATTTATAAAATATTTTGATTTGTTCCTTTGAATTGGAAGTAGACTACGGTAGACACTGCAGGTTATCATGAAACAACGATGAAGCTGTGCTGCATTGCCTTCCTCATTATACAGGGTGTCTTTTATTTACCTTTGGAGAATGATAGGTCGTGTAGGGGACGGGTATAGAAGTAATTTGAGATGGGGAACTTGGGGTCAGAGCGGCCTTCTTAACCCCTAAAATAAGGGTTGATTCATGCCCTCCACCCTGTAAGTTAGGCTACCAACCCAAGCCTCTATTACCTTTCTTAATCCTTTAACTCTTGGCAAGATTCTTTTCACCATGTGGCGCTGGCGCAATTGGTTGCGTTGCGGTGCTAAAGGCCGGTAGTCTCGGGTTCGATTCCGGGCTTGGGCAAATTTATTTTAAAATGTTATTTGTCGTATTGTAGTCACATGATACAGTCTGGTGCTACGTCAGAGAAGTGCACAAAGATCGGTTTAATTTACCGAAGGTATTAAGCTTAAAAAACTTACACCTAAAATAACACACACACACACACACACACACAAAATTGCCCAAGCCCGGAATCGAACCCGACACTACCGGCCTTTCGCACTGCAACGCTATCCATTACGCCAGTGCCACATGGTGAAAAGAATCTTGCCAAGAGTTCAAGGATTGAGAAAGGTGAGGCTTGGATCGGTTGCCTAACTTACAGGGTGGAGGGCCTGAATCAACCCTTATTTTAGGGATTAAGGAGGCCGCTCCGACCCCAAGTTCCCTATCTCAAATTACTTCTATACCCGTCCCCTACACGACCTATCATTCTCCAAAGGTACATAAAAGACACCCTGTATAAATAAACTTTTGGACGCGGCAAATGAAAATATAAACAATGACGTTTAAATGTCTTTAATTGTCCTGGACTTAGAAATAAAACTAACTTAATTGTGTGTGAATATCCTCTTTTAGAAGAACTACTTATCCTCAGATTAAATATGAAACGAGCCTTACAGTAGTCGCATATGATGTGTAACATCCGACATGTTATCCTACTATGAAATTGAGATGGAATATATGTGAAGTCAATTTTTTTGGATTGTACTCCTCCAGTTTTTAATTTTTCTCACGTTTCTTTTGTCGATAATTTCGCATATATTCTGCTCTGGATTTACCCATCTCTACAAATCACAAAATCATGAAAAAAAGGGGGGCCTCATCCCGAGTCCTAGGACACCTCATACCAATCCCTAGCATTATTGGTTCGTGAGATATTAAAAAGCCGATGACCTATTAGTTTTGGGTCCTTTGGTTAAATTAAGGGGGCTATAGCATTATTGATTCGCGAAATATTAAAAAGCCGATGACCCTTTAGTTTTGGGTCCATTGGTAAAATTAAGAGGGGGATAGAAAAACGGAGAACGTCACTCCGACTCCTAGGAAACCTCATACAAGTCCCTAGCATTACTGGTTCGCGAGATATTAAAAAGCCGATGACCTATTAGTTTTGGGCCATTTGGTAACATTAAGGGCGCTATAGGAAAACGGGGCGTGTCACCTCGAGTCCTTGGGCACCTCATACAAGTCCCTAGCATTATTGGTTCACGAGATATTAAAAGCCGATGACCTATTAGTTTTGGGTCCTTTGGTTAAATTAAGGGGGCGATAGGAAAAGAGGGGGCGCCACCCCAAGTCCTAGGACACCTCATACCAGTCCCTAGTATTATTGGTTCGCGAGATATTAAAAAGGGGATGACCTATTAGTTTTGGGTCCTTTGGTTAAATTAAGGGGGGTATAGGAAAAGAGGGGGTGTCACCCCACGCAAAATGGGTTGGCACGACTGACCTCTATACATGGATCGCTGATGGCAGCTCTCCTATGCACAAGAAAGTACGCCAGGTTGAGCGCGCTGTCCGCCATATTGGCCTACACATTCTCGAGCTCTGCTTATGGGGAAGCAATGATAATCTACTCAATTTTAAATCGTAATTAATGGTGCTTTCGAACAAATAGAAATATAGAGATATGTTCACTCATAGCATAAGAGCATTGGGATCACTGACACGTCATTCCGAGGTCGGTAAATCTCCGGAATAGCAATAAAAATGAATGCATAATAACGGCTGACAAATATCAACTAAGGTGCTGAGTACACGCAATTAGCGATAAGTAACGAGTGAAAAACAATTTATTGAAACATTCTTGTAAATTGTATATATATATATATGCCACGAAATTATGCATTCTTCAAATGATGTACCCATAAACGTAGCTCACTATACAGGCCTAGATTCGACATATCGTAATCGGTGCTTGGTAATGAATACTTAACTTCAAAATTACGGCTAAGTGACCTATCTGCCTGAGAAGTAAAGGTATTACCGGCTTGCCTGGGATGATGGGTCACCAAACCGGTACTTAAAACTAATATTTTACGCTTTAAATAACCAAATTCAGCCCATTCTACAACTACAAGAAACACAAAATATTTACTGCCAGTAGAAATACATGTATAACATCAAACTACCAGTAACCAATCACAGAGCCGGATTCGCAATATTGCACCATGCGCTCGCTGCCATCTTGCTATACCTGTCATCGTCTATTCGGCTTACTGCTGCCTTAGCTACCAGCCATCCATGTATAGAGATCAGAGGTTGGCACCATCTCACAGCCATCTCTCCGTCAAATCAAATAGCGCACGGTTCCCTGGTTTCTTGTTACAAATTTTCGTCCCTTTTCCAAAATCACTCCCACAAAAAATATCCAGCAACCGAGAGGCAACAATATATTGGCCGACAGTACGTCGTGGTAGCAATGTCCGCCACTGCGCGCAGTCATTGTCATTAAATTAAGGGGCGTAAGGAGCTCATTGAGAGCACCAGGTTCCCATTTTATAAGGCAATGCACTCATGTCTACAAGCTTGATTATCTCGCCATTTTCCAAAATGACTCCCACAAAAAATATGCAGCAACAGAGAGGAAACATGTTACACATAAAAAATATAAAAAACAAGATGTTCAGGAAAGAACATATAGCCTACTTTCTCCTAAATGCATGGGTATTGTTATAACTCTTTGTCCTCTTCAAGGAGTATGATTGAATGTTGGTTGTAGTAGCTTGTTGAAATACAACGTGCTATAGGGATATTAAACATGAATATGAGGTGCCCTTTGCTAGTGCTACCTCTGTACCAAATTTCGTTCAATTCGGTTTCACCGTGTTTGAATTGATAGGGGGAATCGATTTGCACATATACTTGGCCACCATCTGCAAACTATTGGGCTGATGTGCTTGCAGTTTGGTCAGAATATGTTTCCCACATAAAGATGTAGTGTTGCCAAATTTGGTAGAGACTAGATTATTAAGTTGGTCGTAATTACATTTTAGCTTTTAACATTTGGGTGGCCGCGATTACGTTTCCGTCAAGATAGCGGTGATATAAAACATGACACTGAGGTGCCCTTTGCTAGTGCTACCTCTGTACCAAATTTCGTTCCATTCGGTTTCACCGTGTTTGAATTAATAGGGGGAATTGATTTTCACACAAAGATGGCCACCATACGCAAACTATTAG
Source organism: Meconema thalassinum (assembly GCA_946902985.2). Taxonomy (NCBI): domain Eukaryota; kingdom Metazoa; phylum Arthropoda; class Insecta; order Orthoptera; family Tettigoniidae; genus Meconema; species Meconema thalassinum. The sequence goes on along the minus strand of OX336393.1, from coordinate 514,662,732 downwards.
GCTAATGACCTATTCATTTGGTCAAAGGATGCTTCCTCTATAAAGGTATGTTGTTGCAAAATTTGGTAGAGATCGGATGATTAGGTTAATCGAAATTTGATTTAAGCTTTGAACATTTGTGTGGCCGCCATTACGTTTCCGTCAAGATGGCGGCGATATAAAACATGACACTGAGGTGCCTTTTGTTAGTACTACCTCTGTACCAAATTTCGTTCCATTCGGTTGCACCATGTTCGAATTAATAGGGGGAATCGATTTTCACACAAAGATGGCCGCCATCCGCAAACTATTAGGCTGATGAACTAAGGGTTTGGTCAAAGGGAGCCCCCCCCCCCCTCATAAAGGTATGTTGTTGCAAAATTTGGTAGAGATCGGATGATTAGGTTAGTCGTAATTTGATTTAAGCTTTGAACATTTGTGTGGCCGCCATTACGTTTCCGTCAAGATGGCGGCGTTATAAAACATGACACTGAGGTGTCCTTTGCTAGTGCTACCTTTGTACCAAATTTCGTTCAATTCGCATTCACCGTGTTTGAATTGATAGGGGGGGGACACACATTCAGAGTACACACACTCACACACACACACACACACACACACACACATACACACACACACACACACACACAGACACACTTTTTTCGCCCTGTGTTGATCTCAAAAGTCTACTTTCATTTTTTGCAAAAATCGAAAGTAGGCTAAAAACATTACTCGAGTGAAAATAATTGCGTTTAAATTCGTGCGGAAGTGTAAACTTAAATAACCTAATCATTTAACAAAATCCGATGATTGGATTTATTCAAAATTATTAATACTTCAACAAATTTCATATCATTATTATTTGGCTATGAATCCCCCCTATCACCGCCCGTAGCTACGCCACTGGTCTTGAACATGTCTGATCGGGTCCTCACATTGAGCGAAGTGCCTCCAGCTAACCGCACCATGCGGCGCACTTCTTTCGCTTTATATAAATGTCAGATTTTATTTTGTGAGTATGCATTTCCAATTCATTGGCGGAGGTCTCTTATTCTCGGTCTGGTTGCTGAGGTATTGTTGGTCCTTCACAATTGTCCAAGTTGAAAGAAGGCTGCACAAAGCAGGAAGTAGAGGATGAAAGAGAGACGTTACTTCATTGGCCGGTAAACCAAAGCGATACGCCCTTTGCGAGTCATTCTCAGCCTCAGCCCACATCTGCTAGGGAGGGGGAGACACTTTATGAAAACATCTTGGGCCAGGTAGAAAGGCAGCCAGCCCACCTTTACATTTAACACCACTTACTGAAAGAAGGCCCTTTGTGTACCATTCCCAATGTTCTGTGAAAGACCCCAGGAAGAGGCACCTTGAGACCCAAAGCAAAGGAGGGTTTCGTTGGCATTTATCACTTGTTGTGGTATTTTCTTTTCACTTCTGCCCCACACGCATTGATTAGTTCATTCAGCCATCCACAACACTGGCACAGTGACCGGAAAGGCGCGCGTTGAAAGACCGACTCAATAGCGAGATAGATCCCCTCTATTTGTTCCCAGAGTGAATAACTTTAAAGTATGATGACATTTTAATTATTTTATTAGTACAACCAATAACCGACAGAAAAGTGCATATGAGAAGCTTATTTCCAAAAGATAGACCAAATCCAAAAAAATCGAATTTGAGATTATGATGGAAAACGTACGTTGGTAGGAAGCTCCATCGTATGAAAGAAAAAGAAATTGCCAAAAAGACCTAAATCCATAACAAACAGGGCACTGAAAATCTCGTTTGATGTCAATAAGTACCAAATCCTGTGGCCTGAAAGTGCCAAAACGTACCCCATCCATGCAGCCAATCAGATCCATTTCTTTTAGTACTGGATAATATTTACAAGTTATTTACCAAATTCATGTTCTTTAGTCACAAACTACAATCATAATTCCATAAGTTCAGCACTATGCATAATTTTCATTGTTTTGTTCAATTTTATTTAATATTATTTAAATAATCTATGCCTTCACTGTAAATACCTTATATCTAAATATTGCATAACTAAATACAATCAGTTTTCTCGAAGATTCTGATGACTGCAGTGAAATTTATGTTGCAAGTATGTACAGTTTCAGTGCCAAAAAGTACGAAATTCATAATTTTCTTTGAATATTTCCTTTACTGGAAAAGCCTAAACAGAAATACTTGGTATAACAATGCATTTATTCTATCTGAACATAATAAAAGTGCTCAAGTGGATTTTCAGTTGAAATTTTACACTCTGGGCGTTTTTCCTCTCTCCTGTAAAATATTACTTTTTGGATTTGGTACCTTTTGGAAATAAGCTTCTCATATGTCGCCTATGTGGGGAGCTATACGCCCGGTACCATCTTGGAAACTGTGCTGAAAGATCACAACCGATCAGCACTTTTGCTAAAGACTGATACAAATCAGTGTTATCTTATTCATTCAATAATTACTTTTCTTTCTTTTCGTACACATTGTGTTTAATAATAATAACTTGTTGAAACCCGTCAATACATGACGGGCAATGGACAAAATATTTACTGAAGAAGTTTCCTATATAAGTTACATTCTTTGTACCATTACATTTTTGCACTATTGCAACTTTAAGGGCGTCAAAAGAATGCACTCTCGACATTGCAACATAATGCTGCACAAATCTCACATGGAGTGACCGGGAATTAATCCACGGACCCAGCGCACAGTGGATCAAAATCAAAATCTAGGTGGAAAAATTATTTTTACGTTTTAATCATGAATTTAGAGTGAAAGCAACGTATATAATTAGTTTACTTCATAACAACATCAGTTAAGACCTTTTTTAAGCTACGTCTACACATGCAAGAAATTGTCTATGACTAGGAGTTGGATAGAGCATTCAGTTATCTCTTCAGAACAATTTTCTACCCCTAATTTACTTTTAACAAAGTCACAAAGTTCCACTTTTGACATAATCATCGAACCCAGTGCTTCAAACAGTTGTAAACGTGTGAGAACTGGTTGCGCGGCATCTTCTAAAACGTAAAATAACTAAGTTGCAAGAAGATGCAAAAAATCTTAAAACAGGCGTAAACTACATAACTGTATCTACATTTTAACATTAAGTAGACAGAGACGCAGTGCGACGCGACATACTAAAAATCTAAGTGAAAATATAATTTTAAAAATAATACTTAAGTATTATGTAATGCAAATATAGCTAAAATTACGTAACAATTACGCCCATTAATAACTGAAACACGTTACAAAGATAATACCTTCAGCTGCTTGTTCCATCTTAAAGCATCACACTAACCACAAAGACAACCAAACCACAGCCACTTACATTCACCCTCCAATTCAGACTGCTCGAACAGTGGTGACAGATTTACACTAAGATGCGTTTATATCCCAGAATAGTGAGCGGCAATTATATGAGAATGCTGTAGAAGTAATAAATTTTGATTTTTTAATTATGAAAATAAATAATTTTGTCCTCCTAGATTTCGATTTTGACCCACTGTGCAGCGGTGAGAGGTGGCGTGCTGCCGCCTAAGGCATGAAGGCTTCCCCAAGAGATAAAAGGTATGAGAACGATATATTGTCGAAATGGGAATGAAAAGGAAGAGTGATACATCGTGCATAATTAATGAATCTTCCCCTCCTTAGTAATTCTTAACAATAACTATCACATTAAAATGCGCTGAACATCCGCCATGTCTGTCATGCACCAAGCTGATTGTGCACATGCGCTAAGGGCCAAGAATTTTGTATGTTTGTTTAGTCTATTAATTAAAAAGCATATGGTAACATATTCGTTTATTTTAAAGACACTCTGCAAATCCACAGGCAAAGAGCTCTCGTTAGAGTGCATTACGAAGTCAATCAATTAAGACGTTCTCTCAATCTCGCGGTAACAAAAATCAGCTTAGTGTTTTAAATACAGTACTAGATGAAACCCGTCAAAACATGACGGACAATGGAAAACAAATTTACTGAAGAAGCTTCTTATATAAGTTACATTCTTTGTACGATTACTTTTTAGCACTATTGCAACTTTAAGGGCGTCAAAAGATAGCACTCTCAGCATTGCAACATATTGCTGGTCATGACTGAAAACGTGATGAGGTCATCTTCATCTTGCACAGTTTCCAGCCACTGGCCGGGTCTGTTTGGAACACAAGCCTCTCCAACGTCTTCTGTCTTCCCACCATCTCTCAGCCTCCACCCTTGTCCAGTCTTCTCCTCTCTTCTTCACGCTTTCTTCCACCCCCTTCAGCCACCTGTCTCTCGGTCTCCCTCTTGGTCTCTTTCCTTCCCACTTCGTCTCGTGTATCCTCCTGGGTATCCTCTTATCCTCCATTCGTTTTACATGTCCATACCATCTAAGTCTAGATTTCTCTATACAATCCTGTAATGGTTCCTCCTTCATTAATTCTCTGGTCCTCTCATTTCTTATTCTGTCCCTCTTTGTAGCTCCAATACTGCTTCTCAAGAACCTCATCTCACTGGCCTGTATTTTGCTCTTCTCCCTTCCTTTCAGAACCCAGGTCTCCGAGGCATACGTCAGGATAGGGACATAGTACGTCCGATATATGATCTTTTTTCTGTTCTGAGGAACATCCTTGCTCCATAACATGCTTCTCACACTCCTCCGGAATGCTTCTGCCTGTCTTCCCCGCTCATTTGTTCTCTATCGTTTCTTCCATTCTCTTGTATCAGGCTTCCCAGATACTTGAAACTCTCCACTTTCTTCAGCTGTTCCCCACCAATTGTTATTCCCGTTGTGGTCCTTTCCTTCTTCCTTGTTGTGATCACCATCTCACTCTTATTTATGCTAAATTTCATCCCATATCCTTGTATAATTCCTTCCCACACGTCCAACTGTTCCTGTACCTCCTCCTCCTTGTTTCCACAATCATCAAATCATCCGCAAACACCATTGCTTTCATCTTTCCTTCCCCAATTACTTGTGCCGCTCGGGTCATTATGTCATCCATCACCACAATGAAAAGTAACGGTGATAGTGCACTTCTTTGTTTCAGGCCGTTTCTCTGTTCCACCCAGTCCGATCTCTCTCCTCCCACTTTCACACAGCTCACGCTTCCCTTGTACATCTCTTTTATCCTCCTTGTTGTTGTTTGAGTCTTCAGTCTTTTGACTGGTTTAATGCAGCTCTCCATGCCTCCCTGTCCTGAGCTAATCGTTTCATCTCTACATAGCTCCGACACCCTACATCGGAGGCAATCTGTTTAACATATTCTAACCTTGGTCTACCCCTACAGTTTTTGTCCTCGACCCTTCCTTCCATAACTAATCTTGCTATTCCTGGGTGTCTTAGTATGTGTCCTACCAACCTATCTCTTCTCTTCATTAGCAGTCGCCAGAAACATCTCTCCTCTCCCACTCGTCTTAATACCTCTTTGTTTGTAACCCTATCTACCCATCTGATCTTCATCATTCTCCTGTAACACCACATTTCAAATGCTTCAATTCTCCTCTTTTCTGCTGCACCAATAGTCCAAGTTTCACTTCCATAGAGCGCCACGCTCCAGACAAAGGCTTTCAAAAATGACTTCCTAATACCTAAATCTATATTCGATGTCAGCAGATTCCTTTTTTGTAGAAATGCTTTCTTTGCCTGAGCCAACCTACTTTTAATATCCTCTTTGCTTCGTCCATCACTGGTTATTCTGCTTCCTAAGTAACAGAAGTCTCCTACTTCCTTCAGCTTTTCACCTGCCAATTTGATCTCCATAGAGGTTTCTGATTTATTTCGGCTGCATTCCAGTATTTTTGTTTTACCTTTATTTATTTTCATCATGAATTCTTTCCGTAAGACGGAGTCCATACCATTCAAAAACTCATTCAAATCCTCAGGCTTGTCGGCCAAGATGACGATGTCATCAGCAAATCTCAGAGTTGAAATTATTTCTCCTTGAATCTTCACTCCCACTTTAAATTTTTCTCTAATTTCCTTCATTGCTTGTTCAATGTAAAGATTGAAAAGTATGGGTGATAAGTTGCAGCCTTGCCTTACACCTTTCTGAATACCAGCTTCTCTCTCATGTCCTTCAACTCGAATGACTGCTGTCTGGTTTCTGTACAGATTGTATATCACTCTCCTATCCCTGTACTTTAGTCCAATTGATTTCAAAATGTCAAACAATTTAGTCCAATCAACGTTATCAAAAGCTTTTTCTAAGTCTACAAATGCCATGAACGTTCTCTTATCTTTCCTTATTCTACCTTCTAAAATCAGCCTAAGACTTAGTACAGCTTCCCTTGTTCCTACATTTCTCCTGAAACCAAACTGGTCTTCACCCAACTCCGTTTCTATCTGGCTTTCAATTCTCTTGTAAATTATTCGAGACAGGATCTTTGAAGCATGAGTAATCAAGCTGATTGTACGGTAATCTTCACATCTGTCAGCTCCCACTTTCTTTGGTATAGGGATGATTACATTCTTCTTGAAACCAGGGGGTACCTCACCTGTCTCATAAATCCTACACACCAAGTGAAATAACCTGATCAGACCTTCATCTCCTATGCAGCCTAGCAACTCAATCGGTATATCATCTATGCCTGGTGCTTTGTTCCTGCTTAAGTCTTCCAAAGCTCTATCAAATTCTGATCTCAATATTAAATATCCTTTCGCATCCTCATCAATTTCCTCCTCCCTTTCCATTACATGATTCTCAATCTCCTTTCCCTTTTACAAACTCTCTATGTAAGCTTTCCATCTCTCAACCTTTTCTTCCCTATCTGTTAGAGGCTTTCCATTTGTGTCCTTAATATTACAGCACTTAGTCTTCTTTTCCCCAAAAGTATTCTTAATCCTTCGATAAGCTGTGTCTACTTTTCCTAATTTCAGACAATTTTCCTCCTTATAGTCCATTTTTCTACTCCTCTATCCTCCAGGGACTTCCATACTTTGTTTCTGCATACACTGTCATATGCTTTCTCAATGTCCAGGAAGGCCATCAGTAGATCTGTTCCATACTCATAGTGCTGTTCTTGTAACTGACTTACAGCAAAAATCAAATCCGCTGTGGACCTTCCTGCTCTGAAGCCATGTTGTTCTTCCCTCATCCCTCCTCCTATCCTTGTCCTAATTCTCCTTTCTAAAACTTTCTCAAACATCTTTGCACAATGACTCATCAGTGTTATTCCCCGATAGTTTTTGCATTCTGTTCTACTACCTTTCTTGAAGATCGGGACAATTATTCCCTTTTTCCAGTCCTCTGGGGTCTTCCTTTCCTTCCATGCTGCCTTCATCACTTGGTACAACCATTGTATCCCCACCTCTCCTGCTGCTCTCACCATCTCCACACTCAACTCATCCACACCCGGTGCCTTCCCTCCTTACATCTTCCTCACTGCATCTTCCACTTCTTTCCATGTTAAGTCCTTTTCTGTTTGCAGTTCATCTACTATTACCTCTTCCCCGATTTCTTCTTCCTCGCCGTGGTTTCCATTTGGGTTCAGGAGTTCTTCAAAATATTCTTTCCACATTTTCTTCAGTTCTTCCCTATTTTATATCCCTTGTCCCCTTTTGTTCACCATTCTGACATAATCCGTAGGATCCTTCCGCCTCTTATTCTTTACCATCCCATACAGGACCTTTTTTGTACCTTCACTATCCTGCTGGTTATGACTTAAAACGTGATGAGGTAAATAGCCCAATACGTTCAAGAGTTTCTCCTTGAGCTTGATTGATTGTGATAAAGTAGGCCGAGCGAATAGGACATTGTTGCCTATTAAAAGAAAATGTACTGTACCTGCAAGTGTTTTATCGGAAGGTGTTAAATCAAGTCGTAGGATTTGATCTCTCTGCCTAATATTACTGCACCTATTATATCCGAATCCAAGCAATTTCTTACATATTTCTTACAATTAATATATTACCATATATGAGTCCTTGGGAAACGTTCAGATTTCTAAGGAGCATAACTATGGCTCAAACGTTCGGAGTATGTGGAGGCGAATCACTTAATTCCAAGGAATTGAAAAATTCAATAATAGGGAAATGAAGTAGCTGGCTTTCATCTTCAGTATCCAATCTGTTAACGCTGATGTATGTGTTTGAACTACTGGATATAAGTTCAATGACTTTTAAATTAATATCATTACATTGTTGCAGCTTGGCAAATATTTTATATTCCAGCAGATCAATTTTACCCTCACAACAGTAAAGACCAAAGTAACCACGCATAGATTTTACGCAAGAGAAGTACAATGTAGAACAATGTTTACATTTGATCGTCAAAGACCTTACAGTACACTGTACTGCATAATATCTGGAATTGTTTCTGAAATGGCCTATTTATATTGGATTTTAAATGTGGCTTCGTATTATTCGATAACACTATAGTGTCCTGCAATAACGGAGCCGCTAAATATTACATGGCAAATAATACTTCCATTGCCGAAATCAACTGCGTAGTTAGACTCAGTACTCTAAACAAATAATCATTAAACAATTGTCTTATACAATGAAGTTCAACATGACCGTCCAGAGACTTTCATACTCAAGTTGGTTGGTGAGGAGAATGCGATGAGACTGATCGCTTAAAATAAATTCCTTATAATTGTTCCTGCCAGCGAAATTTTTTGCGATAGCTTGAAAACGCAGCTCAGAATGCCGTTCTTCATTTTGTTATAAACAGTACGAAACTGCTCTAAATAAGCAATTTCCATCACCTGTTATAGGTTATGACAGTACATTTTGCAGGGGAACATAGAATCACTTCGCCAACTACTGGAACGACCATAGGCCTATACTCAATACTCACTTCGACAGTCACCCTAATGGAGGCAGTTTTTGAATTATATGTCCCGTGCATGTCAAAAATCGTATTAACACATGGAGGCCCACCTATTCTTGTCTATCGCCTCGGAGACCCGGGTTACATTTCCTGCTCTGCCAAGAAATTGAATTCTGGTCTGAGGGCAAAAACGGGGCACATTCAGTCTCTTGAGGTATAACTAAGAAGAGGAAGGTTTAATTCCCACCTCGACAATCTTGGATGTGGTTTTCCGTGGTTTCCCACTTCCACTTAAGGCAAATACCGGGATGGTTCCTAACTTAAGGCCTTGGCCGTCTCCTTGCCATTTACCAACTTAATTACAAATACACACAGTAATGCAGCCATCACAATAACACAGGTTATGAAAGAAAATTTCACACATACACACCCAAGTACACGGGGCTGAGTGACACGATGTCGGAGCCCTTCAAACGAATTATGTTTGCCAAGTGTCTCTTATGGCGAAAGCAATTGTGGACACGCGCGAGTGCCTGGAAAACAACTTTTTTCTTTAATAATTTAAGAGTATATCGACGATGCATAATTATAACTTTTAGTCTAGGACGCTAATAACTTGACCACCGAAGCATTGGGAAGAAATTGCAATATTAAGGTACTTAAACAACATAGCCTACACATTCAACTGTCGGTTAATGTTCCTCAAAATTTCCCTTCTTAAATATTCCCCTCCTTTATAATTCTCCATCACGTGAAAACGTGCCATGTCTTGGGTTTTAAATATATCGATGCAATGGTGCTGCCATCTGTTGTCAGTTACTGGAACTATATGGGCGATGTACTGCCATCTGATGTCAGTTATAGGAACTGATTGCATATATTTAAACGGCGTACTGAGGACAACAGTTTGCTCTTTTGATCACATGCTGTAATGCAATGGTAAAACGGAAATAAAACGTATTGAGAGGGAATGTAGAAATATGTATCTTTTACAGACATAAAACCTTACTAATACTCCTTGATTAAACAATATTTCAATGGTAAAAAAAAAAAAAAAACATATATCGGCGAGGGTTGGGATCGAACCGGAGAACCTAGGAACCACAGTCTGTCGCCTTAACCACATAGCTACTCGCGCAATCTTGTTCAGCACAGACGCAGCCATTCATTATCTTCAAAAGCTGCTGTCTGAAGGAAATAATCCATTTCATTATCCAAATAAATCAATGTTGCACATTCGTATACGTTCATACTGTTATTATATTTTATTGCCAGAGCTTTGTTAATGTATGTTTTCAATTACATGGAAGCTTATTAAATAACTTACATTTTAGTGGAATTCTCACCGCCATTTTGTCATGACCTCAGGCGGATTGTGCGCATGCGTGAGGGGCGAGAATTCTGCTATTTTCTATATTAATTCAAAAATATACCGAGAGGGAATGTAGAAATATGTATCTTTAACAGACATAAAACCTTACTAATACTCCTTGATTAAACAATATTTCAGTGGAAAAAAAAATATAAATCGGCGAGGCCTGGGATCGAACCGGTGAACGTTGTAACCACAGTCTGTCGCCTTAACCACATAGCTACTCGTGCACTCTTGGTCGGCAGCAGACGCAGCCGTTCTTTATCATTAAAAGCCGCTGTCTGAAGGAAATAATTCATTTCATTATCCAAATAAATCAATGTTGCACATTCGTATACATTCATACTGTTATTATATTTTATTGTCAGAACTTGGTTAATGTATGTTTTCAATTACATGCAAGCTTATTAAATAACTTACATTTTAATGGACTTCTCACCGCCATTTTGTCATGACCCCAGGCGGATTGTGCGCATGCGTGAGGGGAAAGAATTCTGCTATTTTCTATATTAATTCAAAAATATACCGTAATATATTTGTTTATTTTATAGACACTCTGCAAATCTAGAGGCCAAGAGCTTTCGTTAGAGTGCTCTACGAAGTAAATCGGTTCTGTCGTTCTCTCAATCTCGTGGTAACAAAAATCACCTTACTGTTTTAAATATATAGATATAGATAGATAATGAATGCAACCAATTGCCATTTCTTTTTCAAAGCGGTTAAGGAAAGGGATTTGGAAGGAAATCGTCCATCGCCCTATTGAAATGTACCTTTCCAGCATTTGCCTGGTGATGAAAATGGGAAACCACTAAAACCACTTTCTGGACGGTCAAGGGATTCGAACCCACGTTCTCCCGATGCCAGCGAGGCACAAGCTAACGCGTTTGTGCTCTGGGCCACCGTGGACGGTTCATGATATATTATTTAGATGTTATATAATTTTGGAGAGGCTTCGGTGGCGTAGTCGGTAGCATGGTGTACTGCTATGGCCAAGATCGCGGGTTCAAAGCCGGACAAAGTTGTCGGATTGTTAAGAGCGTTAAAATTCATCAGTATACCTTCGTTTGGAGCAGAAGTAAAGCCAGCGGCCCCATGTCATAGATTTATGGTATGTAAAAGAACCAACCACTACAATTGGTAGTGTGTAGCTAAATTTGTAGGTTATTTGGTTTAGAAACGCTCCGTCAAGTTCCAACATTCGCCCCTGGACGACAGTGTCAGTGGCATCTGGTTGCCAAAATTGAAACTACCTGAAATTGAACTTTCATTCAGTTCCTCTCTCATTAACTCCTCCCGTGAGGTTGGGGTCAGGAAGGGCATCTGGCCGTAGAAACCATCAGCCAGTGGTATTTCATCGCAATAGTTATCATCCCCGACCCCGTTGGAACCGGGATTAATAAGGGGTAGACATATAATTGTTGGAGTGTTCGTCCCATGAATAGATTTCAAATAATGTTGTCCATCCGTTCATTGATTTTGGAACTTGGCGACATCGCGGTCATTTATATCCCCGTGTACTTGGGTGAGTGTAGAATTTGTCTGATTGCCTGTGCTATTATGATGCCTATATTGGTGTATTCGTACGAAGCTCAGAGGTTGGCACTACAGGATGCACGACTCCACTTTCTCGTGTGTACAGACTCTTTGAGCTTGTTGCAGTCAATTGCTTCATGTTTCCTGTCACAGCCTTCAGTGCAGAAAATCCACCACCTACTAGCCGGGATGTGCAGCGCTGACACTCGAATCACCTTTCCATGTCTACAAAGCCACATGGGAATTGCGGGAAATGAGTTAGCGGATCAAGCTGCAAAAGAGGCGGTATCACTACCACCTCAGCCAATGGAGGTACCTGCTAGAGATATTCGCTCTCAGTTACGCCAAGTACTGGCAAATCTGGCAGTCAGTGGCTAGCTAACCCTATGCCCAGTATACAGAGAGCGATCATGGGAAGGAAGCTCTTTCCGGTCACGGAGGGAGTCTGTCATTTTTCGTAGGCTATGATTAGGTCATGCAAGAGCCTCTCGTACAAGGGAAGACCCCCCACTTTGTACCTGTGGAAGCCGTATTTACCGTGGCCCACACTTCAATCGAGTGTGTGGATCTCGGTGATCTTCGAAGGAACCTTGATTTGCGGAATACAGTCGATCTTATATTACTTAGCCGATGACGTGGTGGCTGGTGCAAAATAAATAAATAAATAAATAAATAAATAAATAAGTAAATAAATAAATAAATAAATAAATAAATAAATAAATAAATAAATAAATAAATGAAAATCCACAGCCTGCTTCCAGTCTCCGACCGGGTCAGGAATGGAATGAATGAAGCCCCATCTAGCGGCAAGGATAGGAAGTGTGCCAGCTGCCGAAGCCTGTTGCACTCCTCTGGGGCAATGATTAAATGAATGACAGATGAAATGAAATGATAGTGAAGCGTGTTTCTGGAATGAAATTGTAACAGGGAAAACCGGAGTACCCGGAGAAAAACCTGTCTGCCTCCGTTTTGTCCAGCACAGATCTCACATGGAGTGACCGGGATTTGAACCACGGACCCAGCGGTGAGAGGCCGGCGTGCTGCCGCCTAAGCCACGGAGGCTCCAAATAAATAAATAAATAAATAAATAAATAAATAAATAAATAACAGTCGATGAATCTCAAACTAAGACACTAATAATAATAATAATAATAATAATAATAATATCGTATGGCCTCGGGTGCCGAGTGCAAGCTTTTGTTATTTGACACCCAGAGGGTAGATTGCATGTCGAATTTCGTTGTTCCTTGAATCACTATGAAAGTCAAGGAGGTTAGATATCTAAGCTCCTTGAACACTATAGCGCTTTCTAGTAGAGAAATGAGGAACTTTGTGTTGGCGGAAACTTCCGAGATTAATTTTGCCATTATAAACACGGCCTATTGAATTCAAATGGGTTCTTTGACATGCCAACATCGTATGACATGCGTGTCTTAATTTTTGCCGCCTTTAAAAAAATTATCACTTACCACGGCCAGGAGCAAATCTTGGGGTTAGTAGATTGACACGCTATCCACTCACCCACCGTGGCAATAATAATGAAAATAATAATAATAATAGTAATAATACTAATATATTTATTCGTTACGGCCAACTGTGGACCACGTTTGACACTCTCCGCTAATATCTCTTCATCTCTCTCCCACTTCCTTCTTCTGTTCCTCTCTGTAAAATCTTCCTTTCCTCACTGACAACTCCCCTGTATCCTGGAAACCTGCGAACTCCTTAACCAGTCGTCTAAATCACTCTCTGTCCATTATGTCGTTCACCTCCATCCGATCCAAGTCCAATCTCACTTCCCGAAACCATTTCGGCTCCGCCTTCCTCTTCCTGAAGAATTCAAAAATCCCCTTCGTCAATCTGGCATTGTTCATCCTCAAATAATAATAATAATAATAATAATAATAATAATAATAATAATAATAATAATAATAATAATAATTTAATTTTAATTTAATTTAATTTAATTTAATTTAATTTATTTATTAAATACTATTTATGTTACATTATTGTGATATGTCTCACGAATCTGATGACAGTACAGATTATCTGTGAGACATATTAATTATTATTTACAACATATATATAGATTATGTTTCAATACAAGAGTGCATGCAAATTTTTTGTAATGTCAATGATAAAATATTAATGTAAATAATTAAAGATACAAAAAATTACACTATGGTAGTTATATTAATACATTTATGTTATGAGTTAATGTTTGGTTAAGTAATATTTTTTAATGCGACTTATAGCTAGTTGTTTGCTGTTAATGTTTGTCAGTCCAGGTGGTAGTTCATTAAGTAGTGATGGTATAATATAATTTAGTCTCTTGAAACCATAGCTATTTATACATAAAGGTTTAACATGTTTAGTACTTGTTATGGCTCTTGTTTGTATGTTGTGAGAGACCTTATGCCTGAATCTTGGATCATGGTAGTAGAGATTCAGTACAGTAATTTGAAACAACTCTTTAATATTAAAATAAGGGATATCAGTGAAATATTTAAAGAACCTGTTTTGGCTATCTTGAAGATTATTAATTAAAGTTGTGTTTTGATTTCCCCAAGCTGCTATAGCATATCTTAATTTGCTTTCAATCAGAGCACTGTAAATTGTTTTGTAAGTTTTCCTATCTACATAAAATCGGAGATTGTAGAAGATGTAGAGATTTGCTCTTAGGTTTTTTATTATGTTTACTGTGTGTGTGTTCATTTTAAAGTGTTCATCAAGGGTAATTCCTAGGTATTTTTGTGTCGAAGTACTATTTATGAAGGTGTCACATTTGCAACCTGCCAGGATGTTTTGGTGTATGCATGATAAGCTGTGGTGCGTTAGTTTGTATTTTTTCTTGTGTGAAGTGATCAACTCTGATGTGCATTATTTTAGATTTGGTTGTATTTATATACAAATTATTGTCATGACACCATCTTGTGATGTTATTGAAGTCTTCTTGAAGTCTCTCAAAAGCTGTTTTAGAGTCTTTATGTATGGTATATATAGTGGTGTCATCAGCATAAATAAATATTTTACTGTGTTTAATGGCTTCATTCATGTCGTTTACGAACAGGTTATATAGTGTAGGTGAAATAATGCTGCCTTGAGGAATACCTTGTGTTCCTTCTACTGCGTCACTGATAGTGTTATTGACCATAACTGCCGTTTCCCTGTTTTTCAGATAGCTTTCAAATAGTTTGTAAGTCGTGCCTCTTATTCCAATATCGTGTAATTTAGCAAGTAGTTTATTGTGATTTATTGTGTCAAATGCTTTAGAAAAGTCAAGAAAAAGTACCATTATGTGATTGTTCTTATTTAAGGCATTATTTATTACATTGGCAAATTCAGCCAGGAGTAGTTCAGTACTTTTCCCCTTCCTAAAACCGTATAGGTGTCCCTTTAAAATATCATATTTATTTAGGAAATTCTTCAATCTCTTATCCAAGCATTTTTCCATTATTTTGTGGAGGATTGATAAAATGCATATTGGTCTGTAGTTGCCAAAGTCTAAGTGATCGCCATTCTTATATATTGGTTTAATAATTGTGTATTTCAGATATTTTGGTATTATGCCTGATTCGAATATCTTGTTTATGAGATGTGTTATGATTGGTATAGTTTTTTTTGGATGTTGCCTTTATGTCTTTCAAGCGTATATTGTCTATCCCAGGCGATTTGTCTGTTTTTAATTCCTTAATTATGTTTTCTATTTCATATTCATCAGTTTGAAGTAATGTAAAGGAATTCATTAATGTGTTTCTATTTGATTGCCATATGTTGATACTACAGTTATGAGCTAGGCTGTTTATTTTTTCACTAAAGGTATTGATGAATTTATTGACTATCACTTCGTTAGTATAATGTAATATTAAATGTTTGTTTATGACTTCATTGACAGTTTGTGTTTTCCGACCTGTTATATCATTAATGACTTTCCACATTCCTTTATTATCGTTTTTGGAACTATTTATCTTATTTTTAAAATATTGATGTTTTGTTTTGTTTATTAGCTTATTTAATTTGTTTCTGAAAGCTTTGTATTCATTTTTTATTGTAATATTATCCTTGTTTCTGAGCATTGTTTTGTAAAGTCTGTCTCTTTCCTTACATTGTATTTTTAGGTCATAAGTGAACCATTGTTTGCTTTTCCTGTGTTTACGAGTTGTTATGTAAGATGCTTTTTGGTAGATTTCCTTAAATTTGGTTGTTATATTGTTATATATATCATTAGGATTTTTTAATTCAAGGCAATCTGTCCAGTCTGTGTTGTTAAGGCTTGTGTGTATTATAGTATCGTTCATTAGCGTAATGTACGATTCATTATCTTGTAATTGTGTCTTATCATTTTTTGGCCAAATACCTGCATATGTTATGTAGTGGTCAGAGATATCTGATTGTATGACTGCAGAAGTATATTGATCTAGTCTGCTACGATAGTTTATGTGATCAATACATGTTCTCGAGTCTAAATTTGGATCATAACGAGTACATTGAGTGATAAGTGGTAGGAAACCATGAGTTGCCATAATATTTGTATATTTGATAGCTGATAGACTGATGTCATTAGATAAAGTATCAATGTTGATATCTCCTAAAATGGCGTATTCGCTGTACTTACTAGTGTGTTGTGTTATATGTGTCTCCAGTTCATCAAGAAAGTCATTTATGTTAGTGCTAGGTGGTCTGTAAATGCATGTTAATCCAATCTTTTTGTTCATGTGAAGTATTTCTATTACCATTGATTCATGAGTATTGGAAATGTATGAATTGTGTGTTCTAATAGCCATGTTGTTCTTTACATATATGGCTATGCCTCCTCCTTTACGATTTGTTCTATTACAAAATACAACATTAAAATTATCCAAAGTAAATAGGTAATTATAAGATTCAAGTATGTTAATTTCTGTTAAGCAAATAATATCCAGATCATTAATTTTCTTGCCTAAGGTTATGGTTAAATAATCCCAGTTTTTTGATATAGATTGAATATTTAGAGAGAGGATATTGATTTCAGCATTATTTCTAGTCTTATTACCATTTTCGACGAAATCGGGTATATTGAGAAATGTGAGTTCATTTTGTATTCCAGAAACATTTATATTGCTATCCCAACTGTTCATAATATCAATTAATATAATAATTCAATAATAATTCTTTCTTTTTGGCGGGGGGGGGGGGGGGTACCTAATTTTGTTAATGTCTTCCTCACGGGAGATTCTCAATATACCAGATTCGTCGTTTTTTCGCGCAAGTATTTTGCCGTTTTTAACCCAAATGAATTTCCAGTTATTTTCTCTGGCCTGATTTTTAGTTTTCCATAGTAGCTCCCTGTAAAATGACGTTAGACTTTCGTTAATGAAAAACCTAGATTTAGTGTTCCCATGAGTGAGGAAATTTTGTCCTTTTCTTTTCTGTAAAAATTCATTCTTTTTGGATATGGAGTTAAATTTTACCACTATTGGGGGGATTTTGTTCTTTCTTTGCAGTGGGGGCCTGTAAACTTCCTCTACATCAAACATGTTTAGATCTACTTCTAGAGTCTCAGCAATTTTGTGGACGATTTCATCCAGGCATTCGTCTTTCGCGCGTGGCACTTCACATATTTCAATGTATTGTTGCCTACCGTTCTGTTCCATTGTGTGCACTTTCTCGTTTAGATCTGATATTATTTTGTCTTGTAGATTCTTTTCGTCTTTTAGGGTTTTTATTTCTGCTGTAAGTGATTTCAGAAGAGTTGCATTTGACTTAGTTTCCTTAATCAACTCATCATATTTCTGCGCAATAAAGTCGGCACTTTTAACACTTTCACTCACTTGGTTTTTCAGTTCACTAATCTGCTTCTTTAATTCTAAAAACATACCTTTGATATCCGAAGCGTGTATTATCTCCGTGTCCGGTGTTGAAGGTGGAGTCGCTGTGTAATCAGTGTTGGCAGCAGCTGGTAGGGTCATCGTTCCACCGCTTGCGACAACAGGTGCTGACGTTGTCTTCTTGAAGCTACGGCACTGTGGACACCGCCATGACTCCTTAGCTTGTTTTGCCATACCTTTCCACGTACGTATTGTGACTGATGTACATTCATAATGATATTTCCCTTTGCATCCTGTGCAGTATACATAGTCACCATCACTTGGGAGTCCTTCTTGACAGCGGTCGCAAACCATTTCCTTGCTATACTTAAACTTTTTGCGGAGCACTCAGGCACACGTCTACTTCCTCCGGTGTCTCACTTACTAATAATAATAATAATAATATCGTATGGCCTTGGATGCCGGATGCAAACTTTGTTAATTGACACCCAGGGGGCAGCTTGCATGTCGAATTTTATCGTTCCTTGAAGCGCTATGAAAGTCAAGGAGGTTAGATATCTAAGCTCCTTGACACTATAGCGCTCTCTAGTAGAGAAACGAGGAACGTTTTTTGGTGGCGGAAAATCCCGAGATTAATTCTGCCACTATGAACACGGCCTAATGAATTCAAATGGGTTCATTACAATGCCAACAATGTATGATATGCGTACCGTGATTTTTGTCGTTTTTCAAAAAATCACTTACCATAGCCAGGAGCGAACCCGCAAGTTTGGGGTTGGTAGTCCGACACGATAACCACTCATTCACCACAACGCGTCCAGGAAATGGTCTGAGGAACGTAAGATAGAGTTAAGCAAGGAAATGAAAGATTACTGGTCCAATAGAAAGGCTCAAGATTTCAGCAAACGAGCAGCCGCCAAACAATCCACCAGAAGTGGGAGACAACAAGCACCGTGATCCATAGGAGGCACAAACGACCAATAAATAAACAAATAGATAATTGAGGAATTAGGGAAGAAAGAGAGAAAAATGTTGCGAAAGATAGGCCTACTAGGGCCTGAAAAACGAAACGATGGTAGGCCCTACATGTAGAAAGAGGAGAAATGAGGATCTATATAGACAGGCAGAATCAAATAACAACAAGATGTTAATAAAGAACATATAGCCTACTTTCTCCTAAATGCATGGGTATTGTTATAACTCTTTATCCTTTCCAAGGATTATAATTGAATTTTGGTTGTAGTAGCTTGTTGAAATACAACGTGTTATACGGATATTATACATGGATGTGAGGTGCCCTTTGCTAGTGCTACCTCTGTACAAAATTTCATTCAATTCGGTTTCACCGTGTTGGAATTGATATGGTGAATCGATTTGCACACATACATGGCCACTATCTGCAAACTATTGGGCTGATGACCTTGTAGCTTGGTCAAAGAACGCTTCTCACATAAAGGTATGTTGTTGCAAAATTTGTTAGAGATCAGATGATTAGGTTGGTCGTAATTTGATTAAGCTTTTTACATTTGGGTGGCCACCATTACGTTTCCGTCAAGATGGCGGCGATATAAAACATGACACTGAGGTGCCCTTTGCTAGTTCTACCTCTGTACCAAATTTCGTTCAATTCGGTTTCACCGTGTTCGAATTGATAGGGGGGGGGGGCATATATTCAGAGTACACACACTCACACACACACACACACAGACACACAATTTTTGGCCCTGTGTAGATCTCATAAGGCTACTTTCATTTTTGCAAAAATCGAATGTAGGCTAAAAAGAATCTTTAATTACATCACCAAACTAAAGGCGACTACAATGTGGGAAGAAGAAGAAACGAGAAAAGACATGGACGAAGTTGGCGTACATCCAAAAGACATCTGGAATAGGCCTGTGTTTCGAGCTAAAATTGATAAAATTGATAATTTCAAGGGGTTGAAGGAAAGACCCAGTAGAACGACAAAGAACACCTGGTCAGAGGAAAGGAGGAGGAACCACAGCGAAATGATGAAGAAATTCTAGGTGAAGAAAAAGGAACTGACCACCAAATCAATTGTTTCCCGTCGTCCACAGTAGGCCAAATTCGAACAGAGAAGAAATCAGATATAAACTAAACTCATTAGTATTTACAGAAGATATTTAAAGTGATCTCCTCGAACTGCGATGCAAGCTGCACATCCTTGAGATTTCGAAATACTCTTTGTAGTTCATGAACACACCCACAGCGACAAAGAGCCGCACCAGTGTTCCAAATGCTGTGTTGGAATAGCGTGGGCGGTTTGTTTTTATTGTTGTACCAGGCCCAACATTGCTTTTGTCTTTAGGTAGAATAAAAAATGGATGTTTGTTTGCACTAGACAATCGATAATTCCCAACTTGTAATCGATGACTGGCTGACAGTATGAATAGTAAATTGAATCGATACTTTCAGGAATGGAAATATGTCATATCTGTTGAATTATAGTAATAAAATAAATAGCATGTAATCTGTTTGTTTCTAGGCCTTGCTTGATATAATCTAATGTTTCTGACGTTTCTCTTTTCTTTTATACCAGGTGCCTCATTTGCCCCGTGTCAAGGGCATATATAAGGGGAGTGCCCGGGGAGAGAAATAGGACTATTTGTCACATATAATATTTTTTATGTTCGACCCTGATTAATATGTGTTAGAAAACTGTATCATAATGATGGTCATTATAACACTATTTTTCATTATGAAACAGTTTCTCCCACCAATCACAGCTCAAGAAACAGTTGTTTGACCAATTAGATAAGGTTAGCATTGCACCTGCGTGGAGTTCCAAGGTCATCCAAACAGCGTTGCCTAGTGTCATAGTAGGGTAATCGAGAAGGCCATGGTCAAACACAAGGCATTCTGTGCGTCCCATGCGCTCAGTTCAGTACATAAAACAGGCGAAATCTCGGCAGATATTTATGAATATTTGTTTTCGAACATAAAATAGTTATAATAATTATAGTCGAACATAAACAGTCGTATGCAACTCGCCTATAATGGTAATTAAGACACTCGTATGGAAATTATAAAACTCGCATACGCTCGTTTTATAAATATACTCGTGTCTTAATTATAGCCATTATAGGCTCGTTGCATAATGTACTATTATGTTCGACCCTCACTATTATGTGTCTGAAAACTGTATCATAATGATGGTCATTATAACACTGTTTTTCATTATGATACAGTTTCTCCAGCCAATCAGAGCTCGTTCATTGACCAATTAGGTAACGATACCTTCACGCATGCGCTCAAAATCCAACATGTCGGACATAAACACAACATCGAACTATAATAAATTACCGACATAGAATACGCACCGTCCATATGTTCACGTAAATAAACTGGCGAAGATGAGACAAGAAATAGCACTGTACCTTAATATCACCAACCCTAATTTCTACACAGCGCATTCATTGCCTTCAAACGTCTCCGGTGACAATATTACTGAGGGACGACAGATGTAAACATATGGCCTGCATATGGCATTGCAAGCACACAGATCGCATGCGTCGGTCGTTCTGAGATCTTGAAAGACAGAGATATACCCAGCGCTCGCTCTTCGATCACAAAATTCAAGTGGCTGACTCTCAACAGATATTTATGAATATTTATTTTAAAACATATACGGTAATAAAGTTATAATTATCGTCGAACATAAACAGTCGTATGCAACTCGCCTATAATGGTAATTAAGACACTCGTATGGAAATTATAAAACTCGCATACGCTCGTGTTATAAAAAACTAGCAGAAGTACCCGTTCTTCGAACGGTGTTCGATGTTAACATCAGACATTATCAATTGAGCTACTGTTGCAATGGTTAGCGGTTTGTCATTCCTTCAAATTAATCAGAACGAAGTTAGTTTTCTGGGAATATCACACACACGGTTAATTTAAGGCCCTTAAAATGTAGTTTTCGGAGACCCTTTATAGATTCCCGAATTTTGTGTCTCACATTGAGAAGCGCAACATATGCTTCGTTCGTCCTTCTAGGATAATTTTTATATTTCACCTATTTTAGCATGCATTGAGAAGTTTTTCTCTATATCCATCCTTCTACTGTATGAAAAGTGCGGTGAAGAGTTTTATAAATGATTGGTGTATTGACTCTCATCGTTACCATACCTGATTTTACGATGCTCCAAGCATCCGAACACGAGTTATAGGCGAGGCTACATAAAGATACAAAGAAAGACAGACATACAATTCTATTGTCTACAACATATTACCGAGATATCCAAATATGGGTATATCTACCACACAGTATCAAACAAAATCATCCTTACGATGAACCCGTTTGTCGACAAATATTAGTTAAAATGTGCTCTCAGACTAAATTCACCTAACGTGTACTTCCTGACGTGAAATAGAATTGAAAGTCTTGTAGACGAAACGCAATACACGTCACATAAAAACTGACCCTCTACGTTGTACTAGGTGCCCATACACAGGAAGAACCCTTTCATAAATTATAAAGGCTTGTGGTGCATGAAAATTCAGGTTCTTTTGTCTCAAATTGCCCAAATTCCTAAAAGCCGCAAAAAATGCTGGTTCAATTCAAGAATTTTAGAAAATAATGTTGCTGTTTGGAGATATAATAGACCTTCTGTACTATATGTCGAACGTGAAAATTGCATGAAAAATTTCTAGGTTACCACTTGACCCCCTTAATTGCATTGATGAATTGTACAGTCTACGTTAGTTCCGTGATAACCTTATAGCCATTTGCAAACTTTCACAGAAATGTAATAAATGGAGTGACATTGCTTCTTACAGAAATAGAAAGAAAGTTGTAAGCCATCCCTTGATATAATGTTCTCAAGGTTACCGATCTGCATTCCTTCATTAGTTTGTTAAATTAAATTAAATTAGTTTTCTGGGAATATTTCAGAAACTGTTGGATTTAGAGCCTTATAATGTAGTTTTCGAGGACCCTTTAGGGCCCCCGAGTTTTGTTTCTGGCACCGAGGGCATTTGTCTCGTCGTTGTACGCCATAATATAATACTAATAATAATATAATATAGGGAGAAATTATAACACCTATTTTTTTAAATTATTAATGCAGCCAATGGCCATGTACTTTTCTTTTCACGACGGGTCAGGGAAGGGATATTATCAGAGAAAGAAGCATTCAATCACGCATGAGCAAAATGGAAATGGCCTACCATTTAACTATGGACATCTATAAGAAAAGGTCTATATCCTTCAACGCAAAGCTAAAACATTACTGCAGTGTCATCCGTCCGGAGGTCTTGCATGCTTCTGAATGCCTCACGATGAACAAAATAGGCTTGGTCGAGGAACTGGAGGCCAAAGAAAGAAAAATTTTGAGAAAGATATTGGGTTCCATCAAAGACAATGGGGAATACAGAAGACGGCATAACCAAGAACTATATACTCATGTGGAGAAGATAAGTAACGTCATCCGGAAGAGAAGGATACAATTTTTTGGGCATGTGAAACGAATGAGCCCAGCGAGACTGACCAACCGCAACATAACTTACTTTCAGGAGAGGAAAACAAAATGGGCCTGGTTCATAGAACTGGATAAAGATCTGAAAGAAGTGGGGATTACACCAATAGACATTCAGGAGCGCGCCCCACTCAAAAGGAAACTTCAAACTTGCAAAGGTTTCCAAGAAAAAACTAAGCTGAAAACGGGAAAGATTTGGACCCAGGAACGGAAGGAAGTCCACCGGGAACGAATGCGGGCGTACTGGGCAAACATCAAAGTCAGTAGGAGACAGTGGGAATGACGCGGTCCATAGATGGCCTATACGAAATGAATGAATGAATAATATGGGGATAGGAATAAAATAGACCTGCCGTACCACACCCGCATGTGTAAATCGCGTGAAAAAAATCAAGAGTACCCCTTGATCCCCTTAAGCGCGTTCAACGTATTGATGAATTTTACGGCTTAATTAGGTTCCGTGATAACCTTCTAGCCGTTTGCAAACTTTCACACTAATGTAATTAATGGAATTGCATTGCGTCTTACAGCAATAGATGGACCTCTGAGAATCTGTTGGCATGGTTACTGGCTTGCATTTGTTCATTAGTTTATTAAATGAAATTTGTTTTCTGGGAATATCTCAAAAACGGTTGGTCTTAGGGCCTTAAAATGTGGTTTTCGGGTACCCGACTTTTGTCTCTCACATTGAGGGGCTGAAAATGAGCTTTGTCTCGTCCGTCTACGCCTATATCAGCATGTATTTTAAGGGCGTAGGCCCCCTTTTATGAGGGGTACGGAGAAGAGTTACTGTATATCAATGATTAGTGTCGTGCCTCTGATGGATATCTGTACCACATTTTACGTTGATATACCCAACCGTTCTCGAGTTATAAGGGAACAAAGTTGTCCACAGACGAACAAACAAACAAACAGACTGACAGACAGACGAAAACAAAATTCGCATGCATCCATCAAAAACAGTCTGAAACGCGTCAACAACTTAATTGTCCGTAGAAATTGAGAGAAAAACAGACAAACTTTCATTTTTAGCCTATTTTCAATTTTGAAAAAATAGGCTTATGAGATCACCTTTTGTCCGTGCGTGTGTGTGTGTGCGTGTGTGTGTGTGTGTGTGTGCGTGTGTGTGTGTGTGAGGGGGGTGTGTGTGTGTGTCCCCTAATAAAATCTAAACGGCTGGAGCGATTTCAATGAAACTCGGTAAGTTCATGGCGCTATTCCCGGCGACCTCGAACGTGCCCTTCAAATTTTGTTACGTCTCACCAATCCAACATGGCGGCTGTGCTAAATATTTCACTAGCATTCAATATCTCCGAAACTATTACCGATATCGACCTGAAATCGAGTACGGTGATAAAGGGCCCTACTAGAAGTTCACCTATGAGACTTTCAAAAACTAGGTGACTACAAAACCAACATGGCGGCCAAGCGAAGTTGTGACTTTTAAATAGACTTTTCTAGCGATTTAACCCCCCAAACGTAATGAAACTGGGTACAGCAATTGTTTATACACATTGTAAAGCACTGGAGTCTAATTTAGTTCAATTGTATACATAACCTCAAAATGGCGGCTGTGCGAAATATTTCACTGACATTCTATATCTCAGAAACTATTACAGATATCACCCTGCAATTTTGTACGGTGATAAAGGGTACTGATGCAAGTTTACGTATGTATACTTCATAAACCTGTAAAGTTCAAAACGAACATGGCGACCAAGCGAAATTGAAATATTTTAATAGACTTTTCTCGTGATTTAACTCTCTGAGCGCAGTGAAATGTGGTACAATAAATGATTTTGCAGATTGTAATGCACTGCCATCTAATTTAATTCAATTGTTTACATAACCTTAAGATGGCGGCTGTGCGAAATTTTAAAATTATGTTTTTATTTCTTGTGTCGTAATCATGCGATCGAAGTGAAAGTTTGAATAATGAATCTAGGCAATAATTGTCCTTGAATGGTACATAACTCTATGGCCTATACATATAACAATCCTAAATGGCGAGCTCCCGAAATATTTAGACGGTTCTCAATATCTATGAATCTTTTACAGCAATCAAACAGATTTTTTTATGTTCATAGAGACTATGAACATATGTTCACCTATAGGACTTTCAGTAACCTGGTGAGCACAAATCCAACATGGCGGCGACGCGAAGTATAAATCTTTAAATGGACGTTTCTCGCAAATTAACTATCCGAGTGCCGTGAAACGTTGCACGTTAAATGCTTAGGCCTATACAAATGTTGATCCACTGGCATCTAATTTATTTCAATTGTTTGCATAATCACAAGATGGCTGCTGTGCGTAATTTTAAAATCTCGTTTTTACTTCTTGTGTTCTAATCATGCGATTGAAGTTTGAATACCACACGTACTCAATAATCTTAATGTAATAGTATAAAAATAAAAATCCAACCTGGCGACCATCTGAAATATTTAGACGGTTCTCAATATCTACGAATCTGTTACAGCAATTAAACTGAAATTTTGTATGTTGATAGAGGCAATTAACATGAGCAGGATATATGAAAATAGGCTGTATAGTTCTTCACGGAACTACTTGTTATATGTCGTGACCTACCTGGCCTGTGAGACGTTCTGGCAGGTTGACAGCTCCTCCAATGATTTCCCTTCTAGCCGAGCGGTATACTAGATAAGGGAACTTGAGGTTTCATAGACTAGTCCCGGAACTACCGGAATAAAAGATGATATTCCCTTGGACTACTGCCGATTTATTAAGCCCTTGGCAGTCGAAGTATATATACACTATATACAAATTATGTGAAGTTACTGCTGGAAGTGCACGCAGGTCTGTAATAGCGCTACTAAGTCTTACTGATACTTGACATCTAGCATGTGTCCGCGAGGCTGAATTCTGCTCGCGCGCGTTACGACGTTACTCTGGCAAGAACTGAGGCGTGAGAACTACTGTTACTCTGCCGCTCCACTACTCTATAACAACTCTGCAATCACTCTGTGACAACTACTCTGCTACTCTGTCGCTCGCCATTTTGGATACCATTATATTCAACTAGAGATGACCTCGAGTCCATCTCTCCCTTCCACTGGGACCTGTGGTCCATTCCACTCCCAGTGCCTAGCAAGTGCTGCTCCCTTAGCTAGCGGCGACTGTCCGTACCCGTGTCTACGTTACATCCAAGGTTCAATTTCTGGCCTGGCTTGTGACTATGAATCACTCTCTCCACAATACAAAGTGCTCGACCAAACGTACTTTTGTACCATCAATATTTACAGACCTCGGTACACATCCTGGCTCCAGCAGTCTTATTTCCTCCAGAAATACATCTCTGGCTTACAAAAGCTCACATCCAACTTAGTAATAATAATAATAACTCTATTGCCCTTATGTATAATGTTCCTTCGAACCGCAGTCCTGGGTTCTGAATCATGGAGGTTCACAGTCACGACACCTCCCTCCCCAGGGAAGAAATGGGTGCAATCTTCCTTGCATTCATTTCTGTCCCAATATTACACTCTGTTACTGTCGAGTCGTAATGATCTGCGACTTTGCGTTGAGGGTGAAGGCTGTAATGCGACCTGACTCGCACTCATATCTGAATCTACAATAGCCCTCGTAGGCGTACTGAAGCGTCCTTCAGCAGGCCTAGAGTGTAATTCCAGGATTTCCTCAGACATCTCCGGGCGTCCCCGAAGTTGCCTGGGACGTTGGAATATCGTAATATCCTCATCTGAAGTCTTAGCCTTACCTTCCCTCGTAATTACTGTTTGCTTTATGCAAATATTTGGGCAATGTGACCTTGCATCATCAAACCATTTTTTGGCTGGAAACCCTAATTTAGGGCAATCACAACAACAATTGCAACAATGGCACCATAAAATTATCCCAATTGTACCTGCCATAGTTAGTACAATATACTTATATACATTGAGATGTTTATACATCATCTGACTTTGTATGTCTTCTTCTTGTTTTCTTACCAAGTCCTCCACCTCTTCTGTTTTGTGCGTGGCCCACTTTAAATCATTCACATGATTTAACAAATTGTTCAGTGGCAGTTTATTAACCTCCGGTACCTGCTCTAACTTAATCTCACTACCAATCTGCTCGCAGCGGTCATAATTAAGTATCAAATCTGGCACTAAGTCCTTACCTCGAGTAGTGTTTATTTTACCTACCCCTTGTACCTTACTATGCGGGCTGTACAACGTACACCCTGGACTTAACACAACAATTCCTGTGCCAGTTAATCCAATATCACTTGTAGTGTCCTTACACATGCAGGTGACCCTTGTCTCACCTGGAGACACATAAATATACCTGTTTTCCCTTATAGGTATCCACAGCAATCGCTGTACTGGTAGTACTCTCTTATCACAATTCCCCGGTACCTGGTTAACTCCACTGAGTATCTTCACTGCGCAACTGTCTTGCGAGTGAACCATATTAACAGGGAACTGAGCATGACACAACCTCCACGTGGCAGACACTACCTTACACTGCCTCACCTGTTCCCTATCTAATTGCGCAAATGTCTGCTTTTCCTTGTCCATCAATATATAGTCCTTGGCCTCTTGAATGTACACAAAATGGTGGGGATTACTCTTCATGTAGGTGGGGAATGGGATCATATGATACACACTATAAACCACTTTGTCTGTAAGGGGTGTCCTTATAACATACACAAGATAATTTTCACTTGTAAACACTTCCACTGTGGCCACCTTGTAGACCAGGTAACCGTAAGCTGACCTTAATTCAAATGGCAAGGATAACCCCTTTGGAAAATCCTCCTGGGCTTTCTTATAACTTTCTATGATGTCATCCGGTGATATTATCTGTACCTGGATGACTCCTACCTGTGCATTCATGATGCCTGACAGTACCACACTGTACTGCTCATACAGCTGTACAAGTAAGCCTTCTATCTCAATTAAATGTCTGTTTAATGAGATCTCTAACTCTGCTTGCTCAAATGCTTCTGTAATCCGAAGCGTACTATTGGACAAATATGTCCTGATTTCATTTAAACCCTGAGTCAACCTCTGCTCGTTTGCAGTTACATCGTAGATGGTGCTGTTCATTGTTTGTAACGTGGACTTAACCACTAACATCTGTTCTTTAGTGATCTTAATCATTGAGAGTTGCTCTCTTTCTAACTCACTTATTTGTGACTCATACTTATCTGCATCATCCTGACTTAATGTTCCAAATAACGCTTTGGCTATTGAACCTACAGCATTTATCAATCCCCTTTTCGGTCTGGTATTATCCGTCTCCCCACTTGGTCTAGTGATTTTGGCTATCGTTTCTTTAGATTCCTTAATCCGTTGCAAATGATTACTTAACATCTTAACGTCATGCTGACATGTCAAATTTGTTTTCTGCTCTAACAATATACATGCCAATTGTGTCCAGGGTATATGCTCCCTGATATTCGAAAATACATCACTTAGCTGATTCAAATTCACATAGGTAACTAATGTCCATTCCATATTATACAACTGTATCTCACCCTGGTTGTCGAAGTATACTCCAGGTGTATTCTCGTATGGTGTCATTTGTACATCTAGTACTTCTCCGGTTATGCCGTGGGGTGATGACGTCACTGTTACCACCGCCACCATGGTGTAGAACCATTCTAGCATTCGTGCCATTGCCTTCTGCCTTACCTGCAAGGTAAAGACAGGTTATTCGTTACCTATTTTACTGATTTTCCACCAAAATTTTATCTACTTCAATAACTAAAGTCTCAAAAGACTTTGCTTCGCATCCTGGCTTAGGCATGCGGCTACAAAACTATCAGCAGTGTCATACAATAAGTTCAAAAACTTGCTCCCTTAACTTCGAGTTCTGTTACATAGAGACTCGGCTTCACATCCCACCTCGGGGATGGCTACACCAATGCCGTTTGCATTTTACTGAATGCTCTCAAAATGTGCCCTTCATGGCTCGGTTTCTGTTTCATTTCATCTAAGCTAAGCTCCGGGTTTCCCTACCCCTGTCTTAACGGGTGCGTATCCGCGACTACCCTAGGGGTGACGAGTCACATATAGGCTGCACGCTCGCCATCGTGCAACCCTTTACTTACGAGCACTTCAGTGCCACCCG
Source organism: Meconema thalassinum (assembly GCA_946902985.2). Lineage (NCBI taxonomy): Eukaryota > Metazoa > Arthropoda > Insecta > Orthoptera > Tettigoniidae > Meconema > Meconema thalassinum. The sequence continues at coordinate 514,633,691 of OX336393.1, read as the reverse complement.
CCGAACCTCTATTCGTCTGACTGTTAAAATTTCTAATACGACCCAATTTTGTTTTCCGTAGCTTGGCGGGGTATTAAAGAACCCTACCAGCAGCTGTCGCTATGTCCTAGTTGCCATTGAGACGAAGGGGTGTGTAACTTCGTCGTGGCCGAAATTTGAGGTTCTGACTCTTCGCTTTTCTCAAATGTGCCTCTTAGAGCATTTCTTCTCTACTTGCTATACACACGTATGTGTCCCTAAATAATTTGTACCGTTAACACAGGTGTCTCTGATTCACCCTTATGCCATTGATTGGTTTCCATATTCTATGAAAGGCAGGCCTTCACCTGCCTGGGGCTGCCCTTCACAACATATGGCTCAATTACACAGAGCTACTCACCGGGATTCGCGCCTGCATGACCAGTAGGTCATCGAGGTCATCAGGGTACGCCTCTTTCTGTCGCCTCTTACGACACAGCAAGCTCACTGTTGGGGGTATTCTAACACCAATGATCACGTGTCTAAACGTTCCAATGGTTCCCGCCACCCACACGGGGGATTAGCTTCCTCAGGATGGCCGCTCCGGGGCCACTATGGACATCCCTGTGTTTTCGCCTTACATAACTCATGTCCCCCGGTGCATTATCTAGGCTGCTCGCCTCAGTTGTCCGCTGTTCAAATATTATTGTGTGCCTACTGATAAACCACATTGGCTCCATGCGCACACAATCTCTTACAGCTGTGTTACCCTTAGCTATCGCTGTATCTGCTAACCGTTACACATCCGTACCCCCTTAATCCGTTCTGTGCTGCTTCTGCACCCACCCGGGTTCTAAACCCGTTGGAGTCTTTTTACAAGTACATTTTCAACCGATTCTTATGCACCTTGACTCTTCTGCCTTTCTTACTAAGCAGTAGGGTACAATTTACCCCTGAAACGTCCACTATCTCATAAGGCCCTACAAATGGCGGACTCAGCTTTTTAGATCGTCCTCTTCGCAATGCATCATTACGCAAGAGTACCTTGTCACCAATTCGAAATGTGACTTCGTTCTGCTTTTTATCGTAATTAGCCTTTTCCAGTTCTTTACGCTCAACTAGCGTCCTCCTAGCGGCTTCATGATTCCTCCTGAGCTGTGACGTCAGCTCCTCTACCACATTCTTATGTTCGTTATAATCCACCTCAGGTGGCTTTTGCAATATACCTGGTATATTCGCCTTCTTTCCAAAAATAAGCTCATAGGGTGTGAACCCTGTGCTAGTACTCTTGGTGGTATTATATACAAAGCTCGCTGTGGGCAGATACTTATCCCAGTCATTTTGTTCACTTGAGCAAACATAATGCCTCAGGTACTCTGCTAGTACCTTGTGGGATCTCTCTACGCTACCGTTGGATTGTGGTCTGAAAGCGCTTGTGTTTGTTTTCTTAATTCGCAGTTTCTTGCTAAGTGCCTTGAACACTTCGCTCATGAAGTTACTACCCTGGTCAGTGAGAATCTGCTCCGGTATTCCGTAAATGCTTATGACATTATTAATTAGCGTCCGTGCCACTGTTTCAGCCTCCTGATTCGGCATGGCACTAGCTACCAAGTACTTCGACAGTTGGTCCAGGCATGTCAAAATATACTTATTGCCAAGCTCTGTCACCGGAAGTGGACCCACCACATCAAGAGATACCTTCTCAAAGACCGTGCTACGGGTGTCCGTAATTACCATTGGCGCTCTGACGTCTGGTCTAGTCCCTTTATTCTTTTGGCATGAAGGACACGAGCGTATATAACGCTCAATGTCACCTTTCATTCCCTTCCACTGTAATCGTTCGCGTACCCTGGCGTACGTGCGGGCTATTCCCTGGTGTCCTCCAACCAAGGAATCATGACACTCCTTCAGGATGGCCAATTTCTCAGCCTCCTGCAACTCGGTTACCTCGGGTAAGCTGTCTTCTGGCGTGGACTCCTCTGCGTTAGCGTCCTCGGAGACCTCACTACCGTCTGCTTCAATTCCCTCTACCGTAGCGTCCTCGGGTTTTGAAGTCGTTGCTACCCTCCTACGAGTTTCCATATGAGTGGCCACGGCCGCCCCCTGCCGTAACTCGTGCCCAGCCGAGTTGATCACTCGCGCTTGACACTGTGCATCAGTGGGATTCCTGCTAAGAGCATCAGCAATGCAGTTCTGCTTGTCCTGCTTGTAAATGATTTCAAAATCATACTCTGCCAATTTCAATCGGAACTTTAGCAGGCGTGACGATGGGTCTTGAACATTGAACACCCACTTCAGCGGCTTGTGATCTGTCACCACTGTGAAATGCCGTCCGAACAAATACGGCCTGAAATACTTTACACCCCAAACAATGCCTAATAATTCTTTTTCTGTGACACTATAATTTCTTTCTGCCTTATTAAGCGTCCTGCTTGCGTATGCTACGGGGAGATCTTTACCCACGGGCCCTTGTGACAATACGGCCCCCACTGCTTCGTTGCTAGCATCTGTGGTAAGAACGAATGGCTTTTCAAAATCTGGGTACTGCAGAATAGGCTCTTCAATGAGTGTTTGCTTTAGCGCTTCGAACGCTTGTTCCTGTGCATCCCCCCACACGAAGGGAACGTCCTTCTTCACTAATTCATATAGTGGCTTCGCGATCTTACTATAATTGGGTATAAATCTCCTATAATACCCACTGAGTCCACAGAATTGTTTAATCTGGCGGCTCGTGGTAGGCCTCGGAAAATCCTTCACGGGCCTGCACCTTTTGTGAGTCTGGTATGACTCCCCCTTCAGTAATTACATGCCCTAAGAATCTCACTTCAGTCCTCAGGAACTCACACTTATCTGGCTGGAGCTTCAACGTATTTTCTCTCAGCCTTTGGAAAACATCTCTTAACTTAGCATTGTGCTCCTCTATTGAGCTACCATACACTATTATATCATCTAGATAGCACAGACACTGAATACCTGTCAATCCGGTAAGCACTGTATTCATCAGCCTTGTGAATGTGGCTGGCGCATCTTTCAACCTCATGGGCATCTTTGCAAATTCGTACTTGCGCCCTAATGCTGAAAAAGCTGTCTTGGGCCTGTCTTCAGGTTTTAATAACACCTGATAATAACCGCTGCAAAGATCAAGTGTACTGAAATACCTGGCCTTACCTAGAGCGTCTAATAGCTCTGAGATGAGTGGGAGGGGATAACTAACCCCTATCGTTACTTCGTTCAATTTTCGCAAGTCAATCACAACTCTCCACTTTTGCTTACCTGACGCATCCATTTTCTTCGGTACAAACAACAACGGTGCGTTCCAAGGGGAGGTACTAGGTACAATAATTTCATCACCTAGCATCTTATCTATCTGCGCTTGTATTTCTCCCTTTTGTGCCTCCGGCAGCCTATACGGCCGCACATTAATCGGGGGTTGATCCCGGGGCGTTGGGATCTCGTGACGTATAACTTCCGTGCATGTGAGCTTATCTCCCTCAAGGTGGAAGATGTCATTGTATTCCGCACAGATGGCGTATATACCCTCCTTATCTACCTGCGTGAGATGGTCTACCCGCAAGCAGTCTATCACTCGGCGTGATCTGGGCTTCTGAGTAGCCCGTTCTCCGGTTACCGCCCTACTGCCCTGCTGTACCTTGCGTACTCCTGCCAGGCAGGTGTTGTCCACCTCCTGCATTCGCATTCGAGGGCTGTACAGAGTCACTTCTTCCTCAGTAGTATTCATCATGCTGACTACTGCCTCATTGTGCTCTGACCTAGTTAGACACTCTGCGAGGTAAACCCCTGGTGCCACCTCGGCCCTCTCAATAATTCCCACTGGTAGATTCTTATCGACTTCAATAACTACTACCTTCTGGGTTCGAGGCTCGAGGCTGATTATCTTCGCCTCCCTCGCTCCCAGCGGATATCTTTTACCGTGGATCGTAACATGACCCTCCCGGTAGTCGATCACGCTGTCAGCTAGGATGTCTCTCCCTATTATACCATCCTGGCTTAGTTGGAAATCACTGCCCACCACATGCACTGTGTGTTTAGTACCTCCAATAACAAACTGAACGGTCCCTTGGGTGTAAATCGTTCCCTCGCTTACACCCGTTAATTCGATCGTGGTGCCTCTACTGATTATAACTGTTTTAGGCACTGATTGCCTCTTCACTAGGCTGACATCGGAGCCAGTGTCAATTAAAAACCTCAGAGGCCCCCCACAATGCATTAATATAGTGCCCTCCATGTCACGTGCCTTGGGACTCCTTAAATTACGGGATTCCATAGCTGTCCCTGTGTTATGGACCCGTTCCAGTTTGTCGCCCCTGTCTGAGTGATATTTCTCTTATTACCTTTCCCACTCTTGAACCAACAGTCCTTGGTTCCATGTGACCACCGGTCACAAACATCGCACTGGCGTCGGCCTTTCGTGGCCTTGCCTCCCGTGCGCCTACTCTGGCCCTGGCCTTTCTTGGCCTCCTGACAATTTCGTTTTATGTGACCCTGCCGGTCACAGGTATAGCACGTCCGCCGGTCCACTTCTGCTTGTGGTACCTGGGCTGTCTGTCGGCAATTTTTTTGTACGTGCCCTTTCTTCCCACAACGGTAACAGGTCCTACTCCTGTCCGATTCCATGTGAGGCTTCCCCCTAACCATGCGCACGGATTCCTGCGCCACGGCTTCCTTATCTTTCTGCTTCTTTCGGCAATCGCGCTCTATGTGTCCCGGTTTTTTTTGCAATATCTACATATGATCATACTTGGGGTGCCCCCTGTCTGTACATTGGGTGTACTACCTAACGCGGTGCGTGCACCTCGGGTTCGTGCCACCTTGCACTCCCGTGCGATGTGACCTTCCCTGTTACAATTGTAACAGACCACCCTAACACTCGCTTGTGTTGGCTTAGTATGCCACCTTAGTGGTGCCTTCCTTTCCTGATCGGGTTTACCTGCTCTTACCCCTGAGCTATGTTTCGTATGCAACCCTTCTCGTGCCTTCTTTGACAGAATTACCGCCTCTTCTTGCCTTGCCGTGGCTACCGCTTTCTCGAAAGTAATGGCCCCGTGGCCCTGGACCCTAGCTTGGATTCGCGGGTTACTTAACCCCTGTATGAAGCTAGCTACGCATATCTTTCTTGTGATTCTTAGCTGAGCTTCTCTATCCTCCCAGCTCTCTCCGTCGAGGACTGCTTCCCTGAATGCAGCTGACAGAGTCTCTACCTTATGCGCCCATGTCGTCACTGATTCCCTCGGATCCTGCGCTGTTTGAAACATCTGGCAAATATATAAGTCTAATGTGCCCTGAAATCCGTAGTATTCTCCTAATGCCTGCTTGGCAGCCTCCCAGTGATTTATATCTCTTCTGACTAACAACTAATCTCGGGCCTTGCCCGTGATTTTGGTCAGGATATACTTAAAGAACAGCTCTTGATCATCGTCTTTTACCATGCGAACAGCAGCGTCTACATTGGCCACAAACTCACGTAATCTGTCGGGCTGTGTTCCATCGAACTCCCGACCTATCAGGCGATGTCCTTCAGTCACTGATACAAAAGGCCCACTTGTACTTACCGTATCTACTTCTGCTAACCTCTCCTCTACCTGGACACCGGTAGCTGCACTTGTCTGTCTTGCCATTGTAATAAGGTTAGCTTACCTGGCGGCTACTTCTTCTTCTTTGTTGTCTCTGCTAACTGGATACTGCAGCTTATCGGTTCTCCCCTCTGCTGGCGGCACGGCTCGTTACTGCACGGCTCCTTCTGCTTAGTAGGCTTCTTCTTCTCTCTTCTGCGTTGCGCGGCACTCGGTACGATTTACGCGGATGCGCGGACGGACAATCTTCTGCGTTGTCGCGGTCTCTATCGGACAATCTTCTGCGATGTCGCGATCTCTCTCTTTATTCCGTAGTTGCTCTGTTCAGTGCGTCGAACTCGGGACCCTACACATCTGACACCAAAATTTTACGTCTGTCGTGACCTACCTGGCCTGTGAGACGTTCTGGCAGGTTGGCAGCTCCTCCGATGATTTCCCTTCTAGCCGAGCGGTATACTAGATAAGGGAACTTGAGGTTTCATAGACTAGTCCCGGAACTACCGGAATAAAAGATGATATTCCCTTGGACTACTGCCGATTTATTAAGCCCTTGGCAGTCGAAGTATATATACACTATATACAAATTATGTGAAGTTACTGCTGGAAGTGCACGCAGGTCTGTAATAGCGCTACTAAGTCTTACTGATACTTGACATCTAGCATGTGTCCGCGAGGCTGAATTCTGCTCGCGCGCGTTACGACGTTACTCTGGCAAGAACTGAGGCGTGAGAACTACTGCTACTCTGCCGCTCCACTACTCTATAACAACTCTGCAATCACTCTGTGACAACTACTCTGCTACTCTGTCGCTCGCCATTTTGGATACCATTATATTCAACTAGAGATGACCTCGAGTCCATCTCTCCCTTCCACTGGGACCTGTGGTCCATTCTACTCCCAGTGCCTAGCAAGTGCTGCTCCCTTAGCTAGCGGCGACTGTCCGTACCCGTGTCTACGTGACATCCAAGGTTCAATTTCTGGCCTGGCTTGTGACTATGAATCACTCTCTCCACAATACAAAGTGCTCGACCAAACGTACTTTTGTACCATCAATATTTACAGACCTCGGTACACATCCTGGCTCCAGCAGTCTTATTTCCTCCAGAAATACATCTCTGGCTTACAAAAGCTCACATCCAACTTAGTAATAATAATAATAACTCTATTGCCCTTATGTATAATGTTCCTTCGAACCGCAGTCCTGGGTCAACACCGTGTTTTATTGCACCAATTTAGGTTTCACTCGCTAACCGTTGTAGATATACGAAAAGTGATAAGGACCTTTCGGATAGAAAATTAAATGTTAAAGCTCATGTATGCCATCAAAAGTTTGCTATTTCTTAGCGTTCTCTTTTTATTTGAAATGGAATTATGAAATTTTGAAACCTAAGGGTGTAGTGACGTCACAAATGTCGGTTTTACTCGCTAACCGTTGGAGATACACGAAAAGTGATAAGGACCTTTTGGATAGGGAATTAAATTTCAAAGCTCATATGTGCCATCAAAAGTTTGCTATTTCCTACCGTTCTCTTTTTATTTGACATGGAAATATGAAATTTTGAAACCAAAGGGTGTAGTGACGTCACTAAAATGGTCGCCATTTTTTAATAGTGCAAAATTTCGAAATCAAAAGTATCCTATATGTAAACCTGGTAAATCAGCTACATCCATGCGAAATTTCATTTAAATCGGATCAGTGGTTCTTGCGTTATTGAGTAACACACAGGCAGACAGACAGAAAGACAGACACACAGCATCTCATTTTTAGCCTACTTTTCACATTTGCAAAAATGAGGAAAAAGTAGACTTATGAGATCGATCCGGGAAAATGTGTGTCTGTATGTCTGTCTGTCTGTCTGTCTGGCTGTGTGTGTGCCCCCCCCCCCCCCCCCCTATCAACTCCTAAACGGCTGCAGCAATCAAAACCAAATTTAGTATGAGTAAAGATGTGCACCGGAATAGCTCACGACCATATTTGAAAATGATGTCAGTGCTACCAACTGCTGAAAAAACGCACTAGAAATTTGAGCTCCATGTTGGATATCTGCAAGGTATGCATGGGAGCTATTCTAAAATCGGCACACATGTAGATAATACTATTTCAGTTTAATTCCCAGGAGGCCAACCATGACAGTGTTGCCAAAATAATTTTAAGCCTTCTGATAGGTCCAATGTATAAATGCATATAACTTCTACACTATCAATTGGATTTCAACCAAATTTTGTATGTAATATCTGTACATAAACAGATACGACTGAGCGTATTCTCAAGAGCCACCAGGGCTGCCAACTGTTAATAATTGCTCTCTATTTTTTTTATCCAAATACCAATATATCAGAAAGTATGCAAGCCAACAGCTTTAAACTATGCACACGTATATTCTGACATTTTAGATTAATTTGGAGTAACTTATATACGTCAGTTCTACCAACATGATTATAAGCCTGCTGATAGTACCAATTTTTAAATACATGTAACTTCTATACTATCAGTTGGATTTCAACCAAATTTCGTATGTGCTATGTGTACCATAACAGATATGACTATACATATTGTTAGGAGCAATCAGGGCTGCCAACTGTTAATAAATGCTGTCTATATTCTTTTTACCCTAATATCAATATATCAGAAAGTGTGCAAGCCAACAGCTCTATACTTTGCACACGTATAGCACCTGACATTGTAGATTAATTTGGAGTAATTAATACAAGGCAGTGCTGCCAACATGATTCTATGCCTGCTGATATATCCAATTTTAAAATACATGTAACTTCTATACTAACAAATGGATTTCATCCAAAGTTTGCACAAAATGGTATCATAATATTTCAAATTATTTCTGACCAGCACACGCATGGTATTGTTGGCAACATGCTTTTACGCATGCTGATAGATCCAGTGTCTAACTGCATGTAACGTCCATTGGACTTCAACCTAATTTTGTATTCTGTACCTTAAAAGATGGAACTAAGAATATATTCAGTCACCAGGGCTGCCAACTGTAGTGCTCTATTAGGCTTCATTATACCAGGTATATTTTAAACTAATTTGATATTTCGATATTACCAACTTAATTTTGTCATTATTCTTGATAGGTTCATATACTGTAGAATAATCATTGGCATGCAAAGTAGGCTGTATAGTTCTTCACGGAACTTCATGTTATATATTAGTATGATACTCGTGTCTTAATTATAGCCATTATAGGCTCGTTGCATAATGTACTATTATGTTCAACGATGTCGAAATGTAAATATTATATGCCAGAGAACTGTATCATAATGAGGGTCATTATAACACTATTTTTCATTATGAAAAATTCTCCCACCAATCAGAGCTCAAGAAACAGCTGCCTGTCCAATTAGGACGGATAGCATCGCACGTGCACTGACTTCCACGGCCTTCTATTTTAAATTTCACTGCGTGTCTAGTGTCATAGTGGAGTGATCGAGGAGGCCATGGTCAAATACAAGGTATTCTCTGCGTCCCATGCACTCTGTTCAGCACATAAAACTGGCGAAATCTCGACAGATATTTATGAATATTTATGTTCGAACATAAAATAGTTATAATTATCGTCGAACATAACATTCGTAAGCAACTCGCCTATAATGGTATTTAAGACACTCGTAAGAAAACATACTCGTGTCTTAATTGTTAACATTATAGGCTCGTTGCATAATGTACAAATATGAACTAATATAATTATCATGTACTATTGTTACTAAGCGACATATGGCAACGTTGCAAAGCAAGGCGACGTTAGCGCGATGTAAACTGTGTGGCAATCAATTTGCTCTGAGCTTATGTGTAACAACATACACTCTTATTACTCTCCAGAGCCTTCACTCTTATTAACGTCCCCCCAGGGGTTCACATCTAGTGGGACGTGGGTTGGCGACCACGTGGCCCCAGCTGAGTACGGCATTGCTTCCACTTCCATTGCACCGGGCTCCTCTCAATCTTCTTTCCTATCGACCTCATTTGGTCAAATCTTGTTCTCTTCCGACCCCGACGGTATTAGGGTATCCGAGGCCTGGGGAATATCTTCCTTTCCCGTCTTAATTGGCCCTTGTCTCATCTTTTCTGATACCCTCCTTCTGCGAGGAGTCAGCCTTCTTTTTCTTTTCATGTTATCTCCTGCCTTCTGCTCAAGGTCCTCAAGGAGGCCGGGTATATGTAGTCCCACCACTTCTGGTGCACCTTGGATATTGCTACACCCTCAGGGGCTCACGGCTGGTGAGTTCGGGAGTTGGCGACCCCGAGGGATTCCTGAGCTGGTTTTCCCCCTTTTATCCATTACTCTGGGGCGGAACCTCTCCTCTTTCACTTTCCTATCTGCCTTTCATGGCTCTCCTTCCTTCCAAGTCCCTCAATACGCATTCTTCGAGGGTTGAGGGCATTTATTTTCCTCCTGCCCTTTTTTTTTGCCTTATTCGCCTTTTGTTTTCCATTTCTTCTTCTAGTATATAAGTTAGTTTTAGTTACAGTTTACATTTCATTTTCATCACCCAAACCATTAGGGGCCGATAACCTAGATGTTAGGCCCCTTTAAATAACTATTATCATCATCATCATCATCTTCTTAATAACGTACCAAGAACAGGAACACGTGCACTTGAAGCATGTGACAAAAGTTTTCTCCCTAACTTTTATACCCTTATCAAACTTTTGGCAAATTTTATTGACCCTGTTGCTACCAGTACTGCCGAACGGAGTTTGAGTTGGTTGAAAACATATTTAAGAAACTCTACTTCTGAAAACAGACTCAACGGTCTAGCATGGTTACAGAGATATACATCACTAACGATGAAGTTATAAACCGATTTGGTAATGCTTCAAGAAACCTTGACTTCATATTATAGTGTAAGTTGTAAATCAAAACAGTAATGTTAATTCTTAATTCGTGTTGACCGACTGAAAAGCACCAAACTTTTGTTTACTAAGGCAGCCCCGTGTACTTTTGGGTCAATGAGTAGAGGTGACATTAAACGACTAGAAGCGTTTGAGATGTGGTGTTGGCGCCGGATGGAAAAGATCAGCTGGGTAGAGAAAACGACCAACATAACAGTGCTGGATCGAATAAAGGAAAAACGGCAAATGATCCGCCAGATATATAGAAGGAGATCCACCTGGCTTGGCCACAGGTTACGACATGGTGGCTTGATGATCGACATACTAGAAGGCAAAATACCTGGAAAACGCCCTCGCGGGAGGCCACGGAACACTTTCATGAGATCTTTCCTAGATAGCTCTGGCCTACGAAATTATGAAATGGTCAAAAGGACTGCACAAGACAGAACAACGTGGAAAAGACTCATTGTAGGGGCAGACCAGTCGCTTGACGGAAAAACATGATGATGATACTGAAGAATGGCTTCAAACCCCACAATCTTTCCATCTTAAGTTAGCAAGATGATTGTATTGATAAACTGTATCATACAATGGTCTTAGTTGTGTTTGACATTAACCAAACATAAATCATTACAACAAATTGGTTGGTTGGTTCCTCAGTTTAGGGGCGGCGACAACGCGGTTATGCAGTCCCGTGTACTTTTGGGTGTGTGTAAAATCCGTCTGATAACCGGTGTTAATTATGATGGCTTTATTAGTGTCTGTTATCTGTTCTTAATTCAAGTAAGGACTGCAGACATTTAAATTTCAAGTAGTTCCTACTTTCGATAACAGACGCCACCGTCAACGACCAACTAGTTCTGAACTTGGTTACTAGATGCCAGCGCAGTAGGCTCCTGGGGACGAACGTTGGAACCTAAGAACGCTAGTCAAGTGTAATTAGTGGAAGGTTCCTATGACATAGAACCGCCGGTTTTACTTCCCCTCCGAAGGAAGGCATACTGAGGAATTTTTAACGCTTTTAAACATCCGACGGCTTCGGCCGGGTTTGATCCCGCGACCTTGGGCATAGAAGCTCAGCATGCTACCAACTACGCCACTGAAGCCGCTGTTGAAAGAGTAATGCAACAGAGCCTAAAAACTCAATCATTTTGCACCAAATCATACAAAAGTTTCACGGGGAGAACCGCGGACCCCTCATCTTTGGGACGTATACCACGCCCCCTAACTCCCGGTTGGGCACCCCCCAAAATAAAAGTCTGTTCCCTACAATGTGGAATTTTGAAGCCATTCTTTTATCAGTGTTGCCAATACAAATTGTCTTTGCTGCTTTTCAGTCGGTGAACTCGATTGTGCCCAATGAAATGGGCGGGGTACAAGTTTATAAATCTAAACACATTACTGAGGATGTTAACGAGAGTTGGTCAATAAAATGATTTTGAATAAAAACATGTGACTGGTTTAAATTCTTTATTTGATTATAATGATTTGCACAGCTCTGTAAATACGAAATAATCGTTTGTAAAGAGTCGGTGAAAGCGGACATTAATCACCCATTCCAGAGCCCTGAAAGCGCCAATGGGCAATTGAGCTGCTAAGCCGTGGTAGCCTATAGTTAAAGCCCTGCGCGGATATCCGCAAAATGTTTCGCCAAACGGATACAGTTTGCTGGGCTGTGCGGATACGTTGCGGATAATGTTTGGAGTAAATTTGCGGATAGTTTTTAGAATACAATCCGATGTTGTTTAACATCATTATTAGGACCCAGATATTTATGACATATCATATTTTTCCGTTATGTTTTTCCATGACAAATTAATGTAAGATGATTTAAGCTAATCTCATTCGAATTATGTCATTAAGCATAATTAACACTCCGAACTGAAAAGGGTTGCAATTCTGGCTGTGTAACATTCATTTTAAAGATAGAACTTGCCATAGGCTACATAGCCTAAGGGAACGACTTTCTCCTCCAAACTAAATGTGTCGCTTTAATATTTTATCTAGTTGAAAATAATATTGTAATGCCAGTAGATTCGGATAACAAACGTGCGGATGCGTATAACAGTCGTGCAGATGCGGGGCGGATGCGGATAACAGTCGTGGAGATGCGGGGCGGATGTGGATAACAGTCGTGCAGATGCGGGGCGGATGCGGATAACAGTCGTGCAGATGCGGGGCGGATGTGGATAACAGTCGTGCAGATGCGGGGCGGATGTGGATAACAGTCGTGCAGATGCGGGGCGGATGCGGATAACAGTCGTGCAGATGCGGGGCGGATGTGGATAACAGTCGTGCAGATGCGGGGCGGATGCGGATAACAGTCGTGCAGATGCGGGGCGGATGTGGATAACAGTCGTGCAGATGCGGGGCGGATGCGGATAACAGCCGTGCGGATGCGGATAACAGCCGTGCGGATGCGGGGCGGATGTGGATAACAGTCGTGCAGATGCGGGGCGGATGTGGATAACAGTCGTGCAGATGCGGGGCGGATGCGGATAACAGTCGTGCAGATGCGGGGCGGATGTGGATAACAGTCGTGCAGATGCGAGGCGGATGTGGTTAACAGCCGTGCGGATGCGGGGTGGATTCGGATAAGAGACGTGCGGATGTGGGCGGATGCGGATAACAGTCGTGCGGATGCGGGGTGGATGTGGATAACAGCCGTGCGGATGTGGGCGGATGCGGATAACAGTCGTGCGGATGCAGGGCGGATGCGGATAACAGTCGTGTGGATGCGGGGCGGATACGGATAACAGCCGTGCGGATGTGGGCGGATGCGGATAACAGTCGTGTGGATGCGGATAACGCTTTGTTTATTCACCTAAGGCTCTACTTGTAGTGTCTACAGTGCGTTGTCTGGTTTATTATTGGAGGAGGATACAAATCAAGTTGCCTACATCTCTCAATCAGATATTCTAGCGGTTCCACTCTGTGTGAACCTGCCCTAATGACCAGCTAGTTTTGGATGCGTGATAACAATCGTAGCCATCGGAACTTCAGTCTGCCATGAAATAATCTCCCTGACCCTCGTAATAAAAAGGAAAGGCCCATGGCAGCATCTTAGGGGACTGACGTTGCGCGAGGAAGACTTGCTGGCTGATGAGGGGACAAGAGCCATAGCTGCGGCGATTGAAGAACAAAGAAGATGCCAGATGATACAACAGAACGTGGGGGTCATGTCAAATGATGACAGAGGATATTCTCCACAGCATTATGAACACAAAGATAATTGTTCCCAACAAAAGGAGATGTTATATCTTGACAAGTCAATGCAGGGAGGAATTCTTTTACTCTGCGCTTGGCAAAATGTTAACCATCTCAATGGTTGTTTGCGTTGATGGATGACATTGAGATATTGCAAGTGCAAGATGACTCACCATTATCGTTCCACTTAGTAGCTTTGGCTATCCAGAAGGGCGGCTAATGGGGCTGAAGTACCCACTAAAATACTGCCGAAATTCACAGAAAAAAGATATTTTACAAATAGTGGCAATTTGTGTCGTTATTCAATATCACCCATTTCATGACCAACATTAAAGAAGCCCCGAGATACATAATGGCGGCTTCGGTGGCGTAGTCGGTAGCATGCTGAGCTTCTATGGCCAAGATAGCGGGTTCAAATCCGGCCGAACCCGTCGGATTTTTTAACAGCGTAAAAAATCACTCAGTATGCCTTCCTTCGGAGGGGAAGTAAAGCCGGCGGTCCCATGTCATAGATTTATGGCATGTTAAAGAACCTTCCACTAATTGCACCTGTGTGGAGCTGAATTGGATAGGTTAAGAATGTAAACAACGCTCTTAGGTTTCTACGTTCGTTGCCAAGGGCCAACTGCGGTGGCGTCTAGTAGCTAAGTTCTGAACTTGGCCTAGTAGTTGTTGACGGTGGCGCTTGGCGGCAAAAGTAGGAACTATTTGAAAAATTCTAAGTTGCAGTACTTAAATTAAAAAACAGATAACACACTAATACAGTCATCACAATTAACACGGGTTATCAGACAGATTCCACACACACCCTAAGTACACGGGGCTACATGACCGCGTTGTCGCAGCCCCTAAACTTAAGAACCAACCAACCAGATACATAATGACAACAAAAGAGGATAGGATAAGTAAAGTTGTCGATTTCAAGTACCTTGGTGAGATAATCCAACCTAACGGACTCGACAAAGAAGGAAATCATTAGAGAGGCAGGAAAATGGAGCTTGCTTTCCAGCTTACAAAATCACATACAACAAGAAAGCGATTTCTATTAGGGCAAAACTACGACCCTATCAAATGATGCGCTGACACATACCGTTGGAAGACTTAGGCAGGAACAAAGCACCAGGCATAGAAGATATACCGATTGAGTTGCTACGCTGCATAGGAGATGAAGGTCTGATCAGGTTATATCACTTGGTGTGTAGGATTTATGAGACAGGTGAGATACCCTCTGATTTCAAAAAAAAATCCTCTCGGCACGCCGGAAGGCGGAGGTAGATTTCACCGGGCAGACTAGAGGATAGGCTAAAATAGGCGAAATATGCAGGTTTCCGTAGGTGGATCACACCTCATTTATTGCGAGAATGTGTTTTACAATTGGAGGTTAATTAACCTTTTTGCGTCTTTCTATGCATATTTTTAACATTTTATTGTCTTATGGGGATGGTAACTTTCTTGTCATATTTGGGGTTCATTTTCAACTTTTGATCACAATGTCCTTATGCAAGGTTTGGAACTGATGTGTAACTATCTAACAGTCTGTTACTTCTTCGCGCAAAATTTTATCTCCCGCAGAGATGTTGGTTGGTTCCTCAGTTTAGGGGCTGCGACAACGTGGTCATGTAACCCCGTGTACATTCGTGTGTGTAGAGTCTGTCTGATAAACGGTGTTAATTGTGATGACTGTATTAGTCTCTAATTCAGTTAAGGTCTGCAGAAGGTCAATTTTAAGTAGTAGTACCTAATTTTGTACCAAATACTACCGTCAACGACACCTACTGTGAACTTGGCTGCTAGATTCCACCGCAACCAGCAACTTGCATTGAACGTTGGAACTTCCCCTCCGAAGGAAAGCATGCTGAGGGATTTTTAGCGCTCTTAGAAAATCCGACGACTTTGGCCGGTTTTGAACCAGCGACCTTGGGCATAGAAGTTCAGCATGCTACCAGTTAGCCGCTTCCCACATAGTCAGATGGAACAAGATGTTCCGTGCGGAACTAAAGAGCCTACTTTTCTTAAAATTAAGATTCATGCCAATGATTAATCTACAGTATATGAACCTATGTAGAATAATGATGAAATTAAGTTGGTAATATCGGAATGTCTTAATTAGTTCGAAATACTGTATACTAGGCATAATGTAGCCTAATACAGCAATACAGTTGGCAGCCCTGGTGACTGAATATATTCTTAATTCCATCTCTTAAGGTACAGATTACAAAATGTGGTTGAAGTCCAAAGGATGTTACATGGAGTTATACATTGGATCTATCAGCACACGTAAAAGCACGTTGGCAACAATGTCATGCGTATGGTGGTCAGAAATAATCGGAAATATTATGATATATTTTTGTGCCAATTTTGGATGAAATCCATTTTTTAGTATAGAAGTTATATGTATTTTAAAATTGGAGCTATCATCAGGCATAGAATCATGTTGGCATCACTGACTTATATTAATTACTCCAAATTAATCTAGAATGTCAGGTGCTATACGTATGCAAAGTATAGACCTGTTGGCTTGCATACTTTCTGATATATTGATATTAGGGTAAAAAATATAGACACCATTTATTAACAGTTGGCAGCCCTAATTGCTCATAAGAATACTTATAGTCATATCTGTTATATTACACATAGCACATACGAAATTTGGTTGAAATCCAACTGACAGTATAGAAGTTACATGTATTCAAAAATTGGTCCTATCAGCAGGCTTAGAATCATGTTGGTAGAACTGACGTATATAAGATACTCCAAATTAATGTAAAATGTCAGGTACTATACGCGTGCATAGTTTAAAGCTGTCGGCTTGCATACTTTCTGATATATTGGTATTTGGATAAAAAGTAGAGAGAACAATTATTAACAGTTGGCAGCCCTGGTGGCTCTTAATAATACGCCCAGTCATACCTGCTTATGTGCTTATATTACGTACATAATTTGGTTGAAATCCAATTGATAGTGTAGAAGTTATGTGCATTTAAAAATTGGACCTATCAGAAGGCTTAAAATTATTTTGGCAACACTGTCATATATGGCCTCCTGGAAATTAAACTGAAATAGTATTATCTACATGTGTGCCAATTTTGGAATTGCTCCCATGTATGCCTTCCATGATATGCAACATGGAGCTCAAATTTCTAATGCGTTTTTTTAGCAGTTGGTAGCACTGACATCTTTTTCAAATATGGGCTTGGGATATTCCGGTATTCATCTTTACTCATACTAAATTTGGTTTCGATTGCTGCAGCCGTTTAGGAGTTGATAAGGGGACACACACACACACACACACACACACACACACACACACACACACACACAGCCAGCCAGACAGAAGGACAGACAGACAGACAGACAGACACATTTTCCCGGATCGATCTCATAAGTCTACTTTTTCCTCATTTTTGCAAAGTGTGAAAAGTAGGCTAAAAATGAATGTGATCTCGTCAATGGCGTTGTCTTGGCAACCTCTGATAGCTCATCCCTGATGGCACTTGGCATTTTCTTTAATTCCGAAATCGGTTTTCTCATCCCTTGGCGTAATGGTGGGTCATATCAAAATTTCTTTCAGACAAAAGTTTTAGGTAATTATTAGGGGAATATTTTCCATTTCGTACGGTTTTGATATTGTGCCTATTAAGAGAGATATGATTAATGTTTCCCGAAAAATATAGACACCATTTATTAACAGTTGGCAGCCCTAATTGCTCATAAGAATACTTATAGTCATATCTGTTATATTACACATAGCACATACGAAATTTGGTTGAAATCCAACTGACAGTATAGAAGTTACATGTATTCAAAAATTGGTCCTATCAGCAGGCTTAGAATCATGTTGGTAGAACTGACGTATATAAGATACTCCAAATTAATGTAAAATGTCAGGTACTATACGCGTGCATAGTTTAAAGCTGTCGGCTTGCTATCAAAAAACTTATTTGACATAAATTTTTGGCACTTATCCGACACATAATATGAACTTTGAATGGATTCGATATTTCATGTATTAAGAGAGTTATAGTGATATTTCACTTTTTCGAAAAAAAGCCCCCCATTTTCACCCCCTTTGACCGATTTTGCCCATTAACGAACTCGACCGAGAATTTAATGCGATACTTATTATGTAAAAAATTCAAAGTGATTGGGGCAAAATTACGGCTGTTATCGTGTCCACAAGAAACTGATATACATATCTTTATATATATAATTCTTCGACACGTGTGTATGTGACTGAACTCCTCCTAAACGACTGAACCGATTTTCATGGAATTTGGTATGTATATTAGGGTGGGTCCATGTATGGTTTAGATTCACAATCCGACCCGGTAGGTGGAATGAACACAATTTTAGAACCACAATTTACACACAATTTTAGAACCACAATATACAGTCAAAAACAGTCATCATGGAAACCATTGGCCTTGGCCTTGGTGAAAGCTGGTGTCTTTGGACGGTTTGTCTCTGCACGTTAGAGCCACCTGGTCGTAACCTGTGCAACTACCGCCATTACATACACTCCGCCCGTGACGAAAAGTTGTGTTTTACACCAAAGGTGGCAGTGATGCCGAATTCTACTGTTTGTCTCTGTACGTTAGAGCGTTTCAAAGTCCCGTATGCGTTCATATACCATTCATCCGATTGCCATGAAACTTGGGTGATATGTTGAGTGAGCTCCAGGGAAGGTGTTTGGCTTAGTAAATCCATTTTACAATAGTTAGCGCACGAATAGATTCAACAAATGAGCGACGACGCGCGAAGAGTTTCAAAAAGGTCCCGTATGCGTTCAAATACCATTCGTCCGATAGCGATGAAACTTGGGTGAGATGTTGTGTAAACTCCAGGGAAGGCTTCTGGCATAGTAAATCAATTTCACATCAGGTAGCGCACGACTAGATTCAACAAATGAGTGACGACGCGCGAGGCGTTTCAACAAAATCCCGTATAAGTTTATATTCCATTCATAGATTGAGATGAAACTTTGATGAGTTGTTGTATACACTTAAGTGAAGGCTTCTAACTTAGTAATTCATTTCACAGAAGGTTGTGCACGAGTAGATTCAACAAATGAGCGGCGACGTGCGAAGCGTTTCAACAAAGTCCCGTATGCTTTCAAATACCATTCGTTAGATTACGATGAAACTTGGGTGAGATGTTGTGTACACCCTACGGAAGGTTTCTGGCTTAATAAATCCATTTTACAATAGGTAGCGCACGAGTAGATTCACCAAATGTGTGACGGCACGCGAATAATTTCAACTAAGTACCGTATGCGGCCATATACCATTTATCAGATTGCGATGAAACTTTGGTGAATTGTTGTGTACACTCCAGGAAATGTTTCTGTCGTAGTAAATCCAGTTTTGAATAAGTAGCGCACGAGTATATTCAACAAATGAGCGACGGCGCGCGAATTGTTTCCACAATGTCCCGTATGCGGTCATATATCATTCATTCGATTGCGATCAAACCTTGGTGAATCATTGAGTACACGCCAGAGAAGGTTTCAGGCTTAGTAAATCTATTTTACAATAGGTAGCGCATGAGTAGATTCAACAAATGAGTGACGGCACGCGAATCGTTTAAAGAAAATCACTTAAGCGTTCATATGTCATTCATCCGATTCCGATGAAACATTGATGAGTTGTTGTGTATACGCCAGGGAAGGTGTTAAACTTGGTAAATCCATTTTACAATATTGGTAGCGCACGAGTAGATGTAACAAATGTGTGACGACGCGCGAAGCGTTCCAACAAAATCCTGTATGCGTTCATATACTATTCATCGATTGCGATGAATCTTTGATGAGTTGTTGTGTACACTTACGTGAAGCTTTCTAACTTAGTAAATCCATTTCACAGTTGGTAGAGCACGAGTAGATTCAACAAATGAGTGACAGCGCACGAATCATTTAAACCAAATCCCGTATGCGTTAAATGCCATTTATCCGTTTGCGATGAAACTTTGGAGAGTTGTTGTGCACGCTCCAACGAATGTTTCTAAATTAGTTAATTCAATTCACGATAGTTTAGAGGCAGTTAACAGAAATGGAAAAAAATATTGTGTATTCAAAAGCACTTCAAGAAACAAAGTTACAAGACTTTCTTTGATTGGCAGGACAACGTCTGCCGGGTCAGCTTGTATCTTTATATATATAATTCTTCGACACGTGTGTATGTGACTGAACTCCTCCTAAACGACTGAACCGATTTTGATGGAATTTGGTATGTATGTTAGGGTGGGTCCATGTATGGTTTAGATTCACAATCTGACCCGGTAGGTGGAATGAACACAATTTTAGAACCACAATATACAGTCAAAAACAGTCGTCATGGAAACCACTAGCCTTGGCCTTCGTGAAAGCTGATGTCTTTGGACGGTTTGTCTCTGCACGTTAGAGCCACCTGGTTGCAACCTGTGCAACTACTGCCATTACATACACTCCGCCCGTGGCGAAAAGTTGTGTTTTATACCAAAGGTGGCAGTGATGTCGAATTCTACTGTTTGTCTCTGCACGTTAGAGCGTTTCAAAGTCCCGTATGCGTTCATATACCATTCACCCGATTGACATGAAACTTGGCTGATATGTTGAGTGAGCTCCAGGGAAGGTGTTTGGCTTAGTAAATCCATTTTACAATAGATATCACACGAATACATTCAACAAATGAGTGACGACGCGCGAAGCGTTTCAAAAAGGTCCCGTATGCGTTCAAATACCATTCGTCCGATAGCGATGAAACTTGGATGAGATGTTGTGTACACTCCAGGGAAGGCTTCTGGCTTAGTAAATCAATTTTACATTAGGTAGCGCACGACTAGATTCAACAAATGAGTGACGACGCGCGAAGCGTTTCAACAAAATCCCGTATAAGTTTATATTCCATTCATAGATTGAGATGAAACTTTGATGAGTTGTTGTGCACACTTAAGTGAAGGCTTCTAACTTAGTAATCCATTTCACAGGAGGTTGCGCACGAGTTAATTCAACAAATGAGCGGCGACGTGCGAAGCGTTTCAACAAAGTCCCGTATGCGTTCAAATACCATTCATCCGATAGCGATGAAACTTTGGTGAGCTGTTGTGTACACTTACGTGAGGGTTTCTAACTTAGTAAATCCATTTCACAGGGGATTTCGCACGAGTAGATTCAATAAATGAGCGACGACGCGCGAGGCGTTTCAATAAGGTCCCGTATGCGTTCAAATACCATTCGTCCGATTACGATGAAACTTGGGTGAGATGTTGTGTACACCCTACGGAAGGTTTCTGGCCTAATAAATCCATTTTACAATAGGTAGCGCACGAGTGGATTCAACAAATGTGTGACAGCACGCGAATCATTTCAACAAAGTACCGTATGCGTCCATATACCATTTATCCGAATGCGATGAAACTTTGGTGAATTGTTGTGTACACTCCAGGAAATGTTTCTGTCTTACTAAATCCAGTTTTTAATAAGTAGTATACGAGTAGATTTTACAAATGAGCAACGGCACGCGAATAGTTTCCACAATGTCCCGTATGCGGTCATATATCATTCATCCGATTGCGATCAAACCTTGGTGAATCATTGAGTACACGCCCGAGAAGGTTTCAGGCTTAGTAAATCTATTTTACAATAGGTAGCGCATGAGTAGATTCAAGAAATGAGTGACGGCGCGCGAATCGTTTAAAGAAAATCACTTATGCGTTCATATGTCATTCATCCGTTGAAACTTTGATGAGGTGTTGTGTACACGCCAGGGAAGGTGTTCAACTTGGTAAATCCATTTTACAATATTGGTAGCGCACGAGTAGATGTAACAAATGAGTGACGCGCGAAGCGTTCCAACAAAATCCTGTATGCGTTCATATATTATTCATCGATTGCGATGAAACTTTGATGAGTTGTTGTGTACACTTACGCGAAGCTTTCTAACTTAGTAAATCCATTTCACAGTTGGTAGAGCACGAGTAGATTCAACAAATGAGTGAGAGCGCACGAATCATTTAAACCAAATCCCGTATGCGTTAAATGCCATTTATCCGTTTGCGATGAAACTTTGGAGAGTTGTTGTGCACGCTCCAACGAATGTTTCTAAATTAGTTCAATTCACAATAGTTTAGAGGCAGTTAAAAGAAATTGAAAAAAATATTGTGTATCCAAAAGCACTTCAAGAAACAAAGTTACAACACTTTCTTTGATTGGCAGGACAACGTCTGCCGGGTCAGCTTGTATATATATATATATACATACATAAATTATATATAAACTTTTGAACTGACGGTGGTTTTGGGGTCTGGGGGATGTGAAACGCGAAGATAAGTCGAAATTTTCCGGAAGTCGAAACATGGGACCCATTGCAATAGTTAGCTTTCTAATGAAATCTACCTAAAAGAATGTTATCATCCCTATACCGAAGAAAGTAGGAGCTGACAGATGTGAAGATTACTGTGCAATCAGCTTGATCACTCATGCTTCAAAGATCCTGTCTAGAATAATTTACAAGAGGATAGAAAACCAGATAGAAACGGAGTTGGGTGAAGACCAGTTTGCTTTCAGGAGAAATGTAGCAACAAGAGAAGCTGTACTGAGTCTTAGGCTGATTTTGGAAGGTAGAATAAGGAAAGATAAGAGAACGTTCATGGCATTTGTAGACTTAGAAAAGGCTTTTGATAACGTTGATTGGGCTAAATTGTTTGACATTTTGAAAACTATTGGAATAAAGTACAGGGATAGGAGGGTGATTTACAATCTATTCAGAAACCAGACAGCAGTCATTCGAGCTGAAGGACATGAGAGAAAAGCTGGTATTCAGAAAGGTGTAAGGCAAGGCTGCAACTTATCACCCATACTTTTCAATCTTTACATTGAACAAGCAATGAAGGAAATTGGAGAAAAATGTAAAGTGGGAGTGAAGATTCAAGGAGAAATAATTTCAACTCTGAGATTTGCCGGTGACATCGCCATCTTGGCCGACACACCTGAGGATTTGAATGAGTTTTTGAATGGTATGGACTCCGTCTTACGGAAACAATTCATGATGAAAATTAATAGCCTAAATGTAAAACAAAAATATTGGAATGCAGCCGAAAGAAATCAGAATCCTCTATGGACATCAAATTGGCAGGTGAAAAGCTAAAGGAAGTAGGAGAATTCTGTTAGTTGGGAAGCAAAATAACCAGTGATGGACGAAGCAAAGAGGATATAAAAAGTAGGTTAGCTCAGGCAAGGAAAGCATTTCTACAGAAAAGGAATCTGTTGACATCGAATATAGATTTAGGTGTTAGGAAGTCATTTTTGAAAGCCTTTGTCTGGAGCGTGGCGCTATAAGGAAGTGAAACTTGGACTATTGGTGCAGCAGAAAAGAGGTGAATTGAAGCATTTGAAATGTGGTGTTACAGACGAATGATGAAGATCAGATGGGTAGATAGAGTTACAAACGAAGGGGTATTGAGACTAGTGGGAGAGGAGAGATGTTTCTGGCGACTGCTAATGAAGAGAAGAGATAGGCTGGTAGGACACATACTAAGACACCCAGGAATAGCAAGCTTAGTTAAGGAAGGAAGGGTTGAGGACAAGAACTGTAGGGGTAGACCAAGGTTAGAATATCTTAGATTGCCTCGGATGTAGGGTGTGGTAGCTATGTAGAGATGAAACGATTAGCTCAGGACAGGGAGCCATGGAGAGCTGCATCAAACCAGTCAAAAGACTGAGGACTCAAACAACAACAGCAACAACAACAACAACAACAACAACAACAAAACTTGCAGCAGAATATCAGATACGATACGAAAACGAAGGGTTAAATTCTTTGGACATGTTTCAAGAATGCCTGACGACAGACTCACTAACGTAAGAAAATTTTTAACCACTTCAACAAGCCCGATAGAAGAGGCAACTCTTATGAGAAATGGTTTGCTAACACCGAGAAGGATCTACATTACTGATCAAGACATCCGCAACAGAACCACTTTCAGAAATAAGATGCACACATTTGAGGGGTTCCTAGAGCCAGAAACAGCGACCAAGAAGACACAACATTGGACAGCTGAAAAGAAAGAAGCTGTGAGGAAGAGAATGGAGGAATACTGGCGCCAAAGAAAACTGATATCATGAAGAGTTATTTACCTGGTCCGTAGTTGGCCAAAATCGATCATAACAAGAAGTGACGAACTAAAGAGCCTACTTTTCTTAAAATTTCAAATTGATGCCAATCTATATAGACCTATCAAGAATATTGACGAAATCAAGTAATATAGTAATAGAGTAACTTACTACAGTAGGCAGCTCTGGTGACTCTGAATATAGGCCTATACTTAGTTCCATCTCTTAAGGTATAGAATGCACACACAAAATTAGGCTGAACTCTAACGGATAGTATGGACGTTACATGCTGTCTAATATTGGATTTATCAGTGCGCGTAAAATCATGTTGGGAACAATGTCATGTATGTGATGCTCAGAATTAATTTGAAATATTACAATCTATTATAGTGGCAATTTTGGATAAAATCCACTTGTTAGTAGAGAAGTTACATGTAATTAAAAATTGAAACTATCAGAAAGCTTGGAATCATGTTGGCAGCACTGAGGTATACTAGTTACTCCAAATTAATCTAGAATGTCAGGTACTATACGTGTGCAAAGTTTACAGATGATGACTTGCATACTTTCTGATATATTGATATTAGGATTAAACAAATAGAGAGAGTATTTATTAACTGTTGGCAGCCCTGCTTGTTCTTACGGATACGCATAACTGTTATGGTGCACAATGCACATACGAAATTTTGTTGAAATCCATTTGTTAGAATAGAAGTTATATGCATTTAAAAACTGGACCTATCAGCAGGCTTAGAATCTTGTTGGCAGCACTGATGTATATACTGTAAGTTACTCCAAACGAAGGTAGAATGTCATGTACTATACGTGTGCAAAGTTTAGAGTTGTTGGCTTGTATACTTTTTGATATATTGATATTAGGGTTAAAATACAGGGTGTCTATAAAAGAACTCCGTGCTTTTGAGGAAAAATATTGTAATGAAGTAAAAGAGTTATATTAATGTTTAATACATGATTGGAAAGGTTGCATTTTCAAGTTCTTTTTTAACAATTTAATAAAATTAAATATGAGCCCCGTTAGTGGCACGGCACACATCGTAAGGGTATTCCACCTCTTCCCATGTCCTGGCCAGCATGTCTGGGGGGACGGTTGCCACACACTTGATTATTCGTTCCCTGAGATGGCCAACATCATGAATTTTCTCCGCATACACAAGATTCTTGATATGCCCCCGGAAGAAAAAGTCCAACGGAGTCATATCAGGGCTCCTTGGAGGCAATGGAATAGGTCCTTTCCTTCCAATCCATCTGTTGCCGAGTCGAGCGTCAAGTGCCTCACGCACACGCAAACTAAAGTGTAGGGGTGCCCCATCTTGTTGGAAATGGACTAAACCCTTCTCCGCCTAAATGCCATCAAATTGAGGGAAAACATATTCCTCTAACATGTCACAATAGACATCACCATTGATATTTCTTTCAACAAAAATGAAGGGACCTATTACTCTATCATGCATAAGACCACACCAAACATACACTTTTGGCATGTCACGTTCATACTCTATGAACACATGGGGTGGCTCTGATCCCCAAATTCTGCAATTATATCTGTTTACAGACCCGTTCACATGAAAAGTCGCTTCATCATTAAAAATAACATTAAATAAAAACAAAAGTTTGGTGCTTTTCAGTCGGTCAACACGAATGTACCCAAATAGAGCTGGGTTATGCCCTGATCCTGAAATAAATTACATACGATTAATAAATACACTAGGATGACCAGTTTCGATCATCAAGCGATCATCACCAGATCCATTACACTTAGGCTATAACATCTATGTTTGAGAATACAGGTGAAAACAAGACTTACAGTAAAGAACATATAGCCTACTTTCTCCTAAATGCATGGGTATTGTTATAACTCTTTGTCCTTTTCAAGGAGTATAATTGAAAGTTGGTTGTAGTAGCTTGTTGAAATACAACGTGCTATAGGGATATTAAACATGAATATGAGGTGCCCTTTGCTTGTGCTACCTCTGTAAAAAAAATCATTCAATTCGGTTTCACCGTGTTTGAATTGATCTGGGGAATGGATTTGCACACATACATGGCCGCTATTTGCAAACTATTGGGCTGATGACCTTGTAGTCAGTCATAAGATGCTTTCCACAAAAGGCATGTTGTTGCAAAATCCGGTAGAGATCAAATTATTAGGATGGTCGAAATTTGATTTAAGCTTTTAACATTTGGGTGGCCGTCATTCCGTTTCCGACAAGATGGCGGCGATATAAAACATGACACTGAGGTGCCTTTTGCTAGTGCTACCTCTGTACCAAATTTCGTTCAATTCGGTTTCACCGTGTTTGAATTGATAGGGGGAATCGATTTGCACATATACTTGGCCAACATCTGCAAACTATTGGGCTGATGATCTAGCAGTTTGGTCAGAATATGCTTCCCACATAAAGATTTGTTGTTGCAAAATTTGGTAGAGACTAGATTATTAGGTTGGTCGTAATTACATTTTAGCCTTTAACATTTGGGTGGCAGCGATTACGTTTCCGTCAAGATGGCGGTGATATAAAACATGACACTGAGGTGGCCTTTTCTAGTGCTACCTCTGTACCAAATTTCGTTCCATTCGGTTTCACCGTGTTCGAATTATTAGGGGGAATCGATTTTCACACAAAGATGGCCGCCATCCGCAAAATATTAGGCTAATGACCTATTAGTATGGTCAAAGGATGCTCCCTCCATAATGGTATGTTGATGCAAAATTTGGTAGAGATCGGATGATTAGGTTAATCGTAATTTGATTTAAGCTTTGAATATTTGTGTGGCCGCCATTACGTTTCCGCCAAGATGGCGGCGATATAAAATATGACACTGTAGTGCCCTTTGCTAGTGCTACCTCTGTACCAAATTTCATTCCATTTGGTTTCACCGTGTTCGAATTAATAAGGGTAATCGATTTTGACACAAAGATGGCCGCCATCCGCAAACTATTAGGCTAATGACCGATTAGATTTGTCAAAGGATGCTTCCTCCATAAAGGTATGTTGTTGCAAAATTTGGTAGAGATCGGATGATTAGGTTAGTCGTAATTTGATTTAAGCTTTGAACATTTGTGTGGCCGCCATTACGTTTCCGTCAACATGGCGGCGATATAAAACATGACACTGAGGTGTCCTTTGCTAGTGCTACCTTTGTACCAAATTTCGTTCAATTTGCGCTCACCGTGTTCGAATTGATAGGGGGGGGGGGGACAGACATTCAGAGTACACACTCACACACACACACACACACACACACAGAGACACACACACACACATACACACACACACAGACAGACACACTTTTTTCGCCCTGTAATGATCTCATAAGTCTACTTTCATTTTTTGCAAAAATCGAAAGTAGGCTAAAAAATATATACAATATGTACACTTATTTAGTTGCAGTGTTGGTAATGCTACAGTCGGTGTATGTTAAATGTGGTCGGTGTATGTTAAATGTGGTATATCTAATGTTAGGTAAACTTCTAAAATAGTGATGAAAATCCGGAATTTGTCTGTTAGGGGTGATTATATGGTTTTACAAAATAAACTATGGTTAAACTGAAATAATGCAAGCTTATACTTATCGAGTTGTCTCTTTAACTGGAACTTGAAGCAGTTGCGTGTTTCCATAGACACCAGTTGTAGTCGACTCAAACCTCACAATAACATTAAATAATAGTTATTTTCATCGATTTCGTTTAGCATAGAAACAGAAAAGTCTAATCTCTTTATCTTGTCTGCCGGTTTAACGTGGTGAAACAGTTGAATTTTGTAAGCAGTTAAACGAAGTCTTTTATGAACTATCTTATGAACTGTTGATCTTGGTAACCCCAACTCCAGACTGCGTCTTAACAATGATTTCTTAGGTCGTTGAAGGCATGAAGCTCGGATTCTGCCCACATTCTCTTGTGACACACGCGGCCTACCCGGCGACTTTTGTTTTAAAACACTTCCTGTTTGTTTGAAACCACTTAACCATTGGCGAATGGTTTTACCCGTAGGCGGGTCAACACCATAATTACGTCGAAAGTTTCTTTGTACCGTAACAACAAAATTAGTTTCTATTAGCGAAATAACGCATTGAGCCTTTTGTAGCGGCGCGGCGTCGCCATAGCGCGGCAATCCAGACAGCACTGACTGCCGCTTCGTTGTTTAAAGGTCAACGCTCCGCAGCGCTGCCAACTGTTGATGAAAACATTCCCAATTGGTATGAGTAAAACTTGATGAGCTACCCGTTTCAGAGAAATTAACTACATTTTGTTATCTTCTACAGTTATTAAGATATGAATTTTTAAAACCCCGGAGTTCTTTTATAGAAACCCTGTATATAGAGAGTATATATTAACAGTTGGCAGCCCTGGTGGCTCATTAGAATACGCACAGTCATATCTACTGTAAGTATATATGAAATCTGGTTGAAATCCAATCGGTAGTAAAGAAGTTACATGCATTTAGAAATTGGATCTATCGGCAGGCTTAGAATCATGTTGGCAACACTGGCATATATGGTCTTCTGAAAATTAATCTGGAATGCTATTGTCTATATGAATGCGAATTTTGGAATAGTTCGCATGCATAACGTCTGAGATATCCAAAATAGACCTCAAATTACAAATGCGATTTTTCAGCGGTTGGTAGCACTGACGTCAATTTAAAATATTGCCGTGAGATATTTGTATTAAATTTGGTTTCGGTAGCTGCAGTCGTTTAGGAGTTGATGGTGGGACACACACACACACACACACAGCCAGACAGACAGAAGGACAGACTGCCAGACATTTTCCCGGATCGATCTCATAAGTCTACTTGTTTCTCATTTTTGCAAAAATCATCACCACCATCACCATCAAAGCTCCTCCGTCGAATAAATGGGTTTTCCATGTGATGGTTTATGACCTACATTGTGCTGAAATATGCGTCTACATTTACAAACTCGTCAATGAACATTAAAGTTAATGCTTTAAGATAGCAAAATGGTTTCATTATGGTAATGGATCATCCCCGTCTTTAATCAATCCTGCCACCGTTCCTCATGCATGGTACCTCCCTTAAACGAATCTCAAGACTAGATAACATTAAGAGGCTTTCCCAGTGACCGATGCAATCATAATGACTATGTCATTTTCCCTACATTTTACGCTCTCATTGCAGCACTTTACTCAATACAAATGCAATTAAGTCTAACAACGGTATTTGGAGATTAGCGATTCAGCTTCTGCACCCAATATGTCTTCATTCTATCTGACATGGCTGCCCCTTGTTTATCTGTGATGTGTAGTTTTTCCGTTCAAATGTTGTTAATGTGAATCGTAAGTATTTATTCCTTAAAATATTCTTCTCTTCTCTATTTTTAATTTGGGGCATCGTTAAATGTAATTCATCTAAATCATGCTGGATCTCTTTGAACCAGTTGTTCTTTGTTTTACTCTTCCAGAAGTAACTAAACAGCTCTTTCATTAGTCTGGTTTCTGGTAGAAGTGAGATATGGCAGAAAAAAAATCCTCTCGGCACGCCGGAAGGCGGAGGTAGATTTCACCGGGCAAACTAGGGGATAGGCTATAATAGGCAAAATATGCAGGTTTTCGTAGGAGGATGAGAACTCATTTATTGCGAGAAAGTATTTTACAATTGGAGGTTAGTTAACACTTTGTCGTCTTTCTATGCATATTTTTAACATTTTACTGTCTTATGGGGATGGAAACCTTCTTGTCATTTGGGGTTCAGTTTAATACTTGTGATCACACTGTCCTTATGCAAGGTTTGGAACTAATGTGTAACTATCTAACAGTCTGTCACTTCTTCACGCAACATTTTATCTCCCGCAGAGATGTTGGTTAGTTCCTCAGTTTAGGGACTGCGACAAGGTGGTCATGTAACCCCGTGTACATTGGGTGTGTGTAGAATCTGTCTGATAAACGGTGTTATTTGTGATGACTGTATTAGTCTGTAATTCAGGTAAGGTCTGCAGACGGTCAATTTTAAGTAGTAGTACCTAATTTTGTACCAAATACTAACGTCAACGACACCTAGCTGTGAATTTGGCTGCTAGATGCCACCGCAACCAGCAACTTGCAACGAACGTTGTAACTTCCCCTCCGAAGGAAAGCATGCTGACGGATTTTTAGCGCTCTTAGAAAATCCGGCGACTTTGGCCGGCTTTTAACCAGCGACCTTAGGCATAGAAGTTCAGCATGCTACCAGTTAGCCGCTTCCCTAATAGTCAGATGGAACAAGAAGTTCTGTGACGAACTAAAGAGCCTACTTTTCTTAAAATTAAGATTCATACCATAGATTAATCTACAGTATATGAAACTATCTAGAATAATGACGAAATTAAGTGGGTAATATCGAAATGTCTAAATTAGTTCGAAATAAGGTATACTAGGCATAATGTAGCCTAATAGAGCAATACAGTTGGCAGCTCTGGTGACTGAATATATTCTCACTTCCATCTCCTAAGGTACAGAATACAAAATGTGGTTGAAGTTCAAAGGACGTTACATGGATTTAGACATTGGATCTATTAGTACACGTAAAAGCATGTTGGAAACAATGTCATGCGAGTGCTGGTCAGAAATAATCTGAAATATTATATCTTTTTGTACCAATTTTGGATGAAATCCATTTGTTGGTATAGAAGTTACATGTATTTAAAAATTGGTCCTATCAGCAGACTTAGAATCATGTTGGTAGAACTGACGTATATAAGTTACTCCAAATTAATGTAAAATGTTAGGTAATTTACGTGTGCATAGTTTAAACCTGTCGGCTTGCATACTTTCAGATATATTGGTATTTAGATAAAAAATAGAGATAACATTTATTGACAGTTGGCAGCCCTGGTGGCTCTTAAGAATACACTGTCATACCTGTTTATGTACACATATTACATACAAAATTTGGTTGAAATCCAATTGATAGTGTAGAAGTTATATGCATTTAAATATTGGACTTATCAGAAGGCTTAAAAATATTTCGGCAACGCTGTCATGTATGGCCACCTGGAAATTAAACTGAAATAGTATTATCTACATGTGTGCCAATTTTATAATAGCTCCCATGTATACCTTCCAAGATATCCAACATGGAGCTCAAATTTCTAGTGCGTTTTTTTAAACAGTTGGTAGCACTGGCATCTTTTTCAAATATGGGCCTGAGATATTCCGGTATACAACTTTACTCATACTAAATTTGGTTTCGATTGCTGCAGCCGTTTAGGAGTTGATAGGGGACACACACACACACACACACACAGACAGAAGGACTGACAGACAGACAGAAGGACAGACACATTTTCCCGGATCGATCTCATAAGTCTACTTTTTCCTCATTTTTGAAAAGTGTGAAAAGTAGGCTAAAAATGAATGTGATCTCGTCAATGGCGTTGTCTTGGCAACCTTTGATAGATCATCCCTTATCAATTTAAAAGCGTTGTTATGGTAACCTCTGATGGCAGTTGGCATTTTTTAAAATTCCGAAATCATTTTTCTCATCCCTTGGCGTAATGGTGGGTCATATCAGAAATTCTTTCAGACAAAAGTTTTAGGTAATTATTAGGGGAATATTTTCCATTTTGTACGGTTTTGATATTGTGCCTATTGAGAGAGATATGATTAATGTTTCCCGAAAAACCCCCTTTTTTCACCCCTTTGGTCAATGGTTGGTGCTATCAAAAAACTTATTTGACATAAATTTTTGGCACTTATCCGACACATATTATGAACTTTGAATGGATTCGATATTTCACGTATTAAGAGAGTTATAGCGAAATTTCACTTTCTCGAAAAAAGCCCCCCATCTTCACCCCCTTAGACCGATTTTGCCCATTAACGAACTCGACCGAGATTTTATAGGGATACATATTATGTAAAAAATTCAAAGTGATTGGTACAAAATTACGGCAGTTATCGTGTCCACAAGAAACTGATATATATATATAGATAGATAGATACATATATACATAAATTATATATAAACTTTTGAACTGACGGTGGTTTTGGGGTCTGGGGGATGTGAAACGCGAAGATATGTCGAAATTTTCCGGAAGTCGAAACATGGTACCCATTGCAATAGTTAGCTTTCTAATGAAATCTACCTAAAAGAGAGATTCTCCTTTTCCTCATTGTATCTACATGACGTATTATTGATTCACTCTCTCGATATACCACTTACTTCGGCAGTAATCTCCACTTGGTGTTTTTTTTTTTGTTAATAATTGTTCTAATGATTCATCTGTCTGCTTTCTGCAGTGTGTCAGTTGTTGATTTGATGTTCAACTTGAAGAATGTTTTACTACCATAAGTTGCCTCGGGTTTTACTACGGAATTGTAATGCCAAAATTTAGCATTCATTGAGAGTGATTTCCTTGTGTAGGTTGGCCAGGTGATTCCTTGTGCTTGTTTCAATGTGGATGTTCTACTATCGATGGTCTCACGTTGTTTACTATTGCTTAGTTGAAATATTGGTGTATCAATTCTAAAGTTCGACATCATTTCAATCTTTTCATACGATGTTTGTGGACCAATTTTGCATGCAATTTTAGCCTACTTTCGATTTTTGCAAAAATTGAAAGTAGACTTATGAGATCAACACAGGGCGAAAAATTGTGTGTCTGTCTGTGTGTGTGTGTGTGTGTGTGAGTCTGTGTGTGTACTCTGAATGTCTGCCCCCCCCCTATCAATTTGAACACGGTGAAACCGAATTGAACGAAATTTGGTACAGAGGTAGCACTAGCAAAGGGCCCCTCAGTGCCATGTTTTATATTGCCGCCATCTTGACGGAAACGTAATGGAGGCCACCCAAATGTTCAAAGCTTAAATCCAATTACGACTAACCTATTCATCCGAACTCTACCAAATTTTGCAACAACATATATTTACATGGCGAGCGTCTTTTGATTGAACTACAAGGTCATCAGCCTCATACTTTGCGGATGGCGGCCATGTTTGTGTGCAAATAGATTCCCCTTATCAATTCAAACACCGTGTAACCAAATTGAACAATATTTGGTACAGAGGTAGCATTAGCAAAGGGCACCTCAGTGTAATGTTTTATATTGCCGCCATCTTGACGAAAACGTAATGGCGGTCACCCAAAAGTTAAAAGTTTAATTCAAATTACGAGCAACGTAATCATCTGATCACTACTAAGTTTTGCAACATTATACCTTTATGCATGAAGAATCATTTGACCAAACTACTTGATCATCAGACCAATAATTTACGGATAGCGGCCATGTATGTGTGCAAATCGATTCCCCCTAACTATTCAAACACGGTGAAACCGAATTGAGCGAAATTTGGTACAGAGGTAGCACTAACAAAGGGCTCCTCAGTGTCAAGTTTTATATCGCCGCCATCTTGACGGAAACGTAATGGCGGCCACCCAAATGTTGAATGCTAAAATCAAATTACGACCAACCTAATCATCTGATCTCTACTAAATTTTGCATCAACTTACCTTTATGTGCTAGGCATCTTTTGACCAAACTACAAGATCATCAGTTCAATAGTTTGCACATAGTGGCCATGTATGTGTGCAAATTGATTCCCCCTCTCAATTCAAACACGGTGAAACCGAATTGAACGAAATTTGTTATAGAGATAGCACTCGCAAAATGCAACTCAATGTCATGTATTATATCGCCGTCATCTTGACGGAAACGTAATGGCGGCCACCCAAATGTTAAAAGCTTAAATCAAATTACGACCAACCTAATCATCTGATCACTACCAAATTTTCCAACAACATACCTTTTTGTGGGAAGCATCGTTTGACTGAACTACAAGGTCATCAACCCAGTAGTTGGCAGATAGCGTCCATGTATGTGTGCAAATCGATTCACCATATCAATTCAAACACGGTGAAACCGAATTGAATAAAATTTTGTACAGAGGTTGCACTAGCAAAAGACACCTAATATGCATGTTTAATATCCGTATAACACGTTGTATTTCAACAAGCTACTACAACCAACATTCAATTGTCTACTTCTTGAAAAGGACAAAGAGTTAAAACAATACCCATGCATTTAGGAGAAAGTAGGCTATATGTTCTTTACTGAACACCTTGTTTCGATTTCTTTTTAGTAGAAGTCAACATACACTTTTTGTAATTGCCCCACTAGAAAATTGTATATAAGAATATTTATCCTTAGTATTCGTCAATAATTCAGAGCCGAGAATTAAGCCTGAACCCCAGGTATAACAACCAATAATGCTACCCTCTGGGCTGGTCCTTTTTACAGCTACCGTGAGCGTGATTTTGTAAAATTCCACATCCGAATAACTCTATAAATTAAAACTCAGCAATTATTCTAGGCTTGTGCCGTGTCTTGTGTGGGGTTTCGCCTAGGACACCAAGCTGGCTCATCAGCGGGCTCTTGATGTTCCGCGCCCGGACCCCCACAGGAGTAGCGAACTGCGCGCTACCTCCCCCTTTATGAAGCGCACCTGCGCCTCTTAAATGCGAGAACTAAAAGCTCAAGCAGCCATAACCTCCCTATGAAGGCTTTCACAACCAGTGAAAGCCGATATACCAACTCTCTAAATTCTTTTTTAAATGAATGGAATCAAAGTTAAACTGAGTAGCAAAATGTAGCAATTCACAAACGAATGGTCAGTTTGAGATTGTAGCTATCGAAGCGGCAAAACCAATGGCTTCTCATATGTTCACCCAACTTCATTCTTTTTGCAGTATGTAGTCTAATATGCGGACATTATTTTCAGTTCCCTCAATTTTAGAGAAATCGATCTTCCAATGAATTGGAAGTGCGCGCTACCCCATGCCATCACACACAGTTTGGAAGATTGGTGGTACGTGGAGGCTACAAATGACGCGATTCAACTCACCATTTGTTTGTATGCAGTGACACGAACAGAACAGGGGTAACAGCGGGCGAGTATCTGGCGTGCAGCCAGCCATATGCGACTGTGTAGCCATCTGGTGGGGGGCTCATTTACTTTTCAATTAGGATCAGAGGCGACCTACCCGCCAGGTGAATATTTCCCTTCCTCGCAGATATAAGCCAACTTACCGTGCCCTAAAAGTTTCTCTCGCACTTTTGCCTCGTAAATCTTCACATTGCTTCTTGTTTAATGCATATCTAAGTCGCATAATCATGAGTTTCCTTTTCTCATCTCCCAGAAGTTTCCAACTGCAAAGTAAAAATGGGAAGGCTAGCAGGAAGAAGTGAAGGAACGAAAAATTGGATTGTCTCCGTGAGAATCACCTTACGAAGTGCTTGCCGCGGTGGGTGAGTGGTTATCGTGTCGTGCTACCAGCCCCTAGCTTGCAGGTTCACTCCTGGCCATGGTAAGTGATTTTTGAAAGGCGACAAAATCACGACACGCATGTCATACGGTGTTGGCATGTTAATGAACCCATTTGAATTCAGTCGGCCGTGTTCATAATGGCAAAATTAATCTCGGCATTTTCCACCAACACAAAAGTTCCTTCTTTCTCTACTAGAAAGCGCCACAGTGTCAAGGAGCTTTTAGATATCTAACCTCCTTGAATTTCATAGCGTTCCAAAGAACAACCAAATTCCACATGCAAGCTGCCCTTCGGGCGCAAATAACAAAGCTTGCACCCGGCACCCGAGGCAATACGATATTATTATTATACCGGGTGAGTTAGCCGTGGTGGTTACGGCATGACTGATGGCAGTCGCTCACATCCGGGAGGCGAGGAGGTTCGAATCCCCCCGCCGGCAACCTTGAAGATGGTCTTCTGTGGTTTCCCATCTTCCTTGCAGGCAAATGCCGGGGTTGGTCCCTAACTATAGGCCACAGCCGCTACCTTCCAACTCCTTGTCCTTACATTCCAACTTCCCTCCCCAACGGTACTTGTAGCTCTCCCATTGGGTGTCCGCCTAGAAGCAGCTACAAAACTGGCGAGCCGAACATGTCCTCGGACACTCCCGGCACTAAAAGCCATACGCTAAAAAAAATATATATATATATATTATTATTATTACCTTACCAAGTGCTATGGTGTCCAATTCACTGAGCGCTCTTGCTGAGTTCCGCATTCGTGTTGGCGCGAGGGTTAATATTATTGGCTGTCACCCTTGAGGTCTTGGTTCGATTCCTGGACTAACCCAAAACAATAACTTTTTTCTAAGGGATGGAACGAGGCACTCTTAGCCTCCAGGAGAGAAAACTGAGAATTAGTGGGTTAAATCCCCACATCAACCACCCTAGAAGTGGATTTCCATGGTCTCCCTAATTTTACTGCAGGCGAACGGAGAGTTGGTACCTAACTTAAGCTAAGACTACGTCCTATCCAATACTAGCCCCAATTACATATAATGCCATAAAAATAATGCAGGTTATCAGACAGACACCACATACAAACAACCAACAACCACTCACTTAAGATTCACCAGTCCGTTCTACCCCGTAACTTGAAAAGAAGACTCGTTCGAACCTTGATACTCCCTATATATAACTATTGCAATGTGGTATGTATTAGTAGATGCTACCGGAGAACAAAACAAGAAACTTCAGAGAGCTTTAAATTCCTGCATTAGGTTTATATTCTGCTTAAAAATGTCCTCACGCGTGTCTCCTTTTATACTCTACTTTCCTGGCTAAAAGTAGAACAACAAAGAAACCCGCACATATGTACCCTCATCTATCGACTTCTCAATGAAAATACACCTCACCATCTCTCTTGTAATTTTCGTTTTCTTTCTTCCTTTCATGATCGTCACACGCGATCTGGATCTATAATTGCAATTCCTATACATCATTCATCTGCCTTCAGTAACTCTTCCATCGTATCGGGAACTAGAATTTGGAATAATTGTCCTCGTTACGTTAGAAATTGTACATCCCTTACAACTTTCAAACGAGCATGTAAAGATTACCTCTTGAATTCCTAGGCCAACTGGAACAATTTGTTATTACTGTATGTAATTTTTATAGCTTAGTTAATATCACGCAGCTGCCAAATTTGGTTGGTTCCTCAGTTTAGGGACTGCGACAACGCGGTCATGTAGCCCTGTGTACTTAGGGTGTGTGTAGAATCTGTCTGATAACCGGTGTTAATTGTGATGGATGCATTAGTGTGTGTTATCTGTTTTAATTCAAGTAAAGACTGCAGACATCCATTTTTTTAGTAGTTCCTACTTTTGCTACCAAACGCCACCGTCAACGACAACTATTTCTAAACTTGGTTACTAGATGCCACCGCAGTCTGCTCCTGGCGACGAACGTAGGAACCTAAGAGCGTTTGGTCGAATCTAACCTATAATTTAGCTTCACACAAATGTAATTAGTGGAAGGTTCTTTTACATGCCATAAATTTATGACATTCGACCGCCGGCTTTACTTCCCTTCCGAAGGAAGGCATACTGAGGGATTTTAACACTGTTCAAAAATCCGACGACTTCGGCCGGGTTTGAACCCGCAACTTTGGGCATAGAAGCTCAGCATGCTACCACCGAAGCCACGTAGTAATCAGATCTGAGAGGAATACTGCTCCAAGAAGCAGGATGAAATTTGTTTTTTGAGATTTGCAGTGCTTGCATTGTTGACGAACTTAATAATCGAAGATATAGAAGAGGTGTAAGGCGATGCAAACAAAAGATTTTTACAGCTTCATTATGAACAGATTGATCGCATCGTCAAATAATCATTAAATTACGGCTTCGGTGGCGTAGTCGGTAGCATGCTGAGCTTCTATGCACAAGATGGCGGGTTCAAACCCGGCCGAAGCCGTCGGATTTTTTAAGAGCGTTAAAAATCCCTCAGTATGCCTTCCTTCGGAGGGGAAGTATAGCCGGCGGTCCCATGTCATAGATTTATGGGATGTAAAAGAACCTTCCACTAATTGCACCTGTGTGAAGCTAAATTGGATAGGTTAAGAATGTAAACAACGCTCTTAGGTTTCTACGTTTGTTGCCAAGAGCCGACTGCGGTGGTGTCTAGTAGCTAAGTTCTGAACTTGGCCTAGTAGTTGTTGACGTTGGCGTTTGGCGGCAAAAGTAGGAACTATTTGAAAAATTCTAAGTTGCAGTACTTATATTAAAAACAAATAACACACACTAATACAGTCATCACAATTAACACAGGTTATCAGACAGATTCTACACACACACAAAGTACACGGGGCTACATGACCGCCTTGTCGCAGCCCCTAAAATTAAGAACCAACCAACCAATCATTAAATAATCGTTAAATAACCATCCTAAGTTGGGTTGAGATCCTCCGCCTCACCCTCCAGTAATCAAATCTGGCAAATGGGAGGCGAAACATCAAACAGTCCCGTGGCTGTGTTGTTAACACACCCATGTATGTATACACACGAGGCCAAATTACGGCTAATTATTACCAGTTTGGTGGCTGCGGTAGGATTCGAACTCCCCCTCATTTTGAGCACTGCACATTTCTCATGCCATCATTCATGCAAATCTCTCGCAGCGACCGACCGTCTCGACTGAGTGAATCAGCTGCACTGAGTTGCATATAATAAGGCTATTAAATCATATAACTTGTGGTTACTAATTACTCTGGCCTCAATGTATCGACGAGAGCTCAATATTAATACTGGTACCAACTGTCAATATACCAGACGTGATGCGATGTGTGTGATTTATATTAAAGATGATGTACTAAGTCTAGCGTTCAACTGGTATTAAACAAGGGTGAATAACATAGACATAGCCCATTCTATTTCCAGCATGCTTGGTTACATCTACATTAAACAGGGCGCACGAATAAGCAACTTAGTTTGTAACGGGAAGATAAAGACTCAAGCTTAAAACCCAGCAATTTGTGTAGGTTTGTGCCCTGTCTTGTGTGGGGTTTCGCCTAGGATACCATGCTGGCTCATCAGCGGGCTCTTGGGGTTCCCAACCTGGCCTCCACAGGTGTAGCGAACGGCGCGCCACCCCCCTTTTCTATGAAGCACACTTGCGCCTCTTTACTGCGAGAACTAAAAGCTCATGCAGCCATAACCTCCCTATGAAGGCTTTCACGGCCAGTGAATTAATACTCAGCAATTTTTAGCCTACTTTTCACATTTTGCAAAAATGAGGAAAAAGTAGACCTATGAGATAGATCCGGGCAAATGTGTGTGTGTCTGTCTGTCTGTATGTCCTTCTGTCTGTCTGTCTGGCTGTGTGTGTGTGTGTGTGTGTGTCCCTATCAACTCCTAAACGGCTGGAGCAATCGAAACAAAATTTTGTAGTAGTAAAGATCTATCTCAACGCCGTATTTGAAAATTATGTCAGTGCTACCAACTGCTGAAAAATCGCAATTGAAATTTGAGCTCCAAGTTGGATATCTTGGAAGGTATGAATGGGAGCTATTTCACAATTGGCACACGTATAGATAGTAATATTTCAGTTTAATTTCCAGGAGGTCATACATGGCAGTGTTGCCAAAATGATTATAAGCCTGCTGATAGGTCCAATTTTTAAATGCATATAACCTCTACACTATCAATTGGAATTCATCCAAATTTCGTATGTGCAATGTGTACATAAACAGATATAACTGAGCGTATTCTTAAGAGCCACCAGGGCTGCCAACTGTTAATAAATTCTCTCCCTATTTTCTTATCCAAATACCAATATATCAGAAAGTATGTAAGCCGACAGCTTTAAAATATACACACGTATAGTACCTAACATTCTATATTAATTTGGAACAACTTATATACGTCTGTGCTACCAACATGATTCTAAGCCTGCTGAGAGGTCCAACTTTAAATACATGTAACTTCTATACTATTATTTTGGAATTCAACCAAATTTCGTATGTGCTATGTGTACCATACTAGATATGACTACGCGTATTCCTAAGAGCAACCAGGGCTGCCAACTGTTAATAAATGCTGTCTCTATTTTTGTTATATCAGAAAGTATGCAAGCCGATAGCTCTAAACTTTGCACACGTATAGTACCTGGCTGGCATTCTAGATTAATTTCGAGTAACTAATCTACGTCAGTGCTGCCAACATGATTCTAAGCCTGCTGATAGGTCCAATTTTTTTTTGCATGCAACTTCTATGCTACTAATGGATTTCATTCAAAATTGGCACAAGAATAGAACATATTATTTCAGATTATTTCTGACTAACTCATATATGACATGAATTTACGCGCGCTGTTAGATCCAATGTTTTACTGCTTGTTACTTCCATGCTATCCATTGTACTTCAACCAAATTTTGTATTCTGTACCTTAAGAGATGGAACTAAAAACATATTCAGTCATCAGGGCTGCCAACTGTAGTGCTCTAATAGGCTACATTATGCCACGTATGCAGTATTTCGAACTAATTATAAATTTCGATATTACCAACTTAATTTCATCATTACTCTAGATAGATCCATATAGATTAATCATTGGCATGCATATTAAATTTTAAGAAAAGTAGGCTCTTTAGTTCGTCACGGAACTTCTTGTTCTAGGTTTGTGCCGTGTCTTGGTGTTCCCGCCCGGACCCCCACAGGAGTAGCAAACTTTTAGCCAGCTTGTTGTCCTAGGTGAAACCCCACACAAGACACGGCACAAACCTAGAAAACTTGCTGAGTTTTAATACACTGGCCGTAAAAGCCAATATACCAACTCGAGCTTAAGCCCACACAAATATGCAGAATACGTGGCAGTGTCTTACCAGGTATGGACAGCTAGACACACCTCATAGAAATTAAGATGTTGCACATTGTACAAATTGTAGTTTTACGTGACCGCTGATCTCGCAATCATATGGCACGTCGAATCCTAACTTATCACCTCGAAAATCTCACATACATAATACGGGAATCCAACTCTGCTACCCTTGGTGGGAGGGAGGCTGCCTCATGGTAGAATTGGA
The DNA here is from genome assembly GCA_946902985.2 of Meconema thalassinum. Taxonomy (NCBI): domain Eukaryota; kingdom Metazoa; phylum Arthropoda; class Insecta; order Orthoptera; family Tettigoniidae; genus Meconema; species Meconema thalassinum. The sequence continues at coordinate 514,593,152 of OX336393.1, read as the reverse complement.
ATTGGCACTCCACAGAAGATGTCTGAAACATAAATCTATAGGAAAGTCATTTATTATTTAGCGTATGGCTTTTATTGCCGGGAGTGTCCAAGGACATATTCAGCTCGCCAGAGTTTGTAGCTGCTTCAATGCGGACACCCATGGGGTGAGCTACAAGTGGCAATTTCAAGTAGTTCCAACTTTCGCTACAAGATGTCACTAACGTTGGAACTTTGATGGAGCGTCTCAAGTAAATCTAACATAGCAAAGTCATATTTTGTTACGATGGAAGAATTGGTGACTGCCAACAAGATGCCGTAAAAATAAGAAAGAACTTTGCTCAGTATTATGCATAGATTGCTGTGTTCGGATATGGAACGTGGGCAGAAAGAAAGATAGAAAGAAAGAAACAGGGCATGAAATTACACAGAATTATTATAGCCAATTACTATATTTAAAGTTAACACTGAGGAAATGTTCAAGCAAAGCCGGTTTACTCCAAACTGAATACTTAACAATAAAGTATATTATACACAACGTAGATAGGGAATGTCTACATAATTTAAGAAATATTGCGCCCAATTGAAGTTTTCTTTCACTCACTTCACCTACTGAATTATGGGAAAGAACTAGACTATTTTATCAAAGGTTTTCTTTTGTTTCAAGTTACTTTAGTTTTGGTTCTGTGTCTATTGTTATTGCTTTAGCTTTGTGTTCTTGCTTTTAGTTTTGTGCTTTTGTTTTTAATTTTTATATTGATTTTCCTTTTGGTTTTGATTTTATTTTGGCTTCAGATTTTTTTTTTGGATAAGTCTTGGTTTTATTTTTGTTTTAGGGTTTGTTTTTACTATTAACTTAATTTTAGCATTTGATGGTTTAGTATTTTGTGTTTATTATTTTGCTTATCTTCTCTTGATTTTTTTGCTTTTCGTTTTTTACTTTTGTTTTGATTTTGATTTTGTATTAGCTTTGTCTTTTTTGTTGCTGTTGGTTTTGGACTGTTGTTTTTGTGTTTTCCTTTTTGTTCTGGAGAATTTTGTATTTGTTTTTTGTTTTTGATTTTGATATTCGTCTAGTAGATCAAGGAGATACAGGAAAAATATTCATTAAAATTAAACTCAGAGTTTCAACCATCAGCATCCCTAATTGCAAATAAATAAATGAATGAATGAATAATGGAGGACATCTACGATGCGCTCAAACACGAACCTTTGACGATATCCAGTACTCGAATATTGTCGTACTACGATACTGGTTGGTATAGATACCACTTCCCTATGAAAGGTTGGTTGGTTCCTCAGTTTAGGGGCTGCGACAACGCGGTCATGTAGCCCCGTGTACCTTGGGTGTGTGTAGAATTTGTCTGATAACCGGTGTTAATTGTGATGGATGTATTAGTGTGTGTTATCTGTTTTAATTCAAGTAAGGACTACAGACAATAATTTCAAGGAGTTCCTAATTTTGCTATCAAATGCTACCGTCCACGACACGTAACTTGTGGACTTGCCTACTAGATGCCATCGGAGCCATCACCTGGCGGCGAACGTTGGAGGGCATACTGAGGGATTTTAAACGCTCTTAAAATATCTGGCGTCTTCGGCCGGGTTTGAACCCGCGACCTTGGGCATAGAAGCTTAGCATGCTACCAGCTACGCCACCGATCGCGCCTATGAAAGGTTACATGCGTATGATTGTCTAATACATTCCTCATGTAAAGGGAGAGTATAGTCTAAGTCAGTAGCTCGGGTGGTAGTGGTTAATAGTTGTTGTTTTTAGGCTCAGATCATCTAGATCAGTGGTTCTGAACCCGTAGAAGTCTGCTGACCACTCAGCCTAAAATAGAATCATGTACGGACCACCCCCTCCCCTCAATACACCTCATCAGTTATAACCCTTCCTCAATACCCTTATTTTAAAGATATTTCAATTCAGACCCTGATAGTCATCGCCGCGAATACATTCGGATGATTCTTGTTCAACGCACATCGTTTCCGAAATCCCCATTTATTGGCCACTTTTTAATCGTGCTGGTGGACCTATTTCTCCCGCGGACCACTCCCGAGGCACTCGAGGACCACCTTAGGTCCGCAGACCACCGGTTAAGAACCACTGATCTAGATCAACTATCCCTCAATAGTACGGGGGAAGAGAATTACACAGAATCTTTGTTAGATAGCCGGCCCCATGGTGTTGGGGTAGCGCACCTGCTTCTCACCCGGAGGCCCCGGGTTCGATTCCAGGCTCCAGGGATTTTAAAACTGACGTGAGGGTTGGAACGGGGTGAACTCAGCCTCGTGAGGACAATTGAGTAGTTGTCTGACAGTGAGACAGCGCCCCGATCACGAAAACCAAGATTAACGGCCGAGGAAACCCGATGCGCTGATCACGTGTCACCCCAATATCTGCAGGTGAAATGGCTGGGCAGCGGTCGCTTTGTCGGCCTAGGCCCTTCATGGGCTGTATAGTGCCAGGGGTTGTTTTTTGTTGTTCTTTGTTAGATAATTTCAATGAATCACAGGAACAATAAACATATTTCACATGTCCGGTCGATGAAACATGACTTACAGCCTAATCATCAACAGGTTTACTCTAAGTGGTGTGCATTATTCATTGTTGTGTGTTACTTTGGTGTACCGTGTGTCTGTGTGATGGCCGGGGAAAAGACAGTAACGATATTTCAGTCACAAAGTGGAAAGCGCTCGTTACTGATGATTTCGGACACGGATGTTATCATTCTGGCGTCCATGGCAATTAGCAGGTGCGTCGCTCATTCCCAATGTAGCGAGCCAATGGGAAAAGCAGATAAATCAGGGCGTCAAGCCAAAGCCACAACACACATGTTGCTCTGCCTACTGCAGGTATTACTTGTGCAAAGTGCAAGCTTTTAGATTCCAGTGCGGACTGCATTTACATTTTAGGGCTCAAATTTGCTGTAAAACAAATTTTTGCCAATAGGTGATTCCAGATCTTTGTGCCATATCATCATATATATTATTTCAGTAGTATAGATCCCTCCTGTGGCGCTCACAAGCGACCGATCGTGAAAAATGAGCATTCAAATGAACGAGAATAGACATTAGCAGTGACGAATTGCACTCTAATTTTATAAATATCTTGAATTTCTTTAAAAATTGACTTTTAAACAAATGTACGAAGTGTGCGATTTGCAGATACTGTTACTGTAGGAAAATGCGCTCCATAATTGCTGTCCACTTCACATTTTGGCCGCTGTGACGCCTGTTTCATGTCATTTTTACTTCCTGAGGTCTTTCCTTTATCATTTTGCATGGATTTCAGAAACAGTAAATCAAAGGAATGAGTACTCAAATCGTATAATTTCATAAATATCGAATAACCGGTGAGTGTTGTGATGATCTAATTTTCAGTGATTGCCTTCTTAAGTTAGGGAACGTTGAACTTGGAATTCCAACTGAAATGTAAATAGTGTTCTATAATCATTTGGTTGAAATAAAAACATAACAACCTTTCTCCTTAAGTCTCTCATTATAAACCTATTGGGGAAAGTTTGGTTTATGAACATGCGAGATTTCTTGCACGGGTCCGGGCAAACTGGGGGATAGGCGAAAACAGGCAGAATATGCAGGTTTTCATAGAAGGATCAGACCTCATTTATTGCGAGAAAGTACGTTACAATTGGAGCTTAATTAACTTAGTTTTTCGCCCTTTTATGCATATTTTTAACATATTATTGTCTTATGGGGACGGTAACCTTCTCGTCATTTGGGGTCCACTTTCATACTTGTGGTCACACTGTCCTTATGCAAGGTTTCGACACTGATGTGTAACTATGTAACGGTCTGTTACTTCTTCACGCAACATTTTATCTCCCGCAGAGATGTTGGTTGGTTCCTCAGTTTAGGGGCTGCAACTACGCGGTCTTGTAACTCCTTGTACTTTGGGTGTGTGTAGAATCTGTCTGATAAACGGTGTTAATTGTGATGGCTCTATTAATCTGCAATTCTGGTAAGGACTGCGGACGGTCAATTTCAAGTAGTAGTTCCTAATTTTGTTACCAAATACTACCGTCACCGACACCTACTTGTGAACTTGGCTACTAGATGCCACCGCAACCAGCAACTTGCAACGAACGTTGGAACTTCCCCTCCGAAGGAAGGCATACTGAGGGATTTTTAGCGCTCTTAGAAAATCCGACGACTTCGGCCGGCTTTGAACCCGCGACCTTGGACATAGAAGTTCAGCATGCTACCAGTTACGTCTCCGAAGCCGCTTCCCACAGAGTCAGATGGAAAACTGAATTTGATCTCGTGCAATGGCGTTGTCATGGCAACCTCTGATGGCTCATGCCTTCTCAATGTAGTTGCGTTGTCATGGTAACTTCTGATGGCTCTTGACATTTTCTTCTATTTCCGAAATCATTTTGCTCATCCCTTGGCGTAATGGTGGGTCATATCAAAAATTCTTTCAGACAAACGGTTTAGGTAATTATTAGGGGAATATTGTCCATTTTGTACGGTTTTGATATTGTGCCAATTAAGAGAGATATGATTAATGTCCCCCCCCCCCAAAAAAAACACTTTTTCCCAGCCCTTTGGTTAATGGTTGGCGCTATCAAAAAACTTTCCAAACATCAATTTATGGCCCTTATCCGACACATAGTATGAACTTTGAACGGATTCGATATTTCGCATATTAATAGAGTTATAGCAATATCTCACCTTTTCGAAGAAAAAAAAACAACCCAATTTTCACCCCCTTCGACCGATTTAGCCCATTAACGACCTCGACCGAGATTTTATAGGTATACATATTATGTAAAAAAATTCAAAGTGATTGATGCAAAGTTATGGCAGTTATCGTGTCCACAAGAAACTGATATATATATTTTCTTTATTCCGAGATTTCACACAGACAGCCATAGAAACACACCGATTAACAGAATATTATCCCACTATAATAAAGTTCATCATCTTGACTTAGATATTTTCAGTATGTCAGAAAACCAGCTTGCAGCGTCCTGTGATAAACTTCAAGATGTCTTGTAATATATTGTACTGTATTCAGCCCTTTTTCTTCTCATACCTAACCCTTCTTTTCTTCTTATTCTTATTTATCACATATATCTCTATCTATATCTCTTTTTTATGTATCTCTTGTGCTTCTATTTATATACTGTTGTATATTATCTAATTCTAGTAGTGAGCAATGTAATTGGGGCTTCCTGTGATGTTCTCAACACAAATAAATAAATAAATAAATAAATAAATAAATAAATAAATAAATAAATAAATAAATAAATAAATAAATAAATAAATAGATAAATAAATAAATAAATAAATAAATAAATAAATAGCAGCATCTACGCATCGAAGTTCCTCTCCAAAAACCTAAAACTCAGACACTACAATGCAGTAGAAAAACCATCTGTTCTGTACGCTTCTGAGTGCCTCGTGATGGCCAGGAAAGGCCAGGAAGATCCTGCGGAGGATACTAGGACCTATACGGGAAGAGGGAGGCACCTACAGAATTCGGCACAATGATGAGCTTTACAGTCATCAAGAAGACATTGTGACTTGTATAAGAAAGAGGCGCTTGGCCTTCTACGGACACTTGACCCGCATGATCCCTTGCCGGCTCACCAGTAAGATCTTCACAGTGGCAGGAAGAGGGAAGACCTCTAGGACCAAGTGGATCTCTACGGTCAGGACGGATTTAGACCACCTAGGGATCCCACTTAATTCCATACAGGACCGCCAACAATTCCGGCAAGCCATCCGACAGGGAGTTTTTCCTGTATCACTGACAGCTAGGAAGAACACCATCAGCAGACCACCATGGATGGAGGAAAGAAAGCAGGCTCATAGTCAGATGATGAAAATGTACCGGAAGAAGAGAAAATACAAAGCGACGAGGAGATACGAGGTCCTCAGTAGGCCCAAATGAAGAAGAAGAAGAAGAAGAAGAAGAAGAAGAAGAAATAAATAAATAAATAAATAAATAAATAAATAAATAAATAAATAAATGAAGTTTCGAAAATATGTAGTTAAATATGTATCATATTAATGTCTCCCAGTTGCTGAAAATATAGTAGAAACGTCCAGCTGCTTGAATAATCAGTAATCTTGTCTACAGTACAAATGTTCCCGTTTAACAGGCCGGGGCTTGGCTCAGTTTCCGAATCCTCATGCAGATGCACGATACGAAATCATGTATGTGCTGGTTTCGAAATTTATTCTAAAGGGCAGAAGAAAAGGTCACTTCAAATACATGCCTAGCACTCTGTCAATACTCACAAGTTTTGCAGACCACTGTACAATTTCTAGTAAAATTACCTGTCAAGAATTAGACTGTTGTCCCCAGCCCCCCGCTATACTTAATGACCGGGTAATTCCAGTCTTGAAATACTACTACAATACAGAGACAAGGATGCATTCACGAAATAGAGAAGCAAATTTTTGGAATTGCCAAGGGTCAAAAATATGGGCAGCAATCATCCAAGAAGTACAACATACCACCAAATATAGGAAATATGTAGGCTACTTATGAATAAATTCGCCAGAATAGGCCTATGTATTTATTTATAAAAACGGCAAAAAGATGTAAATAAATATAACATATAAATAATAGTACATTATGCAACGAGCCTCGAGTATGTTTATAAAACGTGCGGAGCGAGTTGCATACGACTGTTTATGTTCGACGATAATTGTAACAATTTTATGTTCGAACATAAATATTCATAAATATCTGTCGAGATTCGGCCAGTTTTATGTAGTCTACTGAACAGAGGACATGGGACAATGAGAATACCTTGTTTGACCATGGCCTCCTCAAATACCCCACTATGACACTAGCCATGCAGTGAAATTTAAAATAGGAGGCCGTGGAAGTCAGTGCAGGTGCGATGCTATGCTTACCTAATTGGTCAAACAACTGTTTCTTGAGCTCTGATTGGTGGGAGAGACCGTTCCATAATGAAAACTTGTACTCCAATGAGCCTCATTATAGTACAGTTTTCTGACATATAATATTTACATGTCGACATCGTCAAACAAAAAATATTTAAACACATAACTATCCGGGCATTACCTACAACCAAGAAATTCGACTCATTTCACATGCATTTGGTGATTGCGAAATCATCGTATGTTCTTAATAATGGCGGCTTCGGTGGCGTAGTCGGTAGCATGCTGAGCTTCTATGCCCAAGGTCGCGGGTTCAAACCCGCCCGAAGTTGTCGGGCCGTCAACGGCAACTAGTTTTGAACTTCGTTACTAGATGCCACCGCAGTCAACTCATGGCGACGAACTTTGGAACCTAAGAGCGTCAGTGTAATTAGTGGAAGGTTCTTTCACATGCCATAAATCTGGGAGCGCCGGCTTTACTTCCCTGACCCTCCCCCCGAAGGAAGGCATAGTGAGGGATTTTTAACGCACTTTAAGCAATTAGTTCCGTGAAGAACTGTACAGCCTATTTTCATATATCCTGCTCATGTTAATTGCCTCTATCAACATACAATATTTCAGTTTATTTGCTGTAACAGATTCGTAGATATTGAGAACCGTCTAAATATTTCAGATGGTCGCCATGTTGGATTATTATATGTATAGGCCATTGAATTATGTACCATTCAAGGACAATTATTGCCTAGGTTCATTATTCAAATTTTCACTTCGATCGCATGATTACGACACAAGAAATAAAAACTTAATTTTAAAATTTCGCACAGCCGCCATCTTGAGGTTATATAAACAATTGAATTAAATTAGATGGCAGTGCATTACAATCTGCAAAATCATTTACTGTACCACATTTCACTGCACTCAGAGAGTTAAATCACGAGAAAAGTATATTAAAATATTTCAAATTCGCTTGGTCGCCATGTTCGTTTTGTACTTTACAGGTTTATGAAATATACATAGGTAAACTTGTATCAGTACCCTTCATCACTGTACAAAATTGCAGGGTGATATCTGTAATAGTTTCGGACATATAGAATGTCAGTGAAATATTTCGCACAGCCGCCATTTTGAGCTTATGTAAACAATTGAACTAAATTAGCCTCCAGTGCATTACATTGTGTATAAACATTTGCTGTACCAAGTTTCATTACGTTTGGATAGTTAAATCGCGAGAAAAGTCTATTTAAATGTCTCAACTTCGCTTGACCGCCATGTTGGTCACCAGGTTTTTGAAAGTCTCATAGGTGAACTTCTAGTAGTGCCCTTTATCACCGTACACAATTTCAGGGCGATATCGGTAATAGTTTCGGAGATATTGAATGCTAGTGAAATATTTCGCACAGCCGCCATGTTGGATTGGTGAGAAGTAACAATATTTGAAGGGCACGGTCGAGGTCGCCGGGAATAGTGCTATGAACTTACCGAGTTTCATTGAAATCGCTCTAGCCGTTTAGATTTTATTAGGGGGACACACACACACACACCTCACACACACACACACACACGCACACACACCGACAAAAGGTGATCTCATAAGCCTATTTTTTCAAAATTGAAAATAGGCTAAAAATCCGACGACGGGTAACATGCATTTACTACTTGAGACATCTTCAAGGGAGTGTGTACAATAACTCACCAAAGGTTAATCGCTATCAGATGAATGGCAAAAGGAACAAACAGACAAACAAACAAACAAACAAGAAAAATTCATTTTCTTAAGTAGAGATGAGGTGAGGTGTATAATGTCGTTTCTCTCGACAATTTACACAATAAATCTACAAGCCCCCATCCTTCTATCCACGAATTTACAGAAGTGTGAAATCAATTGAATCTGCTGGTGGTGAAAGGAACTGTTACTAGTAACGGCCTTACAGTTACATATTTAACCCTACAATACTGACATACGTAAAATGTAGCCTACGTGAATAAATAATTTAACTGCTTAGAATTCCCTCCATATCTGTCCCCACCCTACCATCTTCCAGCAGAGCTTCTACAGGTCTATGGTGGTGATGTCCATGCTTTTGTCATTGATGCCAATCAGTTCTAGAGGCATAATCACGGGGCAAAGATTTGCCTGGAAACTATCCTTGAATTTAACAACATATTGGTTCCTCCATGGTAATAACAAAGAGGTGGGGAATTTGATGTAGATATGTCACATCACTTCAGAGGGATTATAAAACAACCTCATAAAAACCAGAGACCGTATAAGACGCTGGAGAGATTACGTACTGCTATTTACGTCAAAGTCAACGACTTCTGTATTTGTTAGCCTATGTTCAATTTTGAAAAAAATAGGCTTATGAGATCACCTTTTGTCCGTGTGTGTGTGCGTGTGTGTGTGTGTTTCGTGTGTGTGTCCCCCTCTAATAAAATCTAAACGGCTGGAGCGATTTCAATGAAACTCGGTAAGTTCATAGCACTATTCCCTGCGACCCCGACCATGCCCTTCAAATTTTGTTACGACTCACCAATCCAACATGGCAGCTGTGCGAAATATTTCACCAGCATTCAATATCTCCGAAACTATTACCGATATTACCCTGACATTTTGTATGGTGATAAAGGGAACAACTATAAGTTCACTTATGTGACCTTTGAAAATCTGGTAACTACAAAACGAACATGGCGACCAAGCGAAGTTGCGACTTTTAAATAGACGTTTCTCGCGATTTAACCAACCAAACACAATGAAACTTGGTACAGTACTGTATATGTTTATATACATTGTAATGCACCGACATCTAATTCCGTTCAATTGTTTACATAACCACAAGATGGCGGATGTGCGAAATATTTCACCGGCATTCCATATCTGTGAAACTATTAGCGGTATCTTCCTGAAATCTTTTACGGAGATAAAGGACACTACGGAAGTCCATCTATAAGACTTTCAGAAACCGGTTAACTACAAAACGAACATGGCAGCCAAGCGAAGTTGAAAATTTTAAATAGACCTTTCTCGCGATTTAATGTTCCAAACGCACTGAAATCTGGTACAGGAAATATTTATACACATTGTAATGCACTGGTATCTAATTTAGTTCAATAGTTTACATAACCTCAAGATGGCGGATGTGCGAATTTTAAAATTAAGTTTTTTATTTCTTGTGATGTAGTCATGCGATCGAATTGAAAGTTTGAATATTGAACCTACGCAATAATTTTCCTTTAATGGTACATGACTCTATGGCCTATACATTTAACAATTCAACATGGAATCATCCAAAATATTTAGTCGGCTCTGAATATCTACGAATCTATTATAGCAATCAAACTGAATTTCTTAATGCTCATAGGGGCTATGAACTTAAGTTCACCTATAGGACTTTAAATAACTTGGTGTTCAAAAATCCAACATGGAGGCGATGCGAAATATAAAAATTCACATGGACGTTTCTCGCAATTTAATCATCCGAGTGTAGTGAAACTTGGAACAGTAAATCCTTATACGAATGGTAATCAACTGGCATCTAATTTATTTCAATTGTTTCCATAACCTCAAGATGGCAGCTGTGCGAAATTTTAAAATCTCCTTGTTACTACTTGTGTCCTAATTATGCGATTGTAGTTTGAATACTACACGTACACAATAATCTGCATGTAACAGTACATAACTCTAGGACCTACATATATAAAATCCAACATGGCGACCATCCGAAATTTTTAGTCGGTTCTCAATATCTACGAATCTATTACCAGCAATCAAACTGAAATTGTGTATGTTGCTAGAGGCAATTAACATAAGTAGGATATATGAAAATAGGCTGTATAGTTCTTCATGGAACTACTTGTTGTATTTAAGATGGAACTTAGCGTATTAAACTCCACAGACCACAGGGGATTCAGTGTATATAAATAGTGTAACATATGAATATAAATTAATTTTAACCATTTAACTAATTGGTGCCTTAGCACATAATGTACGTAAATTCAACGTATTTTTAGTACTAAGCATCTATTGAAAAATGTGAGTATTCTAGGTTTAAGAACGTAACTTCGTTACCTTAAACCCCCCAGGGGCTCACATCTAGTGGGACGTGGGTTGGCGACCACGGGACCCCAGCTGAGTCTGGCATTGCTTCCACTTACTTGTGCCGGGCTCCTCTCAGTCTTCTTCCCTGTCAACTTCACTTCGTCAACTCTTGTTCTCTTCCGATCCCGACGGTATTAGGGTATCGGAGGCTTAGGGAGTCTCTTCCTTTCCCGCCTTAATTGGCCCTTGTCTCATCTTTTCTGATACCCTCCTTCTGCGAGGGGTCTTTTTTTTCATGTTACCTCCGGCCTTCTATTCAAGGCCCTCAAGGAGGCAGGGTGTGTGTAGCCACACCACTTCAGGGACTCACGGCTGGTGAGTTCGGGAGTTGGTGACCCCGAGGGATTCCTGAGCTGGGTTCGGTTTTCCACCTTTTTCCATTATAACTGGGGCGGACCCTCTCCTCTTTCACTTTCCTATCTGCCTTTCATGGCTCTCCTTTCTGCCAAGTCTCTCAATCCGCATTCTTGGAGGGTTGAGGGCATTTCTTTTCCTCCTGTCCTTTATTTGCCTTATTCTCCTTTTGTTTTCCATTTCTTCTTCTAGTATATAAGTTAGTAGTTAGTTTTGGTTATAGTTTACATTTCATTATCATCTTCACGATCAACCAAACTATTAGGGGCCGATAACCTAGATGTTAGGCACCTTGAAACAACAATTATCATCATCATCGTTACCTTAAAAAGTGCCTGTTACTAATAACGGCGTCAAGAGTAACGCGGCAGGCCCAACCCTGGCTAATGGCAATCGTTCTCGTGAGCTGGCCCATATTAGCACAGCGCTGATGCTACTTTGTTACAAGATTCTCCTTTGGGAACTCCTGTCCGTATTGGGTTTCAGGCTTCTCTTTGTCACAGGATTACCAGCTATCATTACTCCCCCCACCAGACAACAGACAACACCCGCTAGAGTCTAGACAAGAGCTGGAACACCCAAAACAATTTGTCACTTTTGAGCTTCATGTGAAAAAGCAGTTTGAATCATTTTGAACTCAGTAGAACATCGTTACTCAGAACGTAATGGGATCCGGGAGTATTTAAGAATTGTAAACTGTCTGGTTTCGAGTTTAAGAGTTTCAATCACATTATTAAGAACGTTGGTTGGTTGGTTCCTCAGTTTAGGGTCTGCGACAACGCGGTCATGTAGCCCCTTGTACTTTGGGTGTGTGTAGAATCTGTCTGATAACCGGTGTTAATTGTGATGACTGTATTGATGTGTGTAGGGTAGAGTCAAGTTACTCCGTGATATCAATTAATACCGTGATAAAGCGTATTTCCTATATCACAACGTAGGTTCAATTCCGAAGGTTCAACGTTTTTACCAACAGAGAGCAGTAGAAACCAAGAATCCAGGAAGCCCTTGCGCTCTATCTTTGACCAACTCAATGAAGTTTAAAAAATATATTAACAGAGAGTTGACATTTCAACAAGTGACCCACATCCAGTGAAATCTGTGGTGAAGATTTTAATTTCTTATAAATAGCTGTTCCATTGTATTAGTTTCATTTTAACACCAGTCAGAGGTAAGATGCAGATCATTCGCATAAAAAACTTACATGAATGTAGTGTTACGCATGCAAGGTGTGTGAGCTTAGCAATAAGCAGGTTTTTCTTAGGTTGGACGCTGAAATGGCGCCAAAACTGAATAAAGAGCCTCGCTCCTACACAGCTCGAACACACAAGGCCAGTAGACGTTTTAATAACCCGTGGAGTACACTAAAGGATTATTGCACAAAATATTTAGCCGATCCAGGAAGTGCAACCCTTGCAAAAGTTGGAAGGCCATTCGTTGTGTCACCTGAATTTGAAGTGAAGATAGTGTGTCAAGATAGACACAATAGATCGGTCTTGGCCTAATTCCAGACCGCAGAACAATGACGATGATGGTTGTGGTGCGTGAGGTGGCTCCCCTGGTGGATGACACCAAGAGGAAGAATGGAGCCGAATGGATTGATTATCAGTTTTGTAATGTCTGGTACCTATAATGTCTACTTTATGTGTGATAGGTGTGAGGAATCTGATAGTGACTAAGAAGACTTAAAATATGTTTAATGGAATGTATTTTAATAGAATGTTTTTCTAAAAAAACTGTGTAGTGAAATGTTTCAAGACGGGCATATGGGGAAATAGAAACTTATAGTCTACATACTTTTATTACATTAAACATTATTTTTCACAATTAAAAAGTACACTAATAATAATAATAATATCGTATGGCCTCGGGTGCCTGGTGCAAGTTTGTTAATTGACACCCAGAGGGTAGCTTGCATGTCGAATTTCGTCGTTCCTTTGAACGCTATGAAAGTCAAGGAGGTTAGATATCTAAACTCCTTGACACTACAGCGCTTTCAAGTAGAGAATGGAGGAACTTTGTGTTGGCGGAAAATCCCGAGATTAATTTTGCCATTGAACACGGCCTACTGAATTCAAATGGGTTCTTTAACATGCCAACAACGTATGACATGCGTGTCGTGATTTTTGTCGCCTTCAAGAATCACTTACCATGGCCAGGGGCGAACCTGCAATCTTGGGGTTGGTAGTCCGACACTATAACCACTCACCCACCGTGGCAAGCAAAAGTACACTGAATGGTGAACACCATGCTATCACGGAGTAACTTGAACATCACAGCGTTACCTACTTCTACTACCAGATTTTGTTATTTAATATCTTGAAATAACTTATGAATATTAAGATATATGCCAGAAATGGTATCCCTCTTTAACATGAATCGAAATAACTGAAATCTAAAATTTCTGAAATAGTAACAGGAAAAGCTTAGTATCACGGAGTTACATAACTTTCCCCTATCTTTTTTTATTCAAGTAAAGACTGCAACTTTGAATTTTTCAAATAGTTCCTACTTTTGCCGCCAAACGCCTACTAGGCCTAGTTCAGAACTAAGCTACTAGACGCCACCGCAGTTCTTGGCAACGAACGTAGAAACGTAAGAGAGTTGTTTACATTCTTAACCTATCCAATTTAGCTTCCCACAGGTGTACTGTAATTAGTGGAAGGTTCTTTAACATGCCATAAATCTATGACATGGGACCGCCGGCTTTACTTCCCCTCCGAAGGAAGTCATACTGAGGGATTTTTAATGCTCTTTAAAAAACCGACAACTTCGGCCTGGTCTGAACCCGCGATCTTGGGCATAGAAGCTCAGCATGCTACCAACTACGCCATCTTGACGGAAACGTAATGGCGGCCACCCAAATGTTCAAAGCTTAACCTAATCATCCGATCTCTACAACATTTTGCAACAACATACCTTTTTGTGGGAAGCATCTTTTGACTGAACTACAAGGTCATCAACCCAAAAGTTTGCAGATAGCGGCCATGTATGTGTGCAAATAGATTCACCATATCAATTCAAACACGGTGGAACCGAATTGAATTAAATTTTGTACACAGGTAGCACTAGCAAAGGGCACCTCATATTCATGTTTAATATCCCTATAGCACGTTGTATTTCAACAAGCTACTACAACCAACATTCAATTATACTCCTTTAAAAACGATAAAGAGTTATAACAGTACCCATGTATTTAGTAGGCTATATGTTCTTTAGTGAACATCTTGTTTTTTGTTTCGGCACTTGTTAGCTTAGAATTCCACTTCTATTCCTAAATTAAAGCCACAGTCGCCTCCTTCGAAATTCTGTACACCCTAGTACAGCCAACACAAACCCACAGGTTATCAGGTTACACACACCTAAGCAATAATTTCCATAAGAGTGTCTTAATTACCATTATAGACGAGTTGCATACGACTGTTTATGTTCGACGATAATTATAACTTTATGTTCTAACATAAATATTCATAAATATCTGTCGAGATTCTCTCGGTTGAATTGTATGGGCTCAGCATTTGATCTCTACCCAATTTCGAACCCCAAAGCTTTGAAACATTGTTTATCCTGAAGTAGTACCAACAGATAGCGCACAGGTACTATACTGGATCATTTTGTTATTTTGGTCAAATAACACAAAATAGGCTATTAGTATTATCAACTAATTATTCTTCAAATTCGATGCGTATAGAATGTCACCGGTGAACAAAATAGATCAGTTACGGCATCTGTCGGGATAGTTTCGCATAAGAAGTCCATTTACTGAACAGAGAGCTGGATTATACGAATTTCCGTGGAACTAATGTCAGACGCATGCTTCCTGGTGTGTTTATGTCAACAACAGCATTCACCAAAATTGTCGGTGACATCTTACGAACATGTAGAAATTGGAGTTGCGGATATTAAGGTACAGTGCAATATTGCCCAGTTTGTTTATGCAGTGTAACTACAATGGTTGATCCAATATAGGCTACATTGTCAACTTTCAAATCATGTAATTCATGTCCGACATGTTGGATTTTGAGTGCATGTCAGAAGCTATCCTTACCTAATTGGTCAATCAATGAAAATATTGAGCTCTGATTGGTTGGAGAAACTGTGTTATAATGAAAAGTAGTACGGTAGTTTAATGACCCCCATTATGATACAGTTTTCTGACATATAATATTTACATATCGACATCGTCGAACATTAACACTTTTATCGAATAGGTTTTCGAATTTAAATAAACGAAAAGAACATTCTTAATTATGGATCAAATCAATTAGGCTACTTCAATTTACTAATCGCCGGCAGTTAGTGAGTATGGAAATCCAGGAAAATCTTTATAAAACCTGTGATCTAGAACGTGCTCTAACAATCTCAAGGCGAGCGCACATTGTTAGGAGGAGTACTTGTATGTTATGGTTATTTACCCTGGAGCAACATGTACTGGGGATTTGTCTCGTAGCAGTAATTCGGGCCAGAAGTGTTGCATAAGCTCCAGGAGGAAACGAGAAGAGCTGTGTTATAAATAGGATAACGTGTGGAATGAGAAACATGTCTCTCACATTCTCTCTCTGTTGCGCCTCATAGCTCGGAACCTAATTGGCCGTGTGACGTTTTTACCCTTTGTAAACAGTGACTACGTGGAAAATCTGTCGATATAACTAACCGAGTAGGCTATGTTTCTTTTCCAAATGTGTCGGGAATGCAAGGAGCTCGAGTCTCTCAAGGAGAATGTAAAGTGTGTTAATTTATAACCGTATGACGAATGTACTGTTCCTTCATTTCTTATGTGCCAAGGAGCACAAAATTATTGATGTGTCACATCTTTCCGGTCGGTTGCTGGATAGTTTTGTGGGAGAGATTTTGAAAATTGGGGACGGAAGTGGATCGGAACGATCGAGCTGGCAGTGGTGGATCAAATGGAAGTATGCACTGCCCGCTCGATCGATCAAACGGAAGTGAACTAGCTGGCAGTGGTGGACAACGGAAGTATGCACTGCCCGGTCGATCGATCAAACGGCAGTGTACTAGCTGGCAGTGGTGGACAACGGAAGTATGCACTGCCCGCTCGATCGATCGAATGGAAATGTGCCCTAGCTGGCAGTGGTGTATCGAACGGAAGTATAAGACGCACTGCCAACTCGATCGATCGATCCAGCTGGCACTGGTAAGCGAAACAATCAGCGCGCGGTGTCGAAAATTGATACTGTTACGGCTGTGAGTTTGTGTCATCACTCGCCGCATGAGTCACAACTGCCCCAGGGCTGGGCTGTGGCCTGTCTCCTGTATTGCGTGTGCCTTATGCAACAGGGCTACTAGGACTAAGGGGTAGTCCAGAATATTCGTGACTGGACCAGCGATGGAAACTTCGGGAAGCCGTGAACCCTGGATGGATCTAGAAGCATTTATTGAGTCACCGGCCTGCTATATAAGTGCGACCTGTCTAGCAGTTGTTGTTGTTCTTGTGTTTTACGAGCTAGTGCGAGCGATTATCTTGTGCGACAGAAGTGTGGTGACGAAGTGCTGTGCGAGTTACGAAATCCAGTGACATTGTTTCTCCAGCTTGTGGACAGCGAAATAGCCTGCAGCAAGTGATCGTAAGTAATTGTGGTCGGTGAACATAAAGGAGAGGAGCAGGTAGTTTCTGTCAAGGCCACCGTACTCATTAGGACGGATTAACTTCTGTGATCTGTTGACAAGTGGAAGGGCCAAGAGCGCTCAAGGAAGAGACTTGAGGAAACTGGAGTAAGGCTCCTAATTGCTGGTATTTGCTGATTAGTGTAATTTTCTGGCCACAATAAAGTTAATTATTTCTTTAAGCAGTAATTGGTGTTGTGCTTTGTACCCCCACCGTAATCCAGTTAACAAAAGTGCCACTAGGGGGTGGCACGTAACAACTGGTGTCAGAAACCGGATTACGAACTCAAGCACAACACCTGACGGTCCTGGTTTCAAAACCCGAGCAGGTCATTTTCTCTAATTTTCCTGTGAGTGCATGCCCTTTACAAGGCAAACAACTAAAATCGAGGCGCAATTGGCAGCATTGCTAGAAAAGTTAAATGGCATAGAAGACGGCCAGAAGAATTTAACCAAGGACCTAACTGCCAAATTAGAAGACGGCCAGAAGAAGATGGAAGACAGCCAGAAAAGTTTAGCCGAGGACCTAACTTCCAAATTAGAAGAAGGACAGAATAAGCTAGCAGAGGACCTGAAGGACGGCCAGAATAAGTTAGCAGAGGACCTAACCGCCAAATTTCTGGATGGCCAGAAAAATCTGGAAGAGTGTCTGCTGACGAAATTAGAGGAGAGCCAAAGGAAATTAGAACAGGGCCTACGTGAGGAAGTCGCAGCAGTGGAAAAGAAGTTCGACGCCTTACAAGTGGAAGTTGCCGAGCTGCGTCAACGCCCGCTGATGGGGGTGGAGGAGAAGTTCAACGCCTTGCAAGTGGAAGTTGCCGAGCTGTGCCAACGACCGCTGATGGGGGTGGAGGAGCAATTCAACGCCTTACAAGTGGAAGTTGCCGAGCTGCGCCAACGCCCACTGACGGGGGTGGAAGAGAAATTCAACGCTCTACGAGAGGAAGTTGCCGAGCTGTGCCAACGACCGCTGATGGGGGTGGAGGAGAAATTCAACGCCTTACAAGTGGAAGTTGCCGAGCTGCGCAAACGCCCACTGACGGGGGTGGAAGAGAAATTCAACGCTCTACGAGAGGAAGTTGCCGAGCTGCGCCAACGCCCGCCCACCGTTACACCGGGAATATCAGGAACGGGACATAGCAGAGTGACGCCCCCAACCTACGACGGAAAGGTCCCGTGGAGCTCCTACTTACGTCAGTTCGAGGCGGCCTGTTCCATAAATAACTGGAACAACACTGAAAAGGCTACAGCTCTCATTGTAGCGCTTAGAGGTGACGCCCTTAACGTCCTTCAGGCCATCCCGACTGGATCCCAGGACTACGCTTCACTGATCGCCCATATGGAGTCCCGATATGGAGATAGCCATCTTCAGCAGGCCTACCAGATGCAGCTCCGGACCCGGGTACAAAAGAACGCGGAAACCCTGCAGAAGTTCGAGATGGACATCGCACGCCTCGTAAGGCTCGCCTACCCAACAGCGCCGGCCGACTTTCTGGAGCAGATAGCGACGCAGACTTTCACCGACGGGCTACGGGACTCGGACACTCAACAGGCGCAGCGACTCGCGCGCAATAAGACCCTGACAGATGCGCTGAGCCACGCACTTGAGTTCGAGACGGCAAAACAGGCATCCAGAATGCACGCGCGGGTGCGTCAAGTGGACGTCGACGAACTAGTAAAAACCAACGAGACCAAACCCCTAACTAACTAACCCCGTGGCACTACAGCCCTTGAAGGGCCTAGGCCTACCAAGCGACCGCTGCCCAGCCAATTGGCCTGCAGATTTTGGTGTGACGCGTGGTCAGCGCGTCGGGTCCCCTCGGCCGTTAATCTTGGTTTTCGTGACCGGGGCACTGTATCACTGTCAGACAGCTACTCAATTGTCCTCACGAGGCTGAGTGCACCCCGTTCCAACCCTCACGTCAGATTTAAAATCCCTGACGGAGCCGGGGATCGAACCCGGGGCCTCCGGGTGAGAGGCAGGTGCTCTACCCAACACCACGGGGCCGGCAGACCAAGCCCCTGGCCGACGAATTAATGGAGGCGCTAAGCCGTTTCTTCGATAGTCGCGGCACCACCAGCACCGACACAGCCGGAAGGCAACCGGAGAGGCGGCCCGGAAGAGGACTACCGACCTGCTGGACCTGCGGTAAGAAAGGCCACCTGAGCAAGGACTGCGGTGATCGCCGCCGCCGAGGGTATCCGACGGGAAATCAGTCGTCTAAAAACCGCGTGACCCAGGGAAACGGGTATTAGCCAGCCTTGGGGGGCCAAGGTTGGCTTGTGAGAGTCGTCAAGCCCCGGCAGTCCAGGTTCGTGTGACGAAGTTACGGAGGGACAATAGCAGCCTGATGGTCGACGGAGTCGTCAACGGAGAGAGCTGGCCCATGCTAATCGACACGGGAGCATCGAGGACCATCGTCAGTCCCACCGTGATCCCGATGTGGAGAGTGCAACCCACACAAAGGAACCTCCAGCTAATAACCGCGACCGGAGAGACCGCACCGGTACATGGCGAAGCATCACTGGAGTTCTTCATTGGTCGACGGGCGATAAAGCATCCAGTGCTTGTGGCTGACGTATCAAATGAAGTGATCATCGGACTGGACTTCCTGGACCAGAACAACATCATCTTGGATCTGAGTACCAACACTCTGCACTTCGGAGGTGAGGAACTTGCTTTGCAACCTGCGCACGAGTCCATCACCGCACGACGAGTAAGGCTGAGAGAAGACGTCATCGTTCCCGCCAGGACGGAGGTCAGTGCTGCCGTAATTGTCGACGGAACTGCTGAGGGAGTGGCGGCTGTCATCGAGCCAAAATATGAGGACATCCAGACAAAAGGATTGCTAGTTGCCAAGACTCTCATCAACACGACGTCTCGGCCGTACGTCCGCCTGTCCAACCTGAACGACTACGACATTACGGTTCACCGGGACACCAACCTAGGAGTCTGCGAGCCCGTTACCTGGATTGCCCGCATCACAGATACGACAGACGGACACCTGCAGACGGACAACCGAAGAAGACGCACACTGCCAGAATAACTACAGAAGCTGTACCAAGGATCCCAGGACCATTTAGACGAGGAACAATCACGCCAACTTCAGGACCTGCTACGCGAATTCCAGGACGTCTTCTCCGTGGGGAGCAAAGACTTCGGCAGGACAAGCTTGGTTCAGCACAGAATCGACGTTGGGGACAGCGCACCGATTAGGGCCCCATTCCGACGTGTCCCGCTCGCCAAGCAAGCCGAAGTCGACCGGATGGTAGAAGAGATGAAGGAGCAAGGGGTGATCGAGCCATCACATAGTCCTTGGAGTTCTCCGGTCGTGCTAGTGAAGAAGAAGGACGGTTCCACCAGGTTCTGCGTGGATTACAGGAGGGTGAATGACGTCACGAAGAAGGACAGCTACCCTCTACCCCGGATCGACGACACCCTGGACACCATATCAGGGTCGAGATGGATCTCCACCTTGGATTTGAAGAGTGGCTACTGGCAGGTGGAGGTCCACCCTAAGGACCGCGAGAAAACTGCGTTCTCTGTGGGCAGCGGGCTCTGGCAGTTCACCGTCATGCCATTCGGTCTGTGCAACGCCCCTGCGACCTTCGAAAGGCTAATGGAGTCCATTCTGAGGGGACTACACTGGAAGACCTGCCTGGTCTACCTAGACGACGTCATCGTTCTGGGGAGAAGCTTCGAGGAGCACTACAGCAACCTGAAGGAGATCTTGTTGAAGCTACGGGCTGCCCAGCTGAAGTTGAGCCCCAGGAAGTGTCAGCTCTTCCAGAAGCGGGTCCAGTACCTTGGGCATATCGTCTCCGAGGAAGGGGTGCGCACCGACCCAGAGAAGACCGCAGCTGTGAGGGAGTGGCCAGTTCCGAAGGACAAGTCCCAACTACGGAGCTTCCTGGGACTCTGCACTTATTACCGTCGCTTTGTGAAAGGATTCGCCGACATCGCCAAACCTTTACATCGACTGACTAAGAAGGACCAACTCTTCACGTGGACAGCAGAATGCCACAGTGCCTTCGAACAACTCAAGCAGGCTCTGTGCACCGCGCCTATTCTGGCCTACCCCAGACCTGGAACAAGGTTCATCGTCAATACCGATGCCAGCGACTTTGGCATAGGGGGAATCCTGTCGCAAGTAGTGGACGGCGAGGAGAGAGTAGTGGCCTACTTCAGCAAGGCCTTGTCAAAGCCAGAAAGGAACTACTGCGTCACCAGGAAGGAGCTGCTCGCCATCGTGAAGACCATTGAATACTTCCACAAGTATCTGTACGGGCAAGAATTTCTCATCAGGACCGACCATGCATCCCTGCGGTGGCTCCTGAACTTCAAGCAGCCCGAGGGTCAACTCGCGCGGTGGTTAGAGAGGCTTCAACAGTACAACTTTGAGATTCAGCACATTAAAGGCCAACTGCATTCTAACGCCGACGCCCTGTCACGAAGACCGTGCCCCGAAGACTGCACCTTCTGTGCCCGAAGGGAGGAGAACACCGGGATACAGTGCCGAAGGACTACCGTGGAACTTCAAGGGAGCTGGAGCCGCGAATTTTTCACGCGGGCGCAAGCAGAAGATGATGACCTGGGACTGATAGCCGAATGGAAGAGGGCCTGTGTCCCCAGACCCGGGTGGAACATTGTGAGTGACTGCAGCCCAAAGTTTAAGTCCTACTGGACGCAGTGGGACTCGCTGATTGTAAGGGATGGCCTCATCTGCCGTACCTGGGAGAGCACCGACGGGAAGACATCTCGGGAACAAGTCGTCGTTCCAAAGGCTATGACGGAGGAAGTCCTGAAGGAAGTTCATGGAGGATCATCTGGTGGACACCTAGGGATAAAGAAGACCCTGGAGAAGCTGAGAGAGCGGTTCTACTGGATCGGATGCCGAACAGACGTGGAGAACCACTGCGCGAGGTGCCACGATTGCGCAGCCAGCAAGGGCCCAGGACGAAGACGACGGGGTCCACTGAAGACCTACAACGTGGGCAGCCCCATGAAGAGAGTGGCCATCGATGTTGCTGGGCCATTCCCGTTAAGCGAGGCAGGGAACCGCTACATATTAGTCGTCAGCGACTACTTTACCAAATGGCCGGAGGCGTATGCGCTCCCTAACCAAGAAGCCGGAACGATTGCAGAGACCCTGGTGTACGAATTCGTCAGCCGGTACGGAGTACCCCTGGAGCTGCAATCCGACCAAGGGAGGAACTTCGAGTCGCAGGTGTTCCAGAACCTATGCCAGCTGCTGGGAATCCGGAAGACAAGGACAACGCCACTACACCCTCAGTCCGAAGGGATGGTAGAGCGATTCAATCGCACCATCGAGAACCATCTCCGAATAGGCGTCAGCGAGCACCAGAAGGATTGGGACAAACATCTTCCACTATTTCTCCTGGCCTACCACGCCGCCGTGCACGAAGCCACCGGGTGCACACCAGCCCGGGCCATGTTTGGGAGGGAGCTCCGCATACCTGTCGATCTTGCCTTCGGCCGACCTGGGAATGATCCGATCCCGGTAAGCCAGTATTGTCAAGAACTGGTCGACCAACTGGAGGACGTGCACGCTTTCGCGAGGAGGAAACTGCGGATCGAGACCGACCGAATGAAGACCCGATACGACCAGCAGACGAATGCCGGCGGATTCCACGAGGACGACCTGGTCTGGCTCTTCAACCCATTACGGAAGAAAGGCCTGTCACCCAAACTGCAGAAGTCCTGGGAGGGCCCGTACCGAGTCGTGAAACGGATCAACGATGTCGTCTACAGGATCCAGCGGAGCCCGAGGGCAAAGATGAAGATCGTGCACCGAGATCGCCTGGCAGCCTACGGAGGGATACAGACGGACCAATGATTGATCGGGATGATCAGCCTTTTTAGGAAGGGGGTGGTGTTACGGCTGTGAGTTTGTGTCATCACTCGCCGCATGAGTCACAACTTCCCCAGGGCTGGGCTGTGGCCTGCCTCCTGTATTGCGTGTGCCTTATGCAACAGGGCTACTAGGACAAAGGGGTAGTCCAGAATATTCGTGACTGGACCAGCGATGGAAACCTCGAGAAGCCGTGAACCCTGGATGGATCTAGGAGCATTTATTGAGTCACCGGCCTGCTATATAAGTGCAACCTGTCTAGCAGTTTTTGTTGTTGTTGTGTTTTACGAGCTAGTGCGAGCGATTATCTTGTGCGACAGAAGTGTGGTGACGAAGTGCTGTGCGAGTTACGAAATCCAGTGACATTGTTTCTCCAGCTTGTGGACAGCGAAATAGCCTGCAGCAAGTGATCGTAAGTAATTGTGGTCGGTGAACATAAAGGAGAGGAGCAGGTAGTTTCTGTCAAGGCCACCGTACTCATTAGGACGGATTAACTTCTGTGATCTGTTGACAAGTGGAAGGGCCAAGAGCGCTCAAGGAAGAGACTTGAGGAAACTGGAGTAAGGCTCCTAATTGCTTGTATTTGCTGATTAGTGTAATTTTCTGGCCACAATAAAGTTAATTATTTCTTTAAGCAGTAATTGGTGTTGTGCTTTGTACCCCCACCGTAATCCAGTTAAGAAAAGTGCCACTAGGGGGTGGCACGTAACAATACCATGTCTCACTCTCGGCCATGTGGACTGTATATGACATACTGAACGGAAAACGCTCATGCGAACTCTGGTGTCAAGTGATTTAAACAAATGACATGGTACATGTTCGAAGTCTTCGTATCAGTATTTAAATGGGAAAATGCCTTAATATCAAACATTGTAAGTAGTCGGCATTGCATTGGCATAAGGCATAATGTCACTCAGGAACATTATCGAAACAAGCAAAATATAAATGAAACTTAATTCCGTAATGCTGTATTATTGGAACGTGGAAATAAGTCACCATCTTGTGCACAATATTTGGGTAGTCGAAATAGCGTGGGGTTATTGCGTATGATTGTGAATCGAGAGATCTTGGGTTCGAATCCTGGGCGGGGTAGATATTTTTGCTACCAGATTATCATTTTAAACGATATTTATCATACCAATATGACTCATTTTAACAGAATCCATATGAAGTTACGAGTTGGTCTGTGAATCAAGAGGACCTGTTTATAAGGAATTTAAGGTTATGAGCGGTGTCGCGTCTATTAATCTAGTTGATCCATATCGTATTCTTTATTTAGGCTAGTGCTGGTGGAAGCTACAAATCATCTAATAAAATGAGTTCCGTATTATAAACTACAATATCTGTAAAACACTCCCTTTTACAATAGATTAATATTTGTGCCAATAATACTATAAAATACCGGTGAATCAACAATTTCACGTGAGGTTTCTTCTATGTCAGATGTTACACATCATATGCGACTATTGTTATTGTTCTCTTTTGACGACAATCTGAAAGCTTAAAGGAAACAGAAACATAAACACATTCATTATGGTGTTTGAAGCCATTTTTCATTGTTGCCTTAGTAAACAAAAGTTTGGTGTTTTTCAGTCGGTCAACACGATTGTACCGTAATGAGATGGGTTATTTCCTAATCATGTTGCTGTATTCAAGATAATCTTCAACTATTAAAGATCTGGTTTCAAACTCTCCACGCATAAGCTAAAATGCCCTCTTTAAGCACAAACGGACTAATGAGAATGTCCCGGCACCTTTAATACCACAATCATATTTAGACATAATGAGTAATACCATTAGTTAAGCGCAGAGAATTGGACCATATTTCCACCCCGTGTGTGAGTGCTGTCCACGGGCGTATGAGTGGACCTTGTATACCGCAATTTTTACCTGATGGCACATGCGTATGGGAGCGAGTCTGTGTTCAGTAGCGTAGGGGTGAGGAGACGTTCACTTCTCTCGTTGCTACGGAAATGTTCACATCGGCTCCTACTGTCACTACGTCACTGGGTAACGGTACTGGAGAAATTACGGCGTGCAAAGTGAAACATCTGGGGAAACTACGACAAGGTCTGCTGCTGTTTCATGATAACGCAGGTCCCCATACGGCAAAGGTTGTAACGCAGAAGGTACGCCAACTCAAGTTGGAGACATTCGAGCAGCCACCCTATAGTCCAGATTTCTTCCCATGCGATTATCACGCCTTCGGTCCCTTAAAAAGACCTGGAAGGGTCAACAATTTTTGTCGGACGAGGATGTGCAGCAGGTTACGGACTTCCTCACGCAGCAGTACACAGTGTTTTACACTCGTTGATCTTCAACCTGCCTCAATACTCACGGTGATTTGCCTGATTGGCATAACTTACCGATTCTGGACTGAACGACCGTCAAACGGAAACTTTCGTTTATCTCATGTGCTATCAGGACATGGCAAATTCAATGCTTATTTTGAGCGTTTCTAAATTCCAACACAAAATGGCCCACTGTGCTTCTGCCCTGAAGACATTCAAACTGTAGAACACTTTCTGTTCAACTGTCCTGCTTTTGAGAGAGCACGTTTTAAACTTGGTTGGTTGGTTCCTTAGTTTAGGGGCTGCGACAACGCGGTCATGTAGCCCCGTGTACTTTGGGAGTGTGTAGAATTTGTCGATAATCGGTGTTCATTGTGATGCCTGTATTAGTGTGTGTATCTGTTTTTTTTTCTTAAATTCAAGTAAGGACTGCAACTTTGAATTTTTCAAATAGTTCCTACTTTTGACACCAACGACTACTAGGCCTAGTTCAGAACATATCTACTAGACGCCACCGCAACGAACGTAGCAACCTAAGAGCGTTGTTTACATTCTCAACCTATACAATTTAATTTCACACAGGTGTAATTAGTGGAAAGTTCATTAACATGCCATAAATCTATGACATGGAACCACCGGCTTTACATACCCTCCGAGGGAAGGCATACTGAGGGATTTTTAACGCTCTTAAAAAATCCGACGGCTTCGACCGGGTTTGAACCCGCTATCTTGGGCATAGAAGCTCAGCATGCTACCGACTACGCCACCGAAGCCGCTCGTTTTCATATTAAGATACATTTGTTAACTTGCTCCAGCTATTTCGAAAAACAACTAAATTTCATATTTTATAAAAAAATGCAGCCCTTTTCAATTTTCAGAATGTATTGTTTATGTATTTAAACACATATAACTTGATTTTGTTTGCTTATTGGCTGCTTAACACGTGTATTGTAGATATTATGATCTGGTATTTTAAATATTAATACTCTAGTATTAAGCATCGTGCATATCATACTTTTATCTTTTCATTTCTGTTCATGTCTATTTTGTTGTTTATGCATTGGATTTTATCAGACAAATTGCATATTTTGTATGAACTACAAACCTAACAGGGTTCACTGCACTTTGGAGACTAACAAAATGTTCAGTAAAGAACATATAGCCTACTTTCTCCTAAATACATGGGTATGGTTATAACTCTTTGTCCTTTTCAAGGAGTATAATTGAATGTTGGTTGTAGTAGCTTGTTGAAATACAACGTGCTATAGGGATATTAAACATGACACTGAGGTGCCCTTTGATAGTGCTACCTCTGTACAAAATTTCATTCAATTCGGTTTCACCGTGTTTGAATTGATCCGGGGAATGGATTTGCACACATACATGGCCGCTATTTGCAAACTATTGGGCTGATGACCTTGTAGTCAGTCATAAGATGCTTTCCACAAAAAGGCATGTTGTTCCAAAATCCGGTAGAGATCAAATTATTAGGATGGTCGAAATTTGATCTAAGCTTTTATCATTTGGGTGGCCGTCATTCCGTTTCCATCAAGATGGCGGCGATATAAAACATGACACTGAGGTGCCTTTTGCTAGTGCTACCTCTGTACCAAATTTCGTTCAATTCGGTTTCACCGTGTTTGACTTGATAGGGGGAATCGATTTGAACACATACTTGGCCACCATCTGCAAACTATTGGGCTGATGATCTAGCAGTTTGGTCAGAATATGCTTCCCACATAAAGATTTGTTGTTGCAAAATTTGGTAGAGACTAGATTATTAGGTTGGTCGTAATTACATTTTAGCCTTTAAGATTTGGGTGGCCGCGATTACGTTTCCGTCAAGATGGCGGTGATATAAAACATGACACTCAGGTGGCCTTTTCTAGTGCTACCTCTGTACCAAATGTCGTTCCAATCGGTTTCACCGTGTTCGAATTAATAGGGGTAATCGATTTTCACACAAAGATGGCCGCCATCCGCAAACTATTATGCTAATGACCTATTAGATTTGTCAAAGGATGCTCCCTTCATAAAGGTATGTTGTTACAAAATTTGGTAGAGATCGGATGATTAGGTTAGTCGTAATTTGATTTATGCTTTGAACATTTGTGTGGCCGCCATTACGTTTCCGTCAAGATGGCGGCGATATAAAACATGACACTGAGGTGCCCTTTGCTAGTGCTACCTCTGTACCAAATTTTATTCCATTCGGTTTCACCATGTTCGAATTAATAGGGGTAATCGATTTTGACACAAAGATGGCCGCCATCCGGAAACTATTAAGCTAACGACCTATTAGATTTGTCAAAGGATGCTTCCTCCATAAAGGTATGTTGTTGCAAAATTTGGTAGAGATCGGATGATTAGGTTAGTTGTAATTTGATTTAAGCTTTGAACATTTGTGTGGCCGCCATTACGTTTCCGTCAAGATGGCGGTGATATAAAACATGACACTGAGGTGTCCTTTGCTAGTGCTACCTCTGTACCAAATTTCATTCCATTCGGTTTCACCGTGTTCGAATTAATAGGGGTAATCGATTTTGACACAAAGATGGCCGCCATCCGCAAACTATTAGGCTAATGACCTATTAGATTTGTCAAATGATGCTCCCTTCATTAAGGTATGTTGGTGCAAAATTTGGTAGAGATCGGATGATTAGGTTAGTCGTAATTTGATTTAAGCTTTGAACATTTGGGTGGCCGCCATTACGTTTCGGTCAAGATGGCGGTGATATAAAACATGACACTGAGGTGCCCTTTGCTAGTGCTACCTCTGTACCAAATGTCATTCCATTCGGTTTCACCGTGTTCGAATTAATAGGGGTAATCGATTTTGACACAAAGATGGCCGCCATCCGCAAACTATTAGGCTAATGACCTATTAGATTTGTCAAAGGATGCTCCCTCCATAAAGGTATGTTGTTGCAAAATTTGGTAGAGATCGGATGATTAGGTTAGTCGTAATTTGATTTATGCTTTGAACATTTGTGTGGCCGCCATTACGTTTCCGTCATGATGGCGGCGATATAAAACATGACACTGAGGTGTCCTTTGCTAGTGCTACCTTTGTACCAAATTTCGTTCAATTTGCGCTCACCGTGTTCGAATTGATAGGGGGTGACAGACATTCAGAGTACACACACTCACACACACACACACACACACACACACAAATTCACACAAACACATACACACAGACAGACAGACACACTTTTTTCGCCCTGTAGTGATCTCATAAGTCTACTTTCATTTTTTGCAAAAATCGAAAGTAGGCTAAAAAATAATAAACCACTGCTTTCCTCTCTTGAAGTGTATAATCCAGGCATGGGCAAACTTTCAAGGGCAGGGCCAGATCAATACAAAATAATATAGATAGGCCGAAAAAAAGAACAAGGAAGCTTGTAGTTTAACGAGACCGTTAATCTCGCGATCATAAGCCACGGGACCTCCGTTTTACGTGGAATCCGAACCACAGGACATGGCGTTTCACATCGAAAATCTCACATGCAGTGACCGGGAATCGAACCCGGTCCGCCTTGGTGAGAGGCATACAGCTTGACCGCTGCGCCACCACGCCCTTAAAAAAGAACAACACATGTTTATAGATAGACTATAAACTCTGAATTTTATATCAAACTTAACTGTAAATGGTAGAAAACTTAGGAAAAAAAAAAAAAGAACACACCTTCATTATTTGTTACAAGGGGAAGGAGAATGTGACAAGTGAAGCTGTGAGTGTGCTTCTAAATGTTTTCCATAATCTGGTTGAAACTGGGATGAGCTGATTCTTAGTAGCGCAGCTAAATGGTGGTCTGTTAATCTATTTCTGTCGCTATTTTTGCGAAGCTTCATTGTAGAAGACATCTCTTCACAGATATAGTCAGATGCGAACATGGCAGTTATCTTCTGTGCATTAGATTTCAAGTTTGGGAAGCTTGATTTTGGTAGGGCCTTGTAGAACTCAATTTTCCGAACGTTAAGGAATAGTTGCTTTAATTCGTTGTTACATTGTAATTCAATCAGTTTTAGCTGCAACTCTGATTTTACTGTTTCACAGTCAACATTAAATGGCATGTTGAAAACGTCCAAGTCCTGTTCGATAACTTTGAAGTTTTGAAATCATCATTCCAATTCGTCGTGGAGATATTTCTCGCAAAAGGATATTACAAAAAACCTATGAGATTGAAATAGTTTTTGACTTCTAGGAGCACAGAACAGGAAATATGACCTATGTGTATTTGTAGGTAGTATAATGTCGAGGGCCGTACTTTGCCCTTGACTGGTATAATCCATGTTTTACCAGGCACAATTCTCTACTTGTGGAATAGAATAGTCCCTATGGAACACATCATTGCCACGAGCCATATTATACTTTGTCGCAAGAATATAGCGGATATGACATCATCGATCAAACCTAACGACCACAAGGTGGCGGTATGGCTTCCGGTTATAACACTGTAATGCTCTCCCTCATCCAGTATGGAACTGCCGGATCTAGCTCCTACCGATTCTACCACACCCCTCCATCCTTGTGTTCATGCTTGCCCGCGAGACACAATGGTGTCTCTCTCACTCGCAGCGCAACGTGTCGCCAAATGCTGGGACCGTTTTAAAGCTTGCCCAACTGTGAAACAGATCTCTATTGACGTAACTAAGTGTGAAATTCACAAACTCATAACCTATGGTAGCCTTCCCAAAGCTCTATTCTGCACTTGCTGTAGTGGTGGCCTAGCAAATGTTCCCACATGGATGTCACACTGTACAGTGTGAGAAGTCGACTTTCTTTTTAACCATTTATAGGGCTAAACTATTTTTATTACATTTATGTGTTTTTTACATTTTAATTTATTTTAATTATTATAATTATTAATAATGTTATTTTTTGTTTCTCTAATATTAATAATTATGTAGAAAAAACTCGCACTACAGCCCTTGAAGGGCCTAGGCCTACCAAGCAACCGCTGCCCAGCCATTGGGCCTGCAGATATTGGGGTGACGCGTGATCAGCGAATCGGGTCCCCTCTGCCGTTGATCTTGATTTTCGTGATAGGGGCGCTGCCTCACTGTCAGACAGCCACTCAATTGTCCTCACGAGGCTGAGTGTACCCCGTTCCAGACCTCACGTCAGCTTCTAAAATCCCTGACGGAGCCGGGAATCGAATCCGGGGCCTCCGGGTGAGAGGCAGGCACGCTACCCCAACACCACGGGGCCGGCATTAATGATTATGTATTTATTTTTAATTTCCAATTTATGTTCTTACAGATTAAATTTTGATCATTTTTATTGAATTATTTAATTAACTAATTTCAAATTGACTTTTACAATTATTATTTTCATAATCTTTTAATAGTTATGTTTATTGTTTAAATTTTTATGTTTCTTTTATTATAGTAATTGTAATTTTATAATATTTATTTCTAGATTTATAATTCATTTTTTTTTCACTTTACATGTTAATTCTTTTTGTTTTAAATTGTTTAAAATTGTATCCAAAACATTACCGGTTTCGTCAAGTAGATACCGTATGTATATATAATTTGATTTTCAGAAAATACTAGCACTTCGGCATGAAATTTTTGTTGCCAAGTCCATAATATTTGCTCCACTTTTCGTACGTCTTAGTTCTGATGTTGTGGGAGTTTGGTACTGCAATGTCTATGAGCCATGTGCTCTTGTGCACTTTGTCCGTGACAATGAGGTCCAGTTTATTGGCAGCTATTGTCTTGTTGGTGATGACTAGAGACCGGATTTTAAAGGGAAAAATATTCATTAAAAAAGGACCAAAAAGGGGAAAAATATTCAATAAAAAAAGGACCAAAAAGGGGAAAATATTCATTAAAAAGGGATTATTTAAGAAAAGGGAACTGGTCAAGAGAATAAAGGAAATAAAAAGGTATGCATAATCAGTTAATCACTTCTAATTTAACTTTACTGCATTAAAGAATGGTATCAATTACATGTCCAACATTTGAGGATGTTAAGGATATAGGCCTATTCTCTTTTATGTAGTGCCCTTGTGTTACAGTGTTTATTGCATTAAGAACGAATTGAACCTGATGACATTTAACATTTCAATATGTTTGAAGGTAAAATTTTGTCTCTTTGAATTTAAAATATCTTTATACAAAGAAAATGAGCGCTCAATATCAACGGAAACCAGTGGGGAATACTTGGTTTTTACTCTAAACTCTAAATCAGTGCACTTCAATGTCTGGATTCTTTGCTAAGCTTGCCTTAAGTTTTTCTTTTGCGAATCCCTCAAGCATGTTGTCAGTTCTTTCAACCACATTCCACTGCACCTCCTTGGATAAGCACTGTTCTTCCAGTTGCAAGATGGCGGCAGGAAGAAACTTGAACGTATGCACTGCGTACAGCTCTGTCTCCGAATTCGGGTCACTCAGCAGGTCCTTCGCTCGACCCACAGCTGCAGATTGAACATCGTCCAAAGACAGTAAAAATTCCTTTATCTTAGTGAAATGTTCACAAAGGAAAACAGCACATGAAATCCATGTCCCCCATCTAGTTATGATGGGAAACTTAGGTTGTGTAGGCCTGTAACTTCCTTGTAAAGCTGTATTCAACTTGGAGCTTTAATCAATGTCTTCTTAAGTTCGGATATGAAGGCATTTACAAATATATATTTAACCCTTATTGCTTCACTTACCCTATGCAAAGCATGGGCAATACAAGTTGCATGGTGGAGATTAGAATACATAGGCTTCAACTGTGCAAATGCTGAGACCATGTATGATGCTTGGTCCGTAACAACTTGCCACACTTTGTTGTACTGTATTCCTTATGGCCAGAGTTTAAAACAACAGTCATTGAAACTCTGCATTATAGATGTAGAGTTTACTTTTTCCAATTCGTACATGGCAGCCAGCATTGGTTTTGATGGGTCTCTTGTCAATGGCATCACAAGAATGTTTAGAACAGCTCTTGAAAGTGAATCGGTTGCTTCATCAAAAATGAAGCAAACTGGATGGTCTCCAACAACCTCCTTAACTTTCTGTACATTAGCTTCATAAATTGGTTGTAGGTAACTCTTTCTAAGTGCACTTTCATCAGGGACAGTGCGTTGTGTGTATTTTTCCAAGAAACTCTTCATTGCTGGGTTATTTACCTTATTTAAAGGAATTCCACACTGAACAAGGGTGACTGTGAGATCACTGAAAAAAACGTTTCGTTCCCTGCTTTTTTTGTTCGGCCTGCTGAAAAGATTCCTGTAAAAATGACTGTTTGGAAACTTTCGCACGAATAGCTTTGTTTTTCTCATGTTTGGCATACTTGAGATGCTGAATTATTCTGTCCTTTATATGCTTTCCATCTACTTTAATATCAATATCAGATAGAGAACATCGAATAACGGTACCATCCGTTTCGATTAAATCGTCCTTGAAACTGCTTACCGCTCTTCGTATTTTATTGCTAAAAGACGACTTCGCCATCACTATTACAAGCTACTGCTGCCACTTAACGGTGCGTGCTATTCTCTATGACTCCGTTTCTGCTACTGAGGCGAGCAAGCTACTGTAACCAAAGAGAATAGGCTGTAACTGCTTCACACATTCTGGAGGGGATGCGACGAGTCTAACAACACCTGCGGGTGGGGTGAGGCGGTGCAGTGGGCGAGTTCAACTCTGGGGTGAGTTCGGTATAGAACCCGTGTTAATTCTTTCTTCCCTTACGCTACATCGGTATTTTATGCAGGTATTTTCCCTCAAAGTGAAATAAATTCTTGAGGTTTTGCCGTATATTCTTAAAAAAGGGAAAATAAGGGCAGATGTAGGAGAAAAAGGAACAAGGGCTAAAAAAAGGGAAAAAAGGAAAAAAAGGGAAGTTAAAACACGGCAATCTTGAGTTTTAAATACAGTTTTAACCCATAGTAACGATTATTTCTTGTTCCCAATTAAATTAAAAAGAAAAAGGTATTCCCTTTAAAATCCGGTCTCTAGTGATGACAGAGGAATTCCAATGTATTTTAAATCTGTCATTTTCTACTGTGGGTTGTGTTGAAGTATGAGGTATGACACTGGATCTATTGGCAGTCGACACTGCTTGCATAGTTTTTGGTTGATGATCTCAGCTACGTGGGGCGTAATAGCCTATAGTGCTTCACACTTTATATCTTTCTACCCAAATGAAGTACATTACACATCAGTTTACGTCCACCTTCCCAATATAATCTCCTTGTGACTTAATGCACTTTTGCCATCGATGTGTCAGTCTCTCCAGACAAGATCCAGCCGACTTCATGGCTAGGCTTGTGACTGGCGATGAGACATGGCTTCATTACCATGAGCCACAAACGATACAACAATCGATGCAATGGAAGCATAGGGGCAGTCCACCGCCTAAGATATGTCGAACAGTGCCATGAGTTGGCAAGCGAATGGCGACAGTGTTCAGGGACACAAAGGGCATCATCCTCACTGACTGGTTGGAACTGGGAGCCACGAATAACAATGGAGCATGTGTAGCAACCCTTAAGTGCTTTCGTCGTGCTATTCAAACTAAGCGGCAAGGAAAATGGGCTAAAGGTGTGCTCCTGCAACATGACAATGCCCACCCCCACACTAGCCGAGAGACCAACGCTGCCATTGATCAAATGGGATTCACGGTGTTGCCACAACACCATACTCTCCCGACTTAGCACCAACTGATTATCACCTGCGTGGCTCCCGGTTTGCAGAACTGGACACAGCTGTCGCAGCACTCCGAAAGAATGGTTTCTGGAATGTCTGGAGAGACTGACACATCGATGGCAAAAGTGCATAAAGTTACAAGGAGATTATATTGAGAAGGTGGACGTAACAACTGATGTGTAATGTACTTCATTTGGGTAGAACAAAAAAGATGTTCAGTAAAGAACATATAGCCTACTTTCTCCTAAATGCATGGGTATTTTTATAATTCTTTGTCCTTTTCAAGGAGTATAATTGAATGCTGGTTGTAGTAGCTTGATGAAATACAACGTGTTATACGGATATTAAACATGAATATGAGGTGCCCTCTGTAAAAATTTCATTCAATTCGGTTTCACCGTTTTTGAATTGATATGGGGAATGGATTTGCACACATACATGGCCGCTATTTGCAAACTATTGGGCTGATGACCTTGTAGTCAGTCATAAGATGCTTTCCACAAAAAGGCATGTTGTTGCAAAATCTGGTAGAGATGAAATTATTAGGATGGTCGTAATTTGATTTAAGCTTTTAACATTTGGGTGGCCGTCATTCCGTTTCCGTCAAGATGGCGGCGATATAAAGCATGACACTGAGGTGCCCTTTGCTAGTGCTACCTCTGTACCAAAGTTCGTTCAATTCGGTTTCACTGTGTTTGAATTGATAGGGGGAATCGATTTGCACACATACTTGGCCACCATTTGCAAACTATTGGGCTGATGATCTTGCAGTTTGGTCAGAATATGCTTCCAACATAAAGATATGTTGTTGCAAAATTTGGTAGAGACTAGATTATTAGGTTGGTCGTAATTACATTTTGGCTTTTAACATTTGGGTGGCCGCAATTACGTTTCCGTCAAGTTGGCGGTAATGTAAAACATGACACTGAGGTGCCCTTTGCTAGTGCTACCTCTGTACCAAATTTCGTTCCATTCGGCTTCACCGTGTTCGAATTAATAGGGGGAATCAATTTTCACACAAAGATGGCCGCCATCCGCAAAATCTTAGGCTAATGACCTATTAGTTTGGTCAAAGAATGCTCCCTCCATAAAGGTATATTGATACAAAATTTGGTAGAGAACGGATGATTAGGTTAATCGTAATTTGATTTAAGCTTTGAAAATGTGTGTGGCCGCCATTACGTTTCCGTCAAGTTGGCGGCGATATAAAACATAACACTGAGGTACCCTTTGCTAGTGCTACCTCTGTACCAAATTTCGTTCCATTCGGTTTCACCGTGTTCGAATTAATAGGGGGAATCTATTTTGACACAAAGATGGCCGTCATCCGCAAACTATAAGGCTAATGACCTATTAGATTGGTCAAAGGATGCTCCCTCCATAAAGGTATGTTGTTGCAAAATTTGGTGGAGATCGGATGATTATGATAGTCGTAATTTGATTTAAGCTTTGAACATTTGTGTGGCCACCATTACGTTTCTGTCAAGATGGCGGCGATATAAAACATGACACTGAGGTGCCCTTTGCTAGTGCTACCTCTGTACTAAATTTCGTTCCATTCTGTTTCATCGTGTTTGAATTAATAGGGGGAATCGATTTTGACACAAAGATGGCCGCTATCCGCAAACTAATAGGCTAATGACCTATTAGTTTGTTCAAAGGATGCTTCCTCCATAAAGGTATGCTGTTGAAAAATTTGGTAGAAATCGGATGATTAGGTTAGTCGTAATTTGATTTAAGCTTTTAACATTTGGGTGGCTGCCATTACGTTTCCGTCAAGATGGCGGCGATATAAAACACGACACTGAGGTGCCCTTTGCTAGTACTACCTCTGTACCAAATTTTGTTCCATTCGGTTTCACCGTGTTTGAATTAATAGGGGGAATCGATTTTCACACAAAGATGGCCGCCATCCGCAAACTATTAGGCTGATGACCTATTAGTTTGGTCAAAGGATGCTCCCCTATGAAGGTATGACGTTGCAAAATTTGGTAGAGATCGGATGATTAGGTTAGTCGTAATTTGATTTAAGCTTTGAACATTTGTGTGGCCGCCATTACGTTTCCGTCAAGATTGCGGCGATATAAAACATGACACTGAGGTGTCCTTTGCTAGTGCTACCCTTGTACCAAATTTCGTTCAATTCGCGTTCACCGTCTTCGAATTGATAGGGGTGGGGACAGACATTCAGAGTACACACACTCACACACACGCACACACACAGACTCACACACACACACATACACACACAGACAGACACACTTTTTTCGCCCTGTGTTGCTCTCATAAGTCTACTTTCATTTTTTGCAAAAATCGAAAGTAGGCTAATAAAGTGTAAAACAATTTAGTGCGCCCCTCGTACATTGTCATGTCAGCGTACGTAGTCCCTTAGCGCAAGTGCTGGGCGTGCTGTTAGTATGTGATCGATGGTTTCAGTTTTGCTTTATTATTTTTAGCCTACTTTTCACATTTTGCAAAAATGAGGAAAAAGTAGACATGAGATCGATCCGGGAAAATGTGTGTCTGACTGACTGTCTGTCCTTCTGTCTGTCTGACTGTCCTTCTGTCTGTCTGGCTGTGTGTGTGTCCCCCCCTATCAACTCCTAAACGGCTGCAGCAATCAAAACCAAATTTAGTATGAGTAAAGATGTGCACCGGAATAGCTCACGTCCATATTTGAAAATGATGTCAGTGCTACCAACTGCTGACAAAACGCACTAGAAATTTGAGCTCCATGTTGGATATCTTGCAAGGTATGCATGGGAGCTATTCCAAAATTGGCACACATGTAGATAATACTATTTCAGTTTAATTTCCAGGAGGCCAACCATGACAGTGTTGCCAAAATAATTTTAAGCCTTCTGATAGGTCCAATGTTTAAATGCATATAACTTCTACACTATCTATTGGATTTCAACCAAATTTTGTATGTAATATCTGTACATAAACAGATATGACTGAGCGTATTCTTAAGAGCCACCAGGGCTGCCAACTGTTAATAATTGCTCTCTCTATTTTTTTAATCCAAATACCAATATATCAGAAAGTATGCAAGCCAACAGCTTTAAACTATGCACACGTATATTCTGACATTTTAGATTAATTTGGAGTAACTTATATACGTCAGTTCTACCAACATGATTATAAGCCTGCTGATAGTACCAATTTTTAAATACATGTAACTTCTATACTATCAGTTGGATTTCAACCAAATTTCGTATGTGATATGTGTACCATAACAGATATGACTATAAGTATTGTTAAGAGCAATCAGGGCTGCCAACTGTTAATAAATGCTGTCTATATTCTTTTTACCCTAATATCAATATATCAGAAAGTATGCAAGCCAACAGCTCTATACTTTGCACACGTATAGCACCTGACATTCTAGATTAATTTGGAGTAATTAATACAAGGCAGTGCTGACAACATGATTCTATGCCTGCTGATATGTCCAATTTTAAAATACATGTAACTTCTATACTAACAAATGGATTTCATCCAAAATTGGCACAACAAGATATCATAATATTTCAGATTATTTCTGACCAGCACACGCATGGTATTGTTGGCAACATGCTTTTACGCGTGCTGATAGATCCAGTGTCTAACTGCATGTAACGTCCATTGGACTTCAACCTAATTTTGTATTCTGTACCTTAAGAGATGGAACTAGGAATATATTCAGTCACCAGGGCTGCCAACTGTAGTGCTCTATTAGGCTAAATTATACTAGGTATATTTTGAACTAATTAGATATTTCGATATTTCCAACTTAATTTCGTCATTATTCTAGATATGTTCATATACTGTAGAATAATCATTGGCATGAAAAGTAGGCTGTATAGTTCTTCACGGAACTTCTTGTTAATTATTTATTCGACAATTCCCCACAAGGAGAGCGTTACAATACTATCAATTTTCATGTTTCATTCTGGCCCTTTCTTCTTTTCTCCCGGAAACCTCTCATATACACACTATGCTCCCTTTTTCTCTCTTCTGACCACTTCTCTGCTGGTTGTCTCTCTTTGGGAGTTCGCTCAAACTTCTGTTGTCTATGTGCTCCTGTCTTCTGTAGAGATGTTTAGTTTCTTGAGGTCTTCCAGGATTTCCTTTACCCAATTGGTTTTTAGTGTACTATTCGTTAGACTATATTAAAAAATTTCTTGGTCAGTCTGTCTTCGGTCATTCTATGTATATGTCCATGATATTTTGCCCTTCTTTATCTTATGTTGTTTGTAATCGTCTCTGTCTGTTTGTACAGTTCCACTGTCGGTCTCATCCCTCCCTATATTATTCTTCTAAGGTCCCATTCCAGTTTTGTACCGAAAATAAGGTCCCATTAACACCAAACTACTGTACACATATGAGGTACCTACAGGTTCAGCATAACCCAATGCGTAAGCGAAACGCACTCACTTAGCTTGCCACGGTGGGTGAGTGGATAGCGTGTCGGTCTACTAACCCCAAGATTGCAGGTTCGCCCCTGACCGTGGTAAGTGATTTTTGAAAGGCGGCAAAAATACGATACGCATGTCATACGATGTTGGCATGTCAAAGAACCCATTTGAATTCAGTAGGCCGAGTTCATAATGGCAAAATTAATCTCGGGAGTTTCCGCCAACACAAAGTTCCTCATTTCTCTACTAGAAAGCGCTTTTGTGTTCAAGGAGATTAGATATCTAACCTCCTTGACTTTCATAGTCAAGGAACTACGAAATTCGACATGCAAGCTACCCTCTGGGTGTCAAATAGCAAAGCTTGCACCAGGCACCCGAGGCCATACGATATTATTATTATTATTATTACTTACTCTTTAAATGCCTCACAATCAAATAAATACCTTAAAACATGTATATTTCCAATGAAATAATGAAAGAATGCAACACGGTAACCATGGTAACAGAATCTCATAGGTCCATCTATTTCTGTAAGACGCAATGCAATTCCAATTATTACATTACTGTGAAAGTTTCCAGACGGTTATAAGGTTATCACTGAACCAAATTAAGCTGTAAAATTCATCAATACATACAGTATAATGCGCTTAAGGGGGTCAAGGGGCACTCCAGAATTTTTTCACGCAATTTTCACGTGTGAGTGTGGTACGAAAGGTCTTTTTCATCCGACTATAAAGGGTCTCCGAAAACCACATTTAAAGGCCCTTAAATTAACAGTGTCTGTGATATTCCCAGAAAACTAACTTCGCTCTGATATACCTATGGAGGAATGACAAACCCCTAACTACTGCACCAGTAGCTGAATTGATAAAGTCTGATTATTCATACCAAGGATAAATCAGTCATAGCATTCATAATTGAGATTTTGGTAAGTGTACTCTTTACAACTAGAACATTCGCGGGCGAAGCCGCGACGGGTAATACTAGTTATCTGAACTGTCCCTAATTCTTTCTCCGAATTTTTAGCCTACTTTCCACATTTTGCAGAAATGAGGAAAAAGTAGACTTATGAGATTCGGCAAATCTGTGTCTGTCTGAATGTCCTTCTGTCTGTCTGTCTGTCTGTCTGTCTGTGTAAGTGTCCCCCCTATCAACTCCTAAACGGCTGCAGCAATCGAAACAAAATTTGAAAATTATGTCTGTGCTACCAACTGCTGAAAAATCGCAATTGAAATGTGTGCTCCAAGTTGGATATCTTTGAAGATATGAATGGGAGCTATTTCAAAATTGGCACACATAAAGATAATAATATTTTAGTTTAATTTCCAGGAGGCCATAGAGGGCAGTGTTGCCAAAATGATTATAAGCCTGCTGATAAGTCCAATTTTTAAATGCATATAACTTCTATACTATCAATTGGAATTCAGCTAAATTTCGTATGTGCTATGTGTACATAAACAGATATGACTGAGCGTATTTTTAAGAGCCACCAGGGCTGCTAACTGGTAATATATGCTTTCAATTTTTTGTATCCAAATACCCATATATCAGAAAGTATGCAAGCCGACAGCTTTAAACTATGCACACGTATAGTACCTGACATTCTATATTAATTTGGAGTAACTTATATACGTCAGTGCTACCAACATGATTCTAAGCCTGCTGAGAGGTCCAACTTTAAGTACATGCAACTTCTATACTATCGTTTTGATTTCAACCAAATTTCGTGTGTGCTATGTGTACCATAACAGATATGACTATGCCGATCCTTAAGAGTAACCAGGGCTGCCAACTGTTAATAAATGTTGTATCTATTTTTGTTACCCTAATATCAATATATCAGTAAGTATGCAAGCCAATAGCTCTAAACTTTGCACACGTATAGTACCTGGCATTCTAGATTAATTTGGAGTAACTAATATACGTCAGTGCTGCCAACATGTTTCTAAGCCTGATGATAGGTCCAATTTTAAAATACATGTAACTTCTCTACTAACTAATGGATTTCATTCAAAATTGACACAACAATAGATCATATTAATTCAGATTATTTCTGACCAATACATGTATGTCATTGTTGCCAACATGATTTTTGCGCGCTGATAGATCCAATGTTTAACTGCATGTAACGTCCATGCTATCCATTGGACTTCAACCAAATTTTGTATTCTGTACCTTAAGAGTTGGAACTAAAATATATATTCAGTCACCAGGACTGCCAACTGTAGTTCTCTATTAGGCTACATTATGCCAGGTATACAGTATTTCGAACTAATTAAATTTCGATATTACCAACTTAATTTCGTTATTATTCTAGATTGATTCATATAGATTAATCATTGGCATGAATATTAAATTTTAAGAAAAGTAGGCTCTTTAGTTCGTCACGGAACTTCTTGTTCTCTCTTGTTTTTCTAATTCCTTAATTTTTGTTCGTCCCTTAATTGCTGTCATTTCTGAAGCGTATAATTATAATTATAATTATTATTATGTTTTTGTTGTTGTTGTTGTTTCCTTTTGCAGCCAGCATACACATTGTGCAGTGGACTATGAACTGTGCCCTATAGAGAGACAGCTACTTAGTGTGAACGTGACACCGAATGAGTGGTTGAGGTACATGCATTTGCTCTGCACTTAGCCCTGGTCGCCGACAGCCATTAATAAAACATTCCTGTGGACAGTCCCAACCCAACCGGTCCAGGTCTGAGGTGCGATGAGTGCAGTCTCGTTCAACAGCTCGTTCTGGCTTCATTTTTAATTATCCTCGCCCATGTTACACTAAAACCCCTTTAACACGAGTTTCAAGGGACACGTACGGTACTGTACATGGCATGTTAACATATACCTTGAACACTAAGGATGACCTGGATGCAACAAAAGAAATCTCAATTCCACTCACTGTAGATCTACAATTTATCGGACAAAACGGGAGCAGAGGTGATGGGGACCTATCTAAAATCCAGATAATAGTCTACTCTACAGTAAAACCAGTCTTCAACGGAATCGAATTTGACTCGCAAATTCTTCCGTTAAAGTAAGGTTTCCGAGTAACAGAGGTAGGTCTATGCTACAATAATTTTACCATATAATGAATATATTGAGAAAAAATAAAATAAAAATGGTGTACAATAGATTGCTATCAAATAATGTGCAAAGGCTTCTTGATTAAATTCAAAAGCAAAGAGAACAAACTAACAAGAAGTTCCGTGACGAACTAAAGAGCCTATTTTTCTTAAAATTTAAGATTCATGCCAATGATTAATCGATATGGATCTATCTAGAATAATGACGAAATTAATTTGGTAATATCGACATTTCTAATTAGTTCGAAATACTGTATACCTGGTATAATGTAGCCTAATAGAGCACTACAGTTGGCAGCCCTGGTGACTGAATATATTCTTAGTTCCATCTCTTAAGGTACATAATACAAAATTTGGTTGGAGTCCAATGAATAGCATGGACGTTACATGCAGTTAAACATTGGATCTAACAGCGCGCGTAAAATCATGTTGGCAACAGTGTCATGCATGTATTGGTCAGAAATAATCTGAAATAATATGATCTATTGTTGTGCCAATTTTGAATGAAATCCATTAGTTAGTATAGAAGTTACATGCATTTTAAAATTGGACCTATCAGCTGGCTTAGAATCATGTTGGCAGCACTGATGTATATTTGTTACTCCAAAGTAATCTAGAATGCCAGGTACTATACGTGTGCAAAGTTTAGAGCTATTGGCTTGCATTCTTTCTGATATATTGATATTAGGGTAACAAAAATAGAGACAGCATTTATTAACAGTTGGCAGCCCTGGTTGCTCTTAAGAATACGCATAGTCATAGCTGTTATGGTACACATAGCACATACGAAATATGGTAGAAATCCAAATGATAGTATGGAAGTTACATGTATTTAAAGTTGGACCTCTCAGCAGGCTTAGAATCATGTTGGTAGCACTGACGTATATAAGTTACTCCAAATTAATATAGAATGTCATGTACTATACGTGTGCATAGTTTAAAGCTGTCGGCTTGCATACTTTCTGATATATGGGTCTTCTTTATCTTCGGCTTTTCCCAATTAATTGGGGTTGCCGGAGCCAATCAGGCTCATTTTGGTTATGGCCGGGGATTTAAGGCCGGATGCCCTTCCTGACGCCACGTGACTTTTCAGGTGAAAATTCCACCCCGCTGTCACCGGGATTCGAACCCCGGCCGTCCGGGTGAAAGACGAGCAGCTAAGCCACTGCGCCATCACGCTCCCCACTTTCTGATATATGGGTATTTGGTACAAATAACTTGAGAGCATTTATTAACAGTTGGCAGCACTGGTGGTTCATAAGAATACGTTCAGTCATATCTGGTTATGTACACATACAACATACGAAATTTGGTTGAATTCCAATTGATAGTGTAGAAGTTATATGCATTTAAATATTGGACCTATCAGTAGGCTTATAATCATTTTGGCAACACTGGCCTCCTGGAAATTAAACTGCAATATTATGATCTATATGTGTGCCGATTTTGAATTAGCTCCCATTCATACCTTCCACGATATCCAACATGGAGCTCAAATTTCAATTGCGATTTTTCAGCAGTTGGTAGCACTGACATCATTTTCAAATATGGCCGTGAGATATTCAGGTATAGATCTTTACTCCTACCAAATTTTATTTCGATTGCTCCAGCCGTTTAGGAGTTGATAGGGGGGGACACACACACAGCCAGCCAGCCAGACAGACAGACAGAAGGACAGACAGACAGACAGACATTTTCCCGGATCGATCTCATAAGACTACTTTTTCCTCATTTTTGCAAAATGTGAAAAGTAGGCTAAAAATATACAAAAACACAGCAATTATTCTAGGTTTGTGCCATGTCTTGTGTGGGGTTTCACCTAGGGCACCAAGCTGGCTCAGCGCCCGGACCCCCATAGGCGTAGCGAACTGCGCGCTACCTCCCTTTTTATGAAGCGCACCGGCAACTCTTTACTGCGAGAACTAAAAGCTCAAGCAGCCAGAACCTCCCTATGAAGGCTTCCAAAAAAGATGGTATATTGGCTTTCACGGCCGCTGATGAGCCAGCTTGATGTCTTAGGCAAAACCCCACACAAGACACGGCACTGACCTAGAGAAATGGCTGAGTTTTAAATACTGGTAAGTTTTCTTCCAAAGTTTTGCTCTGAACTGTGTTG
Organism: Meconema thalassinum; assembly: GCA_946902985.2. Lineage (NCBI taxonomy): Eukaryota > Metazoa > Arthropoda > Insecta > Orthoptera > Tettigoniidae > Meconema > Meconema thalassinum. The sequence continues at coordinate 514,549,805 of OX336393.1, read as the reverse complement.
AACTCCATCTATTAATAAAACTAAGAGTCCATTATGTGTGATTATAATCTGAGAAACTGATTCATCAGAGCAAAATTAACATTCAAACCCATTTTCCTCAGTTACTCCATATTGTGACTTACCAATTTTTAGCCTATTTTCATTTATGAAAAAAAAAATAGGCTTATGAGATCACCTTTTGTCCGTGTGTCTGTCTGTGCGTGTGTGTGTGTGTGTGATTCGTGTGTGTCCCCCCACCCTTAATAAAATCTAAACGGCTGGAGCGATTTCAATGAAACTTGGTGAGCTCAAAGCACTATTCCGGGCGACCCCGACCGTGTCCTTCAAATTTTGTTACGTCTCATCAATCCTACATGGCGGCTGTGCGAAATATTTAACCAGCATTCAATATCTCCGAAACTATTACCGATATCACCATGGAATTTTGTATGGTGATTAAGAAAACTACTAGAAGTTCACTTATGTGACCTTAGAAAAGCTGGTAACTACAAAACCAACATGGCGGCCAAGCGAATTTGCAACTTTTAAATAGATGTTTCTCGCGATTTAACCGACCAAACGCAATGAATCTTGGTACAGTATGTGTTTATATATATTGTAATGCACCGACATCTAACTTCGTTCAATTGTTTACATAACCTCAATATGCCGGCTGTGCGAAATATTTCACCGGCATTCTATATCTCCGAAACTATTACCGGTATCACCTTGAAATTTTGCACGAAGATAAAGGGCACTACTGGAAGTTCATCTATGAGACCTTAAAAAAACGGTTAACTACAAAACGAACATGGCAGCCAAGCGAAGTTGAGAGTTTTAAATTGACTTTTCTCGCGATTTAATGTTCCAAACGCAATGAAACAGGGTACAGCAAATGTGTATACAATTATAATGCACTGGTATCTAATTTAGTTCAATTGTTTATATAACCTCAAGATGGCGGCTGTGTGAATTTTTTAAATTAATTTTTTGTTTCTTGCGTCGTAATCATGCGATCGAAGTGAAAGTTTGATTAATGAACCTACGAAATAATTTACCTTTAATTTACCTATGGCCTATACATATAACAATCCATCATGGCGACCATCCGGAATAATTAGACGGTTCTCAATATCTACGAATCTATTACAGCAATCAAACTGTTTCTTTTATGTTCATAGGGGATATGAACATAAGTTCACCTATAGGACTTTCAATAACTTGGTGATCACAAATCCAACATGGCGGCGACGCGAAGTATACATATTCACATGGTCGTTTCTCGTAATTTAACAATCCACGTGCAGTGGAACTTGGTACAGTAAATCCTTATACAAATGTTAATCCATTCGCATCTAATTTATTTCAATTGTTTCCGTAACCATAATATGGCAGCTGTGCGAAATGAACTACGGCCTATATCCGTTTTACGTCTCAGCATGATGGGTTAAACTCACTGAATGGACTATCAATTATATTATCATGGAGATTCATGTGCAACGAATCTTGTATTTAAGAATGGCGAGGTGCATGAAACACAAATCCCCCTTCCCTCCAATCCTGACTGTTAACAGGCGAAATGAAGAAAAGCTGACTTGCACTCCAAACACAACCACTCTTCTCTGAAGTCTTATTTCAACACGACTCGACAGTGTGCTGCTGGCTGTATCTGGGGTAATAGGCTCACCCGCTAGCTAGGCTGTAACTGGTCGCCTCAGTAATTGAATGGAGATTGTTTGAAGAAAGGAAAACGTAAAAACATTTAAAAAGGGCGATGTATTGAAGATAGAGATATGCTCTCAGGGGCTTTTTGTACACTTTTCATGCTGAACAATTCTTACACTCCAGCGTAAGCTTAAAAAGCGCATGGACGCCAGGTTTTCTTTCGACTATTTTACTGAAATCGTCACTGCTTGGCTTCCTTTGATCTTAAATAAATTACTTTCTACAGAGACCTTCCTCGAGATAACTTATGCTTTACAAAATGGTGAAAGCCGCATCAAAATTCATCCAGTGGTTCTCGAGACTACCCGTGATATCCAAGAATCGGGGACTTTGTTTTATACTAAGCAGAGATATGAAATGTTAATGTTGATAGAAACATATGGCCAGCCCATGTTTACTAGCGTCAATTTCAATCCTCTGCTCATCTTGCAGAAATTAGTTGACAAGTGCTGTTCCATCGTAAAATGACAATATTGGCAACTAACAAGCATGTATTATTGGCAAAGAAGGTGAGGAAAATCAAGCGATAGGAGAGCTATTTAATAATCCACAAACTGCACTGTCAATAACTGAAGAAATCTTTTTTGCAGACAATAGAATGAAAAGTAAACGTCGAAGCAATAAATATTTGCACCGCTGCATTGTATTGGAAAATCATGAGAGTTTGAGGTGTCTGGTGTTGAGTCGAACCTCCTCGATAGAGCAAGTGGTAAATACTGAAAGCTTTCACAGCGCTCTCGCTTGGTAGAGGCTCGTAAAAGGTTTAACTTGGATACGCTCAGCCCTCCTTGTTTACTATCTGCTGCTTTTTGTCCATGTCTCGCCCACTCCTGATGGCTAACTTCATCCAGCAGACTACTCGGCTCCTTCACACATACTGTACGCCTTCTTGCCTTGTGCCATCTTGTGAGCGTGAGTCCGTCCTGCTTATCCTTGCTGTCTTTCGAGCTAGAGACTTGCAGATTATTACTATTATTATTATTATTGATGTGTAAAATCTTTCCACTCGGTTGCTGGATATTTTTGTGGGAGTGATTTTGAAACATCGGACGGAAGTGTGTAAGACGCACTGCCAGCTGGATCGTATCCCTCCTGGACATTCATCAACACACAAAATCTTTTTTATTTACACACTAATAATTCATAACAATTCCAAGAATCTCTTTTTTTTTTCTTCACTGCCTACTTGATATTTCTACTCTCGCACTGCCTTCTTGATTGTTCTCTCGCACTGCCTTCTTGATACTCTGCTGCTAATCATATCAATATGACTCATTTTAACAGAATCCATATGAAATTACGTGTTGGTCTGTGAATCAACAGGTCCGGGAACTGGGCAAGCCTTTCATGATCTACTGCTGTGCACATTGCATTTGCTCGCAAGTTGGCCTATTTATAAGGAATTTAAGGTTATGAGCGGTGTCGCGTCTATTAATCTAGTTGATCCATATCCTATTCTTTATTAGGCTAGTGCTGGTGGAAGCTACAAAACATCTAATAAAATTAGTTCCGTATTATAAACTACAATATCTGTAAAACACTCCCATTTACAATAGATTAATATTTGTGCCAATAATACTATAAAATACCGGTGTATCAACAATTTCATTTGAGGTTTCTTCTATGTCAGATGTTACACATCATATGCGACTACAGTAAGGCTCGTAACGATTTTATTATTATTATCCGAAATTGAGAAAAGAGTAAGTGAGGCTAGGAGAAGAATTGGAGCATTAAATTCCGTTTTATGGAGCATAAATATTTTAAACAACACTATGAAACTTATTTACAGTCCATTGGTACAAAGTATTTTATTATATGGAGCAGAAACTTGGACGTCAAAGAGACAGCAAGCAAACAAATTGTTAGTAACAGCGATGAATTATTATTGGAGGAGGGCGGCAAGAAAATCAAGATTGGATAAAATTAGAAATACGAGATTCAGAGAAATTATGCAGGTAAAAAAATGTACTAGAAGTGGTTGAGGAAAGTAGATTACAATGGTTTGGACTTGTGAAAAGGATGCAGAATAGTAGAATTCCAAATTTAATGTTACATTGGCAAGCTGAAGGCAAACGGAAACGGGGTAAACCAAGAGAACAATGGATGGATGGTGTAAAGTGAAGCATGGCTACCAGAGGCTTAACCAGGGAAGATGCTGAAGACCGACATTTGTGGAGGAGTAGAGTATTTTGGGTTGAAGGAAAACTACTGTATTGCAGAATATTCGTAATAAAGAAGAATGTTATGTGATATTTACATAAAAATCCAAAACAATCACCGTCGGACTCCTGCGAGCCAAGGCCACTAATGATGGCAGTGGGTCTCAAGGGCAAGTCACTGAAGAGATAAAACCTTACGTACTATACTTGCAGCACCAAGGAGGGCAGCCTCATATGTTCCTCCTCGATCCGAGGCTCTCCTTTGCATTATCCCAGTCCTTTGTGACTAAACCATTCACAGAGACAACAACGGGGATGACGAAAACTTCCTTTAGGCCGTATATGTGACTGAGCTCAGTGGCAAATGGCTGGTATTTGCGCCTTTTCTCAGCGACCAATTCTGTATCCGGGAATCGGAGATATGATAATTTGGCAACATTGCCACCAAAGCAAACACAGACTATATATAAATGTTACACACTCTCTGGTGTTGACAAAAAGAAGTCGCAGAACCTGCATGTGTGTCTTTAATTAAGCAGCAGATCTGTGTCTATACATAGAAATGAGCACATCCAAGGTCTCTGTAATAAACCGGCAGAGAAATACGTATATCAATTTAAAAACAGTCATAATAGCAGAGAATTATCAAACTTTTTTTGCAGCTAATCGACTGGACATTGTTTAAATTAGTCTCATTAACTATTTTCCTTGTACAGGCTTAGCAAGGTTATTGTATTTTTATCCAAGTGGTCACTAGGAGCAGGTTTGCCCAGAATCACTATCTCACTTGTTTTGTACAGGGTGGTACATTCAACAGTTGTTGTTGTTGATTCATGTTGCAACGTCGTGGTCCTTGTAGTTCCGTGTGTTTGTGTGTAGAAACTATCTGATAACTGGTATCATTGTAAGAGCTGTTCTTGTGGGTGCATTGGTATGTGGTATTAGGATTTGATTAGGAGACGCCCTCCAGGGGCTCACATCTGGTGGGACGTGGGTTGGCGACCACGTGACCCCAGCTGAGTCCGGGATAGCTTCCACTTACGTGTGCCGGACTCCTCTCCGTCTTCTTTCCTGTCGACCTCCCTTGGTTAACTCTTGTTCTTTTCCGACCCCGACGGTAATAGGGTATCCGAGGCCTAGGGATTCGTTCACTTTCCCGCCTTAATTGGCCCTTGTCTCATCTTTCCTGATACCCTCATTCTTCGAGGGGTCAGCTTTCTTTTTCTTTTCGTGTTATCTCCTGCCTTCTGCTCAAGGCCCTCAAGGAGGTAAGGTGTATGTAGCCCCACCACTTCTGGTGCACCCTGGATGGCGCTACACCCTCAAGGGCTCACGGCTGGTGGGTTCGGGAGTTGGCGAACCCGAGGGATTCCTGAGCTGGGTCCGTTCGGTCCCTTTTTTTCCTCTGACTTTGGGGCGAGCCCTCCTTCTTTCCCTTTCCTATCTGCCTTTCATGGCTCTCCTTCCTTCCAAGTCCCTCTATTCTCATTCTTCGAGAGTTGAGGGCACTCATTTTCTTCCTGTTCTTTATTTTCCTTTATTGTTTACCATTTCTTCTTCTACTGTAGTTTGTAAGTCTGTAGTTAGTATTATAGTATTCATTCCCATCTCCTCTTTCACTATCACCTAATCCATTAGGGGCAGATAACCTAGATGTTACGCCCCTTAAATCAACAATTATCATCATCATCGTCGATTAGGAGACGCCCGTGACCTTTATATAGGTGCAGTATTATCCCAGCATTTTCCAGGAGTGGATAAACCACGGAAAACCTTTTCTAGGATGGTTGAGGAGGGAATCGAAACCACCTCTCATCAATTCTGCTTCACGAGGCCTAGTGCACCCTGTTAGAGCCTTCAGATAAGTAATACATATTTTGGTAGAGTCAGGAACCGAACCCGGGCCTCCGCGGTGACAGCCAAGAAAGGCAAGGAAAGAATGGGGCGTATAAAACACGTGCAGATAGATTACTCAAAGCCTCCACAATCACTTGGAATATTTACAACAAGACATTACTTTCCACTAAAGCCAAACTCCATCAATAACACACAGTCATTCTCCTTGACGCACTCTTTGCGATTCAGACGTCACCGTTAACCTTCAACATCAAAGACATTGAGAAGATACAGGATGCCAGGGGTAGCAACAGCAGTTAAGTTGGCAGCACGTTGACCTTGACAGGACAGCGGTACAGTGAAGGCCACACGTGTGGGTTGTGGGGTCTCGAAATCGTCAGTGTGTATTGCAGCAAGCGAGCGTTCAGATAGATTATTGGAAAAGTGCTTCAGTATACAGGCGGTAATGTTTACTACTGAAGAGAGAGCATTTTTGCTGGAATACGGTTTTCGCATAGGCGTTCAGTTTATAGAAAATGTTCACAGTATTTGTCAACGTGATAACAACATGAGACTGTATGTTACGCGCAGCCGCCACCCTGATATTGTGATATAGCCTATAACAAGTAGTTCCGTGAAGAACTATACAGCCTATTTTCATATATCCTACATATGTTAACTGCCACTATCAACGTACAAAATTTCAGTTTGATTGCTGTACAATAGATTCGTAGATATTGAGAACCGACTAAATATTTCGGATGGTCGCCATGTTGGATTTATATATGTAGGTCCTAGAGTTATGTACTGTTACATGAATATTATTGTGTACCTGTAGCATTCGAACTTCAATCGCATGATTATGACACAAGAAGTAACAAGGAGATTTTAAAATTACGCACAGCTGCCATCTTGTGGTTATGGAAACAATTGAAATAAATTAGATACCAGTGGATTAACATTCGTGTAAGGATTTACTGTACCAAGTTTCACTGCACTCGGATTGTTAAATTGCGATAAACGTCCATGTGAATATTTATACTTCGCGTCGCCACCATATTGGATTTGTGATCACCAGGTTATTTAAAGTCCTATTGGTGAACTTAAGTTCATAGCCCCTATGAACATAAAAAAATAGTTTGATTGCTATAATAGAATAGTAGATATTCAGAGCCGTATAAATATTTCTGATGGTCGCCATGTAGGATTGTTAAATGTATAGGCCATAGAGTCATGTACCATTAAAGGAAAATTATTGCGTAGGTTCATTATTCAAACTTTCACTTCGATCGCATGATTACGACACAAGAAATAAAAACGTAATTTTAAAATTTGCACAGCCGTCATCTTGAGGTTATGTAAACAATTGAAATAAATTAGATACTGGTGCATTACAATGTGTATGAACATTTCCTGTACCTGATTTCATTGCGTTTGGAACATAAAATCGCGAGAAAAGTCTATTTAAAATTTTCAAATTCGCTTGGCCGCCATGTTCGTTTTGTAGTTAACCGGTTTTTGAAAGTCTTATAGATGAACTTACAGTAGTGTCCTTTATCTCAGTGTAAAATTTCAGGGTGATACCGCTAATAGTTTCAGAGATATAGAATGCCGGTGAAATATTTTGCACATCTGCCATCTTGTGGTTATGTAAACAATTGATCGAAGTTAGATGTCGGTGCATTACAATGTGTATAAAGATATACTGTACCAAGTTTCATTGCGTTTGGTTGGTTAAATCGCGAGAAACGTCTATTTATAAGTCGCAAATTCGCGTGGCCGCCATGTTGGTTTTGTAGTTACCAGTTTTTCAAAAGTCACATAGGTGAACTTCTAGTAGTTTCCATTATCACCGTAAAATATTCCAGGGTGATATCGGGAATGGTTTCGGAGATATTGAATGCTAGTGAAATATTTCGCACAGGCGCCATGTTGGATTGGTGAGGCGTAACAAAATTTGAAGGGCACGGTCGGGGTCGTCGGGAATAGTGCTATGAACTTAACGAGTTTCATTGATCTCGCTCTAGCCGTTTAGAAGTTATTAGGGGACACACACCTCACGCACACACACACGCACACACACACGGTCAAAAGGTGATCTCATAAGACTATTTAAAAAAAAATTGTAAATAGGCTGAAAATAAATAACTCGCAATAATTTAGAGTTACATTAACTAAAATTAGTGATAACAAGGCAGGACCGTATATGTGGCCTTGTATAGTCAATGCAAAGGAACAGACTCTCCATGCATCCAAGATGGCGGCTGTGCCATTAAAATCGACAACTCAGAATGAAGTTGGGTGATTAAGACGAATCTTGCCAAGAGGTGAGCATCATATTATAAGTGCTCTCAATTGCGGTAGTCAAAGGTTTACCACACTAAATATACCGTTGAGCACAACGGCCATTTCAAAGTAATGAATAACTTTCAGTGTTCTAGAGCAATAATAATGAAATTTAGTACTGAAATTGAACATTACAAGTCACTTCGTCTGCCCAAAGCAAAAACCTAGTGACTCCATACATTCACGTACTATTAAAGTGTACAAATTAGTAACTCAGGACCTTATTGCTCAAAACCTTCAACATTTTCAAATTATGTTTTTACACCATAATAATCTACGGACATTTGGCTTTCCACGGGTACATCACACATCGTCAACAAAAATGTATTAAAAAAAAAACTGGCGACTATGTTGAAAATAGCGGAAAGAACAAGCTTACCAAGGGTGTACTTTTCAAGTAAAATAAAAAATGCTAACTATCTCTAACAAATGTGGGAAACTTATTTTTGAATCTACCCTCGTATCTCATTCCTGAGACTACTTTCCTTGTGCTTTCCCACAATCCTTCTCACAACCCTTCAACAACTTAAAAGAGGCATCACTGTAAAATCCAAAGAATTTAAGTCACAGCAGTAGTATTTAGAATATAGTCTAATCACTAGGGCTCGGATTCGAGCATATTTGCATTTTTTTCCCTGAATAGTACACACTGAAAGAAGACTTTCGGTGTTGTTTTCACCTCTCTGGGACCAACAGAATTGAAATTTATCGAGTATATAAATGCATAAAACCGCAGTTTTCAGAATAGAAGCATATTAATGCATATTCTTGTGGTTTTCGTCTAAATAGTTTGTTTTTCTTCGAATTCCCCCTCCCCGAATTTAGGCCATGACCATCCTTAAGGTTTGAAAACATAAATAATTATTGAAAAGCCTATCTGGTGCGAATAACAGAACCGCAGGTTTTTAACCTTTAATGAGGTCGTTCTCATCATTGAAACTTTTATTGACTGATTTAAGAAAATCATTCAAAACTAAAAACATAGAAAAAAGTCTTGTTGTACAGACCAATGCAGATCTACTTCATTGACTCGCCTAATACTGAACATTTTGTAAATGAACTTTTAAACTGTAACTCTTATAAGAAAACTTCTCTTATACCTGTATACCTACTTGAAACCGACAGTAGTGGCTACGCTGGCTAAAGCGCGGCGTTAGGTCATGGGGCCAAGCTCTCTGCTGACTCGGTAGACGCATGGGTTCGAGTCCCGCCGTCGGCTGTCCTTGAAATGGTTTTCCGTGGTTTCCCATTTTCAACACCAGGCAAATGCTGGGACAGTACCTTCTGACAGGCCACGGCCGCTTCCTTCCACATCCTTGCCCAGTTTCATTCATCTTAATCCATTCCATCTCTCATCCTGACGCGCAGGTCGCCCACGGGCGTCGACTAGAAAGACCTGCACTCGGCCTCTCAGGAGGCTACACGGCAAAAAAAAAAAAATACTTGAAAAACTTGAATACGAGTATATTGCAGTGTATCATACAGACAATTAGAAAATAAAGCTCGCATATAAAGGTATGTTATTGGGTTGTTTTGTTTCACTTTCCTTTCTATAGTTTTTAACGGTGTTTTTCAAGCATATTCTCCATATTTAACCGCATTTAATGGGGTTTTCGAGCATTTCTATCGAACATTTAATGTTTTTTTCGAGCATATCTCTCGAGCATAAAACACATGATTTTCGAGCATACCTGGAGATTTTATCGAGCATATCGATCCGAGCCCTACTAATCACTAATACCTAATAGTATGAAAGACATGGTCTTCTTAGTTTGAACATTCAAGTATTCACTCACTGCTATAACCTTAACCGTACGTTTGCGTGCAGCCCTCCCGTCTCCCCTGATGATCTTCCACCCTTCATTCCTCTCCTCCACTATGGTAATCAACGAATCCGGTTGGATAACCATTACTTATGCATACAACTTTTAACGACTGGAAACCTATTAGGTGCAAAGAAATTCCTGACAAGTTCTTTAACATGGTAATTGTTAATTGAAGTGGATTGTGATTTATGGCCATAATTATTCATGGCCGAGATTGTTTGTATCTCAGCTTGAGGTGCGGCAACATACGTCACCACCTTGAGCCACAAATCTCTGCCAATCACATGATTTATAGCGCTTGTTTACCGGCTTGAAATGGTAGGGAACGAGATACAGTAATATACGTCAATAGCTCGCATTTAGAACGGTTACTTCCGTATAGTTTGTTGATACCTTAGGGTGCTTGCAACTTTGCGGTAATCGGTCCCGTGTGCTTGGATATGAGTTTTACAAACCATTTTTCAGTGCTGCCTTTGTTATCTCATCAATGAATCAATTTTTAATCAGTCAGCCCCCAGGGGCTCACATCTAGTGGGACGTGGGTTGGCGACCACGGGACCCCAGCTGATTCCGGCATTGCTTCCACTTACTTGTGCGGGCTCCTCTCCGTCTTCTTTCCTGTCAACCTCCATTGGTCAAATCTTGTTCATTTCCAACCCCGACGGTATTAGGGTATCCGAGGCCTAGGGAATCTTTCACTTTCCCGCCTTAGTTGGCTTTTTCAAAATACATTCTCATTCTTCCAGGGGTCAGCCTTCTTTTTCTTTTCATGTTATCTCCAGCCTTCTGCACAAGGCCCCACCACGTCTGGTGCACCCAGAATAGTGCTACACCCTCAAGGGCTCACGGCTGGTGAGTTCGGGTGTTGGTGACCCCGAGCGATTCCTGAGCTGGGTCCGTTTTGACCCCTTTTTCCTCTGACCTTGCGGCGGGCCCTCTCCTCTTTCCATTTCCTATCTGCCTTTCATGGCTCTCCTTCCTTCCAAGTCCCTCAATCCTCATTCTTCAAGGGTTAAGGGCATTTCTTTTCTTCCTGTCCTTTATTTGCGTTATTCTTTATGTGTTTACCATTTCTTCTTCTAGTATGTAAGTCTGTAGTTAGTATTAGTTATAGTTTTCATTCTCATCTCATCTTTCACTATCACGCAAACAATTAGGAGCTGATAACCTAGATGTTAGGCCCCTTAAAACAACAATTATCATCATTATCATCATCTTAAATAGGTCAACACATTAATGTGTCCAATGAAGTTATACATATACGTTTGAAATGGCGTATTTGGGTGGAATTTTGAATGGTTTCTGTTGTTCCCAGATCAAAGCCTGATTCTTCTACTTTAAGAAAATGTAAGTTTTTTCATGTTTAATGCGTGACTATGCTCAGAAAATTGATTTAATTGGACCAGGCCACTCATGTTTAATCATAATGCAAACCTTTAGACTTAATTTACTCAATAACTAAGAATTGTGTTTTATTACTGGTTCAAAATTAAATAAGTCAAGTTCTAATTCACCTATTAACCTCAACTAGGTCTCATGTTAAAGATAAGTAAATTAGGAATGCCCTGTATTAAAGCTAAGAAAGAAAATGTTTCTCCATTCAGAAACCGAATATGAAGAAGGGATTTTTTTAGCCTACTTTTCTCATTTTGCAAAAATGAGAAAAAAGTTGACTTATGAGATCGATCCGGGAAAATGTGTGTCTGTCTGTCTGTCTGCCTGTCCTTCTGTCTGTCTGGCTGTGTGTGTCCCCCCACCCTATCAAATCCTAAACGGCTGCAACTATGGAAACCAAATTTGGTATGAGTAAAGATCTATGCTGGAATATCTCAAGACCATATTTGAAAATGATGTCAGTGCTACCAACTGCTGAAACATCGCAATTGAAATGTGAGCTCAATGTTGGATATCCTGGAAGGTATGCATGGGAGCTTTTCCGAAGTTGGCACTCATATAGGTAATAATATTTCAGTTTATTTTCCAGGAGGCCATACATGACAGTGTTACCAACATGATTCTAAGCCAGCTGATAAGTCTAATTTTTAAATGCATGTAACTTCTACACTATCAATTGGAGTTCAACCACATTACGTATGTACTATGTGTACAATAACACATATAACTACGCGTATTCTTAAGAGCAACCATGCTGCCAACTGTTAAGAAATGCTCTCTCTATTATTTTAGCCTAATACCAATATATCAGAAAGTATTCATACCAAGAGCTCGAAAATTTCCACATTAATAGTACATGACCTTCTACATTAATTTGGAGTACCTAGTACACGTCAGTACTGCCAACATGATTCTAAGCTTGTTGATAAGTACAAATTTTAAATTTCATGTAACTACTATGCTAACAAATGGATTTCAACCAAATTTCGTATGTGACTTTTGTTCCATATCTCATATGAATATTCGTATTCTTAAGAGCCAGCAGGGGTGCCAACTGTAAGTAAATGCTCTCTCTCTATCTTTTTACCCTAATATCTATAAATCAGAATATATGCAAGCCAACAGCTCCAAACTTTGCATAGGTATAGTATCTAACATTCTAAGTTAATTTGGGGTAACTAATATACCACCGACAGTAGTGGCTACGCGGGCTAAAGCTCCGCGTTAGGTCAAGGGGCCAAGCTCTCTGCTGACTCGGTAGACGCGTGGGTTCGAGCCCCACCGTCGGCTGTCCTTGAAATGGTTTTCCGTGGTTTCCCATTTTCAACACCAGGCAAATGCTGGGACAGTACCTTCTGACAGGCCACGGCCGCTTCCTTCCACATCCTTGCCCAGTTTCATTCATCTTCATCCTTTCCATCTCTCATCCCGACGCGCAGGTCGCCCACGGGCGTCGACTAGAAAGACCTGCACTCGGCCTCTCAGGAGGCTACACGAAAAAAAAAACTAATATACCTCAGTGATACTAACATTTTTTTATCCTTCTGATAAATCCAATTTTTAAATGCATGTAACTTCTATACTAACAAATGGATTTCATTCAAAATTGTCACAATAATAGATGATAACATTTTAGATTAATTCACAAATTCTAAGAAGAGTAGGCTCTTTATTTCGACACGGAACTACTTGTTTCTCTTTTTTTAAGTTTCCATTCTCGAAAGAATTTGTTATATTTCTTTATATCTATCTATGTCCACCCTTATTAATCCCATTTTCCAACAAGGTCGGGGATGAGATACGATAAACCACGTGGCTGAGAGTTTCTACGGCCGGATGCCCTTCCTGACGCCAGCCTCAGAAGATCAGTTGATGAGATATGAAATGAATGAAAGTTCAATTTCAAGTAGTTCCAAGTTTGGCTACCGGATGCCACAGTCACTGACACCTAGCGGCGAACATTAAAATAGAAATAAAACTCCTAAAGAATGTGTATAAAATCCGGGTAAAGGCCCTTTGCCACTTCTAATTTACAAAACAAGCTGAAGCAAGGTTGATTATCCACTTCAATCTTCATAGTTGCGTCCTTTTTAATGTTGATGACGCCTGTGAATTTGTACAATATTTTATTCGAATGTGTAATGGTTTTAAATTGAACATTGTGAATTTTAATGTTGCTTATTGACGGTTCAGAAGAAATAGAGGAACGAGGGAGGCAATCCTGAGTCTGAGAACAATTATTGAAAAGGCCATAAGAATCAATAAAAACATCCTCATTGCTTTCATTGACATAGAGAAAGCTTTTGATAATGTAAATTGGAACATTATGTTCAAAGCCCTTAAATGCTTGAACGTGGACTACAGAGATCGGAAAATCATTTACCAATTGTACAAGAACCAGACATCACTTATTGGAAAGGAACAAATGGCCGCGAAAATAGAAAAAGGAGTAAGACAAGGGTGCAGCCTTTCACCTCTGCTCTTCAATGTGTATGTAGAAGAAGGAATAAAAGAATTTTCAACAACATGCACACATGGAATAAAAATAAACGGTGAACTGAACCAAAAAATACGTTTCGCAGATGACATTGCCCTCATAGCTGATGATGAGAAAAAACTAGAAATTGCATTACATGAATTAAATGATAATCTAAGGGTAAAATGTAACATGAAGATTAACAAAACAAAAACCAAGATAATGAAATGTAGTCGAGATGGTAGTTAGAACAGTAATGTATGGTTGGGAGGAGAAAGAGTGGCTCAAGTAAATCTTTGCAAGTACTTGGGAAGCATTATTACTTCTGATGGGAGATGTGAAAAGGACATCCGCTCTCGAATAGCCCAGGCTAAAGAAGCTTTCAAGCAGAAGAGAAGTCTCCTCACATTCAAAGCCATATCCCTACAAGTCAAAAAAACTCCATTAAAAGTTACATTTGGAGCATTGCGACCTATGGTTGCGAAACAAGGACACTATTGAAGGCCGACAAGAAACGATTATGTGCATTCCAAATGTGGTGCTGGCGACGAATGCTACGGATATCTTGGACCCTAGGACTAACTAATGAAGAGGTTGTAAGAGCAGAGGAAACCATCATCTGACAGAAACAATTAAGGAAAGAAGAAATAATTGGATAGGCCACCTACTCCGGCATTCACCATGGTGCATCACACTGCTTGAAGGGAAAATGAAAGGCAAGGCAGGAAGAGGACGACCAAGAGCAGAGTTCTTTGATGACATCGGAGGAAGATGTCCGTACCACCTGATCAAACAGCGGGCTCAGGATGGAAGACCTTTGGACGAAGGCATTCATGCTACCCACCAACCGCCAGGTTGAGGAGAGCAAGAAGAAGATTGACGGATGAAGGCTTAAGAGGAGCCGAAGCATGTATCACCCACCCAAAGTACACGGGGCTACATGACCACGTTGTCGCAGCCCCTAAACTTAAGAACCAACCAGCCAACAACTAGTAGTAAAGTAGAGTAGTGGTTGAATAAAAACATTGTATTTTAAAGTGGACACTGTTGTACAGATATCGTTTTCAATACGGGAAAAAAGTAAATTGTGCAACGAGCCTATAATGGCAATAATTAAGACACGAGTATGTTTATAAAATGAGCTAAGCAAGTTTTATTATTTCCATACGAGTGTCTTTTTTACCATTATACGCGAGTTGCATACGACTGTTTACGTTCTAACATAAACATTCATAAATATCTGTCGAGATTCTGGCGGTTGAATTCTTCTTCTTGGGAATTGCATGGGCTCAGCATTTGAACTCTACCCAATAACGATTCCCAAAGCTTTGGAACATTATTTACCCTGAAGTTGCAGCAACAGATAGCGCACAGGTACTATGTATGATCATTTTATTATTTTGGTCAAATGACAAAAAATAGGCTGTTAAAATTAAAATGTATTATATTATCAACTAGTTATTCTTCAAATTCGATGCGTATAGAATGTCAACGGAAGGCAAATCAATTGAGTTACAACATCTGGCGGAAAAGTTTCGCATACGAAATCCATTTACTGAACCGAGTGCTGGATTATAATTTCCATGGAACTAATGTCATACGCCTGTTTCCTCCATAACCTTCTGGTGTGTTTATGTCAACAACAGCATTCACTAAAATTGTCGGCGAAATCTTACGAATGTGTAGAAATTGGAGTTGCGGATATTAAGGTACAGTGCTATTTGTTTTGCAATATTGCCCAGTTTGTGTATGCATTGTCACTACAATGGTTGATCCAATATAGGCTACATTGTCAACTTTCAAATCATGTAATTCATGTCCGACATGTGGGATTTTGAGTGCAGGTCCATAGCTAATTGGTCAATGAATGAGAATATGAGCTCTGATTGGTTGGAAACCGTATAATAATGTAAAGTAGTACTTTAATGACCCCCATTATGATACAGTTTTCTGACATATAATATTTACATATCGACATCCTCGAATATAAATAATATATTACGGCTAAGGTCATAGATATACACATTGTTGTTGTTCCTCAAATGAGACTGTTATAATAAGAGACGCACTACCGTATATAGGCCTATCAGTTGTAAAAAGCGTTGGAGCGAACGAGCTAGATAGAGGGCGAAGCGTGGTATGGTCACCCTGATTAGCACGCTACGCCATCATCATTCATAATTAATTTATTAATATGTTTATCGTGTTCGTTACCGATGGCCAGGCGAGACCCGCCAGGCACGGAAATGGGGTGCATATTATATTCCAATTAGGAGCATTGCCGTTCGTTACATCAGCGCCTCAACAACGCTCACGCTGTTTTCCGTTTGTTCCGCTATCGAAAAGGTAGCAAATATGTTGCCAAATTGTATACTCTATATTCAGGGACAATTAATATGAGAAAGTAAATAGGATCATTACCGGTGTTACTCGAGTTCTCTTGTTCCTGACTTAGCTGTATGCTGATCACACAGATATACTGAGTTCTCTGTTAGATATTCCTGAAACGTCGTGGGATAACCTAAATGGCATCACCACAAACCATCTACGCCTGGTAACTGAATCCATACGATTGTTAGTACTCTATTATTTTATATAATTATGTACTAGCAACACGACCCGGCTTTGCGCGGGAACAGTTATGAATGCATTACGCGATAAGCGCTTTTTTTACAATGTCAATGAACAACGACCACTATCTGTTTTACGTCTCGGCATGATCGGTTAAAATCACTGACTGGACTATTATTATATTATCATGAAGATGCATGTGCAACAAATTCTTGTCAGACGTAATTTAAGAATGGCGAGGTGCATGAAACACAAATCCCCCTTCCGTCCAATCTTAACTTGACTGTGAATTTTGCGGAACGAAAAGCTCGCAGGCGATATGAAGAAAACTCGAGTTGCACTTCCAGGGAAACTCCAAACTCAACCACCCTTCTCCGAAGTCTTAACTCAACACGACTCGACGGTCTGCTGCTGGCCGTGTCTGGGGCAATAGGTTCGCCCGCTAGCTAGGCTGTAACAGTGATGATAGACTCGCCCTTATCTAGCTCGTAAACTGTAGCCTCAATAGTTGAATGGACATGGTAGGAAGAAATTAAAACGTAAACACACTTATAGTGGGCCATGTATTGAAGATAGAGGTATACTCTCACGGACTTCTTTGTAGAGCTTTTCATGCTGAACAATTCTTACACTCATAGTATTTAGTTATTTTTAACGGTTTTATGCTTACAAAGCGCTCGGACGCCAGATGTTTTTCGACTCTTCCACTAAAATCGTTACTGCTCGGCTTCCTTTGATCATAAATAAATTATTTTCTACAGCAATCATCCTCGAGATATCCATTACAGAATGGTGAAAATTGCATCAAAATACATCCAGTGGTTTTCGAGTTTACCCGTAACATCCAAGAATCGGGGACTTTGTGTTATACTAAGTAGATATATTCGAAGGGGGTATTATATTGTTTTACACTTTATTTTATTGTACCCAAATGAAGTACATTACACATCAGTTGTTACGTCCACCTTCTCAACATAATCTCCTTGTAACTTTATGCACTTTCGCTATCGATGTGTCAGTGTCTACAGACAAGATCCAGCCGACTTCATGCGACAGTGTTCAGGGACACAAAGGGCATCATCCTCACTGACTGGTTGGAACTGGGAGCCACGATTAACAATGGAGCATGTGTAGCAACCCTTAAGCGCTTTCGTCGTGCTATTCAAACTAAGCGGCAAGGAAAATGGGCTAAAGGTGTGCTCCTGCAACATGACAATGCCCACCCCCACACTAGCCGAGAGGGATAGATGGAAATGCGATTCACGGTGCTGCCACACTCACCATACTCTTCCGACTTGGCACCAAGTGTTCGGGAACATGAAGAATACTCTGCGTGGTCGCTGTCAAGGCATGGGTACACTGCACTCCGAAAGAATGGTTTCAGGAAGGACTGGAGAGACTGACACATCGATGGCAAAAGTGCAAAAAGTTACAAGGAGATTAAGTTGAGAAGGTGGACGTAACAACTCATGTGTAATGTACTTCATTTGAGTAGAAAGAGAAGTGTAGAACAACCATTAGTTAGCATTAGTCTTCTTGTACTTGTTTTCTTACTAAAACTACCCCATCCTTTCGCTATGTGCCAGTCTTCTTTCTTGTGTCCTTGCAGCTTTGAGTTTCAATTTTCGTCCCGTAGAGAACTTGGGTGGAAACTTATAAGAATTTTAATTTCTGTCTATATGCAGTCCATGTCGTTGTGAGTGGGTCAATGTTGGTTTCAGTGGGGTCCTTTTGGGTGTCTGCTAGCCAGCGTACTCTGGTTTGTTGGGTTCCATTGACTATGAGGAAGATTTTCCTTGTCAGTCGGGAGTTGTCCATTCGAGCTATATGTCCGTGCATTGAGGTGAATCGTTCAGTCAGTTAATACAGTTCTCCTGAGCTTTTCCTCATCCAGATAGTTAGCTAGTTATTGTGGTTTTAAGGGAGAAACTACGAGGTCATCTGCCTCTTTTCCTCATTCAGATACAGTCCTGAAGCTTTGGGCCAAATACACTGGAGGAAAAATATCCCAACAGCATGAAATAAGGAATGTAGAGTACTGACATTTCGGCAATATATTTGGTTAGGTACAAGACAACAGGTTAATGTCCGCGCCAGAAAAGCCATCACAAATAGGCCATGCTGGTCCATTAATAACCGGTATAATCGCCAGACTGTTGGATGAGGCATGAAAACGTGCTGTACTTCCCATCCGAAGGAAGGCATACTGAAGTATTTTAACGTTCGTCAAAATCGACTACTTTGGCCGGGTTTGAACCCACGATCTTGGGCATAGCAGTTCATCATGCTACGGACTACGCCACCAAAGCCGTGTTGGTTTTGTGGTTATTCACTGAATGTCCCACAGGTAAAAACTCAGCATTTTTTTCTAGTTTTGTGCCGTGTCTTGTGTAGGGTTTCGCCTAGGACACCAAGGTGGCTCATCAGCGGGCTCTTGGTTTCCCCGCCCAGACCCCCCACACTGCGCGCTACCTCCATTTTTATGAAGCGCACCTGCGCCTCTTTACTGCGAGAACTAAAAGCTCAAGCAGCCATAACCTCCCTGAAGGCTTCCAAAAAAATGGTGAACTTATTGTAATGGCTTCTATCAACATACAACATTTCAGTTTGATTGTTGAAATAGGTTCGTAGATATTGAGAAACGGTGAAATATTTCGGATGACGGAGCAGATAACCTCGTAGTTCCGCCCCTTAAAACATCAATAACTAACTAACTAATTTCGGATGACTGCCATGTTGGATTGTTCTATATGCAGGCCATTAAATGGAGATTATTGGGTTGTTTTCTGATACAAATGTTCACTTCGATCGCATGATTAGGACACAAAATTAATTAATATTTTTTAAAATTTCGCACAGCCGCCGTCATGAGTTTATGAGAACAAAATTAGATGCCAGTGAATTAAATGTTGTATATTGATTATTGTCGCCTCCGTAGCGTAGCGGTCAGCATGGTTAGCTGCCGTCCCGGAGGTCCTGGGTTCGATTCCCGGCTCTGCCACGAAATTTGAAAAAGTGGTATGAGGGCTGGAACGGGGTCTACTCAGCCTCGGGTGTTCCAAATGAGTAGAGGGGGTTAGATTCCCACCTCAGCCATCCTCGAAGTGGTTTTCCGTGGTTTCCCATTTCGTCTTCGGGCAAATGCCGGGATGGTACCTTCTTCAAGGCCACGGCCGCCTCCTTCCCTCTTCCTTGCCTATCCATCCTGACCTTCCATTACCTTCCCACATGAGGCCCCTGTTCGCTTTGCAGGTGAGGCCGCCTGGGCGAGGTGCCAATCACACCTCACCAGTTGTATCCCCTCCGATTAGATGTTCCCAGCTCTAGGACACTGCCCGTAGAGGCGGTAGTGGTGAGTTCCCTCGCTGAGTCCGTGGGTTCCACCAACCTGGAGGGTAAACGACTAAGAAAAGAAAAGAGAAAAGAAAATATTTATTATTATTTATCGTTTGGCAATATAATCAATACAAGATTTCAGAGTACAAAGAAAATCACTTTAAAATCTACTGTACATTATTTTTACTATTTACACTATTTACAGTCTCAGGTCTAATGAGTCGATCCATTGGACCACGTCAGGTGTCGCCAACAGGAAGTCGATCCAGTCACCTCCATATACCCTCAGAGGACAGTCAGTTGTAATTTGTTGGATGGTTTGATTAGGAGCACCACAATCACACTGAGGAGACGAAATGTTTCCCCATTTGAACAAAGTTCCATTGCATACTCCGTGGTTTGTCCGAATCCTATTGAGAGTTGCCCAAGTCCTCCTAGGCAGATCGGAATCTGGAGTGGATGTTCTTGTACGGTCCAGGAAGGAGCTCGACTCAGTGTCCATTCACTAATCCACTGCATGCTGGAATCAAAATGGTTTCTTACAAGCCTCTGGGCACGACAAATGGGTGGCTTCTTGGATTTGAGCCTGTTCATTTGAAGAGAGGGGATGTCTTCATGAATAGGTAGTGTAGGGTGATCCATGATCTTGTAGTACTCCCGTAGCAAGGCAACTTCTCTACGAAGGTGGGGTGGAAGAATATTGCTGAGGACTGGAAGCCAATATGCTGGTGTAGTTCTTATACAACCAGTGATTAGTCTCATGGTGTTGTTCAACTGGGTGTCAACGAGTTTGACATGAGGGCTATTGAGCCAAACTGGGGCGCAGTATTCAGCCACAGAGAAGGCTAGACCTAAGGCAGAGCATCTTGTAGTAGTGGCAGAAGCTCCCCAAGATGTTCCACATAGCTTTAGCAATATATTGTTGCGGCTTCTAATTTTAGCTGCTGTGTTCTGGAGGTGTTGCTTGTAAGAGAGTGTTCGGTCCAGTTGTATAAACATTGAGCGTACAAAGTTTCTTTGCGTTCGAATGATTAAGTTGGGACAAAATCCCATTTAAATATTTTAATTACGCTTGGCCGCTATGTTGCTTTTGTACGTAATAAAATTTCAAATGTTACATTGCTGAACATAACATAATACTGTATTCTATATTATCATACACTCTTTCAGGGTGATATCGGTAACAGTGTCGTAGATATAGAATGGCAGTGAAATATATCGTGCGGCCGCCATGTTGGATTGGTGAAACGTAAAGGCCCGGTCGAGGCCGGACGAGGTGGGAGTATGACTTTACCGAGTTTCATTGAAATCACTCTAGTCGTTTAGATTTTATTAGGGACACCGCACGCACACACACACACATACGTACACGGACAAAAGTGATTTCATAAGCCTATATTTCGTATGACATACAGAGGATACAGTAATACTAGAGTATATACAATATATACAAGTAATAAATATCTAGTAACTTCCACAAACGAAACCTAAAGTCACAGTTGGATGTCCAGAGTAGCAATCCACTCCACTGCATCATCAGTTGCGTTCTGCAGGTCGTCATATCCTCCCTTGAAGGACCGCGAAGGGCATTCCGACACAATATGGTGGATTGTCTGCACTGAATCGCCACAATCGCACTGAGGACTAGAAATTTTCCCCCATTTGTGGAGTCAAAAGTTACATCTTCCATGACCGGTCCGCTCTCTGTTCAGTGACGTCTAAATCCTTCTTGGGAGATGGAAACCAGGAGGTTTCCTGCAGGGGTCGGTGATCAATCCTAGCTCATCAGGGTTTGATGTAGTCCATTCTTCTCGCCAAGTTTCGTCCATGTTGAACTTAGATTCAACAAGCATCTTGCCTAGTTGCCATGACGGATGTCGAGATTTTAATCTCCCTTGCTTCTGTGGATTACAGACCTGATGAATGGGCAAGAGATAATTTGCAGCGCATTTTAACCATTCCCTTTTTAGAGCTGTTAGCCTTCGCAGGGGAGGAGGGATAATACTGGTAGCCACTTGAGTGGTGTGGATTTGAGAGTGCCCGATATTGTTCTGATTGTATCATTTAACTGGACATATTTCACATGCTGAAAATAGGCTAAAATGTACGAAAGTGTATTTATTAATCCAGGTTATATTTTACAAGTTAGTGTAGATAATTGTTATCAACGCCCAATTTAATTTAGCACTTTAAAGTGTTGACCGTCTGAAAGAGGATTCTTTTATTTGCATGCCTTATTTTACACCACAAAGAACAAGAAGTTCCGTGACGAACTAAAGAGCCTACTTTTCATGCCAATGATTATCTACAATATATGAACCTGCCTAGAATAATGACGAAATTAAGTTGGTAATATCGAAATTTCTAATTAGTTCGAAATATTCCTGGTATAATGTTGCCTAATAGAGCACTACAGTTGGCAGCCCTGGTGACTGAATATATTCTTAGTTCCATCTCTTAAAGTACGGAATACAAAATTTGGTTGAAGTCCAATGGATGTTACATGCAGTTAGACATTGGATCTATCAGCAAGCGTAAAAGAATTTTGGAAACAATGTCATGCGTGTGCTGGTTAGAAATAATCGGAAATATTATGATATCTTGTTGTGCCGATTTTGGATGAAATCCATTTGTTAGTATTGAAGTTACATGTATTTTAAAATTGGACCTATCAGCAGGCATAGAATCATGTTGGCAGCACTCACTTATAATAATTACTCCAAATTAATCTAGAGTGTCAAGTGCTATACGTGTGCAAAGTATAGAGCTGTCGGCTTGCATACTTTCTGCTATATTGATATTAGGGTAAGAAAATATAGACAGCATTTATTAACAGTTGGCAGCCCTGATTGCTCTTAAGAATACTTATAGAAATATGTGTTATGTTACTCATAGCACATACGAAATTTGGTTGAAATCCAACTGAAAGTATAGAAGTTACATGTATTTAAAAATTGGTCCTATCAGCAGGCTTAGAATCATGTTGGTAGACCTGAAGTATATCCGTTACTCTAAATTAATCTAAAATGTCAGGTACTAAACGTGTGCATAGTTTAAAGCCGACGGCTTGCATACTTTCAGATATATTGGTATTTGGATGAAGAAAATAGAGAGAGAGAGCAATTATTAAGAGTTGGCAGCCCTGGTGGCTCTTAAAAATACACTAAATCATATCTGTTTATATACACATATTACATACAAAATTTGGTTGAAATTCAATTAATAGTGTAGAAGTTATATGCATTTAAAAATTGGACCTATCAGAAGGCTTAAAAATATTTTGGCAACACTTTCATGTATGGCCTCATGGAAATTAAACTGAAATAGTGTTATCTACATGTGTGTCAATTTTGGAATAGCATACCTTCCATGATATCCAACATGGATCGCAAATTTCTAGTGCGTGTTTTCTGCAGTGGGTAGCTCTGACATAATTTTCAAATATGGGCTTGAGATATTCCTGTATACATCTTTACTCATACTAAATTTGGTTTCGATTGCTGCAGCCAATTAGGAGTTGATAGGGGGACACACACACACAGCCAGACAGACAGAAGGACAGACAGACAGACACACATTTACCCGGATCGATCTCATAAGTCCACTTTTTCCGCATTTTTGCAAAATGTGAAAAGTAGGCTAAAAACATGTATCATCATATATCTCAAATATTGTCATGGGTAACCATATATTAACAGAGATTTGTGCTGCTATTACAGTCACGTCTCCACAGAATTCATTGCCGCCCTTAGCAAACACCCTGTCTTGGGCGTGTCATTTTAATGCTGCTTTAAAACGAATGTTATTAATAACGCTCAGTGCTGAGTGGGGGCAATTCTATCCCGTATTATGAGAGGCCGGTTGGTTGTATTGATAAATTCTCCACAATATAGCCTTGAAATGGCATCTGTGTTAGGGGAGGGGGTGTAAGCGTTAGGGACGTTTTAACCTCTACTGGCAAATGTTAGCCACAAATCTGGCAGAGTATCGGACGCGAGGGGGGTGAGAGCTAGCAATCGACCTTGTAATATCGGCGATAAAATGCTTGATGTATGGAGGCTGACGGCAGCCAAGATGGCGCTGCTAAGGGCAGGGTGCTGCACCCTGCTTTGCTTTATTGCCAGCCCGCAAGGAACGACATGGGGGGTGCTAACAGTTAACCACCATGCCCCAAACCATCGTCCTTGTGTAATAAACGAAGATATATTTCTTGGAAGTTCTCACGTTTACGGAGACTGGAAGGCACATTTCAGTATCTACCAAAACCGGGTGAGTTAGCCGTGGTCGTTACGGCATGACTGCTGGCAGTCGCTCACATCCGGGAGGCAAGGAGGTTCCCGCCGGCAACCTTGAAGATGGTCTTCTGTGGTTTCCAATCTTCCTTCCAGGCAAATGCCGGGGTTGGTCCCTAACTATAGACCACAGCCGCTACCTTCCAACTCCTCGTCCTTAAATCCAAACTTTCCTCCTCAACGGTACTTGTAGCTCACCCATTGGGTGTCCGTCTCGAAGCAGCTACAAAACTGGCGAGCCGAACATGTCCTCGGACACTCCCGGCACTAAAAGCCATACGCAAAAAAAAAGTATCTACCAAATTAATAGATGTTGTTGCTGTTGTTTTGTAGATATGCATTCTTTCACACCCTACTTCCGAAGCAATCTGTTTATCATATTCTTACCTTGGTCTACCCGTACAGTTCTTGTCCTCAATCCTTCCTTCCATAACTAAATTTGCTATTCCTGGGTGTCTTAGTATGTGTCCTAGCAACGGCTTCGGTGGCGTAGTTGGTAGCATGCTGAACTGCTGTGCCCAGGATCGCGGATTCAAACCCGGCTTAAGTCGTCGGATTTTTTGAGAGCGTTAAAATCCTTCAGTATGCCTTCCTTCGGAGGGAAAGTAAAACTGGTGGGCCCTTGTCATAGATTTATGGCATGTAAAGGAACCTACCACTGCAATTGGTATTGTGTAGTAAAATGTGTAGGTTATATTTGACTATTTAAAAACGATTGATCAAGTTAAAATGTTCGCCGCTAGGTGTCAGTGTCAGTAGCATCTGGTAGGCAAAGCTGGAACTACTTGCAATTGAACTTGTTGAGAGACCTCGGGCGTTCAATCAAATATACCCAGCTATGGCCATTGACTGCAATTCATATATAATAATAATAATAATAATAATAATAATAATAATAATAGGGTCCCAGGAATAAACCTGGGAGGAGTCATTGTGACTCTGGCAAATGGGAGTGAAATGCGTCGTTGCTAACATCTGCAACATTAACCTATTGGATTCAGCAAGAGAATCCAACTTAGCCTCTTTCACTCCAACTCCAGCACGTAACCTACACGAGGTGCCCCTGTTAAGTCGAGCAACCCAGTGGAAGGTTGGGTAACCAATCCCAGCGGGAAGCTGGGTCGACGAACCGATCAGTGCTGGGGGACTCCCAGGCTTGAAGCCTTGGTAGTATAGAGAAGCCAGAAAACACCTTGAGGCAACCTCTAGGGCTAACAACCTTAGTTGCAACATGGATGCGTATGCGTCCAAAACAAACTCAAGTCAAGTGAGCATGATGGCAAAACATTTCAACATTTCTTTTACCCCAGGGGGTAAGTCTTCGGATAAATCCCTCGTCGTGAAACCTACGACGCACGAGTCTCATTCGGATTCTGGGGGAGACTCGACATCATGCGAGAGACGAGTCGGAGCGTCTCGGTGTATCCCAACCAGTCAGAAACTCAGAACCAAATCAAAAACCTTTCTAGCAACGTTCAACATTAACACCCTTACACAAATTGGCAAACTGAAAACTCTCACCGACGCACTACATGAAAATCAGATATGTATCATTGCCCTACAAGAAACACGTTACCCAGACGAAGAGACTTTCGAATCTGAAGGTTACCGCTTTTTCAAGAGCAGAGCTCAAAAGAGGGTCCTCAATGGATCTGTGATGCTTGGAACAGCGTTTGCTGTGAGAACCAGAATCCTTAAGTCGGTCGCAAATTTTGAGCCAGTTAATGACCGATTATCCATATTAACAATCAAATGCGCCAACAAAACCTACAGCCTAGTTAACGCACATGCCCCCACAAATGACAAGAACAGATCTGACCCGAACGAAGTGGATAACTTTTGGGACCTACTGGATGAAAAGCTCGCCAAAATTCCTAAACACCACGTTAAACTTCTTATGGGGGACTTCAATGCTCAACTTGGTCGAGAACACAAATATAGGAAAATCATTGGAAACTATCCTGCCCACAAAAGAACCAATCAAAATGGTGAGAGATTGGTCTCCATTTGCGAAAACCATAACTTGCAGATCATGTCGACACACTTTCGCCATCTTCCCAGAAAGCAGACAACATGGCGATCTCCTGTCGACGCCATCGGAGAGTTTCAAATAGATCACGTCGCAATCTCTAGGAAAAACAGCCCTGAGATTATGAATGTTAAGGTTAAAAAAGGCATAAACGTGGCTTCAGACCACTATATGTCCATAATTAAATTCAAACCGGTCCCTTCAAACACCAACAAGACGCCCAAACAAATTATTCGCTTCGACACTGATAAACTCAAACAGAATGTAACCGAGTTCCAGGAAAAGGCTCGACCAATCGACTGTGACTTTAACAACACAAAAAACCGCCTGATCGAGGCTGCCAAGGAAATTGCTGAAATTAAAAGAAGCAAGAAACATGCCTGGTGGAATGATACATGTGTTTCAGTTCTCAAGAAAAGGCTCGATGCATGGAAACAATATTACTCAACAAAATCGCAAACTGATTGGGAAACCTACAAAGCCCAACGAGCCCAGACAGCTAAAGTGATCCGAGCTGAGAAACGTAAATATGAAAAGTCACTTATTGAGAAGATCGACCAAGACTTTAAAAGAAACAACACCAGAGAGTACTACGGAACGTTCAAAAGGAAACTTACGGGTTATAAACCTCCGTCGTTATGCTTTCAGCGAAAGGACGGTACACTGGCGACCTCAAATGAAGAAAATTGTACCATCCTAGCTGATTACTTTAAGAATTTACTAAATTGCAACCAACCCAAAAATCCCATCAAGACCGAGGAACCCATTCGCAGATGCCCAGAATCAAGACCACCCAACAAAGACGAAATCAAGCGTCACATTGCTCGACTAAAAAACAACAAAGCGCCCGGGGAAGACTCTGTAGTTGCAGAACTTTGGAAATATGCTCCCGAAGAAGCAGTTGAAATCTTGCAGAAGCAAATAGAACAAATTTGGAAAAATGAAATTCTACCAGAAGATTGGAAAACGGCCTTGATCCATCCGTTACACAAGAAAGGCAGCATGAAAAACGTCAACAACTACAGAGGAATATCCCTCCTACCGGTAACATACAAAATTCTCTCACTTGCTATCCTGGAGCGATTAGAAGCCGAAGTCGAGCATCAAATAGGAGAATACCAAGGGGGATTCAGAAAGGGTCGTTCAACTGCCGAACAGATCCACAACCTCAAAACAATCATTAGATATTGCAATCTCAGGTCCAAATCGTACGTATCAGTCTTTGTGGACTTTAAGAAGGCTTACGATTCGATAGACCGCGAAGTTCTGTTGAACATCCTCAACGAATTCGGGGTTGACCTGAAACTGCTGGCATTAATTAGAGCCACCCTAACTGAAACAAAATCCAAAGTAAAGTTCCTGGGATGTCTGTCGGATTCCTTTGAGTTCAAAACGGGAGTCAGACAAGGTGACGGGCTCTCTCCAATGCTTTTCAACTGCGTCCTCGAAAAAGTCATTCGGACCTGGCGAACAAAATTATTAGAAACTGAGTATAGCCCTCTGAGAATGGGAGCAAAATCCAAGGGGATCATAGTCGACTGTTTAGCATTCGCTGATGACATCGCCATTCTGTCGAACGACGTAGAAACTGCTAAGATGCAAATCGACCTTTTAAAAGAAATCGCTGAACAAACTGGCTTGCAGATATCATTCGAAAAAACAGAAGTAATGACCAACATCAAAGACGCCCCAGCAAAACTGCAGACAAAATACGGGAAGATCAACAGAGTGGAAAAATTTAAGTACTTGGGAGAGATCATCATGAAAAGTGGACTGGACAAAGAAGCACTCAAGGAACGAGTACGCAAACTCGAAATAGCCTATCAAGCATCGCGCTCAATATACAACAAAAAATGCCTGTCCAAAAATACTAAACTACGTCATTATGAAACTGTTCTGAAACCAGTAGTTATGTATGCAGCCGAAACCCTATCCCTAAATGCTAATAAAGGACTCCTTGAAGAACTGGAGAAAAAAGAGCGCAAAATCGTCAGAGGTATAATGGGATCAAATTACAAGAATGGTATCCACTATAAAAAATCCAACAAAGAAGTCTACAGCGAAATAGAGAAAATTTCAGAATCGATCCGTAAAAGGCGGGCACGGTATTACGGTCATCTCAAACGAATGGACGGAAACAGGCTGACTAAACAGATTTTTCATTTCTTTGACTCCAAACCCAAAACCACAATGCCCTGGTTTATGAATACCAAAGACGACCTCAAAATGCTGCATCTAAAACCCGACGACGCCTTCAATAGAGATCTCTTCCGCAAAAATATACTGACTAATGGGCTAACCCGAGACGAGACATCGAACCCGAAAAGAAGACAAGGTACCACTTGGACAGCGGAGCGCAAGATGGCCCACTCACAGAGAATGAGGGAATTCTGGGCTCAGAGGAAGGCGAAACAAATTGCCAAGTGTAGCAAGACTTAACGTGGTCCTAGATGGCCTCAACGAATTATATATATATATATATAATAATAATAATAATAATAATAGTGAATATAGCTCAGTAGTTTCTGTTGCCGGTCCCAAGCCCGGAGAAAGGAGGAGGGTTGTCTCTCAGCCGTAAAATAGCAAATCCACTGGCGTTTGTTCGGCATCCAACGGCCAGTGGTCAGCGTCTGTTCCTCTAGTTGAGGCGGCTGTATTTAAATCTTCTCGAACTCAAAAATCGAGTCGTATACTTGTGGACTCAATTGAGACTACCACAAACACTTAAAACTCAACTTGAGCGCATGATGGAAGAGACGATCATAGAATCACTACCCCAGGCACCAGTCGATGGTCTGGACCCTCCTGATCATCGGATTCTGGGGGATCAGGGACACCATGCGGAGAAGAATCGGAGCTTCTCAAGAACTCTTCATACTCTCAAGACCAGACGTAAACATTTTGTTGGCACGCTTAACGTTAACACCCTCACTAAGACGGGTAAGCTAAAACAACTTGTCAACACCTTGGAAAAATTTGAATTAAAAATCACTGCGCTCCAGGAGACACGCGTCACGGACCAAGAACACTTCCACACAGGGAATTTCCGAATCTACAAGGGAAAACCTGCCATCAAAATTAATGACAACTTACCTCTCTTGGGAACAGGATTCGCCGTACACAATTCTGTGCTTGATTCGATCATCGACTTTACCTCTCCAACCGAGAGAGTCTCTTTACTATCAGTAAAATCAGCTAATAAAGCTTACACGCTGATCAACGTGCACGCCTCCACAAATCAACACAATAAAACTGATCCTGAAACCGTGGACAATTTCTGGGAAACTTTGGAAGAAACAACCAATAACATACCAAGAGACCATGTGAAATTTTATTAGGTGATTTTAACGCACAGTTAGGGAAAGAAAGAAAATTCAAGGATACCACAGGCCCTCATACTAAACACAAACGTACCAACAAAAATGGGGAAAGATTAATTGACTTCTGTAGAAACTTTGGACTTAAAATCATGAGCACCCAATTTCAAAAACCTGCACATAAATTGACCACATGGAGATCACCCAGTCTTAGACAGGGTGAATACCAAATTGACCATGTCGCAATCTCCAAGAAAAACATAAAAGAAATTTTGAACGTCAGGGCTCGTAAAGGCGTCTTTGAATCAGATCCAAATAAAGACAAAATTCCAACCAAATAGAAGACCAAAACGCCCACCAAAAAATTTCAGACCAGATCCGGAATATCTGAAACTCCACAAGCAAGAAATCATTTTGCAAATCAATCAGGAGGAATCAACAGACTGGAGAATACTAACGGGGAGAATTCAGGAAGCCATGAAGCTAGGACAACCACCTCGCTCCAGAAAACATCGCTGGTGGAACACAATTTGCGATCAAGCTGTTGACAATCGCATAATGGCTTGGAAAAATTTTCACAGTAGCCAAACAAAGGAAAACTGGGAGAACTTTCTTACCACTCAAAAACAGGCCTCTAAAATAATTAGGAAAGAAAATCAAATGTATGACAACAACAGACTCCACGAAATCCAGCAGGATTTCACCAAAATTAAAACTAGAAATTTCTACAAGACATTTAGAGAAAATCTACGGGGATACCAAGCACCCAGTCTGTGCTTCAAGAGACACGACGGCTCATTGGAAACTAACTCCAAAAATAATTGCAAACTATTAGCCCAATATTTCAACTCTCTTCTTAACTGTGAACCACCTCTAGTAAAACTTGACTTCTCTCCTCCGGTATTCATACACTTGGACTCGCAAGCCCCCGACATTGAAGAAATTACGGAGATAATCCGACAACTCAAAAACAACAAAGCACCAGGAGAAGATGGGATCATTGCTGAACTCTGGAAACTGAATGATCCCACACTGACGCGGAAACTCCATTCCATAATTTCAGATATTTGGACAACGGAGCAATTACCACATGACTGGAAATGCGCTTTGATTCACCCGTTGCACAAAAAGGGCGACAAGACGGACATCAACAATTATAGAGGAATTTCCCTGCTCCCGGTTGCTTATAAAATCCTTTCCACAGCACTTCTGAACAGGTTAGAGCCCCAAATGGATCCACTCATTGGTGACTACCAGGCTGGATTAAAAAAAAGGGCGATCGTGTGCTGAACAGATCTGGTGCCTAAAGACGATCTTACAAATGAGGAAATGTAGAAATACCGTGATTGCATTCATCGACTTCAGAAAAGCATACAACTCTGTTGACCGCGACACCCTCTTTAAAATCATGGAAGAATTTGGGATCGATCGTAGACACGCAAAATCATAGAACAGACACTTACAGGAACAATATCCAAAGTGAAATTCATGGGCGAAATATCAGAGCCCTTCGAAATCAAGACGGGAGTCCGGCAGGGGGATGGACTATCCCCAATCCTCTTCAATATGGTTCTGGAGAGGTTAATTAGGGAATGGGAACCTCTTGTAAAGGGCATTCAAATCGGTATTAAAAAAGAGAACAGAACTAAAGTCAAATGTCTCGCTTTCGCGGACGATATTGCAATTGTCGCAGACAACAGATCGGAAGCGACTTACGCAGTGGAAAAGCTCCATGAGATTGCACAAAAGACCGGATTACATATATCTTATGACAAGACCAAATATATGGAGAGAAGGCCAGAAAATAAATCCCCTTTAAACACCAAATACGGTAAAATCGCACAAGTCTGCAGTTTTAAATACCTTGGCGAAATTATACAGCCCTCAGGACTTAATCGATTCGCCAATGAAGACAGAATCACTAAGCTCCAGAAGGCCTACAGGCTAACGTGGGCCCATTACAACAAGAAATGCATTTAGACAAACGCCAAATTACGACATTATAAAACAGTTATTCTTCCAGAAGTAACATATGCGGTTGAAACAATAGTAATCCATGGTCATTCCAAGATTAGGGAACTGGAAAAGCAGGAACGAAAAATTCTCCGGAAGAACTACGGAGCAATCAACAGAAACGGCATTTGGATGAAGAGACCTAGTACTGAACTCTATCAAAACACCATTACGATAACAGACGAAATTAGAAACCGCAGAGCCAAATTTTACACTCACATCCACAGGATGGCCACCTCCAGATTGCCCAAGAAACTACTCGGTATCATAACACAGAGCAAATGCGGCACAGAATGGCTTAAAGAGGTACAAAGAGACTTACAAATTATCAGTATACAAAATTTTGAAGACCGAACTGAGTGCCAGACGAAAATCAAGAATGTTAAGTTCGAACCAAGATCATTACGACAACCTGGGAAAAAATGGACGAATGAGAGGAAGAGGGAACATTCCGAGAGAATGAAGAGTTTTTGGGAGGAGCGGAGGAGACACACCTCCAAATGACATCATGTTATCAAGTTTAATCGCTCTACTGTAGGGGAATTTCGCTTAAATAATAGTGAATATGGATCTGAAACGCTCAAATTAATGAATAAAGGCGAAATTAACAAAATCATGGTCATGGAAAGGAAAATAATTAGAAGTATACTTGGCCCTAGAAAAGTAGGAACAGATTACAACAGACCTGACCAAATGTTGAAATTTATGAGCATGTAGAAAACATGCTACATACCATACAAAGAAGAAGATTATCCTTTTTTGGACATTTACAAAGAATGAACGATGATAGATTGACAAAGAAAATTTTCATTAAAATTATGAAACTTAAGATACAGCCAGCTTGGTTTCAACAGACCTTGAATGACTTTCAAGAGGCCAGGATCTTCCAGAATTATCTACTTTTTCTACACTGACGTAAAATGACTATTCTTAGTGTCACGCACTGCCAAACCTATTACAGTACTTTTCAGACAGGCTTTTCATGCTTTGACAGTTGAGGCGCGACTTGTAACACACTACTTGCTGTAGTATTTAATTGCATGCGTATTTCTTGCTATTTTGGCTAATTGCGATATGTCCTCGATCCTCTACTACGATAATATAGTCTACGTAATTACCGTCACTTCACGTTTGCCTCCTCGGAGAACTTTTCATCGGAGGTCTAGCACCACATTCCTAGCGTCCTGCCTTTCGCAATGACTGTGGATGAGCTAAATTTAATCTAACCTTTCCCATGTCATTACCGTACATCGGTACTTGATCGCAACACACATCTGCGTAATAGTCCGCTGCTTTGACGCAGTTATACCTTCTGTAATATTTCTGTTTGTACACGTTCCTATCAGTATGGTTTTATTGAATACTAGCAGGTACCCGCGGCTTCGCTCGCGATCAAGTCAATGGGGACGATGCAATTGTACACCTGCTGTTAAGTGTGTGCGATTGCGCTTTGTTAATAGAAATTGCGAATATTGTTTGAAGAGGGAACTGCACTCTTGCACACTGGAATGGCAAATCTATCGGAATATGGGGAATCAAAAGTATTTTTCCTTACCTATAGTAAAATATCTCGGACCTTGGCCGTATGTACAATATGCACTCTCTTCCAGTGTTACATCCCAGGGATTGAAATTCTCCAACAACCCTTTTGCCTTACATGCCTCTCTAAGTAATTAAAATTCCCAACTGTTGTTGTTTGAGTCTTCAGTTTCTTGACTGGACTGATGCAGCTTTCCATGACCCCCTCTCCTGAGCTAATCGTTTCATCTCTATATCGCTACCACACCCTACATCCGAGGCAATCTGTTTTACCCTGGTCTACCCTACAGTTCTTGTCCTTAACCCTCCCATCCATAACTAAGCTTGCTATTCCTGGTTGTCTTAATATGTGTCGTACCAACCTATTTCTTCTCTTCAATAGCAGTCGCCAGAAACATCTCTCCACTCCCACTCGTCTTAATAGCTCTTTATTTGTTACCCCATCTACCCATCTGATCATCATCATTCTCCTGTAACACCACATTTCAAACGCTTCAATTCTCCTCTTTTCTGCTGCACCATTAGTCCAAGTTTCACTTCCTTATAGTGTCACGCTCCAGACAAAAGCTTTCAAAAATTACTTCCTAATATCTAAATGTATATTCGATGTCAACAGATTCCTTTTCTGTAGAAATGATGTCCTTGCCTGAGCCAACCTCTTTGCTTCGTCCATCACTGGCTATTTTTCTTCCTAACTAACAGAAGTCTCCTACTTCCCGTAGCGTTTCACCTGCCAATTTGATGTGCATAGAGGTTTCTGATTTATTTTGGCTGCATTCCAATAATTTTGTTTTACATTTATTGATTTCCATCATGAATTATTTCCTCAAGACGGAGTCCATACCATTCAAAAACTCATTCAATTCCTCTGGCGTATCGGTCAAGATGACGATGTCATCAGCAAATCTCAAAGAAGAAATTATTTCTCCTTGAATCTTCGCTCCCACTTAAAATTTTTCTCCAACTTCCTGTTTATTGTGTTTTTAGAGATCTTTGAAATGCGTTGCCCTCGCACATGGTGTAGATGCATTGTCAAAAGAAAACATTCCATGTTACGAACATGGGCCGCATAACCTGCACCGAAAGTCTATTCTGAACAGCAGTTCCTTGAACTCAGATTTGCCAACATATTATTGTATCTTTCCATGTGGTATATCTCTGTACCTCAACATACAGAAGAGTGCTTTAAAAATCATGTCTTGTGTAAATTTTGGAAAAGGTAGTGAGTGTGGTTTTTGCCGGAGTGGATACTCGCTCGTAGAAATTCTTTTCAGTAAAATAGACTGGTTCACAATTTTGTAAGTGCACATTGAGGTATGTGACGGCGGGATGCCTTAAGTGTTACGGAAACGGCAATAGCCACCACAGAGCTTCGTTGCTACTGAAATAACGACCAGACTGTTATTTTTACTTAACTATACGGGATTTGTGAGCCCAGTGTTTATGAAATTGAACGTAGCTATATCGCTACCTTTATTTAGTAGCTGCTACTGTAAAACTTTCTTCAGCTATTCCCAATTAATAGGGGTCGCCGTAGCCAGCCAGGCTCATTTTGGTTTTGGCCGGGGATTTAAGGCCGGATGCCCTTCCTGACGCCACGTGATTTTCCAGGTGAAAAGTCCACCCCGCTGTCACCGGTATTCGAACCCCGGCCGTCCTGGTGAAAGGCGAGAAGCTAAGCCACTGCTCCATCACACTCCCCTAGAAGCCGGTACTGTAGTGTTTACAAATTAAAGGTGGTATTAGAAGGCGCTTTCCCTATTTTTTTTACCCCTGGCACTACAGACCATGAAGGGCCTAGGCCTATCATGCGACCGCTTCCCAGCCATTTGGCCTGCAGATATTGTGGTGACGCGTGGTCAGTGTACCGTGTCCCCTCGGCCGTTCTTCGTGACCAGGGCGCTGCCTCGCTATCAGACAGCTACTCAATTGTCCTCACGAAGCTGAGTGCACTCCGTTGCAGCCCTCACGTCAGTGTCTAAAATCTCTGATGGAGCCAAGAATCGAACCCGGGGCCTCCAGATGAGAGGCAGGCGCACTACCCTGTTCTTATTGTGTTTATATATATCTTGAAAAAGATAATAAATGGATTTGCATTGCCTCCTACAGGGATATATAGAAAATCTTCGCTCCCGCTTTTAAATTTTAAACACTACATTAGCGGCTCCTAAATACAGGTAGCGATATAGCTACGTTCAATTTCATAAACACTGGGCTCACAAATCACAAATCCCGTATAGTTAATTACAAATATCAGTGTGGTCGTTATTTCAGTAGTAACGAAGCTCTGTGGCGGCTATTGCCGTTTACGTAACACTTAATGCATCCCACTGTCACATTCCTCAATGTGAACTTACAAAATTGTGAACCAATCTATTTTACTGAAAAGAATTTCTACTCCGTTGCAGCCCTCACGTCAGTGTCTAAAGTCTCTGATGGAGCCGGGAATCGAACCCGGGGCCTCCGGATGAAAGGCAGGTGCGCTACCCTGTTCTTATTGTGTTCATATATATCTTGAAAAAGATAACAAATTGATTGGCATTGCCTCCTACAGGGATATATATAAAATCAGATGTCTTACCGTGAGGTTCAGTTGCCATGGAAACGGACTTGCCATTATTTCATTTCATCAGTTTATCAGAGTAAAGATAGTTTTCTGCGAATATCTTTGAAACGGTTGGTTTTAGGGCCTTAAAATGTGGTTTTCGGTGTCCCGTAGGGACCTACCGAGTATTGTTCCTTGCATCGAGGGGCGTAAAATGAGCTTTGTCCGGTCTTTTTGCGACAACTTCGATATTTTGTCCCGGTTGAGTATTTTTGGTGACTTTTCAGTTATGTTGCCTGTTCCACGGGAACAATGATTTATTTCCGGATGAAAGGATGCCTATATGTTATCCCAGGGTATAAGCTGTCTCCATTTCAAATTTCATCCAAATCCGTCCAGCCGTTTTAGTGTCAAGAGGTAACAAACTAACACACGGACACACAGATTTTCACAATTATAATATACTAGCAGAAGTACCCGTTCTTCGAACGGTGTTTGGTGTTAACACCAGACATTATAATAATAATAATAATAATAATAATAATAATAATAATAATAATAATAATGTTATTGTTGTTACGTCCCTTTTAAGTACTGATGCTTTTAGAGACGCGCCAGACATTATCAATTGAGCTACTGTTGCAATGGTTAGCGGCTTGTCATTCCTTCATAAGTTTATCAAAACGAAGTTAGTTTTCTGGGAATATCACACACACTGTTAATTTAAGGGCCTTATAATGTGGTTTTCGGAGACCCTTTATAGACTCGCGAATTTTGTGTCTCACATTGAGAAGTGCAACATATGCTTTGGTCGTCCTTCTAGGATAATTTTTATATTTCGCCTATTTTAGCATGTATTTTGAGAAGTTTTTCCCTATATCCACCCTTCTACTGTATGAAATGAACGGTGAAGAGTTTTATAAATGATTGGTGTATTGACTCATGTTTACCATACCTAATTTTACGATGCACCAAGCATCCGAACATGAGTTATAGGCGTACATAAGGATACACAGAAAGACAGACAGGCAGACAATACTATTGTCTACAACATATCACCCAGAAATCCAAATATGGGTATATCTACCACACAGTATCAAAGAAAATCATCCTTACGATGAACCCGTATGTCGACAAAAAAAAAAAGAAAAAAGATTAGTTGAAATGTGCTTTCAAACTAAATTCACCTGACGTGTACTTCCTGACATGAAATAGAATTGAAAGTCTTGTAGATGAAACGCAATACACGTCACATAAAAACTGACCCTCTACGTTGTGTTGGGTCCCCATACACAGGAAGACCTCTTTCGTAAATTATAAAAGCTTGTGGTGCATGAAAATTCAGGTTCTTTGGTCTCAAATGGCCCAAATTCCTAAAAGCCGCAAAAAATGCTGATTCAATTCAGGAATTTTTGAAAATAGTGTTGTTGTTTGGAGATATAATAGACCTTCTGCACTATATGTCGCACGTGAAAATTGCATGAAGAAATCCTAGGTTACCCCTTGACCCCCTTAATTGCATTGATGAATTATACAGTCTACGTTGGTTCCGTGATAACCTTATATTTGCAAACTTTCACAGAAATGTAATAAATGTAATAAATTGCTTCTTACTGAAATAGATGGAAAGTTGGATGCCACCCCTTGAGATAATGTTGTCATGGTTACCGATTTGCATTCCTTCATTAGTTTGTTAAATTAAACTTAATTAGTTTTCTGGGAATGTTTCAGAAACTGTTGGAGCCTTATAATGTAGTTTTCGAGGACCCTCGAGTTTTATTTCTGGCACCGAGGGGCTTTGTCTCGTCGTTGTACGCCATAATATAATACTAATAATAATAATATAACATAGGGATAGGAATATAATAGACCTGCCATACCACACCCGCAGATGTAAATCGCGTGAAAAAAATCTAGACTACCCCTTGACCCCCTGAAGCGCATTTTACGTATTGATGAAATTTACAGCTTAATTAGGTTCCATAATAACCATCTAACCGTTTGCAAACTTTCACACTAATGTAATGGAATTGTATTGCGTCTTACAGCAATAGATGGATCTCTGAGAATCTGTTGCCATGGTTATCGGCTTGCATTCGTTCATAGTTTATTAAATTAAATGAGTTTTCTGGGAATATCTCAAAAACGGTTGGACGTAGGACCTTAAAATGTGCTTTTAGGGCCCCCGAGTTTTGTCTCTCACATTGAGGGGCTGAAAATGAGCTTTGTCTCGTCCTTCTACTCCTATTTCAGCATGTATTTTAAGGGGTATGCCCCCTTTTATGAGAAGTATAGAGAAGAGTTACATCAATGATTAGTGTCGTGCCTCTGATGGATATCTGTACCAAATTTTACGTTGATACACCCAGCCGTTCTCGAGTTATAAGGGAACAAATTTGTCCACAGACAATCAAGCAAACAGACAGACAGACCAAAACATTATTTTCGCGCGCATCTATCATAAAACAGTCTGAAACGTGTAAATAACTCAAATTTCCGTAGAAATTCAGAAAAAAACAGACAAATTTTCTTTTTTATATATGTAGAGATGATACAGTATACTGTACCGCTCGATCTGACCGTGTTTTATTGCACAAATTTAGGTTTTACTCGCTAACCGTCGGAGATACACGAAAAGTGATAAGAACCTTTTGGATAGAAAATTAAATGCTAAAGCTCGTGTATACCATCAAAAGTTCGCTATTTCTTATCGTTCTCTTTTTATTTGAAATGGAAACATGAAATTTTGAAACCAAAGGGTGTAGTGACGTCACAAAAGTAGGTTTTACTCGCTAACCGTTGGAGATACACGAAAAAAGATAAGGACCGTTCGGATAGAAAATTAAATTTTAAAGATCGTATGTGCCATCAAAAGTTTGCTATTTCCCACCGTTCTCTTTTTATTTGATATGGAAATATGAAATGTTGAAACCAAAGGGTGTAGTGACGTCACTAAAATGGTCGCCATTTCTTAATAGTGCAAAATATTGAAATTAAAAGTATCCTATATGTAAACCTGGTATTTCAGCTACATCCATGCAAAATTTCATTTAAATCGGACCAGTGGTTCTTGCGTTATTAGGTAACAGACAGACAGACAGACAGAAAGACAGACACACACCATCTCATTTTTATATATTAGTATGATATAGGGATTTTAGTTCAATATAACCTTTCGGCCTGTTTCGATTTTACCTCGACTTTTTATTAACAGAGTAGCCTACCTTCCCGGCTTCGTGATGGAACTATGGGTAACGTAAGCTGTCTTGGGGATTCGGTTGCACTTATTTCCTCTCAAAATACGTGCGTCCGCACCTCTGGGGATATCATTTGCCCATCTTCTTGGGTGCGGCATGTAGTTTTGTTACCCCGGGCCTAGCAAAAACCATTCCATCCTTCCATTCGCCCAACATTTTACGCTCTCCAACAAAATTGGTTGGTTGGTTCCTCAGTTTAGGGGCTGTGACAACGCAGTATTGTAGCCCCGTGTACTTTGGGAGGTTGGTTGGTTCTTAAGTTTAGGGGCTGCGACAACGCTGCCATGCAGCCCCGTGTACTTTGGGTGTGTGTAGAATCTGTCTGATAACCGGTCTTAATTGTGATGACTGTATTAGTGTGTGTTATGTGTTTTTTAATTTAAGTACAGACTGCAACTTAGAATTTTTCAAATAGTTCCTACTTTTGCCGCCAAGCGCCACCGTCAACGACTACTAGGCCAAGTTCAGAACTTAGCTACTAGACGCCACTGCAGTCGTCTCTTGGCAACGAACGTAGAAACCTAAGAGCGTTGTTTACATTCTTAACCTATCCAATTTAGCTTCACACAGGTGTAATTAGTGAGAGGTTCTTTAACATGCCATAAATCTATGACATGGGACCGCCGGCTTTACTTCCCCTCCGAAGGAAGGCATACTGAGGGATTTTTAATGCTCTTAAAAAATCCGACGGCTTCGGCCGTGTTTGAACCCGCGGTCTTTGTCATAGAAGCTCAGCATGCTACCGACTACGCCACCGAAGCCGCCGTACTTTGGCTGTGTTGTATCTGTTTTTAATTCAAGTAAGGACTGCATACATTCAATTTTCAAGTAGTTCCTACTTTTACTGCCTAACGCCACCATCAACGACAACTAGTTCTGAACTTGGTTACTAGATGCCACCACAGTTGGCTCCTGGCGATGAATGTTGGAACCTAAGAGCGTTAGTCAAATCTACCCAATAATTTAGCTTCACACAAGTGTAATTAGTGGAAGGTTCTTTTACATGCCATACATCTATGACATGGGACCGCCGCGCCGACTTTACTTCCCCTCCGAAGGAAGGCATACTGAGGGATTTCTAACGCTCTTAAGAATTCCGACGACTTCGGCCGGGTTTGAACCCGCAACCTTGGGAATATATGCTCAGCATGCTACCAACTATCCAACAAGATTGATGCTGATACTTACTGAAACATGTGATTATGGTGTGGCAGCACTAGCGAAAGTTAGTTAGTTAGTTATTGTTGTTTTAAGGGGCGGAACTACGCACTAGCGAAAGGACCTCATTCTTATCTTACGATCTGTCCCCGCTGGATGTTGCCGCTTCTTCTAAATCCTTTCTTGTATTATTCATTGAGCGCTACGTCCTCGAATGGCCTCCACAGCGCCAAACGTCTCTAGAGTTAACCAAGATTGTCAGCACGCCAGGAAAGAGAATCCCATTTCTCCACTTAAGGGATAGTTACCAGGCCACGGCTTTGCTCTGCTTTCGCTCACAAGTAGCCTACTATTTCCGTCTGTCAGTGAGGATGTTAACGTGACTATACCACTTTATCGATCGCCTGAGAATCTGAATAAAGACAAATCGATAACAGATCATCGTGCCTGTTATCACTGAGCTCATGTCACACCTAACTTTTCTCCAGGGGCCTAGAACAGGTGTTCTCAAATTATTCCCCCCCCCCCACGCTCTATCACTTTCATGGGGTATCTTTTCACCATAGCTAATCAGCCACTTATCCATAGGCAATGACGTTACTCTTGTATCAGTTTATTGGATAAGGTGCGTTCAAAAAGTAACGAGCCGGAGGCTGGAATGCGCAAACCGGTGACTACAACGGCTAATAGTGGCGTGTGTAACGAGGTGTGGTTCCGACCAGAGCGTGGAAGGTCACAGCCCGTCGCTAGAGGGCACGCGTGCACGTCACGTGACGGTACAAAGCGAGCAGCAGCGTGCATCAATCGTCCAACGCTGCCAATCACATTGCAAACGGTGACATGGAGGCGTCAACTGAAGAGCAAAGAGGTGTTGTTCGGTTTCTGACAGCGGAAGGAGTACGGGGAACGGACATTCACCGCCGAATGTCACAAGAGTACGGCGAACACTGCATGTCCTTTGCAAGGGTCACGGCGTGGCACAAGCGCTTCAGGGAAGGACGGGTGTCGTTAGCCGATGATGCCCGGTCTGGGGCACCCCCTTGCATTACCGATGACAATGTCCAGCTGGTTGATGCACTCATTATCCAGGACCGCCGAGTGACAGTGAACGCCATAGCTCCACGACAATGCACGATCTCATACGGCCAACACAGTCGCGGCACTCCTGCAGAAATTCAAATGAGAGGTTCTCGGCCACCCTCCATACAGTCCAGACCTCTCCCCTGTGATTACGCCATGTTTGGTCCCCTGTAAAGGGCTCTGCGGAGCCAGCGATTCACCTTGGACGCCGACGTCCAGCTGTACGTGCGGAACTGGTTCACATCGCAGTCCAGGGAATTTTAGGAGACAGCCATTCACCGCCTCGTGT
The DNA here is from genome assembly GCA_946902985.2 of Meconema thalassinum. NCBI lineage: Eukaryota > Metazoa > Arthropoda > Insecta > Orthoptera > Tettigoniidae > Meconema > Meconema thalassinum. The sequence goes on along the minus strand of OX336393.1, from coordinate 514,508,634 downwards.
CACAGTGGGACAAGTGCCTCAACAGCCAGGGCCAATACTTCTAACATACAGGTACTGGTTTCGGTAATTATGCCCCCGGCTCGTTACTTTTTGAACGCACCTTATAAATCAGGCTAACCACTTCTACTGAACACGCACTAGAATTCACCTGTTCGCTAACTGTCTTTGAATTGACTGCAAAGGCATTTTTTTTAAAATATTTAATGCGTAGGCCAGTATTATATTTCCCCGATTGCTTGTGCAATCCACTTGTCCCTGGATTATCGTGGTAGTAATGTAATATGTTGTTGTATGTGTTTGTTGTGCCTTCTGTTTACCTCTCGAGGCCTGTTGTTTGGATTACTTAATGTTCTCTTGTATGTTCTGGTTGCATGGTAAATATTGCATAATTGTATATAAATATACACAGTACATAAATACACCACACCTCAGTGGGATAAAATGGCTTGCCACGGTGGGTGAGTGGTTATCGTGTCGCACTACCAACCCCAAGTTTGCAGGTTCGCTCTTGGCCGTGGTAAGTACTTTTATCTTTTCAAATGATCTTGTCGACATCGTCGTTATGCTTTGGGTCTAACGTTACGCGGGACGGAGACGGAGATTGTGACGTCATGCAGCCACGCGGGAAGCCGAGGTTAATGGTTAATGGAGTCTGTTGAAAGAGTCCTGGGGCGTCGAGTGACCTGGGGCTTAGAGCGAAGCGAAAAGAATGCAGGGTGACTCCTAAAGAAGTGTACAAGATGCCAGATAAGAATACAGGGTGACTCCTAAAGAGATATACAAGACACCAGATAAGAATACAGGGTGACTCCTAAAGAGATATACAAGACGCCAGATAAGAATGCAGGGTGACTCCTAAAGAGGTGTACAAGACGCCAGATAAGAATACAAGGTGACTCTTAAAGAGGTGTACAAGATGGCAGAGAAGAATACAGGGTGTTTCCTAAAGAGGTGTACAAGATGTCAGATAAGAATACAGGGTGACTCCTAAAGAGATATACAAGACGCCAGATAAGAATACAAGGTGACTCTCAAAGAGGTGTACAAGACGCCAGATAAGAATACAAGGTGACTCTTAAAGAGGTGTACAAGACGCCAGATAAGAATACAAGGTGACTCCTAAAGAGATATACAAGACGCCAGATAAGAATACAAGGTGACTCTTACAGAGGTGTACAAGATTGCACAGAAGAATACAGGGTGTTTCCTAAAGAGGTGTACAAGATGTCAGACAAGATTACAGGGTGACTCCTAAAGAGATATACAAGACGCCAGATAAGAATACAAGGTGACTCTTAAAGATGTGTACAAGATGGCAGAGAAGAATACAGGGTGTTTCCTAAAGAGGTGTACAAGATGTCAGATAAGAATACAGGGTGACTCCTAAAGAGATATACAAGACGCCAGATAAGAATACAAGGTGACTCTTGAAGAGGTGCACAATATGTCGGACAAGATTACAGGGTGACTCCTAAAGAGGTGTACAAGATATCACACAAGAATACAGGGTGACTTCTAAAGAGATATACAAGATGCCATACAAGAATACAGGGTGCCTCCTAAAGAGGTGGGCAGGATGTCAGAGCAAATTACAGGGTAACAATTAACGAGGTTTGCAAGATATCAGATTCAAATAATGGGTGACCCTTAAAGAGTTGTAAAAGATGTCAGACTCAAATACAGGGTGACCCTTAAAGAGGTGCCCGTGCGGGTAACCTAACTTAATGGATGGGCCCTCCTGAGCCTTTCTAACATGAGTAGCATTTGTAGCATGCGGCATTTGAAATGATATAACGTCTAGTCTGTCAGACTGACTGTAATTTTTTTGAAAGGCGAAGAAAATCACGACACGCATGTCATACAATATTGGAATGTTAAATAACCCATTTGAATTCAGTAGGTCGAGTTCATAATGGCAAAATTAATCTCAGGATTTCCCGCCAACACAATGTTCCTCCTCTCTACGATAGTGCCAAGGAGCTTAGATATCTAACCTCCCTGACTTTCATAGCGTTCCAAGCAACGACAAATAATGAGAGCTGCCCTCGGGGTGTCAAATAACAAAGCTTTAACCCGGTAACTGAGGCCATACGATATTATTATATTAGAGGGATACAATCTACCCATCTTGTGGGTTGTATTCATATAGTGTTGTGTAATACTGTGTTTGACATTGAATAAATAATTGAACCGGCTGAGCCTCAAAGACATAACGTTAGTTGTCATTACTTTTCAGGAGAGAGATGAAACTTCATTGACTTAACAAACACACTATATTAGTGAAGCAACTATTCAGGTTATATTTGTGTTAGCAGAATATCAATTTTAGAAGCGTGATTTAATACCTTTCAACTTCGTGGTCAGTTTAGTGCGGAATAAAGCCATTGAGAATTAATATTTCACATTATATTTTATTGTAAAAATGATATGTAACATAACAAGTAGTTCCGTGAAGAACTATACAGCCTATTTTCATATATCCTACTTATGTTAATTGCCTCTATCAACATACAAAATTTCAGTTTGATTGCTGTAATAGATTCGTAGATATTGAGAACCGACTAAATATTTCGGATGATCACCATGTTTAATTAGATACCAGTGCATTACAATGTGTATAAACATTTCCTGTACCAGATTTCATTGCGTTTGGAACATTAAATCGTGAGAAAGGTCTATTAAAATGTTCAAATTCGCTTGGCCGCCATGTTCGTTTTGTAGTTAACCGGTTTTCGCACATCCGCCATCTTGTGGTTATGTAAACAATTGACCGAAGTTAGATGTCGGTGTATAACAATGTGTATAAACATATACTGTACCAAGTTTTATTGCCTTTGGTTTGTTAAATCGAGAGAACCTTCTATTTAAAAGTCGCAAATTTGCGCGGCCGCCATGTTGGTTTTGTAGTTACCAGTTTTTCAAAAGTCACATAGGTGAACTTCTAGTAGTTCCCTTTATCACCATAAAAAAATCCAGGGTGATATCGGGAATAGTTTCGGAGATATTGAATGCTGGTGAAATATTTCGCACAGCTGCCATGTTGGATTGGTGAGACGTAACAAAATTTAAAGGGCACGGTAGGGGTCGTCTGGAATAGTGTATTGAATTTACTGAGTTTCATTGAAATTGCTTCATCCGTTTAAAAGTTATTAGGGACACACACACACACACGCGCGCGCGCGCACGCACACACACACACGGACAAAAGGTGATCTCATAAGCCTATTTTTTCAAAATTGAAAATAGGCTAAAATCACCTAAATCTTCGTACAAATGTAATTTACACGCGGTGACTGGCTGCGTGGCTCAGCGGTAACGTTCTTGCCTGCTGAACCCAAGATAGCGGGATGGTATCCCAGTGCTGTCAGTTTGCATTTGAGGATGCACAAATGTCTGAGAGCCGTGTCAGTAGATTTACTGGTACGTTAAAGATCCCCTTCGGGGAAAATTTCGTTACCCCGTCGCGGCGTCCTTAAAAGCCAGAGTAGTTAAAAGGGACGTAAATCCCATAACATTATTACAATAATTTACACGCGGGAATCTTGCAGTGTGGCCAACATTAAGTAAGGGCTACACCGTTGAAAGGCAGTGAGTTATTTACTTTATGTTATTTACACGTGGGAATCTTGCAGTGTAGCCAACATTAAGTAAGGGCTACACCGCTGAAAGGCAGAGAGTTATTTACTTTATGTTATTTACACGCGGGAATCTTGCAGTGTAGCCAACATTAAGTACGGGATACACCGCTGAAAGGCAGAGAGTTATTTACTTTATGTTATTTACACGCGGGAATCTTGCAGTGTAGCCAACATTAAGTACAGGATACACCGCTGAAAGGCAGAGAGTTATTTACTTTATGTTATTTACACGTGGGAATCTTGCAGTGTAGCCAACATTAAGTACAGGATACACCGCTGAAAGGCAGAGAGTTATTTACTTTATGTTATTTACACGTGGGAATCTTGCAGTGTAGCCAACATTAAGTACAGGATACACCGCTGAAAGGCAGTGAGTTATTTACTTTATGTTATTTACACGCGGGAATCTTGCAGTGTAGCCAACATTAAGTACAGGATACACCGCTGAAAGGCAGAGAGTTATTTACTTTATGTTATTTACACGCGGGAATCTTGCAGTGTAGCCAACATTAAGTACAGGATACACCGCTGAAAGGCAGAGAGTTATTTACTTTATGTTATTTACACGTGGGAATCTTGCAGTGTAGCCAACATTAAGTACAGGATACACCGCTGAAAGGCAGAGAGTTATTTACTTTATGTTATTTACACGCGGGAATCTTGCAGTGTAGCCAACATTAAGTACAGGATACACCGCTGAAAGGCAGAGAGTTATTTACTTTATGTTATTTACACGCGGGAATCTTGCAGTGTAGCCAACATTAAGTACGGGATACACCGCTGAAAGGCAGAGAGTTATTTACTTTATGTTATTTACACGCGGGAATCTTGCAGTGTAGCCAACATTAAGTACAGGATACACCGCTGAAAGGCAGAGAGTTATTTACTTTATGTTATTTACACGCGGGAATCTTGCAGTGTAGCCAACATTAAGTACGGGATACACCGCTGAAAGGCAGAGAGTTATTTACTTTATGTTATTTACACGTGGGAATCTTGCAGTGTAGCCAACATTAAGTACAGGATACACCGCTGAAAGGCAGAGAGTTATTTACTTTATGTTATTTACACGCGGGAATCTTGCAGTGTAGCCAACATTAAGTACAGGATACACCGCTGAAAGGCAGAGAGTTATTTACTTTATGTTATTTACACGCGGGAATCTTGCAGTGTGACCAACATTAAGTACAGGATACACCGCTGAAAGGCAGAGGGTTATTTACTTTATGTTATTTACACGCGGGAATCTTGCAGTGTAGCCAACATTAAGTACAGGATACACCGCTGAAAGGCAGAGAGTTATTTACTTTATGTTATTTACACGAGGGAATCTTGCAGTGTAGCCAACATTAAGTACAGGATACACCGCTGAAAGGCAGAGAGTTATTTACTTTATGTTATTTACACGAGGGAATCTTGCAGTGTAGCCAACATTAAGTAAGGGCTACACCGCTGAAAGGCAGAGAGTTATTTACTTTATGTTATTTACACGCGGGAATCTTGCAGTGTAGCCAACATTAAGTACAGGATACACCGCTGAAAGGCAGAGAGTTATTTACTTTATGTTATTTACACGCGGGAATCTTGCAGTGTAGCCAACATTAAGTACAGGATACACCGCTGAAAGGCAGAGAGTTATTTACTTTATGTTATTTACACGCGGGAATCTTGCAATGTAGCCAACATTAAGTACGGGATACACCGCTGAAAGGCAGAGAGTTATTTACTTTATGTTATTTACACGCGGGAATCTTGCAGTGTAGCCAACATTAAGTACAGGATACACCGCTGAAAGGCAGAGAGTTATTTACTTTATGTTATTTACACGCGGGAATCTTTCAGTGTAGCCAACATTAAGTACAGGATACACCGCTGAAAGGCAGAGAGTTATTTACTTTATGTTATTTACACGCGGGAATCTTGCAGTGTAGCCAACATTAAGTACAGGATACACCGCTGAAAGGCAGAGAGTTATTTACTTTATGTTATTTACACGCGGGAATCTTGCAGTGTAGCCAACATTAAGTACAGGATACACCGCTGAAAGGCAGAGAGTTATTTACTTTATGTTATTTACACGCGGGAATCTTGCAGTGTGGCCAACATTAAGTAAGGGCTACACCGCTGAAAGGCAGAGAGTTATTTACTTTATGTTATTTACACGCGGGAATCTTGCAGTGTAGCCAACATTAAGTACAGGATACACCGCTGAAAGGCAGAGAGTTATTTACTTTATGTTATTTACACGCGGGAATCTTGCAGTGTAGCCAACATTAAGTACGGGATACACCGCTGAAAGGCAGAGAGTTATTTACTTTATGTTATTTACACGCGGGAATCTTGCAGTGTAGCCAACATTAAGTACAGGATACACCGCTGAAAGGCAGTGAGTTATTTACTTTATGTTATTTACACGCGGGAATCTTGCAGTGTAGCCAACATTAAGTACAGGATACACCGCTGAAAGGCAGAGAGTTATTTACTTTATGTTATTTACACGCGGGAATCTTGCAGTGTAGCCAACATTAAGTACAGGATACACCGCTGAAAGGCAGAGAGTTATTTACTTTATGTTATTTACACGCGGGAATCTTGCAGTGTAGCCAACATTAAGTACGGGATACACCGCTGAAAGGCAGAGAGTTATTTACTTTATGTTATTTACACGTGGGAATCTTGCAGTGTAGCCAACATTAAGTACAGGATACACCGCTGAAAGGCAGAGAGTTATTTACTTTATGTTATTTACACGCGGGAATCTTGCAGTGTAGCCAACATTAAGTACGGGATACACCGCTGAAAGGCAGAGAGTTATTTACTTTATGTTATTTACACGCGGGAATCTTGCAGTGTGGCCAACATTAAGTAAGGGCTACACCGCTGAAAGGCAGAGAGTTATTTACTTTATGTTATTTACACGCGGGAATCTTGCAGTGTAGCCAACATTAAGTAAGGGCTACACCGCTGAAAGGCAGCGAGTTATTGACTTTATGCTATTTACACGTGGGAATCTTGCAGTGTAGCCAACATTAAGTACGGGATACACCGCTGAAAGGCAGCGAGTTATTGACTTTATGTTATTTACACGCGGGAATCTTGCAGTGTAGCCAACATTAAGTACGGGATACACCGTTGAAAGGCAGAGAGTTATTGACTTAATGTTATTTACACGCGGGAATCTTGCAGTGCAGCCAACATTAAGTACGGGATACACCGATGAAAGGCAGAGAGTTATTGACTTAATGTTATTTTCCTCCTATCGCACCACATGTAGCAGTAGTTTCTGGCTACAGAAACCTGACTTAATTCTTTCTTATGCCATCCAAAAACCGTGGGTCAACAACCAACACAGAGCAACATAAAGATTCCCCTCTATTGGACAAACTATGAGCACATTTCAACTTGAATAAACTTATATTTGACAGTACCTTTCGTTCTTTAGCTTCTTTATATACGGAAATCAATTAATATCATACTCTCCTTAGCAGTGATTTTGTAACATGATTTTAGGTAGCATACATGCCTTTGTACTACTACTATAATAATAATAATAATAATAATAATAATAATAATAATAATAATAATAAGTTTAAGTGTTGTTAAGATTATTTAATTATTGTTGTTTTATTCTTACCGACAGCGGTAGCTACGCTCACTAAGCCATGGGCCAAGCTACCTGCGGACTCGGTAGCCCCACCGTCACCCGTTCTTGAAATGCGTTTCCGTGGTTTCCCCATTTTCAACTCCAAGCAAATGCTGGGACAGTACCTTGTGAAATGCCATGGCCGCTTCCTTCCACATCCTTGCCTAGTTTCATTCATCTTCATTCATTTCATCACTCATTAACTCCTCTCATTAGGTTGGCGTCAGGGCATCCGGCCGTAAAAACCATCTGCTGTATAGAATTACATCGCTACTCATCCCCGACCCTGTTGGAAACGGGAATAATAAGGGGTGGACATACATTGTTATTTTCTTCTTCTTTTTATAATTAATATTAAGTGTATATTATTTTGATATGTGTTTCTCATAATTAGGTTGTAACCTGTTAGAAGCACTACAGATAAATAATAAGAATGGAGAGAGATCAGACTTTACCTAGACCCAGAACATTAAAAAGAATGAGCTCAGATATCAAAGGAAATGTAATTATCAACCCTATTGAAAACCATATATATCTCAAGTATTTTAAAATATTGTGGCATCAGAAATACAGTAGCTATATTTTTGTTTTCAACGATATTCTGATCCACACAAATTATCACCTTCGCGGAATTAGCTCAAGTTCGGAAAATGGTAAAGCCTCCGGTGAAGATGGAATATACATGAAACTTTTTAAATATGCTGGTGAACAGTTTGCATACAGATTTCTATACTTCTTGAACTCTATCTGGCAAGTTAAAAATCCTCTCATTTGTTGGCAGAAATCCATTGCGATACCAATATACAAAAAGGGCAACAAAAGAGACTGTGATAACTACAGAGGTATCAGTTTATTAAATTCAGGATACAAGATATATGCAAATTTAATAAGAAATAAACTATCAAAATTTTTCGAGGATAAATGAAGCGAGGAGCAAAGTGGATTTCGGAAAGCAAGGTCCTTCTGTGATAATTAATTCACGCTAAATAATTTAATTGAAAAAAACAGAGAATTTAATATTGAAACACATCTAGCCTTCATTGATTTTTAAAAGTCTTTGATAGAATTGATAGTAATAAGCTTTTAGAAATTCTGGTCAAGGACAACGTAGGCCTATTTGTTCATCTAATTAGCCTTAATGCAATTTATAATTTATACAGCCACATTGAAATTGCTATCAAAACAGATGCTTGACTTTCTCCATGGACTTCTATAAACCAAGGAGTGCGACGGGGCTGTGGTCTCTCCCCTCTCATTTACATTATCTACAAGAATCGCATTATAAAACTGTGGCGACAAGGACATCATGAGGGAGTTGCCGTAAATCAAAATTTTCTTCATGATACACTACTCGTTGCAGATGACCAAGTCATTATTGTTAAAACTAAAAATGATCTCCTAAGTGCCATATTTAATCTACAACATATTGTTTCAAAATTTGGAATGCAATTCTCAACACATAAAACCAAAGTAATGGCATTCTTGATGATGATGATAATTATTGTTTTAAAGGGGCCTAACATCTAGGTTATCAGCCCCTAATGGTTTGAGTGATGGTGAAAGATGAGAATGAAAACTAGAACTAATACTAACTACAGACTTAGAAGAAGAAATGGTAAATAAATAGAGGATAAGGCCAATAAAGGACAGGAAGAAAATAAATGCCCTCAACCCTCGAAAAATGAGGATTGAGGGACTTCGAAGGAAGGAGAGCGATGAAAGGCAGATAGGAAAGAGAAAGAGGAAAGAGCCCGTCCCGAATTCAGTGGAAAAAGGGGAACGAACGGACCCAGCTCAGGAATCCGTCGGGATCACCAACTCCCGAACTCAAGAGCCGTGAGCCCTTGAGGGTGTAGCAATATCCAGGGTGCACCAGAAGTGGTGGGGCTACACACACCCTGCCTCTTTGATGGTCTTGAGCAGAAGGCAGGAGATAACTTGAAAAGAGAAAAAAGGCTGTCTCCTAGCAATAGGAGGGTATCAGGAAAGATAAGACAAGGACCAATTAAGGCGGGAAAAGAAGAGACTCCCTAGGCCTCGGATACCCTAATACTGTCGGGGTCGGAAGAGAGCAAGAGTTGACCAAGAGAGGTTGACAGGAAAGAGGACGGAGGGGAGCCTGTCACAAGTAAGTGGAAGCAATACCGGACTCAGCTGGGGTCCCGCGGTCGCCAACCCACGACCCACTAGATGTGAGCTCCTGGGGGGAATGGCATTCTTGGGCAATGAACTAATTCAAAGTAAAATCTGTGTAGAAAACATTATCATTGAACGGGTCAACTCTTTTAACTATCTTGGTTACAACTTATCAATCCTGGATGTAAAAGACATGGCAGTCAACATCTCAAAATATATTAAAACTATAGGAGTAATCAATCAAGTTTTCAGGCCATCTCAGGTACAACGACACACTAGACTGAAAGTATATCAAACTCTTGCATATGGAAGTGAGGCCTGAACAATGAGGAAAGCAGATGAAAAAAGACTAACAGCAAAAATGAGATTCATGAGACAAACTTCTGGTTACTCCTTACTCGATCATCGGAGGAATGAAGACATCCTGCAAGAACTAACAAGAAGTTCCGTGACGAACTAAAGAGCCTACTTTTCACGCCAATGCTTATTCTACAGTATATGACCCTATCTAGAATAATCTATATATTTAAAACACTAAGCTGATTTTTGTTACCGCGAGATTGAGGGAACGGTAGAACCGATTCACTTCGTAGAGCAATCTGTCGAAAGCTGTAGGCCTGTAGATTTGCAGAGTGTCTTTAAAATAAACAAGTATGTTACCACATATTTTTAAATTTATAAACAAAACTGCAAAATTATTGGCTCAAGCGCATGCGCAGAATCACCTTGGTTAATGACAGACATGGCGGATGTACATCGCGTTTTAATGTAATAGTTATTTATAAGAATTATAATAAAGGAGGGGAATATTGATTATGAAGTTTTCACGATATAAACAGAAATAGAATATTATAAAAATAGGGAAATATAGAAGAACTTATACGGACTGTTGAGAGTGAATGTTGTTTAAGTAACTTAATATTGCACTCTCCTCCCAGTCATTCGGTAGCTCAGACGGCAGCGTTCAAAACTCTTAATTTATGCATCGCGCAATGGAAGCAGTTCGAATCCCACCTCCGACACATATTTTTATTTCTCAATTATTCTTTCTGGCTATTGGTAATACATTGCCTTAACATATTTTACTTTTATTATTCCCATAAAGTAAGGACTTCTCCACGATTTACGTTCCCATATACTTTTAAATTATTAAATAAAAGATGGCCACAATCGCTTTCGCCATGAGAGACAATTGACGAATATAATTCATTTGTTGGACTCAGACATCGTGGTCACTCAGCCCCTTCTACTTTGGTGTGTGTCTCAAATTTTCTCTGATAACCTGTGTTATTGTGATGGCTGTACTGATGTGTGCATTTGTAATTAAAGTGGGGAATGGGAAATTGGCGACCGAGGCTTTAAGTTAGGAACTATCCCGGTATTTACCTGCAGTGGAAATGGCAAACCACCGAAAACCACATCCCAGATTTTTGAGATGGGAATCGAACCTTGCCATACTTAGTTTTGCCTCAAGAGTGCGCCCCGTTCCAGCCCTCAGACCAGAATTACACCTGCAGTGGAAGTGGCAAACCACGGAAAACCAAATCCCAGATTGTTGAGATGGGAATCGAAACTTGCCCTTCTTAGTTTTGCCACAAGAGTGCGCCCCGTTCCAGCCCTCAGACCAGAATTACATTTCTAGAGAAATGGCGGATAAAGGATTCACCGTATCGTAGTGTGATCTTTGTTTTTGAGAATTAAAAAGAGGGGATTGAAGAACTTCAACAGGCGTTTGAGTTCGTTTGTTGTTTAAGTAACTTAATATTGGTTTAGAAGTGTGTTGACTGGGTGGCTCAGGGGTAACATTGTGGACCCAGGAACGAATTTTGCATAGTCGAAGGAGTCTCACCTCAGACATGTATTTTTATTTCCTAATTATTCTTTCTGGCTATTGGTAATTCATTGTCTTAACATATTTTACTTTCGTTATTCCCGTACAGTAAGGAATTCTCCACGATTTACATTGCCATATACTTTTAAATTATTAAATAAAAGATGGCCACAATCGCTTTCGCCATGAGAGACAATTGACGAATATAATTCATTTGATGGACTCAGACATCGTGGTCACTCAGCCCCGTCTACTTTGGTGTGTGTGTAAAATTTTATCTGATAACCTGTGCTATTGTGATGGCTGTACTGATGTGTGCATTTGTAATTCAAGTGGGGAATGGGGAATTGACGACCGAGGCTTTAAGTTACGAACTATCCCGGTATTTACCTGCAGTGGACGTGGCAAACCACGGAAAACTGCATCCCAGATTGTTGAGATAGGAATCTAACCTTGCTCTCCTGAGTTTTGCCTCAAGAGTGCGCCCCGTTCCAGCCCTCAGACCAGAAATAAATTTCTTGGCGAACCAGGGATCGAACCTGGAATCCGGGGCGATAGCTCAGAATGTAGCCTTCAGATTGGGCTTCCCTGTGAAAATACGATTTTTCACAAGCACTGAACATATAGTCTAACTCTTCAACTCCCTCCATTACGGTGGCTGTCGAAGTGAGTCTATGCTCATTCCAGTAGTTGGCGAAGTATGCTCCCTTGCTTAATTTACTGTCATGGAAATGCAAAGGATTGTACCTACATCAGGTGATGGAAATTGCTTATTTAGAGCAGTTTCGTACTGTTTATTCCAAAATGCAGGACGTTATCCTGAGCTGCGTTTGCAAGCAAATTGCAAAAATTGTTGCTGGCATGAATAATTATAAGGATTTTATTATTGGCGATCAGTATCATCGCATTCTCATCAGCAACAAACTTGAGAATGAAAGTATCTGAACTTCATTGTATACGTGAATATTATTGTTTATTGATTATTTGTTTAGAGTACATAACAATGAGTCTAACCACGGTGTTGATTTTGGCAATGGAAGTATTATTTGCCATTTAATATTTGGCGGCTGCGTTGATGCAGGCCACTATAGTGTTATTGAATATGACGTTAATTTGGAGAGAAATTCTGCAATAAATATACCCATTTGACGAAAATGAACATTAGCCACAAAAAAGTGGGAAATCGTAGAAAAAAACGAAGCCACTTTTAAAATCCAATATAAAAATGCAATTTCAGAAACAATTCCAGATATTATGCCGTACAGTGTATGGTCCTTGACGAACAAATGTAAACATTGTTCTGCACTGTATTTCTGTAGCGAGAAATCTACGCTTGGTTACTTTGACCTTTGGTGTTGTAATGGCAAAATTAATCTTACTAAATATAAATTATTTGACAAACTGCAACAAGTTTTCACTGGAAATGATATCTCAAGGAATTTAAGAGAATAATCGGCAGTAGAACAAATGCTATGTCCTTGGTTTCATTTGGTGCCAATATCACTGTGCCACATGCATACGGTCCATATTGTTTTAAAATGTATGGAATTGCACATCATCGCATTTCTTCGTTAATGTATATTCCAAAATTATAAGCGACGGTTCCTGCGGCCAGTTGTATATATTAGACTCCTCAGAATTCTTGAATTCCTTGGAATTAAGTGATTTGCTTCCACATACTCCAAACGATTGACCCATAGATATGCTCCTTAGAAATCTGAAGTTTCCTAAGGGCATCTAAATGCTACCATATTAATTATAAGAAATATGTACGAAAATTACTTGAATTTGGAAATAATAAGTGCAGTTAAAATTAGGCGGAGAGATCTAACCCTTCGACTTGATTCCATATTAATTATATGACATATGCATGAAAATGCTTGGATTTGGAAATAAGTGCAGTTAAAATTAGGCAGAGAGGTCTAATCCTTCGACTTGATTTAACACCACCGGATAAAACAATCATTTTCTTTTAAGAGGCAACATTTTCCGATTCGCTTGACATACTTTATCACAATCAATAAAGCTCAAGGGGGAACTCTGGAACGTATAGGTCTCAATTTGCCTCATCAAGTTTTCAATCATGGCCAGCAGTATGTTGCAATGTCTAGAATGCAATCTTTTGACGCCCTTCAAGTTTCAATAGTGCCAAAAAATAATTGTACAAAGAACGTATATAATAAAATTCTTCAGTAAATATTTTCTTATTGGCCGTCATGTATTGACGGGTTTCAACTAGTGAGGAAATTAAGTTGGTAATATCGAAATGTCTAATTAGTTCAGAATATTTCCTGGTATAATGTAGCCAAATAGAGCACTACAGTTGGCAGCCCTTGTGACTGAATATATTCTTACTTCCATCTCTTAAGGTACAGAATAAAACATTTGGTTGAAGTCCAATGGACGTTACATGCAGTTAGACATTGGATCTATCAGCACCCGTAAAAGCATGTTGGCAACAATGTCATGCGTGTGCTGGTTAGAAATAATCGGAAATATTATGATATATTGTTGTGCCAATTTTGGATGAAATCCATTTGTTAGTATAGAAGTTACATGTATTTTAAAATTGGACCTATCAGCAAGCATAGAATCATGTTGGCAGCACCGACTTATATTAATTACTCCAAATTAATCTAGAGTGTCAGGTGCCATACGTGTGCAAAGTATAGAGATGTTGGCTTGCATACTTTGTGATATATTGGTATTAGGGTAAAAAATATATAGAGCATTTATTAACAGTTGGCAGCCCTGATTGCTCTTAAGAATACTTATAGTCATATCTGTTATGTTACACATAGCACGTACAAAATTTGGTTGAAATCCAATTAATAGTGTAGAAGTTATATGCATTTAAAAATTGGACTTATCAAACGGCTTAACATTATTTTCGCAACACTGTCATGTATGGCCTCCTGGAAATTAAACTAAAATAGTATTATCTACATGTGTGCCAATTTTGGAATAGCTCCCATGCATACCTTCCATGATATCCAACTTGGAGCTCAAATTTCCAGTGCGTTTTTTCAGCAGTTTGTAGCACTGACATCATTTTCAAATATGGGCTTGAGATATTCCTGTATACATCTTTACTCATACTAAATTTGGTTTCGATTGCTGCAGCCGTTTAGGAGTTGATAGGGACATACACACACACACACACAGCCAGACAGACAGAAGGACAGACAGACAGAAGGACAAACAGACAGACAGACAGACAGACAGACACACACACATTTCCCCGGATCGATCTCATAAGTCTACTTTTCCCTCATTTTTGCAAAATGTGAAAAGTAGGCTAATAATCACCCCAGTTGTACAGCATAGCGAACAAGTAGTTCCGTTAAGAACTATACATCCTATTTTCATATATCCTACATATAGCCTCATCAACATACAAAATATCAGTTTAGTTGCTGTCAAAGATTAATAGATATTGAGAACCGTCTAAATATATCGGATGGTCACCATGATGAATTTTTATATATATAGGCCATAGAGTTACCGGTATGTACTATTAGATGACGATTTTTGCGTAGGTTCATTATTCAAACGTTCACTTCGATCGCATGATTAATACACAAGAAAAAATAAAAACTTAATTTTAAAATTTCGCACAGCTGCCATCTTAAGTTATGTAAACAATTGAACTAAATTAGATGCCGGTGCATTACACCGTGTATTAACATTTACTGTACCATATTTCACTACGCTCAGATGGTTATATCACGAGAAAAGTCTATGACAATGTTTCATCTTCGCTTGGCCGCCATGATTGTTTTGTACTTAGGCTTTTGAAAGTTTCATAGATGAACTTGTAATAGTGCCCTTTACCACCGTACAAAATAGTTTCGGAGATATAGAATGCCGGTGAAATAATTCGCACAGCCGCCATCTTGAGATTAAGTAAACAATTGATCGAAGTTAGATGCCAGTGCATAACAATGTACATAACCATTTGCTGTACCAAGTTTCATTGCGTTTGGATAGTTAAACAGCGAGAAAAGTCTATTTAAATGTTTCAACTTAAATTGACCACCATGTTCGTTTTGTAGTTAACAGGTTTTTGAAAGTCTCATAGGTGAACTTCTAGTAGTTCCCTTTTTCACCGTAAATAATTCCAGGGTGATATCGGGAATAGTTTCGGAGATATTGAATGCTGGTGAAATAATTCGCACAGACGCCATGTTGGATCGGTGAGACTTAAGTTATATGAACGGCACTGTCCGGGTCGGCCAAAATGGTGCTATCACCTTACCGAGTTTCATTGAAATCACTGTAGCCGTTTAGAAGTTATTAGAGGTGGACAAACACACAAACACACGTACGCACACACGCACACACACATACGGACAAAAGGTGATCTCATATGCCTATTTTTTCTTAAAAGAAAATAAGCTAAAATGCAGGAGCATAGTTTCTTGGGAACGGACCATTGAAGGGGTGAACAAAAATCGAAGATTTAGCACATGGTGGAGGCACGGGGGCACAACTTTGGAAGTTGTATGAGGGGCGCAGATTCACCTTTAGTACAGGGCAGCTGCACAGAAAACAAAAAAACCTTTTGTTAAAAACTGTGCTATGGTTGGCTTTTTGTAAATCGTTAGAAAAGCACAAAAAAAGCTTAACTATGAATTTTAGAATAATTTGCACGATCATTTTGTCGGAAAACTCAAAAAAAAACATTGAAAAGCGTTTTTCTCTGAATCGACGTATTTAAAAGAAAAATGTTTAATACAAAAAATGTAGAGGACATTGTCACCTACAATTCGTCTCATTGAGGTCATGTCATACGTTTTGAAATGCAAAAGCTAGGTGGCGCCAAATTTCCAAAAAAGTGTTTTTTATTTTTTTTTCCTAGAAAAAAAAGTTTTGTTCACAAAAGAGCGAAGCAGAAATTTGTTTCTCTCAAAATTGTCTACAACATTTATTCAAACATTTTTTTCCTGCGCCTTACCGTTCCAAAGTTATAGTCTGCCGAAGTGTGAAAATTGTACTATTCAGATGGCACAAAGGTTAATATGTGTACAGTTATGATTGATACGTTGCGATTGAAATAGATATGATTGTTTGAGCTAATTAACAAACACAGCCCGCGTCCTGTTTGACCGAGCCATAGGCAGCTGTCCGACACCGGTCTCTGTCTAAATTATGCCCACCGCTCTCTCCGCAGTAACAATAGTAGCCTTGACTACGCAGCGTTGCATTTGCTGCGCTATAACTTTGGAACGGTAAGTTGGAGGAAACAAACGTTTAAATAAATTTTGCAGACAATTTTGAGAGAAACAAATTTCTGATTCACTCTTTTGGAAAAAAAAACCACTTTTTTTTTCTAGGACAAAAAGTGAAAAAACACTTTTTTGGAAACTTTGGCGCCACCTAGCTTCTGCATTTCAAAACGTATGACATGACCTCGATGAGATGAATTGTAGGTGACAATGTCCTCTAAAGTTTTTGTTTAAAAAACTTTCCTTTAAAATACGTCGATTCAGATGAAAACGCTTTTCAATGTGTTTTTTGAGTTTTCCGACAAAATGATCGGGCCAATTATTCTAAAATTTAGAGTTAAGCTTTTTTTGTGATTTTCTAACGATTTACAAAAAGCCAACCATAGCACAGTTTTTGGAAGAAAACCATCCCAGCTGTACTGCACTACTTTGTGCGGCTCTGGTCATCATAACATGTCCTTGATGGAATAGCTTCTTACATTTGTGACCAAGCATTGGACTGTTGACTCATAAGCCTTTGCATCTTGTATGCAGTAATCGTTTATACCAGATGTAAATATTGCATGACAGTTTTTAAGGCTAGCGTGCGGTTTCAGTGTGCGTGCGTTATGGTGCAGTATTTATTCTGTTTTGCATGAGGCTCTTTGGGAACACACAACAACTCACCCCTAAGCAATTCCCGTCTTTGTTCGCCTCCTTGATCATAATTCCCTTTCAATGCGTCTTTCTTCTCTGTTTGACCACCTTGTGTGAAGTAAACAGTGCTGGATTAACCATAAGGCACAATATGCAATTGCCTGGCCCCCCCGGCTCAAATTGCCCCCCCCCCCCCAAAATGAAAAAATCCCACCTATAAATAATATTTTTTTGGGGGGTGGGGAGGTGGGGGTTGGGGTCAAATAAATTCTTGAAACAGAAGGTCTTACTGGCGAAAGTTTGAAAACTCAAACTGTGAACTTCGTCACTGAAGGTTGCGATTTGGAAATTCAGGATTGTAGAGGACAGTCCTATGACAACGCACCAAACATGACTAATAAGTATCAGGGTCTGCAAGCCAAAATATTAGAACTGAATAAATATGCGATTTATGATCCTTGAGGTAAACATTCCCTCGATTTAGTAGGACAATCTGCTGTTAAAAGCTGTTTCTACGAAGTTGATTTTTTTTCGATAATGCAATCATTGTATAACTTCTTTTCTGCAGACCCTCACATTTGGGGCGTGTTGAAAAATGATATAAAAACGCTAAAACTTTGAAATCATTGTCAGATACGCGCTGGGAAGCACATGCTAATGCAACGAACGCGGTTTATGATTTGTTTCATAATATTGTCGAGGCTTTAGAAAGCATTGAAGATGACGAGTCGGAAAATAACCACTCTCGGAATGAAGCGGGGTGCATCGCAAACAGAATGCAGAAATTCGAATTCGGGTTCATGTTAATTTTGTGGGATTCAATTTTGACTTCTATCAGAATCAGACTCAGAATCAGAATCAGAATCAGACATTTTAAGGAAAATTAACTTCGATGATGTTATTGAAACTTTCTGCGAAACAAAATGCAAAAAAAGTTCTTCTGAAAATGTACATATGTATTTGTATATGTATTGTATTCATCATTCATTGTGAATTTGTAAATAAAATCTCTTTCAAAGTTATGATTGACTTTTTTATGAAAGGGGAAGGGGCAGGGGGGTTGAAAAAAAAAGGCGAAAAGGGGCCTCAAATTAACAATTGCCTAGGGCCACTGTGAGTCTTAATCCGGCACTGGTAGTAGATAACATTCTGACGCCTCGGAGCTGTGCCAAGAAATTTTAATTCTGGTGTGTGGGCTAGCCTCAGCCTCATAAGGCAAAACTGAGAAGAGGAGGATTTGATTCCCATCTCAGGCGTCCTGGAAGTGGTATCCATGGGTTTCCCCACTTCTAATCCAGGCTAATGCTATGATGGTTCCTATCTTAAGACTACGGCCTCCTCCTTCCTAATCCTATCCCAATTTACAAATTCACACACTAGTACAGCCATCGCAATATCGGCAGCGGTAGCTACGCTTGCTAACACGTGGCGTTGGCCATAGCGATGATGATGGTTGATGATAATTAGGGGGCGGATTTCTATGACCTAAATATGTAAGAAATATGTATGCATTTATGACCTAAAAACATAAAAATATGACCTATAAAATTCAAAATATGACTTAATGAATAGCATCTACGTTACATAGAAACACTTTTATTACTCCATCCGTACTGAATATTTTTTCATCGAACTCGCGAACAAAACTTCGTAACTTCCCACAAACTGAGACTTTCGTTTTAGGCATATTGAAAAGAACTGAACGACTGAAGCTCCCTAATGAGTGACCAAGGTCATTCAGTGTGTTGAAGGTGGAAGAGGGAAGGGCGAAGGAGAGAGATAAGAACGATGACAAATAACTGTAGAATTACCTCTGTTTCCGTGTAAACAATAGCCCGGTTTCCAGGAATTGGCCCAGCTAGCAAACAATAGCTCCTGTCTGTTAGAAACATTATACACTACTTTAGAATGGTTTATCAGTAGTATATTCCAGTCTATCCTGAACAATACTTTCTAGAGCTTATTCTGATTTTTATAAAACGAAATTCAAATGAAAATTACCAAAATATGCCGTTTATAATGATATTTTCTTCAAAATATGCCATACAACTTAAGACAGCCTAAATATGCATTTATATGCCTAATAAAACCTGTTTAATTTTGATTATCATGCTTGGAAACGTGTTGAAAATAGAAGACTATAAGATATAATGTTAAGGGAAAAAATATGACATGTCATAGAAATCCGCCCCTAATGATAATTGTTGCTTTAAGGGGCCTAACATCTGGGTTATCGGCCCCTGATGGGTTGGGTGATAGTGAAAGATGAGATGAGAATGAAAACTATAACTAATACTAACTACAGACTTTCATACTAGAAGAGCAAATGGTAAACAAATAAAGAATAAGGCAAATAAAGTACAGGATGAAAAGAAATGCCCTCAACCCTCGAAGAATGAGGATGGAGGGACTTGGAAGGAAGGAGAGTCATGAAAGGCGGAGGAGAGGGCCCACCCCAAAGTTAGAGGAAAAAGGGGAAAAAACGGACCCAGCTCAGGAATCCCTCGGGATCGCCAACTCCCGAACCCACCAGCCATGAGTCTCTAAGGGTGTAGCACAATCCAGGGCGCACCATAAGTGGTGGGGCTACATGCACCCTGCCTCCTACTAGGCCATCGAGTCAAGCTACCTGCGGACTCGGTAGACGTGCGTTCGAGCCCCACCATCCACCGTCTTTGAAATCGTTTTCCATGGTTTCCCCATTTTCAACTCCAGGCAAATGCTGGGACGGTACCTTCTGACAGGCCACGCCCGCTTCCTTCCACATCCTTGCTTAGTTTCATTCACCATCATTAATTTCATCTCTCATTAACTCCTCTCATGAGGTTTTCAGAAAGGGCATCTGACCGTAAAAACCATCCTCCACAAAGGCTTTCATCGCAACTCATCTCCAACCCCATTTTAAAACGGTAATAATAAGGGTTAGGCATACAGCACAGCCATCGCAATAACACAGGTCGTCACAAAAATTCCACACACACAAAATACACGGTGAAATTTTGACCATGAAGTCGCAGCCTCTAAAATAAGCAACAATAACTGTATGTGTTTAGCGTGGATTGGGTCTGAGCTATCCTCAAATTCAATACCCAATAGAACCCCAGCCATAGATTTTTAGCCTACTTTTCACATTTTGCAAAAATGAGGAAAAAGTAGTCTTATGAGATCGATCCGGGAAAATGTGTGTCTGTCAGTCTGTCCTTCTGTCTGTCTGTCTGGCTGGCTGTGTGTGAGATGAAGTCATTACCCAGGTGTGCGTTATGTGGTTGTATGTTTATGTGTGTCTACATGCGCGGGGAACATCGTGGTAATCTGACCATGACTCCTGTCTGCAGCAGTATATAATTAACGGAAGTATGATGCACCAAGGAGGCTACTGGCCAGTTCGTCGTGTCTTGTAATTCTTGAGAGAATTATTGGGACAAATATGGTATTTTTTCACACACATTTTTTTTTTTTTGATATACAAGGGATTTCCGTGATGGTGGGCCGCCGTGGGCGAGCTCCCGATTTGTTGTTGAACGCACTGGGTTAATGACATGTGACTTCGGCGAGACGAACAGATTTAAGATAACGCTAATTAGGTGTTAGGCCGGTGTTCCGTGTCCTCGATGCTTAAAGTGAGATAGGCCTGTATGATGTGATTAAAAGGGAGTTCGCCATACTCGAACTATAAATTCCTGCGTTAAATTGAAATGAAATATTTGTGTTGTTTTAATTAAGTGCCACTGGGCACAGTGCTGTTTCTTGTATTTAATTTGATTCCATTTTGGATTGTTGTTGTTGTTGTAAATATTAGAATGACGGTCGGTCATTTCCTCGTATATTTTGTTGTACTCACGTACGCTTGTGTTGATTTGTCAAGACCCGTTTGGGCATTATTGTCGTGTTTTTGCACGTGGTCAAGATTTCGTTTGGAGATCTATTAGCCTACTTTCGATTTTTGCAAAAAATGAAAGTAGACTTATGAGATCACTACAGGGCGAAAAAAAGTGTGTCTGTCTGTGTGTGTGTATGTGTGTGAGTCTGTGTGTGTGTGTGTGTGAGTGTGTGTACTCTGAATGTCTGTCCCCCCCCCCCTATCAATTCGAACACGGTTAAACCGAATTGAACGAAATTTGGTACAGAGGTAGCACTGGCAAAGGGCACCTCAGTGTCATGTTTTATATTGCCGCCATCTTTACCAAAAGGTAATGGCGGCCAATCGAATGGTCAAAACTTAATAATGCATTACGACCAAACTAATCATCGGATCTTTACCAAATTTGGTAACAACCTACCTTCATATGGGACGCGTCTTGTGCCCAAACTACAAGGTCATCAAACGTACCATTTATGGATGGCGGCCGTGTGAATTATGCAAAATTTATAATCCATATCATGGGACCCACCAGTTCCGATTATCGAACTAAGAATCGTTTAATCTGTTCTAAGCGACGTGGTTCGTTCGAAATTAAAAGTTTATATTGTAATATTATAATCTAGAAGTGACTTTAAAAATCTGAATCGTCTCAGCTATTTGACAAGATGGCAGCTGATCTCTCGTTCTGACCTATATTTTACTAATTTCAGTATGTTGCATGCAATATAACCTACTGATAAAAATTATATGAACTTAATATGAAATGAACTCGGTTTGAAATATACTCCAGTGAAGAAATCTTCAGTCCAAGTGATTATTTGCTAATACAGTACGTTATATGTATTTAATCGATAACGCGCAAGTTATGAGTGTACGATTGGCTGTGTGGTTAGAGCTCCCGTCTCTCATGTGGCTGGCCGGGGTTCAAATCCTATCAGAGTAGAACTTTTTTTGCTTGATTTTTTTTAATATTTATTATTTCTTGAGTACTGAGACGTTATAAAATAAAGCGTTATATGGTGCGTTTAGCAATGGAAATTATATATAAAAAAAACCACATTCTCCACCGGAGTGACATCTACCAGCCTTCAGTTGTACTATGCAGAAACTATAGATTCGAGCAGCGCTCTATACCGGCCAGTTAGTGAACCCAGTCTTAACGACTGCTAGGAGTAATAATACTGTAACATTCGTTTATTCCTTGTGCACAGAGGCGTTATTGATAACCTCAAAACTTGCAATATGGATGATTTGGAGATGGATTAATTTGTTATACCGTGTATTTAAGATTAGCCTATAAATTAACGGGTTGCGAAGTTACTTCACGTAGTCCTATATCATTCGTATACGACACAGAACAACAACGTGACGTCAGTTTCTGATCTGCTCTGATTGGCTATTACATTGCTGCAGTCGGGTAGTTGGCAGTCAAGGATAAAATTCGCGACTGCCAACTGCCAGCTACCAACTGCAACTTCATGTTGTGTAAGGTGCCTATAGTATACACGGAGTCGATCGCGACTGCCGACCGAGGACTACCAACTACGGACTGCCGACTGCGCATTGTAGATGGGCCTTATTAGAGCAACGAAGTTTCAATTATTGTAAGTAGTCGGTGTTTGGAGTGTTTGCTGATGAAATTGCAAAATGCTGGGGTAAATTATAAACTATGGTTTGAACGCCACTGTTCAAATCCTGTGTGCCAATTTGCACTTCAAATAGGAAGAAATTAGGAGATGATAAGGACAGAGAGTTATAACTATACCCATACATTTAGGAGAAAGTAGGCTATATGTTCTTTCCCGAACATCTTGTTTTGTATTATATAAGGGTAGCGGGTGTCGGGTATTTCTTATTGTGCTTTGTAGTGTGTTCCCTAGGCTAATCTAACTTACGCAGAATTGCGGATTCGTTACCTGACGGGTAAAGCTATATGGTCACGGATCACGTAATCAGTACGTATTTCCTTCATCTTAGTCAAACATCGTCACGCGCGCACAAGTATAGATTTGAGAAGAGACGTATTTATTTTAAACGTCTTTATTTTTGACAATCTCTCCAGAGATATTTTATTGGAATTAAATGGTAAATTGTGGATGTTTGAACGCCATTTGATATTTTTGATATATACACAACTTAGGGCTTACAGTTGTGGCCTAAGTAGAAGTTGTGGGAGTAAATTCAAGTTGTTGTTTATTAATTTTGTGTTATATTTTTGGTTATTAAATTTGTTTTATTTAGTATACTGGTTTACCTCCTTTCTTTAGTTATGACTTGCCCTATGTCTCCTTGTAAATTATGAAAAGAAAATTCAGCTGCACGGCTAACATGAACCGAAACACTACCCCGAAATAGAGTCTTGTTACGCTTCCTTTGCAAGGGTTCATAGATCTGCCTTTTCTAAATCCACTTTGATATTCACCTAAATGACTGTGATGTGTTGCTTCTGCCCTGTTTAGTAGTATTGTTGAGAATACCTTGTAGGCCACTGGCAAAAGGGATATACCTCTATAGTTGTTGACATCTTGGTTATTACCTTTCTTGTGCAAATGATGTAGAAGGACCACTTTCCATTCTACCGGGATCGTTTCCGTTTTCCAGATTTCTTGA
Source organism: Meconema thalassinum (assembly GCA_946902985.2). Taxonomy (NCBI): domain Eukaryota; kingdom Metazoa; phylum Arthropoda; class Insecta; order Orthoptera; family Tettigoniidae; genus Meconema; species Meconema thalassinum. The sequence continues at coordinate 514,485,050 of OX336393.1, read as the reverse complement.
AAAATGATTTCAAGGTCACCTATGATTTTTGGTTGAGACCACTTTATGAGTTCGGCCGTAATGGAGTCTTCTCCACTAGCTTTGTTGTTCTTTAGGGTTTTAATTGCTTTTTCGATTTCCTCAATAGTTGATCTGTTTCGAAATTTTCATGTAATTCTGGAAATTCTAGCTTATTTGGTTATTCTTCTCCTTCTTCTTTCTCCATTAGGCTCTTCTGAGGACCACGAACCAATTTCATTGTTTAGTCCATTGTTGTTCTTTCTTCTTCCTCCAGTGCTCCTTTATCTTTTCGCTGTGTGCTTCTTTCTCTCTTCCGACCATTCTGAGCCTGTTTTCTTATATTGCCTTCCTTGGAGTCCTTCCATTCCCAATACTTTTTTTTAAATGTATCCTTCCAGTGCATCTTCTTCTCTTACTTAGTTTTTTTTCTAAATCTTTCTTTATTAATATTATAATTAGTTTTGTTTATTATTATTATAAGGGTGGCTTCGGTGGCGTAATTGGTAGCATGCTGAGCTTCTATGCCCAATATAGCGGGTTCAAACCCGGCCGACGCCGTCGGATTTTTTAAGAGCGTTAAAGATCCCTCAGTAGGCCTTCCTTCGGAGGGGAAGTAAAGCCGGCGGTCCCATGTCATAGATTTATGGCATGTTAAAGAACCTTCCACTAATTACAGCTGTGTGAAGCTAAATTGTATAGGTTAGGAATGTAAACAACGCTCTTAGGTTTCTACTTTCGTTGCCAAGAGCCGACTGCGGTGGCGTCTAGTAGCTAAGTTCTGAACTGGGCCTAGTAGTCGTTGACGGTGGCGTTTGGCGGCAAAAGTAGGAACTATTTGAAAAATTCTAAGTTGCAGTCCTTACTTGAATTAAAAACAGATACACACACTAATTCAGCCATAACAATTAACACCGGTTATCAGACAGATTCTACACCCACCCAAAGTACACTGGGCTACATGACCGCGTTGTCGCAGCCCCTAAACTGAGGAACCAACCTATTATTGTAAGTGTATTATTACTGTCTTTTTGTTACTATCATTGTTAGACTCTTATTATTTATATTGTGAATGTTAGCGAAATGTTTTATTTTTCAAGCGCTAAGCTAATTTCATGTAGGGCGCTATTGTAAAGGAGCTCTTAAGCTCTGTGTAGCCGTGGAAATAAGTAAATAAATAATTCAATCAATCAATAAATCAAACAAAGCATTTCAGATTTTTGAAGTGAAATATCACTACCTGTGGTTCGGATTCCACGTAATAATGGAGGTCCCGTGGCTCATGATCGCGAGAATAACTGTCACGTTTTTCATTCTTACAACGTGGTACGCCTTGTCGGCTCGTCTTGTAAGTTTACTATGCACAGTTCCGCTGTAATCCCCGGACCCAACTAGTCGCATGTCTCACGCGGATATCACAAATTAATTGAACCAGTGAGGACTAACGTAAGCTTGTGCTATGAATTAGTCACTCAGCGGCCTGACTGAGTCCCGCGCGGGAGTGGTTAGCGTGACAGCTAGGAACATCCAACATCCCAATTCAGAATATTATCAGGCACGGATTCAAGGGGGGCACGGGGTCATGACGCCCCCCCCCCCAAACGGAGACCAATTTTTTTTTCAAACTCAAAAAAACGAAAACACAATAACCGGACAAATGAAACTTAAAGAATTTTAACCGAAATACAGTTTTTTTTTCATTTTATTCAATACTGAAAATATATTTATTGCAATTACTAGGATGTTCTGTTACAACTGTACATATTTACAACTTCATACCTGCTATATAAAAACGATTATTTATATAACAAAATCAACTCGTCTATTTTGTTTAGCAAACCTTGTGCTTACCGAATCGATGTTTATAGTGATGTCACGATGAATGTGCAGCAATGCACGGGTAGGAATTAGGGGCTTTTTTTTCTCACCAAACAATTTTGCCGACGTCCAAACTGCAAGCTTGGTTGGCAATTTAAGCTGTGACTTTCTCCCTTTGTCGGTACCAACTCGACTTGCCGAAACTGTAACGTAACTTGATGCTTTTCTCGAAGCTCGATGTAAAAGTCGCAAAACACGCCGTTGCAATTTGTACGAATATTTTTGGTGCGCTAAACGCACCAAATTTCTATCCATCTAACTTGCAAAAAAAAAAAAAAAAAAGGTCTGGTTTTGTACGTTTGGTTATTTTGTGATTGCGTTGTTAGTGATACCATTTTTCTTAACAATTTCGATTCTGTGACCCCCCCCCCCCCACCCAAAGCCAAACTCTAGATCCGCGCCTGAATATTATAGTCAGTACGAGGTAAATATGAATAGTAAATAACGCATAGGTAGAGGCATGATATTTTCGCACTAATTTTGAACGGTTTTTGAATGATAATTTTTGGTTTTTCTGTAATTTTTGTTTATTTTTATAATTATTATTTTTATTGAATTTTTTGTTTTATTAATTTTAGGTCTTTTCAAATTTAGGTGTCCACCTATAAATTTTAAATTCAATTCCAAATTTGTTTTCTTTAATCTGTGCTATTTAATATTTATCGTATGGCTTTTAGTGCCGGGAGTGTCCAAGGACATGTTCGGCTCGCCTGAATCTGTAGCTGCTTCCAGCGGACACTCATAGGGTGAGCTACAAGTTCCGTTCAATTTCAAGTAGTTCCAACTTTCACTACAAGATATCTATGATACCTAGTGGTGAACGTTGGAAATTTGATAGAGCTTTCCGACGAAATCTAACCTAACAATTTAGCTTCACATAAGTTTGGTCTGTGGAAGGATCTTTTACATGCCATAAATCTATGAATGGGACCGCCGGCTTTACTTCCCTCCGAAGTAAGGCATACTCAAGGATTTTTAATGCTCTGAAAAATCCGACGACTTCGGCCGGGTTTGAACCCGCTATCTTGGGCACAGCAGTTCAGCATGCTACCAACTACGCCACCGAAGCCGCAAGAGGGGCAGATGACCTCATAGTTCCGCCCCTTAAAACAATAACTAACTAACTAATTTTGAACGATTTCGCGAAGTATAAATTGCTGTATCGGTTTAATTTCGCTTTAATAACATTCAAAATTAAGCGGCTTCGGTGGAGTAGTCGGTAGCATGCTGAACTGCTATGGCCAAGATCGCGGGTTCAAACTCGGTCGAAGTCGTCGATGTTTTAAGAGCGATAAAATCCTTCAGTATGCCATCCTTCGGAAGATTTATGGCATGAAAAAGAACCTACCACTACATTGACAGTGTGTAGCCCAGATTTGTAGGTTATCGCTCCATCAAGTTCCAAAGTTCACCGCTGGGTGTCAGTAACGTCTGGTAGCCAAAGTTAGAACTACTTGAAATAGAACTTGCTCATTCAACTTCATTCATTTCATCTCATCCACACACTACGGTACTTGTATCTCACCTCATGGGTGTCCGCATAGAAGCAGCTACAAACTCTGCCGAGCGGCTTCGGTGGCGTAGTTGAGCTTCTATGCCCAAGGTCGCGGGTTCAAACTGGAGGGGAATTAAAGCCGGCGGTCCCAGATTTCTGGCATGATAAAGAACCTTCCACTAATTACACTTGTGTGAAGCTAAATTATAGGTCATATTTGACTAACCCTCTTAGATTCCAACGTTCGTCGCCAGGAGCCAACTGCGGTGGCATCTAGCAACAAAGTTCAGAACTAGTTGGTAGTAGACGGTAGCGTTTGGTAGCAATAGTTGGAACTACTTGAAATCCAATGTCTGCAGTCCTTACTTCAATTAAAAACATATAACACACACTAATACAGTCATCACAATTAACACCAGTTATCAGACAGATTCTAAACACACCCAAAGTACACGGGGCTACATGACCGCGCTGTCATCTTCAATTTCCCCCCAGGGCTCACATCTAGTGGGACGTGGGTTGGCGACCACGGGGCTTCAGCAGAGTCCGGCATTGCTTCCACTTACTTGTGTCGGGCTCCTCTCCGTCTTCTGTCCTGTCGACCTCACTTGGTCAACTCTTGTTCTCTTCCGACTCCGACGGTGTTAGGGTATCCGAGGCCTAGGGAGTCTCTTCCTTTCCCGCCTTAATTGGCCCTTGTCTCATCTTTTCTGATACCCTCCTTCTGCGAGGGGTCAGCCTTCTTTTTCATTTCCTGTTATCTCCTGCCTTGTGCTGAAGGCCCTCAAGGAGGAACGGAGTATGTAGCCCCACCACTTCTGGTGCACCCTGGATAGTGCTACACCCTCAGGGGCTCACGGCTGGTGAGTTCGGGAGTTGGCGACTCCGAGGGAGTCCTGAGCTGGGTCCGGTTTTCCCCCCTATTATCCATTACTTGTGTGGCGGACCCTCTCCTCTTTCACTTTCCTAACTGCCTTTCATGGCTCTCCTTCCTTCCAAGTCCCTCAATCCGCATTCTTCGAGGGTTGAGGGACTTTCTTTTCCTCCTGTCCTTTATTTGCCTTATTCTCCATTTGTTTACCATTTCTTCATCTAGTATATAAGTTAGTAGTTAGTTTTAGTTATAGTTTACATTTCATTATCATCTTCACGATCACCCAAACTATTAGGGGCCGATAACCTAGATGTTAGGCCCCTTAAACAAAAATTATCATCATCATCTTCAATTCAGAATATTATTGTCAATTGTTGTTGTTGTTGTTGTTGTTTTTGTTTGAGTCTTCAGTCTTTTGACCGGTTTGATACTAGGTGTCAATGACATCTGATAGCGAAAGTTGGAACTACTTGAAATCGAATGGAACTTGTAGCTCACCCCATGGGTGTCCTTACACCGGTTATCAGTCAGATTCTACAAAGTACACGGGGCTACATGACCGCGTAGTCGCAGCCCCTAAACTGAGGAACCAACCAACCAAACTCTTCCGAGCCGAACAAGTCCTCGGACACTCCCGACCCTACGCTGAATAAATAAATGTATAATACTATGACCTACTAGCGGAAAGCCTCTATTTGTCGCTACTAAAGACATGCCTAAATGCTTTCATTATCACTGCGATAAGTTGGTCTTCAAACTCTGTTCTGAAAGGAAATGTCATAGAGCTTGAGAATTTGTCGTATTCAACAAAATGAGCCTTGTTTACCTCCATAGTGCTTTCATTAACTTGGGCACTTGTTGGAGCACTTCACATTTTCTTTCAAACACGTTTGAGAAGCACTCTTGGACTCCTCATTCTAATCCCTTCACATTATCGACAAATTTCATAGATGAGTGGGTGAGGATTATTGGATTCTTCTCCTTTAATATCTCGACTGCGAGGCTCGGTCGCTGATGGCCTCGTTAGCCGAGCGGCTAAAGCACCTCTCTGACATGACGGTTTGTTAAGGTTGTTTAACTTATGCGCTTCAAGATCCTGGTTATCAGCCACGTGAGCTTGGGTGTGTGTGTAGAATTAGCATGATAAGATAGACCGCGGGAAAGCTTTACAATTTTATCATTTCAAATTATTATCTTGTCGACTTCATCGTTATGCTTAAGTCTACCGTTATGCGTCACGGTTGCGTCGTGTATGACGACATCATGTTGTTCAGTGCATATGCACCGAGTCTGAGTTTACTCCTGGGGTCTAGCGTTATGCGAACGGAGACGGCGAATGCGTGACGTCATGCAGCCCCCGCGCGTGAAGCCTAAGTTAAAGGGTAATGGAGTCTGTTGACTCTGAGTTTACTCCTGGGGTTATGCGAACGGAGACGGCGAGTGCGCGATGTCATGCAACAAAGTGCACGGGAAGCCTAAGTTAATGGGTAATGGAGTCTGTTGAAAGAGCCCCCCTGAGCCTTTCTAACATGTGTAGCATTTGTAGCATGCGTCATTTGAAATGATATAAAATCTAGTCTGACTGTATCTTTTTTTTTAAGTCATGGAAGAATATATTTCATTGCTCGTTTTAAAGTAGGCTACCATGTATTTCTATTCAGCAAAAATGAACAAAGTAATTTGATAAAGAATTAATGGCGAACCAAAAGACGACAGTTAAATGTTTTAGTAGAACATGAAATTGAACCCAGGCCCTTTGGAACCGGATTCTCAGTACGTACCCCTAAACCACAGCCAGCTTGGTGTCCCAGGCGAAACCCCACACAGACACGGCACAAACCTAGAGAAATTGCACAGTTTTAATTCACTGGCCGTGAAAGCCAATATACCATCTTTCTGTTGTTGTGTATAAAGCTCATACGAAATGTATTTGAAATCCAATGATGGTATTCTATGTAAGTTACATGCATATAGATGTTGGCCTTATCAGCACGCGAACGATCATGTTGGCAACACTGATATACTGTACAATCTATGAGCAACGGAAAATTAATTTGAATTATTATCTATATGTGTAGTCGCCTCTGTGCTGTAGCGGTCAGCGTGATTAGCTGCCACCCCGGAGGTCCAAGGTTCGATTCCCGGCTCTACCACGAAATATGAAAAGTGGTATGAGGACTGGAACGGGGTCTACTCAGCCTCGGGTGGTCCAAATGAGTAGCGGTGGTTCGATTCACACCTCAGCCATCCTCGAAGTGGTTTTCCGTGATTTTCCACTTCGTCTCTCAGGAAAATGACGGGATGGTACCCACCGTAGGGCCACGGCCGCCACCTTCCCTCTTCCTTGCCTATCCCTCCCAATCAACCCTTTCCTTCCCATCCCTCATGAGCCCCCTGTTCGCTTTGCAGATGAGGCCGCCTGGGTGAGGTGCTGGTCCCACCTCCCCAGTTGTATCCCCTGATTCGATGTTTCAAGCTCCAAGACACTGCCCTGGCGGCGGTAATGATGCGATCCCTCGCTGAGTCCGAGGGAAAAGTCAACTCTGGAGGGTAAAACGACTAAGAAGAAAGAAAGATAGATCTATATGTGTGCCAATTTTGTAATCGCTCCCATGAAAATTTTCAGATATATTCAACATTGAGCTCAATCTTCAATTGTGACTTTTCAGCAGTTGGTAGCACTGACAACATATTTAAATGTGGTTATGAGAGGTCTTGCTATAGGTCTTTACTCACATCAAATTTGGTTACGATACCGGCTGCAGTTTAGGAGTAGATAGACAGACAGACAGACCGATACATTAGCCTGGATTGATCTCATAAGTATTTTTCCATAATTTTTGCAAAATTTTAAATTAAGCCTAAATATGAATTTTGAATTATTTGCATAGTAGTTCAATTGGTCTATGTGTAAGTCACTGAACAGGCTTCCCACTGATGTTGGTAGATCAAGAACCGATATGTGAAAGTGGGGGTTTCCTGGCACCACCAGGCTATGTGATTGTGGTGAACAGTGGCGGCCGACAGACACTTAGGCCGGGAGGGCGATCACAGTATTTTTCCCCGCACCTCTTCATAAATTGATAGAGGACAAAAAGAGTAAAATCGAGTTACTTTTATATGCAATGAAAATATCGCGTTTTTATCATTTAGTATTACAACTATGATTTCATATGGTAACAACACTGAGAACCTGATGTGAAAATTACATATAAACGAAAACGCAAAACGTGAATCCCATGGAGCTTGTGTTTTGGGTCTTTTTCTTTATCATAGCATTATCCTTGTGAGCTCAAAACTTGACAAATCCCAGTTTGCATGAATACACGAATTAAACAGCGATTTATCCAGTACATAATAACATAGAATACCGTATACAATATTATTCTTTTAATAACTCCAAACTCAAGCCTAAAGCGTTGGCTGTTAAAATGTGGACATTGGATTATCACTTGAATTCGGCATAGAACAAGAGTTTTTTTCTTTTAATATTCAAATTTGGAAATATACTTTAATATGCAAATTTGGAAATATACATGTGCCAGTAACAATCAATGCCAGTGTTCGAGCTGACAGATGAATTTTAGGAAAATGTACCTCCCGAGTCACATTATGTTTCATTTTCATTCATTACTAAACTGTTGAACTGCTTTTTACTCTGATAGATCACTTAACTTTCTAGCAGAGAGTGAATTTAACTGCAAATTAAAAACGGGAATATTAATAATAATAATAATAATAATAATAATAATAATAACGTGGCAGGAGTTTAAGCATAACATTTATTACACATTGACAGAGTTTGAGAATTCTTGCCCAACTCTTTACTTTTACAGTTTTTAGTTTGAATACGGTTATGAATGCAATGACGTAAAACATACTGGTTATGTCAGGAAATAAAAGAAAATCTTGCAACAATGTTTTTCCATAGGATATATCATTGTTGGCAATACACAAACTATGAAAGATAAGAAAATTACCAGGACAGGAGAATGTTCAAGTAAATAGACCTACCTTAATTGACTCTCTTGAAGATGAAGTCCATTCGCCGCTCTTTTTGCTCAGCAAAGTGGTTTATTACAAGCTCATTGAAGTCATTTGTGACCAATAGGTTCTTCTCAATAGAGCACATAGCTAAAGCGCACAGACGGTCTTCTTTCATTGTATTCCTACTAAAAGTTTTTATTCTTTTCAAAGTTGAAAAGCACCTTTCACTCTCTGATGTTGTCATGGGAATTGTGCATATAATTCGCAAGAGTTTTACTGTCTCAGGTAACACTGTCGCAAGATTGTTTTCACAAATGCAGGAAAGAAGTGTTAAGGCACCAGATGCATTTTCAAACTCATTTCTGCTGTATAAAACTATTAATTCCTGCCTGAGTTCAAGTGGATTTAAAGTGAATAACTTAGCGACCATTTTACATTCAGAGTCAGGAAACGACACTCTAAATTTTGAAAATAAGCTGGGCTGGAATAGCTTCGCTGCTGATAAATGCTCATTAAAACCGAAACGATCGGCAATCCCAGTTAAAATTACGTCGCACACCTCTTTTGCCACGACCCATTTGCTGCTGTCAAATCGAGCACGCTTTTCACTAGTGCCCGGGTTTGAACAACACACGCTATGCTCTGCACCCCACTGATCGAGAGAATTTCTAATATTCTGAATCGAGGACTTGAAGGTAGACACGTTCTTCAGAGCCTTTACACTGTCAATTTCCCTGTGCTGAAGTTCATTGAATAAAATATCAGCATGTGGCATAATTTTACTAAAAAGTTCGAGCCAAAAGAGAAAGTCCTGATCTTTTAAAATGTTTCTCAAACCTGTTGCTTTTCTGGTTGTCGAATAGTCATTACTGTCATCGTCCACAATCCTCTCTAGACACTCAATAAGTTCATTTTTGTAAATGAAGACAGTTCGTACGCATCGTGCCCTAAAATTCCATCTAGTGGCGGCATTTTTGGGGATCCGTTTCTTGACGATTTCATCTAGTAAGGCTGTCCGTTTGGAAGATTTGAAAAAAAATGAGGAAAATCCCTCTAAATTACTAAAAAATATTTTTACCTGCTTATTTTGGATTGCACAACGCTCGATGATCAAGTTCAATTGGTAAGCATAACAATGAACAAAGTGCGCATTTTTGTACACGACCTTCATTCTTGCCTGTACACCCGTGTGTTGCCCGCTCATAACACTCGAACCATCATAACTCTGAGCTATTACTTTTTCAGGGAACGTATTCACCTTCAATTTCTCTAGTTCGGCAAATAAAGCTTGACTAATTCCATCTGCAGTATGATCTCTGGGCAGCACGAAGCTAACGAACCTTTCGTTAATTTTGCCATCCAGTTCATATCGCACAATAAAAACAAGCTGAGACAATGTAGCACAGTCAGTGGTTTCGTCAGCCTCGATCGCTAAATATTCTGTCCGAGATATTTCGTCACTGATCAACTGAAGGCTCACAGAATAGATTGGATCGAGAAGCTCGTTCTGTATGGTTTTAGAAAGTCCCAGAAAAACACGACTATTTGTTTTTTCTATGTGCTCTTTCAAGGTAGAGTCTAACTCGGCCATTAAACTAACCAACCCACGAAATATTCCAGGATTGTCGGATGAATCGGTTTCATCGTGTCCTTGCAGTGCGAGCTCAAATTTTCCACAAAACTTAATGCAGTCGATCAGTTTACTGAGTATGTAACGGTTTTTAGAGACGTCCTCATTGAACTGCTTAATTTTCAGTCTATACGCACTGTCTAACTGACATCTGATGTCTACCTTACCCAGCATCGCAAACTCAATGCTATTGTTTATATGCTTTTCACTAGATTTATGTTTCTTAACTTTATCATTCAAGTGTTTTAAGTCCGTAACACCAGCTGATGTCCACACAGGATCGCCAGAATTCATAGCCAAGCATGTGAAGCAAAATAACGCGTTTCTTATCTCACATCCGCACAGCCAGTCTGCATGATTGTACAATGTGCGATTGAATTTTCTGGTATAACCAGCTTTGCTTTTGCAAGGGTTCTGAACCTGTGAAATGACTAAATCAGGTTTCGGAGGTCCTAACCTTTTTAGTTCTAATTTACTCTCAAAAGAAAGTTTTCCGCGATTTAAAATAGCGTCCACAGAATTCATTTTGAAATGAAGAAATACTTAATCACGCTGAGTTTCAACTCTAGAGCACAGCCGTAACAAGAATTAAAAATAATTACGGTGCCGTATTATTATTATTATTATTATTATTACGGTATTATTATTTTTATTTTATTTTTATTATTAAGCACCGATAGAGAAATCACAGAGTATCACTTTCGCCACAAGCACTTCCAAACCACAGTCGCACCGGTAATTTTAAATAAAGACACTACGTACAAAGTATAATGACTTACCAACACCGAGATTGCAACTGCTGAATATTACCACCGCTTTAAGACTTTCCAGCACGAAAGCGAAATAGCTCACTGGTGCCAACCTTCACTAACCGCAGGATGCTAACGAGAGGTCCGTGTTGCTTCATCCTTGCAATTTGAATCGAGATCCCTGGTCTCAGATGCTGCAATTTAATATAATTATATATTTTTTGTGTTCAAAGATAAAGATAATGATACTACATCATAGATTATTGTTATTTAATTTTAATTTTTATTATATTCAACCATGGAGATTTCTTTTATTCATCCATCTACTTTATTTGCTAATGGGGTAATTCCCCGGCTGGGCGCATGCAGTAGAGGGGTGTGAGAGGAAATGCTGCTGCTGTTCACTGTTGTCAAACCTGTGTCACAGCGGGTTGGGATCAGGCGACAGTGCTTGTCTAATGGAAGTTCAGCGTGCGGAAGCTGACAGCTGAATGATAATAATGACACATCTGACAACCCTGAACGACCTACTTCTTATTGGCTTCTGATGCTAGTCACAAGTTTTCTTACTAACCAATAGTAGTAGATACTGTTGCATGACGTCTAGAGTAGCGAGGGGAGATGACGTATTTACCGGTGCTACAGAGCTGTTAAGGACTCCGCCTGGCTTCAAGACAACTGCCCGCACACCGCGACCACAGATTACCCCTCTGGCAGCCTGAAATCGCACCAGTCTCCATACTCCCGCACGTCTCAACCCCACTCGCCCGAGCACAATCTTAGGGCGGAAGGCCAAGAGTCCGTAACTCCATACTGACCAGTGTGCTGTGGTGTGCTGCGCGCTGACAAAGCGTGATACCACCAACACAGTCTTCCTGATTGATAGAGCTACATGTAATTTTCTTAGCATTATTAGAATTCAATTTTTGACTTAAAATATCAAGAGAAAATGTAAATTCCTTTTCGTTCTCTAGGAAGGACACCGTCCTGGAGTCCTTATGGGCCAGCCGCTACTGGTGGTGAAGTCCAAACCACAGTCCATTTCATGAATTGCATTAAGTGTCCTTGAAGTTGCACAATGGAGGACTTGATGGCTGCGACACCTAATGCCCGTGACTTGGCAAAATTTTGGACACACACTATTTGATATGTGTGTTATTAAGTACAATATTTTAAATGTAAAATGTATACTTCTGATACGAATAAATAGACAAATAAATAAATAGTAGTTCTATTATCCGCCAACTGCTTAAGCTGAGCGCATTAACGCACCAGACGCGGGCTATATCCAGACAAGTGGGTTTTAACTCAGATTATCGTCATTGCTGTCGTGTTCTTCTCCGATTTGGAGAATAATACAAAACAAAAGAGCATTGTATTCCTCAAGCGGTGGATAATATGCGTTCAAGTAGAAAGTAAAATTACTGTGCATCGGCCGGGAATCGAACCCGGGCCGCCCGCGTGGCAGGCGAGCATTCTACCACTGAACCACCGATGCTACGAGGAGGGAGGAACTAGCGTTTATGTAAAGAAGCACGCTCTCCATTCGCTTGCCTCTGCGTCATCGCTAAGTGGGTCAGTCAGATTAGAACGCTTTCCCAAGCTGAGTTCACAGTAAAGAGTACCGACGTACAGAAGTAGACCAATAATTAGTTAGCCTAAACCTGAATGCTTGTATATATATTTTTTTTTTTTCGCTATCGTTTTACCCTCCAGGGTTGGCTTATCCCACGGACTAAGCGAGGGATCCCACCTCTACCGCCAATGAGGCCAGGGTCCTGAAGCTTGAGACTCTGAGTCAGGGATACAACTGGGGTGTGTGACCAGCACTAGTCCCAGGCGGCGTCACCTGCAAAGCGAACAGGGGGCCTGATGAAGGGATGGGAAGGGTAAGTAAGGTAGTGGGAAGGAGGCGGCCGTGGCCTTACAGTAGGAACCATCCCGGCATTTGCCCGAAGACGAAGTGGGAAACCACTTCGAGGATGGCTAAGGTGGGAATCGAACCCCCTCTACTCATTTGGGCCACCCGAGGCTGAGTAGACCCCGTTCCAGTCCTCATGCCACTTTTCAAATTTCGTGGCAGAGCCGGGAATCGAACCCAGGACCTCCGGGGCGGCAGCTAACCATGCTGACCGCTACGCTACGGAGGCGACATGCTTGTATATAATTGGCGTTATTAAATATTATTGGTTTTTCTGTTACATTTCTCCAATATGCAAGAAATACAGAATCTGTAATCTTCACCTAGCTATCTATTATCAGTAGGGACCAGATTTTGTGAAAATGCTTATTTTGAGGGTTTGTTGGATTTTGTGTGCATATTCTGAACATAACAGCATATTTTAGCATATACAGTTGAATAAGTATAATTTAGAACATCTTGAACAAAATAGGTCTCCCCTGCATGTTGGACATCCCTTGGAAGCAACTTCTGAGCAAAAGATTAATAACTAATGTTTTACTCAAGCATGTTGCCTGGCTATTTGAAGAAGGGAATGGGGTGGGACATTCCTTTCACCATCTCGACAGCCAGTAGCCCAGGGTTAGTTTTGTTGAGGAGTTTCTTCAGTTAATGTGTTACTTTATTCTTAGTGTGCATATCCTTAACTCAAAATGCCTAAAGAGAGGAGCAGCAGAAAGTATTTATTAAAACAGTGGGCGTCAGGTAACAGTGATTATTCAACTGATGGCTTGCGACCGGACATTTGTGCACTGAAAACGATTAAAATATAAGGTGCGTTCAAAAAGTAACGAGCCGGAGGCTGTAATGCGCAAACCGGAGACGACATCGGCTAATCGAGGCGTGTGTAACGAGGGGTGGTTCCGGCCAGAGCGTGGAAGGTCACAGCCCGTCACGTGACGATACAAAGCGAGCAGCAGCATGCATCAATCGTCCAACCAAGACCAAGACAGTAGGCCATTCGAAATGCTTCCTGGTGTGGTTGAAGACTGTGGGGCACCCATTGGGCACACACTTTCCGCAAGTGCAGTCGTTCCATCATGATGGTGTGCACACTTCCGACGCTCAATCCGACCACGACGGCTATGGCGTTCACTGTCACTCGGCGGTCCTGGGTAATGAGTGCATCAACCAGCTGGACGTTGTCATCGGTAATGCAGGGGGGTGCCCCAGACCGGGCATCATCGGCTAACGACACCCGTCCTTCCCTGAAGCGCTTGTGTCACGCCTTGGCCCTTCCAACGGACATGCAGTGTTCGCCGTACACTTGTGACATTCGGCGATGAATGTCCGTTCCCCCTACTCCTTCCGCTGTCAGAAACCGAACAACACCTCTTTGCTCTTCGGTTGACGCCTCCATGTCAGTGTTTGCAATGCGACTGGCAGAGTTGGACGATTGATGAATGCTGCTGCTCGCTTTGTATCGTCACGTGACGGGCACGCGTGCCCTCTAGCGACCACACCTCGTTACACACGCCACGATTAGCCGATGTTGTCACCTGTTTGCGCATTACAACCTCCGGCTCGTTACATTTTTAATGCACCTTATAGATGTAATTTGTCTCCCGAAAACATTGAAAAATTTGAATTATCTACTGTGATGCTTCTTTCTGCAGTGTTAAGTGCATATTCTCAGCTTCACCTAAGGACCCTGTGAGGGATCATTCCTCTACCGCAAGGACGGTGTCTGGGAGTTGAACACACTTTGTGGGCAGATACAACTGGGGATTGTGACAAGCAGATCGCTCAGGCGACTGATAACTTGAGTCTAATTAAGAAAGGGTCTGGGGAGGGATTTTGGAAGGAAGTTGTCAGTGGACCGGTTCAAAAGATCCATCCCAGCATTTACATGGGGATCAAAATGGGAAGCCACGAATACCGTTTTCAGGACGGTCGAGGTGGGATTCGAACCCACGCTCTTCCGTTACCAGCGGAGCTCTGGCCACTACTACTACAGTACTAATACAGTAAAACCTTTCTAAACCGGACAAACGAAAAACAAAAATTTTGAACCCAGATATTTCCTATGTAAAATGACAATGTAAATCGGAAAACTGCCTAACGCGGAAATGGAAAGAAATTCCGGAACTGTAGGCGTAAATAACCTGACGTAAGACGGATCAAATTATCCACAACACAAAGCTATGTAAAGTAGGAAATTTTGAGCGCGACTGTACTTGCACCGAAGTTCTAGGAAACATTAACGACTGAAGTGCAGTTTATATTGCTACCGAAAACAGCAGGTGCGAAGTCATGGAAGAAATGGACGACGACGATGATGAAGGCAACGAAGGGAAGCTAAAACACACACTTTTGGAGAAGCACATCTGTTGTGAGCGACCTTCAGGAATTTGCAGCTTCCAAGAATGTTCCAGAACTCCTGGAGTCAATGCAGGATGCAAAGATCATACAACGTTCTCTTGTAAAGAAGTCGCGACATTGCACTGTGAAAGACACGTGGAAACAATGAAACGAGCAGAGAAACTGAAATGTTTGTACGAAAGTTGATAATACAGTGTAATATTCTACATGTGAACCTATTATCTATTTTTATTTACAGACCTATATTTCAAAATATTATTTCATTGTAATTGAAGCCTCCGTGGCTTAGGCGGCAGCACGCCGGCCTCACACCGCTGGGTCCGTGGTTCAAATCCCGGTCACTCCAAGTGAGATCTGTGCTGGACAAAACGGAGGCAAACAGGTTTTTCTCCGGGTACTCCGGTTTTCCCTGTCACAATTTCATTCCAGCAACACTCTCCACTATCATTTCATTTCATCTGTCATTCATTTAATCATTGCCCCAAAGGAGTGCGTCAGGCCTCGGCAGCCGGCACAGTTCATATCCTCGCCGCTAGATGGGGGCTTCATTCATTCCATTCCTGACCCGGTCGGAGACTGGAAGCAGGCTGTGGATTTTCATTTCATTTCATTGTAATCCTATGCAATAAAACAGAATTTCCTTTTTGGTGGATTTTGTCTTATTAAAACTCAACCCTTTGTAAAACGGAAACCTGTGAGAACGGAAAAATAAATCTGGAACTAATGCGATCCGCTTTAGGAAGGATTTACTTAAGAACAGCTAGTTGAAACCCGCCAAAACATGACGGCCAATGGGAGATAATAACTGAAGGATTACCTTTCATACGTCATTCTGTGTAACATTACTTCTTGGCACTGTTGCAACTTTAAGGGCGTCGAAACATGGCACTCTCAACATTGCAACATACAACTCGCCCATACTGAAATCTTGCTGAGATAAATAGAGATCTACACATCCAAGAGTTTCCTCTTGAGCTTTATTGTGATACTGAATGCCAAGCGAATTGGAAATTGGCGTCTCCTAAAAGAAAATGGAAGTGTTTCATCGGATGGTGTTAAATCAACTCGAGGGATTAGAACTGTCTGCCCAATTGTACCTCCATTTATTATTTCCAAATCCAAACAATTGTTATTGATATCCATAACAATGAATCTGGTTCCGTTTAAGAGCCATTGGGAAACGTTCAGGCTTTTAAAGAGTATAACGATGGCTCTAACGTTTAGAGTAGGATTGTGTGTTGACAAACTTGTAAGACTTACACTGAAAACTAAGCAACATAACAATCTGAAAAAGGTCAGCCAGAATGAAGAGGATTTGAGAGAGGAGGTGGACGATGACAGCTAAATTCCCTGTCAATTCTTAGTTTACTTAAATGTATTTGGATTGTTTTAAGTGCTCTAATGTGGGCAAAATAAATAAATAAATAAATAAATAAATAAATAAATAAATAAATAAATAAATAAATAAATAAACAAATAAATACATAAATAAATAAATATAATGAGGTTGAGTAAGATGGAGACATACCGTACATGTTTCCGTACGTCATTTAAACGACAAAATAATTAAATTTCTTGCCAGAGCCGGGAATCGAACTCGGACCTTCGGGGCGACAGCGTCACCACGAAGTGGTCTTTGAGAGATACTTTACTTCATAGTTACTTATTCATGCACCAAAAATGTAGAAAATATGCATAAAAAATTGAAAAATACGCCATTCTTATTCACTCTGCTTTCCCTCCTTTGCCGTAATATGTGCTTTGCATGTTGGTCAAATTTAAATTCCTTTTCACATTTCACTTCCTTCGATATTATTTGACAATAAACGACAACGCCATCAGTTGAATAATCACTATTACCTGACACCCAATGATTTAATAAATACCTTCTGCGGCTCTTCTCTTTAGGCAATTTGAGTTAAGGATATGCACACTAAGAATAAAGTAACTCATTAACTGAAGGAACTCCTCACAAAACTAACCCCGGTCTACTGGCTGTCGAGATGGTGAAAGGAATGCCCCACCCCATTCCCTTCTTCCAATAGCCAGGCAGCATTGCATAAAATCTTAGTTATTAATCTGTTGCTCAGAAAGTTGCTTATAAGAGATGTCCAACACGCAGGCGAAACATATATTGTTCAAGGTGTTTTAAATTATACTAAATTTCAACAGTATATGCTAAAAGAGATACAGTCAGTCTGAGAGATTAGACTTTATATCATTTCAAATGACGCATACTACAAATGCTACACATGTTAGAAAGGCTCAGGACTCTTTCAACAGACTCCATTACCCATTAACTTAGGCTCCCCGGGCACTTATCTGCATGACGTCACGCACTCGCCGTCTCCGTATCGCATAACGCCAGACCCCAAGAGTAAACTCAGACTCGGTGCATATGCACTGAACAACATGATGACGTCATACACGCCGTAACCGTGACGCATAACGGTAGACCCAAGCATAACGATGAAATCGACAAGATCATTTGAAGTGATAATATGCTGATATTCAATATATATATATGAAAAAACTTAAAATATGCATTTCCATATGCGCATATGCATTTTCAAACTCCGATCCCTACTTATCACACATCGCATCTGGGTGAAATGTGTTAAAATATCACATAACCCGATAAATGTATCGTACGATTGGCTACACTGAATTGTATACATTTTGAACTAGGCTGTTCTTGATAGCCTTAGCTGAGATAGAAATCTCTTCAAAAGAGTTGCTGTCCGATAACATTTTGTGGTAGAAGCTGTTCTGAAATTAAAATGCGGTCGTTTCCTTGTTCTCGTAAATAAACTAGTGGAGAGACAGAAAGAATGAAATTCAGAAGAGGAAACTGGAAAAAACAAGCTGTTCCCGGAAGATTTCATCTCTCCACCACATGCTTCAAACATGAATTTTTTGGAAGGCTAGCGATCCATCTTACGTCCAAGCTGCATATTTACGAAGATCGGTTCAGGGCTTGTCTTGCCAGCTGCTACCCTTAGCAGGGTGAAGCTGGGTTGAAGAAGGAAAGGATGGGCTGACAACAAGCAGCAAATAGCACAGTGGAACAGACTTGTGGTACAAGTTGTCATCCTGCGTGACGCCATTGCTGGGACTCGTACAGTAATGTTCGAAAGTGTGCCAGGGAATTGACAAACTCCTGAGGGTAAAATTACTTGTTGTTTATTCATTGGAGGGACTTGGAACATCTTGGTCATCATCCCCGTGCAGTTGGGTGTTTTGAACTTGTCTGATAACTTATATTGCTGTGATGACTGTAGTAGTGTGCGTAACTATATCATGGGCAGATATATGGTGGTCACCCTGGGACTTGAAAGAAGGTCAAAATCGAAATCTAGGAGGAGAAAATTATTTATTTTCATAATTAAACAAGAAGTTCCGTGACGAACTTAAGAGCCTACTTTTCATGCTAATGATTAATCTACAGTATATGAACCTAACTAGAAAAATGAAAAAAATAAGTTGGTAATATCGAAATGTCTAATTAGTTCGAAATATACCTGGTATAATGTAGCCTAATAGAGCATTACAGTTGGCAGCCCTGGTGACTGAATATATTCTTAGTTCCATCTTTAAGGTACAGAATAAAAAATTGGTTGAAGTACAATGGACGTTATATTCAATTTGACTTTGGATCTATCAGCACGTGTAAAAGCATTTTGGCAACAATGTCATGCGTGTGCTGGTCAGAAATAGCCTAATCTGAAATATTATGATATCTTGTTGTGCCAATTTTGGACGAAATCCATTTGTTAGTATAGAAGTTACATGTATTTTAAATTTGGACCTATCAGCAGGCATAGAATCATGTTGGCAGCACTGACTTATATTTATTATTCCAAATTAATCTTGAATGTCAGGTGCTATACGTGTGCAAAGTATAGGGCTGTCGGCTTGCATACTTTCTGATATATTGGTATTTGGATAAAGGAATAGAGAGAGAGCTATTATTAACAGTTGGCAGCCCTGGTGGCTCTTAACAATACGCTCAGTCATATCTGTTTATGTACACACATTACATACAAAATTTGGTTGAAATCCAATTGATAGTGTAGAAGTTATAGGCATTTAAACATTGGACCTATCACAAGGCTTAAAATTATTTTGACAACACTGTCATGTATGGCCACCTGGAAAATAAACTGAAATAGTGTTATCTACATGTTAGCCAATTTTAGAATAGCTCCTATGCATACCTTCCTAGATATCCAACATGGGGCTCAAATTTCTAGTGCGTTTTTTCAGCAGTTGGTAGAACTGACATCATTTTCAAATATGGACGTGAGATATTCCGGTATACTTCTTTACGCATACAAAATTTGGTTTCGATTTCTGCAGCCGTTTAGGAGTTGATAAGGGGGGGGGGGGACACACACACACACAGCCAGACAGACAGAAGGACAGACAGACACACATTTTTCCGGATCGATCTCATAAGTCTACTTCTTCCTCATTTTTGCAAAATGTGAAAAGTAGGCTAAAAATCAAAATTTATTACTTCTACAGCATTCTCATATAATTGCCACTCACTATTCTGGGATATAAACACATCTTACTGTAAATCTGTCACCACTGTTCGAGCAGTCTGAATTGGAGGGTGAATGTAAGTGGCTGTGGTTTGGTTGTCTTTGTGGTTAGTGTGATGCTTTAAGATGGAACATGCAGCTGAAGGTATGATCTTTGCAACGTGTTTCAGTTATTAATGGGCGTAATTGTTACGTAATTTTAGCTATATTTGCATTATATAATACTAGCAGGTACCCGCGGCTTCGCTCGCGTCATAGTCGTGTCATATTGTTATTCAATGAAATGCTGATTTAACCCCGTTAACACCCCTTTAGAACCTGAATATTCAAAAATCCCTCCTTAGTAGACGTTTCCGACACACAACAAACATATCCCCAAAATATCATTATTCTAACTTTAATAGTTTTGGTTGGTCGATGAGAATGAATATCCAAAAATCCTTCCGTAGTGGACGTTCTCTTCCAGATTTTCACCCCTCACGATGGGCCCCATAAATTGGATTTATGAAAAAACGGTCGAACACCTATTTATTTAATTATTTATTTATGTTTTATTAAGCTGATTGTTTTCCTCTGAGTTTCAAACTCCTCACCTATGTCGTTTAAGAGATGCACGCTCCGTTAGGAATCCTTCAACGTCCACTTTTCACCCACTTTACTCATAATATACACCACATCGAAAAAACATTAGACATGTGTCAGCTTATTTTTAATGATTAGTTTATATGCCAAGTATCACACCCCCAAATGAAACCACTCATGAGATATTGTTATTCACTGAAATGCACGTTTAACCCCTTCTCACCCCATCAGAACCTGAATATCCAAAAATCTTTCCTTAGTGGACGTTTTCGACATACAACGAACATGACCCCAACATTTCATGTTTCTAACTTCAATAATTTTGGCTGGGCGATGGTGAGTGAGTGAGTCAGTCAGGACATTGTCTTTCATTTATTTTTGAGAATTTCACCCCTCCCCATGAACCCGTTTACTGATATTTATTTAAAAAAAACGGTCGAACACCTATTTACTTATTTTTTAAGCTGATTTCTTCCGCTGAATTTCAAACTTCTCGCTAATGTCGTTTAAATGATACACGCTCCATTAAGAATTCTTCAACCCCCAATTTTCACCCCTTTCACCTGATAATATACACCTTGTCGATAAACCCTTAGACATATGTCTGCGTATCTTTATTGATTAATTTATATGCCGAATATCACTTCCCCAAATGAAACAACTCGTGAGATATTTTTAATCAATGAAATTCAAGTTTAACCCCCTTAACACCCCTTCAGAACATGAACATCCAAAAATCCATCCTTAGTGGACGTTTTCGACATACAACGAACATAACCCCAACATTTCAAGTTTCTAACTGCAATAGGTTTGGCTGGTGAATGATGAGTGAATATTCAAAAATCTTTCCTTAGTGGACTTCTTTCCCCAGAATTTCACCCCTCCCCATGGGCCCCCTAAAATGGATTTATGAAAAAACGGTCGACCACCTATTTACTTATTTTCTTAAGATATGTTTTCCCCCCTGAGTTTCATACTTTATGCCTCTGTCTTTTAAGAGATACTTGCTCCGTTAGGAATTATTCATCCCCCACTTTCACACATACACCTCATAATATACACTACATCGAAAACCCCTCAGACATGTGTCTTCTTATTCTTAATGATGAGTTTATATGCCGAGTATCGCATCCCCCAAGGAAACCAATCGGGAGATATTGTTATTCAATTAAATGCAGGTCTACCCCCTTAACACCCCTTTAGAACATGAATATCCAAAAATCCTTCCTTGGTGGACGTTTTCGACATACAACGAACATAACCCCAAAATTTCATGTTTCTAACTTCAATAATTTTGGGTGGGCGATGATAAGTGAGTAAGTCAGGACATTTTCTTTCATTTATTTTTCAGAATTTCACCCCTCTCATAAACCCCTTAAATTGGATTTATGAAAAAAAAAAACGCTCGAACACCTATTTATTATTTTTAAGCTGTTCTTCCCCCCTGAGTTTGATGAGTGAGTTAATCAGTTAGAACACGTTCTTTCCTGTTTTTTCTCCCAGAATTTCACCCCTCTCCAAGGGGCCCTTAAATTGGATTGATGAAAAAACGGTCGAACACCTATTTACTCATATTTTAAGCTGTTTTTTTCCTCTGAATTTCAAACTTCTCGCCTATGTCATGTAAGAGATACACGCTCCGTTAAGAATCCTTCAACCCCCAATTTTCACCCCTTTCACCTCATAATATACACCATATCGATAAACCCTTAGACATATGTCTGCTTATATTTAATGTTTAGTTTATTTGACGAATATCACATTCCCAAAGAAACAACTCATGAGATATCGTTATTGTGGTGTTTGAAGCCATATTTTCAGTGTTGCCTTAATAAACAAGAGTTTAGTGCTTTTCAGTCGGTCAACACGAATGTACCCAAAAGAGATGGGTTATGCCCTAATCCTGAAATAAATTACATGAGATTAATAAAACACTATTAATCTCATGTAATTTATTTCAGGATTAGGGCATAACCCATCTCTTTTGGGTACATTCGTGTTGACCGACTGAAAAGCACTAAACTCTTAGATATCGTTATTCAATGAAATGCATGTTTTCCCCCTTAACACCTCTTAAGAACGCGAATAAACAAAAATCCTTCCTTAGTTGACGTTTTCGTCATTCAGAGAAAATATTCCCAAAATTTAATGTTTCCAATTTCAATAGTTTTCGCTGGGCGATGATGAGACAGTGAGTGTGTCAGGTCATTTTCTTTCAATTATTTTTACCAGAATTTTACGCCCTCCCCATGGGCCCCTTAAATTTGATTTATGAAGAAACGGTCGAACACCTATTATGTTATTTTTTAAGCTGTCTTTTCTCCCTGAGTTTGATGAGTGAGTGAGTTATTCAGTCAGTTAGGACACTTTCTCTCCTTTTTCCCCCCATAATTTCACCCCACCCCATTGGCCCCTTAAATTGAATTTATGAAAAAACGGTCGAACACCGATTTATTTATTTTTAAGCTGATTTCTTTCCGCTGAGTTTCAAACTTCTCGCCTATGTCGTTTAAGGGATACACGCTCCGTTAGGAATCCTTCAACCCCCCCTTTTCACCCCTTTCACCTCATAATATACACCACATCGAAAAACCCTTAGACACATATCTGGTCATTTTTTATGATTGGTTTATATGCCGAATATCACATCCACAAATGAAACCACTCGTGAGATATTGTTATTCAATAAAATGCATGTTTAACCCCCTTAAGACACATTTATAACTGAATATCCGAAAATCCTCCCTTAGTGTACGGTTATGACATACAACGAACATATCCCCAAAATGTCATGTTTTCAACTTCAATATTTTGGCTGGGCGATGATGAGTGAGTGAGTGAGTCAGGACTTTTTCCCCATTTTTTTTCTTCAGAATTTCGCCCCTCCCCATGAACCCCTTAAATTTGATTTATGGAAAGAACTGTCGAACACTTATTTACTTATTTTTAAGCAGATTTCTTCCCTGAGTTTGAATAGTGAGTGAGTCAATCAGTTAGGACACTATCTATCCTGTTCCCCCTCCCCCCCCCCCCCAGAATTTCTCCCCTCCCCATGGGCCCCTTAAATTGGATTAATGAAAAAAAAAACCGGTCGAATATCTATTTACTTATCTTTTAAGCTGATTTTTTTCCGCTGAGTTTCAAACTCCTCGCTCATGTTGTTTAAGTGATACACGTTCCGTTAGGAATTCTTCAACCCCCACTTTTCACCCCTTTCACCTCATAATATACACCACATCGATAAACCCTCAGACACATGTCTTCTTATTTTTTAGCCTACTTTCGATTTTTGCAAAAAATGATTAGCCTACTTTCGATTTTTGCAAAAAATGAAAGTAGACTTATGAGATCAACACAGGGCGAAAAAAAGTGTGTCTGTCTGTGTGTGTGTATGTGTGTGTGTGAGTCTGTGTGTGTGTGTGTCTGTGTGTGTGTGTGTGTGTGTGTGAGTGTGTGTACTCTGAATGTCTGTCCCCCCCTATCAATTCGAACACGGTGAATGCGAATTGAACGAAATTTGGTACAGATGTAGTACTAAAAAAAGGCACCTCAGTGTCATGTTTTATATCGCCGCCATCTTGACGGAAACGTAATGGCGGCCTCACAAATGTTCAAAGCTTAAATCAAATTACGACCAACCTAATCATCCGATCTCTACCAAATTTTGCAACAACATACCTTTATGGGGGGAGCATCCTATGACCAAACCAACAGGTCATCAGAGTAATAGTTTGCGGATGGCGGCCATCTTTGTGTGAAAATCGATTCCCCCTATTAACTCGAACACGGTGCAACCGAATGGAACGAAATTTGGTACAGATGTAGTACTAACAAAAGGCACCTCAGTGTCATGTTTTATATCGCCGCCATCTTGACGGAAACGTAATGGCGGCCACACAAATTTTCAAAGCTTAAATCAAATTACGATTAACCTAATCATCCGATCTCTACCAAATTTTGCAACTACATACCTTTATGGAGGGAGCATCCTTTGACCAATCTAATAGGTCATTCACCTGATAGTTTGCGGATGGCGGCCATCTTTATGTCAAAATTGATTCCCCCTATTAATTCGAACACGGTGGAACCGAATGGAACGAAATTTGGTACAGAGGTAGCACTAGCAAAGGGCACCTCAGTGTCATGTTTTATATCGCCGCCATCTTGACTGAAACGTAATGGCGGCCACACGAATGTTCAAAGCTTAAATCAAATTACGATTAACCTAATCATCCGATCTCTACCAAATTTTGCAACTACATACCTTTATGGAGGGAGCATCCTTTGACCAAACCAACAGGTCATCAGAGTAATAGTTTGCGGATGGCGGCCATCTTTGTGTCAGAATTGATTCCCCCTATTAATTCAAACACGCTGAAACCGAATGGAACGAAATTAGGTACAGAGATAGCACTAGCAAAGAGCATCTCAGTGTCATGATTAATATCGCCACCATATTGACAGAAACGTAATGGCGGCCACACGAATGTTTAAAGCTTAAATCAAATTACGACTAACATAACCATCCGAACTCTACCAAACTTTGCAACAACATACCTTTATGGAGGGAGCATCCTTTGACCAATCTAATAGGTCATTAGCCAAATAGTTTGCGGATGGCGGCCATCTTTATGTCAAAATTGATTCCCCCTATTATTTCGAACACGGTGGAACCGAATGAACGAAATTTGGTACAGAGGTAGCACTAGCAAAGGGCACCTCAGTGTCATGTTTTATATCACCGCTATCTTGATGGAAACGTAATCGCGGCCACCCAAATGTTAAAAGCTAAAATTTAATTACGACCAACCTAATAATCTAGTCTCTACCTAATTTTGCAACACCATATCTTTATGTGGGAAACATATTCTGACCAAACTGCAAGAACATCAGCCCAATAGTTTGCAGATGGTGGCCAAGTATGTGTGCAAATCGATTCCCCCTATCGATTCAAACACGGTGAAACCGAATTGAACGAAATTTGGTACAGAGGTAGCACTAGCAAAGGGCACCTCATATTCATGTTTAATATCCCTATAGCACGTTGTATTTCAACAAGCTCCTACAACCAACATTCAATCATACTCCTTGAAAAGGACAAAGAGGTATAACAATACCCATGCATTTAGGAGAAAGTAGGCTATATGTTCTTTACTGAACATCTTGTTTAATGATGAGTTTATATGCCGAGTATCACATTCCCCAATGAAACCAATCGGGAGCTATTGTTATTCAATGAAATGCAGGTTTAACACCTTAAGACCCCTTTAGAACCTGAATATCCGAAAATCCTCCCTTAGTGGACGGTTTTGACATACAATGATCATATCCCCCAAAATGTCATGTTTCTAACTACAATAATTTTGGCTGGGCGATGATGAGTGAATGAGTGAGTTAGGACTTTTTCTTTCAATTTTCTTTTTTAGAATTTCACCCCTCACCATGAACCCCTTAAATTGGATTTATGAAAAAAACTGTCAAACAGCTATTTACTTATTTTTAAGCAGTTTTGCCCCCTGAGTTTGATGAGTGAGTCAGTCTGTCAGTTAGGACACTTTTTTCGTGTTTTTTGCCCCCCCAGAACTTCACCCCTCCCCATGTGCCCCTTAAATTGGATTGATGAAAAAATGGTCAAACACCTATTTACTTATTTTTAATTCTGATTTTTTTCCGCTGAGTTTCAAACTCCTCTCCTATGTCGTTTAGGAGATACACGCTCCGATAAGAATCCTTCAACCCTCACTTTTCACCCCTTTCACCTCATAATATACACCACATCGAAAAACCCTCAGACACGTGTCTCCTTATTAGCCTACTTTCGATTTTTGCAAAAAATGAAAGTAGACTTATGAGATCAACACAGGGCGAAAAAAGTGTGTCTGTCTGTGTGTGTGTATGTGTGTGTGTGAGTCTGTGTGTGTGTCTGTGTGTGTGTGTGTCTGTGTGTGTGTGAGTGTGTGTACTCTGAATGTCTGTCCCCCCCTATCAATTCGAACACGGTGAATGCGAATTGAACGAAATTTGGTACAAAGGTAGCACTAGCAAAGGACACCTCAGTGTCATGTTTTATATCGCCGCCATCTTGACGGAAACGTAATGGCGGCCTCACAAATGTTCAAAGCTTAAATCAAATTACGACTAACCTAATCATCCGATCTCTACCAAATTTTGCAACAACATACCTTTATGGGGGGAGCATCCTTTGACCAAACCAATAGGTCATCAGCGTAATAGTTTACGGATGGCGGCCATCTTTGAGTGAAAATCGATTCCCCCTATTAATTCGAACACGGTGCAACCGAATGGAACGAAATTTGGTACGGAAGTAGTACTAACGAAAGGCTCCTCAGTGTCATGTTTTATATCGCCGCCATCTTGACGGAAACGTAATGGCGGCCTCACAAATGTTCAAAGCTTAAATCAAATTACGACTAACGTAATCATCCGATCTCTACCAAATTTTGCAACAACATACCTTTATGGGGGGAGCATCCTTTGACCAAACCAACAGGTCATCAGAGTAATAGTTTGCGGATGGCGGCCATCTTTGTGTGAAAATCGATTCCCCCTATTAATTCGAACACGGTGCAACTGAATGGAACGAAATTTGGTACAGAGATAGTACTAACAAAAGGCACCTCAGTGTCATGTTTTATATCGCCGCCATCTTGACGGATACGTAATGGCGGCCACACAAATGTTCAAAGCTTAAATCAAATTACGATTAACCTAATCATCCGATCTCTACCAAATTTTGCAACAACATACCCTTATAGAGGAAGCATCCTTTGACCAAATGAATAGGTCATTAGCCTAATAGTTTGCGAATGGCGGCCATCTTTGTGTGAAAATCAATTCCCCCTATTAACTCAAACACGGTGAAACCGAATGGAACGAAATTTGGTACAGAGGTAGCACTAGCAAAGGGCATCTCAGTGTCATGTTTTATATCGCCGCCATATTGACAGAAACGTAATGGCGGCCACACAAATGTTCAAAGCTTAAGTTAAATTACGACTAACATAACCATCCGATCTCTACCAAACTTTGCAACAACATACCTTTTTGGAGGGAGCATCCTTTGACCAATCTAATAGGTTATTAGCCTAATAGTTTGCGGATGGCGGCCATCTTTATGTCAAAATTGATTCCCCCTATTAATTCGAACACGGAGGAACCTAATGGAACGAAATTTGGTACAGAGGTAGCACTAGCAAAGGGCACCTCAGTGTCATGTTTTATATCGCCGCCATCTTGACTGAAACGTAATGGCGGCCACACGAATGTTCAAAGCTTAAATCAAATTACGATTAACCTAATCATCCGATCTCTACCAAATTTTGCAACTACATACCTTTATGGAGGGAGCATCCTTTGACCAAACCAACAGGTCATCAGAGTAATAGTTTGCGGATGGCGGCCATCTTTGTGTGAAAATCGATTCCCCCTATTAATTCGAACACGGTGCAACTGAATGGAACGAAATTTGGTACAGAGGTAGTACTAACAAAAGGCACCTCAGTGTCATGTTTTATATCGCCGCCATCTTGACGGATACGTAATGGCGGCCACACAAATGTTCAAAGCTTAAATCAAATTACGATTAACCTAATCATCCGATCTCTACCAAATTTTGCAACAACATACCCTTATAGAGGAAGCATCCTTTGACCAAATGAATAGGTCATTAGCCTAATAGTTTGCGAATGCCGGCCATCTTTGTGTGAAAATCAATTCCCCCTATTAACTCAAACACGGTGAAACCGAATGGAACGAAATTTGGTACAGAGGTAGCACTAGCAAAGGGCATCTCAGTGTCATGTTTTATATCGCCGCCATATTGACAGAAACGTAATGGCGGCCACACAAATGTTCAAAGCTTAAGTTAAATTACGACTAACATAACCATCCGATCTCTACCAAACTTTGCAACAACATACCTTTTTGGAGGGAGCATCCTTTGACCAATCTAATAGGTTATTAGCCTAATAGTTTGCGGATGGCGGCCATCTTTATGTCAAAATTGATTCCCCCTATTAATTCGAACACGGAGGAACCTAATGGAACGAAATTTGGTACAGAGGTAGCACTAGCAAAGGGCACCTCAGTGTCATGTTTTATATCGCCGCCGTCTTGACTGAAACGTAATGGCGGCCACACGAATGTTCAAAGCTTAAATCAAATTACGATTAACCTAATCATCCGATCTCAACCAAATTTTGCAACTACATACCTTTATGGAGGGAGCATCCTTTGACCAATCTAATAGGTCATTAGCCTAATAGTTTGCGGATGGCGGCCATCTTTATGTCAAAATTGATTCCCCCTATTAATTCGAACACGGTGGAACCGAATGAACGAAATTTGGTACAGAGGTAGCACTAGGAAGAGGCACCTCCGTGTCATGTTTTATATCACCGCTATCTTGACGGAAACGTAATCGCGGCCACCCAAATGTTAAAAGCTAAAATGTAATTACGACCAACCTAATAATCTAGTCTCTACCAAATTTTGCAACACCATATCTTTATGTGGGAAACATATTCTGACCAAACTGCAAGAACATCAGCCCAATAGTTTGCAGATGGTGGCCAAGTATGTGTGCAAATCGATTCCCCCTATCAATTCAAACACGGCGAAACCGAATTGAACGAAATTTGGTACAGAGGTAGCACTAGCAAAGGGCACCTCATATTCATGTTTAATATCCCTATAGCACGTTGTATTTCAACAAGCTACTACAACCAACATTCAATCATACTCCTTGAAAAGGACAAAGAGTTATAACAATACCCATGCATTTAGGAGAAAGTAGGCTATATGTTCTTTACTGAACATCTTGTTTTTGATGATGAGTTTATATGCCGAGTATCACATCCCTCAATGAAACCAAGCCGCAGATATTGTTATTCAATGAAATGCTGGTGTACCCCCTTAACACCCCTTTAGAACCTGAATATCCAAAAATCCTTCCTTAGTGGGCGTTTTCGACTTACAACGAACATATCCACAAAATCTCAGGTTTCTAACATTAATAGTTTTGGCTGGGCGATGATGAGTCAGTCAGTCAGTCAGTCAGTCAGGACACTTGATTTTACTGTATATAAGAGATTTAACTATTATTAGCCTACTTTTCACATTTTGCAAAAATGAGGAAAAAGTAGACATGAGATCGATACGGGAAAATGTGTGTGTGTCTGTCTGTCTGTCTGTCCTTCTGTCTGTCTGTCTGGCTGTGTGTGGGTCCCCCCCCCCCCCTATCAACTCCTAAACGGCTGCAGCAATCAAAACCAAATTTGGTATGAGTAAAGATGTGCACCGGAATATCTCACGTCCATATTTGAAAATGATGTCAGTGCTGCCAACTGCTGAAAAAACGCACGAGAAATTTGAACTCCATGTTGGATATCTTTCAAGGCATGCATGGGAGCTATTCTAAAATTGGCACACATGCAGATAATACTATTTCAGTTTAATTTCCAGGAGGCCAACAATGACAGTGTTGCCAAAATAATTTTAAGCCTTCTGATAAATCCAATGTTTAAATGCATATAACTTCTACACTATTAACTGTATTTCAACCAAATTGTGTATGTACTATCTGTACATAAACAGATATGACTGAGCATATTCTTAAGAGCCAACAGGGCTGCCAACTGTTAATAATTGCTCTCTCTATTTTTTTTATCCAAATACCAATATATCAGAAAGTATGCAAGCCAACATATTTAAACTATGCACACGTATATTCTGACATTTTAGAATAAATTGGAGTAACTTATTTACGTCAGTTTTACCAACATGATTATAAGCCTGATGATAGTACCAATTTTTAAATACATGTAACTTCAATACTATCAGTTGGATTTCAACCAAATTTGGTATGTGCTATGTGT
The DNA here is from genome assembly GCA_946902985.2 of Meconema thalassinum. Classification (NCBI taxonomy): domain Eukaryota; kingdom Metazoa; phylum Arthropoda; class Insecta; order Orthoptera; family Tettigoniidae; genus Meconema; species Meconema thalassinum. The sequence goes on along the minus strand of OX336393.1, from coordinate 514,455,133 downwards.
ACCATAACAGATATGACTATAAGTATTGTTAAGAGCAATCAGGGCTGCCAACTGTTACGCTGCCTATATTTTTTACCCTAATATCAATATACCAGAATGTATGCAAGCCAACAGCTCTATACTTTGCACACGTATAGCACCTGACATTCTAGATTAATTTGGAGTAATTAATACAAGGCAGTGCTGCCAACATGAATCTATGCCTGCTGATATGTCCAATTTTAAAATACATGTAACGTCTATACTAACAAATGGATTTCATCCAAAATTGGCACAACAAGATATCATAATATTTCAGATTATTTCTGACCAGCACACGCATGGTATTGTTGGCAAAAAGCTTATACGCGTGCTGATAGATCCAGTGATTAACTGCATGTAACGTCCATTGGACTTCAACCAAATTTTGTATTCTGTATCTTAAGAGATGGAAGTAAGAATATATTCAGTCACCAGGGCTGCCAACTGTATTGTTCTATTAGGCTACATTATACCAGGTATATTTTGTCATTATTCTAGATAGGTTCATATACTGTAGAATAATCATTGGCATGAAAATTAGGCTGTATAGTTCTTCGCGGAATTTCTTGTTTTAAAATTATATTTACACTTAGATTTTTAGTATGTCGCGTCACTCTGCGTCACTTTCTACTTATTGTTAAAATGTAGATAAAGTCTTATAGTTTACGCCTGGTATAAGATTTTTTGCAACTTACTTAGTTATTTTACGTTTTAGAAGATGCCGCGCAACCAGTTCTCACACGTTTAAAACTGTTTGAAGCACTGGGTTCGACAATTATGTCAAAAGTGGACTTTGTGATTTTGTTAAAAGTAAATTAGGGATAGAAAATTGTTCTGAAAAGATTACTGAATGCTCTATCCAACTCCTAGTCATAGACAATTTCTTCCATGTGTAGACGTAGCTTAAAATGGTCTTAACTGATGTTTATTATGAAGTAAACAAATTATATACGTTGCTTTCACTCTAAATTCATGATTAAAGCGTAAAAATTTCGGTTTTGACCCACTTGCCTCGTTGGGTGAGTGGTTATCGTGTCGGTCTACCAGCCTCAAGCTTGCAGGTTCGCTCCGTGGTAAGTAAACTTTACCCTTCAGGGAACTGGGAACACTCGGTCGGATTGGATACATCTGTGGAGGTGTAATCAGCACTTCGCCCAGGCCTCACCTGCAAAGCGAACAGGGGCCACATGGGAAGGGAAGGGGCGATTGGGATGGATGAAAGGAAGAGGGAAGGAGGCCGTGGCCTTAGTACGTTCCATGCCGGCATTTGCCCGAAGACGAAGAGGGAAACCACGGAAAACAACTTCGAGGATGGCTGAGGTGGGAATCGAACCTCCTCTACTCATTTGGACCACCCGAGGCTGAGTAGACCCCATTCCAGTCCTCATACCACTTTTCAAATTTCGTGACAGAGCCGGGAATCGAACCCAGGACCTCCGGGGCGGCAGCTAACCATGCGGACCGCTACACTACGGAGGCGACTAGGCCGTGTTCATAATGGCAAATTTAATTTTGGGATCTTCTACCAACACAAAAGTTCCTCCTTTCTCTACAGGTTCAGCATAACTCAATGCGTAAGCGAAACGCACTCACTTACTCTTTAAATGCCTCACAATTAAATAAATACATTAAAACATGTATATTTACAATGAAAGAATGCAACACGGTAACCATGGTAGCAGAATCTCACAGGTCCATCTATTTCTGTTAGACGCAATGCAAATCCAATTATTACATTACTGTGAAAGGTTCCAGATGGTTATAAGGTTATCACTGAACCAAATTAAGCTGTAAAATTCATCAATACATAATGCGCTTAAGGGGGTCAAGGGGCACTCTAGAATGCTTTCACGCAATTTTCACGTGAGAGTGGTACGAAAGGTCTTTTTTCACCCGACTATAATGGGTCTCCGAAAACCACATTAAATGAACAGTGTCTGTGATATTCCCAGAAAACTAACTTCCCTCTGATATACCTATGAAGGAATGGCAAACCCCTAACCACTGCACCAGTAGCTGAATTGATAAAGTCTGATTATTCATAGCAAGGATAAATCAGTCATAGCATTCATTATTGAGATTTTGCTAAGTGTACTCTTTACAACTAGAACATTCGCGGGCGAAACCTCGACGGGTAATGCTAGTGTATTATGAAAAGGACAAAAGAGGGGGTGTTCTCCACTGAAGAAAGGATGTTGACTTCCGAGAGGATGAAGAAATATTGGAAGTATAGAAAAGGAGTTTTGATTGTAGTGGACCTATGTTGGCCATAAATATGAATTAAAGTATTATTTACTTATTTAAGTGAAAATGCCCCTACAGGAGAGCGATTAAACATGATGTCATTTGGAGGTGTGTCTCCTCCGCTCCTCCCATAAACTCTTCATTCTCGCGGAATGTTCCCTCTTCCTCTCATCCGTCCATTTTTTCCCAGGTTGTAATGATCTTGGTTCGAACTTAACATTCGCGATTTTAGTCTGGCCCGTCATGGGCTGTATAGTGCCAGGGGTTGACTTGACTCAGTTCGGTCTTCGAAATTTTCTATACTGATAACTTGTAAGTCTCTATGTACCTCTTTAAGCCATCCTGTGGGTGTGAGTGTAAAATTTGGCTCTGCGTTTTCCAATTTCGTCTGTTATCGTATTGGTCTTTTGATAGAGTTCTGTACTAGATCTCTCTTCATCCATTATTATTATTGTTACGGCTGTGAGTTTGTGTCATCGCTCGCCGCATGAGTCACAACTGCCCCAGGGCTGGGCTGTGCCCTGCCTCAATGTATTGCGTACGCCTTATGCAACAGGACTACTAGGACAAAGGGATGGTCCAGAATATTCGTGACTCAACCAGTGAAGGAAACCTCGAGATGCCGTGAACCCAGGATGGGTCTAGAAGCATTTATTGAGTCACCGGCCTGCTATATAACAGCGACCTGTCAAGCAGTGTTGTTGTGTTTTACGAGCTAGTGCGAGCGTTTGTCGTGAGCGACAGAAGTGTGGTGACTTGCGAAACCCCTAGTGAAGCAGTTTCTCTTGACAGCGAGGAAGTGAGAAGCATACAGGGGACTGTCTGTGTTTTCGTAAGTAACTGTAATTTCGTACATAGGGGAGAGTGCATGTAGTTCTGTCAAGGCCACCAGACTCATTAGCGAGAAGATTAACTGTTGACAAGTGAAAGAGGGCAAGGGCTCTCCATAAGCAAGAGACTTGAGGAAACTGGAGTAAGGTTCCAATTGCTTGTATTTTCTGATGAGTAGTGTATCTTCTTGCAAGCAATAAAGCTAACTTCTCTTTAAAGCAGTAATTGGTGTTGTGCTTTCTACCCACCGTAATCCAGTTAACAAATGTGCCACTAGGGGGTGGCACCTAACATTATTATTATTATTATTATTATAATTAATATTAATGTTATTTCCCCCAGGTGCAGGTTTGGACAGAGAGGAAACATGGTGAGGTTGGTTATTATCTCACTCATTTCTTGACTGGCTATGGGTACTTCTGTTCCTATCTTAAGAAGATGGGGAAGGTGGATTCATCCGATTGGATCTATTGTATTAATGAACTGAATAATGCTAATCTCACCTTCTTCTCTTGTGGACGGTGGATCCAAAATATGCAGTCTCTTCAAGATCACATAGATGTAGAGATATCCCCGGACAATATTGTTGCAGTGACGCTACAAAATGAAGAAAATTTGAAGCTTGTAGCAAGTTTTGTTGAAGATATCCTCCGAACAAAGAAGACGGATCTGGATCGCCACTGAAGATAATTCACTAAGGAGGAGTGCCCTACGGGCAAGTATAAAATAGCTCTAGCCTGAAGTAATGTGATAAACGCTTCCAGGCTAGTGTACAGAAGTAACGGGGGAGTTTTAGTCGGTATCTGCTACTCAGGAGCTTGACACTATGTGCGTAAATGCATTTCTTCCCCTTAATAAAAAAAATTAAAAAAATACGAGCCTTACATTAGTCGCATATGATGTGTAACGTCTGACATGTTATTCGAATAATTCCATATTACTTACTCGCATTTTTAAAGAATGAACTCATAGTCCTACCTTGTGCCAGCAAGCATGAAAGGATTCTCCAATGCATCTGCAGTAGTGACATATACCTAAACTGTAAGCGGGAGCAATCCACTGCCTTTGATGCGAGCTGCGTTTTATACCGGCCAGTTAGTGAACCCATGCCAGTGGTGTTATTGAAAATGGCCTCTTATTGCCGATATAGCGCACTGCCAAGTTTAGGCGCAATTAAAAATTAGGTGTGCAGTAGGTATATTAAATGCGTTTCTCCCAGTGATACGTTTAGACCAACGAAGTTTCAATTATTGTTAGTAATCGGTGTTAATATACTGAATTCCTACGTTGTTTGGAGTGTTGGTTGATGCGATATAGCACTCGAGGTATCGAGTGCTTACATTAAATAAGAATACAGCAAAAGTATGAGGATTTAATAAATCGTAATTGTTTTCAGCAAATATGATATATTGAATATTTTCTCACCAAAGAACGACAACTTAAAAATGATTTATTGTAGAAATGTATTTAATGGGGCCTCCAAACCTTGAGATAAACCGTATGTGAGTTACATTCCACATAGTGACATGGCTTACAGTACGTCCCTGTACCGATCTCCGCCACCGCGCGCGCTCTTTGTTTCCGTCCCATCCACTTCCGTCCCATCCACTTCCGCCTCTTTTCCAAAATCACTCCCACAAAATGTCCAGCTACAGAGTGCCACAAAAATATCCAGATACCGAGTGGAAAGATGTTACACATCAAAACGTTGTACATACTTGTATTTCTTGCATCCCGAACATAAAGCAATACATATGATAGTGCGATAGTTGCCGATATCGTTCAGTTGAGTTATCGGCTGACATTGGCGTGTGACGAAAGCGTGTAGGTCCCGCTTCTCGCCATGCATATTAAAACAGTATAAATCTGCGCGGCACGATGCAGGGGTCCATAATCAGGTGTCGCTTATTTATGGCCTCAATCCGTAGCAGTAATCTACTGTGGCACCGGGGGTCGGATTTCATTCCAGGATCGCTTGCATGAAGACCGTCCCGGCGGTTCTGTAAACACAGCGGCAATGCCACTGTATCCCCTTACAGCACGCGGGAATCTATACTACACTGTCGAAAAAAAAACAACGAATGGGTCCCTCACTTTCCTGGCAAATCGAACGTAACGCAGTAGCAGCGCCAACAATAACCCTTATTTGCTACTGACCAATAACTGACGGTTGTTGACCAATAGAATGCTTCCTCCAAAGTCCCGCCCTGGCGGCTAGCTCGCGCGGCACGTGTTAATGTTATATTGTCAATAGTATGTTTTCTAAAGAATAATTCATTTGTCTTTCAAAAATAGTTTTTGTTAAATTTTCCAAGTAGGCTATATCTTAATTATTTTTAATATAATTTAATTAATGAGGTTCATTCTCCGTATTCATGCGTTTTCTTTACAGACAGGAAATTATTCGATTTCTGGTTAAATCGTGTTTCTTGTGATTCGTGACGTTTAAAAGATCACCAATAAATCACGCAATACTGTATATACTGTTCGTCTTTATATATTACATATTTATTTATTTACTCGTATGATGAGTACAACAAGGAATTCATAAGTCCAGGTCCAAGTTCTTCAACCACAGAGCAGCACTTTCTGATAGATGAAAGAGGTCGCTGGGGCTTCCGGAGTAGGCGTGAAGAAGGCAGCACAGGATGACATGGTCCATGGTCTGCTCCTCTTCACTGCATTCACACATCGGAGAATCCATCCATCCCCACTTATGGCGCAAGAAATTACAGCGTCCATGCCCAGTTCTCAGTCTGTTGAGGCGACACCATAGTTTTCTTGGGAGATCGAATCCATTTATTTTCCGAGTTGGATTTATCTCATGGGCATTAGTACCAGATGTTGAATTTGACCAGTCTTCCTGCCAGCTCCGGTTTAGGTTAAAATTGTCCCTCAAGAGTCGGCCGGCCAATACACTAGGATGACCAGTTTCGATCGTCAAACGATCATCATCAGATCCATTACATTTAGGCTATAAAATTTATGTCTGAAAGTATGGGTGAAAATATTTACAATATATTATACACTTATTTAGTTGCAGTGACCAAGTTAACTGCTCTCACCAGGACCACGCAAGACCCTAACCAGATGAGCAGCCTGGACAATACAATATAAATTGACAATTTACAACAACCACATATTCTCTGCAAACAAGCAAATTCCGGAGATCAATCACAACTTCCAGTATCTCAACAAAACATCACATAGACCACAACTAACAAATATTGACGAGTTTCATATCTCAACTAATACTGCAACTAAATAAGTGTATATATTGTGAACATTTTCACTCATATTTTCAGATATATAGCCTAAGTGTAATGGATCTGATGATGATCGCTTGACGATCGAAACTGGTCATACAAGTGTATTTATTAGTCTCATGTATTTTTTTTTTGTGAGAATTAGGGAATAATCCATCTCATTTGGGTACGATCGTGTTGACCGATAGAAAAGTTGGTTGGTTCTTAAGTTTAGGGGCTGCAACAACGCGGTCATGTAGCCCCGTGTACATTGGGTGTGTGTAGAATCTGTCTGATAACCGGTGTTAATTGTGATGACTGTATTAGTGTGTGTATCTGTTTTTTAATTTTAAGTACTGCAACTTAGAATTTTTCAAATAGTTCCTACTTTTGCCGCCAAGCACCACCGTCAACGTCTATTAGGCCAAGTTCAGAACTTAACTACTAGACGCCACCGCAGTCGGCTCTTGGCAACGAACGTAGACACCTAAGAGCGTTGTTTACTTTCTTAACCTATCCAATTTAGCTTCACACAGGTGCAATTAGTGGAAGGTTCTTTAACATGCCATAAATCTATGACTTGGGACCGCCGGCTTTACTTCTCCTCCGAAGGAAGGCATACTGAGGGATTTTTAATGCTCTTAAAAAATCCGACGGCTTCGGCCGGGTTTGAACCCGCTATCTTGGGCATAGAAGCTCAGCATGCTACTCACTACGCCACCGAAGCCACCCTGACAGAAAAGCATCAAACTTTTTGTTAAAAAAATTACAATCCCGTCATTCACCTGGAGGAAGTGTGGAAATCCCAGGGGAGTAATCACACTCAGGATGGCCACTATCAGGGCCGGGATTCGAACCTACACACATCAAAAAAAGTTTTGCATCACCTCGGTTCCAAGAGTTCCGGAACCTTTAAATACAAAGGGAATAGAGATCAACACAAACAACATTTCAGCTCGTTTTATTGCTCATGAGACCCACACATTGCATGTTGTACCATCATACAGCTAGACTTTCAGCATTTGTGGTCCAGATTGCAGTACACACCACTACCTCTAATACCCAGTAGCACGTCCTCTTGCATTGATGCATGCCTGTATTCGTCGTGGCATACTATCCACAAGTTCATCAAGACACTGTTGGTCCACATTGTCCCACTCCTCAACGACAATTCGGCGTAAATCTCTCAGAGTGGTTGGTGGGTCAAGACGTCCATAAACAGCCCTTTTCAACATATCCCAGGCATGTTCGATAGGGTTCATGTCTGGCGAACATGCTGGCCACTGTAGTCGAGCGATGTCGTTATCTTGAAGGAACGCATTCACAAGATGTGCACGATGAGGTCGAGAATTGTCGTCCATGAAGACAAATGCCTCTCCAATATTCTGCCGATATGGGTGCACTATGGACCGGAGGATGTCATTCAGGTATCGTAAAGCCGTTTCGGAGCCTTCCATGACCACCAGTGGCGTACGTCGGCCCCACATAATGCCACCCCAAAACATCAGGGAACCACCACCTTGCTGCACTCGCTGGACAGTGTGTCTAAGACGTTCAGCCTGACCAGGGTGCCTCCAAACACGTCTCCGACGATTGTCTGGTTGAAGGCATATGCGACACTCATCGGTGAAGAGAACGTGATGCCAATTCTGTGGGGTCCATTCAGCATGTTGTTGGGCCCATCTGTACCGCGCTGCATGGTGTCGGGGTTGCAAAGCTGGACCTCGCCATGGACGTCGGGAGTGAAGTTGCGCATCATGCAGCCTATTGCGCACAGTTTGAGTTGAAACACGACGTCCTGTGGCTGAACGAAACGCATTATTCAACATGGTGGCATTGCTGTCAGGGTTCCTCCGAGCGGCAATCCGTAAGTAGCGGTCATCCACTACAGTAGTAGCCCTTGGGCGGCCTGAGCGAGGCCTGTCATCGACAGTTCCTGTATCTCTGTACCTCCTCCATGTCCGAACAACATCGCTTTGGTTCACTCTGAGACGCCTGGAAACTTCCCTTGTTGAGAGCCCTTCTTGACACAAAGTAACAATGCGGACGCGATCGAACTGCGGTATTGACCTTCTAGGCATGGTAGAACTACAGACAACATGAGCAGCGTACATTCGTCCTGGTGGAATGACTGGAACTGATCGGCTGTCGTACCCCCTCCGTCTAATAGGCCCTGCTCATGCATGGTTGTTTACATCTTTGAGCAGTTTTAGTGACATCTATGAACAGTCAAAGGGACTGTATCTTTGATACAATATACACAGTCAACGTCTATATGCCGGAGATCTGGGAACCGAGGTGATGCAAAACTTTTTTTGATGTGTGTATTATCTACGGACTTGTTTCCTATCGCGGTCATGGTGCGCGATTTAACGCCGCGTGGTTAGTATTGATCGATACTATCTCGTCCTAAATTCTTTTTCCTAACATCCTGTAATTAGATATGTGGTCATTGCAGAGGTATGAATCCCGTACCGTGCGGTGGATAGCGTGCTGATCACTCGTGTGATGCCCGGAGCCTGGTGTAGAATACTCCCCAGTTTATGTCGCCTATTACAGCAAGTAGCAAAGCAATTGGTCAATCTTGCAGTATTTATGGTACTCCTGGCGGCAGAATAAAGTAATTAGACCCACGCGTGCTGATACCACCCAGCTTTATGGCACTGCCATGCGGGCCGCGGGCAGCACAACAACTTGCCGAAATTAATATATGGTCCACAGTAACTTGGCGCGACTCGAGGGACAGGGAGCAAGCACTCCGTCTTACTTCTGCGACAGGGGAACTGTATCTTCATCCCAGTACGTATTAGCCATTAAAGACACGAATGCCGGTGGCAGAGGTATAACTCTGTGAGCTGCCTGAATAGGATTGACATTTGGACGGAAGTTCCACGTCAGTCATCACCCCTCTGCCTCTTGGCCAATCCATGTTCGCATAGTTGATGTCATAATACTCTGCGTTGCAATATCACAGCCCACATCCGTCAGTGCCTGGTCAGCAATATCTCTAGCTTGTACAGTGTGATCGCTTGTTATTTTAACTGTTGGCAACCTTGTTCCCTGACCACATGGCGAGGCGAGAACTGTCAATCCTATTCTGGCTGCTCTCAGAGTATAGGAACAATTCTTTGTGTCTCGCTGTGCTTGGTTGAATATTCTTTCGTTTGGAGGGGGAAGTAGTTATAGTCTGATTTACAAAAGATGCTCGGTGAAAGCTGTCATCCGCTTGAACGGTGAGGTGAGGAGTGGAGACGAGAGGGGTAACAATCTCCATAGCAACAGCGAGCAATGTTGCAATGTATGCTGACACAGCAGTAAGCACATGGTTTGTCTCAGTGTGTCTTCACTCGTCACGGTCATTAGAGCGCCAGGCAGGGGGGCTAACTTCCCCAGTACTTGTGTCTTCCTGCAAGCCTCTTGGAATGTTATGAGTCATGATCTACCTCAGTGGCAACGCAGCATTTCCCCATGTGCTAGCTTTGACAGCTGTCAGCGATCATTATTGGTGATTCAGAGTACACTTATTGTTGTTTTAAGGGGCGGAACTAGGAGGTCTTCTGTCCCGGGGGTAGAAAGGAACAGTTTGTCAGGGGACATTTTCAGCCCCTTGCCCTCTGATGTTGGGAAATTCGAGGGGTTGGTAATGATAATAATATCGTATGGCCTCGGTGCCGGGTGCAAGCTTTATTATGTGACGCCCAAAGAGCAGCTTGCATGTCGAAGTTTGTTGTTCCTTGGAGCACTAAAAATGTCAAGGAGGTTAGATATCTTAGCTCCTTGACACTATAGCGCTTTCTAGTAGAGAATGGAGGAACTTTTTGTGTTGGCGGAAAATCCCGAGATTAATTTTGGCATTCTGAACACGGAAGATAATAAAAAAGAGGAAGAAAAAGAAAATGAAAATGAATAACAAAAAGAAGAAAAGAAGATGAAGAAGCTGAAGGAGAAGAAGAAGAAGAAATCATTAGATCGTTGTGTGCTTGACTTTGATTCTAAAGTCACAATTTGAGGGCAGCTAAGACTTGCTTTAACATAGAATGTAGAACATCGGCGCGCTCTACATCATGGATAGTTTGACAAGTTGTTAATAGAAACTGGATAGCAAGTATAGAGAAGGAATTTGTTGCAGTTTAACCACCGAAGTTTGAACCGTTCATCAGTTCAGATCGGAAAGTAGGTTAACAACAGGCTACTTGCAACATGTGAATTGTAAATAACTAGAACTTCAAACCGCAGTCAAGAACTACGGTATATATTGGTTTAAATTACTTATAGCAACAATTTTTAAAGAGACAGCAATGTTATTCTTTGGTTCTCTTTGTGAGTCAAAGATTTAAAACACAGTGATAATTTTAAAAAAATATGGTTGTCTCCCGCATTGTGCATTTCAATTTATTAGCTACGGATCACCGGTTTGGTGTAAAGTTACCGTAATAACGATAAAAAGTATTGCCAATAGACCCCGTTATAATTCCCAGTTCTAGAGGGTCGGGGCTGAAGTGACATGAGTTCTTCAGGGTCGGACACCCATTCTTACAGACAACTATTGAGCGGAGTTAAGGAGATAAAATGTTTGTTGTTGCTGCTTCGGTTAAGGCCTTGATCATCAGCCCCGTTTGTTTATGGGAATTATGTATTTGTCAGATAACCTGTGTATTGTGATGACTATTGTACATATCATCATGTTGATGTTATCCAATACCAATATTGGTTAGTGGAAAATTGTGATGATATCCAACAACATTTTTGGTTACCAGTATGGGAAAATTGTAGTAATTTCCAACCCCACTTTTGGTTATCGGGAAAAGGTAGACCTACTTAACTCTAACACCATTGTTGATTGTCGGAAATTTGACTCACATCCAACTTCATTGTTGGTTATAGGAAAATTGAAATGATATACTGTACAATTCTTTATCGGAAAAAATTGATGATAGCAAATACCATCGATAATTACTGTAACTATTAGTTTAACTTCAAGCAGCCAGTAGTTCTTGGATCTCATTGGGAGAGTAAAGTTAAGAATTATTTTATTCAACCTGTAATTGCTCATTCTAAGAATATATTCATAACATTTCAAACGTCTTGTCCTGAGTGTGACCGAGATTTTCTCCGAATGCTGATAAAAGTTCCTGCGATTTATATACTTTTCATCCAGATTCCCTCGGTACGAACTAAGCCAAAAATGTTCGTCAAGATTTTTCTTTCCTGATTTTGGTTGGTTCTTAAGTTTAGGGGCTGCGACAACGCGGTGATGTAGCCCCGTGTACTTTGGGTGTGTGTAGAATCTGTCTGATAACCGGAGTTAATTGTGATGACTGTATAGTGTGTGTTATCTGTTTTTAAATTCAAGTAAGGACTGCATACTTTTGAATTTTTCAAATAGTTCCTACTTTTGCCGCCAAACGCCACCGTCAACGACTACTAGTTCTGAACTTAGCTACCAGACGCCATCGCAAAGAACGTTGTTTACATTCTTAACCTATACAATTGAGCTTCACCCAGGTGTAATTAGTGGAAGGTTCTAAAACATGCCATAAATCTATGACATGGGACCACCGGCTTTACTTCCCCTCCGAAGGAAGGCATACTGAGGGATTTTTAACGGATTTGAACCCACGATCTTGGGCATAGAAGCTCAGCATGCTACCAACTACGCCACCGAAGCCGCATTCCTGATTTTGTATTTCTGAAATTATGATGTTCGTTTCAGAGGCTTCGGGTTTGATTACCGTGTTGCAATGTCTTAATTTTGCTTTACTGTAGTGTGTTCCTTATTAAACATGTGTGGATTTTCATTTTCATTTGATTCATTAGGCACTTTGCCATTTAGAGTCCTCTCTTTCCGTCAGATTCAAGCCAGAAAGTCGGGTAATTTCTCCTAGGTATTTGAATTTAGATGAAGCCTCCGTCGCTTAGGCGGCAGCACGCCGGCCTCTCACCGCTGGGTGCGTGGTTCAAATCCCGGTCACTCCATGTGAGATCTGTGCTGGACAAAATGGAGGCAGACAGGTTTTTCTCCGGGTACTCCGGTTTTCCCTGTCAAAATTTCATTCCAGCAACACTCTCCACTATCATTTCATTTCATCTGTCATTCATTTAATCATTGCCCCAGAGGAGTGCGTGAGGCCTCGGCAGGCGGCACAGTTCATATCCTCGCCGCTAGATTGGGGCTTCATTCATTCCATTCCTGACCCGGACGGAGACTGGAAGCAGGCTGTGGATTTTCATTTAATTTGAATTTAGATACTTGAGATATTATTATTATTATTTCTTTCTTTCTTTCTTTCTTTCTTTCTTTCTTCGAATGAGCCAACTGTGGACTAGGTAGGTTAACCAAAATGGTTTTCAGCTTGATGAGTTGGGATTGGCTTCTTCCTAGCCCATATCTCCTTCATTTTCTGACTTTGTAGTTGTTTACCTGCTTCTGACCTCTTTGGTCTCGGCCCTTTCTTAGGTTTAATCTGTGGGTCTTCTTTTAACATTTTCCGGAAAGCTTGTCTGTCATGTATAACGGATTCCGTGATGTCCGTAGAATTGGAGGCGTCTCTTGATGATTGTGTACATTCGAGGTTCTTGCTTTAGGTATAGTTCATCGTTGGGCCTGTGATACCTTTCTCCGTTTATGATCCTTGGGCCTAAGATCTCCGTCAAGATAATTCTTTCCTTGACCTCTAGTTTCTGTATCAGTTTTGCCCCTTTGATGGTTATGGTTTCAGCTGCATAGAGGACCTCGGGCCTGATTACAGCGTTATAGTGCTTTAATTATTATTGTTATTATTTCACACGTAACAGGCCCATTAGACCACGCGAAGCAATCATGACTTTTTGTTCTTCCTGTTTTTCCAGAACTCTTTCATTCGTGCACTCAAGGCCCTCTTCCTTTTTTTGGTCCACTTTGGTCTTTGGTCTCTCTGACAACACTTCCCACTTGTATACTTTGTGTCGAAAGACGCTTTTGTCTATGACGTCTTCTGGGTCGACCTGTGCATTTACTAGATCAATTTTGACTTGCATCATCCAGGGTGTAGTAATCTTGAGCCGCTGTATATATCTGAGAATTTTGTTGGTGAGTCTGGTTTGTGGGAGTCTGCTGATGTGGCCGTAACATTTTAGTCGCCTCTTTCTGATGTCTGCTGCGAGGTTGGACAATTTTTCTGTGGTGTCTCTGGAGTGAAGCCTGTAACCTTCATCTGTGAGCTTTGGTCCAATTATTTTCCTTATTATTTTTCTTTCCTCTGTGAGGATTTTTTCCAAGTCGCCCTTAGTGTGTAACGGCAACGTCTCACTAGCATAAAGCACCTCAGGTTTAATAACCGTGTTGTAATGACGAAGTTTAGTGAATGTGGACATACATTTTTTGTTGTTGACACCCTGTGTCTTGTATAAGGCTCTCTTCATTTTCATTGACCTAGTGTTCTGCGCGATTTTCTCTTTTCCCGTCGGTCCAAGCACTTCACCTAGGTATTTAAAGTGGGTGACTCTATTGATCTTGCCATATTTCGTGTTTAAATTCTGTATGTCGAATTTCGTACAGAAAAAACCTGTCTTTTGGAACGAGATCTGAATACCAATATGATATTAGGTGTAGTACGACATGCCTCTGGACAAATTCGAACTGAAATACAATTTTAACAACTTCAGAAATGAACTCCATAAATAGTAATAGCTACTTCTAAATCAACCTGTATATGAAATTAGTTCAATAATTTGAGCATTTATTCGCATTTTAAGTTAATGGTGAAGGGACAAATTTGTTTTTCAATTTACGGTTTTTAACTCTGTACCCCTTACAGAAATGAATAAAACATAGTTCTAAAACTACAGTAACTCCATACGCTGCGCAGGTAGGTTTGATGGGAGATGGAATGTCGGGATTGTGTGTTAGTAGGCTGCTGTATTCATAGAACTTACAATGTTAAGAAGAGTCCTGCTTATTTTACAATTTGATTTGGCTGAAGAATTATTAAAATGTCTCTGTTCTGTATCGCAGTTTGGAAGCGGGCAGCTGAAATTATACAGCTCACAATGCTATGAATATGAAGCGCGGAAAGCTAGCTTTGTACCGTTTCATATGTATGACGTCAGCTGGTGTGTTGAATCTGTTTGCAGTCATGTGCACTGAATTAAGCTGGGAAAGGGAGAACGCTCACACAGATACAACACATTTCTAATCAGGAATTGCTTTCGGTTTACTTTCCTGAGTCCAGTGTCAATATAGATATTAGAAGAGTTGGGTGAGAGGCTTTATAAATGGAACTAAGTCACATTACTCACCGTTACTCCACACGTTTGGAGAGTTAACCCCTATTCGCGCTATTATTAGGCAACATTCCCATCAACAATAAGAAAACAACACAATGAATCAAGCCAGGCTATGATTATATGGGGGTTGATCAGTGAAAAAGGGAAAAATATTAAGCGTAAAGGATGCACGATACATCATATTCTCAATAAACCAAGGCTTAAATTAGGTACTGTTAAAGCAGTCAGCGGCCAAGTGCGGCCCTTGAGCTAGTGTAATCCGGCCCGTGACATGCTTTCGAATTATACTAGCTACAATTACACATAGGTCATATTTTCTGTTCTGTGAACCTAGAAGTGAAAAACTGTTTCAATTTTAATGTGTTTATGCATTTTGTGTAATAGAGTTGCAGCTAGAACTGATTGAGTAACAATGTAACAATGAATTGAAGCAACCATTCCTCAACGTTTCGAAAATTGAGTTCTACACAAGGCTCTACCAAAATCAAACTTCCCAAACTTGAAATCTCATGCACAGAAGATAACTGCCATGTTTGTATCTTCCTATATCTGTGAACAGGTGTTTTCTACAACGAGTCTTCGCAAAAATAGCGTCAGAAATAGATTGACTGACCACCATTTAACTGCGCTACTAAGAATGAATTTATTCCAGTTTCAACCAGATCATGAAACACTTTTAGAAGCACAATCACAGTTTCACTTGTCACATTCTCCTTCCTATTCTAATACGTAATGAAGGTGTGTTCATAGTTCAAAGATGAAGGGATAACTTACTGGGCTAAGAAGAAAGCTCGCCGGAGTTAGAAACCACGTGGTCCAAGGGGACTCAACGAACCAAGAAGAAGAAGAAGAAGAAGGAGTGTTCTTTTTTCCTAAGTTTTCTACCATTTGTTTGATTTAATATTCAGAAACAAAAAGTTTATAGTCTATTTGTAAACATGCGTTGTTTCATTTTCGGCCCGCTAAGATTATTTTGTACTGCACCTGGACCTGTCCCTAAAGGATTGTCCATGTCTGTGGTAAAGAGTTAGTTAGTTATTGTTGTTTAAAGGGGCGGAAGTATGAGGTCATCTACCCCTTTGTGGTAAAGAGTTCAAGACGATCCCTCTAGACCGTATGCGCTTAATTGTGGCTTATATCTTACGCGTGGTGGGGATGGAGATTGGTCTTTAATAGTTGAGGAGATCCAGAACCATTAACCATGAAATTGGGTACTAGCCGGCTTCAAAACACAATTTAAGCTAGTTCTACGGAACAACAACAAATGACATAAACATTGCTCAGAAGAACCAATAGTCTTACAGTTCACGGAATAACGAGGTAGATAGCGCCACTACAATTAAGCGAGGAAGCTATCCGAAGCTTGCTCAGAAGAAGCAGATGCCGTGATTCAGTATTTGTACTCCCCGCTTAATATAATTGGGCACAATCTTGTTGACCGACTAAAAAGCATACTATGATAGATTACTAGGCAACACTGAAAAATGGCCTCTAAAATTTAAATAAAATAGTAAAGAAGTTACGGTTAAATTGTGAGGAAAGTTACTGTATTAAGTTGGCAATGGTCGAAGTAACGCTTCGTTATTATTCCGTTATTTTTGTATAAGAATATAGTTTGGCGGCTTTGGTGGAGTACTGTAGTAGGTAGCATGCTGAGATACTAAACCCAAGGTCGCGGGTTCAAACCCGGCCAAAGTCGTCGGATTTTTAAAAGCGTTAAAAATCCCTCAGTATGCCTTCCTTCGGAGGGGAATTAAAGCCGGCGGTCCCATGTCAGAGATTTATGGCATGATAAAGAACCTTCCACTATTTGTATGAAGCTAAATTATAGGTTAGATTGTACTGACGCTCTTAGGTTCCAACATTCGTTGCCAGGAGCCGACTGTGGTGGCATCTAGTGACCAAGTTCAGAACTTGTTGGTCGTTGACGGTGGCGTTTGCTTGCAAAAGTTGGAAAATCGAATGTCTGGAGTCCTTACTTGAATTAAAAACAGATAACACACACTAATACAGCCATCACAATTCACACCGGTTATCAGACAGATTCTACACACACCCAACGTGGTGGCTTCGGTGGCGTAGTCGGTAGCATGCTGAGCTTCTATGCCCAAGATAGTGGGTTCAAACCCGGCCGAAGCCGTCAGATTTTTTAAGAGCGTTAAAAATCCCTCAGTATGCCTTCCTTCGTAGGGGAAGTAAAGCCGGCTATCCCATGTCATAGATTTACGGCATGTTAAAAAACCTTCCACTAATTGCACCTGTGTGAAGCTAAATTGGATAGGTTAAGAATGTAAACAAAGCTCTTAGGTTTCTACGTTCGTTGCCAAGAGCCGATTGCGGTGGCGTCTAGTAGCTAACTTCTGAACTTGGCCTAGTAGTTGTTGACGGTGGCGCTTGGCGGCAAAAGTAGTAACTATTTGAAAAATTCTAAGTTGCAGTACTTAAATTAAAAAACAGATAACGCACACTAATACAGTCATCACAATTAACATCGGTTATCAGACAGATTCTACACACACCCAAAGTACACGGGGCTACATGACCCTGTTGTCGCAGCCCCTAAACTGGTGAACCAACCAAAAATATAGTTGCTCATTTTTAAAATTTGAAAATATGACAATACTTTCTCTTCACCAAGGGACACAGAATAGTTATAACCACGTCGAGGTGTAGTGGTTAGCATTCTTGCCTGTCGCCCCGGAAATTCGGCTTCGCTTCCCGGCTCTATCAAGAAATTTAATTCTGATCTGGGGGCTAGTACGGGCTCGTGAGGCAAAACTGAGAAGAGGTGTGTTCGATTCTCACCTCAGTCATCCTGGAAGTAGTTGTCCGTGGTTTACCCGCTTCTACTTCATGCAAATGTCGGGATGGTTCCTAACTTAAGGCCACGGGCGCTGCATTCCCAGACCTTACAAATACACACATTAATACAGTTATCACAATAACACAGGTTATCAGACATAATTCCGCACACACCCAAGTACACGGGAATAAATAACTACGATATCCGAGCCCCGCAAACAAAAATACAAAACAAAATTTAAATAATAGATTTCTCAAATGAATACCATACTTTGTTTGATTTAAACGGAATAGGGAATTCCAGGAATGTGGAAAAAGAGGATAAATTGACAATAGTTTGGGTTCGATTTCCAGATCGGTCATGATTTTTAGCCTATTTTCATTCCTTAAACAAGTAGTTCAGTGAAGAACTATACAGCCTATTTTCATATATCCTCCTTATAGCCTCTATCAACATAGCCTACAGCATTTCAGTTTGATTGCTATCATGGATTAATAGATATTGAGATCCGTCTAACTATTTCGGATGGTCACCATGTTGGATTTTTATATATGTAGGCAATAGAGTTATGTACTATTAGAATACGATTTTTTTTGTAAGTTTAATATTCAAACTTTCACTTCGATCGCATGATTAATTCACAAGAATTACAAACATAATTTAAAAATTGCGCACAGCCGCCATTCTGATGTTATGTGAACAATTGAACTAAATTAGATGCCAGTGCATTACTATGTATATAAGCATTTGCTGTACCAAGTTTCCTTGCGTTGGGATGGTTAAATCACGAGCAAGTCTATTTAAAAGTTTCTACTTCCCTTGGCCGCCATGTTTGATTTTTAGCAAACAGGTTTTTGAAAGTTTCATAGGTAAACTTCTAGTAGTGCCCTTTATCACCGTAAAAAATGTCAGGGTAATATCAGTAATACTTTCGGAGATATTGAATGCCGGTGAAATATTTCGCACAGCCGCCATGTTGGATTGGTGAGACGTAATAATATTTAATGGGCACGGTCAGGATCGGCCAAACTAGTACTATGACCTTACTGAGTTTCATTGAAATCGCTCAAGCTGTTTAGAAGTTATTAGGGGGATACACGCACACACGGACAAAAGGTGATTTCATAAGCGTATTTTAGCCTATTTTCAATTTTGAAAAAATAGGCTTATGAAATCACCTTTTGTCCGCGCGCGTGTGTGCGTGTGTGTGTGTGTGTGTGAGAGAGGTGTGTGTGTGTGTGTCCCCTAATAACTTTTAAACGGCTGGAGCGATTTCAATGAAACTCGGTAAGTTCATAGCACTATTTTGGGCGACCCCGACCGTGCCCTTCAAATTTTGTTACGTTTCACCAATCCAACATGGCGGCTGTGCGAAATATTTCATCAGCGTTCAATATCTCCGAAACTAGTTCCGATATCACCCTGGAATTTTTCACGGTGATAAAGGAAATTACTAGAAGTTCACCTATGTGACTTTGAAAAACTGATAACTACAAAACCAACATGGTGGCCACGCGAATTCGCGACATTTAAATAGACGTTTCTCGCTATTTAACCAACCAAACGCAATAAAACTTGGTACAGTATATGTTTATACACTTTATAATGCACCGACATTAAACTTCGTTGAATTGTTTACATAACCACAAGATGGCGGATGTGCGAAATATTTCACCGGCATTCTATATCTCGGAAACTATTAGCGGTATCACCCTGAAATTTTGTACGGCGATATAGGGCACTACTGGAAGCTCATCTGTAAGACTTTCAAAAACCGGTTAACTACAAAAGGAACAAGGCGGCCAAGCGAATTTGAAAATTTTAAATAGACCTTTCTCGCGATTAAATGTTCCAAACGCAATGAAATCTTGTACAGGAAATGTTTATACACATTGTAATGTACTGGCGTCTAATTTAGTTCAATTGTTTATATAACCTGAAGATGGCGGCTGTGCGAATTTTAAAATTAAGTTCTTATTTCTTGTGTCGTAATCATGCTATCGAAGTGAAAGTTTGAATAATGAACATACGCAATAATTTTCCTTTAATGGTACATGACTCTACATGGCGACCATCGAAAATATTTAGACGGCTCTGAAAATCTACGAATCTATTATAGCAATCGAACTAAATTTTTTATGTTCATAGGGGTATGAACTTAAGTTCACCTATAGGATTTTAAATAACCTGGTGTTCATAAATCCAACATGGCGGCAACGCGAATAATAAATATTCACATGGACGTTTCTCGAAATTTAACCATCCGAGTGCAGTGAAACTTGAAACAGTAAATCCTTATACGAATGTCAATCCACTGGCATCTAATTTATTTCAATTGTTTCCATAACCACAAGATGGCAGCTGTGCGAAATTTTAAAATGCCGTTTTTACCTATTGTGTCCTAATCATGCGATTGAAGTTTGAATACTACACGTACACAATAATCTTCATGTAACATTACATAACTCTAAGACCTACATATATAAAAATCCAACATGGCGACCATCCGCAATATTTAGTCGGTTCTCAATAACTACGAACCCATTACACCAAACAAACTGAATTTTTGTATGTTGATAGAGGCAATTAACATGAGTAGGATATATGAAAATAGGCTGTATTGTTCTTCACGGAACTACTTGTTTCGTAAATGAAAATGCAGGAGAGTTGAAAAGAGTGGTTATTGATAGGTTCGTATCCTACTATCGGGCATCATATATGTAGTATACCGTGGTTTCCAAAGGTAAATAGAGGGGTATAAAACCGAAGGAAAGTCGGACAAAGTGACATGTTAATTCACTTTGAACATCACCCTTACGGAGGTAATGTTTTAAGGGTCATTTTCCCATGCTTCACAGACATCACTTGCAACTACTTGTTTTTAAACGTATGAATTAAGATTGCTGCTGCCTCCTTCCCAATCAACCTTAGTCTCTAATTACGAACACTTGCAGTGGTACGATCACTAGCCTATTTTCCATTTTGTGTTCTGAGAATAATGTAAATAATAGTAATAATAATAATAATAATAACAAAGACAAAGCGAAGCTCTTACGGGATTCCACTATAATAACTGATCGTTCTGTAGAAGCCAACCTTGTGATATTCGATAAGGAAGCACACCATCGTCCATGTTGCTGTTCCATTCGATTAAAGCCTACAGATTACGGCGTCTGAGGTAAGGCGCTAATATCAGCCACTTGCCGCTGAGCTCAGCCATATACACCTATACGTCTTAAAGAAAGTTTCCATCATCCCAGTTGTTTCTGTGAATGAATAGTATAGTAATAAAAGACTGGGAAAATGTAAAGGAGAGCCGTGGCTTGAAAAGGAGCCTTCCCTCCTTGGTAATGCAAGTATAGTGCGTAAGGTTTTATCTTTTCAGTGACTCGGAACATCTTGAGATCCAGTGCTTTGGCTCGCAAGGAGTCCGACGGTGATGCTTTTGTATTTTTATGGAAATTTCATATAATAATAATAATAATAATAATAATAATAATAATAATGCATAAATGAAAAATATCAGAAAGATGTACAATATCGGATTATACCAAATGAAATGGTATACAGAGAACTGGAGCCCATCGCTGATAGAGGAAAGGAGGTCGTTATGGAATACCATTTTGTTTTACGGAAGTAAGTCCAAGGATTTCTTGGATATTTTCTTTATTATACTAGGTTATTGGCTTGCTATTTATCTCTATTACGCTCACATTACAAGGTTTTTGGATAAACGGTATGATTACAGTTTTTTTTAATGTCAAACTAAGATAAATGGTAGGAGTTATGGAATACTGCTGGGGATATGGAATAGTATATCCCGAATATAAGCAAGATATCCTTATTTACAACAAGTAGTTCCGTGAAGAACCATTTAGCCTATTTTCATATATCCTACTTATGTTAACTGCCACTACCAACATACAAAATTTCAGTTTGATTGCTGTAATAGATTCGTAGATATTGAGTACCGACTAAATATTTCGGATGGTCGCCATGTTGGATTTTATATATGTAGGTCCTAGAGTTATGTAATGTTACATGAAGATTATTGTGTACGTGTAGCATTCAAACTTCAATCGCATGATTAGGACACAAGAAGTAACAAGGAGATTTTAAAATTTCGCACAGCTGCCATCTTGTGGTTATGGAAACAATAGATATAAATTAGATGCCAGTGGATTAACATTCGTAAAAGGATTTACTGTACCAACTTTCACTGCACTCGGATGGTTAAACTGCGAGAAACGTCCATGTGAATATTTATACTTCGCGTCACCGCCATGTTGGATTTGTGATCACCAGGTTATTTCAAGTCCTATAGGTGAACTTAAGTTCATAGCCCCTATGAACATTAAAAAATCAGTTTGATTGCTATAATAGATTCGTAGATATTCAAAGTCGTCTGGATATTTCGGATGGTCGCCATGTTGGATTGTTAAATGTATAGGTCATAGAGTTATGTACCATTAAAGGAAAATTATTGCGTAGGTTCATTATTCAAACTTTCACTTCGATTGCTTGATTACGACACAAGAAATAAAAACTTAATTTTTAAATTCGCATAGCCGCCATCTTGAGGTTATGTAAACAATTGAACTAAATTAGATACCAATGCATTGCAATGTGTAGAAACATTTCCTGTACCAGATTTCATTGCGTTTGGAACTTTAAATCGCGAAAAAAGTCTATTTAAAATGTTCAAATTCGCTTGGCCGCCATGTTCGTTTTGTAGTTAACCGCTTTTTGAAAGTCTTATAGATGAACCTCCAGTAGTGCCCTTTATCTCCGTACAAAATTTTAGGGAGATACCGCTAATAGTTTCAGAGATATAGAATGCCGGTGAAATATTTCGCACATCCGCCATCTTGTGATTATGTAAACAATTGAACGAAGTTAGATGTCGGTGCATTACAATGTATATAAACATATACTGTACCAAGTTTCATTGCGTTTGGTTGGTCAAATCGCGAGAAACGTCTATTTAAAGTCGCAAATTCGCTTGGCCACCATGTTGGTTTTGTAGTTACCAGATTTTCAAATGTCACATAGGTGTACTTCTAGTAGTTCCCTTTATCAACGTACTAAATTCCAGGGTGATGTCGGTAATAGTTTCGGAGATATTGAATGCTGGTGAAATATTTTGCACAGCCGCCATGTTGGATTGGTGAGACTTAACAAAATTTGAAGGGCACGGTCGAGGTCGCCCATAATAGTGCTATGAACTTCCCGAGTTTCATTGAAATCGCTCCAGCCGTTTAGAATTTATTAGGGACACACACACACACACCTCACACACACACACACACACACACACGCACACACACACACGGACAAAAGGTGATCTCATAAGCCTATTTTTTCAAAATTGAAAATAGGCTAAAAATCACAAATATAACGATCGCTATCACATCCAGAACAATCCTCATGGACCCACATCTCACACTGCATGCACTTAACCTATATTTCGCCTCTGAAGTCCTCCGAAAATCTGGCATTACATAATATTCACTCTACATTGTCATATTTTGGTTAGGGTGGGATTCTGACGGTTTCACTGCCACTGGAATCCTGTAGTTCTATTGAGTCAGAATCACCAATTTATCCTCTACATTTGCTGGATGGACAGTTTCCCCCTAATATCGAGTCAGCTGCAGTTTTTGTTTGTCTTTTTTGAGTCGATCCAAGGAGGAAAAGCGTAGTTCTAGGGACACCAAACTCCTTTGCAGCTTCAGCTTTCCCATGTTATTCTCACTCACTGACTTGATAGCTTTTGCAATTGCCGATGTATCCCATTTCTTCCACTGCTGGTGTGCTACCGGCGCGGGTTTAATACAACCTGCCATTTCTTTGGCTGTGGATGAATATAAAAACTACTAATTAAAATGTATAATGATATATGTCCTTAGTCATGGAGTATAGATTTATAGTTTGCGTTTCATATTTAAAGCAAAGCATTATATGACATAGATGTGAGTTAGAACGTAAACATTGTTGTTACGCGCAATCCTAAGTGGCACTGTAGTTACCTTTTAACATGGTAGGGGTTATGGAATACTTGAAACGCAAGTGGTCCATAACCCCCTCCCATTTAAAGTTACATTTACATGTTCTTATATGTCACATCTTATCTTCTTTATTAAATTCAATTATATAATTTGAGAGCCATATTAAGGCATTTAAAGCGAGACTGAAGTTAAAGGATGAAAACACAACACATACCTCAAAATTGCGCAATGAGTACATTGACGCCTTCGAGCATAAATACAATAGAGTGCGCATTGCCACACTGCGCCTGTACTGTGACGTGAAACCAACATCTGGATCAGCTGACTAAAGGGAAAACAGAGAAACTCGTAATGGAAGGTGATAGGAGTTGGTGGGGAAATGATTTTTAATGAGGGTTTAAACACACATTTTCGTAATTTATACGACATTGGGAAAAGCATCGCATGTTTCTTTACGTACCGGAAGGTAGCAAAGGTTAAGAATGTAACATATTTGGTGTTAAAAGTGGCTGTCATGTTCCGTAATACTCATACATCCAGAATCCCCTCTTGTAAATAATTAAAAACAAATCCAATTCTGAATTAAGCCTACTGATTTTTGAACAGAATTGTGTTAGTGTAAAAAGTGGCTGTCGTGTTCCGTAATATTCATACATCCAGGATCCCCTCTTATAAATACTTAATAACAAATCCAACTCTGAATTAGGCCTACTGATTTTTGAACAGAATTGTGTTTGTGTAAAAATTGGCTGCCGTGTTCTATAATATTCATACATCCAGGATCCCCTCTTGTAAATCATTAGTAAAAAATCCAACTCTGAATTAGGCCTACTGATTTTTGAACAGAATTGTGTTTGTGTAAAAAGTGGCTGCCGTGTTCCGTAATACTCGTACATCCAGGATCCCCTCTTGTAAATAATTAATAACAAATCCAATTCTGAATTAGGCCTACTGATTTTTGAAGAGAATTGTGTTTGTGTAGCTGGTCATTTTTAATTGTACGCCCGAGAGCTCCAAACAAGTTCAAACTACACACATCAAAAAAAAGTTTTGCATCACCTCGGTTCCCATATCTCCGGCATATAGACGTTGACTGTGTATATTGTATCCAAGATACAGTCCCTTTGACTGTTCATAGATGTCACTAAAACTTCTCAAAGATGTAAACAACCATGCATGAGCAGGGCCTATTAGACGGAGGGGGTACGACAGCCGATCAGTTCCAGTCATTCCACCAGGACGAAGGTACGCTGCTCATGTTGTCTGTAGTTCTACCATGCCTAGAAGGTCAATAGCGCAGTTCGATCGCGTCCGCATTGTTACTTTGTGTCAACAAGGGAAGTTTCCAGGCGTCTCAGAGTGAACCAAAGCGATGTTGTTCGGACATGGAGGAGGTACAGAGATACAGGAACTGTCGATGACAGGCCTCGCTCAGGCCGCCCAAGGGCTACTACTGTAGTGGATGACCGCTACTTACGGATTGCCGCTCGGAGGAACCCTGACAGCAATGCCACCATGTTGAATAATGCGTTTCGTTCAGCCACAGGACGTCGTGTTTCAACTCAAACTGTGCGCAATAGGCTGCATGATGCGCAACTTCACTCCCGACGTCCATGGCGAGGTCCAGCTTTGCAACCCCGACACCATGCAGCGCGGTACAGATGGGCCCAACAACATGCTGAATGGACCCCACGGAATTGGCATCACGTTCTCTTCACCGATGAGTGTCGCATATGCCTTCAACCAGACAATCGTCGGAGACGTGTTTGGAGGCACCCTGGTCAGGCTGAACGTCTTAGACACACTGTCCAGCGAGTGCAGCAAGGTGGTGGTTCCCTGATGTTTTGGGGTGGCATTATGTGGGGCCGACGTACGCCACTGGTGGTCATGGAAGGCTCCGAAACGGCTTTACGATACCTGAATGACATCCTCCGACCCATAGTGCAACCATATCGGCAGAATATTGGAGAGGCATTTGTCTTCATGGACGACAATTCTCGACCTCATCGTGCACATCTTGTGAATGCGTTCCTTCAAGATAACGACATCGCTCGACTACAGTGGCCAGCATGTTCGCCAGACATGAACCCTATCGAACATGCCTGGGATATGTTGAAAAGGGCTGTTTATGGACGTCTTGACCCACCAACCACTCTGAGAGATTTACGCCGAATTGTCGTTGAGGAGTGGGACAATTTGGACCAACAGTGTCTTGATGAACTTGTGGATAGTATGCCACGGCGAATACAGGCATGCATCAATGCAAGAGGACATGCTACTGGGTATTAGAGGTAGTGGTGTGTACTGCAATCTGGACCACAAATGCTGAAAGTCTAGCTGTATGATGGTACAACATGCAATGTGTGGGTCTCATGAGCAATAAAACGAGCTGAAATGTTGTTTGTGTTGATCTCTATTCCCTTTGTATTTAACGGTTCCGGAACTCTTGGAACCGAGGTGATGCAAAACTTTTTTTGATGTGTGTATTACTACATCATTTCCTAATTTATTTGTCATCATTAGAAAATGTATTTTGGCTAATTTCAGTACCGGTGCATTACTTTACAAAATTTTATCGTACGATTAGCTCTTATTCAGCGTTACTTTCCACTTCAGTATTTTATGAAGGTGAACAAAACATAGGCAAATGGAAATAAGGAAGTCTATTGATTTAGTAAGCGTTGCTTTTTAACAACTATGCATTACATTTGCTACAACGGAAAACATTACAAGCAATGAACTGTTTCCTTTTAAATTCCATTTTCCACGAATCATAGAAACCTTCGCAGTAATAATCCAGAACTTTGAAATCCTACGAATTGACTAATTTAGGGCTGCAATGTATCCTAGAAGGATCTGAAAATTTCCTCAACCAAACGCTCTGTCCATACGTTTAATAAGATGACAAATTACCTCAGCGTATTTATTATCGAAGACTACATCGTCACATCAGTAGCATAATCCGCAATTTGACACTGATTGAAAAGGAAGGCTATTTGATGTTGTGATGGTCCTAATTTTGCTTCATAGGCCTGTTCAGTGGAGGAAGAGATAGAGTAAATTTTAATAATTTGTAATAAATTTACAGATTAAATTATTTTTCTTTCATGTCTTGGAGTTAAGAGGAAACGTAAAGAAATGCAAGTAGCCTAGTGAAGTCAAGAATTTTAGGGTTATTTTACAATGAATTAATTTAGGACTACCTATGGAAAGAAATGCCCGATCTTTTCCTAAACGTCTCCTTACATCCATACGCTGCACAGTAATACACCATTCTGGCTTAGTACGGTAATGAATAGAACAGAATAGCCCAATTCTATCGTCACGTGTAGTATTTCAGTGCTCCAAACTATCCGCAGTTCCCGGCTGTTCCCTTTAGTCAGCTGATTGAGATGTTGGTTTCACAAATATGACGTCATCAGCCATCTATTGTATTTATGATCTAAGATTGACGCTTACCGCTGCTGAAGTAACACGAGGGGCAATCTGCCATCTTGTGGCGTCTAATAGTACCATAGAGGATTAGTTTAAACGTTGACGTTTAGGGAGTAGCACTTGTTAGAGTAGATATCATGGTATTCCATTACCCCATACCTATTCCATAACCAAAACCTTTCCTCTACTATTCGGAAGAAACGGATTTATGTTTCTGGTCACATTATGAGAACACCGGAAACCAGATTATCAAGAAAAATTGTTGAGAATGCTTGGAATATGAAACAACAAGTAGGATGGATTAAGGAAATTAAAGATGAAGAAGATATGAAAGAATTAGAAGTAACCTTGGAAGTCTGGCAAAACAAAACAAAAAATTAAAGAAAACAGTAAGACATAAAAATAAGATTTCAACCAAAAACAGACAAACGTCATACAGTAGAAAGGGTATTTACAGATGAGAAACGCCTGAGAAGAACAGAGTGAATGAAAAGCTACCGAGCAACTCGGAAAGAAAACTTGCTGAAGAAAAGGACCAAGAAATGATTGACTGAAGTAGTCCAATGAACCCGTAAAAGCAGAGAAAAAAGAAGAAGACAAATAATAATAATAATAATAATAATAATAATAATAATAATGGAATGACCGTTAGATCCCAGCCCACGCAGAGACCAATAGCGAGGAAAACACTAAATTGGAATGATCCTCCGGCTCCATTATTTATGGGCGTTACGTTTAATTATAATGTACGGTACGGGGACACACTGCAGGTGCGTGACAGTGATAGAGAAAAACTTTGAAATTGGAAAGCGCAGGCGAAAATAGTTAATTTATGGAGGATAGCAATATTACAGGCAGCAGCCATAAATTATTACTTATATTCGCTTGGCTTTCTGCAGCTGAAATTGTTTGTAAATCATTCACTTATCTTCCAATAATTATGAATAATTATTTCATTTCCATTACTCATACAAATGTTTATTACCTGGTCTGTGCCATATCCGGGTCATGCAGCTTTCATATCGTTCATTAATGTGGCCATACACAGCTACGGGATGAATCATCGCGAGACTGTTCCACTCATACGTCAGTTTGGACCAATAACGTGTAAGAATCTGATTAAAATCAGCCCATTACAGTGCTCTATTTTGATAACAAAGCACCAAGCCTGATATCGCCGAATTTTCACCACACCTTCCTCTCATTTTTACAGCTTTTCGCCGATATCTTAGTCTCATTCGAGAGTAGAATATCCTTTGCCCAAATCCCGGATAACCAGAGTTTGGGACGAGAATATTATTTATTACAAGCATCACCTGATAGCCTACATGTGATTATTACAGTGTTTACAGCGATTCCCCATTAGCCTAATACAAAAACCCTTCTCTGTAAGATTAATACATCGCAACATAAATTTAAAAACAAGTAGTTCCGTGAAGAACTACAGCATATTTTCATATATCCTACTTATGTTAATTGCCTCTATCAACATACAAAATTTCAGTTTGATTGCTGTAATAGATTCGTAGATATTGAGCACCGTCTAAATATTTCGGATGGTCACCATTTGCATTTATATAAATATACTTCTTAGAGTAATGTAGTATTACATGAAAATTATTGTGCTGGTGTAGTATTTCAACTTCAATCGCATGATTAGGACACAAGAAATACAATCGAGATTTTAAAATTTCGCACAGCCGCCATCTTGAGGTTATGTAAACAATTGAACTAAGTTAGATGTCAGTGCATTGCAATGTGTATAAACATTTACTGTACCATATTTCACTGCGCTCAGACGGTTAAATCGGGAGAAAAGTCTATTCAAATCTTTCAACTTTGCTTGGCCGCCATGTTCGTTTTGTACTTTATAGGTTTTGGAAAGGTACATAGATGAACTTGTTGTAGTGGCCTTTATCACCGTACACAATTTCAGCGTGATATCGATAATAATTTCGGAGATATACTGTAGAATGCCGGTTAAATATTTCACACAGCCGCCATATTGGATTGGTGAGATGTAATAAAATTTGAAGGGCACGGTCGGTGTCGGCCTAAATGGTGCTATGGCGATACTGAGTTTCATTTAAATTGTTCCAGCCGTTTAGAAGTTATTAGGTGGGACACACACACTGACAGGCACACACACATACGCGCGAACACACCACACATACGGACAAAAGGTGATCTCATAAGCCTATTTTTTTCATAAAATGAAAATAGGCTAATAAGTCACAAAACCTACAACTAACGTACATCGTATTAAATGTTATAAACACATCAAGACACTAATAATGGCTATTAATTATGCACTAACTTAATCTTATGCTGATTGATACAGAGAGGCTATCCTAGACTTTAACTAAGCTTTCCCCCTGTACCCGTATACTTGTTTCACATACATCTTGGTTGTGTTTCTCATCCGTCGCTTTCCTATCCCTCATTCCCCTGATAATATTAAAGCATTTCGCTGATATACCTGCCTTCCTCCATTCCCTATTTAGTAATTTTATTATCTTGTGATATTCATTCTCACTTTCTATTCTGTTTATATCTGACTTGTCTACAAACTTTGCTCCCATCATTTTAGTGTCATTGCATTCCTTGATCAGGTGTGCTGCACCCATAACCTTCCCACAAAACATGCAAAGGTCTTCTTTTCCTACTTCTCTCAATGCTTTGTTGTTATACACCCACATTTACCACCAAATTATCCCTTATTTAAAGCGGTTTTGTGTTGTTTTTTTTAGTGCCTTCGACCTTTGTTTAACCATTACCAGAAATTTTGCGGCTTATCCGCGAAATTCGATTATCCGCGGTATCCGCGCCAGCCAATTCCGCGGATAATCGGGAGTTTACTGTACAATCAAAACAAAGATAACGCCATGTATTGATGTACAGGAGATGTCTTACGGCATCTTGGCATAACGTCTGAATCATGTTCAGGTTTGCCTTCCTACTGAACATCATCACCTTTACCTAAATGGATACTGTTCATCCACTGGTAACGGTTCAACCATAGCTGTAGTCACACTAGACATATTTACGTTTCAAAACTCAGGATATTGTAATAGTACAAACCATTTGATGTTTGTAATTTTGAAGCACATTCCCAGAATCGATTTTTTCATAGGATTCCATCAATTTGTGAAA
The DNA here is from genome assembly GCA_946902985.2 of Meconema thalassinum. Taxonomy (NCBI): domain Eukaryota; kingdom Metazoa; phylum Arthropoda; class Insecta; order Orthoptera; family Tettigoniidae; genus Meconema; species Meconema thalassinum. The sequence continues at coordinate 514,425,128 of OX336393.1, read as the reverse complement.
ATAAATTGTTATCCTGGCCAGCTCATGTTAAGAAATGGGTAATATGATGTAACATTATCAATATTTTGGGTGCTGAGGGGTGGGGGGATGCCATGTCGTGTGTCAGTCGAGAAGCCCAGGGGAATGGCGAGGGGACGTCACCGTGGACACTAATTCAATAGCGGCAGTCAGGGTGCATTGCGATCAGGATGATGGTAATTGCTGATTCATTCCCCACCAAGCACTAATGTGTTGTTAGGGATACCAGACTCCAGGGAGTGCACTATCAATTTACTGCAATCAATATGTTAAGCAAAATAAAAACTGCTACATAATGAAATTAGTATTTTTTAAATAAATCCTGGTGTATTTCCAGCCCCTATAAATTCTCCCTTTTAAAATAGAATGGGTTAAAACTTCCTGGCATATACAGTGAGTTCGGGAATGTTCTCCACAGCGCCTACATGCGTCTGCGAGAGCTAGCTACAGCAGTTACGTTGGCAGCACGGCTGCCGCTTGCATCATATTACCCTTTCACGAAATGATTGCCGGCGGTCGAGATGGGAACTATTCTTTGTTTACTTGTGTCACACGTTGACAGGTACAGTTGCGCGAGTAGGATATGACTCAGCTCAAGTAGCCTCTGTCATCGTTTAACTGTCCGTGGTGATATGAGCTTTAACTCTCCGTGGCAATATGAGCTTCAATGACGCGCAATGCTGCTTGACTTATGTGCAGAATGCATTCTGTCATCGCTGTGTTCCCTAATAAAAAGCAAACAGTATACTTTGTACTCACCACAGCAATTCATAACAGATGCTGGAAGTGCTGATGACACATACGCTCGCTAATTGCAATACACACTGACAGGCTACAGCCCACTCGTGTGGGATTCACCCTGTCAAAGACACCGTGCTGCCAACTAAACCGATGAGGCAACCACTCACAGTTGCACGTAACCACTGCGGAGATCGTTCTCGGGCGCCCTGTATAATACACAATAAAAACCTGGTCGATGAAGGTTATTATTATTAGCCTTACTGTCGTGTCGGCCATCTACGGACCACGCTATTTTAACTCCGCCTGGGCTTTTACGTTCACCCAGTATTCCCGCATTCGTTTCCTACGATGTTCCTTCCTCGCTTCAGTCCATGTTTCGCTAGTTTTTAGTTTTGGTCTTTTTTTTGGAAACCATGATGTTCTTGGAGTTTCGACTTTAGTGGAACACGTTTCTGGATATCCTCCTGGGTTATCGCTAGAGCCCTGCGTGGGTATACGCATTTTTTTTCGCCATGCGGATATAGATTGCATTGCTGTGCGGAGAGCGGATAAACTGCGAATAATGTTTGGACAAAATTGTGGATAGTTTTTAGAATGCAATCCGAACTTTTTGACCCAGATGTTTACGACATATCATATTTTTCCGTTATGTCATTTTCATGATAAATGTAAGATGATATTTATGCTAATCTCATTCAAATAATGTCATTAAGCACAATTAACGTTCCGAAATGAAAAGGGTTGCAATTATGGCTGTAAAACATTCATTTTAATCATAGCACATGACAAGCAGTACATAGCCTAAGGGAACGACTTTCTCCGCAAATGTCTAAAGGTGTTGCTTTGATATTTAATCTAATTACAATGTTATTGTAATGCCAGTAGATTAGGAAAACAAAAGGGGGGACTCGGATAAAAGTCGTGCGGATGCGGATAACAGTAGTGCGGATGAGGGATGGATATCAGCCCTGAGAATAAAGTTTTGTTTATCCGCGCAGGCCTCTGGTTATCCCCACTTCACGCAGGTGAACAACGCCTCCTTGTTTTTTAGACGGTACTCAATGTCTATTAATCTATGATAGTACACAAACTGAAATTTTGTATGTTGATACAGACAATTAAGTTAAGTAGGATATATGAAAATACGCTGTATAGTTCTTCACGGAACTTCTTGTTGTACATAAAAACGTGTTTCTTGTGATAAGTATCTTATGTAATATGAAGCTTTCTTTAATAATCTTTTTGATGAAATAATTATTGCACCGCTATGCCTGTCACATCCAATCATACGCATGCATGAAAAAGGCCTTTTCTGCAGTGAGTTGTGAGGATGAATGTAGAAATACTATCCTATCTCCCTCGTTAGTTGAGTGTGTTCATGTGCTGGCTGGTCACTGCTGCTGACACGTGACGTCACGCGGAAGTTGACACGTGTCACAGGCCAGACTCGCGCCAGGGAGTGAGTTCCTTACAGAAGAAGTCAAGTGTGAAACTGAGAGAGGGAAAGAGATCAATGGAAAATCCTCGAGTTCCCAATCTAAGCAGGAAGGAAGGATAATACTATCAGGTTTAACATCGAAAGTTATCATTCTCTCTTAGAGTTTACCAGAAAACTGAGAAATTGAAATATCTACAGATACACTATAAACAAAATATTAAATATTGGCACGAATAATGGGTACCACACTGAATACATATAAGCAGAAATTCAACTCGTGCAATTTCATAGCCAAGGAATTAAATAAAACAAATTTGAAACTGAATAATAACTGAATAAACTTAAGACGGACGGTGGACCTATAGTAAGAGGAAGTGGATAAGATGGACAAGAAGAACAATAGATAATGATTCCACCTACTCCTTAGAGAGCTTAACGCATATATGTAATAATACTCGTAATAATAATAATAATACTAATATATTTATTCGTTACGGCCATCTGTGGACCACGTTTGACAGCTTTTACATTATTTTTTGTCTTCACTCTCTCTTCATCCTCTCTCCCACTTCCCTCTTCTGTCCTTCGTGTAAGATCTTCCTTTCCTCACTGACAACTCCCCTGTCTCCTGGAAACCTGTAAACTCCTTAACCAGTCGTCTAAATCACTCTCTGTCCATTATGTCTTCTTCTTTCACCCCCATCCGATCCAAGTCCAATCTCACTTTCCGAAACCATTTCGGCTCCGTCTTCCTCTTCCTGAAGAATACTAATACTCAGTCAGCTGTTGAGCGATTGACAATCCCGCGTCAAAGAGGTGGACGAGGACTCGCGGACATTATCCAATTGCTTGCAAGGCAAGTGAGGAACCTTCAGAGAAGGCAGATGACAAGTGCACACCGCTGATCTTCTACACGTAAGGGATATACAGTTAGCCACTGATGAGGAATATTCAGCCACCAAGCTTCAGCAGTGGACGCAGAAAGCTCTGCAAGGTCGTCATCCGTATGATCTCAACCAGAAACATGTCGACATTGATGCGTCGAACAGCTGGTTGACTCATGCGGACCTATTCACTGAGACTGAAGGATTCATGGTTGCAATCCAGGATCAAGTTGTGGCTACCAAAAACTATCTTAAATATATAGTTAAGGCAAATATTCAGGATGATAAATGCAGAAGATGCCAACTAGAAACGGAAACAATTCAACATATCACAGGAGGCTGCCAAGCAATCTCCTGTGCTGATTACATGAAAAGGCACAACCAAGTGGCCAAAATAATGCACCTACACCTTGCTCAAAAGCACTTATTATCTGATAATATTTTGCCTTACTATCAGTATGTTCCTGACGCCGTTTTGGAAAATCCTAGTCACAAGTTGTTATAGGACCGATCAGTTATTACTGATAAAACCATACCAGCAAACCGGCCAGATATCGTTCTTGCGGACAAGGTGCAGAAGAGAACCTTCCTAATTGATATTGTAGTGCCCAATTCCCATAATCTGCAACAAACCTGCTGTGATAAGATCACCAAATATCTGCCTTTGGCTGAGGAAATACGGCAAATGTGGAGACAGGAAAGTGTAGTGGTTCTGCCCATAGTAATTTCTTCTACCGGCATCATCCCCAAATCATTGGCTCGCAATCTACAAATATTGGGAATACATCCTGGTTTACATATCACCATGCAGAAGGCCGTCATCTTGGAGACCTGTTCCATTGTTCGCTCGTTTCTCAATGTGCCACCTTAAGAGAATTAGCCATACAGTCTTGCAGACGATATGTTGATATGTCTCACTTATGTGGTGAAATGAATGTAGAAATAATAATAATAATGTAACAAAAATTACAATAAGAAAAGCGTATCAAGGCAGGCTAAACCTAGACACTAGGAAACAGTCGTAATACCAGAAGCATTATATGCGTCAGAAACGACAACAGGTGGAGCATTAGGCATCTTCGAAACTGAAAAATTAGAACGCAAAATTCTCAGAAAAATATTTGGAGCAATACACAGAGCTGGCATATGACGATGTACGAGTACACAGACAGACTCAACGATATGATCAGAAAACGCAGACTAACGCTTTACGGGCACAAACAGAGAATGAACATCAACAGACTAATAAAGAAGATCTTTGATGTAGTAAACAGCTCAAGCAGGAAAACTAATTGGAAGACTTTAGGCAGGTGGAGATCGACAGGCAATGATTGGAGACAGAGGAGAATTCAGAAACCAAAAGAATACAACATTTAAAGTAAATGAAAAGAAGAAGACGGGAACATTGTGGACACAACAACAGAAACAGGAACAGTCAAAGGATGAAGAGATTTTGGGAAGAGAAGAGGAAGAAGGGAGAAAGGTGAAAATTGTGTCATCTTGAGATATTTAAGTTCAAACACTGTCCATAAGGGCAAACATGATATAATAATAATAATAATAATAATAATAATAATAATAATAATAGATCAGTATCCTTGAATCAAAAATCAAACATTACTGCACTGTCATCGGGCCAGAAGCTTCATATGAAGTGGAATGTCTCGCTATGAACAAGCAAGGGATGATGGAGACATTGGAAACCAAGGAAAAGAAGTTATCGAGGAAAATATCAGGTCCGATTAAAGAGAATGGCGAGTTTATAAGATGGCACAACCAAGATTTAAAATTAATGACGCGATGCGGAGAAGACCATAACTTCAATTCTCGGAAAGGGTGAAAATCATTCATGTACCAGCGTTACGATAGACTTTTCCAATGAATTCAAGTGTGAAGTTTTGGACCATCTGCCGTTTAGTCCAAGCCAGCACTGAATAATTTTCACCTTTTTCGAGAATTAAAGGTATGGTTGGGCGGCAGCGCCTCGCCAAAAAAAAAAGAAACACTTCAGGAGACTGTCCAGACATATTCACCTCAATGGCGGCCGAATTTTTGCCTAGGGCATTGGAAAGCTGGTGTAACGATACGCCAAGTGTTTCAATCGTTTGGCCATTATGTTGAGAAATAATAATAAAACAAGCAAACATTCAGTAGTAAAATCAGTTTGGTATGTCAATCTGTTATTTTGATACAGTCCATCGGAACTTGAAAAGAAAACAGCCTTCGTACTGTAGATATGTCATATGAGTCGTCCAGTTGCAAAACTCCACTTTGAATAAGGATCATTTTCATGAGAAACTTTTCTCTGGACTTCGCCTCGCGTATCTCTTGTGTTTGTTGTTTTCTACTTTTGGCTTTGTGTTTTTGGTTTTTGGTTTTGTGTTTACTTTGTGCTTTTGCTTTTGATTTTACTTTTTGCTTTTCTTTCTTGGTTTTGTGTTTGTTTCCTGCTTTTGCTTTTTGCTTTGTGTTTCTTGTTTTATGCTTTTGCATTTGTTTCTCAAATTTGCTTCTTGCTTCGTGTTTTTGGTTTTGTGTATTGTTTTCTGGAAAATCGAAATAAAACAAAACAGAATAAAACAAAATAACTAAAACTAAATCAAAATAAAACAAAAAGTCAACAAAAAATATAAAATAAAACAAAACAAAAAACAAAACAAAAGATTAAACAAAATATTTCAAAACAAATTAAAACGAAACAAAATAAACAAAACAAAATAAAAAATAACAAAATAAAGTAAAATAAAATAAAATAAAATAATTAAATAATAGTACATTATGCAACGAGCCTATAATGGCAATAATTAAGACACGAGTATATTTATAAAACGAGCGGATGCGAGTTTTATAATTTCCATACGAGTGTCTTAATTTCCATTATAGGCGAGTTGCATACGACTGTTTATGTTCGACGATAATTATTATAACTATTTTATATTCGAAGATAAATATTCATAAATATCTGTCGAGATTTCGCCAGTTTTATGTACTGAACAGAGCGCATTGGACGCAGAGAATGCCTTGTATTTGACCATGGCCTTCTCGATCAGCCTACTATGCCACTTGGCAACGCAGTGAAATTTAAATTAGAAGGCCTTGGAACTCATCGCGGGTGCGATGCTGACCTTATCTAATTGGTCAAACAACTGTTTCTTGAGCTGTGATTGGTGGGAGAAACTGTTTCATAATGAAAAATAGTGTTATAATGACCATCATTATGATACAGTTTTCTCACATATAATAGTCAGGGTCGAACATAATAGTACATTATGCAACGAGCCTATAATGGCTATAATTAAGACACGAGTATTTTTATAAAACGAGCGTATGCGAGTTTTATAATTTCCATACGAGTGTCTTAATTACCATTATAGGCGAGTTGCATACGACTGTTTATGTTCGACGATAATTATAACTTTATTATAAGTTTTAACAGAAATATTCATAAATATCTGTTCAGTCACTAGAATGTTGTGTTCGGGTGCTGCGGTGGGTAGTATATCTCGGTTTTCCAAGCTCTCTGGACAACTGACGCATGCGCTCTGTGTGCTTCAATGCCATATGTCCAGATTGTGCACCGTTATTCAGTAAAACTGTCACCGAAGTCGTTTCAAAGCCACGCGCTGTGTAGAAATTGGTTTTGGGGATATTAAGGTACAGTGCTATTTCTTGTCTCATATTCACCAGTTTATTTACGCGAACATATGGACGGTGCACTTTCGGTAATTTATATAGACATGTTGGATTTTGAGCGCATGCGCGAAGGTATCCTTATCTAATTGGTCACACAACTGTTTCTTGAGCTCTGATTGGTGGGAGAAGCTGTTTCATAATGAAAAATAATGTTATAATGAGCCTCATTATGATACAGTTTCCTGACACATAATAGTCAGGGTCGAACATAAATCATTTTATGACATGATCCTTATTCACAAGTGGATTAAACGAGTTTTGCAACTGGACGACTCATATAATAATAATAAAACAAAATAATAATAATAATATGGTTGAATTTTGAACTGAAACATACTGCCTGTTGTTAATCAATATTGATCACCCTTACCGCGGTGAAATTGCATTTCGTTTTCTTACGCTGACGGATATACTTTCTTGCCACGTTCTCCATCTCTGCTACTCCGGCATTAAAGATGGTTGGCCACAGATGGTAAATTTGCCAATATATCTTCCAGTATGTCTCTGTCATCTCTTTCATATAGTCGTGAACACTCCTGCCATGCAGTTCACAATTGTGGCGATGCAGAGAAAACTGAAAATGAAATCGATACTGCCATACGAGTCTCTGGAGAACCACAAGAAGCAAATTGCGTGACATCCAGGAGTGTCTTAAGCAATTTGAGGTCCTATCTCTCAGAGTCAGTCTTTCTGTGACAGGCTCAAGTTCTTCTAACATAGGATACGAACAGCTGCTGTCAGAGGGGAGTAGCGAGCGATATATCGAGACATTTAAATAACTTTACGAATATCGACTCTTGACACGAGAAGCTTGTTCCAGCTGCTGGCAAGTTATTGGAGCGGCTTGGGTTTGTCTGAAGAAAGCAAGTGCTATGATTTGTCTGGCCGCCTTGCCATTTGTCCCCAGAGCCTGAACAAGGCATGGATGGATGCAACAGCTTATTGAGGATCACACTCAGGAAGAAAGGATGGGCGAATGAATATATTGGGTTCTATGAAGCGTCAACTCTCAGCAATCGAACCGGTTCTTGAATATGACCTAACGAACGTATGAGACGTTCCCGCCTAGAAGGGCGGACTCGATATGTGAGTATTTTTAAAATGTATGCGTTCGTCTCGATTGGTAACAGTGAATATTATTGTAGATGAATATAGTTGAGTTCACCCTGATATATTATTAAAAACAAGAAGTTCCGTGACGAACTCAAGAGCCTACTTTTCTTAAAATTAAGATACATGCCAATGATTAATCTACAGTATATGAACCTATCTAGAATAATGACGAAATTAAGTTGGTAATATCGAAGTCTAATTAGTTCGAAATATACCTGGTATAATGTAGCCTAATAGAGCACTACAGTTGGCAGCCCATCTCTTAAGGTACAGAATACAAAATTTGGTTGAAGTCCAATGGACGTTACATGCAGTTAGACATTGGATCTATCAGCACGAGTAAAAGCATGTTGGCAACAATGCCATACGTGTGCTGGTCAGAAATAATCTAAAATATTATGATATCTTGTTGTGCCAATTTTGGATGAAATCCATTTGTTAGTATAGAAGTTACATGTATTTTAAAATAGGACCTATCAGCAGGCATAACATCATGTCGGCAGCACTGACTTATATTAATTATTCCAAATTAATCTAGAATGTCAGGTGCTACATGTGTGCAAATGTATAGAGCTCTTGGCTTGCATACTTTCTCATATATTGATATTAGGGTAAAACAATATAGACAGCATTTATTAACAGTTGACATCCCTGATTGCTCTTAAGAATACTTATAGTCATATCTGTTATGTTACCATAGCACATACGAAATTTGGTTGAAATCCAACTGATAGTATAGAAGTTACATGTATTTAAAAATTGGTCCTATCAGCAGGCTTAGAATCATGTTGGTAGAACTGACGTATATAAGGTACTCCAAATTAATCTACAATATCAGGTACTATAGCCTACGTGTGCATACTTTAAAGCTGTCGGCTTGCATACTTTCTGATATATTGGTATGTGGATAAAAATAGAGAGAGCAATTTTTAACAGTTGGCAGCCCTGGTGGCTCTTAAGAATACACTCAGTCATATCTGTTTGTATACACATATTGCATACAAAATTTGGTTGAAATCCACTTGATAGTATAGATGTTATATGCATTTAAAAATTGGACCTATCAGAAGGCTTAAAAATATTTTGGCAACATTGTCATGTATGGCCTCCTGGAAATTAAACTGAAATAGTATTATCTACATGTGTGCCAATTTTGGAATAGCACCCATGCATACCTTCCAGGATATCCAATATGGAGCTCAAATTTCTAGTGCGTTTTTTCAGCAGTTGGTATCACTGACATCATTTTCAAATATAGGATTGAGATATTCCGTATAGATCTTTACTCATACCAAATTTGGTTTCGATTGCTGCAGCTGTTTCGGAGTTGATAGGGGGACACACACACACACACACACACACACACAGCCAGACAGACACATATTTTCCCGGATCGATCTCATAAGTCTACTTCTTTGCTCATTTTTGCAAAATGTTAAAAGTAGGCTAATGATTACCAGTGCATGAGAGAGGAACCCAATTTTTACAGTTTCACTTAAATGGTAAATGATAATACGTGATTTTCATACCTTTTCAGGGGTTCCAGGGGACAATACCTTCTGAAATTGCCATTCATTATGACTAATATACTGGAAATATGTGCTAAATTACGTAATTATGTGTGCTTCTTTCTTGTTGAATTTCAACAACGGCAGCCATGAGCGGCGCACTCCAGCTGGGCGAGACATAACGAGATATGACGAGAAATTGATGTCACGGCAGTGTGCCCAACATGAAAGATATAAAATACACCACCACTAGGAGAATTTGGAGGCGTTAGGCTGTAACCATTGTCAAAACTATTGGATTGGACAAAACGAAGGCGTAGTTGCAGCCTTTGGCCGCGGGAAGCTTGTGGGGCACGGTTGACAAAACACCATTGATCTGAATTAGTGCCGTATGCATGGGGTGGGTAGTCGCCTCCGTAGCGTAGCGTTCAGCGGGGTTAGCTGCCACCCCGGAGGTCATGGGTTCGATTCCTGGCTCTGCCACGAAATTTGAAAAGTGGTATGAGGACTGGAACGGGATCTGCTCAGCCTCGGGTGGTCCAAATGAGTAGAGGAGATTCTATTCCCACCTCAGCCATCCTCGAAGTGGTTTTCCGTGGTTTCCCACTTCGTCTTCGGGAAAATGCCGGGATGGTACCTACTGTACGGCCACGGCCGCCTCCTTCCCTCTTCCTAGCCTATCCATCCCTCATGAGGCCCCTGTTCGCTTTGCAGGTGAGGCCGCCTGGGCGAAGTGCTGATCACACCTCCCCAGTTGTATCCATCCCGACCAGATGTTCCAAGCTCCAGGACACTGCCCATAGAGACGGTAGTGGTGAGTCCCCTCCCCTAGTCCGTGGGAACCGCCAACCTAGAGGGTAAATTGACTAAATAAAAAAATAAAAAATAAAAAATGCATGGGGTGGGCAATACTGTTCTAATGCCGAAAATGGCCGACAGAGCTGAACATTTTACTATATAAGTCGTGTTATAATTCGGGACAGCGGGTTGGTTATAGACAGCCGAGGAGTGAACCGCATTATTTCCAGTTCAATTTTGAATAATTAGAAAAGGTGTCTCTGAAACATTCTATATAAAAAAAGGCCTCAAGCAAGGAAGTGCATTATAGACTGATGGATGAAATTATAAAACGTGTAAAACAGATTATCAGTAATGATGAAGTGAATGCTTTGGTATTTGCAGATGGTGTGGGGAAAGGGAGAAAAAGGAGTACAAAATGGTAATAAGTAAAAAGGAAACTGTAGTCATGTACTGTGAAAAAGAGAGAAAGAAAAGTCATGTGAGCATAGATGGGGTACGGTTAGAGAATGTTGAACAGTTCACATATCTAGGTAGCACTATAAATGGAAGTAATGACATCAACATTGAAATTAATAACAGACTAAGTAAGGGTACAACATTTTATCACCAAGTCAGAGAACTTTTATGGGATGACAAAGTACCCAAAAGAACGAAATTAATATTATATAAACAGTATTTCATACCAATTGTAACATATGGACTGGAAACACTGGTAACGAATAAAAGGCAAAATAGTAAGATACAAGCAGTAGAATGAAATTTTTAAGAACTTCAGCTAAAAAGACAAGAAGGGATAGAATTCAAAATACTAAAATCAGAGAAGAGTTAAATATGGAACCGTTAAATCAGAAGATACAGAAAGCAAGGCTACGTAGGTTCGGACATTTAAAAAGAATGGGTAAAGAAAGAGTAGCAAGAAGGGAATTAGAAAGAGAAGTCAAGGGAAAGAGACCAGTTGGAAGACCGAGAAGAAGGTGGTTGGACCAAATTTTGAAGGACATTGGAGAAGTTGGATTGGATGTGGCAGAAGTGATGGAACAGGAAAAATGGAAGTACCGAAAGGAGTGGAGGAGGCTTGTAAACCACACCCGGGTGACTGGAGTGGGAATTTGTTGATGATGAAATATATTGTAAATTTCAGAAGTTAATTTTTCCCTCTAGGTTCATGTCTTCTGCACTGTTACCGAAAAATGGACAGTTGCTAATCAGGGGAGTTCGGCTTGACCAGCAGCTGCAGAAGAGAGACCGTGGTGTCCCCGCTCCAAACCTCACTTTTCACCAGATACTCCAAGCTCAATCAAAGGTAGACTCTTCCTCATGAGGCAGGAGGGTTCATTTCCCACCTCAGCCATCCGTGGTTTCCCACTTCTACGCCAGGCAAATGCCGGGACGGTTCCTACCGTAAGGCTACGGCCACCTCCTTCCCATTCCTATCCCCACTTTACAAATACACACACTAGCACAACCATCACAATAACACAGGTTATCACACAAATTCTGCACACATCCAAGTAAATGGGAATACATGACCAAGATATCATGAATCCCCTTAAATAAGCAAAAACCAAAACAACAAAATGTTCAACCATCACAAGTGGCATCGAATATTGTGAAGGTGTTTGGTTGGTTCTTAAGTTTAGGGGCTGCGACAACGCGGTCATTTAGCACCGTTTACTTTGGGTGTGTGTAGAATCTGTCTGATAACCGGTGTTAATTCTGATGACTGTATTAGTGTGTGTTATCTGTTTTTAATTCAAGTAAGGACTACATACTTTTGAAATGTTTGAAATAGTTCCTACGTTTGCCGCCAAACGCCATCGTTAACGACTACTAGTTCAGAACTTAGCTACCAGACGCCACCGCAGTCAGCTCTTGGCAACGAACGTAGCAACCTATGAGCATTGTTTACATGCTTAACCTATACAATTTAGCTTCACACAGGTGTAATTAGTGGAAGGTTCTTTAACATGCCATAAATCTATGACATGGGACCGCCGGCTTTACTTCCCCTACGAAGGAAGGCATGCTGAGGGATTTTTAACGCTCTTAAAAATCCGACGACTTCGACCGGATTTGAACCCGCGATCTTGGGCATAGAAGCTCAGCATGCTACCGACTACGCCACCGAAGCCGCCACTTTGAAGGTGATACTTCTGTTGAGTATGGCAAATCGATTGTACGCATTCCTTATTATTATTAGTAGTAGTAGTATTAATATTATAATTCCATTCATGTCACGTGACGATTATCTACAGGCTGGTTGGATCCGCAAAAAAACACCACCATAGGTTATGTGGTAGAAACCCACAAAACCGAGGCAGCACTTCAATGAGGCGTACTAGGCAAGGTGAGGAGTGAGGTAGTTTGCCATTGCTTTCCTCACTGAGTCAGTACAGCTGTACTAACCCTACGAGCAGAACCGTTCACAACACCCACAGGCACTGGCTGTGCTCTGAGGCCATTACTCAGCACCACCCATACCTCAATAGCTTCCAATATATAATCACAGCCATGAGTGAGACCTCGGTGAAGTGCCACATTTTGCTCTAGCCTGTGCCAACAGACAAATGCAAAATTACTGCATTCATCTAGAACTGGTAAACAGGCAGCAGTCGATTATAATAAATGAATCATGAGATAAAAGTTTTGTTTTATTACCTTCCAAGCTATATTTTTGGATGAAATCACAAAAGTATAATAATATAACAAGTTTTCCCATGGTAGAAATTATTGAAGAACTTCTTTTCAAAACTGAATATCTCCAAAAAAAATTTTTTTAATAGTTGATTCGGTAACATTTGCCTCAGCTGAATGGATGGTAAAATCTCTGTTGATCAAATGTTAATATTTCCCATTGATACGGCTCTGAGAAAACATGTTTTTCGTTCAATACTGAATATATCCATCACTTACAATATATTGAACTAATTTTTTTTAATGAAGGCATTTAATTTCTAATTGTACCTATTAATAATAATGTTATTAATGCAGCCAATGGCCATGTACTTTTCTTTTCAGGACGGGTCAGGGAAGGGATATTGGAAGGAAATTGGCCGTGGACCTACTGAAAGGAACCGTCCCGGTATTTTACTGGTGGTGAAAATGGGAAACCACGAAAACAATTTTCAGAACGGCCGAGGTGGAATTCGAACCCACGCTCTCCCGATACCAGTGGAGCACGAGGTAGCGCCTTAGCGCTCTCGACCACCACGGCCGGTAATTGTACCTATTAATATTTTGTTCAAAATAAATACAGGATCACGAATTATGATAAATATTTGTGATTATGTGAAATAACCTTATTTCCATAGCTAAATACGACCACTATTTATTTCAAAACTAAATATATCCATTCGTTTTTACCAATGTTTTATCAAGAACTTTTTATGTACTATAATTTGGTGCACTTTTGGTGGTAGTATGTTGCTCTCTCTAGCTATCATTTAAACTACAGTATAAATATTACTCCATTTTGATAATCCTGCCTGAAGATATATGTTCTTCCTCTCTCCTCTAAAATTCATGATTATGGAGATATTCCATTTTGAAAACAAGCTTTGTTGAGTTTGGCCTTATGGTCAGAAACGCCTCATATTGGCACTCCACTTTTACCCCACTTCCCGGCAGTTCAAAAGAAATGTGAATAGGATCGTTTGGGGTTCGTATTTACTATGTACTACGGATCTGCCTTTTCTCGATCTCTGACATATTCCAGATAACTCATCGTAGTTCGGAAAAATGAAATTTTTTTTTTTTTTGTGTTGTACTCGTATAACTGTGGCGAACTACAAATGAGGCTTAATAATTATTGCAAGTTCATCATGTTATTCCATTATGACGAGTCCCACCCACAGTTTATTTTCCCTATTTTTAAATTTAAAAAAAAACATTTGTTGGCTACAGATACCGCAATATTTGAGCTATTTTTTGACATAATCACCAACAGAGTTACCCACATCGGTGGCTACGCTCGCCAAAGCGCAGCGTTAGGTCATGGGGCCAAGCTCTCTGCTGACTCGGTAGACGCGTGGGTTCGAGCCCCACCGTCGGCCTTCCTTGAAATGGTTTTCCGTGGTTTCCCCATTTTCAACACCAGGCAAATGCTGGGACGGTACCTTTTGGCAGGCCAAGGCCGCTTCCTTCCACATTCTTGCCCAGTTTCATTCATCTTCATCATTCCATCTGTCGCATGTTATGTCGTGGCATCAACATTATTTTGTATTCCTGTGTGGTAGAACTCTGCGCCTGGGAATAGAACCAGCGAGCATCAAGGAACATTTTCGTTTTACTTTGAATTAACTTAGTTTTCACAAAGAAGGTACGTTGTTTAAAATGTATGTTACAGTACAATAGCCCATATTTTAATTAAATAATAGTACATTATGCAACGAGTGTCTTAATTACCATTATAGGCGAGTCGCATACGACCGTTTATGTTCGACGATAATTATAACTTTATTATATGTTTTAACATACATATTCATAAATATCTGTATTCAGTTAATTCAGTTAGTGAACAGGGCGCGCTGGCTTTACTTACTGAACAGAGCGCATGCGTGGGCCAAGGCACTCCGAAAGCAGAGAACATTCACTTTGCTTGCCAACACAGAACACCTATTGTTTACAGCCTGCAGTTCAGCTCTATAGCATTCACTAATATTGTCACAGAAGTACAGTCGTTTGAAAGCAATGCGCTGTATACAAATTGGAGCTGGAAATATAAAGGTATAGTGTTATTTCTTGTCTCATATTCGCCAGTTTATTTACGCGAAGATATGAACGGTGGAATTTACCACGTCTGTAATTTATATAGACATGTTCGATTTTGAGCGCATGCGCGAAGGTATCCTTATCTAATTGGTCACACAACTGTTTCTTGAGCTCTGATTGGTGGGAGAAACTGTTTCATAATGAACAATAGTGTTATAATGACCCTCATTATAATACAGTTTTCTGACACATAATGTTTACATCGTCGAACATAAATGCCTGTTTTGCTTCTGTGAGAGCGTAATGAAAAAGTGATCAATCGACAAAGCAACTAATCAATTAGATGGTTTATTGATTTTCACGCTCAGAGAATTCAAGCTCGGCAATTTTTCTAGGTTTGTGCTGTGTCTTGTGTGGGGATTCGCCTAGGTGTCCCTACCCGGATCCCCACAGGATTAGCGAACAGCGCGCTACCCCCTTTTTATGAAGCGCACCTGCGCCTCTTTACTGCGAGAGAAGAAAAAAACTCAAGCAGGGTCATCAAGAGCCCGCTGATGAGCCAGCTTGGTATTCTAGGTAAAAACCCACACAAGACACGGCACAAATCTGGAAAAATTGCTGTTTTAACTAATCAATTAATCGACCAACCAATAAATCAATTAATCGACCATTCGATTCATCGATTAAACGCACAATCGATTAATTGTTGTTTTTAGCAAATTAATCGATAAGTAAAATTAAACAATTGAGAGTAGCAGCCCCACTTTAACCCTAGAACCACACTGTGGGTTCGCCCGCGACCCGGTCATTTTATGATCTCTTCTGCGCATGCGCCAAATGCCATTAGCTGACCTTCAATGTTGTAATGTGCGGCTTCGGTGGCGTAGTCGCTAGTATGCTGAACTGCTGTGCCCAAGATCGCGAATTCAAACCCGGCCGAAGTCGTCGGAATTTTAAGAGCGTTAAATCCTTCAGTATGAGTAGTGGAGTAGTGAGAGTTCTGCTTAGTGTCATGGCCGCCGCGTGAGTCCAAGCCAATATCTCGTCAACCCATGGTCCGATTTTGACAAATGAGGTGTCGTTGGACTCGGACTGATGCCCTCTTTCTAATGGACCACTCATTTCAACCCCTAAATAAAACCTACCCCTACTAGGGGGTGAAAATGTAATTTTTTAGTGAAAGTCTCTTTCCAAATGTGACATGTATAAGGTGCGCTGCTAAAATGAACTTAAACGTTGTTGCTCATATAGCGCATGCGTTTTACGAGATGCCGCTATGGATGAACATTTTTGTTTTTTGTTTTTTACGCATGCGCACTTTGGATTTTTGTAAGAGGGCGAGCTCTTTGAAATAAATGATTGATAAGAAGAGGTTTTGGTGGTGAGGAGAGAATCAGATAGTCGCCTACTTTCCTACGAAGTTTGCCGATATGTCTCAAACGCAAGGTCGGATTTGGACGTGTGACGTGTCAAATCGCTTGTCTCGAAGCCCTATACATGTTATTAATAGGTTAGAGTTTTGAGAATGAGGGAAACAGGCTTTTTTGGGGTAAAACCATGATTTTAGACTTTTTCTGATATTTCACGAATGCATGGTCGGATTTGGTCCTATGACGTGTCAAATGGCTTGTCTCGAAACCCTGTGTATTTTGGTAATAGGTTAAAGTTTTTGAGAATGAGGGAAACAGAATTTTTTGTTGTAAAACCGTGATTTTAGACTTTCTGTTATATCTCACAAACCAATAACGCCAGAGACGTATACGAGGGGTCGTAGGACTCGGGGTGATGCCCCTTTCCTCTCCCCTTTCGAATATAGTATTTATGTTTAAAAAATGCGAAAGGGTCTAACGACACTTTTGTTGAAAACATTTTAGTTTTTAAAACTTTTTCTTTTAATCTGTCTAAAATGTTCATGAAGAGTGGTTGCAGATAGAGACGATACCACTGGACACGTGTTTCAACGAAGCTATTACTGGCCACGGTGGTGATATACCAATACAGTATTCGCTATTTCGATGAGACGGCGGGTCGAGGGTTCGTTTTCCGATTTTTTCTATGATGGAATACCTAATACCTAAACCCCCTGAAGGGGGTCTTTAACATGTAAACGATTATGAGTGACATGACAAATGATAATTCCTTGATCAGATGAAGTTAGCTTTAGATAGAACAAACAGAACTTGGTTATATGTTGCTTGAAGTGAGTATAGAAAACAAACTTGCTGGGGCAGACTGACAGGATGTGGATGTTATTTGAGCTTATTGGAATGCATTGACTTGACTTGACAACAGGGCAATGAAAAAAGCACAGAGATGCTGAGGACACTTGAAGGTCAAACGATATGGCAACTATGGTGGGAGGGGGAAGCGAGGATGATGTCGCCGATCATGTTCAATGTTCAATGAATGAATTTAAATTTTGCGAAGCATTGTTCGGAGAGGGTCATGTGACGACTTGTTTTAAGGATATTTATTTTTCCGATCTTTCTTATGGTGGTCTCATTGATTGAAATCATCCAAAACTGCTAGGGCATGGCCTTGAGATTTTATAAACTGATAATGGGATTTTGACATACAAGGTCCACTCAGAACTTGACATGATGTCATTCTTTTTATGGCTTATGAATTTCCCCAAAAAAGACCCAAAACAACAAGATCATAGACTTTTGCTTTTCTTAATATATTGCAAACCCATAATGTTAGATGTTTACTGTGAGTGACGAAACCTAGCTAGGTAAAGAAAGAATTATTGTGGGCTACATGTATGGTGACCGACACGTCTTTGAACATTGGAACTTGTTTTCAGATCTGAGTGTAGTACACAGGGAGTATAGGTTGTAGGCATGGCTTGACAAACGGTGTACACAAAATTCAATTTATCGATTCAAGAATTATGAGTAGACTATCATTAATTAATTGGTTAAAGAGTGTAGCTAAAAATAAAAAAAAGTGACTACATTAAACTAAACTGAACCAAGTCGAATCAAACCCAACTGAACCAAACCAAGCCTAAAGCAAACCAAACCTAATCAAGAACAAGCCAAGGGCTTAAGTGTAAAACTTGTGGGGGAATGCAGTCATTGGCAATGTCCAAAGAAAGGGATAACGCTCTACCTTTAGAGGGTGAGGTAAAGCTAGCGCATGGTGCTAATGCATATTCCCAAGTACATGAACCACACACACACACAACTATCCTATGCTGTTTTTATGAGTTGACTGTTAAAACTTACTCAGTGGTTACTGAGCAAGATGGTCGCTACACACAACAAGCTTTAAATACTTGAGGCTAATAATCTATACACACACACACACACGCACTCGCTTGTTCTAAACTAAACTGTCTCGCTGGCAGTGCTCACACAGTAGGCAAATGACAGAAATGCTTGGCTAACCGAAATACAATCATTTTCGGTTGTCTAATGATACCAGCTAGCCATTACATGCTATAGTGGTGAGCACATGTGCCTCTTGCACTGGAGATCGTAACTCGATTTCTAGCTCTAAGGCCTAGAACGAATCAAACTAAGAAAGAATGGTATGGTGACGCAGTAGTTAAACTGTTAGCCTTTCAATAAGGTAGACTAGGGTTTGATTTTGGGTTAATATACATGTCATAAACAAACAAACAAAAAAAGCGGAGATAATGTTTAAAACTGATTACACTTGTCTCTTTTCAAATTATTACTTAGATTACAAATACAACGGTGGACTGGGTTTGATATACAGTTAATGCTGCCTATCGCATACTAGCCTGTAAGAAAGCCAAACAAGCAAAAGGCGTAGGTAGAGCAGTGGTAAAATCACTATGTGTAAAGAACTACCTAACGGTTTTATGAACTGGCAATGCTATGTCGCATAAACAGTGCAGGATACAATCCGGCAACCATAATTTTTATCTTGTGGAACAGAGAAAATGCAATTTTACCTTGATGGATAGGAAATGAGTGCAGATGAATGACCTATGCATTAGCCTACCATAGGGTTATAACCACGAGGTGGAGGTGTGACTTTTATATTTTATTGTTTAGAGACATGGCTTTTTTGTAACCAGTAGATTTAGTATTTTGTAAATATTCATTTTTGTAATTGTAAATAGTGGAAACATTTTTTTTGTAATAGTAAATGTTAAATGTATAACTAAAAGTTATTTGGGATAAGTGTGCATGTCAAGGATAAATAGCGTGGTTGTATTTGTTTTCAAAGACAGGTATGGTTGTGTGAATGTATGACTACAAATAGAATGATAGAGAGAGAGAGAGAAAGCTTGTGTATGTGTGTGTGTGTGTGTGTGTGTGGGTAGCATTGATTTTTCAACCAAAGCAAACACGGCAAGGTAGGATGGTGGGGTAATTAATGTATATAGCAAATGGTAAATAGTATACTATATTTTTTTAACACTTGTGTTTTTTAATGCAGCAGTAGATAGGTGTTATTTTGTAAAACAGTCTTACCTACAGTAGTAGTAGTAGTAGTAGTAGTAGTAGTAGTAGTAGGCCTATATGTTTTTGGAAACAAACAGAAAGAGAATGCACTATTGCCATGGCCAAGCACTTCCATTAAAGTGATTTCAAGAAAATTTAAATCAGCAAATGTGTGTTTTACAAAACTAAACATTCAGCATGGACTAAATCATAAACGTGTCTTCTGTGATATGGAAAAAATAGGAAATCCATGTTTCCATATCAACACAATTTAAAAACTTAAAACTGACATTTAAAAAATGTAAATGGGAAATTGGCAAATGTGTAAACAACAAAATGGAAAATTCTTGTTTCCATATCATGAAATCCAAAAACTTTAAACTGACATTTTCAAATCGTGTACATGGAAAATTGACAAATGGCAATGTGTGAAATGTGAAAATGAAAAAATATGAACAAATGGCTATCATTATTTAAAAAAAATAAAAAACCGTCGTGTTCTATCGTTAAAGTGTGAATCAAACCACATCTACTTATTTGGATCACCCGAGACTGAGTAGACCTGTTTTAGTCCTAATATACTTTTAAAATTTTATGTTAAAGCTCAATTTGAACTCAAGAGCTTTAGAGTGCCAGCTAACTATTATAACCGTTACGTCACAAAGACAACTTTACACTACTCTTAATAAACAATAATAAGAAAAAGAATAATAAATGTTGAATTTTTTTTTAAGGATGAACATGGTGACACTGTTTCTGTTGCACAGTCTGCTAGCTACTAGCCAGCAGCTGGGGTCTTAGAAAACGATACAGTTGACATTTTGTAATGAGATGTGACATGTTTCAAAGTACAGTATTATGGGTTGCTGTTGAGTAAAAACTAATCCTGTACAAGGAAGCAAGGGTTCGAACCCCTTACCTAACATTACTATTGCCTGAACATGGCTTGACGACACTGTATTATTATGATACTCGATACACAAACCATAGATAGAGTGTATTGTTTAAGATCACTTTCTTTCTGAACATAGGTGGAGACTGTTGATGGTTAACAATGGCATTAATATAGTAGGACGTGGGTATAGCAATGAAGAAAAAACAGACAATACCCATACAATATTTTTATTTATTTAATATAAGTACTTGTACAATAGTTACATTCAAAATACATTTCTTTTTTCTCTATTACTATTTAGTCCTTTTTGATTCTCTTGCATATGAAGGGTAGATAACCTTGTAGTTCAGCCCCTTAAAACAACAACAACACAACCTTTTGCATAGTCTGTGATGTTGACGACTCTTGAGATGTGGAAGATGGATTAAACATAACTTTTACAGCAGGGGTTAAATGTTGCTCAATAAACACTGCACTATTTTGAGTAGCAACATTTTTTTCTTGTACTAGCTTTTTAGCATTGTCATGATTATTTGTTGACAACAACAGTGTTTCATTTGGTACACTACATTGATGATCACTCACACTTAAAACCTTACCATTTCTACTTTTTAGATTGCCTCGACATCTTTTTGACCTCTCTTTTGAGCATCGCCAAAATATTATTCCTTTTACATTTTGACGATTATAGTTATAAGAGTAGCCTTTATAGAGTACACGTTGTTTACCTTTGTTAGTTGTAGTAAGTTCCATAGTAGCAACTAACCTGTTAGTATGATTTGCTCACTACAAAGGTTATAACTGTTCTGATAATAAAATCATTTAGCGTTGGCTTTTATATTTAATATGTACAGTTTGAAGTGATAGCAAAAGTGAGAGCAAAATGGTAGCAGAGTGGTAGAAAATATAACATGTATTGTTAAGAAATAGTTTAAGCTGTTATGTGGATCCATTACATAATAATTTTAGCACGACGAAGCTCATTTTCTATATCCAATAGTTCTTCCTCATATTCAGTATAACCAGCCTGTTTATAGACATGCAGTTGCTGAAGCCGCCGGATTAGCTTACTTGGATTGTTCCAGTAGACAAATTTAACAAATGATTTTTTAGTTGTAAACAAAGCATTACCATTATCATTATTATCTTCATCATCAACATCATCATCATCATAACCATTATCATTATCATCATCATCATTATCATCATCATCATGATCATTATAACCCTCATCACTATTACTATATAGTCCTTTTTGATCCTTTTGCAATACCACATTTTGCACAGTCTGTGTTGCCCTTGATAATGTTGGGAGTTTTTCAGACATTGACAACTGTCCTAACACGACTTTCTGAGGAGATGATACATGCTTCTTAACAAACAATGCACTATCTTGAGCTGCAATATCTTTTTCTGGGACAAGTGTTTTAGCATTTTGAAGAGTTTTTTTAAACAGCAACGATGTTTTATCTGGTACACTACATTGATGATCACTCATACTTAAGACATCACTATTTTTACTTTTCAACTCACCTCGACACTGTTTTGAACGATGTTTTGAACAACGCCAAATAACAGTTCCATTTTTATTGGTTCGTTTTACAATATATTTATATCCTTTATAGAATGCGTATGGCATACCATTGCTATTTGTTGATACTTCCATGTCAATTGTCAAGCATGAACTAATCTCTAGCAAAGTTCACTCGATAATATAAATAATTTCTAAACCCCAGTAGTGAATAGTCAGTTGTTTTTGATCTATGCAAGCGTAAACATGTCACATACACTGGTGATGGATACTCAAGGCTTTAAGGTCAATGAAAACAAGTACAGTATATATTTAAATAGGTGGCTATCATTGATTGCACAACACGCGGGTCACCATATCTTTTTTTCTTTCGGACTAGTGTTTTAACATTTGAAGAGTGTTTTAAACAGCAACGATGTCTTATCAGTCACACTACATTGATGATCATTCACACTTAAGACCTCGCTATTTTTACTTTTTAACTCACTTTGACACTGTTTTGAACGATGTTTTGAACAACGCCAAATAACAGTTCCATTTTTATTGGTTCGTTTTACAATATACGTATAACCTTTATAGTATGCATATGGTTTACCATAACTATTCGTTGATACTTTCATATCAATTTTCAAGCATGAAATAATCTCCAATAAATTTCGCTCGATAATAGAAATAATAGTTTAAAGTGGGTGCGAAGGTGGGTGCAAAAGTGGGTGCAAAAGTGAGTGTAAAAGTGGGTGCAAAAGTGGGTGCAAAAGTGAGTGCAAAAGTGGGTGCGAAAGTGGGTGCGAAAGTGGATGCAGTTTATAGTAGGCACCATTTTTACTAGAATGTGATTTGAGTAAATGTAATTTCTAAACCCAAGTAGTGAATAGTCAGTTGGTTTTGATTTATGCAAGCGTAAACATGTCTCATACACTGATGATGGATACTCAAGGCTTTTTGGTCAACAAAAACAAGTATATAGTTAAAGAGGTAGCTATTATTGATTGCACAACACTGAATCTATTTTTGAAATTTTGACAAAGGGTCTAAGTGCACTTTTGTTAATATCTCGCGAACCAATAAGACTACGGCATTGTATGAGGTATTGTTGGACTTTTTGCCGAAGACTGCTGGTAAACACTTATGTTCCCACGACCTTTTTAAAGATGGCGGCTGACCCACGAGGGGTGATTAAAACGTATTCCAAGCGACGCTTGTCGATAAGCAAACCAATAATCAAAGGGGGGTGTGACAGAGCTTGAGGCGATAACCCCTTTTGATTGATCCCTGTTGATTTGCCCCTTTGGACTGGTCCCCGTTGACAAGTCCCTCTGAACGGGTCCTTTTTGAAGGGAGTCATTTATGACGGGCCCCTGCTGACGGGTCACTGTGGACGGATCCCTGTGGACAGGTCCCTGTTGACAGGTCCAAAGGGATCCGTCCACAGTGACCCGTCAGCAGGGGCCCGTCATAAATGACTCCCTTCAAAAAGGACCCGTTCAGAGGGACTTGTCAACGGGGACCAGTCCAAAGGGGCAAATCAACAGGGATCAATCAAAAGGGGTTATCGCCTCAAGCTCTGTCACACCCCCCTTTGATTATTGGTTTGCTTATCGACAAGCGTCGCTTGGAATACGTTTTAATCACCCCTCGTGGGTCAGCCGCCATCTTTAAAAAGGTCGTGGGAACATAAGTGTTTACCAGCAGTCTTCGGCAAAAAGTCCAACAATACCTCATACAATGCCGTAGTCTTATTGGTTCGCGAGATATTAACAAAAGTGCACTTAGACCCTTTGTCAAAATTTCAAAAATAGATTCAGTGTTGTGCAATCAATAATAGCTACCTCTTTAACTATATACTTGTTTTTGTTGACCAAAAAGCCTTGAGTATCCATCATCAGTGTATGAGATATGTTTACGCTTGCATAAATCAAAACCAACTGACTATTCACTACTTGGGTTTAGAAATTACATTTACTCAAATCACATTCTAGTAAAAATGGTGCCTACTATAAACTGCATCCACTTTCGCACCCTCTTTCGCACCCACTTTTGCACTCACTTTTGCACCCACTTTTGCACCCACTTTTGCACCCACTTTTACA
This sequence comes from Meconema thalassinum, assembly GCA_946902985.2. Lineage (NCBI taxonomy): Eukaryota > Metazoa > Arthropoda > Insecta > Orthoptera > Tettigoniidae > Meconema > Meconema thalassinum. The sequence goes on along the minus strand of OX336393.1, from coordinate 514,401,285 downwards.
CTCACTTTTGCACCCAGTTTTGCACCCTCCTTCGCACCCACTTTAAACTATTATTTCTATTATCGAGCGAAATTTATTGGAGATTATTTCATGCTTGAAAATTGATATGAAAGTATCAACGAATAGTTATGGTAAGCCATATGCATACTATAAAGGTTATACGTATATTGTAAAACGAACCAATAAAAATGGAACTGTTATTTGGCGTTGTTCAAAACATCGTTCAAAACAGTGTCAAAGTGAGTTAAAAAGTAAAAATAGCGAGGTCTTAAGTGTGAGTGATCATCAATGTAGTGTGACTGATAAGACATCGTTGCTGTTTAAAACACTCTTCAAATGTTAAAACACTAGTCCGAAAGAAAAAAAGATATGGTGACCCGCGTGTTGTGCAATCAATGATAGCCACCTATTTAAATATATACTGTACTTGTTTTCATTGACCTTAAAGCCTTGAGTATCCATCACCAGTGTATGTGACATGTTTACGCTTGCATAGATCAAAAACAACTGACTATTCACTACTGGGGTTTAGAAATTATTTATATTATCGAGTGAACTTTGCTAGAGATTAGTTCATGCTTGACAATTGACATGGAAGTATCAACAAATAGCAATGGTATGCCATACGCATTCTATAAAGGATATAAATATATTGTAAAACGAACCAATAAAAATGGAACTGTTATTTGGCGTTGTTCAAAACATCGTTCAAAACAGTGTCGAGGTGAGTTGAAAAGTAAAAATAGTGATGTCTTAAGTATGAGTGATCATCAATGTAGTGTACCAGATAAAACATCGTTGCTGTTTAAAAAAACTCTTCAAAATGCTAAAACACTTGTCCCAGAAAAAGATATTGCAGCTCAAGATAGTGCATTGTTTGTTAAGAAGCATGTATCATCTCCTCAGAAAGTCGTGTTAGGACAGTTGTCAATGTCTGAAAAACTCCCAACATTATCAAGGGCAACACAGACTGTGCAAAATGTGGTATTGCAAAAGGATCAAAAAGGACTATATAGTAATAGTGATGAGGGTTATAATGATCATGATGATGATGATAATGATGATGATGATAATGATAATGGTTATGATGATGATGATGTTGATGATGAAGATAATAATGATAATGGTAATGCTTTGTTTACAACTAAAAAATCATTTGTTAAATTTGTCTACTGGAACAATCCAAGTAAGCTAATCCGGCGGCTTCAGCAACTGCATGTCTATAAACAGGCTGGTTATACTGAATATGAGGAAGAACTATTGGATATAGAAAATGAGCTTCGTCGTGCTAAAATTATTATGTAATGGATCCACATAACAGCTTAAACTATTTCTTAACAATACATGTTATATTTTCTACCACTCTGCTACCATTTTGCTCTCACTTTTGCTATCACTTCAAACTGTACATATTAAATATAAAAGCCAACGCTAAATGATTTTATTATCAGAACAGTTATAACCTTTGTAGTGAGCAAATCATACTAACAGGTTAGTTGCTACTATGGAACTTACTACAACTAACAAAGGTAAACAACGTGTACTCTATAAAGGCTACTCTTATAACTATAATCGTCAAAATGTAAAAGGAATAATATTTTGGCGATGCTCAAAAGAGAGGTCAAAAAGATGTCGAGGCAATCTAAAAAGTAGAAATGGTAAGGTTTTAAGTGTGAGTGATCATCAATGTAGTGTACCAAATGAAACACTGTTGTTGTCAACAAATAATCATGACAATGCTAAAAAGCTAGTACAAGAAAAAAATGTTGCTACTCAAAATAGTGCAGTGTTTATTGAGCAACATTTAACCCCTGCTGTAAAAGTTATGTTTAATCCATCTTCCACATCTCAAGAGTCGTCAACATCACAGACTATGCAAAAGGTTGTGTTGTTGTTGTTTTAAGGGGCTGAACTACAAGGTTATCTACCCTTCATATGCAAGAGAATCAAAAAGGACTAAATAGTAATAGAGAAAAAAGAAATGTATTTTGAATGTAACTATTGTACAAGTACTTATATTAAATAAATAAAAATATTGTATGGGTATTGTCTGTTTTTTCTTAATTGCTATACCCACGTCCTACTATATTAATGCCATTGTTAACCATCAACAGTCTCCACCTATGTTCAGAAAGAAAGTGATCTTAAACAATACACTCTATCTATGGTTTGTGTATCGAGTATCATAATAATACAGTGTCGTCAAGCCATGTTCAGGCAATAGTAATGTTAGGTAAGGGGTTCGAACCCTTGCTTCCTTGTACAGGATTAGTTTTTACTCAACAGCAACCCATAATACTGTACTTTGAAACATGTCACATCTCATTACAAAATGTCAACTGTATCGTTTTCTAAGACCCCAGCTGCTGGCTAGTAGCTAGCAGACTGTGCAACAGAAACAGTGTCACCATGTTCATCCTTAAAAAAAAATTCAACGTTTATTATTCTTTTTCTTATTATTGTTTATTAAGAGTAGTGTAAAGTTGTCTTTGTGACGTAACGGTTATAATAGTTAGCTGGCACTCTAAAGCTCTTGAGTTCAAATTGAGCTTTAACATAAAATTTTAAAAGTATATTAGGACTAAAACAGGTCTACTCAGTCTCGGGTGATCCAAATAAGTAGATGTGGTTTGATTCACACTTTAACGATAGAACACGACGGTTTTTTATTTTTTTTAAATAATGATAGCCATTTGTTCATATTTTTTCATTTTCACATTTCACACATTGCCATTTGTCAATTTTCCATGTACACGATTTGAAAATGTCAGTTTAAAGTTTTTGGATTTCATGATATGGAAACAAGAATTTTCCATTTTGTTGTTTACACATTTGCCAATTTCCCATTTACATTTTTTAAATGTCAGTTTTAAGTTTTTAAATTGTGTTGATATGGAAACATGGATTTCCTATTTTTTCCATATCACAGAAGACACGTTTATGATTTAGTCCATGCTGAATGTTTAGTTTTGTAAAACACACATTTGCTGATTTAAATTTTCTTGAAATCACTTTAATGGAAGTGCTTGGCCATGGCAATAGTGCATTCTCTTTCTGTTTGTTTCCAAAAACATATAGGCCTACTACTACTACTACTACTACTACTACTACTACTACTGTAGGTAAGACTGTTTTACAAAATAACACCTATCTACTGCTGCATTAAAAAAACACAAGTGTTAAAAAAATATAGTATACCATTTACCATTTGCTATATACATTAATTACCCCACCATCCTACCTTGCCGTGTTTGCTTTGGTTGAAAAATCAATGCTACCCACACACACACACACACACACACATACACAAGCTTTCTCTCTCTCTCTCTATCATTCTATTTGTAGTCATACATTCACACAACCATACCTGTCTTTGAAAACAAATACAACCACGCTATTTATCCTTGACATGCACACTTATCCCAAATAACTTTTAGTTATACATTTAACATTTACTATTACAAAAAAAATGTTTCCACTATTTACAATTACAAAAATGAATATTTACAAAATACTAAATCTACTGGTTACAAAAAAGCCATGTCTCTAAACAATAAAATATAAAAGTCACACCTCCACCTCGTGGTTATAACCCTATGGTAGGCTAATGCATAGGTCATTCATCTGCACTCATTTCCTATCCATCAAGGTAAAATTGCATTTTCTCTGTTCCACAAGATAAAAATTATGGTTGCCGGATTGTATCCTGCACTGTTTATGCGACATAGCATTGCCAGTTCATAAAACCGTTAGGTAGTTCTTTACACATAGTGATTTTACCACTGCTCTACCTACGCCTTTTGCTTGTTTGGCTTTCTTACAGGCTAGTATGCGATAGGCAGCATTAACTGTATATCAAACCCAGTCCACCGTTGTATTTGTAATCTAAGTAATAATTTGAAAAGAGACAAGTGTAATCAGTTTTAAACATTATCTCCGCTTTTTTTGTTTGTTTGTTTATGACATGTATATTAACCCAAAATCAAACCCTAGTCTACCTTATTGAAAGGCTAACAGTTTAACTACTGCGTCACCATACCATTCTTTCTTAGTTTGATTCGTTCTAGGCCTTATAGCTAGAAATCGAGTTACGATCTCCAGTGCAAGAGGCACATGTGCTCACCACTATAGCATGTAATGGCTAGCTGGTATCATTAGACAACCGAAAATGATTGTATTTCGGTTAGCCAAGCATTTCTGTCATTTGCCTACTGTGTGAGCACTGCCAGCGAGACAGTTTAGTTTAGAACAAGCGAGTGCGTGTGTGTGTGTGTGTATAGATTATTAGCCTCAAGTATTTAAAGCTTGTTGTGTGTAGCGACCATCTTGCTCAGTAACCACTGAGTAAGTTTTAACAGTCAACTCATAAAAACAGCATAGGATAGTTGTGTGTGTGTGTGGTTCATGTACTTGGGAATATGCATTAGCACCATGCGCTAGCTTTACCTCACCCTCTAAAGGTAGAGCGTTATCCCTTTCTTTGGACATTGCCAATGACTGCATTCCCCCACAAGTTTTACACTTAAGCCCTTGGCTTGTTCTTGATTAGGTTTGGTTTGCTTTAGGCTTGGTTTGGTTCAGTTGGGTTTGATTCGACTTGGTTCAGTTTAGTTTAATGTAGTCACTTTTTTTTATTTTTAGCTACACTCTTTAACCAATTAATTAATGATAGTCTACTCATAATTCTTGAATCGATAAATTGAATTTTGTGTACACCGTTTGTCAAGCCATGCCTACAACCTATACTCCCTATGTACTACACTCAGATCTGAAAACAAGTTCCAATGTTCAAAGACGTGTCGGTCACCATACATGTAGCCCACAATAATTCTTTCTTTACCTAGCTAGATTTCGTCACTCACAGTAAACATCTAACATTATGGGTTTGCAATATATTAAGAAAAGCAAAAGTCTATGATCTTGTGGTTTTGGGTCTTTTTTGGGGAAATTCATAAGCCATAAAAAGAATGACATCATGTCAAGTTCTGAGTGGATCTTGTATGTCAAAATCCCATTATCGGTTTATAAAATCTCAAGGCCATGCCCTAGCAGTTTTGGATGATTTCAATCAATGAGTCTACCATAAGAAAGATCGGAAAAATAAATATCCTTAAAACAAGTCGTCCCATGACCCTCTCCGAACAATGCTTCGCAAAATTTAAATTCATCCATTGAACATTGAACATGATCGGCAACATTATCCTAGCTTCCCCCTCCCACCATGGTTGCCATATCGTTTGACCTTCAAGTGTCCTCAGCATCTCTGTGCTTTTTTTCATTGTCAAGTCAAGTCAATGCATTCCAATAAGCTCAAATAACATCCACATCCTGTCAGTCTGCCCCAGCAAGTTTGTTTTCTATACTCACTTCAAGCAACATATAACCAAGTTCTGTTTGTTCTATCTAAAGCCAACTTCATCGGATCAAGGAATTATCATTTGTCATGTCACTCATAATCGTTTACACGTTAAAGACCCCCTTCAGGGGGTTTAGGTATTAGGTATTCCATCATAGAAAAAATCGGAAAACGAACCCTCGACCCGCCGTCTCATCGAAATAGCGAATACTGTATTGGTATATCACCACCGTGGCCAGTAATAGCTTCGTTGAAACACGTGTCCAGTGGTATCGTCTCTATCTGCAACCACTCTTCATGAACATTTTAGACAGATTAAAAGAAAAAGTTTTAAAAACTAAAATGTTTTCAACAAAAGTGTCGTTAGACCCTTTCGCATTTTTTAAACATAAATACTATATTCGAAAGGGGAGAGGAAAGGGGCATCACCCCGAGTCCTACGACCCCTCGTATACGTCTCTGGCGTTATTGGTTTGTGAGATATAACAGAAAGTCTAAAATCACGGTTTTACAACAAAAAATTCTGTTTCCCTCATTCTCAAAAACTTTAACCTATTACCAAAATACACAGGGTTTCGAGACAAGCCATTTGACACGTCATAGGACCAAATCCGACCATGCATTCGTGAAATATCAGAAAAAGTCTAAAATCATGGTTTTACCCCAAAAAAGCCTGTTTCCCTCATTCTCAAAACTCTAACCTATTAATAACATGTATAGGGCTTCGAGACAAGCGATTTGACACGTCACACGTCCAAATCCGACCTTGCGTTTGAGACATATCGGCAAACTTCGTAGGAAAGTAGGCGACTATCTGATTCTCTCCTCACCACCAAAACCTCTTCTTATCAATCATTTATTTCAAAGAGCTCGCCCTCTTACAAAAATCCAAAGTGCGCATGCGTAAAAAACAAAAAACAAAAATGTTCATCCATAGCGGCATCTCGTAAAACGCATGCGCTATATGAGCAACAACGTTTAAGTTCATTTTAGCAGCGCACCTTATACATGTCACATTTGGAAAGAGACTTTCACTAAAAAATTACATTTTCACCCCCTAGTAGGGGTAGGTTTTATTTAGGGGTTGAAATGAGTGGTCCATTAGAAAGAGGGCATCAGTCCGAGTCCAACGACACCTCATTTGTCAAAATCGGACCATGGGTTGACGAGATATTGGCTTGGACTCACGCGGCGGCCATGACACTAAGCAGAACTCTCACTACTCCACTACTAGTATGCCTTCCTTCGGAGGGGAAGTAAAGCCGGCGGTCCCATGTCATAGATTTATGGCATGTAAAAGATCCTTCCACATACTAAACTTGTGTGAAGCTAAATTGTTAGGTTAGATTTCGTCGGAACGCTCTCTCAATGTTCCAACGTTCACCACTAGGTATCATTGATATCTGGTAGCGAAAGTTGGAACTACTTGAAATTGAATGGAACTTGTAGCTCACCCTAAGGGTGTCCACTTGAAGCAGCTACAGCCTCTGGCGAGCCGAACATGTCCTCGGACACTCCCGGCACTAAAAGCCATACGCTAAATAAATAATGTTGTAATACAGTGAGTCCGGGAATGTTCTCTACAGCCCCTACATGCGTCTGCGAGAGCTAGCTACAGCAGTTATGTTGGTAGCACGGCAGCCGCTTGCATCATAACAAATAAACAGTCAACTTTGTACTCATCACAACCATTCATAACAGATGCTGGAACCATTCACAGTACATCACTCTTTTTCCGTGATCAGTTTGTTTTAATTCATGAACCAAAGTAACTTTATAAAGGAACAACTGAAGCTTTATGTGCTGTCGACTTAGAGATTCCTGTTTGTCTGAGCTAATTTTCGTGTTGATTTACTTGGACTACGCAGAATTATATCGGAGACTTCATTACGTTTTTCGTCTGTTAAAAGCGTAGGCCTGCCTGTTCCCGGTACATTGTGAACTGAGCCAGTCACACGAAATTTACTTACCACGGTTATTACTGTATGGTCACTTTGAATTAGGAAACCGCACCTGAAATCTTAATTTTACATTTTCTGCAAACCGATCGCATTCGCGAAAAACGTATTCCCCCCCCCAAAACTCTCTCTTCAGTAGTAAATATTACCGCCTGTATACTGTTGGACTCTTCCAATAATAATCTATCTGAACGCTCGCTGACTGTAATACACGCTGAAGACATGCAGGCTCGCTGGCTTATTGCAATACACACTGACAGCCCACACGGGGGAGTCCCGCTTTGAAGGACACAGTGCAGTGCAGTGCAGCCAACTAAACTGATGACTCAACCACTCACTGCTGCACGTACCCATTGCGGAGAACATTCTCGGGCGCCCTGTATTACATCGTTTAAGGGTTTGGGATATTTTTTTGCTGAGTATTGTTATATTAGGGTCACATACGGCCCCACGGTGTGGTTTGTGTAACACAATTTTCTACGAGGTACCTTGCTTGCTTTATCCTACAATTTAATCATGTTTAGTTATGTAAACACTGTAAACCCTTTTAACATGTCCATACAAAGACAGAAATGGGTAAACAAAGTGCGTGATTTGTTCTTGCAGTCTGTGTGCAGAGAGTGCGAAGATGCCAGGGCCTAGGTTTTCGCAGAATAGTTGAAAAGAACAACTGTGTACTATTTTTTGTCAATTCAAATATCGACGTTTTAATAGTACATTATGCAACGAGCCTATAAGGGCAATAATTAATTACCATCATAGGCGAGTTGCATACGACTGTTTATGTTCGACGATAATTATTATAACTATTTTATGCTCGATATTCATAAATATCTGACGAGATTTCGCCAGTTTTATGTACTGAACAGAGCGCATGAGACGCAGAGAATGCCTTGTATTTGACCATGGCCACCTCGATTACCCTACTATGACACTAGGCTACGCAGTGAAATTTAAATTACAAGGCCGTGGAACTGAGCACAGGTGCGATGCTAACCTTATCTAATTGGTCGAACAACTGTTTCTTAAGCTCTGATTGGTGGGAGAAACTGTTTCATAATGAACAAGTAGTTCCGTGAAGAACTATACAGCCTATTTTCATATATCCTACTTATGTTAACTGCCACTATCAACATACAAAAGGGGGCGTGGTGGCTCAGCGGTTAGCTGTATGCCTCTCACCAAGGCGGTCCAGGTTCGATTCCCGGTCAATGCATGTGAGATTTTCGAAGTGAAATGCCATGTCTTGTGGTTCGGATTCCACGTAAAAAGGAGGTCCCGTGGCTCATGATCTCAAGATTAACGGTCACGTTAACCTACAAGCTTCCTTCAACATACAACATTTCAGTTTGATTGCTGTAATAGATTCGTAGATATTGAGAACCGACTAAACATTTCAGATGGTCGCCATATTGGATTTTATATATGTAGGTCATAGAGTTATGTACTGTTACATGAAGATTATTGTGTACGTGTAGTATTCAAACTTCAATCGCATGATTAGGACACAAGAAGTAACAAGGAGATTTTAAAATTTCCCACAGCTGCCATCTTGTGGTTATGGATACATTTGGAATAAATTAGATGCCAGTGGATGAACATTCGTATAAATATTTACTGTACCAAGTTTCACTGCACTCGGATGGCTAAATTGCGAGAAACGTCCATGTGAATATTTATATTTCGCGTCGCCGCCATGTTGGATTTGTGATCACCAGGTTATTTAAAGTCCTATAGGCGAACTTAAGTTCATAGCCCCTATGAACATAACAAATTCAGTTTGATTGCTATAATAGATTCGTACAGTAGATATTCAGAGCCGTCTATATATTTCGGATGGTAGCCATGTTGGATTGTTAAATGTACAGGCCATAGAGTCATGTGCCATTAAAGGAAAATTATTGCGTAGGTTCATTATTCAAACTTTCACTTCGATCGCATGATTACGACACAAGAAGTAAAAACTTAATTTTAAAATTCGCACAGCCGCCATCTTGAGGTTATGTAAACGACTGAACTAAATTAGATACCAGTGCATTACAAAGTGTATAAACATTTCATGTACCAGATTTCATTGCGTTTGAAACATTAAATCGCGAGAAAGGTTTATTTAAAATTTTCAAATTCGCTTGGCCGCCATGTTCGTTTTGTAGTTAACCGGTATTTGAAAGTTTATATATGAACTTCCAGTAGTACCTTTTATCTCCGTACAACATTTCAGGGTGATACCGCTAATAGTTTCAGAGATATAGAATGAAAATCCACAGCCTGCTTCCAGTCTCCGACCGGGTCAGGAATGGAATGAATGAAGCCCCCATCTAGCGGCGAGGATATGGACTGTGCTGGCTGCCGAGGCCTGACGCACTCCTCTGTGGCAATGATTAAATGAATGACAGATGAAATGAAATGATAGTGGAGAGTGTTGCTGGAATGAAATTTTGACAGGGAAAACCGGAGTACCCGGAGAAAAACCTGTCTGCCTCCGCTTTGTCCAGCACAGATCTCACATGAAGCGACCGGGATTTGAACCACGGACCCAGCGGTGAGAGGCCGACGTGCTGCCGCCTAAGCCACGGAGGCTTCAGAGATATAGAATACCGGTGAAATATTCGCACATCCGCCATCTTGTGGTTATGTAAACAATTGAACGAAGGTAGATGTCGGTGCATTACAATGTGTATAAACATATACTGTACCAAGTTTTATTGTGTTTGGTTGGTTAAATCAAGAGAAACGTCTATTTAATGTCGCAAATTCGCGTGGCCGCCATGTTGGTTTTGTAGTTACCAGTTTTTCAAAAGTCACATAGGTGAACTTCTAGTAGTTCCCTTTATACCGTAAAAAATTCCAGGGTGATATCGGGAATAATTTCGGAGATATTGAATGCTGGTGAAATATTTTGCACGGCCGCCATGTTGGATTGGTCAGACGTAACAAAATTTGAAGGGCACGGTAAGGGTCGTCATGAATAGTGCTATGAACTTACCGAGTTTCATTGAAATCGCTCCAGCCGTTTAGACGTTATTAGGGGACACACACACACACTCCTCACACACACCCACGCACACACCCATGGACAAAAGGTGATCTCATAAGCCTATTTTTTCTAAATTGAAAATAGGCTGAAAATAGTGTTATAATGAGCCTCATTATAGTACAGTTTTCTGACATATAATAGTCAGGGTCGAACATAATAGTACATTATGCAACGAGCCTATAATGGCTATGATTAAGACACGAGTATATTTATAAAACGAGCGTATGCGAGTTTTATAATTTCCATACGAGTTTCTTAATTACCATTATAGGCGAGTTGCATACGACTGTTTATGTTCGACGATAATTATAACTTTATTCTATGTTTTAACATAAATATTCGTAAATATCTGTTCAGTCACTAGAAAGTTGTGATCGGGTGCTGCGGTGGGTGGTATATCTCTGTTTCCGAAGCTCTCTGGACAAACGACGCATGCGCTCTGTGTGCTTCAATGCCATATGTTCAGATGGTGCTCCAGTATTCAGTAAAACTGTCGCCGAAGTCGTTTCAAAACGACGCACTGTGTAGAAATTGATTTTGGGGATATTAAGGTACAGTGCTATTTCTTGTCTCATATTCACCAGTTTATTTACGCGAACATATGGACGGTGCACTTTCGGTAATTTATATAGACATGTTGGATTTTGAGCGCATGCGCGAAGGTATCCTTATCTAATTGGTCACACAACTGTTTCTTGAGCTCTGATTGGTGGGAGAAGCTGTTTCATAATGAAAAATAGTGTTATAATGAGCCTCATTATGATACAGTTTTCTGATACATAATAGTCAGGGTCGAACGTAAAGAATGTTCCTGTATCCATTAGAATAGTGATAATTATTTTATATAATTATGTCAGTTTATAGTTTGTGTTCAGTAAATTGTTATTTCCGACAAGGCAACTATATTAATCAATAGAATACATGTGTGAGTGCATAGAAGCAGGGAAGTACATGGATGCGACTCTCTAGATGACTGAGAGGAGAAACTACGTGAACATCTCTATAGATAAAAATGAAAGTTTGTCTGTTTTTTTCTGAATGTCTACGGAAATTTGCGTTACTTTCGCGTTTCAGACTGTTTTATGACGGATGCTCCCGACAATACATTTTTTGTCTGTCTGTCTGTTTGTCTGTCTGTGGACAAAGTTGTTACCTTATAACTCGAGAACGGCTGGGTGGATCAACGTCAAATTTCGTACAGATATCCTTCAGAGGCACGACACTAATTATTGATATAACACTTCTCTGTACCTCTCATAAAAGGGGGCCTACCCCCTTAAAATGCTTGCTGAAATAGGCGTAGAAGGGCCAGACAATGCTCATTTTCAGCCCCTCAATGTGAGAAACGAAACGTGGGGGCCCTAAAACCACATTTTAAGGCCCTAAAACCAACAGTTTTTGAGATATTTCTATAAAACTAATTTCATTTCATACAATAAAGAAAGAATGCAAGCCGGTAACCATGGCAACGGAAATCACAGGTCCGTCTATCGCTGAAAGACGCAATACAATTCGATTTATTACATTACTGAGATAGTTTGCAAACGGATATGAGGTTATAACGGAGCCAAATTAAGCTGTACAATTCATCATTGACATATAATGCGCTTAAGGGGGTAAAGGGGTACTCTAGATTTTGTTCACGCGATTTACACGTGCGGGTGTGGTACGGAAGGTATATTATATCCCTATCCCTATATTGTTATGTTATTATTATAATTATTATTATTATTATACTACGACCTAAAACGACGAGACAAAGCTTATTTTCAGCCCCTTGGTGTCAGAAACAAAACTCGGTGCCCCTAAATAGCCGTAAAGGGTCCCCGAAAACAACATTTTAAGGCTCCAAAACCAACAGTTTCTGAGATATTCCCAGAAAACTAATTTCATTTTATAAACTAATGAAGGAATGCAAGCCAGTAACCATGACAACAGTATCTCAAAAGGTGACATCCAACTTTCCATCTATTTCTGCAAGAAGTAAAGCCACTTCTTTTATTAAATTTCTGTGAATGTTTTCAAATGGCTCTAAGGTTATTACGGAATCAACTAAAACTGTAAAATACATCAATGTGCTTAAGGGGGTCAAGGGGTACCCTAGATTTTTTCACACGACTTAAATGTGCGATGTGTCGTACAGAAGGTCTATTATATCTCCAAACAGAAACATTATTTTCAAAAATTCCAGAATTGAAATAGTTTCTTTTTCTTCTTGCTTTTAGGAATTTGGGCCATTGGAGGCTAAAAAACCTGAATTTTCAAGCACCACAAGCCTTTATAATTTATTAAATGGGTCTTCCTCTGGATGGGGACTTGACACAACAGTGAAGGTCAGTTTTATTTGACGTGTATTGCGTTTCGTCTACGAGGTTTTCAATTTTATTTTCACGTCAGGAAGTACACATTAGGTAAATTTAGTTTCAGAGCATATTTTAAGTAATCATTTTTCTTTGTCGACAAACAGGTTCCAGCTTCTAACCATTGCAACAGTAGCTCAATTGATTTCGTCTGGTTATTAATACCGAAGACCGTTCGAAGAATGTGTACCTCTGCTAGTTAAATTAATAAATTCCAAATGAATTCCTGTATCACTTGTTAGAATAGGGTCACCAATTACCCCACAGGGTTAAGCTAATACTTTGTTTAGGATCTTCATGCGGACGGACACACGTAAATCTTAGGTACAGAAGCTGAAGTTCCGAGCGAGTGAAACTGGCCGCCATACTCTCACGAGGTAGCTACCATTGTTTCCCCCTTCTCACGCATCACCTGCGCTTATCTACCTTAAGTGTCAGCTTATCGCATCCGCCTGAGCTCCAGCCACGCTGCGGCGTGAACAGCTCTGAGGAAATAACCTACTTCCGGCCCAGAACCCCCAACATGATGAGTATCAAGACTGGTGAATAGCGACTGCCCGATTCCCAATTATCACATGACACGTCACAGGCTGGCCGGATGTCATTTCTCAACCTGATAAGCGATAGTATGGCGGCCATCCCTCAGCAGGGGTTAGTCTTCTGATAATATACAATCATTGGAACCTTGCACGTTAATTAGTTGAGGAAATTTGAATTTAAGGTGGTTGGGCAGGGAACAGGAGGGTCGATGTGAACATTCGGGTCAATACTGAAAGAAACAAGAAGTTCCCTGACGAACCAAAGAGCCTACATTTCTTAAAATTTAAAATTCATGCCAATGATTAATCTATATGGACCTAGGCTATCTAGAATAATGACGAAATAAAGTTGGTAATATAGAAATTTCTAATTAGTTCGAAATATGCCTGGCATTATGTAGCCTGATAGAGCACTACAGTTGGCAGCCCTGGTGTCTGAATATATTCTTAGTTCCATCTCTTAAGGTACAGAATACTAAATTTGGTTGAAGTCCAATGGATAGCATGGACTTTACATGCAGTTAAACATTGGACTTAATACAGCGTGCATAAAATGATGTTGGCAACAATGTCATGCATGAGTTGGTCAGAAATAATTTGAAATATTATCATATATTGTTGTGCCAATTTTGGATGAAATCCATTTGTTAGTATAGTAGTTACTGGTATTTTAAAATTGGACCTATCAGCAGACTTAGAATGATGTTGGTAGTACTGACGTACATTAGTTGCTCCAAATTAATCTAGAATGGCAGGTACTACACGTGCGCAAAGTTTAGAGCTGTTGGCTTGCATACTTTCTCATAGCCTATATTTATATTAGGATAAAAATATAAACAGCATTTATTAACAGTTGGCAGCCCTGATTGCTCCTAACAATATGCATAGTCATATATGATATGGTACACATCGCACATACCAAATTTGGTTGAAATCCAAATGATAGTATAGAAGTAACATGTATTTAAAAATTGGTCCTATCAGCAGGCTTAGAATCATGTTGGTAGCACTGACATACATTAGTTGCTCCAAATTAATCTAAAATGTCAGGCACTTTACGTGTGCGAAGGTTAAGGCTGTTGGCTTGCATACTTTCTGATATATTGGTATTTGGATATAACATAGAGAGAGAGAGCATTTATTAAAAGTTGGCAGTCCTGGTGGCTTTAGGAATACTGTACGGTATGTCATATCTCTTTATGTACACATAGTACATACGAAATTTGGTTGAAATCCAATTGATAGTGTGGGAGTTATATGCATTTAAACATTGGACCTATCAGTAGGCTTAGAATTATTTTGGCAACACTGGCATGTATGGCCTCCTGAAAATTAAACTGAAGTATTGTTATGTGCCAATTTTGGAATAGTTCCCATGTATATATTCCAAGATATCCAACATGGAGCTGAAATTTCAATTATGATTTTTCAGCAGTTGGTAGCACTGACATCATTTTCAAGTATGACGTTGAGATGTCCCAGTATAGATCTTTACTCAAACCAAATTTGGTTTCGATTACTGCAGCCGTTTAGGAGTTGATAGGGGGGGGGGGCACACACACAGACAGACAGACAGACAGACTGACAGAAGGACAGACAGACAGACAGACATTTTCCCGGATTGATCTCATAAGACTACTTTTTCCTCATTTTTGCAAAATGTGAAAAGTAGGCTAAAAATGTTTTAAGGGGCCTATCATCTAGGTTATCTGCCCCTGCTAGTTTGGGTGATAGTGAAAATGTTGGTGAAATGAAACCTGCAAATTAAACTGGTTAGTTCCTGAGTTTAGGGGCTGCGACACCGCGGTCATGTAGCCCCGTGTACTTTGGGTGTGTGTAGAATCTGTCTGATAACCGGTGTTAATAGTGATGGCTGTATTGGTGTGTGTTATCTGTTTTTAATTCAAGTAAGGTACTGCAGGAATTCAATTTTCAAGTAGTTGCTACATTTACTACCAACCGCCACCGTCAACGCCAACTAGATCTGAACTTGGTTACTAGATGCTACCGCCGTCGGCTCCTGGCGACGAACGTTGAAACCTAAGATTGTTAGTGAAATCTAACCTTTCTATGTAGTGGAAGGTTCCTTTTCATGCCATAAATCTATGACATGGGACTGCCGGCTTTACTTCCCCTGCAAAGGAAGGCATACTGAGTGATTTTAACGCTCTTAAAAAACCGACTACTTGGGCCGGGTATGAACCTGCGACCTTGGGCATATATGCTCAGCATGCTACCAACTACGCCACTGGAGCCGCCATGAAAGAGATGTGCCTAGAAATTTCGTTATTACCAACATAATTTAGTCATTATTCTATATAGATTGGCATGAATCTTAAATTTTAAGATAAGTAGGCTCTTTAGTTCGTCTCGGAACTTCTTGTTCAAGGATATTTAATTGTCTTCCTGCCAGGATTAGTTGAGGTTTCCTTCAACGATGAGTTGGACAAGTTCGTACCGTTCACCTCTTACGATATGTCCAATGTAATACTTTTAATTCATTCGTTTATTTTCTTTATTTTCAAACAGCGGTAATTCCCCGGTGACAATTTCTACACTAACAACAAGTTACCAACAATAAAAAAAATCTGCCTAAACCAGACCCTTTATACACCGGAAACCTGGACAGTCGGAAAACAAAATTCGGAACGGAGGTATTTCCTATGTAAAATGACACTGTAAACCGGAAAACTGCATAATGCGGAAATAACCCGACTAAGACGGATTATCTTATCCATAATACAAAACTTAAGTGCAACGAGCCTATAATGGCAATAATTAAGACACGAGTATGTTTATAATTTCCATACGAGTGTCTTAATTACCATTATAGGCGAGTTGCATACGACTGTTTATGTTCGACAATAATTATAACTTTATTATATCTTTTAACATAAATATTCATAAATATTTGTGTGATTCAGTTAATGAACACGGCGCGCTGGCTTTGCTGATTGAACAGAGCGCATGCGTGGACCAAGGCACTCCGAAAGCAGAGACCATTTACTTTGCTATTTACTATTTGCTGATGATGTTGCATTGGTAGCAGCATCTGAAGATGATCTGCAGTGGTCAGTATTCAACCTCCAGAAAGTGGCACCAAAATTCAGCATGTGCATTTCTACTGAAAAGACTAAAGTAATGGCCTTTAAGTGTAAGGACCCTATCCCCAGTAAAATTTGTCTGGATGGTAAAATTTTAGAAAGAGTTAACGAATTCAAGTATTTAGGATATAATTTATCTTTACAAGAAGAACGAGACATAACTGCAAAGAAAAAAACTAATTATACCAGAACAACAGTAGCCTCCGTGGCTAAGGCGGCAGCACGCCGGCCTCTCACCGCTGGGTCCGTGGTTCAAATCCCGGTCACTCCATGTGAGATTTGTGCTGGACAAAGTGGAGGCAGACAGGTTTTTCTCTGGGTCCTCCGGTTTTCCCTGTCTAAAAATTTCATTCCAGCAACACTCTCCACTCTCATTTCATTTCATCTGTCATTCATTTAATCATTGTCCCAGGGGAGTCCGACAGGCTTCGGCAGCCGGCACAGTTATTATCCTCGCCGCTAGATGGGGGCTTCATTCATTCCATTCCTGACCCGGTCGGTCGACTGGAAGCCGGCTGTGGATTTTTTTTCTCTTGTCCAAAGTCATACACGCTTGCGTTTGTATAACACATTAGCCAGACCAACCCTATGCTATGGCAGTGAGGCATGGATAATAAGATCTCAGGACATCTCCAGACTCACAGCACTCGAAATGACATTCATGCGCCGAACAGCAGGCTATACTAAATGGGATCATAAGAGAAACGAGGATGTGCTGAAGGAACTAAAAGTGAAACCAAGAACTACATACATTTGTGACTTCCAAGAGAACTGGAAGCGTCATGTCCAAAGGATGGAACCTGGAAGATTACCAAAGGAGATTCTTCGCTACCAGCCACGGGGAAATAGATCGATAGGACGTCCGATGTAGAGATGGAGGGAAAGTGCAAGACAGTAACGGGACATTTGGCCCAATACTTGGAAGGAAGATGATTATGATGATGATGACATTGTAAACACTAGAATAACCTATCGTATGAGGTGTATAGGCATAGTATATAAAGTAGCACAAACGTTCTATGCAATTATGGATATTCCTCCACCTTCTCAATTTGACGGCTACAATGAAGTGTTACTCGGGTGCCTTGAAGATATAAGTAGCAAATCCTTTAAAAAAATGCTGTAATGGAAGCAGTTAAGGCAGTTGTGATTTAGTAGCTGCTTTTGATGGAAGCTGGCAGAAAAGAGGTCATACTTCCGTCAATGGGGTTGTTACTGCTACCTCCCCTGAAAGTGGTAGAGTAATAGGTGTAGAGTGCTTGACCAAATATTGCTATGGTTGTAAATCACGTAGTAAGGACCATACATGCGCTATCAATTTTGAAGGATACAGTGGTGGCATGGAATCAGATGATGTCTTACAAATATTTAATAGATCAGAGCATTTATATAGTACCTTGGTGATGGGGATTCTAAGGGTTTCCAAAACGTGTGTGACGCTAAACCTTATGGAAATGCTGTAACCGTTAAGAAGATTGAATGTGTAGGTCATGAGCAGAAGAGGTTAGGCACTAGGCTGGGGAAGCTGCGAAAAGACCTAAAAGGTCAGAAGCTCTCTGATGGAAAGTACTTGAGTGAGAGGGGTCGCCTCACTGGTGGAGAAATAGATTTACTACAGATATATTTTGGACTTGCCATTAGAAGGAATTAGGGAAACCTAGTTGCTATGACGAAGGCTGTATGGGCTAGTCTTATACACAAATCATCAACTGATGAACATCCCTGCCATGCACTTTGCCCAACAGGTCCTTGATACATGGCGCAATTTCCAGAAAGCAAAGGCAAATGGTATTGAATATGAGCATAAGCATTCCCTGTATTATGCTGTTGTTGAGGTAATAAAACCTATTTACAGGGACCTCAGCAATGCAAAATTACTTGAGAAGTGCCTTCATGGAAGGACTCAAAATCCCAACGAGTGCTTCAATCGTTGTATCTGGGACCGTGTTCCTAAAACTGTTTTTGTGGGTGTAAGGACACTAAAAATAGGAGTTCTAGATACAGTGATATGTTTTAATGAAGGTACATCATACAGATGCATGGTTCTGGAGCAGCTAGGCATGAGAGCAGGGTACAATATGAAGCTATTGACAGAATAAGAGCTGTCGAGGCAGAGAGTATGTACAAGGAGAGTTCCAAGGAGGCAAGAACCAGAAAAATAAATACAAAGAGGAAGAAAGAAGATGAAGAACTTCAGAACCAAGATGATTATGAAGATGGAATGCATTAAACACATCAGGTTGGCCACAACCTTAGTTAAAAGCAATGTTCAACTTTAAGTCCAAATCCCCGAAAGTTTATTTTTCTTACATATTCAATTAAATAGATAGAATACTACTTAAGCCAGAGAGCTGAATCTTTGTACAGAACATCAGTATCATGTTTGAAGAAAATTAGACTACAATAATGGATCTCTTTCGAAAAATAAGGCCTTGACATTAGTTCCATCCTACAAAAAATTGGTAAGTTTTAATGTAAAAGTTTTAATTAATGCTGTTAATACATTTATTTATATATGTTCTCCATAATAGTCTACTTTATGCACAAACACATTATCTGTATACAGTTTAAAAATTGGTGGAGCATATTGATAAGTTTCTATGATATTGGTACCTAAAGAAACCTCTGTGCTCATGAAAAGTAAATTCCTTATGCAAAAGAAAGTAGGCTGAATATTGGTATACTTGACATACTAACTATTCTTTGTTATTTAATTGTTATAATAGGTGCTTTCCAGCTGTCAAGTGAAATTCAAGTATATATGAAGCATACTTGTGGGGATATTGTATGTGTGATGTTTAGTTAAAATTATGGTCGTTCGCGTACATGTTCCATGTTCCATGTTTGATGCGGTCCTTCTCAGTGACACCACTCATCCATCTAAGCATCTTCATCTCCGTCACATCCAGTTTATTACATTGTGACGTTGTTTTAGCCCACGTCTCTGCCTTACTGCTGTCTTGTAGGCTTTTCCTTTCACTTTAATGCTGAGTCTCTTGTCACACAGAATTCCAGTTCATCCTGGCCGACTGTACTCTGTGGTTGATTTCTGCATTTCTGTTGCCATCGTCCGACATCAATGGACCTAAATACTTGTACGCTGTTGCTGCACCTCTTAACTTGGCACAGATTTCCCAGACGTTTGCTTCGTTCTCCCTTGTACCCAATTGTCATCATGTGGAACATGTGTTCGTATCCCAGCTAACTCACGGTCTTTCGAGGTATGGGACGTTCCTGCCCACCATACGACCACATGCTCAGGATTTGAGTCTACCAGGTAACTACTCTACATGAAAGAAACAACATATTCCTAAAATAAAACATTTACTGATATAAAATCATGGCTACACAACAAATACAAACAAAGGATAATTTACATTAAATTCCCACAATTAAAATCAGGGTTATTTTTTGAGTCTCTTCTTAATTCTTGCTATACTGCACTCAAATATATTTCTAGCATCCTATCATTGATACTTTCAGACCTCTGCGAGTCTCCATAGTGTTCTTTATGTGACACAATTTTACATAACAGGAGTATCACAACACAAAAGTCACATATCACATCTAAATGACATTAATACTGTAATAATAAAACATTACTCCGTTTCTTACGGGCATTTACTTTCATTAGCATAAATTCATTATTTTATGCCTTAATTAACAAATGTTGTTGTCTCGTGTGGATCATCTTCCTTCTCTTCCATCAATATGAAACGCTTAAAAAGTGGTACGTTTCCCTTCCAAAATACACATGGATAGAAATGTTTATAGCTTCACCATACAACGATTTTCTGGGTCTTGTCGAGATATTTATCGTTACAAACGTGTCATGTTCTTAGAAATCACATACCCGTCTGCATAAATTAGCGTGAACTGGCAAAAATGCACTCTAAAAAGATGCCTAACAATTTATTTGGTTCAGTGTTCCTCCTCAGAGAATAACTGGGCCAAATATTATCCGATTTCATTGATCCGACAATGTATGTGTGTTGAAACACATCATTTAATTCAATTGGCATCATCATAACAATCATATCTTAATTACATATCGAAATATCGAGATTCTTCAGTGTCCCACTATGACTCTAATTAAAAAGACTGGCCGACCGACCTCCCCCTTCCCTAGCAGGCAATAAAATTAGTTCCAGCTGGCGCGCAAGATGGCCGCTCGTCTCAGTGGGCTACCCGCTCCCTCTCATCTGCTGGCAAGGACAACCTTGTTTACAATTGCAGTACAATAGAGTTACGCTAAGTGTTGTCCTCAAGTAATTGAGTCATTCTAATTATTTAACACCTATATTTATAGTGTATTGGGCTCAACTCGGCTCCTATTAACATTCATGGCTGGGGATGGATTCTGTAATAGCCTTGCCGTTCTATGGTGAATACAAGTGGCTTTGGACGCGCATCATAATGAGAATACAAGATTCTCACCAGCAGCTGTCTCAATAATAACATAATAAGGAAATCTGCGTTTCCTAATCGACGAACATGATTCTTACCTCTCAGGGCAGATCATTTTATATAAGTGCTCACGGAGTCTCGAAGGACATCCCTCGTGTCAATTATTCATGCGAGCGATGGATAAAGACAGGCTCTGTCCAATTCGCTGCGAATAATAAAAGTATGCACAACGGCGATACTAACTCGTAGATTAGCCAACTTTTCACCTAACGTGCAAGCTATACTAGTTTGATCCCCGCGACTTCATTTACGTAAATCACTGGATTCTACGTTACTTCTGCACGCTATATGCGGCTCAAACAATACTTCTCATAGATGACTCAATTATTAAGGCACCCGCGTTCTCTCTGCAATTACACTTAAGCCAAAGCTTTAAATAGCTCCTAAAAACAAGGATAAATTTACTTGCTTACATTACTTTAATGGTTCTCAAATACAATCCTAAGAATTGACCATATCAAATATTCATTCAACACTTCATTTGACACTGAAAAACTCTCGTATCTCGCTATATTCCACGTTACTTTCTTACTGTTTACCAAAATACGGTATCTTTATATTAGACATGACACACTTTGAACGTTATTTAGGCCAAAAATGCCTATTACTTTACTTTATTTTTACCGACCGCAGATTATTATTATTATTTATCATTTAACGTTACCGTTACATTCATCACAATTTTAGCCTGACTGGCCATAAACAAATCACCTTCCAAGCCATATTCTATTCAAGACGAGTGGTTAAAACTCGTACAATAAGTGACTGTTACATCTTAGTCTCAAAGTGATGCATCGTTGTATGGTGAACTATTTAGTTAGAATAACATTGTAAATTGGTACTCACTTTTTCTTTTCGCTGGATGATACCAGCATCCCAGCTCCGGGCCTACCATGACGCTTGATTTAAGCCATCAAGCTATATCTCACACGACACTTGATTTCACATATTTCCCACATGATAATCATACTTTTATCAGTGGCTTCTCTCACTTTTACACAATACATATTAATCACAATACACATAAACACTTTTTAAATCACTATAACAAAATTTATGTACACTTTTTCACTATTTCACAGGTTGATCCTTAATCGGACTCCTCCTAACGCCTGACCTCAGAGATTCGATGCAATTACGCCAACCGCTGGTCTCCGTGAAAGTCTAACTGCGTTTACGTGCGTTCGATCCTCGTCACCTTCAATACCGTTCAGTTCACTTGTCAAGATTAATTGGCGATGCCTCCCAGGCCCCCATAATTGTAGTGATCCTGATGATAATGTCATATACAACTCTGACAATACCTCCTGGTATATGTAATGTCCAAAAACATTATAAATTACTCTTTCGCTGTAGCGAATTTATATTTGCGTCAGATAATGGATAACTATCTGTATTAGATTAACTCTGACGCACTTCATGATTATACTTATGAAGCTGTATGATGTGCTTTCATTGTTCTTCAACTGCTGAGCGTCGATACTGTAACATTTCGCGCGCTTACTGGCAGCTTATTAGTTACGTGTAGACTGGAGAAAAACTGGAGAAAAGACTGAAGACAACTGGCTTGGTCTGCACTGCTCCCCCTTATAAAGGTTTCTCGTAAAAAGTAGTCCACGGGACATACGGGTGCGACTCTTTTCTTGAAATAATACTTTTCAGCCGAAATGACATATACACCTTGTTTATTTAGGCGTGGAGGTTTCATAAACGTTCGCGTGCACGCGATCGCTTCGGCCAATTAATTAAAATTAATTGCCTTATTCCATCGCGTCAGGACGCCACCATGGTGATTCCCCTCTGGCTGGTCACCAAATCACTCCTCTCGAGCGTAGGCTCGGTGTTAACATGCTCATATAGAGATATAGGCTTTAATTTAGGTGTCAGACCCCTTCTAAATTATCTCTCCTAAAATATATTCACCTGGGTGTACATTTCACTCCATTTCAATGCTCCACTTGGCTGTAATCAATTAATTTCCGTGGGCAATCATCCCCACCACAGCCTCCATCGTTGTCAAGCGGGGAATACCCGAGTCATTAATTTTGAGCTGTCTCCTCGGCCCAGACGAAAGATGTTCCCTCGGCGCCTTATATCTCCTCCCACTCGCCAACTGCAATTAGTAAAATGTCAAACTGGCCTGCTTTCGTTCTTGTATGCTTCGAAAACGTATATTTGCTTGCATTTGCTTACAATTCTTCACCTTAAACTGCTATGATATTCACATACTGGCCGTGAAATCATGCTATATTATTATATGTCATTATACATCTCATTGCTCTTCGGGTTCCCTGTCACTGTTCCCCCTCAGAGATCAATGGTTCGACTCTAGGCAGAATCATGTGCCTGGTCTTCTCTGATAAGACCCGAGTTCGATGCCAGTCTGCCGTGACCGATTGGGCACACTATGCTGACCGATTTCTGTAAGTGTTTATCATAGCGTATAGTATGGATTTCTTTCTTCTAACTTCCATAGATTCCCACCCTAGTTTTTCTATCATTCGACTAACTCTACTTCTCGGATTCTAGGATCGTTGAACACAAACGTAGTAGCCTTCCTTTGTACCATCTCCTGCTGATTGGTGGTCATTAGTAAAGCCCTGCGCGGATGCGGATATCAGCGGATAAACCCGCGGATATCCGAAAAAGTTCTTGCCATGCGGATATAGCTTGCATGGTTGTGCGGATAGTATTTGGAGAATATTTGCGAATAGCTTTTAAAATACAATCCGAACGTATTTAATATTAGGACTCGGATGTTTATGGCATACCGGTATCATATTTTGCCGTTATGTTTTTCTCATGACAAATGTAAAATGATGATTTAAGCTAATCACATTCAAATTATGTCATTGAGCATAGTTAACACTCCGAACAGGAAAGGGTTGCAATTCTGGCTGTGTAACATTCATTTTAAACATAGGACATGAGACATGACAAATCCTAGGGGAACGACTTTTTCCTCAAATGTGTAAATATGTTGCTTAAGTAATTTATGCTTTATCTAATTAAAAATGTTTATGTAATGCCAGTAGATTCGGATAACGAACATGGGAATGTGGAAAAAGTCATGCGGATGCGGGGCGGATGCGGATAACAAATGTGCGGATGCGGGGCGGATGCGGATAACAAATGAGCGGATGCGGATAACAGTTTTGTTAATCCGGGCAGGGCTCTAGTCATCAGGCCTAAGGATTTTCCCATTGATCTCCTCTATCCACGATACTCGGAGCATTCTTTTGTACAGGAACATCTCGAAAACTCAATCCGATTTTCCAGCGAAGGATTGAGCGTCCACCTTACGAACCCAGCAGGGAAAATGTAACATCGCAACATCTGAAGACGGAGTTGGAGGTTTAGATTTCGGCTGGTGAAAAGGGTTGTGAGCCCCTGAGGAGGGAGATGAAAAAAAAACCAGCCTTACAGTAGTCGCATATGATGTGTGTACTGTATATAAGAATGAAAATTTGTCTGTTTTTATTGAATTTCTACGGATATTTGCGTTATTAACGCGTTTCAGACTGTTTTATGATGGATTCGCGCAAAAGCAATTTTTTTGTCTGTCTGTATGTCTGTTTGTTTGTCTGTCTGTGGACAATTTTTTCCCTTATAACTCGAGAATGGCCTGGTGGATCAACGTATAATTTGGTACTGATATCCATCAGAGGCACGACCTCCATCATTGATGTATCTCTTCTCCATGCCTCTCTTAAAAGAGGGCCTACCCCCCTTAAAATGCATGCTGAAATGGGCGTACAAAAACGAGACATAGCTCATTTTCAGCGTCTCAATGTGAGAAACAAAACTCGGGAGCCCTACGAGCCCCGAATACCACATTTTAAGGTCCTAAAACCAACAGTTTTTGAGATATACCCAAAAAACTAATTTCATTTACTAAGCCATTGAAAGAATGCAAGCCGGTTACCATGGCAACACAATCCCAGAAGTCCATCTATTTCTGTAAGACGCAATGCCATTCCATTTATTGCATTACTGTGAACGTTCGCAAACGGCTTTAAGGTTATCACGGAACCAACTTAAGCTGTAAAATTCATCAATACGTATATAATGCGCTTAAGGGGGTCACGGGGTACTCTTGAATTTTTTCACGTGATTTACACGGACGGGTGTGGTACTGAAGGTCTATTATATCCCTATCCGTATATTATTACATTATTATTATGATTATTATAAAATTATGGCGTACAAGGACGAGCAAAACTCATTTTCAGCCCCTTAGTGGCTCGGGGGCTACTACGTTCTAAAGCTCCAAAACCACGTTTCTGAGATATTCCCAGAAAACTAATTTCATTTAATAAACTAATAAAGACCACCTCGTGGCGCAGTGGCTAGCATTGTTGGCTGTCACCCCCGAGGTACCGGGTTCGATCCCCGGCTCTGCTAAGAATTTAAATGTTTTGGTATGGTCTGGTACGGGGTCTCCCGGCCTCGTGATGCAAAATGGGAACCTGCCGGATGCTATGGTAGGAGGAGGAGTGGAAAGGAACTGGCCACCCTACCAGAAGCAAACTCCGGCTCGGGATGCCAGGTTAGTGATCCCTAGACTTAGTCAAGGGCTCTTATTCAGGTCGCCTACGTCCCTGGAGGGGATATGGCACTCTTTTATTTTGTAAACTAATAAATAGATGACGAGTGCAGAAGAAGACCAAAACAGGAGCTATATAGATATACTGAGAAAATCACAGATGTGGCCAGGAAGAGACGTCTGGCTTTCTAAGGACATGTCTCATGGATAAACCCAACAAGACTAATCAACCGGCTTATCAAATATTGGGGGAAGAGAAAGAGCGTGACACCGTCGCTAACAGTAGTAAACAAGCATATCCTAGAACTGAAGATAATGAAAAGTGATATTCGAAGCCGATCACATCTCAGAAAGATACTTAAATAGAAAAGTTTTCAGGATAGACCACCCTGTAAGAAAATCGGCATCATCTGGACAAAAGAGAGGAAGAAGAAACATAGCCAGAGAATGCGCGAATATTGGGAAAACATCAAGTCCCTCGCCAAGCTGAAAAGTTGAACGTCTTGGTCCTTAGCTGGCCCATCCGAAAGAAGATGAACAAGAAGAAACTAATGAAGTAATGCAATTCAGTAACCATGAAAACAGTGTCACAAGAGGTGACATCCAACTTTCCATCTATTTCTGTAAGAAGCAATGCCACTCAATTTATTACATTTCTGTTAAAGTTTGAAAATGTCTGTAAGGTTATCGTGGAATCAAACATAGACTTTAAAATTCAACATTGCGATTAAGGGGGTCAAGGGGTACCCTAGAAATTTTACACGTGACTTACACTTGCGATATGCGATATGTTGTACAGAAGGTCTATGATATCTCCAAACAGCAACATTATTTACAAAAATTCCTGAATTGGAATAGTGTTTTTGGCAGCTTTCGGGTATTTGAGCCATTGGAGGCTAAAAATCCCGAATTTTCATGCACCACGAGCCTTTATAGATTATTAAAGGGGTCTTCCTGGGGATGGGACTTTCCACGACGGTGAGGGTCAGTTTTAATTTGACATATATTGCGCTTCCTATACGAGGCTTTCAATATTATTTTCACGCCAGGAAGTACATGTTAGGTGAATTAAGTTTGAGAGCACATTTAAACTAATCATATTTTTGTCGACAAACGGGTTCATCGTAAAGATGATTTTGTTTGAAACTGTGTGGTTGATATATCTTTATGTTTAAGTACGCCTATAACTCATGTTCGGGTGCTTGGAGCATCGTAAAATTAGGTATTGAAACCATGAGTCAATACACCAATCATTTAGAATACTCACCAACGTACTTCTCAGAGAAGGGTGGGTATAAGGAACAACTTTTCAAAAGACATGCTAAAATAGCGAAAAATAAAAATTATCATAGAAGGACGACCAAAGCATATGTTGCGCTTCTCAATGTGTGACACAAAACTATGGAGTCCATAAAGGGTCTCCAAAAACCACATTTTATGGCCCTTAGATTAACAAGTGTCTGCGATATACCCAGAAAAATAACTTCGTTCTGATAAACTTATGAAGGAATGACAAGCCCCTAACCATTGGAACAGTATCTCAATTGATAACGTCTGGTTATTAATACCGAAGACCGTTCGAAGAGCGGGTACTTCTGCTAGTCCTACTATGAAATTGAGATCAAATATATGTGAAGTCGATTTTTTTCGGCTGTACTCCTCCAGTTTTTAATTTTTTTCTCACGTTTCTTTTGTCGATAATTTCGCATATATTCTGCTCTGGATTTACCCATCTCTGCAAATCACAAAATCATCAAAAAAACAAGTTGTTCCGTGTAGAACTATACAGCCTATTTTCATATTTCCTACTTGTGTTAATTGCCTCTATCAACATACGACATTTCAGTTTGATTCATGTAATAGATTCGTAGAGATTGAGAATCGACTAAAAATTGTGGATGGTCGTCATGTTGGATTTTTATATATGTAGGTCTTAGAGTTATGTACTGTTACATGAAGATTATTGTGTACGTGTAGTATTCAAACTTCAATCGCATGATTAGAACACAAGAAGTAAAAACGAGATTTTAAAATTTCGCACAGCTGCCATCTTGTGGTTAAGGAAACAATTTAAAAAAATAGATGCCAGTGGATTAACATTTGTAAAAGGATTTACTGTACCAAGTGTCACTGCACTCGGTTGGTTAAATTGAGAGAAACGACCATGTGAATATTTATTTTTCGCGTCGCCGCCATGTTGGATTTGTGATCACCAGGTTATTGAAAGTCCTATAGGTGAACTTATGTTCATAGTCCCTATGAACATTAAAAAAAATCAGTTTGATTGCTGTAATAGATTCGTAGATATTGAGATCTATCTAATTATTTCAGATGGTCTCCATGTTGGATTGTTATATGTATAGGCCATGGAGTCATGTACCATTAGAGGAAGATTATTGCGTAGGTTCATTATTAAAACTTTCACTTCGATCGCATGATTACGACACAAGAAATAAAAATTCAATTTTAAAATTCGCACATCCGCCACCTTGAGGTTATGTAAACAATTGAACTAAATTGGATATCAGTGCATTACAATGTGTAAAAAAAATTCCTGTACCAAGTTTCATTGCGTTTGGATCATTAAATAGCGAGTAAGGTCTATTTTAAGTTTTCAATTTCATTTGGCCGCCATATTCGATTTGTTGTTAACCGGTTTTTGAAAGTAGCCGGCCCCGTGGTTGGGGTAGCGCGCCTGCCTCTCACCTGGAGGCCCCGGGTTCGATCCCCGGCTCCGTCAGGGATTTTAAAACTGACGTGAGGGTTGGAACAGGGTGCACTCAGCCTCGTGAGGACAATTGAGTAGCTGTCTGACAGTGAGACAGCACCCCGATCACGAATACCAAGATTAACGGCCGAGGGGACCCGACGCGCTGATCACGCGTCACCCCAATACCTGTAGGCCAAATGGCTGGGCAGCGGCCGCTTGGTCGGCCTTAGCCGTCATAGGCTGGATGGTGCCAGGGGTTGGTTTTTTTTGAGTCAACCGGTTTTTGAAAGTCTTATAGATGAACTTCCAGTAGTGCCCTTTATCTTCGTACAAAATTTCAGGGTGATACCGGCAATAGTTTCAGAGATATTGAATGTTGGTAAAATATTTCGCACAGCCGCCATATTGGATTGTTGAGACGTAACAAAATTAGATAGGCACGTTCGGGGTCACCCGGAATATTGCTATGAATTTACCGAGTTTCATTGAAATTGCTCCAGCCGTTTAGAAGTTATTAGGGGGAACACACACCATCACACATGCACACACAGACAGACACATGGACAAAAGGTGATCTCATAAGCTTAATTTTTTCATAAATGAATATAGGCTAAAAAGGGGCGTCACCCCGAGTCTTACAACACCTCTTACAGGATTTTTGGTTCGCTAAATATTAAAAAGCCGATGACTATTTAGTTTTGGGTCCTTTGGTTAAATTAAGAGGGGGATAGAAAACCGGAGGGCGTCACCCCGACTCCTAGGACACCTCATACAAGTCCCTAGCATTATTGGTTCGCGAGATATTAATAAGCCGATGACCTATTAGTTTTGGGTCCCTTGGTTAAATTAAGGGGGCTATAGGAAAGCGAGAGGTGTCACCCCGCGTCCTAGAACACCTCATACAAGTTCCTAGCATTATTGGTTCGCGAGATATTCTAAAGCCTATGACCTATTAGTTTTGCCGAGAGCGCAAATCCCTTGTTAACAGTGAACTCTGTTGGTCATTGAAATAACTACTTGTAAAACTCGTGCCAAATCCTGGCTTGTGGGCATACGCGAGGTACGTCGTGCTACCAATGATTTATTGTAGGAATATCTTTAATGGGGCCTTCAAAGCTTGAAGTAAACCGTATGCGATATACATTCCGCAGCAAAAGTATGAAGATTTAATTAATGCATCATAATTGTTTACAGCAAATATGATATAATGAATATTTCACACCAAATATACCTTGAAGATTATTTATTGTAGGAATATCTTTAATGGGGTCTCCAAACCTTGAAGTAAACAGTATGCGATGTTTCCTCTTACACATTTCCGTCCCATTTCCAAAATCACTCCCACAAAAACATCCAGCAAACGAGTGGAATGATGTTACACATAAAAAGACAACCATCAACGGTTGTTTCAATTAGGAGCTTGAACATCGTGACCATTGATGCCCTGTGTACTTGGTTGTGTGAAGAATTAAGCTGTGTAATTTAAAGTAGATTTTGACTCAACAAGAAAAATGAATGATTTAGCGAAAGGGAAGTCTGGTGATTTAATTTAAATTCTGAGTGAAGGGAAATGCGTAAGTGTATCGTTGTGTCGTGTAGGCTGTGACCTTGCATTATCAAGATATGTGTGATGGAACAAGCCACTACTTGAGAACTAATGGTGTTCCCATGTCACAGCGATATCTCGACTGCGGCAGATGTAGCCTGGGGCTCGGTAGAGGTCACCAGACCCATACATAACCTCACACAGTGTTCGTTCCCAGCCCTTAATCTGGAAACACACGATAACTTACATAGGATGTCATAAGAAGTCCCTTAACGAACTCCAGGAGTGAGAATTCATCTGTTTTGTTCCTGTGATAAAGTGAAGGCAGAGATTGTTGTATCAAGGGGTAGAACTTTGAAGTTATCAGTTCATTCATCTAATAGATTGATTTTAATGGAATAGAAATGTATGTTGGTTGGTTCTTAAGTTTAGTGGCTGCGACAACGCGGACATGTAGCCCCGTGTACTTTGGGTGTGTGTAGAATCTGTCTTATAACCGGTGTTAATTGTGATGACTGTATTAGTGTGTGTTATCTGTTTTTTAATTTAAGTACTGCAACTTAGAATTTTTCAAATAGTTCCTACTTTTGCCGCCAAGTGCCACCGTCAACGACTACTAGGCCAAGTTCAGAACTTAGCTACTAGACGCCACCGCAGTCGGCTCTTGGCAACGAACTTAGAAACCTAAGAGCATTGTTTACATTCTTAACCTATCCAATTTAGCTTCACACAGGTGCAATTAGTGAAAGGTTCTTTAACATGCCATAAATCTATGACATGGGACCACCGGGTTTACTTCCCCTCCAAAGGGAGGCATACTGAGGGATTTTTAACGCTCTTAAAAAATCCGACGGCTTCGGCCGGATTTGAACCCGCTATCTTGGGCATAGAAGCTCAGCATGCTACTGACTACACCACCGAAGCCACCTAGAAATGTATGTACTACTCTCACAGTTGTATATATTCCAATCGCAGAGACAGATTGTTTACCAACGCACGGTTTTGTTTGCTATGTTGGATGACTGTAAAAACGCAACGATGCAACTGGTCCGTAGATAGCCTTGATTGTACGATCCACATCAGAAGTTGACGCGGTGCAAACAAAATTTGAAGCGGTGGGGCTACATTACGGAAGATGCAACCTGCGAGTGTGGAGAAATTCAAGATGTTGAACAACTCTTGGTCTGCCCGAAATTGCCTGAAGCCTGCACGCTTGATGACCTGGTTTCAGCAAATGCTCCAGCAATCAAGAATGCCGAATTCTGGGCCTCAAAATCAATTTGATATGTACACAATCTGTGTGTATATTGTAAATATTTTTAAATTTGTAAATAACTATATTGTACTGTCCCGGATACGAAAATCTCTTCTCTCCATAGATAACAAATAGTTCCGAGGTGAACTATACAGCCTACTTTCATATTTCCTACTTATGTTAACTGCCACTATCAACATACAAAATTTCAGTTTGATTGCTGTAATAGATTCGTAGATATTGAGAACCGACTAAATATTTCGGATGGTCGCCATGTTGGATTTTATATGTATAGGTCCTAGCGTTATGTACTGTTACATGAAGATTATTGTGTACGTGTAGCAATCAAACTTCAATCGCATGATTAGGACACAAGAAGTAACAAGGAGATTTTAAAATTTCGCACAGCTGCCATCTTGTGGTTATGGCAACCAATGAAATAAATTAGATGCCAGTGGATTAACATTTGTATAAGGATTTACTGTACCAAGTTTCACTGCACTCGGATGGTTAAATTGCGAGAAACGTCCATGTGAATATTTATACTTCGCGTCGCCGCCATGTTGGATATGTGATCACCAGGTTATTTAAAGTCCTATAGGTGAACTTAAGTTCATAGCCCCTATGAACATAAAAAAATCAGTTTGATTGCTATAATAGATTCGTAGATATTCAGAGCCGTCTAAATATTTCGGATGGTCGACATGTTGGATTGCTAAATGTATAGGCCATAGAGTCATGTACCATTAAAGGAAAATTATTGCGTAGGTTCAATATCCAAACTTTCACTTCGATCACATGCTTATGACACAAGAAATAAAAACTTAATTTTAAAATTCGCACAGCCGCCATCATGAGGATATATAAACAATTGAAGTAAATTAGATACCAGTCCATTACAATGTGTATAAAAATTTCCTGTACCAGATTTCATTGCGTTTGGAACATTAAATCGCGGGAAACGTCTATTTAAAATTTTCAAATTCGCATGGCCGCCATGTTCGTTTTGTAGTTAACCGGTTTTTTAAAGTCATATAGATGAACTTCCAGTAGTGCCCATTATCTCTGTACAAAATTTCAGGGTGATACCGCTAATAGTTTCAGAGATATAGAATGCCGGTGAAATATTTCGCACATCCGCCATCTTGTGGTTATGTAAACAATTGAACGAAGTTAGATGTCAGTGCATTACAATGTGTATAAACATATACTGTACCATGTATTATTGCGTTAGGTTGGTTAAATCGCGAAAAATGTCGCAAATTAGCGTGGCCGCCATGTTGGTTTTGTAGTTACCAGTTTTTCAAAAGTCACATAGGTGAACTTCCAGTAGTTCCCTTTATCACCGTGAACAATTCCAGGGTGATATTGCTAATAGTTTCGGAGATATTGAATGCTGGTGAAATATTTCGCACAGCCGCCATGTTGGATTGGTGAGACGTAACAAAATTTGAAGGGCACGGTCGGGGTCTCCCGGAATAGTGCTATGAACTTACCAAGTTTCATTGAAATCGCTCCAGCCGTTTAGAAGTTATTTGGGGGACACACACACCACACACACACACACACACACACACGCACACACACACACACATGGACAAAAGGTGATCTCATAAGACTATTTTTTTCAAAACTGAAAATAGGCTAAAATTGAAAGTTTGTCTGTTTTTTCTGAATTTCCACGGAAATTTGAGTTATTAACGCGTTTCAGACTGGTTTAAGACGGTTGCGCGAAAAAACAAAATGTTTGTCTGTCTGTCTGTCTGTCTGTGTGTCAGTGTACAACTATGTACGCGCATCACTCGAGAACGGCTGACTAGATCAACGTAAAATTTGGTATAGATGGCCATCAGAGGCACGAAAGTAATCATTGATGTAACTCTTCTCCATACCTCTCATAAAAGAGTGCCTACCCCCTTAAAATGCATGCTGAAATGGGCGTAGAAAGACGAGAAAAAGCTCATTTTCAGCGTCTCAATGTGAGAAACAAAACTCGGGAGCCCTACGGGCCCTGAAAACCACATTTTTAGGTCCTAAAACCGACAGTTTTTGAGATATTCCCGGAAAACTAATTTAATTTAATAAGCTATTGAAAGAATGCAAGCCGGTAACCATGGCATCACAATCTCAGAAGTCCATCTATTTCTGTAATACCCAATGCCATTCCATTTATTACATTACTGTGAACGTTTGCAAACGGCTATAAGGTTATCACAGAACCAACTTAAGCTGTAAAATTCATCAATACGTATATAATGCGCTTAAGGGGGATCAAAGGGGTACTCTTGATTTTTTTTTCACGTGATTTACACACGTGGTGTGGTACTGAAGGTCTATTATATCCCTATCCCTATATTATTATGATTATTATTATATTATGGCGTACAAGGACGAGACAAAACTCATTTTCAGCCCCTTGCTGGCTTGGAGGCTACAACGTTTTAAGGGTCTAAAACCATGTTTCTGAGATATTCCCAGAAAATTAATTTCAGTTAATAAACTAATAAATATATGACGAGTACAGAAGAAGATCAAATCAGATATAGATATACTGAGAAAATCACAGATATGGCTAGGAAGAGACCTCTGGCTTTCTACGGACATGTCTCAAGGGTGAACCCAACAAAACTAACCAACCGGCTTCTCAACTATTGGGGGGATAGAAAAGGCGTGACACCGTTGCTAACAGAAGTTAACAAGGACATCCAAGAACTGAAGATAAAGGAAAGTGATATTAGGAGCCGATCTCACATCCCAGAGAGATACCTAAACAGAATAGTTTTCAGGACAGACCACCCTGTAGGAAAACCGGCATCATCTGGACAAAAGGGAGAGAGGAGAAACATAGCCAGAGAATGCTCGAATATTGGGCAAACATCAAGTCCCTCGCCAAGCTAAAAAGTTCAACGTCGTGGTCCTTAGCTGGCCCATCCGAAAGAAGATGAACAAGAAGAAACTAATGAAGTAATGCAAGCCGGTAACCTTGACAAAAGTATCTCAAGAGGTGACATCCTACTTTCCATCTATTTCTGTAAGAAGCATGGAAACAAACATAGACTGTAAAATTCATCAATGCGCTTAAGAGGGTTAAGGGGTACCCTAGAATTTGTAAACGCGACTTACACTTGCGATATGTTGTACATAAGGTCTATTATATCTCCAAACAGCATCATTATTTTCAAAAATTCCTGAATTGAAATAGTGTTTTTTGCAGTTTTTGGGAATTTGGACCTTTGGAGGCTAAAATCCCGAATTTTCATGCACTACAAGCCTTTATAATTTATTAAAGGGGCCTTCGTGGGGATGGGGACTTTCCACAGCGGTGAGGGTCAGTTTTTATTTGACATATATTGCGTTTCGTCAACAAGGTTTCCAATATTATTTTCATGTCAGGAAGTACACGTTAGGTGAATTTAGTTTGAGAGCAAATTTTAACTAATGATATTTTCGTCGACAAACGGGTTCATCGTAAAGATGATTTTGTTTGCAACTATGTGGTTGATATATCTTTATGTTTATGTACGCCTATAACTCGTGTTCGAGTGCTTGGAGCATCGTAAAATTAGGTATTTTAACCATGAGTCAATACACCAATCAGTTATAGAAATTCTCCACCGTATTTCTCATAGAAGGGTGGGTATAGGGAAAAACTTTTCAAAATACATGCTAAAATAGGCGAAAAATAAAAATAATCCTAGAAGGACGACCAAAGCATATGTTGCGCTTCTCAATGTGTGATACAAAACTAGGGAGTCTATAAAGGATCTCCGAAAACCACATTTTAAGGCCCTTAAATTAACAGTGTCTGTGATATGCCCAGAAAACGAACTACGTTCTGATAAACTTACGAAGGAATGACAAGCCCCTATCCATTGCAACAGTAGCTCAATTGATAGCGTCTGGTTATTAATACCGAAGACCGTTCGAAGAGCGGGTACTTCTGCTAGTATGATATATATACGAGTAGTTATCTGAGGTATTCCTCATCTTCCTTTAGGTATATTTCATTAGAAAGTGCAAGGGTACCATGATGCGACTACTGGAATATTTCGACATATCTTCGCGCTTTATAGCACCCAAACTTCAAAACCACCGTTTTCAGTTCTAAAGATTAAATATAATTTACTAGCAAACCACGTCAGCTTCGCCCGGGAACAGTTATGAATGCATTACATGAAAAGCGTTTTTATTTTTCTCTCTATGTCAATGAACTACGACCTATGTCCGTTTTACGTCTCGGCATGATGGTTTAAAATCACTGACTGGACTATTAATTATATTATCATGGAGATGCATTTGCTACGAATTCTTGTCAGTCGTAATTTCAGAATGGCGAGGTGCATGAAACACAAATCTGTATCTAGGGTAATAGGCTCGCCCGCGAGCTAGGCTATAACTGGGGTGATAGGCTAGCTAGCTTGTAAACTGTCGCCTCAGTAATTGAATGGAGATTGTTGGAAGAAATGAAAACGTAAACACACTTATAGTGGACGATGTATTGAAGATGGAGATATGCTCTCCCGGACTTTTTTTTGTGGAACTTTTCATGCTGAACAATTCTTACACTCATAGTAGCGTACATTGATATTTTTAACGGTTTGCCCAGCGTAAGCGCACAGACGCCTAGTTTTTTCGACCTTTTCACTGAAATCATTACTGCTTGGCTCCCTTTTATCATAAATAAATTATTTTCTGCAGAGACCTTCCTCGAGATATCCTTTACAGAATGGTGAAAAGCGCATTAAAATCCATCCAGTGGTTCTCGAGATTACCCGTGACATCCAAGAATCGAGGACTTCGGTTATACTAGGTAGAGATGGAGGAATCATAGTTGATAGCAGAATTCTATCGGACCACAAACCATGAACATTTCTTCCCTGTGGCAAAGAAACTTATGGGAATGACTCCCTTAGCTTTGTGAAATCTTTCTTTCTCTCTCTTGTGACAATCGAGAAATTATTTGTTCCTCTGTTTCATTGTTACATTAAAAGCGCTTTCTTTTCGAAGTCAATGAACTATGACCTATATCCGTTTTACATCTCGGCATGATATCTTAAAATCACTGACTGGACTATTAATTATAACGAATTCTTGTCAGATGTAATTTAAGAATGGCGAGGTGCATGAAACACAAATCCCCCTTCCGTCCAATCTTAGCTTGACTGTGTATTTCGCGGAACGGAAAGTTCAGAGGCGAAATGGAGAAATGCCCAGTTGCTCTTCCAGGGAATCTTCGAACACAACCACCTTTCTCTGAAGTCTTTACCACAGAACACTAAAGGCCTTAACTCAACTCGACTCGACAGTTTGCTGCTGGCCGTATTTGTGGTAATAGGTTCACCCGCTAGTTAGGCTGTAACTGGGGTGATAGACTCGCCCTTAGCTAGCTCGTAAACTGTCGCCTCAGTAATTGAATGGACATGGTTGGAAGAAATAAAAACGTAAAAACACATAGTGGGCGATGTATTGGATGTATTGAAGATAGAGATATGCTCTCCCAGACTTTTTTGTAGAACTTTTCAGGCTGGATAATTCTTACAGTCATAGTATTTAGATATTTTCGAACGGTTTGCCCAGCGTAAGCTTAAAAAGCTCACGGACGCCAGTTTTTTCCGACTTTTTCACTGAAATCGTTATTGCTCGGCTTTCTTTTCTCATAAATAAATTATTTTCTGCAGAAATCATCCTCGAGATATCCTTTACAGAATGGTGAAAACCGCATCAAAATCCATCCAGAGGTTCTCGAGATTACCCGCAACATCCAAGTATCGGGGACTTTGTTTTATACTAATTGTAAGTAGAGATTTATATCACTTTCTTTTGGACACGATAACTACCGCAATTCTGCACCAATCACTTTCAAATTTTAAGATGAAATATAACCATTCAAAATCTCGGACGGAGGTGATGGAAAGGGCTAGGGGGTGGGAGGAGGGGGGATGGTGGGCAGGGGCGGTCGCAGCCAGAACTTTTGGAGGGGGCCGTAAGCCCATAAGGAGGGGGGGGGGGAGGCATCCGTCCTATTTTTTATATACAGTAGGCTATCTTTAATTTTTACTGGTAGCATGTCGCATAATATCATAAGGACTGAAATTCGTATAATAACCTATTAGTTTTATAAAAATCGAGGAGAGGGTCGAATAGATTCTAGAAAGAGAACACACATAATAAAATTTAAATCTGTTTATTGTAGGTATCTGATCAATGAACAAAATCCAATCTTCTTGTCTTAATTTTGGCAAACCGATCAATTACTTTCTCCACACTGACTTTCGTTGACCGATGGCAATGTAACAGAGCCAGTCCGGTTAGCCTTTCTTCCGGCATTCGGGACCAGGGCCAGTCCTTCAGCCGTCGCAATGTCGGGAGTGACGTTACTCACAGGCAACGTCGCCAAAAGCTGCAGGAGAGTGTTGACTGTAGGTGTCAAGCTTTGAGAAGCAGCTACCATTGACTCAATTGCAGTTGATGGCAATTTCTTCCCTGCCGACTTCAATCTCAACCATCGCTGTCTCCATACAGCATACTCTCCCTGCAAGTGGCGCCCGTCGGAAATTAGCAAAGGCTGATACTTGATACGAAGAGTCTCCAAACATTGCACCACTGTTGGGTCTTCAGCTGGTTTGTCAACGTAGATTGCAGGCATCAAGTCGAATGCGCCCAAAGATTCATTTGGAAATTGTTCCTTGAGATCCTGCACCACCTGCTCGATCAGCGGAATGAAGACAGTTCGGCGGTAGAACTCTTCGGGTGCGTCAATGTCAGCTGGAACGTTGGACCGCTTCCTCCTGCCTGCTCTTCGGGGCAACGCCACCTCAAACTCCAGTTCTTCCGCAAAATATTATCTCGAAGTACGGTTCAGCATTCTCACGTGCAGTCGAAAGCGCCTCGATGGTGTCCATGACACCCGCGGAAGCCGCACCAAGTCCAATGAGTCGTCCTGAAGAAGAAGGCTCAAAGGCCGGGTTTTAACTAGAACGTCGCACAGACACAACATTGAAACCACAAATTGCGTATCACACAATGATTGAATGAGGGATTCAGCTGCACTCTATGTGTCGCTGTCCTCCCATTCTGCTATGATTTCTAAAGTTCGAATTATCTTAACTAAGAGTCTCTCGAACTGTAAATGACCATCATGTTTTTCACTCCACCTCGTTTCACACAGTTTACCGAAGTCTTCGCCCAAAACTGACAAAAAAAAAAGCTTTGTGTCTTTTAGGAGATGATCTAGTAAAGTTAATTGCATTTTTCATCAATGCTGTACCATTACAAGTGGGCACTACTTTTGAAGTTTTCGCTAAGCTGCTGTTAAGGGCGTGATTGTAGCATGGACACCTAGAACCGCAAGGTGCTGCTTTCAAAAGTTCCTGTACTGCACCTTTCGTTTCCGATGACACCAAACAGTTATTCGTGCCAACCCCAACACAAAGCTTAAGATCGAGTGAGAGCTTTGTAGTGAGATCTTGTACAACGTGACCAAGAGCAAAGCCTGACAATTTTGGTTCCCCGCCTTGAATATCGTCCTCCCTAATAGACTCGTAGGCGTCCGAAAATGTCAAAATATCTTCGTGCACCTTCTCTTCGTGGACGTAGCGAAGTGACAATGCAAGCTGTTCTTTTAGCGAAATGTCTGATGTCTCATCGAACATGACGGAAAACATGCTGCTACTTTCACCTTCCGAACAATGTCTTCTTGGATTTCCTCACGACAGCACTTAATCAGTTCATTTTGTGTTCTATTACTAATATACGTAGCCCGTGCTGATGCATTTTCAAGGTGGCAACGAAGAGTTTCGTCGCCGCTTTCGACTCGAAACAGAAGGAGTTCACGGAAGTTTCCTTCATTTTCTAAGGGGTCTGGAGGGCTGGTCTCACTTTCACAGGCAGGTCCTGTGATGTCAAAATTGGAACTGTCAAGTCAAAGCTTTGCTCTCTTCCCTTTCTCTCCTCTGCCTTTCTCTTTCTCATTTTTCTTTCTCATTTTCTTTTTTCTTTCTATTTTTGAAGACCGTTTGGGGGTGGGGGCAAGGCCCCCCTGGCCCCCCCTTGGGACCGCCCCTGATGGTGGGGACTGTAGGTGGGGGTTGGGCGGGGGGGGGGGGGAGAAGGAGCGGGCATTTCGAGAAAAGATGAAATATCGCTATAACGTTCTTAGAAGATGAAAAATTGAATTAATTTCAGTTCGTACTATTCCTTGGATAAGGGCCAAAAGCTTATCTCAGTGAAATATTTTGACAGGACCAACCATTGACCAAGGGAGTGGGATAATTATTGAGTTCTGAGAAAATAAAATCATACACCCTTAGCCACGGGCTGTGACCTTCCACGATTTGGTCGGAACCACACCTCATTACACACGCCACGATTAGCCGATGTCGTCATCGATTTGCGCATTACAGCCTCCGGCTCGTTACTTTTTGAACGCACCTTATATTATGTTTGGTTGTATAATTGTTTACACGCGCCCAGATGACCGCTAACTTGGATCTAATTAAGGAATCGTGAGGGAGGGGATTTTGGAAGAAAGTCGGCCGTGGACCTGTAGAATGAAACCGTCCCGGCATTTACCTGGCTGTGAAGATGGGAAACCACGGAAACCATATTCAGGATGGCCGAGGTGGATTTCAAGCCCACGCTCTCTCGATGCCAGCAAGACATGAGCGAACGCGTTTAAAATTTTAAAATTTATAAGTTGTTTGTAGACATGGAATCATTATAACAAAAGAGCAGTATCTCATAATGCAAAACTGCGCCATTACAACACAGTTGTTTTGTCTGAAGCCTTGTACGCGGCAGAAACCACAGTCATTAGAGGAATGACGAGAATTCATGATATTGAGAAACAGGAGCGAAAAATTCTTAGGAAAATCCATGGCGCTGTTTTCCGTAATGGAATCTGAGTCAGGAGACCAACAAAGGAACTTTATGAAAATACGGACACCATTATACAGTACTGTAGATAGCCTAAATTTAGGAAGATACGTCTGCAGTTCTGTGGACACATATATAGGATGGATGAGAACACACTCACTAAGAAGATTTTCCATATCGTAAATACAAGTAACTTAAAGACCAGTTGGATAAAACAAACAAAAAATGAAGACATGGGATAACTTAAAATCTCTGAAGACGACATTAAGGACGGAGAACACGAAAATTGTACAAGTCTCAAGGAAGGACACGTCTGAAAAAATGGACAGAGGAAAGGAAGAAAAAGCACAGTGAACTATTGAAGAGGTTTTGGGAAGAAAAGAAGAGAGGAAAAGGAAGTGAAGCTATGATTGGCTCAAGTTCTCACGCTCTCCTGAAGGGGAATAATCCGAAATAATAATAATAAGTTGTATCTGTTAGCAAAGGTGTCTTTGTTACCTTGGAAAAGTGCATTATGCAACGAGCCTATAACGGCTATAACTAATTACCATTACCATTATAGGCGAGTTGCATACGACTGTTTATGTTCGACGATAATTATAACGTTATTATATGTTTTAACATAAATATTCATAAAATATCTGTC
The DNA here is from genome assembly GCA_946902985.2 of Meconema thalassinum. Taxonomy (NCBI): domain Eukaryota; kingdom Metazoa; phylum Arthropoda; class Insecta; order Orthoptera; family Tettigoniidae; genus Meconema; species Meconema thalassinum. The sequence goes on along the minus strand of OX336393.1, from coordinate 514,360,887 downwards.
CAGTCACTAGAATTTTGTGATCGGGTGCTGCGCTGGGTAGGATATCTCTGTTTTCCAAGCTCTCTGGCCGACCGACGCATGCGCTCTGTATACTTCAATGCCATATGTTCAGATTGTGCACCAGTATTCAGTAAAACCGTCACCGAATTCGTTTGAAAACAATGCGTTGTGTAGAAATTGGATTTGGGGATATTAAGGTACAGTGCTATTTCTTGTCTCATATTCACCAGTTTATTTACGCGAACATATGGACGGTGCGCTTTCAGTAATTTATATAGACATGTTGGATTTTGAGCGCATGCGCGAAGGTATCCTTATCTAATTGGTCAAACAACTGTTTCTTGAGCTGTGATTGGTGGGAGGAACTGTTTCATAATGAAAAATAGTGTTATAATGACCATCATTATGATACAGTTTTCAGACATATAATAGTCAGGGTCGAACATAAAAGTGTATAATTGTATTACAAGATGTACGATAGGCCATCATAAAATTAATATTGATGGGCCTACTTCTTGTTGGCTGTATCTCTCCCCTTAACGAACAGTTTGAGAGGACTTCCAAGGCTCCTGCCAGCACATCTGCCTCTGAGGGAACGACATAGCCGGTAATAAAGGATAAAGACGTCCGTGCCCTTTGCTCGGCATGAGGCCACTGCATGCACATTCAAGTGAAATATCGTTTGTCGGCATGGCCTTTTGATTCCCCTCGTCAAAACATGCAAGGGGGGGAAGTGGGATAGCCCAGCTTCCGGACCATCATATATGATATTTCTGTTTTCCGGCCCATTTCAGCTCACGTACGCACACACAAAAACCATGCTCGTATCATTTATCAAGCGATTGGCCCTGTGTATTCATCAGCATGCCCCCCACGTAGACCCTACTCAAGCTCAAGGAAGTGCTTGGCCGACTGTAAGGTAAACTTCAATTACATTACCTGAAGAGGGTAACCATTCTAGACAGGCATCGCGCAAGCGTACTATCCCCTCACAACATAGCGCACAGGAATATATAGGCCTATATGTCGTATAGTACAGTACAGCTGGGATGGTTTTGTTCCAAAAACTGTGCTACGGTTGGCTGTTAGTAAATCGTTAGAAAAGCACAAAAAAAGCTTAACTCTGAATTTTAGAATAATTTGCACGATCAATTTGTCGGAAAACTCAAAAAAAAAAAACACTGGAAAGCGTTTTTCTCTGAATCGACGTATTTTAAAGAAAAGTTCTTTTTAAAATAAATGTAGAGGACATTGTCACCTACAATTCTTCTCATTGAGGTCATGTCATACGTTTTGAAATACAGAAGCTAGGTGGCGCCAAAATTTCCAAAAAAGTGTTTTTTCACTTTTTGTCCTAGAAAAAATAATTTTTTCACAAAAGAGTGAATCAGAAATTTGCTCCTCTCAAAATTGTCTGCAACATTTATTAAACCGTTTGTTTCTTCCGACTTACCGTTCCAAAGTTATAGCGCAGCAAATGCAACGCTGCGTAGTCAAGGCTACTATTGTTACTGCGGAGAGAGCGGTGGGCATAATTTAGACAGGGACCGGTGTCGGACAGCTGCCTAAGGCTCGGTCAAACAGGACGCGGGCTGTGTTTTTTAAGTAGCTCAAACAATCATATCTATTTCAATCGCAACGTATCAATCATAACTGTACACATATTAACCTTTGTGCCATCTGAATAGTACAATTTTCACACTTCGGCAGACTATAACTTTGGAACGGTAAGGCGGAGGAAAAAAAAATGTTTCAATAAATGTTGTAGACAATTTTGAGAGGAACAAACTTCTTGTTCGCTCTTTAGTGAAAAAACATTTTTTCTAGGACAAAAAGTGAAAAAACTCTTTTTTGGAAACATTGGCGCCACCTAGCTTCTGCATTTCAAAACGTATGACAGACGAATTGTAGGTGACAATGTCCTCTACATTTAAAAATAAAACTTTTCTTTAAAATACGTCGATTCTGAGAAAAACGCTCTTCAATGTTTATTTTTTGAGTTTTCCGATCAAATGATCGTGCAAATTATTCTAAAATTCAGAGTTAAGCTTTTTTTGTGCTTTTCTAACGATTTACAAAAAGGCAACCATAGCACAGTTTTTGGAACAAAAGTTTTTTTCCTGTGCTGCTGTCCTGTACTGGTAGTCAGATAAAGAAATGTGCAATTTCATGAAAATCCTATACACTTCATGAAAAGCCAGGATATGATGTAAAAAGTGATAGTTGCGTGGAATTCACCGCATGATGACAACTCGTCATCATTCATGTCTACTTAGCGCGTGTGAAGACCCCACTGTTCCACTCCTTAAAACGAACTCCACCAATAAAATGAGCAAGTAGTTCCGTGACGAACTAAAGAGCCAACTTTTCTTAATATTTAAGATTCATGCCAATCTATATTAGGATTAAACAAATAGAGAGAACATTTATTAACAGTTGTTAGCCCTGCTGGTTCTCACGAACATGCATAGTCATAACTGTTATGATACACAAAGCACATACGCAATTTGGTTGAAATCCATTTGTTAGTATAGAAGTTATATGCATTTAAAAACTGGATCTATCAGCAGGCTTAGAATTGTGTTGGCAGCACTGATGTGTATACGTTACACCAAACTAAGGTAGAATGCCAGGTACTATACGTGTGCAAAGTTTAGAGCTGTTGGCATGCATACTTTCTGATATATTGATATTACGGTTAAAACATACAGAGAGCATTTATTAATAGTTGGCAGCCCTGGTGGCTCTTTAGAATACGAACAGTCATATCTGTTGTGTTACACATACTGCATACGAAATTTGGTTGAAATCCAATCGATAGTATAGAAATTACATGCATTTAGAAATTTGACCTATCGGCAGGCTTAGAATCATGTTGGCAACACTGGCATGTATGGAGTTCTTAAAATTAATCTGGAATGGTATTATCTATATGTGTGCCAATTTTGGAATAGTAGGCATGCATAGCTTCTGAGATATCTAACATAGAGCTCACATTTCAATTGGGATTTTTCAGCAGTTGGTAGCACTGACATGAATTTCAAATATGGCATTGAGATATTCAAGTTTAGATCTGTGCTCTTACCAAATTTGGTTTCGATAGATGCAGCCGTTTAGGAGTTGATAGGGGACACACAGACAGACAGACACACATTTTCCCGGATCGATCTCATAGTCTACTTCTTCCTAATTTTTGCAAAGTAGGCTGAAAGTTACATACTAGAATATACTGTGTAGCCTATTACTCTTTATATCAGCACTTACGTTTCCTCCCGTGGAATGGCATATTTCTGTAACGAGAAAGAGGAGATAATTTTCACAGAAGTCATTTGTACAGTTTCTATTACGAAGAGTAAGCTAAGGAATTCAGTGTCATTGAAAATAGTTCATTATACGAAGTTACTCTTTAATCGCTTAAATAAAATAAGAGAATCAAAAACAAGATGTTCAGAAATAACATATAGCCTACTTTCCCCTATAGTTGTAGGTGTAGTTATAATTCTTTGTCCTTAGCACCTCCTATTTTCTCCACATTCGCAAGTGCAAAATGGCAAACAACAGTATGCTATACTGGATTTGAGCAGTGGCGTTCAAACAATAGTTTGTAATTTACCCCAGCATTCTACAATTTCATCAGCAAACACTCCAAACAACGTAGGAAGTATGTATATTAACACCGACTACAGTATTTGCAATAGTTGAAACTGAAACAAAACTTCGTTGGTCTAAACGTATCACTGGGAGAAACACATTTGATAAAGCTACTGCACAGCTAATTAGCCTACTTTTCACATTTTGCAAAAATGAGGAAAAAGTAGACTTACGAGATCGATCCGGGAAATTTGTGTCTGTGTGTCTATCTGTCCTTCTGTCTGTCTGTCTGGCTGTGTGTGTGTGTGTCCCTAACAACTCCTAAACGGCTGCAGCAATCGAAACCAAATTTAGTATGAGTAAAGATGTATACCGGAATATCTCAAGCCCATATTTGAAAATAATGTCAGTGCTACCAACTGCTGAAAAAACGCACTAGAAATTTGAGATCCATGTTGGATATCATGGAAGGTATGCATGGGAGCTATTGCAAAATTGGAACACATGTAGATAAAACTATTTCAGTTTAATTTCCAGGAGGCCATACATGACAGTGTTGCCAAAATAATTTTAAGCTTTCTGATAGGTCCAATTTTTAATACATATAACTTCTGCACTATCAATTGGATTTCATCCAAATTTTGTATGTAACATGTGGACATAAACATATATGACTGAGCGTATTCTTAAGAGCCAGCAGGGCTGCCAAATGTTAATAATTGCTCCCTCTCTATTTTTGTTATCCAAATACCAATACATCAGAAAGTATGCAAGGCGACAGCTTTCAACTATGCACAATATAGTACCTGACATTTTAGATTAATTTGGAGTAACTTATATACGTCAGTTCTACCAATATGATTCTAAGCCTGGTGATAGGACCAATTTTTAAATACATGTAACTCCTATACTATCAGTTGGATTTCAACCACATTTCGTATGTGCTATGTGTAACATAACAGATATGATTATAAGTATTCTTAAGTGCAATCAGGGCTGCCAACTGTTAATAAATGCTGTCTATATTTTTACCCTTATATCAATATATCAGAAAATATGCAAGCCAACAGCTCTATACTTTGCACACGTATAGCACCTGCCATTCTAGATTAATTTGGAGTAATCAATATAAGTCAGTGCTGCCAACATGATTCTATGCCTGCAGATAGGTCCTATTTTAAAATACATGGAACTTCTATACCAACAAATGGATTTCATCCAAAATTGGCAGAGCAAGATATCATAATATTTCAGATTATTTCTGACCAGCACACGCATGACATTGTTGCCAGACATGCTTTTACGCATGCTGATATATCCAGTGTCTAACTGCATGTAACGTCCATTGGACTTCAACCAAATTTGGTATTCTGTACCTTAAGAGATGGAACTTAGTATATTTTTGGTCGCCAGGGCTGCCAACTCTAGTGCTCTATTAGTCTACATTATTCCAGGTATATTTCGAACTAATTAGACATTTCTATATTACCAACTTAATTTCGTCATTATTCTAGATAGGTTCATATACTGTAGATTAATCATTGGCATGAATCTTCATTTTAAGAAAAGTAGGCTCTTTAGTTCGTCACGGAACTTCTTGTTTTTTATCGCGCCTATCCTTGGGAGTGAGTGCGCTCTATCGGCAACAAGAGGCAATTTTTCAATTACACCGTATGCATGGGTACACTAAATGGGAATGTCAAGTCCTGTATCAAGTAGAGCTCGCATCTAATTGGCCGTGGTTGGCCATGATTAGGACACAAGAAATAAAAACTTAATTTTAAAATTTGGCACAGCCACCATCTTGAGGTTATATAAACAATTCAACTAAATTAGAAGTCAGTGCATTACAATGTTTGGTGAACCATGTTTCACTGCGCTCGGATAGTTAAATCGCGAGAAACGTCTATTTAAAAGTTTCAACTTCGCTTGGCCGCCATGTTTTTTTTGTAATAAACAGTCTTTTGAGAGTCACATAAATGAACTTTTAGTAGTGTCCTTTATCATCGTACACAATTTCAGGGTGATATCAGTAACAGTTTCGGAGATATAGAATGCCGGTGAAGTACCTCGCACAGCCACCATGTTGCATTGGTACCACGTAATAAAATTTGAAGGGCACGGTCGAGGTCGAGTTTTACTGAAATGGCTTAAGATTTTATCAGGAACACACACACACACACACGGACAAAATGTGATCTCATAAGCCTATTTTAGCCTATATGCTTATGAGATCACCTTTTGTCCGTGTGTCTGTCTGTGTGTGCGCGTGTGTGTGATGGTGTGTGTGATGGTGTTTCCCCACTCTAATAACTTCTAATAGGCTGTAGCGATTTCAATAAAACTCGGTAAGTTCATAGCACTATTCCTAAACACCCCGACCGTGCCCCTCAAATTTTGTTACGTCTCACCAATCCAACATGGCGGCATTCAATATCTTCGAAACTATTACCGATATCACCATGGAATATTTTACGGTGATAATGGGATCTACTAGTCACCTATGTGACTTTTGAAAACCTGGGAACTACACAACCAACATGGCGGCCAAGCGAAATTGCGACTTTTAAATAGACGTTTCTCGTGATATAACCAACCAAACGCAATAAAAATTGGTACAGTATATGTATATACACAATGTAATGCACCAACATCAACCTTCCTTCAATTGTTTACATAACCTCAAGATGGCGACTGTGCGAAATATTTTACCGGCACTCTATATCTCTGAAACTATTAGCAGTATCACCCTGCAATTTTGTACGGAGATAAAGGGCACTACTGGAAGTTCATCCATAAGAATTTCGAAAACCGGTTAACTACAAAACGAGTATGGCGGCCAAGCGAAGTTGAAAATTTTAAATAGACCTTTCTCGCAATTTAATGATCCAAACGCAATGAAACTTGGTACAAGAAATGTTTATACACATTGTAATGCACTGGTGGATAACTTATTTCAATTGTTTACATAACCTCAAGATGGCGGCTGTGGACATTTTAAAATTAAGTTTTTATTTCTAGTGTCGTAATCATGCGATCGAAGTGAAAGTTTGAATAATGAACCTACTTAATAATTTTCCTTTAATGGTTCATAGCTCTATGGCCTATACGTATAACAATCCAACATGGCGACCATCCGAAATATTTAGATGGATCTCAATATCTACGAATCCATTACAGCAATCAAACTGAATTGTTTAATGTTCATAGTGGCTATGAACATAAGTTCACCTATAGGACTTTCAATTACCTGGTCATGACAAATCCAACATGGCGGCGACGCGAACTATAAATATTCACACGGTCGTTTCTCGCAATTTAACCATCCGAGTGCTGTGACACTTCATAGAGTAAATCCTTATACAAATGTTAATCCACTGGCATCTATTTTTTCAATTGTTCCCATAACCACAAGATGGCAGCAGTGCGAAATTTTAAAATCTCGTTTTTACTTCTTGTGTCCTAATCATGCGATTGAAATTTGAATACCACACGTACACAATAATCTTCATGTAACAGTACATAACTCTATGACCTACATATATAAAAATCCAACATGGCGACCATCTGCAATATTTAGTCGGTTCTCAATATCTACGAATCTATTCCAGCAATCAAACTGAAATTTCGTATGTTGACAGAGACAATTAACATAAGTAAGATATATGAAAATAGGCTGTATAGTTCTTCATAAATAAAAACAGCCTAAAAATGTAATTTTTAATTTCACACAGCCGCCATCTTGTCTTTATGAGATCATTTGAATTAAATTAGATGCCAGTATATTATGCGTTGTATGGAGTTTACCGTTCCAAGTTTCAATGTTTTCGGGTTAATAAATTACTTGAAAATACCTTTCAAATATTTTAAATTCGCTTAGCCACCATGTTGTTTTTGTGCTTTCAGGTTTATAAAAGTCACATAAGTGAACTTAAGATATCACCATAGCCTATCCCTGTTGGTATGGTATGGTTCTGCAATACCACAAAGGGGTGGCAGCCAAGAATGAGAGCCGCTACACCACGATGTGGCGCAGTTGGTAGCATGCTGATCTTCTTTGCCCATGATCGCGGGTTCAAACCCGGACGAAGTCGTTGGATTTCTTTAGAGCGTTAAAATCATTCAGTATGCCTTCCTTCGGAGGGGAAGTAAAGTCGACGGTCCCATGACATATATTTATGGCATGCAAAAGAACCTTCCTTTAATTACACTTGTTTAAAGCTAAATTATAGGTGATATTTCACTAGCGCGTTTAGGTTCCATCGTTTACACCAGGAGCCGACTGCGGCGTTATCTAGTAACCAAGTTCACAACTAGTTATCGTTGACGGTGGCGTACGGTGGCAAACTTAGGAACTACTTGAAAATTGAATGACTGGAATCTTGATTTGAATTAAAAACAGATATCACACACTACAGCCATCAAAATTAACCGCATTTATCAGACAGATAACAAGTGATGGATAAAGCAAAGAGGATATAAAAAGTAGGTTGGCTCAGGCAAGGAAAGCCTTACTACAAAAAGGGAATGTGTTGACATCGAATATAGATTTAGGTATTAGGAAGTCATTTTTGAAGGCCTTTGTCTTACGAGCGTGGCGCTCTATGGAAGTGAAACTTGGACTGTTGGTGCAGCAGAAAAGAGGAGAATTGAAGCGTTTGAAATGGGGTGTTAAAGGGGAATGATGATGATCAGATGGGTAGATAGGGTTACAAATGAAGAAGTATTAAGACGAGTGGGAGAGGAGAGATGTTTCTGGCGACTGCTAAGGAAGAGAAGAGTTATGTTGTTAGGACACATACTAAGACACCCAGGAATAACAAGCTTAGTTATGGCAGGAAGGGTCGGGGACAAGAACTGTAGGGGTAGACCAAGGTTAGAATATGTTAAACAGATTGCCTCGCATGTAGGGTGTGGTAGCTATGTAGAGATGAAACGGTTAGCTCAGGACAGGGATGCATGGATGGCTGCATCAAACCAGTCAAAAGACTGAAGACTCAAACAACAACAACAACAACATCATCAGTCAGATTACACACACCCAAAGTACACGGGGCTACATGACAGCGTTGCCGCAGCCTCATAAACTGAGGAACCAACCAACCAACCACACCCGAGTACACGGGGCTGGTGAATCCCAAGCCCATCATCCGAATTACACAAAGCAACATGTAATTTACACCACGTGCACATCATTCTCCCCCTTTATATTGCTTATAAGTATCATTATTACATTTAATTTCGAGCACACGGAACATAAAAGACTGTCTGAAAGTACCGCTGTATCCCCAGAAGGACTTGCCTGTTAGTTTTAACGTGGTGAGGTCTCCCTTCCGTAACTCTGATATTACATCATGACGCCGGGGACACACTGCACTCTCCCATTATTCCGAATTACTGATGGCAAGGTGAGACATGAATAAATGACTGACATATTACGTCCCCACACCTCGGGGATGCACTTGACGGCAGGGGTCGTGAAGAGTGAGGAGAAAGACACAGTAACTGTCCCGCTGCCACCTTTATCAAATATACAAGAGCATTACAAACTTTACGAGAAGGTAAAAAAATCTGTGCTGGGGTTGCAGGGTATTACTCGTTATGGATGTGCTTCATTTAGCGCAATGGTTAGAACCAGCAGTCCACGGGAAGAGAGGATTCAGTTGTTGTTAGATACAGCACTCCATGGCTCCCTATCATGAGCTAATAGTTTCATCTCTATATTGCTACAACAACTTATTATTATTATTATTATTATTATTATTGAATATCCAGTACAACATGGAGCCCTATTTTACCTAAGTACATTACGGCTGTAGTTAATAAGCATATTTTAAAAAGAAAGATTAATTGCTCAATTTGCTATAGATGTGCTGAATGAATGTTAAGAATTGCTTATAAGAACAAGGTTTCTTTTTGACTCTCAGAGTCGCACATTTTTTCCGTATTGACTGAATTATATTAAGAGAAAAGTTCCAAATGGTTCCGCCTCGTCTTGATATAACAAGGTTTCTTGAAAACTTCACACAATGGCTTATAAAATTCTAGATTACTGAGATAACAACATGAATTTATCTGATTAGGATAAAACAGCCGGACGAATTCGCTCTCCAGGCACATAATTTCTTGTGGTATCAATGTGAAAAACTTGTCCAAAGCCTACTATTTTGTTATTTCTAAGATTGGGTTCTCGTAAACAGTACATAAAATGGATCTTTCATTAAGATCGTAGTTTAAGAGAAGTTCCTGCGTAGGTACAATAAATTTATGCAAGTTTTCTTGATAGTTAATTTTCGATTTGACAATATCATATATTTTCTTGAATATCGGAGAGGCAGTTGAAGTAGCAGGATGTTGAGTACTTAGATTTTCCGGAAGGCATCTCGCGATATTTCGTTGATTTTGTACTTTGCAAACAACTTACATCCGAGGCAATCTGTTTAACATATTCTAAACTTGGTCTGCCCCTACTTTGAGGGCTTGCAGTGGGGACCAAGTCGGTTAAGTTTAACTCGAGTCCGGAAACGTACCGTCTTCCCGCTCCCACCACAGCACACATCACAGCTCCCGGCGCTCTGTCCGACTCCTGCTGCTTGTCGTCTCGGTCCAATTACAGGTGAGGCTCGATGTGACGACACAGACCCGATACCTCCATACCATGTTCTGGTACACACCATCACCAACCCGTGGTCCTCCAACATCCACCGCAGTCATAACCCACGCCAGTAGGTCTTCCTCGGATTTCACGGGGCTCTCGTAAATCAAGGTTTTCATGTGACCCCACAGGTCGTAGTCTAGTGGTGTCAAGTCAGGTGAACGTGCAGGCCAAGCTATCAGACCACCACGACCTATCCACTGTTCACCAAATTTGTGGTGCAGATGATCTCGGACCGCATGTGAAAAACAAGATGTTCAGTAAAGAACATATAGCCTACTTTCTCCTAAATGCATGGGTATTGTTATAACTCATTGTCCTTTTCAAGGAGTATAATTGAATGTTGATTGTAGTAGCTTGTTGAAATGCAACGTGCTGTACGGATATTAAACAAGAATATGAGGTGCCCTTTGCTTGTGCTACCTCTGTAAAAAAAAAATCATTCAATTTGGTTTCACCTCTTTTGAATTGATATGGGGAATCGATTTGCACACATACATGGCCGCCATCCGCAAAGTATTCGGCTGATAATTTTGCAGTTTGGTCAAAATATGCGTCCCACATAAAGGTATGTTGTTGCAAAATTTGGTAGAGATCGGGAGATTAGGTTAGTCGTAATTTGATTTAAGCTTTGAACATTTGGGTGGCCGCCATTACGTATCCATCAAGATGGCGGCTATATAAAACATGACACTGCGGTGCCCTTTGCTAGTTCTACCTCTGTACTAAATTTCGTTGATTTCGGTTTCACCGTGTTCGAATTGATAGGGGCGGCAGACTTTCAGAGTACACACACTCACACACACACACACACACACACAGAGACACACACACTCACACACACACACACACACACACACACACACACACACACAGAGAGACACACAGACAGACACACAATTTTTGGCCCTGTGTAGATCTCATAAGTCTACTTTCATTTTTTGCAAAAATCGAAAGTAGGCTAATAATGTGGTGCGCCTTCGTGCTGAAACCACATGCAGTGGCACATCGTCTAAGAACTCACGCAGTACGTCTTCAGAGAATACGAAGTACGCTGAACCCGTGAGATTTCGTGGAAGAAGGTATGGGATACAACCTGTGGGGGATATGGGACACTAGTCAGTAGCGCCGAAAATGAGGGAGATGTAAACGTACGCTGTTCTGTTTTCTTGCGAGTAGTGGGAAGACGGTACGTTTTCTGACACTAAACTTAACCACCGGGTGGGTTAGCCGTTGTCGTTACGGCATGGCTGCAGGAAGCCGCTCACATCCGGGAGGCGAGGAGGTTCGAATCCCCCCGCCGGCAACCTTGAAGATGGTCTTCTGTGGTTTCCCATCTTCCTTCCAGGCAAATGCCGCGGTTGATCCCTAACTATAGGCCACAGCCACTACCTTCCATCTTCTTGTCTTTACATTCAAACTTTCCTCCCCAGACAACACTCCACACGCGACGGTACTTGTAGCTCACCCCATGGGTTTCCGCTTAGAAGCAGCTACAAACTCTGGCGAGCCAAACATGTCCTCGGACACTCCCGGCACTAACAGCCATACGCTAAAAAAAAACATGTATTGTATTGACCGACTGTAGAGTTGTAGTCACAAACAAACAAAAGATAAATTACAATGATGATGATAATTCTTTTTTTAAGAGACCTAACATCCAGGTTATCAGCCCCTAATGGAATGGGTGATAATAATAATATCGTATGGCCTCGGATGCCGGGTGAAAGCTTTGTTATTTTACACCCAAAGGGTAGCTTGATTGTCGAATTTCGTTGTTCCTTGAAGCACTGTGAAAGTCAAGGAGGTTAGATATCTAAGCTCCTTGAACACTATAGCGCTTTCTAGTAGAGAAATGAGGAACTTCGAGTTGGCGGAAACTCCCGAGATTATTGTTGCCATTATGAACACGGCCTACTGAATTCAAATGTTTTTTTTGACATGCCAACATCGTATGACATGCGTGTCGTATTTTTGCCTTCTTTAAAAAAAACACTTACCACGGCCAGGAGCGAACCTGCAGGCTTGGGGTTAGTAGACCGACACGCTATCCACTCACCCACCGTGGCAAGCTGTTTGGGTGATAGTGAGAGATGAGATGAGAATGAAAACTATAGCCTAACTAATACTAACTACAGACTTACGAGGGCTGTGTTTTAAGTAAGCACCGTTTTTTTAAAGCCCGTAGCTAGTGCGTAGGCCGCAACAAGCGTGCGCGCTACCACCCGGCATCCTTTGCGAACAAACAGGTGTCAGTCGCAGCTGTGTAGCTAACCTGTACGCTGAATTGTGCATCTTAACAATGTTCAAGATTATTGATTCGCCCACCGCGTGTGAGGTACGATCTGTGATACGTTTATTGAGTGCAAGAAACATGTCGGCTGCAGGCATTCATCGTCAGCTTTGTGAGGTGTATGGTGATAATGCAATGACGGAAGCTAATGTGCGAAAATGGGTACGCGAGTTCAAAAGTGGCCGTGAAAATGTTCATGACGATGAACGCTCAGGTCTGTGATCACAGGTGACTTGGTGACTGCAATTGACACGAAAATTCACGAGGACCGAAGATTCATGATAACCACTATATCAATGGATTTTCCTCAAGTGTGAATTCTTGGTTGTCAGAGCAGCCGGCAAACCTTTAAGCAGAGGGATTTCAGAACATAGTTTTAAGGTATGACAAGTGCCTAAATAAACAAGGCAACTATGTTGAAAAATAGAGGAAGGTATGTAAAATCTAAAAATAAATGTGCCTTCAAAATAAAATGTTCGGTTAATTTAATTTAATATAAAAAAGAACGGCCCTTACTTAAAAAAACAGCCCTTGTACATAGTCCTAATAGAAGAAGAAATGGTAAACAAATAAAGGATAAGGCAATTGAAGGACAGGAAGAAGAGAAATGCCCTCAACCCTCGAAGAATGAGGATTGAGGGACTTGGAAGGAAGGAGAGCCATGAAAGGCAGATAGCAAAGGGAAAGAGGAAAGGGCCCGCCCCAAAGTCAGTGGAAAAAGGGAAAAAACGGATCCAGTTCGAGAATCCGTCGGGTTCGCCAACTCCCGAACTCACGAGCCGTGAGCAATATCCAGGGTGCACCAGAAGTGGTCTTGATCAGAAGGCAGCAGATAACATGAAAAGAATAATAAGACTGACCCCTCGCAGAAGGAGGGTATCAGGAAATATGGGACAAGGGCCAATTAAGGCAGGAAAGGTAGAGACTCCCTAGGCCTCGGATACCCTAATACCGTCGGGGTCGGAAGAGAACAAGAGTTGACTAAGAGAGGTCGACAGGAAAGAAGACGGAGAGGAGCCCAGCACGACTAAGTGGAAGCAATGCCCGACTCAGCTGGGGTCCCGTGGTCGCCAACCCACGTCCCACTAGATCTGAGGCCCTGGGGGGAAAGGATAACTTATGAACTGCTCTTAGTATTCTCCCCATCGCTCGCTTTGTCTGTGTACCTTAAGTGATGCTCTGAATCTTACCCAGTGTACTTCAATAGGCCTATGGAATGCAAATGTGACATCACTGTATTCTCTGTGCTCGTTTCTCTTCATCCAGTGCATTATAGTTTTAACTAACATGTAGTGGGACTCTTCAGTCCCGCATTCTGTCCGACACTCGTTGCAGATAAAATATACTAAAACAGTTCGTTCTGTGAAGATTCTCTGTTCCACGCGAAACTGGCTACCTGATAATAATGGGAGCAGTCATTGTATTTCAACTCGTAGAGTCAGAATACATAAACATGAGCACCGACAATACACGTACCACACTCGACTATTTACTTACTGTAAAAACACACACCAGCTCTTTTCCAGAATTCATAATTGAGGAATATGAGATGAGTTCTGGAGGCCAACGGAATTTTGGGATCTTTCAAATGTAGTGTATTTTGGTATTCCACGATAAGCACTCCTTATTACATGTATTATTATTATTATATATTTTCGTTTCAGGTCATTAAAGACCAATTACACATTATTGGAAGCCTTCTTCAACGTCCAAAATCTTTGCATTCTTTCTCTGGCAGCCCTGTCTTCGTTCTTCCGTCCAACCTCTGTTCAGTTTTTGTTCGTCGTGGAATCCTTGGAATTTGTCGGTAACTGACTTAGGGTAAACATAGTGCGGTTTGAAATGGCGTTCGAATTTAGTCCTACCTAATGAAGATTCTTTCGCACCTCCCTGAACCATTTGTCAGACACCTTAGGTCTACTGTCGAGTATTCTAAAAATACTCGTAGTAAGTATCTGCTCATCAATTCGAAATAAATGCCCATATAATTTTAGTCTCCGTTTTCTCATCGATTCCATCAGCCTTTCATTGCCCTGGTAGAGTTCCTCCCTTACTCGTAACCTATATTGGCCGTCCACAATCTTTGGACTCATTACCTTGCAAAGGATCTTTGTTTCGAATTTCTTAGCGTCCCTCTGTCATGTGGAGGCATTCACTAGCATATAGGCATTCCGTTTCTATCACTGTATTGTAGTGCCGTAATTTAGCCTATTTCGAGATGGCCTTTTTCTTGTATAAAGTGTATGTTCTGCGGCGGAACGTTGCAGCCATCCTCTCCCGTATTATTGGCCTCCCTTTCGCTATTTTTAGCCTACTTTTGATTTTTGGAAAAAATGAAAGTAGACTTATGAGATTTACACAGGACCAAAAATTGTGTGTCTGTCTGTGTGTCTGTGTGTGTAAGTTTGTGTGTGTGTGAGTGTGCGTACTCTGAATGTCTGCCCCCCCCCCCCTCCCCTATCAATTCGAACACGGTGAAACCGAATTTGGTACGGAGGTAGAACTAGCAAAGGGCACCTCAGTGTCATGTTTTATATCGCCGCCATCTTGACGGAAACGTAATGGTGGCCACCCAAATATTCAAGCTTAAATCACATACGACTAACCTAACCATCCGATCTCTACCAAATTTTGCAAAAACATATATTTATATGGCGAGCGTTTTTGACTAAACTACAAGGTCATCAGCCCAATAGTTGGCAGATGACGGCCATGTATGAGTGCAAATAGATTCCCCCTATCAATTCAAACACGGTGAAGCCGAATTAAACGAAGTTTGGTACAGAGGTATCTCTAGCAAAGGACACCTCAGTGTCATGTTTTATATCGCCGCCATCTTGACGAAATCGTAATGGCGCCCACCCAAATGTTAAAAGCTTAAATCAAATTACGACCAACCTAATCATCTGATCTCTACCATATTATGTAGCATTATACCTTTGTGTATGGAGAATCTTTTGACAAAACTACAAGGTCATCAGCTCAATACTTTGCGGATGGCGGCCAGTATGTATGCAAATCGATTCCCCCTATCTATTCAAACACGGTGAAACCGAATTGAGTGAAAGTTTTTTTTCACAGAGGTAGCTCTAGCAAAAGGCACCTCATATTCATGTTTAATATCCGTCTAGCACGATGTATTTCAAGAAGCTACTACAACCAACATTCAATTATACTCCTTGAAAGGACAAAGAGTTATAACAGGACCCATGCATTTAGGAGAAAGTAGGCTATATGTTCTTTACTGAACATCTTGTTCAACTGCACGATTTCACCCAGGTACTTAAAGCTGTCTATCTTACCATGCTTGTTTTGCAGGTGACAAGGAGCTGTTTTGATGTTGGTCATATACCTTGATTTTTCAAAAGAAATTGTAGTCCGACTTTCTCCGCTTGGCGGTGTAGGACATTCAGTTGTTCTACAGCTGTGTCAGTATTCCTCAACAACAAAGCGAGGTCATCAGCAAATGCAAGGGATTTTCGATCCTCCAATGTATACTTAGTTAAGTAATCTTTTCATATCCAGTTCATGTTCCCATTCCTGGATAATCTTCTCCATCATACAGTTGAAGAGAACTGGTGACAGTTCATTACCCTGTAGAACCCCTGTTTTAATTTCAAACTCCGCGAAAATTTCTCCCATAAACTTTACTTCTAAATGAGTGCCCGATAATGTCTGCTTAATAATTTCCGTTGTTTTGACATCGACCCCAAAATCCTCCAATGGGTTCAATAGCACTTCCCTGTAGATTGAATCGTTGGCTTTCTTGAAATCGACAAAAACATAACAAAATCTTTGAACTATAATTCTCTATATTATTATATTTATTCAATTCACCACTACAAACATGGGTTACTCAAAAGCACGGGTTAAACCAAGTGCTTTACAACAATACATAAAAACTATAATACAAACTATAATACATACATATCATGTAGGCTATATACAAAATATAGAGTTCATTATCACTCATTCACAAGCCAGGAAGGATGGCACAATATTGCATGTGGACGATAGGATAGAACGCTGCATACTCCTGTGGATGGTCGGCGGAAGATCCAATTCCTTCAGACTCTTGTGGAGTGTGTGAGGTATGAGGCCGTTGACTGACAAGATTACAGGCACTATCCGGACGTAGTTCATCTTCCATATCCTCTTGATTTCCTCTGCAAGCTGTCTATACTTGGTGATTTTTTCCTTGTGTTTCTGTTCGATATTGGTGTCGTTAAGGACTGCTATGTCTATTATAAATGTAGTGCCATCAACCTTATTTACTACTATGATGTCTGATCGGATGTGACCTATTGTTTTGTCTGTCACAATACCAGTGTCCCAATATATTTTACACAATTCATTTTCAAGGAGGGATGGTGGAAGATACGTGTAGTAAGGGATATACTCCTCAGTTAGTTTATATTTATTATTATTATTAACAATAACAATAATTATAATAATGAACAGACGAAATTAGAAAACGCAGAGCCAAATTTTACACTCACATCCACAGGATGGCCAACTCCAGATTGTCCAAGAAACTTCTTGGTATCATAACACAGAGCAAATGCGGCTCAGAATGGCTTAAAGAGGTACAGAGAGACTCACGAGTAATCAGTAGGCCTATACAAAATTTCGAAGACCGAACTGAGTGCCAGACGAAAATCGCGAATGTTAAGTTCGAACCAAGATCATTACGGCAACCTGGAAAAAAGTGGACGGAGGAGAGGAAGAGAGAGCATTTCGCGCGAATGAACAGATTTTGGGAGGAGTGGAGGAGACACACCTCCAAATGACATCATGTTATCAAGTTTAATCGCTCTCCTGTAGGGGAATTTTCACTTAAATAAAATAATAATAATAATTATAATAATAATAATGTTATTTACATAAAAAATAAAATGTTCATGGGTTCTCTCTTTGTCATAAGGAAACAGCGAAGCTCAATGACCAACTTTACGCGAAGACAACTGGCGTGAAAGAACGAAGTATTGTCTGCAACATTCGAAGAAGTATTGCTACACAGACTGATGTAAGAATCTTCTCTTAGTCTGTCTGCAAGTTTTTGGTTCGAAACTGGAACCAATATTCCTTTTGAGAAACTTTAGTAGCTAACTCTAGCATCTCCAAAGGAATTCTCAGCAAGTAGATTAAGCAGACCGCAACTTATTCCACGCCAATCGATTCCGCTTCCGTGGTTAAAGAAGAATGCTCCGAGATACAGAAACATTTTAAGACGCGGCAGACAGAACAATGGAAACAAGAAGAGCTCTCCTTTTCACTGATGTGTGGGTAGATATCAAGATAGTGACAATCATTACATAGAAATTAGAAAGCTGAAGTTAAAACAAGATGTTCAGTAAAGAACATATCGCCTACTTTCTCCTAAATGTATGGGTATAGTTATAACTCGTTGTCCTTATCACCTCCTATCTTCTTCCTATTCGAAATGCAAATTGGCACACTGGATTTGTAGCAGCAGCGTTCAAACCATAGTTTATAATTCACCCCAGTAATTTGCAGTTTCATCAGCAAACACTCCAAACAACGTAGGAATTCAGTAATAATAATAATAATAATAATAATAATAATAATAATAATAATTATATCGTATGGCCTCGGTGCCGGGTGTAAGCTTTGTAATTTGACACCCAGAGGGTAGCTTGCATGTCGAATTTCGTTGTTCCTTGAATCACTGTGAAAGTCAAGGAGGTTATATATCTAAGCTCCTTGAACAATATAGCGCTTTCTAGTAGAGAAATGAGGAACTTTGTGTTGGCAGAAACTCCCGAGATTAATTTTGCCATTATGAACACGGCCTACTGAATTCAAATGGGTTCTTTGACATGCCAACATCGTATGACATGCGTGTCGTATCTTTGCCGCCTTTCAAACATCACTTAAAGGCCAGGAGCGAACCTGCAAGCTTGGGGTTAGTAGACCGACACGTTGACCACTCACCCACCTTGGCAAGCTAGGAATTCAGTATATTAACATCGACTACTAACAATAATTGAAACTTCGTTAGTCTAAACATATAACTGGGAGAAACACATTTAATATACCTACTGCACAACTAACTTTTAATCGTGCCTATAGGCCTACTTGGCAGTGCGCTCTATCGGTAAGTAGAGGCATTTTCAATAACACCGCTGCCATGGGTTCACTAACTGTCCGGTATAGAGCGCAGCTCGCATCTAGTAGGCAGTGGATAGCTCCCGCATACCGTAGTTCAACTAAGTGCTGGTAGATGTCACTCAAGCAGATCCATTGGAGAAATTTTCCATTGAAAACAAGTAGTTCCGTGAAGAACTATACAGCCTATTTTCATATATCCTACTTATGTGAATTGCCTCTATCTACATACAAAATTTCAGTTTGATTGCTATAATAGATTCGGTGATATTGAGAATCGACTTCATATTTCGAATGGTCGCCATGTTTGATTTTGTATATGTAGGTCCTAGAGTTATGTACTGTAAAATGAAGATTATTGTGTACGTGTAGCATTCAAACTTCAATCGCATGATTAGGACACAAGAAGTAACAAGGAGATTTTAAAATTTCGCACAGCTGCCATCTTCTGGTTATGAAAACAATTGAAATAAATTAGATGCCAGAGGATGAGCATTCGTATAAAGATTTACTGTACCAAGTTTCACTGCACTCGGATGGTTAAATTGCGAGGAACGTCCATGTGAATATTTATACTTCGCGTCGCCGCCTTGTTAGATTTGAGATCACCAGGTTATTTAAAGTCCTATAGGTGAACTTAAGTTCATAGCCCCTATGAACATAAAAAAAAATCAGTTTGATTGCTATAATAGATTCGTAGATATTCAGAGCCGTCTAAATATTTCGGATGGTCGCCATGTCGGATTGTTAAATGTATAGGCCATAGAGTCATGTTCCATTAAAGGAAAATTATTGCGTAGGTTCATATTCAAACTTTCACTTCGATCGCATGTTCCCAACACAAGAAATAAAAACTTAATGTTAAAATTCGCACAGCCGCCATCTTGAGATTATGAAAAAATTGAACTGAATTAGACACCAGTGCATTACAATGTGTATAAACATTTCCTGTACCAGATTTCATTGCGTTTGGAACATTAAATCGTGAGAAAGGTCTATTTAAAATTTTCAAATTCGCTTGGCCTCCATGTTCGTTTTGTAGTTAACTGGTTTTTGAAAGTCTTACAGATGAACGTCAAGAAGTGCCCTTTATCTCCGTACAAAATTTCAGGGTGATAGCGCTAATAGTTTCAGAGATATAGAATGCCGGTGAAATATTTCGCACATCCGCCATCTTGTGGTTATGTAAACAATCGAACGAAGTTAGATGTCGGTGCATTACAATGTGTATAAACATATACAGTACCAAGTGTTATTGCGTTTGGTTGATTAAATCGCGAGAAACGTCTATTTAAAAGTCGCAAATTCGCGTGGCCGCCATGTTGGTTTTGTAGTTTCCAGTTTTTCAAAAGTCACATAGGTGAACTTCTAGTAGATCCCATTATCGCCGTAAAATATTCCAGGATGATGTTGTTAATAGATTCGCAGATATTGAATGCTGGTGAAATATTTCGCACAGCCGCCATGTTGGATTGGTGAGACATAACAAAATTAGAAGGGCACCGTCGGGGTCGCCCGGAATAGTGCTATGAACATACCGAGTTTCATTGAAATCGCTCCAGCCGTTTAGAATTTATTAGGGGGACACACACACACACCTCACACACACACACGCACACACACACGGACAAAAGGTGATCTCATAAGCCTATTTTTTCAAAATTGAAAATAGGCTAAAAAAAATGCACAATATTACGCTAAATTGTATAACGCGTCAATACCCAAAAATCAATAAATATTAAAAAAATCAAGCACAAAATTACAACTCTGTTTGGATTAGAACCCCAGCCAACCGGATGAGAGACCAACGCTGTAACCACAGACCTAATTATGTCTTCCCAAGTTTAATGTTATCAATCGATTAAGATACAACGTCTTAGCAAATAATGACTTTGACTAAATGATTTCTTCACTGCAGTATATTTCAAACAAAGTTCATTTCATACAAAGTTCCTATTATTTATATCTGTAGGCTATATTGCATGCAACATACTCAAATGAGTGAAATCTAGGTCAGAACGACAGATCAGCTGCCATCTTGTCTGCAACCGAGACGGCTCAAGTTTTTTAAGGTGACTTCTCCACTATCATAACTTATTACAATATAAACTTTTATTTTCGAACGGGCACGTCCTTTAGAACAGTTTAAACGATTCTCGGTTCGATAATCGGAACTGGTGGGTCCCATGTTATGAATTATAAAGTTTGCATAATTCACATGACCACCATCTTGAAATCTTGAAATCTTGTCGTTTGGCCACATGACGCGTCCCATATGAAGGTATGTTGTTACCTAATTTGGTAGAGATCCGATGATTAGTTTGGTCGTAATTTAATTTTAAGTTTTGACTATTTCTGTGGCCGCCAATACGCATTGGTAAAGATTGTGGCAATATGAAACATGACACTGAGGTGTCATTTGCTAGTGCTACCTCTGTACCAAAGTTCGTTCAATTCGGATTCACCGTGTTTGAATTGATGGGGTGGGGGCAGACATGCAGAGTACACACTAACACACACACACACACACATACATACACACATTCACAGACACACAGACTCACAGACACATACACATACACACACACACACACACACAGAGACAGACACACTATATTTGGCCCTGTGTAGATCTCATAAGTCTACTTTCATTTTTTGCAAAATCGAAAGTAGGCTAAAAATAGTACATTATGCAACGAGCCTATAATGGCAATAATTAAGACACGAGTATGTTTATAAAACGAGCGTATGCGAGTCTTAATTACCATTATAGGCGAGTTGCATACGTCTGTTTAGGTTCGACGATAATTATTATAACTATTTTAAGTTCGAACATGAATATTCATAAATAAGTTATCTGTCGAGATTTCGCCAGTTTTATGTACTGAACAGAGCGCATGAGACGCAAAGAATGCCTTGTATTTGACCATGGCCTCCTCGATTACCCTACTATGACACTAGGCCAGGTAGTAGTACAGTTTTCTGACATATAATAGTCAGGGTCGAACATAAAAAGAAGTAAACGACATGGAACGACAGACCAACAATGTGCAAACCATGCATAAGATATATGGATCCATAAAATGAGTCGAAAAATTCAAATATTCATTTATTTATTTATTGGTGCCTTTATTGTGGCGAAGTTAGGGCTCTAGTTCCTCTCTTACACTTAACCACACACAGTGCAACTTACATGAATACACATATGTTATTCTTAACCTACCAAACTTAAATACTAGAATTAAATTTAGGATCATATACAGAAATAGGAGGATGAAACAAGGCGTCTAACGTTGAACGAACGGTAAAACTTCAGAAAGCATACAAACTCACATGGTCACATTATAATAAGAAAGCGTACCAAGACAGGCCAAACTTAGACACTAGAAAACAGTCGTACCACAAGAAGCATTATATGCGTCAGAAACGACAACAATTGGAGCATCAGGCATCATAGAAAATGAAAAAATAGAACGCAAAATTCTCAGAAATATATTTGGAGCAATACACAGAGATGGCATATGGATGAAATGACGTACCAAAGAGCTATACAAGTACACAGACAGACTCAGCGATATGATCGGAAAACGCAGACGAACTTTTTACGGGAACATACAGAGATGTGTCATCATGAGATATTTAATTTCAAACACTGTCCATAAGGGCAAACATGATATTACAGTACTCCCTCTGTAATCCGGCATCTCAGCTCTCCGGTGCTCCCGGTTATCCGGCGTTTTGTATTCGAGTACGAGCTCAACACTTGATTTGATAATGCGTCCCCAATACTGTACAATGTTTCCCACGCAAAAAGCGGCTTGAAAAGGGCCAAACGTTAACTAGTGTTGCTAACGAATACGTTGTTGGTTGAGCTACAGTTCATGACATAAGAACAGTGATAAAATAAAGTTGTTTTTTAAGACGAATGAAAATGTAAAAAGTAAACGACGGACATTGAAAACTGGTGAAAATCTTAAACTTGACGATAGCCTCTATGCTTGGTTTTTACAAGAACGTGGTAAGCAAAAGACAATCGCTACATATTTCCAGCCGTCTACTTCCAAGGAATAACATGAGTTATATGATGTATTTTCATACTTTTTTACTTTGTATAGTACAACGTAATTAAAAATGATTATCAAATGATATCTGCGTATTTCTCGATATTTTCCAGTAATCCGGCGTTTTCGGTAATCCGGCAGTGCTCTGGTCCGATATCTGCCGGATTACCAGGAGAGCACTGTATATTAATAATAATAAAATTATGCGTGATAAGTTTCCTTTCTGAATGCCAGATTCTCGCTCATGTCTTTCAGGCCAAACAAATTACAGTTTATGTCATTTTAATCAGAAATGTCCAAATAATTTAACGAGGTGATTTTCCAAACTTATCATATATTTCACTTTTCTTAAGAAAGCGATGGAACCTACTTCCACATGTGTGATAGCTGGGATGGCAACGATCACACGTACACATTTGAAATACAAGGGCACTCGCTTAAATACTTGTGTAATTTCACAGGTGATGAATGTTCATGCATATTCAGCTAAAACAGGACGTAAATGTGGGAGGAATGATTTATCGTATTCCGAGGTGCGATGTCCCGCAATTTGTAATGTTCAGTGAGTGCAGCGATTAGTACAATTATTGTGGGCATTTCCCGTGCGAGTGAAGCTGCCATAGGCTGGCTTCTGTATAAGCAGGGTGCTTTCTACCTGAGTATGTAACGAGAAGCGCAAGGATCTCCTTCATCGCCATGGGAGAGAGGGAGGGAGGGAGGTGGGGGAAGGAAGAAATGGGGGAGGAAGGGAACTAGGGTCGGGGAAGGAAGGAAAGGAGGGTGGGGGGAGGAAGAAATGGGGGAGGAAGGGAACGAGGGTGGGGGAAGGAAGGAAAGGAGGGTGGGGGAAGGAAGAAATGGGGGAGGAAGGGAACTAGGGTGGGGGAAGGAAGGAATGGGGGAGGAAGGTAACGAGGATTGGGGAAGGAAGGGATGGTGGGGGGAAGGGAGGAGGGGAGGAAGGGAACGAGGGTGGGGGAAGGAAGAAATGTGGGAGGAAGGGAACTAGGGTGGGGGAAGGAAGGAAAGGAGGGTGGGGGAAGGAAGAAATGGGGGAAGGAAGGAAAGGAGGGTGGGGGAAGGAAGAAATGGGGGAGGAAGGGAACTAGGGTGGGGAAGGAAGGAACGGAGGGTGGGGGAAGGAAGAAATGGGGGAAGGAAGGAAAGGAGGGTGGGGGAAGGAAGACATTGGGGAGGAAGGGAACTTGGGTGGGGGAAGGAAGGAAAGGAGGGTGGGGGAAGGAAGAAAAGGGGGAAGGAAGGAAAGGAGGGTGGGGGAAGGAAGAAATGGGGGAGGAAGGGAACGAGGGTGGGGGAAGGAAGGGATGGTGGGGGGAAGGGAGGAGGGGAGGAAGGGAACGAGGGTGAGGGAAGGAAGGGAGGAAGGGAGGGTGGGGAAGGAAGAGGGAGGAAGGAAACAAGGGTGGGTGGGGGGAAGGGAGTAAGGAAAGGACGGTGGGGAAGGAAGGGGGTGGGGAAGGAAGGGAGGGTGGGGGAAGAGAGGAAGGAAGGGAGGTCGTGGAAGGGTGGAAGGGAGGGAGGAGGGGGAAGGAAGGGCCGTGGGGAAGGAAGGAAGGGGGGGAGGGGAAGGGAGGAGGGAAGGGAGGAGGGGAGGAAGGAAGGAAGGGAGGGAGGAGGGAATTAAATCACAACAATCGTCGGTCAATGTTTTGGAAAAACAAATAAACTGTGTTCCCCTCAGCGACACAGGTGACTTCTCCCAGCCGGTCCCCTCCAGAGTCTGAAGTTGACTGACCTCCTCCCTGGGTTTGCCAATGGCACAAATCTAGCCTATCAACTGCTCATTCACATTTTCATGGGGAGTGGCCAACATGACTACATTGACTAGTGATGGTGGATCTGTTTAAGATACAGCCTATGACGTATCTTATTGGTCTACGGTATAGTAGACTACAAACATTACGAAATAGAAATCCTAAAGATTTGGTAAATGAAAAAAGGAAACGCTAGTCTAATATTTTACGAAGACAGTGCAACAACTGTGCTGAACGATGTTATCAAGGAATGGGAGAAAGAGCTGAGACTTCAAGGTTAGAGCAGACGCAAGAAAAGCTTGCCGAAAAAAGGTGCGCAGATCTTCGGCCATGTTCGGGTGTTCGTGAGTGTTCGGTAGTGGCATACAACGCCCCTCCCACTTCCCGGCAGTAGCTGGCTAGCAGCAGTTCTGAACGGATCGTGTGCCCAGGCTTGGCCGGCTAACCATGGCTGGGGTTCAAGTGAGATCTCAGCGCGTGTATGTAATGTCTTACACAGTAATAGCCTAAAAATACTGTTGTCGGTAACGCCTTATGCTCTGTAAGTACTGCATACGTAGGAGCCTTATATCAGGCTTCTCCATAAGTATTCTACGCATGTCTTCCTCCATCTAAAGCCTAGGCCTCGAACTATCTTGCTTAATGTTCGTACCCCACCTTTAAAATTTATATCCTCAGCCAGTTTCCCACGGATCTTTTCCAGCGTTGGCCTCTCGCCTTTGGTATTGTAAAAATTATGAATCGTACGCCTGACCACGCATTTATCAAAATCGTCTAACTTACACTTATTGACAGATTTTGGTCCTCTTTCCAGGCGTTGAAAATGAATCCACTTCACCAATTTCAATTCTTCTGGCGCCTTGTATTATATTCCGCACTGACCTTTCTGACACAGCTGTTGCTTCAGCCACTTTATTTTGAATTGCGCATATGTTTCCAGCGAGACGTGTTTCGTTTTTCATGAATGTATACACATTATAAATAACTTCCCTAGTTTGACTGTGTAAAGTTTTGGCACTCCCTAATTTAGAGCGAAACGGCGGCATTGCTAAGTACATTGAATATTATACACAATTTTCAAGGCTTTAGGTATTCAACAAACGCACTTTCAGCTACGAAATATACATAAAATAGTAATAACGCACACACACGTGTGATGCCTCCTGCTCTCTACGTTTGGTTTACAGCTGTAGACCGTCTCGGAGCGAGCTGCGTTCTTGAAGAGTTGAGTGAGCAGTGAGCCCGGTAATCAGCATTACAGGAGCCCCGCAATGAGCATTAAAATACGCGGAATGATATTGGTATCTGCGCATCGTTGAGTTTCGGCAAGCTTTTCTTGCGTCTGCTCTACTGTAGGCCAGTGCGACTAGGACGACCAAAGGACGAACTGGATGTTGGATGTCTAACCTTCGCGGATGATCTGGCACTACTCTCTGATAACCAAACCACATCAATCAGACAGATAGAAGTACTCCAAGAGTGCGCCGAAAAGTAGGACTACAGATCTCGTTCCAAAAGACAGAGTTTTTCTGTACGAAATTCGACATACAGAATTTAAACACGAAATATGGCGAGATCAATAGAGTCGCCCACTTTAAATACCTAGGTGAAGTGCTTAAACCGACGGGGAAAGAGAAAATCGCGCAGAACACTAGGTTAATGAAAATGAGGAGAGCCTTATACAATACACAGGGTGTCTACAACAAAAACTGTCTGTCCACATTCACTAAACTTCGTCATTACAACACGGTTATTAAACCTGAGGTGCTTTATGCTAGTGAGACGTTGCCGTTACACACTAAGGGCGACTTGGAAAAAATCCTCACAGAGGAAAGAAAAATAATAAGGAAAATAATTGGACCAAAGCACACAGATGAAGGATACAGGCTTCACTCCAGAGACACCACCGAGAAATTGTCCAACCTCGCAGCAGACATCAGAAAGAGGCGACTAAAATGTTACGGCCACATCAGCAGACTCCCACAAACCAGACTCACCAACAAAATTCTTAGATACATACAGCGGCTCAAGATTACAACACCCTGGATGATGCAAGTCAAAATTGATCTAGTAAAAGCACAGATCGACCGAGAAGATGTCATAGACAAAAGCGTATTTAGACACAAAGTATACAAGTGGGAAGTGATGTCAGAGAGAGCTGCACCTACAGCCCAAAGACCAAAGTGGACCGAAGAAAGGAAGAGGGCCTTTAGTGCAAGAATGAAAGAGTTCTGGAAAGACAGGAAGAACAAAAAGTCATGATTGCTTCGCGTGGTCTAATAGGCCTGTAACGTGTAAAATAAATAATAATAACATTAATAAAAGGTTTTTTAGACACACTATTTTTATACTTTTCAGGGATTTCGAGTTGACGGAAATTGTGTGTTCACAGAATTTCTTGTACGTGCCATTAAATCCATTGGCATAATGCTGTCGTATATGTTCACCTTCATTTGCTACATAACTGAGTCTAGATAGAACCCTCGAGAAGGATAGCTTCTATAAGTCCCTCGGAACAAATTGGCCCGTGAGTTAGAAACTCAAGCTTGCCACCGGGCCTACCTCAAGTTCAATGACAGCTTACAATGCAGAAGAGGGTTGGGAAGGGGTGAGAGGGGGCGAAGGAAGAAAGGCTGCTTCTTGTGACAGATTTATAACAGAGAGGTACAGTCAGCTAGTTGTTCCCAACATGCTACTGTTTACCAGTCACATAAAAGAAGTGAGGACTATCACAAATCTACGAACAGTGAATATTATATTCGTTGGTTAATAGAAAAGTTGATCCCTATTTTGGAACGCAACTCAGTGCTTGTTATTGACAACGCATCGAACCACAACACGCAGAAAGAATGGTTGATTATTAACAGTACAGTGCTGAACTATATAGTCATAACATTTTCGTTACAATATTATTCCATTACACGTAATAGTGTCATTTAATTATTCTAATCACCTAATACAGTCTGTAACGAGTGAAATAAATAATGGTTGTTATAGGGTGAGTGAGTGAGTGACAGTTGCTGAGTGAACAGAGTGTATAGCGTGGCAAGTTAGACCTGGCCTGTCATGGCGGAGTCTCGTCAAGGCGGGGAAGTGGTGGGATCACAAGGCGCTCGCGATTTCCCCTCTTTGCTGTAACAACTCATCTCAACTCAAAGAAGGTATAGATCCGACCAGCTAGGAAGGAGTTTGGCCACGCATGTGCACTTACGACGATCCAGCGCAGCGTAGTCCCGCCTTCCAGAGCTCGTGTTGCAAGGACACTTCAGTGCATAAGTTTATACTCAGCTGTTCAGACGTGCGCGCTGCCTTTCTAATTTCCCGTGGTTTGTGGTGCACGTTAGGCCTGTCTGTGACAGTATGGAAGGCGTTAAAATTAACCTGCATCGTAAGGTGCTAAAGGGAATTCCACTCACTGAAAATCTGCGGAGTTACACGTCCGCTATGACAAAAATTTCGGGTCGACTGTACGTCGCCACAACACCGAGCGTGAAGGAGAAGTCAGCGTTCTCACTCCCACGGTTCAGCTTTCTCACTCGCACATTTCCCCTCACCAGCCGTCTTCCTAAATGGCCCGATCTCTAGCACGTGGTGAACTGAGAGCGCACCTACTTCACACACTCCTGACAGCAAGCTTGTTGCCATGCTTGTCAAAGAACAGAACCGCTCAGTCTTGCTTCGCATGTCTTGACATCATCTGTACTCTGCCAAGGTTCTGGGGAGAATGACTTCTTGGCAACATCTAACTAGCGCGTGGCGAAGTATGCGCTCACTGGTTGACAAAGAATCCTGGCGGGGGGATGACGTAATGCAACTGGACGCACATGCGCATTAGAAGGTTCAGGTCTAACTTGCTCCGTTATACTTCTGACGACTGACGGGTGACGCAGCGGACAGCACCCAGCAGGCTGATAAAAGCAGACTCTCTCTTCAGCTTCCTACTAGATTTTCACAAGGGTCAATTAGTTCTGACGCAGTTATACTACCTGAGCTACACAGCCACGCTGCTCATGCCAGCTGATACTCTCCGCCTCTCAACAGATACTGTAATGCTCCGATTACGCAACAACTTCCTCGCCACGCCTCGTGTCTCCCAGACTTCTGCTTGAAGAGTTTTTAAAAGCCTACAAACATTGACTTTTTAATGTAATTTTTAATAAAGATAGGCGACATATATTTTTACCTGGGAAGCTTAAAACTGTCTCTTCTATCACCAGTGTGCCGGACTCCATGTAGGCTATATCAATTACACTCTGTATAATACTTGATACCAGCCTCCATGGCTTAGGCGGCAGCACGTCGGCCTCTCACCGCTGGGTCCGTGGTTTAAATCCCGGTCACCCCATGTGAGATTTGTGCTAGACAAGACGGGGGCAGACAGGTTCATTTCCCAGTTACTCCGGTTTTCCCTGTCTAAATTTTCATTCCAGCAACACTCTCCACTATTATTTCTTTTCATCTGTCATTCATTTAATCATTGCCCCTGAGGAGTGCGACAGGATTCGGCAGCCGGCACAGTTCATATACTCGCCGCTAGAAGGGGGGCCGGGGGCTTTATTCATTCCATCCCTGACGCGGTCGGACATCTGGAACAAGCTGTGGTAATTTGATTTTTAAAACAAGTCCATCATCGACCGAGATAGCAACGCTTTCCAGGGCGCAAAATAATGGAGCATGACGATAAATAAATAAGTATATTAATAAATAAATAAATAAATAAATAAATAAATAAATAAATAAAAAGTGAATTAATTAACCAACCGTCACATCAAATTGTTGCTGCTTCGGTGGCGTAGTGGGTAGCATGCTGAGCTTCTATGCCCAAGATCAAAGGTTCAAACCCGGCCGAAGCCGTCGGATTTTTTAAGAGCGTTAAAATCCCTCAGTATGCCTTCCTTCGGAGGGGAAGTAAAGCCGGCTGTCCCATGTCATAGATTTATGGCATGTTAAAGAACCTTCCACTAATTACACTTGTGTGGAGCTAAATTATATAGGTAAAGAATGTAAACAACGCTCTTAGGTTCCTACGTTCGTTGCCAAGAGCCGACTGTGGTGACGTCTGGTAGCTAAGTTCTGAACTAGTAATCGTTGACGGTGGCGTTTGCGGCAAAAGTAGGAACTACTTGAAAATTAATCGTCTGCAGTCCTTACTTGAAATAAAACAGTTTTTTTAGCGTATGGCTTTTAGTGCCGGGAGTGTCGGAGGACATGTTCTGCTCGCCAGTTTTGTAGCTGCTTCTAGACGGACACCCAATGGGTGAGCTACAAGTACCGTTGGGGAGGAAAGTTGGAAGGGAATGGCGAGGAGTTGGAAGGTAGCGGCTGTGGCCTATAGTGAGGGACCAACCCCGGCATTTGCCTGGAAGGAAGATGGGAAACCACAGAAGACCATCTTCAAGGTTGCCGGCGGGAGGATTCGAACCTCCTCGCCTTCCGGATGTGAGCGACTGCTATTAGTCATGCCGTAACCAGCACGGCTAACTCACCCGGTATAAAACAGATAACACTCACTAATACAGTCATCACAATTAACACCGGTTATCAGACAGATTCTACACACACCCAAAGTACACGGGGCTACATGACCGCGTTGTCGCAGCCCCTAAACTTAAGAACCAACCAACCATCACATTGTGCACAAGCAAAATTACACAATTTTCATTGTTGAACGTGGCATTTGTAAAGCAGGGCTATTGGCTGGACAGAGGTAGGTCAATGCGGGTCGGCGATAGTCGTAAGCTGTGATATATTACGGCGCCACTGTCATAAAAGACGAACACATTTTAAAAAATGGAACACGTTTACAGAATGAAAAAGCATCGTAAGAAAGAGACTAAGTCTACTGAGTATATGAAGTACAAGATCGACGACAGATTACACATTGAATAGCGAAAGTAATAAAAAAGGAGACATAGATGGACATTCTGAAGATAAAGGAAGAAATATGTGAACAACAAAGAGAGGGAATTTAGGTCAGGAGAGCCGCTCACTGATACCCGATACACGGAAATAACGGGAAGGTATGTTGACAGGGCTCGATATTAATAAAGCGGCGTAGTATGGATAAAAGGTTACAGAAACAAATGATTCAAATATGTGTTATTACGCCGTTACCAGTAACTGATCTCTTACGGTAACGAGAGATTAACGGCGTTAGGCTACTGGTATTCTAACAGTTACTTTTACGTTATGTCGTTATTTTTAGCCTATTTTCATTTGATGAAAAAAAAACAAGAAGTTCCGTGACAAACTAAAGAGCCTACTTTTACTAAAATTTAAGATTCATGCCAATGATTAATCTAAATGGATCTATCTAGAATAATGACGAAATTAAGATGGTAATATCGAAATGTCTAATTAGTTCGAAATACTGTATAACTGGCATAATGAGCCTAATAGAGAACTACAGTTGGCAGCCCTGGTGACTGAATGTATTCTTAGTTCCATCTCTTAAGGTACAGAATACAAATTTTGGTTGAAGTCCAATGGATAGCATGGGCGTTACATGCAGTTAAACATTGGATATAACAGCGCGCGTAAAATCATGTTGGCAACAATGACATACATGTATTGGTCAGAAATAATCTGAAATAATCTGATGTATTGTTGTATCAATTTTGAATGAAATCCATTAGTTAGTATAGAAGTTACATGCATTTTAAAATTGGACTTATGAGCAGGCTTAGAATCATGTTGGCAGCTCCGGCGTAGCTGGTGTATTCTTGGAATACACGGTACGAGAGAATATAATTTTTAATGCTCTTTGCATGTTCATTCCTTCCTCTTTGTCAAACACCAACAGTGATCTTCTATTTTCTCTTTGGTGATCATGTCGCTAATGTCATTGCGAGTCTGTTCTAGATATATATCTTCCATGACCCACCTAGCGTCATCTAGCAGCGAAACTCTGAAGCTCCTCAATTCTTCCTGGTGCAAGAGTATTTCCTTTTCCATCTGGCCACCAGTTCTCGTTGCCATCGCCAGCTATTATCTCCGTGAGCAAGAGAACTTCGTCTACACTTTCACCCACCAGGCTGTGCTAGTATCGCCTGCTATCAACTCTTTGAAGACCATTCATCAAGAAGAACATTTATTTTTGATAAGTTGTCTATTCTGATATGTATTCCTTTTGTCTCCTAGCCCCACTCTTTTCCCTTCCTTGGACCCTCCGCGCTTCGCTGAGTGGGTCTCACTTGTAAGTCGGCAGTTGACTCGATCAGTCAGGGCTCAACTAGAGCCAGTCTTCTCAAACCAAGAGGCACTCTCTTCGTTCTACGCCATGTTGGCACATTAAGTATTCGTCAAAGGGAACTTCACTTTCGCCATGCAACAAAGATAAGTACCTACTTCAAGTTTTAACTTCATCTTCATCGGTTTTAACTTCTACATGCTTTTAAAGATATTTTATAGACAGCGTGAGATTACTTATTTGGGGCGGTAATCATTCTTCGCGGGATTTGCCATGTTGAGCTTTTGTCTGTCTAAGCCAACCTTAACAGAAAGTAGCTTTTCTTAAGCTATTTAAATGAGAAATCTTCTCACCACGTGGGATATTATCTAATAACCGCTGTCTATAAATCACCAAGCTAATTCCTCCGCTGGATTAACTTTGGCCCTATTCTTCTATTAAGATCGTTCTGGAACCTTCCAGATCCTGTACTTTATCTACAAGTCATGCCGTCATGTATTTTTCACTCACTTGTGAGAATACTATTTAAAATTGAAGAATCTCATTTCTGAATTAAAGCTCAATAGCGAATTTTCTTCCACCGTTGGAATGTTCTATGGCGCATTTAATTGCAATCCACAACTTTCTCAAGCAATAGACTCACGCCTACCTAGTGCAACCAGTTATTTTTCATCATTGCAATAACTTTTTTTCCCATAAACTTTCGTGTTACTACAGTGAATTTTTCATCTATTCAAAAGACTATAGTGATAACTAGTGCTTGTTCAACTTTTCTACCGCGTCGCGATCGTCCGTTTACATTAAATAAGGCCATGAACATTGATCCTAAATCCCAATTGATCTTTCCTAAACCTTCTACTAACAAACCATATTAATAAAATTGTAACTTTAGATCATTTTCTATAAGGTGTCACTCTAACGAAGTGCCCTTCCATTTTGCTTGTTTATCATTAATTAATTTCTGCATAGCTACGTGTTTTATACACGGTTCAAGCTTACATTGTTTCTATCCTATAATCAGGGAAAACAATTCTCTCAACTCATTAGTGAGTTATTTCTAGGTCTCACGAAAGGGAAACTGCCACATTTGGCTCGTGATTCCTACTTAAACATAGGAGGTCGAGAACCTTCCTTTTGACTTTCTCATCAGGTTTCACAGTAAGTGACCTGCCCTTATTTGTATAATAACCAACAGTAATTCTGTATAAATATAAGAAGTTATAGGAACTTCTCCTTTATTCTACCCGCTTTCTCTTTTTGTTATTTTCGAAGTTGTAACTTTTTCTAAAATAGTTCCCAGGAAATTTCTTAAAGTACACTCCTTGTACTCAATTTAATGTTTAAACTTTAATCATTTCATTTGTCTTTTTTTTAATCTTACAAAGATTTTAGTATATATATAAGGTTTGAAACCTAAAGAATTGTTAATTGCCTGGAGCAAACGTCAAATGTTTTCTGAGGTCTGTGACCTCAAAATTGTTAACCAAATTGAAAATATATATTTGTTAAAGTTATCAACTTCTTTTGAATTGTTAAATAAATTAAGCGTTTCTTTTCGCTTTTTCATTTTTCTAGTACAACGGTTAGGCAAGATCCTGTCTTCCTTGGCTCTCCCTACTCAATGCCATTAAATCTATTGATGGGGCTTTCACCACTTGTTGCATATGAGCAAGAACTCTTAGTGGTAATCTCGTTAAAGTTTCTCTTAGCTTCAATAGCTAATTCTAACTGGCCAGTAAGGCAAGTAAAGCTCGCTACGCCAGCTACCTGCTTGTGGAGATCCTCTCCGAAAACTTATGGTTGGTTTTCCAAAAGATAAGTGTTTCTCTTTGTCTAAACTTTTAGCCGGCTCCTTGCTGAGTAAAAGTTTAGCCATTTCCAGATGCAACCATTGGTTCACTTACCAAAACTACTACCCAAGATATAATTTTTTATCGCTATCCTTCTTGAAAGCACTTGGTCGCTTTTTCAGGAACTCTATAACTTCGAAAACCGTAAATACCAAACCTGATTCAAATTATTGGCATTCTTCGAATTACTTTGCAAAAACGAATTTCTTTGAACAGACATACAATAAATCTGTTACTCTCAGTCTTGCCAGACCATCACCCTTCCCCATAGTAGGCATATGCATGCTTGAGAGGGAATACGCTAAAGCCTTTCTCTGGCAAACCGCCCAAGTCCTAGCTGCGGTTCCCGTCAGCTTCGACCAGGTCCCTACTCACTTTAGGTATCGGAGAACTGATTTGCAGTGGCAACCGCCTCTGAGTGAATTTAAATTTAAATTTATAACTTTTGTGGGACTCTCATCCTATTTCTCTATCCTTTTTCTCCAGCCCGAAACCCACTTCCTTTTCTTTATCATCTTCCCTTGGTGGTTAGGTTATTCCTCAGCCAATAATCTACCCAGTAGGCCTATATTAGTTACTCCAAATTAATCTAGAATGCCAGGTACTATACGTGTACAAAGTTTAGAGCTATTGGCTTACATACTTTCTGATATATTGGTATTAGGGTAACAAAAATAGAGACAGTATTTATCAACAGTTGGCACACCTGGTTACTCTTAAGAATCGGCATAGTCATATCTGGTATGGTACACATAGTACACACGAAATTTGGTTGAAATCCAAATGATAGTATAGAAGTTACACGTATTTAAAGTTGGACCTCTCAGCAGGCTGACGTATATATACTGACGTATATAAGTTACTCCATGAACAAGAAGTTCCGTGAAGAACTATACAGCCTACTTTTCATGCCAATGAATGTTAACAAAATGGCGGATATCATAGAAAGCAGATTGGAAAGTGCTCTTGCATACATAGTGAATATCATGGAAGTAGGAGGCTACTTGAAGAAGGAAATGAAGGATGGCATGCTGAAAGCGGTAAGTGAGATAAGAAACTGCTGCAAAATGTTGAAATCAAATGTATTAGAAATAAATCCAGAAAAGGAAGGATCACAACATGAGGTTACGGTTGACAACCAGAGAGATGTAAACAAGGGAGAAGATAGTCAAATCATTGAACAACTAACGACATCTACTGATGCAGAGAATGAAGCTACGAGTGGCAATGACAAACGGCGCTGCCAGAGGATGACATCTAACGGAGAGGAAGAAAGTTTAAATAACAACCAGCAGATAGTGTCGCCTATCAGAGAGAAAGCGAACAAGACACCCACTGAGGTAGGGCAGGATGTCACCAATAATAGTCCTAGACAGTGCCAGAAGTTGGTGGGATATAAAGGAATAGACGCAGTGGAAGAAACAGACAGACACCAGCAAGGAGCGCCTTCTACTAGCGGTGTACATGAACCAAATAGTAATAAGCAAAGAGTTTTAAGCAGTACCATACCACTACAGACACGTACTGGAGGAAAGTATAACGAACAAAGCGCAGAGATAGGTCGAGCGCTAGAAGACAAACTTACAGAAACAATAGCACATCAAATGCAGACAATGATGGAGAACATCACTAGTAATATCAAAAAAATTATAAGAGATGAAATTGAAATTAAAAATAAACTTGAAATAGGATCCCATCTAGGAAATAAAAAATCAAAACAATCAATTCCGTATCGCTTCGATAGGAACATAGGAACTCAATCAGAATTGACTCCCACAGAAAATAACGTGGAAAACAATGTAAAAACAATTAGTTTCCCACCAATAACTGGCAACCCTTCACAAGTTCATAATCAAGAAACACCAAAGAACATTACAGCTGAAGAGAAATGGACGGAAGTCATAGGCAGGAAACAAAGACAACTACCACGACATCAAGCATCTATAACAGGCACAGGAACGGAAGACGTAAACCTACAAGCAGTAGAAAAGATGGCCTGGATATTTATAGAAAGAGTGCAACAGGAAACCACAGCCGAGTCCATAAAGAAATTCCTCATCAAAAAGGAAATTATAGGAGAAATTATATGCGAAGAATTCTTAACGAAATTTGATACAAAGTATTTCAAAGTGGGAATTCCCTTTAAATATCTGGAAAGAATAAATAAAGAAGACTTTTGGCCAGCAAACATCACCGTAAGACGTTTTCGGCTTTTTCGGAGGAATGCAAGGATACAACCAGAATAAAACAGATGAGTGGTGTATGAGTAACTCAAAAAATGGAGAATATGTGAGAAAAGACAACTTACAAATAATGTTATGGAACATTGAAGGTTTGAAGAACGCACTAAGCTCAGCACCCAAAGATTGCCTGAGTGGATACGACGCAGTATTATTAACAGAAACATTTCTCACAGATCATTGGCAACACGCAGAATATTACTGTATACATCTTCAAGCGCAACAAGGAGAAAGGGGAAGACCTGCAGGTGGAATTACTATCCTATTAAAGGCATGGTTGACGCCAATAATCTCAGAAATTAAATTAGATCACTCTCTGCTAATTGAAACACAATACATCACCATTATTACCTGTTACTTTCAACCGTATACAACGGCCATGGAGATAATAGATGAAGTAGGGCAACTAATATCATTGAGTAGGCACGACATCCCTCTAATCCTAGCCGGAGACTTAAATTGTAGGCTGGACGTACAAAACTATAAAACAACATTAGTAATGGAAAAAATGCAGGAAGATGGCTTACACCTTCTGAATAACCACAACATACCTACATATATATGCCATAATGGGAAAAGTGCGATAGACGTTGCGCTTATAAGAGGTCACATAAAAGGAGAAATAGCTCCACTATGGACAGCAGATCATACACCTATAAGAAAGCATATTCCTTTGAAAATAGTATTAGAGGGAGACTGGTGTACAACAAAGAGGCAAAGTAAACAGCTTTTATCAAGGAAGATAGACTGTGGGAAAGTAGAAGGTAGACCCGACCTTATAAAGAAAATAGAAACACTAACAGAAGATTCAAGACTAGATGAAGCAGTACAAGCCCTTGAAGAACTCCTAATACAAGCCACAACCCCTAGGAAAGATCGAAAGGCAAAACAATGGTTCGACCAGGAATGCTACCTATCTAAAAAAAGACGTATTGGGGGCCTTACACCAGCTAAGGACGAATTGCGAGAGTCTTCTTTTCCTTCAAGAATATAACAAGAAAAGAAGTGACTACAAGACACTGATACGTGAAAAGAAAAGGACATTCTGGGAAGCGGAAGGAAAAAGAATCGTGGAAGAGGCCAAGAATGACCCATACAACGCACTACGCCCTAGGAAACAGGCACAGACACACTATATAAATATGCAAGAATGGCGACACACTTTAACGATCTACTCAACAGGGCAGGAATAACAAACATACCGGAAAACATAAAAGGAACTGACCAAACAACGACATTGGAATGGACTCCACTAACAACAAAAGAAGTTCAAAATATAATCGCAAGCATAAAGAAAAGCAAAGCTGCTGGACCAGACAACATATTCGGTGAATACATAAAAGTCACGGCACACCTTCTATTACCAATATGGACGAAATTATATAATAAATGCATCGATACGGCATCAATACCAGAGAGATGGAGACAGTCTACCATAAAAGTTCTCTATAAAGGCAAAGGTGACCCATATGATACAAATATGTACAGAGGCATCGCACTGCAGAACATTCCGTTCAAGATATTCACTAAATTAATAACAGAAAGAATCACAGAAGAAATAGATGTACAACTACCAGAAACACAATTTGGATTCAGGAAAGGAAGGTCAACTCTTACTGCAATAAAACTATTATTAAATAACATTTGGCAAGTCATGGAAAGAAAAGAAAAATTTTACGCAGTATTTATAGACTTCACAAAAGCATTTGATCGCATAAACCGTGATCTTGTGAAACTGAAGCTGGAAAAAGCTCTAGATAGAGATAATGTATGGACAAGAATTATACATACGGTACTACATTGGAACAAAATAAGAATCTCGGATAATATATCACTCTCTGATCCGATAATTCAAACGAATGGAGTACTACAGGGTGACCCAATCAGCCCTTTGCTCTTCATCCTAGCAGCGGAAGACATAATGAGAATAACTCAAAAGACAGATATTGTATCATATGCGTACGCTGATGACATTGTGATCGGATCACATAACATCATAAAACTACAAAACATTCTAAAAGACATGGAGGAATGGTGCACTGAATATAATTTTGACATCAACACATCTAAGACACAAATGATGGTGTTTCGACAAGGAGGAAAGGTACCGACCGGAACAGAAATTTTCATAAAGGAAAAAAGAATAAATATAGTAAAAGAATTCAAATACCTAGGCATCACTCTACAAACAAGTGCAAAATGCTTTACAAAACATGTGACAGAAAAAATTACACAAGCGGTTCGGGCGATGCACGATATAAGATATATAAGAACACTCAACCTCGAGACAGCAATGGCATTATTTAAAAATAAAATAATGCCAATATTGACATACGGAATAGAAATCATATGGCCTTTCCTCACTGAAAAGAATCTATCATCACTTGAAAGTGTTAAAGCATTATACATTAAAAAAGCTATTGGAGTTTCCAAGACGACCAAATCTCGGCTAGTCTACCTCCTCGCGCGAGAAACATTCCTAATTGAAGACTTTAGAACGCTTCTAGTATTACCTAGCACAATAGGTGCGGAACACCTATTAATGACTCTTAGAAGGAAGAGAGAAGAAATCCCACTGGAATTTTATGGAACGGGGGCCATGGTTGACCGGGCGTGGACATCTGCTAGCTTTGAGATGAGGCACATGTTCACACGCCTGGCAGTTCATGGTTTTCACCATTTGATTTGTACAAACAAAGCATAACATGATCCGGATGACACATGTGTATGTCAACTATGCGGACACACATGTGAACGCTACCATATTGAAAAATGCAGCAAAAGAATAAAGTCCATAAAAGACTATGCTACCCAAGACGCAGGTGCGCAAACATAGTGTATTTAAATGTATTTAATGGCTGTTTAGCTGCAATAAAAGTATTATTATTATTATAAGTTACTCCATATTAATATAGAATGTCAGGTACTATACGTGTGCATAGTGTAAAGCTGTCGGCTTGCATACTTTCTGATATATGGGTATTTGAATAGAAAAATGAGAGCATTTATTAACAGTTGGCAGCCCTGGTGGCTCTTAAGAATACGCTCAGTCATATCTGTTAATGTAGGCCTACACATAGCATATTCCAAATTTGGTTGAAATCCAATTGATAGTGTAGAAGTTATATACATTTAAATTTGGACCTATCAGCAGGCGTATAATCATTTTGGCAACACTGCCATGTATGGCCTCCTGGAAATTAAACTGCAATATTGTTATCTATACGTGTGCCAATTTTGAAGTAGTTGCCATTCATACCTTTGAAGATATCCAACATGGAGCTCAAATTTCAATTGCGATATTTCAGCAGTTGGTAGCACTGACATCATTTTCAAATATGGCCTTGAGATATTCAGGTATAGATCTTTACTCCTACCAAATTTTGTTTCGATTGCTGCAGCCGTTTAGTAGTTGATAGGGGGACAAACACACACACAGCCAGACAGACGGACAGACAGACAGACAGACACACATTTGCCCGATCTCATAAGTCTACTTTTTCCTCATTTTTGCAAAATGTGAAAAGTAGGCTAAAAATAGGCCTACGAGATCACCTTTTGTCCGTATGTGTGTACTGTATGTGTGTGTTTGTAAGTGAGTCCTCCTCTAATAACTTCTAAACGGCTGGAGGAATTTCAATGAAACTCGGCGAGGTCATAGCACAATTCCGGCCAACCCCAACCGTGCCTATCAAATGTTATTACGTCTCACCAATCCAACATGGCGATTGTGTGAAATATTTCGCCAGCATTCAATATCTCCGAAACTATTACCAATATCACCCTGAAATCTTGTACGCTGATAAACGGCACTAAAAGTGCCCGTTCACTGGAGAGCTTTTGCCCTAGCTAGGGCACTCCAAGCTCCTCTTCATTGTACACAGGTGGTAGAGAACCCTAGCGGAGACCGCTCTAAGCTCTAGCTAGGGCCGGCTGAGACTACGGTGTAAACAGTGCCCTAGCTATACCAGTCTAGCTCTATTCGTTCGGTTGAATATTGAAAAGTGCTCTATGTAGAGTCAGTGTTCGTTTGCTGGGGTTATTTGTTTTTTGTTAACTATAGTGTTTGAATATAGCTGATTTTGTGTGTAGTCGCGAAGAAACAATAACATTAATTGAAAATATTGAAGCCCATCCAGAAACTTTGAAGTACTCGGAAAGAATACAGAGACAGAACTTTGAAGGCACAGTCGTTTCGGATGATCCCTTTTGCTGATCCTGGGGGTAATTTTGGCCAAAATGTAATCATAGTCATTTTTGTTCATTCTTAAAAAGTTCTTGTACGCTTCAGAATCTTCTGAACATAACTCTTGCAATAATTTAGCGTGCATTCCTTCGTATTCTCTTTTTGATATCCAATTCCTCACCCACAACCTTATTTTCCTCTTCATAGTTTTCTTTTTTGACAAGGCACACACAACCACACAGATGCTAAAAGCTCTCTTGAAGACATTTTAACTCACAACACAGCGCAATAAAACCTAGACCCACACTGCTCTCAGAAATGTTTAGCGCTGCTCTACCAAGTGCATTAACGTTTAACAGTGTACACAGGTTCAGAGAGTGCTCTTGGTAGATTTGTCTATCTCCACTCTACAAATG
The DNA here is from genome assembly GCA_946902985.2 of Meconema thalassinum. Taxonomy (NCBI): domain Eukaryota; kingdom Metazoa; phylum Arthropoda; class Insecta; order Orthoptera; family Tettigoniidae; genus Meconema; species Meconema thalassinum. The sequence goes on along the minus strand of OX336393.1, from coordinate 514,320,502 downwards.
CTCTACCTAGGGAAAATTACTCTACAGTGTACACGCACTCAGTTTAGCTAGAGCGGTCTAGCTAGATTTGCTCTATGAAAATCACTCTCCAGTCTACAGGCTCCTTAATAGAAGTTCAACTATGAGACTTTCAAAACCCTGATAACTACAACACTAACATGGCGTCGAAGCGAGGTTGAGACATTTGAATAGACTTTTCTCGCTATTTAACCATCCAAACGCAGTGAAACTTGGCGCAACAAATGTTTATACTCATTCTAATGCACTATGATCTAATTTAGTTCAATTGTTTACATAACCTTAAGATGGTGGCTCTGCGAAATATTTCACCGGCATTCTATATCTCCGAAACTATTACTGATATCACCCTGAAATTTTTTACGGTGATAAAAGGCACTACTGCAAGTATATCTGTGTAACTTTTCAAAACTGTAAATTACAAAACGAACGTGGGGGCCAAGCAAAATTGAAACATTTGAATAGACTTTTCTCGCGATATAACGATCTGAGCGCAGTGCAACACGGTACAGTAGATATTGTAATGCACTGTAATCTATTTTAGTTGAATTGTTTACATAACCTCAAGATGGTGGCTGTGCGAAATTTTAAAATCTCGTTTTTACTTCTTGTGTCCCAATCATGCGATTGAATTTTGAATACTACACGTACACAATAATCTTCATGAAATACTACATAACTCTAGGATCTACATATATACAAATCCAAAATAGCGACGAACATAAATATTAGACGGTTCTCAATATCTAAGAATCTATTACAGCAATCCAACTGACATTCTGTGTGTTGATAGAGGCAATTAACATATGTAGGATACATCAAATTAGGCTTGAGTTCTTCACGGATCTACTTGTTTCACACATCCCGGTAACTGGAATTATTACGCGTTGACCGACTGAAAGTTACAATATCAATTGTCAAGAGATAGGTTGGTAGGACACATACTAAGACACCCAGGAATAGCGAACTTAGTTATGAAAGGAAGCGTCGAGGACAAGAACTGTAAGGGTAGACCAAGGTTAGAATATGTTTAAACAGATTTCTCCGGATGTAGGGTGTGGTAGCTATGTAGCTATTAGCTCAGGACAGGGAGGCATGGAGTGCTGCATCAAACAAGTCAAAATACTGAAGACTCAGACAGCAATAAATAAACAATTTCTGATAGCATTCTTAATTAGTATGTTTTTTCTTAATCGTTCTTCAAGTCTTTGTTCAATTATTTTCTTATTTACTATTATCTTATCCTGCTCATCCTTCCTTAAGAATTCCCAGAAGTTTTCCTGGGTTGATTCCTTTAACAGTTAGACTTCTTTAATATTAGTTTATTGTTATATTTATCATATGGTATAGACGTATAATTGCTAATGAAGAAATCATTGGGCCTTTGCAACATGTAGACGTATTGTTACAATACAGTAGATACTGATCGATGGATGTCACTATCTTTCAAGATGTAACGTACACGTATTAATTATAATTTATAATTATAATTGAACCTTTGTTAAATCCAGGCTGCCCGGTTAAACTGGAAAAGGTTCTCTATTGTTCTTTGTGACCGGAGTTAAATGTCCAAGTAAAAGGGAAAGCCCATAAATGTGTGGTGAGACCTGACATGCTATAGGTAAAGCCCTGCATGGATGCGGATATCCGCAACATTTTTCGTCATGCGGATAGCGGATAATCTGCGGTTAATGTTTGGAGTAATTTTGCGGATAGTTCTTAGAATACAAACCGAACTTGTTGAATAATATGTTCTGTTATGCAATTTTCATGACAAATGTAATTTGATTATTTAAGCTAATCTCATTCTAATGATGTCATTAGGCATAATTAAAACTCCGAACTGTAAAAGGTGGCAATTCAGGCTGTATAACTGACCGAAAAAAATCAAACTTTTGTTTACTAAGGCAAAACTAAAAATGGCTTCAAGCACATTAATAAGATGCGTATATCAGTCGTGTGGATGTGGGGAGGATGCGGATATAAGTCGTGTGGATGCGGGGTGGATGCGGATATCAGTCGTGTGGATGCGGGGTGGATGCGGATATCAGTCGTGTGGATGTGGGGTGGATAAAGATATCAGTCGTGTGAATGCGGGGTGGATGCGGATATCAGTCGTGTGGATGCGGGGTGGATGCGGATATCAGTCGTGTGGATGCGGGGTGGATGCGGATATCAGTCGTGTGGATGCGGGGTCGATGCGGATATAAGTCGTGTGGATGCGGGGTGGATGCGGATATCAGTCGTGTGGATGCGGGGTGGATGCGGATATCAGTCGTGTGGATGCGGGGTCGATGCGGATATAAGTCGTGTGGATGCGGGGTGGATGCGGATATCAGTCGTGTGGATGTGGGGTGGATGCGGATATCAGTCGTGTGGATGCGGGGTGGATGCGGATATCAGTCGTGTGGATGCGGGGTGGATGCGGATATCAGTCGTGTGGATGCGGGGTGGATGCGGATATCAGTCGTGTGGATGTGGGGTGGATGCGGATATCAGTCGTGTGGATGTGGGGTGGATGCGGATATCAGTCGTGTGGATGCGGGGTGGATGCGGATATCAGTCGTGTGGATGCGGGGTGGATGCGGATATCAGTCGTGTGGATGCGGGGTGGATGCGGATATCAGTCGTGTGGATGCGGGGTGGATGCGGATATCAGTCGTGTGGATGCGGGGTCGATGCGGATATCAGTCGTGTGGATGCGGGGTCGATGCGGATATAAGTCGTGTGGATGCGGGGTGGATGCGGATATCAGTCGTGTGGATGCAGGGTGGATGCGGATATCAGTCGTGTGGATGCGGGGTCGATGCGGATATCAGTCGTGGGGATGTGGGGTGGATAAAGATATCAGTCGTGTGGATGTGGGGTGGATAAAGATATCAGTCGTGTGGATGTGGGGTGGATAAAGATATCAGTCGTGTGGATGTGGGGTGGATAAAGATATCAGTCGTGGGGATGCGGGGTGGATAAAGATATCAGTCGCGTGGATAAGGGGTGGATAAAGATATCAGTCGTGGGGATGTGGGGTGGATAAAGATATCAGTAGTGTGGATGTGGGGTGGATAAAGATATCAGTCGTGGGGATGTGGGGTGGATAAAGATATCAGTCGTGTGGATGTGGGGTGGATGCGGGTTGGATGCGGGGTGGATGCAGATATCAGTCGTGGGGATGTAGGGTGGATAAAGATATCAGTAGTGTGGATGTGGGGTGGATTAAGATATCAGTCGTGGGGATGTGGGGAGGATAAAGATATCAGTAGTGTGGATGCGGGGTGGATAAAGATATCAGTAGTGTGGATGCGAGGTGGATAAATATATCAGTCGTGGGGATGTGGGGTGGATAAAGATATCAGTCGTGGGGATGTGGGGTGGATAAAGATATCAGTCGTGTGGATGTGGGGTGGATGTGGATATCAGTCGTGGGGATGTGGGGTGGATAAAGATATCAGTCGTTGGGATGTGGGGTGGATAAAGATATCTGTCGTGTGGATGTGGGGTGGATAAAGATATCAGTCGTGGGGATGCGGGGTGGATAAAGATATCAGTCGTGGGGATGTGGGGTGGATAAATATATCAGCAGTGTGGATGTGGGGTGGATAAAGATATCAGTCGTGGGGATGTGCGGTGGATAAAGATATCAGTCGTGGGGATGTGGGGTGGATAAAGATATCAGTCGTGGGGATGCAGGGTGGATAAAGATATCAGTCGTGGGGATGTGGTGTGGATAAAGATATCAGTCGTGGGGATGCGGGGTCGATGCGGATATCAGTCGTGTGGATGCGGGGTGGATGCGGATATCAGTCGTGTGGATCCGGGGTGGGTGCGGATATCAGTAGTGTGGATGCGGGGAGGATAAAGATATCAGTAGTGTGGATGTGGGGTGGATAAAGATATCAGTAGTGTGGATGCGGGGTGGATAAAGATATCAGTCTTGGGGATGGGGGGTGGATAAAGATATCAGTAGTGTGGATGCGGGGTGGATGCGGATATCAGTCGTGTGAATGCAGGGTGGATAAAGATATCAGTCGTGGGGATGTGGGGTGGATAAAGATATCAGTCGTGGGGATGTGGGGTGGATAAAGATACCAGTCGTGGGGATAAGGGGTGGATGCGGATATCAGTCGTGTGAATGCAGGGTGGATAAAGATATCAGTCGTGTGGATGCGGGGTGGATGCGGATATCAGTAGTGTGGATGCGGGGTGGATAACGATATCAGTAGTGTGGATGCGGGGTGGATAAAGATATCAGTAGTGTGGATGTAGGGTGGATAAAGATATCAGTAGTGTGGATGCGGGGTGGATAAAGATATCAGTCTTGGGGATGGGGGGTGGATAAAGATATCAGTCGTGTGGATGTGGGGTGGATGTGGATATCAGTCGTGGGGATGTGGGGTGGATAAAGATATCAGTAGTGTGGATGCGGGGTGGATAAAGATATCAGTCTTGGGGATGGGGGGTGGATAAAGATATCAGTAGTGTGGATGCGGGGTGGATGCGGATATCAGTCGTGTGAATGCAGGGTGGATAAAGATATCAGTCGTGGGGATGTAGGGTGGATAAAGATGTCAGTCGTGGGGATGTGGGGTGGATAAAGATATCAGTCGTGGGGATGCGGGGTGGATAAAGATATCAGTCGTGGGGATGTGGGGTGGATAAAGATATCAGTCGTGGGGATGCGGGGTGGATAAAGATATCAGTAGTGTGGATGTGGGGTGGATAAATATATCAGTCGTGGGGATGTGGGGTGGATAAAGATATCAGTCGTGGGGGTGGGGTGGATAAGGATATCAGTCGTGGGGATGTGGGGTGGATAACGATATCAGTCGTGGGGATGTGGGGTGGATAAAGATATCAGTCGTGGGGATGTGGGGTGGATAAAATATCAGTAGTGTGGATGTGGGGTGGATAAATATATCAGTCGTGGGGATGTGGGGTGGATAAAGATATCAGTCGTGGGGATGTGGGGTGGACAAAGATATCAGTCGTGTGGATGTGGGGTGGATGTGGATATCAGTCGTGGGGATGTGGGGTGGATAAAGATATCAGTAGTGGGGATACGGGGTGGATAAAGATATCAGTCGTGGGGAAGTGGGGTGGATAAAGATATCAGTCGTGGTGATGTGGGGTGGATAAAGATATCAGTAGTGTGGATGTGGGGTGAATAAAGATATCAGTAGTGTGGATGTGGGGTGGAAAAAGATATCAGTCGTGGGGATGTGGGGTGGATAAAAATATCAGTCGTGGAGATGTGGGGTGGATAAAGATATCAGTCGTGTGGATGTGGGGTGGATGCGGGGTGGATGCGGGGTGGATGCGGATATCAGTCGTGGGGATGTGGAGTGGATAAAGATATCAGTCGTGGGGATGCGGGGTGGATAAAGATATCAGTAGTGTGGATGTGGGGTGGATAAGGATATCAGTCGTGGGGATGTGGGGTGGATAAAGATATCAGTCGTGGGGATGTGGGGTGGATAAAGATATCAGTCGTGGGGATGTGGGGTGGATAAAGATATCAGTCGTTGGGATGTGGGGTGGATAAAGATATCAGTCGTGTGGATGTGGGGTGGATAAAGATATCAGTCGTGGGGATGCGGGGTGGATAAAGATATCAGTCGTGGGGATGTGGGGTGGATAAATATATCAGCAGTGTGGATGTGGGGTGGATAAAGATATCAGTCGTGGGGATGTGAAGTGGATAAAGATATCAGTCGTGGGGATGTGGGGTGGATAAAGATATCAGTCGTGGGGATGCAGGGTGGATAAAGATATCAGTCGTGGGGATGTGGTGTGGATAAAGATATCAGTCGTGGGGCTGCGGGGTCGATGCGGATATCAGTCGTGTGGATGCGGGGTGGATGCGGATATCAGTCGTGTGGATGCGGGGTGGATGCGGATATCAGTAGTGTGGATGCGGGGTGGATAAAGATATCAGTAGTGTGGATGTAGGGTGGATAAAGATATCAGTAGTGTGGATGCGGGGTGGATAAAGATATCAGTCTTGGGGATGGGGGGTGGATAAAGATATCAGTAGTGTGGATGCGGGGTGGATGCGGATATCAGTCGTGTGGATGCGAGGTGGATAAAGATATCAGTCGTGGGGATGCGGGGTGGATAAAGATATCAGTCGTGTGGATGTGGGGTGGATAAAGATATCAGTTGTGGGGATGCGGGGTGGATGCGGATATCAGTCGTGTGGGTGTGGGGTGGATAAAGATATCAGTCGTGGGGATGTGGGGTGGATAAAGATATCAGTCGTGGGGATGCGGGGTGGATACAGATATCAGTAGTGTGGATGTGGGGTGGATAAAGATATCAGTCGTGGGGATGTGGGGTGGATAAAGATACCAGTCTTGGGGATAAGGGGTGGATAAAGATATCAGTCGTGGGGATGTGGGGTGGATAAAGATATCAGTCGTGGGGATGTGGGGTGGATAAAGGTATCAGTCGTGGGGATGTGGGGTGGATAAAGATATCAGTCGTGGGGATGTGGGGTGGATAAAGATATCAGTCGTGGGGATGTGGGGTGGATAAAGATATCAGTCGTGGGGATGTGGGGTGGATAAAGATATCAGTAGTGTGGATGCGGGGTGGATAAAGATATCAGTCGTGTGGATGCGGGGTGGATGCGGATATCAGTCGTGTGGATGCGGGGTGGATGCGGATATCAGTAGTGTGGATGCGTGGTGGATAAAAATATCAGTAGTGTGGATGTAGGGTGGATAAAGATATCAGTAGTGTGGATGCGGGGTGGATAAAGATATCAGTCTTGGGGATGGGGGGTGGATAAAGATATCAGTAGTGTGGATGCGGGGTGGATGCGGATATCAGTCGTGTGGATGCGAGGTGGATAAAGATATCAGTCGTGGGGATGCGGGGTGGATAAAGATATCAGTCGTGTGGATGTGGGGTGGATAAAGATATCAGTTGTGGGGATGCGGGGTGGATGCGGATATCAGTCGTGTGGGTGTGGGGTGGATAAAGATATCAGTCGTGGGGATGTGGGGTGGATAAAGATATCAGTCGTGGGGATGCGGGGTGGATACAGATATCAGTAGTGTGGATGTGGGGTGGATAAAGATATCAGTCGTGGGGATGTGGGGTGGATAAAGATACCAGTCTTGGGGATAAGGGGTGGATAAAGATATCAGTCGTGGGGATGTGGGGTGGATAAAGATATCAGTCGTGGGGATGCGGGGTGGATAAAAATATCAGTAGTGTGGATGAGGGGTGGATAAAGATATCAGTCGTGGGGATGTGGGGTGGATAAAGATATCAGTCGTGGGGGTGGGGTGGATAAGGATATCAGTCGTGGGGATGTGGGGTGGATAAAGATATCAGTCGTGGGGATGTGGGGTGGATAAAGATATCAGTCGTGGGGATGTGGGGTGGATAAAAATATCAGTTGTGTGGATGTGGGGTTGATAAAGATATCAGTCGTGGGGATGTGGGGTGGATAAATATATCAGTCGTGGGGATGTGGGGTGGATACATATATCAGTCGTGGGGATGCGGGGTGGATAAAGATATCAGTCGTGGGGATGTGGGGTGGATAAAGATGTCAGTCGTGGGGATGCGGGGTGGATGCGGATATCAGTCGTGTGGATGGGGGGTGGATGAGGATATCAGTCGTGTGGATGTGGGGTGGATGTGGATATCAGTCGTGTGGATGCGGGGTGGATAAGGATATCAGTCGTGTGGTTGCGGGGTGGATAAGGATATCAGTCGTGTGGATGCGGGGTGGATGAGGATATCAGTCGTGTGGATGTGGGGTGGATGAGGATACCAGTCGTGTGGATGCGGGGTGGATAAATATATCAGTCGTGTAAATGCGGGGTGGATGCGGATATCAGTCGTGTGGATGCGGGGTGGTTGCGGATATCAGTCGTGTGGATGCGGGGTGGATGCGGATATCAGTCGTGTGGATGCGGGGTGGATGCGGATATCAGTCGTGTGGATGCGGGGTGGATAAAGATATCAGTCGTGGGGATACGGGGTGGATGCGGATATCAGTCGTGTGGATGCGGGGTGGATGCGGATATCAGTCGTGTGGATGCGGGGTGGATAAAGATATCAGTCGTGGGGATGTGGGGTGGATAAAGATATCAGTCGTGGGGATGCGGGGTGGATAAAGATATCAGTAGTGTGGATGTGGGGTGGATAAAGATATCAGTCGTGGGGATGTGGGGTGGATAACGATACCAGTCGTGTGGATGCGGGGTGGATGCGGATATCAGTCGTGTGGATGCGGGGTGGTTGCGGATATCAGTCGTGTGGATGCGGGGTGGATGCGGATATCAGTCGTGTGGATGCGGGGTGGATGCGGATATCAGTCGTGTGGATGCGGGGTGGATGCGGATATCAGTCGTGGGGATACGGGGTGGATGCGGATATCAGTCGTGTGGATGCGGGGTGGATGCGGATATCAGTCGTGTGGGTGTGGGGTGGATAAAGATATCAGTCGTGGGGATGTGGGGTGGATAAAGATATCAGTCGTGGGGATGTGGGGTGGATAAAGATGTCAGTCGTGGGGATGTGGGGTGGATAAAGATACCAGTCGTGTGGATGCGGGGTGGATAAATATATCAGTCGTGTTAATGCGGGGTGGATGCGGATATCAGTCGTGTGGATGCGGGGTGGTTGCGGATATCAGTCGTGTGGATGCGGGGTGGATGCGGATATCAGTCGTGGGGATACGGGGTGGATGCGGATATCAGTCGTGTGGATGCGGGGTCGATGCGGATATCAGTCGTGTGGATGCGGGGTGGATAAAGATATCAGTCGTATGGATGTGGGGTGGATGCGGATATCAGTCGTGGGGATGTGGGGTGGATAAAGATATCAGTAGTGTGGATGTGGGGTGGATAAAGACATCAGTAGTGTGGATGTGGGGTGGATAAAGATATCAGTCGTGGGGATGTGGGGTGGATAAAGATATCAGTTGTGTGGATGTGGGGTGGATAAAGATATCAGTCGTTTGGATGTGGGGTGGATGCGGGTTGGATGCGGGGTGGATGCAGATATCAGTCGCGGGGATGTGGGGTGGATAAAGATATCAGTAGTGTGGATGCGGGGTGGATAAAGATATCAGTAGTGTGGATGTGGGGTGGATAAAGATATCAGTCGTGGGGATGTGGGGTGAATAAAGATATCAGTAGTGTGGATGCGGGGTGGATAAAGATATCTAGTGGGGATGTGGGGTGGATAAAGATATCAGTCGTGGGGATGTGGGGTGGATAAAGATATCAGTCGTGGGTATGTGGGGTGGATAAAGATATCAGTCGTGTGGATGTGGTGTGGATGCGGGGTGGATGCGGGGTGGATGTGGGGTGGATGTGTATATCAGTCGTGGGGATGTGGGGTGGATAAAGATATCAGTCGTGGGGATGTGGGGTGGATAAAGATATCAGTCGTGGGGATGTGGGGTGGATAAAGATATCAGTCGTGGGGATGTGGGGTGGATAAAGGTATCAGTCATGGGGATGTGGGGTGGATAAAGATATCAGTCGTGGGGATGTGGGGTGGATAAAGATATCAGTCGTGGGGATGCGGGGTGGATAAAGATATCAGTAGTGTGGATGCGGGGTGGATGCGGATATCAGTCGTGGGGATGCGGATAACGTTTTGTGGGGATCCGGGCCGGGACGCCAAGAGTCCGCTGATGAGCCAGTTTGGTGTCCTAGGTTAAACCCCACACAAGGCATGGCACAAACCTAGAAAATTACTGAGTTTTAACTCATTGGCTGTGAAAGCCAACATCCATTAAGGGGTTAAATTATAAGTTTTTATTAACTTATTTCAAAGTAAATGCAACATGGCTAAAATCATGAGGAAATATGCTGGTATGAAGAAATTATTCCAAAACTATTCTAGGATTATGAACACACTTGAAGTGACTCTAAAGTTACATCCCAATTATTGTAATACCATGTTCACGTCTGTATTTCTAATATATTTCCCTCAATGAAAGTACTGTGCAGCACATTCTTCACAGTACACACTCAGATTCCACTGTGACTGAATTCTTTAATAAGAGAACGTGACTAGAAAAAGGTTAGTATCTCTTTTTCTCGAAATCCGTTCGTCGTGAAGCAAGTTACATTCCATTCGTCCAGCGGAGGACGGCATACGCTGACAGCCACCGAGCCTCCCAGATTGTTTATTCTGCAATGCTTTCAGTTGGATGCTTGCTCTCTGCCAGAATGTACGTGGTTGCTGTACATACAGACAGGCGATGCTCACTTGGGGGTTTTTAACGTGGACTGGTGAAAGAATGCACCACTTGATATACACATCGCAACATAAAACAGGTCGTGTGCAGAGAGAATGTATGCGCAGGGCGAGACGTAGATGGAACATTAGCTTCCTCAGAGCAAACATTTGAGGTTTTAATTTACCATTATTCAGTTAATTACGAGAGGCTTTCCGAAGCGAAGTAAAAGGTGCAGTCACCAAAAGGAAATTATTATCACCTGCACAGAAGATATTCGACGCTTCACGCTCCTGCAACTATTGTTCCGAAATTACTTCTACAGGAGACATGGGTACTAAAACTAGGATGGGACCAGGAGCTACCACCTCATATAATAAAGTGTTTTCGTAATTGGGTGAGTCAGTTGCACTATGTCGGGAAATGTATTGTCCCTAGAAGTTTAGGTGAACTGTCCTTGGATTCAGCACAGTACAGTTTACATGCATTTTCAGATGCCAGCAAATCAGCTTATGCAGCTTGTGTATTTATTCGTGTTCTAGTATGTTTAGTAATTTTATGTTCGACCCTAACTATTATGTCAGAAAACTGTATCATAATGAGGCTCATTATAACACTATTTTTCATTATGAAACAGTTTCTCCCACCAATCAGAGCTCAAGAAACAGTTGTGTGACCAATTAGATAAGGATATCTTCGCGCATGCGCTCAAAATCCAACATGTCTATATAAATTACCGAAAGTGCACCGTCCATATGTTCGCGTAAATAAACTGGTGAATATGAGACAAGAAATAGCACTGTACCTTAATAACCCCAAAACCAATTTCTACACAGCACGTTGTTTTGACACGACTTTGGTGACAGTTTTACTGAATAACGGTGCACAATCTGAACATATGGAATTGAAGCACACAGAGCGCATGCGTCGGTTGTCCAGAGAGCTTGGAAAACAGAGATATACTATCCACCGCAGCATCCGATTACAACATTCTAGTGACTGAACAGATATTTATGAATATTTATGTTAAAACATATAATAAAGTTATAATTTTCGTCGAACATAAACAGTCGTATGCAACTCGCCTATAATGGTAATTGAGACACTCGTATGGAAATTATAAAACTCGCATACGCTCGTTTTATAAAAATACTCGTGTCTTAATTATAGCCATTATAGGCTCGTTGCATAATGTACTATTATTACACAGGGAAGCTGTATTACAAGGAGAAAACATGTTGCCATAACAACAGACAAACAATTGGCTGTATTACAAAGAGAAAACACATTGTTGTAACACAATAGAAAATATATTGTCATAACAAGAGACAAATCCTTGGCTGTATTACAAAGAGAAAATATATTGTCATAACTAGGGCTCGGATTTTTATGTAAATACATATTTTAAGCATTTTATCTATAAATAAATACATTCCTGCTTTTCACTTATTAGCATATAAAAGGACATAATTTTTTTTTTAATCAATATGCTACATCTATCAGTTTATTTCATTTTTGTTCTGTGTTAATTCAACAGGCAAGAACCTGTGAGCTATCTAATCTTCAAGCAGAGCGTATGTCAACTTTCAACTGGGTTATTCTTAACTTGTCGCCCCGTGCCACTCACTGTGGAAGCAGGGGATTTCCTTGTCCCGCCCCCGCAGCTACCTGGAACAAGTGTCACTCACATGCAGTTCATTTCTGGCACTGTGAAGTTTTAAGGCAGTTCTACGATGCCTAAAGTAAAAGTAACTACAAGTTAATGTCTGCGGCAGTATGTTGCAGAATTTAAAGATAATTTTACTTCTGATGGGGGCGTTCTCTTCTGCCAACCATGTGGGAAAGCAATCAAGGCTGAACAGCGATCTCTAGTTACACAACACCTCGATGGCAAGAAACATATTGCCGCAGTTTCGCACCTTTAGAAGAAGTGATTCACGATAATCGTCACTCATTTGTGATGGACAACCTGAAATTGTATCTCGTTGTGTATTGTAATTCTTCATCAGTCAGTGAGGCATAGCAATCGTAAGCACTGCATATTGTGTATAAACCAATTTATAATTAAATATTTTTACTTTTTGTCACATATTTCAGGTATTTTTAATACATAAAAAATAAATATTTTCCTGATTTTTAGCACCTAAAAATCCGAGCCCTAGTCATAACAAGCGACAAATCTTTGGCTGTATTACAAAGAGAAAACACATTGTTGTAACACAAGTGAAAATATATTGTCAGAACAAGAGACAAATCCTTGGCTGTATTACAAAGGGAATATATATTGTTATAACAAGAGACACATCTTTGGCTGTATTACACAGAGAAAACATATTGCCATGAACAGAGACAAATCTTTGGCTGTATTACACAGAGAAAACATATTGCCATGAACAGAGACAAATCTTTGGCTGTATTACACAGAGAAAACATATTGTCATAACAAAATAGAAAACATATTGCCAACACAAAAGAGAAAATAGAGAAGACCCGTAATAGTGTCAAAATTTGTATTTTGAAAAGTTCTATCATATTTCAAAATTACTTCCGGCTTAAATGATATTCTGAAAAAGCCTGCTAAAAACTCTTTTTCTTAATAGAACTTGTTCTACAGCTTTAAATGAAATTTATGTTTGATTGTTTTAATCTATTCTTTGATTCAATTCTTTAATTTGTGGGAAGCAGATTTTTGAATTTTTCAAAACGGAAGTAGATATTTTGATTTTGATTTGACCATGTATTAGTCGACACTAGCGCTCGTAGTGATAGATTTAAATAGCAAAGGATGTGGTATACCTGTTGCTGTGCATCAGTTATCAGTTAAAATGGAAGTAGGTATTTAGATTTCGATTTGACCATGCATGCGTCAACACTAGCACTCGCAGTGTAATGAACTACATACGTCAAAGGATGTGGTCTAATGCTTGGTGTCCATGACTTGTCAGTTTAGTCTGTGCAGTCTTTGTGCAGGCGGTCGAGCAGTTCGGTGTTACGTACTTTACCGATCCATTAAATTCTGAGCATGCGTCTGTAACACCACAACTCAAATGCTTGAACTTTTTGCTGGTGTCCTCCGTGAGGGTCCAGGCTTCAGCTCCATACATCAGGATAGAGAAAATGTAACATCGAAGGAAACGGAGACGAAGAGCGATTTTAAAATCTCAGGTACACAGTAGTTTTAGTCATTTTCTTAAATGCAGCTCTAACCTGTTCAATGCGGGATCTAATTTCAATAGCTTTATTCCAATTATTATCAAGTATGCATCCAAGGAATTATTACATGCTGAACTTGTTCCAGTTTCAACCCAGCGACTGTTACTTCGCACAAAAATAATAAGAAACGGATCACAAGATCTACAATATTTTCTTTTGTCTAATTACTGGAACTACTAGTTTCATATTAATAACCACTACTAATAAGCCACTTATCCATGGGTAATGGCGTTACTATTTCACTTAATTGTAAATCAGGCTAACCACTCCCACTGATGGTTGGTTGGTTCCTTAGTTTAAGGGCTGTGACAACGCGGTCATGTAGCCCCGTGTACTTTGGGTGTGTGTAGAATTTGTCTCATAACCGGTGTTAATTGTTATGGCTGTATTAGTGTGTGTTACCTGTTTTAATTCAAGTAAGGACTGCAGACAATAATTTCAAGTAACTTAGTTCCTATGTTTGCTACCAAATGCTACCGTCCACTACACCTAGCTTGCGGACTTGGCTACTAGATGGCATCGCAGTCAGCACCTGGCGGCGAACTTTGGAACTAATAGAGCCTTATCAAACTAACCTACAAATTTTAGCTTCCACAAGTGTAGTTAGAGGAAGGCTCTTTTTCATGCCTTAAATCTATGATATGGGACCGCCGGCTTTACTTCCCCTCCGAAGGAAGGCATACTGGTGGATTTTTAACGCTCTTAAAAATCCGACGACTTCTGAACACGCACTAGAATTCTGCTGTTCACTCACAGTCTTTGAGTCGACAATAACAGAAATAGAAGAATGTATTCTTGTAAGGATGTGGCGGACACATTGTCAAGCGGCTTATTGTCATTAGTGGGTGATAAATGTTCGCTAAGGAGATATCACTGCAGGTGGCTGCCGATACGGTGCTGAGTGGGAAATGTTACTCTACACCTCTTCTCAGAATTTCTGCTGGCAGAATCCACTGGTCAGTTCTTGTGAAATAAGACAGCAGAAGTGCGAGTTCATTAGTCTTGAATGGTTGTGGGAGCTTCCTACCAATGATAGGTTCCTGGATATGAGGATAACAATATTTGTAACAGAATGCGAAATATAAATATAATAAGCAAACATATTTGCCATAATAGCAAATTGTTTTGATCCGTATTGACAGAATAACTAAGAAAAACACTTAAGTTAATTATACGCCAAATCAATACTAATAATAACAACACACTTAAATGTCTACAATTTATAGATCATTTCAAGTGTACATGTTTCAGAACAACAATGGTTTCTTCTTCAGCACAATTGAGAGAAAAAACTTATTCTAAGGAAAAACTTAAATTAAAAATGGATATCCTTACAATACGTCTTAAAAGAATAATTTGGAAAAACAATTATAAATCCTTAAAATTATCTATGAAAATTTAATCAATTATATGGTTAATCTTCTGAAAATATATATGAAATATATTGTAAAAATTCATCTTCTGAAAAATGTATTAGTTCATATGGTTCTCTGAACATAAACAGTATCTTAAAAAAGAAGCTAGTAAAGCTTTAAAGTAATGTATCATGAAGTTGAAATAACACATGTAGTCATATCTCTGGAAATGATACAATCTTGGAGCCTACTAATAGCATCAAGTCTAACTTTCGATGTTCATTCAGGAGGTGGCCCGTTTCCCCCGTGCAATCTAGTTTTAGATGTCTCGCATACACTAATGCTGTATGGGATGCCTAATAACCGATTTCCACGGGGGTCACAGTGCATGCTGGCCGATTACGTCAGAATACGAAGCAATAACAACCGGACAGCCGCTAGCTGCATGTTCCTCAGCTCTACCCGTCTAATGCACCCCATTGCCTTTCCGACTCTCGCATTTGAGAGCGCAATAGACTCATAAAATGTGGTAGAACGACACGACAGTTGCTGGTAAGATATTGACAATGGCTGGTGTATTCAGCATCGATGAGTACACGGACATTATACTAATATATGGAGAAGCTGGTCGTAATGCCGTTGAAGCTCGTAGACGGTATGCACTGGTGTTTCCAGATAGACGTCTACCGTCTCGACAAGTATTTCGCCGAACAGAGCTGCAATTACGAACGAATGGAATGTTCCAGGCACATACCAGCAGGACTAGACCCGTCTGCGGTAATGCTGAAGTTGTATGGAATGTACAAGAGTACTTCGAACGGAATCCTACGCACGGTCAGTTACACTTCACCTTACTGAGCTAATGCTGATAATAGTAATAATCAAAATAATAATTTGAATTTTGTATTAGAATTTATTTATTAATTACTATTGATAATACATTTGTGATATGTCTCAGAATCAGACGGCAAAATCAGTAAAGATTACCTGTGAGATATTAATTATTTTTCACAGCATTATACGGTTTGTATTTCAATACCAGAGTGCATACAATAATACGTTTATGTTATAAATTAATGTTTATTTAGGTAATGATTTTTTATGTGACGTATAGCTAGTTGTTTGCTGTTCATATTGGACAATCGAGGTAGTAGTTCATTAAATAGTGCTGGTGCAAGATAATTTAGTCTCTTGAAACCATAATAATAATAATAATAATAATAATAATAATAATAATAATACGAACCATCTATGTTACAATGTGCACATATTTATTGTTGCTTAGGGCAAAGAGAAGCTGCAAGGGACCTAGGAGTGTCACGAACTTCAATACAGAGGATCCTGAAGGAGCGTAAATGGCATCCTTATAAGCCGCACCTACACCAACAACTGTATGGAAATGATTTCGATCGCAGGGTAGCATATTGCCGAAGAATAGCCCCTGCATTACAACAAGATCCACATTTTGCCAGGAATATTCTGTGGAGTGATGAATGCTATTTTGCCAATGATGCCAACGTCAATACTCACAATCCGCATTACTGGGCTCCAGTGAACCTTCACTGGGTTCGAGCACAGCTCGTTCAGATCCACTGGGGGGTTAATGTGAGGTGTGGTATTCTGGGAGACTACATAATTGGGCCTGTTTTTATAGCCCCCAGACTCACAGGTAGGAATTATCTTGAATTTTTACAAACCGACTTGACTCTGGAAAACGTTCTAGAAGATATTCCACTCCAGGTTGTATTACAGCATTGGTACCAGCATGATGCTCCACCTCACACCTTCCGAGCTGTTACGGAATATCTAAATGCACGATACCCTGAACGGTGGATAGGTCGTGGAGGCCCATGGCAGTGTCCAGCACGATTGCCTGATCTAACCCCTCTGGACTTCTTTCTGTGGGGCTATATAAAATCAAAAGTCTACGAAACGGCGCCTGAAAATGTCGATCAATTAAAACAACGTATTGGTGAGGCCTGTGCTGCAGTGACACTTGAAATGTTACGACGTGTCCATGCAGACACTGCGAGACGTGTTCAACATTGTATTCGCCACCAGGGACATGTCTTTGAGCATATTCATTATGAATAGCTGTCCAAGTGTGACATTGTAATTTATTTTATTTTCTAAGCTTTGATGCAATAATATGTGAGTTTTTGTCCAATTAGTTAGCAATGCTATTGTAGAGTGGAATTTCTGTAGCCTACATGTACAAATTAATGTGTTATTAAACTTTCTTTTCTGCATCTTTGGCGTATTTACAAACGAACCCTGTTTATTACAGAAATCACTGTTTGTAAAGGAGCGTTACAACGTGGCATACAATATGTTGCATGTTGTGCAACTATTTAGCAGTAGTTTTACTACACAAGTACTGTAACAGGATTCCTATCATTATTGTTATTATTATTATTATTATTATTATTATTAATATTATTGTCACTATGATGTCTGCACTAGACTGTAATAATAAAATAACAATAGTGACACAGGTTATCAGACAAATTCTTCACACACTCAAGTACACGCGGCTACAGGCTCACTGTGTTGTAAAGCGCCTGAAATTCAACAATTCATTATTTCAGTACAGTGAAATTCAACGTATCGTGGGAATGCTTCGATCACAATACTGATGTACAGTCTGCACAATATCAGAATTGTTGCAGGCGGGTCTAGCCATGCTGGTATGTGCTTCAATCCATTAGCACTTAATTACAGCTCTGTTCGGGGAAATTCGTATACAAAAGGCAGGCGTCTATTTGGAATCTCCTGTGCATTAATGTGCGAGCTTTGGTTGGACTGTGACCAGATTCTCCATAGACTAGAATTATGTGTGTGCGCGCTCGATTTTGGTGAATACCTCAGCCATTGTCGATGTGTTGATAGCAACTTTAATACTGCTGTGCCACGTGCAAAGCTACTATTCTGCGCTCGCCAGCGAGGCTTCGTACCGCTTTGGGGCGCATTAGACGGGAGCACTGAGGAACATGCAGTGTGCGGCTGTCTGGTTGTTATCTCTTGGCATTCTGACGTAACCTGCTTGTATGCAAGGTTACCCTTAGCAATTCAGTTATTAGACCTCCCGTTCAACACTAGTACATGCGGGACATTTATAAGTAGATTGCACGGCGCAGGTGGGCCACCTGGTTATATGCCTTCTGTTCCGCATGCCAACTACTGTATTTCAATACGTGGTGGCATCTCAATCTCGAAAATCTTAATTCAGAGCATCAGATTGGCATCTACGTCGTTATGCCTTTAGTTCCACATGCCAATTATTTTGGGATATTTAATGTATTAATATTAAATATTAAACTCCAAAATATGTATAGGTCTTTCAAGGTTAAACATGTGATCATAAATCCTTAATTTGTTGAAAGATGAAAAACATAACATTTAAGTGTGTCATTATTAGTATTGATTTGGCGTATAAATAACTTAGTGTTTTCTTAAATATGAATATCCCAATCAGTGCCCCCCCTCCCCCAACATCCCCTCGAACCCCCCCCCCCCTCCCCCCACACACACACACATACACACACACACATTGAGGACCTCTGCACTAGAGAGTACATCAAAATAATAACATTTCACTGGCGGCAAAACACCCTGTTCCGCCCCTTTATACAGCATCACCATCATTATCAGTTTATCGACCTGATGGCAGGTTTCCTCATGGTTGGTCTCTCCACCTTATCCGCGGTCTTTAGCAGCACTTTTCATCCACTCATAAAATTCATCATTCTTGATGGAATCCAGCATCTGAAACCTTCTTCTTCCTCTTCGGATTTTCCCTTGGACTGTCCCTTCTAATGCACTTTTCACTAAACCATCTCCTCTTATGCAGTTTCCAATCCAATTCATTTTTATCATTTTAAATGATCTTGTCGACTTCGTCGTTCCGCTGGGGTCTGGCGATACGTTACGGTGACGGGACGAAATGTACCCAGATGCACTGAGGTGTGTGACGTCATAGTACCGCTTGGTGCATGTGCTCCCCGACAATCTCTACTTCGTTAGTATAAGACAAAAATCCCCGATTCTTGGATGTCACGGGTAATCTCGAGAACCACTGGATGGATTTTGATGTGGTTTTCACCATTCTGTAAAGGATATCTCGAGGAAAGATTCTGTAGAAAATAATTTATGTATGATCAAAGGAAGCCAAGCAGTAACGATTTCAGTGAAAAAGTCGAAAACAAACTTGGCATCCGTGCGCTTCTTAAGCTAACGCTGGGCAAACCGTTAAAAATAACAATATACTGTACTATGAGCGTAAGAATTGGTCAGCATGAAAAGTTCTACAAAAAAAGTCCGCGAGAGCATATCTCAATCTTCAATACATCGCCCACTATGAGTGTTTTTAGACTGGATGGAAGGGGCACGTCCCCGCGCGCTTGACCTTGCTTTGCCCTTGGTTTGCACTTGCCGTTCGCGAGTAATTTGAAACAAGGTAAAGTATTATAAAGCAAGATAAGTATTATGCAGGTAATTTTCTAACGTGTCAAGAGCCTTTCTAGCATTTTTCAGTCAGACTGACTGTCACTTTTTCTTTTCCTAATCTTCTTTAGCACCATTTTTTCTTCTCTTACTTTCTTTAATACTTCCTCATTTCTCACTTTGTCCTTCCCAGTTATTCTCCCCATTCTTCTCCACAGCCACATTTCGAAAGCCTCTATTCTTCTCTCGTCTTCTTTCCTGAGCGTCCAAGTTTCCGCTCCATACATTGCTACACTCCAAACAAAAACAAGTAGTTCCGTGAAGAACTATACAGCCTATTTTCATATATCCTACTTATGTTAATTGCCACAATCAACATACAAAATTTCAGTTTGATTGCTGTAATAGATTCGTAGATATTGAGAAACGACTAAATATTGCGGATGGTCGCCGTGTTGGATTTTATATATGTAGGTCCTAGAGTTATGTACTGTTACATGAAGATTATTGTATACGTGTAGTATTCAAACTTCAATCGCATGATTAGGACACAAGAAATAACAAGGAGATTTTAAAATTTCGCACAGCTGCCATCTTGTGGTTATGGAAACAATTGAAATAAATTATATGCCAGTGGATTAACATTCGTATAAGGATTTACTGTACCAAGTTTCACTGCACTCGGACGGATAAATTGCGAGAAACGTCCATGTGAATATTTATATATCGCGTGGCCGCCATGTTGGATTTGTGATCACCAGGTTATTTAAAGTCCTATAGGTGAACTTAAGTTCATAGCCCCTATGAACATAAAAAATGCAGTTTGATTGCTATAATCGATTCGTAGATATTCAGAGACGTCTAAATATTTCGGATGGTCGCCATGTTGGATTGTTAAATGTATAGGCAATAGAGTCATGTACCATTAAAGGAAAATTATTGCGTAGGTTCATCATTCAAACTTTCACTTCGATCGCATGACTACATCACAAGAAATAAAAACTTAACTTTAAAATTCGCAAAGCCGCCATCTTGAGGTTATGTAAACAATTGAACTACATTAGATACCAGGGCATTACAATGTGTATAAATATTTCCTGTACCAGATTTCATTGCGTTTGGAACATTAAATAGTAACAAAATTTGAATGGCCCGGTCGGGGTTGTCCAGAACAGTGCTATGAACTTACCGAGTTTCATTGAAATCGCTCCAGCCGTTTAGAAGTTATTAGGGAGACACACACACACTCACCTGACACACACACGCACACACACACACGGACAAAAGGTGATCTCATAAGCCTATTTTTTCAAAATTGAAAATAGGCTAAAAATCACTAATCTCTTCCTTAGGTTTACTTTCATTGCTCCACAAAATAATTTTCTTTTCTTTCTATTCTTGCTATTGCGATCCTTGTTTTTATTTCTTCAGTGCATACAACAATCATATTGATATTCATCATCAGTTTTCATACTATTTGTCACCCTCTCTGCCTTTACTCCCTACCAATATATCTTGATCCTTTCTCTATTTTCTCCTTCTATTCTTCTGTGTAGGGTCTCCTTCCTCGCCGACTTCTCCCCTGTCCCCTGGAAACCTCTAAACTCATTGCCTCGTTGTCTAAATCAATCTCTGTCCACTACGTCTTCTTCTGTAAGTCCCATCGTAGACAGGTCCATTCTCACTTCTCGAAACCATTACGACTCTTGTCTCCCTCTTGCTGAAGATTATGAAAATTGAGGTCCGTGCATCGATTTGTTTGGAATAGTACATTATGCAACGAGCCTATAATGGCTATAATTAAGACACGAGTATGTTTATAAAACGAGCGTATGCGAGTTTTATAATTTCCATACGAGAATCTTAATTAGCATTATAGGCGAGTTGCATACGACTGTTTATGTTCGACGATAATTATAACTTTATTATATGTTTTAACATAAATATTCATAAATATCTGTTCAGTCACTAGAATGTTGTGATCGGGTGCTGCGCTGGGTAGGATATCTCTGTTTTCCAAGCTCTCTAGCCAACCGACGCATGCGCTCTGTGTGCTTCAATGCCATATGTGCGGATTGTGCATCAGTATTCAGTAAAACTGTCACCGAAATCGTTTGAAAACAATGCGCTGTGTAGAAATTGGATTTGGGGATATTACGGTGCAGTGCTATTTCTTGTCTCATACTCACCAGTTTATTTACGCGAACATATGGACGGTGCACTTTCAGTAATTTATATAGACATCTTGGATTTTGAACGCATGTGCGAAGGTATCCTTATCTAATTGGTCAAACAACTGTTTCTTGAGCTCTGATTGGTGGCAGAAACTGTTTCATAATGAACAAGTAGTTCCGTGACGAACTAAACAGCCTACTTTTCTTAAAATGTAAGATTCACGCCAATCTATATAGACCTATCTGCAATAATAACGATATCAAGTTCCTAATACCAACATTTCTAAGTACTGCAGTTTGAAATACACCTAAAATAATGTAGCCTAATACAGTAACTTACTACAGTTGGCAGCCCTGGTGACTCTGAATATAGAATGCACATACAAAATTTGGTTGAAGACTAATGGATAGTACGGACGTTACATGCTGCTTGATATTGGATTTATCAGTGCGTGTAAAATCGTGTTGGGAACAATTTCATGTATGTGATGCTCAGAATTAATCTGAAATAATTCGATCTATTATAGCCTAGTGCTAATTGGTAATAATTGTTAGTATAGAAGTTACATTTAATTAAAATTGAAACTATCAGAAAGCTTAGAATCATGTTGTCAGCACTGAGGTATATTAGATACTCCAAATTAATCTAGAAAGTCAGGGACTATACGTGTGCAAAGTTCAGAGCTGAAGGCTGCATACATTTCTGATATATTGATATTAGGATTAAAAAACAAATAGAGAGAACATTTATTAACAGTTGGCAGCCCTGCTGGTTCCTACGGATACGCATAATCATAACTGTTATGGCACACAAAGCACCTACGAAATTTGGTTGAAATCCATTTGTTAGTATAGAAGTTATATGCATTTAAAAACTTGACCTATCAGCAGGCTTAAAATCGTGTTGGCAGCACTGATGTATATAAGTTACACCGAGCTTGGGTAACATATAGAGGGACCATTTATTAACAGTTGGCAGCCCTGCTGGTTCCTACGAATACGCATAATCATAACACAAAGAGCATACGAAATTTGGTTGAAATCCATTTGTTAGTATAGAAGTTATATGCATTTAAAAACTTGACCTATCAGCAGACTTAGAATCGTGTTGGCAGCACTGATATATGTAAGTTACACCGAACTTGGGTACAATATCAGGTACTATACGTGTGCAAAGTTTAGAGCTGTTGACTGGCATACTTCCTGATATATTGACATTAGGGTTGAAACATAGTGAGAGCATTTATTAACAGTTGGCAGCCCTGGTGGCTCTTTAGAATACGCACAGTCATATGTGTTGTAGTACACATAGTACGTACGAAATTTGGTTGAAATCCAATCGATAATATAGAAGTTACATGCATTTAGATATTGGATCTACCGGCAGGCTTAGAATCATATTGGCAACACTGGCATGTATGAACTTCAGAAAAATAATCTGGAATGTTAATATCTATACGTGTTCCAATTTTGGAATAGTTCGCATGCATAACTTCTGAGATATCCGACATAAAGCTGAAATTTCAATTGTGATTTTTCAGCAGTTGGTAGCACTGACGTCAATTTCAAATATGGTCGTGAGATATTCAAATATAGATCTTACTCATACCAAATTTGGTGTTGATAGCTGCAGCCGTTTAGGAGTTGATAGGGGGGGGGGGGGAACACACAGCCAGCCAGACAGACAGACACACACACACATTTTCCCGGATCGAACTCATAAGTCTACTTTTTCCTCATTTTTGCAAAATGTGAAAAGTAGGCTAAAAATAGTGTTATAATGAGCCTCATTATGATACAGTTTTCTGACACATAATAGTCAGGGTCGAACATAACTTATTATTCAAAATTCCATGCACCACAGTATTTATGATCTCTTGTGTTTGGAATGTATTTTGCCGTGTACTTGGGTGTGTGTATAGGATTTGTCTAATGATCTGTGTCATTGAGGTGTTTGTAGTAGTGCGTGTATTTGCATTTCAACCTTTAATTAGGATGCATTCTACAGTGGCCTTAAGTTAGGGACCATCCCGGTATTCGACTGAAGTACTAACGGGTAACCACGGAAAACCTTGAGCTGGAAAAAGTTATCAGGACATGGGAAGATGAAATGGTTGACAACTCAAACACAAAAATCATCTGCAGTGTTTGGTCTTTGCAGATGATCTAGCTATTCTTTACAACAAAAGACAAGAAGCAGTACAGGCCCTTGAAAGATTTCACGAAATTGCAGTTAAGACCGGGCTACAACTATCATATGAACAAGAAGTTCCGTGACGAACTAAAGAGCCTACTTTTCTTAAAATTTAAGATTCATGCCAATGATTAATCTATATGTATCTATCTAGAATACTGACGAAATTAAGTTGGTAATATCGAAATTTCTAATTAGTTCGAAATACAGTATACCTGGCATGATGTAGCCTAATAGAGCACTACAGTTGGCAGCCCTGGTGACTGAATATATTCTTAGTTCCATCTCTTAAGTTACAGAATACAAAATTTGGTTGGAGTCTAATGAATAGCATGGACGTTACATGCAGTTAAACATTGGATCTAACAGCGCGCGTAAAGTCATGTTGGCAACAATGACATACAAGTATTGGTCAGAAATAATCTGAAATAATCTGATCTATTGTTGTGTCACTTTTGAATGAAATCCATTAGTTAGTATAGAAGTTACATGCATTTTAAAATTGGACCTATCAGCAGGCTTTGAATCATGTTGGCAGCACTGACATATGTTAGTTACTCCAAATGCATCTAGAATGCCAGTAACTATACGTGTGCAAAGTTTGGAGCTATTGGCTTTCATACTTTCTGATGTATTGACAATACGGTAACAAAAATAGAGACAGCATATATTAACAGTTGGCAGCCCTGGTTGCTCTTAAGAATTCGCATAGTCATATCTGCTATGGTACACATAGCACATACGAAATTTGGTTGAAATCCAAATGATTGTATGGAAGTTACATGTATTTAATGTTGGACCTCTCAGCAGGCTTAGCATCATGTTGGTAGCACTGACTTATATAAGTTGCTCCAAATTAATATAGAATGTCAGGTACTATACGTGTGCATATTTTAAAGCAGTCGGCTTGCATACTTTCTGATATATTGGTATTTGGATAAAATAAATTACGAGCATTTATTAACAGTTGGCAGCCCTATTGGTTCTTAAGAATACGCTCAGTCATATCTGGTTATACACACATACAACGTACGAAATTTCGTTGAATTCCAATTGATAGTGTAGAAGTTATATGCATTTAAAAATTGGATCTATCAGCAGTCTTATAATCATTTTGGCAACACTACCATTTATGGCCTCCTGGAAATTAGACTGCAATATTATTATCTATATGTGTGCCAATTTTGAAATAGCTCCCATTCATACCTTCCAAGATATCCAACATGGAGCTCAAATTTCAATTGCGATTTTTCAGTAGTTGGTAGCACTGACATCATTTTCAAATAAGGCCGTGAGATTTTCAGGTATAGATCTTTACCTCTGCCAAATTTTGTTTCGATTGCTGCAGCCGTTTAGGAGTTGATAGGGGGGGGGACACACACACAGCCAGACAGACCAGACAGACAGAAGGACAGACAGACAGACAGACACACATTTGCCCGATCTCATAAGTCTACTTTTTCCTAATTCCTAATTCCATTCCTCCATTCCTATAAAGACTAACTACCCGGGGCTCACATCTAGTGGGTCGTGGGTTGGCTACCACGGGACCCTAGCTGAGTCCGGCATTGGTTCCACTTACTTGAGCTGGACTCCTCTCTGTCTCTTTTCCTGTCGACCTCTCTTGGTCAACTCTTGTTCTCTTCCGACCCCGACGGAATATGTATATAGGGGCCTCCTTCCCACCTTAATTGACCCTTGTTTCATCTTTTCTTGTTATGCGAGAGATCAGCCTACTTTTCTTTTTTCATGTTCAGCTCAAGGCCCTCAAGGAGGCAGGATGTATGTAGCCCCACCACTTCGAGTGCACCCTGGATAGAGCTACACCCGGGGATTCCTGAGCTAGGTCCGTTCTTTCCCCTTCTTCCACTGACTTTGGGGCAGGCCCTCTCCTCGTTCCTATCTGCCTTTAATGGCTGTCCTTCCTTCCAAGTCCCTCAATCCGCATTCTTCGAGTTGAGGGCATTTCTTTTCTTCCTGTCCTTTATTGGCCTTATCCTCTATTTATTTACCATTTCTTCTTCTAGTATGTAAGTCTGTAGTTAGTATTAGTTATAGTTTTCCTTCTCATCTTTCACTATCACCCAAACCATTAGGGGCCGATAACCTAGTGACGAATTGCACTCTAATTTCATAATAATACATTATGCAACGAGCCTATAATGGCAATAATTAAGACACAAGTATGTTTATAATTTCCATACGAGTGTCTTAATTACCATTATAGGCGAGTTGCATACGACTGTTTATGTTCGACGATAAATAATATAACTATTTTATGTTCGAAAAAAAATATTCATAAATATCTGTCGAGCTTTCGCCAGTTTTATGTACTGAACAGAGCGCATGTGGCGCAGGGAATGCCTTACATTTGACCATGGCCACCTCGATTACTCTACTATGACACTAGGCCAGGCAGTGTGATTTACATTAGAAGGCCGTGTAACTCAGCGCATCTAATTATCTAATTGGTCAAACAACTGTTTCTTGAGCTCTGATTGGTGGGAGAAACTGTCTCATAATGAAACAAGATGTTCGGGAAAGAACATATAGCCTACTTTCTCCTAAATGTATGGGTATAGTTATAACTCTCTGTCCTTATCATCTCCTAATTTCTTCCTATTTGAAGTGCAAATTGGCACACAGGATTTGAACAGTGGCGTTCAAACCATAGTTTATAATTTACCCCAGCATTTTGCAATTTCATCAGCAAACACTCCAAACACCGACTACTTACAATAATTGAAACTTCGTTGCTCTAATAAGGCCCATCTACAATGCGCAGTCGGCAGTCCGTAGTTGGTAGTCCTCGGTCGGCAGTCGCGATCGACTCCGTGTATACTATAGGCACCATACACAACATGAAGTTGCAGTTGGTAGCTGGCAGTTGGCAGTCGCGAATTTTATCCTTGACTGCCAACTACCCGACTGCAGCAATGTAATAGCCAATCAGAGCAGATCAGAAACTGACGTCACGTTGTTGTTCTGTGTCGTATACGAATGATATAGGACTAAGTGAAGTAACTTCGCAACCCGTTAATTTATAGGCTAATCTTAAATACACGGTATATCAAAATAATCCATCTCCAAATCATCCATATTGCAAGTTTTGAGGTTATCAACAACGCCTCTGTGCACAAGGAATAAACGAATGTTACTGTATTATTACTCCTAGCAGTCGTTAAGACTGGGTTCACTAACTGGCCGGTATAGAGCGCTGCTCGAATCTATAGTTTCTGCATAGTACAACTGAAGGCTGGTAGATGTCACTCCGGTGGAGAATGTCGTGTTTTTAATATATAATTTCCATTGCAAAAAGAACCATATAACGCTTTATTTTATAACGTCTCAGTACTCAAGAAACAATGAATATAAAAAAATCAAGCAAAAAAGTTCTACTTTGATAGGATTTGAACCCCGGCCAGCCACATGAGAGACGGGAGCTCTAACCACACAGCCAATCGTTCACTCATAACTTGCGCGTTATCGATCAAATACATATAACGTACTGTATTAGCAAATAATCACTTGGACTGAAGATTTCTTCACTGGAGTGTATTTCAAACCGAGTTCATTTCATATTAAGTTCATATAATTTTTATCAGTAGGTTATATTGCATGCAACATACTGAAATTAGTAAAATGTAAGTCAGAACGAGAGATCAGCTGCCATCTTGTCAAATAGCCGAGACGATTCAGATTTTTAAAGTCACTTCTAGATTATAATATTACAATATAAACTTTTAATTTCGAACGAACCACGTCGCTTAGAACAGATTAAACGATTCTTGGTTCGATGTGCACAAGGAATAAACGAATGTTACTGTATTATTACTCCTAGCAGTCGTTAAGACTGGGTTCACTAACTGGCCGGTATAGAGCGCTGCTCGAATCTATAGTTTCTGCATAGTACAACTGAAGGCTGGTAGATGTCACTCCGGTGGAGAATGTCGTTTTTTTTAATATATAATTTCCATTGCAAAACGCACCATATAACGCTTTATTTTATAACGTCTCAGTACTCAAGAAACAATAAATATAAAAAAATCAAGCAAAAAAGTTCTACTCTGATAGGATTTGAACCCCGGCCAGCCACATGAGAGACGGGAGCTCTAACCACACAGCCAATCGTACACTCATAACTCACGCGCTATCGATTAAATACATATAACGTACTGTATTAGCAAATAATCACTTGGACTGAAGATTTCTTCACTGGAGTATATTTCAAACCGAGTTCATTTCATATTAAGTTCATATAATTTTTATCAGTAGGTTATATTGCATGCATCATACTGAAATTAGTAAAATATAGGTCAGAACGAGAGATCAGCTGCCATCTTGTCAAATAGCCGAGACGATTCAGATTTTTAAAGTCACTTCTAGATTATAATATTACAATATAAACTTTTAATTTCGAACGAACCACGTCGCTTAGAACAGATTAAACGATTCTTGGTTCGATAATCGGAACTGGTGGGTCCCATGTTATGGATTATAAATTTTGCATAATTCACACGGCTGCCATCCTGAAATGGTACGTTTGATGACCTTGTAGTTTGGGCACAAGACGCGACCCATATGAAGGTAGGTTGTTACCAAATTTGGTAAAGATCCGATGATTAGTTTGGTCGTAATGCATTATTAAGTTTTGACCATTCGATTGGCCGCCATTACCTTTTGGTAAAGATGGCGGCAATATAAAACATGACACTGAGGTGCCCTTTGCCAGTGCTACCTCTGTACCAAATTTCGTTCAATTCGGCTTAACCGTGTTCGAATTGATAGGGGGGGGGGGGGAACAGACATTCAGAGTACACACACTCACACACACACACACGCACACACACACAGACACACTTTTTTTTCGCCCTGTAGTGATCTCATAAGTCTACTTTCATTTTTTTGCAAAAATCGAAAGTAGGCTAAAAAAATAGTGTTATAATGAGCCTCATTATAGTACAGTTTTCTGACGGATAATAGTCAGGGTCGAACATAAATATCTATAATTTCAGCATCATGTAATGACTAAAGACTAAATTCAGCAAAATTCACCAAGTAAATAGATTCAAGTATCGGTAGCCTACTTAAAAGACGAAATTCAGCTATCACGATTGAATCGTGAGGCAAACAAAGAGTTTCAAAATTCCAGAAGGCCTATGGAATCACTTGGAACAGATATAACAAAATATCAGTATTGAAGAACGCAAAATTAACTCAGGGGCTGATGACCTCGCTGTTCTGCCCCTTAAAGCAATGCTAACTAACTAGCTAATTAACTAAAATTAAGACTTATACCACAGTAATCAAAACTGAACCACTTTACGCCTCGGAAACTTGAACCATTGGAGGCAGATCATCATATATATTATTTCTGTAGTATAGATCCCTCCTGCAGCGCTCACAAGCGACCGATTACGACAAATGAGCATTCAAATGAAACAGAATTGACATTAGCAGTGACGAATTGCACTCTAATTTCATAAATATCTATAATTTCTTTAAAAAATGACTTTACAAATGTACGATGTGTGCGATTTGCAGATACTGTTGCTGTAGGAAAATATGCACCATAATTGCTGTCAATTTCACACTTTGGCCGCTGTGACGCCTGTTTCATGTTATTTTAACATTCTGAAGTCTTTCCTTTATCATTTTTCATGGATTTCAGAAACAGTAAATCAAAGGAATGAGTACTCAAATCAGTGAGGCGACATTTTACGAGCTAGCTAGGGGCGAGCCTATCACCCCAGTTGCAGCCTAGCTAGCGGGTGAGCCTATTGCCCCAGATACAGCCAGCAGCAAACTGTCGAGTCGTGTTGAGTTAAGACTTCAGAGAAAAGTGGTTGTGTTTGGAGTTTCCCTGGAAGTGCAACTCAGCTTTTCTTCATTTTGGATGTGAACTTTTCGTTCCACAAAATACACTGTCAAGTTAAGATTGGACAGAAGGGGAATTTGTGTTTCATGCACCTCGTCATTCTTAAATTACGTCTGACAAGAATTCGTTGCACATGCTATCTCCATGATAATATAATTAATAGTCCAGTCAGTGATTTTAACCCATCATGTCGAGACGTAAAATGGGTATAGGTTCATTGACATCAAAAAAACAGCGCTTATCACGTAATGAATTCATAATTGTTCCCGGGCGAAAATATAAAATTATACGAGCCTTACAGGAGTCGCATATGATGTGTAACATGTGACATGTTAACCTACTATGTGTGTCCCGGGAGCGCAAATCCCTTGTTAACAGTGAACTCTTTTGGTCTTTGAAATAACTACTTGTAAAACTCCAGTGCCAAATCCTGACCGCAATAAATCATAATTGTTATTTGCTAAGACGTTGTATCTTAATCGTTTGATAACATATTGTGCATTTTTCAATGGCAAATTAAAAGTGTATATTGTAATATTAAAGTGCAGAAGTGGATTTAAAAAGCCGAGCCTTCTCGGTTGCAGACAAGGCTGTGAGATTTATCAATAAAATAAATCAGATTGTTTTTGAATATTCAGTAGGTGAAAATAGAGTTATATTTGGGGACGAATATAGGTATTTAGGAGTAACTGGGGGGGGGGGGGGAATTTGCACTGGGGTAAGAACATAGGAGAAATAGTGAAGAAAGCATACAAGTCACTACATATGGTTATGCGAGTGTTTAAAGGGGCTGGCAGAGAGATTAGGGAATGGGCATACATGTCCCTAGTCCGTCTGCTGCTGGAATATGCTGGGGGAGTGTGGGATCCATACCAAATTTACCTAATAAAGGAATTGGAATAAGTTCAAAGGCAGACCGCCAGGTATATTATGGAGGACCACAGGTTGACGAGCAGTGTGAATGGTATGATTCAGGATTTGGGTTGGGAAAGTCTGGCTGGTAGACGTTCAAGAGCAAGACTAGAGGGTATGCTCTTAGCTTACAAAGGGGAAATTGCATGGGAAGACATTCATGAGAGATTGGGAAAGAAAGGGTCATATAAGGGCAGATATAGTCATTCTTATAAATTAAAATTATGTCAGTGGAACAGTAACTGGGGCAAATATTCGTTCATTGCGACAGGGGAAGTAGAATGGAACAGTTTGCCAGGGGGCATTTTAAGCCCTTTGCCTTCTGATGTTGGTAAATTCAAGGAGTTGATATGGAAGCACCAGATCAGGAGACAGTACGTTGCATAAGTACAAGCATGAAAAAAGAGTAAATTATCGGTATATTATGTTTATTTCTATTATTAGAATAATTATTTTTATGATTGCCGGTATCTTATTTTAGCAACTAATACTTATTTTCGAATTAATCCTAATTTTCTAAAATTCTTCTAGTTGTATGATTATTTTGTTTTGTCGTTGTAATTTGCCACCATGGACAGCGTCCAAATTCGCAAATAAATTATGTATGTATTGTGCCCTTTTAGCAAGGAATATGCAAATCACAGTATGCCAGCAATGCTCAAATCGGGATTTTCGGGGTTATGGTATGTTCTCCCACTCTGTGACTTGCACATTTTGGATTAAATAGACGATACACTTCCAAAATAAAAACAAAATCAACTCCTATTATAAAACATTTAATTAACCAAATATATGGCGCTACAAACCAATAAAACAAATAAACTACTGACCAATCCTTCTAACTTGTTCAAAGTGATCAAGGAATACATAAAATCAAACAAATGTTATATTAAAATACATGGTTTCCTTCAAACCAACAAACCTATAATTCTTTTCACTTCCATAAAGTATCCCTTTTAAAATTCACTACAATCACGAGCTCCAATGGCTCGATACTTTCCACTATAAACTGTGTTATTCTTTTACACACCTCAATATCTATTTTATGAGTTTCTTATAATCAAAGCAATATATAATCTTATTCAAAGTAATTGTTACTCCTTTACTTAAATTTTTGGGCTTTTCACAATGTTCTCATGTTACCACCTCTATCAAGTTAACAAATTCACTACAGTGATCGGGAAAAATACTTGTGTACTCCCGAGTTATAAAAGACAACTTGAACAAAGTCAAAAATTATGATCACTCCCGAAATCTAATTGTCTTCATTGAACTCGTGAAATCCTACATCAATATCTCATTACATTAGGGATTTATATTTATTATTATCTGTCTTAAAAGACCATCATCTCATAAGAAAGCAAACGATCTGAACTTGCAAGCGGTAACTTTCATCTACAAGAACCTCGGTTCGAATCCCGGGTCATTAACAAACTCTAAACACTCATGGTTTATTATTACTTCAGATAGACGGTTCCCCTGACCTACCATACTTTCAATAGCCAGGGGTTGGACCGTGACACTCGACTTGATTTAATGCCCGGGAAGGAGACCCTCAGTATCGCCCACACGGGACCGCTCTACTCATGCTTTAAAACAGCTATTTCTCAAACACAGTTCTCTAAACAGACCTGGCGTTTCTTTCATTCATTTTTAACAACATTATTTAGGTTCATAGACCACTTTCGTAACCTTGGCATTTATTAATTATGAAGTGTCATCACTGATGGGTAAGAATAATTCAATACAACAACAATATTTAGGGGCTTCAACAACTATACGAGTCTAGGTTCGACTCTCTCAACTGCCTCGGGAACCAATCCCATACTGGAGGACTTTACAACAAATTAGCGGCTTAGGGCGACCTCGGTCAAACCTGCGCTCATCAATACAATAATTCGCACCCATTATACAACGCCTCGTGATCTACATCACTATATGGAGGACTTATCATCAATTACCGCAATTAACTGTCCCTCACAATTAATTTACCAAGTATATTTAGATTCAACGTCTTCCTAGTGTGACGATTTACTTTAATGCGCGACAATGCGCTATACATTACTTTAAGGCCTAGCGTCTTCCAGAGAACTGATAAATTCAAAATCAACCTTTGATCTACTTCTCAATTTTTATATTAATCCTTTCCCGTGACAATAATCGCTATACTTTAAGAACATATATTCACACCATGTCTTTATTCCTTTACAAAAGCTCAAAAGCTATTACTTTCATATAATTCAACTTAATCTTCATTTATATAATTTATATTATTATTATATTTTTTCGCTTGCTTTCATAACATTTATCAAATACACTGATATTTTATTTCATACATTTCCTCTAAGGATTTATTCATTTCACATAATCATTTTATAATTTCTCAATTTTTAGTTGTTCAGATCGCGCTCTTGTTCTGTTATTTGTTATTCAAAAACATCCCTATTTATCATTCTCAGGTGGATTGTACACAAATATTCCCCCAACACATAACATAATGAAAATAGTTACTTACATGCTCAGACGGTCCAATACCGTGCTTTCCAACGATGTTTCATGTTTGCCCACTATTTGTGATTACACCATCGTGCTCAAATTCATTTCATACACTGACATATCTTGACACACATATACTTTATATACTTTAAACACTGGTAACATTTTAAAATACACTTCGGTATTCTTCTATTACACACAATAAAATCACTGAAAAATTACTATCTAACACAAATTTTATATATTTACACTACACTGATTCTAATCACTAAGGTTTTGATTAGGCCTTGCACACGTGATATTTGCTTCCCCGTCTCCAAGGGTGAACTAGTAGATGTCGGCTTCCTATCTGACCAGAACATGAAAGTCTCGAACACTCTACCCCTCCCTGGAATGGTACTTCTTCGAATCCGGTTTCCTGATGATCGGCTATTATTATTATTAGCTTAAACTTGCTTCTTTCTAGACCCTATTAGTTGTCTAGCGAAAGTCTGTCTTGTTCACGGTCTCCCAAATACTCTATCGGTGACCTATTATTTTCTAGCATCTAATACTCCTCGTAACTTAGTGCTTTTTATAGTTCGTTTGTTTCCTTGAAACAACGTCTTGAATTTACTTCTCCTTTCTGATTACTCAGTTCTATAATTCCTCTCTTTTCAGAATACTATGCGGACCTTATTTCGTCCGACCTTGATCGGGTTCTTTTAACGTTGATAGAATGTTTATTTCGCTTTTATGGTACTTCAAAACGTTACGATACACTTGGTCGTTTAAATAAACTGTTATTGAAGACCTATCGCCTATTCTTTAAGTTCGCAGCCTACGACCCGCCTCGGCGGTCGTTCAAGACTGAATATGGTGATGCTCCAACGTCACGCCCCCCTGGGCTGACTGATACTGCATGATTAGCCTGGCCCTGCCAGGGCTTTTATACAAATCGACGACAAAAAGATAAATTCTACGTCTTTTTCGGAACCAACTTTTGAAGTAATGGTCGCACATTATTTAAAATTATATCTCTGGAAAGCTCGTTTTCTAAACGTAAACTGACTTCTTTGCACATGAAAATCGATCGTGCAGTTCTGAGATATTAAATAAAATTTAGTCTTCAGCTGTGTGGGTGTTATAGTTGATTTTTAATTCACCCCTCCTCGGGTCTCGGGAAACCCCCAATGACGTATGGCCACGTCTGCACTTCTTTCCTGGGCATTTATTATAACATCTTTCTCCACACAAAAATCTCTATTCCGAAATGATTCACAATGCTGTATTTCATTAGTTAATTTTATTCTTGCAAATGGGTTAAATCTAATTATTCTTCTTCTGGCACAGCTGCGCGGTTGCCATTTTACTGCAAGGTAAGGATGATTTCCGAAACACGCTCTTCGTCACTCGCTTGGAAAATTCCGCCCGTTCTATTTATATTCGTGACTGGCTCCATATCAATGCGTCAGGCATGATCTCATTTCCTGGCCACCTGGCTTCAGTTTATTTCACAACGTTATGCTAACCTTCTTGTATAAAATCTTTCTATGTTCCTCTGAAGACTGTATATTTCCTTCCTTCCTTTTACAAAAATACATGGATTCGACCCCTTGAACCAATGGTACATGGGTTCAGTATGTATGTAAGATGGCAGCTGATCTCTCGTTCTGAACTATATTTCACTAATTTGAGTATGTTAAATGCAATATAGCCTACAGATATAAAAACAATAGGAACTTTGTATGAAATGAACTTCGTTTGAAATATACTCCAGTGAAGAAATCATTTAGTCAAAATCATTATTGGCTAAGACGTAGTATCTTAATCGATTGATAACATACATTTTGAGAGGACATAATTAGGTCTGTGGTTACAGCATTGGTCTCTCAACCGACCGGCTGGGGTTCTAATCCTAACAGAGTTGTATTTTTTTGCTTAATATTTTTATATTTATTGTTTTTTTGAGTACTGAGGCGTTAAACAACTGACCGTTGTATTGTGCAATTTGCAATGGAAAATATATATTTAATTAAAACAAAGTTCTCCAATGGATCTGCAGTAGTGACATCTACCTTCAACCAGATGTACTACGGTATGCGGGAGCACTGCTGACTGGATGCGAGCTGCGCTCTATACCGGCCAGTATATTACCGGTAAATGTGTTTCTCCCAGTGATACGTTTAGACCAATTATTGTTAGTTGTCGGTGTTAATATACTGAATTCCTACGTTGTTTGGAGTGCTTGTAGATTTTTTTTTAGTCGTTTACCCTCCAGGTTGGTGGAACCCACCGACTCAGCGAGGGAACTCACCATTACCGCCTCTACGAGCAGTGTCCTAGAGCTGGGAACATCGAATCGGAAGGGATACAACTGGTGAGGTGGGGTTGACACCTCGCCCAGGCGGCCTCACCTGCAAAGCGAACAGGGGCCTCATGAGGGAACGTAAGGGATCGTTAGGATGGATAGGCAAGGAAGAGGGAAGGAGGCGGCCGTGGCCTTGAAGAAGGTGCCATCCCGGCATTTGCCCGAAGATGAAGTGGAAAACCACGGAAAACCACTTCGAGGATGGCTGAGGAGGAATCGAACCCCCTCTACTCATTTGGGCCACCCGAGGCTGAGTAGACCCCATTCCAGTCCTAGTACCACTTTTCAAATTTCGTGGCAGAGCCGGGAATCGAACCCAGGACCTCCGGGGCGGCAGCTAACCATGCTGACCGCTACGCTACGGAGGCGACGTGCTTGTAGATGCGATATAATTTCCACATAGCCACATGGCCGACAGTACATCGAGTGCTTACATTTAATAAGAATTCAGCAAAAGTATGAAGATTTAATAAATTGTAATTGTTTTCAGCAAATATGATATAATGAATATTTTTACACCAAAGAACGACAACTTGAAGATGATTTATTGTAGGAATATCTTAAATGGGATCTCCAAACCTTGAACTAAACTGTATGCGATATACTCGTAGATTCCCCATAGCCACATGGCCTACAGTACGTCGTTGTACCGATCTCCGCCACCATGCGCGCTCATTCCTTCCGTCCCATGCACTTCCGTCCCATCCAGTTCCGTCCCTTTTCCAAAATCACTCCCACAAAAATATCCAGATACCGAGTGGAAAGATGTTTCACATCAATAAATAAATAAATAAATAAATAAATAAATAAATAAATAAAGCCATGTGTTATGATTGGTATGATACGTTCAATTTGTTTGATCAAACAAGGTCGTCTTATTTATAAAGAGGTCCTCCGCGACGTATAAAGATTGAAGAGTTTGATAATAAATGGTCCATTTCCTTCCAAAGGTTGACTTGAGTATAAGAGGAGAAATATATATATCTTTCATCACAAATCAAAATTGAAATCGATTCCATTGACCTGTGTATCTGTTGGTCTGTCGTGGTTTGGCGAGAGAGCTGGGGGCCACTGGCTCAGACAATGCAAGACACACCCATTCAGCCATTCAAATCCGCCGAGACGTTACGACTCGGAACTCATCTTGTCTTCGCTTCCATTTTACCCCTGACAGAACCTCGAGATTGCTGGCTGTTTACAAAGTTAAGTCTCCCTGGCTATTGCTGCGTCTGCTGCTGACGGCTCGCCAGTCGTCTAGGCTCGACTCCATGGCCGAATGAGCAGCTGTGTCGTCCGACCGGAAGTCACTCCACCCCCTGTAGTAGAATTCATTCATTCCAACCCCTCTCACTCATACACTATACTAGGGAGGGGTGGGGGTGCAGTGCAAACTGGAGATTTTTCCTTTGTTATACACCGGGGTAACATGCCAATTTTAGGAATTCACTGCATAGCTGAAGACGAATTACTCATGTGCAATAATTATTCCATATTTTTATTACTCTCACCCCTTTACTCCATTCCACTGTAATGAATAAACAGCAACTTAATCAGTTTATGATGATGTTTCAAAGAGAGGCTGGGACATCGCGGTCATCAAGGTGTGCACGTAGAATTAGTCTGATTTGTTATTGAGGCCAGGATTAGGATACAGACTTAACCTTTAATTAGGTATGTGGATAAAGAGTTACGCAAGAGGGTAGGTGAGGTGCTCACAACACCCTAACTAAAACTCGCACTATTATTTTACAAAATGTTAAATAAGACCAAATACAGTATACCAAATTCAATCTTTATTACTACCTTAAAAATTATTATCATAAGATATTTGGCACCACAGTTATAAAAATAAATACCTTTCTGATTTTCAATCCCATGGACTTAATATTTTGGTTTCGTACTGCATGTACATTTTTAAGCTCAATCCCTCCCTATATTATTCTGCCAAGGTCCATTCCAGCTTTGTACGGAAAATAAGGTCCCATTAACATCAACCTACACATATGGGGTACCTACAGGTTCAGCATAACCCAAAGCCTAAGCGGAACGCACTCACTTGCTCTTTAAATGCCTTACAATTAAATAAATACCTTAAACATGTTTATTTACAATGAAATAATGAATGAATGCAACACGGTAACCATGGTAACGGAATCTCACAGGTCCATCTATTTCTGTAAGACGCAATGCAATTCCAATTATTACATTCCTGTGAAAGTTCCCAGATGGTTATAAGGTTATCACTGAACCAAATTAAGCTGTAAAATTCATCAATACATACAGTATAATGCGCTTAAGGGGTTAAAGGGGCACTCTAGAATTTTTTCACGCAATTTTCACGTATGAGTGTGGTACGAAAGTTCTTTTTCGCCCGACTATAAAGGGTCTCCGAAAACCACATTTAAAGGCCCTTTAATTAACAGAGTCTGTGATATTCCCAGAAAACTAACTTTGTTCTGATATACCTATGAAGGAATACAAACCCCTAACCACTGCACCAGTAGCTGAATTGATCAAGTCTGATTATTCATACCGAGGATAAATCAGTCATAGCATTCATGATTGAGATATTGCAAAGTGTACTCTTTACAACTAGAATATTAGCTTGCCACGGCGGGTGAGTGGATAGCGTTTCGGTCTACTAACCCCAAGATTGCAGTTTCGCTCCTGGCCGTGGTAAGGGATTTTTGAAAGGCGGCAAAAATTACGACACCTTGTCATACGATGTTGGCATGTCAAAGAAACCATTTGAATTCAGTAGGCTGTGTTCATCATGGCAAAATTAATCTCGGGATTTCCCGCCAACACAAAGTTCCTCATTTCTCTACTAGAAAGCGCTATAGTGTTCAAGGAGCTTAGATATCTAACCTCCTTGACTTTAATAGTGATTCAAGGAACAACGAAATTCGAATTGCAAGCTACCTTCTGGGTGTCAAATAACAAAGCTTGCACCCGGCACCCGAGGCCATACGATATTATTATTATTATAGTATGTAGTGATACAAAGCAATAACTATATTATTTTCCTTGCAGTTCCATAAGTCCGTTTTAGTTACTGAATAAGGCTGGCGTAAGCTGTATAATAAGCTGTCAGTTCATGAAATCAGTGCCATAACAGCAGAGACCTTCTCGACCTTCTCGGCACGGAATTATACAAATTATACCAATTGACGCTTCCGGGGCTCGAACGGAACACACCATAATAAGACAAAAATAAACTTTGTCTTCAAAATAGCAATCAGTCATCCGGAGCACCCTAATATTAGATAATTCATAACCAAAATCCGCAACTAAAAATTTAAAGCCCTATTCTACTAGGCAATTCAGCCAACCAATCACAGAGCAGCAGCAGCCAATGCCAAAGCGAACAACGAGGACATAAGGCACACCACCTAGCCATGTCAGTAAAGCGAACATTTTGACTATTTCAACTAGCCATCCACCTACAACGAATCAAACTAAAAATATAGGATTATAAATAACTATTATTATCATTTATTCAATCCCCAGAACACCTCATTAGCGAAGGTGGCGGGGCTCTGTAGGTCGCGCAGCTCGCGTCAGACCAGCAATTTAATTAATTAACAACCAAAAACAAACTATTAAGCAAATAAAAGATAAAAACTGTATTAATTATTCCCCATATTATCTTATATCCCAGGCAAAGGAGCGCATAGTCGCACCGCGTACTTGGTACACAAGCGCCGCTAACCTGCTCGCTTCGCTCGCAGTCAGCGGCTACATTCAGGGAAATGAGTGCCAGTCACAAATTATGCTTTCATTTGAGAGGCTTGGACATCGTGGTCATTCACTCCCGTGTACTTGGTTGGGTAAGTGTGTAATTTTGTGTGATAACCTGTTTTTTTAAATTATGACTGAGCATCAGATGCTTTTCTCCGAATGGTATCGTTTTCCAGAATAGCGAGTAGTGGATAGTGATGATTAGGGCCCGGATGTTGATGCAGTAAAAGAGTTTAAAAAATGCACTTAAAATTTCCAAAAATGACTAATAAATGTGAAAACTGCGCTATAAAATGGAGAAAATGATCTTATAATAATAAACTCACCAATATTTCAAAAATGGCATCTTAAGCTTACACTGATAAGTCAATCAAAATAGATTTCTAGCGCTTAACAAAAGGTTTATGTTCACTTTAGTCTGAGTTGCACTGCACTACGAATGTCATTCTGATGGCAAATGTAAATCATCTGCGGTTATCAGCCAACAAGTTTTTATATCTCGAAAAGCTGCGTTCAACATCAACTGATGTGATCTGAGTGTACTTGTAGTGAGGAAGGTTATTTGCTGCTAAATCCTCCTCAATGCCATCCATGCAGTAGTTTTCACCAGAGAGAATGTCTGAGATTTTGCATAATGTTGTAACATTTTTAAAAGATGCCTTTGGCTGTGGTGACAACTGTAGTGGTTAAATTTAAACAAAGATGATAATAATAAACAATATACAATGTGGTGTGACCTTACCTGTGATAGTATAATATAATAAGTGTTGTTGAGCGCCAGATTCCTATTTAAGACAGTGAATCGAAAATTATGAATTAACCTCGGCTATCAGCAGTAGAGTGAGACCTAATTATCCCTGGTCGTGGTGAGACAAAGTCATCTAACCAATCCAGTATTTAATCAAGGAGTATGATTGCCTTAAAGTACTAACTGCAATGAAAGAAATAGGCATTACGTTGAAGAGAATGAATTTATTAAATGCAAAAACAAAATATTAATAAAACAGAATAGTGATAGTCACACAATTGAATTTAAAATTACTCAATGCGGCAATTAATTTAAAAGAAAATAAACATTAATGAATTGAATCTATCTTGAAGTTACATATTACAGAGACGTCGGATATTTAATTGTTTGCTCACCCAGTCGAAGATTCGTCATATTTAAGTAATGACCGATGATCTCGATGTTACGTCGCATATGTTTAAAAAAAATGATGTGATATCTCAATTACTATGAAATATCCTCATTAAGTACGTTGCCATCTGTAGAAAGACTCTTGATCAGGGATATAACCCATTATGTACTAATATAGATGTCGGCAGGACATCGTTCAGTGTCGACTCTGTGTGCTCAGTCCATTAGGACCCAGAAAGCAAGGTTACAACTTCCTTCTTTTATCGAGAGCTGGTGATGAATGAGTGTCTTGTCGAGGGTGCAGGTACTAATAACGTCCTTGTCACGTGGTCTTCGATTGTCTCCCACCCCAGTAAGCTTCCCTCTCTCTAGTGTTCATACTCTCACGAGGGCTAATTGCATCACGACTTGTAATATCTTGACGCGTACGTACAGTAGAAAATGGCGTGTAAGTTGCACCATGCGTGAAATATTTGTTCCATTCCTTCTCGAAGGAACTTGATGGTCGAACTCGTGATGGTTACTCATGACAGTGACGCTCTTTGCCGTGGTGAAATAACTACTACGACGTTCTGTTTGTGACGCATAGGGTTAGTCCATATCGCCAGTCTTGTTGCAATATATAATACTTCGTCTCTTTACAAATAAATGTTAATAAAAATCTTTCTAACTATAATAATAAAAACCTCTTACAATTATCTGATATAAAAATCATCTCATGGATGTACTAATTAATAATAATAATAATAACATGATAATAAATGCGTAACCCTTTAAATATAACCGCTATAGGATCGGATCGTTACAATGTTTTATACCCTGTGTTTTGTCCAGCACTTTTTACTGTTTTGATGCAATACCCGCAGTAATTTCCCCACGATTGTTGCTAAGACTAGTTTCCACCCGCTTGATTAAGGAATTGGAATCAATATTTCAATATCTTAAATTATCTTGTATCAGTTACTAGCCTCTTCTTAACTCTGAGAGACGTAACTCCCACATATAAGGCTGTAACATAACTAAATTGGAAAAAGATGACCTTATAAGGCTTATTTCTCTAAAATAAGACCAAAAAAATCTACCAAACTTAAGAAAATGCTCTTAAAATGGAAAAATAGCAAAGAATGCAAAAAGATGCAAAATAAAAATGACGTATTTGAAGACGGGAGTTCCTATGTACTCCAGCATTGTTTTAGACTGCTCAGTGATAAGATGACATGTCATCAACATCCGGGCCCTAGTAATAATTAAACGTACTGTATTTCAAGCGGGGCCCGAGCAAAACATTGCATAGAGGCCCTTAAATCCCCCTGGCGGGCCTGCACAGCACTGCTTATATTGTAGATTCCCACATCCTCTTCCAGACTTGAGTTTCCGCCCGAGTTTCTCTCATTGATGATCCCTTGCAACTTAATAAGATTACAAGAATGTTTAGTATCACCAACACGTATCTTTCTCTTTCCCCCTTGTTATTTTCTCCGCATTGTTTACGGAAAGGCCTCCCCTGTTAACCGTTAGAGGTAGCCAGTAGTCTCAGTGTCTAAAGTCAATACCTTTCACAACATTTCATTTGTAGCGTACGTGGCCCAACACTCCCCCCTACCCCACTGTGCCGGAGCACATCACAACCACGCTCTTAATTAACAGTGGAGAGGCGTTCTTTGAATTAATCAGAGGTTTTCTTTTTAATTGAAGTGCGAGCTCTTGTAGGAAGCTCTTAAAGCTTCGTCTGATTTCAAATACAGACTCTGGACTGCTGGATCTTGACGTGTATTTATCAATGGAACTTCCAGTTGTTGATTGATTTAGGGCTCTTGCAATATCATTATTTATTGTCAATCAGATAGACTCCACGTGTGACAATATAATAATTAACAACACAGTTTGAAAGTATAAATAAGACAAAAACCGCAAACACGAACACAGAAAGACACTATTATCTATCAACAACAAAACTATTTTCATGATGAAAATTAATCAATTTAAAACAAAAAAAAGTCCTCTCGGCACGCCGGAAGGCGGAGGTAGATTTCACCGGACAAACTTGGGGATAGTCGAAAATAGGCAGAATATGCAGGTTTTCGTAGAAGGATCAGACCACATTTATTGCGTGAAAGTATTTTATAATTGGAGATTAATTAACTTTGTTTTTCGTCATTTTATGCATATTTTAAACATTCTATTGTCTTATGATGACGGTAACCTTCTTGTCATTTGGAGTCCATTTTTATACTTGTGGTCACACTGTCCTTATGCAAAGTTTCGACACTGATGTGTAACTATGTAACGGTCTGTTACTTCTTCACGCAAAATTATATCTCCCGCAGAGATGTTGGTTGGTTCCTCAGTTTAGGGGCTGCGACAACGTGGTCATGTAACCCCGTGTACTTTGGGTAAGTGTAGAATCTGTCTGATAAACGGTGTGAATTGTGATAGCTGTATTAGTCTGTAATTCAGGTAAGGAATGCAGACGCTCAATTTCAAGCAGTAGTTCATAATGTTGCTACCAGATACTACCGTCAACGACACCCAGCTGTGAACTTGGCTACTAGATGCCACCGCAATCAGCAACTCGCAACGAACGTTGGAACTTCCCCTCCAAAGGAAAGCATACTGAGGGATTTTTAGCGCTCTTAGAAAATCTGACGACTTTGGCCGGATTTGAACCCGCGACCTTGGGCATAGGAGTTCAGCATGCTACCAGTTAAGTCACCGAAGCCGCATCACACTTAGTCAGATGGAAATCTGAATCTGATCTCGCGCAAGTGCGTTGTCATGGCAACGTCTGATGGCTCATCCCTCATCAATTTAGTAGTGTTGCCATGTCAACCACTGATAGCTCTTGGCATTTTCTTACAATTCCGAAATCATTTTTCTCATCCCTTGGCGTAATGGTGGCTCATATCAAAAATTCTTTCAGACAAAAGTTTTAGGTAATTATTAGGGGAATATTGTCCATTTTGTACGGTTTTGATATTGTGCCTATTAACAGAGATATGATTAATGTTTCCCGAAAAAACCACTTTTTCCCACCCCTTTGGTCAATGGTTGGTGCTATCAAAAAAACGTTTCAAACATAAATTTCTGAGCTTTATCCGACACATAGTATGAACTTTGAACGGATTCGATATTTCACATATTAAGAGAGTTATAGCAATATTTCATTTTTTCGAAAAAAAAAAGTCCCCCATTTTCATCCCCTTCGACCGATTTAGCCCAGTAACGAACTCGTCCGAGATTTTATGGATATACATATTCGGTAAAAAATTCAAAGTGATTGGTGCAAAATTACGGCAGTTATCGTGTCCACAAGAAACTGATATACATATATATACATATATTACATAAATTATATATAAACTTTTGAACTGACGGTGGTTTTGGGGTCTGGGGGATGTGAAACGCGAAGATATGTCGAAATTTTCCGGAAATCGAAACATGGTACCCATTGCAATAGTTAGCTTTCTAATGAAATCTACCTAAAATACTGCCGTCAACGACACCTAGCTGTGAACTTGGCTACTAGATGCCACCTCAATCAGCAACTCGCAACGAACGTTGGAACGTCCCCTCTGAAGGAAAGAAAACTCAGGTTTTTTAGCGCTCTTAGTAAATCCGACGACTTTAGCCGGGTTTGAACCCGCGACCTTGGGCATAGAAGTTCAGCATGCTACCAGTTCCGATACCGAAGTCGCTTCCCAATGACATATGAAAACTGAATGTGATCTCGTGCAGTGGCGTTGTCATAGCAACTGCTGATGGTCATCCCTTATCAATTAAATGTAAAGTTGTCATGGCAACCTCTCTTGGCACTTGGCATTTTCTTATAATTTAAATCATTTTGTTCACCCCGTGGCGTAATGGTGGGTCATATCAAAAATTCTTTCAGACAAAAGTTTTAGGTAATTATTGGAGGAATATTGTCCATTTTGTGCGGTTTTGATATTGTGCCTATTAACAGAGATATGATTAATGTTTCCCGAAAAACCCACTTTTTCCCACCCCTTTGGTCAATGGTTGGTGCTATCAAAAAACTTA
Source organism: Meconema thalassinum (assembly GCA_946902985.2). Taxonomy (NCBI): domain Eukaryota; kingdom Metazoa; phylum Arthropoda; class Insecta; order Orthoptera; family Tettigoniidae; genus Meconema; species Meconema thalassinum. Next base: position 514,276,345 of record OX336393.1, on the reverse strand, counting down.
TTTGACATACATTTTTGGCACTTATCCGACACATATTATGAACTTTGAAGGGATTCGATATTTCATGTATTAAGAGAGTTATAGCGATATTTCACTTTTTCGAAAAAAGCCCCCCATTTTTACCCCCTTTGACCGATTTTGCCCATTAACGAACTCGACCGAGATTTTATAGGGGTACATATTATGTAAAACATTCAAAGTGATTGGTGCAAAATTACGGCAGTTATCGTGTCCACAAAAAACTGATATATATATATATATATATATATATATATATATATATATATATATACACATATATACATAAATTATATATAAACTTTTGAACTGACGGTGGTTTTGGGGTCTGGGGGATGTGAAACGCGAAGATATGTCGAAATTTTCTGGAAGTCGAAACATGGGACCCATTGCAATAGTTAGCTTTCTAAAGAAATCTACCTAATAGGCCACTGGAATGCAGCCGAAATAAATCAGAAACCTCTATGGAGATCAAATTGGCAGGTGAAAAGCTGAAGGAAGTAGGAGACGTCTGTTACTTAGGAAGCAGAATAACCAGTGATGGACGAAGCAAAGAGGATATAAAAAGTAGGTTGGCTCAGGCAAGGAAAGCATTTCTACAAAAAAAGGAATCTGTTGACATCGAATATAGATTTAGTTATTAGGAAGTCATTTTTGAAAGCCTTTGTCTGGAGCTTGGCGCTCTATGGAAGTGAAACTTGGACTATTGGTGCAGCAGAAAAGAGGAGAATTGAAGCATTTGAAATGTGGTGTTACAGGAGAATGATGAAGATCAGATGGGTAGATAGGGTTACAAACGAAGAGGTATTAAGACGAGTGGGAGAGGAGAGATGTTTCTGGCGACTGTTAATGAAGAGAAGAGATAGGTTAGTAGGGCACATACTAAGACACCCAGGAATAGCAAGCTTAGTTATGGAAGGAAGGGTCGAGGACAAGAACTGTAGGGGTAGACCAAGATTGGAATATGTTTAACAGATTGCCTCGGATGTAGGGTGTGATAGCTATGTAGAGATGAAACGATTAGCCCAGGACAGGGAGGCATGGAGAGCTACATCAAGCCAGTCAAAAGACTCAGACGCAACCACAACCATACAGACTCGCACTCAATACATCCTGGGAGAAAATTACCTCCAGCTTTCGATCATTCATTCATACCATCGCAAATATACAAAGAACGTTAAAATGGTTATTTACAGAAACACTACATGCTTCTGAAACGCTGATTATTGGGAGCAGATCATTAATTAAAGATGTAGAAAAGCAAGAAAGGAAAATCCTAAGAAAACATTTTGGACCAGTCTGTACAGGAGGAATCTGGATGAAAAGAAAAGCCCAGCACTCGGAGAAAATCTCAGACACATTTAGGAAAACACGACTGAAATTTTACGGGCATATCCTCAGGATGGGCAATCAGAGACTGATCTTGCCCTGGCAATGAAAGTTAAAAACACCTGGCTGCTTGAAGTTGGAAAAGATATTCAGAAAATAGGCATCACATACTAGACAGAGCTAAGTTCAGAGAATTAGTCGATAATCGCCGCTGTGCAGACCATCCAAGCACTATCACCAACAAAACCTGGTCAGAAGATCGCAAGAGAAGCCACAGCGAGAAGATGAAGAGATTTTGGAAGAAGAGTAAGGCAATGCCATCAGCTATATAAGCTCAATCGTGCTTCTTAGTCGGCCATGACGAAGACAGAAGTTATTTACGGAAAATTAAAACTATCATATATATTATTTCAGTAGTATAGATCCCTCCTGTGGCACTCACAAGCGACCGATGAGCAATCAAATAATAGCGAATAGACATTAGCAGTGACGAATTGCACTCCAATTCCATAAATATCAATGATTTCTTTAAAAAATGACTCTAAAATAATGTACGAAGTGGGCGAATTGCAGATACTGTTGATGTATGAAGATACGCTCCGTAATTGCTGTCCACTTCACATTTTGACCGCTGTGACGCCAGTTTCATGTCATATTAACATTATGATTTCTTTCCTTTAACATTTTGCATGGATTTCAGAAACAGTAAATCAAAGGAATGTTTACTCAAATCGTATCATTTTATAAATATCGAATAACCGGTGAGTGTTACAGCACACTCAGCACACAAATGACATTATCAGTGACTAATTGCATTCTAATTTCTTAAATATAAATTTTTGTGCGATGTGTTCGATTTGCAAAACCTATTGGGGAAAGTGTGGTTTATGAACATGCGAGATTTCTCGCACGGGTCCTCTAGTCTACAGAAAACGGAAAAGGCAAAAACATAAATGATAAGATAGGAATAAAAAGTTCAGAAACTGGAAATAAACATAGTACAAGAGTGACATTCGAGGATCTAGAAAACAAAGAAAGATTATATTAATTCAGACTTTTGTACTCAACCCTTATTAATCTATCGATGAATAAGTATTCATGATTTTAATATTATCATTACTGATGCCCAGGCAGTACATGTTGACATTGACAAAGGGGGAGCCAAGGTAGTGTGTTGCAATGATTACAACAGAAGCAAGCTTGGTAGTTATTCCTGAAGACGACCGGTTAAACCGAGTTCAAGGACAAATTTTGTAACAGCGCGCACCTAAATTGAGTAAAGTTTCAACCGACCAGGGATTGAATCACCCAATCAGAAGAGACCACACCAAAATCCACGCGGTAAGTTGCGTACCCTGGAAAAACGTGCGAAAACGTGTATCTAAAGATCCGCCGATCCGAATTAATTCCGCAATTGTGCTCTGAGACGTTTGGATAAAATGATGAAGATTGATACTAGTCCCAAGTTTGTGTGATGAAAACTCCAGATTATTTTTTTAAATTCTCCCCACTCTACCTCATTCTGTCAGTTTCCAATAAATTGATCGGTGAGAAGCTGTTTCGAGGACAACTTTATTGAGCTCTGGTGAGCAAGGTTCACGTCACTCTGCGTCACGATTTTCAAACGCTAATGAGCGTACTTTACTAAAATTTTACTTTGTGCTCAAGTGAGCAAGGTTCACGTATAGCAGTGGAGATCTCTAGGCGAGATAAGGACTGCAAGATAGTCATGTTTAAGACTTGTTTTCAAGCCAGTGGCGATGAGTTTGAAGTGTGTAATTTTATGTAAATTTGTATATAATATTTTGAATGATATTTGTGCGTGTGTTAAGCAAATGCTAAGATAGGGCAAGTCTACGATCAGTAATCGCATTAGGACATATTCGTGAGTGAAAGTAGTAGCTCACAGCGATTATAGCTAGGAAATATTATTAACATTGAACATTTCTGTCCAAGAAACTTCGCCAAGATGTCCGACGTTTGGTCTTGTGATGGATTGATGTGCATCGCTTCTACAACGACGTCGACGATGGAGAGCTAAATTTCCCGTAGGGAAATGCACCGGGACGGAGGTTAATGTTCTGCAAGCTGAAGCGGTGATGTACAAAAATTGATTTACTCAATATGTAGTTAGATAAGGCGCGGGAACATTGTAAATAGTTAATTTATTCTTTTTCTTGTGTTAAGATGTTTTTTTGTGCTGACACTATCATCTTTAAATGTACGTTGGCGCGTGGCCAAATTTGTTTGTTGTATATTTTTTCTTTGGAGTCATATTTAGTGTACACGGCGCGTGTATTTGATTTAATCCATGCGAATGCGAAACTCGTTACATTCGATAAGTGGTGCTTTATTAAAGTTCATTTTTGTTATAGGAAAGGGAGGTAAATATTGTAAGATGTTTTATGAACAGGTTATTACTCATGCTAGGGTTGCCGAGCGCAACAAATTAAGATGTAACTGTAGAACACCTTAGTTCTAATTTTTTTAAGCATTTTTTTGAGTCCTTTTCAGGTTAGTTAGTCACGGACTAGAACGGAAGCGCAAGCTGGTGGAAAAATATCTATGTCATTTATTTCAGGTTTCTGTCAAACCCATACGTGTGATTCTGTGTGTGTTCATGTGTCAGGTGTGTGTATTGATTCTTCGTGATGAGGGGTAGGTGGTGCTACCGCCCTCATATTGTTGTTGTTGTGGTATTCTTTTTGATGGAAAGGCAGAGCGCTCCGTGGAGGCTACTGTACCTTGTCCAGTGTTGATTTTTCTTGGATTTCCTAGGGGAAATGCTGAGATATTTTTATTCTGACACATACACGTATATTGTGCTTTGGGAGAACGCTTCTTCGAGACTCGATCCCGTGCCATGGGAGGTCGAGGTTATTGACACGTGGGTTGACAGATGCGCAGATTTCCACTTAGGGCCCGTCTAGGTTCGGTGACTCATTGTTAGGCAGTCCTGTTGACCGACTGACCCCTATAAGCTATCATTAGCAAACCTGTTCTTTTGTGATGGTCGTTTGGACCGTAATTAATTGGGGAGTTCGCCATGTCTATTACGAATTATCGCATATCGTATGAATGGAATATTGTTTTAATGATGCAAATGTGGGCTTTGAGCCAAGTGATTTTCTATGACTCAGGTCATGTTAGTTTGTCTGTTGTGACACCCGTGTGGTGTAGTTGTATTTACTTGTAAAAATGACAGGCGGTCATATGTGTATTTCTTATGTTGGTCACGTGTTAATTTACTTGTGTTGATTTTGAAAAGTCCTAATTTTAGGCATTAATGTTTTTTTGCTACGGCAGTTCTTGATTCCAATTTCAAGCGGAAATTATTTGTTGTTTATTTAGTGTAGGAAGTGTCAGATTAATTTAAGTAGTGTATAGTTGGTTCCCCGCATCTGTCTAGCTCTAAACAATGCAGATTCGTCCTCTGAAGGTTTACCGGATGATGACGAATCTCGCATTTATTTGTACTCATCGTTAAGCATGTAGAACAGCCGCACACGTACACAATGTCATTGAAGCATTTGGGACATTTGGTCCAATTTATAATCTCTCCTGAGATTAAGCCTAGTTATGGCAAGTTATTTATTCAATGGAAGATTTGTTTTGTTTATTTTTTTTACTTGTAAATAGTTGATCTGTTATTAAATTCATTTGTTATAACCCTGGTATTCACTTCTTCCTGCATGTTATTTTGTTATGTGTTACCCTGCATGTTAATGAAGCGCTTTAACAACAACTTACGAAATGGACTGTTACACCCCCCCGAAACTGAGTCTCATAAGCTACTTTGCAAGGGTTCAGTACATTCAATCAAAAAATCAATTAAACTGTAATTCATTTAATCAACCAATCAAACACAAATAGAAATGAACAATATATACAATACAATATTTTACAGCTCACTGTTTCACAGGTTCGAAGTGAATATGAGTACTGTAGCACTCTCACTCTCCATCAAGCTCTATATTGACAGCAAACGCATCAGACATGAATTTTTGTGCACATAATTCTCGATGTGACCCCATCGAACGTGTACTTTTGTCTGGTGATTCTCTGAGGGACGTGAAAACTCAAGTTAGCTAGCAACTGATTAGAATCAATTCCACCATTTACCAGCTTCCAAAGGAATCTCACGTCACCCAGTGTGTGCCAACTATTAAGTGGTGGAAGACCGTACTCGTCGCAATAACTCTAATACTCAGCTCCATGTTACGGTCGTCCACCCCAGTAACAGAGCCATTTAACAAATCTCTTTTGTAGTGCAAGTTCGATGGCGTCAATTTCATCATTTTAAATGATTATGTCGACTTCGCTGGGGTCTGGCGTTACGTTACGGTGACGGGACGAAATGTACCAAGAATGCACTGAGGTGTGTGACGTCATAGTACTGCCTGAGCTTCTTCCTTTCCCCGCGTGCACTGGTGAGCGTGGCGTCATCCAGCCAGCTGCCTCCTTTGACCTTGGTTTGCACTTGTTAGCCTACTTTTCACATTTTGCAAAAATGAGGAAAAAGTAGACTTATGAGATCGGGCAAATGTGTGTCTGTCTGTCTGTCTGTCTGTCTGTCTGTCTGTCTCTCCTTCTGTCTGTCTGTCTGGCTGTGTGTGTGTCCCCCCCTATCAACTCCTAAACGGCTGCAGCAATCGAAACAAAATTTGGTAGGAGTAAAGATCTATACCTGAATATCTCACGGCCATATTTGAAAATGATGTCAGTGCTACCAACTGCTAAAAAATCGCAATTGAAATTTAAGCTCAATGTTGGATATCTTGGAAAGTATGAATGGGAGCGATTTCAAAATTGGCACACATACAGATCATAATATTTCAGTTTAATTTCCAGGAGGCTAAACATGGCAGTGTTGCCAAAATGATTATAAGCCTCCTGATAGGTCCAAATTTTAAATGCATATAACTTCTATACTATCAATTGGAATTCAACCAAATTTCGTATGTTGTATGTGTACATAACCAGATATGACTGAGCGTAATCTTAAGACCTACCAGGGCTGCCAACTGTTAATAAATGCTCCTAATTTTTTAAAATCCAAATACCAATATATCAGAAAGTATGCAAGCCGACAGCTTTAAACTATGCAAACGTATAGTACCTGACATTCTATATTAATTTGGAGTAACTTATATACGTCAGTGCTACCAACATGATTCTAAGCCTGCTGACAGGTCCAACTTTAAATACATGTAACTTCCATACTATCATTTGGATTTCAACCAAATTTCGTATGTGCTATGTGTACCATAACAGATATGACTATGCGTATTCTAAGGAGCAACCAGTGCTGCCAACTGTTAATATGTGCTGTCCCTATTTTTGTTACCCTAATATCAATATATGAGAAAGTATGCAAGCCAATAGCTCTAAACTTTGCACACGTATAGTACCTGGCATTCTAGACGAATTTGGAGTAACTAATATACGTCAGTGCTGACAACATGATTCTAAGCCTGCTGATAGGTCCAATTTTAAAATGCATGTAACTTCTATACTAACTAATGGATTTCATTCAAAATTGGCACAACAATAGATCAGATTATTTCAGATTATTTCTGACCAATACATGCATGACATTGTTGCCAACATGATTTTACGCGCACTGTTAGATCCAATGTTTAACTGCATGTAACGTTCATGCTATTCATTGGACTTCAACCAAATTTTGTATTTTGTACCTTAATAGACGGAACTAAGACTATATTCAGTCATCAGGGCTGCCAACTGTAGTGCTGTATTAGGATACATTATGCCAGGTATACAGTATTTCGAACTAATTGGAAATTTCGATATTAGCAACTTAATTTCGTCATTATTCTAGATAGGTTCATATTCTGTAGAATAATCATTGGCATGAAAAGTAGGCTGTATAGTTCTTCACGGAACTTCTTGTTTTTTTTTTGCTAACGGACTTTGAGTTCACGCAGCATTTGTAGCATTTGTAGCATTTAAAATGATATGAAGCCTAGTCTTTCAAACTCACTATCAGTGTTTTTAGCCTACTTTTCACATTTTGCAAAAATGAGGAAAAAGTAGATTTATGATATCGGGCAAATGTGGGTCTGTCTGTCTGTCTGTATGTCTGTCCTTCTGTCTGTCTCGACTGTCTGTCTGTCCTTCTGTCTGTATGTCTGGCTGTGTGTGTGTCCCCCCCCCCCCTATCAACTCCTAAACGGCTGCAGCAATCGAAACAAAATTTGTTAGGAGTAAAAATCTATACCTGAATATCTCACGCCCATATTTGAAAATGATGTCAGTGCTACCAACTGCTGAAAAATCGCAATTGAAATTTGAACTCCATGTTGGATATCTTGGAAGGTATGAATAGGAGCTATTTCAAAATTGGCACACGTATAGATAATAATATTGCTGTTTAATTTCCAGGAGGCCATACATCGCAGTGTTGCCAAAATGAATATACGCCTTCTGATAAGTCCAAATTTTAAATGCATATAACTTCTACACTATCAATTGGATTTCAACCAAATTTCGTATGTGCTATGTGTACGTAAACGGACATGACTGAACGTATTATTAAGATCCACCAGGGCTGCCAACTGTTAATAAATGCTCTCAATTTATTTTATCCAAATACCAATATATCAGAAAGTATGTCAGCCGACAGCTTTAAACTAAGCACACGTATAGTACCTGACATTCTATATTAATTTGGAGAAACTTATTTACGTCAGTGCTACCAACATGATTCTAAGCCTGCTGAGAGGTCCAACTTTAAATACATGTAACTTCTATACTATCATTTGGATTTCAACCAAATTTCGTGTGTGCTATGTGTACCATAACAGATATGTATATGCCGATTCTTAAGAGTAACCAGGGCTTCCAACTGTTAGTAAATACTGTCTCTATTTTTGTTACCCTAATATCAATATATCAGAAAGTATGCAAGGCAATAGCTCTAAACTTTGCACACGTATAGTACCTGGCATTCTAGATTAATTTGGAGTAACTAATATACGTCAGTGCTGCCAACATGATTCTAAGCCTGCTGATAGATCCAATTTTAAAATGCATCTAACTTCTATACTAACTAATGGGTTTTATTCAAAATTGACACAACAATAGATCATATTATTTCAGATTATTTCTGACCAATACATGTATGTCATTGTTGCCAACATGATTTTACGCGCACTGTTAGATCCAATGTTTAACTGCATGTAACGTCCATGCTATCCATTGGACTTCAACCAAATTTTGTATTCTGTACCTTAAGAGATGGAACTAAGAATATATTCAGTCACCAGGGCTGCCAACTGTAGTTCTCTATTAGGCTACAGTATGCCAGGTATACAGTATTTCGAACTAATTAGAAATTTCGATTTTACCAACTTAATTTCGTCATTATTCTAGATAGATCCATATAGATTAATCATTGGCATAGATCTTAAATTTTAAGAAAAGTAGGCTCTTTAGTTCGTTACGGAACTTCTTGTTATTAGTCTGAAAGGGATTCCAGATTTATTTATTTTACGTGTCAAGGAAAAATTACAGAATAAAGGGAGCAATATAAACAAGCTTACAGACTATAATAATTGTGGCTTCGGTGGCGTAGTCGGTAGCATGCTGAGCTTCTATGCCCAAGATATGGGGTTCAAACCCGGCCGAAGCCGTCGGATTTTTAAGAGCGTTAAAAATCCCTCAGTATGCCTTCTTTCGGAGGGGAAGTAAAGCCGGCGGTTCCATGTCATAGGTTCATGGCATGTTAAAGAACCTTCCATTAATTACACCTGTGTGAAGCTAAATTGTATAGGTTAAGAATGTAAACAACGCTCTTAGGTTTCTACGTTCGATGCCAAGAGCCGACTGCGGTGGCGTCTAGTAGCTAAGTTCTGAACTAAGCCTAGTAGTCGTTGACGTTGGCATTTGGCGGCAAAAGTAGGAACTATTTGAAATTTCAAAGTTGCAGTCCTTACTTGAATTAAAAAACAGATACTCACACTAATAAAACCATCACAATTAACACCGGTTATCAGACAGATTCTACACACACCCAAAGCACACGGGGCTACATGACCGCGTTGTCGCAGCCCCTAAACTGAGGAACCAACCAACCAAGACTATAATAATAAATGAAATGAAATCAAATGGAATGCAAAGACCAGAATTTGGCAGTCTTGATGGCCGTGTCGTTTGCTCTCCAAGGATCGTAGGTGGTGAAAATCTCAGGTAGGTTTCTGCATACCACAAGATATTGTAAATCCAGCAGTTCCCCACATTCACTAAGTCCGTCTTCAGTATAGCCCCATGTCTTGAGACTAGCTCTGGTTCTCAGTCTGTTGATCGCCTTCCAGATGATATACGGCTGAAAGCACCCCGCAGCTGGTTCTTCCTTGAGTTGTTCCAATGAGCTTTGGGTAGTGAATCCCGCCATAACTGTAATGGGCGAGTTCCAGGTGATGATGGGATCGCTACACTTGACTGTAGAAAGCTCTTTCTTGACCAAAGCCTTGTGGGGGGTGTCTAGCTTCTCCTCCTTCTCTACTTCTGCAGCTGTTCTGCGAATATTTAGTGGTGCTATACCCATGATTTGGTACATTTTGTTAACAGGAGTTGGTCGCAGGCAACCTGTCACGATACGTGCAGTCTCATTCCAGATAACACTACAGTATTCTTGATCATGTAGTTCGGAGTACTTGGGTGTGTGTGGAAACTCTGCCTCATAACCTGCGTCATATAATATCCGGGCAGTTTCAGTAAAGGCTGGTTCACGGGAACGAGGACGAGAACGAGAACGGGAACGAGAAGGAAGTTGCAATGCACGCTACCTTATGGGTCGGTTCACAATCAAGCTCGGGGAACAGGAACGGGAACGGGAACGAAAACGAGAAGGAAGTTGCAATGCACGCTACCTTATGGGTTGGTTCACAATTAATCTCCGGGAACGGGAACGGGAACGGGAACGGGAACTAGAAGGAAGTTGCAATGCATGCCACCTTATGGGTCGGTTCTCAATCAATCTCCGGGAACGGGAATGGGAACGGGAATGAGAACGAGAACGGGAACGAGAAGGAAGTTGAAGTGCACGCTACCTTATGGGTCAGTTCTCAATCAATCTCCGGGAACAGGAACGGGAACGAGAAGGAAGTTGCAATGCATGCCACCTTATGGGTCGGTTCTCAATCAATCTCCGGGAACAGGAACGGGAACAGGAATGGGAACGAGAAGGAAGTTGCAATGCACGCTACCTTATGGGACGGTTCACAATCAATCTCCGGGAACGGGAACGGGAACGAGAACGAGAACGGGAACGAGAAGGAAGTTGCAATGCACGCTACCTTATGGGTCGGTTCTCAATCAATCTCCGGGAACGAGAAGCTAAAAGTAGCTCAGGAAGGCCAACGGGAAACATGGTTTTCGAAGCTTCCCGGAGTCAATCAGAAACGTTGTACCTGCACAAGCGCAGTATGGAAGGATTAGCCAGCGATGTAAACATAACCTGTGAATGTGCTCAATTACCATCATGAAATTATCTTAAAGCGCAAACACTTTATAAACACAATAGAGTAAACAAACTTAGTATAGACAAGCGATAGCTGATTGCGCTCGCATGTACATGTTCGCGTTCCTGGCGCAATTGTGAACCAGCTTAAGGTAAGAAAGACCCGTCAAGGGGCGAAAAAAATGAAACATTATTTTTTTGGCGTCGTTAGTTATTTACAATGCAGAGAACAGGAATTTGTCAAACAAAAGTCGTGGAAATATAAAAAATGGTCAGTTTATAAGATATAAATGACTATGCTGCACCATGAATGACAACGCGCACTTTTACAGAGATTTATGTGTGTGCGTATAACTTCTGATTTCTGAACTCACTTCTTGTCTGCTCTGTTGAGCACAGACTTTGTGTTGGTAACCATGACAACTTCCTGCATTGTTTATGTTACTAGTGGCTATTGAACATCGTCATACTATTATAAGCATTGTGATTTTGCACTGACCTATTGAAGAAATATTGTTTAATGGGCGGAACAGCGAGGTAATCTGCCCCAATAATTAATAATTGAATCGTTGATTTGAAAAGGGAAACAAGTCCAATTATTTTCATACAGATAAGTTGAAATACACATTTATTTATTTATTTATTTATTTATATTGTTTTTATTTACTTTACTTACTAACAAAATGTAATGAAAAACTTCAACCTCATTTTTCTCAGTTTAACATTTTTCACTACTTTGGCACCATTCGTAAAAATACTAATAAAGATAGGTCCGTAATTTTTATTTAAATGTTTCAACGTCATCCTAATGAACAGTAATAAATAATAATAAATAGTATACAAAATGAAATATAAATATTCTTCGACATGATTTTGGATTAAAACATCGTACCTTACTAAAATTCATATTGACAAAAGTATTTCGTTTTTGTCATCAATCCTTCTTATTATTGCAGAAAATGATCCAAACAGTAATCCATGAAAATTTCAATTGGCTAACCCAAACAGATTTTGAATAAATTGTACCAAAAATTTGACCATTTAACATGGATGAGATAAGCAGGTCTTTCTTACCTTAAGAGCGTACCAAAGATATCCTGGCAAGGATGTGGGCCGCCACACTGAGCAAATCGACACAGGAAGCATTATGGTCTCCGAGGCCACCCAAAGGTGCTATGGACGTAAACACGTGTAACACGAATAACGATTGTTGTATGTATTGCTTATTGACAGTAAATGCGTACTGTAGGCTAATACACAGGAGGCCATTGAATGGATAGGCATAAACAAGAAGGTGCGGTTCCTCTATCGTCCGGAAGGTAGCGCGGTTATACAGAAATCGTGCGTCGTTGCCATGCTTGTATTGAGGTTGGTGGTCGTCATGTTGAGCAACTCTTATGAGTTTGTACACACTGATGCAGTAACTCTGGTCCGTTCATGGCTTGGAAGTCAGTGTAATAATGTAGACCACACATTTACTGTAAATGTAAATGTCTGAAATAGTGTGAATTTTTGTAATGGCCTCTCCCGACATTTTCCTGGGGAGTAGAAGTCGTAAACCACGGGAGAACACTTCCAGGATGGCTGAAGTGGGAATCGAACCCATTTCTTCTCAGTTTTGCTTCACGAGGCTGAGTGAACCCCGTTCCAACCCTCAAAACATAATTACATTTCTAGGTAGAGGCAGGAATGGAACCTGGACCTCATGGGTGGCTAGGCGGACAATCGGTAATAAAAATGAAGATTGGTGAGCGAAATTTATAACCATGAAAAACTCTCTTTTTAATTGCGATTAAGGCCGATAGCATGGCTTGGTTAGATTCTTGCCTGCTCGACCCAATCTTGCACGATCGAATCTCAGTGGAGTTAGGTTACAGTTGATATACTGCACAAGAAATTGGGGGAGGGGTTAATTGGATGACATCGTCATGATCTGAAGATGATCGCTTGACGATCGAAACATGTCATAAAATGAACTCCCCCCCCCCCTTTTTAGCCTATTTTCATTTATGATAAAATAGGCTTTTGAGATCACCTTTTGTCCGTATGTGTATTTGTGTGTACTGTATATGTGTGTGCGTCTAAACGGCTGGAACGATTTCAATGAAACTCAGAATGGTCGTAGTACTATTTTGGCCGATCCTTACCATGCCCTTCAAAATTTATTACGTCTCACCAATCGAACATGGCAGCTGTGCGAAATATTTTTCCGGCATTCAAGCCTATATCTCCGAAACGATTAATCATATCACCCTGAAATCTTGTACAGTGATAAAGGGCACTACTAGACGTTCGCCTATGTAACTTTCAAGAACCTGTTAACTACAAAACGAACATGGCGGCCAAGCAAATTTGCAACATTTAAATAGACTTTTCTCGTGATTTAACCATCCGAACGCTGTGAACTTGGTAGAGCAAATGGCAATACTTGCAATGTACTGACCACTAACTTAGTTCAATTGTATACATAACCTCAAGATGGCGGCTGTGCGAAATTTTAAAATTAAGTTTTCATTTCTTGTGTTATAACCAAGCGATCGAAAGCAACGTTTGAATAATGAGCGAACACACTAATCCTCATCTAATAGTAATCTCCAGAAAATCCAATATGATGACCATCCGAAATATTTAGACGGTTCTCAATATCTATTAATCTATGACAGCATTCAAACTGAAATTTTGTATGTGAATAGAGGCTATAAACATAAGTTCACCTATGGGACGTTCGATAACCTGATGAGCACAAATCCAACATGCCGACGACGCGAAATTGAAATATACAAATGGACGTTTCTCGCGATTTAACCATCCGAGCGCAGGGAAACTTGGTACGGTAGATGCTTACATAAATTTTAATACACTGGCATCAAATTAATTTAAATTATATGCATAACCACAAGATGGCGACTGAGCGAAATTCTAAAATCTCCGTTTTATATCTTGTGCCCTATTCATGCGATTTATATTTGAATAAACCACCTACACAATAATCTTCATGTAATAGTGCATAACTCTAAGGCCTATATAAAGAAATCCAACACGGTGGCCATCCTAAATATTTAGACGGTTCTCAATATCTACGAATCTATTAAAGCAATCAAACTGAAAATTGGTATGATGATAGAAGCAATAGGATATATGAAAATAGGCTGTATAGTTCTTCACGTAACTACTTAATAATTGTATTAATGCAGCCAATGGCCATGTACTTTTATCATTTTAAATGATCTTGTCGACTTCGTCGTTACGCTGGGGTCTGGCGTTACGTTACGGTGACGGGACGAAATGTACCGAGATGCACTGAGGTGTGTGATGTCATAGTACCGCTTGGTGCATGTGTTCCCCGACAATCTCTACTTCGTTAGTGTAAGACAAAAATCCCTGATTTTTGGATGTCACGGGTAATCTCGAGAACCAGTGGATGGATTTTGATGCGGTTTTCACCAATCTGTAAAGGATATCTCGAGGAAAGATTCCGTTGAAAATAATTATGTATGATCGAAGGAAGCCAAGCAGTAACTTTTTCAGTGAAAAAGTCGAAAACAAACTTGGCGTCCGTGCGCTTCTTAAGCTTACGCAGGGCAAACCGTTAAGAATATCAATATACTATGAGCGTAAGAATTGGTCAGCATGAAAAGTTCTACAAAAAATCCGCGAGAGCATATCTCTATCTTCAATACATCGCCCAATATAAGTGTTTTTAGACTGGATGGAAGGGGCACGTCCCCGCGCGCTCTGGTGAGCGTGACGGCATCCCGCGCGCTTGACCTTGCTTTGCCCTTGGTTTGCACTTGCCGTTCGCGAGTAATTTGAAACAAGATAAGCAAGATAAGTATTATGCAGATGATTTTCTAACATGTCAATAGTCTTTGGCTTTAGGGGCAGATGTCCTCGTAGTTCCGCCCCTTAAAACAACAATAACTAACTAGTCTTTGGCTTCGAAGGGAAGCGAGCATTTTTCAGCATTTGTAGCATTTAAAATGATACAAAGTCTAGCCTTTCAGACTGACTGTCACTCGTTTTCTTTTCAGGACGGGTCAGGGAAGGGATATTGGAAGGAAATCGGTCGTGGACCTATTGAAAGGAACCGTCCCGGCATTTTCTTGGAGGTGAAAATGGGAAACCACGAAAGCCATTTTCTGGACGGCCGAGATGGGATTCGAACCCACGCTCTCCCGATGCACGAGGTAGCACGTTAGTGCTCTCGGCCACCGCGGCCGGTTTCACCTAATTACTAGTTTAAAGGGTGTTAATTAAATAGACTGTATACATAATTCGTGTATTTTCTTTCAGGTTAGGGTGATGAATATTTGTCACTCCTTGCCCAGTCTATTTGGACACACTCGTGTGGACCGATTGGAAAGCATTTTGTTTAATAGAGTTATTGATTCGATCTCTTTTCCGTGCTTTCGATTTGGTGATGAGCTGTTTCCAAGACAATCTTCTCAGCTGTATGTGCACCGCTATCAACATGAGAGTGCCTCCCGCCTCCTCCAAGCCGCTCAGCTGGTAAGAGCGAGGCTGTAAATGGAGAGAGTGCTGCTATATAGTCTCATTGTTTTGATATCAAAAAGCAAGCTAGTTCCTCCATGAACATGAGGCTTACACATACCATCACTCGCTAGACAGATAAAGAAAACATTTATTCCTATTTTCAAGTAGGCTACGTTATACCACAGTAAGCTGCATTGAGAGAAAACACCCTGATCGAACTGCTGCTGAATCCAGAGAGGAGGCTCTTGACTCTCCTATACCGAGCAAGACTTGGAGTTGGAATCTGCAATCTTTCCCCACTTTTAGGTAGATTTCATGAGAAATGGGTACAATGCTGCGACTTACAGAATATTTCGACATTCTTTTGCGTTTCACATCCTCCAGACCACAAAACCACCAGCAGATTAAAAGTTTGTATATAATTTATATAACTTCCGTGTGGACACAACTATTGTCATTTTCCACCAATCACTTCCAAATGTATGTTGTTGTTTGAGTCTTCAGTCTTTTGACTGGTTTGATGCAGCACTCAATGCTCCCTGTCCTGAGCTAATCGTTTCATCTCTACATAGCTACCACACGCTACATCCGAGACAATCAGTTTATCATATTCTAACCTTGGTCTACCCATACAGTTCTTGTCCTCGACCCTTCCTTCCATAACTAAGCTTGCTATTCCTGGGTGTCTTAGTATGTGTCCTAACCTATCTCTTCTCTTCATTAGCAGTCGCCAGAAACATCTCTCCTCTCTCACTCGTCTTAATACCTCTTCGTTTGTAACTCTGTCTACCCATCTGATCTTCATCATTCTCCTATAACACCACATTTCAAATGCTTCAATTCTCCTCTTTTCTGCTGCACCAATAGTCCAAGTTTCACTTCCATAGAGCGCCACGCTCCAGACAAAGGCTTTCAAAAATGACTTCCTAATACCTAAATCTATATTCGATGTCAACAGATTCCTTTTATGTAGAAATGCTTTCCTTGCCTGTGCCAACCTACTTTTTATATCCTCTTTGCTTCGTCCATCACTGGTTATTCTACTTCCTAAGTAACTGAACAAGCAATGAAGGAATGTTCCTAAGTAACTTCCTTCAGCTCTTCACCTGCCAATTTGATCTCCATAGAGGTTTCTGATTTATATCGACTGCATTCCAGTATTTTTGTTTTACATTTATTAATTTTCATCATGTATTCATTCCGTAAGACGGAGTCCATACCATACAAATACTTATTCAAATCCTCAGCCGTGTCGGCCAAAATGACGATGTCATCAGCAAATCTCAGAGTTGAAATTATTTCTCCTTGAATCTTCACTCCCACTTTAAATTTTTCTCCGATTTCCTTCATTGCTTGTTCAATGTAAAGATTGAAAAGTATGGGTGGTAAATTGCAGCCTTGCCTTACACCTTTCTGCATACCAGCTTCTCTCTCATGTCCTTCAGCTCGAATGACTGCTGTCTGGTTTCTGTATAGATTGTATATCACCCTCATATTCCTGTACTTTATTCCAATAGATTTCAAACGTATAGCCTTTACAAATATAAACGTTCCCAATCTCAGTCGGTTCCGGCCCACAAGTTACATTCCCATGAGTTCCGAAAAGATATTTCTTAGGATAAACGTCCCATAATTTCCGAACGCAAATTCACGCCTGAGTAAATAAGCTAATGAGTCCCACTAGTTCCGAATATCTCTGGAAACCTCAGCTGTCAGTTCTGAGGTTCGACCGGCTAATAATGGCACGACGTGACTTAGAAGAGTTAATGGCCTTATCACCAGGTATGTCATTTGTGTTTGTGTTTTTGAGTGGAGCAGATAATCATGGAGTTCACAACTAGCATTAAAGGAAACCAAATTTTGATATTTAATGGTTAACGGTTTTATAAGAAACGCGACAAGAAATCAAGTGAAGTGTGGATTTGTGCTGCAAAACCAAGTGCCGGAAAGGCGTCATGCTGATACTATTTTAAGAACTTCGTAAATATAACTCAAAACTGATTATTTTGACGAAGGCACACGCTGATATAGATAATGACAAGGCGAAATCTGCTAATGGGAGCTACCGGTCCTTGGCGTCCGCCCCCCTCTGTTAGAGGAGCCAATTCATTAAAGAGGGCCCGCACCCCCGGCTGGCGCTAACAATGGACCTTATTTGTTTCAGTAATAAATTAATACAATTTTGCTGTAGAAAACTAAGCTGGAACTCGCTCAGGTAGTGTAATTGGCAGATAGCTAATCCGCTAAAGAATTTGGAAATGGTGGGAATAGGAATTCATGGGAATCGGAACTCGTGGGAGGACATGATCTCAGCCGAATCGGACCAAGGGGGATAATGTGGGGTGGGGGGCTTTTTTGAAAACGTGAAACATTGCAATAACATTCTTAATACGGTATGTGAAAAATCGCCCCAAATCACTCGAGCCTAACAGTGCAGGACAGTAGAATCTTTAAGAACTGTCTGAGCTACTCCAAATCACTGGGGCCTAACAGTGCAGGACAGTAGAATCTTTAAGAACTGTCTGAGCTACTCCAAATCACTGGGGCCTAACAGTGCAGGACAGTAGAAGCTTTGAGAACTGTCTGAGCTACTCCAAATCACTGGGGCCTAACAGTGCAGGACAGTAGAATCTTTAAGAACTGTCTGAGCTACTCCAAATCACTGGGGCCTAACAGTGCAGGACAGTAGAAGCTTTGAGAACTGTCTGAGCAACTCCAAATCACTGAGCCTAACAGAGCAGGACAGTAGAATCTTTGAGAACTGTCTGAGCTACCCCAAATCACTG
The DNA here is from genome assembly GCA_946902985.2 of Meconema thalassinum. NCBI lineage: Eukaryota > Metazoa > Arthropoda > Insecta > Orthoptera > Tettigoniidae > Meconema > Meconema thalassinum. The sequence continues at coordinate 514,258,234 of OX336393.1, read as the reverse complement.
GGGACTTACAGTGCAGGACAGTAAAATCTTTGAGAACTGTCTGAGCTACCCCAAATCACTGGCGACTTACAGTGCAGGACAGTAGAATCTTTGAGAACTGTCTGAGCTACTCCAAATCACTGGGGCCTAACAGTGCCGGACAGTAGAATCTTTGAGAACTGTCTGAGCTACCCCAAATAACTGGAGCCTAACAGTGCAAGACAGTGGGATCATTGAGAACTGTCTGAGCTACCCCAAATCACTGGGGCCTAACAGTGCAGGACAGTAGAATCTTTGAGAACTGTCTGAGCTACCCCAAATAACTGGAGCCTAACAGTGCAAGACAGTGGGATCATTGAGAACTGTCTGAGCTACACCAAATCACTGGGGCCTAACAGTGCAAGACAGTGGACTCATTGAGAACTGTCTGAGCTACCCCAAATCACTGGGGCCTAACAGTGCAAGACAGTGGAATCATTGAGAACTGTCTGAGCTACCCCAAATCACTGGGGCCTAACAGTGCAAGAGAGTGGAATCATTGAGAACTGTCTGTGCTACCCCAAATCACTGGGGACTTACAGTGCAGGACAGTAGAATCTTTGAGAACTGTCTGAGCTACCCCAAATCACTGGGGACTTACAGTGCAGGACAGTAGAATCTTTGAGAACTGTCTGAGCTACTCCAAATCACTGGGGCCTAACAGTGCCGGACAGTAGAATCTTTGAGAACTGTCTGAGCTACCCCAAATCACTGGGGCCTAACAGTGCAGGACAGTAGCATCTTTGAGAACTGTCTGAGCTACCCCAAATCACTGGGGCCTAACAGTGCAGGACAGTAGAAACTTTGAGTACGCTCTGAGCTACCCCAAATCACTGGGGCCTAACTGAGCAAGACAGTATAATCTTTGAGAACTGTCTGAGCTACCCCAAATCACTGGGGCCTAACAGTGCAGGACAGTAGAATCTTTGAGATCTGTCTGAGCTACTCCAAATCACTGCGGCCTTACAGTGCAGGACAGTAGAATCTTTGAGAACTGTCTGAGCTACCCCAAATCACTGGGGCCTAACTGAGCAAGACAGTATAATCTTTGAGAACTGTCTGAGCTACCCCAAATCACTGGGGCCTCAGAGTGCAGGACAGTAGAATTATTGAGAACTGTCTGAGCTACCCCAAAAATCTGGGGCCTAACAGTGCAGGACAGAAGAATCTTTGAGAACTGTCAGAGCTACCCCAAATCACTGGGGCCTAACAGTGCAGGACAGTATAATCTTTGAGAACTGTCTGAGCTACTCAAAATCACTGGGGCCTAACAGTGCAGGACAGTAAAATCTTTGAGAACTGTCTGAGCTACCCCAAATCACTGGGGCCTAACAGGGCAAGACAGTAGAATTTTTGAGAACTGTCTGAGCTACCCCAAATCACTGGGGCCTAATATTGCAGGAAAGTTGAATCTTTGAGTGCAGGAAAGTTGAATCTTTGAGAACTGCCTGAGCTAACCCAAATCACTGGGGCCTAACAATGCAAGACAGTAGAATCTTTGAGAACTGTCTGAGCCACCCCAAATCACTGGGGCCTAAAAGTGCAGGGCAGAAGAATCTTTGAGAACTGTCAGAGCTACCCCAAATCACTGGGGCCAAACAGTGCAGGACAGAATAATATTTGAGAACTGTCTGAGTTACTCCAAATCACTGGGGCCTAACAGTGCAGGACAGTAGAATTATTGAGAACTCTCTGAGCCACCCCAAATCACTGGGGCCTAAAAGTGCAGGGCAGAAGAATCTTTGAGAACTGTCAGAGCTACCCCAAATCACTGGGGCCTAACAGTGCAGGACAGTATAATATTTGAGAACTGTCTGAGTTACTCCAAATCACTGGGGCCTAACAGTGCAGGACAGTAGAATTATTGAGAACTGTCTGAGCTACCCCCAAAAATCTGGGGCCTAACAGTGCAGGACAGAAGAATCTTTGAGAACTGTCAGAGCTACCCAAGTCACTGGGGCCTAACAGTGCAGGACAGTATAATCTTTGAGAACTGTCTGAACTACTCGAAATCACTGGGGCCTAACAGTGCAGGACAGTAAAATCTTTGAGAACTGTCTGAGCTACCCCAAATCACTGGGGCCTAACAATGCAAGACAGTGGACTCATTGAGAACTGTCTGAGCTACCCCAAATCACTGGAGCCTAACAGTGCAAGACAGTGGAATCATTGAGAACTGTCTGAGCTACCCCAAATCACTGGGGCCTAACAGTGCAAGACAGTTGAATCATTGAGAACTGTCTGAGCTACCCCAAATCACTGGGGACTTACAGTGCAGGACAGTAGAATCTTTAATAAATAATAATAATGTTATTGGTTTTACGTCCCTTTTAACTACACTGGCTTTTAGAGACGCCGGGGTGCCGGAATTTTGCCCCGAAGGGGATTTTTAACGTGCCAGTAAATGTACTGACACGGCTCCCTCGCATTTGCGCACCCTCAAATGCCAGCTGACTGCGTCAGGTTTCGAACCTGTAACCTTGGGCTCAGCAAGCGAGAACGTTACCCCTGAGCCACGCAGCCGGACAGTAGAATCTTTGAGAACTGTCTGAGCTACACCAAATCACTGGGGACTTACAGTGCAGGACAGTAGAATCTTTGAGAACTGTCTGAGCTACTCCAAATCACTGGGGCCTAACAGTGCAGGACAGCAGAATCTTTGAACTGTCTGAGCTACCCCAAATCACCGACGCCTAACAGTGCAGGACAGTAGCATCTTTGAGATGTGTCTGAACCAGCCCACAACCCGGGGCACCATCGTAATGGATACGCCACCCTTTATTATTCCTAGCTCCCCTTGCCACCATTTCTTCAATAAACACTTTCCCGTTAAAATGAAAATATGAATAATGATTTACGATGGCCTGCGCGACCCTCGGAGAGGAAACTTTGCAAATATTCCTCCAAAACCAAAGCCGTCTATCGCAGGCTGTAGAAATATGAGCAGAGCAATGATACGAGTCGCTATTTCAATTTTTGTAATGGAAACGTTGTCCTTTGTTTCTCGTGCACGTGCACCAACTGCATTGTTCGCTTTGTCTTGAGAGCAGGCGCGTGGCCTACTCGTCTCGTATGTCACCGTATGTTGATACAATCTCTGCTCGTCCTGGGTGGCCTCCGCTAGCTGTAATATCACCAGCTTCCTTCGACAAGGGGATAAATAGCAAATTTAAAGTGTTTAGTTTAAAGAGTATAATTCTGTTGACTAAAATTATTTTCAAAAATAATGAACAGTAATAAAATATATCGCTTATTGATATAACTAAAACTATCATGTTTGTAGGAAATCGCAACTTAAAGATTTAAAGTGTTAAGATGGTATGTTGGCTTTCACGGCCGGTGAATTAAAACTCAGCAATTCTTCTAGGTTTGTGCCGTGTCTTGTGTGGGGTTTCGCCTAGGACACCAATTTGGTTCATGAGTGCCACAGACACCAACGTAGCTTTAGGAAGTTGGTTGGTTGGTTCCTCAGTTTAGGGGCCCCGTGATTTTGGGTGTGTGTAGAATCTGTCTGATAACCGGTGTTAACTGTGATGACGATGACTGTATTATTGTGTTATCTCTTTTTTAATTTAAGTACAAACTGCAACTGAGAATTTTTCAAATAGTTCCTACTTTTGCCGCCAAGCGCCACCTTCAACGACTACTAGGCCAAGTTCAGAACTTAGCTACTAGACGCCACCACAGTCGGCTCTTGGCAACGAACATAGAAACCAAAGAGCGTTGTTTACATTCTTAACCTATCCAATTTAGCTTCACACAGGTATAATTAGTGGAAGGATCTTTAACATGCCGTAAATCTATGACATGGGACCGCCGGCTTTACTACCCTCCGAAGGAAGGTACACTGAGGGATTTTTAACGCTCTTAAAAAATCCGACGGCTTCGGCCGGGTTTGAACCCGCTATATTGGGCATAGAATGCTACCGACTACGCCACCGAAGCCGCCCTTTAGGAAGTATCAGTGTGTTTGATGTAACTGCAATATTTTCAGCTACTGACACAATGAATTATGTATTGCGAAATATGGAGAGAGTTGACAATGTCCAAACTAGATTTTGAAAGGAGCCCTAGGAGCAGGGCAGTACGTCCCAAAATAGGATGTTATACGCACTTTCCAGAGAAAGTTCCTTCCTGGAGGACTTAAGGATTCAGCTACCATCTACAATACAGTGATAGACAGACGAAAATGAAAGCAAGAAGACATATTTGAAGAACGTTTCGGAACTGATGCTATTATAAACAGAAATTGGACTAAAACAAACCAAACGCAGAGGCATGTCACTATTAGGCTTGCCATACATGGTTTCCACCATAAATTATGTACAACCAAAAAAATTCTACCACGCAAATGATTAATGTATAGTCTATGTGTATTGTGTGACCAAGAATGGGAATATTATCACTTTATGTGGTCCAAAAACCAACAAAAACACACAGAGACGATTACAAAGACAAGAGTAGAGAATAATCATGTCATGTTATGGTACACAGTGTTATGTTTATTATACAATGTTGTAACTAATGACTTTTCAGCCGCAATAAAATGTATATATTCCGAAATAATTTCAACTCTCTGATTTGCTGATGACATCGTCATCCTGGCCGACACGCCTGAGGATTTAAATGAGTTTTTGAATGGTATGGACTCCGTCTTGAGGAAAGAATTCATGATGAAAATCAATAAATGTAAAACAAAAATATTGGAATGCAGCCGAAATAAATCTGAAACCTCTATGGACATCAAATTGGCAGGTGAAAAGTTAAAGGAAGTAGGAGACTTCTGTTGGAAGCAAAATAACCAGTGATGGACGAAGCAAAGAGGAAATGAAAATTGGGTTGGCTCAGGCAAGGAAAACATATCTACAGAAAAATAGTCCGTTAACATCGAATATTGATTTAGGTATTAGAAGTAATTTCTGAAATCCTTTGTCTGGGGCGTGGCACTATATGGAAGTGAAACTTGGAATATTGGTGCAAGAAAAAAGAGGTGAATTGAAGCGTTTGAAATGTGGTGTTACAGGAGAATGATGAAGATCAGATGGGTGGATATGAAGGGGTATTACGACGTGTGGGAGAGGAGAGATGTTTTTGGTGACTGCTAATGAAGAGAAGAGATAGGTTGGTAGGACACATACTAAGACACCCAGGAATAGCAAGCTTAGTTATGGAAGGATGGGTCGAGGACAAGAACTGTAGGGGTAGACCAAGGTTAGAATATGTTAAACTGATTGTCTCGGATGTAGAGTGTGGTAGCTATGTAGATATGAAACGATTAGCTCAGGACAAGGAGGCATGGAGTGCTGCATCATACCATTCAAAATACTGAAGAGTCGAACCCACGCTCTGTCGATGGCAGTGAGGCATGAGGCAGGGCGTTAGCGCTCTCGGCCACCATGGTCAGTGTCACAGAATATTTCAAGTCCCTTTTCCTAATGGGCAAGATATTATAAAAAAAATTCCTCTCGGCACGCCGGAAGGCGGAGGTAGATTTCACCGGGCAAACTAGGGAATAGGTTATAATAGGCAAAATATGCAGGTTTTCGTAGGAGGATCAGACCTCATTTATTGCGAGAAAGTATTTTACAATTGGAGGTTAGTTAACATTTTTTCGTCTTTCTATGCATACTTTTAACATTTTACTGTCTTATGGGGATGGTAACCTTCTTGTCATTTGGGGTTAATTTTTATACTTGTGATCACACTATCCTTATGCAAGGTTTGGAACTAATGTGTAACTATCTAACAGTCTGTTACTTCTTCACGCAAAATTTTATCACACGCAGAGATGTTGGTTGGTTCCTCAGTTTAGGGGCTGCGACAAGGTGGTCATGTAACCCCGTGTACATTGGGTGTGTGTAGAATCTGTCTGATAAACGGTGTTATTTGTGATGACTGTATTAGTCTGTAATTCAGGTAAGGTCTGCAGACGGTCAATTTTAAGTAGTAGTACCTAATTGTGTACCAAATACTAACGTCAACGACACCTAGCTGTGAACTTGGCTGCTAGATGCCACCGCAACCAGCAACTTGCAACGAACGTTGTAACTTCCCCTCCGAAGGAAAGCAGGCTGACGGATGTTTAGCGCTCTTAGAAAATCCGGCGACTTTGTCCGGCTTTGAACCAGCACCTTGGGCATAGAAGTTCAGCATGCTACCAGTTAGCCGCTTCCCTCATAGTCAGATGGAACAAGAAGTTCCGTGACGAACTTTTCTTACTTTTCTTAAAATTAAGATTCATGCCATAGATTAATCTACAGTATATGAACCTATCTAGAATAATGACGAAATTAAGTGGGTAATATCGAAATGTCTTAATTAGTTCGAAATAAGGTATACTAGGCATAATGTAGCCTAATAGAGCAATACAGTTGGCAGCTCTGGTGACTGAATATATTCTTACTTCCATCTCCTAAGGTACAGAATACAAAATGTGGTTGAAGTCCAAAGGACGTTACATGGATTTAGACATTGGATCTATTAGTAAACGTAAAAGCATGTTGGCAACAATGTCATGCGAGTGCTGGTCAGAAATAATCTGAAATATTATATATTTTTGGGCCAATTTTGGATGAAATCCATTTGTTGGTATAGAAGTTACATGTATTTAAAAATTGGTCCTATCAGCAGGCTTAGAATCATGTTGGTAGAACAGACGTATATAAGTTACTCCAAATTAATGTAAAATGCCGGGTAATTTACGTGTGCATAGTTTAAAGCTGTCGGCTTGCATACTTTCTGATATATTTGGATACAAAATAGAGAGAAATTATTAACAGTTGGCAGCTCGGTAAGTTCATAGCGCTATTCCCGGCGACCTCGACCGTGCCCTTCAAATTTTGTTACGTCTCACCAATCCAACATGGCGGCTGTGCGAAATATTTCACTAGCATTCAATATCTCCGAAACTATTACCGATATCGCCCTGAAATTGTGTACTGTGATAAAGGGCACTACTAGAAGTTCACCTATGAGACTTTCAAAAACCTGGTGACTACAAAACCAACATGGTGGCCAAGCGAAGTTGAGACTTTTAAATAGACTTTTCTCGCGATTTAACTATCCAAACGTAATGAAACTTGGTACAGCAATTGTTTATACACATTGTAATGCATTGAAGTCTAATTTAGTGCAATTGTTTACAAAACCTCAAAATGGCGGCTGTGAGAAATATTTCACTGACATTCTATATCTCCGAAACTATTACAGATATCACCCTGCAATTTTGTACGGTGATAAAGGGTACTGATACGAGTTTTCCTATGTATATTTCATAAACCTGTAAAGTACAAAACGAACATGGCGACCAAGCGAATTTGAAATATTTTAATAGAATTTTCTCGTGATTTAACTCTCTGAGCGCCGTGAAGTGTGGTAGAGTAAATGATTTTGTAGTTTGTAATGCACTGCCATCCAACTTAATTCAATTGTTTACATAACCTCAAGATGGCGGCTGTGTGAAATTTTAAAATTAAGTTTTTATTTCTTGTGTCGTAATCATGCGATCGAAGTGAAAGTTTGAATAATGAACCTAGGCAATAATTGTCCTTGAATGGTACATAACTCTATGGCATATACATATAACAATCCTAAATGGCGAGCTTCCGAAATATTTAGACGGTTCTCAATATCTATGAATCTTTTACAGCAACCAAACAGATTTTTTTTATGTTCATAGAGACTATGAACATATGTTCTCCTATAGGACTTTCAGTAACCTGGTGAGCACAAATCCAACATGGCGGCGACGCGAAGTATAAATATTTAAATGGTCGTTTCTCGCGAATTAACTATCCGAGTGCCGTGAAACGTTGCACGTTAAATGCTTATACAAATGTTGATCCACTGGCATCTAATTTATTTCAATTGTTTGCATAATCACAAGATGGCTGCTGTGCGTAATTTTAAAATCTCGTTTTTACTTCTTGGGTTCTAATCATGCGATTGAAGTTTGAATACCACACGTACACAATAATCTTAATGTAATAATACAAAAATAAAAATCCAACCTCGCGAACATCTGCAATATTTAGATGGTTCTCCATATCTACGAATCTGTTACAGCAATAATTAAACTGAAACTTTGTATGTTGATAGAGGCAATTAACATGAGCAGGATATATGAAAATAGGCTGTATAATTCTTCACGGGACTACTTGTTGAAAAGTGTGAAAAGTAGGCTAAAAATGAATGTGATCTTGTCAATGGCGTTGTCTTGGCAACCTCTGATAGATCATCCCTTATCAATTTAAAAGCGTTGTTATGGTAACCTCTGATGGCCCTTGGCATTTTTTAAAATTCCGAAATCATTTTACTCATCCCTTGGCGTAATGGTGGGTCATATCAAAAATTCTTTCAGACAAAAGTTTTAGGTAATTATTAGGGGAATATTTTCCATTTTGTACGGTTTTGATATTGTGCCTATTAAGAGAGATATGATTAACGTTTCCCGAAAAACCCACTTTTTCCACCCCTTTGGTCAACGGTTGGTGCTGTCAAAAAACTTATTTTACATAAAGTTTTGGCACTTATCCGACACATATTATGAACTTTGAATGGATTCGATATTTCACGTAGTAAGAGAGTTATAGCGAAATTTCACTTTTTCAAAAAAAGTCCCCCATTTTCACCCCCTTCGACCGATTTTGCCCATTAACGAACTAGACCGAGATTTTATAGGGATACATATTATGTAAAAAATTCAAAGTGATTGGTGCAAAATTACGGCAGTTATCGTGTCCACAAGAAACTGATATATATATATACATATATATAGATAGATAGATACATATATACATAAATTATATATAAACGTTTGAACTGACGGTGGTTTTGGGGTCTGGGGGATGTGAAACGCGAAGATATGTCGACATTTTCCGGAAGTCGAAACATGGTACCCATTGCAATAGTTAGCTTTCTAATGAAATCTACCTAACTATCTTGCAATGATAAACAAACATCGTCGCTACGTTTCTTCCCTTCAACTTCTGTGCTACTTTTTCTGAGCTCGTTTATTCGCTGATTCAATGGACATGACCCCTTCTTTCCAGGTACACTCTTTCTTGTTTTCCCCGTATACTTGAACCAAAATCATTATTACCGAAATTACCCTTGGTATTTATTTATTTATTTATTTATTTATTTATTTATTTATTTGTGCACAGCAGGATTTTCATCCCAATTACAGTGGCATAAAGATCACACAGTAACTTATGGTTGGTTGGTTGGTTCCTCAGTTTACGGTCTGCGACAATGCGGTCATGTAGCCCCGTGTACTTTGGTTGTGTTTAGAATCTATCTGATAACCGGTGTTAATTGTGATGGCTGTATTAGTGTGTGTATCTGTTCTTATTTTAATTCAAGTAAGGACTGCAACTTCGAATTTATCAAATAGTTCCTGCTTTTGCCACCAGACGCCACCGCCATCGACTACTAGGCCTAGATCAGAACTTAGCTACTAGACGCCACCGCAGTCGGCTCTTGGCAACGAACGTAGGAACCTAAGAGCGTTGTTTACATTATTAACCTATACAATTTAGCTTCACACAGGTGTAATTAGTGGAAGGTTCTTTAAAATGCCATAAATCTATGACATGGGACCGCCGGCTTTACTTCTCCTCCGAAGGAAGGCATACTGAGGGATTTTAACGCTCTTAAACAATCCGACGGCTTCGGCCGGGATTGAACCCGCTATCTTGGGCATAGACGCTCAGCATGCTACCGACTACCCAACCGAAGCCGCTACACAGCAACTTAAACCAAACAGTAACTAAATAAAATTAGGGGTGCACCTTAAAATAACCTAGGTGTGAAATTAAAACAGTATAATACAGATATGGTATAATAAAAGGCCTCCGTGGCTTAGCCTGGATCTCACCGCTGGGTCCGTGGTTCAAATCCCGGTCACTCCATGTGCGATTTGTGCTGGACAAAGCGGAGGCAGACAGGGTTTTCTCCGGGTACTCCGGTTTTCCCTGTCACAATTTCTTTCCAGCAACATTCTCCACTATCATTTCATTTCATATGTGATTCATTTTATCATTGCCCCAGGGGAGTGCGACAGGCTTCAGTAGCTGGCACAGTTCATATCCTCGCCGCTAGATGGGGACTTCATTCATTCCATTCTCTGTCGCGGACGGTTGACTGGAAACAGGCTGTGGATTTTAATTTTCACAGATGCGGTATAGTACAATGTTTGTTAGGTAGAATGGCACAGTGGTAAGAATTCATGATTTACAATACAATTACAATTCACATTATATTTATGGAGAGAGGTTAAGAATTCCATTCAGAAAAACTGTACTTAAATCTATGGCATTATTTCTCCGAGAAACATTGTTATCTTATCTAGATATCACAGTTTATTCAGCGGTGAATTTTTGTGGACAGATGTTCTGGTACTTTTAATTTCAAATGTGATATTGTTCCTTGAATTGATGCGTGGTACATCAAAATTTAAGAGAGAAAGGAATTCGGAATCATCAATTGAATTGTTAATAATTTTGAAAAGGAATTCCATAGCATCCATTTCTCTTCGTATTTCTAAACTGTTTGCATCAACATTTATTAGCTGTTCCTGATATGGTAACAAATGAGGATTGTTGGCTGTTCTTTTTAAAATGTAGATATTTTAGGAGATTATTTAATGTGTTTTCAATCACTGAGGTATACTGTAGACTATGTCTTGCATATAGGACTCGATATAACGCTAGCATATACTAGTTTCGGTCTGACTACTGTCGACCAAAATATTATGTGTACTCGAGTTTGAAGGTTGTTTGTGAAGTAACCAATAGATCTACATAAAATCCAATAACATCATCATTTTCGTTGTTCTATTTTACATTAGTTCATGTAGGTTTGGAATGTTTAATTTATATTTTAATATTTTTTATCGCAGTTGGAACACAAAAAGTGCCCGTTTTGAAGCGTGTTTCAACTATGCGTCACATTTAAGAATTATTATCTCACAAACCCGTCATCAGATCGAATCCAAATGTTAACACAATATACACTGGAATGTTGTATAACTGGTTTATTAATTTCAAAATTTTGTGTGTTCAAGAAACAAAGTTGTTATCATTTTTGTAAGGTAACTTTTTCTCGGCTCGGGGTAGTTGGAAAATGTAGTTCTTGGTTGCGTTGTAATCCTTATACATTAAAAGGAATGCTGTATGTTTGTGAAATACGTAAATTAATTCACTTATTTTACATCGGTTTGTATTTGTACGGGGAATTTAGACATGTTTCACCAGTTAGCCGCTCCGGTGAAAGCTGTACAACGTTGACAAGACGGGCTCCATCACACGTCATGGCACGCCTCGCTCGGAAGTGATGTATAAGGATTACAACACAACCAAGAACTACATTTTCCAACGACTCCGAGCCGAGAAAAAGTTACCTTACAAAAATGATAACAACTCTCGTTCTTGAACACAGAAAATGTTAAAATTAATAATCCAGTTATACAACATTCCAATGTATATTTTGTTAAAATTGGATTCGGTCTGTTGACGGGTTTGTGAGATAATAATTCTTAAATGTGACGCATGGTTGAAACACGCTTAAATACGGGCACTTTTTGTGTTTCAGCAGCGATAAAAGAATATTAAAATATAAATTTAAAATTCCAAACCTACATGAACTAACGTAAAATAGAACGACGAAAATGATGATGTTATTGGAATTTATGTAGGTATATTGGTTACTTCACAAACAACCTTCAAACTCGAGTGCATATAATATTTTGGTCGACAGTAGTGTGTTGTACATGTGGATTCAGGTGCTAATGTTTATAAATTGTTTTGTATTCCTCATAACAAATCCCATTTTCCTATTTGAGTGAGCTATCATCTTCACTATAAGGAGTAGTAAACGTTAGTTCTCTGATATAGCAATACTCCGAAATCATTGTTTTCATTAACGGATTTCAGGACGCTGTAACCTAGCTTGTATTGTATTGTTTAGGACGAAGGAAGAACCTCTCATTCACATAAAAAGTGGACATACTCTTTTTTTTATCGTGTACCCTTCATATGTTTGTTGCTGATTCATTTCGTTTGAGGGGTTTAGACATCGTGGTCGTTTTAACTGGAACGCTGTTTGTACGCTCAAGAATCTAACTACAAGGAAATGAAATGGTCAGCATCTTGAATAGGCTTGAAAGATGAAATCCACTTGAACTAAATTTTAAGTAAAGCATCTGCCGAGAAGAATATTCAAATGTTAGAAACCTGAATAATGTTGACTTACTGGAGAGAAATGTAAGAGAATAAATCAAAAGTTTTTCAGAAAGAAAGAAAGAAAGAAAGAAGTCTTGTAAGAAAGAGATGAAGATTAAGAAGATGCAGATCCTTCTTCCATCGCAGCAGGAATTGCTAGTTTCTTTGATTGAGAGTGTGGGAGAAGAAGTGTTGGTTTTCTGCTGCATTGACCGCGAAATACCAGCGTAGAGACGATGAGGATCTACCACTTGGTAACTTTCAACTCATGAATAAAACTCGTGCTTTAAGGAGAAGCTGTGATGAAGTTGCGTGAATAAGAAGAGACAGCAGAACAAAAGTTGGTCTGGACCGAGGAAATTCTTTAAGAGTAGTGTGACATCTTTGATCCTGTATCTGGAGTAACTCCACTCGAGTGAACGGCTGTGAACCCAACTCGCTTCTAACTTGCTAGATTAATTAAACTCCCTCATGCGGGGACGGGGTTTGAGCCCTGGCGTCACGGAGAGTTGACAGGTTAAGCAGTGGAACTTAATCTCACTTTAATACGGAAAAGAAATTAAAAACTGTATCTAAGAGAAATAGCTTTTCATTTAATTTAAAAGACATACTTTAATTAAAGTGTCCTTTTACAGGATAATTGAATGAGGGATGTGTCTAACGCAGCGGTTAGGTTCTTGCCTGCTGTACCCAAAGATTGAATCCCGGCACTATCAGTTGGCATTTGAGGGTGATAGAATGTGAGAGACCCATCAGTAAATTAGTGGTATGTTAAAGAGCCCCTTCACGCCAAAATTGCGACATCCCGACGTAGAAATTCTTCTTGCAGCATTGACATGTCAAATTACAACCCAAACAAGGAAGTATTGTTCCTCACTTAGTTGTTTGTGGATAACATACCGTATAGGCCCGAAAATAAGCTACCGCAAAGCGGGGTTACTTTGTGACAGCGAGGCATCAACTCATATATTTTAATTTTGTACGTTGGTATCATGTCCTGGGACCAATTTTCTCCAAGATTTCTCAAACACTGTATATTCTGCCACCTATTGGCGACTTTCCATACTTCGTACTAACCTTATCTCTAAATAGAGATATAATCCCCGTGAGTCTTGAAATCCCGTGTTTATTATTTGTTGGGAAAACGTGTGTTGTAGTGGATTATTGGTTCGATATATTGCATTACTGGTTATTATAACTTGTTATACTACTAATTGGCTCCCTTATGTGAAAATTTGAAGCGCGTGCGAAATTTGTAAATTATGAAATCAACTGTTTTTTTTTCGGAACCGACACCTGCTGGGGTAACTTTATGACACACCGGAAAAACGTTTCAAAGTGATCCCAATTAGTTCATAGCACAGAATTCAAAGATTATTATGCATAAAAGAAAGCAGTAAATATGCATAGTGTCGAATCCAAATATATTTCACAAATAACTTTGTAATATCAATGGTAGATGATTCCCCTTCAGGGCTGAAGATGCCGCGGAAGTATGACCGCCGAGTGGGTGCCCGCAATTACAGGAACTACACTGATGAAACATTGGAGGAAGTTTTAGATCAGATAAGGGAAAAGAATATTTGACTGCGTAGTGCTGCAGAAAAATACCATTATTCACAGGAACTCTCTGTGGATGAAATTAAAAGAAAAACATCCGATGTCGCACCGGGACCAAAAGTCTTTAGTGATGATTTAAAATATGCATTTGCACTCCCTATGGCCACATTTGTATTCCCCGTCATAACATATGACTTGCGATGTATGGTGAAATCATATTTAGACCTCAGAGGACGAAGGATCGATTGTTTTGAGAATAATTTGCCTGGGCCGGACTGGATACAATCTTTGATATAATTTGATAATATTCGGTAGAATAATCTTATCATAGGCTAAATGTTTTTAAACATTATCCTAGTACCTGCAAATTCTATTCGTCCAGTAAGGTCTTACCTTATGACATGGAGTGTTACATCATTGTTTTCCTTGAAACATTGAAGTGTTACAAAGTTGCCCTGACCTATGGGGTAACTTTGTGAGATTTTATTTTGAAATTATTTCGTGATGCATGCGAGAAAATGTAACCATATTTTCCTTGATCAAAGAGAAAGGTTCCAGTTTCGATTGCGTGTCACCGAAAGAGTGCGATGACAAATAGTTAAGCTTTAATTTAAATAAAACCCTCAAAACTGTCACAAAGTTACCCCACTTTACGGTACACTTAACATTAAAATTATTTGGGTAAAAAATATGGATGCGGCTTATATTCGCTACCTACACTTTTATATGTCATGTACTGTTTAAAAAGGAATGCTCATTGGCAAGAACACAGCAACAAAGCAACCATACAGTCCGTAAGAGAATCAAGCGGCATTTCATGGCAACAATGCGAACTTTTGTTTTGGCGGTGACATTGTTATTCGGTAGCACGTTATTGTCTCGTATGCTTGAATAATCTACAGTAGCTCATTCCAGTGATGGGATTGTCCCAAATTGAGGGACATTTAGACAAATATATTTAGGAGAGGGATAAAGGGATTTCTTTGCAAAAAGTGAGGTGAGTTTGGGATATTTGTCCGAAGTCATATATCACCAGCTGAGCAGCCATTAATACATAAAAGCTTCGCTTCCACAGCAAACGTGCATAATAGGTACGATTCATACATACCAATAAAATAAAAACAAACCCTTCACGGAAGTATAGTACGGTATTACATTACAATCGCCAACTGCCACATGCGCGATAATAGACAGTTTTGGAGATTAAAACTTATGTTTTGTGTTTTTGTGAAATCTTCATTAAAAAAATCAAAGACTTATAGTCTACAGGGAAAGATAAACATGTCAATCTTTAAACAAGAAGTTCCGTGACGAACTAAAGAGCCTACTTTTCTTAAAATTTAAGATTCATGCCAATGATTAATCTATATGGGTCTATCTAGAATAATGACGAAATTAAGTTGCTAATATCGAAATTTCTAATTAGTTCCAAATACTGTAAACCAGGCATAATGTAGCCTAATAGAGCACTACAGTTGGCAGCACTGGTGACTGAATATATTCTTAGTTCCATCTCTTAAGGTACAGAACACAACATTTGGTTGAAGTCCAATGAATAGCATGGACGTTACATGCAGTTAAACATTGGATCTAACAGCGCGCGTAAAATCATGTTGGCAACAATGTCATGCATGTATTGGTCAGAAATAATCTGAAATAATATGATCTATTGTTATGCCTAATTTGAATGAAATCCATTAGTTAGAATAGAAGTTACATGCATTTTAAAGTTGGACATATCAGCAGGCTTAGAATCATGTTGGCAGCACTGACGTATATTAGTTACTCCAAATTCATCTAGAATGCCAGGTACTATACGTGAGCAAAGTTTAGAGCTATTGGCTTGCATACTTTCTGATATATTGATATTAGGGTAACAAACATCGAGACAGCACATATTAACAGTTGGAAGCCCTGGTTACTCTTAAGAATACGCATAGTCATATCTGTTATGGTACACATAGCACATACGAAATTTGGTTGAAATCCAAATTATAGTTTGGAAGTTACATGTATTTAAAGTTGGACCTCTCAGCAGGCTTAGAATCATGTTGGCAGCACTGACGTATATATGTTACTCCAAATTAATATAGAATGTCAGGTACTATACGTGTGCATAGTTTAAAGCTGTCGGCTTGCATACTTTCTGATATATTGGTATTGGGATAAAAGAAATTGAGAGCATTTATTAACAGTTGGCAGCCATGGTGGGTCTTAATAATACGCTCAGTCATATCTGGTTATGTACACATACAACATACGAAATTTGGTTGAATTCCAATTGATAGTGTAGAAGTTATATGCATTTAAAATCGGACTTACCAGCAGGCTTATAATCATTTTGGCAACACTGCCATGTATGGCCTCCTGGAAATTAGACTGCAATATTATTATCTATACGTGTGCCAATTTTGAAATAGCTCCCATTCATACCTTCCAAGATATCCAACATGGAGCTCAAATTTCAATTGCGATTTTTTAGCTGTTGGTAGCACTGATATCATTTTCAAATATGGCCGTGAGATATTCAGGTATAGATCTTTCCTCCTACCAAATTTTGTTTCGATTGCTCCAGCCGTTTAGGAGTTGATAGGGTGGGGGGGGGGGGGGGGGGGGGGCACACACACAGCCAGCCAGACAGAAGGACAGACAGACAGACACACATTTGCCCGATCTCATATGTCTACTTTTTCCTCATTTTTGCAAAATGCGAAAAGTAGGCTAATGAATAAGAACGTGTATTAAGTGCATGTTTAAGTGCATGATAATGACAGCTTACAAGAGAGTTTTGTGTTTCGTTAAAATCAATTCTATCGCAATTAGAAAGACATTAACGAGTCTCTAGAGCTCGTTTTTAGCCTATTTTCAATTTGAAAAAAAAAAAAAAAAAAAAAAAAAAAAAAAAAGCCTACGAGATAACCTTTCGTCCGTGTGTGTGTGTGTTCCTAATAACTTCTAAACGGCTAGAGCGATTTCAATGAAACTCGGTAAGTTCATAGCACTATTCCAGACGACCCCGACCGTGCCCTTCAAATTTTGTTACGTCTCACCAATCCAACATGGCGGCTGTGCGAAATATTTCACCAGCATTCAATATCTCCGAAACTATTCCCGATATCACACTGGAATATTTTACGGTGATAAAGGGAACTACTAGAAGTTCACATATGTGACTTTTAAAAACTGGTAACTACAAAACCAACATGGCAGCCACTCGAATTTGCGACTTTTAAATAGACGTTTCTTGCGTTTTAATCAACCAAACCCAATAAAACTTGGTACAGTATATGTTTATACACATTGTAATGCACTGACATCTAACTTCGTTCAATTGTTTACATAACTACAAGATGGCGGATGTGCGAATTATTTCACCGGCATTCTATATCTCTGAAACTATTAGTGGTATCACCCTGAAATTTTGTACGGAGATAAAGGGAACGACTGGAAGTTCATCTATGAGACTTTCAAAAACCGGTTAAGTACAAAACGATCATGGCGGCCAAGCGAATTCGAAAATTTTCAATGGACCTTTCTCGCGATTTAATGTTCAAAACGCAATGAAACTTGGTACAGCGAATGTTTATAGACATTGTAATGCACTGGTATCTAATTAAGTTCAATTGTTTACATAACCTCAAGATGGCGGCTGTGCGAATTTTAAAATTAAGTTTTTATTTCTTGTGTCGTAATCATGCGATCGAAGTGAAAGTTTGAATAATGAACCTACGCAATAATTTCTTTTAATGGTACATGACTCTATGGCCTATACATTTAACAATCCAACATGGCGACCATCCGAAATATTTAGACGGCTCTGAATATGTACGAATCTATTATAGCAATCAAACTGAATTTTTTATTGTTCATAGGGGCTATGAACATAAATTCACCTATAGGACTTTAAATAACCTGGTGATCACAAATCCAACATGGCGGCGACGCGAAGTATAAATATTCACATGGACGTTTCTCGCAATTTAACCAACCGCGTGCAGTGGAACTTGGTACAGTAAATCCTTATACAAATGTTAATCCACTGGCATCTAATTTATTTCAATTGTTTCCATAACCTCAAGATGGCAGCTCTGCGAAATTTTAAAATCTCCTTGTTACTTCTTGTGTCTTAAGCATGCGATTGAAGTTTGAATGTTACACGTACACAATAATCTTCATCTAACAGTACATACCTCTAGGACCCACATATATACAATCGAACATGGCGACCATCCGAAATATTATTCGGTTCTCAATATCTACGAATCTACTGGGTGTCTCAAAATAATGTACTAACACTTTGAATGACTATAAAATGATTATTTATGAACATAGAGACAAGTTTAAGGGCTTCAATTATAGAGGAGACATGTAATTAAAGACTCATGTTTGCAAATGTTCAAATTGATGACCATCAGTGTCCAGAAAAAGCTGATAACGCGAAGCTATAGATTCGCAAACGTTACGAAAGTTTATTTGGAATTTCGTGACATTGTCTGTCAATTCCCAATTTCGTGTTGGAATGTAGGATTTCCAGCGCAGACGCTTCTTGATGCGATAGATGCTCTCTTTTGAGATGTGTGTCTCTCGAACCGTTTGTAGTTGTGATTTCGGTGGGGATCGAGTGAGGGCTTCCAGGACCTGTTATTAGTTTCTAGGACTGGTGGATGTACGTGGTCGTCCAAAACGTTTCTTGTTGACGTTGTGACCGTTCCCATCTGCTTCTAATTTATCCCTGATGCGAGCAATGGTCCGGTGCGTAGGTGGCAGTTTGTCGAACTCCTGGACACTGACGGTGATCAATTTGATTATTTGCGAATATGAATTTTTAATTACACGTCTTTTCTATAATTGAAGCCCTTAAACTTGTCTCTATGTTCATAAATAATCATTTTATAGCCATTCAAAGTGTTAGTACATTTTTTGAGACACCCTGTATTACACCAATCAAACTGAAATTTTGTATGTTGATAGTGGCAGTTAACATAAGTAGGATACATTAAAATAGGCTGTATAGTTCTTCACGGAACTACTTGTTTAAATTAATTATACATTTGCTTTGAAGAAAATACATTTTTACGTGGGATATTTTCTAGTGACATTCTGAGTGGGAAGTTGGAATTTTCAGGTTTGAGATGTTGGTAACTCTGGCTCGGTCTCAGTAAATTCTATAAGAAAGTCTTTTTAACGCAAAAATAAGCGATCATTCATCTTTAGAGCGAAAAGCTTCATCAAGCAAAGGAAATCGGCGTGCTTTCATGCATCCTTCAAGCTTGCAGTTGTGCGTTATACCAAAAGCACAACCAACAGAGAAGCAGGAAGACAATACGGATTGGACGAATCTAATGTACGACGTTGGGCTGCTTCGGAAAAGAAATGGGGAAAAGCACTTTCAACGAGAAAATCGTTCAGGAGTAGCAAATAACCTGAACTTGAAGCTAGGGTTCTTTCCTATGTGCAAGATAAGAGGAAAGACGGTATGCCTATGTCACGAGAAATAATCCAACTGAAAGCCTCGGAAAGACTTCAACATCCCACGAATGGTATTCCGTGAAGTATTGGTTTGTGCCGTCGCTTTTTGCGGAGAAATGGCTTCACTCTCCGTCGAAGTTCTTCACTACTCTAGCACGGAGAATGCCGGTCCATTTTGAGGAAAAACTGATTAACTTCCAGCAGCACGTTATACATGTTGGTAAGTACAAAAAATTAAATGTGTCTTCCCTAATCCGGATGCGGCTTATTTTCGGGCTTTGACATTCTTTTCTTTTTCCCCTTTACATGCGTGGGCGGCTTATCTTCGGGCAAATACGGTACCTAAGACAAATCCAACTATAAAATGCACCTCCTGAAGTCGCCGGAAGATATTAAAAACGTCACATATTGCGACAGCCTTAAAGACTTAACTTCCTAAATTGATTTAATTTGCATTAAGATTCTAAATTATTCAGCTTCCCTCTCGCAGCTAGACTCGAACCCGGTTCATCACTGTATATTATTGTTGGTGCATTTGTAATTAAACTTCGTTGTTTTCAACAAACGTAAAGGTGCCGCCATGATGACACGTCGTTGATTCTTCACCGGAAACTCAACCAAATCCGGGCGATTAGATTAGCATTTTTGGTTTTCAACCACTACGAGCGCTAGTGTGAGTCAATGCGCAGTTTAATTTAAACTCTTCCGGGCGGCTTCGGTGGCGTAGTCGGTAGCATGCTGAGCTTCTATGCCGAAGATCGCGGGTTCAAACCCGGCCGAAGCCGTCGGATTTTTTAAGAGGGTTAAAAATCCCTCAGTATGCCTTCCTTCGGAGGGGAAGTAAAGCCGGCGGTCCCATTTCACAGATTTATGGCATGTTAAAGAACCTTCCACTAAATTCACCTGGGTAAAGCTAAATTGGATAGGTTAAGAATGTAAACAACGCTCTTAAGTTTCTACGTTCGTTGCCAAGAGCCAACTGCGGTGGCGTCTAGTAGCTAAGTTCTGAACTTGGCCTAGTGGTCGTTGAAGGTGGCACTTGGTGGCAAAAGCCGTCGGAAAAATTTGAAAAATTCTAAGTTACTGTCTGTACTTAAATAAATAAAAAAAACAGATAACACACACTAATAAAGTCACTACAATTAACATCGGTTATCAGACAGATTCTACACACACCCAAAGTACACGGGGCTACATAACCGCGTTGTCGCAGCCCTTAAACTTAAGAACCAACCAACCACCCAACCTAACTACTTCCGGTGTGAAGTTTAAAAAAAAAACAAGTAGTTCCGTGAAGAACTATACAGCCTATTTTCATATATCCTACTTATGTTAATTGCCACTATCAACATACACAATTTCAGTTTGATTGCTGTAATAGATTCGTAGATATTGACAACGACTAAATATTTCGGATGGTCGCCATTTTGGATTTTATATATGTAGGTCCTACAGTTATGTACTGTTACATGCAGATTATTGTGTACGTGTAGTATTCAAACTTTAATCGCATAATTAGGACACAAGAAGTAACAAGGAGATTTAAAAATTTCGCACAGCTGCCATCTTGATGTTATGGAAACAATTGAAATAAATTAGATACCAGTGGATTACCATTCTTATAAGGATTTACTGTACCAAGTTTCATTGCACTCGGATGGTTAAATTGCGAGAAATATTTATGTGAATATTTATACTTCGCGTCGCCGCCATGTTGGATTTGTGATCACCAGGTTATTTAAAGTCCTATAGGTGAACTTAATTTCATAGCCCCTATGAACATTACAAAATTCAGTTTGATTGCTATAATAGATTCGTAGATATTCAGAGCCGTCTAAATATATCGGATGGTCGCCATGTTGAATTGTTAAATGTATACGCCATAGAGGCATATACCATTAAAATAAAATTATTGCGTAGGTTCATTATTCAAACTTTCACTTCGATTGCATGATTACATCACAAGAAATTAAAACTTAATTTTAAAATTCGCACAGCCGCCATCTTGAGGTTATGTAAACAATTGAACAAAATTAGATACCAGTGCATTACAATGTGTATTAATATTTCCTGTACCAGATTTCAGTGCGTTTGGAACTTTAAATCGCGAGAAAGGTCTATTTAAAATTATCAAATTCGCTTAGCCGCCATGTTCGTTTTGTAGTTAACCGGTTTTTGAAAGTCTCATAGATGGACTTCCAGTAGTGGCCCTTTATCTTCGTACAAAATTTCAGGGAGATACCGCTTATAGTTACAGAGATATAGAATGCCAGTGAAATATTTCGCACATCCGCCATCTTGTAGTTATGTAAACAATTGAACGAAGTTAGATGTCGGTGCATTGCAATGTATATAAACATATATTGTACCACGTTTCATTGCGTTTGGTTGGTTAAATCGTGAGAAACGTCTATTTAAAAGTCGCAACTTCGCATGGCCGCCATGTTGGTTTTATACTTACCAGGTTTTCAAAGGTCACATAAGTGAACTTATAGTAGTTCCCTTTATCACCATACAAAATGTCAGGATAATATCGTTAATAGTTTCGGAGATATTGAATGCTGGTGAAATATTTCGCACAGCCGCCATGTTTGATTGGTGAGTCGTAACAAAATTTGAAGGGCACGGTCGGGGTCGCCGGAAATAGTGCTATGAACTTACCGAGTTTCATTGAAATCGCTCCAGCCGTTTAGATTTTATTAGGGGGGGGGGGACACACACACGAATCACACACACACGCACACACACACACGGACAAAAGGTGATCTCATAAGCCTATTTTTTTCAAATTGAAAATAGGCTAAAAACACCTGAGGATATTGAACCAAAGGGACACATTAAAGAAGGAATTATGTAAATAAGTTAATTGGGCATGGATTTTAATTTTAAAAAAGGAAACGATTAAAGGAAATGGCGTTTATTGGCTGTTCTATCAGAAATGCATTAACACGGGAAATTATTTTCAAAGTTTGCTTTTTGACGTGACGACGTCAAATAAATTGTTGACATACAGTGACGTTCGAGAAAAAGTGTTACAGTGAAAGGTGATGATATCGTTTTATCTCTCTTCTGTTGCAACGCTCTCTCTCTCTTTTCTGTTGCTCCACTCGAGTGTCGCTACTGTCGTTCTTGGATGTCACGGGTGAACCACTGGATGGATTATGATGCGGGTTTTCCCCATTCTGTAAAGGTTATCTTGAGGAAGATTTCTGTAGAAAATAATTTATTTGTGGTCAAAGGAAGCCATGGAGTAACGATTTCAGTGAAAATGTCGAAAAAGAACCACTTGGCGTCCGTGCGCTTTTTAAGCTTACGCTCGGCAAACCATTAAACATATCAATATACAGTACTATGAGTGTAAGAATTGTTCAGCATGAAAAGTTCTACAAAAATATCCGCGGGAGCATATCTCTATGCTCAATACATCACCCACTAAGTTATAAGTGTTTTACGTTTCCATTTCTTCCAACAATCTCCTTTCAAATACTGAGGCGACAGTTTACGAGCTGGCTATGGGCGAATCTATCACCCCAGTTACAGCCTAGCTAGTGGGCGATCATATTACCCCAGATACAGTCAGCAGCAAACTATCGAGTCATGTTGAGTTAAAACTTCAGAGAAGAGTGGCTGTGTTTGGAGTTTCTCTGGAAGGGCAACTCGGCTATCTTCATTTTGCCTGTGAACTTTCCGTTCCGTAAAATACATAAATTAAAAAATATACGAAGCTGAAATTTCGCAAGAGCGACAGTTTAAACAAATCAGTCCGAGAATACGTTGTCAAGCTCAAATATCGTCGCGCATCGTACACACAAGACTCACAGTTTGAAATATTTCCTGGACCTTTGGCCATTCAACGTTTGCTACAATGAAGAAGTTACTTAATTTTATATTTTTGCTAAGATGGGGACCGCTACTTTAGTTAGAATTATTATTCTCGTATCAGAAACATGTTACACAATAACAAAACATTTCATTAAATACAATTAGACCAGAACTTGGCGACTTGTTGTGCATTCGGGCCGATAACCTAGATGTTAGGCCCCTTAATACAACAATTATCATCATCATCATTGTTGTGCATTCTCTGAGGGTAGGTGTAGATCAGGGCCATTCAGAAAGCGCTCCGGCCGTGCTCTAAGCCAGTGCTCCAAGCGCTTTGTTGGAAGGTAGTTTCAGAAGTGGTTGGAGGAGTTGGCTGGCTTAGCGCGCTGAAGTGTGCAGCCGATCCATCAGTCGCTAGTCTAGTCCAATGCGCTTTGTTGACAGCGTGTAAGTAAATCAGTTTCGCAGTGGTCATGACTGAACAGCATACAAAAAAAATGGGGTGATGAAGCAACAGTCTTTAAAGGGCATGCCAAATGTTTGGTGTGCATCAGAGATGTAATTTGTTGTTGAATTTTCCTCTCTATTATGATCACATTTCAGTTTGGAATAAATCACAACATTCTTTACTTAACACTTGCGTTCGTTTCCTGCAAATTCCATACATTGGAGTATCATTCGATTTGTATAAGTGGTATATTTGTTATGGCAAAACAGCCCAATTAATAAGTCAACAATCCCACAAGAGGCGTCGGCCGCACGACTCTACGTACTGTATCTTGTCAGCGTGGTCCGAACATCGTCCGTCTCCTCGCTGCCACAGTGTAGTGGAGGTAGGGGAAGGAGCGCTAGTCTGACTGCCCAGTGCTCCCAGAGCGCCGGAATGACATGATGGCCCTGGTGTAGATCCTCCGTTGTGCAGGTGGTTGGCCACATACGACATTGAATCATGTGTGACAGTCTGATATTCTCCGCAATCACATTTGATGTTTCCGTCTTTAGCGTAGTTCCATCTTACCATATTAGCCCTTGATTTTCCGACTCCTGATCTCAACCTATTTAGGGATTTCCATGTCATCCATGCCTCGTTATGACCAGGTGGTAAAGTTTCAGATGGTGTTGAACAGCCACCAGAAGAAGACCTTTAGCTTTCCAAGATTGTAGACTAGCGTTTTTTTCGGTGACTTTAGTTAGTTATTGTTTTTAGGGGCGGAACTACGAAGTCATCTGCCCTTTACTCCTACTTTGTCTCATAAGAAACGTTTCTGACAATAAAAGGTTTAGTGCTGTCCATTCCATACAGCATGGCGGTTGTGTGAACCTTACGGTGACATCCTCAGCGTGTTGCGGACCAAGCAGAGGCCATGCTACTCGATTACGAGGCGAGTAATCCAGGCAGCCAGTGCGAATAATCACATCAGAGAATCAGATTACCCGCAAGCCGTGATCATCCCAATCAGAACCCCGTGTGGCTCCATATTACAAGTAGCTTTGTCCACCTGATGGGATTATCTCGTCTTATGTGATTAATTTCATTCCAATCCCACCCCCGCTTTATATCGGTATTAATAAACACAATCCCTGGATCTACCAATTTAATTACAGGGCTAAACTTATTTCACTAATGAGGATATCACACTCTCAGGTTGATTCAATCGTTCCATTTTTTTTGACGATGTTCGGTGGCGTAGTCGGTAGCATGCTGAGCTTCTATGCCCAAGGTCGCGGGTTCAAACCCGGCCAAAATCGTCGGATTTTTTTAAAGCGTTAAAAATCCCTCAGTATGCCTTCCTTTGGAGGGGAAGTAAAGCCGGCGGTCCCATGTCATAGATTTATGGCATGATAAAGAACCTTCCACTAACTACACTTGTGTGAAGCCAAATGTGTAGGTTAGGTCTGATTAATGCTCTTAAGTTCCAAAGCTGGTCACCGAGCACGGGTTGCGATGGCATCTAGTAGTAACGAAGTTCACAGCTAGATGTCGTGGACGGTAGCATTTGGTAAGGAAAATAGGAACTACTTGAAATTATTGTCTGCAGTCCTTACTTGAATTAAAACAGATAACACACACTAATACAGTCATCACGATTAACACCGGTTATTAGACAGATTCTACACACACCCAAAGTACACGGGGCTACATGACCTCGTTGTCGCAGCCCCTAAGCTAAGGAACCAACAAACGTTTTTGAAAGGGTATGGCTTTTAGTGCCGGGAGTGTCCGAGGACATGTTTGGCTCGCCAGAGTTTGTAGCTGCTTCTATGCGGACACCCATGGGGTGAGCTACAAGTACAGTCGCATTTCTTTCCCAGCTCTCCATGGGTACGCCAGATTTCTTGTCGCTCCAATGCAAGTAGATCTGTTGGGGCTATTGCTGCCACCGTGAGGATTGCAAGTTCAGAAACCGTGCGGTATGCACATGCAATACGTAAAGCTGCTCTCTGTTGTACAGCAGCTATCCTTCTCCGATACCATGCAAATCTCAAGGATTCGGCCCAAACTTCAGAGCCATACAGGAGCACAGACTGAACCGTCGTCATGAGGAGGCGTCTTTTACTTGATTTTGGGCCGTTAATATTGCCCATCAGCCTACTAAGTGCTGTCATGTATTTTACTGCCTTTTCTGTCGCTCTCTGAATATGGTTCCAGAATGTGAGCTTGTGTCACTCCTAAATATATATTTTGTACTCGTAGATGTTTCAATCACCGTATCTCCAACAGTCATTGGTACAAGAGTCTCAATCCTTTTCCTTGTCAGAAGAACTATCTCAGTTTTATGTTCTGCTAGTGTTAGCCTGTGACTCGTCATCCAGTTTTTACGCGCCGCATCAGCTGGTTCAATTTGATTTGAGCCATCTCAACATTGCGGGCCACTATCAAGGCAGCCACATCATCAGCGTAGCCCAGTAGATTCGTATCCTCTGGCATCCTTTGACGTAACAAGCCATACATGATGTTCCAGAGATCTGGACCAAGGATCGATCCCTGCGCTGCTCCAGCCGTCAGTCGTTTTGCCCTGTGTCCATCTTCCGTATAAAACAGCAGAGTGCGATAATGATAAATAAGTACGTAAATCAAACAGAGAATGAGCAACAACAAGGAAGATCTTTGATGTAGTAAACAGCTCAAGCAGGAAAACTAATTGATATCATGAAATAGAGGAAGACTTAAGGGAGGTGGAGATTGACAGGCAAATTGTTGGAGACAGAGGAGAATTCAGAAACAAAATTACGAGTAAAACATTTAAAGTACCGGTAAATGAAAAGATTAAGACGAGAACATTGTGGGCAGAACAAAGGAAACAGGAGACAGTCAAAGGATGAAGAGATTGGGGGTAGAGAAGAGGAAGAAGGGAGAAAGGTGAAAATTGTGTCGTCATGATATATTCAAGTTGAAACACTGTCCATAAGGGCAAACATGATATAATAATAATAATAATAATAATAATGATAATAATAATAATAATAATAATAATAATCAAAAGACAATGGCATGTATAGCGAGTGAAGACAATACCTATCATTGTCTCGAGTACGGGCGTGATCCCAAGTACCTTGCTCCAAAGCCTTAAAGAACTGGATCTGGATACTCGGCTGTACAAACTAATGCAGAAGGCAGTAGTTCTATCAACAACCAGAATCGTTCGGAAGTTCATGGGCAGCGAAATTCTAGCTTAGAAGTTGCTGTTTCCGTAGCTATACTTTGGTTCACTGAAGCCCGTATAGTTACGTTGTAATATACCAGAAATGTGTTATATGTACTGTATAAACCGAAAATAATAATAATAATAATAATAAATCAAATAAATAAATAAATAAATAAATAAATAAATAGACCTGTATAAATAAGAACATGAATAACTACTAAAACTCGCGAAATAATAAAGCAATTCGGTTGTCCATGAGTACTGTCCTGGCGTGCACAGTGGACACACTCTCTTGTAAAACACCTCCCCTTGTGACTACATCCACATTGCATGCAATGTTTTCTCATGGGATTGGGGGAACAGCAGGGGCGTCTCCGTCACTCCCTGTCTGGCAAACATTTGATATGAATGCATTTTTTCCCTTCCATTCTTTCTTCCAGAATATGAGGGGTGTATATTACATGGGAGTAAGATCAGGCAAATATAATACCTAGGTTGTTTGAGCCTGTCCATATGAGGAGTTATTATTCAATTTCAGGGACTTGGACATCGTGGTCATGTTGCCGCGCGTACTTGGGTGTTGTGTGCATATGTTGTGTAACATCTGACATAGAAGAAACCTCACATGGAATTGTTGTTACACCGGTATTTAATAATATTATTGGCACAAATATTAATCTATTGAATAAGGTGCGTTCAAAAAGTAACGAGCCGGAGGCTGTAATGCGCAAACCGGTGACGATATGGGCTAATCGTGGCGTGTGTAACGAGGTGTGGTTCCGACCAGAGCGTCGCTAGAGGGCACGCGTGCACGTCACGTGACGATACAAAGCGAGCAGCAGCATGCATCAGGCTGCTATTGTCCCTCCGTAACTTCGTCACATGGACTTGGACTGCCGGGGCTTGACAACTGTCACAAGCCAACCTTTGCCCTCAAGGCTGGCTAATACTCGTTTCCCTGGGTTGCGCGGTTTTCAGGCGACCACAAGAGGGAGTTGCCGAGCTTCGCCGACGCCCGCCGACGGGTGTGGAAGAGAGACTCAACGCTCTACAAGAGGAATTGTTGTTTTAAGGGGCCTAACATCCAGGTTATCGGCCCCTAGTGGTTTGGGTGATAGTGAAAGATGAGATGAGAATGTAAAGAAAACTACTGTATTACTAATACTAACTACAGTCTTACATACTAGAAGAAGGAATGGTAAACACATAAATAATAAGACAAATAATGAACAGGAGGAAAAGAAATGCCCTCAACCCTCCAAGAATGAGGATTGAGGGACTTGGAAGGAAGGAGAGCCATGAAAGGCAGATAGGTTAGTGAAAGAGGAGAGGGCCCGCCCTAGAGGCAATGGAGAAAGGGAAAAATACCGGACCCAGCTTAGGAATCCCTCGGGGTTGCCAACTCTGGTGTAGCACTATCGAGGGTGCACAAGACGTGGTGAGACTACATACATCCCTCCTTCTTGAGCGCCTTGTGCAGAAGGCAGGAGATATGAAGAGAGCCAAAGAGGTCTGACCCCTCGAAGAATGAGGGATCAGGAAAGATGAGACAAGGGCCAATTAAGTCGGGAAAGTAAAATACTCCATAGGCCTCGGATACCCTCATACAGGCCGGACGTTTGTTTTAGACGAGTGAAAATTCTTAATGGAAGCCTGGAGGCGAGTTACTACAGTACCTGTGTTGTTATCAGCTGCCCCAAGCGGTCCGATGATTGACAAAGCTTTTTCACACTACTACTGAAATACAGTCATTGGCAAATATAATGACGTTCTGTTCGTAACTACGTAACGTGTACTTCTGCGTCACACAATACTTCGAAGTGGACTGTACTGTCTGCTCAAGTCTGGAATTCCATTACATCAGGTCGGTGGTGACAAGTATGAAGCGATAGGGTGAGAGAGTGAGTGAGTGTAGGCTCACCCACAGGCTTCAAGGTCAAGGGCAATCGTCTAAAACAAACGTCCGGCCTGTACCGCCGGGGTCGGAAAAGTAAAAGAGTTGACCAAGGGAGGTCGATAGGGAAGAGAGGAGTACGGCTCAAGTAAGTGGAAACAATGCCGAACTCAGCTGGGGTCCCGTGGTCGCCAACCCACGTCCCACTAGATATGAGCCCCGGGGAGAAACTTGGTTAGGGTGCAGTGTCACCTCTAATTGTGTTGTCCCTCTAGCTAAGCATTCGGTCAAACGACGTATGAAAAGTCTCCTGGTGTTCCTTTCTCTCTTTCAGCATTCTTCGGATCATTACGTCGAAAAGCTTGAATAACCAGTGGCCGAGTGGCACAGTTTGACCTGCCGCTCTATTAGAAGCCGTTCGAGCACTTGAGTGAAACGATCGTTGAACCCTCCCTGAGCTTGGTTAGTACGTCAGGAACAGCCTAGGGGCAGGCCGTGACATTAGACTGGGGCTCAGTCCCCGTGATTGACGAGCCCGTCCACCTCCCGCATTCCCGTCTCCTTGTTTTATTGTCTGCTTGCTAGCTCGCTTTCTTTCTGCTTTCTGCCTGAGCATGTTAACATTTTGGTTTTATTTGCTTTATTTCTTGGCTTGGCGGACAGAGGCTCGGAAGTAGTCTTGAAGCAAACAATCGCCAAATAATGGAACGTCCAGAACAATCCAGTTGCTGACAGCACAATTGTGCGCTATTGTGGCAGAGAAGCCAACGCAAGTCTAGTCAAGCAGCTTGCTCCAGTATCCACACTGCCAACTTTTGAAGAGGGTTTAACAATAGCACAGCTAACAAACTTAAGTTTATCTCATTATTTTTCCCCTGTAATCAGTCTTGGTGACTTGACTCATTTCCATATGTGCATAGAAATCACCTACAGTAAATCACAGTATACATTTCGAACTTTGACAGGAGGTATCCGCTAGAGATATTTGCTCTGATTTACAAAAGATGATCGGTGAAAACTGTCATCCGCTTGATGGGTAAGGTGGGGGAGTGGATACGAGAGGGGTAACGGTCTCTATGGCAACATTGAGCAATGTTGCAACATATGCCGAAACAGCAGTAAACACATGGTTTGACTCAGTGTGTCTTCACTCGTCACGGTCATTAGAGCGCCAGGCAGGGGGCTAACTTATCCAGTATTTGTGTCTTCCTGCAAGCCTCTTGGAATGTTATGAGTCATGATCTGCCTCAGTGGCAACGCAGCATTTCACCACATGCTAGCTTTGACAGCTGTCAGCGAGCTTTATTGGTAATTCAGAGTATAGTTACGCCGACAAGTACTGGCATTCTGGGAGTCAGTGGCTAGCTGACCCAATGCCCAGTAAACTGAGGGCGATCAATCGCGTGTGGCGGAGCTCTCTCCAGTTAAGGAGGTGTCCATCATTTTGTGTAGGCTTGAGATAGGTCATGGAATATACACCCACTCGTACCTAATGAGAAGGGAAGACCCACGTTTTGTACCTCTGGAGCCGAATTCACCGTGGCCCACATTTTAACCGAGTGTGTGGATCTTGCTGACTTACGAAGAAACCTTGGTTTGCAGAAGACACTCAAACGTATGGTGATCTAAAATATCTGGTGATGGTAAAAAGTATTTAATAATAGATTAAAAAAATACAAAAAAATCTTGTGATTTTTTTTCATAAGATTAAATAGGGCTCTTTGCTGAGGGGCCCATGGATTTGGAAATTTGTTGTATTTATTCCTTGCTTATGGTGTGATGAAGCCGTTGGTCTTTGAGAATATATTGCGTAGAGATACTGTATATGGTGAAGTTCAATTACAATATGTGTTAATGCGTTGGTTTTAAAGAAGGGGTCATGGAATCATAATGCAATGTGTTTAGAATTTAGATATTTAGATGGAAGTCCAGGAAAGGCTGAACGTCTGGAAAGATCATTTGAAAAAAATATATACTGAGAAAAGTGCTACAAAAACTGCTGCAATGCCTGTTCACAGACACACAAATAAAGATAATATAATGCTTGAGGGTGTACAATTGGAACCACTAAACCAGTATCAGTACCTTGGATGCTTAATATCATGTGACAACAGAATACAGCTTGAATTAAATAACCGCATTCAGAAATCAAGTCAATTCTATCAGCAAGTTCGATACCTACTCTGGAATAAGCAAGTGCCACTAAGATCAAAACCTTCGGAGAGGAAGTAAAGCCGGCGGTCCCATGCCATAGATTTATGGCATGTTAAAGGACCTTCCACTAATTACAACTGTGTGAAGCTAAATTATATAGGTTAAGAATGTAAACAACGCTCTTAGCCCTCCCTCTGCACACGTCTATATCGATTACATACTCTGCACACCAGGGTCAGGGTGACCCTTTCATAATTACTCTAATTACCATGTATGCGTTGCAGTTATTTCCTTTAGCACTCATTCTGTCATATTCTGGGATGAATGTTATACGATGTGCTACAACATATAAACATTTCTAAAAATTACAAATGCGTTTTAATCACTGTTTTTATTGCACAGAACGTCTCTGAAAGTAATTTTCGAACAACTCACATCATAAAGTTAAAATTTATTCTACAACCCTAATAACAGCCAACAAGCAATGCCAAAACATAAATCAAAGTACCTTGAATCCAACAATCCATGTTATCATCAACACTAAACAACAATTAAAACACCACAAGTCTCTGTTGGCTGCTTATGTTTCACAGTTTTCACAAAGTTTTGCTGCATGATCGGGACAGTAAAACTTACTGCAACTATTGCACACTAAGCGTTTCTTCCGGTCTTTTGAGTAGGGACAAATAGCACATCTTTTTCTCTTTGAAACAACAGGGTGTGTTCTTGCGTCCAATGGTAGGGGTGTCGAATCAGTTCCAAGTAGGCTACATCAGCAATGCGACACTTCAAGTTTGCCTGGATGTTTGGATTGCCCAATCGTCATTCCATAAATGGTTTGCACAGCAATCTGGACAAATCTTTCAGAAATTGCCTTCGGGGACACTTCTCTCTCGGATTTTCAAAAAGGAACAGTACCACGGCATTGATTCCTGCCTGGTCCATGATGCAAACCAGAAACGTAAGGGCCATCACACTGTTGCTCTTGCAACTGAGTATGTGTGACATAGGCTAGTTGGTCAAATGTATCTGTTCCATCTTTTGTCATATTGTACGTGAGAATCATCTGTTGCTTTTCTGTTTCTGGATCTATGGAAATATCTCTGTGCAAGGTGGAGAGTACGAGTACATTTTTGTTCTTCTTAGGCGCAAATGAGAGCAATGTCATTGATCTTGAGAAAGCAAACTTCGCCGTACTGACTGGATTTTTTTCAATAAATCTAGGCGGTATCTCTGCCTTGTTTTCCCAAAACAGCTTGTATGAGGTTAACATCCGTTCTGCGACAGGTATTGAAGTAAACCAATTGTCCATAGTCAAATTCCTGTTCGTACCATGCACAGGTTTTAACAGCTTCCTCCATCGATACCCATTCTTCCCTCTTAGTGTGATGGATTGAAGATCATTGTCGTATTCTATACTGCTCTCGGCACTTCCTTCAGAATCCGTATCGTATACTTGTTCTTCGGTAGCATCATCAGTGTCTGTCAGCTCTTCCTCTTGAAAGTCTTCCTTATCTGATATATCAAGATGTTGTAGTATAGCAGCCACATCATTCGCAATATTTCCATTGTGTGCCATTTGGTATATGAAACTGAAAACATATACCAATGAAAACATACTATTAGATTACGATGTATAAAATATAACCTTCTAGGATGTACTTTCCCCGATAACAAAGTGGCCAATTCAACCGGTCTGGTGGAAAAAAAATTCGAGAACAATAAGAAAAAGATACTTACTCTGCACTCCAGGGTCAGTGTGACCCTTCCAGGAATTAAATACTGTTCTATACGGTTGTTAAGCGCTGTACGTCACTGAACGTGCGACTACTATCTCTTGTGACTCTACACTGAAATTACATCAAGGCCACAAAGATCCTTCTGTTCCACTGCGCATGCGCGGGAACTTAAGGAACCTTGCAGGGTCACCCTGACCCTGGTGTTCAGAGCGAGGGTTAAGTTTCTACGTTCGTTGCCAAGAGCCGACTGCGGTGGCGTCTGGTAGCTAAGTTCTGAACGAGTAGTCGTCGACGGTGGCGTTTGGTGGCAAAAGTAGGAACTATTATAAAAATGCATAAGTCTGCAGTCCGTACTTGAATTAAAAAACAGATAACACACACTAATACAGTCATCACAATTAACACCGGTTATCAGACAGGTTCTACACACACCCAAAGTACACGGGGCTACATGACCGCGTTGTCGCAGCCCCTACACTTATGAACCAACGAACCAAGATCAAAACAAACTCTATTTCCAACATAGGCTACTTTGTCCCTATACTGACTTATGGATTGGAAACATGCGTAACTACCAAAAAAGATGACAGCAGACTTCAGGATTCAAAAATGAAGTTTCTAAGAATCATGCTTCAAAACACTAGGAAAGACAAAGTAAGATATGAGAAGATTAGAGAACAAGCTGGAATAAATCAGTCCCTGAAGGAGACCATAACTAGGGCACGTTTGCGATGGTTTGGTCACGTCCAACGTATGGCAGAAGGAAGAATTGCAAAACAATGGTTGCATACTGAGATTACTGGAAAGAGACCTGAGTTAATGAAATTCAGCCATATCCGGTCGATTAGATTAGCAGTTTGCCTTTTCTATCACTACGAGCGCCAGTGTAAGTTAATGAAATTCAGCCATATCCGGTCGATTAGATTAGCAAATTGCCTTTTCTATCACTACGAGTGCCAGTGTGAGTTAATGAAATTCAACCATATCCGGTCGATTAGATTAGCAGTTTGCCTTTTCTATCACTACGAGCGCCAATGTGAGTTAATGTAATTCAGTCATATCCAGTCTATTAGATTAGCAGTTTGCCTTTTCTATCACTACGAGCGCCAGTGTGAGTTAATGTAATTCAGTCATATCCAGTCGATTAGATTAGCAGTTTGCCTTTTCTATCACTACGAGCGCCAGTGTGAGTTAATGAAATTCAGTCATATCCAGTCGATTAGATTAGCAAATTGCCTTTTCTATCACTACGAGCGCCAGTGTGAGTTAATGTAATTCAGTCATATCCAGTCGATTAGATTAGCAGTTTGCCTTTTCTATCACATCGAGCGCCAGTGTGAGTTAATGAAATTCAGTCATATCCAGTCGATTAGATTAGCAAATTGCCTTTTCTATCACTACGAGCGCCAGGGTGAGTTAATGTAATTCAGCCATATCCGGTCGATTAGATTAGCAGTTTGCCTTTTCTATCAGGACGAGCGCCAGTGTGAGTTAATGTAATTCAGCCATATCCGGTCGATTAGATTAGCAGTTTGCCTTTTCTATCACGACGAGCGCCAGTGTGAGTTAATGTAATTCAGCCATATCCGGTCGATTAGATTAGCAGTTTGCCTTTTCTATCACTACGAGCGCCAGTGTGAGTTAATGTAATTCAGTCATATCCGGTCGATTAGATTAGCAGTTTGCCTTTTCTATCACTACGAGCGCCAATGTGAGTTAATGCAAATCAGTCTTATCCGGTCGATTAGATTAGCAGTTTGCCTTTTCTATCACTACGAGCGCCAGTGTGAGTTAATGTAATTCAGTCATATCCGGTCGATTAGATTAGCAGTTTGCCTTTTCTATCACTACGAGCGCCAGTGTGAGTTAATGTAATTCAGTCATATCCAGTCGATTAGATTAGCAAATTGCCTTTTCTATCACTACGAGCGCCAGGGTGAGTTAATGTAATTCAGCCATATCCGGTCGATTAGATTAGCAGTTTGCCTTTTCTATCACGACGAGCGCCAGTGTGAGTTAATGTAATTCAGCCATATCCGGTCGATTAGATTAGCAGTTTGCCTTTTCTATCACGACGAGCGCCAGTGTGAGTTAATGTAATTCAGCCATATCCGGTCGATTAGATTAGCAGTTTGCCTTTTCTATCACTACGAGCGCCAGTGTGAGTTAATGAAATTCAGTCATATCCGGTCGATTAGATTAGCAGTTTGCCTTTTCTATCACTACGAGCGCCAATGTGAGTTAATGCAAATCAGTCTTATCCGGTCGATTAGATTAGCAGTTTGCCTTTTCTATAACTACGAGCGCCAGTGTGAGTTAATGTAATTCAGTCATATCCGGTCGATTAGATTAGCAGTTTGCCTTTTCTATCACTACGAGCGCCAGTGTGAGTTAATGTAATTCAGTCATATCCGGTCGATTAGATTAGCAAATTGCCTTTTCTATCACTACGAGCGCCAGTGTGAGTTAATGTAATTCAATCATATCCGGTCGATTAGATTAGCAGTTTGCCTTTTCTATCACTACGAGCGCCAGTGTCAGTTAATGTAATTAAGTCATATCCGGTCGATTAGATTAGCAGTTTGCCTTTTCTATCACTACGAGCGCCAATGTGAGTTAATGCAAATCAGTCTTATCCGGTCGATTAGATTAGCAGTTTGCCTTTTCTATCACTACGAGCGCCAGTGTGAGTTAATGAAATTCAGTCATATCCAGTCGATTAGATTAGCAGTCTGCCTTTTCTATCACGACGAGCGCCAATGTGAGTTAATGTAATTCAGTCATATCCGGTCGATTAGATTAGCAGTTTGCCTTTTCTATCACGACGAGCGCCAGTGTGAGTTAATGAAATTCAGTCATATCCAGTCGATTAGATTAGCAGTTTGCCTTTTCTATCACTACGAGCGCCAATGTGAGTTAATGCAAATCAGTCTTATCCGGTCGATTAGATTAGCAATTTGCCTTTTCTATCACTACGAGCGCCAATGTGAGTTAATGTAATTCAGTCATATCCGGTCGATTAGATTAGCAGTTTGCCTTTTCTATCACGACGAGCGCCAGTGTGAGTTAATGAAATTCAGTCATATCCGGTCGATTAGATTAGCAGTTTGCCTTTTCTATCACTACGAGCGCCAGTGTGAGTTAATGAAATTCAGTCATATCCAGTCGATTAGATTAGCAGTTTGCCTTTTCTATCACTACGAGCGCCAGTGTGAGTTAATGCAAATCAGTCTTATCCGGTCGATTAGATTAGCAGTTTGCCTTTTCTATCACTACGAGCGCCAGTGTGAGTTAATGTAATTCAGTCATATCCGGTCGATTAGATTAGCAGTTTGCCTTTTCTATCACTACGAGCGCCAGTGTGAGTTAATGCAAATCAGTCTTATCCGGTCGATTAGATTAGCAGTTTGCCTTTTCTATCACTACGAGCGCCAGTGTGAGTTAATGTAATTCAGTCATATCCAGTCAATTAGATTAGCAGTTTGCCTTTTCTATCACTACGAGCGCCAGTGTGAGTTAATGTAATTCGGCCATATCCGGTCGATTAGATTAGCAGTCTGCCTTTTCTATCACTACGAGAGCCAGTGTGAGTTAATGAAATTCAGTCATATCCAGTCGATTAGATTAGCAGTTTGCCTTTTCTATCACGACGAGCGCCAGTGTGAGTTAATGTAATTCAGCCATATCCGGTCGATTAGATTAGCAGTTTGCCTTTTCTATCACTACGAGCGCCAGTGTGAGTTAATGTAATTCAGTCATATCCGGTCGATTAGATTAGCAGTTTGCCTTTTCTATCACTACGAGCGCCAGTGTGAGTTAATGAAATTCAGTCATATCCAGTCGATTAGATTAGCAGTCTGCCTTTTCTATCACTACGAGCGCCAGTGTGAGTTAATGAAATTCAGTCATATCCAGTCGATTAGATTAGCAGTTTGCCTTTTCGATCACGACGAGCGCCAGTGTGAGTTAATGTAATTCAGCCATATCCGGTCGATTAGATTAGCAGTTTGCCTTTTCTATCACTACGAGCGCCAGTGTAAGTTAATGAAATTCAACCATATCCGGTAGATTAGATTAGCAGTTTGCCTTTTCTATCACGACGAGCGCCAGTGTGAGTTAATGTAATTCAGCCATATCCGGTAGATTAGATTAGCAGTTTAACTTTTCTATCACTACGAGCGCCAATGTGAGTTAATGAATTTCAACCATATCCGGTCGATTAGATTAGCAGTTTGCCTTTTCTATCACGACGAGCGCCAGTGTGAGTTAATGTAATTCAGCCATATCCGGTCGATTAGATTAGCAGTTTGCCTTTTCTATCACGACGAGCGCCAGTGTGAGTTAATGTAATTCAGCCATATCCGGTAGATTAGATTAGCAGTTTAACTTTTCTATCACTACGAGCGCCAATGTGAGTTAATGTAATTCAGTCATATCCGGTCGATTAGATTAGCAGTTTGCCTTTTCTATCACGACGAGCGCCAGTGTGAGTTAATGAAATTCAGTCATATCCAGTCGATTAGATTAGCAGTCTGCCTTTTCTATCACTACGAGCGCCAGTGTGAGTTAATGTAATTCAGCCATATCCGGTCGATTAGATTAGCAGTTTGCCTTTTCTATCACTACGAGCGCCAGTGTGAGTTAATGTAATTCAGTCATATCCGGTCGATTAGATTAGCAGTTTGCCTTTTCTATCACGACGAGCGCCAGTGTGAGTTAATGTAATTCAGCCATATCCGGTCGATTAGATTAGCAGTCTGCCTTTTCTATCACTACGAGCGCCAGTGTGAGTTAATGTAATTCAGTCATATCCGGTCGATTAGATTAGCAATTTGCCTTTTCTATCACTACGAGTGCCAATGTGAGTTAATGCAAATCAGTCTTATCCGGTCGATTAGATTAGCAGTTTGCCTTTTCTATCACTACGAGTGGCAATGTGAGATAATGAAATTCAGCCATATCCAGTCGATTAGATTAGCAGTTTGCCTTTTCTATCACTACGAGCGCCAGTGTCAGTTAATGAAATTCAACCATATCCGGTCGATTAGATTAGCAGTTTGCC
Source organism: Meconema thalassinum (assembly GCA_946902985.2). NCBI lineage: Eukaryota > Metazoa > Arthropoda > Insecta > Orthoptera > Tettigoniidae > Meconema > Meconema thalassinum. The sequence continues at coordinate 514,220,648 of OX336393.1, read as the reverse complement.
TTTTCTATCACTACGAGCGCCAGTGTGAGTTAATGTAATTCAGCCATATCCGGTCGATTAGATTAGCAGTTTGCCTTTTCTATCACTACGAGCGCCAGTGTGAGTTAATGTAATTCAGTCATATCCGGTCGATTAGATTAGCAGTTTGCCTTTTCTATCACGACGAGCGCCAGTGTGAGTTAATGTAATTCAGCCATATCCGGTCGATTAGATTAGCAGTCTGCCTTTTCTATCACTACGAGCGCCAGTGTGAGTTAATGTAATTCAGTCATATCCGGTCGATTAGATTAGCAATTTGCCTTTTCTATCACTACGAGCGCCAGTGTGAGTTTATGTAATTCAGTCATATCCGGTCGATTAGATTAGCAGTTTGCCTTTTCTATCACGACGAGCGCCAGTGTGAGTTAATGAAATTCAGTCATATCCAGTCGATTAGATTAGCAGTTTGCCTTTTCTATCACGACGAGCGCCAGTGTCAGTTAATGTAATTCAACCATATCCGGTCGATTAGATTAGCAATTTGCCTTTTCTATCACTACGAGTGCCAATGTGAGTTAATGCAAATCAGTCTTATCCGGTCGATTAGATTAGCAGTTTGCCTTTTCTATCACTACGAGAAGCAATGTGAGATAATGTAATTCAACCATATCCGGTCGATTAGATTAGCAATTTGCCTTTTCTATCACTACGAGTGCCAATGTGAGTTAATGCAAATCAGTCTTATCCGGTCGATTAGATTAGCAGTTTGCCTTTTCTATCACTACGAGTGGCAATGTGAGATAATGAAATTCAGCCATATCCAGTCGATTAGATTAGCAGTTTGCCTTTTCTATCACTACGAGCGCCAGTGTAAGTTAATGAAATTCAACCATATCCGGTAGATTAGATTAGCAGTTTGCCTTTTCTATCACGACGAGCGCCAGTGTGAGTGAATGTAATTCAGCCATATCCGGTAGATAAGATTAGCAGTTTAACTTTTCTATCACTACGAGCGCCAATGTGAGTTAATGAATTTCAACCATATCCGGTCGATTAGATTAGCAGTTTGCTTTTTCTATCACGACGAGCGCCAGTGTGAGTTAATGTAATTCAGCCATATCCGGTCGATTAGATTAGCAGTTTGCCTTTTCTATCACGACGAGCGCCAGTGTGAGTTAATGTAATTCAGCCATATCCGGTCGATTAGATTAGCAGTTTGCCTTTTCTATCACTACGAGCGCCAGTGTGAGTTAATGAAATTCAGTCATATCCAGTCGATTAGATTAGCTAATTGCCTTTTCTATCACTACGAGCGCCAGTGTGAGTTAATGTAATTCAGTCATATCCGGTCGATTAGATTAGCAGTTTGCCTTTTCTATCACGACGAGCGCCAGTGTGAGTTAATGAAATTCAGTCATATCCAGTCGATTAGATTAGCAGTCTGCCTTTTCTATCACTACGAGCGCCAGTGTGAGTTAATGAAATTCAGTCATATCCAGTCGATTAGATTAGCAGTTTGCGTTTTCTATCACGACGAGCGCCAGGGTGAGTTAATGTAATTCAGCCATATCCGGTCGATTAGATTAGCAGTTTGCCTTTTCTATCACTACGAGCGCCAGTGTGAGTTAATGTAATTCAGCCATATCCGGTCGATTAGATTAGCAGTTTGCCTTTTCTATCACTACGAGCGCCAGTGTGAGTTAATGTAATTCAGTCATATCCGGTCGATTAGATTAGCAGTTTGCCTTTTCTATCACTACGAGCGCCAGTGTGAGTTAATGAAATTCAGTCATATCCAGTCGATTAGATTAGCAAATTGCCTTTTCTATCACTACGAGCGCCAGTGTGAGTTAATGTAATTCAGTCATATCCGGTCGATTAGATTAGCAGTTTGCCTTTTCTATCACGACGAGCGCCAGTGTGAGTTAATGAAATTCAGTCATATCCAGTCGATTAGATTAGCAGTCTGCCTTTTCTATCACTACGAGCGCCAGTGTGAGTTAATGTAATTCAGCCATATCCGGTCGATTAGATTAGCAGTTTGCCTTTTCTATCACTACGAGCGCCAGTGTGAGTTAATGTAATTCAGTCATATCCGGTCGATTAGATTAGCAGTTTGCCTTTTCTATCACGACGAGCGCCAGTGTGAGTTAATGTAATTCAGCCATATCCGGTCGATTAGATTAGCAGTCTGCCTTTTCTATCACTACGAGCGCCAGTGTGAGTTAATGTAATTCAGTCATATCCGGTCGATTAGATTAGCAATTTGCCTTTTCTATCACTACGAGCGCCAGTGTGAGTTTATGTAATTCAGTCATATCCGGTCGATTAGATTAGCAGTTTGCCTTTTCTATCACGACGAGCGCCAGTGTGAGTTAATGAAATTCAGTCATATCCAGTCGATTAGATTAGCAGTTTGCCTTTTCTATCACGACGAGCGCCAGTGTCAGTTAATGTAATTCAACCATATCCGGTCGATTAGATTAGCAATTTGCCTTTTCTATCACTACGAGTGCCAATGTGAGTTAATGCAAATCAGTCTTATCCGGTCGATTAGATTAGCAGTTTGCCTTTTCTATCACTACGAGTGGCAATGTGAGATAATGAAATTCAGCCATATCCAGTCGATTAGATTAGCAGTTTGCCTTTTCTATCACTACGAGCGCCAGTGTCAGTTAATGAAATTCAGCCATATCCGGTCGATTAGATTAGCAGTTTGCCTTTTCTATCACTACGAGCGCCAGTGTGAGTTAATGTAATTCAGCCATATCCGGTCGATTAGATTAGCAGTTTGCCTTTTCTATCACTACGAGCGCCAGTGTGAGTTAATGTAATTCAGTCATATCCGGTCGATTAGATTAGCAGTTTGCCTTTTCTATCACGACGAGCGCCAGTGTGAGTTAATGTAATTCAGCCATATCCGGTCGATTAGATTAGCAGTCTGCCTTTTCTATCACTACGAGCGCCAGTGTGAGTTAATGTAATTCAGTCATATCCGGTCGATTAGATTAGCAATTTGCCTTTTCTATCACTACGAGCGCCAGTGTGAGTTTATGTAATTCAGTCATATCCGGTCGATTAGATTAGCAGTTTGCCTTTTCTATCACGACGAGCGCCAGTGTGAGTTAATGAAATTCAGTCATATCCAGTCGATTAGATTAGCAGTTTGCCTTTTCTATCACGACGAGCGCCAGTGTCAGTTAATGTAATTCAACCATATCCGGTCGATTAGATTAGCAATTTGCCTTTTCTATCGCTACGAGTGCCAATGTGAGTTAATGCAAATCAGTCTTATCCGGTCGATTAGATTAGCAGTTTGCCTTTTCTATCACTACGAGTGGCAATGTGAGAAAATGTAATTCAACCATATCCGGTCGATTAGATTAGCAATTTGCCTTTTCTATCACTACGAGTGCCAATGTGAGTTAATGCAAATCAGTCTTATCCGGTCGATTAGATTAGCAGTTTGCCTTTTCTATCACTACGAGTGGCAATGTGAGATAATGAAATTCAGCCATATCCAGTCGATTAGATTAGCAGTTTGCCTTTTCTATCACTACGAGCGCCAGTGTAAGTTAATGAAATTCAACCATATCCGGTCGATTAGATTAGCAGTTTGCCTTTTCTATCACGACGAGCGCCAGTGTGAGTTAATGTAATTCAGCCATATCCGGTCGATTAGATTAGCAGTTTGCCTTTTCTATCACGACGAGCGCCAGTGTGAGTTAATGTAATTCAGCCATATCCGGTCGATTAGATTAGCAGTTTGCCTTTTCTATCACTACGAGCGCCAGTGTGAGTTAATGAAATTCAGTCATATCCAGTCGATTAGATTAGCAAATTGCCTTTTCTATCACTACGAGCGCCAGTGTGAGTTAATGTAATTCAGTCATATCCGGTCGATTAGATTAGCAGTTTGCCTTTTCTATCACGACGAGCGCCAGTGTGAGTTAATGAAATTCAGTCATATCCAGTCGATTAGATTAGCAGTCTGCCTTTTCTATCACTACGAGCGCCAGTGTGAGTTAATGAAATTCAGTCATATCCAGTCGATTAGATTAGCAGTTTGCGTTTTCTATCACGACGAGCGCCAGGGTGAGTTAATGTAATTCAGCCATATCCGGTCGATTAGATTAGCAGTTTGCCTTTTCTATCACTACGAGCGCCAGTGTGAGTTAATGTAATTCAGCCATATCCGGTCGATTAGATTAGCAGTTTGCCTTTTCTATCACTACGAGCGCCAGTGTGAGTTAATGTAATTCAGTCATATCCGGTCGATTAGATCAGCAGTTTGCCTTTTCTATCACGACGAGCGCCAGTGTGAGTTAATGTAATTCAGCCATATCCGGTCGATTAGATTAGCAGTCTGCATTTTCTATCACGACGAGCGCCAGTCTCAGTTAATGTAATTCAACCATATCCGGTCGATTAGATTAGCAATTTGCCTTTTCTATCACTACGAGCGCCAGTGTGAGTTTATGTAATTCAGTCATATCCGGTCGATTAGATTAGCAGTTTGCCTTTTCTATCACGACGAGCGCCAGTGTGAGTTAATGAAATTCAGTCATATCCAGTCGATTAGATTAGCAGTTTGCCTTTTCTATCACGACGAGCGCCAGTCTCAGTTAATGTAATTCAACCATATCCGGTCGATTAGATTAGCAATTTGCCTTTTCTATCACTACGAGTCCCAATGTGAGTTAATACAAATCAGTCTTATCCGGTCGATTAGATTAGCAGTTTGCCTTTTCTATCACTACGAGTGGCAATGTGAGATAATGAAATTCAGCCATATCCAGTCATTTAGATTAGCAGTTTGCCTTTTCTATCACTACGAGCGCCAGTGTCAGTTAATGAAATTCAACCATATCCGGTCGATTAGATTAGCAGTTTGCCTTTTCTATCACTACGAGTGCCAATGTGAGATAATGAAATTCAGCCATATCCAGTCGATTAGATTAGCAGTTTGCCTTTTCTATCACTACGAGTGCCAATGTGAGATAATGAAATTCAGCCATATCCAGTCGATTAGATTAGCAGTTTGCCTTTTCTATCACTACGAGTGCCAATGTGAGATAATGAAATTCAGTCATATCCGGTCGATTAGATTAGCAGTTTGCCTTTTCTATCACTACGAGTGCCAATGTGAGATAATGAAATTCAGCCATATCCAGTCGATTAGATTAGCAGTTTGCCTTTTCTATCACTACGAGTGCCAATGTGAGATAATGAAATTCAGCCATATCCAGTCGATTAGATTAGCAGTTTGCCTTTTCTATCACTACGAGTGCCAATGTGAGATAATGAAATTCAACCATATCCGGTCGATTAGATTAGCAATTTGCCTTTTCTATCACTACGAGCGCCAATGTGAGTTAATGTAATTCAGCCATATCCGGTCGATTAGATTAGCAGTTTGCCTTATCTATCACTACGAGCGTCAGTGTCAGTTAATGAAATTCAACCATATCCGGTCGATTAGATTAGGAATTTGCCTTTTCTATCACTACGAGCGCCAGTGTCAGTTAATGAAATTCATACATATCCGGTCGATTAGATTAGCAGTTTGCCTTTTCTATCACTACGAGTGCCAGTGCAAGTTAATAAAATTCAGCCATATCCGGTCGATTAAATTAGCAGTTTTCCACTTCTATCACTACGAGCGCCAGTGTCAGTTAATGAAATTCAGCCATAACCGGTCGGTTAAATTAGCAGTTTGCCTTTTCTATCACTACGAGTGCCAGTGCAAGTTAATGAAATTCACCCATATCCGGTAGATTAGATTAGCAGTTTGCCTTTTCTATCACTACGAGTGCCAGTGTAAGTTAATAAAATTCAGTCATATCCGGTCGATTAAATTAGCAGTCTGCCTTTTCTATCACTACGAGTGCCAGTGCAAGTTAATGAATTTCAACCATATCCGGTAGATTAGATTAGCAGTTTGCCTTTTCTATCACTACGAGTGCCAGTGCAAGTTAATGAATTTCAACCATATCCGGTAGATTAGATTAGCAGTTTGCCTTTTCTATCACTACGAGTGCCAGTGTGAGTTAATGTAATTCAGTCATATCCGGTCGATTAGGTTAGCAGTTTGCCTTTTCTATCACTACGAGTGCCAGTGCAAGTTAATGAAATTCAGCCATATCCGGTAGATTAGATTAGCAGTTTGCCTTTTCTATCACTACGAGTGCCAGTGTGAGTTAATAAAATTCAGTCATATCCGGTCGATTAAATTAGCAGTCTGCCTTTTCTATCACTACGAGCGCCAGTGTAAGTTAATGAAATTCAACCATATCCGGTAGATTAGATTAGCAGTTTGCCTTTTCTATCACTACGAGTGCCAGTGTGAGTTAATGAAATCCAGCCATATCCGGTCGATTAAATTAGCAGTCTGCCTTTTCTATCACTACGAGCGCCAGTGTAAGTTAATGAAATTCAACCATATCCGGTCGATTAGATCATCAGTTTGCCTTTTCTATCACTACAAGCGCCAGTGTGAGTTAATGTAATTCAACCATATCCGGTAGATTAGATTAGCAGTTTGCCTTTTCTATCACTACGAGCGCCAGTGTAAGTTAATGAAATTCAACCATATCCGGTAGATTAGATTAGCAGTTTGCCTTTTCTATCACTACGAGTGCCAATGTGATCTAATGAAAATCAGCCATATCCGGTCGATTAGAACATCAGTTTGCTTTTTCTATCACTACGAGCGCCAGTGTTAGTTAATGATTTTCAACCATATCCGGTAGATTAGATTAGCAGTTTGCCTTTTCTATCACTACGAGCGCCAGTGTAAGTTAATGAAATTCAACCATATCCGGTAGATTAGATTAGCAGTTTGCCTTTTCTATCACTACGAGCGCCAGTGTGAGTTAATGTAATTCAGCCATATCCAGTCGATTAGATTAGCAGTTTGCCTTTTCTATCACTACGAGTGCCAGTGCAAGTTAATGAAATTCAGTCATATCCAGTCGATTAGATTAGCAGTTTGCCTTTTCTATCACTACGAGCGCCAGTGCAAGTTAATGAAATTCAACCATATCCGGTCGATTAGATTAGCAGTTTGCCTTTTCTATCACTACGAGTGCCAGTGTGAGTTAATGTAATTCAGTCATATCCGGTCGATTAGATTAGCAGTTTGCCTTTTCTATCACTACGAGTGCCAGTGCAAGTTAATGAAATTCAGCCATATCCGGTAGATTAGATTAGCAGTTTGCCTTTTCTATCACTACGAGTGCCAGTGTGAGTTAATAAAATTCAGTCATATCCGGTCGATTAAATTAGCAGTCTGCCTTTTCTATCACTACGAGCGCCAGTGTAAGTTAATGAAATTCAACCATATCCGGTAGATTAGATTAGCAGTTTGCCTTTTCTATCACTACGAGTGCCAGTGTGAGTTAATGAAATTCAGCCATATCCGGTCGATTAAATTAGCAGTCTGCCTTTTCTATCACTACGAGCGCCAGTGTAAGATAATGAAATTCAACCATATCTGGTCGATTAGATCATCAGTTTGCCTTTTCTATCACTACGAGCGCCAGTGTGAGTTAATGTAATTCAACCATATCCGGTAGATTAGATTAGCAGTTTGCCTTTTCTATCACTACGAGCGCCAGTGTAAGTTAATGAAATTCAACCATATCCGGTAGATTAGATTAGCAGTTTGCCTTTTCTATCACTACGAGTGCCAGTGTGATCTAATGAAAATCAGCCATATCCGGTCGATTAGAACATCAGTTTGCTTTTTCTATCACTACGAGCGCCAGTGTTAGTTAATGAATTTCAACCATATCCGGTAGATTAGATTAGCAGTTTGCCTTTTCTATCACTACGAGCGCCAGTGTAAGTTAATGAAATTCAACCATATCCGGTAGATTAGATTAGCAGTTTGCCTTTTCTATCACTACAAGAGCCAGTGTGAGTTAATAAAATTCAGCCATATCCGGTCGATTAGATCATCAGTTTGCCTTTTCTATCACTACGAGCGCCAGTGTTAGTTAATGAATTTCAACCATATCCGGTCGATTAGATTAGCAGTTTGCCTTTTCTATCACTATGAGTGCCAGTGTAAGTTACTGAAATTCAACCATATCCGGTAGATTAGATTAGCAGTTTGCCTTTTCTATCACTACAAGCGTCAGTGTGAGTTAATGAAAATCAACCATATCCGGTCGATTAAATTAGCAGTTTGCATTTTCTACCACCACGAGCGCTAGTGTGAGTTTATGCAGAGATTCACTTAAGCCCTTATAACAGCAGTACTTCCGGTGTAAAGATTTTGCAATAAATCAAAAAAAGGCCTGAGGGTATTGAACCAAGGAACACATTAAAGAAGAGATTATGTAAATAAGTTAATTTGGCCAGGATTTGAATTGAAAAGCAATTGAGTAAAGAAACAAGCGATTCTAAGCTGTTTTTCAGGCCGGAAATGATTTTCCAAATTCGTTTGTTGAGTTTGATAGAGCTCTAGAAGACTCACAATTTGAAACCCCTCCGAGCCCTTTAGCCCTTCAACGTTTGTCACAATTTTTCATAAAAAAAAGTTTTCAGCGTTGAAAACAATTTGTTGGTTCCTTAGTTTAGGGGCTGCGATAACGCGGTCATGTAGCCCCGTGTATTTTGTGTGTGTGTAGAATTCGCCTGATAACAGGTGTTAATTGTGCTGGCTCTGTTAGTGTGTGTTATCTGTGATTCAGGTAGAAGAACTGCAGACGATGAATTTTTCAAGTAGTTACTATTTTTGCTATCAAATTCTACCGTCCACGACACCTAGCTGCGGACTTGGCTGCTAAATGCCATCGCAGTCAGCACCTGGCGGCGAACGTTGGAACTAATATAGCGTTAACAATCTAACCTACAAATTTTAGCTCACACAAGTGTAGTTAGTGGAAGGTTCTTTTTCATGCCATAAATCTATGACATCGGACTGCCTGCTTTACTTCCCCTCCGAAGGAATTTTAACGCTCTTAAAAAATCTGACGACTTTCTCCGGGTTTGAACTTGCGATCATGGGCATAGAAGCTCAGCATGCTACCAACCACGCCCCTTAATATCGTATGGCCTCGGGTGCCGGGTGCAAGCTTTGTAATTTGACACCCAGAGGGTAGCTTGCATGTCGAATTTCGTCGTCCCTTGAATCACTATGAAAGTCAAGGAGGTTAGATATCTAAGCTCCTTGAACACTATAGCGCTTTCTAGTGGAGAAATGAGGAACTTTGTGTTGGCGGAAACTCCCGAGATTAATTTTGCCATTATGAACACGGCCTACTGAATTCAAATGCGCTCTTTGACAAGCCAACATCGTATGATATGCGTGTCGTATTTTTGTCGCCTTTCAAAAATCACTTCCCACGGCCAGGAGCGAACCTGCAATCTTGGGGTTAGTAGACCAACACGATAACCACTCACCCACCGTGGCAAGCTATAGAGAAAAACAATTGTGAAAACTTTAATGTTTTGTCGAATTGTAGTTCTAATTAAACTCATCATTTGATATTGGTTCTGTCAGACTGGGTATTATGGTATATCCGGGGGTGGTTTGTCTATTGATCGTAGAAATTGGATCTTGTCAGGCCGGGGTTCGTTACTTTTAATGAGTCAACAGTAATGCAAATCTTGTGAACAGGAGAGCATTTGATGTGTGGTTAGTACATGTGTAGCTTAGCCAATAATTTCAAGCACGGAAATGAGCGGAAACATGGGAATTAATTGGGTCAGTCTGTGCAGTCGTAATACCCGATAACTCTCCCGAGCCTGCCAATAAGATCAATAGTGTCTGCCATAACGCTATATAATGAGCATCATATGACCCGTGGCCGGAATTCAACTACGGTACTCTAACTTGTTGCAGTGCTGATGAATGAGGAAAAAGTAGTCTTATGAGATCGGGCAAATGTGTGTCTGTCTGTCTGTCTGGCTGTGTGTGTGTGTCCCCCCTATCAACTCCTAAACGGCTGGAGCAATCGAAACAAAATTTGGTAGGAGTAAAGATCTAAACCTGAATATCTCACGGCCATATTTGAAAATGATGTCAGTGCTACCAACTGCTAAAAAATCGCAATTGAAATTTGAGCTCCATGTTGGATATCATGGAAGGTATGAATGGGAGCTATTTCAAAATTGGCACACGTATAGATAATAATATTGCAGTTTAATTTTCAGGAGGTCATACATGGCAGTGTTTCCAAAATGATTACAAGCCTGCTGATAGGTCCAATTTTTAAATGCATATAACTTCTACACTATCAATTGGAATTCAACCAAATTTCGTATATTGTATGTGTACATAACCAGATATGACTGAGCGTATTATTAAGACCCACCAGGGCTGCCAACTGTTAATAAATGCTCTTAATTTATTTTATCCAAAATACCAATATATCAGAAAGTATGCAAACCGACATTTTTAAACTATGCACACGTATAGTACCTGACATTCTATATTAATTTGGAGTAACATATAAACGTCAGTGCTACCAACATGATTCTAAGCCTGCTGAGAGGTCAAACTTTAAATACATGTAACTTCCATACTATCATTTGGATTTCAACCAAATTTCGTATGTGCTATGTGTACGATAACAATTTTTAAATGCGTATTCTTAAGAGCAACCAGGGCTGCCAACTGTTAATATGTGCTGTCTCTATTTTTGTTACCCTAATATCAATATATCAGAAAGTTTGCAAGCCAATAGCTCTAAACTTTGCACACGTATAGTACCTGGCATTCTAGATGAATTTGGAGTAACTAATATACGTCAGTGCTGCCAACATGATTCTAAACCTGCTGATAGGTCCAATTTTAAAATGCATGTAACTTCTATACTAACTAATGGATTTCATTCAAAATTGGCACAACAATAGATCATATTATTTCAGATTATTTCTGACCATTACATGCATGACACTGTTGCCAACATGATTTTACGCGCGCTGTTAGATCCAATGTTTAACTGCATGTAACGTCCATGCTATTCATTGGACTTCAACCAAATTTTGTATTCTGTACCTTAAGAGATGGAACTAAGAATATATTCAGTCACCAGGGCTGCCAACTGTAGTGCTCTATTAGGCTACATTATGCCAGGTATACAGTATTTCGAACTAATTAGAAATTTCGATATTAGCAACTTAATTTCGTCATTATTCTAGATAGATCCATATAGATTAATCATTGGCATGAATCTTAAATTTTAAGAAAAGTAGGCTCTTTAGTTCGTCACGGAACTTCTTGTTATTATATCGTGTGATGTGATATATGTCACAGAACTGGTCACATAACAAGCAGAAGCAGAGTTCATTTGGGGCGTGGTAGGACATGGTTTTACATATTTTATGGTGGTACCCATGCACTGCTAACTTTATCACCACATGTTTAGTTTTTGATTGGCGTTGGTCCAGTTCCGGATATTATGCGTCCCTTCAGTCTGTAAGTTATATATAAACAGTGAAACATCTCCTGACGGACTCTTCTCTGATGCGGACACTCCCTAGATTGGTCCAAATTAAATTATATCTAACTGCTAATAAAATGAACTCTCTTTTTCGGACACTCGTCAGATTTTATAAGAGCGTTAAAATCCCTCCGTATGCCTTCCTTAGGAGGGGAAGTAAAGCCGGCGGTCCCATGTCATAGATTTATAGCATGTAAAACAACCTTCCACTAATTACACCTGTGTGAAGCTAAATAGTATAGGTTAAGAATGTAAACAACGCTCTTAGGCTCCTACGTTCGTTTCCAGGAACCAACTGTGGTGGCGTCTAGTAGCTAAGTTCTAAACTAGTAGTCGTTGACGGTGGCGTTTGGCGGCAAAAGTAGGAACTATTTGAAAAATTCAAAGTATGCAGTCCTTACTTGATTTAAAAAACAGATAACACACACTAATACAGTCATCACAATTAACACCGGTTATCAGACAGATTCTACACACACCCAAAGTACACGTTGCTACATGAACGCGTTGTCGCAGCCCCTAAACTTAGGAACCAACCAACCTCAGTTACGGACAAGGACGGCTCTATAAGGCCGGAAAGTCTCCTAAACCTCCTTAAAATTTACAAAATTAGAAAATCTCTACTTCGGTTGGTTGGTTGTTTCCTGCGACAACGCGGTCATGTAGCCCCGTGTACTATGGTTGTGTGTAGAATCTGTGTAATAACCGTTGTTAAATGTGATGACTGTATTAGCGTGCCTTATCTGTTTTTAATTCAAGTAAGGACTGCAGACATTCGATTTTCAAGTAGTTCTAACTTTTGCTACAAAACGCCATGGTTAACGACGAATAGTTCTGAACTTGGTTACTAGATGCAACCGTAGTCGGCTCCTGGCGACTTCTAGTAGTTCCCTTTATCACCGTAAAAATCCAGGGTGATATCGGTAATAGTTTCGGAGATATTGAATGCTGGTAAAAAAAATCGCACAGCCGCCATGTTGGAATGGTGAGACGTAACAAAAATTTAAGGGCACGATTGGAGTCGCCCGGAATAGTGCTATGAACTTATCGAGTTTCATTGAAATCGGTCTAGCCGTTTAGAAGTTTTTAGGGGACACACACACACACACACACACCATCACACACGCCATCACACTCACACACACACACACACACACACACACACACGAACAAAAGGTGATCTCATAAGCCTATTTTTTTGAAATTGAAAATAGGCTAAAAACAGATACACGCACTAATACATTCATCACAATTAACACCGGTTATCAGACAGATTCTACACACACCCAAAGTACACGGGGCTATATGACCGCGTTGTCGCAGCCCCTAAACTAGGGAATCAACCAACCGAAGTTAGAGAAACAGATTTGCCGAAAATGCACAGCTCATTTGTCAGGATTTCTTTTGTGAGAATGTTATGACTTCTTGGAAATTCCAACTAACAGTACTGTACGGTGTAGGAGGTGTAAATAGTACAATTGTTAAACCTAAATGAACAGGATCTGAGGATGACCACGCGACGTTCGAAACATGTCATTCAATTGACCCTTGAGATCTGGCATGAAACAAGTAGTTCCGTGAAGAACTATACAGCCTATTTTCATATATCCTACTCATGTTAATTGCCTCTATCAACATACAAAATTCCAGTTTGATTTTTGTGATAGATTCGTATATATTGAGAACCGTCTAAATATTTCAGATGGTCGCCAGGTTGGATTTTATTTTATGTACTATTACATGAAGATAATTGTGAACGTGTGATATTCAAACTTCAATCGCATGATTAGAACACAAGAAGTAAAAACTTAATATTAAAATTTCGCACTGCCACCATCTTGAGGTTATGTAAACAATTGAACTAAATTAGAAGCCATTGCATTACAATATGTATATTCATTTAATACACCACATTTCACTGCGCGCAGATGGTCAAAGAAAAGTCTATTAAAATGTTTCAACTTCGCTTGGCCGCCATGTTTGTTTTGTACCTTACAGGTTTTGACAGTTACATAGATAAACTTGTAGCATTACCCTTTATCATCGTACAACATTTCAGGGTAATGTTTGTAATAGTTTCGGAGATATAGAATGCCAGTGAATTATTTCGCACAGCCCCCATTTTGAGGTTATGTAAACATTTGAACTAAATTAGACGCCAGTTCATTACAATGTGTATAAGCGTTTGATGTACAATGTTTCATTACGTTTGGATGGTTAAATCGCGAGAAAAGTCTATTTAAAAGTCTCAACTTCGCTTGGCCGCCATGCTGGTTTTGTAGACACCAGGTGTTTGAACATCTCATAGGTAAACTTCTAGTAGTGCCCTTTATCACCGTACAAAATTTCAGGGCGATATTGGTAATAGTTTCGGAGATACTGAATGCTGGTGAAATATTTTGCACTGTGGCCATGTTGGATTGGTGCGACAGAATAATATTTGAAGGGCACGGTCGGGGTCGGCCAGAATGGTGCTATGATCTTACTGAGTTTCATTGAAATCGCTCCAGCCGTTTAGAAGTTATTAGGGACACACACACACGAATCACACACGCATTCAGAGACACACGGACAAAAGGTGATCTCATAAGCCTATTTCTTCATAAAATGAAAATAGGCTAAAAATATAACACGAGGGCTGGCGCTGGGTTATTTTGACCCACAGTCTGTCGCTCCGTTTTTTGTCGTAGTCATACGGATTCTAACGAAGTAATTTTACACCTGGTGTCTTCCTATGAACTATTCCCAGTATAAAATGACGTTCATTTATATTTTTCGAATTTAGGATGCAATAATTTTCCTAACAGTATAATTGGCCTTGATAATGGTGGCTAAGGAGCTGATGACCAAGGTGTCCCTAGACCCTAAACATGGATCAACAAGAACGTGAGCTATGTGATAGTGCTGCACCAAAATAGGTGGATTTTCCCCCTTATTTTTTACAGATTGTTCCAACTAACGTAAGCCGAAAATTGTCCCGCGAGGGCTGGCGCTATGGGTAAATCTCACCCGACCGTAAATAATATAGAAATAACTTGAGTGTTCAAAAAGCTATGGACATGTTTCTTTTGCAGATAAAAGTTCAAGGCTAGGAAATAAGGGCTGACCAAAACGAAAATATAGAGCATTATTTAAGCCCCGAGTTAAGAATACGCATGCGCCAGGCCTCGCGGGTTAAGTAGGGTCTTTATCTTTGCTTGGCTAGGACATTCTCGCTCACGCGCTCCGCCAATGACAGCTCAGTTCCTGGCTGCCGCGCGCGCGTATAGACGGCAAAATACGGTGCTGAAAATCAGTATCATGCATTTTTACTCACCATGTTTACTGTAGATTCTGAAAATGTTCCCCATCCGCTGCCAGACATATACGGCATCTTCTTATGAAGTTTCGGGTCACTCTGGTTAATTTAGCTTCAGTAAGGAAATAACGACATTTACGTCTATTTTTATTGTTTACTGAACCTGTACGTTTGAATGTCCTAGCCATTTGATTTATTGTCCGATTTATAGGAATGGGTCTCCCTGAAAATGTCATTCGAAACTTTTGTCTTGTTTGGGCGCACGTTATGAGCGGCACGTAGGCTATTGTGCAAACCTTCGCTCGACCTTGGCCGCAGGTCCTGGGCCAGGTAGGCACGTGGTCACCAGTCGTATTCACTCGCTCTTTTGTAGACGTCCGAGCTCTGAGCTAATTGGGTGTTTCAGTCTTTTATAAAGCTACTGTGTACTGTATATCTTATTGTGTAGTGTTTTATTGTGATTGTGTACAGTGCTGTAATGCCTTATGTGAAATATTCTTTACGTAAACGTGTCATCATCATCGGCTTTAACTCGAATCCGAGTATAAATCTTCTTCCTTCAGTCCAGTTTGTGAATGTGTTTACGGTGACTAAAGAGTCCAATCCTGGCATGGAACAAGCGTCCACACAAGTCACATAGTATTGCTGGAGGAGGACGTGGTTGGGCTGCTCGAAGTTTCCTAGCTTGACGCTTGGCCTCTTCATGTGTGCGTCGATCCCTTTCAAACGTCTTTACAATATCCGAGATGGTACGGCGCCAAGTTGAGCGGTCTTCAGCCAGCATGTCCCAGGTGTGTATCTCAACCTGTCAATTTCAGGGTCTGCTCAAACTGGTCCTTGTAGCGCCTCTTAGGACCACCATGAGGTCTGGTGCCATAGCATAACTCACCATATAGCATTTGACGAGGTAATCTCACATCACCCATCCGATGGACAAGACCAATCCATCTAAATTGGTGACCTATTATGGATGATTCTATGCTGTTGATTTGAACCTTTTCCAGAACAGCAATATTGGTGATGCGGTCTTCCCATTTAATCCTCAGGATTGATCGAAGTTTTTGTAGCTGGAAAGGCTCAAGCTTCCTAAGATCACGTGTATATCTGCACAATACTTACATAAAGTGCAGGAAATCGTGCACTAGAACAAGACAAAAGTTTCGAGTGAGATTTCCAGGGGGACCCATTCCAATAAATCGGAAAATAAGACTAAGAGATTCAAATGCACAGGTTCAGTAAACAATAACAAGAAGTTCCGTGACGATCTAAAGAGCCTACTTTTCATGCCAATGATTATTCTACAGTATATGAACCTATCTAGAATAATGAAATTAGGTTGCTAATATCGAAATTTCTAATTATTTCGAAATACTGTATACCTTGCATAATGTAGCCTAAGAGAGCACTACAGTTGGCAGCCCTGATGACTGAATATATTCTTAGTTCCATCTCTTAAGGTACAGAATACAAAATATGGTTGAAGTCCAATGAATAGCATGGACGTTGCATGCAGTTAAACATTGGATCTAACAGCGTGCGTAAAATCATGTTGGCAACAATGTCATGCATGTATTGGTCAGAAATAATCTGAAATAATATGATCTATTGTTGTGCCAATTTTGAATGAAATCCATTAGTTAGTATAGAAGTTACATGCATTTTAAAATTGGACCTATCAGCAGGCTTAGAATCATGTTGGCAGCACTGACGTATATTAGTTAGTCCAAATGCATCTAGATTACCAGGTACTATACGTGTGCAAAGTTTAGAGCTATTGGCTTGCATACTTTCTGATATATTGGTATTTGGATAAAATAAATTAGGAGCATTTATTAACAGTTGGCAGCCCTGGTGGGTCTTAAGAATACGCTCAGTCATATCGGGTTATGTATGCATACAACATACGAAATTTGATTGAATTCCAATTGATAGTGTAGAAGTTATGTGCATTTAAAAATTGGACCAATCAGCAGGCTTATAATCATTTTGGCAACACGGCGATGTATGGCCTCCTGGAAATTAAACTGCAATATTATTATCTATACGTATGCCAATTTTGAAATACCTCCCATTCATATCTTCCATGATATCCAACATGGAGCTCAAATTTCAATTGCGATTTTTTGCAGTTGGTAGCACTGACATCATTTTCAAACATGGCCGTGAGATATTCGGGTATAGATCTTGACTCCTACGAAATTTTGTTTCGATTGCTCCAGCCGTTTAGGAGTTGATAGGGGGGGGGGGACACACTCACAGCCAGACAGACAGAAGGACAGACAGACAGACAGACAGAAGGACAGACAGACAGACACACATTTGCCCGATCTCATAAGACTACTTTTTCCTAATTTTTGCAAAATGTGAAAAGTAGGCTAAAAATAGACGTAAATGTCGTTATTTCCTTACTGAAGCTAAATTAACCAGAGTAACCGGAAACTTCATAAGGAGATGCCGAATATGTCTGGCAGCGGTTGGGGAACATTTTCAGCATCAACTGTAAGCATGGTGAGTAAAAATGCATGATACTGATTTTCAGCACCGTATTTTGCCGTACATACGCGCGCCTGGCAGCCGGCAACTGAGCTGTCACTGGAGGAGCGCGTGAGTGAGAATGTCCTTGCCAAGCAAAGATAAAGACCCTGTACATATATGCGTGTTAGTTTGTAGGTTATGTAAATACTTGTCTCCCGCCAAATGTACAGTAATTGGGCCAATTTGTGTTGACCGACTGAAAAGCGTTCTTTATTAGAATTAGGCCACACTGAAAAATGGCTTCTGTCACTTCAATTTTATAGAACCTAATTTTAACTTTTTTGGACTTAACATTCCGGAGCTTGGTTATAATGCAATGTATGTATGATATTTAAAGGAAACAGCATTGTAGCTCCCTGTAGTTGCTCACCCTACGTACATTGGCTACATATTGGGCCCGTATTGTAAATCCGCATCTAATATTGATCCATGGCTTGTATACAACCATAACGTGTAGCAATGCTAATGAAATCAACATCTAGCCTGGTATACAAAATTCCCCCCATTTAGAATAGTGAAAATGAGTGCACAGGACTCCAGAATGTCACACGAATCTCGCTACTACCCACATACCTCGCAAATTAATTACGGGTACAGGCATTCCTTGCATATACTGTATATAACATTCCTACTTCAATTTTAACAACATTCTTCACTTAACTCGCCAGACCTCACTAAATACGTCACAACATCCAATGCTTCTCGCATCCATAATCCCCTTGGCACTACAGCCCGTGAAGGGCCTAGGCCTACCAAGCGACCGCTGCACAGTGAGTCAAAGTCGAAATCTAGGGGGACAACATTATTTTTACGTTTTAATCATGAATTTAGAGTGAAAGCAACGTATATAATTTGTTTACTTCATAATAAACATCAGTTAAGACCTTTTTTAAGCTACTACACATGCAAGAAATTGTCTATGACTAGGAGTTGGACAGAGCATTCAGTTATCTCTTCAGAACAATTTTCTACCCCTAATTTACTTTTAACAAAGTCACAAAGTTCCACTTTTGACATAATCGTTGAACCCAGTGCTTCAAACAGTTGTAATCGTGTGAGAACTGGTTGCGCGGCATCTTCTAAAACTTAAAATAACTAAGTAAGTTGCAAAAAGATGCAAAAAATCTTATAACAGGCGTAAACTACAAGACTCTATCTACATTTTAACATTAAGTAGAAAGTGACGCAGAGTGACGCGACATACTAAAAATCTAAGTGAAAATATAATTTAAACAAGTAGTTCCGTGTAGAACTATACAGCCTATTTTCATGTATCCTGCTCATGTTAATTGTCTCTATCAACATACAGAATTTCAGTTTAATTGCTGTAACAGATTCGTAGATATTGAGAACCGTCTTAATATTTCATATGGTCGCCAGGATGGATTTTTATTTTTGTACTATTACATTAAGATTATTGTGTACGTGTGGTATTCAAACTTCAATCGCATGATTAGAACACAAGAAGTAAAAACGAGATTTTAAAATTACGCACAGCAGCCATCTTGTGATTATGCAAACAATTGAAATAAATTACATGCCAGTGGATCAACATTTGTATAAGCATTTAACGTGCAACGTTTCACGACACTCGGATAGTTAATTCGCGAGAAACGTCCATTTAAATATTTATACTTCGCGTCGCCACCATGTTGGATTTGTGCTCACCAGGTTACTGAAAGTCCTATAGGTGAACATATGTTTATAGTCTCTATGAACATTTAAAAAAATCAGTTTGGTTGCTGTAAAAGATTCATAGATATTGAGAACCGTCTAAATATTTCGGAAGCTCGCCATTTAGGATTGTTACATGTATAGGTCATATAGTTATGTACCATTCAAGGACAATTATTGCCTAGCTTCATTATCAGACTTTCACTTCGATCGCATGATTACGACACAAGAATAAAAACTTAATTTTAAAATTTCGCACAGCCGCCATATTGAGGTTATGTAAACAATTGAATTAAATTAGATGGCAGTGCATTACAATCTGCAAAATCATTTACTGTACCACATTTCACTGCGCCCAGAGAGTTAAATCGCGAGGAAAGTCTATTAAAATATTTCAAATTCGCTTGGTCGCCATGTTCGTTTTGTACTTTACAGGTTTATGATATATACATAGATAAACTTGTATCAGTACCCTTTATCACCGTACAAAATTGCATGATGATATCTGTAATAGTTTCGGAGATATAGAATGTCAGTGAAATATTTCGCACAGCCGCCATATTGAGGTTATGTAAACAATTGAATTAAATTAGACTCCAGTGCATTGCAATGTGTATAAACATTTGCTGTACCAAGTTTCATTACGTTTGGATAGTTAAATCGCGAGAAAAGTCTATTTAAAAGTCTCAAATTCGCTTGACCGCCATGTTGGTTTTGTAGTCACCAGGTTTTTGAAAGTCTAATAGGTGAACTTCTAGTAGTGCCCTTTATCACCGTACACAATTTCAGGACGATATCGGTTATAGTTTCGGAGATATTGAATGCTAGTGAAATATTTCGCACAGCCGCCATGTTGGATTGGTAAGACGTAACAAAATTTGAAGGGCACGGTCGAGGTCGCCGGAAATAGTGCTATGAACTTACCGAGTTTCATTGAAATCGCTCCAGCCGTTTAGATTTTATTAGGCGGACACACACACACACACCTCACACACATACACACACACACACACACACACATGCACACAAACACGGACAAAAGGTGATCTCATAAGCCTATTTTTTCAAAATTGAAATTAGGCTAAAAATAATGGTTAATTATTATATAATGCAAATATAGCTAAAATTACGTAACAATTACGCCCATTAATAACTGAAACACGTTACAAAGATCATTCCATCAGCTGCATGTTCCTTCTTAAAGCATCACACTAACCACAAAGACGACCAAACCACAGCCCCTAACATTCACCCTCCAATTCAGACTGCTCGGACAGTGGTGACAGATTTACACTAAGATGCGTTTATATCCCAGAATATCAGCATCAATTATATGAGAATGCTGTAGAAGTAATACATTTTGATTTTTTAATTATGAAAATAAATAATTTTGTCCTCCTAGATTTCGATTTTGACCCACTGTGCGCTGCACAGACATTTGGCCTGCAGCGCATCGGGTCCTCTCGGCGTTAATCTTGGTTTTCGTGACTGGGGCGCTGCCTCACTCTCAGGCAGCTACTCAATTGTCCTCACGAGGATGAGTGCATCCCAGTTCCAGCCCTTACATTAGTATCTAAAATCCCTGACGGAGCCGGGAATCGAACCCGGGGCCTCTCTGTACCCCAACACCACAGAACTGGCGCATCCATAATATGGTCATTAAATATTCAGGTTCATTTTGAGGGCCTGCAACCTTATGCGAGGTATCTTATTTGTGCGACTGTCTGTAATAGGTCCACCTTACGGCGCGGCGTACCGAATATACCAAATTTTGTTGATGATGATGATAATTGTTGTTTTAAGGGGCCTAACATCTAGGTTATCGGTCCATAATGGTTTGGGTGATAGTGAACGATGAGGTGAGGATGAAAACTATAACAAATGCTAACTACAGACTTACAAACTAGAGGAAGAAATGGGAAACAAATAAAGGATACGGCAAATAAAGGACAGGAAGAAAAGAAATGCCCTCAACCCTCGAAGAATATTTCGGATGGTCGCCATGTTGTATTATTATATGTATAGGTCATGGAGTTATGTACCATTCAATGAAAATTATTGCGTAGGTTCATTATTCAAACTTTCACTTCAATCACATGATTACGACACAAGAAATAAAAACTTAATTTTAAAACTTTGCACAGCCGCCATCTTGAGGTTATGTAAGTAATTGAACTAAATTAGATGCCAGTGCATTACAATGTGTATACACTTTTTCTGTACCATATTTCACTGCACTCAGATGGTTAAATTGCGAGAAAGGTCTGTTAAAATGTTTCAACTTCGCTTGGCCACCATGTTCGATTTGTACTTTACAGGTTTTTGAAAGTTACATAGACGAATTTGTGGTAGTGCCTTTTATCACCGTACAACATTTCAGAGTGATATGAGTAATAGTTTCGGAGATATAGAATGCCGGTGAAATATTTCGCACAGCCGCCATGTTGGTTTGGTGAGACATAATACAATTTGAATGGTACGGTCGGGGTGGGGCAATATGGTGCTATTACCTTACCGACTTTCATTGAAATTGCTCCAGCCGTTTAGTTGCCCCCCCCCCACCCCCCTTCCCACATACACACACACACACCTACACACACTCGGACAATGGGTGATCTCATATGCCTATTTAAATAAAGATGGAATCGGTTGAAAATTTAAAATCTCATTTAATTCTTTTATTTTTTTCATCATATTCAGGCGATTGAAGAGAAGATTCGTAAGATGGGCTACACCACTGCCCAATTCCTTAGTTTGAAAGCCTCACTATGTAACTCTGGACACATACTATTTTCCAATGTTGAGGTGTGATGAAAAGAGTTATCTAGACCAGTGTTTCCCAAACTTTTTTGTGTGTATACCACTTAAAGAGATTATAATCTCTTGCGTACGATGTAATGGTTGGGAGATATAGTGCCTATAACCCCCACCACCACTACGTCGCAGACCAAACGATGGATTGTAAATTGTGTTTGTTAAAGTTCAAATAATAAAAAGTGTGTCCAGTCGTTTTATTATTTAAAACACTAAGTACTCAATTCAAACATTCAGAAATGACACTGTGCAAATAATATTAATAAAAGAGATCTTAATAATTAAACATTTAAAAAAAAGTTCAACTAACAACTTCAATGTGAAGGGTGAGCTTGAAGATTAGAAGTTAACTTAGGAATGTCTGGTTTAAGGTTGCTAAGTCTCATACGAAGATCGTTTTCTACTGTAAGGAGCCTATTTTGGTATTTATTCTTGAGATAAACAAGTGAAGAAAATGCAGTCTCACACAAGTACGAAGTAGTGCAAGGCAGTAAAAATCTAAGTGCTTTGTCGTCTGAACGCCTCTCAACCCAAAAGTTCTCAAGAGCCATTTTTGAAAAAGTTTGCCTTAGTTCTGAATCACAATTCAATTCATAAAACTGCTCCTTGTCTTTGGCCTTAAAGTCCTCTGGCAACATATCAATGTTTTAATATTTTAAAATTTTATATTCTCATATTTTTCGTAACATCACCGCGTACCACTGCAGCAGTACGAGCGTACCTCCAGTGGTACGTGTACCACAGTTTGGGAAATGCTGATCTAGACGAACAATGAAAGGTTTGATTTAAGACTGGGCAATACTATAGTAAGACGATTATGCTTTCTGTATGTTTCTTGTGTAGATATTGAATTTTGTTTTGTTTGCTTTATACGTGTACTCAAAGCTATTTAATAACATCACATGTAAAATTATTTTAATAGGACGGGGAGATTTTAACGGAAATGGCGTGTAGAAGATATGAAAATAGGCTATTTAGTTCTTCACGGAAGTACTTGTTAACTCTATCTAACCATATGATGTTCATAATACTCCTATGTTATCACATGTCAAATATTTCCTTAACAAATATACATGCATATATTTTAATCACCTGCAATTTCTTTTGGGTTCTCAGTTCAGCCGACAAAAACTGGCGGTCTGGGAGAGTGAGTGTCTAGCTGACCCGATGCCCAGTAATCTGGGAGCGATCAAGGGAACTACTCGTAAGTGGTGGAGCTCTTTCCAGGCAGGGAGGCCGTCATATTGTGTAGACTAAGGATAGGTCATGCAAGATCCACCCACTCGTAACTAAAGCAAAGTGAATAACTTTGTACTTGTGGAGCCCACATTTTAACAGAGTGTGTGGATCTTGCTGATCTGGTTTGCAGTGACACTCAAACATATAAGGTCCGTTCAAAAAGTAACGAGCCGGAGGCATAATTACAGAAACCAGTACCTGTATGTTGGAAGTTTTGGCCCTGGCTGTTGAGGCACTTGCCCCACTGTGACATGAGGCGGTGAATGGCTGTCTCATAAAATTCTCTGGGCTGTGATGTGAACCAGTTCCACACGTACAGCTGGACGTCGGCGTCCGAGGTGAATCGTTGGCCCCGCAGAGCCCTTTTCAAGGGACCAAATATGGAGTAATCACAGGGAGAGAGGTCTGGACTGTATGGAGAGTGGCCGAGAACCTCCCATTTTAATTTCTGCAGGAGTGCCGCGACTGTATTGGCCGTATGAGGTCGTGCATTGTCGTGGAGCGACCACGGCGGCTATGGCGTTCACTGTCACTCGGCGGTCCTGGGTAATGAGTGCATCAACCAGCTGGACGTTGTCATCGGTAATGCAGAGGGGGGGGGGGGGGGGGGGGGGGGGTGCCCCAGACCGGGCATCATCGGCTAACGACACCCGTCCTTCCCTGAAGCGCTTGTGCCACGCTTTGACTCTTGCAAGGGACATGCAGTGTTCGCCGTACAATCGGCGATGAATGTCCGTTCCCCCTAATCCTTCCGCTGTCAGAAACCGAACAACACCTCTTTGCTCTTCGGTTGACGCCTCCATGTCACTGTTTGCAATGCGAATGGCAGCGTTGGACAATTGATGCATGCTGCTGCTCGCTTTGTATCGTCACGTGACGTGCACGCGTGCCCTCTAGCGACGGGCTGTGACCTTCCACTCTCTGGTCGGAACCACACCTCGTTACACAGGCCATGATTAGCCGATGTAGTCACCGGTTTGCGATTTCCAGCCTCTGGCTCGTTACTTTTTGAACGCACCTTATATATTATCCGATGACGTGGTGGCTGCTGATCTCGTCATCCCCTTTGTAAGGGATAGTGGGTTAGGGCCAGCAATCTAAATTTCCTAGTGTATATTTACTCAAAGAGCTTGTTCTATTTTTAACCTATTTTGAATTTTGAAAAAAAAAAAAGATAGGCTTATGAGAACACCTTTTGCCCGTGTGGGTGTGAGTGTGTGTGTTACATTTTTTTTTGCCACCCCATCTTCCGGGACGTGGAGGTAATTTCAAGGGGGGTTGAAATTATTTTTCTATTTCAAAAAAGGGTATGTGCGTGTGTGTGAGGAGTGTGTGTGAATGTGTGTGTGTCCGCTAATAACTTCTAAACGGCTGGAGCGATTACAATGAAACTCGGTAAGATCATAGCACTATTATGGCCGACCTCGACCGTGCCCTTCAAATTTTATCGTGTCTCACCAATCCAACATGGCGGCTGTGCGAAATATTCCACCTGCATTCAGTATCTCCGAAACTATTACCGATATCGCCCTGAAATTGTGTACGGTGATAAATGACAGTACTAGAAGTTCACCTATGAGACTTTCAAAAACCTGGTAACTACATGGCGGCCGAAGTTGAGACTTTTATATAGACCTTTCTCGCGATTTAACTATCCAAACGTAATGAAACTTGGTACAGAAAATGTTTATACACATTGTAATGCACTGGAGTCTAATTTAGTTCAATTGTTTACATAACCTCAAAATGGAGGCTGTGCGAAATATTTCACTGACATTCTATATCTCCGAAACTATTACAGATATCACCCTGACATTTTGTACGGTGATAAAGGGTACTGATACAAGTTTATCTATGTAACTTTCATAAACCTGTAAAGTACTAATCGAACATGGCGGCCAAGCGAAGTTGAAACATTTTAAGAGACTTTTCCCGTGATTTAACTCTCTGAGCGCAGTGAAATGTGGTACAGTAAATGATTTTACATATTGTAATGCACCGGCGTCAAATTTAGTTCAATTGTTTACATAACCTCAAGATGGCAGCTGTGCGAAATTTAAAATCTCGTTTTTACTTCTTGTGTTCTAATCATGCGATTGAAGTTTGAATACCACACGTACACAATAATCTTAATGTAATGGTACAAAAATAAAATACCAACCTGGCGACCATCTGAAATATTTAGACGGTTCTCAATATCTACGAATCTATCACAACCTTGAAACTGAAATTTTGTATGTTGATAGAGGCAATTAACATGAATAGGATATATGAAAATAGGCTGTATAGTTATTCACGGAACTACTTGTTAAAATTGAATTTTTGTTTACTGTCTATTTTTGTCTCTTCTTCTTCTTCTTCTTCTTCTTCTTCTTCTTACGTTTCGGCCAGCTATGGACCACTGCTGCCCTCTTGCTCGAGCTCTCACATGCACCCAGTAACGCCTCGTGTGTTCTCGTTGCGGCCAGCTATGGACCACTGCTGCCCTCTTGCTCGAGCTCTCACATGCACCCAGTAACGCCTCGTGTGTTCTCGTTGCGGCCAGATATGGACCACTGTTGCCCTCTTGCTCGAGCTCTCACATGCACCCAGTAACGCCTCGTGTGTTCTCGTTGCGGCCAGCTATGGACCACTGCTGCCCTCTTGCTAGAGCTCTCACATGCACCCAGTAACGCCTCGTGTGTTCTCGTTGCGGCCAGCTATGGACCACCGCTGCTCGAGCTCTCACATGCACCCAGTAACGTCTCATGTGTTCTCGTTGCGGCCAGCTATGGACCACTGCTGCCCTCTTGCTCGAGCTCTCACATGCACCCAGTAACGTCTCATGTGTTCTCGTTGCGGCCAGCTATGGACCACTGCTGCCCTCTTGCTCGAGCTCTCACATGCACCCAGTAACGCCTCGTGTGTTCTCGTTGCGGCCAGCTATGGACCACTGTTGCCCTCTTGCTCGAGCTCTCACATGCACCCAGTAACGTCTCGTGTTCTCGTTGCGGCCAGCTATGGACCACTGCTGCTCTCTTCCTAGAGCTCTCACATGCACCCAGTAACGCCTCATGTGTTCTCGTTGCGGCCAGCTATGGACCACCGCTGCTCGAGCTCTCACATGCACCCAGTAACGTCTCGTGTGTTCTCGTTGCGGCCAGCTATGGACCACTGCTGCCCTCTTCCTAGAGCTCTCACATGCACCCAGTAACGTCTCGTGTGTTCTCGTTGCGGCCAGCTATGGACCACTGCTGCCCACTTCCTAGAGCTCTCACATGCACCCAGTAACGCCTCATGTGTTCTCGTTGCGGCCAGCTATGGACCACCGCTGCTCGAGCTCTCACATGCACCCAGTAACGTCTCGTGTGTTCTCGTTGCGGCCAGCTATGGACCACTGCTGCCCTCTTCCTAGAGCTCTCACATGCACCCAGTAACGCCTCATGTGTTCTCGTTGCGGCCAGCTATGGACCACTGTTGCCCTCTTGCTCGAGCTCTCACATGCACTCAGTAACGCCTCGTTTGTTCTCGTTGCGGCCAGCTATGGACCACTGCTGCCCTCTTGCTAGAGCTCTCACATGCACCCAGTAACGCCTCATGTGTTCTCGTTGCGGCCAGCTATGGACCACTGCTGCCCTCTTGCTAGAGCTCTCACATGCACCCAGTAACGTCTCATGTGTTCTCGTTGCGGCCAGCTATGGACCACTGCTGCCCTCTTGCTCGAGCTCTCACATGCACCCAGTAACGCCTCGTTTGTTCTCGTTGCGGCCAGCTATGGACCACTGCTGCCCTCTTGCTCGAGCTCTCACATGCACCCAGTAACGTCTCATGTGTTCTCGTTGCGGCCAGCTATGGACCACTGCTGCCCTCTTGCTCGAGCTCTCACATGCACCCAGTAACGCCTCGTTTGTTCTCGTTGCGGCCAGCTATGGACCACTGCTGCCCTCTTGCTCGAGCTCTCACATGCACCCAGTAACGCCTCGTTTGTTCTCGTTGCGGCCAGCTATGGACCACTGCTGCCCTCTTGCTCGAGCTCTCACATGCACCCAGTAACGTCTCATGTGTTCTCGTTGCGGCCAGCTATGGACCACTGCTGCCCACTTCCTAGAGCTCTCACATGCACCCAGTAACGCCTCATGTGTTCTCGTTGCGGCCAGCTATGGACCACTGCTGCCCTCTTGCTAGAGCTCTCACATGCACCCAGTAACGTCTCATGTGTTCTCGTTGCGGCCAGCTATGGACCACTGCTGCCCTCTTGCTAGAGCTCTCACATGCACCCAGTAACGCCTCGTTTGTTCTCGTTGCGGCCAGCTATGGACCACTGCTGCCCTCTTGCTAGAGCTCTCACATGCACCCAGTAACGTCTCATGTGTTCTCGTTGCGGCCAGCTATGGACCACTGCTGCCCTCTTGCTCGAGCTCTCACATGCACCCAGTAACGCCTCGTTTGTTCTCGTTGCGGCCAGCTATGTACCACTGCTGCCCTCTTGCTCGAGCTCTCACATGCACCCAGTAACGTCTCATGTGTTCTCGTTGCGGCCAGCTATGGACCACTGCTGCCCTCTTGCTAGAGCTCTCACATGCACCCAGTAACGTCTCGTGTGTTCTCGTTGCGGCCAGCTATGGACCACTGCTGCCCTCTTGCTCGAGCTCTCACATGCACTCAGTAACGCCTCGTTTGTTCTCGTTGCGGCCAGCTATGGACCACTGCTGCCCTCTTGCTCGAGCTCTCACATGCACCCAGTAACGCCTCGTGTGTTCTCGTTGCGGCCAGCTATGGACCACCGCTGCTCGAGCTCTCACATGCACCCAGTAACGTCTCATGTGTTCTCGTTGCGGCCAGCTATGGACCACTGCTGCCCTCTTGCTCGAGCTCTCACATGCACCCAGTAACGTCTCATGTGTTCTCGTTGCGGCCAGCTATGGACCACTGCTGCCCTCTTGCTCGAGCTCTCACATGCACCCAGTAACGCCTCGTGTGTTCTCGTTGCGGCCAGCTATGGACCACTGTTGCCCTCTTGCTCGAGCTCTCACATGCACCCAGTAACGTCTCGTGTTCTCGTTGCGGCCAGCTATGGACCACTGCTGCTCTCTTCCTAGAGCTCTCACATGCACCCAGTAACGTATCATGTGTTCTCGTTGCGGCCAGCTATGGACCACTGCTGCCCACTTCCTAGAGCTCTCACATGCACCCAGTAACGCCTCATGTGTTCTCGTTGCGGCCAGCTATGGACCACCGCTGCTCGAGCTCTCACATGCACCCAGTAACGTCTCATGTGTTCTCGTTGCGGCCAGCTATGGACCACTGCTGCCCTCTTGCTCGAGCTCTCACATGCACCCAGTAACGTCTCATGTGTTCTCGTTGCGGCCAGCTATGGACCACTGCTGCTCTCTTCCTAGAGCTCTCACATGCACCCAGTAACGCCTCATGTGTTCTCGTTGCGGCCAGCTATGGACCACTGCTGCCCACTTCCTAGAGCTCTCACATGCACCCAGTAACGCCTCATGTGTTCTCGTTGCGGCCAGCTATGGACCACTGCTGCCCTCTTGCTCGAGCTCTCACATGCGCCCAGTAACGTCTCATGTGTTCTCGTTGCGGCCAGCTATGGACCACTGCTGCCCTCTTCCTAGAGCTCTCACATGCACCCAGTAACGTCTCATGTGTTCTCGATGCTTCTGTTTCCTGGCTTCAATCCACGTCTTTCCTGTTGTTAGTTTAGGCTTTTCCTGGAAACTGTGGAGTTCTCCTAGTTTCATCTTAAGGGGCGTACGCATCTGAATATCGTTGAATGTAATTCGCACTTCTTTTAAATCCTTTTCAACCTGTGTGAACCACGCTCCCTTGGTTTTCTTATCCAGAAAGTAAGTAAATTTTTGTTTGACATTCGCACTGGGTCAGCCTTGTTCAATGACCATAGAACTCCACCCTTCTCTTTCTCATCACGTCAGTGATTTTAGTATCGTGTGTGTACAGTAGAGTTCATAGTTGTGTATCCGTCTGTAATCATCGTTTTCCTTGACTGGGCCCATCATTTCCCGTTAGATCGTCCTTTCTTTGGTTTCAAGTTAATTATTTTGTTTGGTTGGTTGGTTCCTCAGTTTAGGGGCTGCGTAGCCCCGTGCACTTTAGGTGTGTGTAGAATCTGTCTGATAACCGCTGTTAATTATGATGGCTGTATTACTGCGTGTTATTTGTTTTTAATTCAAGTAAGGACTGCAGACATTGAATTTTTAAGTAGTTACTACTTTTGCCACCAAACGCCACTGTCAACGACTACTAGTTCTGAACTTGGTTACCTGATGCCACGGCAGTTGGCTCCTGGTGACTAACGTTGGAACCTAAAAGCGTTAGTGAAATTTAACCTATAATTTAACTTCACACAAGTGAACTCAGTGGAAAGTTCTTTTACTTGCCATAACTCTATGACATGGGACAGCCGGTTTTACTTCCCCTCCGAAGGAAGGGATACTGAGGGATTTTAACGCTCTTCATAATCTGATGACTTCAGCCGGGTTTGAACCCGCGATCTTGGGCATAGAAGCTCAGCATGCTAACAACTACGCCACCCAAGCCCCTTTATTTTGTTTAATATTGTAATTACCTAGTTTTATTTCTTTTTTTGTTTTATTATTTCGTTGTTGTATTAATTTTGAGTCTTTTCATATTTAGGTGTCCACCTCTAGTTTTTAATTGCATTCTACATTTGTATAGTTTTATCTGTGGTAAGAGGGGCAGATGACCACGCTCTTCCGCCCCTTAAAACCTCAATAACTAACATTTTTCGGGTTGTATTTTCACATGTCCCAGTAATTGGGATCATATTGTGTAGACCAACTGAAACGCAATATCAACATCACTGTCGTGGACCTCATTATGCCTAGAAGCTTGAGTTGTTCCGTTATGGGCGAGGAGGCTAAGAGGGAGATGTACACACACCACAGGGCTTTGCACGGCTTTCAAATGTTTAGGAGCTTTTGAATTTCGTTGAGGCGTTCTCTTCAGACATTATACGGTTGCTCCACTTTCTGACATGATAAAAAGGACTTGGATCTCTTCTTCACCTTTCACACAGACTGGTCTGCAATATAAAGACTCTATTCAGCACATGCTATGTAAATACTGGTCTGGTCTGGTCTCCTTACAAATGACATGAGTCACACAGCTTCACAACCTGTAAATATAACGATCCCGGTTTGGGCATCACAATCTCTTTCCAAACCACAATTTAATATTAATAATCATAATAATAAATAATAATACTAATGTTAATGGTTTTACATCCCTTTTAATTACTGCGGCTTTTAGAAATGCCGGGGTATCGGAAATTTGCCCAGAAAAGGATATTTAACGTAAATCCATTGACACGATTCCCACGCATTTGCTCACCCTTCTTTCTTTCTTTCTCTTTCTTTCTTTCTTTCTTTCTTTCTTTATTTATTTATTTATTTATTTATTTATTTATTTATTTATTTATTTATAGTATGGCATCGGGTGCCGGGTGCAAACTTTGTAATTTGATACAAATTAGGGTAGCTTGCATGTCGAATTTCGTTGCTCCTTGAATCACTATGAAAGTCAAGGAGGTTAGATATCTAAGCTCCTTGAACACTATAGCGCTTTCTATTAGAGAAATGAGGAACTTTGTTTTGGCGGAAACTCCCGAGATTAATTTTGCCATTATGAACATGGCCTACTGAATTCAAATGGGTTCTTTGAAGTGCCAACATCGTGTGATATGCGTGTCGTATTTTTGCTCACCCTGAAATGCCAGATGACTTTGACAGGATTCGGTCCCGCTATCCTGGGCTCAGCAGGTGAGAACGTTACCACTGAGTCATGCAGCCAGTCAATCACTACGTAGTATAAAACAAAGTCCCCAATTCTTGGATATAACGGGTAATCTCGAGAACCACAGGATTGATTTTGATGCGGTTTCCCCCACTCTGAAAAGGATTCTAGAGAAAGGTTTCTGTGAAGAAACATTAATTTATGACTAGAGGAAGCCGAGCAGTAACGATTTCAGTGAATCAAGTCGTACAAATATCTGGCGTCCGTCCGGCTTTTTAGCTTACGCTGGATAGGCCGTTAAACATATCTACAGTATACTATGAGTGTAAGAATTATTCAGCATGAAAAGTTATACAAAAAGTGATAGTCAGTCTGAAAGACTAGACTTTGTATCATTTTAAATGCTACAAATGCTGAAAAATGCTAGAAAGGCTGGAGGCTTCTCGCTTCGCTCGAACCCAAAGACTCTTGACATGTTAGAAAATTATCTGCATAATACTTATCTTGCTTTATAATACTTTACCTTGTTTCAAATTACTCGCGAACGGCAAGTGCAAAACAAGGGTAAAGCAAGGGCAAGCGCGCGGGATGCCGTCACGCTCAACAGAGCGCGCGGGGACGTGCCCCTTCCATTCAGTCTAAAAACACTTATAGTGGGCGATGTATTGAAGATAGGGATATGCTCTCGCGGACTTTCTTGTAGAAGCTTTCATGCTGACCAATTCTTACGCTCATAGTATATTGATGTGTTTAACGGTTTGCCCAGCGTAAGCTTAAGAAGCGCACGGACGCGAAGTTTGATTTCGACATTTTCACTGAAATCGTTACTGCTTGGCTTCCTTTGATCATACATAAATTATTTTCTACAGAATCTTTCCTCGAGATATCCTTTACAGAATGGTGAAAACCGCATCAAAATCCATCCAGTGGTTCTCGAGATTACCCGTGACATCCAAGAATCGGGGATTTTTGTCTTATATTAACGAAGTAGAGATTGTCGGGTAACACATGCACCAAGCGGTACTATGATGTCACACACCTCAGTGCATCTGTCCGTCCGTCACCGTAACGTACCACCAGACCCCAGCGTAACGACGAAGTCGACAAGATCATTTAAAATGATAAAAGTCCGAGACAGCATATCTCTATCTTTAATGCATCGCTCACTGTAAGGTGTTCTTACATTTTCATTTCTTCTAACAATTTCCATTCAGTGGAAATTAAAATTACTAACTTTGGGGAGAGTTTACGAGCCAGCAAGTGAGCCTATCACCCCAGCTTCGGCCAGCATCAAACTGTCGAGTCGTGTCGAGTTAAGACTTCAGAGAAGAGTATATTGAAAATAAAACTCGTCCAAGCCTTGATACTCCCTATATTTAACTACTGCGATGTTGTATTAGTAGATGCTACCGGAGAACAAAACAAGAAACTTCAGAGAGCTTTAAATTGCTGCATTAGGTTTATTTTCTCACTGAAATTTTCATCACACGTGTCTGTCTCCTTTTTATGATCTACTTTCCTGGCTAAAAGTAGAACAACAAAGAAACCTGCACATATGTACCCTCATCCATCGACTTCTCAATGAAAGTACTCCTCACTAACTCTGTTGTAATTTTCGTTTTCTTTCTTCCTTTCATGATCGTCACACGCGATCTGGACCTATAATTGCAATTCTTCTGCATCATTCATCTGCCTTCAGCAACTCAGTCCTCGTGTCGGGAACTAGAATTTGGAATAATTGTCCTCGTGACGTTAGAAATTGTACATCCCTAACAACTTTCAAACGTGCATGTAAAGATTTACTCTTGAATTCGTAGGCCAAATAGTACAATTTGTATATGAATGTGTGAGTGAATGACCATAGTATAATTTTGTTAAAAATGTATGTCATTTAAATTGTATAGCTTAGTTAATATCACGCAGTCGCCAAATTAATTTAATTTAATTTAATTTAATTCTAGTATTTAGGTTTTGTAGGTTAATTATATCATATTTGTGTAATGATGTAAGTTGCATTGTGTGTGTGGTTAAGTGTAAGAGAGGCACCATTAAATATATTATGTGTTCGGAGTTTCGCTGTTCACCACGGCTTTTCTGAATTGTGTCTGGTACCTGCCGTCCATGCGGGTTTTAAGCTTACGCTGGGTGATCCGTCAAAGATACCGGGCGAAGCCGGGGTAGGTTGCCAGTTTAATAAGATCAAGTCTGAAAATTTGGTATAAAACAGTAACCAAAACCAATATTTGGGTGTAGAGCTAAGTAACCCATTTTCATACATTCTACTGCTTTTTCATTAAAACCTCTCCCTGTTAAGAAAAGGATTTTCCATGTGATGGCATCCGTATTATAAAACACTGGAAGGGAGCCTCGAAAAAGTTTCAAAAATATTTTCTAAGGTACCGTACTTATATTACAAAGACAATAATATATCTGCATTTAAAGCAAATAAATCATATACTCAACTATTGGATGAATTCAACTAGCCTACATTATCTTGACGCGAAAACTTACAGCTGGCAGTTAATGGAATGTTGGACAACAGTGGCTTCTTGCAGCAGATTCATTTCAATGCCAGAGCAGGAAATTTGCGAGATCTCTTAGTTTGCTAAATACCAAAAACAGTATATTATAAAAATTCACAATTAGTAAGAATGTGTTTGATGTCAATAAACTTGCCAAAATCAACAATAGTTTAGACTTCAGCTCTGTATTACCAGTATATATTAAGTTTTTAAGAGCTACAATTCTTACATTGTCAATGAATAAATTGTAAATGTTAGCAACTACCGGTATGGAATGTAATCTGTAATTTTGTCTGTATGTGTAAATAAGCATAGTACTTATGTTATATCTGAGCTATAGTCTGACTTAAGTACCATTGTCAAATAATTTTCTAAAACTTATTTCCATTTTTGTTTGTAATATAGACCTATTATGTATTTTTTGCCTACTTTCAATTTTTGCAAAAAATGAAAGTAGACTTATGAGAACAACACAGGGCGAAAAAAGTGTGTCTGTCTGTGTGTGTGTGTGTGTGAGTCTGAGTGTGTGTGTGAGTGTATGTGTATGTGTGTGTGTGTGAGTCTGTGTGTGTGTGAGTGTGTGTATGTGTGTGTGTGTCTGTCTGAGTGTGTGTGTGTGAGTCTGTGTGTGTGTGAGTGTGTGCATGTGTGTGTGTGAGTCTGTGTGTGTGTGTGTGAGAGTGTGTGTCTGTGTGTGTGTGTCTGTCTGTGTGTGTGTGTGTGTGTGTGTGAGTCTGTGTGAGTGAGTGTGTGTATGTGTGTGTGAGTGTGTGTGTGTGCGTCTGTGTGTGTGTGAGTGTGTGTATGTGTGTGTGTGTCTGTCTGAGTGTGTGTGTGAGTGTGTGTGTGAGTCTGTGTGTGTGTATGTGTGTGTGTGAGTGTGTGTATGTGTGTGTCTCTTTGAGTGTGTGTGTGTGTGTGAGTCTGTGTGTGTGAGTGTGTGTATGTGTGTGTGTGTGTGTGAGTCTGTGTGTGAGTCTGTGTGTGAGTGTGTGTATGTGTGTGTGTGTGAGTCTGTGTGTGTGTGAGTGTGTGTATGTGTGTGTGTGAGTCTGTGTGTGTGTGTGAGTCTGGGTGTATGTGTGTGTGAGTGTGTGTGTGTGTGTGTGTGTGAGTCTGTGTGTGTGTGAGTCTGTGTGTATGTGTATGTGTGTGTGAGTCTGTGTGTATGTGTGTGTGTGAGTCTGTGTGTGTGTGAGTGTGTGTGTGTGAGTCTGTGTGTATGTGT
This sequence comes from Meconema thalassinum, assembly GCA_946902985.2. Taxonomy (NCBI): domain Eukaryota; kingdom Metazoa; phylum Arthropoda; class Insecta; order Orthoptera; family Tettigoniidae; genus Meconema; species Meconema thalassinum. The sequence continues at coordinate 514,186,136 of OX336393.1, read as the reverse complement.
GTGTGTGTGAGTCTGTGTGTGTGTGTGAGTGTGTGTGTGTATGTGAGTCTGTGTGTATGTGTGTGTGTGTGCGAGTCTGTGTGTATGTGTGTGTGTGTGTGAGTCTGTGTGTGTGTGAGTCTGTGTGTGTGTGTGTGTGAGTGTGTGTGTGTGAGTCTGTGTGTATGTGTATGTGTGTGTGAGTCTGTGTGTATGTGTGTGTGTGAGTCTGTGTGTGTGTGTGTGTGTGTGTGTGAGTGTGTGTGTGTGTGTGAGTGTGTGTGTGTGAGTCTGTGTGTATGTGTATGTGTGTGTGAGTCTGTGTATGTGTGTGTGTGTGTGAGTCTGTGTGTGTGTGTGTGAGTGTGTGTGTGCGTGTGTGTGAGTCTGTGTGTATGTGTGTGTGTGAGTCTGTGTGTATGTGTATGTGTGTGTGAGTCTGTGTGTATGTGTGTGTGAGTCTCTGTGTGTGTGTGTGTGTGAGTGTGTGTGAGTCTGTGTGTGTGTATGTGTGTGTGTGAGTGTGTGTGTGCGTATGTGTGTGAGTCTGTGTGTGTGTGTGAGTGTGTGTGAGTCTGTGTGTGTATGTGTGTGTGTGAGTCTGTGTGTGTGAGTGTGTGTGTGTGAGAGTGTGTGTGTGTATGTGTGTGTGAGTCTGTGTGTGTGTATGTGTGTGTGAGTATGTGTGTATGTGTGTGTGTGTGTCTGCGTGTATGTGTGTGTGTGAGTGTGTGTGTGTGTGAGTGTGAGTGTGTGTGTGTGTGAGTCTGTGTGTGTGTGTATGTGTGTGTGAGAGTCTGTGTGTGTGTATGTGTGTGTGTGAGTCTGTGTGTGTGAGTCTGTGTGTATGTGTGTGTGTGAGTCTGTGTGTGTGTGTGTGTGAGTGTGTGTACTCTGAATGTCTGTCCCCCCTATCAATTCGAACACGGTGAAACCGAATTCAATGAAATTTGGTACAGAGGTAGCACTAGCAAAGGACACCTCTGTGTCATGTTTTATATTGCCGCCATCTTGACGAAAACGTAATGGCGGCCACCCTAATGTGCAAAGCTTAAATTAAATTACGACCAACCTAACCTTCTGATCTCTACCGATTTTTGCAATAATATACCTTTATGTATGTAGAATCGTTTGACCAATCTGTAAGGTCATCAGTCCAATAGTTTGCGGATGACGGCCATGTTTGGGTGCTAATAGATTCCCCCTATTAATTCAAACACGGTGAAACCGAATGGAACGAAATTTGGTACAGAGGTAGCTCTAGCAAAGGGCACCTCAGTGTCATGTTTTATATCGCCGCCATATTGACGAAAACGTAATGGCGGCCACCCAAATGTGCAAAGCTTAAATCAAATTATAACCAACCTAATCATCTGATCTCTACTGATATTTTCAACAATATACCTTTTTGTATGTAGAATCGTCTGACCAAACTATGAGGTCATCAGCTTAATAATTTGCGGATGGTGGCCATGTATGTGTGCAAATCGATTCCCCTATCTATTCAAACACGGTGGAAACGAATTGAACGAAATTTGGTACAGAGGTAGCACTAGCAAAGGGTACTTCAGTGTCATGTTTTATATCGCCGCCATCTTGACGGAAACGTAATGGTGCCCACCCAAAGGTTCAAAGCTTAAATCAAATTACGACCAACCTAATCATCTGATCTCTACTGAATTTTGCAACAACATACCTTTATATGGTAAGCATCTTTTGACCAAACGACAAGGTCTTCAGCCCAATAGTTTGCTGATAGCGGCCATGTATGTGTGAAAATCGATTCCCCCTATAAATTCAAACACGGTGAAACCGAACTGAAAGAAATTTGGTACAGAGGTTGCACTTGCAAAAGGCAACTCAATGTAATGTTTTATTTCGTCGGCATCTTGATGGAAACTTAATGGCGGCCACCCAAATGTTAAAAGCTTAAATCAAATTACGACCAACCTAATCAACTGAGCTCTACCAAATTTTGCAACAGCATACCTGTATGCTAGAGGCGTTATTTGACCAAGCTACAAGGTCGTCAGTCCAATAGATTGCATATGGCGGCCATGTATGTGTGCAAATCCATTCACCATATCAATTCAAACACGGTGAATTCGAAATGAATGAAATTTTGTACAGAGGTAGCACTAGCAAAGGGCACCTCATATTCATGTTTAATATCCGTATAACACGTTGTATTTCAACAAGCTACTACAACTCCTTGAAAAGGACAAAGAGTTATAACAATACCCATGCATTTAGGAGAAAGTAGGCTATATGTTCTTTACTGAACATCTTGTTTGATGTGTAACATCTTTCCACTCGGTATCTGGATATTTTTGTAGGAGTGATTTTGGAAAAGAGACGGAGTGGATGGGACGGAAGTGGATTGGACGGAAACAATGAGCGCGCGCGGTGGCGGAGATCGGTACAACGACGTACTGTAAGTCATGTGACTATGTGGAATGTAAATCGCATACGGTTTACCTCAAGGTTTGGAGGCCCCATTAAAAAATTGTTTCAATAAATCATCGTTAAATTGTCGTTCTTTGGTGTGAAAATATTCATTATATCATATTCGCTGAAAACAATTACGATTTATTAAATCTTCATACTTTTGTTGTATTCTTATTTAATGTAAGCACTCGATACCTCGAATGCTGTATCGCATCAACCAACACTCCAAACAACGTAGGAATTCAGTATATTAACACCGACTACTAACAATAATTGTAACTTCGTTGGTCCAAATAGCTTAATCATTTAATAACTTTGTATTTTGTAATGAAAACACCCCTACATAGCCCAAAAGTTACACTTGTATCATGTGCAGATAAACTTGCCAGCTGATTGAAATCGAGTTCGTAGTTGTCAGCGCACATAATCGGTGCCGCCAGTTTCCACTATTATCATATTAAGCTATTTGGCTGGTCTAAACGTATTACTGGGAGAATCGAATTTAATATACCTACTGCACACCTAATTTTTAATTGCGCCTTGGCAGTGCGCTCTATCGGCAATAACACCGCTGGCATGGGTTCACTAACTGGCCGGTATAAAGCGCAGCTCGCATCAAGTAGGCAGTGGATTGCTCCAGGCATATGTCACTACTGCAGATAAATTGGAGAATCCTTTCATGTTTGCTGGCACAAGGTAGCACTATGAGTTCATTCAAAAAACAAGTAGTTCCGTGAAGAACTCTACAGCCTAGTTTCATATATCCTACTTATGTTAATTGCCTCTATCTACATACAAAATCTCAGCTTGATTGCTGTAATAAATTCGTAGGTTTTGAGAACCGACTAAATACTTCGGATGGTCGCCATGTTGGATTTTATTTATGTAGGTCCTAGAGTTATGTACTGTTACATGAGGATTATTGTGTACGTGTAGCATTCAAACTTCAATCGCATGATTAGGACAAAAGAAGTAACAAGGATATTTTAAAATTTCGCACAGCTGCCATCTTGTGGTTATGGAAACAATTGAAATAAATTAGATGCCAGTGGATTAACATTCGTATAAGGATTTACTGTACCAAGTTCCACTGCACTCGGATGGTTAAATTGCGAGAAACGTCCTTGTGAATATTTATATTTCGCGTCGCCGCCATGTTGGATTTGTGATCACCAGGTTATTTAACGTCCTATAGGTGAACTTAAGTTCATAGCCCCTATGAACATAAAAAAAATCAGTTTGATTGCTGTAATAGATTCGTAGATATTCAGAACCGTCTAAATATTTCGGATGGTCGCCATGTTGGATTGTTAAATGTATAGGCCAAAGCGTCATGAACCATTAAAGGAAAATTATTGCGTAGGTTCTTTATTCAAACTTTCACATCGATCGCATGATTACGACACAAGAAATAAAAACTTAATTTTAAAATTCGCAAAGCCGCCATCTTGAGGTTATGTAAACAATTGAACTAAATTAGATACCAGCGTATTACAATGTGTATAAACATTTCTTGTACCAAATTTCATTGCGGTTGGAACATTAAATAGCGAGAAAGGTCTATTTAAAATTTTCAAATTCGCTTGCCCGCCATGTTCATTTTGTAGTTAACCGGTTTTTGAAAGCCTTATAGATGAACTTCCAGTAGTGCCCTTTATCTCCGTACAAAATTTCAGGGTGATACCGCTAATAGTTTCAGAGATATAGAATGCCGGTGATATACTTCGCACATCCGCCATCTTGTGGTTATATAAACAATTGAACCAAGTTAGATGTCGGTGCATTACAATGTGTATAAACATATACTGTACCAAGTTTTATTGCGTTTGGTTGGTTAAATCGCGAGAAACGTCTATTTAAAAGTCGCAAATTCGCGTGGCCGCCATGTTGGTTTTGTAATTGCCAGTTTTTCAAAAGTCACATAAGTGAACTTCCAGTAGTTCCCTTTATTACCGTACAAAATTCCAGGGTGATATCGGGAATAGTGTCGGAGATATTGAATGCTGGTGAAATATTCGCACAGCCGCCATGTTGGATTTGTGAGACGTAACAAAATTTGAAGGGCACGGTCGGGGTCGTCCGGAATAGTGCTATGAACTAACCGAGTTTCATTGAAATCGATCAAGCCGTTTACATTTATTAGACGCACACACACACACACACACACACACACACACACACACACACGGACAAAAGGTGATCTCATAAGCCTATTTTTTCAAAATTGAAAAAAGGCTAAAAATGCGAGTAAGTAATATGGAATTATTCGAATAACATGTCAGATGTTACACTACTGTAAGGCTCGTGATTTTTAGCCTACTTTTCACATTTTGCAAAAATGAGGAAAAAGTAGACTTATGAGATCGGGTAAATGTGTGTCTGTCTGTCTGTCTGTCTGTCTGTCCTTCTGTCTGGCTGTCTGGCTGTGTGTGTGTCCCCCCCTATCAACTCCTAAACGGCTGCAGCAATCAAAACAAAATTTGGTAGGAGTAAAGATCTATACCTGAATATCTCACGGCCATATTTAAAAATGATGTCAGTGCTACCAACTGCTAAAAAATCGCAATTGAAATTTGAGCTCCATGTTGGATATCTTGGAAAGTATGAATGGGAGCTATTTCAAAATTGGCACACGTACAGATCATAATATTTCAGTTTAATTTCCAGGAGGCCAAACATGGCAGTGTTGCCAAAATGATTATAAGCCTCCTGATAGGTCCAATTTTTAAATGCATATAACTTCTACACTATCAAGCGGAATTCAACCAAATTTCGTATGTTGTATGTGTACATAACCAGATATGACTGAGCGTATTCTTAAGACCTGCCAGGGCTGCCAACTGTTAATAAATGCTCCTAATTTATTTTATCCAAATACAAATATATCAGAAAGTATGCAAGCCGACAGCTTTAAACTATGCACACGTATAGTACCTGACATTCTATATTAATTTGGAGTAACTTATATACGTCAGTGCTACCAACATGATTCTAAGCCTGCTGACAGGTCCAACTTTAAATACATGTAACTTCCATACTATCATTTGAATTTCAACCAAATTTCGTATGTGCTATGTGTACCATAACAGATATGACTATGCGTATTCTAAGGAGCAACCAGGGCTGCCAACTGTTAATATGTGCTGTCCCTATTTTTGTTACCCTAATATCAATATATCAGAAAGTATGCAAGCCAATAGCTGTAAACTTTGCACACGTATAGTACCTGGCATTCTAGACGAATTTGGAGTAACTAATATACGTCAGTGCTGCCAACATGATTCTAAGCCTGCTGATAGGTCCAATTTTAAAATGCATGTAACTTCTATACTAACTAATGGATTTCATTCAAAATTGGCACAACAATAGATCATATTATTTCAGATTATTTCTGACCAATACATGCATGACATTGTTGCCAACATGATTTTACGCGCGCTGTTAGATCCAATGTTTAACTGCATGTAACGTCCATGCTATACAGTGGACTTCAACCAAATTTTGTATTTAGTACCGTAAGAGACGGAACTAAGAATATATTCAGTCATCAGGGCTGCCAACTGTAGTGCTCTATTAGGATACATTATGCCAGGTATACAGTATTTCGAACTAATTGGAAATGTCGATATTAGCAACTTAATTTCGTTATTATTCTAGATAGGTTCATATTCTGTAGAATAATCATTGGCATGAAAAGTAGGCTGTATAGTTCTTCACGGAACTTCTTGTTATTTCGTGTGTTAAATCTGTAACAATTCAATACTGTGCAATGTACGCCTTCTGTAATTGAAGGTATAAATAAATAAATAATAAATAAATAAATAAATAAATAAATAAATAAATAAATGCTTTCATTATTAAACAGATTTTGGTACACGATCTACGTTGTGACCAAGTATAGAGCAAGAAAATCAAAATTAAAATTTAATATCCATAACATGTAGTTATTTCATACAAGGAACGTGTAGTTAGAGTCCTAAGTCTTTTGACTAATTTGATGCAGCACTCCACGCCCCCTCCTCTCCCTACATAGGTACCACACCCTACATTGGAGGCCATCTGTATAACATATTCCTACCTTGATCATAGATTTATGGCATGTAAAAGATCCTTCCACAGACTAAACTTGTGTGGAGCTAAATGTCTAGGTTAGATTTCGTTGTAACGCTCTATCAAAGTTCCAACGTTCATCACTAGGTATCATTGACATTTGGTAGCGAAAGTTAGAACTACTTGAAATTGAATGAAACTTGTAGCTCACAAGTCCTCGGACACTCCCAGCAGTAAAAGCCATAGATAAATAAATAAACCTTGGTCTACCCCTACAGTTCTTGCCCTCGACATTTCCTTCCATAGTCTAACTACAGAGGTGTGCATATTATTAGGATTCTTAGAATTTTGTTCTAAATCATTTTACTGGAGACCTGCTGTCATATTTCTTACCATACTTTCCTATGGACTTACTCCTTTTCCATAAGGAATCGCCTCTACAATTTTCGGAATTGGAGATTCTGAGGGATCCCTAATCTGAGTCCGCTTTCTCGTTTTTCAATGACTTTGGTATGTACCCTCAAAATCCGGTTATTTCAATCCCCGGTCCACGAACACGTGCAACGTTGAAGAGGGGTCATCAGTAGAAAGAGACCTCGAACACCTTTACTCTAAATTCACACGAAGACCAGATTAAAGAATTCAAAACTCGTTTGGTTTTGAATTCTTTATTCTGGTCTGGAATGTTATCATCTCCGTATCGCATAACGCCAGACCCCAGGAGTAAACTCAGACTCAACAGACTCCATTACCCTTTAACTTAGGCTTCCCGCGTGGGGGCTGCATGGCGTCACCCACTCGCTGTCTCCGTATCGCATTACGCCAGACCCCAGGAGTAAACTCAGACTCAACGGACTCACTCTCTGCACAAGGAAGATTCCTTTCTTAGTGAAAATAGTCATTATATTGTGAATTTCTTAAGACAAAAGATAGTCAGTCTGAGAGACTAGACTTTATATCATTTCAAATTGCGCATGCTACAAATGCTGCACATGTTAGAAAGGCTCAGGAGGGCTTCGAGCGACGTCACCCACTCGCCGTCTCCTTCGCATAACGCCTGACCCCTGGAGTAAACTCAGACTCAACAGACTCCATTACCCTTTAACTTAGGCTTCCCGCGTGGGGACTGCATGACGTCACGCACTCGCCGTCTTCGTATCGCATAACGCCAGACCCCAGGAGTAAACTCAGACTCAACAGACTCCATTACCCTTTAACTTAGGCTTCCCGCGCGGGGACTGCATGACGTCACGCACTCGCCGTCTCCGTATCGCATAACGCCAGACCCCAGGAGTAAACTCAGACTCAACAGACTCCATTACCCTTTAACTTAGGCTTCCCGCGTGGGGACTGCATGACGTCACGCACTCGCCGTCTTCGTATCGCATAACGCCAGACCCCAGGAGTAAACTCAGACTCAACAGACTCCATTCCCCTTTAACTTAGGCTTCCCGCGCGGGGACTGCATGACGTCACGCACTCGCCGTCTCCGTATCGCATAACGCCAGACCCCAGGAGTAAACTCAGACTCAACAGACTCCATTACCCTTTAACTTAGGCTTCCCGCGTGGGGACTGCATGACGTCACGCACTCGCCGTCTTCGTATCGCATAACGCCAGACCCCAGGAGTAAACTCAGACTCAACAGACTCCATTACCCTTTAACTTAGGCTTCCCGCGCGGGGACTGCATGACGTCACGCACTCGCCGTCTCCGTATCGCATAACGCCAGACCCCAGGAGTAAACTCAGACTCAACAGACTCCATTACCCTTTAACTTAGGCTTCCCGCGTGGGGACTGCATGACGTCACGCACTCGCCGTCTTCGTATCGCATAACGCCAGACCCCAGGAGTAAACTCAGACTCAACAGACTCCATTACCCTTTAACTTAGGCTTCCCGCGCGGGGACTGCATGACGTCACGCACTCGCCGTCTCCGTATCGCATAACGCCAGACCCCAGGAGTAAACTCAGACTCAACAGACTCCATTACCCTTTAACTTAGGCTTCCCGCGCGGGGGCTGCATGACGTCACCCACTCGCTGTCTCCGTATCGCATAACGCCAGACCCCAGGAGTATACTCAGACTCAACGGACGCAATTACCCTTTAACTTAGGCTTCCCGCGCGGGGACTGCATGACGTCGCGCACTTGCCGTCTCCGTATCGCATAATGCCAGACCCCAGGAGTAAACTCAGATTCAACGGACTCAATTACCCTTTTACTTAGGCTTCCCGCGCGGGGACTGCATGACGTCACGCACTCGCCGTCTCCGTATCGCATAACGCCAGACCCCAGGAGTAAACTCAGACTCAACAGACTCCATTACCCTTTAACTTAGGCTTCCCGCGCGGGGGCTGCATGACGTCACCCACTCGATGTCTCCGTATCGCATAACGCCAGACCCCAGGAGTAAACTCAGACTCAACGGACGCAATTACCCTTTAACTTAGGCTTCCCGCGCGGGGACTGCATGACGTCGCGCACTTGCCGTCTCCGTATCGCATAATGCCAGACCCCAGGAGTAAACTCAGATTCAACGGACTCAATTACCCTTTTACTTAGGCTTCCCGCGCGGGGACTGCATGACGTCACGCACTCGCCGGAGCGTTCGCGTAACGCCAGACCCCAGGAGTACACTCAGACTCGGTGCATATGCACTGAACAACATGATGACGTCATACAGGCCGTAACCGTGACGCAATACGGTGGACCTAAGCATAACGATGAAGTCGACAAGATCACTTGAAATGAGAAAATACAGCTGACTATTGGTTCAACATTTGAGGTACAGTAATTTCAGCGCCTTGCAAACAATTCTACTGCATTAGCCCTTTTCCGGAACATTCCGCGCTAATACCTTTGCTTTGCGTGTCGTTTACGATATATTCCGCAGTCTATTATCAGTTTACATTTATTTACGGTAGGTGGCAGGAAAGTATCAGACAACTTTTACGAACGCAACCGGAAAAGGAAATGACTACGAGAAAAGTTTGATGTAATTTTTCAGGTTTGGTTAGATAGTGTTACGGCTGTGAGTTTGTGTCATCGCTCGCCGCATGAGTCACAACTGCCCCAGGGCTGGGTTGTGCCTTGCCTCGTGTATTGCGTGCGCCTTATGCAACAGGGCTACTAGGACAAAGGGATGATCCAGAATATTCGTGACTGAGCCAGCGATGGAATCCTCGAGAAGCCGTGAACCCTGGATGGATCTAGAAGCATTTATTGAGTCACCGGCCTGCTATATAAGTGCGACCTGTCAAGCAGTGGTTGTTGTTGTGTTTTACGAGCGAGTGCGAGCGCGTATCCTGAGCGACAGAAGTGTGGAGACCTGCGAAACCGACTAGTGAAGCTGATTCTCGTGACAGCGAAGGGAGTGAGGAGCTTACAGGGGACTGCCTGGTTTTTGAGCGAGTGTGCTTACTTAGTGCGAGAGAGGTCATTGTGGTGAGTTGCAAAACAGTGAGTGACAGACCTAGTGCAGCTATTTCCATCCAGCGTACGGCGCCACCTCATTACGAGGGATTAACTGTGGTCTGTTGACAAGTGAAAGGGGAAGTATTCTCGACGTGAGGAAACTGGAGTAAGGTAATAATTGCTTGTAATTGCTGTTGAGTAGTGTATCATTCTGGCCACAATAAAGTTAATTATTTCTTTAAAGCAGTAATTGGTGTTGTGCTTCCTACCCACCGTAATCCAGTTAACAAAAGTGCCACTAGGGGGGTGGCACGTAACAACTGGTAACAGAAGCCGGATTACGAACTCAAGCACAACACCTGACGGTCTTGGTTTCAAAACCCGAGCAGGTCATTTTCACTAATTTTCCTGTGAGTGCATGCCCTTTACAAGACAAACAACTAAAATGGAGGCGCAATTGGCAGCATTGCTAGAAAAGTTAAATGGCATGGAAACCAAGATGGAGGACGGCCAGAAGAATTTAACCAAGGACCTAACTGCCAAATTAGAAGACGGCCAGAAGAAGATGGAGGACGGCCTGAAGAATTTAACCAAGGACCTAACTGCCAAATTAGAAGACGGCCAGAAGAAGGTGGAAGACGGTCAAAATAAGTTAGCGGAGGACCTGAAGAAGATGGAAGACAGCCAGAAAAGTTTAGCCGAGGACCTAACTTCCAAATTAGAAGAAGGTCAGAATAAGCTAGCAGAGGACCTGAAGGACGGCCAGAATAAGTTAGCAGAGGACCTAACCGCCAAATTTCTGGATGGCCAGAAAAATCTGGAAGAGTGTCTGCTGACGAAATTAGAGGAGAGCCAAAGGAAATTAGAACAGGGCCTACGTGAGGAAGTCGCAGCAGTGGAAAAGAAGTTCGACGCCTTACAAGTGGAAGTTGCCGAGCTGCGCCAACGCACACTGATGGGGGTGGAGGAGAAATTCAAAGCCTTGCAAGTGGAAGTTGCCGAGCTGTGCCAACGACCGCTGATGGGGGTGGAGGAGAAATTCAACGCCTTACAAGTGGAAGTTGCCGAGCTGTGCCAACGCCCGCTGATGGGGGTGGAGGAGAAATTCAACGCCTTACAAAAGGAAGTTGCCGAGCTGCGCCAACGCCCACTGACGGGGGTGGAAGAGAAATTCAACGCTCTACGAGAGTTAGTTGCCGAGCTGCGCCAACGCCCGCCCACCGTTATACCGGAAATATCAGGAACGGGACATAGCAGAGTGACGCCCCCAACCTTCGACGGAAAGGTCCCGTGGAGCACCTACTTACGTCAGTTCGAGGCGGCCTGTTCCATAAATAACTGGAACAACACAGAAAAGGCTACAGCTCTCATTGTAGCGCTGAGAGGTGACGCCCTTAACGTCCTTCAGGCCATCCCGACTGGATCCCAGGACTACGCTTCACTGATCGCCCATATGGAGTCCCGATATCGAGATAGCCATCTTCAGCAGGCCTACCAGATGCAGCTCCGGACCCGGGTACAGAAGAACGCGGAAACCCTGCAGGAGTTCGAGATGGACATCGCACGCCTCGTAAGGCTCGCCTACCCAACAGCGCCGGCCGACTTTCTGGAGCAGATAGCGACGCAGACTTTCACCGACGGGCTACGGGACTCGGACACTCAACAGGCGCTGCGACTCGCGCGCAATAAGACCCTGGCAGATGCGCTGAGCCACGCACTTGAGTTCGAGACGGCAAAGCAGGTACCTAGAATGCGCGCGCGGGTGCGTCCGGTGGACGTCGACGAACCAGCCAAAGCCGACAAGACCAAGCCCCTGGCCGATGAACTGATGGAGGCGCTAGGCCGGTTCTTCAAGAGTCGCAGTACCACCAACAAAAACGTAGCCGAAGGACATCCGGAGAGGCGGCCCGGAAGATGACTACCGACCTGCTGGACTTGTCGTATGAGAGGCCACCTGAGCAAGGACTGCGGTGATCGCCGCCGCCAAGGGTTTCCGTCGGGACAGTCAGTCGTAGGGAAACCGCGCGGCCCAGGAAAGCAAGTATCAGTCAGCCTTGGGGGGCAAAGGTTGGCTAGTAACAGTCGTCAAGCCCCGGCAGTCCAAGTTCGTGTGACGAAGTTACGGACGGACAATAGCAGCCTGATGGTCGACGGAGTCGTCAATGGAGAGAGCTGGCCCATGCTAATCGACACGGGAGCATCGAGGACCATCGTCAGTCCCACCGTGATTCCGAAGTGGAGAGTGAAACCCACACAAAGGAACCTCCAGCTAATAACCGCGACCGGAGAGACCGCACCGGTACATGGCGAAGCATCACTGGAGTTCGTCATTGGTCGACGAGCGATAAAGCATCCAGTGCTTGTGGCTGACGTATCAAATAAAGTGATCATCTGACTGGACTTCCTGGACCAGAACAACATCATCTTGGATCTGAGTACCAACACTCTGCACTTCGGAGGTGAGGAACTTGCTTTGCAACCTGCGCACGAGTCCATCACCGCACGACGAGTAAGGCTGAGAGAAGACGTCATCGTTCCCGCCAGGACGGAGGTCAGCGCTGCCGTAATTGTCGACGGAACTGCTGAGGGAGTGGCGGCTGTCATCGAGCCAAAATATGAGGACATCCAGACAAAGGGATTGCTAGTTGCCAAGACTCACATCAACACGACGTCTCGGCCGTACGTCCGCCTGTCCAACCTGAACGACTACGACATTACGGTTCACCGGGACACCAACCTAGGAGTCTGCGAGCCCGTTACCTGGATTGCCCGCATCACAGATACGACAGACGGACACCTGCAGACGGACAACCGAAGAAGACGCACACTGCCAGAAGAACTACAGAAGCTGTACCAAGGATCCCAGGACCATTTAGACGAGGAACAATCACGCCAACTTCAGGACCTGCTACGCGAATTCCAGGACGTCTTCTCCGTGGGGAGCAAAGACTTCGGCAGGACAAGCTTGGTTCAGCACAGAATCGACATTGGGGACAGCGCACCGATTAGAGCCCCATTCCGACGTGTCCCGCTCGCCAAGCAAGCCGAAGTCGACCGGATGGTAGAAGAGATGAAGGAGCAAGGGGTGATCGAGCCATCACATAGTCCTTGGAGTTCTCCGGTCGTGCTAGTGAAGAAGAAGGACGGTTCCACCAGGTTCTGCGTGGATTACAGGCGGGTGAATGACGTCACGAAGAAGGGCAGCTACCCTCTACCCCGGATCGACGACACCCTGGACACCATATCAGGGTCGAGATGGTTCTCCACCTTGGATTTGAAGAGTGGCTACTGGCAGGTGGAGGTCCACCCTAAGGACCGCGAGAAAACTGCGTTCTCTGCGGGCAGCGGGCTCTGGCAGTTCACCGTCATGCCATTCGGTCTGTGCAACGCCCCTGCGACCTTCGAAAGGCTAATGGAGTCCATTCTGAGGGGACTACACTGGAGGACCTGCCTGGTCTACCTAGACGACGTCATCGTTCTGGGGAGAAGCTTCGAGGAGCACTACAGCAACCTGAAGGAGATCTTGTTGAAGCTACGGGCTGCCCAGATAAAGTTGAGCCCCAGGAAGTGTCAGCTCTTCCAGAAGCAGGTTCAGTACCTTGGGCATATCGTCTCCGAGGAAGGGGTGCGCACCGACCCAGAGAAGACCGCAGCTGTGAGGGAGTGGCCAGTTCCGAAGGACAAGTCCCAACTACGAAGCTTCCTGGGTCTTTGCACTTATTACCGTCGCTTCGTGAGAGGATTCGCCGACATCACCAAACCTTTACATCGACTGACTGAGAAGGACCAACTCTTCACGTGGACAGCAGAATGCCACAGTGCCTTCGAACAACTCAAGCAGGCTCTGTGCACCGCGCCTATTCTGGCCTACCCCAGACCTGGAACAAGGTTAATCGTCGATACCGATGCCAGCGACTTTGGCATAGGGGGAATCCTGTCGCAAGTAGTGGACGGCGAGGAGAGAGTAGTGGCTTACTTCAGCAAGGCCTTGTCAAAGCCAGAAAGGAACTACTGCGTCACCAGGAAGGAGCTGCTCGCCATCGTGAAGACCATTGAACACTTCCACAAGTACCTGTACGGGCAAGAATTTCTCATCAGGACCGACCATGCATCCCTGCGTTGACTCCTGAACTTCAAGCAGCCCGAGGGTCAACTCGCGCGGTGGTTAGAGTGGCTTCAACAGTACAATTTTGAGATTCAGCACAGGAAAGGCCAACTGCATTCTAACGCCGACGCCCTGTCACGAAGATCGTGCCCCGAAGACTGTACCTTCTGTGCCCGAAGGGAGGAGAACACCGGGATACTGTGCCGACGGACTACTGTGGAACTTCAAGGGAACTGGAGCCGCGAATCTTTCACGCGGGCACAAGCAGAAGATGATGCCCTGGGACTGATAGCCGAATGGAAGAGGGCCTGTGTCCCCAGACCCGGGTGCAACATTGTGAGTGACTGCAGCCCAAAGTTTAAGTCCTACTGGGCACAGTGGAACTCGCTGATTGTAAGGGATGGCCTCATCTGCCGTACCTGGGAGAGCACCGACGGGAAGACATCTCGGGAACAAGTCGTCGTTCCAAAGGCTATGACGGAGGAAGTCCTGAAGGAAGTTCATAGAGGATCATCTGGTGGACACCTAGGGATAAAGAAGACCCTGGAGAAGCTGAGAGAGCGGTTCAACTGGATCGGATGCCGAACAGACGTGGAGAACCACTGCGCGAGGTGCCACGATTGCGCAGCCAGCAAGGGCCCTGGATGAAGACGACGGGGTCCACTGAAGACCTACAACGTGGGCGGCCCCGTGGAGAGAGTGGCCATCGATGTTGCTGGGCCATTCCCGTTAAGCGAGGCAGGGAACCGCTACATATTAGTCGTCAGCGACTACTTTACCAAATGGCCGGAGGCGTATGCGCTCCCTAACCAAGAAGCCGCGACGATTGCAGAGACCCTGGTGAAGGAATTCGTCAGCCGGTTCGGAGTACCCCTGGAGCTGCACTCCGACCAAGGGAGGAACTTCGAGTCGCAGGTGTTTCAGAACCTATGCCAGCTGCTGGGAACCCGGAAGACAAGGACAACGCCGCTACACCCTCAGTCCGACGGGATGGTAGAGCGATTTAATCGCACCATCGAGAACCATCTCCGAATAGTCGTCAGCGAGCACCAGAGGGATTGGGACAAACATCTTCCACTATTTCTCCTGGCTTACCGCGCCGCCGTGCATGAAGCCACCGGGTGCACACCAGCCCGGGCCATGTTTGGGAGGGAGCTCCGTCTACCTGTCGATCTTGCCTTCGGCTGACCTGGGAATGATCCGATCCCGGTAAGCCAGTATTGTCAAGAACTGGTCGACCACCTGGAGGACGTGCACGCGTTCGCGAGGAGGAAACTGCGGATCGAGACCGACCGAATGAAGACCCGATACGACCAGCAGACGGATGCCGGCGGATTCCACGAGGACGACCTGTTCCGGCTCTTCAACCCATTACGGAAGAAAGGCCTGTCACCCAAACTGCAGAAGTCCTGGGAGGGCCCGTACCGAGTCGTGAAACGGATCAACGATGTCGTCTACAGGATCCAGCGGAGCCCCAGGGCGAAGATGAAGATCGTGCATCGAGATCGCCTGGCAGCCTGCGGAGGGACACAGACGGACCAATGATTGATCGGGACAATCAGCCTTTTAGGAAGGGAGTGGTGTTACGGCTGTGAGTTTGTGTCATCGCTCGCCGCATGAGTCACAACTGCCCCAGGGCTGGGATGTGCCTTGCTTCGTGTATTGCGTGCGCCTTATGCAACAGGGCTACTAGGACAAAGGGTTGGTCCAGAATATTCGTTACTGAGCCAGCGATGGAATCCTCGAGAAGCCGTGAACCCTGGATGGATCTAGAAACATTTATTGAGTCACCGGCCTGCTATATAAGTGCGACCTGTCAAGCAGTGGTTGTTGTTGTGTTTTACGAGCGAGTGCGAGCGCGTATCCTGAGCGACAGAAGTGTGGAGACTTGCGAAACCGACAAGTGAAGCCGATTCTCGTGACAGCGAAGGGAGTGAGGAGCTTACAGGGGACTGCCTGTGTTTTGAGCGAGTGTGCTTACTTAGTGCGAGAGAGGTCATTGTGGTGAGTTGCAAAACAGTGAGTGACAGACCTAGTGCAACTATTTCCATCCAGCGTACGGGGCCACCTCATTACGAGGGATTAAGTGTGGTCTGTTGACAAGTGAAAGGGGAAGTATTCTCGACGTGAGGAAACTGGAGTAAGGTAATAATTGCTTGTATTTGCTGTTGAGTAGTGTATCTTTCTGGCCACAATAAAGTTAATTATTTCTTTAAAGCAGTAATTGGTGTTGTGCTTCCTACCCACCGTAATCCAGTTAACAAAAGTGCCACTAGGGGGGGGTGGCACGTAACAATAGATACTTGAGTTTGACATCGACAGCTGATATATTATGATTGTAATGGCGGGCTCGAACGATAACAAATAGTTCCGTGACGAACTAAAGAGCCTACTTTTCTTAGAATTTATGAATTAATCTAAAATGTTATCATCTATTATTTCGCCAATTTTGGATGAAATCCATTTGTTACTATGGTAGTTACTTGCATTTAAAAATTGGACTTATCAGAAGGATTAAATAATGTTGGCAGCACTGGCGTACATTAGTTACCCCAAATTAATTTAGAATGTTAGGTACTATACGTATGCAACGTTTAGAGCTCTTGGCTTGCATATATTCTGAGTTATAGATATTAGAGTAAAGACATAGAGAGGGAGCTTTTATTTACAGCTGGCAGCCCTGCTGGCTCTTAAGAATATGCATATGCATATGAGTTATGGTACAAAAGTCGCATACGGAATTTGGTTCAAATCCATTACTTTGTATAGTAGTTAGATGCATTTAAAATTTGGACCTTACAACAAGCTGAGAATCATGTTGGCAGTACTGACGTATACTAGGTACTCCCAATTAATGTAGAAGGTCAGGTACTATACGTGTGCAAAGTTTCGAGCTCTTGGTTTGCATACTTTCTGATATATTGGTATTAGGATAATATAAAAGAGAGATCATTTATTAACAGTTGGCAGCCCTGGTTGCTCTTAAGAATACGTCTAGTCATATTTGTTATTGTACGCATAGTACATACGAAATTTGATTGAAATCCAATTGATAGTGTAGAAGTTACGTGCATTTAAAATTAAACTTATCAGCTGGCTTAGAATCATGTTGGTAACACTGTCATGTCTTGGAAATTAAAATGATATATTATTATCTATTTGTGTGCCAACTTTGGAATAGCTCCCATGCATACCTCCCAGGATATCCAACATTGAGTTCAAATTTCAATTGCTATTTTTCAGCAGTTGGTAGCACTGACATCATTTTCAAATATGGTCTTGAGATATTCCGGCATAGATCTTTACTCATACCAAATTTGGTCAGACAGACAGACGGACAGACAGACAGACACACATTTTCCCGGATCGATCTCATAACTCTACTTTTTCCTCATTTTTGCAAAATGAGAAAAGTAGGCTAAAAATCTGGCTACGATTTCAAGGTATTTGGATGAATCGACCAGTGATTTTCGGTTAGAGGACTGTCTGGGCAAAACCATTGGTCGCTACTAGGCATTCAAGAGATTAGGGATTTATCATCTAGTAACAATGAACCTAATTGAGATGAGAACAGCGGTAATGTAGATACGACGGTAGATTTTTTTATCGTATGGCTTTTGATGCCGGGAGTGTCCGAGGACATGTTCGGCTCGCCAGTTTTGTAGCTGCTTCGAGACGGACACCCAATGGGCGAGCTACAAGTACCACGACGGTAGTATTCGAAGACATGCCAACTTTCCACGATATACATTCCATGGGTTCCCTGATTTAGATTTTGTACGGTTTCTAAATGTCTTTCTAACAATACACAGAAGTACAAGTAATAAGTATACATTTTAATAAAAGCGATGTTCAGTAAAGAACATATAGCCTATTTTCTCCTAAATGCATGGGTATTGTTATAACTCTTTGTCCTTTTCAAGGAGTATAATTGAATGTTGGTTGTAGTAGCTTGTTGAAATACAACGTGCTATACGGATATTAAACATGAATATGAGGTGCCCTTTGCTAGTGCTACCTCTGTAAAAAAATCATTAAATTCTGTTTCGCCGTGTTTGAATTGATTTGGGGAACCGATTTGCACACATACATGGCCGCTATCTGCAAACTATTGGGCTGATGACCTTGTAGTTCAGTCAAAAGATGCTTCCCACAAAAAGGAATGTTGTTTCAAAATTTGGTAGATATCAAATGATTAGGTTGGTCGTAATTTGATTTAAGCTTTCAATATTTGGGTGTCCGCCATTCCGTTTCCGTCAAGATGGCGGTGATATAAAACATGACACTGAGGTGCTCTTTGCTAGTGCTACCTCTGTACCATATTTTGTTCAATTCGGTTTGACCGTGTTTGAATTGATAGGGGGAATCGATTTGCACACATACATGGCCGCCTTCTGCAAACTATTGGGCTGATAATCTTCTAATTTGGTAAAATATGCTCCCCGCATAAAAGTATGTTGTTGCTAAATTAGGTAGAGATCAGATTATTAGGTTGGTCGTAATTTGATTTAAGTTTTTAACATTTGGGTGGCCGCCATTACGTTTCCGTCAAGATGGCGGCAATATAAAACATGACACTGAGATGCCCTTTGCTACTGCTACCCCTGTACCATATTTTGTTCAATTAGGTTTCACCGTGATAAAATAGATAGGGGGAATCGATTTGCACCCATACATGGCCGCCATCTGTAAACTATTGGGCTGATGACCTATTAGTTTAGTCAAAATACGTTCGCCATATATACATATGTTGTTGCAAAATTTGGTAGAGATCGGATGATTATGTTAGTCGTAATTTGATTTAAGCTTTGAACATTTGTGTGGCCACCATTTCGTTTCCGTCCAGATGGCGGCGATATGGAACATGACATTGAGATGCTCTTTGCTAGTCCTACCTCTGTACCAAATTACGTTCAATTCGGTTTCACCGTGTTCGAATTGATAGGGGGGGGACCGACATTCAGAGTGCACACACACACACTCCCACACACACAGATACACACACAGACAGACACACAATTTTTAGCCCTGTGTAGATTTTTTGCAAAAATCGAAAGTAGGTTATAAATCTGATCACTCAAAGAATCGTACTACATATTTCAGTGACATTAGAAAGGTTAAATCATGAGACATAAAAAATGAAATTTTGGAAACCTGGAAGCTAGTCTAATAATTTTCACACCTCTGTATATATGGTATTCCTGGATGCCTTAGAATGCGGCCTACCGACCTATCTCTTTTCTTCATTAGCACTCGCCAGATACATCCCTCCTCTCCCACTCGTCTATATTCGTCTTAATTTTTCCCTTTTTTAAACCAACTGATCTTCATCATTCTCCTGTAACACCACATTTCAAATGCCTCTATTCTCATCTTATCTGCTGCACAAACAGTCTTGCGTCGTGAGGCAAAACTGAGAAGAGATGGGTTCAATTCCCACCTCAGCCATCCAAGAAAGGTTTTCTGTGCTATCCTACTCCTAGTCCAGGCAAATGCCGGGTTGGTTCCTAATTTTAAGCCACGACCGCCTCTTTTCCAATCCTCGCCTGAATGGCAGTGAGAGCTGGACAATAGGGAAGTCAGAAGAGAAGAAGTTGATGGCTTTTGAGGCTTAGTGCTGGAGAAGAATGCCTAAGATCAGTTGGTTACAACATATAACAAATGAGAGGTGTTCAGAAGAGTAGGAGAAAGTAGAAGCTTTATGAAGAGCCTGAAAACAAGAAGAGCAAATATGTTGGGACATATTCTCAGATGTAATAGCCTGCTAGCAAGAGTCATCGAAGGGATGTTGGGAGGTAAAAACACAAGAGGAAGTCCACCACTTGCATACATCACACAGATAATGACAGACACAAACACAAAATCATAGCATGAATTGGAGAGAATGGCGGAGAATAGAGAAGATTGGCGAGGGCTGCAAACCAGCCCCAGGGCTGTTAACCTAAGAGAGAGACCTGAATTACCAATACATACACTACTACAGACGTCACATGAACGCAGATATTATCGGATAATTGCTATCCACACACACCCAAGCACAGAGGCTAAATGACTACGATATTCAAGCCCCTCAAATGAAACCACAACAAGAACTGGCCTTCAGTGCGTGCTAAAAACTGGATTTCTTTCAAAAACCTTGCCTTAACTTCTGTTTCTGGGGGCTTAAATTGGTGATGTTGAATCTTGAATATCGAGAACCTCGTGGTGTAGTGGCTAGCATAGGCTACATGACTATCACCCCTGACGTCTGGGTTTGATTCCCGGGAATCGTCTGATGGTTAGAATTGGGCACATTTAGAACTTCAGATCAAAGGCTAGTGTCCTTTCCACTTAGCTATGAAGTCAGAGTTTGCAAGACGTATACGCGAGTAGAATATTCCTTCTTTATGAACTAGAAGCGCCATACATTGCCTTATAAATCTCCATTTACACATTATTCTTCCACAGTAAAGTTTCAGTTCTTTTGAACGTGTAAACTTTTTTCTCTCAGTAGGTTTAAAGAGAGCGCTCCATAACTACGAGAAGAAACAATTCGTGTCTAATCTGAGTGCTTGGCAGAGCTCCTAGCCACACGTCGCAGAAAATTAATACTCTCACATGAGGAATTAAATGTTGTATAGAACCTCCTACATCTAAAGGGGCTCCCGAATGTCCTATATTGCCCAGGCTAATGTCCAACATTTTATATACCTTTTACTCAGAAACTACTAACGAAGGGTAATTGATTAATTTTAGGGATGTTCTTCAAGACGCTCTCCTTACTTTTTGAAAATGAACGCATTTTCGAATTTTTATAAATCATTCTAACATTGCATAATTTTACATACCAAGCAAAAATCTTTACCATTTTACGAATATGTAAGAAAATTGCCGTATTGATTAATTATTATTATTATTATAATTCTTGCTGTCGTTTCGGCCATCTACGGACCACGCTATTTCAACTGCCCTTTTCCATGTGTTTGCGCCTGGGCCTTAACGTTCGCCCAGTATTCCCGCATTCGATTCCTATGCTGTTCCTCCCTCGCTTCAGTCAATGTCTTGCCATGTTGGATATCTTGTTAGGTATGAATGGGAGCTTTTTCAAAATTGGCACACGGATAGATAATAATATTGCTGTTTAATTTCCAGGAGACCATGCATGGCAGTGTTGCCAAATTTCGTATGTGCTATATGTACATAAACAGATATGACTGAGCATATTCATAAGAGCCAAAAGGGCTGCCAACTGTTAATAAATCCTCTCATCTTTCTTTATTCAAATCCATATATCATAAAGTGTGCAAGCCGACGGCTTTAAACTATGCACACGTATAGTACCTGACATTGTATATTAATTTGGAGTAACTTATATACGTCAGTGCTACCAACATGATTCTAAGCCTGCTGAGAAGTCCAACTTTAAATACATGTAACTTCTATACTATCATTAGGATTTCAACCAAATTTCATGTGTGTTATGTGTACCATAACATATATGACTATGCCGATTCTTAAGGGTAGCCAGAGCTGCCAACTGTTAATAAATACTGTCTCTATTTTTGTTACCCTAATAACAATATATCAGAAAGTATGCAAGCCAATAGCTCTAAACTTTGCACACGTATAGTACCTGGCATTCTAGATTAATTTTGAGTAACTAATATTGGCCTACGCCACTGCTGCCAACATGATTCTAAGCCTGCTGATAGGTTCAATTTTAAAATGCATGTAACTTCTATACTAACTAATGGATTTCATTCAAAATTGACACATCAATAGATCATATTATTTCAGATTATTTCTGACCAATACATGAATGTCATTGTTGCCAACATGATTTTACGCGCGCTGTTAGATCCAATGTTTAACTGCATATAACGTCCATGCTATCCATTGGACTTCAACCAAGTTTTGTATTCTGTAGGAGATGGAACTAAGAATATATTCAATCACCAGGGCTGCCAACTGTAGTTCTCTATTAGGCTACATTATGCCAGGTATACAGTATTTCGAACTAATTAGAACTTTCGATATTACCAACTTAATTTCGTCATTATTCTAGATAGATCCTTATAGATTAATCATTGGTATGAATCTTAAATTTGAGAAAAGTAGGCTGTTTAGTTCGTCACGGAACTTCTTGTTGTCTTATACTAACGAAGTAGATATTGTCGGGGAACACATGCACCAAGCGGTACTCTGACGTCACACACCTCAGTGCATCTGGGTACATTTCGTCCCGGCACCGTAACGTAACGCCAGACCCCAGCGTAACGACGAAGTCGACAAGATCATTTAAAATGATAAAACGAAATACTATATCCAGGAACGTATTTTGGAATCAATTTAGAACATTTCGTTGCCATAAGATTTCTCTTCTTTCATTTAAAGCACTAGCATCCATTTTGTCGTTATTCGATGTCCCTTTGACCTTGCTTCTAATACAGCCTATTTCATAAAAGTAGCCTATGTTTCGTGTCTATAGAAATAACATGAAACGAGTGCTTTCGGGTGTTTACTAATAGGATGAACTATTGTGGAAATGTACAAGGAAAGTAGCCTCAACAATGAGAAATGAAGAAAAAAATGGAAATGCACCACTGCTGCTTTTATCAGCTGGTAACTTTATAGGTGAACAACTGAACCTTGGCACTTTCAGCTTTATGTGCTGTCGACTTAGAGATTCCTGTTTCTTGAGCTAATTTGCGTATTGATTTACTTGGATTACGCAGCATTAAATCAGAGATTTCATCACGTTCTTCGTCTATTAAAAGCGTAGGCCTGCCTGTTCCCGGTACATCGTGAACTGAGCCGGTTACACGAAATTGAATTATCAAATCCCGAACGGTATCCCGGTTTGGTCACTTTGAATTAGGAAACCACGCCTGAAATTTTAGTTTTACATTTTCTGTAAACCGATCACCTTCGCAAAAAACGTATTCCACCAAAAAAGCTCTTTCTTCAGTAGTAAATATTACCGACTGTGTAATGTTGCACTCTTCTAATAATCTATCTGAACGCTCGCTTACTGCAATACACACTGACGATTTCGACAGCCCACAGGCCACATGTGTGGCCTTCACTGTACCGCTACCCTGTGCAGGACACCGTGCTGACAACTAAACTGCTAATTAAAGATTTGCTTTATTGAAACAAAAAACTGTAAGTTACAGCCTAACTGAAAACAAAAATAGGAAAAAGGATCGCCCGAATGGGCACTAATTTTTACCATAATCACTTAATGATTTTAATATTTTGCGGCCCGTCGTAATATGGTACCTGGTACACCTTTCGTTGCATACAATGCAAACACAATTGTCATTCGGACAATGGAAGGATCTGTTGAAGCATATCTTATGATAGGATCCGTGAATGGCGAGTCTCGTTATTACGTGTCTTTGATCTTGATTCTCGTTAGACCACGTTCTGTCCATCATGGCATCAGTAATATAAAAGTCTGGATCCATCTCTTGTCTCTTTGCTCTTCTAGCCTCCAAAAAGTCAGTAGAGGATCTTGTAGCCGGCAAAGGAACTTTCAGTCTGAGGTCTTCGATGCAGAAGGTTTCCTTTGCTAACTCATATACTAATCTTGTGGGAGCCATCTTTCCAACTCTTAGTATATACTTTAAAAATCTCGACTTAATATTCTCTTCTTCTTCTTCTTCTTCTTCGTTTGGGCCTACTGAGGACCTCGGGGCTCGTATCTCCTCGTCGCTTTGTCTTTTCTCTTCTTCCAGTACGGTACTCTTTCATCATCTGACTATGAGCCAGCTTTCTTTCCATGGTGGTCTGCTGACACCAGTGTTCTTCCTAGCTGTCAGTGATACAGGAAAAACTCCCTGTCGGATGGCTTGCCGGAATTGTTGGCGGTCCTGTATGGAATTAAGTGGGATTCCTAGGTGGTCTAAATCCGTCCTGACCGTAGAGATCCACTTGGACCTAGAGGCCTTCCTCTTCCTGCCACTGTGAAGATCTTACTGGTGAGCGGGAAGGGATCATGCGGGTCAGGTGTCCATAGAAGGCCAAGCGCCTCTTTCTTATACAAGTAACAATGTCTTCTTGATGGCTGTAAAGCTCATCATTGTGCCGAATTCTGTAGGTGCCTCCCTCTTCCCGTATAGGTCCTAGTATCCTCCGCAGGATCTTCCTCTCCTTGAGTTCAAGTTTCCTGAGTGGGCCTTTCCTGGCCAACACGAGGTATTCTGAGGCGTACAGAACAGATGGTTTTACTACTGAATTGTAGTGTCTGAGTTTTAGGTTTTTGGAGAGGAACTTCGATGCGTAGATGCTGCGGCAGGAGTGGTAGGCCCTCTCGAACTTGGTGCACCTGGTAACTTAATATTCTCTATTCTTTCTAGATCCCTAAATGTGAGAAAATCCCGTATTATTTCATGACCATACGTAACAACTGGTGAGATTGTCGTATGGAAAAGAGCCAGAGCTGTAACTAGCGATAACGCTGATAGATTCTTATTCTTGTAAATGGCTCTGATAGCTGTTGCTGACCTCCCATGTATATGATGACTGAAGGATGTGGCTGTAGTCTGCAGGATTATGCCCAGGTAGCCTATTTCAACTTGTTCACTACGTTTAATGGTACGTTGTACAATGTGAGCGTAACTAAACTGCTGATGCTACCTCTGCGAAGAACATTCCCCGGCGCCCTGTACAAACTGTAGAAATTTAAGCTCTTGAGATTTGGCGAAGCTCGCGCCGTGTGGATACTACCCGTACAACAGACAAGGCTGTTCAGGTTGCCTAAGACTGAAGGGAAAGGAGAATAAAGATTCAGATTGCTCATGTCTATCCTCACACATGATTGTATCACCTCACAACAACCACATAACATTTTAACGTGCAATGTTTTTTGCTTTGTTGTATTTAAAAAATATCTCTTGACTGTATTCGTGTTTTTAATTCCAAACGGTTTTCCAGATCAAAGTAATCACATCTCTCTGCCAGTCATATTTTAATAGATTTGCAGTATATTCATAATCTGACCTGTACATCACCTTTTAATCCTTTAAAAGTACCCTCTTTTGACACCTAAAATAAACAGATATATATTCAGTCCCTTTGAACGTATGTTTGCAATCAAAGCCTACCTCGTTCGTGAAATTGAAAACCAGAGTTTAATGGATCAAATCAACGCTATGTTTCGAGTTTTAAAATTGTACCAGGCCCCCTCGGATGCTGTGTTAGATCTAATGGCGTGATTATCAACCTTTTATTTAGATGTACATATCACTTTTACCATGTGCTAGTCCCCATATTTCGATGATCGTATGACTCGAAAGGTGCATTCTAATGCAGCCCTCATCTGTATGGTTTCACCTTATTTCTAATCATTCCCGTCCTCTAGGTGACCCTGAAACTCACGCGACACTACAGAGGTGAAATTATTAGATACATAGAAAGAATTGAAATCGGTCACAATATATAGCAACAATATCCACTTTGCAAGACAAAAGTTTTTATATGATGTCCTTATCTTTTTTGATACATGTTTCGGTTCTTGTGAACCTTCTTCAGTCAAAACACATTCTCATATGACAATCTTGTTACACTTATAAAAACTCTTTTTTACATTCGTCAAGAATTTATAAAATATACATAAAATACTTAAAGAATTCGATTATGTATTTGAAGTTCAGGTCTTAGGCCCTTCGTCGTTGAAATCCCAAATTTTAAACTCAGGATCTGTAACAGTAAAAGCGGGGGGGGGGGGGGGACCTGATAATCTACTTTTTTATTTGGAGACTGATTTTAAAAATTGGGGATTGAACTTACCCCATTGCACAAGTGTCTTGTTAAAATCGTGTATAAAATCCTTGTTTTTTTTTAAATCAGTTTCCAAATAAGAAAGTAGATTATCAGGACACCCCCCCCTTTTTTTTTACTGTTACAGATCCTGAGTTTAAAATTTGGGATTTCAACGACGATGGGCCTAAGACCTGAACTTCAAATACATAATCGAATTCTTTAAGTATTTTATGTCTATTTTAAACAATTTTGACGAATGTAAAAAAGAGTTTTTATAAGTGTAACACGATTGTCATATGAGAATGTGTTTTCACTGAAGAAGGTTCACAAGAACCGAAAAATGTATCAAAAAGTTAAGGACATCATATAAAAACATTTTGTATTGCAAAGTGGATATTGTTGCTATATATTAAATCAATACGAGAAAATCTAGAAGAATGACAAAAGTCATACATATTCATCGGTCACAATGTTTTATTCAAAATAATTCTATTGAACAACTGCTGGCATATTTAGTAATGTATTCTCCCCAGTGGACTCACACCTTTTCCCATTAGGAATTGCGTCCTCAAACTTTCAGAATTGCTGATTCCAGGGATACGTGAGCTGGATTCGTTTCTGTTTTTTATTGACTTTGGAATACACCCTGTATATCAGGGGATTTAAATCCATAGTTCATGAATCTTTCAATAGTTCAAGAGCGGATATCAGTAAGAAAACTCCAAATCCCTCTGCTCTAAATCCACTGTACACTAAAATTAGAGTGAAGTCATCAAATCAGAAACTTGTTGCATTTTACATTAGTAATACTCCCCTGTTAGTGGAACATTTAAAAAAATATTTTCATCATTTTAAATGATCTTGTCGACTTCGTCGTTACGCTGGGGTCAGGCGTTACGTTTCGGTGACAGGACGAAATGTACCTAGATGCACTGAGGTGTGTGACGTCATAGTACCGCTTGGTGCATGTGTTCCTCGACAATCTCTACTTCGTTAGTATAAGTCAAAAATCCCCGATTCTTGAATGTCACGGGTAATCTCGAGAACAACTGGATGGATTTTGATGCGGTTTTCACCATTCTGTAAAGGATATCTCGAGGAAAGATTCTGATGAAAATAATTTATGTATGATCAAAGGAAGCCAAGCAGTAATGATTTCACTGAAAAAGTCGAAAACAAACTTGGCGTCCGTGCGCTTCTTAAGCATACGCTGGGCAAACCGTTAAAAATATCTATATACTCTGAGCGTAAGAATTGGTCAGCATGAAATGTTCTACAAAAAAGTCCGCGAGAGCATATTGAACCCTTGGGCCATAGGGTCCATGACGGTCGAACCAATGTCCTTAAGGAAGAAATCAAAGAAAAGTATAGTTTCTTAAAGGAATGGAGAGAGATTTTAAGCCAGGAATATAGCTTAACATTGTGCAAGCGACTAGGGACAGATGCTCCTTAGATGAGATCACCCCACTCGACATGCCAGAGAGGGCTGGTCACGAGTATTAATAACTGAGTGGAATCTTCCACCGTGATAGAAAGAGAAGCCTGAATCGGAATTCAAGCTGACGTTGCTGGAATTTGACAACGTCGCTTATGCACCAGAAGAGGAATAATTAAAATTAACACGTTTACGAGCATAATAATGAGTAAACAAGCACAGTACAGTGAATCATTTTGAATGAGAGATTTTTCAGTATAGAGAAACCATGTAATAATTGTGCAGAAATAAACTGCCGACGTAAGACGACGTCATCGGTGAATTACCTAAGCCTCTGTGGAGGGGAGAGACCAAAAGGAATGCAACTCCCACACAATTGAGGACGAGAAATTAATTAATATCTCCAAATTGCACGATCGATTCTTATACTCTGGGAGTTGCCTGAATAGGATTGACATTTGGCCGGATGTTTCACGTCAGTCATCACCTCTCTGCCTCTTGACCAATCCATGATCGCATAGTTGATGTCATAATTCTCTGCGTTGCAATATCACAGCCCACGTGCGTCAGTGCATGGTTAGCTGTGTCTCTGACTTGTACAGTGTGAACGCTTGTTATTCTAACCGTGTGTTAATGATAATAATAGTGCTTTAATAATTGTTTGTGTAGTACTGTAGAGTAGAACAGCAGTAGTTAAAAGTAATTAGAAACTTATATTTGTGACTTTATTCAGTTTTCATTGGCATTAACAGTCTATTTTCTTATTATATTTTACTATGTCGGAGGCAGGTAATTTGGCTAAGGGAAAGGGTAAACTGAAAACCACTGGGCGAGGAATCGTTCTGCGAGGTCAGTCCCGTGAATTGGTATGTACTTTACGGGAATATTTCGAGAAGGAGAGAGATAACGGCGGTCCTTTAGTGCCTTTTAGTAAAGTTATCGAGAGAACTTCTGATGCCCTAAACATCAATAAAAATACAGTAGTGAATATCTGCAAGGAGAGATTCCAGCTCGAGGAAAGTAAAAATAAATGTGTCAAACTCCAATAACTACCTACCTGAACCTTCGTTTAAAATTACTAGTTGGAAATAAATCTACGGATAAACCTGCAACGAGAATTTCCAGTAATGTCAGTCTTAGTGGGTCACCCATCATCTAGCTACCAGTTGGAAGGTCCTTGATGCTATCCTTCAAATGGTAAGTTTCCTTTTTTTTAAATCTCTGAACTGACAGTTCACTTTGTGTGTGTGTGTGTGTGTTTTTTTAAACATGATTTTGCTTTGAGTAACAAATTCCTCTCTCCAAAGTTAAGGCGTAGCTTGAGACGTTAAGCTAAGTAGCCGACTTGATGAATGTTAATGATGCCATAATGAAAACTAACAAGATTACTGTCAGCGTTATGACTGGTGCGTATAGCAATAATGGTAGTGAGAGCTGATGAAATGCCGAGACCTTCTACTCGAACATACGGTACTTAATAAGCTGTAAGAAAAACACGTTGAAAGCATGTGAATAAATATTTCTCGGGTTTAAGTGCAAACCTGGCCTAACTATTTCGTTCGCAATATAGGAGCAAAATCCTCTTTTAAGCCTGAAGCAGTAGATTGTCACAGAAAAAAATGCAGGCTAACATTATTGTAAGTTATCGAACTCATCGTTTTCTAATAGCCGTTACTATTATCGCAAAAAATAAGGAGATATTGTATATTCTACATCTGTAGCAACTATTCTAGATTCTAAATAATTCTGTAGCTTATCACTGAAATAATATTATTAAATATATTATAGCGAGTTGAATGTACTGCAGTAACTCATTTGCCCACGCGCGCGCGGTAGGAGCGAGCAGTTTGGCAACCTCGTTCTCAGACCACATGGCGAGGCGATAACTGTCAATCCCTTTCTGGTAGCTCACAGAGTATAGGTGCAATAAGATCATTTGACATTGAGAAGACGAGCTTTCGGAAGGTATAATTTTTATATTTGTGGCACCATTATTTTAGAAGTTGACCACAGGAAAGGCTTGAGTCTTATTTTTTTGTAGTAAAACAGTATAAAGCTTCGGGCGTTTCCAAGCCAATCATGCAGTATTCAGACAGCCAGAGGGCACGTCGCTGTGTCACATCGCATACAGTCCTACGAGCATTCCGTGAGGGGAAGTGCTGCTCCACGACGTAGAAGTAATCATTCCGACAGTCCGTGAGGGGACGTAACTCTGCGTTACATCGATAACCGCTACCAGTACTCCTTGAGGGGAGAAACGCTGTTTTACATCACCGAAGTAAGATCCAATAGCCACAGGCGTCACAGTAGTAACGACTTGCTTGCCTCCATAAGGAGCATTTAAGGCGAAATTTTAAAGTATCGCCGCAGTGAAGTATTAGGAAAATCCTAATTATAGGATTTAGGCCCGACTGTATACAAGTTAAAGTGAAAATTCGCAAGTTATAGTCAGAGCAGGCTGCGAACGTCGGACTTAAAGGCGATAGGTCGTTAAATATGCGAACGAACAGATCATAACGTACGGAAGTATCGTACCAGACAGATAAACTGTTAGTTAAATTGAAGAAACCTAAAAAGGAAGAACAGAATAAGGTTCGAACGTAGAAGTGTTAAAACAGTTCAAATAAATAGAATAGGAGACTATAAATATTAGCTCCAGAAAGCAGACGAACAATTCTAATAGTACTAGAATCGAGAGGTGCTAGCTGCTAGAAACAAATTCTATAGGTCTTAGAGGAGACCTCGATCCATATAGACTTTCGTTAGGATCGACAGACAGATCTACAGAGAAGCCGTTCAAGCTAGATAAATATCCAGTTATCCAGGATAGGAATAGCAGAATTGAACTCCATGGAACAGTAGATGTTTCGGGACTTTCGCATTTAGGAAGCCGACATCGAATAAATTTCACCCTTGGAAACGGGAATTTACGAAGATCACGTGTGACAGGCGCAGAAACACGGCCTAGTGATCGAGAAATTGTGAAGTGTAAAATAATCAAGATTGTGTGTTAGATAATATTTTTAGTGTTATTATGTGTTCAAAAGGGACACACCAGTATATAAAAATGTCGTCAATATTAAGTGTTTTATATATATGTTTATTTGTGTTTTTACGTAAGATGAATACCTTTAATATGGTGTAAGAAGTTCAAAGTGGGCCCAAAAATGAAACACCACACCAGATTTAAGATCAGGGATGATCTGGAAAATATGTAAGTACAAAATTCATTTTTATTTTGGTGTCAGAAATTGATTGTGTACAAAACCCACCAGAGTTTTTGGAGTGAAAGGGATGTGTTTTAATGAATAAATACTGAATAATCAAGAACACGGTCTGAACAATAATAATAAAATAAATAGAGAAATTATGAATAATTATGTAAAGAATAAATCCAGTATAGGAAATATGTGAATAAAGGGTTAATGTATTTAACAAATGTCAAAAGAGCAAGCGAAATATCATTTATGAATCATGAAAGACATTGAAATAAAGTAAAGTTGAGATATGAAAGAAATAGCTTTTGAGCTTGTATAAAGAATAAAGATAATAATAATAATAATTAAATATGGAAATGTTAAACAAAAATCAAATAAATTGATATGAACATAAGAACGTTAAGCCTTAACGTATGTGTAAGAAATGAGGTTCAATGGAATATTTTAAAACAGGGAGCGATTTATCGACCAGAGAAAGATTAAGATGTGAATTAAAATAATATGAATTGTTACTAAAGAGATTTTTATCAGTTCATGGGAAGACATTTTCGGCTTAAAATAATGCATAGCGCATAATGAGCGCAAATATAATATTAAAGTGTCACGCTAGGAACGCGTAGTGGTAAATACTTGGTACATTACTTATGGAGGGTAGTTGATTGCAGTGAATTGATAATTGTGTAAGTCCTCTATTAGTGACATGGTATCACGAGGCATTGTGTATGTATTTAAAAAGGGAGCTAATATATGGTATTATTGAGCGTATGTCATTGGGCCACGGCCGACTCTAAATCGCATTTTGTAATAAGTCCTCTGTACGGGATTAGTTCCCGAGGCACCTGAAGAGATTCGAATGCAGGATCTTCTTATGATAAAAGCCCCTGTAATTCTCCGTCGTCGTATGTGTATTTAATCTTCCCAATCAATGAGGACCCTCTCATAATTAATAAATGCCAAGGATACAGAAATGGTCTGTGAACCAAAGAATAGTTGTTTGAATGTTACGGTACAATAAAGCCCGGTCTCCCCAGAGCTGGATAGAATGGAAAGGTTTGTTTTGAAAGCCTTGAAAATAAACTACTAAATGTTGGGTCAGACGGGATGTCTCCTCCACCCTAACATGTCATAAATCGCACCCCAGTAGTAGAGACTAGCTCTTTTAAAGCGAGAAGGAACATAGACCGTCTCGTAAGCTGTTGTAAGAGAAATGAATACACCAGGAGTGTTTAAAGTTGTAAACGACCCGGGCGTTGAACCGAGGTCCTTAAAGAGGGATATTTCGTTTGCCGGTTCAGATCGTAGTTTCTTATACGATAATGGTCTATTAAGACATAAGAGATAAATAACAATCCCTATTGTAATAATGTAAGGACGTGGGATTCCACGAGTTGATTGAAGGCAACTGAGTTCGGGAGTAACTATAGTTTTTTGACTGTGTCAAGTACCTTCACGCTCTGGAGTACACAATTGATTTTCTGATTACCTTAATATATTTGTGAAATAAAGAGAGATGATAACAACTGAATGTGTGGATATGCCCAAAAACATTGAATCAAATAATTAACATAGATTTTAAATATAATTATATATTTGTTTTTGAGAAATAAGAAAATATAAAAGCTAGTGTTTGAGGTGTACAAGAATGACACCGTAATAATGTAAATGCATGGAGCCAAAGAGCTCGGAGTTTTGTAAACTTAATGTTAGTGCTTTATGGAAGTGAGACTAAGTAAGAATTGTTGGTTTATGTGAAAACCACAGGTTTTGAATACAATATTTGTTTATTTTATTTTGTGATCCCTTGTTCATTTGGAACAAGCAGTTGATTATTTGGGTCAGTAATTAAATTGTTTAAATGTTTGTAGCGCCATTAATTTTATTAATTAAATATGTTTAAATAGGAGTTGATTTTGTTGTTATTTTTGCAAGTGTATCCTCTAATTAATCTAAAATATGTGAGTCACAGAGTGGGGGGACTTACCACTGCCCCGAAATCCCGAATTGAGCTACGCTGGTATACTGTGATTGGCATATTTCATGCTAAATGGGCACAGGGGGATATATAAATACTGTGCTGGATTAATAACTAGAGGAACACTTAAGTCGGTCATATCATGTAAAATTAAAGTAATGATAGGAAAAGCTACAACGTAAAATATTAACTGACCGCATGGGTCCCTGGAAACTCATACCGAGCAGCCCTGAATATATTATATTATTAAACCCCCTAGCAAACCACATCTTTATAAACATGGCGCCCAGTACGCAGGGATGAGTTTTCCTAGGGAAAACCCGAGTTTTCTCGAAAAGTCAAAATTTTCATTTTTTTGAAAAAAAAAATGGTTTTTCGAAATTTTGAATTTTAAATACTTCCATAAAGGTTTTATGAAATTGAATAAAAGTATCAAAAGGGTACGTTGTAAGTGAATACCCGTACCAAAGTAAAGTTTTAAAGAAATTGGGACACACGGATTTAGAGTATCGTCTCTCAAGCATGTACTAGTGTGGTGGCATTTGTGGCCCACTGTATTCTCATAAGATGGCATTTAGTGAGGAAGTGCAAAGGCTTTTGGAGGCCATGAACAATAAATTGGGAACAATAGACAATACATTGGGTCTCCAAAAGGATGAAAATAACAAAGTGTTCGAATCCATAAATGAGAGTTTGAATAAGTTGGATAAACAACAGACTGAAAATAAAGAAGGGTTAGGATCTATAAACAATAAGTTGGACAGCCAACAGGAGGAAAATAACCAAAGGTTAGGATCCATGAATCTAAGTTTAGAGTCACTAAAAACTGATAGTGTTAATATGAACACTAAACTAGAGGCCATGGAGACTAAAATACAAAGTAATATAAATGAGAAATTAGAAGGGATAATGAATGACAAATTCCAAGGTTTTGATACTAAGTTGGGGGACAAGTTAATTGAGTTAAAAGGGGAAATCACAAGTAAAATTGAAAATGAAAATGGGGCACTTAAGTCTGAACTGCAAGGCCAAATCAACATATTGAAAGACAGTATGGTAAATTCCCAAACTCAATGCAAAGAAAACTTTGAAAATTTAAAAGGTAATTTTAAGGCTATAAAAATTAAGTTAAATTCCATGGAAACAACATGTCAAAAGAATGTAGACGATTGTAAAAATGAACTTGTAACCCAGATCCAAGGTGTGCGGGAAAAATTAGAAGCTCAGATAAAATCTAACAGCGATATTTGTGAGGCCTCCCGGGAGGAAATAAAACAAAGCGTGAATAAGCTAGGAACCCGATTTGGAAAGGTTGAGGAGAAAGTAGGGACCCTCGAGAACAAAATCGGTGTAGTTCAGACTGAGGTAACTGAGATGAAAAATCAAAATATAAAGGATGCGCGGGATATGAAAGATCAATTTGAGCTATTTACCGGGCAGGTAGATGATAACTTAAAGAAGTATGAGGGTGAAATAAATCGAAGATTAGGTATCTACGAGGGGCATATCCAGGGTGAAAGAAAACAACGAGAGGACGAAAATAAGGATAACACCCATAGAATAAATGAAATAAGTCAGGGTATTACTGAGGTCCAAGAAACCATCGGAACATTAAAGGATCACGTAGGAAAAACCAATAAGGAAATTAATCAGGTCCAAGATGAAATGATGAAGTTATATAAGAGTCAAGAGAAGACTGAGGGAAGGCTTGAAGGAATGAAAATAGATATGGTCAAAGGACGAAAAGAAGTGGATAAGCAAATAAAGGAGATACGAGAGGGCTTAGAGACCACAGGTGACGTTAAGCCAGAAATTATAGACCAAAGGGTCATGATCTTTAAGAAAGAGGTAGAAGAACAACTAAAGGAATTCAGGGATAGTTACAGGGATGAGAAATTCCAATCCAAAAAGGAAGAGGAAGAGATTAAAAGGAATCAAGAAAGAATTCAGAATGAATTAAGATCCCGATTGGAGAGGACGGAACTTAAGAATAGTCAAATGGAAATCCAACTAATGGCAAATGAAGAAAGTGCCCGAAGAGAAAGGAAGCTAGAATTCGAAAATCAGGAGGAGTTTCCAAAAACAGGATGGGCAGATTCTCGTGAACAAGGCACAGATGCGGAGAGGGACTTAGGAGGGGAGAGCCCTTATAAGATCCCAGGATATCCAATGGCGATGTCAACCCCGTACACGAATCAGACAAATGGCCAAATAATAAACATTATTAAATCCAATGAGGATAGACCAGTAAAGTTTACGGGTAACAACATGTCTATTACTCCAAAATACTGGCTAAAAGAAGTGGCAGAGTATCTAAATGAAATGAAGGTTCCTCAGGATCGGAGACTGAGAGCTATTGAAAAGCTGTTGGCAGGTGATTGTCTCACCTGGTTCAGAAGCTTCAGATACACTTTTGATACGGTGGAAGGCTTTAGGGAAGCATTTTTGAAGCGATATTGGGCAGCAGATGTCCAAGAAAACTTAAGGCTAGATCTGTACTCTAGGAAGTACAGCACCAATGCGCCTACTAAATACTCGGAATTTTTCACCGCTCAGCTGTGTAAATTCCGCGAACTGGATATTGCTCCGGCAGAAAATGACCTGTGTGCCGCCATTGCAAGACAGCTTCCATATGAGATTCAGAGGCTGCTAATCTCATCCAAAGCCAGAAGTGCTGTGGAAGTGGAAAGCGTATTACGTCAGTTAGATATGACGACTTCGCACGTAACACCTCGGCATCAGAGACAAACTGAGCAAGTACACATGGCCAGCAGTCAGGAAACTGGAGAAAAACCAGCGACCAGGAATCAGTCCACCAGTACGGATACTCAAGGACGAGATCGAGAGTATGGGCACCAGGAGCCTAGAAGGATACAGCCATATTACCGGGGAGGATATCGAGGAAGAAATCCTAGAACGACGGGTTATCGGCAACAGGAAAGCCGACCCTATAACAATAACCAGCAAAGGCCGGACAATAGAAAGAAATGGGAGAATTATCCCAGGAGAAATGTAAGGCCAGACGATAGGGATGATGAATATCGGGCCGAAATAGAAGAAAGATATCAGGAGAGTCTTCGTTATATGAACGAAAGACCAGATGAACCTGATAGGCAAAAAGTCCGTTGGAGTGAGGCAATCAAGAACCGGAAATCACCCGACCGACTAGACGGAGCTCAAAGCTTGGAACTTCAAGCTCAGCTAAAGAATGAGGGAAAAGGGAGCCCTCAGGATAAAAAAAAACTCCAAATTTAAATTGTCAAAAGTGGAAACATACCAGGAGCTGGGAGGAGGTAGAAATTGTAAATTGGATAACCAGACCAGATGAACTAATTAACGAGGATGTGGAAGGAATCCCACCTATTAAAAGAGAACTACCTATAATTATGCTTAGGATAGAAGGATTACTGGTCAGAGCATTGATGGATACTGGATCCACAATAAGTTTAATTACACAAACCCTTTTAAATGAATTGGAAACAAGGGGCCGAGTACTAAAGATTCCCACATCAAGTGTAAAGATTAAGGGAATTATCCCTGAAAAATCTTTGACATGTAAATTTCAGGTATACATCGATTTAATCATGGGTAACGCTGAAATTTCGCAGTGCTTTTTGCTGGTAAATCAATTACCGTATAATGTCATTTTAGGTATTGATTTTATCCGTGAGAACAAGGTCATTATAGACCTAGCGCAAAACTGCATTAGAATTCAAAGAGAGGATGTGGATGAGCAAAACATTAACTTACAGGATCAGGAGGCGAAAATAGCAGAACAGGTATGGCACATGGAAGAAGTGATTGAGGAAGATTATAAGGACATAGAAAAAATATTTGAAGTCCTCAACATAGAACTCGAAGATAATGTGGAAAATGAGTTCGAGACCAACCTGTCAGGAAAAGTGGAGGAAGCTAAAGTCAGCCTTGAAATTAAGGAACAGTTAAAGAAATTATTATTGGATTATAGGGACGTATTTGATTCCAAGCCAGGGAAGATTGAAAATTTTAAATACGCGTTCCAAGTCAACGATTGGGCACCGTTCAAACAAAAACCATACCCGGTTGTGGAAAAACATTACCCACAAACCAAGAAAACACTGCAGGAGATGATGAATGCAGGTGTTATAGAAAAGATGGCGACACCATATGTTAGTCCATTAGTGATTGTGAGTAAACCGGATGGCTCAGTAAAGGTGTGTTTAGATGCCAGAAATCTAAATGCAAAAATTATACCAGAAAATGATTCGGCACCACCCATAAAAGAAATACTGAGGAAGTTTAAAGGCAAGAAGATTTTTACGAATATTGACATGACTTCTTCGTATCATCATCTCGAACTGGAAGAGAAAACCAGCTTGTTGACTGGATTTCAGTTCGATCAACAAACATACTGCTTTAGAAGATGTCCGTTTGGATTAAAGACTGCAGGATCCGCATTAATAAGAGCGCTTGATCGAAACCTGTCAGAGGAAGTGAAAGAGTGCACTATCCGATACGTAGATGACATTTTGCTTACCTCGGAGAACATTGAGGAACATTTAGAAAATTTGAAGAAATTATTAGAAGACCTAAGAAGGGCAAATTTTAAGATAAATTTAAAGAAGTCGAACTTCTGTCAAAGGCAAGTGACATTTTTAGGGCATGTGATTGACAAGGATGGTGTTAAACCAAATCCATGCAAATTGGAATCGATAAGGGATTTTCCAAGGCCTTTGAAAGTGAAGAACGTTCGCCAGTTTTTGGGATTGATTGGGTTCTTCTCAGGACATTGTCCATCATACACCAAAACTGTGGCACCACTACAGGACCTTCTGAAGAAGGGGGGCAAGTGGAAATGGACGGAGGAAGCAGAAAAAGCATTCGTGGAAGCCAAGGAAATGCTCTTAAATTACGTGAAGCTAGGATATCCTGATTTTAATCAGAGATTTATCATTCAGACAGACGCATCCCAGATTGGAATAGGGGCAATGCTATATCAGGAGAACCCGGAAAACCCTGATAAGAAGAATTATCTAGCTTTCACAAGTAGGAGACTGAAACCACACGAGAAAAATTATACGATCAGCGAGATCGAGCTGTTAGCGATATTGCACGCGTTGCAATATTGGCAGAAGATCGTATATGGGTTTCAGGTCATTCTAAGGACGGATCATAAAGCCTTAACCTTTTTGATGAAGACGGATTTATCCAGTCAAAGGTTGATGCGTTGGGCTTTATATATTCAACAATTTGATGTCCAGATAGAGTACTGCCCAGGAAAGGAAAACATAGTTCCAGACTACTTAAGTAGACAGCCAGAGTCCATAGAAGAGGAAGTAATGGCTATAGATTTGGAAGACAGGGATCAGCGTACTCTTAATGAGTTAAGAAGCATTAGTCAAAGGCAACGGGAGGATCCATGGATGAACATGCTCATATCATTCCTTGAGGGAAGCTTGATAAGAGGAACACCAGCGTACACGGAAGCTGAGAAGATAGCACAAGACTACACGTTTTATAATGGGTTATTATATAAGTTTGTGGACTCTGACCATACGAAATTAAGGATTGTTGTACCTGCAATTTTGCAGAGGAAAATAGTATGGTTAGCCCATAGATCGTTCGGACATATGGGAGTTGACAAAACAGTCTCGATGCTGAAAGAAGCATTTATATGGCCGAGACTGAGAGAAACTGTAAGGGACACGCTAAAGACATGTGATCTATGTCAAAGGATTAAACCTAATGCATTTCTGATGAGACAGAAGCCTATACCATTGTTGCCTGAAAGGCCCGGCCAAATCATATCTATTGATAATTTTGGACCTTTGCCAAAGGCAAGAAGAGGAAATCGACACATAATGGTGGCTATGGATGTCTTCACTAAAATGGTTGTCCTTGCTCCCATACAGAAGACTAGTACCAAACAGGTGTTAAAACGACTTAAAGAAAAAGTGATACCGATTCTGGGGAAACCTGAGAATTTGTTGTCGGATCACGGCAGTTGTTTCACCAGTGTAGAGTTCAGACGAGAATTAGAAAGACTTGGAATACGTCAAATTTTGTCAAGTATTCGCCATCCTGAGGCAAACCCTGTAGAGAGAGTTATGAGAGAAACGGCCAAGTATTGTAGAATATACTGTGCCGAAGAAAATTGGAAGTGGATAGATATTTTGGATATTATTGAATTTTGTATAAATAATACAATCCATGAATCCACAGGAGAGATACCCATAACGTTACATCGGAATGAGCAACCAGAAAGACCTTGGAATCTGGTAATTCCTAGGCCAGCAGACGCTCAGCCGGGAAGAGATGTACGAATTAGGAGAGCCTTTGAGCATCTAAAAGCTCAAGCCGACAGGAGGCAGAGAAGAAATAGGCATAAGAGGTATCATCGACCATTATTAGCAGGAGAAATGGTGTTAGTGAAAAGACCAGCCATTTCGGATCCAGGGAACCGTGTGTACAAGAAGTTCCAGAAAATGTACCACGGACCATATCAGATAATCAGAGATTTGAGGAATAACGCATATAGAATTCGGCACTGTGAAACGGATCACGAAGTGACCATGAATTCAGCAAATTTGAAATTATATTACCCTCCCGAAGATTTTGATGAAGAAAATGAACAAGCCCTGGTCATGGAAACATTTAGAGAGGAATCCGCTTTTGACATAGACAAGAATAAGGAAGAAATAGAAAATAGAGCTCAAGCATTCGAGTGCGAATGCGAATTGGAGAAAGTATATTGGGAAATTAAAGAAATAATTGAATTTATTGAAGAAGAAAATTCCAATTTAAGAAAAGAAAATGATGAAATAAGGAAACGGGTAGGGATAGACCAAACCCGTAAGGGAGAATGAGGTTCTGGGAACTTAAAGTCCAGACAATGAAAGAAAGAAAGAAAGGGTAGGGACAGAGCATACCCGACCTACACAATTAGTGGAAGGGACCTTAAGAAAATAAAACAACAGTAAATACGGATGACGTTATGATGGATTCGACGGATAGAGTAATACAAATTAAATTGAAATAAATTTCCTCAAAATTTTCGAAAATTTATTTACCTAAGGAGGGGAGAATATCTCTATCTTCAATACATCGCCCACTATAAGTGTTTTTAAGCTGGATGGAAGGGGCACGTCCCCGCACGCTCTGGTGAGCGTGACGGGATCCCGCGCGCTTGATCTAGCTTTGCCCTTGGTTTGCACTCCAGCCTTTCTAGCCTTTTTCAGCATTCGAAGCATTTAAAATGATACAAAGTCTAGTCTTTCAGACTGACTGTCACTTTTACTTTAATTTCTTAAAAAATATATAAATTAAGGTTCTTTGTTAAAAGTTTGAAGAAATTTCTGCGCCTTGCAAACATATTTAGTGCATTAAGCCGTGAAAAGTATAAAGGCAATTTCTGAAAACTGACATCGTTTCCAATATTTTGCACACCTGTGTACATTGACGCAGACAGATTGTCATAAAATATTCTAGGTTAATAAAACTCTGGTGATGTCACTTGGAAATAGCTAGAGTTTAAGGGGCTCTGAATTCGGGTAAAGCTTCACGCGATTTTCATTGACTATACGAAAGGTTTTGACCTTGAGAACAGAGCACATGTTAAGGATAAATTGGACGGAATTGCTGGGAAGAATCCTGTGACAAAACTCGTCAGGATCATTCATGCGAGAAACTACATAGAAATAGATGACATTGTCTCTAGATATAAACCAATTGATCAAACAAATGTTGTGTTACAAGAGGACCCTTTGAGCCACCGAAGAGGTCACAAAACCCATCACCACAGAAGGTGTCAAGATACGAGCTATGCGGATGATATGGTCCTCCTTTTGCAGAAGGTTTTACAGCTTACAAACAGGCTTCAGTAAATTGATACAATGGTTAGAGACAAATGAGTTTATAATATATGAAACAAA
Organism: Meconema thalassinum; assembly: GCA_946902985.2. Lineage (NCBI taxonomy): Eukaryota > Metazoa > Arthropoda > Insecta > Orthoptera > Tettigoniidae > Meconema > Meconema thalassinum. The sequence continues at coordinate 514,145,856 of OX336393.1, read as the reverse complement.
GACAGTGAAGATCACATGCAAAATAGGAGGAAAGCCAGCAGCCAGTGATACCATTTGAAGAACCTACGGAAATAAAGAAAGAAAGAAAGAAAGAAAGAAAGAAAGAACGGGGTAAGATCATTATTTTCGGAAATAGGTTTATGACGCATTCTGGTGGCCAGTCATCGTCACTGAGGATCAGTGATTGCCATGGTGGGTGAGTGGTTATCGTTTCGGTTTACCAACACCAAGTTTGCAGGTTCACTCCTGGCCATGGTAAGTGATTTTTGAACGCTGACAAAAATCACGACAAGCATGTCATAAGTTGTTGGCATGTTAAAGAACCCACTTGAATTCAATAGTCCGTGTTCATAATGGCAAAATATATATCGGGATTTTCCACCAACACAAAAGTTCCTCCTTTCTCTACTAGAAAGCGCTATAGTGTCAAGGACCGTAGATATTTAACCTCCTTGGCATTCATAGCGCTCCAAGAAATAACAAAATTTGACATGCAAGCTGCCATCTGGGCGTCAAATAATAAAGTTTGCACCCGGCACCCAGGGCCATACGCTATTTTTATTATTAACTAGCTGTACCCGGCATGCGTTGCAGTGCCAATCAAAGAAAGTGTTGGCATTGTAACTTTGTATGTTGAAGTGATTTTGGATTCCCAATATTGTTTTCTTTTTCCGTTAACCAGCTCTAAACTATTGTAAAATTGATTTACTATCTCAAAAAATCATGGGAGCGTGCTCAACAACTCTCCAAATTTTCATCGCAATGAAATGAATGGTATATGAACGCATACGAGACTTTGTTGAAACGATTCGAGCGCCGTCACCCATTGTAAAATGTTCCTATTGTAAAATGGATTTACTAAGTGAAAACCTTCCCTGGCGTGTACACAACAACTCATTTCATCGCAATCGGATGAATGGCATATGAACGCATACGGGTTTTTGCTTAAGCGATTCGCGCGACGACACTCATTTGTTGAATCTACTTGTGCGCCACTCATTGAAAAATGGATTTACTAATTCATACACCTTCGCAGGGTTGTGCTCAACTCCCCCAAAGTTTTATGATAATCGGATGAATGTTATATGGACGCATACGGGACTTGGTTGATGCGATTCACGCGCTGTCGCCCATTAATTGAATCTAATCGTGCGCTACCAATTGTAAAACGGATTTACTAAATCAGAAATCTTTGCGGGAGTGGAAACAACATTTCTCCAAATTTCATTGCAATCGCATGAATGGTATATGAACGCATTCGGATTTTTTAAACGATACGCACGCCGTTACTCATTTGTTGAATCTACTTGTGCGATACCTATTGTAAAGTGGATGAACTAAGCCAGAAACCTTCCCTGAAGTGTACACAACATCTCGCCCAAATTTCATCGCCTTCGGACAAATGGTATATGAACGCATACGGGACTTTGTTGAAACGCTTCGCGCGCCTTCGCTCATATGTTGAATCTACTTGATTAACTAAGCCTGAAACTATCCCTGGAGTGTACACAACAACTCACCCAAGTTTAGTCCCTATCAGACGAATGGTATATGAACGTATACGGGACTATGTTGAAACACTTCGCGCGTCGTCCCTTGTTTGTTTAATCTACTTGTGCGATACCTATTGTAAAGTGAATTTACTAACCTAGAAACCTTACCTGAAGTGTACACAACATCTCACCCAAGTTTCATCGCTATCAGACGAATAGTATATGAACGCAAACGGGACTTTGTTGAAACGCTTCGCGCATCGTCGCTCATTTGTTGAATCTACTCGTGCGCTACCTATCATGACATGGATTTACTAAGAGAGAAACCTTACCTGTAGTGTACACAACCTCCCACCCAAGTTTCATCGCTATCGGACGAATGGTATGTGAACGCATACGGGACTTTGTTGAAACGATTCGAGCGCCGTCACCCATTGTCAAATGTTCCTATTGTAAAATGGATTTACTAAGTGAAAACCTTCCCTGGCGTGTACACAACAACTCATTTCATCGCAATCGGATGAATGGCATATGAACGCATACGGGTTTTTGCTTAAGCGATTCGCGCGACGACACTCATTTGTTGAATCTACTTGTGCGCCACCCATTGAAAAATGGATTTACTAATTCATACACCTTCGCAGGGTTGTGCTCAACTCCCCCAAAGTTTTATGATAATCGGATGAATGCTATATGGACGCATACGGGACTTGTTTGATACGATTCACGCGCTGTCGCCCATTAATTGAATCTAATCGTGCGCTACCAATTGTAAAATGGATTTACTAAATCAGAAATCTTTGCGGGAGTGGAAACAACATTTCTCCAAATTTCATTGCAATCGCATGAATGGTATATGAACGCATACGGATTTTTCTTTAAACGATACGCACGCCGTTACTCATTTGTTGAATCTACTTGTGCGATACCTATTGTAAAGTGGATGAACTAAGCCAGAAACCTTCCCTGGAGTGTACACAACATCTCGCCCAAATTTTATCGCCTTCGGACAAATGGTATATGAACGCGTACGGGACTTTGTTGAAACGCTTCGCGCACCTTCGCTCATATGTTGAATCTACTTGATTAACTAAGCCTGAAACTTTCCCTGGACTGTACACAACAACTCACCAAAGTTTAGTCCCTATCAGACGAATGGTATATGAACGTATACGGGACTATGTTGAAACACTTTGCGCGTCGTCCCTTGTTTGTTTAATCTACTTGTGCGATACCTATTGTAAAGTGAATTTACTAACATAGAAGCCTTACCTGAAGTGTACACAACATCTCACCCAAGTTTCATCGCTATCAGACGAATAGTATATGAACGCAAACGGGACTTTGTTGAAACGCTTCGCGCATCGTCGCTCATTTGTTGAATCTACTCGTGCGCTACCTATCATGACATGGATTTACTAAGAGAGAAACCTTACCTGTAGTGTACACAACCTCCCACCCAAGTTTCATCGCTATCGGACGAATGGTATGTGAACGCATACGGGACTTTGTTGAAACGATTCGAGCGCCGTCACCCATTGTCAAATGTTCCTATTGTAAAATGGATTTACTAAGTGAAAACCTTCCCTGGCGTGTACACAACAACTCATTTCATCGCAATCGGATGAATGGCATATGAACGCATACGGGTTTTTGCTTAAGCGATTCGCGCGACTACACTAATTTGTTGAATCTACTTGTGCGCCACCCATTGAAAAATGGATTTACTAATTCACACACCTTCGCAGGGTTGTGCTCAACTCCCCCAAAATTTTATGATAATCGGATGAATGCTATATGGACGCATACGGGACTTGTTTGATACGATTCACGCGCTGTCGCCCATTAATTGAATCTAATCGTGCGCTACCAATTGTAAAATGGATTTACTAAATCAGAAATCTTTGCGGGAGTGGAAACAACATTTCTCCAAATTTCATTGCAATCGCATGAATGGTATATGAACGCATACGGATTTTTCTTTAAACGATACGCACGCCGTTACTCATTTGTTGAATCTACTTGTGCGATACCTATTGTAAAGTGGATGAACTAAGCCAGAAACCTTCCCTGAAGTGTACACAACATCTCGCCCAAATTTTATCGCCTTCGGACAAATGGTATATGAACGCGTACGGGACTTTGTTGAAACGCTTCGCGCACCTTCGCTCATATGTTGAATCTACTTGATTAACTAAGCCTGAAACTTTCCCTGGACTGTACAAAACCTCTCACCAAAGTTTAGTCCCTATCAGACGAATGGTATATGAACGTATACGGGACTATGTTGAAACACTTTGCGCGTCGTCCCTTGTTTGTTTAATCTACTTGTGCGATACCTATTGTAAAGTGAATTTACTAACCTAGAAGCCTTACCTGAAGTGTACACAACATCTCACCCAAGTTTCATCGCTATCAGACGAATAGTATATGAACGCAAACGGGACTTTGTTGAAACGCTTCGCGCATCGTCGCTCATTTGTTGAATCTACTCGTGCGCTACCTATCATGACATGAATTTACTAAGAGAGAAACCTTACCTGTAGGGTACACAACCTCCCACCCAAGTTTCATCGCTATCGGACGAATGGTATGTGAACGCATATAGGACTTTGTTGAAACGCTTCTCCCGTCGTCGCTCATGTGTTGAATCTACACGTGCACTACCTATTGTTAAGTGGATTTACTAAGCCAAACACCTTCCCTGAAGTGTACACAACATCTCACCCAAGTTTCAACACTATCAGATGAATAGTATATGAACGCATATGGGACTTTGTTAAAACGCTTCGCTCGTCGTCGCTCATTTGTTGAATCTACTCGTGTGCTACCTATTATAATATGGATTTACTAAGAGAGAAACCTTGCCCGTAGTGTACACAACCTCTCACCCAAGTTTCATCGCTATCTGACGAATGGTATGTGAACACATACAGGACTTTGTTGAAACGCTTCGCCCGTCGTCGCTGATTTGTTGCATCTAATCGTGCGCTACCTATTGTTAAGTCGATTTACTAACCAGGAACGTTCCCTGAGGTGTACGCAACATCTCACCCAAGTTTCATCACTATCAGACGAATAGTATATGAAGGCATACGGGTCTTTGTTGAAACGCTTCGCTCGTCATCGCTCATTTGTTGAATCTACTCGAGCGCTACCTATTATAACATGGATTTACTAAGCCAGACACCTTGCCTGTAGTGAACACAACCTCTCACCCAAGTTTCATCGCTATCGGACGAATAGTATGTGAACGGATACAGGACTTTGTTGAAACGCTTCGACCGTCGTCGCACATTTGTTGAATCTACTCGTGCGCTACCTATTGTTAAGTGGATTTACTAAACCAGAAGCCTTCCCTGAGGTGTACACATCTCACCCAAGTTTCATTACTATCAGACAAATAGTATATGAAGGCATACGGGACTTTGTTGAAACGCTTCGCTCGTCGTCGCTCAATTGTTGAATCTACTCGTGCGCTACCTATTATAACATGGATTTACTATGCCAGACACCTTGCCTGTAGTGTACACAACCTCTCACCCAAGGTTCATCGCTATCGGACGAATGGTATTTGAACGGATACAGGACTTTGTTGAAACGCTTCGCCCGTCGTCGCACATTTGTTGAATCTACTCGTGCGCTACCTATTGTTAAGTGGATTTACTAAGCCAGAAACCTTCCATGAAGTGTGCACAACATCTCATCCAAGTTTCATCACTATCAGACGAACAGTATATGAACGCATACGGGACTTAGTTGAAACGCTTCCCTCGTCCTCGCTCATTTGTTGAATTTACTCGTGCGCTACCTATTATAACATGGATGTACTAAGCCAGAAACCTTGCCTGTAGCGTACACAACCTCTCACCCAAGTTTCATCGCTATCGGACGAATGGTATGTGAACGCATACAGGACTTTCTTGAAACGCTTTGGCCTTCGTCGCTCATTTGCTGAATCTACTCGTGCGCTACCTATTGTAAAAATAATTTACTAAGTCAGAAACCTTTCCTGGAGTGTGCGCAACAATGCAACCAAAGTTTCATAGCAATCGGGACTTTGTTTAAGCGATTCGCGTGCCGTCACTTATTTGTTGAATCTACTCGTGCGCTACAACGTTCTCATCACCTTTTGAACCTTCTCAGGACTTCCACAAATAATTCAAGACCAAAATTAGCCAAATCGGTCCAGCAATTCATTTTTTATTTATATACTAGCTACGCGTTATAAATAAATTAAATTGTGAAGGTGACAGTTAAAACAGGGATAGGCGAGGTGCTGCACAGAGGGAGATTAAGGATGGAACATTTTGTCCAACTACACCGCTCGGCGTTGACCGTGTTTTATAGCACAAATTTAGGTTTTACTCGCTAACGGTTGGAGATACCTTTCGGATAGAAAATTTTATTTTAAACCTCGTACATGCCATCAAAAGCTTGCTTTTTATTTGAAATGGAAATATGAAAGTTTGAAACCAAAGGGTGTAGTGACGTCACTAAAATGGTCGCCATCCTTAAATAGTGCAAAGTATTGAAATAAAAAGTGACCTATATGTTAACCAGGTAAATCAGCTAATTCCATGTAAAATTCATGTAAATCGGACCAGTGGTATTTGCGTGATTGAGTAATACACAGACACACACCATCTCGCGTCATAGTCGTATCATATTGTTATTCAATGAAATGCAGGTTTAACCCCGTTAACACCCCTTTAGAACCTGCATATCCAAAAATCCCTCCTTAGTAGACGTTTTCGACACACAACAAACATATCCCCAAAATATCATTCTTCTAACTTTAATAGTTTTGGTTGGTCGATGAGAGTGAACATCCTAAAATCCTTCCTTAGTGGACGTTTTTCTCCCAGAATTTCACCCCTCCCCATAGGCCCCTTTAATTGCATTTATGAAAAAAAAAACGGTCGAACATATATTTATTTCATTTATTTATTTATTTATTTATTCTTAAGCTGATTGATTTCCTCCGAGCTTCAAACTCCTCGCCTATGTCGTTTAAGAGATACACGCTCCGTTAGGAATCTTTCAACCTCCACTTTTCATCCCTTTCACCTCATAATAACCGGGTGAGTTAGCCGTGGTCGTTACGGCATGACTAATGGCAGTCGCTCACATCCGGGAGGCGAGGAGTTTCGAATCCCACCGCCGTCAACCTTGAAGATGGTCTTCTGTGGTTTCCCATCTTCCTTCCAGGCAAATGCCGGGGTTGGTCCCTAACTATAGGCCACAGCCGCTACCTTCCAACTCCTCGCCCTTCCCTTCCAACTTTCCCCCCAACGGTACTTGTAGCTCACCCATTGGGTGTCCGTCTCGAAGCAGCTACAAAACTGGCGAGCCGAACGAGTCCTCGGACACTCCCGGCACTAAAAGCCATACGCTTAAAAAAAGCTCATAATATACACTACATCGAAAAACCATTAGACATGTGTCAGCTTATTTTTAATGATTAGTATATATGCCAAGGATTAGTATATATGCCAAGTATCACATCCCCAAATTAAACCACTCGTGAGATATTGTTATTCAATGAAATGCACGTTTACCCCCTTAACACCTCTTTAGAACCTGAATATCCAAAACTCTTTCCTTAGTGGACGTTTTCGACATACAACGAACATATCCCCAAAATTTCATGTTTCTAACTTCAATAATTTTGGCTGGGCGATGATGAGTGAGTGAGTCAGTCAGGACATTTTCTTTCATTTATTTTTGATAATTTCACCCCTCCCCATGAACCCCTTAAATTGGATTTATGAAACAAATGGCCGAACACCTATTTACTTATTTAAAGCTGTTTTCCCCCTGAGTTTGATGAGTGAATAAGTGAGTCAATCAGTTAGGATACTTTCTCTCCTGTTTTTTCCCCCAGAAATTCACCCCTCTCCAAGGGCCCCTTAAATTGGATTTATGAAAAAACGGTCAAACACCTATTTACTTGTATTTTAAGCTGTTTTTTTTCGCCGAATTTCAAACTTCTCGCCTATGTCGTTTCAGAGATACACGCTCCGTTAAGAATCTCTCAACCCCCAATTTTCACCCCTTTCACCTCACAATATACACCACATCTATAAACCCTTAGACATATGTCTGATTATTTTTAATGATTAGTTTATATACCGAATAGTACATCCCCAAAGAAACAACTCCGGAGATATCGTTATTCAATGAAATGCACGTTTACCCCCTTAACACCTCTTTAAAACCCAAATAAACAAAAATCATTCCTTAGTTGACGTTTTTGACATTCAGCGAACATATTCCCAAAATTTCATGTTTCCAACTTTAATAGTTTTCGCTGGGCGTGATGAGTGAGTGAGTCAGACAGGACATTTTATTTCAATTATTTTTACCAGAACGTCACCCCTCCCCATGGGTCCCTTAAATTGGATTGATGAAAAAACGCTTGAACACCTAGTAAACTTATTTTTAAGCTGTCTTTTACCCCTGAGTTTGATGAGTGAGTGAGTGTCAGTCAGTCAGGACACCTTCTCTCCTTCCGCCCCCCCCCCCCCAGAATTTCACCCCACCCCATTGGCCCCTTAAATTAATTTATGAAAGAACGGTCGAACACCGATTTACTTACTTTTTAAGCTGATTTCTTTTTTCACTGAGTTTCAAATTTCTCGCCTATGTCGTTTAAGATAATAATAATAATAATAATAATAATGTTATTGGTTTTACGTCCCTTTTAACTTTCCTGGCTTTTAGAGACGCCGGGGTTCCGGAATTTTGCCCCGAAGGGGATCTTTAACGTGCCAGTAAATGTACTGACACGGCTCCCTCGCATTTGCGCACCCTCAAATGCCAGCTGACTGCGCCAGGTTTCGAACCTGCAACCTTGGGCTCAGCAAGCGAGAACGTTACACCTGAGCCACGCAGCCAGACTGTTGTTTAAGAGATAGGCCTACACGCTCCGTTAGGAATCCTTCAACCCCCACTTTTCACCCCTTTCACCTCATAATACACCACATCGAAAAACCCTTAGACACATGTCTGCTTATTTTTAATGATTAGTTTATATGCCGAGTATCACATCAACAAATGAAACCACTCGTGAGATATTGTTATTCAATGAAATTCAGGATTAACCCCCTTAAGACCCATTTAGTACCTGAATATCCGAAAACCCTCCCTTAGTGTACGGTTTTGACTTGACATACAACGAACTTATCCCCGAAATGCCATGTTTCCCACTACAATATTTTTGGCTGTGCGATGATGAGTGAGTGACTGTGTCAGGACATTTTCTTTCAATTTTTCTTTTCTTCAGAATTTCACCCCTCCCGATGAACCCCTTCAATTTGATTGGTCAAAAAAAAAACTGTCGTAAAGCTATTTACTTACCTGTTTTCCCCCTGAGTTTGATGAGTGAGTCAGTCAGTCAATCAGTTAGGGCACTTCCTTTCCTGTCCCCCCCCCCCAGAATTTCACCCCTTCCCATGGGCCCTTTAAATTGGATTTATGAAATAACGGTCAAACACATATTTACTTATTTTTTATGCTATTTTTTCCCCGCTGAGTTTCAAACTCCTCGCCTATGTCGTTTAAGAGATACACGCTCCGTTAGGAATCTTTCAATCCCCACTTTTCACCTCTTTCACCTCATAATATACACCACATCGAAAAACCCCCCAGACACGTGTCTTCTTACTTTTTAATGATGAGTTTATATGCCCTGTATCACATCCCCCAATGAAACCAATCGGGAGATATTGTTATTCAATGAAATGCAGGTTTAACCCCCTTAAGACCCCTTAAGAACCTGAATATCCGAAAATCCTCCCTTAGGCCTAGTAGACGGTTTTGACATACAATGAACATATCCCCAACTGTCATGTTTCTAACTTCAATAATTTTGGCTGTGCGATGATGAGTGAGTGAGTGAGTGACTCAGGATATTTTCTTTCAATTTTCTTTTTTCAGAATTTCACTCCTCCCCATGAACCCCTTAAATTTGATTTATGAAAAAAAACCCTGTCGAACTTACTTTGAAGCATTTTTTCCCCCTGAGTTTGATGAGTGAGCCAGTCAGTCAATCAGTTAGGACACTTACTTTCCTGTCCCCCCCCCCGAATTTCACCCCTCCCCATGGGCCCCTTAAATTGGATTTATGAAAAAACGGTCAAACACATATTTACTTCTTTTTTATGTTGATATTTTTCGCTGAGTTTCAAACTCCTCGCCTATGTCGTTTAAGAGATACACGCTCCATTAGGAGTCATTCAATACTCACTTTTCACCCCTTTCACCTCATAATATATACCACATCAAAAAACCCTCAGACACGTGTCTTCTTATTTTTAATGATGAGATTATATGCCGAGTATCACATCCCCCAATGGAACCAATCGGGAGATATTGCTATTCAATGAAATGCAACTCTACCCCCGTAATACCCCCTTTAGAACCTGAATATCCAAAAATCCTCTCTTAGTGGGCATTTGCGGCCCTTGAGGAAGCTGCATACCAAATTTAATTTCAATCCGTTCGGTGGTTTCTGAGATTTCGTGATGAAGGAATGAGTGAGTGAGTGTGTGAGTGGTATTTGACAAATATATAGTAGATAGTGTCAAGACTTTGTTATGCTAAACCCGGTTGACAGTGCTGTGTGAGCGGTTGAGTAACTAACGGGATTTCAAGTAAAGATCCTCTTTTTCTATGCCGGTAGTGCTGAGCGCAATTGGCATCCAGTCGGCCGTGTCTCGACTTGAGCTGTTGCCATGGAAACTATCTGCCTTGCCATTCCTTCATGAGTATATTTTATGATTTGATTAGCCTGTGTTTGAGTGCAAAAGGGCCGAAATCAGAAGAATGAGAAAGACCATCGAAAATTCATGTAGCCAGCGGTTCCTTCTGGGTCCTAAACTATGTGTATGCAAAATTTGGTTGAGATTGGTGGAACGGTGTAGATTTGTATACGGAACCAACCCACCCACATACATACATACAGACTTTCACTTTTATATATAAGATAAGAAGATTGAAATGTATTTCAAATAAAGCGGAATGTCACCGAGATACAGAGGTTTCTAATTTAAGTGGAAACGGAAAGAACGTCCAATATCCACTCACTTTTTTCATAATTTAACTTTAGTTAATTGTTTTACATGCACTTCTTTTGTAAGACATATATTTTGGAGTGTTTTATCATTTCAAATGATCTTGTCGATTTGGTCGTTACGCTGGGGTCTGGCGTTACGTTACGGTGACGGGACGAAATGTACCTAGATGCACTGAGGTATGTGACGTCATAGTACCGCTTGGTGCATGTGTTCCCCGACAATCTCTACTTCGTTAGTATAAGACAAAAATCCCCAATTCTTGGACGTCACGGGTAATCTCGAGAACCACTGGATGGATTTTGATGTGGTTATTACCATTCTGTAACGGAGATCTCGATGAAGGTTTCTGTAGAAATAATTTATTTATGATCAAATGAAGCCAAGTAGTAACGATTTCAGTGAAAAAGTCGAAAATAAAATCTGGAACCATGCGCTTTTTGAGCTTACCCTGGGCAAACTGATAAAAATATCAATATACTATGAGTGTAAGAATCGTTCGGCATGAAAAGTTCTACAAAATTCCGCGAGAGCAAACCTTTATCTTCCATACATTGCCCACTATAAGCTGGCATCCCTGGTGGCTCTTAAGAATACGATCAGTCATATCTGTTTATGTACACATAGTGCATACGCAATTTGGTTGAAATCCAATTGATGGTATAGAAGTTACATGTATTTAAAAATTGGTCCTGTCAGCAGGCTCAGAGTTATGTTGGTAGCGCTGACGTAAATTAGTTACTCCAAATTAATCTACAATGTCAGGTACTGTATTGTACCCGATACCTAGTTGAGGCTATCGGCTACGCCAGCAGACATTAAGCCGTAGTTGAGTTTTTGGGAAGAGTTAAGAAAAGATAGCGCTCAGATCGAGTCAAGAGGAATGTCAAGATGACGTAGGAGGTCTAGGATTAAGAAGGCACTGACAACTGTAAGCAGATGGAATTATGGATGGAAATATGAAGCTTTATTAAGATCTATATGGAACATGGTATTTCAACATCTCAGAAGAGGAGATATAACATGCATCATATGTGGTAATAATTTTAAGGAAGTCAGATAACCCTTAAGTTATTTTATAACTTAATAGCCGAGATGATGGGGGTTCGAGATTATATTTGTGACGCAAGAGCACAGAGGTGGGGAGATCGTCACGTGACTGCGCCAGGCAGGTTCAGGTCAAGGCAGTCCAGAGACAGTCAGTCGAGCTCAGTGAGCCAAGCAGTTGAGCTCTCTAAGCAGAGGAGTCCAGTACAGCGAGCAACGCAGTCGAATTCAGGGAGCGAGTAGGACATATGACGAGCGCATGGTAAAGGTCGCGCAGTGAACAGCTTTGTCACGGAAAGTGAAAGCGACAGTTTCAACTTCACTAAGCAGCGAACGAAAAGTAGGTCAGTGAGCCGGGCGGACATCCGCAGTAGGTAGCGTGGAGACCGGTTATAGAACCAGCTGTCCAGACCGAGCAAGCATAGAAGGCCGGTGTTTAGAACAGTACGGTAAATTAGTTGGAGAACTCATTTCAAGCTGCAATTTGGAAACGCAGAACAGCATAGTAGAGCGACATGGCAAGGCCAGCTTTAGGCTGAGATTATTCTAGCATTGCAGTAGGGTTATTACCAATCTTATACGCAAGCATTATGACAGAAGCTGAACTTCATTATAACATCGAATTGGAACATTTATTCTGTAACCAAATTGTACAAGCAGATAGTTACGAGATACTGCAAATGTGAACTTCGAATGAACATAGTTTTTCAATGACATTACGACTATGCATTTCATAACGCATTCCAAGTAATATTAACGAGTTTAAGCAAATAAAATGTTTCAGGCATATGCACTTATGAACATTAGCTCGTGCATTAATGCAACTCTTTCTTATGAAGTGTTATGAATTACCGAGTATGAACACAGCTACAGGGTGTTTAATAAACTTAGACACTCTCATATAAAATTTTATTTTATGAAAGTGAGACTTAGCAGTTATTGGAGATTGAACTTTCAACACTCTAACCGAACATTGTATGGAACAGTGGCGTAACGTAGAAGAGGAATAGGGGGTCCGCTGTTTCTATGAACTTTTTCGAGAGGATTTGGACAGTATCCGCTATGGATAACCAGAAGTTCATCATGACGGAGTAAACGCAGACAGAGACGCGATGGCACCACAGAGCGATGGATTCGATTCCTGACGAGAAGGAGGTCCACCAGCTGATTCACTTGGGATTTTGAAGGCAATCGTCATTGCGTTGGTGGAATGATATTCACGCCGATCTTTCGAGAAATTCATTACATAAGGAAAATCGACGATCTTTGAAATTTAATAACAGCTGAATATGAGAAGGTACTGTAAGAGTTATAACTTCCTGATAGGATTATTTTCATGAATACAGGGCACACATGTATATTTTACTAATAGGAGTGATACGATTATTTAGACATGGCTTTGACTTTATATGCTTCGAATTTTGCTAGAATATGGCGCGACCATATGATATGGCAGGCATCATTATACGAAATTCTCACCATTGGTTGGCTTTATTAAGCAGATGTTTGGTCTTTTAGACATTTTTCCAGCAAGGATAGTTTTCATGAATAGTTTTTTTTTGTGTGACGAGTATTTCGAACTCGTGATCTGCAATTGATTATCTATATTACTTCGTCAGTTCATTGCATACTAGCGAGTGTGTATTATTCATCAGTAGGGATTTTTTCCATTGTATTGTTTGGAGATATTAAGATGTTATTCACTTTAGTGAATGAATATCGCTTTTATATGACAACTAGAGACTTGTTGATTCCTATCTGGTACATTCACTCATTTAATCTTCGAGATGGGGTCTTTCGTATTTATACGATTGTATGGTGGTTACTCATCTTACCCATCGCTCAGGGCACTATCATGTTAGTCGACGGGGCGAGGTCTTCCGTATTTATACGATTGTACGGTGGTTACTCATCTTACTTGCCATTGAGGGACTCATTTTTATCATCCGAGTGTACATGAGATTGTAAGTGAATCAAACAAGGAACTACTAGTCACATATCAGTCGAAATTTTGTTAAATAAAATACAGATAAATGTCAGCAGGGTTACATTTGTAATTCTTGTTTGCCAATCCAATATTTTGTTGCTATACTCTTTTGAGAGTACTTTCAGTTTAACAGCTGGTACAGCTGATGCTTTTGATGATTTTTATAATTGTGTTTGATACCTTTGAGAAGAATTTAAAGTAATTGAATCTTGTAAGATGAATCATTAATGGTCAGATTTATTTTAAGGCAGATCAGTATTACAGATTTTGATATGAGAGATTATAGCACATTGGTGTTTTTCTGTGATGTGAATTATGAGAATTGTAAGAGAATTTATGCTATTTGAAAGCAGATCTTGAATTACTAAGGAAATATTTTTTCCAATTGTTTAAGAAGTTGTCTAGATGTGATCAGAGTAATTACAGTTATTGGAGATTGTGTGCGTTGATAATTTGAAGCCAGTTATATATTTTTTGTAGATCATGCAACATGGTTAAGTGAAGTTTGTGATAGGCATTTTGTGGAAGTTGCCAAGTGATAGTTGCAATATTGCTAATGTATTTTGAGGCAGACATGAGGTTGTCGAACCCAGTCTAGCGTAATTGTTGAGATTCATGCTGTATGTGCTGAATATTTATGGAGTTTTGTGGAATAATTGTGGTATTCAAATGTGATATTTGAAGAAGTGCGGATATATAATGTAGTTGTGGATAGTCAGATCCAACGTGATGTCGTGAAGGCAATAATATTTTTTGGCATGAAAATTAAATACGAGATATAACTTGGAAGTGATACAACTGTAAGACAACGTTCTATAACCCATATTAAACAATTTGTTAGGAAATTAAACAAATAAATAAAGTTGATAATGCAATATTTTCTGATAATAATAATTAATGAAATAATAATCTGAAAATTAAGTATATTAATGATCTGACCTAATGAAATAAAAATCAGAACGACTAGATGAAATAATAAAAATCTAAATATCCAGAAGAATAAAATTTAAATATATTAATAAATTAAATTTTGGAATAAATCAATGAATTAAATAAATGGATGAATTAAAGATTGGATAAATAAACTGATTTAAATAAATTAACAGATGATTGGATAGATGATGAATAACTGAATTAGAAGGTGATAATTAACTAAAGAAGCTGATGATTAATGAATTTATATGGAATTAAATAAATTTAATTGAGATATAATTTGAGGAATTGCAAATTGAGTTGAGGAATTAAACAATTTGTATTGATGATTTAAGATTTAATCTGAAGGAGATAATGAAATAAGATTGTGTGAATAATTAGAAAGTATAATGAAGTAATGATAATAATTTTCATTTAAATGATTTAATGGTGATGAGTTAATGATTCTGACAGGAATATGTTGAATTTTGAGATGAGAATTAATGTGAGAAATGTTTAACTTTGATGATGATGTTGATGACCAATGATCAGTGGATTTTCTGTAATTCACAAACAAGTAATTATCAATGATAATGTAAATAGTGTAAATTAATTATTCGATGTTTAGGAGCATTTTACTAACGCATTTAACATTTGAATTATGCCATGCAAGCCATAAATTGCGTGATATTTAAAATATGTGATAATAATATGTGTATGTTTAGACAGATTAATAACTTTTTAAATCCACATTTATGATGTTAAATTAAAGAGAAATTAGGTCTCAGGTATCACAAATGTCAGTGACGAAAGACATAGTGCTACAGTGATCCTGAGAACTCAAGAGAACTTTAGAGATTTTTCTTGTTTAATTTGGATGAAATATTTTTTATTAGAAAAGAGATGGTTCGATTTTTGGACAATGACAATTTAACGTTGGCATTCGACCATACTCTCAGGTAGGATGAATATTTAAAATGTCTGTCTGACTATCAAAGTGAAATAAATTTGTTTTTATCTTAGTTGTGATCTGATGATGGTGTGATTTTCCTTTTTCTTTCCTTGTCTTGATTAAGGCTTAACCGGAAAGGATGTGGTTTGCTAGGAATTCAGTTGATGGCGCCCATTTATATTTGCATTATTTTTATTAAACTTAAGCCCGTAACGACCCTAGAGATACTTTGTCTCGTGTTACCCACTGCTTTTTCGATAACTCAGCTGAATTTCCGACACATTCCTTATTTGACTAGAGGTTCATTTAACTCCGCTCTGTCCTGGAACTCCAGGAATGCGATGTAATAGCAGATGGGTCATCGCATCCCCAGGACGAACGGGTACAGTATGCGTGCATAGTTTAAAGCTGTCGGCTTACATACTTTCTGATATATTGGCATTTGGAAAAAAATAGAGAGAGCATTTATTAATAGTTGGCAGCCCTGGTGGCTCTTAAGAATATGCTCAGTCATATATATGTTTGTGAACATATAGTACATACGAAGCTTGGTTGAATTCTAATTGATAGTGTAGAAGTTTTATGCATTTGAATATTGGACCTATCATTAGACTTAGAATCATTTTGGCAACACTGTCATATATGGCCTCCTGGAAATTAAACTGAAATGTTATTATCTATACGTGTGCCAATTTTGGAATAGCTCCCATGCATACCTTCCATGATATCCAACAACAACAAAAAAGAAAAAAAAGAACAACCCCTGGCACTATACAGCCCATGAAGGGCCTAGGCCGATCAAGCGACAGCTGCCCAGCCATATGGGCTGCAGATATTGGGGTGACGCGTGATCAGCGAATCGGGTCCCCTCGGCCGTTAATCTTGGTTTTCGTTGTCAGACAGCTACCCAATTGTCCTCACGAGGCTGAGTGCACCCAGTTCCAACACTCACGTCAGTTTTAAAATCCCTGACGAAGTTGGGAATCGAACCCGGGGCCTCCGGGTGAGAGGCAGGCGCGCTACCCCATCACCACGGGCCCGGCAAATATCCAACATAGAGCTCAAATTTCAATTTTGGCTTTTCAGCAGTTGGTAGCACTGACATCATTTTCAAATGTGGGGTTGAGATATTCAGGTAATGATCATTATTCATACCAAATTTGGTTTTGATTGCTGCAGTTGTTTAAGAGTTGATGGGGGGGGGGGGAGGACACACACTGTCGGACAGACAGACAAGACAGACAGACAGATATTTGCCCGGATCGATCTCATAAGGCAACAAGTAGTTCCTTTAAGAACTATACAGCCTATTTTCATATATCCTACTTATATTAACTGCCACTATCAACATACAAAATTTCAGTTTGATCGCTGTAATCGATTGGTAGATATTGAGTACCGACTAAATAATTCGGATAGTCGCCATGTTGGACTTTATATATTGAACCCGAGGGTGTCAAGCTGACTGGTATCGAACGTGGATCTCGGAGATAAGTTGAGCTCAGAATGAAGGTTCCACCAGGGAACGAACCCGAGATCTGTTGAGGGAGTTTCGTTGTAAAAACCCCTAGAGGAAATTACATATTTAATCTCTGGTGTGATAACAATTGATACTGACATTATTTATTAAAATAATGCAGGGAAAATGAGTGGAATATAGCATTATTGGACTGCATGAAGTAGGCTATGCTGGACTTGGAACACAGAAGTTGGAGAGTTTGACATTTTACTAATGGCCCCAGAATTGTGGGAGGAGACTCATGGAGCCGTGTCACTCTCGCCGACCTACTTATGTCGTCTGGAACAGGTCATGGGGTGAAATAATGATCCTGTTCTTCCCCGTTTGAGAATAGGAACGTGAGTGGAATGGGGAGATCGAAGTGAAAATCATTGATTACTCGTCATTGGAGCAACGCAATGACATGAGAGTTGCACACAGGTGAATCTTTACCCAGGAGGCTAATTATAGAGTCATTAAACTGTGAAATCAAGGCATATTTAATGGACCGCACATGAACACAGGACTATTGGTGTTCGCGGCGTGACCTGACTATGTCGCCGGGGTTTTTTAAGCAACGCCGCGTACCCACGCCATGGCAAAGGCAATTAATATTAATTAATTGGCCGATCGATCCTCGAACACGCATTCAGTTTTGGAATCACCGAGGAAAAAGGAACAATTTGAGGATTATTCCAAGACCAGAATCATCCTGGGAGAGGAGATGATACAAGGAGGGAATCCTCGGTCTACTTTTTCTTGTGAAACGAATATAAGGGGGTGGAGTCAAACAGTTGTGGTCAGTTGGAACAGACTCTAGCGAGGAGCGTATGTCGCTCTGGCCCAGGAAAGGACGCGCCCACAAAGACTTGAACATTTTAGTGGTAATTAGTATATTCGTCGTGCAGTGTAATGCACTAAGTGATAATATAATCATGCATGGTCATGAAGTAATAATGAGTACGGTAATCAACGAACTTTATTATGCGAAATGCGTATTACCGAAGTCAAGGAGGGAGGCTCGGACTTCAGTTTGGGAAGCCGTGCAGTAAAACTGTTATATGCTTTTTATTATGGACAGTCGTGCCGTATGTGTATAGTCGGCAGTACGAGCAATTGTTAGTGTTCACATAGGAAGTACCGTGTGATATACTAGGCAGAACTATTGAAAGTAATAATTTGTGTAAATACAATGTACAATGTTGAGCGCAGTGTATAAAATATTGAGTGGTTATACATGTCTTAATATGCCGGACTGCGCCGGGATAAACTTTATGATGAGATTGGTGAAATGCCATAAGTATACCAATAATTAACGTTCATGACGATATGTAAGCATATTCATGCCAAATCAGGAAGGTTATCGATGGATAATCGATCGACAGTTGGTGAATCGGTAGGCAGATGATCGAGACTTTCATTCAGGAGGTAGTAGGAGCGTGGATGAGTCCGTCCGCACCTGCAATTCTGATATCTTGCCAGGAAATTTCAACCAGTCAGGAATATAAATTGTGACGTGTGTTTGTGTAGTGATCTTATGTAAAATATCTTTTAAATTAATATGATAACAAGTGTTATAAATTGTCATGTGTGAGGAAGCAATAGCTTCAGCATAGAAATGAAAAGTGTCGTGTGGTTTGTGAAGCAAATGTCATATAAAATGTGTATTATCAGTGTGGAAATGCCTCGCTAATTATGCAAATGGCAGGCGAGACTGGAAGATATGGGTGGTTGGAGCCACCTGGATAAGCCTATGTAAGTACCCCACAAATCATGATGTTATAGAAGTTATAGCCACTGCATGTAATGTGATTTCAGAATTATAAAATATGCCAGTAAGAATCAATATTAGGAGGTAGACCCTCAAGTGTTTATGGTTGTTTTGATTTCAGTAGAGTTGAGATGTTTTATACATCAGTGAGTGGATTAATCGTCACCACAATTAATAAAATGGCAAATCAGTTATGTAAAACTTAACGTAACGAACACGGATGTTCGATATTTAAAATGGTTACGTTGTGTCGGCTTATGGTAATTTATGTCAGTAATGATAATAATAATAATGAAAGGTAGAAATGAAAACATCAGAATAAAATGTTGTAAGCAAGAAATATTTACGCTAATTGGAATATTTATCGATCCAAGCAGTAGATAATACATTAACGGATGGGAAAAGAGTTTAATATCAGTATATATTGTGTTAATGGGAATATAATTATGCAAGGAAATGGAAGAGCTTAATAGTGAATTGAATTTGTAGCTTGTGAATAAGCTTGTAGAGTAATTGATAGATTTCTCTTAATAATTAAAGGACGAGAGCATCGGGTTATGGAGCCAGGTAATCTCTTCGACGTGTGAAGTCTCGTATAGCCTTGGGCGTACAGAGATATTTAATTTATGCCAGAGTGTTTAGTGTGGTACCCTAACTCTGATGATGGATATGGAATGTTCCGGGTTCGAATCCTGTGGTAGGTGAGGGGAGAACATTGGAAATCTCTGCACCATACCTGATCGACCGAGAACTTGTTATTGAATGATTCGGCTCTTGTGAAGCGAATCTTATTGACGGCAGCTGCTGAATGACCGTAGCATTTATTAAGATACCGGCTACCCAATTAAACCTGTGTTTGATGAATCTCGTGCCTTCATATAATGAAACGGACCTATTGAGGCCAGTTATTAATATCATAAGGTTAGGAATAAATATTTAAGCTCGTCCAGAACCTATTGCATACCATTCAGTTTAAATCATATGGGATATGTGAATCTTTGAGAATGCACTATTGTATTCAGAATCGTGCTACTGCTTGGGAGATGAAAGCCAAGTGTCAGGAAGCGAGGGACGGTTCACGCGCTGTGACCACTCCACTCCATTCCATTGTATACGAGCAGCTCTAAAGGGGCTGAGTTGTAAAACGAACCGTGAAGGCTAACGTTTTGTAAGGACAGATTTGAGACCTTGCATGTAATGAAAGGAAGCATTGTTATATTGTGTAATGAATGTGTGTGGTTTAAAAACACATTGCTAATCATAGATCACCCTGATGATTAAAAATTTTAGCAATCTTACGAATGGTTGGAAGTTGCATTTTGTACTGACACTGACACGAATTTACGAAGTTGGGCACTTGACGCCACAGGCTACGCTCGCAAGGGTAGCTTAATAATACCATCCGACACAGCGATAACAGAAGTTGGAATTGAAATCACGACGGCATACAGTGGAACTATAAAAGAGGGAAGCGGAGGGGTAGATTAAATAATTGTGGAGTTGCAAGTAGATTTGTAGTGCAACCCATGAGTTGGCTAATGCATGATAAAGCATTTGGTGGGGAGAGAGAGACAAAACACAAACGGTACACATGATGTAAATTAAGATGTGTTGTAAGTAACAAGTAATTTTGTGAAATTAAAAGAAGTCACACAAGGTGGCATGAGTGTAAAAGCACAGTTTTTGTGAAAGTTACATGTGCATCAGCGCACTAGAGTGGATTTTGAAGGCAACCTAAGGGTAAAGGATTGAATAATGATATGGATTTAATTTGATAAAATGTGTGAATAATTAGTGGATTGTGGGAGTAACTTTCTTTTGTTTGTGTATTATATTTGTTGGGATTGTGTTCTTTTTATGTTTGAAGCCATGATTTAATGCTGAATTAAAGTCTTTAGAATAGAGTTGTGATTTATCATTGTAGAGTTGAAACCTTTTAGACTCAAATCGAAAATATGCAACTGCTCAGTGGGAGAACGGTACACGCCGAGAACTGAAGCTAGCTGGAGGCAGAAGCATGTTTTCCATGGAAATTACTCACATGGGTACAATATATAGGTCCTAGAGTTATGTAATGTTACATGAAGATTATTGTGTACGTGTAGCATTCAAACTTCAATCGCATGATTAGGACACAAGAAGTAATAAGGAGATTTTAAAATTTCGCACAGCTGCCATCTTGTGGTTATGGAAACAATTGAAATAAATTAGATGCCAGTGGATTAACATTCGTAAAAGGATTTACTGTACCAAGTTTCACTGCTCTCGGATGGTTAAATTGCGAGAAACGTCCATGTGAATATTAATATTTGGCGTCGCCGCCATGTTGGATTTGTGATCACCAGGTTATTTAAAGTCCTATAGGTGAACTTAAGTTCATAGCCCCTATGAACATTAAAAAAATCAGTTTGATTGCTGTAATAGATTCTAAGATATTCAGAGTCGTCTGAATATTTCGGATGATCGCCATGTTGGATTGTTAAATGTAGGCCTATAGGCCATAGAGTCATGTACCATTGAAGGAAAATTATTGCGTAAGTTCATTATTCAAACTTTCACATCGATCGCTTGATTACGACACAAGAAATAAAAACTTAATTTTAAAATTCGCACAGCCGCCATCTTGAGTTTATGTGGACAATTGAACTTAATTAGATACCAGTCCATTACAATGTGTATAAACATTTCCTGTACCAGATTTCATTGCGTTTGGAACATTAAATCGCGAGAAAGGTCTATTTAAAATTTTCAAATTTGCTTGGCGGCCATGTTTGTATTATAGTTAACCACTTTTTGAAAGTCTTATAGGTGAACTTCCAGTAGTGCCCTTTATCTCCGTATAAAATTTCAGGGTGATACAGCTAATAGTTTCTGGGATATAGAATGCCGGTGAAATATTTCGCTCATCCGCCATCTTGTGGTTATATAAACAATTGAACGAAGTTAGATGTCGGTGCATTACAATGTGTATAGACATATACTGTACCACGTATTATTGCGTTTGGTTGGTTAAATCGCGAGAAACGTCTTTTTAAACGTCGAAAATTCGCGTGGCCGCCATGTTGGTATTGTAGTTACCAGTTTTTCAAACGTTACATAGATTAACTTCTAGTAGTTCTCTTTATCACCGTAATAAATTCCAGGGTGATATCGATAATAGTTTCGGAGATATTGAATGCTGTTGAAATAATTCGCACAGCCGCCATGTTGGATTGGTGAGACGTAACAAAATTTGAAGGGCACGGTCGAGGTTGCCCGGAATAGTACAATGAACTTACCGAGATTCATTGAAATCGCTCCAGCCGTTTAAAAGTTATAAGGGACACACACACACACACACCTCTCTCTCTCTCTCGCACACACACACACACACACACACACACACGGACAAAAGGTGATCTCATAAGCCTATTATTTCAAAATTGAAAATAGGCTGAAAAAATCGTACCTCACTTAATAGGCACAATATCAAAAGCGTTTTCAAATGGTCAACAGTCCCCAAATAATTACCCAAACTTTTGTCTGACGCCAAGGGATGAGTAAAATGTTTTCTGAATTAAAACAAGTAGTTCCGTGAAAAACGATACAGCCTATTTTCATATATCATACTCATGTTAATTGTCTCAATCAACATTCAAAATTTCAGTTTGAAGGTTGTGATAAGATTCGTAGATATTGAGAACCGTCTAAATATTTCACATGATCGCCAGGTTGGATTTTTATTTTTGTACTATTCCATTACGATTATTTTGTACGAGTGGTATTCAAACTTCAATCGCATGATTAGAACACAAGAAGTAAAAACGAGATTTTAATATTTCGCACAGCTGCCATCTTGTGATTATGCAAACAATTGAAATACATTAGATGCCAGAGGATTAACATTTGTATACGCATTTTAACGTGCAACGTTTCTCTGCACTCGGATAATTAATTCGCGAGAAACGTCCATTTAATTATTTATAATTCGCGTCGCCGCCATGTTGGATTTGTGCTCACCAGGTTACTGAAATTCCTATAGGTGAACATGTGTTCATAGCCTATATGAACATTAAAAAATTCAGTTTGATTGCTGTAAAAGATTCATAGATATCTAGAACCGTCTAAATATTTCGGATGCTCGCCATTTTGGATTGTCCTTTTATATACCATTCAAGGACAATTATTGCGTAGGTTCATTATTCAAACTTTCACTTCGATCGCATGATTACGACAAAAGAAATAAAAACTTAGTTTTAAATTTTCGCACAGCCGCCATCTTGAGGTTATGTAAACAATTGAACTGAATTAGACTCCGATACATTACAATGTGTAAAAACATTTGCTGTACCAAGTTTCATTACGTTTGGATAGTTAAATCGCGAGAAAAGTCTATTTAAAAGTCTCAAATTCGCTTGGCCGCCATGTTGGTTTAGTAAGTCACCAGGTTTTTGAAAGTCTCATAGGAGAACTTCTAGTAGTGCCCTTTTTCACCTTACACAATTTCAGGGTGATATCGGTAATAGTGTCGGAGATACTGAATGTTGGTGAAATATTTCGCACAGCCGCCATGTTGGATTGGTGAGACACAATAAAATTTGAAGGGCACGGTCGGGGTAGGCCGGAATAGTGCTATGATCTTAATGAGTTTCATTGTAATCGCTCCAGCCGTTTAGAAGTTATTAGGGGACACACACATACACACACACGGACAAAAGGTGATCTCATAGCCTATTTTTTCGTAAAATGAAAATAGGCTAAAAAGATGGGGCTTCTCATAATTATGCTGAACATGAGGAGCATTTGTATGAGTAAAGATCAATGCCGAAATATCTCAAGGCCATATTTGAAAATGATGTCAGTGCTACCAACTGCTGAAAAAACGCAATTGAAATTTGAGCTCAATGTTGGATATTATGGAAGATATGCATGGGAGCTATTCCAAAGTTGGCACACATATAGATAATAATATTGCAGTTTAATTTCCAGGAGGCCATACATTACAGTGTTACCAACATGATTCTATGCCAGCTGATGTCTAATTTTTAAATACATGTAACTTCTACACTATCAATTGGATTTCAACCAATTTCATATGTACTATGTGTATAATAACAAAAATGACTATGCGTATTCTTAAGAGCAACCAGGCTGCCAACTGTTGATAAATGCTCTCTCTATTATTTTATCCTAATACCAATATATCAGAAAGTATGCAAATCAAGAGCTGGAAACTTTGCACACGTATAGTACATGCCCTTCTACATTAATTTGGAGTACCTACTATACGTCAGTACTAGCAACATGATTCTAAGCTTGTTGATAAGTCCAAATATTAAGTGCATGAAACTACTATACTAACAAAAGGATTTGAACCAAATTTCGTACGTGACTTTTGTACCATAACTCATATGAATATGCGTATTCTTAAGAGCCAGCAGGGCTGCCAACTTTAAGTAAATGCTCTCTCTCTATCTTTTTACCCTAATATCTATACATCAGAATATATGCAAGCCAACAGCTCTAAAATTTGCATACATATAGTACCTAACATTCTAAATTAATTTGGGGTAAATAATGTACGTCAGGGCTGCCAACATTATTTAATCCTTCTGATAAGTCCAATTTTTTAATGCATGCAGCTTCTATAGTAACAAATGGATTTTTTCCAAAATTGGCACACTAATAGATGATAACATTTTAGATTAATTCATAAATTCTAAGAAAAGTAGGCTCTTTAGTTCGTCACGGAATTACTTGTTATCATTGAGTTGCTAGCTGTGGATTTTTAAATTATTTTTGTTCAGTTATTGCCAATGTAATGGGTTAACTTCTGTTCTATCCACTTCAAAAGGCAAATAGGAGGAAACTCACTGTCTCCATCTACCGTTCCCTTACCCCTTCTCCTCTCCTCTCTCTGTTATTCCAAACTGATTCTTTAACTCATTCAATTTTAAGGAAATATTCATTATTTTACAGCTCTGAAAACGGAATAGAGTGGCTTGAAAACGGGGTCAATCGTATTCACTAGAATAGAACTAAAAGGTGTAAAAGTCAACACGCGTGCGCAGAATAATTTCTCGTTCATCCTCCTAAGCCTCAGCCTTTTTGCACCTGCCACATACAGCTCTTATTAAAATTACCAAATATTGGAAATGAATGTGCGAACGAACGCATAGATTTACATAATCCGTTTATATTGACAACAGAGATGCTAACTTATTGAATATTAAAAAAAACCTGAACTGTCTCCCATTCGTACTCAGCGAAATTCAAGTAGAAATACATTTAAAATTAAATTCTCATGGAAATAGCACTTGGTTTGGTGGTTTTTAACGCACCGAGTACGAAGAGTAGGAGTTCGCGGTGTGCAGTATTCAAAGTGTGGGGAATGAGGTGAGCTGAGTTGCCATATATGCGGACACATCCCCTTGCTAACTCCTACCTTATGAAAGCAGTTAATGAGGGATGGTGTTGAGATTTAATGAATGTGGCAAGTGTTTTGATTTAAGATTTCGTGGCCAAAAGAATATACTGTCTCAGCATGGAAAGCCATTTCTAAGACGTCTTGCAATGAGGTTCGAACACACTCATCTTCCAACCAGGATTTATATATTTTTTGGTAAATTACACAATTTGTATCTCATGATCTTCAAACCAGTTCAACATCGACCAATATAGCAGTGATTTCTAAGGCCAGCCATGGTCATGGGGCCAGTTGATAAAACAAAAAGAAATATACAACAAAATCAAACACAAAAACACAAAACCCCAATAAAGAACATAAACATAATGAACATCAACTTATTCAAAAACAAAAACAAAAACAAAAACAAAAACAAAAACAAAAACAAAAACAAAAACAAAAACAAAAACAAAAACAAAAACAAAAACAAAAACAAAAACAAAAACAAAAACAAAAACAAAAACAAAAACAAAAACAAAAACAAAAACAAAAACAAAAATGAAAACAGAAACAAATTCCGAAACAAAAGCAAAACAAACAAAACACAAAACAAAAGCAAACAAATTCACACAAAACAAAGCAAACTAAAACAAAGATCAAAAGAAAAACAAACAAAGCACAGCACAAAAAGCAAAAAAAAACTGCACCAAAAAACACAAAACCACATTCAAAAATAAATCACAATAAATTGAGAAACGAATAGCCTATAAACATAAACACGAATATGAACCTGAACATAAACATAAAAGTTAGTATTTATTGTTGTTTTATCGGGCGTAACAGTGAGGTCATCTGCCCCTTAACATAAACAAAAATAGAAACGAAAGCAATAGCAACTAAAAAAAAAACGAAAACACAGAAAAAACACAATAACAGAAAAAAAATCCTAAACAAATTTCAAAACACAAAACAAATACAAACAAAACACACAATACAAAGCAACACAAAAATCGAAAGAAAAACAAACAAAACAAAACCCAAAAAACAAAATTAAACGAAAACAAAACCACACAAAACAAAAAATACACACAAAACCAAAAAATTGAAAATAATCACAAAAAAATAAAAAAACGAACTTGAACACGAACATGAACGTGAACATGAACATGAACATAAACATTAACGTTATCTTATTGTTGTTTGATCGGGCGCAACAGTGAGGTCATCTGCCCTTAAATATAAACAAACAAAAACGAAAGCAATAGCAACAGAAACATAAACTAATAACTAAAAAAGCAAATACATCAAACGAAACGCAAAAAAAAAAACGATTATTAACAAAATGTCAAAACCAAAAATTAATCAGAAATATGCCATCTTTTTAAGAAAATAGTTGCCATTTCGTCCGATAAACCACAATACTACCATGGACATTTTAACTAGGATCAAGGGTAGCACCGCATGGTCAAACTCGGACTGATTTTGTTACATAACAAAACTTTGAATAGTGAGTCAACTAAATCTACTCTTAACTAATTCTGAAGTCGGACTGTTGGAAATGAGACCATTATTGTTAGTTGAATTCATCTCTACTTATTATAAAACAAAGTCCCCGATTCTTGGATGTTACGGGTTAACTTGAGAACCACTGGATGGATTTTGATGCGGTTTTCATCATTCAGTAAAGGATATCTCGAGGATGATTTCTGTTGAAAATGATTTATTTATGATCATAGGCAGCCGAGCAGTAACGATTTCAGTGGAAAAGTCGAAAAAAAAAACCTGGTGTCCGAGCGGATTGTAAGCTTACGCTGGGCAAACCGTTAAAAATATCTAAATACTATGAGTATAAGAATTGTTCAGCATGTAAAGTTCTACAAATAAAAAAAAAAAAGACCGCGAGAGCATATGTCTATCTTCAATACATCGCCCACTATGTAAGTGTTTTTACGTTTTAATTTCTTCCAACCATGTCCATTCAACTAACGAGGTGGCAGTTTACGAGCTAGCTAAGGGCGAGTCTATCATCCCTGTTACAGCCTAGCTAGCGGGCGATCCTATTGGCCCAGATGCAGCCAGCAGCAAACTGCTGAGCCGTGTTGAGTTAAGACTTCTGAGAAGGGTGGTTGTGTTTGGAGTTTCCCTGGAAGTAAAACTCAGGTTTTCTACAATTCGTCTGTGTAACACAGTCAAGTTAAGATTGGACGAAAGAGGGATTTGATTTTCATTCTCCTCGCCATTCCCTGGAAGTGCAACTCTCATTTCGCCTGAGAACTTTTCGGTCCGAAAAATTCACAGTCAATTTAATATTGGACGAACGGGGGATTATATTATATTAAATTATACTGATTGGCGTATAAGCTCTACTTAGTATAAAAAAAAGTCCCCGATTCTTGGAGGTCACGGGTAATCTCGAGAACCACTGAATGGATTTTGATGTGGTTTTCACCATTCTGTAAAGGATATCTCGAGGAAGGTTTCTGTAGAAAATAATTTATTTATGACCAAAGGAAGTCAAGCACTAACGATTTCAGTGAAAAGGTCGAAAAAAAAACTGGCGTCCGTGCGCTTTCTAAGCTTACGCTGGGCAAATCGTTAAAAATATCTATATACTATGAGTGTAAGAATTGTTCAGCATGAAAAGTTCTACAAAAAGTCCGGGAGAGCATATACCTTCAATGCATCGCCCACTCTAAGTATTTTTACGTTTTCATTTCTTCCAACAATCTCCATTCAGTTACTGAGGCGACAGTTTACGAGCTAGCTAGGGGCGAGTCTATCACCCCAGTTACAGTTTAGCTAGCTGACGAGCTTATTGCCCCAGATACAGCCAGCAGCAAACTGTCGAGTCGTGTTGAGTTAAAAACTTTATAGAAGAGTGGTGGTGTTTGGAGTTTCCCTGGAAGTGCAACCAGGCTTTTCTTAATTTCGCCTGTGAACGTTTCGGTCCGCAAAATTTACAGTCAAGTTAAGATTGGACGGAAGGGGGATTTGTGTTTCATGCACCTCGCCATTCTTAAATTACGTCTGACAAGAATTTGTTGCACATGCATCTCCATGATAATATAATTTATGTTCGACCCTGACTATTATGTGTCTGAAAACTGTATCATAATGATGGTCATTATAACACTATTATTCATTATGAAACAGTTTCTCCCACCAATCACAGCTCAAGAAACAAATTTTTTGACCAATTAGATAAGGATACCTTCGCGCATGCTCTCAAAATCCAACATGTCTATATAAATTACCGAAAGTGCACCGTCCAAATGTTCGCGTAAATAAACTGGTGAATATGAGACAAGAAATAGCACTGTACCTTAATATACCTAAATCCAATTTCTACTCGGCGCGTTGATTTCAAACGACTACGGTGACAGTTTTGCTAAATACTGGTTCACGATCTGCACATCTGGCATTGAATCACACAGAGCGCATGCGTCGGCCGGCCAGAGAGCTTGGAACAGGGAGATGTGCTACCTAGCACACCACCCGATCACAAAATTCTAGTTACTGAACAGATATTTATGAATATTTATGTTAAAACATGTAATAAAGTTATAATTATCGTCGAACATAAACAGTCGTATGCAACTCGCCTATAATGGTAATTAAGACACTCGTATGGAAATTATAAAACTCGCTAAAGCTCGTTTTATAAAGACACTCGTGTCTTAATTATAGCCATTATATGCTCGTTGCATAATGTACTATTATAGTCCAGTCAGTGATTTTAACCCATTATGCCGAGACGTAAACCGGATATTGGTCGTTGTTCATTGACATTGGAAAAAAAGCGCTTATCACGTAATGCATTCATAACTCTTCCCGGGCGAAGTCGGGTTGGATGGCTAGTATAATATATAATAAAAAAAATACGAGCCTTACAGTAGTCTCATATGATGTGTAACATCTGACATGTTATCCTACTATGAAATTGAGATGAAATATATGTGATGTAAATTTTTTTTTCGGCTGTACTCCTCCAGTTTTTAATTTTTTCTCACGTTTCTTTTGTCAATAATTTCGCATATATTCTGCTCTGAATTTACCCATCTCTGCAAATCACAAAATCATGAAAAAATGGGCGTCACCCCGAGTCCTACAACACCTCATACTGTATTATTGGTTCGCGAAATATTAAAAAGCCGATGACCCTTTAGCTTTAGGTCCTTTGGTTATATTAAGGGGGCTATAGGAAAACAGGGTGTGTCACCCCGAGTTCTAGGACACCTCATACAAGTCCCTTGCATTATTGGTTCGCGTGATATAAAGAAAGCCGATGACCTATTAGTTTTGCCGGGAGTTCAACAGTGAACTCTGTTGGTCATTGAAATAACTACTTGTAAAACTCCAGTGCCAATTCCTGACTGGAGCGCAAGTAAACCGTATGCGATATACATTCCACAGCAAAAGTATGAAGATTTAATTAATAAATCATAATTGTCTTCAGCAAATATGATATAATGAATATTTTCACACCAAAGAACGACAACTTGAAGATGATTTATTGTAGGAATATCTTTAATGGGGCCTCCGTACCTTGAAGTAAACCGTATGCAATGTGTCCTTTTACACATTTCCGTCCCATTTCCGTCCCTTTTCCAAAATCACTCCCACAAAACATTCCAGCAACCGAGTGGAAAGATGTTACACATCAATAACCCCTAGCCCATGAAGGGCCTAGGCCTAACAAGCGACAGCTCCCCAGCCATTTGGCCTGCAGATATTGGGATGACGCGTGGTCAGCGCATCGGGTCTCCTCGGCCGTTAATCTTAGTTTTCGTGCCGGGGCGCTGCCTCACTCTCAGACAGCTGGGGACGTACACTTTCTGTTTGCTCAGTAAGAGTCTGTGTCCACGGAAGGCACATGTTTAAATCTTGCATTAATGTTAATGTTATTTATATCCATCTTGAATTAATTCTGACGGAGTTTTTTTATGAAAACAATTCCGTACATAATTTTACCCTGTCCTTATTCAGCCTGGACTTGATATTTTAGAGACAGTCTCGGTACAGTATAGATGGCGTGATGACAAGTAATTTAATTTCACAGGCGTTGTCTTCTGTGTTCGCTTTGGCCTTCATAGCTCAGTAGAGTTGAATCGCGACTTTAAAACAACGCCCTATGAAAATAAAATAATGAAATGGGAGCTCTCAGCAATAAAAGAACTGAACTGTGAAGGAAGAAGGAAAGAAAAAGCTGAAGATTTGACGGTAAAAGGAAGAAGCCATGTGTGAAAGAATTCAGTCGGAAATGCAGTATAGTTACAGATGAAATGAATGCAAAGGAAGCATGAAAAGTGCAGATTAGCCCAAGAAATAGAGCAAATGCAACATGCACAGTATTTTAGTTTGCTGTCCAAAACGTTGTAACACATTGTTATGGTCTCTTTAAGTGGTGATAATTGTACGTAAGTCCCATAGCATCTGGTACTTTTGTCACAACATTGTGAAAGAGAAGATTTAAAGTGACACCCTACACCAGGCCACGCCAACGCGAGCACTTAGTGCTTGCGCGCCCCGGTGCCGCACCGAGCAGCACCGACCCGCACCGAGGAGCACCGAGCAGCACCGAAGAGCACCGGCGCTTTTCCCCTCCCGCCCTTCTATCTTCATAGTCAGACTTGGATGATGAGCAATGGATGGCTGACTTCGCTTTCATGAAGGACATCACGGTGTATTTAAATGATTTAAATATTTCGTTGCAAGGCAATAATAAATTAATCAGTACTATGTGTGACCGTATTGAAAGTTTCAAATTGCAGCTTGTGCCACCTTCTAGAAGAAAATGAACAATTTTCCCCTCTCTAAAATCCTTGAATGTAAGTACTTATAAACAAATCAGTGAGTACACAAAAGCATTACACATAGGTTTGAATAAATAAAACAAGTAAAACCAGCACTCAAAGTTTTTATGACGCCTTTTTCGGTGCACCCAGAGGATGCCCCATGAAGTCTCCAAGTTGAGCTGATAAAACTACAACGCGATCAATTTTGACAGACCGCTATTACCATTACAATGGTGATTTGATTTAATTTTATAGAGGCGTTGAGGAACAAAAATTCCCGGGGATTCATGCCCTTGCCCTGAAATTTGTTGCTATGTTCGAAACAACGTTCGTTTGAGAACAAATGTTTTGAAACATGAATAATAACAACAACAAAAACAAGATGTTCAGTAAAGAACATATAGCCTACTTTCTCCTAAATGTATGAGTATAGTTATAACTCGTTGTTATTATCAAAGAGTATAATAGAACTATTCTTTGTTGAAGACCTTAGAAACGATTTACCTCTACCAAACGCCACAACCTAGATAAAAACTGCTACCATCATTGAAGAAAGAAAGAAAGATAAGAAGTATATTAAGAATGTTATGGATCTGGAGACATAATCGACCGGACTGGCGGCGTGGCTCAGCGGTAACGTTCTCGCTTGCTGGGCCCTAGGTTGCAGGTTCGTATCCTGGCGCAGTCAGCTGGCATTTGAGGGTGCACAAATGCGAGGGAGCCGTGTCAGTACATTTACTGGCACGTTAAAGATCCCCTTCGGGCCAAAATTCCGGCACCCCGGTGTCTCTAAAATCAGCAGTAGTTAAAAGGGATGTAAAACCAATAACATTATTATTATTATTACGACCTGCCGTGGGCAACATCCAACTTTGAGTTGAGGCATGTCTTTACACGTCTGGTTGTGCATGGCTTTCACAACCCTAATTGAATTAACAAATCTTTCCATGACCCTACAGAGACGTGTGTATACAAACTATGTGGATATTTTCGATAATATAATCCTAACAGAGCGAGTGCATTCTAGCGGCCAGAAGAAGAAACTTTTCAATAAAATCTGGAAGTTACCTTTTTGGCAGCTAGATGTCTCGAGTAAATCTGCTGGCGAATTATGTTTTAATTAAATATATATTTTACACCATAATGTGCACAATATAACGCTTAATAACATTTTCAAGTAACGCAAAATAGGCTGTTACAAACCCTTTAAAATAAAAAGTTAAAATGTATCGTAGTATCATCTTGTCATTCTTCAAATTCGATGCGCATAGAATGATAATGGTATAGTAATCAATGGATCCCCACGTAGACTAGTCGTGACATCTATTGGTGAAATATCGAACAATATAATCCTAACAGAGCGAGTGCATTCTAGCGGCCAGAAGAAGAAACTTTTCAATAAAATCTGGAAGTTACCTTTTTGGCAGCTAGATGTCCCGAGTAAATCTGCTGGCGAATTATGTTTTAATTAAATATATATTTTACACCATAATGTGCACAATATAACGCTTAATTTTAAAACATCTGAGTCATTACAAAACAATAAACATATAACATTTCAAGCAAAAAACCTAGCTCTGATCGGGTTTGAACCATAGACATTTGAGCGATAGGCTAACACTCTACCACTGAGCTAATTGTGTCAACGAATATCGTTCTATTTAAAATGACTTACATAGAACTTGTTAGCAAATAATGATTTATACTAAACGATTTCATCACTGGAGTATATTATTTATATATAAAGCATTTCATACAAAGTTTATTTATTTTTTATCAGTACGCTATATTGCATGCAATACTCAAATTAGTGAAATATAAGTCCGGCACAAGATATCCGCTGCCATCTTGTCTTATTACTGAATCAGTTCAGCTTTTTAAAATCACGTCTGCACTATAGTATTACAAAATAAACTTTTAATTTCGAACGTGCCTCTTCCTTTAGAACAGTTAAAACGATTCTCGGCTCGATAATCGGAACTGGTGGGTCCCATGATATGGATTATAAAGTTTGCATAATTCGCACGGCCGCCATCCTGAAATGGTATGGCCGACGACCTTGTAATTTGGTCACAAGACGCATCCTATACGAAGGTATGTTGTTACCAAATTTGGTAGAGATCGGATGATTTGGTTAGTCGTTATTTGATTTTACGTTTTGAACGTTTGAGTGGCCGCCATTCAGTTTTAGTAAAGATGGCGGCGATATAAAACATGACACTGAGGTGTCCTTTGCTAGTGCTACCTTTGTACCAAATTTCGTTCAATTTGCATTCACCGTGTTCGAATTGATAGGGGGGGACAGACATTCAGAGTACACACACTCACACACACACAGACACACACACACACACACACACAGACTCACACACACACATACACACACACACAGACTCACACACACACATACACACACACAGACAGACACACTTTTTTTTCGCCCTGTGTTGATCTCATAAGTCTACTTTCATTTTTTGCAAAAATCGAAAGTAGGCTAACAAGGTCAAGTTTGTCTGAGGCTTCCTTGGAAGCTATACTTTGGATTGCAGCTGCCAAAACGATTATTCCAAATATCGGAAAATTATTGGCTTGACAGCCACGCCAAAGATAAACAAACAATGTTGAAAATTAATGCAAAATCAGGAGCGCAATAAACTATTATTTCTGTCTGTACACAAAATTGGCATTATTATTATTATTAGTTTTCATACCAGCACGCCGCCTGACGTGCGCTGATTTGCCCAGCCCCATTCACCAAACAACAACAACAACAACAACAACACGACTCTCGCCTCGCTTAGCGCTGCCACTGCACGTTCCTCTCCTATCACTGTCACAACAATGCTGTGGCTGCCGGGACTGCAGAGCAACGGTGCTTTAGCCGTTGCTGGCAGGTGCCCGCGAAGCCCCTGAGTTGGCGTGGCCTGCCCTACACCTATTTCCATCACAGGCACATAAGATCAACTGTTGTCCATGCCAGTGTATGATCGGTCTCTCTAAACGTCTGAAAATAATAATTTCTTCGACTTATCCCAATTAATTGATGTTGCCGGAACCAACCTGGCTGTTTTCTTATGTATTGGTTGGAAGCCATTCCTGACAACACGTGATTTTTTGGTAAAGGTTCCACCCAGTTGTACCAGGGATTCGAACCTCAGCCATCCGATCGAAAGATGAGCAGCTGGACCATTTGCATCATAACTATTCCCTTATTAAAACTTGGTTAGAAGTTAGTATTACTTGGCCTGACCCCGATGTTGTCGTTTCTTTTACTTCCGTAGCTCTTACCAATTTCAAATGGTAGTCGGGTGACACTTTTGGTCTCGATAACTATAATATTGTTATTGGGTTTGAGTCTCTTTTAACTACTGCGCTTTTTGAGACACCAGGGTGTCGGGATTTTGCCCCGAAGAAGATCTTTAACATGCCAGTAAATCTACTGACACGGCTCCTTCACATTTTCGCACACTCAAATGCCATGTGACTGAGCCAGAATTTGATCCTGCAACCTTGTACACAGCAGGTGAGAACGTTACCGCTGCACCATGGAAATATGCAAGATAATAAAGGGATAAACTGTAATGTATCTTCACTGGGCTAGAATAGTCTACTGAAACCACAGAGAAACTACTTCCAGGATGCCCGAAGTAGAATCGAACTTCTTCTTCTCAGTTGTCCTCACCAGGCTGAGAGAACCACGTTCCAGTCCTTAACAAGAATTAACATTCTTGACACAGCCGGTAATTTAACCCGGACTTAAGGAATGGCAGCCAATAACACTAGCACCTTGGCAGACAATAATGAGAATGGAACTATTCTGATAGAGAATTCTTTTGGCGAGTCGTGCTTGTTAAATCGTGCACCATGGCCTAGACGGCAGCTGCAGCAAGTCCGAAGATCGCAGGTTCGAATCCCGAAGCTGACTGCGGCTATCTTGAGTGTGACGTTTCTCCGGTTTCTTTGACACTCCGTCCAGGAGAATGCAGGGATAGTATCTTACATTAAGTCCCTGGGCACCTACCTCATCCCTGTCCCTAATACAGTAACACACACTATTGCAATCATCACATGGCCTAAATACAGGTTATCAGACAAAGTTCAACACACATTCAAATAAACGGGGCTGATGACAAAGATGTCCCTAGCCTTTAAATTAATAGTATCTTTGGCATACCAACAGCGGTAGTTACGCTTGCTACGGCGCAGCGCTAGGCCATTGAGTAAAGCTATCCCAGACTCGGCAGACGTTGGCCGTCCTTGAAATGGCTTTCTGTGGTTTCCCCATTTTCAGCTCCAGGCAAATGGCGAAGAATAGAGAAGATTGCCGAGTTGCTGCAACCCAGCCCCAGGACATCTTGTTAATCAGCCCCGTCTACTAGAGGGCGTGTTCAATAAGTCTAATAACCTGTGTTTTTGTGGTGTCTGTAGTCGCGTGTAATTATTACGGTCGGGAATGAGGTACTATCCCGGTTCTTGCCTGGAGTGACTGTGGAAACCACACTCAGGATAGTCATAGTCAGTGCCGGGATTCGAACCCCATCACAATCGTCGGGAGAGATATAACGTGCACGACTACGCTTTGGGATGGCTTTGATATGTCGCAAATAGGATTCCCACAACAGTCTTTCAGTAGCAAATTTGTTTTCACGTCGTAGACCAATCGTTACTTCAGGCAAGATCTCCTAAATGTTTTCCAATGTTTCCAAAACCTTCTGACAGGCCATGGCAGCTGTCTTCCACATCCTTGCCCAGGTCCATTCATCTTCATTCATTATATATTAATTGCAGCCAATGGCCATAACAGGGAATTTTAATTTAACGCCCGTAGGTACTCAGAAAGTTTAATTTCTCGTAGTTCCTACTTTGGCTACTATATGTCACTGTCACTGACACCTAGCAGCGAACGTTGGAATTTGGTAGAGCGATTCTAACCAACCAAATGTAACCTACTGATTTTTCTGCACACTACCAATTGTAGTGGTAGGTTCTTTAACATGCCATAAATCCATGATATGGGACCACCAGCTTTACTTCCCCTACGAAGGAAGGCATACTGCGGGATTTGCTACAAAAGAGGAATCTGTTGACATCGAATATAGATATAGGTATTAGGAAGTCATTTTTGAAAGCCTATGTCTGGAACGTGGCGCTCTATGGAAGTGAAACTTGGACTATTGGTGCAGCAGAAAAGAGAAGAATTGAAGCGTTTGAAATGTGGTGTTACAGGAGAATGATGAAGATCAGATGGGTAGATAGGGTTACAAACGAAGCTGTATTAAGACAAGTGGGAGAGGAGAGATCTTTCAAGCGACTGCAAATGAAAAGAAGAGATAGAAACCCAGGAATAGCAAGCTTAGTTATGGAAGGAAGGGTCGAGGACAAGAACTGTAGGGGTAGACCAAGGTTAGAGTATGTTAAAAAGATTGCCTCGGATATAGGGTGTGGTAGCTATGTCGAGATGAAACGATTAGCTCAGGACAGGGAGGCATGGAGTGCTGCATCAAACCAGTCAATTGACTGAAGACTCAAACAACAACAACAAAAATCCGACGACTTCCTCCGGGTTTTAACCTGCGATCTTGGGCATAGCAGTTGAGCATGCTACCGACTACGCCACCGAAGCCGCTATCTTCATTCACTTCATCTCTCATTAACTCTTCTCAAGAGGTAGGCACCAAGAAGGGAATACGGCCGTAAGAAACACCCGCGACATAGAATTTCATCGCATCTCATCCCCAACCCGTTGAAAAAAAAACAACAGGAATAATAAGGGGTAGACATACAATGTCTTTGGCGAGTGTTCTTCCATTGAATATAATTTTAATACCTTCCTTTCTGCAGTTAACATGTTTTGTTGTTGCTAATTTGATTTAGGGGAAAAGATTGACATGCTCCGATCCGCAGATGACATTGCTTTAACAAAAGATAATGAAGATCATCTTCAACAGATACTTCATGTAATGAATAACATCCTTAAACACGAATTTAACATGAAGATGAACAAAAATAAAACAAAATTACTCGTATGCAGTCGGAACCAGGAAGATCATAGAAGAGCACCAGCAATTTATATCGAGAATGATAGAATACAACATGTGAAGGAATATAAGTAACTGGGAAGCATGATAACGTATGATGGAACCAGTAAACGAGAAATTCGGAGTAGAATTATTCAGGCAAAGAACGCCTTTTTTAGAAAGAAGAATTTCTTCACTTCCAGAAGATAGACCTAAAAATAAGAAAAAGCCAGATGAAGACGTGCGTGAGGAGTGAGGCTTTGTATGGTAGTAAGATCTGGACAAGAGGGAATTCAGAAGAGAAGATGTTGATGGCTTTTGTGGCTTGGTGCTGGAGAAGAATGTTTAAGATCAGTTGGATACAACATATGACAAATGAAGAGGTATTCAGAAGAGCAGGAGAAACTAGAAGCTTTATGAAGAGTCTGAAAACAAGAAGAGCAAATATGTTGGGCCATATTCTCTTGCCTGCTAGCAAGAGTCATCGAAGGGATGTTAGAAGGGAAAAACACAAGAGGAAGACCACCACTTGCATATATCACACAGATAATGATATACACGAACACAAAATCATATCGTGAATTGAAGAGGAAGGCGGAGAATAGAGGAGATTGGCGAGTTGCTGCAAACCAGCCCCAGGGCTGTTAACTTAAGAGAAAGAGGACATCTTGCTAATCAGCCCCGTGTACTAGAGTGCGTGTTCAATATGTCTAATAACCTGTTTTTCTGTGGTGACTGTAGTCGCGTGTAATTATTACGGTCGGGAATGAGGTACTATCTCGGTACTTGCCTGGAGTGACTGTGGAAACCACACTCAGGATAGTCATAGTCAGTGCCGGGATTCGAACCCCATCACAACCGTCGGGAGAGATATAACGTGCACGGCTACGGTTTGGGATGGCTGTGATATGTCGCAAATAGGATTTTCACAACAGTCTTTCAGTAGCAAATTTGTTTTCACGTCGTAGACCAATCGTTACTTCAGGCGAGGTCTCCTAAATGTTTTCCAATAGCCCTTTCTATTAAGAGGAGAAATCATCGATTTTATTTTACATTGTCGGTAAAGGGAAGGCTTAAAGATGAGCTTCCCCTAGCTGACTAGGGTAGACGATTGAGGAAACCTGCAGAGGAATAACTTTTAGAATAGTTTTAAGAAATATCATGCTTATACTCAGCTGCGAAGCGGAGCGTAAATGCACGACACGTACTTTATTTCAAGTCCCGGATCACCCTACACAATCATTATGTGAATGTCATATCCACTGGGTCATTATGTATGTGCGCCCCGATAAACACGGCAAGTTAAGCCGGCTTTGACTGGCGCAGATCGCGGGCGCACGTACATGGTTCAGCCGGTGGTGGCGCGCACTTGTACACTTTCACAGAACATGTTCAATTATGTGTTCTTACAGTGCTTATAGCCGATGCTGAAAATGTCCTCCAGCTCTTGTAACACACACCTGACAACTTCAGATGAAAGAATGGACAACATTTTGAAGTTCCACAGCAGTGATGGCTTCGATTTTCGTTACCTGTCAACTCTTTTATTATTTACGGAGCCTGTTTCCTTGAATCGTTTAGCGAGCCTCCTAATTGTACTGGCATTAGGCACAGGTCTTCCTGGAAACTTGATTCGAAATTTTCGTATTGTTTCAGAACAAGATTTTCTGCTTTTCATATACGAATTATGCATATACACACGTTCGCGCAATGTGAATTGGTGTGTAGGCATGACCAATAATCACAATGCTAACTAAACGTGCGACACTAACGTCTAAGCTTTGCAGATACACGTCCATATGAATGACAAAACACGTGTGAACTAACGATATGAGTCAGCGGAGCGCGCCACCACCGGCTGAACCGTGTACGCGCAAGCGGTATCTGCGCCAGTCACAGTCGAGTTTATCGGGGCGCACATTGATAATGACCCTGTATATTCTCTGTCATGGGTCCTCATGGCTTGTTGAGTACAATAAATGATGATGATGATGATGATGATGATGATGACAACATATGTAATACTTTGTTCCATTAAAATACTCTTTAAAATGTAAATCGGAAATATACTTTTCACAGCCTACATACCATAATATATATTTTGTTATTTGCATGATATACTTCTGAATTTCGTACAAAAGCCCCGAGTTAGAGTAATTATATCAGAAAGGTTTCGGATACGATCAATTTCTACAAACAAATACGGCTTCAAAGACAACATGTGCGAGAAGTCAGCTGTCTGCAGCATGTTCAAAGA
The DNA here is from genome assembly GCA_946902985.2 of Meconema thalassinum. Taxonomy (NCBI): domain Eukaryota; kingdom Metazoa; phylum Arthropoda; class Insecta; order Orthoptera; family Tettigoniidae; genus Meconema; species Meconema thalassinum. The sequence continues at coordinate 514,106,665 of OX336393.1, read as the reverse complement.
ACTCTTATGAATACAATTATTCACGGAGCTTTAACACATTGATATATCCTGAGAGAGAAAGATTCCCGTGTTGTCTTCATTAAAACAGTGATAGTACTGCGTGACAAGAAATATACTTTTAAATAAAAGAAACGGGGCCTCTAGACCGGTGCTTGGTACCATAAGAAAACTAAGGGAGGATATGTTTTCTCTTTGTTGTTGTTGTTGTTCTTCTTCTTCTTCTTTTTCAATAGTCCGTAACAATATATGAATCTTAACCCTTTATAGGGCAAAATTATCTTATATTTGTATGTGTTTTGAAAAGTTATTTTTTTTAAATTACTACTATCATTATTAATGTTACTTTTTGTTTGTTTAATTTTAATGTTTATATTATTTATTTTTAATGTTTATGTTCTTACAGATTTATTTTTAATTTTTATTAATGAATTAATTTCTGATTGGTTTTTACAATTATTTTCAAACTATTTTATAATTATGTTTATTATTTTAATCTTTATATTTCTTTTATTATTGTAATTTTATTTTTATGATTTTTTTCTATATTTATATTTTATTTTTACAATTTAATTGTTAATGTTTTTAGTTTTATTTTTTTGAAATTTTAACCAGCACATTACGTCAAGTAGAAACTTTTTTAGCCTACTAATTGATTTTTAGAAATACTAGCACTTCGGCATGAAAACTCTCCAAAATTTGGCTCAAAGATTCAACTATCAGCATCTTTGAAAGCATAAACTGCCCTTATGACAGGTGGTTAATATAGAGACCACTATCCCATAAAGGGTTAACCACATGTAATTTATATCTGGTCATTTTTTCTCATATTCCAGTAATTCAATGATCTAGTGTTGACCGACTGAAAGCTAACATATTAACTGTTGATATGGCAACACTGCAAAATGGCTTCAAAGCTATCTTTAACCCTTTTTAGGACAGAATGTTAGTGCAGATATTTTATTTGTATTTATTTAAATTTAATTGTAATAGATTTAACCTAATATTAATAATTATTAATTTTTATTTGTTGTTTCTTTATTTTAATGTTCTTAAAATTAAGATAATAAAATAATAGCTTAGTTGTTTTAAATTCCAATTTTATTATAATTTGTAAAACTTTTAATTTTTTTTATCAAAAAAATTTTTTCATGTACTTTTGGTCAAGGTTTTCAGTAAAATAATATTTGTTGGTATATCAGCATCGTTGTGCTTATAGTAGGTGCTTAATATATAGACCACTAGGCTATATAGCTATCTTTAAAAGTGTCACATGTGAATTTAATTGACACATTATTTGTAAATCAAATTTAATGGCTGTATTTCTCTCCCAGTTGCGTTCCATTTCATTTAGTAGAGTTACACAATGGCTCAGTAATCAGTAATCAGGAGTATATTGTTCCCGTTCCCCACTGTTTGTCCACGCAGAATAGTTCAACATTTCCTTTGTACGTCTTCCCCTTCATCTTGCTGACTCATTCTCGAGTATTCACTTGTCATGTTGTCCTCCATATGAAGTGTTTCGCCTCATAATCTTATCAAGGAACAGTTGCTGTTGTGTGTCGAATTTATCTGATAACCCAAGTTATTGTACTGGTTGTACTATCGTTCAAATTTGTAATTGAGGCCTGGTTTAGGAAGGAAGCGACCGTGGCTTAAAGGGGATCGGTACAGCCTAAATCCTTGAAAAATGCAATTTTCAGTGTGTGTGTGTATGTGTCTGTGTACTTAATTAAATCCAATCGGCCAAAGCGATTTAATGAAACTCGGTAAGTTCATACTGACTGTCCGACCTCGACTGCACCTTTCAAATTTTAATACGTTTCACTTATCCAGCATGGTGGCCCCGCGAAATATTTCACAGGCATTCTATATTATTCCACAACATTAGCAGTTATCATCCTCGAATTTTGTACAGTGATAAAAGGTCCTAATATACGTTTATCTACATAACTTTCATAAACCTGTTAAGTACAAAATGAACATGGCGGCCAAGCGAATTTGAAGCATGTAAATATATTTTTCTCGAGATTTAACAATCCGAGCACAGTGAAACATGGTACGGTAAATGTTGCTAAAAATTGTTATGTACTGACATCCAATTATACACAATTGTTTTGATAACCCTAAGATGGAGGCTGTGCGAAATTTAAAAATCGAGCTGAAATGTTGTATGTTGATCAAGGTTATGAACATAAGCTCACCTGTGCGACGTCTAATGACCTAGTGATCACAAAAACAACATGGCGGCCAAGCTAAATTTAAAGCTGCCAATTCGACATCAATAGGGTTTTCTGATTTCTTTCATTTGCATTGCAATATTTTTGTTTCACATTGATTAATTTTCATCATGAATTATTTCCTTAAGACAGAATCCATGCCATTTAAGAATTCATTCAAATCCTCCGGTATGTCGGCTAACATGACGATGTCATCAGCAAATCTCAGAGTTGAAATTATTTCTCCTTGAATCTTTGAATCATACTTTGAATTTTATTATTATTATTTATTTAGTCGTTAATTCCCCACAAGGCGAGCGTTACGACACAATCACTTTTCATGTTTCATTCTGGCCCTTTCTTCTTTTCCCCAAAACCTCTCATATACACACTATGCTTCCTCTTTATCTCTTCTGTCCACTTCCTTCCTGGTTGTCTTTCTTTGGGAGTTTGCTCAAACTTCTGTTGTCTATGTGCTCCTTTCTTCTGTAGAGATGTTTAGTTTCTTGAGGTCTTTCACGGTTTCCTTTACCCAGTTGGTGTTTAGTGTGCTTCGTAACTATATTAAACATCTTCTTGGTCAGTCTTCGGTCATCCTATGTATATGTCCATAGAATCTTGCCCTTCTTTACCTTCTGTTGCTTGTAATCGTCTCTGTCTGTTTGTACAGTTCTATTGTCGGTCTCTTTATCCATATTCCCTCTTTCTGAACTGGCCCGTAGATCTTTCTCAGAATGTTTCTCTCTTGTTTTTTTAATTCCTTGATTTTTGTTCGTCCCTTGATAGCTATTGTTTCGGAAGCGTATAAGGCCTGTGGTAAGACTACTGTACGATAGTGTCGTAATTTGGCAATGATGGAAATACTTATATACTGTATATATATATATCTTTTTTTTCATCGTTCTGCCCTACTCGGTTGAACCTGCTTAGCTGATGTGTTGACCTTCGTTTCCTCCTAAAATCTTTTCATCCTCTCGCTAAGTTTCTTCTTTCGTTCTTCTTTCCAAGTTATAGTGTCTGTGGTGTTGGGTTTGTCTCCAAATTGGTGATTGTTGATTTTGGTTCTGAAATTACATCTGTCCTGTACAATGTCTTCTGAGATGTTGATTTCCCGGAGATCTGTTTCCATTTCACGAAGCCAGCTGTTCTTGTTTTTATTGAGAATTCTTTTAGTCAGTCCGTTATTGTCCATTCTAATAATATGTCCGTAAAATTTCAATCGTCTTTTCCGAAAAGGGAGAGAGATTTTTTCAGATTGACTCTATAATTCCTGGGATGATTTTTTCCTCCATATTCCCTCAATACAAACTGGTCCAAATGTTTTCGTAAATTTTTTCTATCTTCTTTATATCTTTGGTTAAAGATGCATCACCAATGATTAAAGTCTCCGATGCATATAACGCTTGAGGGTTGATTATTGTATTGTATTATAGTGTCTAAGTTTGGTTTTCCGAGATATTCATTTTTTATTATACCTGTTCCAAGTGATCCTGTAAGCATTCTGTAATTTGGAAATTATTTCTTTATTTGCTTCGCGGTTTAAACCAGAGGGCTGAATAATTTCTCCTAAATATTTAAATTGGTTCACTTGAAAGATTTTGCCGAATTTAGTTATCATAGGTTGTCCATCTAAGCATCGTGAGGCTCCTTCCATGTACTGAGTTTTTCATACTTATTTATTATTAATAATACTAATATATTACGCCAGTAAGCCTCCGTGGCTTAGGCGGCAGCACGCCAGCCTCTCACCGCTGGGTCCGTGGTTCAAATCCCGGTCACTCCATGTGAGATCTGTGCTGGACAAAACGGAGGCAGACAGGTTTTTCTCCGGGTACTCCGGTTTTCCCTGTCAAAATTCCATTCAAGCAACATTCTCCACTATCATTTCATTTCATCTGTCATTCATTTAATCATTGCCCCAGAGGAGTGCGTCAGGCCTCGGCAGCTGGCACAGTTCATATCCTCGCCGCTAGATGGGGGCTTCATTCATTCCATTCCTGACCCGGTCGGAGACTGGAAGCAGGCTGTGGATTTTCATTTCATTTCATATTACGCCACTGAAGTTGGGTGGCTCCCTTTAAAACCTGATAACATTCAAATGGAATCAGCGATGTAAATACGCATGGGATTGATATGATGCTGATTGACCGCTGCACGAGCGATGCTAATAGTACGTATCGGAAGATGACAATGGGCTGCTAATAAGCAGGAAGCGTGTTGGTGAAGACAGCGACGCCGGCTCTGGGTCGATATGTCCTGTATGCTCCCCAGGGAGCCGCCCCACCCCGTCCCGACGAGCGTCCCGACGCACAACGCCGTCAGGATCTATCGGCCTGGGATGGAGTGGGATGAGATAGGGCGAGATCATAAATTGGGAAGAAGGAAATCCAAGGAAATCTACTGTGGGTAGCTACACGCACTAAGGCGCCAGGCTTTGAGATTAGGCTATCCTGGGACTGAGAATACGAGTTGAGTTCGAACCCCACTGTCGGTCGTTCACGAAATGATTTTTCAAAGTTTCCAAATTTAACCTCAAGCAAATGCTGGAATGATACCTTGGAAAGTTTTGCTGCCTCACAGAGTAGCATGTTAAATTGCGCGCAAAGACCGTGACGGGGAGCTGCAGTAAGTCCGGAGATCGTAAGTTCGAGTCTCGACGCCGACAGCTGCAATAATTAATGTGGTTTTATCTCCGTTTCTCCATCACTTCATCCAGGAAATTGCCAGGATAGTACCGGGGTATTTCCACCATCCCCGACCCTAATAATTACAGTTACGCACACTAATACAGTCACCATAATAACATAGGTTATCAGACCAATTCAATACACAGCCAAGTACACGGGTTGATGATCAAAGATGTCCCAAGCCCCTAGAACGAATTGACAACAATAAAAAAAAACGAAACGTTTAATTAATCTTTATTCATTTCATTAAACAATAACTTATTTCAAAGTCAAGGGGTAGAACTGACAGGTGAATCCTGGGTAGATGAAGTGTTGTGTAACATGGATTCGAATATCCAATGAAAGCGTCAACATATGGAATATCCAATGAAAGCGTCAACATATGCTTGACCCTAAGAGTCGTGATTTAGAGCCTAGTGAGTTCCATATATACTCTTTTATTTGAAGGTGTTCTTTGGTGGCAAACATGTTCATGACGATAGTAAACTCAAACTACTGACATGGCTTTCATCCCAGGCGGTGACGTTCTATCATGAAGGCATACAAAAATGTGTGCCCTCTTACGTCAAGTGCCTTAACACAGGTAGTGACTACAGCAGTGGCGTGCGGTGACCCTCGAGAGTAGTGAAGAGTAACTAATTGGATACCCACTATAACAATAACAATATTAATAATAATATCATCATTACGAAATAAATATTTTGAAGTCATTTTCATACGGTGCAATTCCGTAATGCACATACAGTAGGTTATACTAATAATTATTATAGCTAGTAGAAACCCGTCAATGGAAAAAATATTTACTGAAGAAGTTCCTTATATGAGTTAGGCTACATTCTTTGTACGATTAACCGACAGTAGTGGCTACGCGGGCTAAAGCGCTGCGTTAGGTCAAGGGGCCAAGCTCTCTACTGGGGTTCGAGCCCCACCGTCGGCTGTCCTTGAAATGGTTTTCCGTGGTTTCCCCATTTTCAACACCAGGCAAATGCTGGGACGGTACCTTCTGACAGGCCACGGCCTTGCCCAGTTTCATTCACCATCATTCATTTCATCTCTCATTAACTCCTCTCATGAGGTTGGCGTCAGGAAGGGCATCCGGACGTAAAAACCATCGCCACTAAGACTTCCATCGCATCTCATCCCCGACCCCGTTGGAAAAACGGGAATAATAAGGGGTAGACATACATTCTTTGTACGATCACCTTCTGGCACTATTATAACTTTAAGGGCGTCAAAAGATTGCACTCTCGACATTGCAACATACTGCTGGCCATGACTGAAAACTTGATGAGGTAAATAGAGATCTACAATATAGGCTTACGTTCCAGGGTTTCTCCTTGAGCTTTAATGGTTGTGATAAAGTGAAATGCGTAAACATTGACCATTATGACAATGGTAATAATTAATAACCGTGTTGACTGATAGTATTGTCTTATTAAAACCGCCCAGTCAAACACTAAAGAAACGTTTAATTACATGACTAAACGTACATGTTTCGGTATTTCATTGATACCTTCCTCAGCGTGATTGATATTAAATCTTAAAACTAGTTAACAAAGCCCAAAAGAAATGGATATCGTTACAAACATTGTTTTAAATCAAAATGGAAAAGCTTGCAAATACATTAAATGCCATGTATTAAAAAGTGATAGTAAAATGATGTTATTAAAATAAGAGATCTACTTTATAAACTGCCTACGTCAATACTCCATTCATTTTGTTCAATGCAGTAATGACAGACGATGTCGCTGTCAGAAGAATGAAGAACCGTAAACGACGTAGGCTAAATTTTCGCTTCAATTGGAAAAAATGGGAGAAAAAACGTAACAAATATTATACACACATCAAAAAAAGTTTTGCATCACCTCGGTTCCAAGAGTTCCGGAACCGTTAAATACAAAGGGAATAGAGATCAACACAAACAACATTTTAGCTCGTTTTATTGCTCATGAGACCCACACATTGCATGTTGTACCATCATACAGCTAGACTTTCAGCATTTGTGGTCCAGATTGCAGTACACACCACTACCTCTAATACCCAGTAGCACGTCCTCTTGCATTGATGCATGCCTGTATTCGCCGTGGCATACTATCCACAAGTTCATCAAGACACTGTTGGTCCAAATTGTCCCACTCCTCAACGACAATTCGGCGTAAATCTCTCAGAGTGGTTGGTGGGTCAAGACGTCCATAAACAGCCCTTTTCAACATATCCCAGGCATGTTCGATAGGGTTCATGTCTGGCGAACATGCTGGCCACTGTAGTCGAGCGATGTCGTTATCTTGAAGGAACGCATTCACAAGATGTGCACGATGAGGTCGAGAATTGTCGTCCATGAAGACAAATGCCTCTCCAATATTCTGCCGATATGGTTGCACTATGGGTCGGAGGATGTCATTCAGGTATCGTAAAGCCGTTTCGGAGCCTTCCATGACCACCAGTGGCGTACGTCGGCCCCACATAATGCCACCCCAAAACATCAGGGAACCACCACCTTGCTGCACTCGCTGGACAGTGTGTCTAAGACGTTCAGCCTGACCAGGGTGCCTCCAAACACGTCTCCGACGATTGTCTGGTTGAAGGCATATGCGACACTCATCGGTGAAGAGAACGTGATGCCAATTCCGTGGGGTCCATTCAGCATGTTGTTGGGCCCATCTGTACCGCGCTGCATGGTGTCGGGGTTGCAAAGCTGGACCTCGCCATGGACGTCGGGAGTGAAGTTGCGCATCATGCAGCCTATTGCGCACAGTTTGAGTTGAAACACGACGTCCTGTGGCTGAACGAAACGCATTATTCAACATGGTGGCATTGCTGTCAGGGTTCCTCCGAGCGGCAATCCGTAAGTAGCGGTCATCCACTACAGTAGTAGCCCTTGGGCGGCCTGAGCGAGGCCTGTCATCGACAGTTCCTGTATCTCTGTACCTCCTCCATGTCCGAACAACATCGCTTTGGTTCACTCTGAGACGCCTGGAAACTTCCCTTGTTGAGAGCCCTTCTTGACACAAAGTAACAATGCGGACGCGATCGAACTGCGGTATTGACCTTCTAGGCATGGTAGAACTACAGACAACATGAGCAGCGTACCTTCGTCCTGGTGGAATGACTGGAACTGATCGGCTGTCGTACCCCCTCCGTCTAATAGGCCCTGCTCATGCATGGTTGTTTACATCTTTGAGCAGTTTTAGTGACATCTATGAACAGTCAAAGGGACTGTATCTTGGATACAATATACACAGTCAACGTCTATATGCCGGAGATCTGGGAACCGAGGTGATGCAAAACTTTTTTTGATGTGTGTATAATACAGTCTTCTAACCTAAAAAATCCAGTCGATTCCCAACTTGATGGCCCACTCTGTTGTTTTAGATGTTTAATGGGTAACCCAATGTGCAGGTTATTTACTAAACACAGCAATAAAGCATATTATACTATCATTTAACCTCTAAAATATTCAGTCGATTTACGAGTTATAAAGTATGCCAAGGGAATTGGAAATTGGTGCCTCTTAAAAGAAAATGTACTGTAAGTGTTTTATCGGAAGGTGTTAAATCAAGTCGTAGGATTAAAGCTCTCTGCCTAATATTAACTGCACTTATTATAGCCAAATCCAAGCAATTTCTTACAATAAATATGGTTCCATATAGGAGCCCTTGGGAAACGTTCAGATATCTAAGTAGCATATGGCTCAAACGTTTGGAGTATGTGAGAGCGAATGCACTTAATTCCAAGGATTTGAAGAATGCTGTAGGAGGGAAATGAAGTAGCTGGCTTTCATCTTCAGTATTTAATCTGTTAACGCTGATGTATGTGTTTGAACTAATGGATATAAGTTCAATGACGTATGTAATTACATTGTTCATTTATTGGCTTAAGAATGCAAACTTTCGATAAATTTATTATATTCTTCGCAATTGTGAAAGGTTCACCGTAAATCTCAGTCACGATACCCTCATGCGTTGATATATCTGTTTAAAAATGTGGTAAAAGAATAAGCTAAAACATAAACCACCCAATATAAAGAGGGGGCGAAGAAATTATTTCTTATTATCAATGGGAATCGACAAACCAAAATTCGCTGGCTACTAGATACACAAATGGACCGTACTGAAGTCGGCATTGATCAAATGGATATAATAAGGACAACATACAGACAAATGATCAACACCCACAAATTTGCACCCAAGAATCCATCCGAGAAAAGCTTGAAACTCCAAAACTCATGGACACAAGAAAGACGGCAGGCCCAGAGTGAAAGAATGAAGACATTTGGGGCGAATAAGAAGTTCCTAAAGATGAAGAATCAGGGAAATGTTTGCAAAAGAATGTTGTCATTTGAAAAACAAGATCTTGAGGAAAGAACATATCGCCCACTTTCTCCTTAATGCCTGGGTATAGTTATAACTCTTTGTCCTTATCACCTCGTATCTTCTTCCTATTCGAAGTGCAAATTGGCACACTGTATTTGAGCAGTGGCGTTCAAACCATAGTTTATAATTTACCCCAGCTATTTACATTTTCATCGGCAAATACTCCAAACAACGTAGGAATTCAGTATAATAACACCGACTATTAACAATAATTGAAACTTCGTTGGTCTAAACGTATCACTGGGAGAAACACATTTACTGTAATATACCTACTGCACAGGTAATATTTAATCGCGCCTATCCTTGCTTTTTAACGTCACTTCTTCAGTATAGTATTACAATATAAACTTTGAATTTCTAACGGTCCACGTCCTTTAGAACATTTTAAACGATTCTCGGTTCGATAATCGGAAATGGTGGGTCCCATGTTATGGATCATAAAGTTTGCATAATTCACACGACCTCCATCCTGAAATGGTACCGGTATGGCTGATGACTTTATAGTTTGAGCACAAGACGCGTCTCTCACGAAGATATGTTTGTACAATAGTTGGTAAAATTCCGATGATTAATTTGGCCGTAATTTAATTTTAAGTTTTGACCAATTGATTGGCCGCCATTAAGTTTTGGTAAAGAAAGCGGCAATATAAAACATGACAGTGAGGTGCTCTTTGCTAGTGCTACCTCTGTACCAAATTTCGTTCAATTCGGTTTCACCGCTTTTGAATTGATAGGGGGGGGGGGGGCAGACATAACAAATGACACACATACACACACTCTCTCACACAAAGACACACACATTTTTGGCCATGTGTAGATCTCATAAGTCTACTTTCATTTTTTGCAAAAATCGAAAGTAGAGTAAAAAGTCGACATTTACTTTAAATACGAGCCTCGTACTAAGCTAAAGAACGTTCCTAGAAAGCAGGTATTTTCAGTTCAGAATACTGAGTACTAGTTGATTGATATCAGACACACTAAGATTACGATAACATCTGACAAATACATTATTACCAAGCTGTTAATACAGTAATGAAGGGGAATTAAATCCTATTCTGTATTATATTGCAGATACACGTATACAAGAATTAAAGATGGATAATGAATGTTGAAATAAAGTGTAAGCTGAATTCCAATGCTCATTATAAAGGTGCGCTTTGCGGAATAACAAAGCGCGATTTGTTTCGTTCCTCGAGAAAGCGTTTGTTAATGAATCTCCCCTCAATCAATGAATAACACTCCTGAGGCTAAGCTTTCTCCAACAGAAACTCCTCTCTCAAATAACAAGCAGACCATGTTTATAAATTGAAACACGGATACTGCACAGTGGTTACAATCCAGATAAGATTAGGAGTGAAACAAACGCTTCATTTCCTTTGCATTCACACCACAACTCAACAAACCCCATTCAAATTTCGTAAAAGAAGAGTGAATTTTAATGAGTATATCGTGGATGGTCTATGAATTAGCGGTATTGGTTAGAATCTCACACAAATATGTAAATTATGTTTCCTTCAATCACACAAATAAATAAATAAGTTAAAGAATAAATACAATGATGAAGACCAGACGGGTGGATGGAGTAACACATGAAGAGGTGTTAAGATGAGTGGGAGAGGAGAGATAGGTTGGTTGGACACTTTCTACTAACTTAGTTATGGAAGAAAGGATCAAGGATAAGAACTGTCGACCGAGGTTAGAATATGTTAAACAGATTTCCTTGGATGTAATATGTGGTAGCTATGTAGAGTTGAAACGATTAGCTCAGGACAGGGAGTGTTTAGAGGACTGTATCAAACCAGTCATAATGCTGAAGGCTCAAACAACAACGACAACAACAACAACAACAACAACAACAACAACAACAACAACAACAACAACATACAGTTTATTTATATATCACTAGGTAAAGATTATAGTAGTAGGCAGTGGTGTAGCTACGGGGTGGGGTGTTAAGGAATTTGATGAAATTTTCACATCACGTAGACCACAACTAACAAATATTGAACTAATACTGCAACTAAATAAGTGTACATATACTAAAATGTAACGTGAAGATTAACAAGAAGTTCCGTGACGAACTAAAGAGCCTACTTTTCTTAAAATTAAAGGTCCATGGCAATGATTAATCTATATGGATCTATCTAGAATAATGACGAAATTAAGTTGGTAATATCGAAATTTCGAATTAGTTCGAAATACTGTATACCTGGCATAATGTAGCCTAATAGAGAACTACAGTTGGCAGCCCTGGTGACTGAATATATTCTTAGTTCCATCTCTTAAGGTACAGAATACAAAATTTGGTTGAAGTCCAATGGATAGCATGGACGTTACATGCAGTTAAACATTGGATCTAACAACGCGCGTAAAATCATGTTGGCAACAATGACATACATGTATTGGTCAGAAATAATCTGAAATAATATGATCTATTGTTGTGTCAATTTTGAATGAAATCCATTAGTTAGCATAGAAGTTACATGCATTTTAAAATTGGACCTATCCGCAGGCTTAGAATCATGTTGGCAGCAGTGACGTTTATAAGTTACTCCAAATTAATCTAGAATGTCAGGTACTATACGTGTGCAAAGTTTAGAGCTGTTGGCTTGCATACTTTCTGATATATTGATATTAAGAAAAACGAATAGAGACAGCATTTATTAACAGTTGGCAGCCCTGGTTGCTCCTAAGAATGCGCATAGTAATATCGGTTATGGTACACATTGCACATAAGAAATTTGATTGAAATCCAATTGATAGTGTAGAAGTTATATGCATTTAAAATTTGGACCTATCATCAGGCTTATAATCATTTTGGCAACACTGTCATGTATGGCCTCCTGTAAATTAAACTGCAATGTTATTATCAATACGTGTGCCAATTTTGAAATAGCTCACGTTCATACCTTCCAAGATATCCAACATGAAGCTCAATTTGCAATTGCTATTTTTCAGCAGTTGGTAGAACTGACATCATTTTCAAATATGGCCGTGAGATATTCAGGAATAGATCTTTACTCCTACCAAATTTTGTTTCGATTGCTGCAGCCGTTTAGGAGTTGATAGGGGGGGGGACACACACAGCCAGACAGACAGACAGACAGAAGGACAGACAGACAGACAGACAGACAGACACACATTTGCCCGATCTCATAAGTCTACTTTTTCCTCATTTTTGCAAAATGTGAAAAGTAGGCTAACAAATCAAAAACCAAGATAATGAAATGTACTCCGGATGGTAAACAGGATGTTAATGTTTCGTTGGAAGGAGAAAGATTGGCTCAAGTAAATCAGTTCAGTTATTTGGGAAGCATCATCGCAAGGACGTCCGTTCTCGAATACCCAAGGCTAAAGAGGCCTATTGACCTGCAAGGCTATATCCCTACCAGTGAGAAAGCATTTCATTAAGAGCTTCGTTTGGAGCATTGCGACCTATGGCTCTGAAATCTAGACTCTTTTAAAGGCTGATAAGAAGAGAATAAATGCATTTGAAATGTGGTGCTGGCGCCGAATGTTACGAATACACTGGACTGACAGGCTAACAAATGAAGAATTCCTCAAGAGAGCTGAAGAAACAATCAATCTAGGGAAAATGATCACGAAAAGAAGATATAGTTGCATCGGTCACTTACTCCGACATGCATCATGGTGCACCAACCACAATGATTGAAGGGGAGACTAGAAGAGGACGACAAAGAGCAGGATCCTCGATGGCTTTAAAGGGCGACGTCCTTATCAACTAATGAAGCAGTTGGCTCAAGATCAACCATCAGGTTGAGGAGAACGAAAGAGATGTAAATATTTTCACTCATATTTTCAGACATAGATTTTATAGCCTACAAACTGCACCCGGCATGCGTTGCAATGCCAATCAAAGACACTGTAGGCGTTGTAATGTTGTTTCTTGAAGTGCTTTTGGATACACAATATTTTTTTCAATTCCCGTTAACTGCCTATAAACTATCATACAATGGATTAATTAAATTATAAACATCCGTGGGAGCATGCACAGCAACTCACCAAAGTTTCATCGCAATCGGATGAATGGCATATGAACGCATACGGGATTTTGTTTAATCGATTCGCGTGCCGTCAGTTATTTGTTGTATCTACTCGTACGCTACCTATTGTAAAATGCATGTACTAAGCCAGAATATTCACATGGGTACAGTACACAACATCTCACTCCAGTTCCATCGGTATCGGACGAATGGTATATGAACGCATATGGCACTTTGTAGAAACGCTTCATTTGTCGTCACCCATTTCTTGAATCTACTCGTGCGCTACCTATTGTAAAATGCATGTACTAAGCCAGAAATCTTCCCTGGAGTGTACACAACATCTCACTCTAGTTTCATCGCTATCGGACGAATGGTATTTGAACGCATATGGATTTTAGTTGAAACGCTTCGCGAGACGTCGCCCATTTGTTGGATCTATTCGTGCTATGCGTATTGTAAAGTGGTTTTACTAAGCCAAAAACCTTTCCTGAAATGTGTACATCTCACCCAAGTTTAATTGCTATCGGACGAATGGTATATGAACGCATACGGAACTTTGTTGAAACACTTCGCACGTCATCGCTCATTTGTTAAATCTACTCATGCGCTACCTATTGTAAAATGGATTTACTACTCGTGCGCTACCTATTATAAGATGCATGTACTGAGCCAGACACCTTCCCTGGCGTGTACACAATATCTCACCCTACTTTCATCGCAATCGGATGATTGGTACCGGTTATATGAACGCATACGGAAATTTGTTGAAACGATTCGCGCGCCGTCTACTCGTGCGCTACCTATTATAAGATGCATGTACTGAGCCAGAAACCTTCCCTGGAGTGTACGCAACATCTCACCCAAGTTTCATCGCAATGGGATGAATGATATATGAACGCATGTGGGACTTTTTGAAACGAATCGCACGCCATTTTGTTGAAGCCACTGGCGCGCTATCTATTGTAAATTGGATTTACTATGTCTTTAACTTTGCCGGGAGTGTGCATAACATCTCACTAAAATTTGATCGTAATCGGATGAATGGTATATGAACGCATCGCCAACATTCATTTGTTTAAACTACTCGCACGCTATCTATTGTAAATTGGACTAACTATGCTTATAACCATCCCGAGAGTGTGCACAACAACTGACCAAAATTTGATCGCAATCGGATGAATCGCATATGGACGCATACGGGATTTTGTTTAAGCGATTCGCGCGTCGTCACTCATTTGTTACCGGGTGAGTTAGCCGTGGTGGTTACGGCATGACTGATGGCAGTCGCTCACATCCGGGAGGCGAGGAGGTTCGAATCCCCCCGCCGGCAACCTTGAAGATGGTCTTCTGTGGTTTCCCATCTTCCTTCCAGGCAAATGCCGGGGTTGGTCCCTAACTATAGGCCACAGCCGCTACCTTCCAACTCCTGTCCTTACATTCCAACTTCCTTCCTTCCCTCCCCAACGGTACTTGTAGCTCACCCATTGGGTGTCCGTCTCGAAGCAGCTACAAAACTGGCGAGCCGAACATGTCCTCGGACACTCCCGGCACTAAAAGCCATACGCTAAAAAAAAAAAAAAAAAAAACTCATTTGTTGTATATACTCGTGCGCTACATATTGTAACTTTGATGTACTAAGCCTGAAACCTTTCATGGAGGGAACTCAACGACTCATCAAAGTTTCATCGCAATCGGATGAATGGTATATGGTCGCATACGGAACTTTGTTGAAACTATTCGCGTGCCGTTGCTCATTTGTTGAATCTACACGTGCGCTACCTGTTGTAAAATGGATTTTCTCAGCCAGAAACCTTCCCTGGAATGTACACAACATCTCTGCCAAGTTTCATCGCTACCGGACTAATGGTATATGAACGCATGTGGGACTCTTTTGAAACGCTTCGCGCGTCTTCGATCATTTGTTGAATCTACTCGAGTGCTGCCTATTGTAAAATGAATGTATTAAGCCAGAAACCATCCCTGGAGTGTACACAACATCTCACCCAAGTTTCATTGTTATCGGATGGTATATGAACGCATACGGAACTTTGTTGAAACGCTTCGCGCGTCGTTGCTGATTTGTTGATTCTACACGTGTGCTTCCTATTGCAAAATGGATTTACTAAGCCAGAAACCTTCCTTGGAGTGTACTCAACATCTCACCCAAATTTCATCGCAATCGGATGAATGGTATATGAACGCATAGGAGACATACCCACTGACAAACTATCACGGTGTCAGACAGGAATATAGGATGACTCCTAAAGAGGTGTACAAGTTGTCACACAAGAATACAGGGTGACTCCTAAAGAGATATACAAGACGTCATATAAGAATACAGGGTGACTCCTAAAGAGGTGTACAACATGCCAGATAAGAATGCAGGGTGACTCCTAAAGAGGTGCACAAGATGTCAGACGAGAATACAGGGTGACTCCTAAAGAGGTGTACAAAATGACAGACAAGAATACAGGGTGACTCCTAAAGAGGTGTACAAGTTGTCACACAAGAATACAGGGTGACTCCTAAAGAGATATACAAGACGTCATATAAGAATACAGGGTGACTCCTAAAGAGGTGTACAAGATGCCAGATAAGAATGCAGGGTGACTCCTAAGGAGGTGCACAAGATGTCAGACGAGAATACAGGGTGACTCCTAAAGAGGTGTACAAAATGACAGACAAGAATACAGGGTGACTCCTAAAGAGGTGTACAAGATGTCACACAAGAATACAGAGTGACTTCTAAAGAGATATACAAGATGCCAGATAATATTACAGGGTGTCTCATAAAGAGTTGTGCAGGATGTCAGAGCAAAATACAGGGTGACACTTAACGAGGTGTATAGAACGTTAGATTCAATTCAAATACAGGGTAACCCTTAAAGAGGTTTGCAAGATACCAGATTCAAATACAGGGTGACGCTTAAAGAGTTGCTTTTTGCTTTGTGTTTCTTTTTTTGTTTTGCTTTCTGCTTTTGCTTTTGTGTTTGAATTATGCTTTTTGTTTCGTGTTTTTTTGGTTTTGGTTTTGTGTTTGCTTTCTGGAAAATCAACATAAAACAAAACAACAAACAATCAAAATAAAAAACAAAGTAAACAAAACCAAATAAAATAAAGCAGAATAAAATAAAATAATAAAATAATTTTACGACATGATTCTTATTGACAAGTGGACTAAACGAGTTTTGCAACGGAGAAGACTCAATTGTGTGCTTGGTGTATTCTAGTGCTGAGTACTGTGCTCCAGTATGGATGAACATTCATCACACAAGACTTATTGATACTCAACTGAAGTCCACTATGCGCATAATAACTGGCGCAATTCGGTCTTCACCAAATCATTGGCTACCGCTTTTGTCTGGAATAATGCCATCTGAATAACGCAGATCCACCGCACTTATCAAGGAATTCACTAAAATCTTAATCAATCCTGATCTACCTGTACATGAAGATCTACCCACTCTTAATCAAAACAGATTAGGTTCACGCCATCCAGCTCTACATAACGCCTCTGAAATGGTTGATACAGGCTACGACCCAACTACAGAGTGGATTCAGCTACCACGTAAAACATGGACTGCCTTGAACAGGCCATGGTAGGTGCAAAGACATGCTGTTTAAATGGAACAAGTGGCCGACAGCTGCGTGCGGCTACGGAGCAGTGCGACAGACCATCCACCATATTGTGAGCGAATGTGAAACGCGGTTGTACACAGGCAGCCAAGAGGATTTCTTGATGGCAACTCCAGAAACAATACAGTGGATCAATGATCTTGACATTCAATTGTGAGGTGTCTTTTATTGTTCGTTGTTTCCTTGTTACGAAAATATTTAGCCTATATAATTTATTTCTGTATATAACTTGATTGTAAGGGCCACACGCTAAATAATTAAATACCCGTCGCGGCTTCGCCCGCGAATATTCTAGTTGTAAAGACTACACTTAATAAAATATCAATCATGAATGCTATGACTGATTTATCCTTGGTATGAATAATCAGACTTTATGAATTCAGCTACTGGTGCAGTGGTTAGGGGTTTGTCATTCCTTCATAGGTATATCAGAGCGAAGTTAGTTTTCTGGGAATATCACAGACACTGTTAATTTAAGGGCCTTTAAATGTGGTTTTCGGAGACCCTTTATAGTCGGGTGAAAAATACCTTTCGTACCAAACACACACACGTGGAAATTGCGTGAAAAAATTCTAGAGTGCCCCTTGATCCCCTTAAGCGCATTATACTCTATGTATTGATGAATTTTACAGCTTAATTTGGTTCTGTGATAACCTTAAAACAGTCTGGAAACTTTCACAGTAATGTAACAAGTAGTTCCGTGAAGAACTATACAGCCTATTTTCATATATCCTACTAATGTTAATTGCCACTATCAACATATACAATTTCAGTTTGATTGCTGTAATACATTCGTAGATATTGAGAACCGACTAAATATTTCGGATGGTCGCCAGGTTGGATTTTATATATGTAGGTCCTAGAGTTATGTACTGTTACATGCAGATTATTGTGAACGTGTAGTATTCAAACTTCAATCGCATAATTAGGACACAAGAAAAAACAAGGAGATTTAAAATATTTTCACAACTGCCATCTTGAGGTTATAGAAACAATTGAAATAAATTAGATGCCAGTGGATTAACATTCGGATAAAGATTTACTGTACCAAGTTTCACTGCACGCGGATGGTTAAATTGAGAGAAACGTCCATGTGAATATTTATAATTCGCGTCACCGCCATGTTGGATTTGTGATCACCAGGTTATTTAAAGTCCTATAGGTGAACTTAAGTTCATAGCCCCTATGAACATTAAAAAATTTAGTTTGATTGCTAAAATAGATTCGTAGATATTCAGTATCGTCTAAATATTTCGGATGGTCGCCATGTTGGATTGTTAAATGTATAGGCCATAGAGTCATGTACCATTAAAGGAAAATTATTGCGTAGGTTCATTATTCAAACTTTCACTTCGATCGCATGACTACATCACAAGAAATAAAAACTTAATTTTAAAATTCGCACTGCCGCCATCTTGAGGTTATGTAAACAATTGAACTAAATTAGATACCAGTGGATTACAATGTGTATAAATATTTCCTGTACCAGGTTTCAGTGCGCTTGGAACATTAAATCGCGAGAAAGGTCTATTTAAAATTTTCAAATGCGCTTGGCCGCCATGTTCGTTTTGTAGTTAACCGGTTTTTGAAAATCTTATAGATGGACTTCCAGTAGTGCCCTTTATCTTCGTACAAAATTTTAGGGAGATACCGCTAATAGTTTCAGAGATATAGAATGCCGGTGAAATATTTCGCACATCCGCCATCTTGTGATTATGTAAACAATTGAACGATGTTAGATGTCGGTGCATTACAATGTATATAAACATATACTGTACCAGGTTTCATTGCGTTTGGTAGGTCAAATCGCGAGAAACGTCTATTTAAAAGTCGCAAATTCGCTTGGCCGCCATGTTGGTTTTGTAGTTACCAGGTTTTCAAAGTTCACATAAGTGAACTTATAGTAGTTCCCTCTATCACCATAGAAAATGTCAGGGTAATATCGGTAATAGTTTCGGAGATTTTGAATGCTGGTGAAATATTTCGCACAGCCGCCATGTTGGATTGGTGAGTCGTAACAAAATTTGAAGGGCACGGTCGAGGTCGCCGGGAATAGTGCTGTGAACTTTCCGAGTTTTATTGAAATCGCTCCTGCCGTTTAGATTTTATTAGGGGGGATACACACACGAATCACACACACACACACACACACACAAACGCACACACACACGGACAAAAGGTGATCTCATAAGCCTATTTTTTCAAAATTGAAAATAGGCTAATAATTGGAATTGCATTGCGTCTTACAGAAATAGATGGACCTGTGAGATTCTGTTACCATGGTTACCGTGTTGCATTCTGTTGTTGTTGTTTGAGTCTTCAGTCTTTTGACCGGTTTGATGCAGTTCTCCACGCCTCCCTGTCCTGAGCTAATCGTTTCATCTCTACATAACTACCACACCCTACATCTGAGGCAATCTGTTTAACATATTCTAACCTTGGTCTACCCCTACAGTTCTTGTCCTCGACCCTTCCTTCCATAACTAAGCTTGCTATTCCTGGGTGTCTTAGTATGTGTCCTACCAACCTATCTTTTCTCTTCATTAGCAGTCGCCAGAAACATCTCTCCTCTCCCACTCGTCTTAATACCTCTATGTTTGTAACCCTATCTACCCATCTGATCTTCATCATTCTCCTGTAACACCACATTTCAAATGCTTCTATTGTCCTCTTTTCTGCTGCACCAATAGTCCAAGTTTCACTTCCATAGAGCGCCACGCTCCAGACAAAGGCTTTCAAAAATGACTTCCTAATACCTAAATCTATATTCGATGTCAGCAGATTCCTTTTTTGTAGAAAAGCTTTCTTTGCCTGAGCCAACCTACTTTTTATATCCTCTTTGCTTCGTCCATCACTGGTTATTCTATTTCCTAAGTAACAGAAGTCTTCTACTTCCTTCAGCTTTTCACCTGTCAATTTGATCTCCATAGAGGTTTCTGATTTATTTCATTATTTAATTGTAAATATACATGTTTTAAGGTATTTATTTAATTGTGAGGCATTTAAAGAGTAAGTGAGTGCGTTTCTCATACACATTGGGTTATGCCGAACCTGTAGGTTGGTGTTAATGGGACCTTATTTTCGGTACAAAACTGGAATGGGATCTTAGCAGAATAATATTGGGAGGGATGTTGAAAATACCTCAATAAGGCAAGAATGAATAACGCAGCTCGCACCACACTGCAGTACAACTCCATCCTGCAGCGGTCTCGTGAGTGAGAGAGAGTAATTTAATGAAATGCCTTGGAAACTGCTTGGCTCGGCTCATGAGCTGTCATTGTGGGTTGGAAATTCACCCAGACATGCTAATTATCCCATTCTTCATGTCTGCTTGAATGACACCGAGGAACAAAGAAATGTATTCACTAGGATTTAGCGTAACGTCACCTTTCAAATACTCGTTCATTAGAACCCATGCTACTTCTGTGTGCTGCAGAGAGATTTATAGGTTGACTTAGGGGCATTGCGGTCATGTAGCACTGTGTGCTTGTCTGATAACCTGTGCCACATTGATGTCTGTACTAGTGTGAGTATTTTTAATTAAGGTAGGAATTGGGTAGGAGGCGGTAGTGGCCTATTCCGGCATCCTTGGGTAGAAGTGGGAAAACTACCTCCAGGATTGCTGAGGTAACAATAGAACCCGACTCTTCTCCGTTTTGCCTCACGAGGCTAAGTACACCCCGTTCCAGACCACCCGTCAGTATTTGAAATTCCTGATGGGGCCGGGAATCGTACACGGGGCATCTGGTTGAGAGGCACGTGCTGTACAAGCCGTATTGTATATCTCTCAACTCAATTACATAAGGACTTGGCTGACTTTTGTACCAAGCCCTACAAATCACGTTAAGCTAGTGGTTGGTTGGTTGGTTCCTTAGTTTAGGGGTTGCGGCAACGCGGTCATGTAGCGCCGTGTACTTTGGGTGTGTGTAGAATCTGTCTGATAACCGGTGTTAATTGTGATGGCTGTATTAGTGTGCGTTATCTGTGATTCAGATAGATGAACTGCGCAGACCGTTAAATTTATCAAGTAGTTCCTACTTTTGCTACTAAATGCCATCGCAGTCAGCACCTGGCAGCTAACGTTGGAACTAATCAAACTAACCTAAAAATTTTAGCTTTCACAAGTGTAGTTAGTGGAAGGTTCTTTTTTCATGACAGGGCGTGGTGCTCAGTGATCTAGCTGTATGCCTCTCACCAAGGCGGTCTGGTTTCGATTCCCGGTCAATGCATGTGAGATTTTCGAAGTGAAATGCCATGTCCTGTGGTTCGGATTCCACGTAAAAAGGAGGTCCCGTGGCTCATAATCACAAGATTCACGGTCACGTAAAACTACAATCTTCCTTTTTTTTCATGACATAAATCTATAACATGGGACCGCCGGCTTTACTTCTCCTCCGAAGGAAGGCATACTGAGGGATTTTTAACGCTCTTAAAAAATCCGACGACTTCGGCCGGGTTTGAACCCGCGAGCTTGGCCATTGAAGCTATTGTGCTAACATCCGTGTCCCATAACGTGACCAAACTTGGACACCTTTACTGCTAATATCGCACGTTCCGGTTTCATCCCCTTTAATTTTATTGATGTCGAGGACAATATCTCACAACACAACAAACAACAACAACAACAACATAGCGCAACGAGCCGAGTGGGGCACGCTGTCAGCTGCCAGGGCTGAAGATGAACTGTGTGGCATCGAACACTGGACAGCGGGCAAACAATGCTGGGTGGCATAACAACAATCCTGTATGCGTTTGGGAAACATAGTAAACCGGTAATGACGCTGATATATTCACACCGGTTTCCGGTGTTTTCCGGTGTTTTCCGGCGCTGCTGTATAAACGTCATCGATCTGGGGAAACAACAGGGTGGACCGCAAACACGCACGCGAGATGGACAAGTTCTAAAGCTGCGGTTTTCAACTGTTTCTGGCTGAAAGGTCACTTTCTATCTGGAGAAAGATTTGCGAGCCAGCCAGGCGTCTCCTTCTGATGGCATCGGTGAGGGTTTCCTGGTGTTTGTAGAATTCATAATTTGGATTTTACCATTATCTTCCAACGGCGGCCCCGTGGTGTTGGGGTTGCCCACCTGCCTCTCACCCGGAAGCCCCGGGTCCGATTCCCGGCTCCGTCAGGGATATTAGAAACTGACGTAAGGATTGGAATGGGGTGCACTCAGCCTCGTCAGGACAATTGAGTAGCTGTCTGACAGTGAGGCAGTGCCCTGGCAACGGAGACCAAGATTAACGGCTGAGGGGGCCCGATGCGCTGACCACGCGTCACCCCAATCTCTGCAGGCCTATTGGCTGGGCAGCGGTCGCTTGGTAGGCCTAGGCCCTTCATGTGCTGTAGTGCCAGGGGTTGTTGTTATCGTCTTCCAACTGGTAAGATCCTTGGTCTCACTATTTTCGGCAAGAATTTCCTTTGCTGTGCCTCGAGGAACCTTAGTGGGGTCTCCTTAATTAGAAACAGCCGTTGATGGTCTGACTACTGCATTAGTGTCTTAGTTGGACATTCATCGAGAGATGTTTCGAGGCGTACAGTTTTCTGTCTAGTTTGATCCTCCTTTGCTCGAGAGCCATTATTTCACTGAGATTTTCGGAGATCCATTCTCCAAGGTATTTTACATTCAATATTTAAGGTATTTTAAGGTATTTGGGCCGATAATCTAGATGTTAGGCCACTTAAAACAACAATTATCATCATCATCATCATCACTTTTTTAAATGTTGTTATTGTTTGAGTCTTCAGTCTTTTGACTGGTTTGATTCAGCCGTCCATGGCTCCCTGTTCTGAGCTAATCGTTTTATCTCTACATAGCTACCACACCCTTCATCCGAGGCAATCTGTTTTAGATATTCTACCCTTGGTCTACCCCTACTGTTCTTGTCCTCGATCCTTCGTTCCATAACTAAGCGTGTTATTCCTGGGTGTCTTAGTTTGTGTCCTACCAACCTATCTCTTCTCTTCATTAGCAGTCGCCAGAAACATCTCTCCTCTCCCACTCGCCTTAATACGTTTGTATCCCTATCTACTCATATGATCTTCATAATTCTCCTGTAACACCACATTTCAAACGCTTCAATTCTCCTCTTTTCTGTTGCACTAATAGTCCAAGTTTCACTTCCATAGAGAGCCACGCTCCAGACAAAAATGACTTTGAATTCCTAAATCTATAATCGTTGTAAACCGATTCCTTTTCTGTGGAAATGCTTTCCTTGGCTGAGCCAACCTACTTTTTATATCCTCTTTGCTTCGTCCATCACTGGTTATTTTGCTTCCTAAGTAACAGAAGTCTCCTACTTCCTTTAGCTCTTCACCTGCCAATTTGATGTAAAACATATTCTGTCACTCACTGTAAAAAATGAATTTTTTCGAGAGTGAAATATTCGGAAATTCATAACAGTCTGGATTTTCCAAGCTATTCATAAGATGCCGAGAAAGGGCCAGGGAAGAATTCCAGGAAATATATTAGTGGAGATATGGGGATGGGAATTCACGCACTCCCTGACAGAGACACAGCGACTGGACTTCAGTTTACATCAGTGAGTGCCTGAGACTCGACTTGTTCAGAAAGGCTGCTGTATTTCCTCCCACCCCGTAAACGAAACTTATTTTTGAGTTCGTACGCTTTTTCTCAGATATAATAATGGAATTTATTTAAATTGGCTATAATATGGACATGCTTAATTAATTAATTAATTATTATAACACGCTCTATTTTGCAAAAATATAATGAATGAAATGAAGAATCTTTCATGTGAATAATATCATTTTTATAACAATTCAATTAATATTACATATTTTAATTTAATTTATTGTAATGTTAGATATTTCAGCTAATATTATTAGATAAATACAGTAATAATAATATCGTATGGCCTCGGGTGCCGGGTGCAAGCTTTGTTAATTGACACCCAGAGGGTAGCTTGCATGTCGCATTTCGTCGTTCCCTTGAACGCTATGAAAGTCAAGGAGGTTAGATATCTAAATTCCTTGACACTACAGCGCTTTCAAGTAGAGAATGGAGGAACTTTGTGTTGGCGTAAAATCCTGAGATTAATTTTGCCATTGAACACGGCCTACTGAATTCAAATGGGTTCTTTAACATGCCAACAACGTATGACATGAGTGTTGTGATTTTTGTCGCCTTCAAAAATCACTTACCATGGCCAAGAGCGAACCTGCAATCTTGGGGTTGGTAGTCCGACACTATAACCACTCACCCACCGTGGATAAATACAGTATAAAGATATTTTGCATGTTGATATTACATACAAATCCTAATTCTACTAGTAACACGTCATCTGCTCCCACAAGAGACGGGTGGCAGTGAGATGGATGTGGCACTCTCTTTGCTCATCCCTTTCCAAATATACACCCTTCTAGGCTGTCATTTTGTTATTATCCGAGTGTTGGTTGGTTCCTCCGTTTAGGGGCTGCGCCAACACGGTCATGTAGCCCCGTGTACTTTGGGTGTGTGTAGAATCTGTCTGATAACCGGTGTTAATTTTGAAGGCTGTATTAGTGTGTATTATTAGTTCTTTTAATTCAAGTAAAAACTGCAGACATTCAATTTTCAAGTAGTTCCTACTTTTGCTACCAAACACCACCGTCAACGACAACTACTGTACTTCTGAACTTGGTTAGTAGATGCCAACGCAGTCGGCTCCTGGCGACGAAGGTTGGAACCTGAGAGCGTTAGTCAAATTTAACCTATAATTTAGCTTCACACAAGTGTAATTAGTGGAAGGTTCTATTTCATGCTATAAATATATGACATGGGACCGCTGGCTTTACTAAGCAAGGCATACTGAGTTTTTTTTAGCCTATTATCATTTTATAAAAAAATAGGCTTATGAGACCACCTTTTGTCCGTGTGTGTGTATGTGTGTGTGTATGTATGTATCTATGACCCCCCCACCCCAATAACTTCTAAATGGTTGGAGCGATTTCAATGAAACTCAGTAAGGTGCCCTTCAAATTTTATTATGTCTCACGAATCCAACATGGTGGCTGTGCGAAATATTTCACCAGCATTCAATATCTCTGAAACTATTACCGATATTACCCTGACGTTTTGTACGGCGATAAAGGACACTACTAAAAGTTCCCCTATGATAATTTCAAAATCCTGGTAACTACAAAACCAATATGGCTGGGTTAGCTGTCTTTACTTAACAAGTTCTCTGACACACGCATGCGACCTCTGTGTCTACCTTCGCAACTGCTCTCTCTTCTTCGTTTGCTACGGTCTCTCCGATATACACCAGGCCTACCTCTACAACCTCGCTTTATCTTTTCCACTTTTCTGTCTGCTTGGCCTATTTCTGGTCTCATATTCGCCAGTTTATTTACCCGAACATATGGGACGGTGAACTTTCTATGTCGGTAATTTATATAGAACGATGCGGTGTTGCAATCTTCTGGACATAGATTCATAAATTTCTTGCTTATGTCATAGTATTTTCTTGTTACCGTAAAGGTTCGTGCTGATTTTGCCTTTGTGTTTGGGATTGTAACTACAATGGTTGATCCAATATCGTTTACTTTGTCAACTTTCAAATCATATAATTCATGACCGACATGTTACATTTTGAGTGCTTGTGTGAAGTCAGAGAAGCCATGTTAAGAGAAGAGATGAAGATTATGTGGGTAATAGGATGATGGAAATCCTTCCACCAGAGAAACGGAGTCGAGGACGACCAAAAAGGCGATGGATGGAGAGCATACAAGAAAGCATGAAACAGCGGAGGCTTGTGGAGGAAATGGTCCAGGATAGAACAACCTGGAGGGGGAACATCCGCATCAGCGACCCCACATAAGTGGGATTAATCATACTGGAGAAGAAGATAAGGTGTGAAGCTATCCTAATTGGTCAATGAATGAAAATATTGAGTTCTGATTGGTTGGAGAAACTGTATCATAATGAAAGTAGTACTTTAATTTTTCTTTCTTCTTTCTTAGTCGTTTACCCTCCAGGTTGGTGGAACCCACGGACTCAGCGAGGGAACTCACCACTACCGCCTCTACGGGCAGTGTCCTAGAGCTGGGAACATCTAATCGGAGTGGATACAACTGGTGAGGTGTGATTGGCACCTCGCCCAGGCGGCCTCACCTGCAAAGCGAACAGGGGCCTCACGAGGGAAGGTAATGGATGGTCAGGATGGATAGGCAAGGAAGAGGGAAGGAGGCGGCCGTGGCATTGAAGAAGGTACTGCCCCCGTAATTGAATTATATAGAGACCAAGGTGGCTATATTGGAAATTATAAAGAAAGTTATGGCTGTCATAGTTATGACGTGGGTAGTCATGACGTAAGCACGGATGACGCAGATGTTATGCCAGCAGGCTACTTGAGCTGAGATTCTCAGTGACGTCAGCATTTATTCGAGAAAGATCCAAGATGTACGACGCAGTCGCAGGAAACGTGGAATTCTGCTGAGGAAGAAATTATGCTATTGGAGGGGAGGTTTGAACCAATGAACGATAGTCTGAAGGAAGACGGAGATTGCTGAAACTATGGTATTTTTATTACTTTTTGGAATGCAGAATTGTGGAAATCCATTTGCAGTAGAGGCATTGTTCTGGAATTTTGGTGAAATTAATTTTCAGTTTTTGAATTTTGAAAATCCGTCATGTATTGACGAAGTTGGAACTTCTAGCGATGACGTAGTAACGCGCGATGGAAGGGAGAGATACGCCCCTCAGGAAGTTCATAAAAGGCCTTGCGCAGAAGAGAGGAGCCTCATTCTCAGATTATAAATCGTCTGATATTCAATCGTCTGATCTCAAATAGTCATTTCAGTGAAACGTCGAGTGAGATTAGTAGTGAAAAAGTTGTCTTTATAACGCGTGGTGAAACCCACTGCAGTAAACGAGAGTCGAACATACAAGCAGTGCAGGATTACTGTGAAGTAAATCTAGGTGAAGTTAAAACGACCATTATAACGCTTCTACAAGAGTAGCTGTGAACAGTTAGCGGTCGCCTATAAGTTAATTCTATTGTGCATTGCTACAGTAAGGAGTATAGAAAAGTTGAACAATTTCGAGGAAGTATTTTGGAAGTTATTGACAATTTTAGACGACTGACAAAAGTGATTTTCTCGCCACAGGAGAAGCACTTTGTATAGCCAGACTCTACGCCACGGCTGACAAGGCTAGTGAAATAGGGAGACTTCAGATTGCTTTTGTGACACAACACTACAGTATTATGGAGCAGTTTAATATGGCAGTTTGTTCTTCTATTACCATAACCGAAGAGAAGATGGAAGGCTAAAGGACTTAATGCAATTGGGACATATTTCAACGGAGTAAGATAGCAACATGGAACTTCGCTAATTGCTATTCCACACAAGCGAACATGTGGTAAATAAACATCTACACCCATGTTTCGTGATTAAAGGCTGAATACTATCAAACAGCAATAGAAATGATTTCATACTTTCTGAATATGAATATTTCTTCGGAAATTTCTACAAAAACTTCATGGCGATTTTCAACTGGAACTTCAGGGATTTTTCAAGAGAGGTCAGGGTTGTCCCGACTCACAAAGAAGATTATTGCCGGAAGGATGTCGTTCGTCTTCGTGAAGCAGTTCGATTCTCCGATGGTGCTGGGTCTTGTTTCGAGGATGGAGCTCAGCTTTAACTTGGTGAAATGGATCCATCAACAGTCTTCTTTGAGGAATTTTCCTCTGGAACGTCAATCGGCAGATAGGGTAGTCGTGAACGTTTATTGTATTTGAGTTTCTTAGCAATATTTGAGCAACCATTTTTCCCATATTTTTGTCCTCATGTATTTTGCCCGATATTCTTGTTTGAGATTCTTATTCTCAGTACACCTTGATGAGTTATGCCTTTTTTCGACGATTTTATTAAGACAGTGTTATGTCATGGGCATAGTTAAACGATTTTGGATCAGTTGAGACTGATATTTAGATTTTTCAGTAATTTGCTTATTTTTGTGGTCACGATTTGACTGTAAGTTAATGATTTTTATGGCAGATTTAAATTCAGACAGCGTGTCACTTTATTAAAGTAATTCTACCCCAGTTTAATTACTTTGACCAATTTTCTGTCATCATCAAGAAGGAAGAACATTTAAATGATTTTAGAGCGTTAAAATCCAGTACGTTGTCGACGATCTTGGAAATACTAGTCGGTATTTGAATTGATTGCAACACAGACATTTATCGTCACTTATGAACGATCATTGCATCATAGACAATTTTGTGAAAGATGAACTTTAATTATGAATTATTGAATGCATTAAATTCGTGAACTTGTGTTAGGAATTTTTTCTCAATTAGAGATGTATATAATGATGTTTGCATTCCCCAGTCTAATTGGATTCTATTCGACTAATTTGCAGCTTAGTCGCACTTTGTTTGATGATAGTATTTTTATACTACAATACTTTTAAGATGTTAATCTTAAATTTTGATAGACCAGACAGGCGTATATAAGCGTATTCACTATTACATTTGTTTGTGATTGGCAAGTTTTTACTTCAAGTCGATTCATGAATGAAATCCACGAAAGTTAAATGACAACAGTTTTGAAACAATTAATGATTATAAGAATTTTTAAGTGGAACTATGAATGTATAATCGATAGTGCAGCGGACACGTTGAAAGTCGCTGATGTATAATGCCCTAAAATAAATGAAGGAGATTCCCACAGTAATTAATGATGATAAAGATTATGTTAATGGAGGTTTTTGGTAAATTCTGTGGAAGATTTTGATGCCGTATATTTTAATATATGATGAATTTTGGGCCTAATTTTAATGCAGTTTATGCATTATTTTGTAAGCGAAGTATTTTCCGCTAGAGTGTATTGTCATAGTTCGTTGAAAATTAATCAAGTGAATTTGCTGTTATAATTAACAAGAGTTTTGAAAGAATTTGAGATAAGATTTTGAATGAAGATTACCGTCACAAATAATTATAATTATTACAACCTTTATTAAACCAGATTGTGACATTAAATGTATAACTAACCTTCATTGGTCGATTATATTAAACACGATTATGAATTTACCAACCGGATGAATATGTGGTTCAATGTATTTCTTAAATTAATAATTTAAATAATTGAAATGTTGATATTGTAAATAATAAATGTAAATATCTTTGACAATAATGTGGAACGAAAGTAATGTTAAAGGCGTGTTTAAAAATTTTGTAATTATCTTCGACAATATTATAAACAATTTCTAATTGTTATAAATAATTTATGTGATTTTGTTATAAACATTTAAGAGTGTGTTTCATACTCTAAACTATGCTTTTTAAACATTTGGATGATAACTTAACAAGTTTAAGGATTGTCAGAATAATCCAGTGGTATGTGAGTTAAGCATTTGAAAGATTTGCGTCAATATATATGAGTTGTCTTGTAGACATTTAAAGCTTTGAGAGGAGCTGAATTCTTACGCAGTGTGGCGTGACGAGGGAGCCCCATTTGACAGGTGTGAGCCAGGTTGAAGGGTAGACCAGCCGGCCAGACATCTGGTTATCAGCGGGCGAGGTCGATACTCTGGCCTTGCGCCTATTAATACAAGTGTGATGTTTATTAAAAGAAACCAAATGCTCTATATGTGTCGCATCCTGACTTCCTCATCCAATCCAAATGTGTTTTAAAATGTTACGTTATTTTGAGCTCATGGGAGCTAACATATTGTTTGATAACTTTGCAAGTCCTTCAAGTGGACATAGTCAGATTGACATGGGCTACTGATAGCCACGTTTATTTTGTTGAGTTGTTAAAATCATACTCTTTATTTGAAAATAAAGCTTTTGTACAGTTCAAAGTTCTTGCCTTCATTTTGGTTCATTTTTAAATGTCATGGTCAAGATTATTGTGGGAGCATACTTTAAAGATCCTGTTGTCAACCCAATCCCCGAGATATTTATAAGAGGTAAGTAAAAGTAAGTATGAAACCCCGTCTATTTTGGTGTGTTCCACAATAATTTTCTTGGTAACTTCTGTGTTCAAACCTCGGTAGTATCTGTCAGTGCCATTTTCATTGATGTAGCTGAGCCGGTGCGATTGATTGTTGGCAATCCGATTGAGGGGGCGGATATCTGACAGCCTACTATCCGGGTAAACGGGGACAGTACCATCCCGGCATTTGCCCGAAGACGAAGTGGGAAACCACGGAAAACCACTTCGAGGATGGCTGAGGTGGGAATCGAACCCCCTCTACTCATTTGGACCACCCGAGGCTGAGTAGACCCCGTTCCAGTCCTCGTACCACTTTCCAAATTTCGTGGCTGAGCCGGGAATCGAACCCAGGACCTCCGGGGCGGCAGCTAACCATGCTGACCGCTACGCTACGGAGGCGACAGTATTTTAATGACCCCCATTACGATACAGTTTCCTAACATATAATATTTACATTTTTACATCGTCGAACATAAATTTCATTATCGTACTTTTATTAGATTCTGAGGAAATAGATTATGATTAAACCATTTTTACATTGGTAAGATAGGCGATTCCGCATCCTCTTAATATTTATGCAATGTTGGGGAACAGAAAGGGCCATAAGTTTTTGCGAAGAAACTTTATAATTTAATAACATTGTTAATCAAATACTAATGATTTTAACACGAAAATAAAATATGGAAAAGTGGTTATAAAGCGTCGGGAACGTAGACCTATATTTTCATAGAGTTAAAAACAAAAATGAGCAGGGTGAAATCTGATGATCTAAAATAATTGGGATAAGCCAGAGCCGTGGTTGATTGTTAACTGAATCAATCCAAATATGAGAGAGATTTTCTGAAACACATACATTTATGGACTGGTACTGTAGTCTAGATGGAAGTAGATTTAGTAGTTCCCTATTCGAATGATATGGTTTTGATTCCTAGCTTTGTTATTGAAGATTTAAATCCAGGGAGGAGGGTTGAAGTGGGTCTTACTCTGCCTCGTGAGAATGACCAAGTCTCTTTCTCAGCCATTTCAGATCCAGTTTTCTGTAGTTTTACCCTTAAACTCTGTCCAAGTACTGATATAGTTTGTGACCACTGGAAATATCAATCTCAATTATCAGACAATATTCACATGTAAATACTCAGGGGTTAGAAATAATTTCAGTATTTTTACTGGGGAAGACGCAATCTGCTTTTTATTCATTATCACATTGTTGTTCACCCTTAAGCTAGTATAGGGGTTTTTCATGGGTGTCCACATTCCTTACTTTGTCCCTTTTAGTCTTTGTCATAAATGTGCATGAAATATTTATTTTTCAGGTTGTTACACATTTTCCAATAATTGGGATTGCAATTGTTGACCAACTAAAAAGTTACATTATCAATATTGTTAATAAAGCATAACTGAAAATAAACAAGAAGTTCCGTGACGAAATAAAGAGCCTATTTTTCTTAAAATTTAAGGTTCATGCCAATGATTAATCTATATGATCTAAAAGAATGACGCAATTACGTTGGTAATATCGAAATTTCTAATTAGTTCGAAATCCTGTATACCTGGCATAATCTGGCCTAATAGAGCACTACAATTGGCAGCCCTGGTGACTGAATATATTCTTAGTTCTATCTCTTAAGGTACAGAATACAACATTTGGTTGAAGTCCTATGGACAGCATGAACGTTACATGCAGTTAGACATTGGATCTAACAGCGCGCGTAAAATCATGTTGGCAACAATGTCATGCATGTGTTGGTCAGAAATTATCTAAAATAATATGGTCTATTGTTGTGCCAATTTTGAATGAAATCCATTAGTTAGTATAGAAGTTACATTTATTTTAAAATTGGACCTATCAGCAGGCTTAGAATCATTTTGGCAGCACTGACGTATATTATTTACTCCAAATTAATGTAGAATGCCAGGTACTATACTGTGTCCGTCTGTCCACCTGGGATGGACAGGCGACCACATGCAAGGCAACATGAGCACAGTGTCAGCACGAGATTTATCTCAGGGCGTTCTGGGCTTGGCTATGTAATAACTGAACACTGCACCCATGCTCCCCGTTATGGATAAGGAAAGACTTCAAAACACAACAGAAAGTGAGAACACATTAATATAAAAACCAATTCACCAAATATTTATTCACAAAACATTGCCTGTTGGCAATAACAAGAATAATAATAATCACTTACCTATTTTGATTATGCCTCTCTGAAAGAATCATAGTCTCTTCTTAAAAGTTAATTGGTTTGACTATGTTTGATCAAAAATACACATTGTTCTTTTAACCTATACATGCGAGATTGCATAATCTTAAATTATCACTCACGACACGGAAAAGAAATACCTAAGTCTAACTATTTGATTTCAGTTCATAATATGGTCCTATATTATTTCACATATTTATATTTATTATTTACAACAATCTTGAGGTTGTTTCACACCCTCGTTTCACTATTACGACGAAAACACATAATTCAGAATAACACTTACTAGCGCGGCATGTCAAATTGCATTAGTTTGACAATTAACATTTATCAAAGCATTTATTTATCTCAAAGCAAAAATAGTAATAATAATAATTGTAGGCTTTATCAAAGGTGGCCTTAGATATCTCGTTATAATTCTCATAATTATATGATTAATGAGAGGATATGTAACACTGAACATGAATTAAATACCAGCCGTCACAAAAATCGGCATGAGGTTGGACGTGACGTCATTACATTCATAACAAATCACTGATCTTATATTAGTGTATTTCATGGGAATGCTTAGTAATTGGACTTACATTTGAAGCACTGTTACCACTATGGGACAGGGTATCACTCCCGCATGAATCCCACTCATTCGAGGATCAATACCTCAATCTACCTGAACTAACTTTAGAAAAGTGTATTCACACATAATTATTATTATTAGGCTTCGTTTCAAAAATGTCCAACATTATTTGAAGATCGTAAGATCCCAGATTTTTACACAATCAAACAATTTGTTTATAATAATAATTCAACATATTTATCATTATCATTTTTTATTATTCTCATGGAATATTACTTTCATTGTTGTTTAAAAGTATCCGGTGTTCTTCCAATATAAATTTGTAGAGATTGTTATTATTATTATAATCATTAGAAAATCTTTTCTAATTATTCAGAAAAATAATGCAAATGCTTCTAACGTATCATAATTCTGCTGTAAAAGGGGTAGGACATCCCCTATTATTTATTATAATTAAGAGTGAAAAATGTTGAGGATCCACCTCGCCTACAAGTCCAAGCGACTAATAGAAATATACGCCTAGCCTATATGCAACCAACAATATAAGAACGATGATTATTAACGATTAGGAAAGTGAATAGATTTAGCGGAAATTGTGGAAATTCATGGCCCAAGAATAGGATCTACATAAGGCGGTGGGTCATCCCCCGGTGCGGATCGAACAATGGCACCACGGACCCGTGATGGCTGTACACTAGGAAAGAGACATATCCCAGCATTCGCCTCATGTTGCCTCCTCGTCCACAGAAATATGCCACTGACAGGCATCGCTCCGGGTCCCCATCCGGCAATCCTGGTATCGCTCCCCTCACATAGTGCCACTCTAGCCGATCGTCATGTTTGAACAGTGAGGTAGTGACGTCACCATCTTATGGGGTCGTTCCGAACTCTTCCACAAATGTACACTCGGCATTCTGATAATGCGGCCCACAGTTTTTGGAATGTCCACTGATACTGTCACAGATTGCAGGGCTGGGTAATAATAATAATAATAATAATATCCCTTGGCCAGAATGTCTCAACTGTGCCTGATCTGATTCTAACACGAAATTTCCATGATATTACATAAGCTCTCAGGGTCGCTCACTGTCACTCTGCATTCAGTTATGATGCTAGTTCGAATTGGACACAATTCCAGTTTATAAACATTGCGCACTGGGTAGAAGTTTACACACAGTAAAATTGTCAGTCATTTGCGTGAAACAAGTCCATATTCACATACCTCTAATTCATGTAGAATTTTCATAACGATGAATTTTCACAATCACCATAATAATAATAAGAAGAAGAAAGAAGAAGAATAAGTTCATGGAACACAATGGCACTTTACTTTTCACGCACTGGAGTGAAAATGAGACGATGTCTTCTGACAATATTGGACTAACATGGAGATGTTATTGTGAATGCCTAGCCTCGAGGAGTAATTGCACAGTATAACCACAGTGTAACGGCGAGTGAGCACCATCGACCGGCTGATCCACACAGACAGATCAAAACAGACAGATAGCCTCCTAAGCGCCGGTTTATATACTGCCTCAAGGTCACATATCGATAGCTGTAGTTGCATTACGTAATGCGATATCGTCTCTTCTATTGGTCCCCACCGTAGAACATGCTGGAAGGTTATTGATATCAATTGAATTCCAAATATAATTCCAAATATAATTCTGACGTGCTGGTGCCTTCCTCTTCTTTATCCAAATGCAAACAAATATATTGTGTTCTGACATTTCCTGGTGGTACCTAGAACACGCGCCTGTTTCAAATCATGGCGAATAAACAGCTTGCCGCACCCTTGGTGGTGCCTCAGCGCGCTCAATTCAAATCACGCCATCATCCACTCCGTCGTATAAGGGCATAGTTAAGAGCTATTGGCTTTCATACTTTCTGATATATTGATATTAGGGTGACAGAAATAGAGAAAGCTTTTATTAGCAGTTGGCAGCACCGGTTGCTCTTAGGAATACGCATAATCATATCTGTTATGGTACACATAGTACATACGAAATTTGGTTGACATCCAAATGATAGTATAGATGTTACATGTATTTAAAGTTGGACCTACCAGCGGGCTTAAAATCATGTTGGTAGCACTGACGTATATTAGTTACTCCAAATTAATATAGAATGTCAGGTACTATACGTGTGCATAGTTTAAAGCTGTCGGCTTGCTTACTTTCTGATATATTGGTATTTTGATAAAATAAATTGAGAGCATTCATTAACAGTTTGCAGCCCTGGTGGCTCTTGAGAATACGCTCAGTCGTATCTGTTTATGTACACATAGTACATACGAAATTTGGTTGAATTCCAAGTGATAGTGTAGAAGTTATATGCATTTAAAAATTGGACTTATCAGCAGGCTTAGAATCATTTTGGCAACACTGACATGTATGGCCTCCTGAAAATTAAACTGTAATATTATTATATATACGTGTGCCAATTTTGAAATAGATCCTATTCATACCTTCCAAGATATCCAACATGGAGCTCAGATTTCAATTGCGATTTTTGAGCAGTTGGTAGCACTGACAATATTTTCAAATACGGCATTGAGAAATTCAGGTATAGGTCTTTACTCATACCAAAGTTTGTTTCGATTGTTGCAGCCGTTAAGGAGTTGATAGCGGGGGGGGGGGGCACACAGACAGACAGAAAGACAGACAGACACACATTTTCCTGCATCGATCTCATAAGTCTACTTCTTCCTCATTTTTGCAAAATGTGAAAAGTAGGCTAAAAACAAATGGCTTCAGAACTTTGTATAAAGTACAATTAGCCTATGGTGTAAATTTTCATATTTTTCATGTGTAAGGTTCTGTGTAAATCTCGTGCATAGTGTATTGGAAATAATGCTACAAGCAAGTTGCTATGTATATATAATATTGTACAAAAAACATATGCTCTATGTAGCTCATCCCTCTCCAGAAGAAAAGTCTAGGTACGCCACTGAATACCACTACTCTCCAAATAGGTGGACATGATAGCAACGGAACTTAGAATAGAAGAAGAAATAGTGTGTGTCCTGGAACGAGAATAAGCCATTACTCACCCCTGTCGTACACAATGCAGCTTTTTATACAACGATTCCTCCCTCTAGAGGACACAGCACTATCCACTTCCCTTCATTTGCTCTTCTTTATTCATCTGTCTCTTCTATTCGATTTGGGGCCTTGGCGCCACCTTCTCCGCCTTCCACACTTCTTCACATACTCCCCCACCATCTTATCTATATTTAACTCCCTACCACTTTCTTTTCTCTTCTTTTCTTACTCATTCCTTATGTTCCAGTTACTGTATTTGTGATTTATCTGTTTCTCTAACATTACGGATGGGGGCTACCCCAGCATTCTATAATTCGCCCGCTTCTAGTCTAAGCCAGTTCCTGTAGCATGCCATTAACATCTATCTACGACGGAATTCGGAATGAATCATTTACAGGAAACACTGTGCGAACTGTGAAGTGAAATATTTTTCCCCACAGCCCGTCTCACTGGGTATCGTTTGCGACCACAGGGCTATATCTCTCACCTCCCAAGGTGAGAAACATTCTAGCTCCGCTTCTTCGTGCTGTTAATGAAACTTTCCTTACCAACTCAAATATACCTTTCCGGAATTCAAAGTTTTGTTTTATTTAAACATACTTCAAATAAGTTATATATTTTTCATGAAAAAATGGATTAGTTTAGCTATTGGACCACGCATTGTACAGCATAATTAATTAAGTTATTGTGCTTCTAACAGATAGTCAACAAAGAAAAAAAAAACGAGCCTTACAGTAGTCGCATATGATGTGTAACATCTGAGATAGAAGAAACCTCACGTGAAATTGTTGATACACCGGTATTTTATACGATTATTGGCACAAATATTAATCTATTGTAAAAGGGAGTGTTTTACAGATATTGTAGTTTATAATACGGAACTCATTTTATTAGATGATTTGTACCTTCCACCAGCACTAGCCGAAATAAAGAATACGATATGGATCAACTAGATTAATAGACGCGACCCCGGTCATAACCTTAAATTCCTTATAAACAGGTCCTCTTGATTCACAGACCAACACGTAATTTCATATGGATTCTGTTAAAATGAGTCATATTGATATGATACGTATGTCTACCCCTTATTATTCCCGTTTTCAAACGGGGTCGGGGATGAGATGCGATGGAAGTCTTCGTGGCGATGGTTTTTATGGCCGGATGCCCTTCCTGACGCCAACCTCATGAGAGGAGTTAATGAGAGATGAAATGAATGATGGTGAATGAAACTGGGCAAGGATGTGGAAGGAAGCGGCCGTGGCCTGTCAGAAGGTACCGTCCCAGCATTTGCCTGGTGTTGAAAATGGGAAACCACGGAAAACCATTTCAAGGACGGCCGACGGTGGGGCTCGAACCCACGCGTCTACCGAGTCAGCAGAGAGCTTGGCCCCATGACCTAATGCTGCGCGTTAGCCAGCGTAGCCACTACTGTCGGTCATATTGATATGATAAATATCGTTTAAAATGATAATCTGGTAGCAAAACAAGTAGTTCCGTGAAGAACTATACAGCCTATTTTCATATATCCTACTTATGTTAACTGCCACTATCAACATACACAATTTCAGTTTGATTGCTGTAATAGATTCGTAGATATTGAGAACCGACTAAATATTTCGGATGGTCGCCATGTTGGATTTTATATATGTAGGTCCTAGAGTTATGTACTGTTACATGCAGATTATTGTGAACGTGTAGTATTCAAACTTCAATCGCATAATTAGGACACAAGAAAAAACAAGGAGATTTAAAAATTTTTCACAGCTGCCATCTTGAGGTTATGGAAACAATTGAAATAAATTAGATGCCAGTGGATTAACATTCGGATAAAGATTTACTGTACCAAGTTTCACTGCACTCGGATGGTTAAATTGCGAGAAACGTCCATGTGAATATTTATAATTCGCGTCACCGCCATGTTGGATTTGTGATCACCAGGTTATTTAAAGTCCTATAGGTGAACTTAAGTTCATAGCCCCTATGAACATTAAAAAATGCAGTTTGATTGCTAAAATAGATTCTTAGATATTCAGTATCGTCTAAATATTTCGGATGGTCGCCATGTTGGATTGTTAAATGTATAGGCCATAGAGTCATGTACCATTAAAGGAAAATTATTGCGTAGGTTCATTATTCAAACTTTCACTTCGATGGCATGCCTACATCACAAGAAATAAAAACTTAATTTTAAAATTCGCACTGCCGCCATCTTGAGGTTATGTAAACAATTGAACTAAATTAGATACCAGTGGATTACAATGTGTATAAATATTTCCTGTACCAGGTTTCAGTGCGCTTGGAAGATTAAATCGCGAGAAAGGTCTATTTAAAATGTTCAAATTCGCTTGGCCGCCATGTTCGTTTTGTAGTTAACCGGTTTTTGAAAATCTTATAGATGGACTTCCAGTAGTGCCCTTTATCTCCGTACACAATTTTAGGGAGATACCGCTAATAGTTTCTGAGATTTAGAATGCCGGTGAAATATTTCGCACATCCGCCATCTTGTGATTATGTAAACAATTGAACGAAGTTAGATGTCGGTGCATTACAATGTGTATAAACATATACTGTACCAAATTTCATTGCGTTTGGTTGGTCAAATCGCGCGAAACGTCTATTTAAAAGTCGCGAATTCGCTTGGCCGCCATGTTGGTTTTGTAGTTACCAGGTTTTCAAAAGTCACATAAGTGAAATTATAGTAGTCCCCTCTATCACCATAGAAAATGTCTGGGTAATATCGGTAATAGTTTCGGAGATATTGAATGCTGGTGAAATATTTCGCACAGCCGCCATATTGGATTGGTGAGTCGTAACAACATTTGAAGGGCACGGTCGAGGTCGCCGGGAATAGTGCTATGAACTTTCCGAGTTTCATTGAAATCGCTCCAGCCGTTTAGATTTTATTAGGGGGGGACACACACACGAATCACACACACACACACACACACACACACGGACAAAAGGTGATCTCATAAGCCTATTTTTTCAAAATTGAAAATAGGCTAAAAATCTATCCCGTCCGGGATTCGAACTCAAGATCTCTAGATTCACAGACATAAGCACTAACTCCACGGCTATTTCGACTACGCAAGTATTGTGCACAAGATGGTGACTTATTTCCACGTTCCAATACTACTGCATTACGGAATTAAGTTTCATTTATATTTTGCTTGTTTCGATAATGTTCCTGCGTGAAATTGAGTTTAAAATGCCTTATGAATAGGCCCTCTTGTGAGTAAAGATAATGTATTCAGTAATAGTTCATGAAGGCTTGCTCAATTCTCGTATAAACACAACGATTATATTATATTGATGACTGCATTACCGTTATGTGGGCTAATATTTGAATAGCCTTTGTGCAGAAACATAATACCGGCAATGCCGACTACTTACAGTGTTTGATATTAAGGTATTTTACCATTTAAATACTGATACGAGGACTTCGAACATGTACTGTCCCCGATAATCCGGATAGTAGGCTGTCAGATATCCGCCCCCTCAATCGGATTGCCAATAATCAATCGCACCGGCACAGCTACATCAATGAAAATGGCACTGACAGATACTACCGAGATTAGAACACAGTAGTTAACATGAAATTATTGTGGAACACACCAAAATATACGGGGGTTCATACTTACCTTTTACTTACCTATTCAATTTAATCTCGGGTCTGGGTTTTCAACTGGATCACTTAATAGTATGCCCTCACAATAACCTCCACCACGATATTTAAAATGAACCAAGTCGGAAACAAGAAAATTTAAACTGCACAATAATTTATTTCACATAAAGAGAAAAATAATTTAACAAAATTTAACAACAAAATATACGTGGCAATCAGAAGCCATTGTCAATGCAACCATGTCCTCCTGTAGGACTTGTAGACTTCACATACAAAATTTCAGCTTTCTCTAGCTCAAAAGAACGTAATAATAACAACAATGCACTTTGGAATGGATAAGGGAGCTGGGACGAGACATATAGCATTTGTTTCCTTGTTCATGAACTTCACATTTTATTTATAACCGCAAGGCTGCTATGTAGATGACCTTGGCCTCTATCATTCAGTTATCTGGCCACCTGCAATACACCCTGCACGGTGTCGCATGCTTGCTTCGTCAAATGGACCCACCTGTCCAGCCAATGTTAGCATATGCTAGTTACCTCAGAGCCTAGCTCCTTTTCAAAACACTTTAAATGTTCACATCTCAACTCAAATATTATCACGCAAATCTTTTAAATGCTCCGTTCAAATATCAATGGATTACTCTAATAATCCCAAATCTTGTTTAATTGTATAATCCAATTGTTGAACTAGCGTTGTTTAGAGTATAATAACGAAAACGCTTAATGTTTATAACAAAATGTTTATTAATTATTTATATAACATTTTAAATTGTTTATAACATTGTTAAGAGACAATTGCAAAATTTATACACGCCTGTATTAATCCCGTTCGTTTCAAATTATTATTAAAGATATTTACATAGTTATTTACATTATTTATATTATTTATATTATAAATACATTAAAACACACGTTTATCCGGTTGATAATTACTTAAATCGTGGTGATATAATCGACCAATGAAGGTTAGTTATATTTAAATTTTAGATTCAGGTTTAATAAGATTTAATAATTATTATTATTTGTGACGGTAACCTCCATTCAAAATCGATATCTCAAATTATTTAAACACTCTTGTTAATTTTAACAGTAACTTCACATTAATAATTTTCAATGGACCTGAACAATACACTCAGCGGAAAAATACCTCGCTCAAAACGCACAAAATTGCACCAAAATTGGCCCATAATTCATCATATATCTCATTATATATGGCATCAAAATCTTCCACAATACACACAAAAAAACTTCCACTTATAACTTCATCATCATCATCAATATTACTGTGGGAACCTCCTTCACTTATTACAGGGCATTATTCATCAGCGACTTTTACACGTCCACTGAACTAACGATTATACATCCATAGTTCCTCTTTAAAAATTCTTATATTCATCAATTGTATCAAAAACTGTTATTATATTTAACCTTCGTGGGTTTCATTCATGAAGCGATATGAAGTAAAAATTTGCCAGTCACAAATAAATTTAATAGCAAATACGATTAGACACGCCTCCCTGGTCTATCAAAATTGAGATTAATATCATCAAAGTATCGCAGTATAAAAATACTATCTTCAATCAAAGTTCATCTAAACTGCATAAATAGTCGAATAGAATACAATTAGACTGTGTGCTGCAAACATTATTGTTCCAATCTACAATTGAGAAAAACTCCTATCAAATGTTCATTACTATAGTGTACTCAATAAATCGTACTCAGAGTTCATATTTCATAAAATTGTCTATAATGCAATGGTATTTCAGAATTGACGATAAATGTCTATGTTGCAATCATGTTCATAAAACGACTAGTATTTCTAAGATCGTCGATAAAGTAGTAGATTTTAACGCTCTAAAATCTTTTAATCATTCTTCTTTCTTGAGGATGACAGAACATTGGTCAAAGTAATTTACTGAATAGAATTACTTTAATAAAATGACACGCTGTCTGAATTCAAACTTGCCATAGGAAATCGTTAACTTTACAGTCAAATCGTGACTACAAAAATATGCAAATTACTGAAAGAATATATAATATCAGTCTCAACTGATCCAGAATTATTTAAATATGCCAATGACATAATAATGTCTCAATAAAATCGTAGAAAAAGGCATAAATCAGCAAAGTGTACAGAGTACAGAAATATCAAGCAAGAATATGGGGCAAAATATATGGGACAGAAAATATGGGAAAAATGGTTGCTCAGATATCGCTAAATGGCTCAAATAAATCAAGAAACGTTCACGACTACCTTATCTGTTGATTGAAGTTCTAAGGGAAAATTTCCAAAGAAGACTGCTGTTGGTTCCATTTCACCACCGTAATGATGTGCTCCGACCTCGAACCTGGAACCTGCGCCCTCGGAGAATAGAACAGTTTCCTCCTGAAATCGCACTGCTCCGTGTAGACGATAGACATCCTTCTGGCAAAACTCTTCTGTGTGAGCCGGGTCCACCCTGGCCTCTCTTGAAAGTTCCCTGAAGTTCTGGTAGAAATTCGCCATGAAGTTTATTGCAATTATTTCCGCAGAAATGTTCATAATTGTGGAGTATGAAGATATTTCCACTGCCATTTGATGTAATTCAGCGATGGATTACGATGCATGAGTATAGTTGGATGTTCACTACATGCTCGCTTTTGTAGAATGACGATTAACGAAGC
This sequence comes from Meconema thalassinum, assembly GCA_946902985.2. NCBI lineage: Eukaryota > Metazoa > Arthropoda > Insecta > Orthoptera > Tettigoniidae > Meconema > Meconema thalassinum. The sequence continues at coordinate 514,064,685 of OX336393.1, read as the reverse complement.
TCCATGCTGCTATTTCACTCCATTGATGTATGTCCCAATTGCATTAAAGTTTTAGTCTTCCATCTCCACTTCCGTTATAATAATAGTCGAAAGTACTGCCAGATTATATAGTTCCATTGTAGAATGTAGCGTTGTATCACCAAATGTAATCTTCAGTATCACGGTTGCAATACATGTGTCAGCCGTAGCGTAGAATGTGGTATTATAAAAGTGCTTGTCAGGTGTCGAGAAAATCACTTTTGTCTGCAGTCTTAAAATGCGAATATCTTCCAAAGTATAATAGTGAAAATGTTCAACTTTCGTACACGCCTCAATATTGTAATGCACAATTGAATTAGCATAAATGTAGTAGCTAACTCTTGATAGATAATCTTGTAGACTCGTTTATGTGTGCGCTCCAACTTCGCCTAGTTTTAGTAACCGTAAAATTGCACTGCTGCACGCTCAATGCTTGTTCGATGCTGTGGGCTCTACCACACTTGCTAATGACGACTTGCTTCACTGAATAATATATACTTGTTCTATCAGAATTAAGAACTCGAAGTCTGACAATATGAGAATGAGAAAATGAGCCATCAGCCCTGAGACATGAGACATGAGAACTTGAGAACTTCCTCTCTGCTGTGCAAGGCCTTTTATCAACTTCTTAAGGGGCGTATCCATCCCTACCATAGCTTGTTCCTCCGTCATTGCTAGAAGTTCTAACTTTGGCTATACTTGACGGATTTTCAAATTTCAAAAACTCATAATTAATTTCTTCAAAATTCCAAATCAATGCCATAACTGAAAATAGTTTTCCACAATTCTGCATGCCAAAAGTAATTAAAAATGGTAGTTTCAGTAATCTCCGTCTCCCTCCAAACTATCATTCATTGGTTCGAGCCTCTCCTCCAATAGCGTAACTTCTTCCTCAGCACAATTCCTTGCTTCCCTGCGACTGCGTCGTAAATCTCAGATCCTTCTCGAACAAAATCATGACGTCACCAAGAATCTCAGCTCATCCAGCATACTTGCATGAAGTCTGCGTCATCCGTGCCTACGTCTTGAATATACACGTCACAACTATGACGGCCATAACTTGATTCACATATGCCAATACAGCCACCGTGGTCTCAGTATAATTCAATTTACGGGGGCAGTACCATGTCATTTCTTTCAATCACTTGACTCCGGAGTTCGTATGAGCGTTTTCCGTTCAGTATGTCATATAATTCCACTGCCAGCTGGGTCTTACCACTGATCGCTGGATCGATCGATCGAGCGGGCAGTGCATACATCCGTTTTCCACCACTACCAGCTAGTACACTTCCGTTCGATTTATCGAACGGGCAGTGCATACTTCCGTTTTCCACCACTGCCAGCTAGTACACTTCCGTTCGACCGATCGAGCGGGCAGTGCATACTTCCGTTTTCAACCACTACCAGCTAGTACACTTCCGTTCGATTGATCGAACGGGCAGTGCATAATTCCGTTTTCCACCACTGCCAGCTAGTACACTTCCGTTCGATCGATCGAGCGGGCAGTGCATACTTCCGTTCGATCCACCACTGCCAGCTCGATCGTTCCGATCCAATTCCGTCCCCAATTTTCAAAATCACTCCCACAAAACTATCCAGCAACCGAGCGGAAAGATGTTACACATAAAAAAAAGTCAACCCCTGGCACTATACAGCCCAAGAAGGGCCTAGGCCGACCAAGCGACCGTTGCCCAGCCATTTGGCCTGCAGATATTGGGGTGACGCATAATCAGAACATCGGGTCCCCTCGGCCGTTAATCTTGGTCTTCGTGATCAGTGCGCTGCCTCACTGTCAGACACCTACTCAATTGTCCTCACGAGGCGAGAACACCCCGTTCCAACCCTCACGTCAGTTTTAAAATCCCTGACGGAGCCGGGAATCGAACCCGGGGCCTCCGGGTGAGAGGCAGGCGCGCTACCCCAACACAACGGGGCCGGCTTCTAACAGATACTTTATTCGTTCGCGACTTATCTCGTTTCTCCTTTCCCGTCGAAATTAATTTGGATACTTCCCATATATTCATAAAAGGCAAACGCATCCAAATCGCATTCATCGAACGGTCACGTAGAGCAATTCCTGTCATTGATTATGGCTGAAATTAGATGACTCTTATTGGTCACATAGGAGGGTATTTTAGCTCTCTAAACGTTGATCACATTTCAGCAGTTTATTTTCAATTAGGTCATGTTCCCGTACTGCTTTTATTTTAATCTTTTTAATTCGTTTGGCTACCATATCATTGATGCAGAATTTTAATGATGCAGACCACGAATTAAAAGTATTGTTGGATAAAAAAAGCAAAACTTCTTATGCGTCTCTCGCAAGATAGAGGGGGCCAGGGAATGTTCTCCGCAGCGACTACATGCTGCTGCCAAGGGTTGTATCAGCAGTTAAGTTGGCAGCACGTTGGCCTTGACAGGACTGTAGTACAGTGAAGGCCACACGTGTGGGTTGTGGGGTGTCGAAATCGTCAGTGTGTATTGCAGTGTATTGCGAGTGATCAGATAGATTATTGGATGAATGAATCAGTATATAAGCGGTAAAGTTTACTACTGAAGAGAGAGCTTTTTTGGAGGAATATTTTTTTCGCGAAGGCGATCGGTTTACAGGAAATGTAAAACAAAAATTTTGGGTGCGGTTTCCATATTCAAAGTGTCCAAACGAACTACCAACGAGGGGGTTTCCGTGCCCACCGAAAGAAAATTGTTAATATCTTACACAAGAATTAAAGTTAAAAAAAGTAAATGTGTGATTAGGTAACCTGATTCTAAATAGACAATACTTTTGAGTACAGTAAGCGTAGAAAAGGAATACCATGGATAAACCGAAAAGAAAAATGGGACTGGTGGGCACGAAATATCCCCCTCGTTGGTATTGCTAGGATTAAATAATACTCCTTAGGAATTCAGTTATTAGACCTCCCGTTCATCATTATTGCATGCGGGATACCTATAAATAGATTGCACAGGGCAAATGAACCACCTGGTATATTATAAAACGAGTGCAAAGACACGTACTGGGCTCATTTTTAGGGTTATGGATGCTATGGTTTCCTAACACTGTTTGGTTATCAACATCCAGGCAGCATTTCTTTGTGCAATGTTTTCAGCTCTTCCCTGTTCTATTGCAGATGAGACAGCAGAGTTGTGATGACTGTGGATTGTATTCTTGTGCTCGGTGCGACCAAATAGCCATGGAACTGACGATAGCGGGCCAAGTATTGAACTCCGGCTCATCCATCACTCGCTCTGTCACCGCGGGTGAATGCTTTGACCCACCACGGTGACCAGGTTTCACTGCTCTCAATGGAAATAGAATCACGTTGTAGGCTTGCTACCTGATAAGTTGAGAGTTGACTTTGTACTTTTAGTGAAACCTATTTCTGTTATGCCTAGCTCATTTGGTATTACAAAGCAACATTAACCGCAGAATACTAACATTTTACAATTGATGCTTAGTACTAATAATAGAGTACGGTACGTTACATTTACGTGCATTAAAACTTTGTGGTAAGGCACCTATTAGTCAAATGGTTGAAATTAATATATACAGTATTTGGTATGTAACAGTCTTTATGTACACTGAATTCTCTGTTGTCTTTGAAGTTTAATACGGCAAATTTTATCTTATATACAACAAATACAGAAGTCGTTTACTTTGACGTAAATAGCAGTACGTAATCTCTCCAGTCTCTTATACTGTCTCTGGTTTTTATGAGGTTGTTTTTATAATCCATCCGAAGTGATGTGACAAATCTACATCAAATTCTCCACCTCTTTGTTAGTGCCATGAAGAAAGCAATATGTAGTTAAATCGAAGAATAGTTTCCAGGCAATTCCTTGCCCCATGATTATGCCTCTAGAAGTGATCGGCATTAATAACAAAGCATTGTCATCACCACCATAGAAGCACTGCTGGCAGATTGTAGGGTTCGGACAGATATACAGGAAATTCTAAGCAGTTCAATTATTTATAAGTTACACGTAATTTTTACGTATGTTAGTATTATAGGGTTAATTAAATATCAACCACAGAATATTCAATTAATTTCTTGTTTCCACTGTTAGATGGCAATGACAAACAGAATGTCGAAATAGGAGAACAGATAGCCGTAATGACTTCAACTCAAAAAAATTGCGCTACACTTTCTGAGGCCATACGATTATTTATTTGTTTATTTATTTATTTAATTTCGTTTCAACCACCTACAGGCTGCGATTACACAACTTCCATCACTCGCGCAAGTTCTCTCTCTCTCTCTTTTCTCTTTCGCCAGTTCTCTTTCATTCTTTGAGTTGTTCATGCTCGTGCTTCTGCCGAGAACACACTGCACGTTCTCATACTCTCGTCGGACAGGTCCTTCACCCCCGCAAATTTCCATATGAACAATTCTCTGTTTGCTATTTCTTCTGTCTTAATCTCAAAATTTCCTAAATCCCGGTGGACTTCATTCACCCAGTTTAGCTGGAAGGTGAGAATTCTATTGGGGAGTCTTCCTTCTTCAATCCTTTTAACATGTCAATAGAAAGTCGATCTCCTCTTCTTTATTGAGGTAGTGACATTTTCAAATCTCTCATACAATTCTTGGCGTGGTCTTAATTGGAAGGTAAATTCTTCTGTTCTTTTCCTGGGACGAAGGATCTATCAAAAGAACTTTTTTTTTTTTCAGATTCTGATAGTCACGCCGTGCCTATTGTCTCAGGTGCACATACGCATTCAGGTTTGACTACCGCTTGATTGCCTGAATTTGGCGTGTTAGGAAAGTGATGTAGATTTGTAAGTATTCTGACATAATAATAATAATAATAATAATAATAATAATAATAATAATAATAATAATAATAATTTGGGTAAACAAATTTCCTTTGAAAAAACAGAGTATATGAATTTGGAAAACTGGACCAAGTTCAAGAAATGAATACAATATATGGGACCATTTAAGTATTTGGATGAAATTTTAACTCTAGATGCTAATGAGAAATTCGCCATTGAAACAAGGGCTAGGAAAATGGGTATGGCGTTCAGGATCTTTAAATTTACTATGTAGAAGATAGTTTAACTGTACTTTATTTTGCTTATTATTTAATTAAAATTATTGACAAAAAATTCAAATATGCTACAATAAATGGAACAAAACTGCAATTAGGTATTTCTAGGTACACGCGTACCATTTAGGTTTTAAGGTACTACAGAATTTATGAATATGGCTCGAGTGCGATTCGTAAAAGTATTTATGTATTTTTTTGTATTCAGAAATAAGGAAAAAAAAAGAAGTTCCGTGACGAACTAAAGAGCCTACTTTTCATGCCAATGATTATTCTACAGTATATGAACCTATCTAGAATAATGACGAAATTAAGTTGGTAATATCCAAATGGCTAATTAGCTCAAAATATTCCTGGTATAATGCAGCCTAATAGAGCACTACAGTTGGCAGCCCTGGTGACTGAATATATTCTTAGTTCCATCTCTTAAGGTCAAAGTCAACCCCTGGCACTATCCAGCCCATGACGGGCTAAGGCCGACCAAGCGACCGCTGCCCAGCCATTTGGCCTGCAGATATTGGGGTGACGCGTGATCAGCGCGTCGGGTCCCCTCGGCCAAAATTTTGTTGAAGTCCAATGGACGTTACATGCAGTTAGACATTGGATCTATCAGCACGCGTAGAAGCATGTTGGCAACAATGTCATGCGGGTGCTGGTTAGAAATAATCGGAAATATTATATCTTGTTGTGCCAATTTTGGATGAAATCCATTTGTTAGTATAGAAGTTAAATGCATGTTAAAATTGCATCTATCAGCAAGCATAGAATCATGTTGGTGGAACTAAAGTATGTAAGTTACTTCTAATTAATCTAAAATGTCAGGTACTATACGTGTGGATAGTTTATAACTGTCGGCTTGCATACTTTCAGATATATTCGTATTTGTATGAAGAAAATAGAGAGAACAATTATTAACAGTTGGCAGCCCTGGTGGCTCTTAAGAATACACTCATTCATATCTGTTTATGTACACATATTACATACATAATTTGGTTGAAATCCAATTAATAGTGTAGAAGTTATATGCATTTAAAATTGGACCTATCAGAAGGCTTAAAATTATTTTGGCAACTCTGTCATGTATTGTGCCCAACTCTAGGAATGGGTATTCCAAGATTCAGACACCTAGATATCAAGGGAAAGGCTACAGCCGCTTTTGAAAGTTGAGATATTTGAATATCGCGCTCCATTACTTCTAGAAGGGAATGGAAATTTTATGCAGCCAAGAGCATGTCAAGTGACGTAGCGAGTAGTAGCAGAGGTCGAGACTATTTGTTGATTAAATAGTTACCCATGGAGTAGACACTTGAGACTTGGATCAGATTACTGGCACGGCCAAATGAAAGAGAATGCACTTAGTTTCAAGTAAATCGGACCAGGGATACCAGAGATATGAGGATTTCCATATTTCAGCGTGATGCAGCGTGGACCTGACCGTTTTGAATAAAAGCCGGCCGGCCCAAGCAACATCAGCTCACAGACAAGGTGCTGCCACGTTGAGCCAAGGCACATGGTTGCCGGATCTACGCAGAAGTTATCTTTAAATTGTGATAGTTACAAAAGTGCTGCGATACATGTGGAACATAGTAAGTTTCCAGCAGAGAGAATCACTAAGGTGATTGTTATTTTTCTACGGACACTGGTGAAATATTTTATTTCTATATGGACATATGCTAGACTTTGTCTAGAAAGTACTGTCCCCGTAAATCCGGATAGTAGGCTGTCAGATATCCGCCCCCTCAATCGGATTGCCAATAATCAATCGCACCGGCACAGCTACATCAATGAAAATGGCACTGACAGATACTACCGAGATTAGAGCAGAGCAGTTAACAAGAAATTATTGTGGAACACACCAAAATATACGGGGGTTCATACTTACCTTTACTTACCTCTTCAAATTAATCTCGGGTATGGGTTGCCAACTGGATCACTTAAAGTATGCCCACACAATAACCTCCACCATGATATTTAAAATGAACCAAGACGGAAACAAGAAACTTTAAACTGTACAATAATTTATTTCACATAAAGGGGTGACTCTAAAAAAATTCAACAAAATACACGTGGCAATCAGAAGCCATTGTCAATATAATCATGTCCTCCTGTAGGACTTGTAGACGTTACATACAAAATCTTATCTTTCACTTGCTTATAAAGAACGTAATAATAGTAATACACTTGGAATGGATGAGGGAATTGGAACGAGACATGTAGCAATTGTTTTCCTCTTTCATAAACATCACACTTTATTTATAACTGCAAGCCTGTTATGTGGTCGACCTTGGCCTCTAACATACAGTTGTCAGGCCAGCTGCGATCCACCCTACATTATGTCGCATGCCCGCATCGTTAAATGGACCCACCTGTCCAGTCAGCCTTAGCATATGCTCGTGACATCAGAGCCTAGCTCTTTTTCAAACACTTTAAATGTCCTCAACTCAACTCAAATATTATCACGCAAATCTTTTAAATGCTTCAATCAAATGTTACTGGATTACTCTAATAATCCCAAAACTTGTTTAATTACATAATACACATGTTTCATTAGCGTTGTTTAGATTATATTAACAAAACTCTTAATGTTTATAACAAATGCTCATTAATTGTTTATAAAAATTACGAATTGTTTATAATATTGTCAAACGACAATTCAAAAATTTATACACGCCTCTATTAATTCCTTTCATTTCACATTATTATTAAAGATAATTACATAATTATTTACAATATTAATATTATTTATTTTAGAAATACATTAAACCACACGTTTATCCGGTTGATAATTACTCAAATCAGGTTAATATAATCGACCAATGAAGGTTAGTTATATTTATGCTTATATTCAGGTTTAATAAGTTTTAATAATTATTATTATTATTATTATTTGTGACGGTAACCTCCATTCAAAATCGTTATCTCAAATTATTTAACACTCTTGTTAATTATAACAGTAATTTCACATGATTAATTTTCAAAGGACCTGGACAATAAACTAAGCGGAAAAATACTTCGCTCAAATGCACAAAATTGCATAAAATAGGCCCAGAATTCATCATATATTTCCATATATATGGCATAAAAATCTTCCACAATTCATACAAAAACCTCCACTTACAAATTCATTAACTTCATTCTTATTACTGTGGGCATCTCCTTCACTTATTCAAGGGCATTATTCATCAGCGACTTTTACATGTCCACTGAACTAACGATTATACATCCATAGTTCCACTTTAAAAATTCTTATATTCATTAATTGTTTCAAAACTGTTATTTATTTAACCTTCGTGGGTTTCATTCATGAATCGATATGAAGTAAAAATTTGCCAATCACAAATAAATTTAATAGCAAATATGATTATACACGCCTCTCTGGTCTATCAAAATTGAGATTAATATCTCCTAAGTAACGTAGTATAAAAATACTATCTTCTAACAAAGTTCATCAAAACTGCATAAATAGTCGAATAGAATACAATTAGACTTTGGAATGCAAAGATTATTGTTCCAATCTAGTATTGAGAAAAATTCCTATCAAAAGTTCATTACTATAGTGTATTCAATAAATCGTAATCAATGTTCATAGTTCATAAAATTGTCTATAATGCAATGGTAATTTCAGAACTGACGATAAATGTCTATGTTGCAATCGTGTTCATAAAACGACTAGTATTTCCAAGATCGTCGATACAGAAATAGATTTTAACGCTCTAAACTCTTTTAATTATTCTTCTTTCTTGAGGATGACAGAAAATTGGTCAAAGTAATTTACTGAAAAGAATTACTTTAATAAAATGACACGCTGTCTGAATTCAAATCTGCCATAGAAAAATCATTAACTTTACAGTCAAATCGTGACTACAAAAATATGCAAATTACTGAAAGAATATAGAAATCAGTCTCAACTGATCCAAAATTATTTAAATCTGCCAATGACATAACAATGTCTTAATAAATCGTAGAAAAAGCATAAATCATCCAAGTGTACTGAGTACAGAATTATCAAGCAAGAATATAGGGCATAATATATATGGGACAAAAATATGGGAAAAATGGTTGCTCAGACATCGCTAAATGACTCTAATAAAACAAGAAACGTTCACGACTACCTTATCTGTTGATTGAAGTTCCAGAGGAAAATCTTCCAAAGAAGACTGGTGATGGATCCATTTCACCAAAAAGATGTGCTCCGTCCTCGAACCTGGAACCAGCGCCCTCGGAGAATAGAACTGCTTCCTCCTCCGGAAATTGCACTGCTCCGTGTATACGATAGACATCCTTCTGGCAAAACTCTTCTTTGTGAGCCGGGTCTACCCTGGCCTCTCTTGATAGTTCCCTGAAGTTCTGGCAGAAATTCGCCATGAAGTTTATTGCAGTTATTTCCGCAGAAATATTCATAATCGTGGAGTATGAAAATGTTTCCACTGCCATTTGATATAATTCAGCGTTGGACAACGAGGCATGAGTGTAGTTGGATATTCACTACATGCTCGCTTTTGTAGAAAGACGATTAGCGAAGTTCCATGCTGCTATTTCACTCCATTGATATATGTCCCAATAGCATTAAAGTCCTTAGCCTTCCATCTCCATTTCCGTTATAATAGTTGAAAGAACTGCGATATTATATTGTTCCATGTTAGAATGCAGCGTTATATCATCAAAAGCAATATGTAGTAGCACGGTTGCAATACCAGTGTCAGCCGTAGCGTAGAATGTGATATTTTAAAAGTGCTTCTCAGGTGGCGAGAAAATCACTTTTGTCTGCCGTGTTAAAATGCCAATATCTTCTAAATTATAATCTTGAAAATGTTCAACCTTTCTACACACTTTAATATAGTACTGCACAATCGAATTAGCTTAAAGGCATTAGTCAACTCTTGATATATTATCTTGTAGACTTGAAAATGTGTGCGTTTCAACTTCGCCTAGTTTCAAACACCGTAAAATGGAACTGCGGCACGCCCGAAGCTCGTTCAATGCGGTTGGCTATACCACACGCTAAAGACGACTTGTTTCACTTATTCACTCGAATATGACTATGTGACATCAGAAATGTATATGCGGTATGAGACACATGAGATATGAGAGCTCCTCTCTGCTGTGCAAGACCTTTTATCAACTTCTTAAGGGGCGTATCCATCCCTTCCATAGCTTGTTTCTCCGTCATCGCTAGAAGTTCTAACTTTGGCAATACTTGACGGATTTTCAAATTTCAAAAACTCAAAAATAATTTCTTCAAAATTCCAAATCAGTGCCATAACTGAAAATAGGTTTCCACAAGTCTGCATTCCAAAAGTAATTAAATATGATAGTTTCAGTAATCTCCGTCTCCCTCCAAACTATCGTTCATTGGTTTGAGCCTTTCCTCCAATAGCGTAACTTCTTCCTCAGCACAATTCCATGTTTCCCTGCGACTGCGTCGTAAATCTCAGATCTTTCTCGAACAAAATCATGACGTCACCAAGAATCTCAGCTCAAGCAGCCTACTTGCATAAAGTCTGCGTCATCCGTGCTTACGTCATGAATATCCACGTCACAACTATGACAGCCATAACTTTCTTCATATTTTTCCAATACAGCCATCGTGGTCTCAATATAATTCAATTTACGGGGGCAGTACTTTGTCACAGTCCAGTAATAATAATTTAATACTTGGATATTTTAATCCAATTAGTCAGTTTCATAATTGTAACTTGATAACCACTCCGATCTATCAGTATATTGAAGGCCAGTCTATCACGGTGTTGTTCATTAGACGACGAAGGGAAACTATATGTTGCTTCGCGCATGATAGATGGTGATAAGCCATGCCCAGGGAACGATCTTCAGAACAGCCGTTGATTGGTTTAGACTGTCAGTTTTTTCTTGTACTGAAAAGATTACCGTGAGTTATGTTACAACTGACATATTTGAGAATAGATCACTTAGAACTGACCCCATTTAAGCGAAATGCTATGGACTTAATTGAAGTCAATATTAAAATGGATCAGCAGTTACTTCAAACTTCAAGAAATATTTCCACTATGTCGTGTTAGACAGATTGTGGGTATATAATGGCGGCCGATACAAGGATTAGACGTGCGTGTCCGATAGGGCATGTATCTGGATAAATCTGGTACAGACCAGGTTCAACACGCTTCAAGACCAACGAGAAATGTAAGCCACATTTTGACTTTATATTATGCCTAGCTAATTGGAACAAACTCATTTTCTGCAGATGACCAACACATTTATTTTCTTCGTATTTAAATCTTGCAATGATTTACGCAAGACATATTAGAGTTATTCTGAGTATTTTCAGCACTCAGAACAGTTTAGGATCGATGACCGAGCAGAACGAGCATTTATTTGAATGTTTCATATTTTTTGATAATCACGGTAATCAGCCGATGTTCGAAGAACCGAACATGTGGATTCTCACATAATGAAATAATAATTAAATATATTTAAAATAATATAACTAATAATAATAATAATAATAATAATAATAATCCACAAATAATAATAATAATGATTTTCATAACTTTTCTAAATAATTCTTGGATCTTATATTTTCTAATAATCACATTTATTGAGAGAGAGCTTATGAAGTAGTTTAATCATTCCTAGTTTGGAACAGGTGATTTTCCGAAGGAGAGTGGTTAGCGCAAGCCCGCATTCAACCAACATTACAGTTCTGGTTGAACAGTTAATATTTTGAACCCTTGGGCCATAGGGTCCATGACGGTCGAACCAATGTCCTTAAGGAAGAAATGAAAGAAACGTATAGTTTCTTAAAGGAACGGAGAGAGATTTTAAGCCAGGAATATAGCTTAACATTGTGCAAGCGACTAGGGACAGATGCTCCTTAGATGAGATCACCCCACTCGACATTTCAGAGAGGGCCGGTCACGAGTATTAATAACTGAGTGGAATTTTCCACCGTGATAGAAAGAGAAGCCTGAATCGGAATTCGAGCTGACGTTGCTGGAATTTGACAACGCCTCATTGCACCAGAAGAGGAATAATTAAAATTAACACGTTTACGAGCATAATAATGAGTAAACAAGCACAGTACAGTGAATCATTTGGAATGAGAGATTTTTCAGTATAGAGAAACCATGTAATAATTGTGCAGAAATAAACTGCCGACGTAAGACGACGTCATTGGGGAATTACCTAAGCCTCTGTGGAGGGGAGAGAGCAAAAAGAATGCAACACCCACACAATTGAGGACGAGAAATTAATTAATACCTCCGAATTGCACGATTGATTCTTAGGTGCAATAAGATCATTAGACATTGAGAAGACGAGCTTTCGGAAGGTATAAATTTTATATTTGTGGAACCATTATTTTAGAAGTTGACCACAGGAAAGGCTTGAGTCTTATTTTTTTGTAGTAAAACAGTATAAAGCTTCGGGCGTTTCCAAGCCAATCATGCAGTTATTCTGAGAGACCGTGAGGGGGCGTAACGCTGTATCACATCACAACGAATGCAGTATTCAGACAGCCAGAGGGCACGTCACTGTGTCACATCGCATGCAGTCCTACGAGCATTCCGTGAGGGGAAGTGCTGCTCCACGACGTAGAAGTAGTCATTCCGACAGTCCGTGAGGGGACGTAACTCTGCGTTACATCGATAACAGCTACCAGTACTCCTTGAGGGGAGAAACGCTGTTTTACACCGCCGAAGTAGGATCTGATAGCCACAGGCGTCACAGTAGTAACGACTTGCTTGCCTCCATAAGGAGCATTCAAGACGAAATTTTAAAGTATCGCCGTAGTGAAATATTAGGAAAATCCTAATTATAGGATTTAGGCCCGACTGTATACAAGTTAAAGTGAAAATTCGCAAGATATAGTCAGAGCAGGCTGCGAACGTCGGACTTAAAGGCGATAGGTCGTTAAATGTACGAACGAACAGATCATAACGTACGGAAGTATCGTACCAGACAGATAAACTGTTATTTAAATTGAAGCGACCTAAAAAGGAAGAACAGGATAAGGTTCGAACGTAGGAGTGTTAAAAACAGTTCAAACAAAGAGGATAGGAGACTATAAACATTAGCTCCAGATAGCAGGCGAACAATTCTAATAGTACTAGAATCAAGAAGTGCTAGCTGCTAGAAACTAAATCTATAGGTCTTAGAGGAGACCTCGATCCATATAGACTCTCGTTAGGATAAATAGACAGATCTACAGAGAAGCCGTTAAAGCTCGATAATAGCCGGTTATCCAGGATAAGAATAGCAGAATTGAACTCCAGGGAACAATAGATGTTTCGGGACTTTCGCATTCTTCAGAATAGGAAGCCGACATCGGATAAATTTCACCCTTGGAAACGGGAATTTAAGAAGATCACGTGTGATAGGCTCAGAAATACGGCCTAGTGATCGAGTAATTGTGAAGTGTAAAATAATCAAGATTGTGTGTTAGATAATATTTTTAGTGTTATTATGTGTTCAAAAGGGACACACCAGTATATAAAAATGTCGTCAATATTAAGTGTTCTAGATATAGGTCAAAAAGTGTTTTTACGTAAGATGAATACCTTCAATATGGTGTAAAAAGTTCAAAGTGGGCCCTAAAAATGAAACAACGCACCAGATTTAAGATCATGGGATGATCTGGAAAATATGTGAGTACAAAATTCATTTTTATTTTGGTGTCAGAAATTGATTGTGTACAGATCCACCGGAGTTTGGAGTGAAAGGGATGTGTTTTAATAAATAAATGCTGAATAATCAAGAACACGGTCTGAACAATAATAAAATAAATTGAAAAATTATGAATAATTATGTAAAGAATAATTCCCGTAGTGGAAATATGTGAATAAAGGGTTAATGTATTTAACAAATGTCATAAGAGCAAGCGAAATATCATTAATTATCATAAAAGACATTGAAATAAAGTAAAGTTGAGATATGAAAGAAATAGCTTTTGAGCTTGTATAAAGAATAAAGATAATAATAATAATAATTAAATATGGAAATGTTAAATAAAAATCAAATAAATTGATATGAACATAAGAACGTTAAGCCTGAACGTATGTGTAAGAAATGAGGTTCAATGGAATATTTTAAAACAGGGAGCGATTTATCGACCATGGAAAGATTAATATGTGAATTAAAATAATATGAATTGTTACTAAAGAGATTTTATCAGTTCTTGGGAAGACATTTTCGGCTTAAAATAATGCATAGCGCATAATGAGCGCAAATATCATATTAAAGTGTCACGCTAGGAACGCGTCGTGATTAAATACTTGGTACATTATTTATGGAGGGTAGTTGATTGCAGTGAATTGATAATTGTGTAAGTCCTCTATTAGTGACATAGTATCACGAGGCATTGTGTATGTATTTAAAAAGGGAGCTAATATATGGTATTATTGAGCGTATGTCATATGGGCCACGGCCGACTCTAAATCGCATTTTGTATAAGCCCTCTGTATGGGATTGGTTCCCGAGGCACCTGAAGAGATTCGAATGCAGGATCTTCTTATGATAAAAGCCCCTGAAATTCTCCGTCGTCGTATGTGTATTTAATCTTCCCAATCAATGAGGACCCTCTCATAATTAATAAATGCCAAGGATATGAAAATGGTCTTTGAACCAAAGAATAGTTGTTTGAATGTTACGGTACAATAAAGCCTGGTCTCCCCATAACTGGATAGAATGGGAAGGTTTGTTTTGAAAGCCTTGAAAATAAGCTACTAATGTTGGGTCAGACAGGATGTCGCTGCCACCCTAACGTGTCATAAATCGCACCCCAGTAGTAGAGACTAGCTCTTTTAAAGCGAGGGGGAACAGAGACCGTCTCGTAAGCTGTTGTAAAGAGAAATAAATACACCAGGAGTGTTTAAAGTTGTTAACGACCCGGGCGTTGAACCGAGGTCCTTAAAGATGGATATTTCGTTTGCCGGTTCAGATCGTAGTTTCTTATATGATAATGGTCTATTAAGACATAAGAGATAAATAACAATCCCTATGGTAATAATGTATGGACGTGGGATTCCACGAGTTGATTGAAGGCAACTGAGTTCGGGAGTAACTATAGTTTTTTGACTGTGTCAAGTACCTTCACGCTCTGGAGTACACAATTGATTTTCTGATTACCTTAATATATTTGTGAAATAAAGAGAGATGATAACAACTGAATGTGTGGACATGCCCAAAACATTGAATGAGATAATTAACATAGATTTTAAATATAATTATATATTTGTTTTTGAGAAATAAGAAAATATAAAAGCTAGTGTTTGAAGTGTACAAGAATGACACCGTAATAATGTAAATGCATGGAGCCAAAGAGCTCGGAGTTATGTAAACTTAATGTTAGTGCTTTATGGAAGTGAGACTAAGTAAGAATTGTTGGTTTATGTGGAAACCACAGTTTCTTGTTTATACAATATTTGTTTATTTTATTTTGTGATCCCTTGTTCATTTGGAACAAGCAGTTGATATTCGGGTCAGTAATTAAATTGTAAAATGTTTGTAGCGCCATTAATTTTATTAATTAAATGTGTTTAAATAGGAGTTGATTTTGTTGTTATTTTTGCAAGTGTATCCTCTAATTAATCCAAAATATGTGAGTCACAGAGTGGGGGAACTTACCGCTGCCCCGAAATCCCGAATTGAGCTACGCTGGTATACTGTGATTGGCATATTTCTTGCTAAATGGGCACAGGGGGATATATAAATACTGTGCTGGATTAATAACTAGAGGAACACTTAAGTCGGTCATATCATGTAAAATTAAAGTAATAATAGGAATAGCTACAACGTAAAATATTAACTGACCGCATGGGTCCCTGGAAACTCATACCGAGCAGCCCTGAATATATTATTATATTATCAAACCCCCAAGCAAAATTACTCTTTTTGGCGCCCAGTACGTAGGGATGAGTTTTCCTAGGGAAAACCCGAGTTTTCTCGAGAAATCAAAATTTTCATTTTTTGAAAAAAAATGGTTTTTCGAAATTTTGAATTTTGAATACTTCCATAAAGGTTTTATGAAATTGAATAAAAGTAGTAAAAGGGTACGTTGTAAGTGAATACCCGTACCAAAGTAATATTTTAAAGAAATTGGGACACACGGATTCAGAGTATCATCTCTCAAGCATGTACTAGTGTGGTGGCATTTGTGGCCCACTGTATTCTCATAAGATGGTATTGAGTGAGGAATTGCAGGGGCTTTTGGAAGCGATAAAAGCCGATAGCAATGAGAAGTTGGAGGCTATCAAAGCCGATAGTAATGAGAAGTTAGAGGCTATAAACAAGACATTGGGCCTCCAAAAGGATGAAAATAACGAAGTGTTCGAATCCATAAATAAGAGTTTAAATAAGTTGGATAGCCAACAGACTGAAAATAAAGAAAGGTTAGGATCCATAACTGAAAGTTTAGAGTCACTAAAAACTAACAGTGATAATATGGGCACTAAATTAGAAGCCATCGAAGCTAAGTGTATCAAAATGAACGATGAAGTGAAGGCTGAAATTAAGGAAATAAAAGAGGGGTCCAAAGGTTTAGAAAAAACAATGAATGACAAATTTCAAGATTTTGACACTAGGTTTGTGAAGGAGTTAAGTGAGTTAAAAGATGAAAATAAAGGATTTTACTCAGGAATACAAGTCCAAATAAAGACTATGAACACAAATATGGTAGATTCCCAAACTACATGTCAAGAAAATTTTAAAATTTTAGAAACTAAATTAGGTAACATAGAAACAAAGGGTGATGAATGTGAAAATAAACTTGTAACCCAGATCCAAGGTGTGCAGAAAGAATTGGAAGCTCAGATAAAATCTAACAGCGATATTTGTGAGGCATCCCGGGATGAAATAAAACAAAGCGTGAATAAGCTAGGAAATAGATTTGAAGGGGTTGAGGAGAAAGTAGGGACCCTTGAGAACAAAATTGGTGTAGTTCAGACGGAGGTAACTGAGATGAAAAATCAAAATCTAAAGGATGTTAAGGAGATGAAAGATCAAATTGATCATTTTACCGGGCAGGTAGATGAGAATCTGAAGACATACGAAACGAAAATAGATCAAAGATTAGGTGTATACGAGGGGCATCTCCAGAGTGAAAGAAAACAACGAGAGAACGAAAGTAAGGAAAGTACCCATAAAATAAATGAAATAAGTCAGGGTATTATTGAGGTTCAGGAAACCATCGGAACATTAAAGGTTCATGTAGGAAAAACCAATAAGGAAATTAATCAGGTCCAAGATGAAATGATGAAGTTATATAAGAGTCAAGAGAAGACTGAGGGAAGGCTTGAAGGAATGAAAATAGATATGGTCAAAGGACGAAAAGAAGTGGATAAGCAAATAAAGGAGATACGAGAGGGCTTAGAGACCATAGGTGACGTTAAGCCAGAAATTATAGACCAACAGGCTAAGATCATTAAGAAAGAGGTAGAAGACCAAATAAAGGAATTCAGGGATAGTTACAGGGATGAGAAATTCCAATCCATAAAGGAAGAGGAAGAGATTAAAAGGAATCAAGAAAGAATTCAGAATGAATTAAGATCCCGATTGGAGAGGACGGAACATAAGAACAGTCAAATGGAAATCCAACTCATGGCAAATGAAGAAAGTGCCCGAAGAGAAAGGAAGCTAGAATTCGAAAATCAGGAGGAGTTTCCAAAGACAGGATGGGCAGATTCTCGTGAACAAGGCACAGATACGGAGAGGGACTTAGGAGGGGAGAGTCCTTATAAGATCCCAGGATATCCAATGGCGATGTCAACCCCGTACACGAATCAGACAAATGGCCAAATAATAAATATTATTAAATCCAATGAGGATAGACCAGTAAAGTTTACGGGTAACAACATGTCTATTACTCCAAAATACTGGCTAAAAGAAGTGGCAGAGTATCTAAATGAAATGAAGGTTCCTCAGGATCGGAGACTGAGAGCTATTGAAAAGCTGTTGGCAGGTGATTGTCTCACCTGGTTCAGAAGCTTCAGATACACTTTTGATACGGTGGAAGGCTTTAGGGAAGCATTTTTAAAGCGATATTGGGCAGCAGATGTCCAAGAAAATTTAAGGCTAGATCTGTACTCTAGGAAGTACAGCACCAATGCACCCACTAAATACTCGGAATTTTTCACCGCTCAGCTGTGTAAATTCCGCGAACTGGATATTGCTCCGGCAGAAAACGACCTGTGTGCTGCCATTGCAAGACAGCTTCCATATGAGATTCAGAGGCTGCTAATCTCATCCAAAGCCAGAAGTGCTGTGGAAGTGGAAAGCGTATTACGTCAGTTAGATATGACGACTTCGCACGTAACACCTCGGCATCAGAGACAAACTGAGCAAGTACACATGGCCAGCAGTCAGGAAACTGGAGAAAAACCAGCGACCAGGAATCAGTCCACCAGTACGGATACTCAAGGACGAGATCGAGAGTATGGGCACCAGGAGCCTAGAAGGATACAGCCATATTACAGGGGAGGATATCGAGGAAGAAATCCTAGAATGACGGGTTATAGGCAACAGGAAAGCCGACCCTATAACAATAACCAGCAAAGGCCGGACAATAGAAAGAAATGGGAGAATTATCCCAGGAGAAATGTAAGGCCAGACGATAGGGATGATGAATATCGGGCCGAAATAGAAGAAAGATATCAGGAGAGTCTTCGTTATATGAACGAAAGACCAGATGAACCTGATAGGCAAAAAGTCCGTTGGAGTGAGGCAATCAAGAACAGGAAATCACCCGACCGACTAGACGGAGCTCAAAGCTTGGAACTACAAGCTCAGCTGAAGAATGAGGGAAAGTGGAGCCCTCAGGATAAAAAAAAACTCCAAATTTAAATTGTCAAAAGTGGAAACATACCAGGAGCTGGGAGGAGGTAGAAATTGTAAATTGGATAGCCAGACCAGATGAACTAATTAACGACGATGTGGAAGGAATCCCACCTGTTAAAAGAGAACTACCTATAATTATGCTTAGGATAGAAGGATTACTGGTCAGAGCATTGATTGATACTGGATCCACAATAAGTCTAATTACACAAACCCTGTTAAATGAATTGGAAACAAGGGGCCGAGTACTAAAGATTCCCACATCAAGTGTAAAGATTAAGGGAATTATCCCTGAAAAATCTTTGACATGTAAATTTCAGGTATACATTGATTTAATCATGGGTAACGCTGAAATTTCGCAGTGCTTTTTGCTGGTAAATCAATTACCGTATAATGTCATTTTAGGTATTGATTTTATCCGTGAGAACAAGGTCATTATAGACCTAGCGCAAAATTGCATTAGAATTCAAAGAGAGGATGTGGATGAGCAAAACATTAACCTACAGGAACAGGAGGCGAAAATAGCAGAACAGGTATGGCATATGGAAGAAGTGATTGAGGAAGATTATAAGGACATAGAAAAAATATTTGAAGTCCTCAACATAGAACTCGAAGATAATGTGGAAAATGAGTTCGAGACCAACCTGTCAGGAAAAGTGGAGGAAGCTAAAGTCAGCCTTGAAATTAAGGAACAGTTAAAGAAATTATTATTGGATTATAGGGTCGTATTTGATTCCAAGCCAGGGAAGATTGGAAATTTTAAATACGCGTTCCAAGTCAACGATTGGGCACCGTTCAAACAAAAACCATACCCGGTTGCGGAAAAACATTACCCACAAACCCAGAAAACACTGCAGGAGATGATGAATGCAGGTGTTATAGAAAAGATGGCGACACCATATGTTAGTCCATTAGTGATTGTGAGTAAACCGGATGGCTCAGTAAGGGTGTGTTTAGATGCCAGAAATCTAAATGCAAAAATTATACCAGAAAATGATTCGGCACCACCCATAAAAGAAATACTGAGGAAGTTTAAAGGCAAGAAGATTTTTACGAATATTGACATGACTTCTTCGTATCATCATCTCGAACTGGAAGAGAAAACCAGCTTGTTGACTGGATTTCAGTTCGATCAACAAACATACTGCTTTAGAAGATGTCCGTTTGGATTAAAGACTGCAGGATCGGCATTAATAAGAGCGCTGGATCGAAACCTGTCAGAGGAAGTGAAAGAGTGCACTATCCGATACGTAGATGACATTTTGCTTACCTCGGAGAACATTGAGGAACATATAGAAAATTTGAAGAAATTATTAGAAGACCTAAGAAGGGCAAATTTTAAGATAAATTTAAAGAAATCGAACTTCTGTCAAAGGCAAGTGACATTTTTAGGGCATGTGATTGACAAGGATGGTGTTAAACCAAATCCATGCAAATTGGAATCGATAAGGGATTTTCCAAGGCCTTTGAAAGTGAAGAACGTTCGCCAGTTTTTGGGATTGATTGGGTTCTTCTCAGGACATTGTCCATCATACACCAAAACTGTTGCACCACTACAGGACCTTTTGAAGAAGGGGGGCAAGTGGAAATGGACGGAGGAAGCAGAAAAACATTTGTGGAGGCCAAGGAAATGCTCTTAAATTACGTGAAGCTAGGATATCCTGATTTTAATCAGAGATTTATCATTCAGACAGACGCATCCCAGATTGGAATAGGGGCAATGCTATATCAGGAGAACCCGGAAAAACCTGATAAGAAGAACTATCTAGCTTTCACAAGTAGGAGACTGAAACCACACGAGAAAAATTATACGATCAGCGAGATCGAGCTGTTAGCGATATTGCACGCGTTGCAATATTGGCGGAAGATCGTATATGGGTTTCAGGTCATTCTAAGGACGGATCATAAAGCCTTAACCTTTTTGATGAAGACTGATTTATCCAGTCAAAGGTTGATGCGTTGGGCTTTATATATTCAACAATTTGATGTCAAGATAGAGTACTGCCCAGGAAAGGAAAACATAGTTCCAGACTACTTAAGTAGACAGCCAGAGTCCATAGAAGAGGAAGTAATGGCTATAGATTTGGAAGACAGGGATCAGCGTACTCTTAATGAGTTAAGAAGCATTAGTCAAAGGCAACGGGAGGATCCATGGATGAACATGCTCATATCATTCCTTGAGGGAAGCTTGATAAGAGGAACACCAGCGTACACGGAAGCTGAGAAGATAGCACAAGACTACACGTTTTATAATGGGTTATTATATAAGTTTGTGGACTCTGACCATACGAAATTAAGGATTGTTGTACCTGCAATTTTGCAGAGGAAAATGGCATGGTTAGCCCATAGATCGTTCGGACATATGGGAGTCGACAAAACAGTCTCGATGCTGAAAGAAGCATTTATATGGCCGAGACTGAGAGAAACTGTAAGGGACACGCTAAAGACATGTGACTTATGTCAAAGGATTAAACCTAATGCATTTCTGATGAGACAGAAGCCTATACCATTGTTGCCCGAAAGGCCCGGCCAAATCATATCTATTGATAATTTTGGACCTTTGCCAAAGGCAAGAAGAGGAAATCGACACATAATGGTGGCTATGGATGTCTTCACTAAAATGGTTGGCCTTGCTCCCATACAGAAGACTAGTACCAAACAGGTGTTAAAACGACTTAAAGAAAAAGTGATACCGATTCTGGGGAAACCTGAGAATTTGTTGTCGGATCACGGCAGTTGTTTCACCAGTGTAGAGTTCAGACGAGAATTAGAAAGACTTGGAATACGCCAAATTTTGTCAAGTATTCGCCATCCTGAGGCAAACCCTGTAGAGAGAGTTATGAGAGAAACGGCCAAGTATTGTAGAATATACTGTGCCGAAGAAAATTGGAAGTGGATAGATATTTTGGATATTATTGAATTTTGTATAAATAATACAATCCATGAATCCACAGGAGAGATACCCATAACGTTACATCGGAATGAGCAACCAGAAAGACCTTGGAATCTGGTAATTCCTAGACCAGCAGACGCTCAGCCGGGAAGAGATGTACGAATTAGGAGAGCCTTTGAGCATCTAAAAGCTCAAGCCGACAGGAGGCAGAGAAGAAATAGGCATAAGAGGTATCATCGACCATTATTAGCAGGAGAAATGGTGTTAGTGAAAAGAACAGCCATTTCGGATCCAGGGAACCGTGTGTACAAGAAGTTCCAGAAAATGTACCACGGACCATATCAGATAATCAGAGATTTGAGGAATAAAGCATATAGAATTCGGCACTGTGAAACGGATCACGAAGTGACCATGAATTCAGCAAATTTGAAATTATATTACCCTCCCGAAGATTTTGATGAAGAAAATGAACAAGCCCTGGTCATGGAAACATTTAGAGATGAATCCGCTTTTGACATAAATAAGAATAAGGAAGAAATAGAAAATAGTGCTCAGGCATACGAGTGCGAATGCGAATTGGAGAAAGTATATTGGGAAATTAAAGAAATAATTGAATTTATTGAAGAAGAAAATTCCAATTTAAGAAAAGAAAATGATGAAATAAGGAAACGGGTAGGGATAGACCAAACCCGTAAGGGAGAATGAGGTTCTGGGAACTTAAAGTCCAGACGAATAAAGAAAGAAAGAAAGGGTAGGGACAGAGCATACCCGACCTACACAATTACCGGATACAACTTAAAAGAAGTAAAAACAACAGTAAATACGGATGACGTTATGATGGATTCGACGAATAGAGTAATACAAATTAAATTGAAATAAATTTCCTCAAAATTTTCGAAAATTTATTTACCTAAGGAGGGGAGAGATGAACCCTTGGGCCATAGGGTCCATGACGGTCGAACCAATGTCCTTAAGGAAGAAATGAAAGAAACGTATAGTTTCTTAAAGGAACGGAGAGAGATTTTAAGCCAGGAATATAGCTTAACATTGTGCAAGCGACTAGGGACAGATGCTCCTTAGATGAGATCACCCCACTCGACATTTCAGAGAGGGCCGGTCACGAGTATTAATAACTGAGTGGAATTTTCCACCGTGATAGAAAGAGAAGCCTGAATCGGAATTCGAGCTGACGTTGCTGGAATTTGACAACGCCGCATATGCACCAGAAGAGGAACAATTAAAATTAACACGTTTACGAGCATAATAATGAGTAAACAAGCACAGTACAGTGAATCATTTGGAATGAGAGATTTTTCAGTATAGAGAAACCATGTAATAATTGTGCAGAAATAAACTGCCGACGTAAGACGACGTCATTGGGGAATTACCTAAGCCTCTGTGGAGGGGAGAGAGCAAAAAGAATGCAACACCCACACAATTGAGGACGAGAAATTAATTAATACCTCCGAATTGCACGATTGATTCTTAGGTGCAATAAGATCATTAGACATTGAGAAGACGAGCTTTCAGAAGGTATAAATTTTATATTTGTGGAACCATTATTTTAGAAGTTGACCACAGGAAAGGCTTGAGTCTTATTTTTTTGTAGTAAAACAGTATAAAGCTTCGGGCGTTTCCAAGCCAATCATGCAGTTATTCTGAGAGCCCGTGAGGGGGCGTAACGCTGTATCACATCACAACGAATGCAGTATTCAGACAGCCAGAGGGCACGTCACTGTGTCACATCGCATGCAGTCCTACGAGCATTCCGTGAGGGGAAGTGCTGCTCCACGACGTAGAAGTAGTCATTCCGACAGTCCGTGAGGGGACGTAACTCTGCGTTACATCGATAACAGCTACCAGTACTCCTTGAGGGGAGAAACGCTGTTTTACACCGCCGAAGTAGGATCTGATAGCCACAGGCGTCACAGTAGTAACGACTTGCTTGCCTCCATAAGGAGCATTCAAGACGAAATTTTAAAGTATCGCCGTAGTGAAATATTAGGAAAATCCTAATTATAGGATTTAGGCCCGACTGTATACAAGTTAAAGTGAAAATTCGCAAGATATAGTCAGAGCAGGCTGCGAACGTCGGACTTAAAGGCGATAGGTCGTTAAATGTACGAACGAACAGATCATAACGTACGGAAGTATCGTACCAGACAGATAAACTGTTATTTAAATTGAAGCGACCTAAAAAGGAAGAACAGGATAAGGTTCGAACGTAGGAGTGTTAAAAACAGTTCAAACAAAGAGGATAGGAGACTATAAACATTAGCTCCAGATAGCAGGCGAACAATTCTAATAGTACTAGAATCAAGAAGTGCTAGCTGCTAGAAACTAAATCTATAGGTCTTAGAGGAGACCTCGATCCATATAGACTCTCGTTAGGATAAATAGACAGATCTACAGAGAAGCCGTTAAAGCTCGATAATAGCCGGTTATCCAGGATAAGAATAGCAGAATTGAACTCCAGGGAACAATAGATGTTTCGGGACTTTCGCATTCTTCAGAATAGGAAGCCGACATCGGATAAATTTCACCCTTGGAAACGGGAATTTAAGAAGATCACGTGTGATAGGCTCAGAAATACGGCCTAGTGATCGAGTAATTGTGAAGTGTAAAATAATCAAGATTGTGTGTTAGATAATATTTTTAGTGTTATTATGTGTTCAAAAGGGACACACCAGTATATAAAAATGTCGTCAATATTAAGTGTTCTAGATATAGGTCAAAAAGTGTTTTTACGTAAGATGAATACCTTCAATATGGTGTAAAAAGTTCAAAGTGGGCCCTAAAAATGAAACAACGCACCAGATTTAAGATCATGGGATGATCTGGAAAATATGTGAGTACAAAATTCATTTTTATTTTGGTGTCAGAAATTGATTGTGTACAGATCCACCGGAGTTTGGAGTGAAAGGGATGTGTTTTAATAAATAAATGCTGAATAATCAAGAACACGGTCTGAACAATAATAAAATAAATTGAAAAATTATGAATAATTATGTAAAGAATAATTCCCGTAATGGAAATATGTGAATAAAGGGTTAATGTATTTAACAAATGTCATAAGAGCAAGCGAAATATCATTAATTATCATAAAAGACATTGAAATAAAGTAAAGTTGAGATATGAAAGAAATAGCTTTTGAGCTTGTATAAAGAATAAAGATAATAATAATAATAATTAAATATGGAAATGTTAAATAAAAATCAAATAAATTGATATGAACATAAGAACGTTAAGCCTGAACGTATGTGTAAGAAATGAGGTTCAATGGAATATTTTAAAACAGGGAGCGATTTATCGACCATGGAAAGATTAATATGTGAATTAAAATAATATGAATTGTTACTAAAGAGATTTTATCAGTTCTTGGGAAGACATTTTCGGCTTAAAATAATGCATAGCGCATAATGAGCGCAAATATCATATTAAAGTGTCACGCTAGGAACGCGTCGTGATTAAATACTTGGTACATTATTTATGGAGGGTAGTTGATTGCAGTGAATTGATAATTGTGTAAGTCCTCTATTAGTGACATAGTATCACGAGGCATTGTGTATGTATTTAAAAAGGGAGCTAATATATGGTATTATTGAGCGTATGTCATATGGGCCACGGCCGACTCTAAATCGCATTTTGTATAAGCCCTCTGTATGGGATTGGTTCCCGAGGCACCTGAAGAGATTCGAATGCAGGATCTTCTTATGATAAAAGCCCCTGAAATTCTCCGTCGTCGTATGTGTATTTAATCTTCCCAATCAATGAGGACCCTCTCATAATTAATAAATGCCAAGGATATGAAAATGGTCTTTGAACCAAAGAATAGTTGTTTGAATGTTACGGTACAATAAAGCCTGGTCTCCCCAGAACTGGATAGAATGGGAAGGTTTGTTTTGAAAGCCTTGAAAATAAGCTACTAATGTTGGGTCAGACAGGATGTCGCTGCCACCCTAACGTGTCATAAATTGCACCCCAGTAGTAGAGACTAGCTCTTTTAAAGCGAGGGGGAACAGAGACCGTCTCGTAAGCTGTTGTAAAGAGAAATAAATACACCAGGAGTGTTTAAAGTTGTTAACGACCCGGGCGTTGAACCGAGGTCCTTAAAGATGGATATTTCGTTTGCCGGTTCAGATCGTAGTTTCTTATATGATAATGGTCTATTAAGACATAAGAGATAAATAACAATCCCTATGGTAATAATGTATGGACGTGGGATTCCACGAGTTGATTGAAGGCAACTGAGTTCGGGAGTAACTATAGTTTTTTGACTGTGTCAAGTACCTTCACGCTCTGGAGTACACAATTGATTTTCTGATTACCTTAATATATTTGTGAAATAAAGAGAGATGATAACAACTGAATGTGTGGACATGCCCAAAACATTGAATGAGATAATTAACATAGATTTTAAATATAATTATATATTTGTTTTTGAGAAATAAGAAAATATAAAAGCTAGTGTTTGAAGTGTACAAGAATGACACCGTAATAATGTAAATGCATGGAGCCAAAGAGCTCGGAGTTATGTAAACTTAATGTTAGTGCTTTATGGAAGTGAGACTAAGTAAGAATTGTTGGTTTATGTGGAAACCACAGTTTCTTGTTTATACAATATTTG
Source organism: Meconema thalassinum (assembly GCA_946902985.2). Taxonomy (NCBI): domain Eukaryota; kingdom Metazoa; phylum Arthropoda; class Insecta; order Orthoptera; family Tettigoniidae; genus Meconema; species Meconema thalassinum. Next base: position 514,038,298 of record OX336393.1, on the reverse strand, counting down.
TTTATTTTATTTTGTGATCCCTTGTTCATTTGGAACAAGCAGTTGATATTTGGGTCAGTAATTAAATTGTAAAATGTTTGTAGCGCCATTAATTTTATTAATTAAAAGTGTTTAAATAGGAGTTGATTTTGTTGTTATTTTTGCAAGTGTATCCTCTAATTAATCCAAAATATGTGAGTCACAGAGTGGGGGAACTTACCGCTGCCCCGAAATCCCGAATTGAGCTACGCTGGTATACTGTGATTGGCATATTTCTTGCTAAATGGGCACAATTTGTAATGAGCAAAGTATATTTTTCAGATAACACGGAGAGGCATGAAACGGGAAGCAAATGATATTTGTATCAATTAGGATATTTTTGTATTTATATAAAATCTTGACGTAAATACACATTCGAAAGTGAAATAAAGATTATCATAAGTATGGTAACTTCACGGGTTGAACTGAATGGTAAAATAAAATAAACTTGTAAGTTTATAAATCTTCCAGTTTTGATAACAAGCAGAGGCTTGATTTATTGTATAAATTTTGGGAAGAAAATTTATGTGTGTGGAGTAGTTGAAATGCCATTCCCAGGTGCGCATGTTTAAGTCGCAGGAATGAGGAGGTTTTTATTTGAGCATCGATCAAATAGCAGGTTCGATGACTCAGTGTTAAAGAAGGAGTATTGGAACTACACATTGCGTCTTATGAATGACCCAAAGGTAATTTCTTAAAAACCATCAGTTCTTATTTCAACCTTGTTTACGGATTCCATTAAGACTTTGATTTTGCTAGAACCCGGATTTGTCATGATAGTATTTTATTCTTCTTCAGAGGAAGACCTTTGCCGTTGTTGTTGGAATATTGTGTTCTTACACAAAAAATAGAATGGGCCACTGCCAAGTAAAAATAATTCTATAACCACGAATAATTTGAAGGATGTTTTCAATCCTAGTGCCATGAACTAAATGAATTTATTATGAAGCTACAATTCTTATTTCCGCATTCTGTCGAAGAATTTCAAGTTGTGAAAGTTACTAAAATGGCCACAAATATAAATATTTTTCTTAATAATGATTCCAAGTGGAGAATCGAATAATTGAATGGTCCAACAATTTATTGATCAAGTTGATGATTCAGAAATCAGATATTTTGTTAGGAACTTGAAGTTCATAATCGAATCACTTCTCGAAACGTTTAATGTCAGAAGAACAATTAATTTTGTTGTGCTTCGCACAGTTCTTCGATGCTATGCTCAAAGGTCAAATACTTTTCAGATGTTGTTATTAATATGTGTACATAATTTGTGTTGATTCAGAGATAATAATATTGTTTGACAATATTTTTTTTGAAACTGGTAAAATAAGTGAAAGTTAAAATTCTATGAACAATTATTCTACGAGTTTTAATATTATGTAAAAATTCAACCAGTGAACTACGGTATTTCCAGTATAGACAATTAAATTTGAACAGTATTTAATCATAAATAATGGATATAATTTTGGAACACAGTCTACAGGACAGATAATCAGACTTGTGTTTCCAAGGATAATTGTCCAATGTGTTGGAAAATTTCTGTACATTGTGTAAATATTAATGTGGGTCGCCACACGTGAATGATGCTGCTTTGAGCATTTTATCTTATTTTGCAGTCAATTTTAAATTCAGAATAAAATGAGATAATTTTACATGATGTGTTATGCCCAGTTGAATCTCCTTCTATCCTTATTGTCGCATTGAGCCAAAAATCAGTAAAGCATTTTCTTCATTTGATGTCGTTTTTACGATTAGCTTTAACCCATCTGGCGCCCCGGGATATTTTGACTCTCGTGCTGACTGATTCTTGGTAAAATGCATATGTGGTCGTGCGGACTCCGGATTAAACGGGCACATAGAATAAGATAGAGAGAGAAATGGCGCCCTACGTGGGGCTCGAGTTTGACACGGTCAATCGCATGCCGATTTAAATTGTGATAATTTTATATAGATATTTTGGGAATTGAGAGATGTCTGGTTTGGATGAATAAATTAGTAGGAAACCCAATTAGTGGGGAAAATTAAAAATTTAACTGGGTTAATAATTAGAATGGGTTTGATTATTTTTGATAATGGCTTAACCATTAGGGCGTCAAGTAAATTCAGTAGTAAACGTTCGATGACTGGACATACGCATTATTAGAATCCAGGTGGAGGATATTTGAGAACTTGCATATTTTTCTTGTGATATTGTGGTAAATGTAATTCGTAAAAGTAGAGAATTTTGTTTTTCCATCACGTCGACATTAGGACAAATCTCATTTTATTAGATTGTTCCAATTAGCTATTCATATTTCTTGTTCTAATTATAAGCTTGTGTCTGCCGACATGTATACCCCAAAGTTTTGAATAATAATTGAAAATTATGGAAGAGATGATGAGGATGATGAGGAGTTTGGAAGAGAGTTCCAAGGAAGCTGGACGGCGTGTAGCAGCCATTATGAAAGAAAATACAGAGGCTTTGGAAAAGAAACTTAAAGAAAATTCTGATTCTTTAGAAAATAAACTTAAATAAAATAATCACATTTATTTAGAGAGAGCTTATGAAGTAGTTTAATCATTTCTATTTGGGAACAGGTGATTTTCCGAAGGAGAGAGGTTAGCGCAAGCCCGCATTCAACCAACATTACAGTTCTGGTTGAACAGTTAATATTTGCAATGTGCAAAGTATATTTTTCAGATAACACGGAGAGGCATGAAACGGGAAGCAAATGATATTTGTATCAATTAAGATATTTTTGTATTTATATAAAATCATGACGTAGATACACATTCGAAAGTGAAATAAAGATTATCATAAGTATGGTAACTTCACGGGTTGAACTGAATGGTAAAATAAAATAAACTTGTAAGTTTATAAATCTTCCAGTGTTGATAACAAGCAGAGGCTTGATTTATTGTATAAATTTCGGGAAGAAAATTTATGTGTGTGGAGTAGTTGAAATGCCATTCCCAGGTGCGCATGTTTAAGTCGCAGGAATGAGGAGGTTTTTATTTGAGCATCAATCAAATAGCAGGTTCGATGACTCAGTGTTAAAGAAGGAGTATTGGAACTACACATTGCGTCGTATGAATGACCCAAAGGTTATTTCTTAAAAACCATCAGTTCTTATTTCAACCTTGTTTACGGATTCCATTAAGACTTTGATTTTGCTAGAACCCGGATTTGTCATGATAGTATTTTATTCTTCTTCAGAGGAAGACCTTTGCCGTTGTTGTTGGAATATTGTGTTCTTACACAAATAATAGAATGGGCCACTGCCAAGTAAAAATAATTCTATAACCACGAATAATTTGAAGGATGTTTTCAATCCTAGTGCCATGAACTAAATGAATTTATTATGAAGCTACAATTCTTATTTCCGCATTCTGTCGAAGAATTTCAAGTTGTGAAAGTTACTAAAATGGCCACAAATATAAATATTTTTCTTAATAATGATTCCAAGTGGAGAATCGAATAATTGAATGGTCCAACAATTTATTGATCAAGTTGATGATTCAGAAATCAGATATTTTGTTAGGAACTTGAAGTTCATAATCGAGTCACTTCTCGAAACGTTTAATGTCAGAAGAACAATTAATTTTGTTGTGCTTCGCACAGTTCTTCGATGCTATGCTCAAAGGTCAAATACTTTTCAGATGTTGTTATTAATATGTGTACATAATTTGTGTTGATTCAGAGATAATAATATTGTTTGACAATATTTTTTTTTGAAACTGGAAAAATAAGTGAAAGTTAAAATTCTATGAACAATTTTTCTACGAGTGTTAATATTATGTAAAAATTCAACCAGTGAACTACGGTATTTCCAGTAAAGACAATTAAATTTGAACTGGATTTAATCATAAAGAATGGATATAATTTTGGAACACAGTCTACAGGACAGATAATCAGACTTGTGTTTCCAAGGATAATTGTCCAATGTGTTGGAAAATTTCTGTACATTGTGTAAATATTAATGTGGGTCGCCACACGTGAATGATGCTGCTTTGAGCATTTTATCTTATTTTGCAGTCAATTTTAAATTCAGAATAAAATGAGATAATTTTACATGATGTGTTATGCCCAGTTGATTCTCCTTCTATCCTTATTGTCGCATTGAGCCAAAAATCAGTAAAGCATTTTCTTCATTTGATGTCGTTTTTGCGATTAGCTTTAACCCATCTGGCGCCCCGGGATATTTTGACTCTCGTGCTGACTGATTCTTGGTAAAATGCATATGTGGTCGTGCGGACTCCGGTCTAAACGGGCACAGTATGGCCCCTGAAATTGAACTGAAATTGTATTATCTACTGCGCCCGTTGACGCATGTTTGCACAGCTAATAAAGACCAAGATTCATGCTGAAGAGTAACTGAACATACCCTGCGAGCGGCGGAAAGAAGCCGAAGTTATATCGCTTATAATGACATTTTTATGCACTTAAGACATTCCATAAATCAAAAATAATTTAATCATTGTAATTCTGCTGATTTAAAATAAGGTATACTTCGCAGATCAGCGAGACCGTCAATTTACACGACTAACTCATGTCCTGAGTGAACGCCATGCTTGGTGAAGCCAGTACCTACTTGTCGTTTGTTGAAGCAACAACTATGTGCATGTTGAAGCACGAGTAAGGACACATTCCGTGAATGGAACCCATGTGCTATGGAAAACTCCGAGTGTACTTGTCGAATGGACAGCCATCAGGGCATAATCTAATAATCTAGTGATTGGAGACATTTATTAACATTTCATCAGTGAAATATTTTTTATCCACGAGGTGAAACTATGGAAGCGTGTTACGCAAACTTTACGACCGCATGGTCTCACCTAAGTGCATCATAAACTGTGAAACTGATAAACTGTGAAATCCAGAAGTATATTTTATGTTTTGCCGGATGGTCAGTGATTTTAGTTTATAATTTTGTGTAAATATTTAGTGAAAGTTGCGAGTGAGCATAGCAAAAGCGATAATTTAAAGCCAGTGTCGGAGTGAAAAATATGGGCAATTTATTACCGCACCTTAGAATCTGTGAGTGCAAATTTACTTTAAGTATGTGTAAATGTATAACCAACGGCAAAATTATGGAGCTACTAAATCATCTATCTTTGTAATATAACCCCGACCACGCAACGGAAATGGATTACTAAGTCATGCGTGGGGAATTGATGACGGAAGATGCCCGATACGATGATGAGATGATTTAAGACCATAGAGGAGACCGCTTATAACACTTCATGGGGGGTCTCGAACGAGGGTCGCTGCAATCTGTAAGTCAGATCATGTATCAGTAGCGTAACTTAATTGTAATTAGTTGGAAACAGTAGTTTAATTTTAATATGGTTTAATTTATAGTGCACAACGCAGGTAGCTAAGATAAGACCATGTGTTGAAAGTTACAGTTTCGTTATAAATTTATAAACGCCAGGAAGGCAGTATTTTTCAATGTCCAATTCGTATCATTTCAGAACAGTTATTATTTACTTTTATTTTGTCAAGTTGATGACAAAGAAACTAGTTTTGGCAGATGTTAAAACAAGGCCAAGGTTACAATGTGTACAAGTCAAACCACTAAACAGCACACTAGATCTTAGGCAGTGCATTATTCATTTAGAAGTCTGTGAAATTCCTAGTATTATATAATCGGAATGCAGAGTTCCGTTATTCACATTTATTTGGCCAGATCAATACTTGAAAACAGGTTTATTTCTTTACGAGAAGCCAGACAGGCAATGAAAGAAACAGTATTTTGTAACCAGAGAACATAGGTTCGACCTCATTCAGGGAAGAGGCAATTTAATAAATGCATAATCTCACACTTTAGTTTGTATCAGACGCCTTCATGTTAATTCAAAGCGTTGTTAGAATGTGTTTTCTACACACATAACCTTTATGACCAGTATTTAAAAAATGTATAATTCAGGGATCCACACTTATTGTAATTAACATTATTATGGTATTATTGAAGTGAGTCGTGATGGTGGATTAATACCTCCGACATGTTATTGTGGTTATTCCGGTGGTAACGAACAACTGCAGTCGTACCAAACCGATGTTGCAAGGATTGATGAATCCGTAATTGTAAGAGTGAGACACAGGGTGTCTAATAATAATGAAGTATTGGTGGAGACACATGGTGTCTATTAAACTATTAAGTTATTATGCATTAGTTGGATACACACGTTACCTGAGTACACTGAACGCCATTTAAAGGTCCACAAACTGAACAACTATACTGTGAGGAATAAATAATTGTGTGAAGCTTTAATAATCAAAGATAGGATTTTGTGAAACTAAACAAATCTCATAATTTCCCCTGAACTCAAATAAAGATAATAAATACTAAAAATAAAATATTTTCTTGACCAAATGTTGACACTTAGTTATTGTTGATACGTGCAAGGGCACGTCTCTACCATTTCAAACATATATTTAATCAGGGACGCTGTTCTTGAAGTTTGAAACGACCGCCTGGTGACTTGCTTCCCATTCTGAACACGAGATGGTAGCGCCTGTCGGTCTTGGAGAGATTGCAAGTAGTTCCTGTTTCTCCCCAATAGGTGGTGTGGGCTTCGCCTTATATAAATCTATATACGCATGACATAAATGAAAAGACAATCACATTCTTCGTCTTCAAACAAATGCTAGTGCATTCATGATACCGCCAAAATTATGAACTTATTTATGACATTGTTGTTTTGATGTGTCTTTCTCTGATTGGACAATATTTATTTACATGAAGACAGTTCGATAAATGACGAGCGATTCTCCGCCATTTTGGTGGAGTCCATTAGAGTTCGTGAAGTAAACATCAAGCTATCTGGTCGTGGAAGGTGTCTCCACTAATGGGGGCTTTAAGCCCTCATTTTCTACAATATATATATATATATACTAGAAAAAGGAATTGCCTGTTCTCTTCGGGCTATGAATTTTCACTTTTCGCCGTGAAGTGGACGTGTGGAATGTGACCTGTGATTGTGACCCAAACAATGCATGTGCCGGGGTTTGCCATTTTTTGTGAAGCACATGTAATAACATAAAATTATGTGTTAATTATTTTATTATTTTTGTGTCTCCACGGAGAAGGATGTAAGGTACGTTTTTTTAAATTTAATTTATTTAATTATTTTATGTTATGGAGCTCCGATATCATCTTATAATAATATTTTATTTTTGTTCTTCCTTTGTTTTATAAGTTTAATTTTATTGTTGTTTTTATTACGTTTCCTGGTTTATTTTAATTCTGTGCTCTTTTCTTCGTACCTTGTGGAGACACATTTCCAATTATTTTACGTTTAAATTATTATTTATATTCCTTTGTCAATCTTGGGATTGACATATTAATTTATTCATGGTCCGGTGCATTTCTCGATTGTAATAGCATTTAGACCTAATTATTTTCCGCCGTCATTTTCTTTACGCTAATGTTTAAATTTACTTTTATTAATTGTTTGCCGTAATTTTGATCTGGCATGTTTTTGGTGTGGCCATAGCTTTTGTTTACCGTGATGCATTGTGGTCTCGTTGTCAGTCCATTTGGCGCGGGTCTCAAGAGCATACGTGTTTTCTGTTTGCTCAATATTTAAAAAAAAAAAATTGTAATCTTGTTGATGTTAGTTTTGTGTTTTCGGATGTAAAATGTCCTTGTGTGTTTCGCCGGCGAGCTTATCATTTTTTTTTTCTATCCCATTTAATTTTTTTTTGAAAGTGTAATTTAATTTTCAATTCCTTTTGTTTTGGCGTGGCCTCAACATCTGCATGTCGGATCGTGATTGCATTACCTTGCAATTCATCAAGCCCGTTCTGAGTATGTTATGCATGTAATATTTATTTTAACCTTTGGGCTGTTAAATTTTATATTATTTTAAATTAAGTTTTTCGTCTTCTTCGCTTTGCAAGCAAGCATGTTAGGCGCTATCTGGCCTTCTTATAAAATATTAGTGGTTGATGCATGTTCTTTTTCTGGTGATGATTCTCCTTTAAATTTTCAATATTAAACCTTTTTTATTCTTTTTTAAAATCTTTGGTTGTGGCATTATTTCACCGACGGCAGTTCCGTTGGTTTTTTGGGGGATGTTTGTACGATAGCCTGTGTGTGTTGTCCCCTTCTCCATCTTCCTTCCACTCCTTTGGAGCTCTTCTGTTGGGACATGTCATCTGGAGGTGATGTTGCTGCGGAAGTGACCCGGACCCCTGAATACAGGTAAGTTGGCCCATCCACGTTTCCCGTACTCGTCCCATTCTGGTAAGCAAAGCGTTGGTTATCGAGAAGCCGACGTGCTGCTGGCCAGTGCCGTCCAATGCTGTTAATGCTAGGGCGGGTAGCATTTTGGTAGCAGACCGAGCTCATGTTCACTTCCGTAACTATCCCCTCCCCAGTACCCACAGGCTGTTTTATGGACTCCTCTAATGCCGATGGGTCAGTTGTTGGTGTGAGTTTGTCAGGAAAATGTACTTAATGTTATGTTTTGCTAATCCTTGTCGTTATTGTGTTTCATGTTGCCTCTGGATATCCATGTGGTATGCTGGATGTAAGGTGTCCTGTTTTTAAACGAGGCGTTTACCCCTGTATTTTACCCTGTTTGTGTGCAACATCCCCAATGAAGATGCAGCTCGGTGAGTGACCGACATGTGTTCTTGGCATGGGAAATGGGATTTCTTAATGTTCTAATAGCCTATATGCTGCGTATGAAGGAATCCTGGAGCCCCGTCGGAAGCTGGTAGCCTGATTGTTTGTGCCTATTTTTGTGATTTAGCTCCCTGTTCTCGAGCCAAGCAAGCGGTGACGTCTGCAGTCCTGGGCTACGTTGTGCATGATGTTTTTGTCGAAATTTCAGGTGTCGAGGCAGTGTTGGTGTTTAAGAAGACTATTGTGTTCCTGTATGTTTCTTTGCATGATATTCTGTGGTGATATGCTGTCCTCGTAATTTATTTATTATGGAACTGTCACGCCTATTGGTGTTATGGCAAAGTGTAGTCCGATTAAAAGGGCTAACCTATGGAAATCTGCCCGCCCTATGTCCCTATTGTGGTGCCAGAAGGCACATTTAACATGCATGTCACTATTTTTTGGCTAGGAATTCTTCCCAAATTCATTCAAGGTAAGTGTTTGTCTTGAGGTGTTTTTATCGCAGTGTGCGATTTGTAAATTTTTGTTCTTAAACTTACATTATACTGCAATCGTTCTGGGATAAGCGTATATGTTGTGCAAATCATGTCTGTATGCATGTGTTAACGTTAGATTTTCATTTAGATTTGTAGGGTGGGGTAATTTAGGGTTTGTTTTGTTTGCAAAAGTAAGGTTAGGATCGTATTTTTATTAGTTGCTTTCATTGTAATTTTGAACTGAACATAATATGTAGGTGTGTTTTACGTGGAGATATCTACTGTCTGGGGTTAGCTAGGATTAGAAGTATGGGATTCTTTCTTGGTTTGATCCCTGGGCAGGTTGTATATAGGACTTGCACGATTCGAACTGGCTTGGTATGGGACTCGTCTGTTCGAGGACATGCAGGTATGTGTCATGTAGTGTAATGTAATTGTAAGGGTATTGTGTTTTTATTTGTATTTGTTTGTGTTATGATGTCTCTACGACTACATAACTTGCATATTTGAGTATTAATGGGAATTATTTTTGTGGGTGGTAAAAATTATGTATCGCTGTTATTGGAGTATGTTGTGCGATGAATATGTTGTTGTGAATATGAGATCTCAGTTCGTGAACAGCCATAATTTAATGTGCTTTCCGGCTTAATTAATTAATATAGGGTCTTCAAAATTTACTGGGGTTAAATTTCTGTTGGACATTATGGTCATCAGGTTCTGTAAGTCAGCTTGTTTTACTTTTAAAGCCAGTAATCTGTTGTTGCTGGAAATCTGGGTCACCTGTTGCCTCATGCTAACCGTAAATTACATAGGCCTTCTGTTTTAGTTCATGCTATGGCAATCTCGGTCATCAGCCACTGTAGTTTGAGTAAAATTTTCTGCTTTTGATTAATAATCCTAAATTTTTCGGCTTTATCGTTTGGAATGGTGCGTAAGTGTTCTCTGTTAGCCTCGTCTTTCGACAAGAGCGGCTTGTTTCTCATTTAACCGTATTTTCGGGCCATGTTAGGCATCCTTTGGTTGTACGTGTTCGTGTCTTTAACCTGAACGAGGAAACCTCATGGTACCTCGTGTACTGTTGAACTTAGTTCTTTTTATGTTGGATTTTTCTCACCCAGGCGGATGTCGGCTGTATTCTCATCGGGTGTCGAACCTCAATTTCGTTCCTTGTGTGAGTGTATTGGTGTTTGGTTTTCTGCGCTGCCATTTCTCCTTCGTTTTTTTTGTCGTTTCGGTAACTGCGTTTGAATTCCTCAGTGTCCCCATGCCAAGGAATGCGTGCGGTCACGAACCAACTATGTAGAGGCATACATGTCAGATTAATTAATTTTCCTTTTCTAAACCTTAAGGCCAACTATACAAAATTTCTAGAGTGCATCTATCACACATTAAACGAGGTGGAGAGGTGTCTAATGAGGAAATGCTACCGTAAATTTTGTAAAACAAATTTTGTAAACTGAATTTGTATAATGTATAGTATCCCTAACCTTCATTGAAGCCTTCAAGCTTCTGTTCCTTGTGGAATTTTGAATTTAATTGGATTTGAACACTCTGGTGGGATACAAAATGTAATTGTTGGGAAGTTCCCATTGTAATGGTAAATTGTAAAAGTGTACCTAATTTTGATGTTTCATAGGAGATGCTAACATGTAAGTTGGGCTCGGTGGGAGACCTAACTCGTGGTAACCTTGTATTCCTGTTCCCTTTGGGAATTGTAGTGGTCATTCCTCTACCGTAGTCCCTTCGAAATGTATAGTCGTCTAACTAATGTAATCTTGTAATGTACTTCGAATCTGTAAAAAGTGTAAACTTGTTAATGAAACCTTGTAAGCACGGATCTAGGGCTTGGTCAAAAATTTTCTTCATTTAAATTCAAACTTGTTTCTCTTTGTAAAATGTAGTAAGAAATTGTAAATTCTGTAAATCTTTTTTGAAACTAGATTAACTTCTATTTTTGTAAATGGCTGCCCACGCGTCGAATCATATCCTGCACATTGCTTCATCCTACTTCGTCTAAAACGACCTACATTGGACTTGTTGAAAATTTTTCCTAACGTGTCTCGGACTCTGAAAGCACTGCTGGTGCTGGTGTACTGCGTTTCTGAAGGTTTTTGGACACAGTGAAGCTGTTAACTAAGTGGTTTGCGAGGCGATCAATTATCCCTTCACTGATAATCTGACCCTGCATTCTTCCTAACCAAAACGATGCGGTTTCATCCATCAATTGGAGTTAACTGGTGAACATTATCTTCGGGAAGCATCTCTGGTGAATCGACAAGTTAAGGAGGACTGTCTATGCCTTGGCATATTCGTGAACGGTGTTCACGCTTAAGGGAGGGAGACTGATACGTGCAAGGGCACGTCTCTACCATTTCAAACATATATTTAATCAGGGACGCTGTTCTTGAAGTTTGAAACGACCGCCTGGTGACTTGCTTCCCATTCTGAACACGAGATGGTAGCGCCTGTCGGTCTTGGAGAGATTGCAAGTAGTTCCTGTTTCTCCCCAATAGGTGGTGTGGGCTTCGCCTTATATAAATCTATATACGCATGACATAAATGAAAAGACAATCACATTCTTCGTCTTCAAACAAATGCTAGTGCATTCATGATACCGCCAAAATTATGAACTTATTTATGACATTGTTGTTTTGATGTGTCTTTCTCTGATTGGACAATATTTATTTACATGAAGACAGTTCGATAAATGACGAGCGATTCTCCGCCATTTTGGTGGAGTCCATTAGAGTTCGTGAAGTAAACATCAAGCTATCTGGTCGTGGAAGGTGTCTCCACTAATGGGGGCTTTAAGCCCTCATTTTCTACAATATATATATATATATACTAGAAAAAGGAATTGCCTGTTCTCTTCGGGCTATGAATTTTCACTTTTCGCCGTGAAGTGGACGTGTGGAATGTGACCTGTGATTGTGACCCAAACAATGCATGTGCCGGGGTTTGCCATTTTTTGTGAAGCACATGTAATAACATAAAATTATGTGTTAATTATTTTATTATTTTTGTGTCTCCACGGAGAAGGATGTAAGGTACGTTTTTTTTTAATTTAATTTATTTAATTATTTTATGTTATGGAGCTCCGATATCATCTTATAATAATATTTTATTTTTGTTCTTCCTTTGTTTTATAAGTTTAATTTTATTGTTGTTTTTATTACGTTTCCTGGTTTATTTTAATTCTGTGCTCTTTTCTTCGTACCTTGTGGAGACACATTTCCAATTATTTTACGTTTAAATTATTATTTATATTCCTTTGTCAATCTTGGGATTGACATATTAATTTATTCATGGTCCGGTGCATTTCTCGATTGTAATAGCATTTAGACCTAATTATTTTCCGCCGTCATTTTCTTTACGCTAATGTTTAAATTTACTTTTATTAATTGTTTGCCGTAATTTTGATCTGGCATGTTTTTGGTGTGGCCATAGCTTTTGTTTACCGTGATGCATTGTGGTCTCGTTGTCAGTCCATTTGGCGCGGGTCTCAAGAGCATACGTGTTTTCTGTTTGCTCAATATTTTTTTAAAAAAATTGTAATCTTGTTGATGTTAGTTTTGTGTTTTCGGATGTAAAATGTCCTTGTGTGTTTCGCCGGCGAGCATATCATTTTTTATTTTTATTTTCTATCCCATTTAATTTTTTGAAAGTGTAATTTAATTTTCAATTCCTTTTGTTTTGGCGTGGCCTCAACATCTGCATGTCGGATCGTGATTGCATTACCTTGCAATTCATCAAGCCCGTTCTGAGTATGTTATGCATGTAATATTTATTTTAACCTTTGGGCTGTTAAATTTTATATTATTTTAAATTAAGTTTTTCGTCTTCTTCGCTTTGCAAGCAAGCATGTTAGGCGCTATCTGGCCTTCTTATAAAATATTAGTGGTTGATGCATGTTCTTTTTCTGGTGATGATTCTCCTTTAAATTTTCAATATTAAACCTTTTTTATTCTTTTTTAAAATCTTTGGTTGTGGCATTATTTCACCGACGGCAGTTCCGTTGGTTTTTTGGGGGATGTTTGTACGATAGCCTGTGTGTGTTGTCCCCTTCTCCATCTTCCTTCCACTCCTTTGGAGCTCTTCTGTTGGGACATGTCATCTGGAGGTGATGTTGCTGCGGAAGTGACCCGGACCCCTGAATACAGGTAAGTTGGCCCATCCACGTTTCCCGTACTCGTCCCATTCTGGTAAGCAAAGCGTTGGTTATCGAGAAGCCGACGTGCTGCTGACCAGTGCCGTCCAATGCTGTTAATGCTAGGGGGGGGGGGGTAGCAATTGTTAAGTTATTTTAGATACATTTTGATACATTTTTACATGAATAGTCGACAACCAATTGGTGATGTGATAACAGAAGCACACACATCAGATTGATTGCAATATGAGTCGATGTAATTGTTTAATTACCATCGCATTTGTAAGCTTTCCTATTATTTTCTACTTTTTTAATACTTTGAAACTATGACAATTTGTTATAAACAGTAACAAATCGAGTACGCAGGCAGTGCCAATTGCACAACCATGGGAGTGCTGAATTATTGTATGCATTTGTGTTGTATTAGCATAGCTCTTTTTTATGCAGCAACGTTGTGCACATAGCTTGATTTTCTTTGTAATAAACGCGTCTCGTTTATTAATTAATGATATTTAGGATTAGCTAAACTCGTAAATTTAAAGATAAATGTTAGAGATGGCACCATCATAGCATAGGACAAATTTTCCCCTTGCTATTAAATGTAAATGTTTCTACTATTTGTAAACAAGTAAATGTCTTGCTTTGCAGTAAATTCTTTTGCTGTTTGATCCTCCCGTAGTCATTTTCGATGTAATTGCTTAGGGCTGATCTTACGTGCCATTCTCTTAGCTTGTTCGTTCTTATTAGAATTTTGTATTAGGACCATGAGAGTAATTTAGATATTGATTAGGACTTTTTATATTTTCTTTCAGGGCAGAATAGTATCGGACTAGCCGTTTGCAACTCTCCTGGTAGGCTAGGGGTCTATTCTGAATACAATTTATTCATGATTTTAACATAAGACTGACCTTTCTTTTCTTGCTTAGTTTTGTTATCGATGCATTCCTCTGAGCTGGTTAAGAATCGAATCTCACCAATTCCCGATACCCCCGAGTGCAGACTTTTGTGCAACACCAGCCTATGAATGTGTCGTCCCCTATACTTGTCTGTTAACTGGAAGAGGGTCTCGGAAGGGCCATTTGAAACCGGTGGCTCCCCGAAACCTTCGGCCAGCGGCACACTACATGTGTACCAATTTTGGAATAGCTCCCATACATACCTTCCACGATATCCAACGTGGAGCTCAAATTTCTAGTGCGTTTTCTCAGCAGTTGATAGCAGTGACATCATTTTCAAATATGGGCTTGAGATATTCCTGTATATGTCTTTACTCATACTAAATTTGGTTTCGATTGCTGCAGCTGTTTAGGAGTTGATATGGGGTACACACACACACACAGCCAGACAGATAGAAGGACAGACAGACAGACATACAGACATACATTTTCCCGGATCGATGTCATAAGTCTACTTTTTCCTCATTTTTGCAAAATGTGAAAAGTAGGCTAATAGGTAAAAGCCTAAGAATCCGGTCCCTAGTAATTACATAGGAATAGGCTATTTACACCAAACTTCTGTCTTCTCTCAAACACAAGCAATATGTTGGGAGAAAATCCCTAACACTGTACCAGGCTGTAACCAGGGTTATTATGCCATTGACAGTACAAGCTGTCAAATATTCTAAAGAAATTTCTTTCAATGCAAGGGGTGTTTAAAAATTATAACGAATGATGGAATTAATCCGTCCTGAAGTGGAAAATAGAATATGAATTCAAAGTTGGGAAGAGTACACAAAAGATTGTGAGGGTAAACACAGTAGTGTGCGTTGACTTGGAGAGCCCTCCCGCGGTGAGCGGGACAAAAGAAGTTGTGGCAACCCTGTGATTACTCTGCCCACGGGGGAGAGGAATCTAAATGGGAAGCACGAGGGTATTCTCCTTGCCACCGGCCAGTCAGCTGATTTAATTGTAGGCTTACTAATTTCCTTTATGTCGTACGTCGCCTAAAATTTCCATTTTTATAAGGGCAGAAGAGTACGATTCTCTTCCTTCACGATTTGTATTTGATGATTATATAAATCACATTCGATAGTGAGGAGAAAATTTAAGATTAATTTGATTAACAGCTAATACATTGCTAAAACTTTCTCTCTTCTATACGTTGATGAGGGGCGGATGACCTCGTAGTTCCACCCCTTAAAACAACAATAAATAACTAACTAACTATACGTTGATGCATTGAACGTTTTGAAACCATTCTTCAGCGTTGCCTTATACCAGTGCTGGATTACCCATTAGGCCCGACTAGGCCCAGGCCTAGGGCCCTCAATTATCTGGGGCCCCCAAAATTTTATTCCGAAGATTTAGAAAAAAAATCTCCAGAGCTGAGACAGTTTCAGCATTGTATTAAATTACAATGTCCTTTAAAAACTGAGTTCACTCATTCTGAACTTTACGAAATTCTTATTCGAGACAAGCTTGAGTCGGTTTTTCCAAACGTTGAAATTGCTTTTTGCATTTTCCTGATCCTCATGATTTGGAATTGTTCTTCGGAACGCTCGTTTTCAAAACTGAAACGGATCAAAAGTGCGTAAAGAAGTATCATGTCACAAGAACGATTAGACATGCTAAGTTTAATGTATATCGAGTCAGATGTTCTGCGAGAAATTGATTTTGATTACATTGTAGAAGATTTCATTGACCGAAAAAAACAAACAGAAAAAAATGATTACAATTTACAGAAGTGAAAATAGTATGATTTGTTAAATTGTTCATCAAATCATCTGAAATTTTTCAAATAACGATGATCGTTTCAATTGAAATGTATGTATATATGATTCAATAAAAAGTGTATTATTCATCTTGAGAAAAAAAATCTCTTGTATATACTTTATTAAATGTACAGGTGCTAAAATAATTGAAAAAATAAAGGGGCCCAAAATTCTGTGGAACTTAATCCATGCGGCCCATGAGCTAGCCTAATCCGGTCCACGACATGCTTTCGAATTATATTACCTACAATTACACATAGGTCATATTTTCTGTTCTGTGAACCTCAAAGCGAAAAGAATTAAAGTCAGTCTACAAATGCTCGAAGCCCCAGGACTCTTTCAACAGACTCCATTACCCATTAACTTAGGCTTCCCGCGCGGGCACCTCTTTAAGGGTCACCCTGTATTTGAGTCTGACATCTTTTACAACTCTTTAAGGGTCACCCTGTATTTGAATTGTATCTAACATACTGTACACCTCGTTAAGTGTCACCGTGTAATTTGCTCTGACATCCTGCACACCCCTTTAGGAGGCACCCTGTGTTCTTATCTGGCATCTTGTATATCTCTTTAGAAGTCACCCTGTATTCTTGTGTGACATCTTGTTCACCTCTTTAGGAGTCACCCTGTATTCTCGTCTGACATCTTGTGCACCTCTTTAGGAGTCACCCTGTATTCTTCTCTGCCATCTTGTACACCTCTTTAAGAGTCACCTTGTATTCTTATCTGGCATCTTGTATATCTCTTTAGGTGTCACCCTGTCTTCTTATCTGTCTGGCTGCGTAGCTCAGGGGTAACGTTCTCGCTTGCTGAGCCCAAGGTTGCAGGTTCGAAACCTGGTGCAGTCAGATGGCATTTGAGGGTGCGCAAATGCGAGGGAGCCGTGTCAGTAGATTTACTGGCACGTTAAAGATCCCCTTCGAAGCAAAATTCCGGCACCACGGCGTCTCTAAAAGCCAGTGTAGTTAAAAGGGACGTAAAACCAATAACATTATTATTATTATCATCTGTCTTCTTATCTGTCATCGTGTACTATATTTTGCTCTGACATCCTGCACACCTCTTTAGGAGGCACCCTGTATTCTTATCTGGCATCTTGTATATCTCTTTAGAAGTCACCCTGTATTCTTGTGTGGCATCTTGCACACCTCTTTAGGAGCCACCCTGTATTCTTGTCAGACATCTTGTGCACCTCTTTAGGAGTCACCCTGTATTCTTCTCTGCCATCTTGTACACCTCTTTAAGAGTCACCTTGTATTCTTATCTGGCATCTTGTATATCTCTTTAGGAGTCACCCTGTATTCTTATCTGGCATCTCGTACACCTCTTTAGGAGTCACCCTGTATTCTTTTCGCTTCGCTTGAAGCCCCAGGTCGCTCGACGCCCCAGGACTCTTTCAACAGACTCCATTAACCATTAACTTAGGCTTCCCGCGTGGCTGCATGACGTCACGAACTCGCTGTCAATTACCCATTAACTTAGGCTTCCCGCGCGGCTGCATGACGTCACCGTCTCGTGTCCGTAACGCATAACTTTTGACTCAAGCATAATGATGAAGTCGACAAGATCATTTGAAATGATAAAACTGTTTCAATCTCATTGTGTTTATGCGTTTTGTGTAAAGAGTAGCAGCTAGAACTGATTGAGTTACAATATAACAATAAATAGAACCAACTATTCTTCAACGTTTGGAAATTGAGTTCTACACAAGGCCTTACCCAAATTCAAGCTTTCCAAACTTGACATCTCATGCACAGAAGATAACTGCCATGTTCGCATCATTCTATATCTGTGAACAGATGTTATCTGCAACGAAACTTCTCAAAAATAGCGTCAGGAATAGATTGACAGACCACCATTTAGCTGCGCTACTGAGAATAGGATCATCCCAGTTTCAACCAGATTATGAAAATCTTTTAGAAGCACTTGTCACATACTCCTTCCTCTTGTAACAAATAATGAAGGTGTGTTCACAGTGCAAAGTCGGCCCCGTGGTGTTGGGGTAGCGCGCCTGCCTCTCACCCGGAGACCCCGGGCTCGATTCCCGTCTCCGTCAGGGATTTTAGAAACTGAGGCGAGGGCTGGAACGGGGTGCACTTTGCCTCGTGGGGACAATTGAGTAGCTGTCTGACAGTGAGGCAGCACCCC
The DNA here is from genome assembly GCA_946902985.2 of Meconema thalassinum. Classification (NCBI taxonomy): domain Eukaryota; kingdom Metazoa; phylum Arthropoda; class Insecta; order Orthoptera; family Tettigoniidae; genus Meconema; species Meconema thalassinum. The sequence continues at coordinate 514,020,184 of OX336393.1, read as the reverse complement.
GGTCACGAAAAACCAAGATTAACGGCCGAGGGGACCCGATGCGCTGACCACGCTTCACCCCAATACCTGAAGGCCAAATGGCTGGGTAGCGGTCGCTTGGTAGGCCTTGCCCTTCAAGGGCTGTAGTGCCAGGGGTTATTATTATTATATAGTTCATAGAGCAAAGATGAAGGAATACTGTAGTGGGCTAAAAGGAAAGCTCGCCTGAGTTAGGAACCACGTGGTCAAAGGGGCCTCAATGAACCAAGAAGAAGAAGAAGAAGGTGTGCTCATTTTTCCTAAGTTTTATACCATTGTAGTCTAAAAAATCCATGCGGCCCATGAGCTAGCCTAATCCGGTCCACGACATGCTTTCGAATTATATTACCTACAATTACACATAGGTCATATTTTCTGTTCTGTGAACCTCAAAGCGAAAAAATTTACAGTCAGTCTACAAATGCTCGAAGCCCCTGGACTCTTTCAACAGACTCCATTACCCATTAACTTAAGCTTCCCGAGCGGGCACCTCTTTAAGGATCACCCTGTATTTGAGTCTGACATCTTTTACAGCTCTTTAATGGTCACCCTGTATTTGAATTGTATCTAACATACTGTACATCTCGTTAAGTGTCACCCTGTAATTTGCTCTGACATCCTGCACACCCCTTTAGGAGGCACCCTGTGTTCTTATCTGGCATCTTGTATATCTCTTTAGAAGTCACCCTGTATTCTTGTGTGACATCTTGTTCACCTCTTTAGGAGTCACCTTGTATTCTCGTCTGACATCTTGTGCACCTCTTTAGGAGTCACCCTGTATTCTTCTCTGCCATCATGTACACCTCTTTAAGAGTCACCTTGTATTCTTATCTGGCATCTTGTACACCTCTTTAGGAGTCACCCTGTCTTCTTATCTGGCATCGTGTACTATATTTTGCTCTGACATCCTGCACACCTCTTTAGGAGGCACCCTGTATTCTTATCTGGCATCTTGTATATCTCTTTAGAAGTCACCCTGTATTCTTGTGTGGCATCTTGTACACCTCTTGAGGAGTCACCCTGTATTCTTGTCTGACATCTTGTGCACATCTTTAGGAGTCACCCTGTATTCTTCTCTGCCATCTTGTACACCTCTTTAAGTGTCACCTTGTATTCATATCTGGCATCGTGTATAACTCTTTAGAAGTCACCCTGTATTCTTATCTGGCATCTCGTACACCTCTTTAGGAGTCACCCTGTATTCTTTTCGCTTCGCTTGAAGGCCCAGGTCGCTCGACGCCCCAGGACTCTTTCAACAGACTCCATTAACCATTAACTTAGGCTTCCCGCGTGGCTGCATGACGTCACGCACTCGCTGTCAATTACCCATTAACTTAGGCTTCCCGCGCGGCTGCATGACGTCACCGTCTCCGTGTCCGTAACGCATAACTTTTGACTCAAGCATAATGATGAAGTCGACAAGATCATTTGAAATGATAAAACTGTTTCAATCTCATTGTGTTTATGCGTTTTGTGTAAAGAGTAGCAGCTAGAACTGATTGAGTTACAATGTAACAATAAACGGAACCAACTATTCTTCAACGTTTGGAAATTGAGTTCTACACAAGGCCTTACCCAAATTCAAGCTTTCCAAACTTGACATCTCATGCACAGAAGATAACTGCCATGTTCGCATCATTCTATATCTGTGAACAGATGTTATCTGCAACGAAACTTCTCAAAAGTAGCGTCAGGAATAGATTGACAGACCACCATTTAGCTGCGCTACTGAGAATAGGATCATCCCAGTTTCAACCAGATTATGTAAAACTTTTAGAAGCACAGTCACAGTTTCACTCCTTCCTCTTGTAACAAATAATGAAGGTGTGTTCACAGTGCATAGCCGGCCCCGTGGTGTTGGGGCTCGATTCCCGTCCCCGTCAGAGATTTTTGAAACTGAGGCGAGGGCTGGAACGGGGACAATTGAGTAGCTGTCTGACAGTGAGGCAGCACCCCGGTCACGAAAACCAAGATTAACGGCCGAGGGGACCCGATGCGCTGACCACGCTTCACCTCAATATCTGAAGGCCAATTGGCTGGGTAGCGGTCGCTTAGTAGGCCTAGCCCTTCAAGGGTTGTAGTGCCAGGGGTTATTATTATTATATAGTTCATAGAGCAAAGATGAAGGAATACTGTAGTGGGCTAAAAGGAAAGCTCGCCCGAGTTAGGAACCACGTGGTCGAAGGGGCCTCAATGAACCAAGAAAAAGAAGAATTTGTGTTCATTTTTCCTAAGTTTTTTACCATTGTAGTCTAAAAAATTCAGAAATAAAATAGTACAGTATGCAACGATCCTATAATGGCAATAATTAAGGCACGAGTATGTTTATAAAGAGAGCGTTGCATACGACTGTTTATGTTCGACGATAATTATAACGTTAATATATGTTTTAACATAAATATTCATAATAATATCTGTGGGATTCAGTTATTAAACAGGGCGCGCTGGCTTTTCTGACTGAACAGAGTGCATGCGTGGGTCAATGCACTCCAAAAACAAAGACCCTTCACTTTGCTTGCCAAAACAGAACACCTATTGTATACAGCCTGCCGTCCAGCTCTATAGCATTCACTAATATTGTCACTGAAGTCGTTTGAAAGCAAAGCGCTTTGTAGAAATTGGACTTGGGGATATTAAGGTACAGTGCTATTTCTTATCTCATATTCGCCAGTTTATTTACGCGAACATATGGACAGTGCATGTCGGTAATTTATATAGACATGTTGGATTTTGAGCGCATGCGCGAAGGTATCCTTACCTAATTGGTCACACAACTGTTTCTTGAGCTCTGATTGGTGGGAGAAACTGTTTCGTAATGAAAAATATTGTTGTAATGAGCCTCATTATGATACAGTTTTCTGACATATAATAGTCAGGGTCGAACATAAAGTTTATAATCTATTTGTATTTTGTATTGCATCCGGCTCTGCCCCTAAAAGGTTTGCCCATGTCTGCCTTACACATAAAAAAACAAAAAAAAACGGGAAAACCACACTCAGAATAGCCACTGTCAGTGTCGAAATTCGAACCTACCATCTTCGGACTTGCTTCAGCGGCCCTCGCGGCCGTGGTGCCGGATTTAAAGAGCACAGCTGTCATGGGGCAGAAATATAAACATTGCTGTTGTTGCTTCATCTAGAGACTAGGCAAAATTTTGGTCAACAGCTTCCTTCTCTTTGTGTGGGTATTGTATTGGCTTACAGCCTGTGTTATTGTGATGACTGAGGAAGTATATAATTATAATTATTAATGTCTAGGATTGGGATCTTGAAATGAGGTACCATCCCGGCATTTGCTTGGAGTGAACATGAAACAAGTAGTTCCGTGGAGAACTATACAGCCTATTTTCATTAATCCTAACTATGTTAATTGCCTCTACGAACATACAAATTTTCAGTTTGATTGCTGTAACGGATTCCCAGATATTGAACCGTCTAAATATTTCGGATTGTCACCATGTTGGATTTTTAGCCTATTTTCATTGATGAAAAGAAAATATTCTTATGAGATCACATTTTGTCCGAGTGTCTGTCTGTGATGGTGTGTGTCCCCCCAAAATAACTTCTAAACGGCTGGAGCGATTTCAATGAAACTCTGTAAGTTCATAGCACCATTCCGGATGACGCCGACCGTGCCCTTCAATTTTTGTAAAGTCTCACCAATCCAATATGGCGGCTGCGTGAAATATTTCACCAGCATTCAATATCTCCGAAACTATTACCGGTATCACCCTGGAATATCTTACTGTGATAAAGGGAACTACTAGAAGTTCACCTATGTGACATTTTAAAACCTGGTAACTACAAAACCAACATGGCGGCCAAGCGAAGTTGCGCCTTTAAAATAGACGCTTCCCGCGATTTAAACTATCAAACGCAATAAAACTTGGTACAGTATATGTTTATAAACATTGTAATGCACCGACTTCTAACTTCATTAATTTGTTTACATAACCTGAATATGGCGACTGTGCGAAATATTTCGACGACATTCTATATCTCTGAAACTATTAGCGATATCAGCCTGAAATTTTTTACGGAGATAAAGGGCACTACTGAAAGTTCATTTGTAAGACTTTCCAAAGCCGGTTAACTACATAACGAATATGGCGGCCCAAATAAGTTGAACATTTTAAATAGACCTTCCTCGCGTTTTAATGCTCCAAACGCAATGAAATTTGGTACAGGAAATGTTTATACACATTGTAATGCACTGGCACTAATTTAGTACAATTGGTACATAGCCTCAAGATGGCGGCTGAGCGAATTTTAAAATTAAGTTTTTATTTCTTGTGTCGTAATCATGCGATCGAAGTGAAAGTCTGAATAATGAAGTTACGCAATAATTTTCCTTAAATGGTACATGACTCTATTGCCTATACATATAACAATTCAACATGGCGACCATCCGAAATATTTAGATGGATTTCAATACCTATGAATCTATTACAGCAATCAAATTGAATTTTTAGCCTACTTTTCACATTTTGCAAAAATGAGGAAAATGTAGACTTACGAGATCGGGCAAATGTGTGTCTGTCTGTCTGTCCTTCTGTCTGTCTGGCTGTGTGAGTGTTTCCCCCCCTATCAACTCCTAAACGGCTGCAGCAATCGAAACAAAATTTGGTAGGAGTAAAGATCTATACCTGAATATCTCACGGCCATATTTGAAAATGATGTCAGTGCTACCAACTGCTGGAAAATCGCAATTGAAATTTGAGTTCCAAGTTGGATATCTTGGAGGGTATGCATGGGAGCTATTTCAAAATTAGCACACGAATAGATAATAGTATTGCAGTTTAATTTCCAGGAGGCCATATAGCAGTGCTATCAAAATGATTATAAGCCTGCTGATAGGTTCAAATTTTAATGCATATAACTTCTACACTATCAATTGGATTTCAACCAAATTTCGTAAGTACTATGTGTACATAAACAGATATAACAGCGCGTATTCTTAAGAGCCACCAGGGCTGCCAACTGTTAATAAATGCTCTCAATTTTTTAATCCAAATACCCATATATCAGAGAGTATGCAAGCCGAGAGCTTTAAACTATGCACACATATAGTACCTAACATTCTATATTAATTTGGAGTAACTTATATACGTCAGGGCTACCAACATGATTCTAAGCCTACTGAGAGGTCCAACTTTAAATACATTGTAACTTCTATACTATCATTTAGATTTCAACCAAATTTCGTGTGTGCCATGTGTACCAAAGCAGATATGACCATGCCGACTCTTAAGAGTAACCAGGGCTGCCAACTGTTAATAAATACTGTCTCTATTTTTGTTACCCTTAATATCAATACATCAGAAAGTATGCAAGCCAGTGGCTCTAAACTTTGCACACGTATAGTACCTGGCATTCTAGATTAATTTGGAGTAACTAATATAGGCCTACGCCAGTGCTGCCAACATGATTCTAAGCCTGCCGATAAGTCCAATTTTAAAATGCATGTAACTTCTCTACTAACTAATGGATTTCATTAAAAATTGACACAACAATAGATCATATTATTTCAGATTATTTCTGAACAATACCTGTATGTCATTGTTGCCAACATGATTTTACACGCGCTGTTAGATCCAATGTTTAACTGCATGTAACGTCCATGCTATCGATTGGACTTCAACCAAATTTTCTATTCTGTACCTGAAGAGATGGAACTAAGAATACATTCAGTCACCAGGGATGCCAACTGTAGTTATTAGGCTACATTATGCCAGGTATACAGCATTTTGAACTAATTAGAAATTTCGATATTACCAACTTAATTTCGTCATTATTATAGATAGATCCATATAGATTAATCATTGGCATGAATCTCAAATTTTAAGAAAAGTAGGCTCTTTAGTTCGTCACGGAGCTCCTTGTTCATTATGAAACAGTTTCTCCCACCAATTAGAGCTCAAGAAACAGTTGTTTGACCAATTAGATAAGGATAGAATCGCACCTGTGCGTAGTTCCACGGCCTTCTAACTTAAATTTCACTGCGTGGCCTAGTGTCATAGTAGGGTAATCAAGGAGGTTATGGTCAAATACAAGTCATTCTCGGCGTCTCATGCGCTCTGTTCAGTACATAAAACTGGCAAAATCTCGACAGATATTTATGATTTTTTTTGTTCGAACATAAAATAGTTATAATAATTATCGTCGAACATAAACTGTCGTATGCAACTTGGTAATTAAGACACTCGTATGGAAATTATTAAACTTGCATACGCTCGTTTTATAAATATACTCGTGTCATAATTATTGTCATTATATGCTCGTTGCATAATGTACTATTAAGAACAGCAAAACATTGAAAAAGCCTAAACTTGACTGCTTGACTAAGCATTGTAGATGTGGTTCAACCAAAAAGGAAGGAAAGGAACCCCGATATCTTGAGTTCAGAGATTGGTTTTTTAATGTAAATCCCCATTTTTCTGTACTTTCTGATAATCCGACCTTTATTGCGTTCCAACCAAACACTCAGTCCCCAAGGTGATGGATTACAGGGGTTGTAGGCTACTGTATTTCATAAGTCTGCTATGGGTTGTGGTTGAAGTCAGAAGTATGGCTCTGGATCTATTGGTATAGTCTGATTTACAAAAGATGAACGGTGAAAGTTGTCAGTCGCTTGAAGGGTGAGGTGAGGCGAGGAGACGAGAGGGGTAGCGGTCTCCACATCAACAGCGAGCAATGTTGCAATGTATGCCGACACAGCAGTAAGCACATGGTTTGACTCAGTGTTCTACTGTGTCTTCACTCGTCACAGTCATTAGACCGCCAGGCAGGGGGTCTTACTTCCCCGGTATTAGTGTCTTCTTGCAAACCTCTTGGAATGTTATGAGTCATGATCTGCATCAGTGGCAACGCAGCATTTCCCCACGTGCTAGCTTTGACAGCTGTTAATGACCATTATTGGTAATTCAGCGTAATCATTGGTACTGCTTGCATAGTTCTTGGTAGATTGGGGAGTGGTGGTGCAGCGGTGAAGCTGTTGGCCTCTCACCAAGAAGGACCAGGTTCGATTCCCGGTCAATGCATATGAGATTTTCGAAGTGAAATGCCATGTCCTATGGTTCGGATTCCACTTAAAGAGGAGGTCCCGTGGCTCATGATCGCATGATTAACGGTCACGTAAAACTAAAAGCTTCCTTACTTCTGGTAGATGATCTTAGCTACATTGTCATGTCGGCCTAATTAGTCCCTTTGCGCAAATACTGTTGTCATTATTATTACACAGCTAAACTGGCAAGGTAGAATATTGAAGCCATATTCTCCGTGATGAGCAGCAGAGCGGACCCTCGCCTCGCCTCGACCAGTTTCCCCTCAACAAGCGAGCAGCAATAACCCGCCTATGATGGGGGATGATTGCTTAAAGGCCGCGGGCTGGGGCGGACAACTACTGGCCATCCGTCACTGAGGGCGGAGCAGCTGGACAGACCTCTTAAGAGCTACCATTACTATTCTTCCACTCACTTCCCTTATAACACTGGTCACAATGTCGTGAGGAAGTAAAGAATAATGGAGATTTCTACAAGCCTCATTTTGTTCTATGTTGTTGCTAAACTTATACAATTATTACGATTAGTTTCACATATTATTCGCATTGATATGAAATTCATCATATCTAGAGAAAATATTTTATTATATAAGCTTTCGTGTTTCTTTCAATATTCATTGGTTACAGATCTGTAACAAATGTTTACAACTTCTTGGTGAAGAAAGTAAATATTAACCTATACATTAAATACTGGTGTATATATTATACCAGTAGTATAGATTCCTCCTACGGCGCTCACAGGCGACCGATCGTGACAAAAGAGCCTTAGAATGAAAGAGAATAGACATTAACAGTGACGAATTGCACTCTAATTTCATAAATATCTATAAATTCTAAAAAAAGACTTAAAAAAGGTATCTAGTTAGCGATTTGCAGATACTGTTGCTGTAAGAAAATACGCTCCATAATAAATTGCGGTCCACTTCACATTTTGGCCGCTGTGATGTCTGTTTCATGTCATTTTGACATTCTGAGGACTTTCCTTTATCATTTTGCATGGATTTCAGAAACAGTAAATCAAAAGAATGAGTAGGCTATTCAAATCGTATAATTTCATAAATGTCGAATAACCGGTGAGTGTTATGATGATACAATTCTCAGTGATAGCCTTCTTAAGTTAGGGAGCGTAGATCTTGGAATTCTAACTGAAATGTAAATAGTGTTGTATAATCTGTGTATCTCAAAGTATACCCCATCGCGACTGTGCTATGAAATGTCACAAGAGACCTCCTACATCGAAGATTTAAGGTGTCAACTATTGCTCCCGTCTACCACCCAGTACGAGGACTTTCTAAAAGAGCTCAAAACGAAGAGGATGTAAATATGGAGTGACTTTTATTTAACAGCCGCAATGACGTCCGATGAGTGGCAGGGTCCATGTTACGACCTGAGACATACAATCACTCGTTTCGCAATACATGGATTCCATTTCAAATTATGCAAAATGGGAGGGTATCATGAGCCTAGTATGGAATGCATTTGCAAATTGTGTGGAAGTGTCTGTGGAAGGTATCATGCCATGACATGCGGACGGAGGGTTGAGTCACTTAATAGCTTTAGTTGTCAATGAGTGTTGAATGTGATCTTGAATATTTTATTAAATTATTATTTTTAGTCTACTTTTCAGATTTTGCAAAAATGAGGAAAAAGTAGACTTATGAGATCGATCAGGGCAAATGTGTGTCTGTCTTTCTGTCTGTCCTTCTGTCTGTCCGTCTGTCTGTCCTTCTGTCTGTCTGGCTGTGTGTGTGTCTCACCTATCAACTCCTAAACGACTGCAGCAATCGAAACAAAATTTGGTAGGAGTAAAGATCTATACCTGAATATCTCAATGGCGTATTTGAAAATAATGTCAGTGTTACCAATTGCTGAAAAATCGCAATTGAAATTTGAGCTCCATGTTGGATATCTTGGAAGATATGAATGGGAGCTATTTCAAAATTGGCACACGTATAGATAATAATATTTCAGTTTAATTTCCAGGAGGCCATACATGGCAGTGTTGCCAAAATGATAATAAGCCTGCTGATAGGTCCAATTTTTAAATGCATATAACTTCTACACTATCAATTGGAATTCAACCAAATTTCGTACGTGCTATGTGTACTACAACAGATATTCATTCGTTGATTCATTCATTCATTCATTTATTTGCAATGGGAGGTGTGTCCCCCGGTGGCAAATGGGATATACATAACAAATAAATAATTATACATAACAATTCAATAACAATTATACAACAATTAAACTGGAGTATTTACACAAATAGTCAGTCTTTTCTTAAACACACCTATATGTTTGGGAAAAGGCTCTAAGACTGCGGCAGGTAGAGAGTTCCAGTTATCAATGGCACGGTTTACAAAAGAATATTTACCATAATTTGTTCGCTGTGGTCGGCCCTTAACTTTGAAAGGATGATCGCTCCCACCCATGTAAGTGGGCTTTCCCAATCGTTTGCTAAGCTCACCCCATGCTGGTTGATTTGTATACGTGTTGTACATAGCGCAGAGTCTAGATTTCATCCTCCTAGCCTCCAGTGATTCCCACCCAAGTTTCTTTAACATACGGCTCACACTGCTCCTGGGATTAAAGTCACTGAGCACAAATCTAGCGGCCTTTCTTTGTACCATTTCCAACTCATTGATGAGCCCTACTTGATATGGATCCCAAACCGCCCAGGGATATTCCAGAATAGGTCTTACAAGTGACAAATAGCCTAATTCTTTAGCAGAAGTACTACTTCCTTTTAATACCCTCATTACAAAGTGCAGGGATTTGTAAGCTTTTGAAACTACACATCCTACATGACTACTCCATTTCATATCATTCCTTACGTGAACGCCCAAATATTTGCAAGAATCTTCTTCTACAAGTATTTCCGAGCCAATGTTATATTGAAAATCCTGCCTTCGCACTTTCCCTATTTTTAAGAGACTACATTTTCTTGTGTTTATTTTCATTTTATTTTCAATCGCCCACTTATAGACCAGGTTCAGGTTCTCTTGAAGCACTGCATTGTCTTGTGAGTCATGTATCTTTCGATATATTACACAATCATCCGCAAACAATCGACAGTCACTGCGAATCCCATTTGGTAAGTCATTTATAAACGCCAAAAATAACAAAGTTCCGATTACGCTGCCCTGAGGGATACCCGACGTTACGGTAATTTCATACGAGAATATGCCATCGACTGTCACTTTCTGTGAACGACCAGTCAAAAATTCTTGGATCCATAAAATTACTCTTCTATCAATCTTCGTCGAAGCTAATTTATGGAGTAGCATGCCATGCGGCACGACATCAAATGCCTTCGCAAAATCTATAACCACGGCGTCGACTGAAACTCCATGGTCTAACGATTCGCTAATGTCTTGAAAAAGTGATAGTATCTGACTCTCGCATGAGTAACCTTTCCGAAATCCATGTTGCCTATCATTAAACCATGATAATGTTTCCCACTGTTCCCTCAAGTAGTCGCAAATGAGATGCTCTATCTGTTTACAAACGATGGACGTAAGGCTAACCGGCCTGTAGTTGCCCAATTCAAGTCTGCTCCCTCCCTTAAATATTGGGACTACCGTAGCTCTTTTCCAGTCATCTGGGATTTGCGCATTGTTAATGGACACATTAAAGATCACCTCCAAGTATCGTGCCACGGCCCTACCTCCTAGTTTAAGTACTTCACTAACAATATTATCAGGACCCTTTGATACATTGAAACGTAGTTTTTGTATTAGCTTTAAAATTGCTGACTGGTTTATTTGGAACAGGGGAGCCCCTGATTCGTCGTTAAGGTCCAACACACAGCTATTGGATTTATTGAACACACTACCGTAAAAGACATTTAATTCATTAGCAATGGCCTGTTTCTCAGTAATTAATTTACCGTCACCGGACATTATCATCGACAAATTATATGAATTTCCCTTTCTTCTTCTAACATAACTGTAAAAATTTTTCCACCCATCACCTCCCGAACCAAGTAAACCTTGCATATAACTGTCATGAGCAGCCCTCTTTTTTAAGACGAGCTCTCTTGATAAGGACTTAAATTTCAACATATACTTGTCACTATCATGTCTTTTATTGTATAATTTCCTAATTTTCCGTTTTAGACTCCTAATTTCTCGTGTGTAATACTCAGGATCTGGGTTTTGTTTCAGCAATTTAAATGGGACAAATTTATCAACAGCGCTATTTAAAATTTTCAAAAAGTTAGTCCACAGGATATTAATGTGATTTCCTTCCGATGCCCATCCTACAAATAGCTCATTCAAATACCCCTGAAACTTGCCCTGATCCGCCCTGCGATACTGGAATATGATCTTTTTTGCTACATCAGAGTCTAATTTTGTAATGTCACCATATCTAATATTTAATTCAACCCCAGAATGGTCACTAATTCCTGGTATTTTCAGACAGTTAATATACATCTCTACAGGCCTTACGAGATAAACATCTAAGGTATTATTGTCTCTAGTTGGGAAGTCAACAACTTGGGAAAATCCCCCCTCCCTTAAGAATTTATTTGCAGCGCTCTGAGCTTGACCACAGCTAGTTGACTCACCAGACCAGTCTACTTTGGGGAGGTTTAAATCTCCAGCAATTATTATGCTCTTTTTCATAGCATTACCCGTACAAGTTTTATCATACAGTGTTTCGAGGAGAGAAAAGTTATCTTTCGGTGCTCTATACGCCCCTATCACCTGAAGAGGGAATTTATTTCCTTTAGCCGAAATTTGTACACATACCATTTCATGATCCATATCAGCCCACTTTAAGAAACTAGCTATATTTTTGCGCACACAGATAAATAGCCCACCACCTCGCTTCCCCAGATCCCTTCTGTACATTTCGTAGGTCCCTTGAATTATTTCGCTACTATTTATGTCATCATATAACCAAGATTCAGTTGCAATGACAATGTCCGGAGAATACGTCTCTACAAGATTCCAAAATTCAATTAATTTATTTCCTAAACTCTGACAATTAACCTGCAGTAATCTTAGAGGCTTACCTCCGCAGCAAATACCTCGAAATAGCTCCTTCTGTTCCCATCGGCTGGCAACCTCTGGACCTGCTCCTCCTCACGAAAGCCGGCACGAACCGATGACCCTGTCATGTAGGCTCCCTCGGTTAAAAGCGCCCCGTCGATTTAGATGCCGCCCGTCTCGGGTGAAGTCACGGCCACCAATCCAGCAGTCAGCTCCTACGTACACTAATCCCAGTTGTGCACATACCCAGTCCATGCGGTCATTTACAGTCTTAACTCGCCTTAACGGAACATCTCCCCGCCGAACAATGCCACTCATTATAATTTTTGCATTTCTAAACTTGCTTTTAGCTTTTCTGCCTAGTTCGTAGAGCTCCCCCATGATGTAATCAGCTGTAGCCCTCTTCTTCAAATCGTTCGTCCCAACATGTAGCAACAACTCTTTAACTTTGTCACAGTCCTCTACATTTGATTCTTCCACTTGTTGGGCAAGCTGGTCAATTTTAATCCCCGGATAACACCGCACTTTCGCACCCGATTTCCTCGAGATATTCGCACTCCATCGTATCATTGAATCACCCATTATGATAACGTCATCCTCAGTTTGCTCCTGCACGCCCTCTTCCACACTGATCCCAGTAGAAAGCCGTTCAGTCACATCCTTCACCGTTTCTTCTGAATCACGAAGCTTTGCTCTAAGTTCCTGTATTATTTGATCCCTTGCTTTGATTTGCACCCTCAAACAGTCCGGCGTATCACATACTTTACAAAACCAATTTCCGACATCACAATCCTCCTTCTTGACCTTAATACAGCCGAAGTGAAACCATTTCTCACATAGTCCGCACTCAACACCATTCTTCAATGTTTTACTGCACGTCGAACACTTTAAAGCTGCCACTGGATCATTTGCCTGATTCACATTTGGAGTAACAGGCCCTGGATTCACTTCCACTCCACCAATAACTAGCCATGCAGCTATCACTAGGGCTATGAACCACAAGTTGCTAGGTCCCGTACGCACACACAAACACCGGAAATCCCGACTACCCTTCGCATACCACAATCCGATCCTCGCCAGATAACACTCCGGGGAACAACCCATTCCAGCACACCTGAGAGCTCGGGAAAAATACGACCTTTCACTTTGACTGCCAACTGCCAATATGACTATGCGTATTCGTAACAGCAACCAGGGCTGCCAACTGTTAATAAATGCTGTCTCTTTTTTTGTTACCCTAATATCAACATATGAGATAGTATGAAAACCAATAGCTATAAACTTTGCACACATATAGTACCTGGCATTCTAGATTAATTTGGAGTAACTAATATACGTCAGTGCTGCCAACATGATTCTAAGCCTGCTGATAGGTCCAATATTAAAATGCATGTAACTTCTATACTAACTAATGGATTTCATTCAAAATTAGCACAACAGTAGATCATATTATTTCACATTATATCTGACCAATGCATGCATGACATTGTTGCCAACATGATTTTCCACACGGTGTTAGATCCAATGTTTAACTGCATGTAACGCCCATGCTATCCATTGGACTTCAAACAAATTTTGTATTCTGTACCTTAAGAAATGGAACTACGAATATATTCAGTCACTAGGGCTGCCAACTGTAGTTCTCTATTAGGCTACATTATACCAGGTATACAGTATTTCGAACTAATTAGAAATGTCGATATTACCAACTTCATTTCGTCATTATTCTAGGTAGATCCATATAGCTTAATCATTGGCATGCATCTTAATTTTTAGGAAAAGTAGGCTCTTTAGTTCGTCACGGAACTTCTTGTTATATTATATTTTCTTTAAGTTTTACAGGGTCTGCAAGCCTCTGTTAACTAATAAGCCACATTCATGATGCCCTATTAGCAGTTAGCGCTGCGGTCTCCTCTGCGTCTACACCTCTCACTGAATGTAACCATAACCTCCTAGGTCTACCTCTGTTTCTCTTACCGTCTACAACTTACCTCATTAACCTCTTAGGTAATCTCTAGTCCCCCACATGACCCCACCATCTGAGTCGGCTCATCTGGCGTGTTCATTTGTAACTTAGCCTTTATCTCTTCATTACGAGTACCCTCCTGCCATTGCTTCCATCATGCTACCTCCATCGTATTTATAAGGCGCGTTCAAAAGGTAACGAGCTGAAGGTTGGAATGCGCAAACCGGTCACAGGCCGTCGCTAGAGGGCACGCGTGCACGTCACGTGACGATACAAAGCGATCAGCAGCATGCATCAATCGTCCAACGCTGCCAGTCACATTGCAAACAGTGACACGGAGGCGTCAACCGAAGAGCAAAGAGGTGTTGTTAGGTTTCTGACAGCGGAAGGAGTAGGGGGAACGGACATTCATCGCCGAATGTCACAAGTGTACGGCGAACACTGCATGTCCCTTGCAAGGGTCAAGGCGTGGCACAAGCGCTTCAGGGAAGGACGGGTGTCGTTAGCCGATGATGCCCGGTCTGGGACAACACCCCTGCATTACCGATGACAACGTCCAGCTGGTTGATGCACTCATTACCCAGGACCGCCGAGTGACAGTGAACGCCATAGCCGCCGTGGTCGCTCCACGACAATGCACGACCTTATACGGCAAACACAGTCGCGGCACTCCTGAAAAAATTTCAAATGGGAGGTTCTCGGCCACCCTCCATACAGTCCAGACCGCTCTCCCTGTGATTACGCCATGTTTGGTCCCCTGAAAAGGGCTCTGCGAGGCCAACGATTCACCTCGGACGCCGACGTCCTGCTGTACGTGCGGAACTGGTTCACATCGCAGCCCAGAGAATTTTATGAGACAGCCAATCACCGCCTCGTGTCACAGTGGGACAAGTGCCTCAACAGCCAGAGCCAATACTTCTAACATACTGGTACTGGTTTCTGTAATTATGCCTCCGGCTCGTTACTTTTTGAACGCACCTTATATTATATACCCCGAATCTACCGAGCTCTCACTTCCATAAAGCAAGGTCGGTCTAAATATTAAGCGATGTAGGGAGAGTTTTGTGGCTACCCTAACTCTCTTCTTGCACAATACTTACTGTACATCAGAACTGAGAACTCACTGCATTTACTTTTATACAACACCTCGACTCTATTCCCCCCCATACTACCATCCTGAGGGAATATACAGCCTAAGTATTTAAATATAAATAATAATAATAACAATGAAATTCGACATGCAAGCTACCCTCTGGGTGTCAAATAGCAAAGCTTGCACCCGGCACCCAAGACCATACGATATTATTATTATTAACTCCAGTGTCTCTTCAGTAGCTGCTGAGATCACCGAGAGCTCTTCATAGTAGAGTAACCACTCAATCTTGGCAGTAAGAAGCCCGTGGACAAACCACATTAACGGAACGACTGTGGAAAGTAAGTGTATCCTGCTTGCAATGGTGCCATTAATTTCATTTAACAGAGCACATATGGTAGTGTTCTCACGTGAAAGCAATTATAGTGACATACTTCAGCTAGCCATTGAGTGGAGAAGAAGACCTCTCGCATACCAATGCGCTTCCAGCTTTACAATAGCACACGACTTCCTAGAAACCATCTCAATAAATAAAGTACCGGTAAGTTTCCTGTCTTTCTGCGGCTTTTCCCATAATTGGGGTCACCGGAGCGAACCAGGCTCATTTTGGTTTTGGCCGGGAATCTAAGGCTGGATGCCCTATGGATGCCGAATTGTCAGGTGAACAGCTAAAGGAAGTAGGTGACTTCTGTTACTTGGGAAGCAGAATAACCACTGATGGACGAAGCAAAGAGGATATAAAAAGTAGATTAGCACAGGCAAGGAAAGCATTTCTACAGAAAAGGAATCTATTGACATCGAATATAGATTTAGGTATTAGGAAGTCATTTTTGAAAGCCTTTGCCTGGAGAATGGTGCTGTATGGAAGTGAAACTTGGACTACTGGTGCAGCAGAAAAGAAGAGAATTGAAGCGTTTGAAATGTGGTGTTACAGGAGAATGATGAAGATCATATGGGTAGTTAGGGTTACGAATGAAGAAGTATGAAGACGAGTGGGAGAGGAGAGATGTTTCTGGCGACTGCTGATGAAGAGAAGAGATAGGTTGGTAGGACACATACTAAGACACCCAGGAATAGCAGGCTTAGTTATGGAAGGAAGGGTTGAGGATAAGAACAGTAGCGATAGACCAAGGTTAGAATATGTTAAACAGATTGCCACGGATATAGGGTGTGGTAGCTATTGTGCCCTTTTAGCATGAAATATGCAAATCACAGTATGCCAGCAATGCTCAAATCGGGATTTTCGGGGTTATGGTATGTTCTCCCACTCTGTGAATTACACATTTTGGATTAAATAGAGGATACACTTCCAAAATAATAAACAAAATCAACTCCTACTATAAAACATTTAATTAACCAAATATATGGCGCTACAACAAAATAAACAAATAAAATACTGACCAATACTTCTAACTTGTTCAGAGTGAACAAGGAATACATCAATAAACAAAGGTTAAATCATAATAAATGGTTTCCTACAAACCAACAAACTTACATCTCTTTTCACTTCCATAAAGTATCCCTTTAAAATTCCATAAAATCAAGAGCTCCAAATGGCTCGATACTTTTTATATACTCTGTGTTATTCTTTTACAACACCTCACTTCCTATTATATGAGTATCTTATAATTAAAACAATATATAATTCTCCTTAAAGTACTGTTATTCATTTACTTAAATTTTGGGCTTTCACATGTTCATGGATTACCATCTCTCTCAGTCAACAATTCACTACTGTGATTGGGAAAACATCTGCGTACTCCCGAGCTTCAGAAGACTACTTGAACATGTCAAAAATTAAGATCACTCCCGAAATCTAATTGTCTTCACTGAACTCGTGAATTCCTACATTATATTACATTAGGGACTTATCGTTATTTGTCTTAAAAGACCATTATCTCATAATAAAGCAACGATCTGAACTTGCAAGCGGTAATCTTCAACTAAAGGAACCTCGGTTCGAAGACCGGGTCGTTAAAACCAACTCTAAACACTCTGTATAATATAATTTCAAAACAGACGGCTATTCAAACCTACCACAACATCAGTGGCGAGGGGTCTGGCCGGGCCACTTAGCGCGATTTATTGCAGGAGAGGCAGACATTACGGTCCTCGCCCACACGGGACGAACGATTCTTAGCTTTACACCGCTGTTTCATTATGTAGTTCTTTGAACAAGCATGGCTTTCATTATACTATTTTTATTGAGGTTCACAAGACCTTATTCTCTTAAACTCGGCATTTATTAATTATGAAGTATCCTCATTGGTGGGAAAGAATAATTCAATACAACAACAAATATTTAAGGCCTTCAATAATAGACGAACCTGGGTTCGATTCCTTTCACTGCCTCGGGAACCATATCCCATACTGGAGGACTTACACATTCGCGACTTAGGGCGACCTTTGTCTATAACCTGTGCTCATAATACAACAAATATTTCACACCCTTCTACAATATAACACACACATGGCCTCGTGATCAGAGGACTTACCATAGCTCAATTACCGCGACCAACTGCCCCTCATAATTAAATTTACCGAGATTCCAACGCGTTCCTAGCGTGACAAATTTCTTTAAAGCGCTTCACAGCGCTTACATGTTACGGAGCCAAGTTGCCTTCAAAGAACTGATAGATTCAACAATACACATTTGATCTACATCTCAATTTTATATTAATCCTCTCCCGTGCCAATAATCGCTTTATCTCAAAACAATGTGTTCACCACAAGTATTAATTATTTTAAAGGAGCTCGAAAGCTACTACTTTCATATAATTCAACATAAACTTCATTCATATAATTGTTATTATTATTATTATTATTATTATTACGCTTGCTTTCATATAATTAAATCATTTATCAAATATACTGATATTTTATTTCATACATTTCCCCTAAGGGATTTATTCATTTCACATAGTTATTTTATACTTTCTCAATTTTAATCGTTCAGATCGCGCTATTATTCTGTTATTTGTTATTCAAAAACATCCCTATTTTCTCATTCTCAGGTGGATTCTACACAAATATTCCCCAACACATAACATAATGAAATGGTTACTCACATGATATGTCGGTCACCGACCGAACTTTCCGACGATGTTTCATTTTGCCCACTTGAATGTGTTTAAGCCATCTTCCCTAATTCCATTTCACACATTAACACTTCTTGATACGCAAACATATTATTTACCTTCAACACTGGTAACATAGTGAATACAATTTTATATTCTTTTATCATACACAAATACACTCACAAAAAATTATAACACTTAAACGGATTTAACTATATTTACAATACACTGCTTTTAATCACTAAGGCTTTGCTTTTTGCCTTTACACACGTGATTCCTTCTTTCCCGATTCCAAGGGTTGACACTCTTAGACGTTGGCTTCCTATCTGGCAAGATGATGAAAGTCTCAATCAATCTACCCCTCCCTGGAACGGCTATTCCTCAAATCCGGTTTCCTGACGATCGGCTTCTATTTTTATTAGCTCGAAATCTCTTCTTTCTAGACACTATTTAGTTTGTCTAGCTACAGTCTGTTCTGTTACGGCCTTTCGAATATTTTATCGGTGACCTATGATTCCCTAGCACTACGGCTATTCCTTTAATTAGTGTCGTAGTTTAAGGCTTTTACTGTTCGTTTGTCTCCTGTTAGACAATGTCTTGGATTAAATTTTCCCTTCTTATTTTCTTCGGCGCTCTAGTTCATATCTCTTTGATACACTAGGCGTTACTATTTTTGTCCGACCCTGATCGGGTTCCTTAACTTTTATAGAACTGTTTGTTTTTCTATCGTTGGTACTTCAAACTTTACGATATTTTCTGTCGTTTTTACTGAACTGCTATTTGAAGACCTATCACCGGTTCTTTAACTTCGCAGCCTACTTTGACTGTAATACGGAACTTTCACTATAAAGACTGATGCTGGCTGAACTAAATCCTGTACTAGGATTTTCCTAAGTCTTCACACGGCGATACTATGATGATACTTCTCGGCCACTCCCTACGAGTGTTCGTTGGTGATACAGAGTATCACGACCTCTCGAGGTCTAGTAAGTACTGCATTCGATGTGATGTAGCCTGACGCCCCCCTCGGGCTGTCGGAAACTGCATGATTTGCCTGGCTCTGCCAGGGCTTTTATACAAATCGGCGACAAAAATATCAAAGCCTTGTCTTTTTCATAACCAACTTTTGAAGCAATAGTCGCACACTTTTAAAAATTATATCTCTAGAAAGCTTGTTTACTAAATGTAAACTGATTTCTTTGCACATGAAAATCGATCGTACAATTCTGAGATATTAAATGATTTTTGCTCTTCAGATACGTGGGCGTTGATTTTTATTTGTAATCCCTATCACCTCGGGTCTCGGGGAACTTTTAATTACGTAATGCCGCGTCGGCACTTCTTTCCTGGGCTATTATTAAAACATCTTTTCCCACACAAAAATTTCTATTCCGAAATGATTCACAATGATGTATTACTTTTGTTACTTTTAAGTTCGCAAATGGCTTAAATCTAATTATTCCTCTTCTTGCATAACAGCGCGGTTGCCATTTTACTGCAACGTAAGCTCAATTTCCGAAACGTTCTCTCACTCACTCCGCACGGAAAGTTCCTCTCGTTCTAATTATAGCCATGATCGGCCCCTTATCGGTGCGTCACGCGTGATATCATTTCCTGGAGCCACCTGGGCCCTTACTATTGCACAACATTAAACCAGTCCTCTTGTATAAAATCTTTCTATGTTCCACTGAAGACTGTATCTTTCCTCTTTTCTTTCACCAATACATGATAGATTCGACCCCTTGAACCAATGGTACATGGGTTCACCATGTAGAGATGAAACGATTAGCTCAGGACAGGGAAGCAAGGAGTGCTGCATCTAACCAGTCGAATGACTGAAGACTCAAACAATAACAGCCCTTCCTGACTCCACGTGATTTTTCAGGTGTAAATTCCACCCAACTATCGCCAGGATTCGAACCCTAGCCGGCCGGGTGAAAGACGAGCAGTTGAGCAACTGTGCCATCACGCTCCTTGTCTGAACACTCTTAATATTGGAAACCTTTCTTTTCATACAAAGTTCGTCCATCTTAGCAAAAATATAACATTTAATGATTTACACAATGTGACAAACGTTGAAGGGCGAAAGAGTTCAAATTGTGAGTCTTGGAGAACTAAAGAACATATTTGAAAAATTACTTCCGGCCTAAAGGTCGAATCACACTGTACATTACGCAATCTTTCCGTTTCCTTTCCATCACATGAAAGTTTACTGTATTTTAAATGAGTACATGCAGACTGCACATTACATACACAGGATTGTTCCGCAGCAATGATTACAGTGTGCATTAGCAACCACTTCCATTCCGTGTCTAGGCGTGTTTGGCGCTCCCTCTGGGTTAGGTTTGGTTACAGGTTGGGGTTACACTCACCGAAATTAAATAGTGAATTCGAGAAACCAGTGTTTGCAAATTTATCGGAATTTTAAAATAAGATCACATTTGGTCCGCGTGTGTGTGTCTATGTGTATTGGTATGTGTCTGTGTGCCCCCTTAATAACTTCTAAATGGCTGGAGCGATTTCAATGAAACTCGGTGAGGTCATAGCACCGTTTTGGCTGAACCCGACTGTGCCCTGATAATTTTATTTCGTCACACCAATCCAACATGGCGGCTTTGCGAAATATTTCACCGGCATTCTATATCTCCCAAACTGTTACTGATATCACCCTGAAATTTTGTACGGTGATAAAGGGCAGTACTAGAAGGTCACCTATGAGACCTTCAAAACTCTGGTAACTACAAAACTAACATGGCTGCCAAGCTAATTTGAAACATTTTAACGGACTTTTCTCGCAATTTAACCATCTGAGCGCAGTGAAATATGGTACAGTAAATGTTTATACACATTGTAATGCACTGGCATCTAATTTAGTTCAATTGATTACATCACCTCAAGATGGCGGCTGTGCAAAATTTGAAAAGTGAGTTTTTTTTCTGTTGTGTCGTAAGCATGCGATCGAAGTGAAAGTTTTAATAATGAACTTACGCAATAATTTTCATTTAAAGGTACATAACTCCATGGTCTGTACATATAAAAATCCAACATGGCGACCATCCGAAATATTTAGACCGTTCTCAATATATACGAATCTATTACAGCAATCAAACTTACTTTTTTGTGTGTTTATAGTGGCTATGAACATAAGTTCACCTATAGTGCTTTCAATAACCAGGTGAGCACATATCCAACATGACAGCGACGCGAAATATAAATATTTAAATGGACGTTTCTCACGATTTTACCATCCGAATGCAGTTAAACTTGGTACGGCAAATGCTTATACCAATTTTAATCTACTGGCATCTAATTTATTTCAATTGTTTTCATAACCACAAGATGGCAGTTGTACGAAATTTTAAAATCTGATTTACATATTTCTTGTTTCCTAATCATGCGATTGAAGTTTGAATACTCTACCTACACAATAATCTTCATGTAATAGTGCATAACTACAGTATATGTCCTACACATAATAAAAATCCTACAAATGCGACCATCCGAAATATTTAGACGGTTGTCAATATCTACGAATCTATTACAGCAATCAAACTGAAATTTTGTAAGTTGATAGAGGCTATTATTATAAGTAGGATGTATGAGAATAGGCTATATAGTTCTTCACGGAACTGCTTGTTTTAACATATAAGATTATAGCTTGAGAAAAACGAGAAATTCGGAAATAATTCGTCGGGACAACGGAATATGGCTCCGAAAATTTCAAAATCCGAGACTGACGTGGTGAAGTTGGTACATCTGAGACCCCTGGACGGTCTCTCGTGATTACCAACCCACGCTCCACTAGCTGTGTAACCCTGGAGGGCTTGGGATTGGGGAGAGCATTTGGATCAATAAATAAGTTCTAGGAAGAACTAGGCTATGAAAATATAAAATCCACAGCCTGCTTCCAGTCGACCGTGCGGGTCAGGGATGGAATGAATGAAGCCCCCATCTAGCGGCGAGGATATGAACTGTGCCGGCTGCCGAAGCCTGTCGCACTCACCTGGGGCAATGATTAAATGAATGACGGATGAAATGAAATGACACTGAAATGTTGCTGGAATGAAATTTGTGACAGGGAAAACCGGAGTACCCGGAGAAAAACCTGTCTGCCTCCATTTTGTCCAGCATAGATCTCACATGGGGTGACCGGGATTTGAACCACGGACCCAGCGGCGAGAAGCCGGCGTGCTGCCGCCTGAGCCACGGAGGCTCCAGGAAGAGCGATGCTTATTTAAATTCCTTCTTTGAGGCGAAATATTTCTATTTCTATAAATATATATCGGAACCCATTCGGCACTTATCCTCTGGAATTGAGACAGGGAGAGTTTTATCCAGTGATTAATGTGACCAGGATGTTTGACAGATCTCTCGCTCCTCAATCAAATTGTATAGCACAGTCAGACTATTCCCATTATTAATAGGTTGACCAATGCATCTCCCACCTTGAGTGAACGATAAGCGTTGTCTGATTGCGAAACATAAATCACAGGCTTGACAATGCTGAATGTGGTCACGAGCAGGTTCTAATCAAACCATACTCACCCTGTGTGTGGAGCATGGCTGCATCCCAAGGTCCGCAGGAGAGAATAATAGTGCAAGCATGAGCATTGTTAGCACCAGAGCTTGGTGGCATCCTCGACCAACTGGTAGGGAGATGTCATTGGTGGTGAGGAAACTAAAAAAGGGTTCGTCAGAAAACAAAACGCAAAATTATTCTCACTATTTCTCTTTGGTCCAAAAATAAGGATGCAATGTATTTAAGGCCTAATTTAGGGGGATATTTTCGGCATTTAAGAAATATAATAATTACACATTTACAGTATTTTTAAGCAGGATCGTACTATCCGATAGCGATGAATATACCGGAACTCTAGCGTGATATACGGCAATTATAAAATTATTTTGATTAATTATTTATTTTTATTTTAGTAGATTTCATTCGAAAGCTAACTATTGCAATGGGTACCATGTTTCGACTTCCGCAAAATTTCGATATATCTTCGCGTTTTACATCCCCTAGACCCCAAAACCACCGTCAGTTCAAAAGTTTATATATAATCTATAGGCCTATAAATATATATACGCCCTATATATATATACTGTATATATATATATATTTATTAATATGTACAGTATATCAGTTTCTTGTGGACACGATAACTGCCGTAATTTTGCACAAATCACTTTGAATTTTTTACATATTATGTATCCCCTTAAAATCTCGGTCGAGTTCGTTAATAGGCAAAATCGGTCGAAAGGGGTGAAATTTCTTTTTCTCGAAAAAGTGAACTATCGCTATAACTCTCTTAATACCTGAAATATCGAATCCATTCAAAGTGATACTATGTGCCGGATAAGTGCCAAACATGTATGTTCAAAAAGGTTTTGATATCACCAACCATTGACCAAAGGGGTGGGAAAAAGTGGGGTTTTCTCTTAATAGGCACAATATCAAAACCGTACAAAATGGACAATATTCCCCTAATAATTACGGTATCTAGAATTTTGTCTGAAATAATTTTTGATATGACTCACCATTACGCCACGGGATGAGAAAAATGATTATAAGAAAAAGTCCTTTCGGCACGCCGGAAGGCGGAGGTAGATTTCACCGGACAAATTTGGGGATAGGCGAAAATAGGCAGAATATGCAGGTTTTCGTAGAAGGATCAGACCTCATTTATTGCGAGAAGGTATTTTATAATTGGAGCTTAATTAACTTTGTTTTTCGTCATTTTATGCTTATTTTAAACATTTTATAGTCTTATGATGACGGTAACCTCCTTGTCATTTGGAGTCCATTTTTATACTTGTGGTCAGACTGTCCTTATGCAAGGTTTCGACACTGATGTGTAACTATGAAACGGTATGTTACTTCTTCACGCAAAATTATATCTCCCGCAGAGATTTTAGTTCGTTCCTCAGTTTAGGGGCTGCGATAACGCGGTCATATAACCCCGTGTACTTTGGGTGAGTGTAGAATCTGTCTGATAAACGGTGTGAATTGTGATGGCTGTATTAGTCTGTAATTCAGGTAAGGACTGCAGACGGTCAATTTCAAGCAGTAGTTCCTAATGTTGCTACCAGATACTACCGTCAATGACACATATCTGTGAACTTGGCTACTAGATGCCACCGCAACCAGCAACTCGCAACGAACGTTGGAACTTCCCCTGCAAAGGAAAGCATACTGAGGGATTTTTAGCGCTCTTAGAAAATCCGACGACTTTGGCCGGCTTTGAACCCGCGCCCTTGGGCATAGAAGTTCAGCATGCTACCAGTAACGTCACCGAAGCCGCTTCACACTTACCGGTAGTCAGATGGAAATCTGAATGTGATCTCGTGCCAAGTGCGTTGTCATGGCGACGTCTGATGGCTCATCCCTCATCAATTTAGTAGTGTTGCCATGGCAACCACTGATAGCTCTTGGCATTTTCTTATAATTCCGAAATCATTTTTCTCATCCCTTGGCGTAATGATGGGTCTATCAAAAATTCTTTCAGACAAAAGTTCTAGGTAATTATTAGGGGAATATTGTCCATTTTGAACGGTTTTGATATTGTGCCTATTAAGAGAGATATGATTAATGTTTCCCAAAAAACCCACTTTTTCCCACCCCTTTGGTCAATGGTTGGTGCTATAAAAAACTCTTCAAACTTAAATTTTTGAGCTTTATCCAACACATAGTATGAACTTTGAACGGATTCGATATTTCACATATTAAGAGAGTTATAGCAATATTTCACTTTTTCAAAATAAAAAGCCCCCCATTTTCACCCCCTTCGACCGATTTAGCCCAGTAACGAACTCAACCGAGATTTTATAGGTATACATATTCGGTAAAAAAATCAAAGTGATTGGTGCAAAATTACGGCAGTTATCGTGTCCACAAGAAACTGATATACATATATATATATACATACACAAGCTGTACCCAGCCTGCGATGCAATGCCAATCAAAGAAAGTGTTGGCGTTGAAATTCTGTTTCTTGAAGTGCTTTTGGATACACAACATGTTTTTCAATTTCCGTTAACTGCCTCTAAGCTATCGTAAAACGGATTTTCTAATTTTGAATCATTCGTGGGAACGTGCACAACAACTTTCAAAAGTTTCATCGCAATCGGATGAATGGCATATGAGCGTATACGGGATTTTGTTTGAACGATTCGTGCGCTGTCACTCATTTGTTGATTCTACTCGTACGCTACCTATTGAGAAATTGATTTACTAAGTCAAAACCCTACCCTGGCGTGTACACAATAACTCATCAAGGTTTTATCACAATCGAAGAAGGTTATATGAACGCATAGGGGATTTTGTTGAAACGCTTCGCGCGTCGTCATCCATTTGTTGCATATACTCGTGCGCTACCTATTGTGAAATGGATTTACTTAGTCGAAACCCTTCCCTGGCGTGTACACAATAACTCATCAATGTTTCATCGCAATCGGATGAATAGTCTATGAACGCATACCGGATTTTGTTTAAACGATTCGCGCCCCGTCACTCATTTGTTGAATCTACTCGTGCGCTACCTACTGTAAAATGTATTTACTAAGTTAGAAACATTCACGTAAGTGTCCACAACATCTCACCCAAGTTTCATCGCTATCGGACTAATGGGATATGAAGACATAGGGGACTGTATTGAAACGCTCCACGTGTCGTCGTTCATTTGTCGAATCTACTCGTGTGCTACCTACTGTGACATGTATTTACTAAGCCAGAAACCTTCCTTGGAGTGCCCAAATTATTTTTCACCCAAGTTTCACCGCTAACGGCAGAATGGTATATGACCTTATACGGGACTTTGTTGAAACGCTTCGCTCGTCGTCCCTCATTTGTTGAATCTACTTGTGCGCTGCCTATTGTATAGTGGATTTACTAAGCCAGAAACCTTCCATGAAGTGTACACAACATCTCACCCAAGTTTCATAGCTATCGGACGAATGGTATATGAATGCATACGGGACTTGGTTGAAACGCTTCGCGTGTCGTCGCCCATTTGTTGTTTCTTGCCTTGCCCTACGTATTGTAATATGCTCAGCCAGAACCCTTCCCTGGAGTGTACACAACATCTCACCCAAGTTTCATCGCAATCGGAATAATCGTATGTGAATGTATTGAACCCATGTGCCATTGGTTCAAGGGATCGAATCCATGTTTTATTGGTAAAAGAAGAGAGGAAAAATATAGTCTTTAGAATGACTTAGAAAGATTTTATGCAAGAGGACTGGTACAACGTGGCGCAATAATAAGAGACCAGGTGGCCCCAGGAAATGATATCATGCGTGACGCACCGATAGGGAGCCGATCATAACTATTAATAGAACGATAAAAACTTTTCGCTGTGTGTAAGCGAGAAGAGGTTTCGGAAATTGATCTTACGCAGCAATAAAATGGCATCCTCGCAGTTGTGCAAGAAGAGGAATAATTAGATTTAAGCCATTTGCGAGAATATAATTAACAAAAGAAATACATCATTGTGAATCATTTTGGAATAGACATTTTTGTGTGGGGAAAAGGGTTATAATAATTGCACAGGAAAGAAGTGCAAACGCAGCATTACGTAGTTAAAAGTTCCCCGAGACCAGAGGTGGTAGGGATTAAAAATAAACCTCAACACCCACGTATCTGAAGAGCAAATTTTATTTAATATCTTGGAATTGTACGATCGATTTTCATGTGCAAAGAAGTCAGTTTACGTTTAGAAAACGAGCTTTCCAGAGATATAAGTTTCAAATGTATGCGACTATTGCTTCAAAAGTTAGTAATGAAAAAGGCGAGGACTTTATCTTTTTGTCGCCGATTTGTATAAAAACCCTGGCAGAGCCAGGCTAATCATGCAGTTTAGTTCGTCCAGAGGACGTGACGCTACATCACATCGTAAATGCAGTATTTACCAGACCTTGAGAGGTCGTGATACGTTGTATCACCAACGAGCACCCCATTGGGGAGTGGCCGAGAAGTATCGTCATTAGTATCGCCGTGTGAAGACATAGTAAAATCCTAGTACAGGATTTATTTTAGTAAGCATCAGTCTTTATAGCGCAAGTTCAGTATTACAGTTAAAGTTAGGCTGCGAACTTGAAGAAAGAACAGGCGATAGGTCTTCAAATAATAGTTCAGTTAAAGGACATAAAGTATCGTAACATTTCGAAGTACCAACGGAAGTGAAACAAACATTTCTATCAAAGTTAAGGAACCCGATCAGGGTCGGACGAATCAAGGAAAGCCTAGTTTGCCGGGAAAGATAGGGACTAGAGCGCAGAACAATAAGAATTGATAATGTAATCCAAGGCGTTGTCTAAAGGAGACAAACGAACAGTAAAAAGCAATAAGCTACGAATTGAAAGAATAGCAGTAAATGCTAGGGAATCATTAGGTCACCGATAAAGTATTCGAGAGGCCGTAACCAGGACAGACTTTATCTAGACAAACTAAATAGTGTCTAGGTAGAAACGACATCGAGCTAGTAAAATAGAAGCCGATAGTCAGAAACCGGATCTGAAGATTAACCGTTCCAGGGAGGGGTAGATTGATCGAGACATTCATCATCTTGCCAGATTAAGGAGCCGACGTCTAAGAGTGTCACCCTTGGAAACGGGGAAGAAAGAAATCACGTGTGTAAGGCAAAAATCAAAGCCTAAGTGATTAAAAGCAGTGTAAAGTAAATATAGTAAAATTTGATTTAGTGTAATAATTTTAGTGAATTTATTTGTGTATGATAATCGAATACAAAATGGTATTCAATATGTTACAAGTGTTTAAGGTAAATAATGTTTATGTGTTTAAAGAAGTGTCATTGTGTGAAATGGTATGAATGAAGATGGCTTAAATGCAGTGAGTGGGCATAAATGAAACATCGCTGGAGAATGCGGTCGATGACAGTAAAATCATGTGAGTAACCATTTCATTATGTTATGTGTTGGGGAAGGTTTGCGTACAATCCACATGAGAAAGAAGGAATAGGGATGTTTGAATAACAAATACAAGAATATAGCGCGATCTGAACGATTAAATTTGAGAAAATATAAAATAATTATGTGAAATAAATAAATCCCTTGGGGAAATGTATGAAATAAAATATCAGTGTATTTGATAAATGATAATTAAATATGTGAAAGCAAGCATAATAATAATAATAATACTGATATAAATGAATGAATATTATGATGATGAATTGGATGAAAAGTAGTAGCTTCCGAGCTCCTTTAAATGAATTAATACATGTAATGAAAACATGTTCTTAAGGTAAAGCGATTATTGTCAGGGGAGAAGAGTAATATAGAATTGAGATGTACAATAAAATGTTGATTTTGAATTTATCAGTTCGTTGAAGGCAACTTGGCTCATTAATGTATAAGCGCCATGTAGCGCATTGAAGTAATTTGTCACGCTAGGAATGCGGTGAAATACTTGGTAAAACTAATTATGAGGGGCAGTGGGTCGGGGTAATTGAACTATGGTAAGTCCTCTAAATAGTGATGTGATCACGAGGCCGTGTGTGTATTGTATTAAAAGGGTGCTAATTATTGTATTATGAGCGCTGGTTTAGGCAAAAGGCCGCCCTAAGTCGCTAATGTTATAAGTCCTCCAGTGTGGGATATGGTTCCCGAGGCATTTGAAAGGATCGAACTCAGATTCGTCCATATTTAAGCCCCTGAATATTTGTTGTTGTAATGAATTATTCTTACCCGCCAATGAGGACACTTCATAATTAATAAATGCCGAAGTTAAGAGAATAGGTCTGTTGAACCTAAATATGTTGTTATAAATAGTAGTATGAAAGCTTGCCTGTTCAAAGAACTGAATTTAAGAACAGCTGTGTAAAGCTGAGGGTAGCCCGTCTCTTGTGAGCGAGACCGTGAAGTTCCTGCTCCCGGCAATAAATCACGCTAAGTAGCCAAGGCCAGACCCTTGCCATTAACGTGTTGTGGTAGGTCTAAGAGCCGTCTGTTTGAAGTTATAGTACACAAGAGTGTTTAGAGTTTGTTTTAACGACCCGGTCTTCGAACCGAGGTTCTTTTAGATGAATGTTACCGCTTGCAAAGTTCAGATCGTTGCTTTCTTATGATATAATGATCTTTTAAGACAAATAATAATAAATCCCTAATGTTATGATTATATGATGTAGTGATTCACGAGTTTTAGTGAAGACAATTAGATTCCAGGAGTGATCTTAATTTTTAACTTGTTCAAGTAGTCTTCTGTAGCTCGGAAGTGCGCAGATGTTTCCCAATCACGGTAGTGAATTGTTGATTTGAGAGAGAGATGGTAACCTAAGAGCATTGTGGGAGCCCAAAATTTTAATTAAATGAGTAACAGTACTTTGTTAAATTATCTATTTTTGATAAGAAGATATACTCATGTAATAGGAAGTGATGTGTTGTAAATGGATAACACAGTATGTGTAAAAAGTATCGAGCCTATGGGAGCTCTTAATCTTATGGAATTTTAAAAGGACACTATATGGAAGTGAAAATTAATAAATGTTTGTTAGTTTATAGAAAGCCATTTAGTATGATTAAATATTTGTTTGAATATGATTTCCTTGTTCACTCTGAACAAGTATGAATTAAAGGGTCAGTATTTTATTTGTTAAATTTTTGTAGCGCCATATATTTGAGTAATTAAATGTTTTTATAGTAGGAGTTGATTTTGTTTAATTTTTTGAAGTGTATCCTCTATTTAATCCAAAGCGTGTGAGTCACAGAGTGGGAGAACATACCATGAACCCCGATACTCCCGATTGAGCTTTGCTGGCAAACTGTGATTTACATATTTCATGCTGAATGGGCACAGTATACGGGACGTTGTCGAAACGCTTCGCGCGTAATCACTCATTTGTTGAATCTAAACGTCCGCTTCGTATTGTAAAATGGATTTACTAACCAGAAACCTTTCCTGGAGTATACACAACAATTCACCAAACATTTATCACTATCAGACGAATGGTATATGACCTTATACAGGACTTTGTAGAAACGCTTCGCGTGTCATCGCTCATTTGTTGGATCTACTGGTGCGCTACCTATTGTAAAATGGATGTACTAAGCCAGAAACCATCCCTGGAGTGTACACAACATCTCACCCAAGTTTCATCGCTATCGGATGAATGGTATATGACCTTATATGGGACTTTGTTGAAAAGCTTCGCGCGTCGTCGCTCATTTGTTGATTCTACTCATGCTCTACCTATTTAAAGGGATTTACTAAGCCAGAAACCTTCCCTGGAGTGCACACAACATCTCAGCCTAGTTTCATCGCTATCGGACGAATGGTATATGAACGCATCCGTGACTTTGTTGAAATGCTTCGCGCGTCGTAGCTCGTTTGTTGAATCTACTCGTGCGCTGCCTATTGTAAAGTGGATTTACTAAGCCAGAAAATTTCCCTGAAGTGTACACAACATTTTACGCAAGTTTCATAGCTATCGGACGAATGGTATATGAATGCATACGGGACTTTGTTGAAACGCTTTGCGTGTCGTCGCTCATTTGTCGAATCTACTCGTGCGCTATCTACTGTGAAATGTATTCACTAATTTTGAAACCTTCTCGTAAGTGTATACAACATCTCACCCAAGTGTCATCGCTATCAGACGAATGGTATATGAACACATACGGGACTTGGTTGAAACTCTTCGCGCATCGTCGCTCATTTGTTGAATCTACGCGTGCGCTATCTATTGTAAAACGGATTTACTAAGTCAGATACCTTCCTTGGAATGTACTCAACATCTCACCCAAGTTTCATCGCAATCGGATGATTGGTATATGAACGCATAGGAGACATACACACCCACAGACAGACAGACAGACAGACAAACTATCACGTAAAATTGATTTTTATATATATAGATAAATTAAATTTTTGAATTGACGGTGGTTTTGGGGTCTAGAGAATGTGAAACGTGAAGATATGTCGAAATTTTCCGGAAGTCGAAACATGGTACCCATTGCAATAGTTAGCTTTCTAATGAAATCTACCTAAAATGCCAAGATCCATCAGAGGTTACCATGACAACGCTTCTAAATTGATGAGGGATGAGCTATCAAAGGTTGCCATGACAACGCCATTGCACGAGATCACATTCAGTGTTCCATCTGACTCTGTGAGAAGCGGCTTCGGTGACGTAACTGGTAGCATGCTAAACTTCTATGCCCAAGGTCGCTGGTTCAAAGCCGGCCGAAGTCGTTGGATTTTCAAAGAGCGCTAAAGAACCCTCAGTATGCTTTCCTTCGGAGAGGAAGTTCCAACGTTCGTTGCGAGTTGCGGTGGCATCTACTTGCCAAGTTACAGCTAGGTGTCATTGACGGGAGTATCTTTTTACGAAAATTAGGAACTACTACTTGAAATTGACCAACTGCAATCCTTACCTGAATTACAGACTAATACAGCCATCACAATTGACACCGTTTATCAGACAGATTCTACACTCACCGAAAGTAGACGGGGTTACATGGCCGCGTAGTCGCAGCCACTAAAGTGAGGAACCAACCAAATCTCTGCGGGAGATAAAATTTTGCGTAAATAGACTGTTAGATAGTTACACATCAGTGTCGACACCTTGCATATGGACAGAGTGTCCACAAGTATAAAAATGGACCACAAATGACAAGAAGGTTACCGTCCCCATAAGACAATAAAATGTTAAAAATATGCATAGAAAGACGAAAAAAAGTTAATTAAGCTTCGATTGTAAAATACTTTCTCGCAATAAATGAGGTCTGATCCTTCT
This sequence comes from Meconema thalassinum, assembly GCA_946902985.2. NCBI lineage: Eukaryota > Metazoa > Arthropoda > Insecta > Orthoptera > Tettigoniidae > Meconema > Meconema thalassinum. The sequence continues at coordinate 513,988,226 of OX336393.1, read as the reverse complement.
ACGAAAAACTGCATATTTAGCCTAATATAGCCTATCCTCTAGTTTGCCCGGTGAAATCTACTTCCGTGTCCGGCGTGCTGAGGGGAATGTTTTATGCTTCAGTTGAACTTGCCGAGGTTTACTGGCGCACACAAAAAATAACTTGAAACAAGTAGTTCCGTTACGAACTTAAGAGCCTACTTTTCTTCAAATTATAGAGACCATATATTAACAGTTGGCAGACCTGGCGACTCTAAATATATTCTTAGTTTCATCTCTTAAGCTCCACAATGCACATGCAAAATTTGGTTGAGGTCCAATAGAAAGTATGCACGTTACATGTATTTTTATTGAATTTATCAGCATGCGTAAAACCAGGTTGGCTACACTGCCGTAAATTCGATGCTCAAACTTAAATTGAAAAAGTATCTATATATTATATAAAACTCAATGTTGTTTTTTTTGTTTGTCTGTTATTTATTGAAATCCACACCGTTTCACCGATCTGAACCTAAATTTAAATACTTCCCCCATTGGAAACCGACGAGTAACACTGTGCCCAACTCTAGGAATGGGTATTCCAAGATTCAGACACCCAGATATCAAGGGAAAGGCTACAGCCGCTTTTGAAAGTTGAGATATTTGAATATCGCGCTCCATTACTTCTAGAATGGAATGGAAACTTTGTGCAGCCAAGAGCATGTTAAGTGACGTAGTGAGTAGTAGCAGAGGTCGAGACTATTTGTTGATTAAATAGTTAGCCATGAAGTAGAGACTTGAGACTTGGATAAGATTACTGGCACGGCCAAATGAAAGAGAATGCACTTAGTCTCAAGTGAATCGGACCAGAGACACCGGAGATATGAGGATTTCCAGATTTCAGCGTGATCCAGCGTGGACCCGACCGTTTTGAATAAAAGCCGACCGGCCCAAGCATCATCAGCTCACTTCGAACCAAGCTCTTGCATGACAAGGTGCTGCTGCTACGTTGAGCCAAGGCACATGGTTACCGGATCTACGCAGAAGATATCTTTAAATTGTGATAGTCACAAAAGTGTTGCGCTACGTGTGGAACATAGTAAGTTTCCGGCAGAGGGAATCACTAAGATGATTGTTATTTTTCTACGGACACTGGCGAAATACTTTATTTCTATATGGACACATGCTAGACTTTGTCTAGAAAGTACTTTGTCACAGTCCAGTAATAATAATTCAATACTTGGATATTTTCATCCAATTAGTCAGTTTCATAAATTGTAACTTAATAACCACTCAGATCTTTCAGTATATTGAAGGCCAGTCTATCACGGTGTTGTTCATTAGCCGACAAAGGGAAACTATAAGTTGCTTCGCGCATGATAGATGGTGATAAACCATGCCCAGGGAACGATCTTCAGAACAGCCGTTGATTGATTTAGACTGCCAGTGTTTTCCTGTACTGAAAAGATTACCGTGTGTTATGTTACAACTGACGCTTTTGAGAAAAGATCATTTGGATCTGACCCCATTTAAGCAAACTGCTATGGATTTAATTGAAGTCAATATTAAAATGGATCAGCAGTTACTTCAAATTTCAAGAAATATTTCCACTATGTCGTGTTAGACAGATTGTGGGTATATAATGGCGGCCGATACAAGGATTAGACGTGCGTATCCAGTAGGGCATGTATCTGGATAAGTCTGGTACAGACCAGGTTCACTACGCTTCAAGACCAACGAGAAATGTAAGCCACATTTGACTTTTATATTATGCCTAGCTAATTGGAACAAACTCATTTTCTGCAGATGACCAACACATTTGTTTTTCTTCGTATTTAAATCTTGCAATGATTTACGCAAGACATATTAGAGTTATTCTGAGTATTTTCAGCACTCAGAACAGTTTAGGATCGATGACCGACCATAACGAGCATTTATTTGAATATTTCATATTTTTTTGATAATCACGGTAATCAGCCGAGGTAACTGTAAAAGTTAATAATTATTTTTGTTGAGAAATGGTTATTTTATCCATATTCGAAGAATCGAACATGTGGATTCTCACATAATGAAATAATAATTAAACATTCCTCGGGGTAACCCTTGACAGAACTCTGTCCTTCAAAGAACACCTGAAGAGGACAACAGCCAAACTCCAGACACGGAACAACATCCTCCATAAACTGTGTGGTACCACCTGGGGTTCATCAGCTTCAACCTTAAGAACTTCAGCTCTTGCCCTTGTCTTCTCAGCTGCAGAATATTGCTCTCCAGTCTGGCTGAACAGCTGTCATACAAAACTGGTTGACTCGCAGCTAAACCATACTTTGCGCATTGTATCAGGAACCATAAAATCTACCCCAACTTCTTGGCTGCCAGTTCTTAGCCATATTCCTCCTTCACACTTACGGAGAAAGAATGCCCTGTTGCAAGAGTACCAGAAGTTGTCTAGAAATGCCAATCTGCCAATCCATGGAGACATCCCCAACGCCATGATCAGCAGGCTCCGTTCCAGAAATCCACCAGTTAGGACCGCCAGAAACCTGGTTGATAATTTCAACCTACAGCAGGACTGGATGCAAGAATGGACATCCACAGCTCCACCTGAGTATCGGAACTTTCCCTGCATCACAAGAACACCAACAGGATTTCATCTAACCCGCAGTACCTGGACAACTCCCAATCGCATCAGGACAGCCCATGGCAAGTGCGCTGACTCCCTCCACAAATGGGGCAAACTTTCCTCCCCGGAATGTAGCTGTGGTGCCCCAAAACAAACAGTCCATCACATTGTGGAACAGTGCCCCCTGAGTGCATATCAGGGCAATTCAAAAGACTTCCAAAATCTGAATCCGCCTTGCGTAGACTATATTGAGAGCTTGAAGTTAAGACTGTAACCTACTGTACATAGTGTATATTGAATTTGTGATTGTGTTTCTTTGCATTCTTATGATGTCATACGCTAAATAATAATAATAATAATAATAATTAAACACATTTACAATAATATAACTAATAATAATAATAATAATCCACTAATAATAATAATAATAATAACGATTTTCATAACTTTTCTAAATAATTCTTGGATCTTATATTTTCTAATAATCACATTCATTGAGAGAGAGCTTATGAAGTAGTTTAATCATTTCTAGTTTGGAACAGGTGATTTTCCGAAGGATAGTGGTTAGCGCAAGCCCGCATTCAACCAACATTACAGTTCTGGTTGAACAGTTAATATTTGCAATGAGCAAAGTATATTTTTCAGATAACACGGAGAGGCATGAAACGGGAAGCAAATGATATTTGTATCAATTAAGATATTTTTGTATTTATATAAAATCATGACGTAGATACACATTCGAAAGTGAAATAGAGAATATCATAAGTGTGGTAACTTCAAGATTTGAACTGAATAGTAAAATAAAATAAACTTGTAAGTTTAGAAATATTCCAGTGTTGATAATAAGCAGAGGCTTGATTTATTGTATAAATTTTGGGAAGAAAATTTATGTGAGTGGAGTAGTTGAAATGCCATTCCCAGGTGCGCATGTTTAAGTCGCAGGAATGAGGAGGTTTTTGTTTGAGCATCAATCAAATAGCAGGTTCGATGACTCAGTGTTAAAGAAGGAGTATTGGAACTACACATTGCGTCGTATGAATGACCCAAAGGTTATTTCTTAAAAACCATCAGTTCTTATTTCAACCTTGTTTACGGATTCCATTAAGACTTTGATTTTGCTAGAACCCGGATTTGTCATGATAGTATTTTATTCTTCTTCAGAGGAAGACCTTTGCCGTTGTTGTTGGAATATTGTGTTCTTATAAAAATAATAGAATGGGCCACTGCCAATTAAAAATAATTCTATAACCACGAATAATTTGAAGGATGTTTTCAATCCTAGTGTCATGAACTAAATGAATTTATTATGAAGCTACAATTCTTATTTCCGCATTCTGTTCAAGAATTACAAGTTGTGAATGTTACTAAAATGGCCACAAATTTAAATATTTTTCTTAATAATGATTCCAAGTGGAAAATCGAATAGTTGAATGGTCCAACAATTTATTGATCAAGTTGATGATTCAGAAATCATATATTTTGTTAGGAACTTGAAGTTCATAATCGAGTCACTTCACGAAACGTTTAATGTCAGAAGAACAATGAATTTTGTTGTGCTTCGCACAGTTCTTCGATGCTATGCTCAAGGGTCAGACACTTTTCAGATGTTGTTATTAATATGTGTACATAATTTGTGTTGATTCAAAGATAATAATATTTTTTGACAATATTTTTTTGAAACTGGAAAAATAAGTGAAAGTTAAAAATTCTATGAACAATTATTCTACGAGTGTTAATATTATGTAAAAATTCAACCAGTGAACTACAGTATTTCCAGTAACGACAATTAAATTTGAACTGGATTTAATCATAAATAATGGATATAATTTTGGAACACAGTCTACAGGACTGATAATCAGACTTGTGTCTCCAAAGATAATTGTCCAATGTGTTGGAAAATTTCTGTACATTGTGTAAATAGTAATGTGGGTCGCCACACATGAATGATGCTGCTTTGAGCATTTTATTTTGCAGTCAATTTTAAATTCAGAATAAAATGAGATAATTTTACATGATGTGTTATGCCCAGTTGAATCTCCTTCTATCCTTATTGTTGCATTGAGCCAAAAATCAGTAAAGCATATTTTTCATTTGATGTCGTTTTTGCGATTAGCTTTAACCCATCTGGCGCCCCGGGATATTTTGACTCTCGTGCTGACTGATTCTTGGTAAAATGCATATGTGGTTGTGCGGACTCCGGTCTAAACGGGCACATAAAATAAGATAGAGAGAGAAATTGCTTCGATCGTGGGGCTCGAGTTAGACACGGTCAATCGCATGCCGATTTAAATTGTGATAATTTTTTATACAGATATTTTGGGAATTGAGAGATGTCTGGTTTGGATGAATAAATTAGTAGGAAACCCAATTAGTGGGGAAAATTAAAAATTTAACTGGGTTAATAATTAGAATGGGTTTGATTATTTTTGATAATGGCTTAACCATTAGGGCGTCAAGTAAATACGGTAGTAAACCTTCGATGATTGGACATACGCATTATTAGAATCCAGGTGGAGGATATTTGAGAACTTGCATATTTTTCTTGTGATATTGTGGTAAATGTAATTCGTAAAAGTAGAGAATTTTGTTTTTCCATCACGTCGACATTAGGACAAATCTCATTTTATTAGAGTGTTCCAATTAGCTATTCATATTTCTTGTTCTAATTATAATCTTGTGTCTGCCAACATATATACCCCTAAGTTTTGAATAATAATTGAAAATTATGGAAGATATGATGAGGGTGATGAGGAGTTTGGAAGAGAGTTCCAAAGAAGCTGGACTGCGTGTAGCAGCCATTATGAAAGAAAATACAGAGGCTTTGGAAAAGAAACTTAAAGAAAATTCTGATTCTTTAGAAAATAAACTTAAAGAAAGTTTAAATGATAAACTTATAGAAAATTCTGATTCTTTAGAAAATAAACTTAAAGAAAGTTTAAATGATAAACTTAAAGAAAATTCTGATTCTGTAAAAGATAACTTGAAAGAAAGTTCCGATTTGTTAGAAAGCAGGTTAAAAGATAACTTGAAAGAAAGTTTAGATGATAAACTCAAGGAAAATTCCGATTTGTTAGAAAGCAGGTTAAAAGATAACTTTAAAGAAAATTTTAATAGTAAATTTAATTCTATGGAAAAAAAATTTAAAGAGAATTCCGGAATCTTGAAAATGTCACTTGAGAGTAAAATGACTAAATTATGCGAAAAAACACATGAGCTCGAAACTTCATTAGCCACTAACGCAAGTTTAATGGACGATAAATTTCGCGATGCCGATCTAAGATCCCAAAGCTTAGCTGATAGGATAGAACATGGTCTTAGGAAAGTTGGTGAAGACATGATCAACCTAGAAATCAGAGTGAAGAAAGAGAGCAATGAGATGGCAACTCTAGTTGTTCAACGTTTGACAGAACAATTCAAAGAACTCATAGTGGGAGAAATAAGAGAAGGTGTAATTAATGAATTACAAACTGAAATTAAAACCACAGTTATCGATGAGATTAAAGACACACTCAAGCTGGAGAACCAAGAGGGAGTCAAGGAAATTAGGGAATCTTTGTCATCCCATATTCAAGTAATTTCCAAAGACATTCAAGCAACTCAGAAGGACATATCAGATGTGACAGGGTCGTTGAAAAGCCACGAGGCTGTTATGAACCAGATATCCACTGATGTCAAGGAGAACTGTAAGGAAACCGAAGAAATTAGAAAAATGGCAGAAGAAAACCATAAGGAAATTGAGGCTATGAAAACCCAAATGAAGGACGAGAAACAGTCTGACCATCTGTTGAAAATGCCAAGTATAAGGGGAGAAGAACAGATACAGATAAATCTAGGAGCAGCTAGAGAAACTGATAGTCAAAGACAGGATGAGGTCAGGACAGTATTTCAATCCAACCCCATAACTGTATTCAAGAATGTAGAGGATAAGCCTTCTAAATTTTCAGGGCGAGATTCTGTGACACCCGTAGAATTCTTGAGAGAAGCAGGTGATTACCTTAAAGATTCCAAAATCCCTAAGGAAAGACAGATCCGAGTGATAGGGAAATTTTTGGAAGGTCCCGCACTTCTTTTGTTTAGAGCTTTTAGGTCCACTCTCACCAATTTTGAGGAGTTTTCTCGTGGGTTATTAAAAAAGTTTTGGTCCCCGGAAACCCAACAGCAAGTCAGAGCAGAATTATATTCGAGATTCTCGACGTCACAACCTACTCGATACTCTACGTACTTTTCTGGACAGCTTTCTAAACTACAACATTTAGATCCGCCGATGCCAGATAATGAATTAATTACCGCATTAATACGTCAGTTTCCAGCAGACGTCCAAAGAACCTTGATCGCTGCTGACATTTATAATATGGAGCAATTTGACGAGGTATTGCAGAAACTTGATCACACGAAGGCTCAATTCTTTCATCAGAAGGGAGGAAAGAATAACAACGCTGTGTACGCTGTTATGGCCGACAGTTATTCCCAAACACCTCGAGAGATTCGAGAGGGGCGAGAAGATAAAACGCCGAGGGAAGAGCCCGATAAAAGAGGATGGAATCAGAACAATAACAGATCCAGTTACAAGCCTTATGCGAGACCGGATGGTGGATATCGATATAATACTCGATGGAGAAGGCCAAGGGATAATCAAGGAAGGTACCAGGAAAGAAGGTACTATGGTAGAGACAATAACTACAATAACAGAGGGAATGTGAACACTCGTCAGTCCAATGAAGAGTTCAATAAGGAGACGAGGAAGATCTTGGAAGAAAGACACCAAGAAAACTTGCAGTTCTTGGAACAGAAGCTCAATGAACCAGGTCCATCGGGAACACAACGATCCCGGGGGAATGGAAAAGAAAAAAAAAACTTCGAATTCACAGTAGAAGATAGAATTTTAAACACTTTAACTTCCAGGATTATTAAATGGGAAGCAGAGGATGATGACTTAATTCAACATAATGACGAACGGAAAGAAATGGGTACAAGAATTAAAATGCCAATCATATCATGCGAAGTATTCGGTATGCCTGTCGATACTTTAATTGATACAGGGGCTATGCTTTGTCTTGTGAGCGAGAAGCTTTATATTCTGTGGAAGCTCAAAGAGAATTTAGAGGAGATTCCAGTATCAGGAATTAAAATCCAAGGAATAATACCCAACAAAATATCTCTGTGTAAAGCACAATTATACTTATGTGTTACTATTGGAGGACATGATTTCCGACATGTGTTTGTAGTAATGAAGGACATGGCTTTTGACATGATAGTGGGAGTGGATTTCATTCAGAAATATCAAGCAGTGATAGACATGAAGACAGAGACGATCAGATTCAAGAATACCGACGAGATACACTTCGAGGGAAAAGAAGAGGAAGACATCGAGGGAGATGCTCAATGGTCTCTGATTTTTCATGAAGCTGAAAGAAGAGAAGTCTACACTGAGAAGGAGTCCCCAGAGCTAGGAAAAATTTTGGAAGAGTACCACGATATTTTTGATATTAAACCTGGTGAAATTTAAGATTTTGAATTTCGTATTCGTGTAAATGATGATGCACCTTTCCATGCTAAATTGTATCCGGTAGCGGAAAAGCATCGAGAAATGGTAAAAGTGCTTATCAAAGAGATGGAAAGTAACAATGTGATTGAAAAGTACACTACCTCTTATGTCAATCCATTAGCAGTAGTGTCTAAGCCAGATGGAAGTCTGAGACTATGTTTAGACGCGCGAAATTTGAATTCAAGATTGCTGCCAGAGTATGACAGACCACCAATCATTAGGGAACTGTTAAGGAAATTCCAAGGCAAGGTCTGGTTCTCTAACATTGATCTCACTTCGTCCTACCACCACTTTAGGCTTAGTGAAGATTACAAAATGTTTACAGGGTTTATGTTTGACCAGCAGACATATGTATTCCGCCGTCTACCATTTGGGGTCAAAGCATCTGGATCTGTTTTGATCAGAGCACTGGAACAAAACTTGAGTCCTGAAGTAAAAGAGATAGCAATTCGTTACATAGATGATATCCTTATAGCATCTGAGACTAAGGAGGAACATTTGTTACATCTTCAGATGTTATTCGCAGATTTGAGAAAAGCGAACTTTAAAGTAAACCTTCGAAAATGTCAGTTCTTTCGGAAGGAGATAAAATTTTTGGGCCACATTTTGGATGGTGAAGGATACCGTCCCAATGAGACAAAGATACAGGTGATTGCAAATTTCCCTAGACCTACTAGAGTGAAGAATGTCCGCAGTTTTCTCGGGACATGCCAATTCTTTGCAGGGCATTGTCCAAGCTTCACCAAGACGGTTGCTCCATTGCAGGAATTATTAAAAAAAGGAAACAAATGGAAATGGAATGAAGATTGTGAACAATCATTTCAAGATGCCAAGAGGTTATTGGTAAACAGCGTGAAATTAGAGTATCCTGACTTTACCAAGAATTTCATCATAGAATCCGATGCATCCTCCGTAGGGATTGGAGCTATTCTTCTTCAAGAAGGTGACGATCACAAGAGACGTTACCTGGCGTTCATAAGCAGGAAACTTCGTCCATCAGAAAGGAATTATTACACCACAGAGTTAGAAGCCCTTGCTGTAATCTTCGCGTTGGAGTCGTGGAAGAAAATGTTAATTGGACATTCAGTAACTGTGAGGACTGATCACCATGCATTGGAGTTTATCTTGAGAACAAACTTTGCCAGTGATAGGATAACTAGATGGTCACTTTTTATTCAACAATTCAACCTAGTTATTGAACACACTCCTGGAAAATTGAACGTTGGGGCCGATTTATTGAGTAGAGCAGTGGAGTCTACATCTAGGTTTTTTTCAAGTTAACCTGACGCAGGAGGATGAGGATACCTTGAGAAGGTTAAGATTGTTGCATTTATCCCCGAGGAGAGACCGACGTTTTAGAAACATTTTTCGTTTTCTACAGGGAGACATGGATCCAAATGATGATGATTTTGTGGAAACTGAAAGAATTTCAAGAGATTATTTGATGTTAGATGGTTTAGTCTACAAGTTTGCAGATCCCGACCATACGAAGCTGAGAGTAGTGATACCTCCACGAATGCAAAAACCCATTATCTGGATGGCACATCGAATTGCAGGTCATGCTGGAGTAGATAAGACGGTCAACTTGATACAAGAAAAATTTTCGTGGGAGCGAATGCGACAAACTGTCAGGAACACTATTCGAGAATGCGACTTATGCCAAAGGAGTAAACATAATTCTAGATTATTGAGAGAATTACCAAGGCCTATTATTCCTTCTAAGCCTTGTGAAATCTTCGCGACTGATCTTTATGGTCCTCTCCCAAAGTCTAAAAGAGGTAACCGATATATTCTGGTGACCATGGATGTTTTCAGCAAATACACTATGTTACACCCAATTCAGAAGGCAAACGCAAAATATTGTGCGAAGAGAATTAGAGACAACGTAATTCCGGAAGCAGGCGAACCGGAATTCCTTTTATCAGATCGTGGACCCCAATTTACATCTTTAGAATTTAGAACCGTCACGAATAATCTTGGGATTAGACAATTGTTTTGTTCTATCAGACATCCTGAAAGCAATCCAGCAGAACGCGTGATGGCTGAAATAGCAAAATTTTGCCGCCTCTATTGTCCAAATGAGCATTGGAAATGGATGGATGTTCTCTCATTAGCATCCGAATCCATCAACTCTACAATTCATGAGAGTACTGGACAGATTCCCATATTGCTTCATCATGGAATTAAACCAACAAGATTATGGGATCGAATCATCTCTATTCCACCTGAGATTGAACCAAGTCGTCAGATGAGGGAAACTCTAGCTTTAGACAAGTTGAGGAGCCAAGCTGAGAAAAGAGAGCGCAGAGTGAGAGGAAAGCGTTTTCGCAGACCCTTGCGCGTAGGAACTCTTGTTTTAGTGAAAAGACCTACACCCTCTGACGTGCAAAATCGAGTGTACTCGAAGTTTGCAAGCCTTTACGCTGGACCCTATCGTATTGTGGAAGTAAACAACAATGGAAGCTATGAAATCGCCAATACACGAACTGGTATCATCGTGGGAACTTATAATGCAGCGAATTTGAAGATTTATTATTCAAGAACCACATGATTCAATGTGTAGATAGGAAAAATAAAAAATTTTCAATTTTTATTTTTTGCTAGGTGTGGGGTGGATGCGCCCAACTCTAGGAATGGGTATTCCAAGATTCAGACACCTAGATATCAAGGGAAAGGCTACAACCGCTTTTGAAAGTTGAGATATTTGAATATCGCGCTCCATTACTTCTAGAATGGAATGGAAACTTTGTGCAGCCAAGAGCATGTTAAGTGACGTAGCGAGTAGTAGCAGAGGTCGAGACTATTTGTTGATTAAATAGTTAGCCATGGAGTAGAGACTTGAGACTTGGATCAGATTACTGGCACGGCCAAATGAAAGAGAATGCATTTAGTCTCAAGTGAATCGGACCAGAGACACCGGAGATATGAGGTTTTCCAGATTTCAGCGTGATCCAGCGTGGACCCGACCGTTTTGAATAAAAGCCGACCGGCCCAAGCATCATCAGCTCACTTCGAACCAAGCTCTTGCATGACAAGGTGCTGCTGCTACGTTGAGCCAAGGCACATGGTTACCGGATCTACGCAGAAGATATCTTTAAATTGTGATAGTCACAAAAGTGTTGCGCTACGAGTGGAACATAGTAAGTTTCCGGCAGAGGGAATCACTAAGGTGATTGTTATTTTTCTACGGACACTGGTGAACTACTTTATTTCTATATGGACACATGCTAGACTTTGTCTAGAAAGTACTTTGTCACAGTCCAGTAATAATAATTCAATACTTGGATATTTTCATCCAATTAGTCAGTTTCATAAATTGTAACTTAATAAACACTCAATTCTTTCAGTATATTGAAGGCCAGTCTATCACGGTGTTGTTCATTAGCCGACAATGGGAAACTATAAGTTGCTTCGCGCATGATAGATGGTGATAAACCATGCCCAGGGAACGATCTTCAGAACAGCCGTTGATTGATTTAGACTGTCAGTGTTTTCCTGTACTGAAAAGATTACCGTGAGTTATGTTACAACTGACGCTTTTGAGAAAAGATCATTTGGATCTGACCCCATTTAAGCAAACTGCTATGGATTTAATTGAAGTCAATATTAAAATGGATCAGCAGTTACTTCAAACTTCAAGAAATATTTCCACTATGTCGTGTTAGACAGATTGTGGGTATATAATGGCGGCCGATACAAGGATTAGACGTGCGTATCCAGTAGGGCATGTATCTGGATAAGTCTGGTACAGACCAGGTTCACTACGCTTCAAGACCAACGAGAAATGTAAGCCACATTTGACTTGTATATTATGCCTAGCTAATTGGAACAAACTCATTTTCTGCAGATGACCAACACATTTGTTTTTCTTCGTATTTAAATCTTGCAATGATTTACGCAAGACATATTAGAGTTATTCTGAGTATTTTCAGCACTCAGAACAGTTTAGGATCGATGACCGAGCATAACGAGCATTTATTTGAATGTTTCATATTTTTTTGATAATCACGGTAATCAGCCGGGGTAACTGTAAAAGTTAATAATTATTTTTGTTGAGAAATGGATATTTTATCCATATTCGAAGAATCGAACATGTGGATTCACACATAATGAAATAATAATTAAACACATTTACAATAATATAACTAATAATAATAATAATAATCCACTAATAATAATAATAATGATTTTCATAACTTTTCTAAATAATTCTTGGATCTTATATTTTCTAATAATCACATTCATTGAGAGAGAGCTTATGAAGTAGTTTAATCATTTCTAGTTTGGAACAGGTGATTTTCCGAAGGATAGTGGTTAGTGCAAGCCCGCATTCAACCAACATTACAGTTCTGGTTGAACAGTTAATATTTGCAATGAGCAAAGTATATTTTTCAGATAACACGGAGAGGCATGAAACGGGAAGCAAATGATATTTGTATCAATTAAGATATTTTTGTATTTATATAAAATCATGACGTAGATACACATTCGAAAGTGAAATAGAGAATATCATAAGTGTGGTAACTTCACGATTTGAACTGAATAGTAAAATAAAATAAACTTGTAAGTTTAGAAATCTTCCAGTGTTGATAATAAGCAGAGGCTTGATTTATTGTATTTGGGAAGAAAATTTATGTGTGTGGAGTAGTTGAAATGCCATTCCCAGGTGCGCATGATTAAGTCGCAGGAATGAGGAGGTTTTTATTTGAACATCAATCAAATATCAGGTTCGATGACTCAGTGTTAAAGAAGGAGTATTGGAACTACACATTGCGTCGTATGAATGACCCGAAGGTTATTTCTTAAAAACCATCAGTTCTTATTTCAACCTTGTTTACGGATTCCATTAAGACTTTGATTTTGCTAGAACCCGGATTTGTCATGATAGTATTTTATTCTTCTTCAGAGGAAGACCTTTGCCGTTGTTGTTGGAATATTGTGTTCTTATAAAAATAATGGAATGGGCCACTGCCAATTAAAAATAATTCTATAACCACGAATAATTTGAAGGATGTTTTCAATCCTAGTGTCATGAACTAAATGAATTTATTATGAAGCTACAATTCTTATTTCCGCATTCTGTTCAAGAATTACAAGTTGTGAAAGTTACTAAAATGGCCACAAATATAAATATTTTTCTTAATAATGATTCCAAGTGGAAAATCGAATAGTTGAATGGTCCAACAATTTATTGATCAAGTTGATGATTCAGAAATCATATATTTTGTTAGGAACTTGAAGTTCATAATCGAATCACTTCTCGAAACGTTTAATGTCAGAAGAACAATTAATTTTGTTGTGCTTCGCACAGTTCTTCGATACTATGCTCAAGGGTCAGATACTTTTCAGATGTTGTTATTAATATGTGTACATAATTTGTGTTGATTCAAAGATAATAATATTTTTTGACAATATTTTTTTGAAACTGGAAAAATAAGTGAAAGTTAAAAATTCTATGAACAATTATTCTACGAGTGTTAATATTATGTAAAAATTCAACCAGTGAACTACAGTATTTCCAGTAACGACAATTAAATTTGAACTGGATTTAATCATAAATAATGAATATAATTTTGGAACACAGTCTACAGGACTGATAATCAGACTTGTGTCTCCAAAGATAATTGTCCAATGTGTTGGAAAATTTCTGTACATTGTGTAAATAGTAATGTGGGTCGCCACACATGAATGATGCTGCTTTGAGCATTTTATTTTGCAGTCAATTTTAAATTCAGAATAAAATGAGATAATTTTACATGATGTGTTATGCCCAGTTGAATCTCCTTCTATCCTTATTGTTGCATTGAGCCAAAAATCAGTAAAGCATTTTTTTCATTTGATGTCGTTTTTGCGATTAGCTTTAACCCATCTGGCGCCCCGGGATATTTTGACTCTCGTGCTGACTGATTCTTGGTAAAATGCATATGTGGTCGTGCGGACTCCGGTCTAAACGGGCACAACACTGTCTGCATGAAATTTCGGACAGACCACTCCATTCCCTGCATTTTGGCCCTTTTGCGCTAATTGACATCATTTCACCGATCTAATAACATGAAGGACATATTGTCGCTAGGCGACAACGACTAATACTGTATCATGATCGTCAACGCCGCACTATTGATGGACAGGTTGTCACTAGGCAACAACGACTAACACTGTATCATGATCGTCAACGCCGCACCATAGATGGACAGGTTGTCACTAGGCAACAACGACTACACTGTATCATGATAGACAACGCCGCACCATTGATGGACAGGTTGTCACTAGGCAACAACCACTAACACTGTATCATGATCGTCAACGCCGTACCATTGATGGACAGGTTGTCACTAGGCAACAACGACTAACACTGTATCATTATAGACAACGCCGCACCATTGATGGACACGTTGTCACTAGGCAACAACGACTAACACTGTATCATGATCGTCAACGCCGCACCATTGATGGACAGGTTGTCACTAGGCGACAACGATTTACTCTGTATCATGATAGTCCGGTAAAATTTGCTAAACGACACATGGGAAAACCGACCGATGTAATGCTATCCTGTCAGAGAAACATAGTGCCATACATTCCTACATTCACCTATCACCATTATGCAGTTTTCATGTTTAGACAGTTGTTATTTCATTTGCGGGGCTTAGACATCGTGGTCATGTTGCCCCGTGTCCATGGATGTGTGTGTAGAATTTTTGTGATAACCTGCGTTATTGTGATTGTTGCACTAGCATGTGTAAATTGGAGATAGGATATGGTATTTGAAGCCATTTCTCAGTGTTGCTCAAGGATTTATTGAACTGTAGAATTCTCTATGTTTTCGTATACCTTGCGGGTAACACTGTCTACTTTAAATTTCGGACAGACCACGCCATTCCCTGCATTTAGGCTCTTTGGCACAAATATACACAGTTTCACCGCTCAGAACCAAAATGTGTATACTTACCCTTAGGAATCCTGCGAGTAACACTGTCTACATGAAATTTCGGACAGACCACTCCATTCCCTGCATTTAGGCCCTTTTGCACAAATCTACACCGTTTCACCTATATCAAGCAACATTTGTATATCTACCCTTTGGGACCCTGAGAGTAGACTAACACTGTCCACATGAAATTTCGGACAGACCACTCCATTCTCTGCATTTAGGCCCTTTGGCAAAAATCTACACCGATTCACCGATCTGAACCAAAATTTGTATAATTACCCTTTGGAACCCGCGAGTAACACAATCTACATGAAATTTCGGACATACAACTCCATTCCCTGCATTTAGGCCCTTTGGCGCAAATCTACACCGTTTCACCGATCTGAACCAAAATTTGTATACTTACCCTTTGGAACCCTGCGGGTAACACTATCTACATGACATTTTGGACCTACCATCCATTCCCTGAATTTAGGCCCTTTGGCACAAATCCACACCGTTTCACCGATCTGAACCTAAATTTAAATACTTCCCCCATTGGAAACCGACGAGTAACACTGTCTGCATGAAATTTCGGACAGACTACTCCATTCCCTGCGTTTAGGCCCTTTGGCACAAATCTACAATGTTTCACCGATTTGAATGAAATTTTGTATACTCACCCTTTGGAACCCTGTGGGTAACAATGTCCACTTGAATTTTCGTACAGACCTCTCCATTCCCTGCACAAATCTACACCGTTTCACTTAATTGCACCAACTTTTACATACTTACCCTTTGAAATTCTGCTGGTACCACTGTTCAATTGATAGTTTGGAGAACCCTCTCCATTCCCTACATTTAGAAAACAGACAAAATGAATTTGAAAACCACGTTTTTAGGCCCTACAACATGACCGTAGTAGGGTACCTCTAAGAATATTTTAATAAGTCTATTGTTGGCTGGTAATTCGGGCTGCATCACGTCGCCCCTACCAGTGTTCTGGTGCAGAATTGCGAAAATAGTTACACCTTGCGCTGCTTATAAATTGCAGTCACGAGGAATAATTAGTGCAAAAAGAATTCTTAGGCCCCTTAAAACAGTTGTCAGTATGAATATTATGCCTCTGTATAAGTGCGATGGTGTTGGTGCAGTACATTGAGGTTATCAGCTGCAATAAGCGATGGTGCTTTCAAATTTACTTTCGTTTATACCGATCCTTATCCTTGAGCGCTATGAGCTTGGGACAGCCGAGTGCTCTGATTATTTTCCTACGGCGCTATGCGACAAAAGACGACACTATTGGTCTCTATTTTCCTAACAGCCAATGAGATATAGGCCCTAGACCGTGTCTCCTACTTCACTTACTCCTCTTTCTAATAATATTTTTCAATTCGTTTGTAAATTACATGTGTCAGTACTGTAGTTAGTAAATAGCAGTTTCCCTATTCATTATTATCATTACGGAAAAATGTCCTGAATGTTACTTCCATTACACTGTACTAATTACCACCCCCACTACCACGACCACCACAAAAAGTTATATTTTACTTTTCGTTATTTTAAATATAATTTGCCAGTTCTGTAGTAGTATTCATTATCATCCATAAAACAAATGAATCCACCGGGCGAAGCCGGGCACTACTGCTAGTGATCTATATAATTAAGTACCAATGTTGAAAGAACTTCATTTATTAGTATGTAAGTTAAATGTGATTGAACATTAAACCTATCAGCACGCGTAGAAATATGTTGGCAGCACTGTCTTATATCGGTTACTGAAAATTAACCTACATTTCCAGGTACTATATGTTTGCAAAGTTTAGAACTGTTGGCCAGCATCCAAGCCAAAAACCCAAACCTACTTTCTGATATATTGAGATTAGGATAAAAATGTATAGAGTGCATTTTTCAACAGTTGGCAGCCCTGTTGACACTCTTGAATGCATATTCATATCTGATCCGGTGTGCAACTCACATACGAAATGTGGTTGAAATCCAATAGATAGTATGGAAGTTACATGTATTTAAATATTGGACCTAACAGTAGGCATAGAATCATGTTGGCATCACTCTCATTAATAGGCTCCTGTAAATTAGTTTGATGTAATATTTTCTATATGTGTGTCAATTTTTCAACAATTCCCATGCATATCTTCCGAGATATCCAACATAGATCTCAATTTTCAATTGTAATTTTTCAACAGTTGGTAGCACTGACGTCATTTTCAAATATTTTCAAATAGCTCTTTACTCATACCAAATTTGGTTTCGATAGCTGCAGCCATTTAGGAGTTGATTGGAAGGGGGTACACACACAGACAGACAGACAGACAGACAGACAGAAGGACAGATGGAGAGACAGACAGACAGACACACATTTGCCCGGATCGATCTCATAAGTCAACTTTTTCCTAATTTTTACGAAATGTGAAAAGTAGGCTAATAACTTGAAAAAAATGACATGTGATTAAAATATGTACGGTCTGTCGGCCTACCTAGGTAGAGTGCATGCATTTGATTTGCACTACAGAAGATGGAGAAAACTTAGGGGTGACATATTTTTCTCATTGAGCGAGCATAACAAACCTACAATGATTCCGTCCGTCCATCAATCCAAGAGCGTTAAAAATCCCTCAGTATGCTCTCCTTCGGAAGGGAATCAGCCTACTCTAAGGCCGGCCGGTGGTCCCATGTCATAGATTTATGGCATGTAAAAGTTCCCTCCTTTAATTACACTTGTAAGAAGCTAAATTATAGGTTACATTTGACCAAGGCTCTTAGGTTCCAACGTTCGTCGCCAGGAGCCGACTGCTGTGAGAGCTAGTAACCAAGTTCTGAACTAGTAGTCGTTGACGGTGGTGTTTGGTGGCAAAAGTAGGAACTACTTGAAAATTCAATGTCTACATTCCTATATACCACAATGTTTATCAATCACAATTTTTTTTTCAATTTATACACGTTTCGGCGTATTTGAGCCTTCTTCAGTCAAATGGCACAAAAAATGACTAAAGAGGGCTCAAATGAGCCGAAACATGTATCAATGGTATATCATAATCAATACGGGAAAAATAAGAAATATGACTAAAGTTATAGATTTACATAGTTTACAGTCCTTACTTGAATTAAAACAGATAACACACACTAATACAGCCATCACAATAATTGAACACCGGTTATCAGATAGATTCTACACACACCCAAAGTACACGGAGCTACATGACGACGTTGTCGCAGCCCCTTAACTGAGGAACCAACCAACCAACCATCCATTCGAGATCTAGGCCTATAACAAATATAAGAGAAAGAATTATATAATGAAAGGCTGGAAAGAGCAGTTGATCCCGCAAAATAGCACGAACTTAAAACCATGCCGGGGGGTGCAGCGGGCTATATTGCTGGCCAGGCAGGCACTCAAACAAGCCCACTCGACTTCAGTTCGCCAAGTAGACAGAGATTAATAATAGCGTGTACAGAAGTTGCTGAACTTCGTTCCAATATGCTACTCTCTCAGTACAGACTATTAAACAATGTTCATCTTTCATAAGGATCTCGGTTCAGTTAATTCATTCCCTGCCCAGTACAATCTTGTGGATAGACGGTTTAATCTATACCTGCTATAAACCCTTCATGGATATTTGCAGAAGTGCGCCGTACTACTCCAATTACGAGAAACCCACAACACTTGTTGACTTTAAACATATTTCGTTTCATCTATGCACAGATGCTGCATCCGCATCCAAGGCAATCTGACATATTCTGGCCTTATCCATGACAGCCTTTAGCCTACTTTTCACATTTTGTAACAAGTAGTTCCGTGAAGAACTAAAGCCTATTTTCATACATCCTACTTATGTTAATTGCCACTATCAACATACAAAATTTCAGTTTGATGGCTGTAATAGATTCGTAGATATTGAGAGCAGACTAAATATTGCGGATGGACGCCATGTTGGATTTTTATATATGTACTGTAGGTCTTAGAGTTATGTACTGTTACATAAAGATTATTGTGTACGTGTAGTATTCAAACTTCAATCGCATGATTAGGATACAAGAAGTAAGAAAGAGATTTTAAAATTTTGCACAGCTGCCATCTTGTGGTTATGGAAACAAATTATATAAATTAGATGCTAGTGGATTGACAATTATATACGAATTTACTGTACCAAGTGTCACTGCACTCGGATGGTTAAATTGCGAGAAACGTTCATTTGAATATATATACTTCGCGTCGCCGCCATGTTGGATTTTTGATCCCCACGTTATTGAAAGTCCTATAGATAAACTTATGTTCATAGCCCCTATGAACAATAAAAAATCAGTTTGATTGCTGTAATAGATTCGTAGATATTCAGAGCCGTCTAAATATTTCGGATGGTCACCATGTTGGATTGTTAAATGTAACTTATAGGCCATAGAGTCATGTACCATTAAAGGAAAATTTTTGCGTAGGTTCATTATTCAAACTTTCACTTCGATCGCATGACTACATCACAAGAAATAAAAACTTAAATTTAAAATTCGCACAGCCGCCATCTTGAGGTTATGTAAATAATTGAACTAAATTAGATACCAGTGCATTACAATGTGTATAAATATTTCCTGTACCCGATTTCAGTGCGTTTGGAACATTAAATCGCGAGAAAGGTTTATTTAAAATTTCCGAATTCGCTTGGCCGCCATGTTCGTTTTGTAGTTAACCGGTTTCTGTAAGTCTTATATATGGACTTCCAGTAGTGCCCTTTATCTCCGTACAAAATTTCAGGGAGATACCGCTAATAGTTTCAGATATGTAGAATGCCGGTGAAATATTTCACACATCCGCCATCTTGTGGTTATGTAAACAATTGAACGAAGTTAGATGTCGGTGCATTAAAATGTATATAAACATATACTGTACCAAGTTGCATTGCGTTTGGTTGGTTAAATCACGAGAAACGCGTATTTAAAAGTCGCAAATTCGCTTGGCCGCCATGTTGGTTTTGCAGTTACCAGGTTTTCAAAGGTCACATAAGTGAACTTATAGTTGTTACCTTTATCACCATACAAAATGTCAGGGTAATGTCGGTAATAGATTCGGAGATATTGAATGCTGGTGAAATATTTCGCACTGCCGCCATGTTGGATTGGTGAGTCGTAACAAAATTTGAAGGGCACGGTCGGGGTCGCCCGGAATAGTGCTATGAACTTCCCGAGTTTCATTGAAATCGCTCCAGCCGGTTAGATTTTATTATGGGGGACACACACATGAATCACACACACACACACGGACAAAAGGTGATCTCATAAGCATATTTTTTCAAAATTGAAAATAGGCTAAAAACGAGATTTTAAAATTTCGCACAGCTGCCATCTGGTGGTTATGAAAACAATTGAAATAAATTAGATGCCATTGGATTAATATTTGTATAAGCATTTAACGTGCAAAGTTTCACTGCACTCGATGGCGGCGATATAAAACATGACATTGGAATACCCTTTGCTAGTGCTACCTCTGTACCAAATTTCGTTAAAATTCGGTTTTACCGTGTTTGAAAAGATAGGGGAATTTATTTGCACACATACATGGCCGCCATCCGCAAATTATTGCGCTGATGACCATGTAGTTTGGTCAGACGATTCTTCATACATAAAGGTATAATGTTGCAAAATTTTGTAGGGATCAGATGATTAGGTTGATCGTAATTTGATTTAAGCTTTTAACATCTGGGTGGCGGCCATTACGTTTCCGTCAAAATGGCGGCGATATAAACCATTCCACTGAGGTGCCCTTTGCTAGTTCTACCTGTGTACCAAATTTCATTCAATTCGGTTTCACCGTGTTCGAATTTATAGGGGGAGGGACAGACATTCAGTACACACACACACACAGACACACAATTTTTGGCCCTGTGTAGATCCCTTAAGTCTACTTTCATTTTTTGCAAAAATCGAAATACACCAACAATCGTGTTCTCCTGTGTATTCTATTAATCAAATAATTTGAAATTAATCGATAACGGTTAATTGATTATTCGACTGACCGTTCTTCGATAATCGATTTATAGATTAATCAGTTAACAGAAGAATCGATAACTTGATTACTAGACTCAAGATAAGAAAAGCAGTTTAAATGAGAGCTCATCGCTTAAGTTGAGTTACGCTTATTTTCGGAATGATGTAAAGAAACGTTTAAAAGTAACGTTTTGTCTTGTTTATGTTAACAATAACCAAATAGGAGCCAGTGACAGTGGAAGGACAAACATCAATCACATTGGGAAGAGTTTAGAAAAAATAAAACACGAGTTTTCAGCAAAGATTGTGTAATCTTGTTCAATGCTTACAATTTAGTTTCATTCATTCATATTCTAAAAACTAATAATGCCTTGTCGATGCAACCACACTCTTCTGTCATTGGCGGTTCTTTTCAGTTCCATGTAATTGTCACATCCCATTCTATTCTTGATGTCTTCCACCAAATACTTCGTCCTAGGCCGCCCTCTTCCTTTCTTTCCCAGCATTTTCCCTTCAAGAATGTTAACGATGAAAGTGCTGTGTCAGATGACATGTCCAATAAATTTTATTTTTGTCTTTCGCATTTCCTTCATCAATCTTCCCTCTTCTTTGACTTCCCTTAAGACTTCCAGGTTTAGTTTTATTTCCATCCAGCTCGTTCTTGTCATTTTCCGCCATATCCACGTTTCAGTAGCTTCAAGTCGATTCCTTTCCAATTCATCCCGAGTCCAATTTTCGCTTCCATAGAGCAGTGTACTCCATACAAATGATTTTGCAAAGGATTTTCTTACATCTATATTCATATGTTTGCTGGATAACATGTTTTTGTTAGTCGTAAATGCCTGTTTAGTACAGGAGTCATGCATCCCGTCTAGCGACCCTCTTAATCCCCTTAATATTCATGACCTGTCCGCATCTTCCATCAACTTTGGATTCTAAATTATATTTTATTATTATTACTCATTTAGACAAGAAGTGAACTCTGTCACAAGCCGTTATTTGCAGAACTTACTTCTTCAAGCAATTACTGTAGCCAGCCTGGTGCCCACCGAGCCCGCCTGCAGTAGTTCATTATGGAAGTACTAGCTGGTATTTCACTCTATGTGAACACAATATTGTCACTTTATGAAATATAGCCTTAATGGCTAATTACCAGAAAATCAGACTGGCACCAACACATTGGTAAGTCCTTCTTGGAAAGTTGGACGTCACCAACAACAACTACCTTTCACATTCTTTGACCATGTATATTTCTTGAGGAAAACAATTCTAGGAAACGATGACAGACAATAGTAAACCACGCCTAGGACCATCGCCTCAATGGACATCTTGTCATTGGCTGCTGTCCCTTCCTTTCACTAGATGTATTTCCTATCGGTAAATCTTGTTCGGGTAACCGAAGAAGCTCGAGTGTCCTTGGCTCTTCCCCCACCAGAATAATCTAAGATATACAGGGTGTATTTGATATGATGGAAGTCCTTTACACTGGTGATAGAAGATGGTATTCTAAGCAAATATCTTCATGAAATTAAGTCGGATCTTAATTAGTGTAGGTGGAATTAAATCACAAAAATCGTCGGTCAATATCTTGGAAACGGGCTTTCACTTCGTTCCCCTCAGCAGCAGAGCTGACTTCTCCCCGTCTCCCTCCCCTCCTACGCTGAGGAATGTTGACCAGAGTCTGCAGTTGAGTGACCTCCTCGCCTTGTCTGCCAATGACATTGAAATACACAAACCGAGCCTATGAACAGCTGATTCACACCTTCATGGGGAGTGGCTACATGACTAGTGATGGTGGATCTGTCTAGGATTTTTCCAGCTTCATGAACTATGCATAGAAAATAGAAATCCTAAAGATTTAGTAAATTAATTTAAGGAACTGTTGGTCTATCTTTGTGTGAAGATAGTGCAACAACTGTAATAAACTTATTAATAATACTAATAATAGTAATAGTAGGCTTTTAGACACACTAACTTCTTTTATGTTTCTTTTTGGTATGTCGAGTTGCCAGACTTTAATGTACGTAGGATTTCTTGTATGTGCCATGAAATCCATGGAGATGATCTTATTAGATCCCATTCATTTACTACATGACTGAACGTAGATCGCACCCTCGGGATGGTTAGCACTCTACCACCAGAACTACACATGCTGACTCTTATTATTATTATTATTAGACTATTATTATTATTATTATTATTATTATAACACTGTATTATAACAATGAATTTGTATTTTATTTTCATTTTCGTGTATTTTCATATGTATTTACATTGTTGATGGACCAATAAATCAATCCTCCCTCCCCCCCCCCCCCCTCTCCAGTTAATGGCCACCCGAGGGCTGGAGATGGGATGGGACAATTCACAATATGAACATGTGGTACCATACTAGTATTAAATCTTGGAAGTAGGTTTCCATGGGTTCCCACTTCTACCCCAGGCAAATGTCGGGATTGTTCCTAACTTAAGGCCACGGCCGCCTTCTTCTCAATAATCATAACCGCTGGCAGTGCAGCCCATGAAAGGCCTAGGCCTACCAAGCGACCGCTGTCCAGCCATTTGGCCTGCAGATATTAGGGTGACGCGTGGTCAGTGCATCAGGTCCCCTCGGCCATTAATCTTGATTTTCCTGACTCGGGCACTGCCTCACTGTCAGACAGCTACTTAATTGCCCTCACGAGGCTTAGTGCACTGCGTTACAGCCCTCACGTCAGTTTCCAATATCCCTGATGGAGCCAGGAATCGAACCCAGGGCCTCCAGGTGAGAGGCAGTTGCACTGCCCCAACACCACAGGGCCGGTGCCTTCTTCCGAATCCTCACCTGAATTACAAATACCCACATTACTACAGAAACCACAAAACACAGGTTATCACACAAATTCTACCCACACCCAGCTACATGGGGCTAAATGACCAAAATCGCCAAGCCTCTCAAACAAAACATCAAGTTTTTTACTTCCGTCCTAAATGCCTAGTTCTGAACAGACTGCGGGATGTCGGAATTTTGTCACACTGCATTTCATTAAGAGAATGTTTTTAGTATTTTCAGAAACTAGTCAACAGAAGGTCCGACACGGACGCCAATGATACATCAGGGCTGAGTATCGAAATTATTTTATACATGAACATCAATCAATGAATTCCACACTTACAAAGTAGGCTACACAATACTACCGGTCCTGACGTCCCAAGCCATTGCGTGCGTCGTCAACAACAACAACAAGAACAACGGCAATGCACATTTTCTTACGAGACGGTAGAGCTCATCCTCATAACAGCTGATAGCCTACCACCCCTCAAGTCAACCGGTAAGGTCAATGCTCCGATTACGTAACAACTTCCCCTTCGCGCGTCGTCACATCTGGCTCCACCTCGTTTCCCCAGCCAGCCGCACGACTTTCTGCCTGATTAGTTTCTGAAATAACTAAAAACATTGACTTTTTAATGATTAATTATCAATTTCAAGATAGGTGACAAATTTTTTACCTAGGAAGCTTAGAATAGTCTCTTCTATCACCAGTGTAACAGACTTCCATCATATCAAATACACCCTGTATACTGATGCAGAGGCCACTCTCGACCTCTTCAATAATTATACTTCGGACAATGTGCTCGCTCTTCAACAAACTTATATTCAGATCAGGTGTTCTAGTTGTCACTGGACACCTCTTTGACATCATCAGGATAACTATGTAATTACTGTGTACGCGCTGCCACACGGCAAGCAAGCTAGGCTTGAAATGTATATATTGTAAAGTACTTTGTATTGGTTAACCAATAATATACATCTTTTCAACGACTTCAGTTTCTTTATTGGAATAAGGGGCAGATGACCTCGTAGTTCCGCCCCTTAAAACAACAATAACTAACTACTAACTTTATTGGAATTTATAATAATGCAGACGCGAGGAGAACTCGTGAGGACCGAATCAAGTAGATTCTCACTCAAGTAACCTAGCAACAAATAAAAAATTGATAAATTGATCATCCTTCGCCTTGACAACCGGCCGGAGATCTACAAACTTATCTCAGGAACATTTTTGATTTGCTTTGTTCCAGCCTAGTTTTCGCAAAGAAGTTATATTATTTAAAAGTAAATGTCACAATATATTTAAATTACTTCTGTTTTGCTTCTTTGAGTGCCTAGTGAAAGGAGCGAAGTATATCGATTAATCGATAAAACAATTAAACAATTATTCGACCAATCGATTAATCGATTACATGCACAATCGATTGTCGATATTTGTAACAATTAATCGGCTCTTCTGCTACGATTAATTGGGTATTCGAAAACGGAGATTTATCGATTAGAATACTGGTTGGGCGGTTCTTAAGTTTAGAGGCTGCGACAACGCGGTCATGTAACCCCGTGTACTTTGGGTGTGTGAAGAATCTGTCTGATAACCGGTGTTAATTGTGATGACTGTATTAGTGTGTGTTATCTGTTTTTTGATTCAAGTAAGGACTGCAGACTTTTGAATTTTTTATATAGTTCCTACTTTTGCCGCCAATCGCCACCGTCAACGGCTACTAGTTCAGAACTTAGCTACCATACGCCACCGCAGTCGGCTCTTGGCAACGAACGTAGGAACTTAACAGCGTTGTTTACATTCTTAAATACAATTTAGCCTATGACATGGGACCGCCGGCTTTACTTCCCCTCCGAAGGAAGGCATACTGAGGGATTTTTAACGCTCTTAAAAATCCGACGACTTCGGCCGGATTTGAACCCGCGATCTTGGGCATAGAAGCTCAGCCTGCTACCGACTACGCCACCGAAGCCGCTATTAAAATACTAGCCCTACCAAGAATTCTAGCCACTACACAACCAGTCGATCCGATTCCCGAATCCACTCACACCTTTCATTTATGAATTAAATCCCCAATTGTAGTGTTGATATGAACTGCGTGGATATGAAACGCTTCTCCTCACGAACAGAAACAGACACAAAAAATGACAACATTTAAAATATAGTAAAATAAAACAACATGTAAATGGTTATGAGGCGGAAATTACATTATGGCGCTGTCATGTACACAGACTGATCCAGCTACATAATTTTCTTCCGCCTGTTGAATTATTCGTGTGGTGGGGATAATTCCATTAAATATGTAACCAAATACGCTTTCGTTCTAATCTACTGCGCCCATTTATTGTGTGGATGAGAAATTAATGGCAACACTGGAAGGCCCAGTGAGTGGACCAACATTATTGGAGCGTAAACAAGTGGTTACTTTTAAACACTTCAATTTGTTATACGATTTTTTTAATGTTTGAATTTGCGCTAGACATGTGGTTTGTTTGTAGTTTATTTAGTTATAGTTGCTTTAAGGAGCGGAACAGTGATTGTAGTTTGAGTTATACTGTTTTCGCAAAACGCAATACCATTTGCCATGTTAGACGAATAGTTATTAACAAGAAATGTATACCCGCCTGAATCAATAGTATAAAGAAAAAAATAGTTGTTTAACAATAGAACTAATAATTTTCTCAATGTAACATTGTCCTAACCTCATACACCATATGCTTTAAACTAACCTCTATTTACCTAGAGATCACTTTCCATCACGTCGGGTTTCTTAAAGCCGCTTTGTTTTGAAAAGGCTAAATTTGGATCTTTAAGCATACAGGCTCTTCATTAGTTATAGACCTACACGGATTGGTGAAGTATTTGTGTTACATATCTACCATTTCAAGCTTCAATACGGAACTTCTATTTGTCATGAGCAGCTGATCACCGTCACCATCTATTTCATTTCATTTTATTCTCTTCTTATAACCTAAATTTTATGTTGCACCATATTAGGTTTAAATAAGTATCTTATACTGTGCTAAGCTTTTTTATTAGCCTACTTTTCACATTTTGAAAAAATGAGGAAAAAGTAGTCTTATGAGATCGATCCGGGAAAATGTGTGTGTGTCTGTCTGTCTGTCCTTCTGTCTGTCTGGCTGTGTGTGTGCCCCCCCCCCCCCCTATCAACTCCCAAACGGCTGCAGCAATCAAAACCAAATTTAGTATGAGTAAAGATATGCACCGGAATAGCTCACGTCCATATTTGAAAATGATGTCAGTGCTACCAACTGCTGAAAAAAACACTAGAAATTTGAGCTCCATGTTGGATATCTTGCAAGGTATGCATGGGAGCTATTCCAAAATTGGCACACATGTAGATAATACTATTTCAGTTTAATTTCCGGAAAGCCAACCATGACAGTGTTGCCAAAATAATTTAAAGCCTTCTGATAGGTCCAATGTTTAAATGCATATAACTTCTACACTATCAACTGGATTTCAACCAAATTTTGTATGTAATATCTGTACATAAACAGATATGACTGAGCGTATTCTTAAGAGCCACCAGGGCTGCCAACTGTAAATAATTGCTCTCTCAATTTTTAAAATCCAAATACCAATATATCAGAATGTATGCAAGCCAAAAGCTTTAAACTATGCACACGTATATTCTGACATTTTAGATTAATTTGGAGTAACTTATATACGTCAGTTCTACCAACATGATTATAAGCCTGCTGATAGTACCAATTTTTAAATACATGTAACTTCTATACTATCAGTTGGATTTCAACCGAATTTCGTATGTGCAATGTGTACCATAACAGATATGACTATAAGTATTGTTAAGAGCAATCAGGGCTGCCAACTGTTAATAAATGCTGTCTACATTATTTTTACCCTAATATCAATATATCAGAAATTATGCAAGCCAACAGCTCTATACTTAGCACACGTATAGCACCTGACATTCTAGATTAATTTGGAGTAATTAATACAAGGCGGTGCTGCCAACATGATTCTATGCCTGCTGATATGTCCAATTTTAAAATACATGTAACTTCTATACTAACAAATGGATTTCATCCAAAATTGGCACAACAAGATATCATAATATTTCAGATTATTTCTGACCAGCACACGCATGGTATTGTTGGCAACATGCTTTTACGCGTGCTGATAGATCCAGTGTCTAACTGCATGTAACGTCCCTTGGACTTCAACCAAATTTTGTATTCTGTACCTTAAGAGGTGGAACTAAGAATATATTCAGTCACCAGGGCTGACAACTGTAGTGCTCTATTAGGCTACATTATACCAGGTATATTTTGAACTAATTAGATATTTCGATATTACCAACTTAATTTCGTCATTATTCTAGATAGTTTCATATACTGTAGAATAATCATTGGCATGAAAAGTAGGCTCTTTAGTTCTTCACGGAACTTCTTGTTTTCTTTATAGTATTGATTCAGGCGGATGTACATTTCTTGTTAATAACTATTCTAGCGTATCAATACGGAACCACCATGAGTCATTTAAATAATGTAATGTTAGACGAATGTATGATATTTGTCGTAATTAGCACACAGACCAATGGTACCATTAACATTGAAGACCATCAACTCATTAAAACCACTAAATTTAAGTACCTTGATTCTCTCATCACGTCGGATGGCGAGACCATTCTCGATGCCCGAGCACGAGTAATTGCTGCATGTCTGAAATGGTGCCAAGTCACTGGACTTCTGTGTGATAAGAAAATGTAACGAGCCGGAGGCTGGAATGTGCAAACCGGTGACGACATCGGCTAATCATGGCGTGTGTAACGAGGTGTGGTTCCGACCAGCGCGTGGAAGGTCACAACCCGTCGCTAGAGGGCACGCGTGCACGTCACGTGACGATACAAAGGGAGCAGCAGCATAAATCAATCGTCCAACGCTGCCAGTCGCATTGCAAACAGTGACATGGAGGCGTGAAACGAAGAGCAAAGAGGTATTGTTCGATTTCTGACAGCGGAAGGAGTAGGGTGAACGGACATTCATCGCCGAATGTCACAAGTGTACGCTGAACACTGAATGTCCCTTGCAAGGGTGAGGGCGTGGCGCAAGCACTTCAGGGAAGGATGGGTGTCGTTAGCTGATGATGCCCGGTCTGGGGCACCCCCTTGCATTACCGATGACGACGTCCAGCTGGTTAATGCACTCGTTACCCAGGACCGCAGAGTGACAGTGAACGCCATAGCCGCCGTGGTCGGATTGAGCGTCGGAAGTTTGCACACCATCATGAAGAAACGACTGCACTTGCGCAAAGCGTGTGCCCAATGGGTGCCCCACAGTCTTCAACCACAACCCCGAAGTGAGAGGATTCGTAATGTTACAATATAAAAATCAGTTTTGATGAGAAGACAAATATTCAACAGATAAAATGTTCAGATTTACAAGGTAATATTTAAATTTGAAATCCGATCAAGAATAGGCTGCGTTGCATCATGAAAGTCTTTCAGGTTCCTATTATAGGCTCAAAGGATGCAGTCCTCCACAATATGTTGGATGATCAGTCTTTGAAATCCACAGTCGCACTGAGGTGAGGAAACCTTATGCCACTTGTATAAGCTGTCTGTGCAGACCCCATACCACTTTCGAATCCTGTTGAATGATTTCCATGTATGCCAACTGGTTTCTTGATAGGATCAATGAAGTGTCAATATTTCTCATGGAATAAATTATCCAAACCTCAGACCACCTGTTGTCAATCTGAAAAGTATTTAATTGTAGAGATTCCGCTGTTAGGATAGGTGGTCGGCGGGGTATCAAGCGACTTATCTTTACTGTAGGTATGTCACAATGAATAGGAAGCTGTGGAGTGGAGATTATATTTTGATATTCCCTCAGGAATACGCGGGAAATACGCTAGGAAAGAAGAAGATTAATAGTTAACTCTTAATAATAAGTTACTATGGCAAGCAATACAAATTAAGAAACAAACATTCAATTATTAAACATCTATTCAACTGTTCAATAGTTGTGCATGTCTCGGCTTGACATTGAAGCCATCTTCAGCTAAAAGTTCAATAACACCGAAAACCAAAAAAATAACGTGGAAATTACTGGCGGCGAGGTCCGGACTGTTCGGTGGGTGGTCCAGACTCTCCCCGTGAAATGACCGGAGTTTGTTTTTAATTACTTCAAAATATACCGGCCTAATAGAGCACTACAGTTGGCAGCCCTGGTGACTGACTATATTCTTAGTTCCATCTCTTAAGGTACAGAATACACATAAAAATTTGGTTGAAATCCAATGGATAGTACATGCAGTTAGACAATGGATCTATCAGCGCGTGGAAAATCATGTTTGCAACAATGTGATGTATGTGTTGCTTAGAATTAATTTGAAATATTATGAACTATTATTGTGCTAATATTGGATGAAATCCATTTGTTAGTATAGAAATTACATGTATTAAAACATTGGACCTACAGTATTAGCAGGCTTAGAATCATGTTGGCCGCACTGACGTATATCAGATACTTTAAATTAATCTAAAGTGCTGGTCAAAACAATACGGACACCACCCATAAAGTAACTGTTGCCTCTTGTCCTCAATGTATTGGTAGTGCGCTATTTTCTTAGTTATTAATACAACCTACAGAGAACGAGCAGGCGTTTAGTAAAAACACATGGGTTTTGGTTGATAAATACGAAAGTTATTGGCAATTTGTTTTTTTAGGTATTGCACATAAATTAACACTCTTATGCACGGAAACCCTATCTTAAGACAAGATGGGGGCACGTACACATTTGAAACTTGGCATATCAATAAACCTCATAAACACTAACCAAACGTGTAGTGTAAAGTTATTGAGGAACAAGTAGTTCCGTGAAGAACTATACAGCCTATTTTCATATACCCTACATATGCTGTCGCTATCAACATTCAAAATTTCAGTTTGATTGCTGTAATAGATTCGTAGATATTGAGAACCGATTAAATATTTCGGATGGTCGCCGTTTTGGATTTTATATATGTAGGTCCTAGAGTTATGTACTGTTATATGAAGATTATTGTGTACGTGTAGCATTCAAACTTCAATCGCATAATTAGGACACAAGAAGTACTAAGGAGATTTTAAAATTTCGCACAGCTGCCATCTTGTGTTTATGGAAACAATTGAAATAAATTAGGTGCCAGTGGATTAACATTCGCATCAGGATTTACTGTACCAAGTTTCACTGCACTCGGATGGTTAAATTGCGAGAAACGTCCATGTGAATATTTATACTTCGCGTCGCCGCCATGTTGGATTTGTGATCACCAGGTTATTGAAAGTCCTATAGGTGAACTTAAGTTCATAGCCCCTATGAACATAAAAAGATCAGTTTGATTGTTATAATAAATTCGTAGATATTCAGAGCCATCTAAATAATTCGGATGCTCGCCATGTTGGATTGTTAAATGTATAGGCCATAGAGTCATGTACCATTAAAGGAAAATTATTGCGTAGGTTCATTATTCAAACTTTCACTTCGATCGCATGATTACGACACAAGAAATAAAAACTTAATTTTAAAATTCGCACAGCCGCCATCTTGAGGTTATGTAAACAGTTGAACTAAATTAGATACCAGTGCATTACAACGTGTATAAACATTTCCTGTACCTGATTTCATTGCGTTTGGAACATTAAATCGCGAGAAAGGTCTATTTAAAATTTTCAAATTCGCTTGGCCACCATGCTCGTTTTGTAGTTAAACGGATTTTGAAAGTCTTATAGATGAACTTCCAGTAGTGCCCTTTATCTCCGTACAACATTTCAGGGTGATACCGCTAATAGTTTCAGAGATATAGAATGCCGGTGAAATATTTCGCACATCCGCCATCTTGTGGTTATGTACACAATTGAATGAAATTAGATGTCGGTGCATTACAATGTGTATAAACATATTGTACAGGCCCGGGGGGCTGTACCCCCTGAGAGCCACCCCCCATCTTCTACTAAAACCCACCCCAACTGGCAAACATCATAAGACCAGAACATCACTTTTACACGGCAAGAGGCGGCCACCCAACTCGGGAGGTTAGCCAACCACTTGCAACACATTCATAAACATTAACACTATAACTAACTGGGGCAGCTACGTCAATGGAATGCTGACTGAGCAACGGCAGGACCTATAAGGAGAGAGGCCTTTTGGGAGCATTATCTGTCATACAGTGTGTGCTGCCGAAGGCCCTGCTCCAGCTACTATCATCAGGTGAGACTCAGCAAGTGTTCAGATATCCTTTACTTTGTAACACCCATCCACAATCATGTACACTCAACTTGTACCATTATTTACATTCCCCTAAAAGGGACTTACAATTTCACACTCACTGACCAATAAACACATGGTCAGTAAACCACACTTGTCTTGATAATTACACGCCTGTTTACATCCTCATACCCTTCCTGACTCTCGACACGATTGACCGTGACAATAGTAGCCAGTTATTGCTTGCTCAGGTTTCATTGTGCTCCCGCACGCGTCTCGACTGCATAGCAGCGAGCCGCTGACATAAGCAAGTCTGTTATATCATTCACTCCGTCCAGCTGGCAGGCCGGCACATTAGCCTGCACTCAGAGGTTCATCCCCTAGTAGACTCTTGCATCTTTGCAGGAACATCCCCTAGCATTTGAACACCAAACAACACGCTACACTGGTAAGCTCTCCCAGCTACGGGAAGCTGCCATCATTTAGAAACAACCTACCAAATTAGCACAGTGACACTAATATTTTATCCCTAAACTACCCCCCCCCCCCCCCAACTAAGGGATCTAAAACAATATACTGTACCACGTTTTATTGTGCTTGGTTGGTTAAATCGCGAGAAGCGTCTATTTAAAAGTCGCAAATTCGCGTGGCCGCCATGTTGGTTTTGTAGTTACCAGTTTTTCAAAAGTCACATAGGTGAACTTCTAGTAGTTCTCTTTATCACCGTAATAAATTCCAGGGTGATATCGGCGATAGTTTCGGAGATATTGAATGCTGGTGAAATATTTAGCACAGCCGCCATGTTGGACTGGTGAGACGTAACAAAATTTGAAGAGCACGGTCGGGGTCGCCCGGAATAGTGCTATCAACTTACCGAGTTTCATTGGAATCGCTCCAGCCGTTTAGAATTTATTAGGGACACACACACACACCTCACACACACACACACACACATACACACGCACGCACACACACACGGACAAAAGGCGATCTCATAAGCCTATTTTTTTCAAAATTGAAAATAGGCTAAAAATGTGAGGAGCAAAGGAGTGATAGATTTCTTTAAAATTCTTTAAAATTTTCAGGAAAAGTCCCACTTTTTATCGTCTTTTTAAAATCGTATGTTTGGCACCAGCGCTCAAATGTTATCACAGCCTACTTGATACACGTCAGTTTAGGCGAGAAATGATCTTTGGGAACAGCTGATTGCTTTGTTCTCGGAGCAGCTCGTGCTATTTGTGAGGTTAAGTGCGTACTTCGTTGAGATCACGAATTTGTTGAAACAAAATTGGTCGTCGAGGTGTTCGAGATGAAATAAAGTTGCATAATGTTGAATAAAGTAGGTATGCATAAGGGTGGCATGTTCTATCGACAAATTGGGAATAATTTGTACGTCAGCAAAACATGTGTAGAGCAGACATTGAAGATTTTTGCAGAGACTGGCAGCATTAAGATTGAAACCCATGGTGGTAGGCCACGGAAAACCTCTCCTAGATTGGACAGAAAGCTTATTCAATTGTCTAAAGTGAATAGGAGGGCTAGTCAGGGTGATTTAGTATTGCTTTAAGCCGAGAATTCAATATCCTAGTCAGTACTTCAAGAGTTAGCCGACGGTTGCGTGAGGTTGGTCTTTAACCTCGATATGCTTTGCGAAGACCTCTGTTTACTGAACAGCATCGACATAAAATACTACAGTGGTGTTGTGAGAAGAAAGGTGGGCATGCAGAAGTTTGGAGACGTGTAGTTTTCTCGGATGAGAGTCGATTTGAGTTATTTCCACGCAGAAAGGTTCGTGTCAGGCGCAAGGAAACAGTAAAACTCTTGCCTCAATTACCTGACCCCGGCGGATCAGCAGGGCGGTCATGCCGTCATGATCTGGGCATGCATCGCCAGTGAGGGACCTGGGGAATGTTATGTGATATTAATTCAGAACGTTACTGCACAACCATGGAGGAAGTCATGTACCATCTGTCAAACAGCTGTTGGTAGAGAACTTCATCCTCCAACAAGACAATGCACCATGCCATAAATCCCGCGTCACGAAGGTCTGGATGGGGACCAATGGCGTGGAACTGCTGCCATACAAAGCACATACGAAATGTGGTTGAAATCCATTTGTTAGTATAGAAGTTATATGGATTTAAAAACTGGATCTATCAGCAGGCTTAGAATCGTGTTGACACTCCAAACTAAGGTTGAATGTCAGGTACTATACATGTGCAAAGTTTAGAGATGTTGGCTTGCATACTTCCTAATATATTAATATTAGGGTTAAAATATTAACAGTTGGCAGCACTGGTGGCTCTTTAGATTACGCACAGTCATATTTGTTATAGGCCTAGTACTCACAGTACATACGAAATTTGGTTGAAATCCAATTGATAGTATAGAAGTAACATGCATTTAGAAATTGGACCTATTGGCAAGCATAGAATCATGATGGCAACACTGGCATACATGGACTTCTGAAAGCTAATCTGGAATGTTATTATCTATATGTCGGGCAATTTTGGATTAGTTCGCATGCATAACTTCTGAGATATCTAACATAGAGCTCAAATTTCAATTGCGATTTTTCAGCAGATGGTAGCAGTGACGTTAATTTCAAATATGGCCGTGAGATATTCTGGTATAAATCTTTACTCTTACCAAATTTGATTTCGATTGCTGCAGCCGTTTAGGAGTAGATAGGGCGGGGTTACATACACACAGACAGACACACACACATTTTCCCGGTTCGATCTCATAAGTCTACTTTTTCCTAATTTTTGCAAAATGAGAAAAGTAGGGTAAAAATCACTGTTGTAACCAAGACAACACGGGATTGCATTTTCTCTCTGGATATCTTTGTTTAAGTTCCGTGTAGGGGCAGATGCCCTCGTAGTTCTGCCCCTTAAAACAGCAATAACTAAGTAACTAAGCTCCGTGTAAAAACTGGATTCATAATAAGCGTTCTTTGAACAAGTTTCAATCCACTGACTTCCCACATGTGTTAACATTTTGATGTCGTTTTTGTTTACGTTCTTACTTGGAGCTAATTAAGTCAAGATGGGGGAATAAAGAAGTGTTAAACGCTGAGCGATTAATTATATTTGAATTGCAGCCAATGGCCATAGCGGGGTATTTTAATTGAACGCCCGTAGGTTCCCCATCAAGTTCAATTTCAAGTAGTTCCAACTTTGGCTACTAGAGATGCGACTGTCACTGACACCTAGCGGCGAACGATGGAACTTGATAGAACGTTTCTAACCAAATAACCTACAAATTTAGCTACACAATACCAAGACATGGGCCCGCCGGATTTACTTCTCCGCCGAAGGAAGGCACACTGAACGATTTTAACGCTCTTAGAAATCCGACGACTTCGGCCGGGTTTAAACCGGCGATCTTGGGCATAGCAGTTCAGCATGCTACCGACAGCATCACCGAAGCAGATAACGCTGAGTTATGCATGTGTGTAATTGATGTCGACCACATTGAAAAACCCTAGAACACTAACCCTCTTTCGCCGCTCATTATTACTAACCCTTCGTAAATTTGACTTCTCCAAATTATAATTCTTATATTTACTACGTTACATATAATATTTGGCAAGATTTTTGATATTTCGAGTTCTTAGAGATTCATGAACAGGTCATGAATCAAAATACGTAGATATTAAATCATTTGATGTGATTATTTGTTAAATATTGCAGACTTGATACACAGACAACATTACATTAACACGTTTTATATGAACGTAATTTTAATATACTAGATATTAAAATATAGCCTGTTCGCCATCTCTTGATGAATACAGTACTTTTGCATTTGTCTGTTGGCACAGGCTAGAGTATCACCGATGTCTCAGTCTCACTCATGGCTGTGATTATATGGAAGCTACTGAGGTACGGGCGGTGCTTAGTAATGGCATTCGGGGCACAGTCAGTGCCTGTGAATGCTGTGAAAGGTTCAACTCATAGGGTTAGGACTACTGTTCTGACTCAGTGAGGAAAGCAATGGCAAACTACCTCACTCCTCTTCTTGCCTAGAACGCCTCAAAATAGTGCTGCCTTGGGTTTTTGTGGGTATCTACTCACATAACGTAACGGCGGTACTTTTTGAGGATCCAACCAGCCTTCGGGCTGACTACCTAACAGACAGATATTAAAATAAACCCTTACAACTATAAATGTGGGTTCTTTACACCACAAAGAAACCTAAACTACCATGAAATTAAACGAACTAAGTATAAATGTAAAAGGGTATTACGACACATTAAACTTGTAAGTACTGCACTGTCACTAAACGTTCGTCAATATGACGACACCCACCCAATTATTATAAGAATGAGCAAAGATATCAACAATCGAACCGCCACAGTCAACAACTGCTCGAGAAATTCAGCTACACAAATTGGCGGCAGGCACGCATGCGCGGAAGGCAATAAACTATACCGTACTGCTAACTACCGTCGTAAAAATTACGAAGGGTTAGTGATCTAGGGTCAAATAAATGAAAGTAATAAGTTAAATAAATTTTTATTACTTAGCATCTGGACTTAATACGTGGTGGCGTAGTAGTTAGCATGCTGAACTGCTCTGCCCAAGATAGCAGGTTCAAACCCAGCCGAAGTCGTCGGATTGTTTAGGAGCGTTAATATCCTTCAGTATGTCTTCCTTCGGAGAGGAAGTAAAGCCGGCGGTCCAATATCATATATATTTATGGCATGTAAAAGATCCTTCCACTAACTAAACTAGTGTGATTTCGTTGAAACGCTCTATCATAGTACCAACGTTGACTACTAGGTATCAGTGACATCTAGTAACGAAAGTTGTACTACTTGAAATTGAACCGAACTTGTAGCTCACCCTAAGGGTGTCCGCGAGTCGAACATGTCCTCGGACACTCCCGGCATTAAAAGCCGTACGCTAAATAAATAAATAACGTTTAAAATGTATATACCTAATTAACTTTCTAACTTTCTTCGTCTTTTCCCAAGTAATTGGGGTCGCCGGAGCCAACCAGGATCATTTTGGTTTTAGCTGGAGATTTAAGGCCGGATGCCCTTCCTGACGCCACGTGATTTTTTCAGGTGAAAATTCCTCTCCGATGTCACCAGGATTCGAACCCCGGCCGTCCGGATGAAAGACGAGCAGCTATGTCACAGCGCCATCACTCTTCCCGTTTAAACCTTCTACGGAGAAAAATATCAATATTCTAATGCAATTTTTATATAAAACCTGATTCCACTAATCGTGGCGTAGCCGTTTCAATAATAACCACACATAATATCTTGGCATCGAAATGGTACAACACCTACTTTTCATACAAAGAATAAAGGATGAATCCCTGTATTATTTACTCCTTGCGTTTTCCCGACTGCGCATTGTCAATTTCAAGAGACCGACTGTAACTAGCGCCTGCCGACTGCTATCACCAACTCCCGACTGCACCTTGTTGTGATTCGAGCTTTTGCTCATCAGTTTGAAAGTTTTGAAATTTGACGATATATTACTACGCTCATTTGGAGAAAAAAGTATTTTGGATCCTTTGTGAAAGAGTTATTCTAATATGGGCAGCCTTGGTGGGATAATGTTTCAATAAGGGAAGCATAGCTCCCGTAGGGCATTGACAGTGCTCGTGGCATAATAATAACCTTGCTACAATGTACTCATGCAAGATAATAAGTAAGTTTAATAGCCCTAGACGGTGAGTCTTAACTCTCAAATATGCCCGAGATTGTGCACTACTGTCGACCAAAGTATTATGTGTACTCGAGTTTGAAGGTTGTTTGTTAAGTAACCAATAGACCTACATAAAATCCAATACCATCAACATTTTCGTCGTTCTATTTTACGTTAGTTCATGTAGGTTTGGATTTTAAAATTTATATTTTAATATATATTTGTTATCGCAGTTGGAACACAAAAAGTGCACGTTTTTAAGCGTGTTTCTACCATGCGTCATATTTAAGAATTATTATCTCAAAAGCCCGTCATCAGATCGAATCCAAATTTTAACACAATATACTTTGGAATGTTGTATAACGGGTTTATTAATTTCACAATTTTGTGTGTCCAAGAAACAAAGTTGTTATCATTGTTGTAAGGTAACTTTTTATCGGCTCGGGGTGGTTGGAAAATGTAGTTCTTGGTTGCGTTGTAATCGTTATACATCAAAACGTTATGCTGTATGACTGTGAAATACGTAAATTAATTCACTTATTTTATATCGGTTTGTATTTGTACGAGGAAATAACACTTGGTCAACAGCTAGCCGCTCCAGCAAAAGCTGTACAGCGTTGCTGAGATGGAGCCCATCACCTCCGAGCGAGACGCGCCATGATGCGTGTGGGCACCATATCGGCAACGCTGTACAGCTGTTTCCGAGAGCGGCTAGCTGGTGAACCATGTGTCATTTCCTCGTATAAATACAAACCGATATAAAATAAATGAATTAATTTACGTATTTTACAGTCATACAGCATAACTTTTTGATGTATAACGATTACAACGCAACCAAGAACTACATTTTCCAACCACCCCGAGCCGAGAAAAAGTTACCTTACAAAAATGATAACAACTTTGTTTCTTGGACACACACAATTTTGAAACTAATAAACCAGTTACACAATATTCCAATGTATATTGTGTTAAAATTTGGATTCAATCTGATGACGTGTTTTTGAGATAATAATTCTTAAATATGACGCATGGTTGAAACACGCTTAAAAACGTGCATTTTTTGTGTTCCAACTGCGATAAAAATATTAAAATATAAATTAAAAATTCCAAACCTACATGAACTAACGTAAAATAGAACGACAAAAATGATGATGTTATTGGATTTTATGTAGGTCTATTGTTTACTTCACAAACAACCTTCAAACTCGAGTGCACATAATACTTTGGTCGACAGTAATATAGAGTGACGTCTATGTAACACAAAACGAAAGAGCAAACTAGTACGGGACTCCTCTCGGAGCCACAACAATGACGTAATTTAAGAATGGCGAGGTGCATGAAACATAAATCCCCCTTCCGTCCAATCTAAAAACACTTATGGACGATATATTGAATATAGAGATGTGCTCTCGCGTACGTTTTTGTAGAAGTTTTCATGCTGAACAATTCTTACACTCATTGTATAATGAAATTTTTAACGGTTTGCCCAGCGTAAGCTTAAAAAGCGCACGGACGCCAGGATTTTTTCGACTTTTTCTCTGAAATCGTTACTGCCTGGCTTCTTTTGATCATATATAAATTATTTTCTGCATAAACCTTCCTCCAGGTATCCTTCACAGAATGGAGAAAACCACATCAAAATCCATCCAGTGGTTCTTAAGATTACCCGTGACATCCAAGAATCGGGGACTTCGTTTTATACTAAGTAGATATTACACGCCAATCAGTATAATTTAATCTAGTATTATCCTCCTTCCGTCCAATCTTAAATTGACAGTGAATTTTGCGGAACGAAAATTCACAGGCTAAATGAGAGTTGCACTTCCAGGGAATGGCGAGGTGAATGAAACTCAAATCCCCCTTCGGTCCAATCTTAACTTGACTGTGCATCACAGGCGAAATGAAGAAAACCCTAGTTGCACTTCCAGGTCAACTCCAAACACAACCACCCTTCTCAGAAGTCTTAACTCAACACGACTCGACGGTTTGCTGCTGGCTGTATCTGGGGAAATAGGTTCGCCCGCTAGCTAGGCTGTAAAAGGGATGATAGACTCGCCCCTAGCTAGCTCGTAAACTGTCGCCTCAGTAGTTGAATGGACGTGGTTGGAAGAAATTAAAACGTAAAAACACTTATAGTGCGCGATGTATTGAAGATAGACATATGCTCTCGTGGATATTTTTGTAGAACTTTTCATGCTGAACAATTCTTACACTCATAGCATTTAGATATTTTTAACGGTTTGCCCAGCGTAAGCTTACAAAGCGCTCGGACGCCAGGTTTTTTCGACTTTTCCACTGAAATCGTTACTGCTCGGCTTTCTTTGATTATAAATAAATTATTTTCTACAGAAATCATCCTTGAGGTATCCTTTACAGAATGGTGAAAACCGCATCAAGATCCATGTAGTGGTTCTCGAGTTTACCCGTAACATCCAAGAATCGGGGACTTGGTTTTATACCAAGTAGAGATAGTGGTAGGCTTATGAGATCACCTTTTGTCCGTGTTTGTGTGTGAGTCCATGGGTGTGTACCCCATCCCCTTATCTATACTAATATAATAAAGCTGAAGAGTTGGTGTGTTTGTGTGTTTAAACGCGCTAATCTCTGGAACTACCAGTCGGATTCGAAAAAATATTTTTGTATATGATAGCCATTTTTGAGGGGAATAGTTTAGGCTATGTTAAATTTCGGACAGACCACTCCATTCCCTGCATTTAGGCCCTTTATCACAAATCTACACCGTTCCTCCTAATTGCACCAAATTTTTTCATACACTTCGAAACCCTGCTGGTAACACTGTCCACTTGATATTTTGTGCAACGCTCTCCATTCCCTACATTTAGAATAACCTCTGCCGGCTGGATCACACCCCTCCTGGCTGCTTTAAACTGCCTGCCCATTCAACGATTACAGCATTGGTTTCAGCGTACAACCTCGTTTCCAAATAAAGGCGCTAGGAAGCAGCACCAAGTGACAGTGGCAGACATAAGTTTTGTATTGATGTTAATGGCGAAGTTGTGTTTGGAATTTATTTTATAATGCTGCACTGCTGCATGCCCTTTTGTAAATCAGAACAGGCCAAGTTAGAATACCGGGGAATCTCATTTCATGAGATACCATCGGACGATTCACTGCGTGGGATGTGGTTACGTGCAATTTCCAGAGAAGGTGACGAAGAGGAAGCAAATAAATAGAAAAAAAAATACATAAATGAATGAATGATTAAGTGAGTAAATGCGTGACTCAATAATTATGTAAGTAAATAAGTAAGTAAATAAATATGTAACATTGTGGGATTTGAAGCCATTTTTCAGTGTTGCCTAAGTAAACAAAAGTTTGGTGCCTTAACGTTTGTTATAAATATGAAAGTATATAAATAAGTAAAAGAATAAATAAGTAAGTAAATAAGTAAATAAAAAGTGAATAAATAAGCAAATAAATAAATAAACAAATAAATAAGAAAATAAATAATTAAATAAATAAATGTGTACTAAATAAGTAAGTAAATAAATAAGAAAATAAATAAGTAAATAAAAGAATAATTAAATAAATAAGTAAATAAATGAACAATCTACCCAAGAAATCTGTAAAAATGTATAATACAGCCATCACAATAAGACGGGTTATCAGACAAAGTCAACTCACACCCAAGTACATGGGGCTACATGACCACGATGTCGCAAAGCCCCTAAATAAATCAACATCCCATTTTTCGGGGGCCGGAGGCATTTCTTTTCCCTGTCTTTTATTGTCCATATTCTTTTCTTTTCATCTCGCCAGGTATGTAAGTTAGATTTAACTCAGAAGTAGTTGTATTTTTTATTATCATCTGCATAATTACGGGAAAATGAGCTAGAAATTTCGCCCCTTAAAACAATCGCCTCCACCACATGTAATTTTGCTTTCCTTTATACTGAAAATTTGCCCGTAAGTATGTGTCCGAATACTTTTAGATGTTAGAATAACAAAGGAACTAACTTAGTGTAATGTTTTCACGTCCGTCAATCTCGATATTAAGCCTCCAAACATAACAATCCTTCGTTTCAGGTATCTTCCTCTTTAAAAAGCCGCGGCAATCCCAGTGCGTTGGTGCTGCACCTAGCGGTGAATTAATGCATATATCTTGTACGCCTGTGAGTGTCGAATGGGCAGGCAGTTTAAAGCAACCAGGAGGGGTGCGATCCAGCCGGCAGTGAGAATAACAAACAAACTGAACTTGAAAACCACGTATTAAGGCCCTAGAACCATTCATGTCCGTAGTAGTGTAACTGTCAGAGTATTTTAATAAGTCCATTGTTGACTGGCTATTCGAGCTGCATCACGTCGCCCTTACCAGCGTTCTGGTACAGAGTTGCGAAAATAGTTAAATCTTGCGCTGCTTATAAATTGCAGTACCGGGGCGGGGGGAATTCGTGCAAAAAGATTTCTTAGGCCTCTTAAAACAGCTATCATCATGAACATAGTGTGCCTCTGTATAAGTGCTATGGTGTTGGTGCAGTACATTGAGGTTATCAGCTACAATAAGGGTTGGTGCTTTTAAATTTACCTTCATTTATTCCGAAACTTATCGTTGAGCGCTCTATGGCGGTAAATGATACTATTCTATCTCAGTAGGTCGGGACAGCCGAAGTTTTCCAAAGTGTTCTGATTATTTTCCTACGGCGCTATGTGACAAAGGACGACACTATTGGTCTCTACATTTCTAACAGCCAATGAGATATAGGCCCTAGGCAGTGTCTTATTTCACTTACTCCTCTTTCTAAACATATTTTAAAATTTGTTTGTAAATTACATGTGCCAGTGCTGTAGTTAGTAAACAGCCGTTTCCCTATTCATTATTATCATAATGGGAAAATTACCTGAATGTTACGTCCATTATACGGTACTACTTATCACCCCCACTACAACCACCACCACCTCCACAAAAAGTTATATTTAAGAAATATTTTCTTTTCTATTAGTTTAAGTATCATGTGCCAGTTCTGTAGTAGTATTCCATGTCCTGTGGTTCGGATTCCACGTAAAAAGGAGGTCCCGTGGCTCATAATCTACAGATTAATGGTCACGTTAAACTACAAGCTTCCTTTCCTGTAGTAGTATTCATTATCATCCATAAAACAAATAAATCCACCGGGCGAAGCCGGGCACTACTGCTAGTAAAAGATAAAAGCTGGAGCGATTTCAATGAAACTCGGTAAGGTCCATAACCTTTACATTTGATTACGTCTCACCAATCCTACATGGCGGCTGAGCGGAATACTGGCATTATATATCTCCGGAACTATTACTGATATCACCCTGAAATGTTGGTCGGTGATAGAGGGCACTACTAAAAGTTCACCTATGTGGCGTTCAAAAACCTGTTAACTACAAAACGAACACACGAAGTTCAACTATTTAAATAGATCTTTCTCGCCAATTATCCATCCGAACGCAGTACAGCAAATGTTTATACACGTTGTAATTCACTGACATCTAAATTTGTTCAATTGTTTACAAAACCTTAAGATGGCGGCTGTGCAAAATTTTAAAATTAAGTTTTTATTTCTTGTGTCCTATTCATGCCATCAAAGTCAACGTTTGTATAATAAACCTACACAATAATCCTCATTTAAATTACCTAACTGCGTTAAAAATCCCTGAGTATGCCTTCCTTTGGAGGGGAAGTAAAGGGCGGTCCCATGTCATCGATTTATTGCATGAAAAAGATCCTTCCACTAACTACACTTGTGGAAGCTAAAATGTATACGTTAGTTTGATAACGCTATATTGGTTCCAACGTTCGCCGCCAGGTGCTGGCTGTGATGGCATCTAGTAGCCAAGTCCACGGCTAGGTGACGTGGAAGGTAGCATTTGGTAGCAAAAGTAGGAACTACTGGAGAAATTGATCGTCTGCAGACCTTACCTGAATCACAGATAACACACACTAATACAGCCATCACAATTAACACCGGTTATCCGACAAATTCTACACACACACACAAAGTACACGGGGCTACATGACCGCGTTGTCGCAGCCCTTAAACTAAGGAACCTACAAACCAACCTACCAACCATACATTAAAAGTAATGTAAGCTAAAATGCGAAATCTAGGAATAAACGAAATACACCAATAAAAGTCACACATGAGGTCTACCAGACTCAGCCCAATATTTTAACATTACTGCTCGTATGTGGTTTGCTTGTATACTTACTACCTTTATTACGCTGTTACTCACATCTGTGATGGATGAGACAACGCAATATCACATCTGCTGCAGTATGC
Organism: Meconema thalassinum; assembly: GCA_946902985.2. Lineage (NCBI taxonomy): Eukaryota > Metazoa > Arthropoda > Insecta > Orthoptera > Tettigoniidae > Meconema > Meconema thalassinum. Next base: position 513,944,210 of record OX336393.1, on the reverse strand, counting down.
CAATGTATTTTCATCAGTTAAGTCCACTAATAAAGAAAAAGTGTCAACAGCGCTACGTTCCCAAAATGGCAAACATATCAACGTTACAGTTCAACCCAAGGCTATGTAACAAGTGAGTGTACCCATCCGCCATTTTATTTATTTCTTCTTCTTCTTTGTTCGATTTTGGCCTACTTTGGACCACGGGAACCAATTGACTTGCTGATTAGTCCTTTTTTCTGCTCCCAGAAACTCTTCATCCTTTCACTGTGGATTCTCTTCCTTTCTTCCGACCAGATGTTCTTGGCTCTTCTCCTTTGCTTTTCCTGGAACCCCTTGAATGCATCAATTGTACCTCGAAACACCTCTCTATTCCAGATCTCATTTGGACTGACCCCAACTTCCACCATATCCTTTCTTATTTTATCTTCCCATTTTGTAGTAGCTTTTATCGTGGTGATGTAATTAAAGATCTTCTTCGTTAGTCGACTATCGCTCATTCTCGTAAGGTGTCTATAGAACTTCAATCTTCTCTTCCGTATGGTATCTGTGATTTTTTCTGTTTGTCCGTAAAGATCTTTGTTTCGCCTCTTCCGCCATGTACCATCATTTCTATTTTCGGGTCCTGAGATCTTCCTCAAGATTTTTCTTTCTTTCTTCTCCAGTTCCTCTAATTCACCTTTCTTGTCCAGTATGAAACATTCTGAACTATACATCCCTCAGGCTTGACAACCGTGGTATAGTGTCTTATCTTCGCTCCGTAAGATATTGTTCTTTTGTTGTACCTATTCTATTCTAATATATAAACTAATTCCATCTTTCTGCTCCTCCCTTTGTTTGCTGCATTATCCAGTCCATTAGGCTGGATCCATTCACCAAGATATTTAAACTTATCCGACCTCTTGATCTTCCCATATTTTGTTTCGAAATGCTTTTCGCTATCATGTTTGTATTCCATGTATTCAGTTTTTAGCCTACTTTCGATTTTTGCAAAAAATGAAAGTAGACTTAAGATATCAACACAGGGCGAAAAAAGTGTGTCTGTCTGTGTGTGTGTATGTGTGTGTGTGAGTCTGTGTGTGTGTGTATGTGTGTGTGTGAGTCTGTGTGTGTGTGTGTGTCTGTGTGTGTGAGTGTGTGTACTCTGAATGTCTGTCCCCCCCCTATCAATTCGAACACGGTGAATGCGAATTGAACAAAATTTGGTACAAAGGTAGCACTAGCAAAGGACACCTCAGTGTCATGTTTTATATCGCCGCCATCTTTACTAAAACTGAATGGCGGCCACTCAAACGTTCAAAACGTAAAATCAAATAACGACTAACCAAATCATCCGATCTCTACCAAATTTGGTAACAACATACCTTCGTATAGGATGCGTCTTGTGACCAAACTACAAGGTCGTCCGCCATACCATTTCAGGATGGCGGCCGTGCGAATTATGCAAACTTTATAATCCATATCATGGGACCCACCAGTTCCGATTATCGAGCCGAGAATCGTTTTAACTGTTCTAAAGGAAGAGGCACGTTCGAAATTAAAAGTTTATTTTGTAATACTATAGTGCAGACGTGATTTTAAAAAGCTGAGCTGATTCAGTAATAAGACAAGATGGCAGCGGATATCTTGTGCCTGACTTATATTTCACTAATTTGAGTATTGAATGCAATATAGCGTACTGATACAAAATAAATAAACTTTGTATGAAATGCTTTATATATAAATAATATACTCCAGTGATGAAATCGTTCAGTATAAATCATTATTTGCTAACAAGTTCTATGTAAGTCATTTTATAAAGAACGATATTCGTTGACACAATTAGCTCAGTGGTAGAGCGTTAGCCTATCGCTCAAATGCCTATGGTTCAAACCCTATCAGAGCTAGTTTTTTTTGCTTGAAATGTTATATGTTTATTGTTTTGTAATGACTCAGATGTTTTAAAATTAAGCATTATATTGTGCATATTATGGTGTAAAATATATATTTAATTAAAACATGATTCGCCAGCAGATTTACTCGAGACATCTAGCTGCCAAAAAGGTAACTGCACGCCGACATACTTATTAACTTCCAGATTTTATTGAAAAGTTTCTTCTTCTGGCCGCTAGAATGCACTCGCTCTGTTAGGATTATATTGTTCGATATTTCACCACTAGAAGTCACGACTAGTCTACGTGGGGCTCCATTGATTAATATACCATTGGCATTCTATGCGCATCGAATTTGAAGAATGACAAGATGTTACTACGATACATTTTTACTTTTTATTTTAAAGGGTTTGTAACAGCCTATTTTGCGTTACTTGAAAATGTTATTTGAAGTAAAGAACAAAACGATTTCACATAGTAACTGAGTTCAAGCCGTTGGTGTTAGTTCAGGTGTTAATTACTACTTTTATTTCAGGCAAATAGCAATCGAAAATATCCACATAGTTTGTATACACACGTCTCTGTAGGGTCATGGAAAGATTTGTTAATTCAATTAGGGTTTTCGATTCCCGGTCAATGCATGTGAGATTTTTGAAGTGAAATGCCATGTCCTGTGGTTCGGATTCCACGTAAAAAGGAGGTCCCGTGGCTCATAATCACAAGATTCACGGCCACGTAAAACTACAATCTTCCTTCCTTTTTTTTCAATTAGGGTTGTGAAAGCCCTGCACAACCAGACGTGTAAAGACATGCCTCAACTCAAAGTTGGATGTTGCCCACGGCAGGTCGTATATGTAATAATAATAATAATAATAATAATATTTTTTTTTTTTTTTTAGGGGAAGAAATGCATTTACGCACAGAGTGTCGGGCTCCTGCTGCTGAGTAGCAGACTACTGACTAAAACTCCCCCTTTACTTCTGAACACTAGCCTGGAACCGTTTAGCACATTAAAACAATAATAATAATAATAATAATAATAATAATAATAATAATAATAATGTTATTGGTTTTACATCCCTTTTAACTACTGCTGCTTTTAGAGACACCGGGGTGCCGGAATTTTGGCCCGAAGGAGATCTTTAACGTGCCAGTAAATGTACTGACACGGCTCCCTCGCATTTGTGCACCCTCAAATGCCAGCTGACTGCGCCAGGATACGAACCTGCAACCTAGGGCCCAGCAAGCGAGAACGTTACCGCCGAGCCACGCAGCCAGTCCGGTCGATTATGTCTCCAGATCCATAACATTCTTGAGATACTTCTTATCTTTCTTTCTTTCTTTCTTTCTTTCTTTCTTTCTTTCTTTCTTTCTTCAATGATGGTAGCAGTTTTTATCTAGATTGTGGCGTTTGGTAGAGGTAAATCGTTTCTATGGCCTTCAACAAAGAATAGTTCTATTATACTCTTTGATAATAACAACGAGTTATAACTATACTCATACATTTAGGAGAAAGTAGGGAATATGTTCTTTACTGAACATCTTGTTTCATACGAGATCCTGAGTCCCGTTTTACCTGCAATTTCGTGTAATTTTTTCAAGCATTATTTTAATTTATTCTTTATTTTCAGCTAGCAATGCCATGTCAATGCAAAACAGGGCTACACACTGGAGGTCGCCGGGAAAAGACCAAAGGGGCGACCGAGACAACGTTGGGCCGATACACTGCACAGGGATTTGAAAGGCGTCGACCTTCATCCGGACATGGCCCATGACCGAGTAAAGTGGAGACAGCGGACTCAAATAGCGGACCCTGCCACGAGGTGGGACAAACGCTAAAGCAAAAGAAAAAGAAGAAGAAGAAGAAGAAGAAGAATGCCATGTCATCCGCAAACGCTAAGCAATCAACCTTCACACCTTGCTTCTTTGTACCTAAACATATTCCTTCTATCCCTTCTTCTCTCATGGCATTCCTCCATGTTCTCATTATTTTTTCCAGGACAGCGTTATTTATATATTTATTTATTTATTTATTTATTTATTGGTGCATTTATTGTGGAGAAGTTATAGAACTAGGCCCTCTCTTACACTTAACCACACACAATGCATTTTATATGAATACTTCTTCTTCTTCTTCTTCTTCTTCTTCCTCTTCCTGGCGTTGTTCCCAATTATTTTTTGGGGTCCGCCACTCTGCACCTCGCTCTCCATTTGTTGTGGTTTGCTGCATCTATAGGACGAAGACCTACGATGTGCATATCGTCGTGTAGGGTATCCATCCAACGCCTTTTTGGTCGTCCAGGAGGTCTTTGTCCATCAGGCTCGAGAGCAAGTGACTTGCTTACAATGGACTCTGTATTTGCTCGGGCTACATGGCCGTACCAACGCAATCGAGCCTCCCTCATTTTGGCTGGATAGGGGAAATACTCACATATGTAATTCTTAACCTACCTATATTCAATACTAGGAAGACTTAAATTGGCTACTACAGTAGAATTAAAGTGGACATTATGTGATATTAAACAAGCTATACAAATGACACACAGTAACAAGAAGTTCCATGAAGAACTATACAGCCTACTTTTCATGCCAATGATTATTCTACAGTATATGAACCTATCTAGAATAATGACGAAATTAAGTTGGTAATATCGAAATATCTAATTAGTTCAAAATATACTTGGTATAATGTAGCCTAATAGAGCACTACAGTTGGCAGCCCTGGCGACTGAATATATTCTTAGTTCAATCACTTAAGGTACAGAATACACAATTTGGTTGAAGTCCAATGGACGTTACATGCAGTTAGACACTGGATCTATCAGCACGCGTAAAAGCATGTTGCCAACAATACCATGCGTGTGCTGGTCAGAAATAATCTGAAATATTATGATATCTTGTTGTGCCAATTTTGGATGAAATCCATTTGTTAGTATAGAAGTTACATGTATTTTAAAATTGGGCATATCAGCAGGCATAGAATCATGTTGGCAACACTGCCTTATATTAATTACTCCAAATTAATCTAGAATGTCAGGTGCTATACGTGTGCAAAGTATAGAGCTGTTGGCTTGCATACTTTCGGGTATATTGATATTAGTATAAAATAAATATAGACATCATTTATTAACAGTTGGCAGCCCTGATTGCTCTTAACAATACTTATAGTCATATCTGTTATGGTACACATAGCACATACGAAATTTGGTTGAAATCCAACTGATAGTATAGAAGTTACATGTATTTAAAAATTGGTCGTATCAGCAGGCTTATAATCATGTTGGCAGAACTGACGTATATAAGTTACTCGAAATTAATCTAAAATGTCAGAATATACGTGTGCATAGTTTAAAGCTGTTGGCTTGCATACTTTCTGATATATTGGTATTTGGATAAAAAGAATAAAGAGAGCAATTATTAACAGTTGGCAGCCCTGGTGGCTCCTAAGAATACGCTCAGTCATATCTGTTTATGTACAGAAAATAATTACAAAATTTGGTTGAAATCCAATTGATAGTGTAGAAGTTATATGCATTTAAACATTGGACCTATCAGAAGGCTTAAAATTATTTTGGCAACACTGTCATGGTTGGCCTCCTGGAAATTAAACTGAAATAGTATTATCTACATGTGTGCCAATTTTGGAATAGCTCCCATGTATACCTTGCAAGATATCCAACATGGAGCTCAAATTTCTAGTGCGTTTTTTCAGCAGTTGGTAGCACTGACATCATTATCAAATATGGACGTGAGATATTCCGGTGCACATCTTTACTCATACTAAATTTGGTTTTGATTGCTGCAGCCGTTTAGGAGTTGATATGGGGGGACACACACACAGCCAGACAGACCGACAGACAGAAGGACAGACAGACAGACAGACAGACACACATTTTCCCGGATCGATCTCATAAGTCTACTTTTTCCTCATTTTTGCAAAATGTGAAAAGTAGGCTAAAAACAATACATGGAGTTTACTATGGTCATTAATTCACACATTCATACACAAATTGTTCTAGTTGGCCGACGAATTCAAGAGCAAATCTTTACAAGCACGTTTGAAAGTTGTTAGGGATGTTCAATTTCTAGCGTCACACAGTGTGTCGAATTCCATATCTAGGTGGGAAAAATCACTGTCGCAAATGTAAGCGGAAACTGGCTCATTCGATAGTGAACAAGCCAGATGGTGGTGACCTTCGGTCTTCATTTCCGCTGTCTGGTGCGTAGGAGGACGGGGGTAGGTGCTGAAACGTCTTCCTGGCAGTTATCAGGTCATTTGATAGGAGGTGTCGGAGTGAACCGAACGTTGTGATTCTTGTGAGTTCAACGAGGTGTTGTCTTCTGCGGCTCATGGAATAGTGAAAAGAGGTACGTGTTCTCACTATTATGCGTAATACAAGCTTTCTGCTCTAAATACATTATTTACTTACTGTAATGAGTGCCTCATAGTGCCACTTTACTTTAAACGTGATTCGATAGTAAATTTAATGTAGATTCAGGATCTGTAGTTGTTTGGTTGCGCACGAATGTGCATCATGGTTTATTTTCTTATTTTCAGTGACTATGCGGGCATTACCACGAGAAGAATTTTTCAACGCGTGGCGATCGTGTCGTAAAGAGGGGCGTACAGACGACATATTTTAATATGTTATGAATAAATTTGATACTACAACTCTTACTGACACTCAGATGCAGGAGCTAAGAAACAAAATTAAGTTGATATCCCATAATATTGTACAGCCCCGGGGGGGGGGGGGGGGGCAGTACCCCTAAGCCACCCCCCACCTTCTACTAAAACCACCCCAACTGGCAACATCATAAGACCAGAACACTATCTTTACACAGCAAGAGGCGGCCACCCAGCTCGGGAGGTTAGCCAACTACTTGCGACACATACATAAACATCTACACAACAACTAACTGGGGCAGCTACGTCGGAGGAATGCTGACCACGCGACGCCGAGAACTATAAGAAGTGGAGCCATGATCTGTTGTACAGTGTGCGTCGCCGAAGGCCCTAGCCGACATCTGCTCCGGTTGCACCATCAAGTGAGACTCAGCAAGTGTTCAGAATCCTTTACTTTGTGAAACACCCACTCATAATTTTGTACACTCTATTTGTATAATTACCTACATTCCCCCAAAAGGGACTTACAATTCACACTCACTGACCAATAAAACACATGGTCAGTAAACTACACTTGTATTGTCAATTACACGCCTCTTTACATCCTCATACCCTTCCTGACCTCCGTCACGATTGACCGTGACCATAGTAGCCAGTAATTGCTTGGTCAGGCTCCATTGTGCTTCCCGCACGCGTCTCGACTACGTAACGTCGAGCCGCTGACGTAAGCACGCCTATTGTATTACTCCTAGCATCCAGCTGGCAGGCCGGCATAGTAGCCTGCATTCAGAGGTTCATCCCCTAATAGACTCTTGCATCTTTGCAGGAACACCCTCTAGCATTTGAACACCAAACAACACGCTACACTGGTAAGCTCTCCCAGCTACGGGAAGCTGCTATCATTTAGAAACAACCTACCAAATTAGCACAGTGACACTAATATTTTATCCCTAAACAACCCCCCAACTAAGGGATCTAAAACAATATTAACAAAAACGGGAGAGTGCAGGAAGAACAATGCCACGTACATAGGTAATCTACCTATGGAAGCTATTGAGTTACTTGATGACTCCCAAGGAACTTTGACATCAAATGATGAAGACCAGTTTATCAATGACTACGATGCTCTGGACTCTACAGAAGAATCAGGTGACGAATGTACATTAGACATTTTGTTATTATTAAGGGGAATGAGATTAATGAGAACATTACTTGATGAATGGACGTTTTCTTTTTATTTGCAATGGGAGAAATAGGCCTAATATTCAATATATGTTGTCTTTATTTCCATGCTTTTCTAGAGAAATAATATTGTTTTCGTGTGTGAAGTGTGTTTACTAAAACTACGTCATTAACAGGACTGTAAAATTACATTTTGTTATAAATAAGTTGTTTGTATGATTTTGACGAATATTTATTTTTATTTTTAGGGAGTGAATGTTATTTTTGTGCATATTTCGTTGGTTGGTTCTTAAGTTTAGGGGCTGCGACAACGCGGTCATGTAGCCCCGTGTACTTTGGGTGTGTGTGTGTAGAATCTGTCTGATAACCGGTGTTAATATTTCATTGTTCTGTGTTTAATAACAATTTAATATACGTTTTTAATCTGGATGATTTTACATACAGTGACTTCGTCTATTCCCTCAAATAAGGTGTAACAAGAATACTTGACTGAAAGTCTCATTGTTATTCATATTTTATCCAGTTTTATATAGTACTAGCAGGTACCCGCGGCTTAGCTCTCGTCATAGTCGTGTCATATTGTTATTCAATGAAATGCACGTTTTCCCCTTAACACCCCTTTAGAACCTGAAGATCCAAAAATCTTTCCTTAGTGGACGTTTTCGACATACAATGCACATATCCCGAAAATTTCATGTTTATAACTTCAATAATTTTGGCTGGGCGATGATGAGTGAGTGAGTCAGTCAGGACATATTATTTCATTTATTTTTGAGAATTTCACCCCTCCCCATGAACCCCTTAAATTGGTTTTATGAAGAAAAAAAAAACGTCGAACACTTATTTACTTATTTTTAAGCTGTTTTTCGCCCTGAGTTTGATGAGTGAGTAAGTGAGTCAATCAGTTAGGACACTTTCTTTCCCGTTTTTCCCCCAGAATTTCACCCCTCCATATGGGCCCCTTAAATTGAATTTATGAAAAAACGGTCGAAAACCTATTTACTTATTATTTAGGCTGATTTTTTCCGCTGAATTTCAAACTTCCCGCCTATGTCGTTTAAGAGATACACGCTCCTTTAAGAATCCTTCATCCCCCAATTTTCACACCTTTCACCTCATAATATACACCATATCAATAAACCCTTAGACGTATGTCTGCTTATTTTTAATGATTAGTTTATATGCCAAATATAACATCCCCAAATTAAACAACTCGTGAGATATTGTTATTCAATGCAATGCAAGTTTAACCCCCATAACACCACTTCAGAACATGAATATCCAAAAATCCATCCTTAGTGGACGTTTTCGACATACAACGAACATATCCCCAAAATTTCGAGTATCTAACTGCAATAGGTTTGGCTGGGGGATGATGAGGGAATATCCAAAAATCCTTCCTTAGTGGACTCCTTTTCCCAGAATTTCACCCCTCCCCAAGGGCCCCTTAAGTTGGATTTATGATAAAACGGTCGAATACCTATTTACTTATTTTTCAAGCTGATTTTCCCCCCTGAGTTTCACACTTTTTGCCTCTGTCTTTTAAGAGATACTTGCTCCGTTAAGAATCCTTCAACCCCCACTTTTCACACATACACCTCATAATATACACCACATCGAAAAACCCTCAGACATGTGTCTTCTTATTCTTAATGATGAATTTTTATGCCGAGTATCACATCCCCCAAGGAAATCAATCGGGAGATATTATTCAATTAAACACAGGTCTACCCCCTAAACACCCGTTCAGAACCTGAATATCCAAAAATCCTTCCTTAGTGGACGTTTTCGATATACAATGAACATAACCCAAACATTTAATGTTTCTAACTTCAATAATTTTGCCTGGGTGATGATGAGTGAGTGAGTAAGTCAGGATATTTTCATTCATTTATTTTTCAGAATTTCACCCCCTCTCATGAACCCCTTATATTGGATTTATGAAAAAACCTATTTAATTATATTTTAAGCTGTTTTTCTCCGCTGAATTTCCAACTTCGTGCCTATGTCATTTAAGAGATACACGCTCCGTTAAGAATCCTTCAACCTCTAATGCTCACCCCTTTCACCTCATAATATACACCAGATCGATAAACCCCTAGACATATGTCTGCTTATTTTTAATGATTAGTTTATATGCCGAATATCACATCCCCAAAGAAACGACTCATGAGATTTCGTTATTCAATGAAATGCACGTTTACCCACTTAACACCTCTTTACAACCCGAATAAATAAAAATCATTCCATAGTTGACGTTTTCGACATACAGCCAACATATTCCCAAAATTTCATGTTTCCAACTTCAATAGTTTTCGCGGGCGATGATGAGTGGGTGAGTCAGTCAGGACATTTACTTCCAATTATTTTTACCAGAATTTCACCCCTCCCCATGGGCCCCTTAAATTGGATTTATGAAAAAAAAAACGCTCGAACACCTATTAACTTATTTTTAAGCTGTCTTTTTCCCCTGAGTTTGATGAGTCAGTGAGTCAGTCAGTCAGTTAGGACACTTTCTTCTCCTTTTCTTTTCCAGAATTTCACCCCACCGCATTGGCCCCTTAAATTGAACTTATGAAAAAATGGTCGAACACCGATTTACTTATTATTTAAGCTGATTTTTTCCGCTGAGTTTCAAACTTCTCGTTTAAGAGATACACGCTCCGTTTGTAATCCTTCAAGCCCCACTTTTCACCCCTTTTACTTTATAATATACACCACATCGAAAAACCCTTAGACATATGTCTGCTTATTTTTAATAATTAGTTTATATGCCGAGTATCACATCCACACATGAAACCACTCTCGAGATATTGTTATTCAATGCAAAGCAAGTTTAACCCCCTTAAGACCCCTTTATAACCGGAATATCCGAAAATCCTCCCTTAGTGGACGGTTTCGACATACAATGAACATATCCCCAAAATGTCATGTTTCTAACTTCAATAATTTTGGCTGGGCAATGATGAGTGAGTGAGTGAGTTAGGACATTTTCTTTCAATTTTGTTTTTTTCAGAAATTCACCCCTCCCTATGGACCCCTTAAATTGGATTTATGAAAAAGCTGTTGAAACCTATTTCCTTATTTTTAAGCAGTCTTTCCCCCTGAGTTTGATGAGTGAGTGAGTGAGTCAATAAGTTAGGACATTCTCTTTCCTGTTTTTTCCCCCAGAAATTCACCCCTCCCCAGGGGCCCCTTAATTGGATTGATGAAAAAACGGTCAAACACCTATTTACTTATTTTTAAGCTGATTTTTTCCGCTTAGTTTCAAACTCCTCGCCTATGTCGTTTAAGAGATACACGTTCCGTTCGGAATCCTTCAACCCCCACTTTTCACCACTTTCACCCCATAATACACAACACATCGAAAAACCCTCAGACACGTACAGTATCTTCTTATTTTTAATAATTAGTTTATATGCCAAGTATCACATCCACACATGAAACCACTCTTGATATATTGTTATTCAATGCAAAGCAGGTTTAACCCCCTTAAGACCCCTTTATAACCGGAATATCCGAAAATCCTCCCTTAGTGGACGGTTTCGACATACAATGAACATATCCCCAAAATGTCATGTTTCTAACTTCAATAATTTTGGCTGGGCAATGATGAGTGAGTGAGTGAGTTAGGACATTTTCTTTCAATTTTTTTTTCTTCAGAAATTTACCCCTCCCTATGGACCCCTTAAATTGGATTTATGAAAAAGCTGTTGAAACCTATTTCCTTATTTTTAAGCAGTTTTTCCACCTGAGTTTGATGAGTGAGTGAGTGAGTCAATAAGTTAGGACATTCTCTTTCCTGTTTTTTCCCCCAGAAATTCACCCCTCCCCATGGGCCCCTTAATTGGATTGATGAAAAAACGGTCAAACACCTATTTACTTATTTTTAAGCTGATTTTTTCCGCTTAGTTTCAAACTCCTCGCCTATGTCGTTTAAGAGATACACGTTCCGTTCGGAATCCTTCAACCCCCACTTTTCACCACTTTCACCCCATAATACACAACACATCGAAAAACCCTCATACACGTACAGTATCTTCTTATTTTTAGCCTATTTTCAATTTTGAAAAAATAGGCTTATGAGATCACCTTTTGTCCGTGTGTGTGTGCGTGTGTGTGTGTGTGATTCGTGTGTGTGTCCCCCCCTAATAAAATCTAAACGGCGGGAGCGATTTCAATGAAACTCGGAAAGTTCATAGCACTATTCCCGGCGACCTCGATCGTGCCCTTCAAATTTTGTTACGACTCACCAATCCAACATGGCGGCTGTGCGAAATATTTCACCAGCATTCAATATCTCCGAAACTATTACCGATATCACCCTGACATTATCTATGGTGATAGAAGGAACTACTATAAGTTCACTTATGTAACTTTTGAAAACCTGGTAACTACAAAACCAACATGGCGGCCAAGCGAATTAGCGACTTTTAAATAGACGTTTCTCGCGATTTGACCAATCAAACGCAATGAAACTTGGTACAGTATATGTTTATATACATTGTAATGCACCGACATCAAACTTCGTTCAATTGTTTACATAATCACAAGATGGTGGATGTGCGAAATATTTCACCGGCATTCTATATCTCTGAAACTATTAGCGGTATCTCCCTAAAATTTTGTACGGAGATAATGGGTACTACTGGAAGTCCATCTATAAGATTTTCAAATACCGGTTAACTACAAAACGAACATGGCGGCCAAGCGAATTAGAACATTTTAAATAGACCTTTCTCGCGATTTAATGTTCCAAGCGCACTGAAACCTGGTACAGGAAATATTTATACACATTGTAATCCACTGGAATCTAATTTAGTTCAATTGTTTACATAACCTCAAGATGGCGGCAGTGCGAATTTTAAAATTACGTTTTTATTTCTTGTGATGTAGTCATGCGATCAAAGTGAAAGTTTGAATAATGAACCTACGCAATAATTTTCCTTTAATGGTACATGACTCTATGGCCTATACATTTAACAATTCAACATGGCGACCATCCGAAATATTTAGACGATACTGAATATCTACGAATCTATTTTAGCAATCAAACTGCATTTTTTAATGTTCATAGGGGCTATGAACTTAAGTTCACCTATAGGACTTTAAATAACCTGGTGATCAAAAATCCAACATGGCGGTGACGCGAATTATAAATATTCACATGGACGTTTCTCGCAATTTAACCATCCGCGTGCAGCGAAACTTGTTACAGTAAATCTTTATCCGAATGTTAATCCACTGGCATCTAATTAATTCAATTGTTTCCATAACCTCAAGATGGCAGCTGTGAAAATTTTTTAAATCTCCTTGTTTTTTCTTGTGTCCTAATTATGCGATTGAAGTTTGAATACTACACGTTCACAATAATCTGCATGTAACAGTACATAACTCTAGGACCTACATATATAAAATCCAACATGGCGACCATCCGAAATATTTAGTCGGTTCTCAATATCTACGAATCTATTACAGCAATCAAACTGAAATTGTGTATGTTGATAGTGGCAATTAACATAAGTAGGATATATGAAAATAGGCTGTATAGTTCTTCACGGAACTACTTGTTAATGATGAGTTTATATGCCGAGTATCACTTCCCTCAATGAAACCAATCAGGAGATATTGTTATTCAATGAAATGCAGGTGTAACCCCTTAACACCCCTTTAGAACCAGAATATCCAAAAATCCTTCCTTAGTGGGCGTTTTCGACTTACAACGAACATATCCCCCAAATTTCATGTTTCTAACTTCAATAGTGTTGGCTGGGCGATGATGAGTCAGTCAGTCAGTCAGTCAGTCAGTCAGGACACTTGTTTTTATATAAGAGATGATTACCACTGTCATAAACTATCGTATACACATCCAAATCGTGATTTTTAGCCTATTTTCAATTTTGAAAAAATAGGCTAATGAGATCACCTTTTGTCCGTGTGTGTGTGTGCGTGTGTGCGTGTGTGTGTGTGTGTGTGTGTGTGTGTGTGTGTGTGATTCGTGTGTGTGTCCCCCCCCTAATAAAATCTAAACGGCGGGAGCGATTTCAATGAAACTCGGAAAGTTCATAGCACTACTCCCGGCGACCTCGACCGTGCCCTTCAAATTTTGTTACGACTCACCAATCCAACATGGCGGCTGTGCGAAATATTTCACCAGCATTCAATATCTCCGAAACTATTACCGATATTACCCTGAAATTTTCTATGGTGATAAAGGGAACTACTATAAGTTCACTTATGTGACTTTTGAAAACCTGGTAACTACAAAACCAACATGGCGGCCAAGCGAATTTGCGACTTTTAAATAGACGTTTCTCGCGATTTGACCAACCAAACGCAATGAAACTTGGTACAGTATATGTTTATATACATTGTAATGCACCGACATCTAACTTCGTTCAATTGTTTACATAATCACAGGATGGCGGATGTGCGAAATATTTCACCGGCATTCTATATCTCTGAAACTATTAGCGGTATCTCCCTAAAATTTTGTACGGAGATAAAGGGCACTACTGGAAGTCCATCTATAAGATTTTCAAAAACCGGTTAACTACAAAACGAGCATGGCGGCCAAGCGAATTTGAACATTTTAAATAGACCTTTCTCGCGATTTAATGTTCCAAGCGCACTGAAACCTGGTACAGGAAATATTTATACACATTGTAATCCACTGGTATCTAATTTAGTTCAATTGTTTACATAACCTCAAGATGGCGGCAGTGCGAATTTTAAAATTAAGTTTTTATTTCTTGTGATGTAGTCATGCAATCGAAGTGAAAGTTTGAATAATGAACCTACGCAATAATTTTCCTTTAATGGTACATGACTCTATGGCCTATACATTTAACAATCCAACATGGCGACCATCCGAAATATTTAGACGATACTGAATATCTACGAATCTATTTTAGCAATCAAACTAAATTTTTTGATGTTCATAGGGGCTATGAACTTAAGTTCACCTATAGGACTTTAAATAACCTGGTGATCACAAATCCAACATGGCGGTGACGCGAATTAAAAATATTCACATGGACGTTTCTCGCAATTTAACCATCCGCGTGCAGTGAAACTTGGTACAGTAAATCTTTATCCGAATGTTAATCCACTGGCATCTAATTTATTTTAATTGTTTCCATAACCTCAAGATGGCAGCTGTGAAATTTTTTTAAATCTCCTTGTTTTTTCTTGTGTCCTAATTATGCGATTGAAGTTTGAATACTACACGTTCACAATAATCTGCATGTAACAGTACATAACTCTAGGACCTAAATATATATAATCCAACATGGCGACCATCCGAAATATTTAGTCGGTTCTCAATATCTACGAATCTATTACAGCAATCAAACTAAAAATGTGTATGTTGATAGTGGCAATTAACATAAGTAGGATATATGAAAATAGGCTGTATAGTTCTTCACGGAACTACTTGTTACTACCAAAATTGGATGATTCTTTTTTTCCTTTCGGTCATTTTTTACACCTCACCTTACCCCTCACCCCTATATATTTACGCCCCGAAGATCGTACCCTTTAGACGATGCCAGAAATGAATTCAGCGACATCGAAAACGGTATAGACCTATTGCCAACTTTTAATAGAATCCCAGCACTATTAACGAAGTTATTATTTTTTTCCACCTAGAATTGGGATTCGACACACAGTGCGTCACTAGGACAAGTATTCCAAATTTCAGTTTCCGATCACTGACACCTTCTTCGTCAGTGTTTCACTCCAATTTTTGACCGACACGAGGAATGAGTTCCTGAAGGCAGATGAATGATGTAGAGGAATTGCAATTATAAATCCAGATCACATGTGACGATCATGAAAGGAAGAAAGAAAACTAAAATTACAAGAGGAATAGTGAGAAGTCGATAGATGAGGGTACATATGTGCAGGTTTCTTTGTTTTTCTACTTTTAACCAGGAGAGTATAACAAGGAGACACGTGTGAGGAAAGTTTTAAGGATCCTTCACTAACATTAGATGATCAAACTATCGTATCTCTTTACTCCTGACCCACTACATCTTGCAAGGGGCCAATGTCATAGATTTATGACATGTAAAAGAACCTTCCACTTACTGCACTTGTGTGATACCAAATTTCTACGTTAGATTTGTAAACGGTCTATAAGTTCCAACGTTCGTCGCCAGGTGCCAGTTGTGGTAGTAACTAAGTCCGCAGATAGATGTCGTTGACCGTAGCATTTGGTAGCAAAAGTAGGAGTTACTCTAAAATTGATCGTCCGCAGTTCTTACCTGAATTACAGATAACACACACTAATACATACATCACAATTAACACCGGTTATCAGACACATTCTACACACACCCAAAGTACACGAGGCTACATGACCGCGTTGTCGCCGTCCCTAAACTAAGGAACCAACCAACCGACCACATCTTGCAGTGAGGACAACACAATAAAACTCAGTCTTTACTTCTTCTACTACTATTTTTCTTCCGGGCAAAGCCGGGATGGATTGCTAGTTTACATTATAGGCTATTACATATGAGCCATATACTCAAGAATTGTCCTAAGTCCAATAGATGAAACTATAGGAGTAGAGCGAACAGCAGCAAGGATTTAGAAGAGGAAGATATAAGATTGACTAAATATTTTCTATTCGTCAATTGATGGAACGAATTTGGGAGTATTGTGATAATGGTATTCGTAGACATAGAAAAAGAATATGATTCAGTTAACAGGGAAATGCTATGGGAATAATTGAAGACGATTGGTGTACAAATTGGATACATACATGTAAAAGGACGCTGTATGGAGGACACACTTGTAGAGGTAGAACACCACTTACTTACTTACTTACTTAGTTCCTCCAATGCTAGGTAGCATATCGGGCGTTCTTCTCAGTACTTCATCATTTGTTATGTGGTCACGATAACTGATTTTAAAAATTCGCCTCAAGTATCGGTGGTGAAGAAAGTTCACATTGTGTGCTGATTTTACTGACATTTTCCAGGTTTCACATGCATATGGCGACCGGTAAGATGATGGAGGAATACACCACTAGGTACTCTAAATGGTTTGAAATAGGGCATGTACTGAAACAAGGGAGCATCTATCTCCTGTATTATTTAATAACTAGCATTACCCGTCGCGGCTTCGCCTGCGAATATTCTAGTTGTAAAGAATACACTTACCAAAATCTCAATCATGAACGCTATGACTGATTTATCCTTGGTATGAATAATCAGTCTTTATCAATTCAGCTACTGGTGCAGTGGTTAGGGGTTTGTCATTCCTTCATAGGTATATCAGAGCGAAGTTAATTTTCTGGGAATATCACAGACACTGTTAATTTAAGGGCCTTTAAATGTGGTTTTCGGAGACCCTTTATTGTCGGGTGCAAAAGACCTTTCGTACCACACTCACAGTAAAAATTGCGTGACAAAATTCTAGAGTGCCCCTTGACCCCCTTAAACGCATTATACTGTATGTATTGATGAATGTTACAGCTTAATTTGGTTCCGTGATAACCTTATAACCGTCTGGAAACTTTCACAGTAATGTAATAATTGGAATTGCGTTGCGTCTTACCTGTGAGATTCTGTTACCATGGTTACCGTGTTGCATTCTTTCATTATTTCATTGTAAATATACATGTCTTAAGGTATTTATTTAATTGTGAGGCATTTAAAGAGTAAGTGAGTGCGTTTCGCTTATGCATTGGGTTATGCTGAACCTGTAGGTACCCCATATGTGTAGGTTGGTGTTAATGGGACCTTATTTACGGTACAAAACTGGAATGGGACCTCAGCAGAATAATATATGGAGGGATGTGATGCAAGGAATGAGTAGTTAGTTAGTTAGTTATTATTGTTATAAGGAGTGGAACTACGAGGTCATCTGACCCTACGGAAGGAGTAGATTAGCAAATGTGATGGTTGGTGAAAAAGTTACAAAGATGATATGAGGTGATGCAGAGGAAGATGTCCAGTTACAACTAGAAGCATGGAAAGGAATCATGAAAAGGTATGGATTAAAAATGAACAAAGACAAGAGTGAAGTCATGATATTCGGAAGAGATAGAAAGATTGATCAGAATATTGATTGGGATGGAAAACCGTCCGTTTCAATTACTTAGACAGTGAAATATTTAGTGACGGCAGGATGACAAATGAAAATAATTAGAGGCTGCAAAAAGAGAGACAATTTTATGAAACAATAAAACATCTGGTTTGGAACAAGGACGTTCCAGTAAAAGCAAATCCTCTTATGTATAAGACCTATTGCTCACCCATTGTCATATTTGGAGCAGAAACTTGGACGCAGATGGAAACGGACATAAACAGACTACAAGCAAGGGAAATGATATTTCTCAGAGCAGTTAAAGGGAAAACAAGATTAGGCATAGTAAGGAATGTTGAAATTTAAAAAAAAAAGAACTATAACAGGAAAGTATGAGAGAGAGAGTCGATTGTATGTGGTAAGAGGATGAGTGGGTCAAGGTTGCCAAAGACAATGGAAGAACTAAAGGTTCGGGAGAAAAGACATCGAGGGCGACCAAGAATGCGGTGGAGTACAGCAGTGAAATGCTTCAAGTGGAGGAAGAAAAGTGGTGGGAAGACAGAATCAGAATGAGAGGACTCATACAAATCCAGACCTGGCAATAGCTGGAACGGGATTTGGATATGAGAGATACATATAAACACAGTCCCAAATTCACGGGTCTGAAATGAATTACTGTTTCATTTCAGAGATTTGGTATCGTGGAATCTATCTGATAAACTGTGTCATTGGAATGGCTGTACCGGTGTGTATACTTGTAATTGAAGCTGGGACTGGGTAGAGGGCAGCAATGGCCTTAAGTTAGGCAACGTAGAAGTGCGAAACCTAGGAAAACCAATTCTAGGATTTAAATTGTTCAAAAATATTGGAATGCAGCCGAAATAAATCAGAAACCTCTATGGACATCAAATTGGCAGGTGAAAAATTATCTGTTATTTAGGAAGCAAAATAATCAGTGATGGACGAAGCAAAGGGGATATAAAAAGTAGGTTGGCACAGGCAAGGAAAGCATTTCTACAGAAAAGGAATCTGTTGACATCGAATATAGATTTAGATATTAGGAAGTCATTTTTGAAAGCCTTTGTCTGGAGTGTGTCGTTCTATGGAAGTGACACTTGGACTATTGGTGCAGCAGAAAAGGGGAGAGTTGAAGTGTTTGAAATTCGGTGTTACAGGAGAATGATGAAGATCAGATGGGTAGATAGGGTTACACACGAAGAGGTATTAAGACGAGTGGGAGAGGAGAGATGTTTCTGGTGACTGCTAATGAAGAGAAGATACAGGTTTGTAGGAGACATACTAAGACACCCAGGAATAGAAAGCTTAGTTATGGAAGGAAGGGTTGAGGACAAGAACTGTAGGGGTAGACCAAGGTTAGACTATAGTATATTAAACAGATTGCCTCGGATGTAGGGTGTGGTAGCTATGTAGAGATGGAACGATTAGCTCAGGACAGAGAAGCATGGAGTGCTGCATCAAAGCAGTCAAAAGACTGAAGACAACAACAACAACAACAACAACAACAACAACAACAACAACTTCCTCAATATAACATATTGTGTGGTACAGTCCAGCAATCCCTTGAGAATCGATGCTCTACACTAACGTAGCATAAAACCTGCCAAAGCTGCTGATCTATTCCTTTATATATTGTATGTGTATTTGTACAGTCCTGAGTTATCGTTAGATCTCCTTAGAAGCATATTCCTGTTAGAATGTAATATAAACGTTTTTAGAGATTTCCTAATATTAGGCCATTTTAATTTGAATGCATTTTAATCTCGCCGTATTTATTTTTGATTGCTACGCTATATTATATCTTTCTTCGGATATTTGTCTTGGCTGACGAAGGGGATAAAAGCAATTAATCCCCGAAACATGTACCAGGAGCAAGTGTAATTATAATTTATTTTCATTTATGTATTGACTAAGGCGGATATACAATTTGTTGTTAAAACTATTTAGTACGTCAATACGGAACCATCATGGAAACTAGTTTAAATAATAGAATGAATGAAATTTCTACCAAAAAGTCCCGGACAGCATATCTCTATATTTTAAATATCGCCCACTGTAAGTGTTTTACGCTTTAATTTCTGGCAACAATCTCCATTCAGTGGAAATTTAAATTACTTCGGAGCAAGTTTACGAGCTAGCGAGCCTATCAACCCAGCTACGGTCAGCATCAAACTGTCGAGACGTGTCGAGTTAAGACTTCAGAGAAGAGTATACTCGTATGTGTTTGGAGTTTCGCTGTTCACCTCGGCTTTTCTGAATTGCGTCTGCGACCTGACTTCCGTGCGCCTTTTAAGCTTACGCTGGGTAGACCGTTCAAGATACCGGGCAAAGCTGGGGAGGATTGCTAGTTTATATGAATACTTAAACTTACTGCATGAGCATAATTTTAGATCGTTGATATACGGCACTGCTAGAGAAACTTCAACGAGCATATCCTGTATTGATCATGCACTTATTCGTAGCGGTATTTCTAATGACAACATCTTACCTATCATATCTCAGATCAGAATTACAGATCACTATCCGATATTAGTTAGTATCAATCTGGAAAAGGGCCGTGACTTAGAAGCAGCTCAGCGTAACATACGTGAACATAGATTTACGTTAGATAGTGAAATGCTTAAAAATAAATTGAGCAACATCAAATGGGACACAGTATTAGGGAACAACCACTTGGAGCCTAAAGCAGATAAATATATACAAAGTATCCAAAATTGCATAAAAAATTCTTTAATACAATTAAATTCAAGGCAACGAAAGAGAAAGGAGCGGGTAACGCACGCGCTTATTAAGTCCATTCACACCAGAAATAGGTTGTATCAGGAATATATAGCAAATAAAGAGAACAATGCCAAGAAGGAGAAATATAAGCGGTATACAAATATATTAAACGAATTACTTAATAAAGCTAAAACTGACCACTATAAACCATTAATAAATTCCAATTCTAAAAATCCAAGAAAAGTATGGGGTATTGTCAATGAAATAACACAAAGAATAAGTCATAAAGAAAAATAACAAAAATAAGATCTCAAAATCATGTTTATGATGATGATTTCATTATAGCTAATACATTCAATGATTATTCTATTAACAAAATTACTTACATGTCAAAAACTATTAAGAACAATCCACATTTTTCCTTGAAAATCCACAGAAACACATATTCCTGTTTTTTTTTAAATTCCGATTACCGAAGCGGATTTACACAAGTACCCACACGAAATAAGCGACACCAAAGCAATGGGTTAGATAACATCTCAGCTCAAATTATTAAGCAGAATTTTAATTCTTTAAAGAGTCCTTTGCTAACAATAATAAACGAGTCACTTTCACTTGGATACTTCCCAAAGCAATTACAAATTACAATTGTAAAACCGCTACATAAAGTAGGCAGTCTTTCAAAACTAAAGGACTATCGACCTATATCGTTAAAGACAATTTAGCTTTATAAACAAGATGTTCAGTAAAGAACATATAGCCTACTTTCTCCTAAATGCATGGGTATTGTTATAACTCTTTGTCCTTTTCAAGGAGTATGATTGAATGTTGGTTGTAGTAGCTTGTTGAAATACAACGTGCTATAGGGATATTAAACATGAATATGAGGTGCCCTTTGCTAGTGCTACCTCTGTACCAAATTTCGTTCAATTCGGTTTCACCGTGTTTGAATTGATAGGGGGAATCGATTTGCACACATACTTGGCCACCATCTGCAAACTATTGGGCTGATGTTCTTGCAGTTAGGTCAGAATATGTTTCCCACATAAAGATATGGTGATGCAAAATTTGATAGAGACTAGATTATTAGGTTGGTCGTAATTACATTTTAGCTTTTAACATTTGGGTGGCCGCGATTACGTTTCCGTCAAGATAGCGGTGATATAAAACATGACACTGAGGTGCCCTTTGCTAGTGCTACCTCTGTACCAAATTTCGTTCAATCGGTTCCACCGTGTTCGAATTAATAGGGGGAATCAATTTTGACACAAAGATGGCCGCCATCCGCAAACTATTAGGCGAATGACCTATTAGATTGGTCAAAGGATGCTCCCTCCATAAAGGTATGTAGTTGCAAAATTTGGTAGAGAACGGATGATTAGGTTAATCGTAATTTGATTTAAGCTTTGAACATTCGTGTGGCCGCCATTACGTTTCAGTCAAGATGGCGGCGATAGAAAACATGACACCGAGGTGCCCTTTGCTAGTGCTACCTCTGTACCAAATTTCGTTCCATTCGGTTCCACCGTGTTCGAATTAATAGGGGGAATACATTTTGACATAAAGATGGCCGCCATCCGCAAACTATTAGGCTAATGACCTATTCATTTGGTCAAAGGATGCTTCCTCTATACGGGTATGTTGTTGCAAAATTTGGTAGAGATCGGATGATTAGGTTAATCGTCATTTGATTTAAGCTTTGAACATTTGTGTGGTCGCCATTACGTTTCCGTCAAGATGGCGGCGATATAAAACGTGACACTGAGGTGCCTTTTGTTAGTACTACCTCTGTACCAAATTTCGTTCTATTCGGTTGCACCGTGTTTGAATTAATAGGGGGAATCGTTTTTCACACAAAGATGGCCGCCATCCGCAAACTATTACGCTGATGACCTATTGGTTTGGTCAAAGGATGCTACCCCCATAAAGGTATGTTGTTGCAAAATTTGGTAGAGATCGGATGATTAGGTTAGTCGTAATTTGATTTAAACTTTGAACATTTGTGTGGCCGCCATTACGTTTCCGTTAAGATGGCGGCGATATAAAACATGACACTGAGGTGTCCTTTGCTAGTGCTACCTTTGTACCAAATTTCGTTCAATTCGCATTCACCTTGTTCGAATTGATAGGGGGGGACAGACATTCAGAGTACACACACTCACACACACACAGACACACACACACAGACTCACACACACACATACACACACACACACACACACAGACTCACACACACACATACACACACACAGACAGACACACTTTTTTCGCCCTGTGTTGATCTCATAAGTCTACTTTCATTTTTTGCAAAAATCGAAAGTAGGCTAAAAATGTCAGCACCACTGATGCTATTGGGGAATTAACTAGCCGAATTTATGAAAATATGAACAGTATGAAACCGACCTTGGACATATTTCTCGACTTGGAGAAGGCTTTTGACACCATACCTCACCATATTCTCCTTCAGAAGTTGGAGAGATATGGCATCAGAGGCATAGCACTGAAATTGATAGAAAGCTATTTGACTGAAAGGATTCAATACGTTAGAATAAATGGAACTACAAGTCTATCTCTAAGAGTGAAAAGAGGAATACCACAAGGCTCAGTGCTGGGTCCATTATTATTTTTGATTTTTATCAACGATATTGAATCATCTATACATGGAATTGAAAATGTTAATGTCATATCATACGCAGATGATACAGTAGTTTGTGTTGAAGGTAGAACATGGGGAAATGTAAAACAAATTGCAACTGCTGCATTGCAAATGTTAAAGATCTAGATGGTAACGAACTATTTTTGAATATAACTAAATCAAAGGCTTCAGAGAAGAGTATATGTGTTTGGAGTTTGGCTGCTCATCGCGGCTTTTCTGAATTGCGCCTGAGACCTGCCGACCATGCGCCTTTTAAGCTTACTCTGGATAAACCGTTAAAGATACCGGGCGAAGCCGGGGCGGGTTGGTAGTTCGTTTATGGACTGAGGTAGGATCCGGCCTAATCCACGAAGAGGAAGTATGTAGTAAGATAAAGATGATGATGATGATGATGATGATGATGATAATTGTTTTTAAGGGGCCTAACATCTAGGTTATCGGTCCATAATGTTTTGGTGTTTTCTTTAGCGTATGGCTTTTAGTGCCGTGAGTGCCCGAGAACATGTTCGGCTCGCCAGTTTTGTAGCTGCTTCGAGGCGGACACCCAATGGGTGAGCTACACGTACCGTCGCGTGTGGAGTGTTGTCTGGGGAGGAAAGTTTCAATGTATGGACTAGGAATTGGAAGGTAGCGGCTGTGGCCAATAGTTAGGGACCAACCCCGGCATTTGCCTGGAAGGAAGATGGGAAGCCACAGAAGACCATCTTCAAGGTTGCCGACGGGGGGATTCGAACCTCCTCGCCTCCCGGATGTGAGCGACTGCCAGCAGCCACGCCGTAACGACCACGGCTAACTCACCCGGTAATGTTTTGGGTGATAGTGAAAGATGAGATGAGAATGAAAACTATAACTAATACTAACTACAGACTTACAAACTAGAAGAAGAAATGGAGAACTAATGAAGAATAAGGCAAATAAAGGACAGGAAGAAAAGAAATACCCTCAACCCTCGAAGAATGAGGATTGAGGGACTTTGAAGGAAGGAGAGCCATGAAAGGGAAAAGGGGAAGGAGGAGAGGGCCCGCCCCAAAGTCAGAGGAAAATGCGGACAATACGGATCCAGCTCAGGAATCCCCCGGGGTCGCCTACTCTCAATCTCACCAGCCGTCAGCCCTTGAGGGTGTAGCACTATCCATGGTGCATCTGAAGTGGTGGGGATACATACACCCTGCTTCCTTGAGGGCCTTGTGCAGAAGGCAGGAGATAACATGGAAAGAAAAAGAAGGCTGACCCCTCGAAGAATGAGGGTATCAGGAAAGGTGAGATAAAGGCCAATTAAGGCGGGAGAGTGAAAGACTCCCTAGGCCTCGGATACTCTAATACCGTCGGGGTTGGAAGAGAACAAGACTTGACCAAGTGAGGTCAGCAGGAAAGAAGACGGAGAGGAGCCCGGCACAAGCAAGTGGAAGCAATGCCGGACTCAGCTGGGGTCCCGTGGTCGCCAACCGACGTTTCACTAGTTGTGAGCCCCTGTGGGGAGTAGGATAAGGAGGACGCAGAGCACAACTGCCTTATTATCTGAGTTCCTTGCTGGTTACTGGGCAGCGTCTACGAGAGCAAATATTAGCTTGTTGATGGTGTAATTGAGACCTGTCAGCGAATATCTTAGCGACGAAAGAGTGAATAGTTTAATCTTATTAAAACCGCCCAGTCAAACACTAAAGAAACGTTAAATTACATTATTAATCGTACATGTTTCGGTATTTCATTGATACCTTCCTCAGCGTGATTGATATTAAATCTTAAAACAAGTTAACAGAGCCAAAAGAATGGATAACCTTACAAAAATGTTTTTAAATAAAAAATGGAATAGCTTGCAAATAATTAAATGCCATGTATTAAAAAATTATAGTAAAATGATGCTATTAAAATAAGAGATCTTCCTTTTAAACTGCCTACGTCAATTAATAACATAATTAAACGTTTCTTTAGTGTTTTAATAAGATAATACTATCAGTCAACACAGTTATTAATTATTACCATTGCCAAAATGGTCAATGTTTACGCATTTTAAGAGTGAATAGTTACCACTAATTTGAATCTTCCACAATTGGATGAAACATTGATTTCATGTTCAACCTTGAACCTTGACCTGGTTACCAGACGACGTTACACCTGTGTAATAGGTAACTCATTATCTTCACCACCAGGGGTTAGACTCATTAAAACTTCAGCGCTGTGTTAACACAAGATGAGATCCTCCTTCCACCGTGGTGGGGATTCGTTCCTCAGAAGCATAAAATGTGAAGGCAAGGCCTCATACCGCACTCCTATGTTTT
The DNA here is from genome assembly GCA_946902985.2 of Meconema thalassinum. NCBI lineage: Eukaryota > Metazoa > Arthropoda > Insecta > Orthoptera > Tettigoniidae > Meconema > Meconema thalassinum. The sequence goes on along the minus strand of OX336393.1, from coordinate 513,918,839 downwards.
CTTACCAATTCATTACAACTTCGTCACACCTATTTCCAACGATCTTTCTACAATATTTCTCTACCTGGCAAATACATTTCAACCATCATTTATAACCTAACTTATTCAGCATATCTATTTTCACATCCACATCTCTTCAATTCATCGCTGTTTTATCAAGACTTTTTCATGTTTTTCTCTAACACATTGTGTAAAAGATCTGTTTTTTTGATAATTTACTTTGTGAGCTTTCATCATCATCACCATCTTCATTTATTGTACGTATCAGGCCATTAAGGCCTATGACAGAAAACAAATATACATACAAAACACATCAAATATACAATATTACATAACACTATCCGAATCAATCACACAGGAGGCATTATCCCGATCACAATATCAAGCATTTGTTACAAATGCCGTTCCAATCTTCTCTATCCATTGCATCATCCAGTACTGATGTTGGTTCCACCTGTTGCAACGTTCTCACTAACCTATCCTTCCATCTCGTCCTTGGACGGCCTCTTGGACGTTTGCCAAACAGCTGAGCATTGAACAATCTGTTAGGGATAGATTCCACAGCTCTTACGATGTGTCCCATCCACTGGAGCCGTCTTCCTCTGATGATCCTACCCACATCAGCTTTCCCAAAACGTTGGTATAAGTCCTCTTTTCCCCTCCTTTCCCATCTTCCTTCCTCCCTATTATAAATAGGTCCACATATCTTTCTGAGCACTTTCCTCTCAAATGCACAAATGCGCTCTTCCAGTGTTTGTGAGGTCGCCCATGACTCGCATCCATATAACAGAACCGGTTCACTAGTGTCATGTATAACTTAACCTTGCTGTTTTGTGAAATTAAGCGTGACTTAAATAAGTTATTGAGACCAAAAAATGTACTATTCGCACTAATAGTCCTCTGTTAGATCTCTTTTTCAATCTTACTTTTACTAGATAAAATCGAGCCCAAGTATTTAAATTTCTCCACTCGTTCAAACGTATGTCCGTCAATACTAACAGTGAGCTTTAGGAACAAAAATATTTTTAGTGTCCTCTGTTATGGTAAATTTTATTAAGTGTATCACTCACTCACTCCGTTGGCTTCTCTGGGACGTGACGATCCCGTGCCGCTCTCACTATCTACCTCCTATCCAGCGCAGTATTCTCCCATCCAGTAATACCCATCTGTCTGCAGTCATCTTGCCATCTACTCCTAGGTCTTCCAGGGGTCTCGAGCCTTTGATCTTCTTCTCGTACACATGGCGAACTATTCTGGCAGCGTCCATTCTGATAACATCCCCTGCCCATTGTAGCCGTTTCGCTTTCAAGACATTCACTACCCTGAGTTGATTGGCTAACTTGAACAGCTCATGATTTGATCTGAGAACCCACCTTCGTGTTTCCTGGTCAAAAATGGGGCCGAAATTTTTCTATATAACTTGTTTTCGAAGACTGTAAGTTGGTGTTCCTCCCTTTTGGTCACACTCCATGTTTCGGCTCCGTATAGCAGTACTGGCCTGATGATCGTGTTGTATAGTTAGCCTACTTTCGATTTTTGCAAAAAAATGAAAGTACACTTATGAGATCAACACAGGGCGAAAAATTGTGTGTCTGACTGTGTGTGTGTGTGGGGGGGGGGGGTGAGTGTGTGTACTCTGAATGTCTGTCCTCCCCCTATCAATTCGAACACGGTGAAACCGAATTGAACGAAATTTGGTACAGAGGTAGCACTAGCAAAGGGCACCTCAGTGTCATGTTTTATATCGCCGCCATTGACGGAAACGTAATGGCGGCCACCCAAATGTTAAAAGCTTAAATCAAATTACGACCAACCTAATCATCTGATCTCAACCGGTTATTGCAACATTATACCTTTGTGTATGTAGAATCGTTTGACCAAACTAAAAGGTCATCAGCCAAATAATTTGCGGATGTCGGCCATGTATGTGTGCAAATCGATTCCCCCTATCTATTCATACAGGGTGAAACCGAATCGAACGAAATTTGGTACAGATGTGACACTAGCAAAGGGCACCTCATTGCCATGTTTTATATTACCGCCATCTTGTCGGAAACGTAATGGTGGCCACCCAAATATTAATAGCTTAAATCAAATTAAGACCAACCTTATCATCTGATCTCTACCAAATTTTGCAACAACATACCTTTGTGTGAAAAGCGTTCTTATCCAAGCTACAATGTCGTCAGTCCAATAGTTTGCAAATGGCGGCCATATATGCATGCAAATCGATTCCCCCTATCAATTCAAACACGGTAAAATCGAATTGAACGAAATTTGGTACGTAGGTAGCACTAGCAAAGGGCATCTCAGGGTCATGTTTTATATTGCCGCCATCTTGACGGAAACGGAATGGCGGCCACCCAAATGTTAAAAGCTTAAATCAAATTACGACCAACCTAATTATTTGATCTCTACCAAATTTTGCAACAATGTACCTTTTTGTGGGAAGCATCTTTTGACTGAACTACAAGGTCATTAGCCCAATAGTTTGCAGATAGCGGCCATGTATGTGTACATATCGATTCACCATATCAATTTAAACACGGTGAAACCGAAGTGAATGAAATTTTGTACAGAGGTAGCACTAGCAAAGGGCACCTCATATTAATTTTTAATATCCGTATAACACGTTGTATTTCTACAAGCTACTTACATCCAACATTCAATTATACTCCATGAAGGACACACTGTGACTGAAAGCGGTACACCGTATGACATGCGTGTCGTATTTTTGCTGCCTTTCAAAAAAAAAAACTTTCCACGGCCAGGAGCGAACCTGCAATCTTGGGGTTAGTAGACCGACACGCTATCCACTCACTCATCGCGGCAAGCGATTCCTTATTGACATATTAATTATAATAAACTGTTTATTATATGACGTTGGCATGTCAAAGAACCCATTCGAATTCAGTAGGCCGTGTTCATAATGGCAAAAATAATCTCGGGAGTTTCCGCCAACACAATGTTCCTCATTTCTCTACTAGAAAGCGCTATAGTGTTCAAGGAGCTTAGATATCTAACCTCCTTGATTTTCATAGTGATTCAAGGAACAACGAAATTCGACATGCAAGCTACACTCTGGGTGTCAAATTACAAAGCTTGCACCCGGCATCCGAGGCCATACGGTATTATTATTATTATTATTATTATTATTATTATTATTATTATTATTATTAATAAGGAATCAGGCTATCATGGGCATTTTTATGTCATTTTATATTATGTTGAGGTTGTTGTTGCTACATTTGTGGGCATTGCGACATCCTAGTCATATATCCTCGTGTACTTGGCTGTGTGGGTGTGTAATCCGTCTGTTAACCTGTGTCAATGTAATGCCTGTAGTATTGTGTGTGTATAGTCGAACCAGGTTACAAGAGAGTTGAAGGGGAAAGTGTTATTCTTTCTTTTCATTATATCCAGGTATCTGGACGACAGAGCAAAATAAGAAAATCTAAAGAAACTAAATGGTGAAATGAAGATATTAAGAAGGATATTAGTGATAGAAACTCGAGCACTGCTTCGAGCAAGAACGCAGGCAGATCCACGTGTATTAGAAGAGAAGCTTACAGCTTACAGACAGAAAAGCCTTCATGTGAAACAGCTAGTTGTAGCCGAAAAGCAGAAATGTAAGGAAGATCTGGCTACCAATATAACACAGGAGGGGAGTAAGTAAGAACAGAAGAACTGCAAATGAATCTATCCAATTAATAGAACTTCCTGATGGTGAGGTGACGAGAAATAGTACTAAAATACTAAACGAGTTCAAAAGGCACTTTGTAACTTTACTGAACTGTAATGAAATTGTAAATGTTTCAGATGACAGGCCTTGTGATTTTAACAGCCTAAATGCAGATAGTTTGACATGGTTGGAAGTAGAGACAGCAGTATCTAAGATAAGAAACAACAAGTCACCTGGCAATGATGAATTCAGTGCTGAGATGATTAAAACTCTTGGAGAGATCGGTCAACAATGGATGTACAGAGTAATCAACAGAATATGGAAATAAAATACAATACCCAATGATTGGACGCAGGGAATCATCATCCCATTATTGAAAAAGGGTAATATGAAGAAATGTACAAACTACAGAGAGGCGTTACTTTGTTTCCGCAAGGCTTAACAATTTATGAGTCCTTCCTTGAGGGAAGGATAAGGTCCATAGATCAACTGTGGACCTTATTTTTGCAGCCCGAATGCTCTACTAAAAGTGCTGGGAGAAAAATAAAGCACTTATAACTGTTTTTCTGGACATCGAGAAAGCATATGACCATGTACCATGCATGCATATATGGGAATGTTTGAGACGTAAGAAAGTGCCCAAGGACATCATAGCACGAGTACAATGATTATACGATGAAACCAAGAGCTGTGTACAGGTCCAGGATGGAAAGTCAGGTTGGTTTGAAACAAAGAGCGGAGTCCTACAGGGAAGGTGCCTTTCACCGCTTCTCTCCATTATCATAATGGATGAAGTTTTAAAAGCAAAGATCAAGAAACTAATGCCTTAGTTTTCGCCGATGATGATTTGGTGTGGGGCGAGTCAGAAGAGGAGATACAAGCTAGACTCGATATTTGGCAGAATGAATTTGCGACCATGGGTCTTAAAATCAGCAAAACCAAGACAGTTGGTTTGGTGATGAGTAGAAATCCTTCAACGGTCCATCTAAGACTTGGAGATGAGGAGATAAATGTTGTAGACAAATTCCAGTATTGAGGTAGTATTCTTTCCTCGGACGATACCATACATCAAGAGATTAACAACAGAGTACAGAAAGCTTCCAATTTCCATCAGGCAGTGCGTCAGCTACTTTGGGACGAAACATTTCCACGAGCTTCCAAGATTAGTTTGATCAAGATATACTTAATACCTGTACTAACATGCGGACTGGAAGCAGCAACCCTTACTGGACTAACAAACAGTCGTCTCCAGGCAGTAGAAATGAAGTTCCTCCGTTCTTGCCTTCAAAAGATGAAAATGGATAAAATAAGGAATGAGGATCTTCTTCTTCTTATGATGCCGTCTCCCTCCGAAGGTTGGCGATCCAATTGATTATCATTACACGCGAAATGGAAGCACGGAAGATTTCTATAGACGTATGTCCATACCACCGCCGCAAGTCTTTCATCCAGGAATTTCTTAGTCTTTCCACAGATCTTTTCCCATCAATCTTCCCTGGAATGATCAGCCGGAGAAGTTCATATCGTTCACCTCTCATGAGTAGCTGAGCTTACGCTCCTTGATGGTTGTGAGAAGCTCTTTCTACCCAAGATATTCGGAGTATTCTTCTGTATAAATACATCTCAAAAGTTTCAATGCGCTTCTCCAGTAATGGGCTGAGCGTCCATCCTTCGAAAACATACAAAAGGACAGGAAAAACATAGCAACGTAACATTCGAACTCCTGAGCTGAAGTTTGAGTTCTCGGCTGGTGAATAATGTCCTCATGGTATTAAACATATTTTTTTCTTGTCCAATCCTGGATAAGATTTCACTCTTTGAATCACAATGCTGGTTCACTAAAGTTCCAAGATATTTGATGGAAGATACTTGTTGGACGATGGTGTTGCTGATGTAAAGGGAGACCTGTTTTGGTGTTTTCGAGAATACAATCAGCTTTGTCTTGTTAATATTTAAGGTTTCACTAGTCCTCACGATATTGTTTTGAGGATATCCGACAACAACTGGGATTGGAAAGGAGCCTGCTGGAGACACTTGTACTCAAGAGATTGAGATGGTAGAGGATGGCTCCCCACAGGATACCTTGAGTGTACTTTGGACAGAGTATCCCCGGGTAGAGACGAAGAGGAGACCTCGGGATGTGGGGGAGAAGCAAATTTACAAGAACCTTGAAGCTAGAGATAAGAACTGGCTTCAAATACAAGAACAACAGTTATGGATGGACAGGACAAATTGGAGACGGCAACCGGCTTGCTGGAGTGAAGAAACGATGATGATGATGATGATGATGATATCCAGGTTTATCCAAGCCACTTCCTTTTATGGAGATTTTGATCTTTTTATTTAATCATGGCACCACTTACCGGAATGTTTCGGACTCTACATTGCTTCATCCACTGAACTAAGCACCGTTCAAGTTCAGGAAATGTGGTTGTACGGGTCATGGGCGCCCGCAGGATTGTTTCCAGGGGGTGCCAAGTAATAGTTTTCATTTCATTACCTACCTGTCACTAGGAGAGGATGAGACGTCCCCCCTCCCCCCCCCCCCCGTACCCCTCCAACAAATTTTCTTTTCATTTCTTACTTGCTTCTTGATATTCATTATTTGGCTGCTCGGAAACCGTTGGGTGCATTATCTTTATTATTTATTTATTTAATCGTATGGTAATTTATACAATATACAATTATACATAAGCTATAGTCAAACTTTAAAATCCATCCTTCTCAACCATACGGTTAAGTCGGGTGTGAGAGCGAACAAATCGTCAGGAATGCCAGGGTACGAATAAAGAGGACAGCGTTGGACCAGATGTTCGATCGTCTGTTCTTCCAGGTTACACTCACACAATGGTGAGCTGATCCAGTCCCACTTGCACCTGAAATAATTGCCGCAACCATGTCCAGACCTCAGCCTGTTGATGCGGCACCAGATGTTCCTCGGTAAGTCAAAGCCGTTTGGTTTCTTTGTGGGATCAAAATGGTGGGCACTCGTTCCCAATGGTTTAGTTGACCACTCATGCTTCCAGCTTTCCTTTAGGTCAAATCCAGCAACAATGAGTTGCCCCACAGTGACACTTACTGGTCTTCTAGATTGAAGTCGTTGCTGTGATGGATGGCAGAATTCTTGATGCAATGGCAAAGAGGGTGATGCAAAGATTTTCTTAGCCTCCCTTAGTAGAGCTTGCTTCCTCCTTAAGTGTGGTGGAGAGATGTGACTCAGCATGGGTAACCAGTGACAGGAGTTGATTTGATGGAACTAGTAATGCAACGCATTGTATCCTTCAATTTTGTGTCTGCCTTCTTCACATGTACGCTTTCCAACCAGACGGTTGCTCAGGACTCAGCAGCCGAGTAGACAAGACTGATGGCAGATAAGCGTAAACAGTCAGCAGAGGCTCCCCAGGATGTGCCACTGAGCTTATGCAATATGCAGTTTCGTGCGGCGACTTTGTGGGAAAGCTTAGTGATGTGTTCTTTGTAGCTCAGGGATCTATCTAAAGTGACTCCAAGATATTTCGGAAAAGGATTGTACCTTAGATTTTGTTCGTTGAACAAAACTCTTGGATTGTAGTTTGCAGCACGATTCGATGGATGGAAACATTAATGGGAGGAATAGTTTCTTTTAGTTCAGAGTGTTTGTCCATTCAAGTTCGCTGAATCATCGACATAATGTTCATTTCTTAAGAACAGGCAAAAAGAAATGGTACCACCATGTACCAACAAAAAATAAAATCAAGCAATTCATTAAAATGGTAATGTTAATCCAGTTCACCGATTTTCTAAATACTGGATATATTTTCAAATAATCCCAAATTACTAAGTTAAATACATCTAAATCAGTTAACGATCAGTAACTTCAATTTATGAAATAAACTAGTGTGGCAATGAACAACGGAAATATTCTCGGGATTGCAGGTGGTGGCACGGCCCCTCCCATGGTACGGACTCGTTTCACTTTACCGCATTTCGTTTCTATCCCATTTTCCAAATATTGCTGAGAGTTGATTAACATACACCGAACTCTTTGCACACTTCTTTGCGTGATCACACTTTCAATTTTCTCAATCAACGTCGGTTCCCGTTTAGTAGACATTGTAATGACACCGTAGCGCGTTTACTCCTGGAGCAGACTGGACTCTCACAATAGGAACAATGCAGCACAGTACAGTACGTAGTCTGATGCAGAGTTAACAGGGAAGTAAGAGGCACCACTTTCATGTGAAGAGGTCATGAACCTACTTCCTTTCATATACAGAGGTTATTTATTTATTTATTTATTTATTTATTTATCGTTTGGCTTTTAGTGCCGGGAGTGTCTGAAGACATGCTCGGCAAGCTAGAGGCTGTAGCTGCTTCGCTCCGTTCAATTTCAAGTAGTTCCAACATTCACTACCAGATTCACTGACACCTAGTGGTGAACGTTGGAACTTTGATAGAGCATTTCAACGAAATCAACCTAGAAATTTAGCTTCACACAAGTTTAGTTAGTGGATGGATCTTTTACATGACATAAATCTATGATATGGGATGCTGGTTTTACTTCCCCTCCGAAGGAAGGCATACTGAAGGATATTAACGCTCTTAAAAAATCCGACGACTTCGTCGGGTTTGAACCCGCGATCTTGGGAACAGCAGTTCAGCATGCTACCGACTAAGCCGGGCGGCTTCGGTGGCGTAGTTGGTAGCATGCTGAGCTTCTATGCCCAAGATCGCGGGTTCAAATCCGGCTGAAGTCGTCGGATTTTTTAAGAGCGTTAAAAATCCCTCAGTAAGCCTTCCTTCCTTCGGCGGGGAAGTAAAGCTGGCGGTCCCATGTCATAGATTTGTGGCATGTTAAAGAATCTTCCACTAATTACACCTGTGTGAATCTAAATTGTATAGGTTAAGAATGTAAACAACGCGCTTAGGTTCCTACGTTCGTTGCCAAGAGCCGCTTACGGTGGCGTTTGGGAGCTAAGTTCTGAACTAGTAGTCGTTGACGGTGGCGTTTGGCAGCAAAAGTAGGAACTATTTGAAAAATTCAAAAGTCTGCTGTCCTTAGATGAATTAAAACAGATAACACACACTAATACAGCCATCACAATTAACACCGGTTATCAGACAGATTCTACACGCACCCAAAGTACACGGGGCTACATGACCGCGTTGTCGCAGCCCCTAAACTTAAGAACCAAGTAACTAAGCAACCGAAGCCAAAGTGTGAAACCACGGAAAACCACTTCGAGGATGGCTGAGGTGGGAATTGAACCCCCTCTACTCATTTGGACCACCCGAGGCTGAGTAGACTCCGTTTCAGTCCTCATACCACTTTTCAAATTTTGTGGCAGAGCCGGGATTCGAACCCAGAACCTCCGGGACGGCAGCTAACCATGCTGACCGCTACGCTACGGAGGCGACTTTGATTATATTTACTGGTTGCAATTATATCCAGCACCATAAAACTAGACAGGTATAGGCCTAATATTTACATATCAAAAAAGATTTTCGATGTGAAATGCCATGTCCTGTGGTTCGGATTCCACGTAAAAAGGAGGTCCCGTGGCTCATGATCTCAAGATTAACGGTCACGTTAAACTACAAGCTTCCTTCCTCCCTACCTTCAACTATTAGCAACTCTTTATTTGGAGGTGGTTAATATATACACCACTATCCTATAAAGGGTTAAGCTAAAACTATCCCAGCATTTGCTTGCAGTAGAACTGGGAAGGTCCATCAAAGGATGGATAGATCACACGCTTGGTCGACACTGTTACATGGCAAGGAGGTTTGGACCATGAAAAAGAACTAGGGGCCTTCGAAATGTGGATCCATCCTGCACTGATAAGGTTGCGAACAGAGATATACAACTTTTGTCTGGCATTAAATGTCGAAAATCTGCCTATGTAGGTCATGTTCTCAGAGGTCAAAATATCAGCTGGTTCAACTAATATCACAAGGCAAACTAAATGTAAATGGCTGAAGAGGACTTGGCAGAAGACAACCTCACAACATAAAGGAGTGGTCAGGGATTCAATCTGCTGGCGAACTGATCCGGCTTGTAGGTGAAAAGCTAACAGAAGTAGGAGACATATGATCCTTAGAAAGCAAAATAACCAGTGATGGACGAGGCAAAGGGAATATAAAAGGAAATTTCGCTCAGAAAATGAACGCATTTCTACAGAAAAGAAATTTGTTGAAATCAGATATAGATTTCGGTTTTAGGAAGTGATGTTTGAAAGCCATTGTCTGGAGCGCGGCGCTCTATATAAGTGGATATTGGAGTGTTGGTGCAGTAGAAATCAGGATAATAGAAGCATTTGAAATGTGGTGTTGCAGCAGAATGATGAAGCTCAGATGTTAGAGTGGGTGACAAATGAAGAGGTATTAAGACGAGTGGGAGAGGAGAGATGTTTCTGGCGACTGCTAATGAAGAGAAGAGATAGGTTGGTAGGACACATACTAAGACTCCCAGGAATAGCAAATTTAGTTTAGGAAGGAAGGGTTGAGGACAAGAACTGCAGGGGTAGACCAAGATTAGAATACATTAAACAGATTGACTTGGATTTAAAGTGTGGTAGCTATGTAGAGATTAAATGATTAGTTCAGAACAGGGAGATAAGGAGGCTGCATCAAAACAGTCAAAAGACTGAAGACTCAAACACAATATTATGTATACACGATGATTCACAATTCCTATTACAAACTTTTGGAGATTGTAGAGGGGGCTAAGTAGATCACAGCAGTTTGAATAGGAACCTTTGTCCGGACATTTATCGTTTCGATACCAAATTGGTTTGAAGATCACTTTCAGTTTACATCGCCCGCTTCACAGAATGCAAATAACATTGGCTGAGGGCAACCTCTGCAGTCCCCTGATGTCACACAGTACGTATGCCTTCTGTTTACAAACGGTAGTGCCAGTGAGTCCGCTTAGACAGCAGTTGTGATCCAAACATTCAGCAGTACAGGATGGTGGCATACACTTTGCACGTGCAGTCTGCGAACATCTCGAACAAACATTCGCGGAAAGATGGATAGGTCAAGCTAGTCCAATTTCGTGGTCAGCACGATCACCAGATTTGACTCCCCTCAACTCTTTCCTGTAGAGCCACATGAAGAGCCTCGTTTATGAGACTCCTCTCGAGTCGGAAGAAGATCTTGTTGCGCGCGTTCTGGTGACAGCACTTATTATTGAACACACACCAGGTCTCGTGGGACGTGTGTATGACAACATGCTGCGCAGGTACACGTTGTGTAATGAACAGCAGGGTCGCCACATGGAACAACTCTCGTAGTGCTTACGTGTCTATAGTGAAGTGGGAGATGTGTAATCGAGTCAAACTGATTCGGTATCGAAACGATGCATGTTCGGACATTGGTTCATAATCAATATGTGATCTACTGTGACCTTTATGCATCTCTGATTGCATAAAGTCTACATATTTATTTCAACAAGATTTTATTCGTGTTTCAAAGCCGGTGTGAGAATAGATGTTGCTTGTGGAACAGGCATGACAAAAGGGAAGTTCGTACGTGCCTTAAGGTAGCTTTCACCCAGCGCAGACAAAGGCGGTAGGAAGAGAAAGCTAAACATCTGGATACCACATGCGATCACGGCCACGCGAAGGTCCTTCAACTACGCGGGAGAATGCGCAAAATTCAACGAACACTCATTGAAAGAAATTGGAGCAGTAATTAAAATACAGAAACAGGAGTTACACCATCGTGTAGGGGAACATCCCAGCCTCTCAGAAGTATCGTCAAAATTTAAATTGGATCATTCTGTGATTTTTGCCAGAATAAAAATGAAATCAGGGGGTGGATTTAAAACTACCAATAGCAGCGAGGGACGCGAGACGCGACCAAATCCCGCCGAAATTAAGGAACAATGAAGGAAATTACGGAGCTCATTATATACGGATCCAGCGATCGGATTTTGGATAAAAAGAAGTCATTGAGACATTAGAAATGAGGACGTTCTAAGGAGCTAGTTTGCATATTCGTGTGAGCGTTATTATGGAAATAAATTTTAAAAGCTCCCTACTCCAAGTCCCCCTAAGAGAAATCATATAAATATTGGTTGGAAACGCAGCAAAGGCAGTCTACTTTTGGGCATTGCTGGAGGCGGAAGCCCTTGCCCGGGACGATCAGAAATTACCGTGACTTTTATAAGTTCTGAAAAGTAACATTCTGTACTAGTTATAAGTAGAAGCAGTCATTCCTCTGAAATTTGAATATCGCTAAGTATTCGCGAGTGCGAATTAGAACAGTGCATACCGTAACAGTTTAACGCAGTTATAATGATAGGGATAGCCGCACGAGCTATTAGTAGATAAATCAGTGTTCTAGGAAGCTATTGAACTGTCAGCTGAACTAAGTAGGTTGATGATAGCTATAGGAAGCTATAGAAGCTTCATATGCGAGAACCGTGCATTGTGATAATAGTAATAACTCACAGTGGACCTTTGCTTTGGTGAAATTTGGAAGCCGTGTGTAAATTATCCTCCTTGCAAGATGAACCAACTGATCCAGAGGACTGATAACAAGGACCAGAGCATCGACAGGATGTATACGAGATAAGTAAATAATTGTATGGGGCATGTTTGCCATAGCGCATCCCACCATGGGAATCGGATAAGTTTATCTCGATCATAAGCAATTATGATAAAACAGATATTTTAGGCATAGCAGGCATGTTTTGTGTAGATTTGTGTATTTTTCAGTAATGATTAGTTTTTGTGTGTTTTATAACGTAAATGTATTGGAGCATCAAAAATTTGTTTAAAATATGTTTTGTTTGAGTGTCAGTATTTTTGCTGATTGCATAATTAGGGGGATAATTGGTTTGAGAGTGCTTATGCACGATATTAACGTAAAAGCTAACATGGGAAGATAGCTAGATATTGTGACAAGACCAGTAAGTAACATTGAAACTATGTGGCAGTAAGTACGGTAATTGATAATCACACTAAGGCATAGAGAGGTAAGACAAAATGGCTGGATGATTGAAATATTCAGAAAAGGTTAAGAGTTGATCCTGGGTTGAGCTGAAAATAAATAACGGAGGTGGTATTCCCGTTTCTTCGATGATATAAGTGGTAAGTGAAATAATAACGGAGGTGGTATTCCCGTTTCTTCGATGATATAAATGGTAAGTGAAAATAATGACGGAGGTGATATTCCCGTGTTCTTCGATGATATAAATGGTAAGTGAAATAATAACGGAGGTGACATTCCCGTGTTCTTCGATGATATAAATGGTAAGTGAAATGATTGAGTTCATTGTCTGATGAGAGTCCGCTTTAGCTCCGTCGGAAAGGTAATTGTACAGCTCGAACCCCTGGTAGTCAAAGAGAGTCTTAAGAAGCAGGTAGGGACCACGGCCAGCCACCTGAATTCTAAAAGCCGCAATGAAGGTTACTGCCGGCCCAGCTGAATAGTGTGGTGAGAGTGTCTGTCACAAGGTCGAGGATGTATTGTTATTCTATGAGGGGAGGTAGTCTGGTTTCCCAGGGTTACTCCGTTCCGCTTTGGGAAGCGACGTCTTGTATTGTCATTGTTATAAGTGCGTTTATTATAGTTGTTTGTTTATTAATAATAACGGGGCACCGGCCGCCGAAGTATTTATTTGATGCTTCATGTATGATGACTTGTTTGTTTTACCATAATTAACAGAGTTATGGCTCTGAGAGAATTAATTGTTTTTCAAGTTAGAAGTACACACATGCCTGTGGTCTAGAATAAGTCTGTTGCCTTCATTGTCTGACTCTTGAGAGGAAAGACGATGATTGTACGAGAGAACATGTCCGAGCTCCCAGAAACCAATTTTGCAAGTTATGAACATGAGTGCGCATATTTATTTTGATAGAATGGCTGGGTTATTTAAGCCATAGTTTGATGAACTAAGTCTGTTGACGTTAATTTTGAACTTGAAGCAGTGAACTGCAGTAAATTAGATTATTTTTCTTTTCCTGGTTTTAGCCAGTGTGATAAATTTACATTTTTGCATTTTTTTTGACGTTGTTGATTAGAGTAACTTAAGGGAGTTTATTTTGATGTTTATTGTCTACGGATGGGAGATTGGGAGATGATGTTTTTGTGAATAAAATCATTTTTATTAGGAGTCCTCTGACATACTGATTTCTAAGTTAAGCCTCCTCTGATCCTCGACGATATTCCTAGGATGTTTAGAATAAGTTAGAGCCACCCCGAACAGGTCACTACCCGAGCCAGAGTCGGCATCCTAGAAGAACACTGAAGGGTACACTACTTAGTCCCCTCTACAACATCCAGTAGTTTGTAATAAGAATGATGAATCACCCTGTATATACTCACACACCTAAGTACATGAGGCTGATGACCGAAATGTCCTAAACGAATTTTCAAATGAACAACAGCATAAGTTTTTTATTCTCTGTAGAGGAATCTAGTGACTGAGTAATTGCCTGGTGATTTTCAAAAAATGTTAGTTTACAATACTGCCATCAGGTGAGAAAACAGTCAGTTTTGCTGTTTTATCGACTGGTTTAGCAATACCAAATGTTTATGCAAAATTCAAACTGATAATGATATCCAAATCGTTGTAATTACTCTATTCTTGAATATTTGAGTGAGGTAGGCACAACGAACAAAGGCCTCACGAATACATATTCTATACACGGAAGCTGTGAAGCGATTATCCTGTAATTTACTCACTTTACAGATAACATAACATTCTGGATAACATCTAATTATAGCAGCTCTTTGAGGGGACCGCACAGTGGATGTCTAGGAGGTAATGTGGCGCCAGCAGCACGTGTCTAGCCTGGTAAATGACCACACCCTGGCTGGCTGGTTATGTATGATAATGATAATCATTATTATTATATTAATTGTATAGCCTTGTCCGAGCGACACTTGATCATGATTACCACTCATATCATATGTAATTAACAGACCGCACTTCAAAAGAGACAAATTTATAGTGATTTATGACCGATATGCAAGTACCTTACTTGTCCATCGCTGTCAACAACTACTAGTAACTGATACAGTGGCTAGTTACGGTCAGGAATAAAAAGAAATTATACCACAAGGAATTAATTGGAATAAGCATTACACTTAATTTTTAGTAAATTGTAATTCATAGAAAATATCACAGCCCACCAGGCTAGGTACTTAATGCAGGAAACATGGCGTTGAAAATAAAGTTTTTAGGACAAAAAAAAAAGACAAAAATAATAATAACAAGAAGTTCCGTGCTGAACTAAAGAGCCTACTTTTCTTAAAATTAAGTTTCATGCTTATGATTAATCTACAGTATATGGACCTATCTAGAATAATGACGAAATTAAGCTGGTAATAACGAAATGTCTAATTAGTTCGAAATATACCTGGTATAATGTAGCCTAATAGAGAATTACAGTTGGCAGCCCTGGTGAGTGAATATATTCTTAGTTCTATCTCTTGAGGTAGAGAATTAAAAAAAAGGTTAAGTCCAATGGACGTTACATGCAGTTAGACATTGGATCTATCAGCACGCGTAATAGCATGTTGGCAACAATGTGCTGGTCTAGAAATAATCAGAAATATTATGATATCTTGTTGTGCCAATTTTGGATGAAATCCATTTGTTAGTATAGAAGTTACATGTATTTTAAAATTGGACATATCAGCAGGCATAGAATCATGTTGGCAGCACTGACTTACATTAATTATTCCAAATTAATCTAGAATGCCAGGTGCGATACGTGTGCAAAGTATAGAGCTGTTGGCTTGCATACTTCCTGACGTATTGATATTAGGTTAAAAAATATAGACAGCATTTAATAACAGTTGGCAGCCCTGAATGGCCTGTTTGCCATCTCTTGATGATTGCAGTATATTGGCATTTGTCTGTTGGCACAGGCTAGAGTAAAATGTGGCTTTTCACCGATGTCTCAGTCTCACTCATGGCTGTGATTATATAGAAGCTACTGACGTATGGGTGGTGCTTAGTAATGACATTCAGGGCACAGTCAGTGCCTGTGGATGCTGTGAAAGGTCCTACTCATAGGGTTAGTACTGCTGTTCTGATTCAGTGAGGAAAGCAATGGCAAACTTCCTCACTCCTCATCTTGCCTAGTACGCCTCAATATAGCGCTGCCTTGGGTTTTTGTGGGTAACCACCCACATAACCTAACGGCGGTACTTTTTGAGGATCCAACCAGCCATCGGGCTGACTACCTAACAAAAAGGCAGCCCTGATTGCTCTTAAGAATACTTATAGTCATATCTGTTATGTTGCACACAGCATATACGAAATTTAGTTGAAATCCAACTGATAGTATAGAAGTTACAAGTATTTAAAAATTGGCCCTTTCAGGAGGCTTAGAATCTTGTTGGTAGAACTGAAGTATATAAGTTACTCCAAAATTAATCTAAAATGTCAGATACTATACGTGTGCATAGTTGAAAGCTGTCGGCTTGCATATTTTCTGATATATTGGTATTTGGACAAAAGAATAGAGAGAGCAATTATTGACAGTTGGCAGCCCTGGTAGCTCTTAAGAAAGCGCGCAGTCATATCTGTTTATGTAGAGATATTACATACAAAATTTGATTGAAATCCAATTGATAGTGTAGAAGTTATAGGCATTTAAAAATTCGACTGATCAGAAGGCTTAATATTATTTTGGCAACACTGTCATGTATGGCCTCCTGGAAATTAAACTGAAATAGTGTTATCTACATGTGTGCCAATTTTGGAATAGCTCCCATGCATACCTTCCCCGATATCCAACATGGAGCTCAAATTTCTAGTGCGTTTTTTCAGCAACTGGTAGCACTGACATCATTTACAAATATGGACGTGAGATATTCTGGTATACATCTTCACTCATACTAAATTTGGTTTCGATTTATGCAGCCGTTTAGGAGTTGACAGGGGGACAC
This sequence comes from Meconema thalassinum, assembly GCA_946902985.2. Lineage (NCBI taxonomy): Eukaryota > Metazoa > Arthropoda > Insecta > Orthoptera > Tettigoniidae > Meconema > Meconema thalassinum. The sequence goes on along the minus strand of OX336393.1, from coordinate 513,902,266 downwards.
ACACACACAGCCAGACAGACAGAAGGACAGACAGACAGACAGACAGATAGACAGACAGACATACATTTTCCCGGATCGATCTGAAAATGAAAATCCACAGCCTGCTTCCAGTCTCTGACCGGGTCAGGAATGGAATGAATGAAGTCCCCCATCTAGCGGCGAGGATATGAACTGTGCCGGCTGCCGAGGCCTGACACACTCCTCTCATAAGTCTAATGTTTCCTCATTTTTGCAAAATGTGAAAATTAGGCTAAAAACTCCGTCAACATAACTTACTTTCAGGAGAGGAAAACATAATGGGCCTGGTTCATTGAACTGGATAAAGATCTGAAAGAAGTGGGGATTACACCAACTGGCAATCTGGAGCGCGCCCCACTCAAAAGAAATCTTCAAGCTTGTAAAGGTTTCCAATAAAGGTCGAAGCTGAAATCGGGAAAGATTTTGACCCGGAAACGGAAGAAAGTCCACCAATAACGAACTGGGCGTACTGGGCGAACATCAAAGCCTGTAGGAGACAGTTGGAATGACGCAGTCCATAGATGGCCAATACGAAATGAATGAAAAACTTCGTCTGGTTCATCAAGAGGAAGTAAAACCTAGCAAGATATATGTTCACTCGGATGAATGGAAGAAATCCCCTTCTGAAAGGAAGAAGGTGTGGTGGGCTAACAAGAAGAAAAACAGTTGAGATCTCGCGGTCCCCAGTGCCCACAACGATACAAGTAAAGTAAGTAAAATGTTTGTTAGGCGAATGGATGACACCAAACAACACTGAGAAAGAAGCATTTACATCAAGGATCAACAAGATGGAAACTGAGTACCAGCTAACCAGAGATGTTTACAATAAACGATCAGTGTCCAGCAATGCCAAGATTAGGCATTATTGTTCAGTTATTCGTCCAGAAGTTCTGCACGCAGCAGAATGCCTTGCAATGAATAAGAAAGGTTTAGTTGAAAACTTAGTAGGAAGCCTCCGTGGCTTAGGCGGCAGCACGCCGGCCTCTCACCGCTGGGTCCGAGGTTCAAATCCCGGTCACTCCATGTGAGATCTGTGCTGGACAGAACGGAGGCAGACAGGTTTTTCTCCGGGTACTCCGGTTTTCCCTGTCAAAATGTCATTCCAGCAACACTCTCCACTATCATTTCATTTCATCTGTCATTCATTTAATCATTGCCCCAGAGAAGTGCGTCAGGCCTCGGCAGCCGGCACAGTCCATATCCTCGCCGCTAGATGGGGGCTTCATTCATTCCATTCCTGGCCCGGTCGGAGACTGGAAGCAGGCTGTGGATTTTCATTCATTTCATAGTTGAAAACTTAGTGGCCCAAAAACGAAAGATCTGGGGATACAACTGGGGAGGTAGGACCAGCACCTCGTCCAGGCAGCCTCACCTGCTAAGCGAACAGAGGCCTCATGAGGGATGGGAAGGGAAGGAAAGAATGGGAGGGATAGGCAAGGAAGAGGGAAGGAGGAGGCCGTGGCCTTACGGTAAGCACCATCCCGGGATTTTCCCAGAGACTAAGTGGGAAACCACGGAAAAACACTTCGAGGATGGCTGAGGTGGGAATAAATACCCCTCTACTCATTTGGACCACCCTAGGCTGAATAGACCCCGTTCCATTCCTCATACCACTTTTCAATTTTCGCGGCAGAGCCAGGAATTTGTTGAACTGTTGAGGAATGTCGAGCAACAATATATTCACGTCATCATTATGCCAGCTACGTGAACAATAGATATAAGTAGGACTCTTGCCGTATAGTATACGTCAATTAGCTGGACAACATTTAACCCTCAATTGTTGAGGACGACATATACCAAGTGAGCCCTGTGTGGTACGCCTGGGTACACACACAACGAACATGGCAGAAACCCAGAGGATTTGCTGGTGTTAAAGATACAGAGAATCACCAAACTTTCAGCTCAAGATAATACAGAATGATGAGGACGCTAAACAAAGTATTCTGATTTCTGAGATAGTATTTGAGAGAGAGAGAGAGAGGGTGCAGCAAAATTTCAAATGCCGTTGAAATGCAAGTATTGAGAGAGGTGATCGCCACATAAACAATTACTCCGAGCTGTTCGTGTGTTGCTGCTATAGGTTTTAAGTTGTTGCTAGGTTATTGCTGAGAGTGTTATGTTGTTGAATGAGGTCAACGATGTCTCTATGTTGTTCCTATGAGTTGTAAGTTGTTGCTAGGTTATTGCTGAGAGTGTTATGTTGTTGAATGAGGTCAACGATGTCTCTATGTTGTTCCTATGAGTTGTAAGTTGTTGCTAGGTTATTGCTGAGAGTGTTATGTTGTTGAATGAGGTCGACGATGTCTCTATGTTGTTCCTATGAGTTGTAGGTTGTTGCTAGGTTATTGCAGAGAGTGTTATGTTGCTGAATGAGGTCAACGATGTCTCTATGTTGTTCCTATGAGTTGTAAGTTGTTGCTAGATTATTGCTGAGAGTGTTATGTTGCTGAATGAGGTCAACGATGTCTCTATGTTGTTCCTATGAGTTGTAAGTTGTTGCTAGGATATTGCTGAGAGTGTTATGTTACTGAATGAGGTCAACGATGCCTCTATGTTGTTCCTATGAGTTGTAAGTTGTTGCTAGGTTATTGCTGAGAGTGTTATGTTGTTGAATGAGGTCAACGATGTCTCTATGTTGTTCCTATGAGTTGTAAGTTGTTGCTAGGTTATTGCAGAGAGTGTTATGTTGCTGAATGAGGTCAACGATGTCTCTATGTTGTTCCTATGAGTTGTAAGTTGTTGCTAGATTATTGCTGAGAGTGTTATGTTGCTGAATGAGGTCAACGATGTCTCTATGTTGTTCCTATGAGTTGTGAGTTGCTGCTAGGTTATTGCTGAGAGCGTTATGTTGTTGACAGAGGTCAACGATGTCTCTATATTGTTCCTATGAGTTATAAGTTGTTGCTAGGTTATTGCTGAGAGCTTTATGTTGCTAAATGAGGTCAACGATGTCTCTATGTTGTTCCTATGAGTTGTAAGTTATTGCTTGGTTATTACTGAGTGTTATGTTGCTGAATGAGGTCAACGATGTCTCTATGTTGTTCCTATGAGTTGTAAGTTGTTGCTAGGTTATTGCTGAGAGAGTTATGTTGCTGAATGAGATCAACGATGTAACTATGTTGTTCCTATGAGTTGTAAGTTGTTGCTAGGTTATTGCTGAGAGTGTTATGTTGTTGAATGTGGTCAACGATGTAACTATGTTGTTCCTATGAGTTGCAAGTTGTTGCTAGGTTATTGCTGAGAGTGTTATGTTGTTGAATGTGGTCAACGATGTAACTATGTTGATCCTATGAGTTGTAAGTTGTTGCTAGGTTATTGCTGAGAGAGTTATGTTGCTGAATGAGATCAACGATGTAACTATGTTGTTTCTATGAGTTGTAAGTTGTTGCTAGGTTATTGCTGAGAGTGTTATGTTGCTGAAAGTGGTCATCGAAGTCTCTATGTTGTTCATATGAGTTGTAACTTGTTGCTAGGTTATTGCTGAGAGAGTTATGTTGCTGAATGAGGTCAACGATGCCTCTATGTTGTTCCTATGAGTTGTAAGTTGTTGCTATTGCTGAGAGAGTTATGTTGCTGAATGAGGTCAACGATGTCTCTATGTTGTTACTATGAGTTGTAAGTTGTTGCTAGGTTATTGCTGAGAGAGTTATGTTGCTGAATTAGGTCAACGATGTCTCTATGTTGTTCCTATGAGTTGTAAGTTGTTGCTAGGTTATTGCTGAGAGAGTTATGTTGCTGAATGAGGTCAACGATGTCACTATGTTGTTCCTATAAGTTGTAAGTTGTTGATAGGTTATTGCTGAGAGTGTTATGTTGTTGAATGTGGTCAACGATGTAACTATGTTGTTCCTATGAGTTGTAAGTTGTTGCTAGGTTATTGCTGAGAGTGTTATGTTGTTGAATGTGGTCAACGATGTAACTAAGTTGTTCCTATGAGTTGTAAGTTGTTGCTAGTTTATTGCTGAGAGTGTTATGTTGTTGAATGTGGTCAACGATGTAACTATGTTGTTCCTATGAGTTGTAAGTTGTTGCTAGGTTATTGCTGAGAGTGTTATGTTGTTGAATGTGGTCAACGATGTAACTATGTTGTTCCTATGAGTTGTAAGTTGTTCCTAGGATATTGCTGAGAGTGTTATGTTACTGAATGAGGTCAACGATGTCTCTATGTTGTTCCTATGAGTTGTAAGTTGTTGCTAGGTTATTGCTGAGAGAGTTATGTTGCTGAATGAGGTCAACGATGTCTCTATGTTGTTGCTATGAGTTGTAAGTTGTTGCTAGGTTGTTGCTGAGAGAGTTATGTTGTTGACTAAGGTGAACGATGTAACTATGATGCACTTATGAGGCTTAGGATCTTGCTATTAGGTATTTATCGTTGTTACGAGGAGCAGCATATTGCTATGAGAAGTGGAATGTTTCTAAGAGATGTGGTATATTGGTGTAAAGTGTAGGATATTTCTACGAGGTATGTGTTTTTGGAAATAATCCATCTATTTCCAAACACTTAGTGTAAGGCCCTCTACCAAATGTAGACTTTAGTTTTGAGTGTAAGGGTTGAAAATGAACAATTTTCATATCTTGTTTGATATAGTGGTTTATTTTACATATTTCTGACCGTTATCGTAGCTGAAGTTTATTTTTGTGGCTTCTTGCCATGTCTACGCGTATATAATACGAGAAACATTGCAGGGGACAAGATTGCTTCAGTGCTATATAAACGGGAAATTTCCCTGAGCCCCAGGCTTCGACTCATCCATCACAGACAGTAGGAAACCTGTTACGATCAACAGCGTGAATTTTTAACACCCATTTAAAAAATGTATTTTGGTTGCTGACATTGTTTATATATTTGTAATACTGATGCGATCTCGTCGAGATTTCCCGATACACAACAAGCCTGGCATCGTGACAAGCAGATTACAAGTTCGTGTATTGAAAATAAATGTTGACAGGTTGGCGGCGGTAACAAAATAAATATATATAGCATTAAAATAAAACTAAAAAAAAGGATGCTAAACTAAAAGTGTGGAAGTTGGTAATTCCTACTAATACCACTGCTATTGATATACACCGGCAATTAGTGCCCGCTGACCTTGTAATTTATGAGCAGAAACAGGGCAAATGGGCTGAGCTCTTGTTGTTTCATTTATTTAGGGCCTGGTCATTTCACATCCATGTACTTGGATGTTTGTGGAGAATTTACCTGATAACAAGTGTTGTTGTGGTGTCAGTATTAGTGGGTATGTACGAGGGTAGATCGTAAAGAAACGCACAATCATTTATTCTCCCCTGATATTGCAGCTGGGATGTTAATAAAAATAATAATATCGTATGGCCTCAGGTGCCGGGTGCAAGTTTTGTTATTTGCGCCCAAAGGGCAGCTTGCATGTCGAATTTTGTTGTTCCTTGGAGCGCTATGACAGTCAGGAGGTTAGATATCTAAACTCCTTGACACTATAGCGCTTTCTAGTAGAGAACGGAGGAACTTTATGTGTTGGCGGAAAATCCCGAGATTAATTTTGCCATTATCAACATGTGCTACTAAATTCAAATGGGTTCTTTAACATGCCAACAATGTATGACATGCGTGCCATAATTTTAGTCGCCTTTCAAAAATCACTTACCATGGCCAGGAGCGAACCTGAAAGCTTGAGGTTGGTAGTCAGACACGTTAACCACTCTCCCACCGTGGCAAGCAAGCTGGAATGTTGACATTTCTCGACGATATAGTTTGAAGTTTGCGCTACAGAGAGTATTTTGTTTTCATGTGCAGCTCTAGCGAGAGAAGCCTGAACTACGAAACAAACATGGCGAGTATGTTACTGTCGTCAACTTCTGAAGAGCAGTGAAGTGTAGTTCGATATTTGTTGGCCAAAGAGCTTAAACCGAGTGGAATTCATAGGGACATGCGTGGCTTGTATGGAAACGACTGTATGGACCATATAAATGTCTCCAGGAATCGTCGCTGGTGATGAGTCATGGGCATACCACTACACGCCCGAAACCAAGCAGGCCCCCTTTTTTTATTTTTTTTTATTTTTAGCGTATGGCTTTTAGTGCCGGGAGTGTCCGAGGACATGTTCGACTCGCCAGTGTTGTAGCTGCTTCGAGACGGACACCCAATGGGTGAGCTACAAGTACCGTTGGGGAGGGAAGTTGGAAGGTAAGGACGAGGAGTTGGAAGGTATCGGCTGTGGCCTATAGTTAGGGACCAACCCCGGCATTTGCCTGGAAGGAAGATGGGAAACCACAGAAGACCATCTTCAAGGTTGCCGGCGGGGGGATTCGAACCTCCTCGCCTCCCGGATGTGAGCGACTGCCAACAGTCATGCCGTAACGCCCACGGCTAACTCAAGGCCCCTAATGGGGTGGAAAAATGCTGGTTCCCTAGTACGAAAAACAAGTGACTCTATCTGCTAGGAAAGTGCTTGTGACAGTATTCTGGGATATGAGAGGTGTGTTATTGGTGGACATTGATGAACATGGGACCACTGTGAATACTGCAGCCTACAATAAAATTATGATTAAGTTGCGTCGTGACAAACGCCACAACATTAATGCGGACGGTGTCAAACTTCTTCAAGACAATGCCCGCCCCTAAGTTGCTGCTCCCGTTCGTGAGAAATTCGCCCGAATTAGATGGGAGGTGCTCCAGCATGCACTATACAGTCCGGACCTTGCACCATCGAACTTTCATCTGTTTGGTCCCATGAAGAAGTGCCTGGCCGGCCAACACTTTGCGACAGATGAGGAAGTGATATCAGCAGTCCGCAGATGTCTATACTCCAACCAAACGGACTTCAACGAACAGGGCATATTGAAACTGGTAACACGATGGCAGAAATGTGTTGAGAAAATTGGAGACTATATAGCAGAGTAGGTCAAAGATTTAAGAGCATTTGTGGTTTGTTTGGTATTGTTACCTATTGAACGTATTCATCAGCATCATTTATTGCACTTGTGGGCCTTGAAGGCCTACAGCAGAATAACAAAAGAAAGAAAAGGAAGAGAAAAAGTGATGACAAAGAAATCAGTCACGAAGCAGGAGGTATCTACTGCCGGTCCCTAGCTTCATCTTCCACCGCATTCGGCTCCACTTGCTGAAGTATTGTTAATACTCGATCCTTCCATCGCGTCCTGGGACGTCCCCTTGGGAGTCTTCCAGCAGGTTGTGAATGAAGGACTCGGTTTTGGATGGATTCATCAGCTCGAAAGATGTGACCAAACCACTGTAAACTCTTCTGTCCTAGTACTCGGCTAATTTGTAGTTTAGCCACTGTTAAACGGTTTCTTATATATATAAAGAAAAAGATTGTGCGTTCCTTTCCGATCTGCCCTCATATTTGAGTCGAGGATTGGAATGGAGGTAGCCGTGGCCCTAAGTTAGGAACCATCCCGGCATTTGCCTCGAGTAGAAATGTGGAAACAACGGAAAACCTCTTCTAGATTGGCCGAGATGGGAATCGAAACCACCTCTTCTTAGTTTTCCCTCACGAGGCTGAGTGTACGCCGCGCCGTCTTAGCACTCAAACCAGAATGAAGTTTCTCTGCAGAGCTGAGAATGGAACCCGGACCTCCATTGTGACAGTTTTGACTGCGAGATGGTATATTTGTAATTGAGGCGAAGATGGGATTGGAGGCGGCCGTGGGAATCGAACTTCAGATATCCGATTTGCAGCTCCAATTTCAGTCGTATTGTTTGAATTTATGCGTAATTTCAATTTATGCTTCTCAGTCGGCCAATATGCTATTTACCTAATATGAATAGGCGAGGGTACACCATAAACACACAACTCCTGATAGAAATTAATTGTACCATTATTCACATAAATAAGGGAAATTTAGGACTGTAAATAATACATGCATTTTTTTCAGGATTTGTGAATTTGTGACTTAAGTGAATCAGCTATTCCTAATAGCTGGCTTTGAAAAAAGCCTTTTGGAATGAAATCGTTCCTGGTGGTCAAAGGTTCTGCCGTTGCAGAACGTTGCCCAGGGTACGCCCGATCGTGTGAACATTCATTGCAGCGATTGCTGCTCAAGACAGAACTTTTGAGGGGGTAGAGATGAAGTTGACAACTGCTCTAGAAGATCTAGCCAAATATTATGATGACAATCACTTGAAGCTCAATCCTGGAAAGACGCAGGTTTGTGAATTCCAACTGAAAAAAAATAGGGAAGCCAGAAGGAAGTTAAATATTAACTGGAAGAGACAACAACAACCTCACTGTGACATTTCAAAATATCCGGGAGTAAAGCTTGATCGTTCTGTCACATTCAAAGCCCATTGCGAAGATATGAACTTTAAAGTATCTACCTGGAATAACGTCATTCGCAAACTTACTGGTTCCACCTGGGGTGCACAGCCAAATGTGCTCCGTACATCTGCCCTGGCACTACGTTTTTCCGCAGCAGAGTATGCAGCATGATTGAGGAGAAATTCAGTTCATACAAGACAAGTTGATGTAGCCTTGAGTGAGATTGGACGTATCGTGACAGGTTGCCGGAGAACAGCTCCTGTTAACAGAATGTACCAAATCATGGGTATAGCATCACCAAATATTCTCAGAAGAACAGCTGCAGAAGAAGAGAAGATGAAGCAGGAAGCTGATCCTAGATACCCATTATTTGGACATCCCACAAGAATTAGGTCAAGAAAGAGCTTCGTACAATCAACTCTAACGATCCCATCATCAGCTGGAACTCGCTGATTACAGTTATGGCGGGATTCACTACCCAAAGCTCATTGGAACAATGTCAAAGAAGAACCAGCTGCGGGGTGTTTTCAGTCGTATGTCATCTGGAAGACAATCAACAGACTGAGAACCGGAGCTAGTCTCAAGACATGGGGCTACACTGAAGACGGACTTTGTGAATGTGGGGAACTGCAAGACCCACAATATCTTCTGGTATGCAGAAACCTACCTGAGACTTGCACCACCGACGATCGTTGGAGAGCAAATTACAGGGCCATTAAGACTGCCGAATTCTGGTCTTTGCATTCCATTTGATTTCATTTGTTTAACATAGTCTGTAAGATTGTTTGTATTGCTCACTTTATTTTGTAATTTTTCCTGGACACGTAAAATAAATAAATAAATAAGCTACCCCTAATAATATTGATTTATGCAGCCCAACTAACGCGTGTAGTCAGGAAGGTCGATATTTCTCTGCTGCATCCCGTAGAGTACTAATGCACTGCAAACATATCCTGCAAACGATACTGAACCCTATGATTTTTTCCTCGATGAGACTGCAGACTAATGTGAGTGAAAATTAATAGCGTTCATAATCGTTTGCGGGATATGCATGCAGTGCATTAGTACAATACGGGATGCAAACAGAGAAATATCGACCTTCCTGACAACACGCGTTAGTTGGGCTTCATAAAACAATGTTATTAGGGGCAGCTGATTCACCTGGTATATAACATACAATTTCAATGCTACATTAATGAAAGGTGCAGACATATTCAGGGCAAAGTGGATAAGTTGTACTGGACCAACTCCATGGCCATCACGATCACCGGATTTAACGCCTCTCAACTCTATCCTGTAGAGCTGCTTTAAAGAGTATGGTTCATGATCAATAAAGGGTGATCAAAAACTATCCTTGCAATGCCGATATTCCTGGTTCTTCATCTGTTATAGAAAAATTAGCAGTGCGGGGGTAATTCGAACACATACGGTTAGTAGCTGTGCAGAGTTTCAGCCATCCGCTACCTACAGCGCTGTTGTTGTTGTTGTCTGAGTTTTCAGACTTTTGACTGGTTTGATGCAGCTTGCCTCCCTGTCCTGAGCTAATCTTTTCATCTCTACATAGCTACCACACCCTACATCCGAGGCAATCTGCTTAACATATTCTAACCTTGGTCTACCCCTTCAGTTCTTGTCCTCGACCCTTCCTTCGATAACTAAGCTTGCTATTTCTGGGTTTCTTAGTATGTGTCCTGACAACCTATCTCTTCTCTTCATTAGTAGTCGCCAGAAACATCTCTCCTCTCCCACTCGTCTTAAATCCCCTTGATTTGTAACCCAATGTACCCATCTGATCTGTATCGTTCTCCTGTAACACAACATTTCCTCTTCTCAGCTGCACCAGTAGTCCAAGTTACACTTCCATAGAGCGCCACGCTCCAGACAAAGGCTTTCATAAATGACTTCTTAATATCTAAATCTACATTCGATGTCAACAGATTCCTTTTCTGTAGAAATGCTTTCGTTGCCTGAGCCAACCTACTTCTTATATCCTCTTTGCTTCGTCCAACACTCGTTATTTTGCTTCCTAAGTAACAGAAGTAGCTAAACAAATAATGGCGACTCGTTTGGAAAACTGGTGTCGAGGAAAGATCCGCTCAGTTATTCGATTTCTGTGGGTGTAATATGTAACCACGGCCAGGACTTCTCATCAAAGGAGTTATCTTCCTTCATGACAACGTGCGTCCTCACACAGTCCTGAAGACCACCACGCTGTTGAAGCGGTTTACTAGGATGACATTGACCATCATCCCTATAACCCGGACCTCGCTCCAAGCGACTTTCACCTTTTTCCTAAATTAAAGGAGCACCTAGGTCACTTGACGACCACGTGGCTGAACACGCAAGAAGAGGATTTTTACCAGGAGAGAATATTCAAACGAGTGAACTACAACAAAACTTAATATTTATTATTATCTAGGAGAAATACTGTGGAGAAAGATAAATATATAAATTTATTTATAAACCTCAATGGGGTGAATTTTGAGGGGTGTGAAAATTTCAAGTATTTGGGAGAACTGGTTACTGAACCTAATCGCACAAGAGAAGAAATTAAAGCAAGAATTGCAACCGGTATTAGAGCTTATTGGGCACTGATAAAAATCCTCAAAGCGCGCATCGTCAGTAGAAGATCAAATGTGACAGTGTACCGAACAGTTATAAGACCAGTGGTAATATACGGCTCGGAAATTTGGACTATGACTGTGACAGAAGAGGAGCTTTTGAGAAGATGTAAAAGGAAAATACTGTGGAAGATTTATGAAGCAGTGAATGAGGCAGGAAGATGGAGAATACGGGAAAACAAAGAATTGGAGGAACTATATGGTCATCCTGATAAGTTATAGTTTCGGAAGTAAAGAGTAATAGGCTAAGATGGCTGGGACATGTGGAGAGAATGGCAGGTGATAGAGTGGTTAAAAAGACCTATAGAGGAAATCCAGGTGGAAGAAGATGCAAAGGAAGACCTAGGAAACGATGGTTGGATGACGTGGAGGACGACTTACGCAAGATGGGAGTAAGAAGACGGAGGAAACGTACAGAAGATCGCCAGGATTGGGCAACGATTGTTGGAGAGGCCAAGGTCCTACATTGACTGTAGCGCCGAGGAGTAGTATTAATAGTAGAATATCCAAACTCATCCCACAAAGCGGCAAATACCTAAACCGATATGTAGAAAAGTAACCTAATGTATGTACTATCAGTTGGCTGCACTGGTGGTATGAAATAAAATGTACACGATTCACTGCGAACTTAGTTTCTGATCGCCCTCGTATTGTGCCCAATCAGTCACGGCAGTCTGGCATCGAACTCGGGTCTTATCAGAGAAGACCAGGCACATGGTTATGCCTAGAGTCGAACCATTGATCTCTGAGGGGGAGCAATTACTGGGAACCCAAAGAGCAATGAGAGGTATACTGACATATAATAATGTAGCATGATTTCACGACCTGTATGTGAATATCATAGCAGTTTAAAGTAAAGAATTGTAGCCAAATGCAAGGAAATATACGTTTTCTAAGCATACAAGATTGAGAGGAGGCCTGGTGTATTCTCGGAATACACGGTACGAGAGATTATAATTTTCAATGCTTTTGCATGTTCTTTCCTTCCTCTTTGTCAAACACCAACAGTGATCTTCTGTTTCTTCTTTGATGGGCAAATCTCTTATGTCTTCATGAGTCTGTTCTAGATATATATTCTCTGTGACTCACCTAGCGTCATCTAACAGCGAATCTCTGAAGCTCTTCAACTCTTCCTGGTGCAAGAGGACTTACTTATCCATTTGGCCACCAGATCCTGTTACCATCGCCAGCTATTTTCTCCTTGAGCAAGAGGACTCTGTCTACTTTTTTACTCACCATGCTGCGCTAGTATCGCCTGTTATCAACTCCTTGAAGACCATTCATCAAGAAGAACATTTATTTTTGATAAGTTGGTTATGCTTATATGTTCTCCTTTTGTCTCCTACCCCCCACTCTTTTCCCCTTCCTTGGACCCTCCGTGCTCCGTTGAGCTGGTCTCACTTCTCAGTCGGCAGTTGACTCGGACAATTAAGGCTCCTCTCGAGCCAGCCTCCTCAAACCAAGAGGCATACTCTCTTCTACGCCATGTTGACAAAGTAGTTATCGTCATACGGAACTTCAACTTCAACATGAAATCTAGATAAGTACCATCTTAAAGTTTTAACCTCATCTTCATGGTTTTAACTTTCACGTGCTTTTAACGATACTTTTATAGACAGTGTGAGATTATTTATTTTGGGGCAAAAATCATTCTTCGTGGGATTTGCCATGTTGAGCTTTTGTTCGTACAAGTCAACCTTACTAAAAAGAGCTTTTCTTAGGCTATTCAAATGAGAAATCCTCTCACTACGTGGGATATTATCTAATACCCGCCGTCTATAATTCCCCAAGTTAGTTCCTCCGTTCGATTTTCTCAACCCCATTTTTCTACTAAGGTCGTTCTGGAACCTTCTAGATTCTGTATTTCATCTACAAGTCCTGCCGTTATGAAATTTTCACTCACTTGTGAGAATGCTATTTAAAATTGAAGAATCTCACTTCTGAATTAAAGCTCAATAGCGAATTTTCTTCCACCGTTGGATGTTCTATGGCGCATTTAACTGTAATCCACAATTTTCTCCATCAATAGACTTTCGTTCATCTAGTGCAACCAGTCATTTTTTTCAAATTGAAATAACTTTCTCTGCCAAAAAATTTCGTGTTTCTATAGTGAACTTTTCATATATTTCAACGAACTATAGTGAAAACCAGTGCATGTTCAACTTTCTACCGCGTCGCGATCGTCCGTTTACATATAAATAAGGCCATGAACATTTTTCCTCAATCCCTATTTCTCTTTCCTAAACCTCTTACTAACAATCTGTAATAAACTTTTAAATTTAGGTCTGTTTCAACGAGGTGTCAATCTATAGATGTGCCCTCCCATTTTTTCTCATGTGTAATTAATTAATTTCTGTATAAATTACGTGTCCAGCGCACGTTTCAAATTTACATTGTTTCTCCCTTCTAATCAGGTAAAACAATTCTTTCGACTCTTGAGTGAGTTATTTCTAGGTCTCACGAATTGGAAACTGCCCCATTTGGTTCGTGATTCCCATTTAAAACATAGGAGGTCGAGAACCTTCCCTTTGATTATCTCTTCAGGTTTCACAGTAAGTGACCTGCCTTTATTTGCATAATAACCAACATTAATTCTGTATAAATATAAGAAGTTGTAGGAACTTCTATCTTATTCTTCACGTTTTTCTTATTGTTATTTTAGAAGTTTTCACTCTTTCTAGAATATTCTCTCAGGAATTTCTTAAGGTACACTCTTTGTACTCCAATTAACGAACGTTCAAACTTTAATTACTTCATTGGTTATTTGTTTAAATCTTATAAAGATTTTAGAAACATGTAAGGTTTTAAACCTTGTAAATTGTCAATTGCCTGGAGCAACCATTTAATGTTAGGAGGTCTGCGACCCCATTTGTTGAACAATTTAAATGATATATATTTGTCAAAAAGATATTGCATACTTGTTAATTTCCTTAAACTTCTTTGAATTGTTAAATAAATGAAGCGTTTCTTTTCGCTTTTTCATTTTTCTAATACAAAGTTTAGGCAAAATCCTGTCTTCCTTGGCTCTCCCTACTTAATGCCATTAAAACCTTTAATAGGTCTTTCACCACTCGTTGCATTTGAGCAAGAACTCTTAGTAGTAACCTCACTAAAGATTCTTTTAGCTTTAATAGCTAATTCTAATTGGCCAGTAAGGCAAGTAAAGCTCGCTACGCCAGCTACCTGCTTGTGGAGATCCTCTCCAAAACTTATGGTTAATTTTCCAAAAGATAAGTGTTTCTTCTTTGTCTAAGCTTTTAGCCGGCCTTTTGCTGAGTAAAGGCTTAGCCATTTCCAAATGCAACCATTGGTTCACTTACCAAAATTACTTTCCCAGGTATAATTTTTCATCACGATCCTTCCTGGAAGCACTGGGTCGCTTTTTTCAGGAACTCTATAATTTCTAAAATTGGAAATACCAAACTTGATTTAAATTATTGGCATCCTTCGAATTATTTTGCAAAACGAATTTCTTTGAAAAACCATACAATAAATTTGTTACTCTTAGTTTTGCCAGACCATCACCTTTCCCCATAGTAGTTTTATACATGCTTGGGAGGAAATACACTAAAGCCTCTCTCTTACAAATCGCCCAAGTTCTAGCTGCGGTTCCCGTTAGCTTCGACCAAGCTCGTACCTACTTTAGGTATCAGAGAGTTAATTTTCAGTGGCAACTGCCTCTAAAGGTATTTAAAGTTAAATTTACAACTTTTGTGGGACTCTCCTCCTATTTTTCTATCCTTTTTCTCCAATCCAAAACCTACTTCTTTTTTTTAATCATCTTCCCTTGGTGGGTGGGTTATTCCTTATCCAATAATCTACCCAAAAATTGGTACCAGAAACCCGGGAGAGTCCATTTTCCATTTTTTCTTTTTCTTTTTCTTGTCATTTGACAATACTTTGCATATTATTAATATCTGCTTTGAATTTTTCAGCTATAACTACATCATGCAAAGCCTGTGAACGGGAAAGAGGCCGCTCCTGTCTCCTTTGGTGTGTCCCGTTCTTTCTACTCATTTACTGCTGCCAGCTTGACAGCATTTCCAAGGTTCCACAGTTTCGTGAGTTACATTTCAATATACCTTCTTTAACATGGCTCCTACTGATAAGGATAAGGATGAAAAACTTACTTCTAAACGAGCATCCTATAAAGGGCAAATTACCCGATTCAGAAAGTACATAAAAGAATTGGATCCCTCAGAAGCTCAATTAGACTTGTTGAAACATCGTGTAAGGGATTTTGAACGTTCTTATGAAAACTACTGCAACATTCAAACTGAAATAGAAACTTGCATGCTCAATCAAACAGAAGATCGAGTCGAAGTAGAAAACCAATATTACGAAGGCATAGGTTCTGCTTTCAAAATAATACGCCAAGTCGAAGAGGAGCAGAAAAAGGACGCTTCTGTTCTTGGTTCCCTTCACGAACCACAAACTTCTTTCCGTGAGGGTACTCACAAGCCCAAACCAACTTTACCGAAAATTGATTTACCCCATATTTCTGGAGATGAATCTGCTTGGGATTCTTTCTATGAATTATTTTGCTCCCTTGTTCATGACAATGAAGACATTCAAGTTATTTACAAGTTTCATTATTTGAGATCTATCCTCCGAGGTCAAGCTTTGCAGTTGGTCGAAGCACTTCCTCTGCGTGCCGAAAATTACCCCATTGCCTTTAATTTATTAAAGGAAAGATATGGAAATTTACGGTTACGTATTCAGCGCCATATAAAGGCTCTAATCAATCTACCTGCGTCACAGCACAATGACGTCTCTAGTTTACGTACTCTAGTTGACACTACACAACTTCACGTTAAGGCTTTGTCCCAATTAGATCAACCTACTAATTATTGGGATACTTTCCTAATACATTTAGTGGTTTCTAAAGTTGATGCTGCTACCCTCAAAGCTTGGGAAATTGAACTTTCTAAAGAAGACGACTACACTTACGAGCATTTAGTTACTTTCATAAACGCTAGATGCCAACTTTTAACCGATCTAGCTAATCAAAGTGAACCTTCATCTCCTAGTTCCAAATTCGAATTAATGTCCATCAAACCCAAAAGTGAACGCTCAGCGTCCAATACCCAAAAACCCGGGTTCAGCTCATCCAAATTTAAATCAAACACTACTGGTTACCCAACTAGGTCTAGTGAACGTCGTGTTGCTAGCTCTATTGTTTTAAACACGCAAAACGAACCTCGCAAAAGTTTAAACGAACGTGTAAAGTGCATACTCTGTAAAGATCCCCATGCCCTATACCTCTGCAAATCTTTTAAAGAAATGTCAGTCGACGACAGACGAAAATTAGTCGCTCAAAACAAACATGGTTTCAACTGCCTAGCGCCCACGCATTCTGCTTCTAATTGTAAGTCCACAAGACTTTGCTACCATTGTGAAAAGGCTCACCATACTTTGCTACATCGTCATGATCAGGCAAGGTCATCGACGACATCTAATTCTCCGAAAAATGATAGTGCTAACAGTTCTAATGCGTCATCGTATATTCAGAATGTCAAGTCCATTCGCAGTGCTCAAGTATTGTTGTCTACTGTCCAAATTGAAGTTCAGGATAACTTTGGCAACTGGGTCCGTGCACGCGGTCTTCTAGATTCAGCGGCAACTCATGATTTTGTGTCTAATTCTTTGATTAGAAAACTAGGCCTACCCGTAAACCCCACTTCTATCAATGTGTCGGGCATCAACAGCTCAAAATCGCAAGCTTTACAATTCTCAAAACTAACCATAAGAGATATTTGTCATAGAAACAACTTCTTTAAACTTAATTGTCTAATTCTCAATAGCATTGGAGACGACACTCCAAGTCACTCTGTGGACATTTCAGGGTTAAACATTCCCTCGCATTTAAGGCTAGCCGATCCTTCGTTCAATATGCAGAACCCTATTGACATACATTTTAGTGGCAATGTCTTCTGGAATTGCCTACGTAAACAGGTTCGTAAGTTATCCTCAAACGTGGTCGCCAGAGACACTAATTTTGGATGGATCGTCACAGGGCAACTTCCCCATTATTCTCTCCAACCTGCATCGCAATGTTATTTCTCCAATACTGACCTGGAACAGTTTTGGAGGCTTGAAAGCGTTGATTCTCCTAATGTGACCTCTTCAGAAAATGAATTATGTGAGCAACTTTTTTTGAACACCACCACTCGTTCTTCTGATGGCCGGTTCGTTGTTCAAATGCCAAGATTACACAATCCTCCCAAACTTATCAACTCTCAGCCTAAAGCTCGCAAAGCTCTCTTTGCTATCGAGAGCAAATTCAAAAAAGAACCCCTTGTCAAACAGCAGTACACTGATTTCATGGATGAGTATGAAAGCTTAGATCATATGGAAGTTGTTAACAAATCTGATGATGAATCGCACCCCCCAATTGAAACGGTTTATTTAAATCATCATCCCGTTTGGAAGAACCCTCTTGTAAAAGATAAAATCCGAGTTGTTTTCAATGGTTCATCGCCCGACGTTAATGGCAACAGCCTTAACGACGCTCTTTATTCTGGTCCTGCTATTCAGTCAGATCTATCTGCTATACTTTTAAACTTTCGGTTATTTCCCATAGCTGTCATAGCCGACATAAAACAGATGTACCGTCAAGTGTTAATTCAACCAGAACAACGAGATCTTCAAAGAATCTTGTGGCGTGATGAAATCAGTAAGCCCATTAAGGTATTTCGCTTGAAAACGGTTACTTATGGCTTAAAACCCTCTGCTTTCCTTGCTATCCGATCCCTACACTTGCTAGCCTCACAAGATGGTCATTTATTTAATTCCAAAGCCTCTGAAGCACTAACTACGTCATTCTTTGTTGACGATTATTTGCAGTCCTTCTCCTCTTTGGAGGAAGCTTCTTTTGTGTCTTTAGAACTTCAGGCATTGTTAAGGAATGGAGGTTTCCCACTTCATAAGTGGAACTCCAACTCCCCTGAGTTTCTTGCGCAGTTTCCCATCGAAGACGTAGATCCTTCTTCTGTCGAAATCAGTGGAAACCCCGAATCTATAAAAACTCTAGGAGTTCACTGGTGCACTAGCACTGACACTCTTATCTATAAAGTTTCGCTCGCAGAAGAGCTTCCTAATACAAAAAGACAAATCCTATCTGAAATTGCAAAAATTTTTGATCCGCTTCAATTCCTTGCCCCAATTATCGTTATAGCCAAACTCTTCATGCAAGAGCTGTGGTCGCTTAAATGTGAATGGGATGATACTGTCCCTCTTTCTTTTCTTAATCGTTGGCTCTCGTTTCGCAGCAATTTGCTGGATCTTTCCCTTATTGAAATTCCCAGGAATTTAATCAGCTCTCATTCTAATGCATCCTTTTTCCTTCATGTGTTCGTGGACAGTTCCGAAAAAGCTTATGGTTGCTGTGCATATTTAGTTCATCACGATTCACTCTATGGATCTCCAGTTTCCAACCTTGTTTGTACCAAATCGAAGGTCGCTCCTCTTAAAACTATCACTTTGCCTAGGCTCGAACTGTGCGCTGCACTCATGGCTGCAGAACTCGTTAAGAAATTACGGGAAGTATTAAAAGTCGAATTCTCGCAAATCTATCTTTGGAGCGATTCCATGATCACCCTTTCTTGGATCGCCAAGAACCCCTCTCACTGGCAAACTTTTGTTGCAAACAGGGTTTCCAAAATTCAAACTCTTTCTTCTGGATGTCAATGGAGGCATGTGCCCAGTGCGGATAATCCAGCCGATATTATCTCTCGTGGTTGTTTACCCTCTCAATTGGCAGCTTCCCAATTGTACTGGCATGGGCCCTCGTGGCTAATCGAAGACTCTTCTTCATGGCCTTCTAAACCTCCAGCTACAAATTCCAACCTGCCAGACGCTAAAGTACCTCTATCTATTGCTTCGAGTCTTGTTTCCAACGCTTCTCATCCCTTGTTGTCCCGTTATTCTTCTTTTCATAAATTAATACGAATTATCGCCTATCTCCTTAGATGGAAATATTTAGTGGTTGACCAACCTCTCCTCCCCAAACCACACCTTACCAATCATGAATTGAATCTCGCTACCATTAAGGTTTTACAACTAACACAGCAAGAAGCCTTTTCTTCTGAATTGTCTTTGCTTTCTTCTAAAAGGGATCTTCCCAAATCCAGCCATCTTCGTGCTTTAGCCCCGTTCCTTGATGACCATGGGTTACTCAGGGTAGGTGGAAGGCTTTCGCAATCTTTACTCTCTGAGGACAAAAAGCATCCCGTTATTTTGCCTTCCAAACATCACGTAACTTCCTTAATTATACGTGACTTTCATTATCGTAATCTTCATGTTGGTACACGCACTCTGCTTTGCCTCTTAAGGGAAAATACTGGATTATAAATGGAATTCATGAAGTTTCTTCTGTAATTCACAAGTGCATTCCTTGTTTCAAAGCGAAACCTAAAATCAAAACTCAATTAATGAGCGATCTGCCCTCTTTTCGCTCTTCTCCTATACAACCATTTGCTTTAACTGGTGTGGACTATATGGGTCCGTTCCAATATCAACGAAATTCTCGTGAAGCTAAACGCAAATTGTTTGGTAAGCTTTATGTTTCTCTCTTTGTTTGCATGGTTACTGGCGCAATCCACTTGGAACTAGTAACGAATGCTTCTACTTATTTTTTATCAGCTGTCTCTCGCTTCACCGCTAGGCGTGTTGTTCCTTCAGAGATGTTCTCTGATAACGCTTCCACTTTTCAGGGCGCAGCTACCCTTTGGAAGAAAGCTCTCACTTCCTCTCCTGCCATGGAACAAATTTCTAATTTTTCCTATTCAAAAGGTTTCAAATGGCGCTTTATACCTCCCTACGCTCCTCATCACGGTGGTAGGTGGGAATCTTGCGTAAAGCTCACTAAACGTCATTTAAGAAAAGTCTTAGGTAATCGAATTCTGACTTATGAAGAATTCAATTCACTGTCTGTTCTGATTGAAGGTGTTGTTAACTCTCGCCCTTTAACTCCGCTTTCCAATGACCCTGATGACCTACTTCCACTCACCCCTGGTCACTTCCTTATCGGCACTTCTCTTTCTGCCCCTCCTCCTCTTCCCAATTCTTACAGGGATTCTAATCTACCTATCGCTTGGCGTAAACTTGAAGCCCTCCGTAATTCTTTTTGGAAGAGGTGGAACTTGGAATATTTAACTTCCTTGCAACGGAGACAGAAGTGGTTTCTTTCCAGTCCCGACATTAAAGTGGGAGACTTGGTCTTGGTTAGGGATGTTTCTCCCCCTCTGGTCTGGATCGCTGGTAGAGTGACCGAGTGTTATCCTGGAAGAGATGGGAGAGTCAGGGTGGTCAGTGTCTTGACCACTAACGGTCCGATTACAAGACCCCTGTCTTTGATCGCTCCTCTTCCTTTAAATGTCTAACTGCTTATTTGTTCTCTGTTGGTGTTTGCTTGTTAAACAATTTAAATGATATATATTTGTCAAAAAGTTATTGCATACTTGTTAATTTCCTTAAACTTCTTTGAATTGTTAAATAAATGAAGCGTTTCTTTTCGCTTTTTCATTTTTCTAATACAAAGTTTAGGCAAAATCCTGTCTTCCTTGGCTCTCCCTACTTAATGCCATTAAAACCTTTAATAGGTCTTTCACCACTCGTTGCATTTGAGCAAGAACTCTTAGTAGTAACCTCACTAAAGATTCTTTTAGCTTTAATAGCTAATTCTAATTGGCCAGTAAGGCAAGTAAAGCTCGCTACGCCAGCTACCTGCTTGTGGAGATCCTCTCCGAAAACTTATGGTTAATTTTCCAAAAGATAAGTGTTTCTTCTTTGTCTAAGCTTTTAGCCGGCCTTTTGCTGAGTAAAGGCTTAGCCATTTCCAAATGCAACCATTGGTTCACTTACCAAAATTACTTTCCCAGGTATAATTTTTCATCACGATCCTTCCTGGAAGCACTGGGTCGCTTTTTTCAGGAACTCTATAATTTCTAAAATTGGAAATACCAAACTTGATTTAAATTATTGGCATCCTTCGAATTATTTTGCAAAACGAATTTCTTTGAAAAACCATACAATAAATTTGTTACTCTTAGTTTTGCCAGACCATCACCTTCCCCCATAGTAGTTTTATACATGCTTGGGAGGAAATACACTAAAGCCTCTCACTTACAAATCGCCCAAGTACTAGCTGCGGTTCCCGTTAGCTTCGACCAAGCTCGTACCTACTTTAGGTATCAGAGAGTTAATTTTCAGTGGCAACTGCCTCTAAAGGTATTTAAAGTTAAATTTACAACTTTTGTGGGACTCTCCTCCTATTTTTCTACCCTTTTTCTCCAATCCAAAACCTACTTCTTTTTTTTTAATCATCTTCCCTTGGTGGGTGGGTTATTCCTTATCCAATAATCAACCCAAGGCCAGTTTGAAGATTTACAAATTACACTTAGCAAGTGGGTGGAGACCTTAGGCGCCGAGCGCACTATTTACGTCTGGACCGAGGAGACAGCCCAAATTTAATGACTCGGGTATTCACCGCTTGACAACGATGGAATCGGGAGTAGGGATGATTGCCCACGGAAATTAATTAATTACAGCCAAGTGGAGCATTGAAATGGAGTGAAATATACACCCAGATGAATATATTCACGGAGAGGTAATTTAGGAGTGGTTTTACACCTAAATTAAAGCTTATATCTCTAAATGAACGCATTACAACCTAGCCTACGCTCGAGAGGTGTGATTTTGTGACCAGCCAAAGGGGAACCACCACAATGGCGTCCTGACGCGCTGAACTAAGGCAATTAATTTGAATTAATTGGCCGAAGCGATCGCCGGCACGCGAACGGTTATGAAACCTCCACACTTAAATGAACAAGGTGTATATGTCATTTCGGCTGAAAATGTATTATTTCAAGGAAGGAGTCGCACCCACATGTCCGGTGGACTAGTTTTTACGAGAAACCTTTATAAGGGAGAGTAGTGCAGACCAAGCCAGTTGTTCTCCAGTTATTCTACAGTATACACGTAACTACGACGCTGCCAGTAGCGCGCCAAATGTTAAAGTATCAACGCTCGGCCGTTGAAGAACAATAGACGCAAGTCATACAGCTTCATAAGTATAATCATGAAGTGCGTCGAAGTTAATTTAATACAGATATTTATCTATTATTGGGAAGCATTGCCACTTCATCTTGACAGTGAGCTGAACGATATTGCAGGTGACGAGGATCGAACGTCCGTAAAACGCTGTTAGATTTTCACGGAGATCAACGGTTGGCGTAATTGCATCGCATCTCTGAGATCAGGCGTAGGAGAAGTCCGATTTAAGGATCAACCTGTGAAGTAGTGAATAAGTGTACATAAATTGTGTAATAGTGATTTAAAAGTGTTCATGTGTATAGTGATTAATATGCATTGTGTAGAAGTGAAAGAGGCTACTGATAAGAGTATGTTTATCAGGTGGGAAATGTGTGAAATTAAGTGTTGTGTAAAATATAACATGATGGCTTAAATCAAGCGTCATGGTAGGCCTGAAGCTGAAGTGCTGGCACTATCCAGCGAAAAAGAAAAAGTGAGTACCAATTTACAATGTTATTATAACTAAATAGTTCACCATGTAACGATTTATCACTTTGAGACTAAGATGTAACAGTCACTTACTGAACGAGTTTTCACCACTCGTCTTGAATAAAATATGGCTTGGAAGGTGATTTGTTTAGGGCCATTCAGGCCGAAAATAGTGATGGATGTAACGGTAACGTTAAATAAATGATAAATAATAATAATAATCTGGGGTCGGCAACAGTAAAGTAATAGGCACTTTTGGCCTAAATAACATTCAAAGTGTGTCATGTCTAATTTAAAGATACTGTATTTTGGTAAACAGTAAGAAAGTAACGTGGAATATAGCGAAATACGAGAGCTTTTTCAGTGTCAGTGAAGTGTGAATGAATATTTGATATGGTCAATCCTTAGGATTATATTTGAGGACCATTAACGTAAAGTAAGCCAGTAAATTTATGCATTTTTATTAGGAGCTATTTAAAGCTTTGGCTTAAGTTTTATTACAGAGAGAACGCGGGTGCCTTAATAATTGAGTCATCTATGTGAAGTATTGTTTGAAGCCGCATATTGCGTGCAGAAATAACGTAGAATCCAGTGATTTACGTAAATAAATAATTGCGGGGACCAACTAGTATAGCTTGCGCGTTAGGTGAGAAGTTGGCTAAATCTACGAGTTAGTATCGCCGTTTGAGCATACTGTATTATTCGCAGCGAATTGGACAGAGCCTGTCTGTATCCAACGCTTGCATGAATTATGGCCACGAATGACGTCCGTCGAGAATCAGTGAGCATATGTATAAATGATCTACCCTGAGAGGTAAGGATCATATTCGTCGTTTAGGAAACGCAGATTTCCTTATATTTTATTGAGACAGCTGCTGGTAAAAATCTTGGATTTTCACTATGATGCGCGTCTAAAGCCACTAGTAGTCACCATAGAACGGCAAGGCTATCACAGAATTCCATCCCCAGCCATGAATGTTAATAAGGAGCCGAGTTGAGCCCGAAACACTATAAAGATAGGTGTAAAATAATCAGAATGACTCAATTAATTAGGAACCACACCTAGCGTAACTCCAGTACTGCAATTGTAAACAGAGTTGACCTTGACAGCAGATGAAAGGAGGTGGGGGAGTAGACCACTTCTGCGGCGGCCATCTTGACTAGCCAGCTGGAACGAATTTTATTGCCTGCTAAGGGGAGAAAAGGTCGGTCGACCAGTCCCTTGTAAATTAGAGTCATAGTAGGACACTGAATAATCTCGATATTTCAATATGATTGTTATGATGAAGCCAATTGAATTGAATGGTGTGTTGTAACACACATACGTTGTTGGATCATAGAAATCAGATAATATTTGGCTCAGTTATTCTCTGAGGAGGAAAACCGAACCAAAATAATGTAGGCATCTTCTTTTGGAGTGCATTTTGCCAGTTCACGCTAATTTATGCAGACGGGTATGTGATTTCTAAGAACATGACACATTTATAACGATGATTATTTCGACAAGACCCAGAAAATCGTTGTATGGTGAAACTATAAAATATTCTATCCATGTTTATTTTGGAAGGGATAAGTACCACTTTTTTTAAAGCGTTCATATTGATGGAAAGAAGGAAGATGATCCACACGACACAACAAATATTTGTTAATGAATGCAGAAAATAATGAGATTATGCTAATCAAGGTAAATGCCATAAGAAACGGAGTAATGTTTTATTAATGTCATTTAGATGTGATATATGACTTTTGTGTTATGATACTCCAGTTAAATAAAATTGTGTCACAAGATGAACACTATGGAAACCCATGGAAGTCTGAAGGTATCATTGATAGGATGCTAGAATTAGATTTGAGTGCAGTGTAGCACTATTTTAAGAAGAAAACTCACAGAATAACCCTATTTTTATTTGTGGGAATTAAATATAATTTGTCCTTTATTTGTATTTGTTGTATAGCCATGATTTTAGACCAGTAAATATTTTATTTTAGGAATATGTTGTGTATTTCATGTAGAGTAGTTACCTGGTAGACTCAAATCCTGAGCATGTGGTCGTATGGTGGGCAGGAACGTCCCATACCTCGAAAGACCGTGAGTTAGCTGGGATACGAACACATGTTCCACATGATGACAGTTGGGTACATGGAGGATATGTCTCTGTACTAGGATTGAGTCTCAGGTACTACTAAAGTCGGCCAAGATATTAATGGTAGAAGCAAATACAGCATAGAAATTAGGATATAATAGGAAAAGGCCGCATCCCATTTGTTAATAAGCCATCAAGTAAAATAAATGTTGATAATCCTCCATAAGACATGCTTAAATGTAAATGTAACTTACACATAACCCCCTTTAATTATCATGGCCCAAGCAATGTGGGACGGTATTAATTCATTATGGAACCGCCTGCGTCAGTGCAATATGAGCGATCTTGGCATTGCACAAACCGGCCAAAGCATGGGATACCCCCCCCTCTTCATTATCATGGCGAGACCCAAGTGGGGCATTCGACAGTACAACCGAGACCTTGGAGGGTTGCTGCGATGTCTTAACGTGGACCACCTCCCAAGGCACTTCATTATCATGGCGCCCAGTACGTGGATGGCTTATGGGATTCGGAAAACCCCAAAATAATAGCATGGTTTTCATGGGGAAAACCATAAAAATAGTATTTTTCCTCAAACTTTGTTTGAGCGATTGTGAGTCTTTCTAGATGATATTCAGACGTCAGACACTGTTGTCAGACGGGTACGAGGGTCTATACCCATTCCATAGGTGGTTTTGACACTTCGTAATATGTTGTTGTTGTTGTCGCGGGATCGGAATCCTTTTCTTTCCAATAGAACGCGCCAGCATGTTCAGCGGCGGCCTACCTGAATCTCAAATTAAGAAATACAGGATGGCTGGAACTGAAGACGTACTCAGGTGTATTGCTGAGTTAAGGGAACATTTCGATGATACTAATGCTAAGATGAAGGAAGAAGATAAAGCATTTAAAGATGAAATAGCGGGTAGATTGGATGCCAATCAAGCCGAAATAAACACGCAGTTAGAGTCAAACCTAATAGAGGTTAATAAGAAAATGGATGACGTTAAAGAGTCACAGCGTGAAGTAACTAAGAATATTGTTAGCGTGGTCTCAGAAATGCAAGCTGATAACGATAAACGCTTTGAGTCTATAGAGCTAAAACTAGAGAATAATCTGCAAGCGTGCAGAGAGTCACAGCGTGAGATTAACGATAGTTTAAGCAGTATGTCCATGGAGCTTAAAGACATTCAGAGTCAGAATGAACCTAATACTAAACGTCAATTAGAGCAATTTAATACGTTCACTCAGACCGTGGATCAAAGGCTCGAGGATAGCGACGTAAAATGGAATACGCGAATGGCAGGTTACGCCAAGGCGGTAGACGAAGCCTTGAGAAAACTGGATCAGAATATCCTTGACCAATGCAAGGAAATCCATGAAATAAAAACTTCTGATCAAGAGAATAAGGAGATAATGTCAAATATGAAGAGGCAGGTCGGGAAGGTGAAGAAAGAGTTAGAACAAACTCAGAGCGACCTAGCAGTTATTCATAAAAGACAGGATGAGGACCAGGGAGAAATCATGAAAATAAGGACTGAAATCTCTCATATACAAGGTCACATTCAAAAGGAAGTTACAGGCTTACGAGAAGAATTAGAACTTCGAGAAGGCTTGAAGACTGAAGCCAGCGATAAGACTCTTGCCGAGGTAAGAGAAAGTCTAGCGGGGGAAATTACCCACCTGAAGGAAAACCTTAAGGATGATAAGGAAAAGGTATTTTCTATGGCAGAAAGAAACCGAGATCGCCTAGAGAAAATAGAACGAGAGGTATTAGCTCGTTTGGAAAGGGCAGAAAATAGGCACAGCCAAATCGAGACTAGAATGATCGCGCAGGAGGAATCCATGTTGCGGAATCCTAGGTCTAGCGAAGGAAGTATAGACGAGAATAGGAGAAACAAATGGGCAGAGATAGAAATACAGCCTACTCCAAGAAATGCAGCCATGCCAAGTGACAGCCCGTATACCACACCTGGTATGCCAATTGCCATGTCAACACCGCATGAAAATGCTGTTCAAAATCAAATAGTCACAGTTGTAAGGGCTAGTGATGAGAAACCAAAGAAATACTCTGGCAGTAATTCTAACATGACACCCAAGTACTGGCTAAAAGAGGTTTCCGAGTACTTGAATGACGCGAAAGTACCGCCAGAGCGAAGGTTGAGAGCGATTGAAAAATTAACTGAGGGCGAGTGTGCCTTATGGTTTAGGAGTTTTCGGTACACGTTCGACACCGTTGACGAATTTCGCCAAGCATTTTTAAGCAGATATTGGAACGCAAGTATACAACAGAACCTCAGATTGGACTTGTATTCCAGGTGTTACAGTACTAGTTATCCGACGAAGTACGGAGAATTCTTTGTGAGTCAATTGTGCCGTTTTCGCGAGCTTGATGAAGGACTTAGAGAGTCAGATTTGTGCATAGCGATAGCCAAGCAGCTACCGTACGAAGTACAACGTCTACTAATCTCAGCAAACGCCAAAACTGCGATCGATATGGAGGAGGTGCTGAGACAACTCGATCTAACCACAGTGCAGCACACAAGGCAAAGTCGAAACGTGGAACAAGTCAACATGACGACTACACCGACTGAACCGACTAAGGTGCAGACAAAAAGCAAGTCTTCAAGCACCGAAAGAGAAAAATCCGACTGGCAACGTGAAGGACGTGAAAACCAAAATTGGAGGCCAGCATATCGAGGAGGATCGAACCTTGGTAACCGAGGAAGGAAAAACTGGAATCAGCGCGGTACCAGAGGCCAGCAGCTTGATAACAGAAGAAATTACGGCCGAAATGGGAATAACCAAGGATGGAGATCCCAAGAGCAGAGTCGCGGGTTCGATGAAGAGGCAGAAGAACGCTATCACGCATCTTTAAGATACATGGAAGAGCGCGGAGATGACCAGAGACAATCGCGAGTTCATTGGGATGAAGCGATTAGGAATTGAAGGTCACCCGACATATATAAAAATGATGACGGTGCCAAGAGTCTGGAACTTCAACAGCAAGAAGACAGGCAGAAGAACTCCACAAAGAATGGAGCAATTGAAAAAAAACACCAAAATTAAATGACCAAAGAGAGATAAGTTCAGGATGGAATACAGTGAATGTTGTTAACTGGATTGCCAAACCTGAGGAGCTTATCGAAGACCTAGATGAATGGACGGTCAATGTGAGAAGGGAACTA
The DNA here is from genome assembly GCA_946902985.2 of Meconema thalassinum. Taxonomy (NCBI): domain Eukaryota; kingdom Metazoa; phylum Arthropoda; class Insecta; order Orthoptera; family Tettigoniidae; genus Meconema; species Meconema thalassinum. The sequence goes on along the minus strand of OX336393.1, from coordinate 513,874,577 downwards.
CCCATTATTATTGTAAACATTGCGGGCATGAAGATAAGAAGTCTCATAGATACAGGGTCAACAGTGTGCTTGATAACCATTATATAATGAAATCCAAAGTAAAATTCACGTATTGAAAATGCCTATTTCAAGCGTGAAAATAAAAGGTGTCATACCAGATAAAATTATGATATGCAGATACCAAGTATTTTTAGATTTGCAGATAGGGAACTCTACATTCTCACAGAGCTTCCTACTTGTGAATAAGCTGCCTTATAACCTCATAGTTGGCATGGATTTCATAAGAGAATATAAAGTTATTATAGATCTCTCGCAAGACATTGTTATGTTTCGCGCAAGTGAGGGAAAGGAAGAGTTAAAACTCTCATTAAAGCACAATGAAACGAGACCAGAAGAGTACGTATGGCATAAATACGGAGATATGACTGGGGATGCAGTGTCGACAACAGAAGACATTGAGGAAGAGTTGGCAACACTGGCCGCAGACATTGAAAAGGACCTCGAAACAAAATTTGAAGAATGCCTGGAAGAGAAGATTGAGGAAGCTAAAATTGGTCCAGAACACAAGCAAATGCTAAGAGAACTGCTATTTGAGTATAAAGGAGTCTTCGATTCGAGACCTGGCCGGATCAAAAATTTCCAATATGCATTCCAAGTCAGCGATTGGACACCATTCAAACAGAAGCCGTATCCTGTAGCTGAGAAACATTATTTAAACGTCAAAGAAGCAATACAGGAAATGCTAGAGGCAGGCGTCATTGTGAAGACAGCCACAACCTATGTCAGCCCACTGGTAGTTGTACCTAAACAGGACGGAAGTGTAAGGATATGCCTAGACCTACGAAATTTGAATTCCAAGGTCATACCGGAATTTGACAAGGTGCCGCCCATTAAGGAGGTACTAAGGAGGTTCAAAGGAAAGACTGTTTTCTCAAATCTTGACCTGACGGCAAGTTTTCACCATCTTGCTCTGGAGGAGAAAAAAAAGTTTATTAACTGGGTTTTTATTTGACCAGCATACATATTCTTACGTGCGTCTCCCATTTGGATTGAAAACAGCAGGTTCAGCGTTGATCCGAGCGCTAGATCGGAACCTGTCTGAAGAAGTAAAAGCAACAACCGTATGCTACGTAGATGATATACTACTGACATCTGAAACAGTTGAAGAACACGTCAGAGATCTACGCAAGTTGTTATATGACCTAAATCAGGCTAACTTTAAGGTCAATATAAAGAAGTCTAACTTTGGTCAGAGAGAAGTTAAATTTCTAGGCCATGTAATAGATGCACAAGGAGTCAGACCTAATCCTGGAAAATTGGAAGTTATTAAACATTTCCCGAGACCAACGAAGGTAAAGAACGTCAGGCAATATCTAGGCGTTATTGGATTCTTTTCAAGCCATTGCCCGAAGTATACCGAGACCGTAGCACCACTCCAAGACTTACTTAAGAAGGGAGGAAGATGGCGCTGGACGGAACAATGCGAGGAAGCCTTCGTGAAGTCTAAACAGATGCTGTTAGATTATGTAAAATTGGGATATCCTGACTACACTCAGAAATTTATTATCCAGACTGACGCATCATTCATAGGTATTGGAGCAATGTTATATCAGGAAAATGTGGACAGGCCAGAGGAGAAAACTTACATTGCATTTATAAGTAGAAGGTTGAAACCTAATGAAAAGAATTATACGGTCACGGAGATCGAATTACTCGCGATACTGTATGCCCTACAGTATTGGCGAAAGCTAGTCTATGGCTTTAGAATTATATTAAGAACAGACCATAAAGCCCTAACGTTCCTGTTGAAAACTGACTAGTCGAGTCAAAGACTGACGAGGTGGTCCCTGTACATACAGCAATTTCAAGTGGAAATAGAGTATTGCCCGGGGAAGGACAATATCATACCTGACTTGCTAAGCAGATACCCGACAGCTGATGAAGAGGAAGTTCTAGCTATCGAGATAGAAGATAGAGATCAGAAGACCTTAGATGATCTGAGGAACATCACCGTTTTTCAACGTGAAGATCCCTGGATACGGTTGATGATTAATTACTTCGAGGGAAAGCTGGACAGAGGAACACCGATGTATGTGGAAGCCGAAGCACTATCAGCGGAGTATCTATGGTTTAACCAGATGTTACATAAGTGGAGCGACTCAGACCACACTCGACCCAGGATCGTTGTACCACCAGCATTGCAGAGGAGGCTAGTATGGTTAGCACACCGAGCTTTTGGTCACCCCGGTGTAGATAAGTCTGTTGCCCTGCTTAAAGAAGCATTTATTTGGCCAAAACTTCGAGATACAGTCAGGAATACTATCAGGACATGTGATATTTGCCAACGAGTAAAGCCTAACTCGTAGTTAATGCGGTAGAAACCTATACCACTCTTACCAGAGAAGCCATGTCAGCTTCTGGCACTGGACAACTTTCGGCCGCTTCCTAGAGCTAGAAGAGGAAATAGACACATCCTAGTTGCACTAGACGTGTTTTCTAAAAGGGTAGTCCTGTGTCCAATTCAGAAAACCAGTACAAAACAGGTACTTATGAGGCTGAAGGAAAGAATCATTCCTATATTAGGGCAGCCGGAGAATATCTTATCTGATCATGGGAGCTGTTTTACCAGCGTAGAATTTCGCAGGGAGTTGGAAAATCTGGGCATAAGACAGATTTTGTCCACAGTTCGACACCCGGAGTCGAATTCCGCCGAAAGAGTAATGAGGGAACTGCAAAAGTACATGAAGATATACTGCTCTACTGAGAACTGGAAATGGATTGACGTACTTGAGATTATTGAATATTGTATCAACAATACCGTGCACGAAGCGACAGGAGAGGTGCCAGTGAGCCTACATCTTGATAGAAGACCAGAGAGGCCATGGAATAATGTCATTCGGACACCCATCGATGCACAACCTGGACGTGAGTTGAGGATCCAGAGAACGTTCGAGTATCTCAAGAAACAAGCAGACAGACGGCAGCGGAGAAACAGGAGGAAACGCTATCATGGACCACTACTCGTGGGGGTATACGTCTTATTGAAGAAACCCGCTAGTTCAGATCCAGAGAGCAGGAAATATAAACAATTTCAGCATGCCTATCACGGACCCTACCTGATTATAAGGGACTTGCAAAATAATGCATACCGGATCAGAGACGAAGCAACAGGTAGAGAAGTTGTTGTAAATGCAGCTAATTTGAAGTTCTATAGTCCACCAGAGGATTATGATACGAGAGAGGAGCAAGCAATGCACACCCAAATGGACGAGGAGTCATTACGTATGCACGGAAAGATTCTTGAGAAAAGCTTGCAGTCCCAGGAAGGAACAGAGCGAGGCGACCAGCTCGCAGACCCAAGGGATCCGAAGGGAGAATGCTGCTGTCAACTGAAGGAACTTTATGACCAGTTGAGGGAGGCCGCTACAAAAATAGAGGAAATGAATGAACAATTGAGAAGGCAGAACAAGAGTCTACGAGACGGCAGACAGAGTGGAATGGGGGAACGAGAGAGCCCATTGCCGAGAGCACTGACCGCTTAAAGTAAATACTGCATGGAGTCGATGCCATCTGAAGGGCCCGAAAAATTCACTTGTGAAATGAATTTTCCGAGCATAGCAGGGGAAAGATGTGTCCAATCACTCACGGCAGTCTGGCATCGAACTCGGGTCTTATCAGAGAAGACCAGGCACATGGTTATGCCTAGAGTCGAACCATTGATCTTTGAGGGGGAGCAATTACAGGGAACCCAAAGAGCAATGAGAGGTATACTGACATATAATAATGTAGCATGATTTCACGACCTGTATGTGAATATCATAGCAGTTAAAAGTAAATAATTGTAGCCAAATGCAAGGAAATATACGTTTTCTAAGCATACAAGATTGAGAGGAGGCCAGTTTGAAGTTTTACAAATTACACTTAGCAAGTGGGTGGAGACCTTAGGCGCCGAGCGCACTATTTACGTCTGGACCGAGGAGACAGCCCAAAATTAATGACTCGGGTATTCACCGCTTGACAACGATGAAATCGGGAGTAGGGATGATTGCCCACGGAAATTAATTAATTACAGCCAAGTGGAGCATTGAAATGGAGTGAAATATACACCCAGATGAATATATTCACGGAGAGGTAATTTAGGAGTGGTTTTACACCTAAATTAAAGCTTATATCTCTAAATGAACGCATTACAACCTAGCCTATGCTCGAGAGGAGTGATTTTGTGACCAGCCAAAGGGGAACCACCACAATGGCGTCCTGACGCGCTGAACTAAGGCAATTAATTTGAATTAATTGGCCGAAGCGATCGCCGGCACGCGAATGGTTATGAAACCTCCACACTTAAATGAACAAGGTGTATATGTCATTTCGGCTGAAAATGTATTATTTCAAGGAAGGAGTCGCACCCACATGTCCGGTGGACTAGTTTTTACGAGAAACCTTTATAAGGGAGAGTAGTGCAGACCAAGCCAGTTGTTCTCCAGTTATTCTACAGTATACACGTAACTAAGACGCTGCCAGTAGCGCGCCAAATGTTAAAGTATCAACGCTCGGCCGTTGAAGAACAATAGAAGCAAGTCATACAGCTTCATAAGTATAATCATGAAGTGCGTCGAAGTTAATTTAATACATATATTTATCTATTATCTGACGCAAATATAAATTCGCCACAGCGAAAGAGTAACTTATAATGTTTTTGAACATTACACATACCAGGAGGTATTGTCAGAGTTGAATATGACATTATCATCAGGATCACTACAATGATGGGAGCTTGGGAAGCATTGCCACTTCATCTTGACAGTGAGCTGAACGATATTGCAGGTGACGAGGATCGAACGTCCGTAAAACGCTGTTAGATTTTCACGGAGATCAACGGTTGGCGTAATTGCATCGCATCTCTGAGATCAGGCGTAGGAGAAGTCCGATTTAAGGATCAACCTGTGAAGTAGTGAATAAGTGTACATAAATTGTGTAATAGTGATTTAAAAGTGTTCATGTGTATAGTGATTAATATGCATTGTGTAGAAGTGAAAGAGGCCACTGATAAGAGTATGTTTATCAGGTGGGAAATGTGTGAAATTAAGTGTTGTGTAAAATATAACATGATGGCTTAAATCAAGCGTCATGGTAGGCCTGAAGCTGAAGTGCTGGCACTATCCAGCGAAAAAGAAAAAGTGAGTACCAATTTACAATGTTATTATAACTAAATAGTTCACCATGTAACGATTTATCACTTTGAGACTAAGATGTAACAGTCACTTACTGAACGAGTTTTCACCACTCGTCTTGAATAAAATATGGCTTGGAAGGTGATTTGTTTAGGGCCATTCAGGCCGAAAATAGTGATGGATGTAACGGTAACGTTAAATAAATGATAAATAATAATAATAATCTGGGGTCGGCAACAGTAAAGTAATAGGCACTTTTGGCCTAAATAACATTCAAAGTGTGTCATGTCTAATTTAAAGATACTGTATTTTGGTAAACAGTAAGAAAGTAACGTGGAATATAGCGAAATACGAGAGCTTTTTCAGTGTCAGTGAAGTGTGAATGAATATTTGATATGGTCAATCCTTAGGATTATATTTGAGGACCATTAACGTAAAGTAAGCCAGTAAATTTATGCATTTTTATTAGGAGCTATTTAAAGCTTTGGCTTAAGTTTTATTACAGAGAGAACGCGGGTGCCTTAATAATTGAGTCATCTATGTGAAGTATTGTTTGAAGCCGCATATTGCGTGCAGAAATAACGTAGAATCCAGTGATTTACGTAAATAAATAATTGCGGGGACCAACTAGTATAGCTTGCGCGTTAGGTGAGAAGTTGGCTAAATCTACGAGTTAGTATCGCCGTTTGAGCATACTGTATTATTCGCAGCGAATTGGACAGAGCCTGTCTGTATCCAACGCTTGCATGAATTATGGCCACGAATGACGTCCGTCGAGAATCAGTGAGCATATGTATAAATGATCTACCCTGAGAGGTAAGGATCATATTCGTCGTTTAGGAAACGCAGATTTCCTTATATTTTATTGAGACAGCTGCTGGTAAAAATCTTGGATTTTCACTATGATGCGCGTCTAAAGCCACTAGTAGTCACCATAGAACGGCAAGGCTATCACAGAATTCCATCCCCAGCCATGAATGTTAATAAGGAGCCGAGTTGAGCCCGAAACACTATAAAGATAGGTGTAAAATAATCAGAATGACTCAATTAATTAGGAACCACACCTAGCGTAACTCCAGTACTGCAATTGTAAACAGAGTTGACCTTGACAGCAGATGAAAGGAGGTGGGGGAGTAGACCACTTCTGCGGCGGCCATCTTGACTAGCCAGCTGGAACGAATTTTATTGCCTGCTAAGGGGAGAGAAGGTCGGTCGACCAGTCCCTTGTAAATTAGAGTCATAGTAGGACACTGAAGAATCTCGATATTTCAATATGAGTGTTATGATGATGCCAATTGAATTGAATGGTGTGTTGCAACACACATACGTTGTTGGATCATAGAAATCAGATAATATTTGGCTCAGTTATTCTCTGAGGAGGAAAACCGAACCAAAATAATGTAGGCATCTTCTTTTGGAGTGCATTTTGCCAGTTCACGCTAATTTATGCAGACGGGTATGTGATTTCTAAGAACATGACACATTTATAACGATGATAATTTCGACAAGACCCAGAAAATCGTTGTATGGTGAAACTATAAAATATTCTATCCATGTTTATTTTGGAAGGGATAAGTACCACTTTTTTTAAAGCGTTCATATGGATGGAAAGAAGGAAGATGATCCACACGACACAACAAATATTTGTTAATGAATGCAGAAAATAATGAGATTATGCTAATCAAGGTAAATGCCATAAGAAACGGAGTAATGTTTTATTAATGTCATTTAGATGTGATATATGACTTTTGTGTTATGATACTCCAGTTAAATAAAATTGTGTCACAAGATGAACACTATGGAAACCCATGGAAGTCTGAAGGTATCATTGATAGGATGCTAGAATTAGATTTGAGTGCAGTGTAGCACTATTTTAAGAAGAAAACTCACAGAATAACCCTATTTTTATTTGTGGGAATTAAATATAATTTGTCCTTTATTTGTATTTGTTGTATAGCCATGATTTTAGACCAGTAAATATTTTATTTTAGGAATATGTTGTGTATTTCATGTAGAGTAGTTACCTGGTAGACTCAAATCCTGAGCATATGGTCGTATGGTGGGCAGGAACGTCCCATACCTCGAAAGACCGTGAGTTAGCTGGGATACGAACACATGTTCCACATGATGACAGTTGGGTACAGTATATTAGGCTATATAACACCATTTTGATGCTAAATTAATTAAAAGATGCAGGAATATTCAGGGCAATGTGGATAAGTTGTGATGGACCAACTCTATGGCCATCACGATCGCCGAATCTAACGCCTCTCAACTCCATCCTGTAGGGCACCTGAAGAGTCCTTTTCATGATTTATATATAACCGACATCGGTGGCTACTCTTGCTAAAGCGCAGCGTTAGGTCATGGGGCCAAGCTCTCTGCTGACTTGGTTGACGCGTGGGTTCGAGACCCACCGTCGGTCGTCCTTGAAATGGGTTTCCGGGGGTTTCCCCTTTTTCAACGCCAGGCAAATATTGGGATGGTACCTTCTGACAGGCCACGGCCGTTCTCTTCCACATCCTTGCCCAGTTACATTCATATTCATCCATTCCTTCTCTCATCCCGGCGCGCAGGCCGCCCACGGGCGTCGACTAGAAAGACCTGCTGTTGGCATCTCAGGAGGCTACACGACCAAAAAAAACTAGAAGTTCCGTGACGAACTAAAGAGCCTACTTTTCTTAAAATTTAAGATTCATGCCAATGATTAATCTATATGGATCTATATAGAATAATGGCGAAATTAAGTTGGTAATATCGAAATTTCAAATTAGTTTGAAATTCTGTATACCTGGTATAATGTAGCCTAATAGAGAACTACAGTTGGCAGTTGGCAGGTGACTGAATATATTATTAGTTCCATCTCTTAAGGTACAGAATACAAAATTTGGTTGAAGTCCAATGGATATCATGGACGTTACATGCAGTTAAACATTGGATCTAACAGCGCGCGTAAAATCATGTTGGCAACAATGACATACATGTATTGGTCAGAAATAATCTGAAATGATACGGTCAATTGTTATGTCAATTTTGATTGAAATCTATTAGTTAGAATATAAGTTACATGCATTTTAAAATTAGACCTGTCAGCAGGCTTAGAATCATGTTGGCAGCACTGGCGTAAGCCTATATTAGTTACTCCAAATTAATCTAGAATGCCAGGTACTATACGTGTGCAACGTTTAGAGCTATTAGCTTGCATACTTTCTGATATATTGATATTAAGGTAACTAAAATAGAGACAGTATTTATTAACAGTTGGAAGCCCTGGTTACTCTTAAGAATCGGCATCGTCATTTCTGTTATAGTACACATAGCACACACGAAATTTGGTTGCATTCAAAATGATAAAATAGAAGTTACATGTATTTAAATTTGGAACTCTCAGCAGACTTAAAATCATGCTGGTAGCACTGACGTATATAAGTTACTCCAAATTAATATAGAATGTCAGGTACTATACGTGTGCATAGTTTAAAGCTGTCGGCTTGCATACTTTCTGATATATGGGTATTTCGATTTTAAAAAATGAGAGCATTTATTAACAGTTGGCAGCCCTGGTAGGTCTTAAGAATACGCTCAGTCATATCTGCTTATGTGCACATAGAACATACGAAACTTGTTTGAAATCCAATTGATAGTGTAGAAGTTATATGCATTTAAAATTTGGACCTATCAGCAGGCTTATAATCATTTTGGCAACACTGCCATGTATGGCCTCCTGAAAATTAAACTGCAATATTATTATCTATACGTGTGCCAATTTTGAAATAGCTCCCATGCATATCTTCCAAGATATCCAACATGGAGCTCAAATTTCAATTGCGTTTTTTCAGCAGTTGGTAGCACTGACATCATTTTCAAATATGGCCGTGAGATATTCAGGTATAGATCTTCACTCCTACCAAATTCTGTTTCTATTGCTGCAGCCGTTTAGGAGTTGATAGGGGACACACACACACACACACAGCCAGACAGACAGGCAGAAGGACAGACAGACAGACAGAAGGACAGACTGACTGACAGGCACACATTTGCCCGATCTCATAAGTCTACTTTTTCCTCATTTTTGCAAGATGTCAAAAGTAGGCTAATAAATTACTACTGTAGGTATATAGTAGGCCTACCTCCGCCCAGACATATTGGGCAAATAGCGTGTTGACCGACTGAAAAGTAAATTTTATTTATTTAGCGTATGGATTTTAATGCCGGGAGTGTCGAAGGACCTGTTCGGCTCGCCAGAGGCTCTAGCTGCTTAAAGTGGACACCCATGGGGTGAGCTACAAGTTCAGTTCAATTTCAAGTAGTTCCAACTTTCGCCAGTAGATATCACTGACATCTAGTGGTAAACGTTGCAACTTTGACAGAGCGTTTCAACGAAATCTAACCTAGAAATTTAGCTTCACACAAGTTTATTTAGTGCAAGGATCTTTTACGTGCCATAAATCTATGACATGGGACCGCCGGCTTTACTTCCCCTCCGAAGGAAGGCATACTGAAGGATTTTAACGCTCTTAAAATCCAAGGAATTCGGCCGGATTTGAATCCGCGATCTTGGGCATAGCAGTTCAGCATGCTACCAACTTCGTCACCGAAGCCGCTTCAAAAGTTGAAATTGATAGTTTGTATAGGCAATACAGAACTATAGAACTGTAGCGGTAAACCAAAGCTAGAATATGTTAAACGGATTGCCTAGCATGTAAGGTGTGGTCGCGATTAGCTCAGGATAGGGAGGCGTGGACAGCTGCATCAACCAGTGAAAATACTGAAGACTCAAACATCAACAACTTCACATTTAATGCGCACTGCTGCTCTGCTAGGTGGACGGTACATGATTCTAACTGCGATGATACGATACGTCTACTGCTCCTATCACTACTTATGATGAAGTTTTCTGTAACCAAGAAAGTTCAAGTGAACTGAAATATTCAGATATGCACGCAGCTTTAGGTTGGGATACTCCCGAGCAGCTGTCTTCTAAAACTTTGTACTCAGCTCCAGAACAGGCGATTAAAGGAGGTAATCTTATTTCTAATTCCCCAGAGACTGAGATTTTAGCTGCCATAATCCGAGACGGCTCCAGAACAGCTATTCGCCCTGCATGTTCATTTGCATGCTCCAACCCTCACGCATGTGAGCGTTGTCGGTGTAGCAAGGACTCCTCTGCAAATACATTTGTAAAAACGTGAAAAGCTTATTTTCTGCGTTGCTTGAACCAAAATTAATACAGAGTTAAAATATCTCACAATACCTCAGTGGCCCCCGGCGTGCAGGTTCAGGTCCCATTTTGGTCAGAAATTTCCATGTCATTACTTCTACCTCTATGGCAGTCTCCTGCAAGCACAGTGCTCTGTGACGTCACCGGACGGAGAATCAGTAAATAACTATAAAAACGCGGTGGACATCCGCCATGTCTGTCATGAACCAAGCTAGTTCTGCGGATGCGCTAGGTTCAAGAATATTGCATTATTCTTTATTAATTAAAAAGTATATGGTTACATATTCGATTAATTTAAAGACACTCTGCACATCTACAGGCCAAGAGCTTTCCACAGAGTGCATCACGAAGTTAATCGGGTCAGCCGTTCTCTCAATCTCGTGGTATCAACCATTAGCTTAGCGTTTTAAACAAATGGATTGAAGTTAATGCGTATTATTAGGCATTTTCCAATGTGGTTAATGTTTGTACCTCATTGTCAACATTGCCAGATACGTGGTATTTCAAGTTCAGTGACGATATTGAAGAAGTTAGAGTGTTGTGTCCAATTTTTCTCGCGACTAATACACAGGAATACTTGGAACTCCATATGTTAATAATATCAATAACTGTGATTACCACACAAGTATTCTCCTGTATTAGTCATACAACTTGCCTTCATTACGCTAAGCAAAGCCAAGCGTTAAAATATTTCGCTTAATGAATTCACTAATTAATATTAAATATCCCTGCCACAACATAACGTTATTAAGCGAAAAGAGCTCTCCCCTTCTGTTATTTTAAATTAAAATGTCACCGACAATACGATATGAATACCGTGTGGATAATTAACTTATGCACCTAACAAGGCTATTACCGGTGGGATTACTTCTGGTTAAAATTCCGATTCTAAATTGCAGTTCAAAATTAAAGAGGAGATTTACTAATTTAATAACGATACTGCGAAAAAATATTCGTTTCCTGTATTAGTTAGAAAGTTAAAAGGGTGACCAGGTTATTCAACAAAAAACTGCTGGGCTATTTGGTAAGATAAACGGTTGACCAATCTCGACGTGCTTCAGGAAACGTTGATGTTTCAGTATCTTCACGTTCACGCCACCTACAATAATCAGGCATAACTAGGTTAAGTGACTAAATTTAACTTCAATGCGCAGACGCAAGAGCTAGTTGTGCCACATACTAGAGGGCTTTGTTAGATAGATAGACAGATAGCTTTATTTTGTCTGGCTAGATTAGGGCCATTGGGCCCTCTCTTCCATCTAACCAGATTTTACAATTAATACATTATTTCATTATTTGCAGAACTTAACAATGGTACTTAAATTTAACAGGAATACATTTCAGATCCGATCACAATACATATAATGGCAGGTAAGCGTGGCGTAGGAAAAATTATTGTAATTAGTTAATTATTGCTAAAGTAAGGAAATAATAGGGAAATACAAACACTAATAAAACAGAACCTGATGATGATGTGATGATGTTGATGATGATGATAAGCATCATGGCTGACTTATTACTATAATATTGATTTTGCTATGCGCATTTAAGAAATCATTTAGGTATCCAAACAGAAAATTAATAAAATGTAAATTAGAAACACGAATATAACTCAGCATAAGGATTCAAATATTTGACGTGTTGAGTTCAGCTTTCATTTCTTTTGTGATATGTACAGCTGGCATTGCTGCCTGAAGCTAGACGGGGTTGCTCCTCTGACAGAGCGCGGCAGCTTGTTCCACAGTCGTGCAGTAGAAACTACGAAGGAGTTAGTGTAGCGTACCGTGCGGTGAATAGGTATGAGCATGAGTGAATCATTTTTTGACCGTGTACCAAGACTATGTTCGTGTGCGAGGCAATGGAACTGAGAATGCAGGTAAGCTGGAGAGGAACTTAAGAGTATTTGTTGGAAAAGACATAAAGAATGAAGATCGCGGCGTTGATTTAGTCGTAACCAGCGTACGCAGGGGTGACGTGGTCGTAATACCGTAAATTGCATATGTAGCGTACACAGGCATTTTGTGCTAGTAGGAGTTTGTTTTTAAGAGTAGCAGACGACATCGCAATAGTCAAAATGAGACAGTACTAGGGAGGAAACGAGTCGTTCTTTTAACACGCGAGAGAAAATATTCCCAAATTTCCTCAATGTATTCAATGCGGAAAATACTTTTCTCGAGACGCCGCGGACTTGCTGATGTTGTTGTTGTTGTTGTTGTTGAGTGCAACGTTAGACCGTTCTCGACGAACTATGGGAGGATGATGATGATGATAATTGTTGTTCTAAGGGGCCTAACATCTAGGTTATCGGCCCGTAATGGTTTGGGTGACAGTGAAAATGTAAACGAAAAGAATCTGAACCTAAAACTATACCTACATCCTTACAAACTAGCAGAGGAAGTGGAAAACAAAAATAAGAATAAGAGAAACAAAAGACAGGAGGAAAGGAAATGCTCACAACCCTCGAAGAATGAGAATTAAGGGACTTGGAAGGAAGGAGAGCCAGGAAAGGCAGATAGGAAAGGTAAAGATGAGAGGGACCACCCCAAAGGCAATGGAAGAAGGAGAAAAACCGGACCCAGCTCATTTTTTTAGCGTATGGCTTTTAGTGCCGGGAGTGTCCGAGGACATGTTCGGCTCGCCAGTTATGTAGCTGCTTCGAGACGGTCACCCAAGGGGTGAGCTACAAGTACCGTTGGGGAGGAAAGTTTGGATGTAAGGACGAGGAGTTGGAAGGTAGCGGCTTTTGCCCGGCATTTGCCTGGAAGGAAGATGAGAAACCACATAAGACCATCTTCAAGGTTGCCAGCGGGGGGATTCGAACCTCCTCGCCTCCCGGATGTGAGCGACTGCCAGCAGTCATACCGTAACACCCGGTACCCAACTCATAAAGCCCTCGTGGTCGCCAACTCCCAAACTCATCAGTCGTGAGCCTTGGAGATATAGCACTGTCCAGGGTGCACCATAAGTGGTGGGGCTACACACACCCTGCCTCCTTGAGGGCCTTGATCAGAAGGCAGCAGATAACATGAAACGAAAACAAGAGGTTTGACCCCTCGAAGAATGAAGGATCAGGAATTATGGCGGGAAAGTGAAAGACTCTCTAGGCCTCAGATACCCTAACCCCGTCGGGGTCGGAAAAGAACAAGAGTTGACCAATGGAGGTCGAGAGGAATGACAACAGAGAGCAGCCCGGCACAAGATAATGAAAGCAATGCCGTAGTCAGCTTGGGTCCCGTGGTCGCCAACCCAATAGTTGTGAGCCCCTTGGGGGGAACTATGGGACGAACTGATGTTCCTGTATCTTTACATACAATAATAAGCATAGGCAAAGCTATATTTGTACAATTATACTATAAATTTATAAAATACACAACCATGAATGTTATTAGTTGGTTGGTTCCTCAGTTTAGGGGCTGCGACAACGTGATCATGTAGCCCCGTGTACTTTGGGTGTGTGTAGAATTTGTCTGATAACTGGTTTTAATTGTGATGGCTGTATTAGTGTGTGTTAAGGCCTACCCTTAATGCACAGTCGGCAGACGGTAGTGGGTAGTTGACAGTCCGTAGCTCCAGTCGGTAGTTCACAACCTAGCCACCCACAATGTCCAGTCGTTAAAATGCTAGGAGTAAATAATAACTTGACTTTCATTTATTCCTTGAGAAAGTTGTGAATTTTCTTGTCGATATATTAAACTAGCTGAAGTACCCGTGCTTCGCTACGCGTTATAAATAAAATAAAATGTGAAGGTGACAGTTAAAACAGGGGATAGGCGAGGTGCTGCGCAGAGGGATATTAAGGATGGAACATTTTGTCCAACTACCCCGCTCGGCGTTGACCGTGGTTTATAGCACAAATTTAGGTTTTACTCGCTAACGGTTGGAGATACCTTTCGGATAGAAAATGTAATTTTAAACCTCGTATATGCCATCAAAAGTTTGCTATTTCTTAGCGTTCTCTTTTCGTTTGAAATGGAAATATGAAAGTTTTAAACCAAAGGGTGTAGTGAAGTCACTAAAATGGTCGCCATCTTTAAATAGTGCAATGTATTGAAATCAAAAGTAACTTCTAAGTTAACCAGGTAAATCAGCTACTTCCATGTAAAATTCGTGTAAATCGGACCAGTGGTACTTGCGTGATTGAGTAATACACAGACACACACCATCTCAATTTTAGCCTCGCTTCGCTCGCGTCATAGTCGTGTCATATTGTTATTCAATGAAATGAAGGTTTAACCCCGTTAACACCCCTTTAGGACCTGAATATCTTAAAATCCCTCCTTAGTAGACGTTTTCGACACACAACAAACATATCCCCAAAATATCATTCTGCTAACATTAATAGTTTGGGTTGGTCGATGAGAGTGAACATCCAAAAATCCTTCCTTAGTGGACGTTTTTCTTCCAGAATTTCACCCCTCCCCATAGGCCCCTTAAATTGGATTTATGAAAAAACGGTCGAACACCTATTTTATTTATTTATTTATTTATTTATTTTTAAGCTGATTGATTTCCTCCGAGTTTCAAACTCCTCGCCTATGTCGTTTAAGAGATACACGCTCCGTTAGAGAATCCTTCAACCCCTACTTGTCATCCCTTTCACCTAATAATTTACACTACATCGAAAAACCATTAGACATGTGTCAGTTTATTTTAAATGATTAGTATATATGCCAAGTATCCCATTCCCCACATGAAACCACTCGTGAGATATTGTTATTCAATGAAATGCACGTTTACCCCCTTAACACCTATTTAGAACCTGAATATTCAAAACTCTTTCCTTTGTGGACGTTTTCGACATACAACGAACATATCCCCAAAATTTCATGTTTCTAACTTCAATAATTTTGGCTTGGCGATGATGAGTGAGTGAGTGAGTCAGGACATTTTCTTTCATTTATTTTTGATTATTTCACCCCTTCCCATGAACCCCTTAAATTGGATTTTTGAAACAAAAGGTCGAACACCTATTTACTTATTTAAAGCTGTTTTCGCCCTGAGTTTGATGAGTGAGTAAGTGAGTCAATCAGTTAGGACACTTCCTTTCCTGTTTCCCCCCCCCCCCCCAGAATTTCACCCCTCTCCAAGGGCCCCTTAAATTGGATTTATGAAAAAACGATCGAACACCTATTTACTTGTATTTCAAGCTGTTTTTTCCGCTGAGTTTCAAACTTCTCGCCTACGTCGTTTAAGAGATACACGCTCCGTTAAGAATCCCTCAACCCCCAATTTTCACCCCTTTCACCTCATAATATACACCACATCGATAAACCCTTAGACATATGTCTGATTATTTTTAATGATTAGTTTATATACCGAATATTACATCCCCAAAGAAACAACTCATGAAATATCGCTATTCAATGAAATGCACGTTTACCACCTTAACATCTCTTTAAAACCCGAATAAACAAAAATCATTCCTTAGTTGACGTTTTCGACATACAACGAACATATTCCCAAAATTTCATTTTTCCAACTTTAATAGTTTTCGCTGGGCGTGATGAGTGAGTGAGTCAGACAGGACATTTTCTTTCAATTATTTTTACCAGAATTTCACCCCTCCCCATGGGCCTCTTTAATTGGATTGATGAAAAAACTCTTGAACACCTATAAAATTATTTTTTAAGCTGTCTTTTTCCCCCGAGTTTGATGAGTGAGTGAGTTAGTCAGTCAGTTAGGTCACTTTCTCTCCTTTCCCCCCCCCCCCCAGAATTTCACCCCACCCCATTGGCCCCTTAAATTAATTTATAAAAAAACGGTCGAACACCGATTTACTTATTTATTTAGCTGATTTTTTTCGCTGAGTTTCAAATTTCTCGCCTATGCCGTTTAAGAGAAAGGCCTACACGCTCCGTTACGAATCCTTCAACCCCCACTATTCGCCCCTTTCACCTCATAATAATACACCACATCGAAAAACCCTTAGACACATGTCTGGTTATTAGCCTATTTTCAATTTTGAAAAAAATAGGCTTATGAGATCACCTTTTGTCCGTGTGTGTGTGCGTGTGTGTGTGTGTGTGTGTGTGAGAGAGGTGTGTGTGTGTGTGTGTCCCTAATAAAATCTAAACGGCTGGAGAGATTTCAATGAAACTCGGTAAGATCATAGCACTATTCTCGGCGACCTCGACCGTGCCCTTCATATTTTGTTACGTCTCACCGATCCAACATGGCGGCTGTGCGAAATATTTCACTAGCATTCAATATCTCCGAAACTATTACCGATATCGCCCCGAAATTGTGTACGGTGATAAAGGGCACTACTAGAAGTTCACCCATGAGACTTTCAAAAACCTGGTGACTACAAAACCAACATGGCGGCCAAGCGAATTTGAGACATTTAAATAGACCTTTCTCGCGATTTAACTATCCAAATGTAATGAAACTTGGTACAGCAAATGTTTATACACATTGTAATGCACTGAAGTCTAATTTAGTTCAATTGTTTACATAACCTCAAAATGGCGGCTGTGCGAAATATTTCACTGACATTCTATATCTCCGAAACTATTACAGATATCACCCTGCAATTTTGTACGGTGATAAAGGGTACTGATACCAGTTTACCTATGTATATTTCAAAATCCTGCAAAGTACAAAACGAACATGGCGACCAAGCGAATTTAAAATATTTTAATAGACTTTTCTCGTGATTTAACTCTCTGAGCGCAGTGAAATGTGGTACAGTAAATTATTTTACAGATTGTAATGCACTGCCATCTAATTTATTTCAATTGTTTGCATAATCACAAGATGGCTGCTGTGCGTAATTTTAAAATCTCGTTTTTACTTCTTGTGTTCTAATCATGCGATTGAAGTTTGAATACCACACGTACACAATAATCTTAATGTAATAGTACAAAAAAAATCCAACCTGGCGACCATCTGAAATATTTAGACGGTTCTCAATATCTACGAATGTGTTACAGCAATTAAACTGAAATTTTGTATGTTGATAGAGGCAATTAACATGAGCAGGATATATGAAAATAGGCTGTATAGTTCTTCACGGAACTACTTGTTTTTAATGATTAGTTTATATGCCGAGTATCACATCCACAAATGAAACCACTCGTGAGATATTGTTATTCAATGAAATGCAGGTTCAACCCCCTTAAGACACCTTTAGAGCCTGAATATCCAAAAATCCTCCCTTAGTGTACGGTTTTGACATACAACGAGCATATCCCCAAAATGCCGTGTTTCCAACATCAATATTTTTGGCTGGGCGATGATGAGTGAGTGAATGAGTCAGGACATTTTCTTTCATTTGTTTTTCTTCAGAATTTCACCCCTCCCGATGAATCCCTTCAATTTGATTGATCAAAAACACTGTCGAATAGCTATTTACTTACTTTAAAGCTGTTTTTCCCCCTGAGTTTGAGGAGTGAGTGAGTCAGTCAATCAGTTAGGACACTTTCTTTCCAGTTCCCCACCCCCCCCCCCCAGAATTTCACCCCTCCCCATGGGCCCCTTAAATTGGATTCATGAAAAAACCGTCAAACACATATTTACTTATTTTTTATGCTGATTTTTTCCGCTGAGTTTCAAACTCCTCGCCTATGTCGTTTAAGAGATACACGCTCCGTTAGGAATCTTTCAATCCCTACTTTTCACCCCTTTCACCTAATAATATACACCACATCGAAAACCCCTCAGAAACGTGTCTTCTTACTTTTTAGCCTATTTTCAATTTTGAAAAAATAGGCTTACGAGATCACCTTTTGTCCGTGTGTTTGTGTTTGTGTGAGGTGTGTGTGTGTGTCCCCCTAATCAATTCTAAACGTCTCGAGCGATTCCAATGAAACTCAGTAAGCTCATAGCACTATTCCGGGCGACCTCGACCGTGCACTTCAAATTTTGTTACGTTTCACCAATCCAACATGGCGGCTGTGCGAAATTTTTCACCAGCATTCAATATCTCCGAAATTATTACCGACATCACCCTGGAATTTATTACGTTGATAAAGGGAACTACTAGAAGTTCACCTATGTGACTTTTGTAAAACTGGTAAGTACAAAACCAACATGGCGGCCACGCGAATTTGCGACATTTAAATAGACGTTCCTCGCGATTTAACCAACCAAACGCAATAAAACTTGGTACAGTATATGTTAATACACATTTCAATGTACCGACATCTCATTTGGTTCATTTGTTTACATAACCACAAGATGGCGGATGAGCGAAATATTTCACCGGCATTCTATATCTCTGAAACTATCAGCTGCATCACCCTGAAATTTTGTACGGAGATAAAGGGCACTACTGGAAGTTTATCTATAAGACTTTCAAAAAGCGTTTTACTACAAAACGAACATGGCGGCCAAGTGAATTTTAAAATTTTAAATAGACCTTTCTCGCGATTTAATGTTCCAAACGCAATGAAATCTGGTACAGGAAATGTTTATACACATTGTAATGCACTGGTATCTAATTTAGTTCAATTGTTTACATAACCTCAAGATGGCGGATGTGCGAATTTAAAAATTATGTTTTTATTTCTTGTGTCGTAATCAAGCAATCGAAATGAAGGTTTGAATAATGAACCTACGCAATGATTTTCCTTTAATGGTACATGACTCTATGGCCTATACATTTAACAATCCAACATGGCGACCGTCCGAAATATTCAGACGACTCTGAATATCTACGAATCTTTTATAGCAATCAAACTGAAATTTTGTATGTTGATAGTGGCAGTTAATAGAAGTAGGATATATGAAAATAGGCTGTATAGTTCTTCACGGAACTACTTGTTAATGATCAGTTTATATGCCGTGTATCACATCCCCCAATGAAACCAATCGGGAGATATTGTTATTCAATAAAATGCAGGTTTAACCCCCTTAAGACCCCTTTAGAACCTGAATATCCGAAAATCCTCCCTTAGTAGACGGTTTTGACATACAATGAACATATCCCCAAACTGTCATGTTTCTAACTTCAATAATTTTGGCTTGGCGATGATGAGTGAGTGAGTGAGTGAGTTAGTCAGGACATTTTCTTTCAAATTTCTTTTTTCAGAATTTCACCCCTTACCATGAACCCCTTTTGATTTATGAAAAAAAAAAAAAACAACTGTCGAACAGCTATTTACTTACTTTAAAGCAGTTTTTCCCCTGAGTTTGATGAGTAAGTCAGTCAATCAGTTAGGACAATTTCCATCCTGTCCCCCCCCCCCCCCAGAATTTCACCCCTCCCCATGGGCCCCTTTAAATTGGATTTATGAAAAAACGGTCAAACACATATTTACTTATTTTTATGCTGATTTTTTCCGCTGAGTTTCAAACTCCTCGCCTTAGCCTACTTTTCACATTTTGCAAAAATGAGGAAAAGTAGACTTATGAGATCGATCCGGGAAAATGTGTGTCTGTCTGTCTGTCTGTCTGGCTGGCTGGCTGTGTGTGCCCCCCCCCCCCCCCCCATCAACTCCTAAACGGCTGCAGCAATCAAAACCAAATTTAGTATGAGTAAAGATGTGCACCGGAATAGCTCACGTCCATATTTCAAATTATGTCAGTGCTACCAACTGCTGAAAAACGCACTAGAAATTTGAGCTCCAGTTTGGATATCTTGCAAGGTATGCATGGGAGCTATTCCAAAATTGGCACACATGTAGATAATACTATTTCAGTTTAATTTCCAGGATGCCAATCATGACAGTGTTGCCAAAATAATTTTAAGCCTTCTGATAGGTCCAATGTTTAAATGCATATAACTTCTACACTATCAATTGGATTTCAACCAAATTTTGTATGTAATATCTGTACATAAACAGATATGACTGAGCGTATTCTTGAGAGCCACCAGGGCTGCCAACTGTTAATAATTGCTATCTCGATTTTTTAAAATCCAAATACCACTATATCAGAAAGTATGCAAGCCAACAGCTTTAAACTATGCACACGTATATTCTGACATTTTAGATTAATTTAGAGTAACTTATATACGTCAGTTCTACCAACATGATTATAAGCCTGCTGATAGTACCAATTTTTAAATACATGTAACTTCTATACTATCAGTTGGATTTCAACCAAATTTCGTATGTGATATGTGTACCATAACAGATATGACTATAAGTATTGTTAAGAGCAATCAGGGCTGCCAACTGTTAATAAATGCTGTCTATATTCTTTTTACCCTAATATCAATATATCAGAAAGTATGCAAGCCAACAGCTCTATACTTTGCACACGTACAGCACCTGACATTCTAGATTAATTTGGAGTAATTAATACAAGGCAGTGCTGCCAACATGATTCTATGCCTGCTGATATGTCCAATTTTAAAATACATGTAACTTCTATACTAACAAATGGATTTCATCCAAAATTGGCACAACAAGATATCATAATAATTCAGATTATTTCTGACCAGCACACGCATGGTATTGTTGGCAACATGCTTTTACGCGTGCTGATAGATCCAGTGTCTAACTACATGTAACGTCCATTGGACTTCAACCAAATTTTGTATTCTGTACCTTAAGAGGTGGAACTAAGAACATATTCAGTCACCAGGGCTGCCAACTGTAGTGCTCTATTAGGCTACATTTTACCAGGTATATTTTGAACTAATTAGATATTTCGATATTACCAACTTAATTTCGTCATTATTCTAGATAGGTTCATATACTGTAGAATAATCATTGGCATGAAAAGTAGGCTGTATAGGTCTTCACGGAACTTCTTGTTAATGATGAGTTTATGTGCCGAGTATCACATCCCCCAATGAAACCAATCGGGAGATATTGCTATTCAATGAAATGCAGGTCTACCCCCTTAACACCCCTTTTGAACCTGAATATACAAAAATCCTCTCTTAGTAGGCATTTGCGGCCCTTGGGGAAGCATCATACCAAATTTAATTCCAATCCGTTCGGTGGTTTCTGAGATTTCGTGATGAATGAATGAGTGAGTGAGTGAGTGGTATTTGACAAATATATAGTAGAAGATAGTGTCAAGTCTTTGTTATGCTAAATTCGGTTGACAGTGCTATGTGAGTAGGTGAGTAACTAACGGGATTTCAAGTAATGATGCTCATTTTTATACCGGTAGTGCAGAGCGCAACTGGCATCCAGACGGCCGTGTCTCGACTTGAGCTATGTTGCCATGGAAACTATCAGCCTTGCCATTCCTTCATGAGTATATTTTATGATTTGATTAGCCTGTGCTTGAGTGCAAAAGGGACGAAATCAGAAGAATGAGAAAGACTATCGAAAAATCATGTAGCCAGTGGTTCCTTCTGTGTCCTAAACTATGTGTATACAAAATTTGGTTGAGATTGGTGGAACGGTGTAGATTTGTATACGGAACCAACCCACCCACATACATACAGACTTTCACTTTTATATATAAGATAATGGAAGTCATTATTATATAAATGATCATACCTTTCCAACCCATTGCATCGGCAATGAGCCTCCACGTCTGATCTTTGAAGAGGTTGTCTTTATACTTGGGCTCACAAATGTCATAGAGCCAACGGCGATCCCTCACAAGATCAATGAATATACCTTCTATCCCAACGTCAACACATTCAGTCATCATATTTTCATATAATTAATATAATTATAATATAATAACGAACTTATGCGAAGAATATACCTTGCATACAACTAGTCAACTACACAGCTGAGGAAAACGACAAGGTGACGTCAGCTTGTGATCTTTTCTGATTGGCTCTTAAATATGCAGTTGGCTGTCAAAGATAAAATTGGCGACAGCCGACTATACGCTGCCGATTGTCAACTATCAACTACCGACATACAACTACACATTGTGCATGACGCCATAAGAGAGCAAGGATCTGACTTCAACTGCCGACTGTCAACTACCCACTACCGTCTGCCGCCTGCGCATTGTGGGTAGGTCTTTATCTGTGATTCAGGTAGAAGGACTGCAGACGATTTTTTTTTCAAATATTTCCTACTTTTGCTACCAAATGCTACCATCCACGACACCTAGCTGCGGACGTGGCTACTTAATGGCATTTCAGTCAGCACTTGGCGGCGAACGTTGTAACTAATATAGCGTTATCAAACTAACTTACAAATTTTAGCTTCCACAAGTGTAGTTAGTGGCAGGTTCCTTTTCATGCCATAAATCTTTACTTCCCCTCTGAAGGAAGGCTCTTAAAAGTCCGACGACTTTGGTCGGGTTTGAACCCACGATATTGGGCATAGAAGCTTAGCATTACAAGATTACCTCAATACAGATGGTTCCTTGCTAAGGTCGAACCAGGCTGTAACATAAAATGTAGCCGGTATTTGCCGTGATAATGGTGTCAAACAATATAATAATACTAATAATTAGGGCTAGGATTTTTAGGTAAATAATTACTTTTCTATGTAAATACATATTTTAAGCATTTTTTCTATAAATACATACATTCCTGTTTTTCACTTATTAGCACATAAAAAGACATAATATTTACATGTTAAAAACTCAGTATGCTAGATCATTCAGTTTATTGCATGTTTGTTCTGTGTTACTTCAACGGGGAAGAACCTGTGAGCTATCTCATCTTCATGCAGAGCGAATGTCAGCTTGCAACTGTGTTATTCTTAACTTGTCGCCCCATTCCACTCACTGTGGAAGCCGCGGATTTCCTTGTCCATAGCCACATTGCACCACGTGCTAGGCCTCCCCCTCCCCCCAGCTACCTGGAACCAGTGTCACTTACATGCAGTTCATTTCAGTGTAAGGCAGTTCTACGATGCCTAAATTAAAAACAACTACAAGATATCGTTTGTTGCAGAATTTAAAGATAATTTAATCATGATGGGGGCGTTCTGTTTTGCCAACCATGTGGGAATGCAATCAAGGCTGAACAGCGATCTCAAGTTACACAATACCTCAAGGGCAGGAAACTTATAGCCGCAGTTTTGCGCCTTCAGAATAAGTGTTTCGCGATAATCATCGGTCATTTGTGATGGACAAGGTGAAGATGTATCTCGTTGTGTATTGTAATGCTTCAGCAGTCAGTGAGACATAGAATAAATTGCATTCGTGAGTACTGCATATTGTTTATAATCACATTAATAAACTAAATTTTAATTAAATATTTTTCCTTTTTGTCACATATTTCAGGTATTTTTAATACATAAAAAATAAATATTTTCCCGATTTTTAGCACCTAAAAATCCGAGCCCTATTACTACTAATAATGAAATGAAAATCCACAGCCTGCTTCCAGTCTCCGACCGGGTCAGGAATGGAATGAATGAAGCCCCCATCTAGCGGCGAGGATATGAACTGTGCCGGCTGCCGAGGCCTGACGCACTCCTCTGGGGCAATGATTAAATGAATGACAGATGAAATGAAATGATAGTGGAGAGTGTTGCTGGAATGAAATTTTGACAGGGAAAACCGGAGTACCCGGAGAAAAACCTGTCTGCCTCCGTTTTGTCCAGCACGAATCTCACATGGAGTGACCGGGATTTGAACCACGGATCCAGCGGTGAGAGGCCGGCGTGCTGCCGCCTAAGCCACGGAGGCTTCTTACTACTACTACTAATAATGAAAAATGAAAATCCACAGCCTGTTTCCAGTCTCCGACCGGGTCAGGAATGGAATGAATGACGCCCCCATCTGGCGGCGAGGATATGAACTGTGCCGGCTGCCGAGGCCTGACGCACTCCTCCGGGGAAATGATTAGATGAATGACGGATGAAATGAAATGATAGTGGAGAGTGTTGCTGGAATGAAATTTTGACAGGGAAAACCGGAGTACCCGGAGAAAAACCTGTCTGCCCACGTTTTGTCCAGCACAGATCTCACATGGAGTGACCGGGATTTGAACCACGGACCCAGCGGTGAGAGGCCGGCGTGCTGCCGCCTAAGCCACGGAGGCTTCACTACTAATAATAATAAAGTAAATTATTTTAATACTTAGACCACGTCTGAATACATATATTTTTGTGATATTGTCGTAAAGCTATTGCGCACAGTGAATAGCGTATTCCTCTGTGTGCTGGGTATGATGTAACACAAGAGTGGACATCGCATGATACATTAACGCTCCCGGGTACAGCAATAATCTAATCTTGCGCGCTCTATTTTACTTTATTTCCAGAAACAATTGTGATTGTTTGTGGTGTTCTAGTCCAGTGGAAACGCTTCAAAACTCTATAGGTTTTGGATAACAAGAAATTAAATACGCATTGTGGTTCCGAAATTCAGAATTAGGTAGAACATTTGCGGCCAAATTTAATTACCGGACGGACGAGCGAACGGACATACAAGCGTGATACCAAGCCACTGAACCATGACGTGTCCAATCTCGTTACAAGAGTTGCTAACTACTCACATGAACTAACCGTTGGTTAATTCACATCCCACTATAGCTCATAAATTTTGTGTAATAAGCAGGATTCTCCAAGTATCTTGTGCTACAATTCCTTCAACTCGTAATGTTTGCAAGATCGTAAGAAACACATATTGTTGTTGATGTTCATTTCTTTAGTGTTTTTGCCACATCGTTGTCATGTAGCTCCATATGCTTGGGTGAGTGTGGAACCTGTCTGATAAATATTTATAATCCACCTAGTCAATACTAAAATATGTAGTTTTTTTTAACTTGCGAACTTCCTCTGCCTCCAGTACACCTTCATGAGATCGCTTTGCTGCTGCTGTTGTTCGGCCGTCCAAGCTCTTCTGGTCTTTGTAGCTCGTCTCTCGTCATGAAACCCTTTGTTGTTTCGAAACGTATCCCTTTCCAATATTTGGGACTATATTCAAGGTCTATACGAGTTCCTTTAATCAATGATGTAGTGTTGTTTTTTACCAGAAGTAGTCAAACAACTGCTTGGTTAATCTGGATTTGTCCAATCTGTACATGTGTCCAAGAAATATTAACCTCCGTTCCCTCATGGTCGCAGAGATTTTTTCTACATTCTGGTAGACTTCGGTGTTGCTACGAAGTTTCCATCCCGTTTCCGTCTGGATTGGGCCCATGATTCTCCGGAGGATTCTCCTTTCCAGAACCTCGAACTTCTCTAGCCTATAGTTCATTGAATGGCATTCACAGGCGTACAGGCATTCAGTGTCGAAGTGCTTTATTTTGGCGTTCCAGGATATGCATTTCTTGTTATAGGCTAGATGTTTTTTGTAAGCCCATATGCTCTCTCCATTTTTGAGATCTTATCGTCTACCGCAGCTTTCTGTAAACCATTGTCCTGTATCGTTTCACCTAAATATTTAAATTTCTTTACTCTCTGAATCCGCCCTATCTCCGTTTTAAGGAATTTCGGTCTTTGCGCGTCATTTATCATGAATTTAGTTTTCTCTATCGAGATCCTGAGTCCCGTCTTACTGCCGATCTTACAATAATTTGATTAAAATAAAAGTTCCAATCACTTAAATAAAATTTTTCCAAATTAGAAGATATTATTCCTAAACTGGAGTTACGATGGATTCCGGTGAAATTGTAAAACTGATATAGAGAATTTTTAAATCTCGATTTTATTTCTTGTACCCTAATTATGCGGTTGAAGTTTGAATACTACACCTACGCAATAATCTTCATGCAATAGTACATAAGTCTATGACCTACATATTATATATAATATTCCAACATGGCGACCATCCGAAATATTTAGACGGTTCTCAATATCTACGTCTATTACAGCAATCAAACTGAGGTCTTGTATGTATTTATTTTTGTATTTTAAAATTTCTCACAGCCGCCATCTTGTGGTTATGAAAACAATTGATATAAATTAGATGCCAGTGGATTAACATTTGTATAAACATTTACCGTACCAAGTTCCACCACGCTCGGATGGTTAAATCGCGAGAAACGTTCATTTAAATATTTACATTACGGAACTACTTGTTTAGATCCGTTTCACTTGTAACTCCTAAAGTATAACAATGCATTTTTAGCCTATTTTCATTCATGAAAAAAAACAAAGGCCAATGAGATCACCTTTTGTCCGTGTGCGTCCGTGTGTGTGTGTTCTCCTAATAAAATCTAAATGGCTGGAGCAATTACAATAAAACTCGGTACAGTCATAGTACTATTTTGGTCGACCCACACGGTGTCCTTTAAATTTTATTAAGTCTCACCAATCCAACATGGCGACTGTGCGAAATATTTCACCGGCCTTCTATATCTCCGAAACAACTACCGATATCACCATGAAATTTTGTACTGCGATAGAGGACACTACTAGAATTTACCTATGTGATTAAAACTCAGCAATTCTTCTAGGTTTGTGCCGTGTCTTGTGTGGGGTTTCGCCTAGGACACCAAGCTAGGCTCATCGGCGGGCTCTTGGTGTCCCTGCCCGGACCCCCACAGGAGTATCGAACTGCGCGATACCTCCCTTTATATAGAGTGCAACTGCACTCCTTGACTGCGAGAACCAAAAGCTCAAGCAGCCGTAACCTCCCTATGAAGGCTTCCAAAAAGATGGTGTAATGGCTTTCACGGCCGGTGAATTAAAACTCAGCAATTCTTCTAGGTTTGTGCCGTGTCTTGTGTGGGGTTTCGCCTAGGACACCAAGCTAGGCTCATCGGCGGGCTCTTGGTGTCCCTGCCCGGACCCCCACAGGAGTATCGAACTGCGCGATACCTCCCTTTATATAGAGTGCAACTGCACTCCTTGACTGCGAGAACCAAAAGCTCAAGCAGCCGTAACCTCCCTATGAAGGCTTCCAAAAAGATGGTGTAATGGCTTTCACGGCCGGTGAATTAAAACTCAGCAATTCTTCTAGGTTTGTGCCGTGTCTTGTGTGGGGTTTCGCCTAGGACACCAAGCTAGGCTCATCGGCGGGCTCTTGGTGTCCCTGCCCGGACCCCCACAGGAGTATCGAACTGCGCGATACCTCCCTTTATATAGAGTGCAACTGCACTCCTTGACTGCGAGAACCAAAAGCTCAAGCAGCCGTAACCTCCCTATGAAGGCTTCCAAAAAGATGGTGTAATGGCTTTCACGGCCGGTGAATTAAAACTCAGCAATTCTTCTAGGTTTGTGCCGTGTCTTGTGTGGGGTTTCGCCTAGGACACCAAGCTAGGCTCATCGGCGGGCTCTTGGTGTCCCTGCCCGCCGATGAGCCTAGCTTGGTGTCCTAGGCGAAACCCCACACAAGACACGGCACAAACCTAGAAGAATTGCTGAGTTTTAATTCACCGGCCGTGAAAGCCATTACACCATCTTTTTGGAAGCCTTCATAGGGAGGTTACGGCTGCTTGAGCTTTTGGTTCTCGCAGTCAAGGAGTGCAGTTGCACTCTATATAAAGGGAGGTATCGCGCAGTTCGATACTCCTGTGGGGGTCCGGGCAGGGACACCAAGAGCCCGCCGATGAGCCTAGCTTGGTGTCCTAGGCGAAACCCCACACAAGACACGGCACAAACCTAGAAGAATTGCTGAGTTTTAATTCACCGGCCGTGAAAGCCATTACACCATCTTTTTGGAAGCCTTCATAGGGAGGTTACGGCTGCTTGAGCTTTTGGTTCTCGCAGTCAAGGAGTGCAGTTGCACTCTATATAAAGGGAGGTATCGCGCAGTTCGATACTCCTGTGGGGGTCCGGGCAGGGACACCAAGAGCCCGCCGATGAGCCTAGCTTGGTGTCCTAGGCGAAACCCCACACAAGACACGGCACAAACCTAGAAGAATTGCTGAGTTTTAATTCACCGGCCGTGAAAGCCATTACACCATCTTTTTACCTATTGTAACGTATTTTTCGTGGGGTTTTATGCAACTGGCATAAGTCAGTAGGAAGCCATTCTATATTTATTTACGCGGCAAATTGTTCAGCCAAGATAATTTTTCATGTTAATTTATTATTATTATTATTATTAATTTATTATAATTATTATTAAGGTATTTTCGGAGCATTTTATAAAAATTATTAGCATTCAGATAGGTTTTCTATGTCTTAGAAAACGCTATCAAGCAAATTATTACGAACGACGATATCATAGAAAATTATATGATTACGGAATTTTACGGAGTTTGTCAGTTAGGGTATTTGAGAGACATGACTCACTGGGAATTCTAATACAAGCTGATTCCTGTCGAGAAGTATTACGCAAGGTCTAGAAAAGGCGAATTGTCGAAACGGAAATCGACTTTTCCCTCTCGCGCGACGAGTGTAATGAGGTAGAGGAGGGGAACTGGCGGCGTGCTCAGCCAATCAGCGGAGACAACGTAAGCTAGGAGACTGCTCCGGAGTGGGGGGCCGACAGGTGAATATATCGTTCGACGCGCCGTGAGACGAGGACAATCTGTGTAGAACTTGCAGTGTACGGTCGCAAGTGCGTGACGCTCCGATGTTCAGTGGAGTTAGCGACGAACTTTTGTAAAACGTAACCAGTGCGGTTTTACGAGAGTTTGGGTCCGATGTACGGACCATAGAATTATCTAATCTACCAGAATATCATCAAATTTCGACGGAGATGACGACGTCCAGGAGACTGTGGGAAGCACACAGCATCATCAAGAACGAGGGAAATGCTTTGGCAATTTCCAGGGGTAAGCGCTAATGACGCAGAAATACGCAATCTCTCATTTTTCTTTGTTTTATATTTCATATTTCAGTAACTTCATAGCTTGGAAATAAGAGTAAAATCAATTTATCAGACTCCGTTTTCACGTAATTTTCTATCGGTAATATTCAAATCACAACGCTCCAATTTAAATTTTGTACTTATTATTATTATTAATTTTGCTATACTTGTTTTATATAATAAATTCATTTCTTTTACAATGCAATCTTTGCTTTCAGTAGGTAGCATTAGATATAGACCAATTCCTTCTCCTGATACAATTGTTTGTTGGGTTAATGATCAAATCATACCACGATCTGAGTGAATAGAGTCTTGAAGGTGTTCTGCCAGAGCTAGACGTTGTTAAATACAAATTTAGATTTCAACATTGCATTGAGGTCTTGGCGCCCATTAAAACAACATAGCTTAGGCAAAGGTAAACAGTTACATTTCTCACCCAACAGTTAGGAGCTAGCAAAACGTTTCATTTGTACGCTCAACGTGGAGCAAAGTAAATACCGTTTCACTTGTCATCCCAGCCTAAGCAACACGTTTCATTTGGCGCCCAACGTGGGGATGAAAACCTAATAACATTTGTGGAAGGAGAAGGGTATATATTTCTGTGCCTGTATTTTGGGGGTTATTTGTCTTTATCAGTGTATATCATTATGGGGGATGAGAAAGAAAGACAGATGAGGTTACGTAGTGGTCATCAACGGGAAAGTGATGATACGAGCAGTATGTCGAGTGATGGTAGTACCGGGGTAGCGGAGGTAAATCCCGATACTGAAACAGGGAGTGTAGGCGGCCAACCAGAATTAAAAACTTTACTTCTCGAGGTTATGTATCAGAACAAAGTTAGTAGTGATGCCTTAAATGCAAAGTTAGAACAGAATAACGCTAAACTAGAACAAAACAGTAGGGAAAATAAAGAAAGTACAGAAGCTTTAAATGCAAAGTTAGAACAGAATAACGCTAAACTAGAACAAAACAGTAGGGAAAATAAAGAAAGTACAGAAGCTTTAAATGCAAAGTTAGAACAGAATAACGCTAAACTAGAACAAAACAGTAGGGAAAATAAAGAAAGTACAGAAGCTTTAAATGCAAAATTAGAACAGAATAACGCTAAACTAGAACAAAACAGTAGGGAAAATAAAGAGAGTAATAGGGAATTGAGCGATAGTTTAAACGCCAGATTAGAACAAAACAGTAGGGAAATGAGTGACAAATTCGAACTGATTAGAGGTGAGATCCGGGGGGTGATGGAAGAAAAGGCTAAAGAGATTATTGCAGATGTAGACAGAAAATTAGGAAAAGTACAGGAGGAGTTGGAAATTAGAATCAGTACACAGGCTGAAAATTTAAAAGAACTAGTGCAACTGGAAACACAGCAGGTCAAAAAGCAATTGGGGGGAGAAATTGACAAAATTCAGGTAGCTACTAAAGAGGTTAAGGAACAGCTGGGGGGTAGAATTGAGAAAGTCCACTCACAAATAGTTGCAGAAGTAAATGATTTAAGAGAGAGTAATAAAGAGAGCATTAGCAAGATTGAGGAGAAACAAGCAAAGCTATATGATAAAGTGGAAGAATCAGAAGGAAACATTAAATTAACAGTAAACAGTATTGAGAGGAAGGCTGAGGAGAAAATCGCAGAATTAGAGTTAAAATTAAAAGCTAGGATCAGGCAAGAAAATAGTCAGAATAGGCCAGTTTTTGTGAATAGCACACACAGGGAGGTAGAACTGGGTAAGTTCAGCAATCGACAGGGGTGCCCAATGGAGTTCATGAACACTATAGAAAATAAATTCGGGGAGAGGTTGGAAAATGGTAGTATTGAGTGGTGCCAGGTAGTTGAAATTTTAGAACAAGTGTTTGTGAGGGAAACGAGGAATTGGTTTGCTGTCTACAGAGACAAGTTTACTGATATGAATGATTTTAAAATAAAATTCTGTGAAAAGTTCTGGAATGAGGTTATTCAGTCGCAGCATCGTGAGGGAGTAGTGTGTGGTAAATATAACCCTAAAGGAAGCTCCACCATGACCGAATACTTTTTAGGGCAGGTATTAGTGTGTAAATATCTGGATGGCTTGAAGGAGGAAAGTGATGTGGTCAGGTTGCTACTTAGGCACTTTCCCTATAGGATCAAGGAGGCTGCTTGTATCCAGAATGTAAAGACTATATCACAAGTAGAAAGTTTGTTAAGCACATTTGATGCACTAGGGAGAGGGGGTTATGATGACAATTTCAATCGGAACCAGGGTAATAATAATAATAGACCTAATGAAGCCAGGCATCAAGAAGTTCAAGGGAACGGTGGCGAAGGGGCCAATGCTCAAAATAGAAATAATAATAATCAGCTAAATCAGAACAGAGGAAATGGCTATGGTAATCAGTATCAAGGGAGGAACAATGATTACAGGGGAAATCAAGGGAGAAACAATGATTTCAGGGGAAATCAAGGGAGAAATTATAATGACAATAATTACAACCAGAATAGGGGTCAAGGAAGAGGACAGCCTAGTGGTAGTAATATACAGCCAAACAATGACAACACAGCCCAGAACAACCAGACTAGTTCAGTAGTAACTAGTACTACGGCCAGCTGTAGCGGTTCTTTAAACGCGAACCAGGCTGCGAAGTAAGGTCAGAATCTCAGTCTGTAGCATGCCCTGTCCATACAATTATACAGGAACCCTATGACCTAAATGTAAGAAATGAATTATTACATGAACTAAATGATGAAGGTATTATTCAGGAAGTGGTTAGTAAGAGCCCCATAGTTAAATTTAACGTGTCCGAGGCGTACACAGATGTTTTAATTGATAGTGGTTGTATGAAGAGTTGCATAAGTAGTGCATTTTATGATAAAATGAAAGGAACTGGAGTAAATTTTGAGGAGATGCCAATTAAAAGCACTTTTGTTATCACAGCTGTTGGGAAGAGGTCTAAAGTAATTTCTAAGCAAGTTTTAGTAGACATTAAAATTAATAATCATGTAGAGAAGCAGATTTGCCTTGTAATTCCAAATTTAGTATTCAGTGTTATCTTGGGTTCAGAGTGGCTAAGTAGAGTGTCTGGTAACTTATGTTATGATGTAGGGAGTTTGAAATTTATATGGGGAGATTCTGAAGTAGAAGTAGCGTTCAATGACCATATTCAGAGGAGTAGTATTGTAGGTGTGATTTGTACTTTAAATGAGATATCGCCAGCCGTAGAGCGGGGTTCTCCATGTTTTGTGGGCAGTGTGATTACGAACGGAAGTCTAGAGGACTCGTTACGTGAGGCTGCATTTCAGGGTAATATAGAGGTGGAACAATGTGTTCGGCTCTATGATGTGTTATGGTGTAATAGGAGAGTTTTTGAGGATCGCATTGGTATGGCCAGTTGCTATACACATTCATTGAACGTTATTGATAGGTCAGTATTCACAGGACATAGATATCCTGTACCTTTCGCTTATCAGAGTGCAGTTGAGGCACAAATTAACCAGATGCTTGAAGATGGGATTATTGAGCACTCTAACAGTCCATATGTTAATTCTTTGATCACAGTACCCAAAACCGACGGCACGGTTCGTATTTGTTTAGACGCTCGTTTGGTTAACAGTAGAATTAGTTCAGATCAGCTGAAATCGATGTCAATAGAGGAATTAATGCAAACATTTGAGGGGAAGAAGTATTTCACTTGTGTAGATTTGAGTTCCAGTTTTTGGCAAGTGCCACTTATGTACGAAGATAGACCATTTACAGCTTTTAGTCATAAATATAATCTTTATCAATTTTGTAGAACACCTTATGGGTTAAAGAGTAGTTCAGCAGCTTTAATTAGGGCTTTAAACATCGCATTAGGGGATGACACAGGAGAGTTTGTAACCATTTACATAGATGATATGGTAATTAGTTCACGCAGTTTTGAGGAGCATCTACATCATTTAAATATAGTTTTTCAGAAGTTAGATCAGGCAGGGTTCACTTTGAAGCTGTCTAAGTCGTCATTCTGTCAGTCAGAAGTGACATTTTTAGGTCATAGAGTGTCGAGTAGAGGTGTAACACCAGAAGAAAGTAGGGTTAATAAGATACTTAACGCAGAGGTGCCACAGAATGTTAAACAGTTAAAAACTTACCTGGGAATTTGCAACTTTTTCAGGAGGTTCGTTCTTAAATACTCAGGGTTGGTAGAACCATTCAGGGAATTGCTTAAAAGTGGGACTCGGTGGAGATGGGAGTCCAAGCATGATCAGGCTTTTAGAGCGCTGAAGGAAGGTTTTGAGAAAGCTGTAGTGCTGAAATATCCGTTAAAAGATAAGGAATATGTGGTTATGACAGATGCTTCACATATAGGCATTGCTGGAGTATTATGTCAGAAAGATGATGAGGGTAATCTGTGCATTGTATCTTTAGCCTCGCGAGGACTGACTGCAGCAGAGAAAAGATACACGATTACTGAGTTAGAGCTTTTAGGTATTGTTTTCAGTTTAGGGAAATTTAGAATGTATTTAGTAGGGGGGAAATTTGAGATCCACACAGATCACCATGCATTACTGTATATGAGGACTTGTAAACTCAGTTCTAACAGAGTTAGTAGGTGGATTCTTGCTCTGCAGGAATACGAATTCACAGTAAAATATATTAAAGGTAAAGATAACATTCTTGCAGACATGCTATCGAGGGACACTAATTTATGTAGAGATTATCCTGTGGTTAAAGCAGAGGACGGTATTTTAATATGTGCATGTGTGGACAGTAGCAACAGGGCATCGTTACAGACACTGAGAAATATGCTAGTGGAGCAACGTGATGACGTTAAGTTAAAGGAGCCACTGGCTAGGTTGGAAATAGGTGAAGAAGAGTATGTGAAAGTAGGACGGTTCACGTACAAGATGCAGGATGGGCTTCTTGCAAGGAAATGTAGGAATAATCGGTGGGCAATATGTGTTCCTTCCACTTTGCGGGAGGAGCTAATTTGGTTCATTCATAGGGAATTAGGACACTTTGGTGCTGCCAAGGTCTTCTATGAAATTGGTTGTGACTTCATTTGGAGTAAAATGGGAAGGGACGTTAGGAGGATTTTAGCTAAGTGTGACACCTGTCAAAGGAGTAAATATCCAGTTAAATATTTAGTGGGGGAGAGATCTGCAGTTCTCACCAGTAGTCCCGGCGAACTACTGTGTGTGGATTTATTTGGCCCGATCGTTAAAGGACAGTACGGCTACGAGTACATTTTTATAGTTATTGACGCTTTTAGTAAGTATGTCAAGCTATATCCGCTAAGGAAAGCCACGGGACTAGCGTGTAGCCGTCTGATCATTAATAAGTATGTACCTGAGTTTGGCATTCCTCTCAGGATACTATCTGACAGTGGACCACAGTTTACTGCAAAGAAATGGAGAACCAGTATGCAGGAAGCTGGTATAACACACGTTCATTCCTCTGTAAGGTACCCTCAGGGTAATTCTGCAGAGCGTCCATTAAGGGAAGTGGCTCGTCTTTTTCGGACTCTAGTGCATGACAAGCATGCGGCCTGGGTTGGACATCTTCCCAAGGTCGAGACTTGGCTGAATTCTGTCCAGCATGAGAGCACGAAATTGACGCCATACGAAGTTCACTTCGGAAAAAGACCACAAAATGAACTAGCGAGGGTGTTGGGATTAAATGAGGGTAAGCAACCGGGGATGGATTACATTGTCCAGTTGGCGAAACAGAATTTATCTAAATCAGCACAAAAGAGAATTCGCCAACAAAAAGAAACTAAATTTGACCTATTCGAGCCGGGAGACAGAGTCTTACTTAGAGTGCCGAAACAGTCAAATAAGCTAGAGAAAGTCATGTCCAAGTTCTTTTATCTCTACGAGGGCCCATTTATAGTTTCCAAACGTATTGGGAAAACAGCATATGTGCTGGAGAATAGTGAGGGAAACAGATTATACGGGACGTATAATATACATAGTCTACGAAAATATGTGTCATAAAGTGAGTGTGTTTAGCTGGCGAGCCAGCCTATCAAATGAGTAAGTGTGGTGTCTGGTGCGTGGAAGATCTGGTCTTAAGGCAGGCGTATCAGAAGTCACACAGGGGGGTAGTATGTAAGTAAATGAGAGTTTTTAAGGTACAGGGAAATATGACGGGATTGTCGGATGCTGTTGAGCACTAAATTGTCTCGATGCACCAAGGCCATTTTGGCAGCGCTGATGGGTTCCCATTTATCTCCAAGAGATGGGGGAGCGCTTGAATAGGGCTTGTTAGCTTAAGGCGTCCACGAGATAAAAGATGGGCCATCAGAATGCGAGACAGTCCTTCATGAAACTCATACATATCAGCACACGTGATTTCTGTTTACGGCCTCGCCATGTAAGATTTGTAAGTGTGTAATTTAAGATAATTTGTACAATGGTATTATTTGTGTGAGGAGAAATGGTCTGTGTTGAGAACTAGTATTAAGTAGAATATGGTTAACGGGAACTTAACAAGACAGGGCGATTACGGCACAGAAATATTTGGTGTTATATGTAATGCACATTTAGTGTTTTTTTTTCAGAGTCAATATTAATTTAATCATCTTTAAAGAGAGATCATGTATTATGGTCACGAGGCGCTGCCACAATAGTGTGATCGTGTGCTCAGTGATAAGTGGAATTAAATGTCACCATAAGGAGGGGACCTCCAGTGAAATTAGGAAGTTCTATGGTGATATAAATATATCTGAACACCTTCAATGCGTGTGATATGACATCATAAATACATAGTGCTCACACATTAATTATGTCTATTTCTCCAACATAGAGAAATTTGAGAGGCGGAAATATCCGTGGAACACTATTCCATATGTAAAACATTGGACTGGTTGCAAAGTGCAATCCATAGTGACAACAAACTTTGACGCAAAGTGCGTGAAGAAAAAATATGAGTGTATATATCTGTAATTTAGGGTGATTTCATTTATGTAATATGTATTTTGGATGGGGTTTATTAACGTGTCTGGGATAATCGGATAATGGACCGTCGTCACGGTAAATCATCCGATGATCCGAGGCGAATATGTAACGTATTTTTCGTGGGGTTTTATGCAACTGGCATAAGTCAGTAGGAAGCCATTCTATATTTATTTACGCGGCAAATTGTTCAGCCAAGATAATTTTTCATGTTAATTTATTATTATTATTATTAATTTATTATAATTATTATTAAGGTATTTTCGGAGCATTTTATAAAAATTATTAGCATTCAGATAGGTTTTCTATGTCTTAGAAAACGCTATCAAGCAAATTATTACGAACGACGATATCATAGAAAATTATATGATTACGGAATTTTACGGAGTTTGTCAGTTAGGGTATTTGAGAGACATGACTCACTGGGAATTCTAATACAAGCTGATTCCTGTCGAGAAGTATTACGCAAGGTCTAGAAAAGGCGAATTGTCGAAACGGAAATCGACTTCTCCCTCTCGCGCGACGAGTGTAATGAGGTAGAGGAGGGGAACTGGCGGCGTGCTCAGCCAATCAGCGGAGACAACGTAAGCTAGGAGACTGCTCCGGAGTGGGGGGCCGACAGGTGAATATATCGTTCGACGCGCCGTGAGACGAGGACAATCTGTGTAGAACTTGCAGTGTACGGTCGCAAGTGCGTGACGCTCCGATGTTCAGTGGAGTTAGCGACGAACTTTTGTAAAACGTAACCAGTGCGGTTTTACGAGAGTTTGGGTCCGATGTACGGACCATAGAATTATCTAATCTACCAGAATATCATCAAATTTCGACGGAGATGATGACGTCCAGGAGACTGTGGGAAGCACACAGCATCATCAAGAACGAGGGAAATGCTTTGGCAATTTCCAGGGGTAAGCGCTAATGACGCAGAAATACGCAATCTCTCATTTTTCTTTGTTTTATATTTCATATTTCAGTAACTTCATAGCTTGGAAATAAGAGTAAAATCAATTTATCAGACTCCGTTTTCACGTAATTGTTGTTGTTTGAGTCTTCAGTCTTTTGACTGGTTTGATGCAGCTCTCCATGCCTCCCTGTCCTGAGCTAATCGTTTCATCTCTACATAGCTACCACACCCTACATCCGAGGCAATCTGTTTAACATATTCTAACCTTGGTCTACCCCTACAGTTCTTGTCCTCGACCCTTCCTTCCATAACTAAGCTTGCTATTCCTGGGTGTCTTAGTATGTGTCCTACCAACCTATCTCTTCTCTTCATTAGCAGTCGCCAGAAACATCTCTCCTCTCCCACTCGTCTTAATACCTCTTTGTTTGTAACCCTATCTACCCATCTGATCTTCATCATTCTCCTGTAGCACCACATTTCAAATGCTTCAATTCTCCTCTTTTCTGCTGCACCAATAGTCCAAGTTTCACTTCCATAGAGCGCCACGCTCCAGACAAAGGCTTTCAAAAATGACTTCCTAATACCTAAATCTATATTCGATGTCAGCAGATTCCTTTTTTGTAGAAATGCTTTTCTTGCCTGAGCCAACCTACTTTTTATATCCTCTTTGCTTCGTCCATCACTGGTTATTCTGCTTCCTAAGTAACAGAAATCTCCTACTTCCTTCAGCTTTTCACCTGCCAATTTGATCTCCATAGAGGTTTCTGATTTATTTCGGCTGCATTCCAGTATTTTTGTTTTACATTTATTAATTTTCATCATGAATTCTTTCCGTAAGACAGAGTCCATACCATTCAAAAACTCATTCAAATCCTCAGGCTTGTTGGCCAAGATGACGATGTCATCAGCAAATCTCAGAGTTGAAATTATTTCTCCTTGAATCTTCACTCCCACTTTAAATTTTTCTCTAATTTCCTTCATTGCTTGTTCAATGTAAAGATTGAAAAGTATGGGTGATAAGTTGCAGCCTTGCCTTACACCTTTCTGAATACCAGCTTCTCTCTCATGTCCTTCAACTCGAATGACTGCTGTCTGGTTTCTGTATAGATTGTATATCACCCTCCTATCCCTGTACTTTATTCCAATCGATTTCAAAATGTCAAACAATTTAGTCCAATCAACGTTATCAAAAGCCTTTTCTAAGTCTACAAAAGCCATGAACGTTCTCTTATCTTTCCTTATTCTACCTTCCAAAATCAGCCTAAGACTTAGTACAGCTTCCCTTGTTCCTACATTTCTCCTGAAACCAAACTGGTCTTCACCCAACTCCGTTTCTATCTGGCTCTCAATCCTCTTGTAAATTATTCTAGACAGGATCTTTGAAGCATGAGTAATCAAGCTGATTGTACGATAATCTTCACATCTGTCAGCTCCCACTTTCTTTGGTATAGGGATGATTACATTCTTCTTGAAATCAGGGGGTACCTCACCTGTCTCATAAATCCTACACACCAAGTGAAATAACCTGATCAGACCTTCCTCTCCTATGCAGCGTAGCAACTCAATCGGTATATCATCTATGCCTGGTGCTTTGTTCCTGCTTAAGTCTTCCAAAGCTCTATCAAATTCTGATCT
The DNA here is from genome assembly GCA_946902985.2 of Meconema thalassinum. Lineage (NCBI taxonomy): Eukaryota > Metazoa > Arthropoda > Insecta > Orthoptera > Tettigoniidae > Meconema > Meconema thalassinum. Next base: position 513,836,211 of record OX336393.1, on the reverse strand, counting down.
CAATATTAAATCTCCTTTCGCATCCTCATCAATTTCCTCCTCCCTTTCCATTACATGATTCTCAATCTCCTTTCCCTTATACAAACTCTCTATGTAAGCTTTCCATCTCTCAACCTTTTCTTCCCTATCTGTTAGAGGCTTTCCATTTGTGTCCTTAATATTACAGCACTTAGTCTTCTTTTCCCCAAAAATATTCTTAATCCTTCGATAAGCTGTGTCTACTTTTCCTAATTTCAGACAATTTTCTATACCAGCACATTTCTCTTTCAACCATTCTTCTTTCGCTTCCTTGCACTTCTTGTTAACCTCATTTCTCAGACGTCTGTATTCTGCTTTCCCCTTTTCATCTCTTACATTCTTGTGCTTCCGCCTTTCATCCATCAATTCGAGTATATCCTGAGTGATCCACGGTTTTCTACCTATTCTCTCTTTCCTACCAATGTTTTCTTCTGCGGATTTTGTTATTTCATTCCTCAAAAGTGCCCATTCGTCTGCAATTGAAGTTTGTTTAGGGTTTTTCATTAGTCCTTCCTTTATACTCTTCTTGAATCTTTCGTTTACATCCTTCTCTTTCAGTCTGTCTATTGCCCACCTTTTTGGCTTTTGACTTTTCTTCAGTTTCTTCAACTTTAATCTGCATTTCATTACAACCAGATTGTGGTCAGAGTTTATGTCAGCACCAGGATATGTTTTACAATCCAAAATCTGGTTTCGAAACCTCTGCTTGACCATAATGAAGTCTATTTGGTAACGCCCTGTATCTCCTGGTCTCATCCATGTGTATATTCTTCTATTGTGGTTATTGAATAAGGTGTTAGCTATGACCAACTCATGCTCAGTGCAGAATTCTACCAGCCTGCTTCCTCGATCATTCCTTTCACCTAATCCGAAATCTCCTACTATCTTCCCTTCTCTCCCTTTTCCTACCACAGCATTCCAATCTCCCATTACTATAACATTTTCATCACCCTTGATATACCTCAGAATTTCGTCTATTTCTTCGTAGACCTTTTCAACATCCTCATCATCAGCTTGACTGGTAGGCATATAGACTTGCACCACTGTGGTGCAGGTAGGTTTAGTATTGATTTTTGCTACAATAATCCGTTCACTATATTGCTCATAATATTCCACCCGCTCTCCAAGTTTCCTACTCAATATGAGGCCAACCCCTGCTTGGCCATTGTTTGATTTAGTGCTAATGACCCTATAGTCTCCTGACCAAAAGTCCTGTTCTTCCTGCCAGCGCATTTCACTAATCCCAACCAAATCCAACCTCAACCTATCCATTTCCCTTTCTAAGTTTTCTAACCTTCCATTTCCTAGCAGACTTCTAACATTCCACGCTCCGATCCGTAGAATGTCAGAGTTCCTCTTTGTCACTTCTGTGTTGTTAACCCCCTCTCGAGTAGTCCCCACCCGGAGATCCGAACGGGGGACTAGTTTACCTCCGGATTGAAATTTTACAAGGGAGGAGGCCATCATCACATGTATTTATGCATAGAGAGGTGCATATCCTCGGGAATAGCAAACGGCTGTAGTTTCCCCTTGCTTTCAGCCGTGCAGCAGGACGCAGTGTAGCCATTATTTGGCTTATATTATCAATATCTTAACCGTCTATAAGACTAGTAAAGAATTGATTTATTCTGAAAGGCTGCTACTCCCTTTCAGAATAAGTAAAGAGCAATTCTACTAACAAAAATACTAACCTTCTACTGTACTAACAATTAAATACCAAAATTCTACTAACGAAAAAATACTAAAGTTCCACCAACAACAAATACTACCACTAAAACAGTCTGTCACCAGACACACTCACATGCACCCTCACACATCACAGTCTACTGAAACAATGAACTATAACTAATAAACAATGCAACTGTTACCAGACACACTCACACACCACAGTCTAATAGAACAATGACATATATCTAATAGACAAACTAACTACCTACTTACAACTACAACTAACTACATACTTACTGTACTGTTATTTGAATTGACAATATTTACAAAATGCAATTTAGATAGAAAATACTTACAGGAAGAGAGCAAAGATAATGCCAATGGTTATCCTTCGTATAGGAGAAGAAATAATGGAACGTGATAAAATGTTAACATAAAAACACACTAAAACCACTCACACACCAAACCACTTTAAAAGTTTAAAAAAATAAAAATAAAAAAAAAATAAAAAAAAAAAAAAAAAAATAAAAAAAAAAAATAATAAAAAAAAAAAAAAATGGTAGGTACTCATTACAAAACCCTTGAAGGTTTTAATTTCTTGAGGTTTTCGCATTTCAGTTCCTGATGTTATCTCCGAAATTTCCGGTCAAGGGCTTCCACTCCCAACCGGAAAGAAATGACGCCAGGAGTAAGAAAATTTGAATAATGAAATGAATACTCAAATTGTATCAACTCTTATTATCAATGAAGGTGCTTGCCACGGTGAGTGAGTGGTCAGCGTGTCGGTCTACTAACCCCAAGTTTGCAGGTTCGCTCCTGGCTGTGGTAAGTGGTTTTTGAAAGGCGGCAAAAATGACGACACCATGTCATACGATGTTGGCATGTCAAAGAACCCATTTGAATTCAGTAGACCGGGTTCATAATGGCAAAATTAATCTCGGGAGTTTCCACCAACACAAAGTTCCTCATTTCTCTACTAGAAAGCATTCAAGGAGCTTAGATATCTAACCTCCTTGACATTCATAGTGCTTCAAGGAACAACGAAATTCGACATGCAAGCTACCCTTTGGGTGTCAAATAACAAAGCTTTCACCCGGCACCAGAGGCCATACGATGTTATTATTATCAATGAAGGTCACTACACAAGAGACTTAAAGGAAACGATGCAGTGTACATTAAACCATCTCATTCAGAAAGATGATGAAATGGAAGATACTGCTCAGCAAAAGCAAATAAGGAAGGAAGTAGAGGAACCAATAGACACTCTGGACGACTGGGAATTTACAGAAGAAGAAATTAAATCTGCAATCAAAGATCCAGGTCATAAAAAGAAACCAGGTGAATATGGAATCACTAGTAAAATACTATGGTGGACGTATGAAAGTATCACTAGAATTATGACATTATATAATGGTCTATAAATCAGCGTCAGGAAAAATTGTACAAGTCCTATTATACACCGATTCTTACATACAGTCTTGAAACCACAACACTAACCAATAGAGATAACTCTAAACTCCAGGCAGCCGAAATGGAATTCCTACGTACCATGATTCAGAAAACCAGGAAAGACAAGATCAGGAATGAAAAGATTAGAGAAGAAGTAGGAATAGATGATTCTCTCCTCAATAAGATCCAGATCTCAAGACTGAAGTGGTTTGGTCACATGAAGAGGATGCCACCAAACAGAACTGCACGGTAGGAATTTGAGAGAAAAGTAGAAGGAAGAAGACCCGTGGGAAGGCCACGAAAGAAGGGGATAGATACAGTCAAGAACGATGTACTGCAGAGAGGTCATGATTGGGACAAGTTGGTGGAGGAGGAGTGGTACAAGGACAAAATGAAATGGAGGGGGCTCATATACCACACCCGGGCAACTGGAGTTGGTTCAAGATGATGATGATGATGATATATAATGGTTGCTTGAAGAATGCTTGTTTCCCGAAGCGATGGAAAAATGCGAGACTTACACCGATCACAAAACCAGGGAAAGATAAGATTCAGGATCCCTCTAAATTCTGACCAATAAGCCTGATAAATGTGGCGGGCAAAGTATTAGAGAAACTTCTAATAAATAGAATAAATCACTACCTATATACCAATAAACTACTGAACGAAAATCAATATGGCTTTACTGTTCAAAAGTCTACTACTGATGCAGCTATGGCACTTAAGGAATTTATAACTGAGGCGTTCAAAATGGTCAAATTACCATTATAGTTAGTCTTGATGTCAAAGGAGCTTTTAACTCTGAGTGGTGGCCATGTGTCCTAAAGGCCCTAAAAGACTTTAAATGCCCGAGAAATTTGTACTACCTGACTAGGAGCTACTTCAAGGATAGAACAACGTTCATGAATTCCAATAGTATCCAAGTACAAACAGTAGTTAATAAAGGATGTCCTCAAGGTTCATGTTGTGGACCGGGGTACTGGAATGTACAGTATAATGCTCTGCTCAGTTTGGAATATGGTAAAAACACCAAAGCTATTGCACTTGCTGATGACCTTATAATTGCAGCCAGGGCTGAAACTGAAATTGAAGCAGAAAATATTGTGAATATGGAATTACGGAAAGTTACCAAGTGGTCAGCAGAAAACAAAACCCGTTTTAATGAAAGTAAGTCAAGAGTTATTCTAATATCAAGAAGAAGAAAAGCAAAGAAGACAATTGATATCTTTATGAATTGGAAACGTCTTGTACAAGTAGATACGATGGAATATATAGGAATAACTATAGTCTCTCGCTTTAAGTTCAATGACCACATCAATAAAGTTAGTGAAAAATGTATTAAATTAATAAACGCATTATGAAAATCGGCTAGAATAGGATTGGGTCTAAAACAACAGGCTTTGGAAACAATATACCGGTATAAAGGAGCAATATTGCCAATGCTGTTATATGCTGCTCAGATCTGGATTGAATCCCTAGAAAAGAAATGTAACCTGATTAAATACGTGAGAGTGCAAAGACTTATTCTCTTGAGAATAGCAAAATCGTACTGCACTGTATCTAATGAGGCACTGTGCATTATTACGGGAATTACTCCTATAGATATAATGGCTAAAGAGATTGGTACTCTATACAAAATCAAGTCAGGAAAAACAACTATGAACTATGAAATCGATCACCCAGAAAAACCTATGAGATGGCTCCATCCAGCCAATTTTCCTGGAACCGAAGATCCAAGAATAGCATTAAATGAAAATATCCCATGGAATATTTGTACAGATGGAAGCAAAAGTGAAGGAGGAGTGGGAGCTGGCATAGCTATATTCAGATCACATGAATTAGTAGACCAATTGAAATATAGACTGCAAGACAACTGTTCGAATAATCAGGCGGAGCAATTAGTCATACTAAAATCTCGGGAATTCTTAGACACTACTAGGACAGAGGATGTTGAAGATAAGAAAGTAATTATTTACACAGATAGTACGATAGCAATTGACTCCATTGCACACCTCAGAAATCATAACCAACTATACTAGAGCCATCCTTACTTCCGACTTGAAGTTTCAGTGCTACGTCACAGCTGCACTCTAACCAGCCAATTACAGGCAGCCATTCAAATTGATATATCGAGATAAATCGAGTTTCGCTGACGATGTTGCCAGCTAACATCTTGCGGTCACACATGTTGTTGTCAGCTGTTTGCATTGTGCTCGGTTAGTTTCATTGGCGGTCTTTGTGTATCCTCGTATTTCTCGAATATTTTTCTTCTTGATATTTTTCTAGTCTGTTGTTAATTAATAGCTTAGTATTTGTTTGTCGTTTGACACAGTGTAGTAACATTACGTGCAGTTGTAGGTTAGCTTTAGGTCAGTGAGTGTTTGTGTTATTTCTGCCGTGCGTGTGTGTAGGCCTAATAGTGTCATGCCGGGGTGTAGCACGAGGAAGACAAGCGCCAAGAGAGGAAATGGTTTGAAGAAATATTGCTGAACAACTTGCCTGAGAAGAGCACAATATTGTTATGGACAATGCCCCGTATTATAGTGTCATTCACGACAAAGCTCCAACAATGGCAGCAAGAAAGAATGTGCTCATTGAGTGGCTGACGGGCCACAACATTTCTTTACGTGACGACGTGACTCCAAAATGAGTGGTGTGTTCCCTTTATAGGTTTTATAATACATTTTCTCGAACTCGGATTATCTTCAACCCCGGACGTGAGGCGGTAATGGTGAGTAATTTATTTGTTGCAGTTTTTTTCTGCTTCATTATCGGAAATATTCTATTAACCGCAGTATAAGTGTAATTTCTGCTACTATATACTTATTCACGAGTATGATATGTGTAAACATGTCTGTTCACATTACGGGAGTTTTGTTAACTTTATGGCTATAATCATGTACGTCAGCTGATTCGCGTTAGTGGACTGGCAACACCGTATCGCCAGCCGGTGAACTGTCAAGTGGGAAGTAACAATGGCGGCGCTATAATTGAGAATATAAGAAGGACTACAGCTATTCTAAAAATAAAAATTGGATAATAAAATTTGAACGGGTTGAGGCACATACAGGTGTTGCAGGCAATGAACTGGCTGATAAAATTGCCGAGGAGGCTGCAAAATTAAGTGAAGTTTGTTTCGATAGAATACCCATCTCAACAATTAAAAAACATCTCAAAGAAGAACCAATTCATGAATGGCAGCAAAAATGGGAACAAACTTCAAAAGGCACACTTACAAAAGAATTCTTTCCAACAGTTGCAGGTAGGGTAAAATCCAAAATCACCTCAACACCTAATATGACTAAAATACCGACTGGACATGGAAATATTGCTTTGTACTTACAAGGACTTAAAATTATACATAATCCCGAGTGTTCCTGTAAAAGCAGCCCTCAGACTATAGATCATATAATTTTCGTGTGCAGTGAAGTGAAAAATATTAGGCAATTCTTGATTAATAGTGTTAATTGGGACGATAACTGGCCGATGCAGATCTGTGCTATTAAAAAGTATTTAAAGGAATTTTCTAAATTTGTTAATGCTCTGGATTTTCAAGCTCTTAGGGAAACCGAAGACTAATATTGTTATGATTACTGCCATCTAGAAATTTAATTATTAAAATGTAATTTATTTTGTTCATTTGTAAAAATGTATTGTAAGTGCATGTAGTACTACATTCCTCGCCAATGGGTCTGTTAGGACCACGGGGAATCAACATTTATTGACCTTGATGCTCGCCCAATAACTCTTCATGTGAGGAGTTTCCGTTGCTGCGACCAGTCATGTCTGGTAGGTCTTCTCTCTTCTTCCTGCAAACCCCGTGTAAGAGTCATTTTTTTTAAATTTCTTTTCGATCCTTGAGATTAGGAAAGCCTAATTCAGCCCTGTTTATACCAACTGGACCTTGTTGCCTTTTTCTGTAAGAACATACAGATTTTATGTGTTAACCTAGTTGGGTCCATTCTTTCCAAATGTCCCATGAATTGGATCCTTGTCATACGGATTGTGTCTGTAATTTTAGCAATTTTCAAATAGATGTCAGCATTAGGTTTTGGAAGGTGAATTCCATCCTCGATTCTTGGTCCCAAAATTTTTCGCATGATTTTGTGTTCCTTAATCTCTAATTGACTTCTCAGTGCTTTGTGTTGCAGATGAAGTGTTCCAGCTGCATAAAAGTGCTTCAGGTAAAATTACTGTTTTATAATGTTGAATTTTACAATTCCACAAGAGGCATGTTTTGTTATAAACATTTTTATCATGTGGAAAGCAGTTGCCATTTTCTGTAGTCTTGCTTCTATTGATTTTCGTTTGTTACCAGTTTCATTGATCTATTCACCTAAATACTTGAAGTCTTTCACTCGGGATACCTTACCATTACCAATGTGGAGTGTATTTGAAGTAGTTTTAATATCCGTCATAAATTTCATTTTGTCAAAACAAAATTTGTAAGCGATTTTTGCTGCTGTTCTTGAAGTAATTCAAGTTGTTTCTGGGCATCAGAGATGTTCGGAGATATTAACACCGTGTCATCCGCAAATGCCAAACAGTCTACTGGTATCCCTTTGAGTTTTGGTCCTAACTTACAAGACGTTTTCGAGCACATAATTAAACAAAAATGGAGATAATCGATCTCCTTGACGCACTTCTGTATCAATTGATATTCTGCGCTGAGTCCTCCCATAAATTTAACTTTTGATGCTGTCGGGGTACCGCCACTAACCCTTAAAATTAGAATATGGCAACCATATACCTTTTACCCTTATTAACCCGGGCACTAGATTGCCTCTTCCGCCATCAATACTGTTCCAAAGTTCATCTATTCCACTGTAGATACCGTGTGTATTTATTAATCTCATGTAAATTTTTTCAGGATTAGGGAACCACCCATTACAATTGGATACAATCGTGTTGAGCGACTGAAAAACATTAAATTCTGATTACTAAAGCAACACTGAAAAATGGCTTCCAACTCGATAATGTTATTGTTGTTGTTTCCTATGGCTAGCCCGGATTCCAATCCATCAGCTTTCTTGCGTTCCAATAGAGTTGTGTGAGGTTTCCTGAAGTTCTAGCAGTCACATCAAGTATGTTGCAATGTAGCAGGTGCCCCTTATCCATTTTACTTCCAGGTTCGTGACAAAGTGTGCATTGTTCAGATCTCAGGATGCTGATTCGTTTCAGGCTGGCTGCGTGGCTCAAGGGTAACATTCTCGCTTGCTGGGCCCAAGGTTGCAGGTTCGTATCCTGGCGCAGTCAGCTGGCATTTGAGGGTGCGCAAATGCGAGGGAGCCGTGTCCATAGATTTACTGGCACGTTAAAGATCCCCTTCGGGGCAAAATTACGGCACCCCGGCGTCTCTAAAAGCCAGTGTACTTAAAAGGGACGTAAAACCAATAACATTATTATTCATTATTATGATTCGTTTCAGATGAGCTGCAAGGCAGTCATGGCCAGTTTAAGTCTGAAGAAGGCTACAGCTTCTCTTCTTGGTGTTAATTTATATTGATCCCATTTAGCATCAGTGTCCTTCCATAATTTGGTTTCTGCTGTTTTCTTTGCCATTTGTTCATACCTGTTTTTGATAGTACTTTTCAAGATCCTTTTTGCTGACATAAAATCAGTCTGACTGACAGGTTGTTGTAGCGTGGTACCTTTTTTTTTGCTAATCTGTCTGCCTCTTCATTACCTGCTATTCCAACATGAGAAGGGATCCACTGAAATGAGATCTGTTTGTGGAGTCTTTGAAGAGTTTTTATCATACAAAAAATTTATTTCAGTTCTCTATTTTGAGGCTTATAATTTGACGATAATGTTATTGAACTGTTAAGTATAATTGTCACTGGAGGACACACCCCTAATTGTGTAACTGAATTTATTTTGGTTACAGAGCTCACCTTTTGTTTCTGTGGGTGTATTGGCGCCATGGTGTATGATCTGGGCGAATCAGGTTGCCAGCCATGGCCACCTATTGGTGGAGCACCACATAGAATCTTGTGTTTTGTGCCATAGAGATTCTTGGTGGTGGTCCAGCTGTGGGTGACAGGTGGCTTTGACTAAGGACTATGTTACTATGGTGATGTCATGTTTTAATCACGATTAGTATATGTTCTGAGGTATGGCAATGTTATGTTTTGGGGAAAAATAGATGTTATGTCTTGAAGAATGCTGATGTAGAAAAATATGTTTTAAGAAAATGCAAGAAGAATTGGCAACTCCAGCTATCTGATATGACATCTAGCGGTAAAAATGAGAAACTTACCAAGTAGGGTACATTTGTCACGTGGTGACTGTTTGTATATGGTTTCTTGTATTGGTAAACAGATCGTGGTAAATTGTTCGTGTCTTTATACATAAGTAATAAGTTTTACTCGTTGATAGAGTGAAAAATGAGTAAAAGCAAAGTGTATTGCTCAGTTTACGGCTGTAAGTCGATGTATACGAGGGCTGCTGATATACGTTTTCATCACTTTCCAAAAGATGCAAATAGCAATAGCCGAAATGTGATGATACCTAATAATACCTAATAATAATACCTTTCCACCCCGGGAAGGATCTAACACTTGTCGAGGTAGACAGACAGAAGACCTGCGACGTAAAGCCAGCGAAGGTTATTCAGTTTAAAAACAGCTGTTACGCTGGGCGCGCTGGTAAGATTGAAGTTAGGCCTACTTGAATAATTAATTAAATAATTAATTATTGGCTGCTTGGTAGGGAGAAGGGATGAGTTTAACTTGTATTAAAACTCGTGGGGCGACAGGAATTGCTTGATTTGGATGGTTAAAAGGTGGGTTTGGTGTTGAATATTTGAATGGTAGCGGAATCACTCATTCTACAGTGCCCACGGGGAGGCAAATTAGGCCTATATGACTCGTAGTGGAATAGCTCGAATATCGAAGAACTTAGCGATTACGAGGTGTAGGCTTGGCGGAAAGGCTGGCGGATCATCAGTTTGACATCAATTCACGATATAAGTCGGAGCTTGGAACAGTGGCGTCTGGTTTGCGTGGATGCTAGTCTCGGAATGATAAAAGTAGCACAGCTTCGGTGTTATTTATTTGTTTATGTACCGTATTTCTCTATTTGAATGTCCTCGGCGTTGACTCAGGATCGACATTTACATTATATTGCGCACGTAATTTTCTATCGGTAATATTCAAATCACAACGCTCCAATTTAAATTTTGTACTTATTATTATTATTAATTTTGCTATACTTGTTTTATATAATAAATTCATTTCTTTTACAATGCAATCTTTGCTTTCAGTAGGTAGCATTAGATATAGACCAATTCCTTCTCCTGATACAATTGTTTGTTGGGTTAATGATCAAATCATACCACGATCTGAGTGAATAGAGTCTTGAAGGTGTTCTGCCAGAGCTAGACGTTGTTAAATACAAATTTAGATTTCAACATTGCATTGAGGTCTTGGCGCCCATTAAAACAACATAGCTTAGGCAAAGGTAAACAGTTACATTTCTCACCCAACAGTTAGGAGCTAGCAAAACGTTTCATTTGTACGCTCAACGTGGAGCAAAGTAAATACCGTTTCACTTGTCATCCCAGCCTAAGCAACACGTTTCACTATGTGACTTTCAAAAACCCGCTGACCACAAAACGAACATGGTGGCAAAGCAAATTTGAAGCATTGAAATAGACTTTCCTCACGATTTAACCATCTGAACGGAGTGATACTTGGTACAGAAATTGTTTACACACATTATAATGCAATGACATTTAATTTAGTTCTATTGTTACTTAACCTCAAGATGGCGGCTGTGCAAAATTTTAAAATTAAGTCTTAATTTGTTGTGTCCTAATCTTGAGATCAGAGTCAACGTTTGAATAATGAACCTACGGAATAATCCTCATCTAATGGTACATAACTCTACGGCCTACGTAGGCCTATATAAAAATCCAACATGGCGACCATCCGAAATATTTAGACGGTTCTCCATATCTAATCTATGACAGCAATCAAACTGAAATTTTATATGTTGATAGAGGCAATGAACATAAGTTCACCTATGGGTTGTTAGATAACCTGGTGAGCACAAATCCAACATGGCGGTGACGGGAAATTTAAATATTTAAATTGACGTTTCTCGTGATTTAAACATCCGAGCGCAGTGAAACATGGTACGTTTTATGCTTATACAAATTGTAATCGACTGATGTCTAATTTATGTCAATTGTTATCATAACCACAAGATGACGACTGTGCGAAATTTTAAAACCTCGTTTATATTTCTTGTGTCCTAATCATGCGAATGATGTTTGAATAATACATTTACACTATAATCTTCATGTAACAGTACATAACTCTAAGGCTTACATATATTAAAATCCTACATGGTGACCATCCGAAATATATAGAAGGTTTTCAATATCTACGAATATATTACAGCAATCTAACTGTAATTTTGTGTGTTCATAGAGGCAATTTCCATAAGTAGGATATATGAAAATAGGCTGTATAGTTCTTCAGGGTACGACTTGTTTCTCACGTGTTGTTAGTGATAGGATTTACAACAAGTAGTTCCGTGGAGAACTTTACAGCCTATTTTCATATATCCCACTCATGTTAATTGCCTCTATCAACATACAAATTTCAGTTTGATTTTGTTGTGATATATTCGTAGATATTGAAAACCGTCTAAATATTTCAGATGGTCGCCAGGTTGGATTTTTATTTCAGTACTATTACATGAAGATTATTGTGTACGTGTGGTATTCAAACTTCAATCGCATGATTAGGACACAAGAAGTAAAAACGAGATTTTAAAATTTCGCTCTGCTGCCATCTTGTGGTTATGAAAACAATTGAAATAAATTATGTGCCAGTGGTTTAAAATTTGTATAAACATTTAACGTGCAAAATTTCACTGCACTCGGATGGTTATATCGCGAGAAACGTCCATTGAAATATTTATACTTCACGTCGCCGCCATGTTGGATGTGTGCTCACCAGGTTACTGAAAGTCCAATAGGTGAACTTATGTTCATAGCCTCTATGTACATTAAAAATCAGTTTGATTGCTGTAAAAGATTCGTAGATATTGAGAACCGTCAAATGTATTTCGGATGATCGCCATTTTAGATTGTTATATTTATAGGCTATTGAGTTATGTACCAATAAAGAAAATTATTGCGTAGCTTCATTATGCAAACTTTCACTTCGATCGCATGATTACGATACAAATAATAAAAATTTAATTTTAAAATTTCGCACAGCCGCTATCTTGAGGTTATGTAAACAATTGAACTAAATTAGATGCCAGTGCATTACAATACGTATAATAATTTACTGTATCACATTTCACTGCACTCAGATGATTGAAACACGAGAAACGTTTTGTTAAATGTTTCAACTTCGCTTGGCCGCCATGTTCGTTTTGTACTTTACAGGATTTTGAATGTTACATAGGTATACTTGCAGCAGTTCCCTTTATCACCGTACAAAATGTCAGGGTGATATCTGTAACAGTTTCGGAGATATAAAGTGCCAGTGAAATATTTCGCACAGCCGCCATTTTGAGGTAATGTAAACAATTGAACTTAATTACACGCCAGTGCATTACAATGCGTATAAACATTTGCTGTGCCACGCTTCATTACGTTTGGATGTCTAAATCGCGAGAAAAGTATATTTAAATTCTCAAATTTGCATGGCCGCCATGTTGGTTTTGTAGTTACCAGGCTTTCGAAAGTGTCATAGGTGAACTTCTAGTAGTGCCCTCTATGACAGTACAAAATTTTAGGGTGATATCGGTTTTAGTTTCGGAGATACTGAATGCTGGTGAAATATTTCGCACAGCCGCCATGTTGGATTGGTGAGACACAATAAAATTTGAAGGGCACGGGTCGTCCGGAATGGTGCTATGATCTTTCCGAGTTTCATTGAAATCGCTCCAGCCGTTTAGAGTTATTAGGGACACACACACACACCATCACACACACACGCACACACACACGGACAAAAAGGTGATCTCATAAGCCTATTTTTTCATAAAATGAAAATAGGCTAAAAATACAAGATCGTGGGACTATGTTGAATGGTTGGTCGTAAAAAACAATTATCTACCAATGAAATATGCAAATTTATGTTAAGTTATTTGATCACATTATTATCTATATATTTAAAACACTAAGCTGTTTTTTGTACACACGAGATTGTGAAAACGACTTAACCGATTGGCTTCGCAAGACATTCTAACGAAAGCTCTTGGCATGCAGATTTGCAGAGTGTCTCTAAAATAAACAAATATATTACGGTATATTTTTAAATTAATATAGAAAATAGCAGAATTCTAGGCCCTCACGCATGCGCACAATCCGCCTGGGGTCATGACAAAATGGCGGTGAGAAGTCCATTAAAATGTAAGTTATTTAATAAGCTTCCATGTAATTGAAAACATACATTAACCAAGTTCTGACAATAAAATATAATAACAGTATGAACGTATACGAATGTGCAACATTGATTTATTTGGATAATGAAATTGATTATTTCCTTCAAACAGCGGCTTTTGAATATAATGAAAGGCTGCGTCTGCTGCTAAACATGAGTGCGAGAGTAGCCATGTGGTTAAGGCGACTGACTGTGGTTCCAAGAAGTGCCGGTTCGATCCCAACCCTCGCCAGTATTTTTTTTTTTTTTTACCACTGAAATATTGTTTAATCAAGGAGTAATAGTAAGGATTTATGTCTGTTAAAGATACTTATTTCTACATTCCCTCTAAATACGTTTTATTTTCGTTTTACCATTGCATTGCAGCATGTAATCAAAAGAGCAAACTGTTGTCCGCAGTACGCCGTTTAAATATCTGCAATGAGTTCCTATAACTGACAACAGGTGGCAGTAATTCGCCCACATAGTTCCATTAACTGACAGCAGATGGCAACACCATTGCATCGATATATTTAAAACACAAGACATGGCATGTTTTCACGTGATGGAAAATTATAAAGGAGGGGAATATTTAAGAAGGGAAATGTTGAGGAACATTAACCGACAGTTGAATGTGTAGGCTAGGTTGTTTATGTACCTTAATATTGCAATTTCTTCCCAATGCTTCGGTGGTCAAGTTATTAGCGTCCTAGACTAAAAGTTATAATTATGCATCGTCGATATACTCTTAAATTATTAAAGAAAAAAGTAGTTTTCCAGGCACTCGCGCGTCTCCACAATTGCTTTCGCCATGAGAGACACTTGGCAAATATAATTCGTTTGAAGGACTCCGACATCTTGGTCACTCAGCCCCGTGTACTTGGGTGTGTATGTGTGAAATTTTCTCTGATAACCTGTGTTATTGTGATGGCTGTATTACTGTGTGTATTTGTAATTAAGGTGGTAAATGCCAAGGAGACGGCCAAGGCCTTAAGTTAGGAACCATCCCGGTATTTGCCGTGGGAACCCACGGAAAACCACATCCAAGATTGTCGAGGTGGGAATTAAACCTTCCTCTTCTTAGTTATACCTCAAGAGACTGAATGTACCCCGATTTTGCCCTGAGACCAGAATTACATTTCTTGGCAGAGCAGGAAATGTAACCCGGGTCTCCGGGGCGATAGACAAGAATAGGTGGGCCTCCATGTGTTAATACGATTTTTGACATGCACGGGACATAGAATTCAAAAACTGCCTCCATTAGGGTGACTATCGAAGTGAGTATTGAGTATAGGCCTATGGTCATTCCAGTAGTTGGTGAAGTGATTCTATGTTCCCCTGCAAAATGTACTGCCATAACCTATAACAGGTGATGGAAATTGCTTATTTAGAGCAGTTTCGTACTGTTTATAACAAAATGAAGAACGTCATTCTGAGCTGCGTTTTCAAGCTATTGCAAAAAAAATCGCTGGCAGGAACAATTATAAGGAATTTATTTTAAGCGATCAGTCTCATCGCATTCTCCTCACCAGCCAACTTGAATATGAAAGTCTCTGGACGGTCATGTTGAACTTCATTGTATAAGACAATTGTTTAATGATTATTTGTTTAGAGTACTGAGTCTAACTACGTAGTTGATTTCGGCAATGGAAGTATTATTTGCCATTTAATATTTAGCGGCTCCGTTATTACAGGACACTATAGTGTTATCGAATAATACGAAGCCACATTTAAAATCCAATATAAATAGGCCATTTCAGAAACAATTCCAGATATTATGCAATACAGTGTACTGTAAGGTCCTTGACGATCAAATGTAAACATTGTTCTACATTGTATTTCTCTTGCGTAAAATCTATGCGTGGTTACTTTGGTCTTTACTGTTGTGAGGGTAAAATTGATCTGCTGGAATATAAAATATTTGCCAAGCTGCAACAATGTAATGATATTAATTTAAAAGTCATTGAACTTATATCCAGTAGTTCAAACACATACATCAGCGTTAACATGGATACTGAAGATGAAAGCCAGCTACTTCATTTCCCTATTATTGAATTTTTCAATTCCTTGGAATTAAGGGATTCGCCTCCACATACTTCGAACGTTTAAGCCGTAGATATGCTTCTTAGAAATCTGAACGTTTCCCAAGGACTCATATATGGTAATATATTAATTGTAAGAAATCGCTTGGATTCGGATATAATAGGTGCAGTAATATTAGGCAGAGAGCTCAAATCCTACGACTTGATTTAACACCTTCCGATAAAACACTTACAGGAAAATTCCTTTTTTTTTAATAGGCAACAATGTCCTATACGCTCGGCCTACTTTATCAAAATCAATCAAGCTCAAGGAGAAACTCTTGAACGTATTGGGCTATTTACCTCATCACGTTTTCAGTCATGACCAGCAGGATAGTGAAGGTGCAAAAAAGATCCTGTTTGGGATGGTAAAGAATAAGAGGCGGAAGGATCCTACGGATTATGTTAGAATGGTGAACAAAAGGGGACAAGAGATAGAAAATAGGGAAGAACTGAAGAAAATGTGGAAAGAATATTTTGAAGAACTCCTGAATCCAAATGGAAACCACGGCGAGGAGGAAGAAATCGGGGAAGAGGTACAGTAGATGAACTGCAAACAAAAAAGGACTTAACATGGAAAGAAGTGGAAGATGCAGTGAGGAAGATGAAAGGAGGGAAGGCACCGGGTGTGGATGAGTTGAGTGTGGAGATGGTGAGAGCAGCAGGAGAGGTGGGGATACAATGGTTGTACCGAGTGATGAAGACAGCATGGAATGAAAGGAAGACCCCAGAGGACTGGAAAAAGGGAATAATTGTCTCGATCTTCAAGAAAGGTAGTAGAACAGAATGCAGAAACTAACGGGGAATAACACTGATGAGTCATTGTGCAAAGTTGTTTGAGAAAGTTTTGGAAAGGAGAATTAGGACAAGGATAGAAGGAGGGATGAGGGAAGAACAACATGGCTTCAGATCAGGAAGGTCCACAGTGGATTTGATTTTTGCTGTAAGGCAGTTACAAGAACAGCACTATGAGTATGGAACAGATCTACTGATGGCCTTCCTGGACATTGAGAAAGCATATGACAGTGTATGCAGAAACAAAGTATGGTAGTCCCTGGAGGATAGAGGAATATAAAAATGGACTATAAGGAAGATTAAGGAGATGTACAAGGGAAGCGTGAGCTGTGTGAAAGTGGGAGGAGAGAGATCGGACTGGTTGGAACAGAGAAACGGCCTGAAACAAGGAAGTGCACTGTCACCGTTACTTTTCATTGTGGTGATGGATGACATAATGACCCGAGTGGCACAAGTAATTGGGGAAGGAAAGATGAAAGCAATGGTGCTTGCAGATGATTTGATGATTTGGGGAAACAAGGAGGAGCAGGTACAGGAACAGTTGGACGTGCGGGAAGGAATAATACAAGGTTATGGGATGAAATTTAGCATAAATAAGAGTGAGATGGTGATCACAACAAGGAAGAAGGAAAGAACCACAACGGGAATAACAATTGGTGGGGAACAGCCGAAGGAATTGGAGAGTTTCAAGTATCTGGCAAGCCTGATACAAGAGAATGGAAGAAACGATAGAGAAATAAATGAGCGGGGGAGACAGGCAGAAGCATTCCGGAGTAGTGTGAGAAGCATGTTATGGAGCAAGAATGTCCCTCAGAACAGCAAAAAGATCATATATCGGACGTACAATGTCCCTATCCTGACGTATGCCTCGGAGACCTGGGTTATGCAAGGAAGGGAGAAGAGCAAAATACAGGCCAGTGAGATGAGGTTCTTGAGAAGCAGTATTGGAGCTACAAAGATGGACAGAATAAGAAATGAGAGGACCGGAGAATTAATGAAGGATGAACCATTACAGACTGGTATAGAGAAATCTAGACTTAGATGGTATGGACATGTAAAACGAATGGAGGAGAAGAGGATACCCAGCAGGATACACGAGACGAAGTGGGAAGGAAAGAGACCAAGAGGGAGACCGAGAGACAGGTGGCTGAAGGGGGAGGAAGAAATCGTGAAGAAGAGAGGAGAAGACTGGACAAGGGTGGAGGCTGAGAGATGTTGGGAAGACAGAAGACGTTGGAGAGACTTGTGTTCCAAACAGACTCGGCCAGTGGCTGGAAACTGTGCAAGATGATGATCACCTAATCACGTTTTCAGTCATGACCAGCAATATATTGCAATGCAGAGAGTGCTATCTTTTGACGCCCTTAAAGTTGCAATAGTGCTAAAAAGTAATCGTACAAAGAATGTAACTTATATAAGAAGCTTCTTCAGTAATTTTGTTTTCCATTGTCCGTCATGTTTTGACGGGTTTCATCTAGTAAATACTAAATTTAATTATGGAGTTCTGAAAGAGTTCAGTATTTTAACTGTTCCCTTAAAAAGTAACCTTCAGCTAACAGAGCCAAAATAGGCTAATAAATGTGTCACTTATCAGGGAAATTGTGAAACCCAACAACTTAACAGTCACCATTTGGAATCTTTTTAAAAGTATAACTGTGATAAAGACAATTTTGAAATTGCTCATATACCCTACACATGAGGTAGTTTACATGCAAAACGTTTCATTGGTTTATATCAGGTAGAATCGTAGATACGAATTGTTTAAAATTATTAACTTTTGAAGGTGTAACGACCCCATTAACACGACAAATGCGAATCAAGCAACCAGCGCATTACGCTAATTTACTAGAACGCGCCTAGCGCGTCATGGGATGACTGTTAGAAAATGAATCACAGTCTTCCCGCTCGATAGGAAAGGCTCTCCTATCATTCCAAAAATCCAAAGCAAAGCCTACTCCGTACAGGCCACGGAGGCCAGATGGGAAGGAGTTGTCAGCTCCACGCCCGGCCGTCTTTGCTCCCAGGAATTACCTTGGTACTCATTTCTGATGTAAGCTGTGTGAACCCCAGGGCTATTAGCGTTTCCGAAAGTGGTAGTTTTGTTTCTAAAATCCACTACCTGGTTGGGGATCGAACCCAACCGCTTTTGGTTAGAAGCTCATCGCCTCTACCACCACGCAGCCCCTTTCTTCATTATCCGGCACATCGTTTATGCCCAATATACTACCAGGTTCATCCGTTGCCAGATTTGCGCTTACGTATCCGTTTTCCGCGTATTTACTCGCCACAAATTTCGTCACACGTTATAATTAATTTTTGGGTTCTCTGAGCAACAATACAACTTCTATGCGAGGTAAGACGCAGTATTTTCTGTTTATTATCATTTCAGGGCAAATACGTGTGATTCCTGTCCTGAAATAATTTCATAACTTGTAGAAATTTCATCCTGCATCATATGCACGAGAAACATATAAATAACTTGTGGTAATCATGTTTGGCTGCGTCATGACGCTTATGTTATCATTCTATTTATACTTATTGTGTTCAGTTGGATGACAATGAAGTTTCGTCAACATCACGAGGCCCACCCTACGAACAGCATTATCTCTCGATTTCAACCACCGTGCGGGTCACGCACCAGACGCGTGAGTAGGATAAGTAGTAGAACTCGTGTTACCGACGTTGAGAACTCCAATTATTACGACCTTTAAAGGGTTCCACTCAACTATCTCGCTCTGTTTGGTGTAATAAGCAATAGGAGTGGGAAACTATGGAAAACTACTTCTAGGAGGGCTAAGGTAGGAATAGAAGCCAACTCTTCTTACTTTTTCCGCACGAGGCTGAGTTTATGTTAAACAGATTGCCTGGGAGATAGGGTGTGGCAGTTATGAAGGGGTGAACGGATTAGCAGAGAACATGGTAGCGTGAAGAGCTGCATCTCACCATCTAAGGATTTATGGCAAAACAACACAATAGGGATATACAGTTTTAATTTAATATGAAACACAGAAATACCCTCATGCCAGATTCATGCTGCTTAAGCATGATACAGACGCACAATGCTGCAGTGGAAATGACAAAACGACTGCTATTTTTCATGTGCTACTCGCCACAATCCGGTGGAATAATCCTTTAAGCTTAGAAAACCCATCATAAAACAGCGTGACAAATTTATTTGCATTATTTACAAGAACGCTTTTGTAAAACTGATGAATAAGCCATTACCTACAAATACACGAGCATTAGCGTTCCACACCAAAATTGTTTAAATGTAGTAACTTTTATTATCCAGAAACAAATCGTGTATTGCACTGATTTATTAAATTAATCAAATACAACTTTAATCCGGTTTTAAGCTCTGAAAACAAATCCTGACGACCTCACATTGCCTCCAGCCATCAGTTAGTTACCTTTAACGCAGAACAATCGTATTTATTTATCGTATGGCATGCATGAAAATTAGTTATAACTTGATATCAAGGTTAGAAACATAACAAAGTGCCTGTGGTGTCCCTGGGAAGAAGTCACTGAATCCACCACTGTAAGATGTTTGTGGGCATTTTCTTGAACTAGGTGCCGAAGAGTCTGTCTTTCAGCACCGGACTCACAACATGATGAAGATATTTTCCTCCACTTGTACAGGAGATGCCCTCATACACCGTGATTGGTCAGAATTCTATTTAATTTTGAGCAGGTCTTTCTAGGCTGAGTCAACCCTGGCACCTTGTCAGTTATTCATGGTATTGCTGAACGAATCAAAAGGCCATCTCTAAATCAGGTTGAATTTGTTAACAAACGTACAGTTATAGCACATCAAAAGAAAATATGATGATGATGGTAGTTACTGTTTAAGGCAGGCCACGCCAACGCAGGTGCTCTGCTGTAGGAGAGGAACGTGTAGTGGCAGTGCTTAGCGAGGCGAGAGTCGTGTTGTTGTTTGGTGAATGGGGCTGGGCAAATCAGCGCGCGTCAGGCGGAGTACCTGTATGAAAACGAATATTATTATAATTAATAATAATAATAATGCCAATAAATCCACTATATGGAAAGATGACCAGAAAATAACTCATCTTTATTCACACAATATGGTAAAAAACACAAGTCCCCCATTTTAAATACCTTGGTGAAATCATACAGTCCTCGGGACTAAACCGAATTGCCAATGACCAAAAAATCACCAAACTACAGAAGGTCTACAAGCTAACGTGGGCTCACTACAACAAGAAGTGCATCTCGCCAGACGCAAAATTAAGGCACTATACAACGGTGATTCTTCCAGAAGTAACTTACGCAGCCGAAACAGTGGTCATCGACGGTCATTCCAAAATTAAGGATATAGAAAAACAGGGGGGAAAAATCTCAGAAAGATTTACGGGGCAGTCAATAATAACGGTATTTGGATGAAGAGGCCTCAAAGCGAACTCTACCAAAAGATCCAAACGATAACGGACGTAATCAGAAAACGCCGAGCACAATTTTATATACACATTTACAGGATGGAAAGCTTCAGAACGGCGAAGAAATTGCTCAACGTTATAACACGGAGTGGCTGACATAGGTTCAGAGGGACCTACAACAGGTCAACGTACAAAATCTCGAGGACCGCACTGAGTGCCGGAATAAAATAAAAAATGTTAAGTTTGAGTATAGACCATCACGACAGCCTGGAAGAAAATGGACAGCTGGGAGGGAAAAGGAGAATTCCGAGAGGATGAAGAGATTTTGGGAAGAGAAGCGGGAAAACGCCAGAAGATGATTTAATCATGCATTCAAGTTCAATCGCTCTCCTAAAGGGGAACAATCGATTAATAGTACATTATGCAACGAACCTATAATGGCAATAACTAAGACACGAGTATGTTTATAAAACGAGCGTATGCGAGTTTTATAATTTCCATACGAGTGTCTTAATTACCATTATAGGTGAGTTGCATACGACTGTTTATGTTCGACGATAATTATTATAACTATTTTATGTTCGAACATAAATCTTCATAAATATCTGTCGAGATTTCGCTAGTTTTATGTACTGACCAGAGCGCATGAGACGCAGAGAATGCCTTGTATTTGACCATGGCCTCCTCGATTACCCTACTATGACACTAGGCCAGGCAGTGAAATTTAAATTAGAAGGCCGTGGAACTCAGCGCATCTAATTACCTAATTGGTCAAACAACTGTTTCTTGAGCTCTGATTGGTGGGAGAAACTGTTTCATAATGAAAAATAGTGTTATAATGAGCCTCATTATAGTACAGTTTTCTGACATATAATAGTCTGGGTCGAACATAAATAAATAAATAATGCCAATTTTGTGTACAGACAGAAATAATAGTTTTATCGTGCTCCTGATTTTTGTACTAACTTTCAACATTCATTGTTTATCTTTGTCATCGGTAAGAAGCCACTAATTTTTCGATATTTGGAACAATCGTTTCGGCAGTTGCAATCCAAAGTATAGCTTCCAAGGAAGCATCAGACCAACTTGACCTTCTTTTTGTTTTGTTAATATTCATAATTGAAACCATTTGTTCACAAACGAACGTTGTTCCGAACATAGCAACACATTTCAGGGCAAGGGCATGAATCCTCAGGAATTCTTGTTCCTCAACGCAAGCGAGCGCTGTCTCTGTCATACACGTGCTGCTACCGCCACTACACGGGGAGGAAGGGAAAAAGCACCGGCGCTGCTAGGGGTGGCACTGGGGCGCGCAAGCTCTAAGTGCTCGCGTTGGCGTGGCCCGGTTTAAGGGGTTTAATATTTGCAACTAAGCAAAATAAGCAATAAAAGACGAAATAAAGGGAAAATAATTGTAGAGAAAAAAGAGACAGTCAGACTGGACTTCATAGAATTTTAAATACTACAAATGCTGAAAAAAGCTAGAAAGGCTGGAGGCTTCTCGCTTCGCTCGAAGACAAAGACTCTTGATCAAGAAGCAATCAGAACGCTAGAAAGTTACAAGTCATGAGGGAGCGGTGAAAGGAGGGAGCTGGCTGGATGACGCTTGCCGTGTCGTTGCCGTCTCGTAACTCCAGAGCTCACCAGTGAACTCAGTACACATGCACCAAGCGGTACTATGACGTCACACACCTCAGTGCATTCTCGGTACATTTCCTGTCGTCGCCGTAACATAACGACGAAGTCAACTAGATCATTTAAAATGATAATAATAATAAGCTATTCAACAGAAATATTTCCCTCGACATCAAAATACAGGGTTTCGCAAAATTACGTGGACAAAGTGAAACCAGAGCTTCCGGCCCTTATCTGAGGCAATTTGAGATAGGACATTTATGGCCGGAAACGAACCGTTAATAATCTGTGCAACGTTAAACTTTTAACGTGGCAAATCCGCAACACTGTGTCGAGAAAGTGCGACTTTTTCTAATGTTTCCGTTCCATACCATCCGCCACTGCCCGTCTGGCGTACTAGCTCACCTGTAAGAAAATAACAGTAAGAAATAGCTTGCGCTGGCTCTTATTCGAACCGCTACCGAATGACTCGTTTCAAGGAACACGCCGCGCTGTGCACGATATCACTGAGCTAATTCGCCAGACAAGAAGTGGGGGCATTCCTCCGGCGGCGGATATGGAACGGAAACAGTAGAAATAGTCGCACTTTCACGGCGCGGTCTTGCCGATTTGCCTCGCTAAAAGTTTAACGTCGCACGTACTTTTGTCAGTTCGTTTCCGGCCATAAGTGTCCTATCTCAAGTTGTTCAGATAAGGGCCGGAACCTCTGGTTTCAGTTTTTCCACGTAATTTTGCGACAACCTGTATCAATAAGCTTATGAACTAACGACGGTTGTGGGTAGAGCCCTGCGCAGATTAGCAAAACGTTATCCGCTTGTTTCCCGCATCCGCACGACTTTTACTGCATCCGCACGTTTGTTATCCGAATCTACTGGCATTAAAATGATATTTTAATTAGATTAAGTATTATAGCAACAGAAGCCTCCGTGGCTTAGGCGGCAGCACGTCGGCCTCTCACCGCTGGGTCCGTGGTTCAAATCCCGGTCACTCCATGTGAGACCTGTGCTGAAAAAAAACGGAGGCAGACAGGTTTTTCTCCGGGTACTCCGGCTTTCCCTGTCACAATTTCATTGCAGCAACACTCTCCACTATCATTTCATTTCATCTGTCATTCATTTAATCATTGCCCCAGAGGAGTGTGTCAGGCCTCGGCAGCCGGCACAGTTCATATCCTCGCCACTGGATGGGGGCTTTATCCATTCCATTCCTGACTCGGTCGAAGCCTGTGGATTTTCATTTCATTGAAGCAACACCTTTAGACATTTGAAGAGAAAGTCGTTCCCTTAGGCTGTGTATGTCATGTGTTATGTTTAAAATGAATATTACGCAACCCTCTACAGTTTGGAGAGTTGAATATGATTAATGGCATAATTTGAATGATGTAAGCTTAAATCATCTTCTTACATTTGTCATGAAAAATACAGAACGGAAATATATGTGTCTAACATCCGGGTCCTAATAATGATATTCAACGTGTTCGAATTGTATTCTAAAAACTATCCGCAAATTTACTCTAAAACATTATCCGCAGTTTATTCGCTATCCGCACAGCCATGGAAACCATATCCGCATAGCGAAAAAAATTGCGGATATCCACTTCCGCGCAGAGCTTTCGTATTGGGGTCTTGGGGGATGTGAAACGCTAAGATATGTCGACATTTTCCGGACGTCGCAACATGCTGCCCATTGCAATAGGTCGCTTTCTAAATAAATATACCTAAATGTCCTAATGACAGTCGATATACAGACCACTATCCTATAAACCAGATATGGGCAAACTTTCTTGGGGCAGGGCCTGATGCTGAGCTTCTATGCCAAAGATCGCGTGTTCAAACCCGGCCGAAGCCGTCGGATTTTTTAAGAGCGTTAGAAATCCCTCAGTATGCCTTACTTCGGATGGGAAGTAAAGCCCATGTCATCGATTCATGGCATGTTAAAGAACCATCCACTAATTACACCTGTGTGAAGCTAAATTAATTATAGGTTAAACAATGCTTTTAGGGTTCCTATGTTCGTCGCCAGAGCTGACTGCGGTGGCGTCTAGTAGCCAAGTTCCGAACTAGTAGTTGTTGACGGTGGCTTATGGCGGTAAATGTAGTATCTACTTGAAATTCAATGTCTGCAGTCCTTACTTGAATTTTTAAAAAATCACAGTCAGTCTGAAAGACTAGACGTTGTATCATTTCAAATGACGCATGCTACAAATTCTACACATGTTAGAAAGGCTCTTCAACAGACTGCATTACCCATTAACTTAGGCTTCCCGCGCGGGCACCTCTTTAAGGGTCACGGGAAGAAATGTGTTTCTTGTACTTGTATTAGAGATGTGTTTGGTTGAATAAAGCGTAAATTGTGTACTTTTTGATAGCGGTTTTGTGGCCCATCATCCCAGGCAAGCCGGCGGAAACCTTTGCCTCCCTGTCAGAAGGATCATTTGGCCGTAAATTTGAATTAGTGTAAGGATGAAGTATGAGTGTCCAGATTTAGACAATAGCCTACTCCATGAAGGGGTCATGACTATGCCTTATATGTTTGTTTAATGAATAGTGTATCTGAAATAAGGTTAGAATACTGATTTACAGATTTGTGGAGTGAGTTTCTGATTTTTAAAAGGTCGCTCGACGCCAGGCCTCTTTCAACAGACTCCAATAATCTTTAGCGTCTGGTTCTCGCTCCCCGCGTGAGCATGACGTCACGTTCCCACGCGGCTGCATGACGTCACGTCCGTCACCGTGTCCGTGTCCGTAACGCATAACGACGAAGTCGACAAGATCATTTGAAAAGATAAAAACAGATAACACACTAATACAGCCATCACAATTAACACCGGTTATCAGACAGATTCTGCACACACCCAAAGTACACGGGGCTACATGACTGCGTTGTCGCAGCCCCTAAACTTAAGAAACAACCACCTTGGCCAGATGCAATACGAAATAATCTAGGCGGGCCGCAAAATGAACAACTCATTTATTTCCGAATTTTAAATCAAACAAACCATATAGGCCACAAATTTTTAAAAACTTCATTATTTGTTAGAAGAGGAAGGAGATGTAACAAGTGATACTGTGACTGTGCTTCTAAAAGTTTTTCATAATCTGGTTGAAACTGGGATGAGCTGATTCTTACAATTAGTAGCGCAACTAAATGATGGCCTATTTTTGACGCTATTTTTGCGAAGCTTCATCGTAGAAAACACCTGTCCTCAGATATACAGTAGTAAGATGCAAATATGGCAGTTATCTTTTGTGCATGAGATTTCACGTTTGGAAAGCTTGATTTTGATAGGGCCTTGTGAAACTCAATTTTCGAAACGTTGAGGAATAGTTGCTTCAATTCGTTGTTACATTGAAAGCCAACCAGTTCTAGCTGCTACTCTGATTTTACTGTTTCACAGTCAACATTAAATGACATGCTGAAAACATCCAAGTCCTGTTCAATAACATTGAAGTCCTGAAATCTTCATTCAAATTCGTCGTGGAGTTTTTTCGCATAAAAAGATATTACACAAAACGCATAAACACAATGAGATTGAAATAGTTTTGCACTTCTAGGTTCACACACCTATGTGTAATTGTAGATAGTATAATGTCGCGGGCCGGATTAGACTATTTCAAGGGCCGCACTTTGCCCATGACTCCTATAAACGGTTAACAATAAGAATAACCTTCAACAATAAAAGAGTGAACGTTAAACCGTTTTACGAAGCCACAAGTGATGTGGTTACGAAGCTTCAACTTTAAGCTGCAAGTGAGTGTGGGTGTATCCAGCGATGAAGCTGTTCGCTCGTACTACCAGAACCGATATGCAGGACAAGCGGGTGTGTTTCCACACGCTTTTTCTGCGAGTTTTGTTTTTCATTTTTTTGTGTGTGTGTTCGTCTCCTATGAGGCTGGGCTGCGTGGTGCCACTTGCACCAACATACGCGATTATGCAAATTGTGGGGAACAGATGGTCTACGCGCCATGTTAGCCAGCGAGAACTCGCGTTTTGGACAGAAAAAGAGCCCACTACAAGCCATGAACAATATTGCGATACAGACAGACAGACAGACAATCTAGGCACGCCAATTCCAGCACAATTTATACAGCTGTAAAACATAAACAACGGTATAGCCGAACGCAAGGGGAGGCCAGGGAGGAAATAATACAGAGAGCTGATGTTAAGTCTCTATATTGATGGTAACTTTCGAAGAACAAAATAGTCATGATCGTTGTGCTTAACATTGGGATAATAATAATAATATCGTATGACCTCAGGTGTCGGGTGCAAGCTTTGTTATTTGCGCCCAGAGGGCAGCCTGCATGTCGAATTTTGTTGTTCCTTAGAACGCTTTGAAAGTCAAGGAGTTTAAATAACTAAGCTTCTTGACATTATGGCGCTTTCTTGTAGATAATAATAATAATGTTATTGGTGGTACGTCCCTATTAACTACTCTGGTATTTAGAGACGTCGTGGAGCCGGAATTTTGCTCCGAAGGGGATCTTTAACGTGCCAGTAAATTTACTGACACGGGTCCCTTGCATTTACGCACCCTCAAATGCCAACTGACTGCACCAGGATACGAACCTGCAACCTCTTTCTAGTACAGAAAGAAGGAACTTTGAGCTGGCGAAAAATCCCGAGACTAATTTTGCCATTATGAACACGGCCTACTGAATTCAAATGTTTTTTTAACATGCCAACATCGTATGACATGCGTATCGTGATATTTGTCGCCTTTCAAAAAAAAAACACTCACCACGGCCAGGAGCGAACCTGCAAGCTTGGGGTTGGTAATTCGACACGATAACCACTCACCCACCGTGGCATGCATTGTGATAATATGCTTCTCTACAAAGATTTATTGATCCATTAGTATGGGTGAAGATGTTATAAATGGAGTATCAAGTTGCAAAGCGTACGATATGCAAGGGTCGTTCCCTAAATAATTTTCTACATTTCATTTCACAAGGAATTAATATTGTAGCTTACAGTCGGTCAACAACTCAACGCTCTATTAAGTTCCAACGTTCACCTCTAGGGGCAGTGACAGTAGCATCTCGTAGCTAGAGTTGAAACTACTTGAAATTGAGCTTCATAGGAGCCCCCGGTCGCTCAATCGAAAATGCCCAGCTTATGGCCATTGGCTGCAATTCATATATCATCATCTGAGTTGGTCAACACAAAAAACATTCCAATTATTGGATTTGTGAAAAATAACCTGCAATAAATTACGTGTGAATAAGATGTATTATATTGTTACGGACTATGGAAGAAGGAATAAACCTTAATCACATGTATTTTATTTAAGGTTATTTTTCACATATTCCAGTAATTGGAACAAAACAAGATGTTCAGTAAAGAACATATAGCCTACTTTCTCCTAAATGCAAGGGTATTGTTATAACCCTTTGTCCTTTTCAAGGAGTATAATTGAATGTTGGTTGTCGTAGCTTCTTTAAATACAACGTGCTATAGGGATATTAAACATGGATATGAGGTGCCCATCGCTAGTGCTACATCTGTACAAAATTTCATTCAATTCGGTTTCATCGTGTTTGAATTGATATTGTGAATCGATTTGCACACATACATGGCCGCTATCTGCAAACAATTGGGCCGATTACCTTGTCTTTTGGTCAAAAGATGCCTACCACATAAAGGTATGTTGTTGCAAAATTTAGTAGAGATCAGCTGATTAGGTTGGTCGTAATTTGATTTAAGCTTTTAACATTTGGGTGGCCGCCATTACGTTTCAGTGAAGATGGCGGCGATATAAAACATGACACTGAGGTGCCCTTTGCTAGAGCTACCCCTGTACCAAATTTTGTTAAATTCGGTTTTACCGTGTTTGAATTGATAGGGGGAATCGATTGGACACACACATGGCCGCCATCCGAAAACTATTGGGCTGATGTCCTTGTAATTTGGTCAAAGGATGCTTCCCACATTATCGAATGTTGCTGCAAAATTTGGTATATATTAATGGAGTAAGTAAGTCGTAATTTGATTTAAGCCTTGAACATTTGGGTGGCCGCCATTACGTTTCCGTCAAGATGGCGGCGATATAAAGCATGACACTGAGGTGCCCTTTGCTAGTGCTACCTCTGTACCAAATTTCGTTCAATTCAGTTTCACTGTGTTCGAATTGATAGGAGGGGGGACAGACATTCAGAGTGCACACACTCACACACACACACACAGACAGACACACCATTTTCGCCCTGTGTTGATCTCATAAGTCAACTGTCATTTTTTTGCAAAAATCGAAAGTAGGCTAATAGTCATTATCGCTGTGTTTAACATTATGATAATGCCAAATTACTGAAGTTTCAACACGCAGGATTATTGCTCAGCAGATAAATATGTATAAAATTATCAATGGTATCTCAGACACGAGTGAAACTTTAGGGCAGATAAATTTAAACGAGAGAAAGAAATGTCTCAGAAAACGGTAACTCCTAATAGTTAAAACGTTTAATACAGATTTCCATAAAAATTCACCGATATTGAATATGTGCTGTACTTACAACAGGCTCTCAGCTGAGAGCAATTCGGATTTCGGAAAGTCCTTGCTAAATAATAGAAGACTAGTGTACCCGTGCGAGAAATCTCACATGTTCATAAACCACACTTTCCCCAATAGGTTTTGCAAATAGAACACTTCTTACAAAAATTGATATTTCAGAAATTAGAATGCAATTTGTCACTGATAATGTCATTTGTGTGCTGAGTGTGCGGTAACACTCACCGGTTATTCGATATTTATGAAATTATACGATATGAGTACTCATTCCTTTGATTTAGGCTACTGTTTCTGAAATCCATGCAAAATGATAAAGGAAAGACCTCATAATGTTAAAATGACATGAAACGGGCGTCACAGCGGCCAAAATGTGAAGTGGACAGCAATTATGGAGCGTATTTTCATACATCAACTGTATCTGCAAATCGCACACTTCGTACATTTTTTAAAAGTTATTTTTTAAAGAAACTATTGATATTTATGGAATTAGAGTGCAATTAGTCACTGCTAATGTCTATTCTCTTTCATTTGAATGCCCATTTTCACGATCGGTCGCTTTTGAGTGCCACAGGATCTATACTACTGAAAAAAGGTATATGATAATTACACCTAGTTTTAGCTGTCAAATGATTCACTATTACAAAGATATTAGATTTAGCTGCTATTAGTTTTATTTTTCACTTTATTACCATTACCAATACTAATCATTACTGCCAACCTTACATCTTTCATTGCTATTGTATTAGTACCTAAAATATGAATCTAGTTTTACATTATGTGACCAAATATTAAAAATCATGCTTCACTTACTGTTATTGCGATATGAACTTGTGTGTATTTCTTGTTAACATAAAAAAAAAACAATTTTTATCTTGTACAAGCTGTACCCGGCATGCGTTGCAATGCCAATCAAAGAAAGTGCTGGCGTTGAAATTCTGTTTTTTGAAGTGCTTTTGGATACACAACATATTTTCAATTTCCGTTAACTGCCCCTATGCTATCGTAAAATGGATTTTCTAATTTAGAATCAATCGTGGGAGCGTGCACAACAACTTTCAAAAGTTTCATCGCAATCGGATGAATGGTATATGAACGTATACGGGATTTTGTTTGAACGATTCGTGCGCTGTCACTCATTTGTTGATTCTACTCGTACGCTACCTATTGAGAAATGAATTTGCTAAGTCGAAACCCTACCCTGGCGTGTACACAATAACTCATCAAGGTTTCATCACAATCGAAGAAGGTTATATGAACGCATAGTGGATTTTGTTGAAACGCTTCGCGCGTGGTCACCCATTTGTTGCATATACTCGTGCGCTACCAATTGTGAAATGGATTAATTAAGTCGAAACCCTTCCCTGGCGTGTACACAATAACTCATCAATGTTTCATCGCAATCGGATGAATGGTATATGCACGTATACGGGGTTTTGTTTAGACGATTCGTGTGCTGTCACTCATCTGTTGAATCTACTCGTGCGCTACCTATTGAGAAATGTATTACTAAGTCGAAGCCCTTCCCTGGCGTGTACACAATAACTCATCAAAGCTTCATCGCAATCGAAGAAGGTTATATGAACCCAATAGGGGATTTTGTTGAAACGCTTCGCGCGTCTGCACCCATTTGTAGCATCTACTCTTGCGCTACTTATTGTGTAATGGATTTACTAAGTCGAAACCCTTCCCTGGCGTGTACACAATAACTGATCAATGTTTCATCGCAATCGGATGAATAGTATATGAACGCATACCTGATTTTGTTTAAACGATTCGTGCCCCGTCACTCATTTGTTGAATCTACTCGTGCGCTACCTACTGTGAAATGTATTTACTAAGCCAAAAACCTTCCTTGGAGTGTCCACCATATTTCACCCAAGTTTCACCGCTAACGGCAGAATGGTATATGACCTTATACGGGACTTTGTTGAAACGCTTCGCGCGTCGTCCCTCATTTGTTGAATCTACTTGTGCGCTGCCTGTTGTATAGTGGATTTACTAAGCCAGAAACCTTCCATGAAGTGTACACAACATCTCACCCAAGTTTCATAGCTATCGGACGAATGGTATATGAATGCATACGGGACATGGTTGAAACGCTCCGCGTGTCGTCGCTCATTTGTTGATTCTACTCTTGCGCTACTTATTGTAATATGGATGTACTCAGCCAGAAACCTTCCCTGGAGTGTACACAACATCTCACCCAAGTTTCATCGCAATCGGATGAATGGTATGTGAACGTATACGGGACGTTGTCGAAACGCTTCGCGCGTAGTCACTCATTTGTTGAATCTAAACGTGCGCTTCGTATTGTAAAATGGATTAACTAAGCCAGAAACCTTTCCTGGAGTGTACACAACAATTCACCAAACATTTATCACTGTCAGACGAATAGTATATGACCTTATACGGGACTTTGTTGAAACGCTTCGCGTGTCGTCGCTCATTAGTTGAATCTACCTCTGCGCTACCTATTGTAAAATGGATGTACTACGCCAGAAACCTTCCCTGGAGTGTACACAACAGTTCACCCAAGTTTCATCGCTATCGGACGAATGGTATATGAACACATACGGGACTTTGTTGAAATGCTTCGCGCATCGTCGCTCATTTGTTGAATCTACGCGTGCGCTACCTATTGTAAAATGGATTTGTTAAGTCAGAAACTTTCCTTGGAGTGTACTCAACATCTCACCCAAGTTTCATCGCAATCGGACGAATGGTATATGAACGCATAGGAGACATACATACCCACAGACAGACAAACTATCACGTTACATTGATTTTTAGCCTATTTTCAATTTTGAAAAAATAGGCTTATGAGATCACCTTTTGTCCGTGTGTGTGTGCGTGTGTGTGTGTGTGTGTGTGTGTGTGATTCGTGTGTGTGTCCCCCCTAATAAAATCTAAACGGCAGGAGCGATTTCAATGAAACTCGGAAAGTTCATAGCACTATTCCCGGCGACCTCGACCGTGCCCTTCAAATTTTGTTACGACTCACAATCCAACATGGCGGCTGTGCGAAATATTTCACCAGCATTCAATATCTCCGAAACTATTACCGATATTACCCTGACATTTTCTATGGCGATAGAGGGAACTACTATAAGTTCACTTATGTGACTTTTGAAAACCTGGTAACTACAAAACCAACATGGCGGCCAAGCGAATTTGCGACTTTTAAATAGACGTTTCTCGCGATTTGACCAACCAAACGCAATGAAACTTGGTACAGTATATGTTTATATACATTGTAATGCACCGACATCAAACTTCGTTCAATTGTTTACATAATCACAAGATGGCGGATGTGCGAAATATTTCACCGGCATTCTATATCTCTGAAACTATTAGCGGTATCTCCCTAAAATTTTGTACGGAGATAAAGGGCACTACTGGAAGTCCATCTATAAGATTTTCAAAAACCAGTTAACTACAAAACGAACATGGCGGCCAAGCGAATTTTGAAAATTTTTAATAGACCTTTCTCGCGATTGAATGTTCCAAGCGCACTGAAACCTGGTACAGAAATATTTATACACATTGTAATCCACTGGTATCTAATTTAGTTCAATTGTTTACATAACCTCAAGATGGCGGCAGTGCGAATTTTAAAATTAAGTTTTTATTTCTTGTGATGTAGTCATGCGATCGAAGTGAAAGTTTGAATAATGAACCTACGCAATAATTTTCCTTTAATGGTACATGACTCTATGGCCTATACATTTAACAATCCAACATGGCGACCATCCGAAATATTTAGACGATACTGAATAGCTACGAATCTATTTTAGCAATCAAACTAAATGTTTTAATGTTCATAGGGGCTATGGACTTAAGTTCACCTATAGGACTTTAAATAACCTGGTGATCACAAATCCAAAATGGCGGTGATGCGAATTATAAATATTCACATGGACGTTTCTCGCAATTTCACCATCCGCGTGCAGTGAAACTTGGTACAGTAAATCTTTATCCGAATGTTAATCCACTGGCATCTAATTTATTTCAATTGTTTCGATAACCCCAAGATGGCAGCTGTGAAATTTTTTTAAATCTCCTTGTTTTTTTTGTGTCCTAATTATGCGATTGAAGTTTGAATACTACACGTTCACAATAATCTGCATGTAACAGTACATAACTCTAGGACCTACATATATAAAATCCAACATGGCGACCATCCGAAATATTTAGTCGGTTCTCAATATCTACGAATCTATTACAGCAATCAAACTGAAATTGTGTATTGAACCCGCTGAGCTATGGTTCATGTGATATTTTTTTTTATGACAGAGCATTCATGATGGGATGTTGTACTTTTGAACACACCCAGGAAGCCACGTGAAGCTGAGAGATCACGCGATACTTTGAAGTAGCGGTGAATCGCACTTTTGACTTTGGTGCAAACTGCTAATTATTATCTGAGGTCTTATTAATTATTTTTATCTTTCCTACGAGACTCAGAATATTCCATTTCGTCATGCTGCATTATTAAAACATTTCGGAGAATGTTTATTTTACTTTAGGTAAGGTAATACCCTTGCAGATACGCAAAAAGGAACGTAAGTAGTCGCTCAACGTTTTCGTTTTGACGACCTACTTTCTAGAGACACCCAGTACCGGAGCACTGCGTCTTGAGAATCCGCCTTGTGTAGGCGTGGAATTACATTTGTCCTACGAGACGTAGAAGAATATCCGCTGTTTAGCGTTAAAAGTGATTATAAGGTGCCATCGAGCAAGCAAATACTAATATCGACTGTCGATGAAGTCCAGTGAATTAAATAAGAAGCTTGGAAAATAATTATTGGCAAGTATAGTGTATTGCACAACATTGCTGTGACATCACATATTACCCACGCGTATGTGGAGGGCAGATGCCTAGTGGAAATATACAGGTAATAGTGTTACAATTATCCTGAATAAGTGTGATTATAATTGTATGAGATATTTAAATTGCCAAAGTGGAAATTTCATCTTTGAAACGTCGTATAATTCACGGATGCTGCGTGATACAAAAGTAGCGTCACTAGCACGTGCAGCATTATAAAATAGTATTAGCTCACATGCTAATCCACATCTGCAAGATTAAGGCTGTGTCGTATTTTATAATTGAAGCCTATAATAGTCACGATGGACATTATAATTTTGGAAGTGAGAGGATGAATAATCACGCAACTTATTTCGCTACCCACGTGATTGGACTTTTCTTCACCATGGTTGAAGCAGTCACCATGGGCTAATACCATCCCGGTATGGGGGGGTGACGTTTCTACAGGAACCCGCATGATGGTGGAACTTCCAGAACGATGAACGAGAGGGAAGGAGCCAAAATGCCATTTCCAGGCATATCCACGAAGATGTCGACAGGGACAAATCGAACCCTGGTCTTTGGGGGAGTCCAGATGGGAATCCTGATGAGGAGGATACCGATCCAGAGAGCCAGAGAGGTTTATGTACAACCCTTGTTGTGGAATAGAGAGCTGAGTGAGAGCTCCTCCATTTCGTGAGTTTTTGTCACACCCCTTCTTTGTTCTAGTTTCTGGTGGTATAGTAGTTTTAATGTAGTTTGTGAATCAACCACACTCAGTGTCAGCCATTTTTCTAGGTAGGGATGTAACTAGATTAGTTAGATGTCATTTATTTCAGTTTAGAGTGAGACACCCTTGGGGTCAGACATTTTGGTCAGCCCTGGTGCAGCTTGGTGAACGTCGTGGAACGTCAATGCCTACCTTTTTGCTGAACCTGATCGTAGTCATTTTGAGGCTATTTTGTTCAACCCTACTTGGGGTAATTTTCAAGTCTTTGCTGACTGTAGTTATGGCAATCAGATGCCTTGGTTATTAATTGACTGCATTCTTCGCAGCCATCCTTTGTTACACCCCTGACTGTCGTTAGAACGGTCGTATCATTTAGGTAGTCGACAGTAACTACCAGTTTGTAAATGCATTATATTTCATTTTGAATAAGCTCAGAAGCTATTCTTGGTCATGTTTGAACCTAACAACTAGAAGGAATGTTTCGTTGCCTAGCATCGAACGCGGTTCCCAACGTATCATTAAGCAGATCTAGTGTGTGAATCTGTGCCACATTTATCATATTTTTCTTGTGTCGTGTGAGACACGTTTTTATTTGATGTTCTAGCAACTACTGAGTTGCATTTTTAAAGCAAAGAGCTTCAGTTATTGTAAGTTTACTTTCATTTAGACGTCTTTGGTAGAAAGACGGAAGTGTATTACTATACTCAGATTTATAGCGTGCGTTTGATACACAGACTCTGTAGAGATCCGTAACCTATGGTAAAGTTTTTTATGAACCGGCCAAGTGCAGGTTTTGTATTGATTAAATCGCCGGCCTTGAATAAACTGGTTATGTAACCCAGTGACCTAGAGCACGCCTGCTTTATTGTGAGACAAAACTACTATAGACGAGGACAGAGTACAATTTGTATTCGCTTTTCCTTTCATTGCTATTTTGCTTATGGAAATCAGTTTCCACTCTTGTATTTGATCACTTGTTTTATGGATCGGTTTTTGTTAGTTTAACGCTCTGTTGCGTGTATTGTCGTATGACAGGTACAGTTATGTAAGGTTTTCTATAGGATGGTGAAGTCTACCCTGTTATAGCAGGATGTTATTGTATGCTTTGTCCGGGGATGATCCCGTTGACCAGATGTTATAGGAAGGTAACTGTTGTACAGGCCTATCCCAGAGTTATTGAACGCGAGCTTAGCGCCGCTGGTAACCCGTGTTATTGTGTGTCCGAGTTGTTATACTCGTTGATTATATTCCGACTGTTGAGTCGAGGCTTTTTGGTGGAGAATGATCTCAGTTGGAGACACTCCGTGCCCAGGCTATTGTCAATGTTATTCGCCATAAACCTACGATAAACCTATAAACCGACATTCTAATAATAAGACGCATAATTGTTGTAAAACAAGCCTAACTAACGATTCTTTCTATCTAACTTTGTTCTTTGCATTCTGGAACTGTTGACATAGCCGTGCAGTCGAAGATAATTTCCTTGTGAGGAAATGACTAGGACAGTTGACATTTTTGTAGCGACCTGAAGCATGTGCGAACCTAGAGTTCGTAGCTTGTGGAGCTCAGGCCATGCGATGTCAGACGTGGTCTCAACTGCGCATTCGTCACCGTAACTATACACATTAGATGACTATGGTTTACAAGGAGTAAACCAAGGTGTAGGCAGGAATTTATAATAAAAACTACTGTGTCTATTTCGTTATTAATTTATGATGTCAAGTGTATTAAACCCTACATGTTACTTTATTGTGTGCTGTTAGCACATAGTTATTAAGCATAATTAAATTGTTTGTTTTTCATGGCTGTACACTTAGCTTTTGGATGTAATTGTTTTCTTTTACGGACGTCATCGCCGTAAATTTTGTTAATTGATAGGACTTAGCTAGTTGTATTAATGTTAAATTTAAATGTCGAAATGGTACCATCCTAACCTAGATTTGTTTTGCTACCCTGTTAAATGTAAATTCAGATATTAGCTTGATCTTGTAACTTGAACTAGGGACTTGCGTCGTACCATATTCCTAGCGTTGCTGTTGTTGCTTTATCATTGTGAGTTAGATCTTTCGTGAGGGTTTTCAGTAACTTCTCAGGTAGGGGACCTGTTCTTTATCTTTGTTTATTTATTAATTTGCGGGCTAGCCGATTATAACCCTCCGAACTAGGCTAGGGGCTTGTGAATTTTAATAAATTTTCACGGTGTTTTACATGAGTCTGGATGTTTATTTTCTCAGTCTAGTTTTAAGGTGAACCTTTCCTTAGGCGGTCTATGACCATCGTCACCATGTACCACGATCCCTGTGGACTACGGACTCTCGTGCCGCTTTAGCCTTTATGGAAGGTCACCTGATCCTCACGGTACTTTTTATTCGATTTATGTGTCGTTAGTTGAGTCATCGTGGTTGCTGACATCAACTAAACGGTCTCAGTATGTTGATAGTGGCAATTAACATAAGTAGGATATATGAAAATAGGCTGTATAGTTCTTCACGGAACTACTTGTTATATATATAGATTTTAATGTATTATCTGTGTGTAAACAATTGTTTGCTACTGTAATTGGGGCACCACCCTGTTGTGGCAATAAATACATAATTTTTAGCCTACTTTCGATTTTTGCAAAAAATGAAAGTAGACTTATGAGATCACTACAGGGCGAAAAAAGTGTGTCTGTCTGTGTGTGTGTGTATGTGTGTGTGTGTGAGTCTCTGTGTGTGTGTGTGTGTGAGTGTGTGTACTCTGAATGTCTGTCCCCCCCCCCTATCAATTCGAACACGGTGAGCGCAAATTGAACGAAATTTGGTGCAAAGGTAGCACTAGCAAAGGACACCTCAGTGTCATGTTTTATATCGCCGCCATCTTGACGGAAACGTAATGGCGGCCACACAAATGTTCAAAGCTTAAATCAAATTACGACTAACCTAATCATCCGATCTCTACCAAATTTTGCAACAACATACCTTTATGGGGGCAGCATCCTTTGACCAAACTAATAGGTCATCAGCCTAATAGTTTGCGGATGGCGGACATCTTTGTGTGAACATCGATTGCCCCTATTAATTCGAACACGGTGAAACCGAATGGAACGAAATTTGGTACAGAGGTAGTACTAGCAAAGGGCACCCCAGTGCCATGTTTTATATCGCCGCCATCTTGATGGAAACGTAATGGCGGCCACACAAATGTTCAAAGCTTAAATCAAATTACGACTACCCTAATCATCCGATCTCTACCAAATTTTGCAACAACATACCTTTATGGAGGGAGCATCCTTTGACAAATCTAATAGGTCATTAGCCTAATAGTTTGCGGATGGCGGCCATATTTGTGTCAAAATCGATTACCCGTATTAATTCGAACACGGTGAAACCGAATGGAATGAAATTTGGTACAGAGGTAGCACTAGCAAGGGGACCCCAGTGTCATGTTTTATATCGCCGCCATCTTGACGGAAACGGAATGACGGCCACCCAAATGTAAAAAGTTTAAATCAAATTTCGACCATCCTAATAATTTGATCTCTACCGGATTTTGCAACAACATGCCTTTTTGAGGAAAGCATCTTATGACTGACTACAGGGTCATCGGCCCAATAGTTTGCAAATAGCGGCCATGTATGTGTGCAAATCCATTCCCCAGATCAATTCAAACACGGTGAAACCGAATTGAATGAATTTTTTTACAGAGGTAGCACTAGCAAAGGGCACCTCATATTCATGTTTAATATCCCTATAGCACGTTGTATTTCAACAAGCTACTACAACCAACATTCAATTTTACTCCTTGAAAAGGACAAAGAGTTATAACAATAACCATGCATTTAGGAGAAAGTAGGCTATATGTTCTTTACTGAACATCTTGTTTGAGTTGGCCATATGAAAACTACAATATTAACTGCAAATATGGCAACACTGAAAAATGGCTTCAGAGCTATCTTTTTCACAGGGAAGCCTATGGGGCAGATGACCTCACTGTTCCGCCCCCAAGAGCAACAATAACTAACTAAAGTGACCACCTCGACGAACAGCAGCTAGCATTCTTGACTGTCACCCCTGAGATCCGGGTTCGAATAATGACTCTGGCAAGGTATTTAAAAAAAATCTGGTTGAAGGTTGGAACGGGGTACACGCAGACTTGTGAGACAAAACTGAGAAGAGGAGGGTTCGATTTCCATTTCAGTCATCTAGGAAGTGTTTTTCCGTGATTAAGTTCACGGCCACCTCATTCTCAACCCTCGCCTGAATTACAGATACACACACAAAGCTAGCCATCGCAATAACACAGGTTATCAGGAATATTACACACACATGCAAACACCCAAATACAAGGGGTTTAATAAACACGAAAACGCAAAGCAACAACATATTTCAAAGTGACTGGCTGAGTGGCCAAGCGGTAACTGTCTGGCTTGCTGTCCCCAAGGTTGAGGCTGCGCATATTCGCACGTTAATGATCCCCTTCGGGGTATATTCCGGCTCCCGGTATCTCTATAAGGACGTAAGACCAATATCAGTATTATTATTATTCAAAGACCATTTTATTAGCAACTTATGAATCATAATTTATTTATTTATCGTATGGCTTTTAGTGCCGGGAGTGTCCGAGGACATGTTCGGCTCACCAGAGGCTGAAGCTGCTTCCATAGGGTGAGCTACAAGTTCCGTTCAATTTCAAGTAGTTCCTAATTTCGCTACCAGGTGTCACTGACACCTAGTGGTGAACGTTGGAACTTTGATAGAGCGTCACAACGAATCTTAATGAAATGCTATTTTATGTTCGACCATGCCGAAATATAAACATTATATGCCAGGAAACTGCATCTTAATGCGGCTCATTTTAGTACAAGTTTCATTACGATACAGGGTCTCCACCTATCAGAGCTAAAGATTTCCATTACGATACAGCTGTTGGACCAATCACGTAACGATAGCTTCGCATCTGCGCTAAACGCACTTTTTTACAAAATCAAACGTATCGGACACAAGTGGCAACATTGAGGTTATGATAACCTTCTATTCATGTTTGATAAAATAAAGTTTTCGAACATAATCAGTCGTTTGCAACTCGCCTAGGCTGTTAATGATAATTAAGACACTCGTTGTTGTTGGTGTTGTTGTTTGAGTCTTCAGTCTTTTGACTGGTTTGATGCAGCGTTCCATGCTTCCCTGTCATGAGCTAATCGTTGCATCTCCATATAGGTACCACACCCTACATCCGAGTAATCTGTTTAACATATTCTAACCT
Organism: Meconema thalassinum; assembly: GCA_946902985.2. Taxonomy (NCBI): domain Eukaryota; kingdom Metazoa; phylum Arthropoda; class Insecta; order Orthoptera; family Tettigoniidae; genus Meconema; species Meconema thalassinum. The sequence continues at coordinate 513,796,491 of OX336393.1, read as the reverse complement.
TGGTCTACCCATACAGTTCATGTACTCCAACGTGTCCTACCAACCTATCTCTTCTCTTTATTAGCAGTCAACAGAAACATCTCTCCTCTCTCACTCGTCTTAATATACCTACATTTGTAACCCTATCTACCCATATGATCTTTATCATTCTCCTGTAACACCACATTTCAAACGCGTCAATTCTCCTCTTTTCTGCAGCATCAATAGTCCAAGTTTCACTTCCATACAGTTCCACGCTTTCAAAAACGAATTCCTAATACCTAAATCTATATTCGATGCCAACAGATTCATTTTCTGTAGAAATGCTTTCCTTGCCTGAGCCAACCTACTCTTGATATCCTCTTTGCTTCGTCCTTCACTGGATATTTTGCTTCCTAAGTAACAGAAGTCTCCTACTTCCTTAAGCTTTTCACCTGTCAATTGGATGTGCGTCTGATTTATTTTGCTTCGCTCGTTTTATAAACATACTCGTGTCTTGCCTTGCTGCTTAATGTACTCTTATCTTATTATACAATTAGATCATTCTACTCATACGTCCAATATAAGATTTGCACCTGTTTATCATGCACAAGGAACCAGGATCCTACCGTCGACAAAAATATTATGTGCACTCGAGTTTGAAGGTTGTTTGTGAAGTAACCAATAGACCTACATAAAATCCAATAACATCATCCATCATTTTTGTCGTTCTATTTTACGTTAGTTCATGTAGGTTTGGAATTATCAATTTATATTTTAATATTTTTTTATCGCAGTTGAAACAAAAAAGGGCCCGTTTTTAAGCGTGTTTCAACCATGCGTCACATATAGGAATTATTATCGCACAAACCCGTCATCAGATTAAATCCAAATTTTAACACAATATACATTGGAATGTTGTATAACTGGTTTATTAGTTTCAAAATATTGTGTGTTCAAAAACGAAAGTTGTTATCATTTTTGTAAGGTAACCTTTTCTCGGCTCGGGGTCGTTGCAAAATGTAGTTCTTGGTTACGTTGTAATCCTTATACATCAAAATGTTATGCTGTATGACTGTGAAATACGTAAATTAATTCTCTTATTTTATATCGGTTTGTATTTGTACGGGGAATTAAGACATGGTTCACCTGCTAGCCGCTCCGGGAAATGCTGTACAGCGTTGCTGATGTGGAGCCCTTCACTTCCGAACGAGGCGCGCCATGACGCGTGATGGAGCCCATCTTGGCAATGTTGTACAGCTTTCACCGGAGCAGCTAACTGGTGATACATGTCTTAATTCCCCGTACAAATACAAACCGATATAAAATAAGTGAATTAATTTACGTATTTCACAATCATACAGCATACCTTTTTGATGTATAAGGATTACAACGCAACCAAGAACTACATTTTCCATCCACCCCGAGCCGAGAAAAAGTTACCTTACAAAAATGATAACTTTGTTTCTTGGACACACAAAATTTTGAAATTAATAAACCAATTATACAACATTCCATTGTATATTGTGTTAAAATTTGGATTCGATCTGATGACGGGTCTGTGAGATAATAATTCTTAAATGTGACGCATGGTTGAAACACGCTTAAAAACGTGTACTTTTTGTGTTCCAACTGCGATAAAAATATTAAAATATAAATTAACAAGTAGTTCCGTGAAGAACTATACAGCCTATTTTCATATATCCTACTTATGTTAATTACCTCTATCAACATACACAATTTCAGTTTGATTGCTGTAATAGATTCGTAGATATTGAGAACCGACTAAATATTTCGGATGGTCGCCATGTTGGATTTTATATATGTAGGTCCTAGAGTTGTGTACTGTTACATGCAGATTATTGTGAACGTGTAGTATTCAAACTTCAATCGCATAATTAGGACACAAGAAATAACAAGGAGATTTTAAAATTTGTCACAGCTGCCATCTTGAGGTTATGGAATCAATTGAAATAAATTAGATGCCAGTGGATTAACATTCGTATAAGGATTTACTGTACCAAGTTTCACTGCACGTGGATGGTTAAATTGCGAGAAACGTCCATGTGAATATTTATAATTCGCGTCACCGCCATGTTGGATTTGAGATCACCAGGTTATTTAAAGTCCTATAGGTGAACTTAAGTTCATAGCCCCTATGACCATTAAAAAATGCAGTATGATTGCTAAAATAGATTCGTAGATATTCAGTATCGTCTAAATATTTCGGATGGTCGCCATTTTGGATTGTTAAATGTATAGGCCATAGAGTCATGTACCATTAAAGGAAAATTATTGCGTAGGTTCATTATTCAAACTTTCACTTCGATCGCATGACTACATCACAAGAAATAAAAACTTAATTTTAAAATTCGCACTGCCGCCATCTTTAGGTTATGTAAACAATTGAACTAAATTAGATACCAGTGGATTACAATGTATATAAATATTTCCTGTACCAGGTTTCAGTGCGCTTGGAACATTATATCGCGAGAAAGGTCTATTTAAAATTTTCAAATTCGCTTGGCCGCCATGTTCGTTTTGTAGTTAACCGGATTTTGAAAGTCTTATAAATGGACTTCCAGTAGTGCCCTTTATCTCCGTACAAAATTTTAGGGAGATACCGCTAATAGTTTCAGAGATATAGAATGCCGGTGAAATATTTCACACATCCGCCATCTTGTGATTATGTAAACAATTGAACAAAGTTAGATATCGGTGCATTACAATGTATATAAACATATACTGTACTAAGTTTCATTGCGTTTGGTTGGTCGTCAAATCGCGAGAAACGTCTATTTAAAAGTCGTAAATTCGCTTGGCTGCCATGTTGGTTTTGTAGTTACCAGGTTTTCAAAATTCACATAAGAGAACTTATAGTAGTTCCCTCTATCTCCATAGAAAATGTCAGGGTAATATCGGTAATAGTTTCGGAGATATTGAATGCTGGTGAAATATTTCGCACAGCCGCCATGCTGGATTGGTGAGACTTAACAAAATTTGAAGGGCACGGTCGAGGTCGCCGGGAATAGTGCTATGAACTTTCCGAGTTTCATTGAAATCGCTCCTGCCGTTTAGATTTTATTAGGGGGACACACACACACGAATCACACACACACACACGGACAAAAGGTGATCTCATAAGCCTATTTTTTCAAAATTGAAAATAGGCTAAAAATTGCAAACCTACATGAGCTAACGTAAAATAGAACGAAGAAAATGATGATGTTATTGGATTTAATGTAGGTCTATTGGTTACTTCACAAACAACCTTCAAACTCGAGTGCACATAATATTTTGGTCGACAGTAGGCTACTTTCCTAACAACCCTCGTAGTCCGTTGCTCTATTTGTGTATTTAACCCGTTAGACTATTATGAGCTATAGTTGTACAATATATCTAAAGAAACAAGTCAATTAAGGGGTGTATAGTTACCGTTCTCTTTATGATAAAATATATGCTATGCAATTAGATATCGGATATGTGTAATCAAATACAGCAGTTTATAATTAACCAAAATATAATTTTGCAACGATAATTTTATAATGATTGAATAATATGCATTGCAATTCGGCATTGAGTTCACTCAAAGTGTGTAGATATATTTACCTGCATTGATCATACATAATTATACGAAGCCTACTTCATCAATACTAAATATACAGGTTGTTGGCTGCGACAACGCGGTCGTGTAGCCCCGTGTACTTTGGGTGTGTATAGAATCCGTCTGATAACCGGTGTTAATTGTGATGGCTGTATTAGTGTGTGTTATCTGTTTTTAATTCAAGTAAGGACTGCAGACATTCAATTTTCAAGTAGTTCCTACTTTTGCTACCAAACGTTACCGTCAACGACGACTAGTTCTGAACTTGGTTACTAGATGCCAGCGCAGTCGGCTCCTGGAGGGGATCATTGGAACCTAAGAGAGTTAGTCAAATCTAACCTATAATTTAGCTTCACACAAGTGTATTTAGTGAAAGGTTCTTTTACATGCCATAAATCTATGGCATGTTACCGCTGGCTTTACTTCCCCTCCGAAGGCAGACATATTGAGGGATTTTTAAAGCTCTTAAAGAATCTGACGACTTCGGCCAGGTTTGAACCCGCAACCTTGGGCATAGAAGCTCAGCATGCTACCTACTACGCCACCGAAGTCACTATTACTAAATATACAGCATATCAATAGCGTGCTGTTATAAAATTGGGTAAGGACCTCTTTATCGTGTTGGAAGCCAGTGACACATTTTTATCCACTCTGAACTCTGGATTTCCCGGCTGTGGTGGTCGAGAGCGCTAAAGCCCTAGCTCAGGCTGTTCCAGCGGAGCAACTCGCCCGTGAGCAGTGGAGTACTCGCTGCCTTACGTGAGTAAACCTGCAACATGCAATACAGCTCTGCTGTGGTGGCTGCCGTCACTTCGCGGTGGATACATCAAGACTGGCAGAAGCGATGGACTTGTGTTATGACCTTCGCCCAGTGAAGTATTGGCTCCTACCTCCCAGTCTCTCTCCAACCGTGCTCCGAGCATCACTGCTGAGTACTCGCGTGTACGCATACTCAAACTCATGGATTTGGAACAGCCTGCACCTCGTGCCTCGCTAACATCGGGAGAGCGTATGTTTGAATCCCACCTCGACTGCCCTTAAATGGTTTTCGTGTTATTCCCATTTTTACCACCAGTGGGTAGATTATTGGCTGAGGAATAACCTAACCACCAAGGGAAGATGATTAAGAAAAGGAGGTAGGTTTCGGACTGGAGAAAAAGGATAGAAAAATAGGAGGAGAGTCCCACAAAAGTTATGAATTTAACTTTAAATGCACTTAGAGGCGGTTGCCACTGCAAATCCGTTCTCTGATACCTAAAGTGGGTAAGGACCTGGTCGAAGCTGACGGGAAATGCAGCTAGGACTTGGGCGGTTTGCAAGAGAGTGGCTTTAGTATATTCCCTCTCAAGCATGCATCTGCTTACTATGGGGAAGGGTGATGGTCTGGCAAGACAGAGAGTAACAGATTTATTGTATGGCTGTTCAAAGAAATTCGTTTTTGCAAAGTAATTCGAAGAATGCCAATAATTTGAATCAGGTTTGGTATTTCCAGTTTTCGAAGTTATAGAGTTCCTGAAAAAGCGACCAAGTGCTTCCAAGAAGGATAGTGATTAAAAATTATACCTTGGGGAGTAATTTTGGCAGGTGAACCAATGGTTGCATTTGGAAATGGCTAAGCTTTTACTCAGCAAGGAGCCGGCTAAAAGTTTAGACAAAGAGAAACACTTATCTTTTGGAAAACCAACCATACGTTTTCGGAGAGGATCTCCACAAGCAGGTAGCTGGCGTAGCGAGCTGTACTTGCCTTACTGGCCAGTTAGAATTAGCTATTAAAGCTAAGAGAAACTTTAACGAGATTACCACTAAGAGTTCTTGCTCAAATGCAACGAGTGGTGAAAGCCCTATCAATAGATTTAATGGTATTGAGTAGGGAGAGCCAAGGAAGACAGGATCTTGCCTAACCGTTGTATTAGAGAAATGATGAGTCGAAAAGGAAAGTTTGAATTTATTTAACAATGCAAAAAAGTCTAATAAATTTGACAAGTATATAGTTTCAATTTTTAGTAACAATTTGGGGTCGCAGACCTCCTAACATTTAAAGTTTGCTCCAGGCAATTAACAATTCTTTAGGTTTCAAACCTTATATATGTACTAAAATCTTTGTAAGATTTAAAAAAGACAAATGAAGTGATTAAAGTTTAAACATTAAATTGAGTACAAGGAGTGTACTTTAAGAAATTTCCAAGTACCTATTTTAGAAAAAGTTACAACTTCGAAAATAACAAAAAAGAAAGCGGGTAGAATGAAGGAGAAGTTCCTATAACTTCTTATATTTATACAGAATTACTGTTGGTTATTATACAAATAAGGGCAGGACACTTACTGTGAAACCTGAAGAGAAAGTCAAAAGGAAGATTCTCGACCTCCTATGTTTAAGTAGGAATCACGAGCCAAATGGGGCAGTTTCCCTTTCGTGAGACCTAGAAATAACTCACTCATGAGTTGAAAGAATTGTTTTCCCTGATTATAAGGGAGAAACAATGTAAGCTTGAACCGTGTATAAAACACGTAGTTATGCAGAAATTAATTAATGATAAACAAGCAAGATGGAAGGGCACTTCGTTAGAGTGACACCTCATTGAAAATGATCTAGAGTAACAATTTTATTAATATGGTTTGTTAGTAGAAGGTTTAGGAAAGATCAATTGGGATTTAGGATAAATGTTCATGGCCTTATTTAATGTAAACGGACGATCGCGACGCGGTAGAAAAGTTGAACAAGCACTAGTTTTCACTATAGTCTGTTGAATGGATGAAAAGTTCACTGTAGTAACACGAAAGTTTATGGCAAAGAAAGTTATTGCAATGATGAAAAAGGACTGGTTGCACTAGATAGGCGAAAGTCTATTGCTTGAGAAAGTTGTGGATTACAATTAAATGCGCCATAGAACATTCCAACGGTGGAAGAAAATTCGCTATTGAGCTTTAATTCAGAAGGAAGATTCTTCAATTTTAAATAGTATTCTCACAAGTGAGTGAAAAATACATGACGGCAAGACTTGTAGATAAAGTACAGGATCTGGAAGGTTCCAGAACGATCCTAATAGAAGAATGGGGCCAAAGTTAATCCAGCGGAGGAACTAGCTTGGTATTTTATAGACAGCGGGTATTAGATAATATCCCACGTGGTGAGAAGATTTCTCATTTAAATAGCTTAAGAAAAGCTACTTTCTATTAAGGTTGGCTTAGACAGACAAAAGCCCAACATAGCAAATCCCGCGAAGGATGATTTTTGCCCCAAATAAGTAATCTCACACTGTCTATAAAATGATCAATAAAAGCATGTAGATAATAAAACTGATGAGGATGAGGTTAAAACCTTAAGTCTGTACTTATCTTTGTTACATGTCGAAGGTGAAGTTCCCTTTGACGAATACTTAATGTGCCAACATGGCGTAGAATGTAGAGATTGCCTCTTGGTTTGAGGAGACTGGCTCTAGTTGAGCCTTGACTGACCGAGTCAACTGCCGACTTACAAGTGAGACCCACTCAGCGAAGCGCGGAGGGTCCAAGGGAGGGAAAAGAGTGGGGGTAGGAGACAAAAGGAGAACATATAAGCATGACCAATATTGTAAACTTAAATTCTCTTGAGGAAATGGTCTTCAAGGAGTTGATAGCAGGCGATACTAGCACAGCCTGGAGGGTGAAAAAGTAGACGAAGTTCTCTTGATCACGGAGATAATAGCTGGCGATGGCAACGAGATCTGATGGTCAGATGGAAAAGGAAGTCCTCTTGTACCAGGAAGAATTGAGGAGCTTCAGAGATTCGCTGCTAGATGACGCTAGGTGGGTCATGGAATATATATATCTAGAACAGACTCACAACGACATAAGAGTCATGACCACCAAAGAGAAACTAGGAGATCACTGTTGGTGTTTGAGAAAAAGGATGAAATGAACAAGCAAAGAGCATTAAAAATTTATATTCTCTCTTACCGTGTATTCAAAGAATACACCAACCAGGCAAATGCCTGGACGGTTTCTTTCAACACGTTCACGACCGACGTCCATTCACTGACTCTTCCTGTAATAGACCCAAATCAGCGGTCACCTGGGCGATTGGCTTGTCAACATCCCCAGTTGTATCTGCTGACAAAGTGTGTTCAGCTCTCAGACACCGTCTTTGCGACGTGACGGTAGAGAAATGATCCCTCACAGTGTCCGTCGGTTAAGCCGAGCTGGGAGAATAACCGATTCATGAACAAGATGATCAGTAAAGAACACATAGCCTACTTTCTCCTAAATGCATGGGTATTGTGATAACTCTTTGTCCTTTTCAAGGAGTATAATTGAATGTTGGTAGTAGTAGCTTGTTGAAATAGAACGTGCTATACGGATATTAAACATGAATATGAGGTGCCCTTTGCTAGTGCTACCTCTGTAAAAAAGTCATTCAATTCGGTTTCACCGTGTTTGAATTGATATGGGGAATCAATTTGCACACATACATGGTCACCATCTGCGAACTATTGGGCTGATGACCTTGTCGTTTAGTCAAAAGACGCTCTCCATATGTGTTGTTGCAAAATTTGGTAGAGATCGGAAGATTAGGTTAGTAGTAATTTGATTTAAGCTTTGAACATTTGGGTGGCCGCCATTACGTTTCCGTCAAGATGGCGGCAATATAAAACAAGACACTGAGGTGCTCTTTGCTAGTGCTACCTCTGTACCAAATTTCGTTCAATTCGGTTCCACCATGTTTGAATTGATAGGGGAATCGATTTGCACACATACATGGCCGCAGTCTGCAAACTATTGGGCTGATGCTCTTGTATTTTGGTCAAAGTGTTCTTCCCACATAAAGGTATGTTGTTGCATAATTTAGTAGAGATCAGATGATTAGATGGGTCGTAATTTGATTCAAGCTTTTACATTTGGGTGGCAGCCATTACGTTTCCGTAAAGATGGCGGAAATATAAAACATGACACTGCTACTGCTACCTCTGTACCAAATTTTGTTCAATTCGGTATCACCGTGTTTGAATAGATAGGGGGAATCAATTTGCACACATACATGGCCGCCATCCGCAAAGTGTTGGGCTGATGACCTTGTAGTTTCTTCAAATGATTCGACATACATAAAGGTAGAATATAATCTTGCAAAATTTGGTATAGATCGGATGATCAGGTTAGTCATAATTTGATTTAAGCTTTGAACATTTGGCTGGCCGCCATTACGTTTTCGTCAAGATGGTGGCAATATAAAACATGGCACTGGGGTGTCCTTTGCTAGTGCTACCTCCGTACCAAATCTCGTTCAATTCGGTTTCACCGTGATCGAATTGAAAGGGGGGGGGCAGACATTCAGAGTACTCTCACTCTCTCTCTCTCTCTCTCTCTCTCTCTCTCTCTCAGACACAATTTTTGGCCCTGTGTAGATCTCATAAGTCTACTTTCATTTTATGCAAAAAATCGAAAGTAGGCTAAAAATGTACAATTAGGCTTCTACTGTCCTGCAAGGACAAGGAATTGCGAGGTGGTTGTGATGGCATATTTGGTAGCATGCTGAGTTTCTATGCCCAAGTTCGCGGGTTCAAACCCGGCCAAAGTCGTCGGATTCTTTAAGAGCGTTAAAATCCCTCAGTATGCCTTCCTTCCTTCCGTTGTCATAGATTTATGACATATAAAAGAACCTTCCTCTAACTAAACTTGTGTTTATAGGCTAGGTTTGATTAATGTTCTTAAGTTCCAACGTTCGTCACCAGGCACTGGTTGCGATGGCATCTAGTAGTAGTCAAGTTCACAGCTAGGTGTCGTGGACGGTAGCATTTGGTATGAAACTAGGAACTACTTGAAATTATCCCCTGCAGTCCTTACTTGAATTAAAAACACGCTAATACTGTCACCACAATTAACACCGGTTATCAGATAGATTCTACACACACCCAAAGTACACGGGGCTACATGACCGCATTGTCGCAGTCCCTAAACTAAGGAACCAGTTGTAAACTAACACGAAAAAGTGATGCAATCACATTATTGTGATGGCGCGGGAAAGCACTCGACACTTAATTAATTACACTGATGTTTATTAATCTGTGTTATACAAGCCTTCATCTAATAAATTATGTACCCTGTGTTGATTTAATAATAATTTCAACCACGGCAGAATATTGCACCAATTTGTCAGCTGAGTATAGCCTACTATCACCATAATGGAAGTCGACATATTCCAGTTTATCGCTGAGGTATCGGTAATTAACAAAGATGAAATTCACGGCATTCTTACACTTGGTAATGAAAGAATTGAAAGGGTTTCATCATATACATATTTAGGATGTCAAATCAATGACAAGAAGTTCCGTAACGAACTAAAGAGCCTACTTTTCTTAAAATTAAGATTCATGCCAATGATTAATCTACAGTATATGAACCTATCTAGAATAATGACGAAATTAAGTTGGTAATATCGAAATGTTTAATTAGTTACAAATATACCTGGTATAATGTAGCCTAATAGAGCACTAAAGTTGGCAGACCTCGTGACTGAATATATTCCATCACTTAAGGTACAGAATACAGAATTTGGTTGAAGTCCAATGGATGCTACATGAAGTTAGACATTCGATCTATCAGCACGCGTAAAATCATGTTGGCAACAATGTCATGCGTGTGCTGGTCGAAAATAATCTGAAATATTATGATATCTTGTGCCAATTTTGGATGAAATCCATTTGTTAGTATAGAAGTTATATGTATTTTAAAATTGGACATATCAGCAGGCACAGAATCATGTTGGCAACACTGCCATGTATGGCCTCCTGGAAATTAAACTGAAATAGGATATCGAACATGGAACTCAAATTTCAATTGCAATTTTTCAGCAGTTGGTAGCACTGACATCATTTTAAAAAACGACATTGAGATATTCAGGTATAGATCTTTATTCACACCAAATTGTGTTTCGATTGCTGCAGCCGTTTAGGAATTGATAAGGGGGGGGGGGGGGGGGGGGTAGGACACACACACAGACAGACACATATTTGCCCGGATCGATCTCATAAGTCTACTTTTTCCTCATTTTTGCAAAATGGGAAAAGTAGGCTCAAAATATTCATCGTAGAGCACCATAGGAACCAAGGGTAAAGTTTATAAAACTGCCGTAAGACCAATCCTACTCTACCGTAGTGAAACAAAGGCACATGAGCAAATGCTACATAGGCCTACCACTGAAATGCGTCTGTTACGTTGGGTAGGTGGGGTTACCCTCAAATATAAAATCCGTAATGAACATGACGTGCGAGGCAGTTTCAAAGTAGCGCCTGTATCTGAGAAGCTGTTAGAAACCAGGCTAAGGTGGTATGGACATGTTATGCGAAGACCGGAAAATCATGCAGTGAAGAAGTGCCTTTCCATGGCTACACAAAATAGAGGGGGCGGCAGACCTCAAACAACATGGATGTCCAAAATGACATTGAGTCTGTCTACTGATGATGCTTTACAACGAAACGACTGGCGCCTCAGGATTAAGAAAGCCGACCCCGCGTAACGGGAAAAGGCGAGGAAGAGGAAGAAAAAGATCGTCGAGCACGAAAGAATCAAAATTCTAAGAAACATATTCATTATACCAGGAATGTTTATTTACTCATTTACATTGTAACTCAGCTCAGTCATTGGGCAAATTTTTATTTACCGACTGAATAGTTATAACTGACAGGTATAAAATATGTCAGCGTTTCCTGAAAAATGTGTATCAATGTTGTTAAAAGTATAAGACATGAACTGTCATAAAATTAATGCTGTTACTTCTTTTGGTTCACAAAACACTGTCTCCCTCTAATTCGGCAGACAATCTTGTGAATCCATTGTTATCGCCTAACAAGAGATTATTGTTGAGGATTAGTGAAGCACCATGACGTCATGACAGCTCCCGCAGAGTAAACTATCTGGTTGTACGTATTGGTTGATTGGTCAATAAAGGAGCCGTAGCTGGGAGTTAGCTTTACTACTGCGGTTGGTCGGGCGGTGCTCTACAGTGATCAGTCAGCCCGCAATCAGCTGGGGAATCCTCATAACTCAATAACGTCCTAACCATTGTTAAGATGGGCAGACACGAGCTGTAGGACGTCAATGATCACCCAAGCATTAGGAGTCATTATCTTCGGGATAAAATGTAACAGATAACGTGAACTCACTTATGAAATAGTCCGCCTTCGTCGCGAAATGTTTAGCACGCTAGGCTTTGGTCCGAAGTGCACCGGGTTTGATTCCCGGCCTAGCCATCAGGGATTTCAATATTCTGGAGTTAATACCCGTGGATGCTGAGCTTCTATGCCCAAGATAGCGGGTTCAAACCCGGCCGAAGCCGTCGGATTTTCTAAGAGCGTTAAAATCCATCAGTATGCCTTCCTTCGGAGTGGAAGTAAAGCCGGCGGTCCCATGTCATACATTTATGGCATGTTAAAGAACCTTCCACTAATTGCACCTGTGTGAAGCTAAATTGGATAGGTTAAGAATATAAACAACGCTCCTAGGTTTCTGCGTTCGTTGCCAAGAGCCGACTGCAGTGGCGTCTAGTAGCTAAATTCTGAACTTGGCCTAGTAGTCGTTGACGGTGGCGCTTGGCGGCAAAAGTAGGAATTATTTGAAAATTCTAAGTTGCAGTACTTAAATTTAAAAAATTCCTCTCGGCACGCCAGAAGGCGGAGGTAGATTTCACCGGAAAAACTAGAGAATAGGCGAAAATTGGCAGAATATGCAGGTTTTCGTAGAAGGATCAGACCTCATTTATTGCGAGAAATTATTTTACATTTGGCGCTTAATTAACTTAGCTTTTCGTTTTTTATGCATATTTTTGACATTTTATTGTCTTATGGGGACGGTAAACTTCTCGTCATTTAGGGTCCATTTTCATACTTATGGTTAGGGGCCGATAACCTCGATGTTAGGCCCCTTAAAACAACAATTATCATCTTCATCATCATACTTGTGGTCACACTGTCCTTATGCAAGGTTTCGACACTGATGTGTAACTATCTAGCGGTCTGTTACTTCTTCACGCAAAATTTTATCTCCCGCAGAGATGTTGGTTGGTTCCTCAGTTCAGGAGCTGCGACAATGCGGTCATGTAGCCCCGTGTACTTCGGGTATGTGTAGAATCTGTCTGATAAACGGTGTATATGTGATGGCTGTATTAATCTCTAATTCTGGTAAGGACTCAGGACGGTCAATTTCAAGTAGTGTGCCCTTTTAGCAAGAAATATGCCAATCACAGTATACCAGCGTAGCTCAATTCGGGATTTTCGGGGCAGCGGTAAGTTCCCCCACTCTGTGACTCACATATTTTGGATTAATTAGAGGATACACTTGCAAAAATAACAACGAAATCAACTCCTATTTTAACACATTTAATTAATAAAAATTATGGCGCTACAAACACTTTAACCATTAAATTACTGACCCATAATCATCTACTTGTTCCAAATGAACAAGGAATCACAATATAATAAAACAAATATTGTATTAAAACATATGGTCTCCATATAAACCAACAATTCCTAATTAGTTTTACTTCCATAAAGCATCAACTGTAAGTTTTATATAACACCGAGCTCCTTGGCTCCATGCTTTACATGATAATGGTGTCATTCTTTGTACAACTCAAATACTACTTTTTATATTTTCTTAATCTTCAAAACCAATGTATAATTACATTTAAAATTACATGTTAATTATCTAACTCAATATATTTTGGGCATTTTCACACATTTTCAGCTGTTATCATCTCTCTCTAGTTTCACAAATACATTAAGGTAATCAGGAAATTACTTGTGTACTCCAGAGTATGAAGATACTTGACACAGTCAAAAAACTATAGTTACTCCCGAAACCTAGTTGCCTTCAATTAACTCGTGGAATCCTACTTCCATACAACGTTACAATAGGGATTGTTATTTATCTCTTACGTCTTATAAGACCATTATCACATAAGAAAACTACGATCTGAACAAGCAAGCGGAAATATCAATCTACAAGGACCTCGGTTCAACGCCCGGGTCGTTAACAACTTTAAACACTCCAGGTGTATTCATTACTCCTTACAAGACGGCCTCCAGACACCCCTCCTACTCCGAGGGTCTGGCCGTGAAACTGGATAGTTATTTATGACTATGCGGGCTCCTTCCCGTCTGGCCCGAGCTAGAGCTCTCTTTAAAGGCTTTACAAAACACAAACTTTCCATTCTCAGTTCTTTGTGGAGACCTGGCCTTTTATTCTTCGTGTACCATCAACAATATTATTGGGCTTATAAACCACATTCGTAATCTTGGCGTTTATTAATTATGAAAGGTCCTCATTGATTGTGGAAGAGTAATTAACGACGAATAATAAAGGGGCTTTCAAAATAAGAGGATTCTGAGTTCGAATCTCTTCACATGCCTCGGGAACCTTTCCCTTATAGAGGACTATACAAAATGCGATTTAGGGTCAGCCAATAGCTAATAGACCTACGCTCAATACCATACATTTGCTCCCTTTCAAATACATACACAATGCCTCGTGATACTACGTCACAAATAGAGGACTTATACCAAATCTCAATTCGCTACAATCAACTACCTCTCATAAATAATTTACCAAGTACATTAACTTTTACGCGTTCCTAGCGTGACATTTTACTTTAATTGCGCTCCTTTTGCGCTATACATTTTAAGCCTAGCGTCATCCAATAGAACTGATAATATCATATTAACAATTGATACATATTTCAATTTTTATATTATTCTTTTCCTTTGACAATAACTTTCTCTATTTCAAGAACATGTATTTTAACATCATGTCTATACTTTTTATTAAGGCTCTAACGCCCTTATGCTCACATCAATTTATTTGATCTTCATTTAATATTTCCTTACTTGGTTATTATTATTATCTTCATATCTTTATTCTTTACACAAGCTCAAAAGCTATTTCTTTCATATCTCAAATTTACTTTATTTAAATATCTTTCATAATAATTACTAATATTTCGCCTGCTCTTATGACAGTCGTTAAATACATTAACAATTTATTCACATATTTCCTCTACGGGATTTATTCTTTACATAATTATTTATAATTTCTCAAATTTCTATTTTTGTTCAGACCGCGTTCTTGTTTATTCAGTATTTATTTATTAAAACACATCCCTTTTACTCAAAAACTCCGGTGGATTTGTACACAATCATTCCCTGACACCAAAATAGAATGAAATTCATTACTTACATGTTTTTAAGGTCGTCCCATGACCTTTATTCTTGTGCGGTGTTTCATTTTGGCCCACTTTGAAATTTTACTCCATATTATAGAAATTCATCTTATGTACAAACACTTCTTGACACATATTTAATACACTTAACATTGACGACATTTTTATACACTGGTGTGTCCCTTTAGAACACACAATAAACACTAAAAAATATTAATTTAACACACAATCTTGATAAATTTACACTTCACAATTCTTGATCACTAGGCCGTATTTCTTAGCCTATCACACGTGACCTCTTAATTTCCCGTTTCCAAGGGTGAAATTTATTCAATGTCGGCTTCCTATCCTGCAGAATACGAAAGTCTCGAAACATCTACTTTTCCCTGGAATCCTAACTCTTCGAATCCTATTCTGGATGACCGGCTATTTCTCTAGCTTGAACGGCTTCTTTGTAGATCTGGTTTATCGATCCTAGCGAAAGTCTATTCGGATCGAGGTCTCCTCGATAACCTATCGATGACCTATGGATTTATTTTATAGCAGCTAGTACCCCTCGAGTCTAGTGCTTTAGAATAGTTCGTCTGCTCTTTGGAGATAATGTTTATAGTCTCCGTTCTTCTTTATTTGATCGGTTCTAGCACTCCTACGTTTCTGAAATACGTTCCGAACCTTACTCTGTTCTTCCCTTTTTGGGTTCTTTAATTTAGATAACTGTTTATCTTTCTGTTACGGTACTTCCGTACGTTATGATATATTCGTTCGTCTATTTAACGACCAATCGCCTTAAGTCCAACGTTCGCAGCCTGCTCTGACTATATTTTACGAACTTTTCACTATAAACTTGTGTACTGTCGGACCTAAATCCTGTAACTAGGATTTTCCTAATTTTTCAACACGGCGATACTTTAAATTTTCTTCTTTACCACTCCTTATGGAGGCAAGCAAGTTATTAATACTGCGACGCCTATGGCTATCGGATATTAATTCTGCGGTATAATACAGCGTTTCTCCCCTCAAGGAGTACTGGTAAACTGTCTTCGATGTGACGCAGAGTGACGCCCCACACGGCTGTCTGAATACTGATGCGTAGCAACGCCCCCTTGGGCTATTTGGACCTGCTTGTACTGATGCGTAGTAACACCCCCTCGGGCTGTTCAGAACTGCATGATTGGCTTGGTGAGGCCAGGAGTTTTATACCTTTTCGCTACAAAAAGATAAGACTCTAGCCCTTTCCGTGGCCAACTTCTAAAATAATGGTTGCACAATTATAAAAATTATACCTTCCGAATGCTCGTCTTCTCAATGTTAAATAATCTCATTGCGCCTAAGAATCGATCGTGCAATTCGGAGATATTAATTAATTTCTCGTCCTCAATTGTGTGGGTGTTGCTGTTCTTTTGTACTCTCCCCTCTACACCAGCCTTGGTAATTCCCCGATGACGTCTACTTGCGTTTGCAGTTTTCTCCTGTGCAATTATTAAAGGGTTTTTCTTTACACAAAAATCTCTCATTCGAATTGATTCACCGTACTGTACTTATTTACTTATTTTTATACTCGTAAACGGGTTAAAATTAATTATTCCTCTTCTGGCGCATAAGCGGTGTTGTCGTTTTCCAGCAAGCTCAGCTCGATTTCCGAGTCAGGCTTCCTTGTCTAATAGTGGGAATTTTCCACTCGGTTATTAATACTCATGACTAGCTCCCTTCTGAATGTCAAGAGGGGTGATCTCATCTCTCGAACACCTGGTCCTTGCCTCTTGCACAATGTTAGGCTAGCATCCTAGCTTGATCTTTCTCTAAGTTACATTAGAAACTGTACGTTTCTTTCATTTCTTCCCCAAATACATGGATTCGACCTCCATGGACCCTATGGCACATGGGCTCAGTAGTAGTTCCTAATTTTGCTACCAAATACTACCGTCAACGACACCTAGTTGTGAACTTGGCTACTGGATGCCACCGCAGCCAGCTACTCGCAACGAACGTTGCAACTTCCAATACAAAGGAAGGCACACTGAGGGATTTTTAGCGTTCTTAGAAAATACGACGACTTCGGCCGGCTTTGAACCCACGACCTTGGGCATAGTTCAGCATGCTACCAGTTACTTCACCTAAGCCGCTTCCCACAGAGTCAGGTGGAAAAATGAATGTGATCCCGTGCAATGGTGTTGTCATGGCAACGTCTGATGGCTCATGCCTCATCAATTCAGTAGTGTTGTCATGGCAACGTCTGATGGCACTTGGCATTTTCTTCTAATTCCGAAATCATTTTGTTCATCCCTTGGCGTAAGGGTGGGTCATATCAAAAATTCTTTCAGACAAAAGTTTTAGGTAATTATTAGGGGAATATTGTCCACTTCGTACGGTTTTGATATTGTGACTATTAAGAGAGATATGATTAATGTTTCCCGAAAAACCCACTTCTCTCACCGCTCTGGTGAATGGTTGGTGCTGTCAAAAAACGCTTCAAACATACATATTTGGGCCTTATCCGACACATAGTATGAAGTTTGAATGGATTCGATATTTCAAATATTAAGAGAGTTATAGCGATATTTCAGTTTTTCGAAAAAATCCCCCCATTTTTACCCCCCTTCGACCGATTGTGCCCATTAGCGAACTCGACCGAGATTTTATAGGGATACATATTAGGTAAAAAATTCAAAGTGATTGGTGCAAAATTGCGGTAGTTATCGTGTCCACAAGAAAGTGATATATGAATATATATACATATACTAGCAGAAGTACCCGTTCTTCGAACGGTGTTCGGTGTTAACACCAGACATTATAATAATAATAATAACAATGTTATTGGTGTTACATCCCTTTTAAGTACTGTTGCTTTTAGAGACGCACCAGACATTATCAATTGAGATACTGTTGCAATGGTTAGCGGCTTGAAATTCCTTCATAAGTTTATCAGAACGAAGTTAATTTTCTGGGAATATCACACACACTGTTAATGTAAGGGCCTTATAATGTGGTTTTCGGAGATCCTTTATAGACTCGCGAATTTTTTGTCTCACATTGAGAAGTGCAACATATGCTTTGGTCGTCCTTCTAGGATAATTTTTATATTTCGCCTATTTTAGCATGTATTTTGAGAAGTTTTTCCCTATATCCACCCTTCTACTGTATGAAAAGTACGGTGAAGAGTTTTATAAATGATTGGTGTATTGACTCATGTTAACCATACCTAATTTTACGATGCACCAAGCATCCGAACATGAGTTATAGGCGTACATAAGGATATACAGAAAGACAGACAGACAATTCTATTGTCTACAACATATCACCCAGAAATCCAAATATGGGTATATCTACCACACAGTATCAAAGAAAATCATCCTTACGATGAACCCGTATGTCGACAAAAAAAAGAAAAGAAAAAAGATTAGTTGAAATGTGCTCTCAAACTAAATTCACCTAACGTGTACTTCCTGACATGAAATAGAATTGAAAGTCTTGTAGATGAAACGCAATACACGTCACATAAAAACTGACCCTCTACGTTGTGTTGGGTCCCCATACACAGGAATACCTCTATCATAAATTATAAAAGCTTGTGGTGCATGAAAATTCAGGTTCTTTAGTCTCAAATGGCACAAATTCCTAAAAGCCGCAAAAAATGCTGATTCAATTCAGGAATTTTTGAAAATAATGTTGTTGTTTGGAGATATAATAGACCTTCTGTACTATATGTTGCACGTGAAAATTGCATGAAAAAATCCTAGATTACCCCTTGACCCCCTTAATTGCATCGGTGAATTATACAATCTACGTTGGTTCCGTGATAACCTTATATTTGCAAACTTTCACAGAAATGTAATAAATGTAATAAATTGCTTCTTACTGAAATAGATGGAAAGTTGGATGCCACCCCTTGAGATACAGCAATGTTGTCGTGGTTACGGATTTGCATTCCTTCATTAGTTTGTTAAATTAAATTTAATTAGTTTTCTGGGAATGATTCAGAAACTGTTGGTTTAAGAGCCTTATAATGTAGTTTTCGAGGACCCTAGAATTTTATTTCTGGCACCGAGGGGCTTTGTCTCGTCGTTGTACGCCATAATATAATACTACTAATAATAATATAATATAGGGATAGGAATATAATAGACCTGCCATACCACGCCCGCAGGTGTAAATCGCGTGAAAAAATTCTAGACTACCCCTTGACCCCCTTAAGTGCATTTTACATATTGATGAAATTTTCAGCTTAATTTGGTTCCATAATAACCATCTAGCCGTTTGCAAACTTTCACACTAATGTAATTAATGGAATTGCATTGCGTCTTACAGCAATAGATGGACCTCTGAGAATCTGTTGCCATGGTTATCGGCTTGCATTCGTTCAGTAGTTCATTAAATTAAATTAGTTTTATGGGAATATATCAAAAACGGTTGGACTTAGGACCTTAAAATGTGTTTTTAGGGCCCCCGAATGTTATCTCTCACATTGAGGGACTGAAAATGGGCTTTGTCTCGTCCTTCTACTCCTATTTCAGCATGTATTTTAAGGGGGTATGCCCCCTTTTATGATAGGTACAGAGAAGAGATACATCAATGATTAGTGTCGTGCCTCTGATGGATATCTGTACCAAATTTTGCGTTGATACACCCAGCCGTTCTCGATTTATAAGGGAACAAAGTTGTCCACAATCAAACAAACAGACAGACAGACCAAAACATTATTTTCGCGCGCATCTATCATAAAACAGTCTGAAACGTGTAAATAACTCAAATTTCCGTAGAAATTCAGAAAAAAAACCAGACAGATTTTCTATTTATATATGTAGAGATATACTGCACGGCTCGGTGTTGACTGTGTTTTATTGCACAAATTTAGGATTTACTCGCTAACCGTTGGAGATACACGAAAAGTGTTAAGGACCTTCTGGATAGAAAATTGAATGTTAAAGCTCATGTATGCCATCAAAAGGTTGCTATTTCTTAGCGTTCTCTTTTTATTTGAAATGGAAATATCAAATTTTGAAACCAAAGGGTGTAGTGACGTCATAAATGTGGGTTTTACTCGCTAACCGTTGGAGATAAACGAAAAGTGAAGCTCGTATGTACCGTCAAAAGTTTGCTATTTCTTAGCGTTCTCTTTTTATTTGATAAGGAAATATGAAGTTTTGGTTAAAGTGTGTAGTGACGTCACTAAAATGGTCGCATTTTTAATAGTGCAAATTATCGAAATAAAATGTATCCTATATGTAAACCTGGTAAATCAGCTACATCCATGCAAAATTTCATTTAAATCGGACCAGTGGTTCTTGCGTTATTGAGTAGCACACAGACAGACAGAAAGACAGACACACACCATCTCATTTTTATATATTAGTATAGCAGAAGTACCCGTCCTTCGAACGGTGTTATATATTAACACCAGACATTATCAATTGAGCTACTGTTGCAATGGTTAGCGGTTTTTCATTCCTTCATAAGTTTATCAGAACGAAGTTAATTTTCAGGAAATACCACACACACTGTTAATTTAAGGGCCTTAAAATGTGGTTTTCGGAGACCCCTTATAGACTCGCGAATTTTGTGTCTCACATTGAGACGCGCAACATATGCTTTGATCGTCCTTCTAGGATAATTTTTTATATTTCGCCTATTTTAGCATGTATTTTGAGAAGTTTTTCCCTATATCCACCCTTCTACTGTTTGAAAAGTACGGTGAGGAGTTTTATAAATGATTGGTGTATTGACTCATGTTTACCATACCTAATTTTACGATGCTCCACGCCTACGAACACGATTTATAGGCGTACATAAAGATACACAGAGAGACAGACAGACAATTCTATTGTCTACAACATATCACCCAGATATCCAAATATGGGTATATCTGCCATACATTATCAAACAAAATCATCCTTACGATGAACCCGTATGTCGACAAAAGAAAGATTAGTTAAAATTTGCTCTCAAACTAAATTCACCTAACTTGTACTTCTTGACGTGAAATAGAATTGAAAGACTTGTAGACGAAACGCAATACACCTCACATAAAAATGACCCTCTACGTTGTGTTAGGTCCACATACACAGGAAGACAGACCTCTTTCATAAATTATAAAGGCTTGTGGTGCATGAAAATTCAGGTTCTTTAGTCTCAAATGGCCCAAATTCCTAAAAGCCGCAAAAAATGCTGATTCAGTTCAGGAATTTTTGAAAATAATGTTGCTGTTTGGAGATATAAAGGATGATTGTAGTTTTACGTGACCATTAATCGCGAGATCATAAGCCACGGGACCTCCATTTTACGTGGAATCTGAACCACAGGGCATGGCATTTCACTTTGCAAATGTTTGGAGATATAATAGTCCTTCTGTACTATATGTCGCACGTGAAAATTGCATGAAAAAATCTAGGTTACCCCTTGACCCCCTTAATTGCATTGATGAATTATACAGTCTACGTTGGTTCCGTGATAATCGTATAGCCATTTGCAAACTTTCACAGAAATGTAATAAATAGAGTGACATTACTTCTTACAGAAATAGATGGAAAGTTGGATGCCACCCTTTGAGATAATGTTGTAATGGTTAGCGATTTCCATTCCTTCATTAGTTTGTTAAATTAAGTTAGTTTTCTGGGAATATTTCAGATACTTTTGGTTTTAGGGCCTTATAATGTAGTTTTCGAGGACCCTTTAGGGCCCCCATGATTTGTTTCTGGCACCGAGGGGGCTTTGTCTCCTCGTTGTACGCCATAATATAATAATAATAATAATATAATATAGGGATAGGAATATAATAGACCTGCCGTACCACACCCGGAGGTGTAAATCGCGTGAAAAAATTCTACTGTACCCCTTGACCCCCTTAAGCACATTATACGTATTGATGAATTCTACAGCTTAATTTGGTTCCGTGATAACCTTCTAGCCGTTTGCAAACTTTCACACCAATGTAATTAATGGAATTGCATTGCGTCTTACAGCAATAGATGGACCTCTGAGAATCTGTTGCCATGGTTACCGGCTTGTATTCGTTCATTAGTTTATTAAATGAAATTAGTTTTCTGGGAATATCTCAAAAACGGTTGGTTTTAGGGCCTTAAAATGTGGATTTCGGGGACCCTTCAGGGCCCCCGAGTTTTGTCTCTCACATCGAGGGGATGAAAATGATTTTTGTCTCGTCCTTCTACTCCTATTTCAGCATGAATTTTAAGGGGGTAGGCCCCCTTTTATGAGAGGTACGGAGAAGGGTTACATCAATGATTAGTGTCGTGCCTCTGATGGATATCTGTACCAAATTTTACGTTGATACACCCAGCCGTTCTCGAGTTATAAGGGAACAAATTTGTCCACAGACAATCAAACAAACAGACAGACCAAAACATTATTTTCGCGCGCATCTATCATAAAACAGTCTGAAACGTGTAAATAACTCAAATTTCCGTAGAAATTCAGAAAAAAAAACAGACATATTTTCTATTTATATATAGAGAGATATACTGCACCGCTCGGTGTTGACCGTGTTTTATTGCACACATTTAGGTTATACTCGCTAACCGTCGGAGATACACGAAAAGTGATAAGAACCTTTTGGATAGAAAATTAAATGCTAAAGCTCGTGCATACCATCAAAAGTTTGCTATTTCTTAGCGTTCTCTTTTTATTTGAAATGGAAATATGAAATTTTGAAACCAAAGGGGGTAGTGACGTCACAAAAGTAAGTTTTACTCGCTAACCGTTGGAGATACACGAAAAGTGATACGGACCTTTCGGATAGGAAATTAAATTTCAAAGCTCATATGTGCCATCAAAAGTTTGCTATTTCCTACCGTTCTCTTTTTATTTGATATGGAAATATGAAATTTTGAAACCAAAGGGTGTAGTGACGTCACTAAAATGGTCGCCATTTCTTAATAGTGCAAAATATCGAAATTAAAAGTATCCTATATGTAAACCTGGTATTTCAGCTACATCCATGCAAAATTTCATTTAAATCGGACCAGTGGTTCTTGCGTTATTAGGTAACAGACAGACAGATAGACAGACAGACAGACAGACAGAAAGACAGACACACACCATCTCATTTTTATATATTAGTATGATGTATACATATATATATATATATATACATAAATTATGTATAAACTTGTGAACTGACGGTGGTTTTGGGGTCTGGCGGATGTGAAACGCGAAGATTTGTCGAAATTTTTCGGAAGTCGAAACATGGTACCCATTGCAATAGTTAGCTTTCTAATGAAATCTACCTAAAATGAAATCTACCTAAAACAGATAACACACACTATTACAGTCATCATAATTAACATCGGTTATCAGACAGATTCTACACACACCCAAAGTACACGGGGCTACATGACCGTGTTGTCGCAGCCCCTAAACTGAGGAACCAACCAACCAACCATCCTCATTACGACGCGCAGGCTGCCCTCGGGCGTTAAATAGAAAGACCGGCACTCGGCATCTCCGGAGGCCACACGATAAAATAAAAAAACACTTAATAAATATGAGTCGCAGCCAATGGCCATAGCAGGGTATTTTAATTGAACATCCGAGAGCTCCCAACAAGTTCAATTTCATCTAGATCCAACTTTGTCTACCAGATGGCACTGTCACTGACACCTAGCGGCGAACGTTGGAACTTGATAGAGCGTTTCTAACCATACAAATATAACCTACTAATTTTGCTACACACTACCAATTGTAGCGGTAGGTTCCTTTACATGCCGTACATCTATGACATGGCCCCGCTGGCTTTATTTACCCTCCGAAGGAAGGCATCCTGATGGATTTTAACGCTCTTAAATAATGATCCGACGATTTCAGCCGGGTTTGAACCCGCACAGCAGTTCAGCATGTTACAGACTACGCCACCGAAACCTGCTCACTTATTTTATCACCATACACTGCACGGATAAGGCCATCAGGCCTGTTCGGTCTCCAGATATATTTGGTTCGCCCACCTATTCTTTGGTCTACCTCTACCAGTTACTTGGGAACAGTAGATTTGTGCAGAAAGCACAGAACTTTTCATTCATTATAAATGAAGACCACACGGAAAGAACGGGGTAAGTCCATTTTTTTTCGAAAATGAGTTTATGGTGCATTCCGGTGGCCGGCCATCGTCACTACAGATCAGTGAAAATTAATTTCAAATAAAGCGGAATGTCACCAAGATACAGAGGTTTTTATGTTTAGTGGAAACAGAACCCGTCTCATATCCTCTCACTTTTACATAATTTAACTTAAGATTTTATTTGTTAGTTAGTTAGTTATTTTTGTGTCAAGGGGCGGAACTACGAGGTCGTCTGCCCGAGTTTTTATTTGTTTTACATGTAGATCTACATCCTTTATAAGATACATTTTGCCAAAATATCTATATTCCTTACCATCAATTGTTTTTAAGTAGGCCTACCTAATTTTTAGCCAATTTTCAATTTTGAAAGAAAAAAAATAGGCTTATGAGATCACCTTTTGTCCGTGTGTGTGTGTGTCCCTAATAACGTCTAAACGGCTGGAGCGATTTCATGAAACTCGGTAAGTTCATAGCACTATTCCGGACGACCCGGTCTATGCCCTTCAAATTTTGTTACGTATCACCAATCCAACAAGGCGACTGTGCGAAATATTTCACCAGCATTCATTATCTCCGAAACTAATCCCGATATCACCCTGATTTTTTACGGTGATAAAGGGAACAACTAGAAGTTCACCTATGTGACTTTTGAAAAAAACTGTTAACTACAAAACCAACATGGCGGCCACGCGAATTTGCGACTATTAAATAGAAGTTTCTCGCGATTTAACCAACCAAACGCAATAAAACTTGGCACAGTATATGTTTATACACATCGTACTGCAAAAACATCTAACTTGGTTTAATTGTTTACATTGCCACAAGTTGGCGGATGTGCGAAATATTTCACCGGCATTCTATATCTCTGAAACTATTAGCGGTATCACCCTGAAATTTTGTACGGAGATAAAGAGCGCTACTGGAAGTTCATCTGAAAGACTTTCTAAAACAGGTTAACTACAAAACTAACATGCCGGCCAAGCGAATTTGAAAATTTTAAATAGACCTTTCTCGCGATTTAATGTTCCAAACGCAATGAAATCTAGTACAGGAAATGTTTATACACATTGTAATGCACTGGTATCTAATTTAGTTCAATTGTTTACATAACCTCAAGATGGCGGCTTTGCGAATTTAAAAATTACGTTTTATTTCTTGTGTCGTAATCATGCGATCGAAGTGAAAGTTTGAATAATGAACCTACGCAATAATTTTCCTTTAATGGTACATGATTCTATGGCCTATACATTTAACAATCCAACATGGCGACCATCCGAAATATTTCGACGGCTTTGAATATCTACGAACTAGCAGTAGTGCCCGGCTTCGCCCGGTGGATTTATTTCTTTGTTTTATGGATGATAGCTGTGCCCCGCGGTTTCACCCGCGTACAATGTAATGTAAGAAATCACAGGTTGATGAATTACAATACGTCAGAATAGACAACTTTTTTAGTAACATTTCCTTGTGGTATTAGTATATATTGATTTTCACCGCATCCTGTTCTAGACAAGGCAACATACAATTGCCCATGGGAAAAACAACTTTCCCTTAAATTATTCCCACGTGCTTAAAGGTCTGTCCCTGTGCTTTATTTATAGTGACTGCAAACGATGCTTTTACGGGAAATTGTATTCTTTTGAAGCTAAATGGTAAATCTGTGGGTATCATAGGAATTCGAGTTATTAGAACCGTTTGCCCAATTGCTGGTCCAGTCAAAACTATAGCAACTATGATATTGTTTCTAAGAAATTTAACTTGCAGTTTAGTTCCGTTACATAAACTTGGTGTTCGCAGATTTCGCAATAAAATAATGGGAGTGCCAGTTTTAAAGTTCAATGAATATGGTGGTAGCCCTCAAGGATTCAAAGAATTTAAAAATTCTTGAGGATAATGTACTGCGTCCTCTTGATCCATGACGGTATCAGTGGCAAGGTAGTTTATGCTGTCGCCTGGTAATTTTGCCATTATTTCATCGTTGATGTCGTCAACGTTTGTATTTTTTGCAGCTAATATTGTCCTCTCACACATCCATTGATAATTTTTTAGGCCAATATTGGGCACATCCGGGTACATTCTAGCGATCAGGTTTTCAATGTTGGTCACGATTTCAACAAGTTCTTTATCAATAGTATTTTTTTTCTCGTGTGACTCAGGTACTTTCCCGTTAACAATCATTAGTATCTTTTTCAGAATTCTGTGCTTCCTGCAGCGAAGTGACTCCTCATGTTGGTATACAGATTCAAGAATTGAACAGACGTCCACAGTGAGGAAGGCTTTAAGCAAGATTTAATAATATCTGGTCTAGTTCCCCTAACTGTTACAGGCAATGTTTGTCTGAAATCACCAGAAAACATGCAAGTAATTCCACCCATCACTATATTTGAGCTCCTTATGTATCTGAGAGTTCTATCTAATGCCTCTACGTGAGCTCAATGAGTAGAGCCCTGCGCGGATAAACAAAAAGTTATCCGCATCCGCCCCGCATCCGCACCACTGTTATCCGCATCCGCCCCGCATCCGCACGACTGTTATCCGCATCCTCCCCGCATCCGCACGACTGTTATCCGCATCCGCCCCGCATCCGCACGACTGTTATCCGCATCCGCCCCGCATCCGCACGACTGTAATCCGCATCCGCCCTGCATCCGCGCGACTGTTATCCTCATCCGCCCCGCATCCGCACGACTGTAATCCGCATCCACCCCGCATCCGCACGACTGTTATCCGCATCCGCCCCGCATCCGCACGACTGTTATTCGCATCCGCCCCGCATCCGCTCCACTGTTATCCGCATCCGCCCCGCATCCGCACAACTGTTATCCGCATCCGCCCCGCATCCGCACGACTGTTATTCGCATCCGCCCCGCATCCGCTCCACTGTTATCCGCATCCGCCCCGCATCCGCACCACTGTTATCCGCATCCGCCCCGCATCCGCACGACTGTTATCCGCATCCGCCCCGCATCCGCCCCACTGTTATCCGCATCCGCCCCGCATCCGCACCACTGTTATCCGCATCCGCCCCGTATCCGCACCACTGTTATCCGCATCCGCCCCGCATCCGCACGACTGTTATCCGCATCCGCCCCGCATCCGCCCCACTGTTATCCGCATCCGCCCCGCATCCGCACCACTGTTATCCGCATCCGCCCCGCATCCGCACCACTGTTATCCGCGTCCGCCCCGCATCCGCACGACTGTTATTCGCATCCGCCCCGCATCCGCATGACATTTATCCAAATCCGCTGATATTTCAATATTATTTTTAATTTATTAGATAAAGCATAAGATGTTAAACCAACACATTTAGACATTTGAGGAGAAAGTCGTTCCCCTATGCTATGTTTAAAATGAATGTTATACAGCTAGAATTGCAACCCTTTGAGTTCGAAGTGTTAATTGTGCTTAATGACTTAATTTGAATGAGATTATGTTAAACCATCATCTTACATATTTTGTTATGGAAGAAATGTAACGGAAAATTATGATATGCCATAAATATCCGGGTCCTACTAATGATATTCAACAATTTCGGATGCTAGAACTACTTTTTTATTTACACACAATATATAAATATACATATCGCACTAAAACGTTTTGTTTTGTAGGGACTGCCTGGCTCAGGGGTAACGTTCTCGCTTGCTGGGCCCAAGGTTGCAGGTTCGTATCCTGGCGCAGTCGACTGGCATTTGAGGGTGCGCAAATGTGAGGGAGCCGTGTCCGTACATTAACTGGCACGTTAAAGATCCCCTTCGGGGAAAAATTCCAGCACCCCGGCGTCTCTAAAAGCCAGTGTAGTTAAAAGGGACGTAAAACCAATAACATTATTATTATTATTGTTTTGTAGGCTATATACGATTTGGTGCAGTATCTTCTAGTTTATTATTTTCCAGGAATGCACGTGTGCCGCAGTAAGTTTGATGTGCCTGATTTTTGTCCTGAGTATGAATACATGTTTTTACATCTAAAACATCCTACTATATCGTTCACCTTTTCGTTTCCATTGAAAATGTAACCAAATGTCTGCCATATCGTTGACTTGAGCTTTGATTCACGCACTAAAGAATATTCGCCTTAATTCATTTTAGTAGATATTTTATCCATGTTGGTGAAATGATGTCCATATTCCCGGTCGCGGTAACATTCACTAAGTGACTTCTCTTTATGCTTGGAGAAAGGTATTGACATTTGGCCGGAAATTCCACGTCAGTCATCATGCTTCTGCCTCTTGATCCATCCATGTTCACACAGTTGATGACATAATTATCTCCGTTGCAATATCACAGCCCACGTGTTTCAGTGCCAAGTTGGAAATAAATCTACATATCTTCGAGGATAGCTTAGACTGCGAAGTATAGCTGACTTGACGAATGTTGATGATGTCACCACGGTGAACTAACAAGCTCATTGACAGCATTATATCTCGTACGTGTAGTAATAATGGCAGTGAGAATTGATGAGATGTCAAGGCCATCTACTACAGACATACGGTACTTAATAAAATGTACTTGAAAGCATGTGGGTAAAATAATCTTCTCGTGTATGAGTGCGAAACGTGCCTGAATATTTCGTACGCATTATAGGAGTATTCCTCTTTTAAGCATGAAGCTGTAGATTGGCATATCAAATATGTAATATTATCGTAAGTTCCACATTGTATTCTAAAAACTATCCGCAAATTTACTCCAAACATTATCCGCAGCGTATCCGCTATCCGCACAGCCATGCAAATTACATCCGCGTGGAAAAATATTTTGCGGATATCCGCGGGTTTATCCGCGGATATCCGCATCCGCGCAGGGCTTTATCAATGAGTCATGGTGCACTCATCCCATATTATTAGACTTGCATCTTGCAAGATTTTGCCCAACGGGCCATTTTTACGGATAGAGCACACATGTCCCTTTCGAGTGACACAGTAAGGGGCAGTTTAAAAGTGGAATGAGCCGTTCTTCCGCCTGTCAATAGTGTAGCAGCAATACCTGAGGACGCAACGGCAATGGCTATTTTTCCCAGTGACCTAACTTTAGCTAATATTAAATTAGTCACGAAAGTCTTGCTAGTTCCACCTGGGACATCAAAGAAGAAGGTTATTCCTTCGTCAGAGTCACGTCTGTAAGGTAGCGAGCCATCCAAGCGACTGTGACTGAGCCTAGCGGCGGCCAGGGTCGCGCCACTACTGCAGCCTAACAAATTTAAGAAAGATAATAACCTACTTATTACTAACCAACAAAATGAAAATAATGAAGTATTAGGGTTATTTACTAATGAACCGTTGAAAACGATCCTCACTCTATTTTTTAAATTACGTACCTGCTAAGTACGTACTCAAGTAAAATGGATAACTTCAGAGAAACTGCGTATGAGTCGTGTCTGTAAGGTAGCGAGCCATCCAAGCCAAGGAGCATATAATAAGAGAGACGACACTCAATGCTAATTTTCTGGACGCTCATATTGGCTAGAATTTCGTAGAATTTCAGGTCCACGTGGCAATGTTTGGGCTACAATGGCTACCAATCTCGCATATAAAGTAACTACGATTGACTGTGATCATTACGAACGCACATTACTACGTACGTTCGGATCCGATTTTTAGTGTCTGACATTGAATCAAAAGCATTCGTTATTGCACCTCAGGAGGTGATATCGTTCCAAAAATGAAATACCAATGATGAGTTTTGGTGTGACATGTTGGTATGATTTCCAAATCTACGAGAACTATTTTTCCATTTATTTGCCTATTTGAAAGCCTACCGGTGCTTTTAATACAATATAAATGTTCTTAATAATGACTAAAAGCTGTTAAAAATGATATAATAGAGAGTAATTAGAGTTTGCTTCATTATACTATCTTAACCTCAAAACATTCGTAACCCCTCCTCGCCCCCAACCATGCTGCACTTTATTCACCAGTAATGTAGCTGCAATGAAATGCTATGTTCATATATTTCATTCTCCCATAAATTCTACTCCCACCCTCCTCTACCGCATGAGATCAATATAACCTCAATATTCTATACAGTAATGTGGATTCAGGATGAGGAGTAGGTTTCGAGAAATGATAATTACTTTGTGAAAGACAGATTTCATTTATTTGAATACCGCTTTCTGCATGTTTACATTTTGTATTTTACATTTGATTGTGCAGCTGAAAACAACCTTCAGAGATGTGAATACCAATGGTTAAGCTCGTTGAGAACACAGAAACACATGAGATCTTGAACGTGGTCAGTAGGCTACTTGGATGGTTGATGACACGCTGTTTTAAGCCACCCGACCACCAACTCCAGCCTCGGAAACCATCTTTGGAAAACTGGACCAGCCCCGGGTGGAAGATAAAGTGCAAATGTCCAAAGCACAAGTCGAAGCAAAAATTAAATTTCAATGTAGGCCTACACAGATAAATGCAATGCATGTAGTAGTATTATTGCAAATCAACACCACATATATGCAAATGGGCGGTGATCCGCCTTTCAATATAGCAGAGGCAGAGTGGGGGAATGTTTGTTTGCAGTAGGACTGTGAAGAGAAGCAGCACACGTGAGTTGCTCTTCTGCCCAGTCCTAGAGTAGGCTGGGCGCCTGATACTAGTTTCATTTATTACCCCTTATCTTCATGAAGCTAGAGAAGGTCTCAAATGACGAATGTGATAAAGCTGAAACAGATTTGTAAACAGAAAAGTTTGGCCAGGGGTCTCTTATAGTTCAGAAGTTTTCAACACTGTAGCACGACCACTTTTAACACAAGTTGTTTTGTTGTTGCTTTTATCATTCGAGGGGCTTGGACATGGTGGTCATTGAGACCCAAGTACTTAGGTGTGTGTATTTTTTTACGATAACATGTTGTAATATGGTGACTGTATTAATAATATATTTATTAGAGCCAATGGCCAAAGCGAACAAAATAAGAAATATAACTACATAACTAGTCACAACAAATTTCCTTCAAGGACTTATTCCTCTTCATGCAAGTAGCAAGGTGATAACGCTCACACGTTTTCTCACAGAGAGAACAAACACAGTTTATATCAGGTGTGCGAAACTGTAATGTGCGGCAAACTCTGTGGTGAAAACCATGTACCGCATATCGGGTAACAAGAAGACGCAATTCGTAATTGGCAACTGACCACTCTCTGTTTATCATAGCGTCAGTAGAGTAAAAATCGCTCCAAATCTCTGCTTTCTTCTGATGATGCTCTCGTAATAGTTCTTGATATGGTGACTGTATTAGTGTGTCTTTGTACTTTAGGTGAGGATTGGGAGGGAGGCAGCCGTGGCCATAAATAAGGAACCATCTTGGCATTTGCCTGCAGTAGACGTGGTAAACCACTTCCAAGATGGCCTAGTTGGGAATCGAATCCACCTCGCCTCAGGATTGCCACATGAGGCTTAGCATACCCCGTTTCAGACCTCAGATCAGAATTACTTTTATGGGCAGCGCCAGGAAACGAACCCAGACCTCTGGGGAAAGAACCGAGAATGCTAGCCACTACACGAGGTGGTCAAACAAGAATTGTGTCCAGGCATGTATCTAGGCCTAATGGGTAAGACTAGGGAGTTGTGTGTCTACAAAGTATAGGGGAGCTGAAAACATGGTAGCCTTTCTTCCTGGAACTACAAACTGTCATTCACTCATTCAGCACCTAGAACAAATTCTAGGTACTGAACTCCATTGTCATGCACAGGAATACAATGCTAACTTTCTTACATATTTCGAGTGATAAGGCTAAGAGAACTTTAACCCTCAGTGTAAGAAAAATGTCCCTACGATGCCAGAACAACCCTTGTTCTCTCAGCTATAAAATGGATGTTAGCAGGCTCCACCATCAAATAGGGAGGTACAATTTGACATGCTGCATACATAAAATGATGATTACTAACACAGTAAGACTGAAACCTACAATGAAACAGCACTCAAAAGGAGCTTCGGGCTAACATACACTACTGAATGAAGCCCTACTGTACTCCTAGGCTTTTACATCCAACAATGTAGAAGGCCTACACCTTGCAGGCTCCAGGCTAAGCATAATAGAGAACCAGAGGGAAGATAACAAAGTAGCCACTAAAGCCTACTATTATTTTGCTGGAGGGTATCTGTATTAATATCTTCTAGCAAGTACACAAACAAACAATATTAACATATATTTCTAGAGCCAACAAACATTCTTTGTCGACTTCATCGCCCATGCCTTGGATTGTATCAATCCTTGCCTTATTCCCTGGTGCATAAGACACCACCAGAAATCACAGCCATGCAGAGTGTATGTCAAAATAGGACCAGGGTCCAAACCTGGGTGCTTCCATCACAAGTCACTTTGCATCTTTAATACTGTACTTGCAGTATTTGATTGAGACAGCTGCATGCATGCAAGTATTAGCATAGATAGGAAAATTATGGACATGGGTAGGCCCTACAGCATATCAAAGTACTTCAGTAGCCTACCGTTAACTAAACTAAAGCTGATCCTGCACATTTACAAAGACCTGACAGAAGTCTTCAGCAAGATGAAAACAATTGTTTGGTACATTTGGCAGGAATAAATTACATATTGTCCAATATGTACAAGACTATCATACCTATATTCGGATTTTTACGGTACGCGAAAAACAAACAAATAAAAGTAAATCCATAAATTCTGATTAGTCAGTATAATTATACCGACAGTAACTATGATAAAGGTTTACATCTTAGCAATTAAAACCTACCCTTTATATCAATTATGTTGTCCCACGTTTAGAGCGAACGTAGCTGTCGCCATTTCTAATAACACCGCTAGTCACTAGTTATTCAATTTAGTATTGGATCCAACATAATACAGATTAAGTCACTAAAAATGGAGTATACTGCAACAGTTGTCGGCATGCGGGCCCAAACAGTAAACAAAACGCTCATGGCGGTCTTTGTTTTGATTCGAATCGCCCATAACAGTGTCCCGTGCCTGATCCAAGCGACTGTGACTGAGCCTAGCTGCAAGGAAGCTTACACTGTTCGTCTCTTCTCGGCAATGGTCGGTTCTCGTCGGGCGGGCAGGATCACGCCACCACTGCAGCCAAGCTATTCGGGAACGCTTGTTCTTCTGACTTACTGAACAAACATCAATCTTTAAGGTTACCTGAGAGGTGTAGCCTAATGCTACATAGCCTAAACTATTCCTCTTGAATCTGGCTATCATATACGAAAAGAATTTTTCAAATCCGACTGCTAGTTCCAGAGATTAGCGCGTTTAAACACATAAACACACAAACACACAAACTCTTCAGCTTTATTATATTAGTATAGACTATTATAGCAATCAAACTGAATATTTTTATCTTCATAGGGGCTATGAACATAAGTTCACCTATAGGACTTTAAATAACCTGGTGATCACAAATCCAACATGGCGGCGACGCGAAGTATAAATATTCACATGGACGTTTATCGTAATTTAACCATCCGAGTGCAGTTAAACTTGGTACAGTAAAACCTTATACGAATGTTAATCCACTGGCATCTAATTTATTTCAATTGTTTTCATAACCACAAGATGGCAACTGTGCGAAATTTTAAAATCCCCTTGTTACTTCTTGTGTCCTAATCATACGATTGAAGTTTGAATGCTACACGTACACAATAATCTTCATGTAACAGTACATAACTCTAGGACCTACATATATAAAATCCAACATGGCGACCATCGGAAATATTTAGTCGGTTCTCAATATCTACGAATCTATTACAGCAATCAAACTGAAATTTTGTATGTTGATAGTGGCAATTAATATAAGTAGGATATATGAAAATAGGCTGTTCTTCACGGAACTACTTTGTAGTGTTGAAAGTTTAAATTTGCTCTCCTGAATAATGTATAGAATATGACTTACCCCGTTATTCCCGTGGAGTCTTCAATTGTTAATACTAAGAAACTCTGTAATTTTCAATGGTGGTTATAACGTTAGGTAGCCTACATCATGTTGTACAATACTGCTGGTGTAACAATATAAAGCCAGCCAGAGGCCCCATCAAACACTTCTCCGCTGCCTGTATCCTGGTCTTATTTCTCACTATACTACCGTACCCATCTTTGCGAGCCATATATTAAGGTTGGAATAGCCATTGTTTCATAGAATTTCAGAACTGTTCATCTTACCACCTACTTTTTGATCGCATCATAGTACATTATGCAGCGAGCCTATAATGGCAATAATTAAGACACGAGTATGTTTATAAAACGACCGTATGCGAGTTTTATAAGTTCTATACGAGTGTCTTAATTACCATTATATGCGAGTTGCATACGACTGTTTATGTTCGATGATAATTCTTCTACTTGCGTTACGGCCAACTAAGGACCACGTTATTTCAACTGGTTTCTGCTTTGAGCTTTAACATTCGCCCAGTACTGCCGCATGAATTCTCCATGTTGTTGCTTCCTTTCTTCTGTCCACTTCTTGCCTGTTTTGAGCTTGGTTTCTCTAGGAAACTCCGGTGAGTTGTAAGTTTCACCTTAAATTTTACACGTTCCAGTACATCATCACTTGTAATCCCAATTTCTTTCAAATCTCTGTCAACTTCAGTGAACCATGCCCCCTTTGTTTTCTTCTCTAGAAAGTATGTAAAGATCCTGTTTGTCAACCTTACAGAGCTCATTCGTGAAATGTGGCCATAAAATGAAATTCTTCTTTTTCTCATCACATCAGTTATTTTTTCTACACATGTGTAGAGCTCGTGGTTGTGCCGTCTCCTGTATTCATCGTTTTCTTTTACAGGGCCCAAGATTTTCCTGAGAATCTTTCTTTCTTTAGCTTCTAGTTTCTCCATAAGTCCTTTCCTATGCTTTGCAAGGCATTCTGCAGCATATAGAGCCTCTGGGCGGATGACAGTTTGATAGTGTCTTAGCTTGGCATTTAGGGATATTGATTTCTTGTTGTAAATACCCTTTGTTAGATGATATGCCATTTCCATTTTTCTGATGCGCGATTCGAAAGCAGCCTTCTCGGATGTGTTGGGTTCTATCCACTCGCCTAGATATTTGAATGATTGAGTTTGCTTAATGCGTCCCTCTCCTATGTCTAGCTGCTTGGGTGCTTGTTTAATGTTAATAAACAAGGTTTTCTCAAAGGAGATCTTAGGCCTGCTTTTGCAGCTTGAGTGCTGAGTTGCTTGATCTGCACTGCTGCCGTGCCAAGGGAATCTGAAAAAATTGCAAGGTCATCTGCGAAGGCTAGGCAATCAACCGTCAGATTCAGATTTTTGTAGCCCAATCTGACTCCATTTACGAACCCATTGTTGTTCAATTCTTTGCGCCATTCTCGGATGACTTTCTCAAGTCCGCAGTTGAAAAGCAGAGGTGATAATCCGTCTCCCTGCCTTACCCCGGTTCTGATTTCAAAAGCTTCTGAAATTTCTCCCCTAAATTTCACTCTGGAGGTGGTGTTAGTCAAGGTCTTCTCAATGATTTTTCTTGTTTTATTGTCCAATCCCAGTTCCTTCAGGATTTGAAATAGGGAGAATCGATCAATGGAGTCGTATGCCTTCTTGAAATCAACGAAGGTCACCACAAAATCTTTAGATCTAAGCTTTAGATATGAAACAATAGACTTAAGATTCATGATCTGTTCAGCACATGATTGTCCTTTCCTGAACCCTCCTTGATATTCTCCCAATTGGGAATCTAGTTGTTGTTCTGCCCTATTTTGAAGGACTTTTGAGAGGATCTTGTATGTTATTGTAAGGAGAGAGATTCCACGGTAGTTGTTCACATCCATTCGGTCACCCTTCTTATGAAGAGGGTGAAGTAGAGCTGAGGTCCAGTTGCTAGGGAGTTCCTCCGTTTCCCAAATCTCATGCATAATCTCAGTTAACTTATCAACAGCCTTGTCGCCAGCATGCTTCCATAATTCAGCAACTATGGAGTCCTCACCTGGTGCTTTGTTGTTTTTGAGTGACTGGATGATCTGATTAATTTCTTCTTTTGTGGGTGGGGTGGAATCTGGGTGTACGTACGGATTGTCTTCGAACTGAAATGTTGATTCTGGAGCCTCGCAGTTGAGGAGAGACTTGAAGTAATTTGCCAATATTTGGCAGTTTTCCTTGTCATTATAAGCAACTTTTCCATTTAGGTCCATGAAGTGTAAGCTAGGTGGAGCATATTTACTGAGATTCTGTTTAAAAGTTCTATAGAAATCCCGGGTGTTATTCTTCTTGAAGTCTAGCTCAATTTGTGCCAGCTTGTTCCTGTCAAAAGCACGTTTTACACTTCGAATAATTTTTGCAGCCTGTTTTCTCATACATAAGAAACTTTCCCTGTTGTCTTCACTCTTCTGTGAGTTGCATCTCTGCCATGCAAGTTGTCTGAGCCTTATTCACTGGTCCACCAGGCATGCTTTCTGCGTTTTATTAATGGGACTGTTTCCTTAGCTGCTGATACAATGGCATCTCGTAGTTGTTCCCAGTTTTGTGGATCCAGTGTTTCAAGCTTCTGAGTGAACTCATCATTAGACTGTAGCTTTTGCAAGTCAAACCTATTCATCTTTCGTCGCTGGACCTTTCTAGTATTTCTCGGAATGAGTATAACTTTGGTTTCAGAGAGGTACTGATCTGAATCTAGGTTGGCACTTCTAAGAACCCTCACATTCTGGATCTCTCGAAGGGCTTTACGTGAAATAGCGACGTGATCGATCTGGAACTCACCAAGGTTGGAATTTGGGGATGTCCATGTTTTCTGTTTCCTTGGCAGATGTTTGAAAGCTGTGGATTTCATAACAAGGTTGAATGCCTTACACAGTTCCACAAGTCTCTTTCCATTCCGATTGGTTCTGCGGTGAGCTGGGTAATCTCCAATTATGTTTTGGAATTTTCTTTCTCTGACGAGTTGGGCATTGAAATCTCCAAGCAAGATAACCGAGTTCTTGGCAGGGATCTCAGAGAGTATCTCCTCTAGCTCTTCCCAATATTTATCCGTCCCTTCTGGATCTTTCTTGTTTGCCTGATTAATCGGTGCATGAACGTTAACCATTGTATAGACCTTGTTTGTACTTCGGAAAGAAAGGGTCGAGACTCGGCTGTTAGTAGAGGTGAAATTTGTGATTGAATCCAGAATTTTTCTGCTAACAATAAATCCAGTGCCAAGGTGAGGGATATATTTTATGACACGTTTACCTACTTTACCTTTAAAAATTCTGTAACCTTGGGACTCAAAAGCATGTTCATCTGTAAACCTCGTTTCTTGAATTGCCGTGATCAAGATCTGATGCTTGGAAAGGGTGTCAAGTAGATGTTTCAGTTTACCCGTCTTTAAAAGGGAATTCACATTGAAGGTAGCAAAGAAATTGAGATGTTTGTGTTTGATCTTTCCTGGAGTCTCCGATACCTCCAAGCATGTTGGTGCAGGCTCCCCAGAATCCGAAGACCCGCATGCATCGCTCGAAGCGATGGTGGATTGGTTACCACCTGGGGTAGTAGCATTTGCTGAAATTTCCTCCATACTTTGATCAGACAGTTGAAAAACTGTAATCTGGGGTCGGTGATATTTCACACAGGCCAATATACTGCCAAGGTTGTGAGCCTTGGAGCCCCCAACACTGATCGGCTCGCCGACCCACCTTCCCGCTGGGATTGGATACCCAACCTTCCACTGGGTTGCTCGGCTTAACAGGGGCACCTCTTGTAGGTTACGTGCTGGAGTTAGAGTGAAAGAGGCTAGCGTTGGTTTCTCTTCTTGAATCCAATATATTGCGCATTTCACTCTCGTTTGCCCAGAGTCACACTGACTCCTCCCGGTTCGACGATAATTATTATTATAACTATTTTATGTTCGAACATAAATATTCATAAATATCTGTCGAGATTTCGCCAGTTTTATGTAATGAACAGAGCGCATGTATTTGACCATGGCCCCCTTGATTACCCTACTATGACACTAGGCCAGGCAGTGAAATTTAAATTGGAAGCCCGTGGAACTCAGCGCATGAACTGTTTCCTGAGCTCTGATTGGTGGGAGAAACTGTTTCATAATGAAAAATAGTGTTATAATGAGCCTCATTATAGTACAGTTTTCTGACATATAATAGTCGGGGTCGAACATAAACTAATTTTTGAAATGTATGTAGTTTTGCTTCTGCATCTATTGGCATCCAACATCCAAGGTAAATAAATAAATAATAATATTAATTATTTTACTTACCAGTGCGGCTTTTAGAGACGCCGGGATGCCAGAATTTTGCCCCGAAAGGATCTTTCACGTGCCAATAAGTCTACAGACACGGCTCCCTCACATTTCCGCAACCTCAAATGCCATCCCGCTATCTTGCACTCAGCTGGCGAAAACGTTACCGCTGACCCACGCTGCCAGCAAAGCAAATATTATCGTTCTTGATGCATTTAGGGGCTTTTGCGACATTTTCCGATGACATCGTCATCTTGGCTGACACGCCTGAGGATTTGAATGAGTTTTTGAATGGTATGGACTCCGTATTGAGGAAAGAATTCACGATGAAAATTAATAAATGTAAAACAAAAATATGGGAATGCAGCCGAAATAAATCAGAACCCCCTATGGACATCAAATTGGCAGGTGAGAAACTAAAGGAAGTTGGAGATTTCTGTTGCGTAGGAAACAAAATAACCAGTGATGGACGAAGCAAAGCGGATATAAAAAGTACGTTGAGGATGGCAAGGAAAGTATTTCTACAGAAAGAGGAATCTGTTCACGTCGAAATGGATTTAAGTATTAGGAAGACATTTTTGAAAACCTTTGTCTGGAGCGTGGCGCTCGATGGAAGTGAAACTTTCATGTCCGAAGCCAGCAATATAATTAATAACAACCATAACAAAAATTTTGTATTATGAATGGGATTCGGTTGGTCGGTGTAGTTACTGTAATAATAATGTTATAGGTTTTACATACCTTTTAACTACCGCGGCTTTTAGAGACGCCGATGTGTAGTTGCTGGCACTGTACAGTGATCAGTTGGGAAATCCCTTTAACTCTATAACGTCCCGAGCGTCAAGATGGGCAGATAGGAGCTATAGGTCATTAACGCTATCGTGTATCCTTCATAGCGTGTCGCTCTAGCATTAAGAGCCAAGCCGCCAGAGAAATCCATTTAGTCACCTCGGTAATTTGCATTTCAGTGCCTGTACAGTAGAACACAGCTCTTGCCATTTCATCAAGTGGCCACTGATTGTGCCAAGTTTCTGAATCACCTGGTGACAAAGAGAAAGGGGATTTAACATAGTACTGTATAACAAGACCTGAAGTTTAAGCCAATAGTAATTTGTACTTTTTATTGTACATTGTGGCCTTCCTCAGCGCAAATAATAATATGAATAGAAAAGCGATGATGATGATGATTATAATTGTTGTTTTAAGGGGCCTAACATCTAGGTTATCGGCCCCTAATGGTTTGGGTGATCGTGAAGATCAAAAAGAAATGCAAACTTAAAACTAAAACTAACTACTAACCTACATACTAGAAGAAGAAATGGAAAACTAAAGGAGAATAAGGCAAATAAAGGACAGGAGGAAAAGAAATGCCCTCAACCCTCGAAGAATGCGGATTGAGGGACTTGGAAGGAAGGAGAGCCATGAAAGGCAGATAGGAAAATTAAGGACGAGAGGGTCCGCCCCAAAGGTAAGGGACAAAAGGGGAAAACGGACCCAGCTCAGGAATCCTTCGGGGTCGCCACCTCCCGAACTCACCACCCGTGAGCCCCTGAGGGTGTAGCATTATCTAGGGTGCACCAAAAGTGGTGGGGCTACATACACCCTGCCTCCTTGAGGGCCTTGAGCAGAAGGCAGGAGATAACATGAAAAGAAAAAGAAGGCTGACCCCTCGCAGAAGGAGGGAATCAGAAAAGATGAGACAAGGGCCAATTAAGGCGGGAAAGAAAGAGACTCCCTAGGGCTCAGACACCCTAATACCGTCGGGGTCGGAAGAGAATAAGGGTTGACCAAGTGAGGTCGACAGGAAAGAAGACAGAAAGAAGCCCGGTTCATGTAAGTGGAAGCAATGCCGGACTCAGCTGGGACCCCGTGGTCGCCAACCCACGTCCAACTAGATGTGAGACCCTTGGGGGGGGAATAGAAAAAGCAAGACTTGCAGTACATTAAACATTTTAACATAAAAGAAGGTTGTTCTCTAAACTATTTCTAACAATTAGTTCCGTGAAGAACTATACAGCCTACTTTTCATGCCAATGATTATTCTACAGTATATGAACCTATCTAGAATAATGACGAAATTAAGTTGGTAATATCGAAATATCTAATTAGTTCAAAATATATCTGGTATAATGTAGCCTAATAGAGCATTACAGTTGGCAGCCCTGGTGACTGAATATATTCTTAGTTCCATCTCTTAAGGCACAGAATACAAAATTTGGTTGAAGTCCAATGGACGTTACATGCAGTTAGACACTGGATCTATCAGCACGCTTAAAAGCATGTTGCCACCAATACCATGCGTGTGCTGGTCAGAAATAATCTGAAACATTATGATATCTTGTTGTGCCAATTTCGGATGAAATCCGTTTGTTAGTATGGAAGTTACATGTATTTTAAAATTGGACATATCAGCAGGCATAGAATCATGTTGGCAGCACTGCATTGTATTAATTACTCCAAATTAATCTAGAATGTCAGGTGCTATACGTGTGCAAAGTATTGAGCTGTTGGCTTGCATACTTTCTGATATATTGATATTAAGGTTAAAAAAATATTGACAGCATTTATTAACAGTTGGCAGCCCTGATTGCTCTTAACAATACTTATAGTCATATCTGTTATGGTACACATAGCACATACGAAATTTGGTTGAAATCCAACTGATAGTATAGAAGTTACATGCATTTAAAAATTGGTACTTTCAGCAGGCTTATAAACATGTTGGTAGAACTGACGTATATAAGTTACTCTAAATTAATCTAAAATGTCAGAATATACGTGTGCATAGTTTAAAGCTGTTGGCTTGCATACTTTCTGATATATTGGTATTTGGATTTAAAAAATACAGAGAGAAAGTATTAACAGTTGGCAGCCCTGGTGGCTCTTAAGAATACGCTCAGTCATATCTGTTTATGTAAAGATATTACATACAAAATTTGGTTGAAATCCAATCGATAGTGTAGAAGTTATATGCATTTAAACATTGGACATATCAGAAGGCTTGAAATTATTTTGGCAACACTGTCATAGTTGACCTCCTGGAAATTAAACTGAAATAGTATTATCTGCATGTGTGCCAATTTTGGAATAGCTCCCATGCATACCTTGCAAGATATCTAACATGGAGCTCAAATTTCTAGTGCGTTTTTTCAGCAGTTGGTAGCACTGACGTCATTTTCAAATATGGACGTGAGATATTCCGGTGCACATTTTTACTCATACTAAATTTGGTTTTGATTGCTGCAGCCGTTTAGGAGTTGATAGGGGGACACACACACACAGCCAGACAGACAGACAGACAGACAGACACACATTTTCCCGGATCGATCTCATAAGTCTACTTTTTCCTCAATTTTGCAAAATGTGAAAAGTAGGCTAAAAATGAATCGTCTAAAAGTTAAGAAACACATACACTTCAATTAAAAAAAAAACAGATCTGTTATAATTCTTTTGTATCACTCAATATTGCTCTATCTACAGATTGGAATATGTATCTCAACGATAGGTTATTATTCCACAGCTTCTTCACATTGGCGGCTTCGGTGGCGTAGTGGATAGCATGCTGAGCTTCCATGTCCAAGATAGCGGGTTCGAACCCGGCCGAAGCGGTCGGATTTTTTAAGAGCGTTAAAATCCCTCAGAATGCCTTCCTTCGGAGGGGAAGTAAAGCCGGCGGTCCCTTGTTATAGAATTATGGCATGTTAAAGAACTTTCCACTAATTACACCTGTGTGAAACTAAATTGTATAGGTTAAGAATGTAAACAACGCTCTTAGGTTGCTACGTTCGTTGCCAAGAGCCGACTGCGGTGGCGTTTAGTAGCTAAGTTCTGAACTAGGCCTAGTAGTCGTTGACGGTGGCGTTTGGCGGCAAAAGTAGGAACTATTTGAAAAATTCAAAGTTGCAGTCCATACTTGAATTAAATAAAACAGATACACACACTAATACAGTCATCACAATTAACGCCGGTTATCAGACAGATTCTACACACACCCAAAGTACACGGGGCTACATGACCGCGTTGTCGTAGCCCCCAAACTAAGGAACCAACCAACCAACCTTCTTCACATTTGTACATGATCATACCCATTCTGAAAAATTCAACCTTAACCTAAATGCTTTGTCTACATAACATCCACATAACTGTTCCTTCTTCAAGCTAGTTTTATATTAAGATTTATTTATTTCTTTCTTTCTCATTTAACATACTTTTGTAACAGATCCGTTAATTTTTTTTAAATTTTAGTGCATGGGCTCTTAGGTTTTTGATGATTAATTTTTTAGAAATAGTAGAGTAGTAAATATATTTTCTTTGTATTTATTTAGATTTAATAAATTTTAGCCTAATTATAATTATTATTTACTAGCAGGTACCCGCGGCTTCGCTCGCGATCAAGACAATGGGGACGATGCATTAATTGGTCTATTCTATTACAGCAATCGCGGCTACAGATGGGTCAATTCTAATTCTGAAAATTCTGATACATACAGTACAGTATATTGATATGAGCCGAAAAGTGGGATTTTTTTAGAGTTGACAAAATCTGCAGGGTACAATGTTACATTATATGAACACATTTTAAAATTACGTTTTTGGTTTTGCCATCTTCTGCTGAGACATAACGATTTTGTTGTCCGGATACTCGCGAGCACGCCACATACAGTTGCCCATGGGAAAAAAAGGTTTTGTCTAAATGTACACCTGCTGCTGTTAAGTGTGTGTCATTGCGCTTTGTTAATAGAAATTGCGAATATAGTTTGAAGAGGGAACTGCACTCTTGCACACTGGAATGGCAAATCTATCGGAATATAGGGAATTAAAAGTATTTTTCCTTAAGCTATTCTGGGTGTAATTTTGCCACACTTTTGATGATTTGAACGTCAACATGTCGCTATTAATAGACATATAGTAAAATATATCTCACCTTGGCCGCTGATGTACTCGTACATTATGCAGTCTCTTCCAGTGTTACGTCC
The DNA here is from genome assembly GCA_946902985.2 of Meconema thalassinum. Lineage (NCBI taxonomy): Eukaryota > Metazoa > Arthropoda > Insecta > Orthoptera > Tettigoniidae > Meconema > Meconema thalassinum. Next base: position 513,753,555 of record OX336393.1, on the reverse strand, counting down.
CAGGGATTGAAATTCTCCAAAAACCCTTTTGCCTCACATACCTCTCTAAATAATTAAAATTCCTCATTGTTGTTGTTGTTGCTTGATTCTTCAGTTTTTTACTGGTTTGATGCAGCCTACCATGCCCCCTCTCCTGAGCTAATCGTTTCATCTCTACACAGCAACCACACCCTACATCCGAGGCAATCTGTTTAACCCTGGTCTACGCCTACATTTCTTTTCCTCGACCCTCCCTTCCATAACTAAGCTTGCTATTCCTGGGTGTCTTATTTATGTGTCCTACCAACCTATATCTTCCCTTCATTAGCAGTCGCCAGAAACAACTCTCCTCTCCCACTCGTCTTAATACCTCTTCATTTGTTACCCTATCTACCCATCAGATCTTCATCATTCTCCTGTAACACCACATTTCAAACGCTTCAATTCTCCTCTTTTCTGCTGCACCATTAGTCCAAGTTTGACTTCCTTATAATGTCACGTTCCAGACAAAAGCTTTCAAAAATGTCTTCCTAATACCTAAATGTATATTCGATGTCAACAGATTCCTTTTCTGTAGAAAAGCTTTCCTTGCCTGAGCCAACCTGCTTTTTATATCCTCTTTGCTTCGTCCATCATTGGATATTTTGCTTCCTAAGTAACAGAAGTATCCTACTTCCTGTAGCGTTTCACCAGCCAATTTGAGGTCCATAGAGGTTTCTGATTTATTTCGGCTGCATTCCAATAATTTTGTTTTACATTTATTGATTTTCATCATGAATTCATTCCTCAAGAAGGAGTCCATACCATTCAAAAACTCGTTCAAATCCTCTGGCGTATCGGCCAAGACGACGATGTCATCAGCAAATCTCAAAGATGAAATTATTTATCCTTGAATCTTCGCTCCCACTTTAAATTTTTCTCCAATTTGCTGATTATTGTGGTTTTTTTTTTGTCGTGTAGCCTGCTGAGAGGCCGAGTGCAGGTCTTTCTAGTCGACGCCCGTGGGCGACCTGCGCGTCGGGATGAGAGATGGAATGGATGAAGATGAATGAAACTGGGCAAGGATATGGAAGGAAGCGGCCGTGGCATGTCAGAAGGTACTGTCCCAGCATTTGCCTGGTGTTGAAAATGGGAAACCACGGAAAACCATTTCAAGGACAGCCGACGGTGGGGCTCGAACCCACGCGTCTACCGAGTCAGCAGAGAGCTTTGCCCCTTGACCTAACGCAGCGCTTTTAGAACGCGTAGCCACTACTGTCGGTGATTATTGTGGAATTAGAGATCTTTGAAATGCGTTGTCCTCGCACATGGTGTAGATGCATTGTCAAAGGATAACATTCCAAGTTACGAACATGGGCCGCATAACCTGCACCGAAAGCCTATTCTGGACAGCAGTTCCTTGAATTCAGATTTGCCAACATTTTATTGTATCTTTCCATGTGGTATATCTCTGTACCTCAACATACAGAAGAGTGCTTTAAAAATCATGTCTTGTGTACATTTTGGAAAAGGTGGTGAGTGTGGTTTTTGCCAGAGTGGATATTCGCACGTAGAAATTCTTTTCAGTAAATAGACTGGTTCACAATTTTGTAAGTGCACATTGAGATATGTGATGGCGAGATGCCTTAAGTGTTACGGAAACGGCAATAGCCGCCACAGAGCTTCGTTGCTACTGAAATAACGACCAGACTGATATTTGTACTTAACTATACGGGATTTGTAAGCCCAATGTTTATGAAATTGAACGCAGGTATATCGCTAACTTTATTGAATAGCCACTACTGTAGTGTTTAAAACTTAAAGGTGGTGTTAGAAGGCGCTTCCCCTATTTTTTTACCCCTGGCACTACAGACCACGAAGGGCCTAGGCCTATCATGCGACCACTTCCCAGCCATTTGGCCTGCAGATATTGTGGTGACGCGTGGTCAGTGCATCGTGTTCGCTTGGCCGTTTATCTTGTTCTTCGTGACCGGGGCGCTGCCTCTCTATCAGACAGCTACTCAATTGTCCTCACGAAGCTGAGTGCACTCCGTTGCAGCCCTCACGCCAGTGTCTAAAATCTCTGACGGGGCCGGGAATCGAACCCGGGGCCTCCGGATGGGAGGCAGACACGCTACCCTGTTCTTGTGTTTATATATCTCTTGAAAAAGATAATAAATGGATTGGCACTGCCTCCTACAGGGATATATAGAAAATCGGATGTCATACCTTGAGGTTCAGTTGCCATGGAAACGGACTTGCCATTAGTTCATCAGTTTACCAGGGTGAAGATAGTTTTCTGCGAATATCTTTGAAACTGTTGGTTTTAGGGCCTTAAAATGTGGTATTCGGTGTCCCGTAGGGACCTACCGAGTATTGTTTCTCGCATTCAGGGGCGTAACATGAGCTTTGTCCGGTCCATATGCGACAACTTCGATATTTTGTCCCGGCTGAGTATTTTTGGTGACTTTTCAGTTATCTTGCCCGTTCGACGGGAACAGTGATTTATTTCCGAATGAAAGGCAGCCTATAGTTTATCCTAGGGTATAAGCTGTCTCCATTTCAAATTTCATCCAAATACGTCCAGCCGTTTTAGTGTCAAGAGGTAACAAACTAACACACACACGGACACACAGATTTTCACAATTATAATATACTAGCAGGTACCCGCGGCTTCGCTCGCGATCAAGACAATGGGGACGATGCATTAATTGGTCTATTCTATTACAGCAATCGCGGCTACAGATGGGTCAATTCTAATTCTGAAAATTCTGATACATACAGTACAGTATATTGATATGAGCTGAAATGTGGGATTTTTTTAGAGTTGTCAAAATCTGCAGGGTACGATGTTACATTATATGAACACATTTTAAAATTACGTTTTTGGTTTTGCCATCTTCTGCTGAGACATAACGATTTTGTTGTCCGGATACTCGCGAGCACGCCACATACCGTTGCCCATGGGGAAAAAAAGGTTTTGTCTAAATGTACACCTGCTGCTGTTAAGTGTGTGTCATTGCGCTTTGTTAATAGAAATTGCGAATATAGTTTGAAGAGGGAACTGCACTCTTGCACACTGGAATGGCAAATCTATCGGAATATGGGGAATTAAAAGTATTTTTCCTTAAGCTATTCTGGGTGTAATTTTGCCACACTTTTGATGATTTGGACATCAACATGTCGCTATTAATAGACCTACAGTAAAATATATCTCACCTTGGCCGCTGATGTACTCGTACATTATGCAGTCTCTTCCAGTGTTACGTCCCAGGGATTGAAATTCTCCAAAAACCCTTTTGCCTCACATGCCTCTCTAAATAATTAAAATTCCTCATTGTTGTTGTTGTTGCTTGATTCTTCAGTTTTTTTTACTGGTTTGATGAAGTCCACCATTCCCCCTCTCCTGAGCTAATCGTTTCATCTCTACACAGCAACCACACCCTACATCCGAGGCAATCTGTTTAACCCTGGTCTATGCCTACAGTTCTTTTCCTCGACCCTCCCTTCCATAACTAAGCTTGCTATTCCTGGGTGTCTTATTTATGTGTCCTACCAACCTATATCTTCCCTTCATTAGCAGTCGCCAGAAACAACTCTCCTCTCCCACTCGTCTTAATACCTCTTCATTTGTTACCCTATCTACCCATCTGATCTTCATCATTCTCCTGTAACACCACATTTCAAACGCTTCAATTCTCCTCTTTTCTGCTGCACCATTAGTCCAAGTTTGACTTCCTTATAATGTCACGTTCCAGACAAAAGCTTTCAAAAATGACTTCCTAATACCTAAATGTATATTCGATGTCAACAAATTCCTTTTCTGTAGAAATGCTTTCCTTGCCTGAGCCAACCTGCTTTTTATATCCTCTTTGCTTCGTCCATCACTGGATATTTTGCTTCCTAAGTAACAGAAGTATCCTACTTCCTGTAGCGTTTCACCAGCCAATTTGAGGTCCATAGAGGTTTCTGATTTATTTCGGCTGCATTCCAATAATTTTGTTTTACATTTATTGATTTTCATCATGAATTCATTCCTCAAGACGGAGTCCATACCATTCAAAAACTTGTTCAAATCCTCTGGCGTATCGGCCAAGACGACGATGTCATCAGCAAATCTCAAAGATGAAATTATTTATCCTTGAATCTTCGCTCCCCCTTTAAATTTTTGTCCAATTTCCTGATTATTGTGGTATTAGAGATCTTTGAAATGCGTTGTCCTCGCACATGGTGTAGATGCATTGTCAAAGGATAACATTCCAAGTTACGAACATGGGCCGCATAACCTGCACCGAAAGCCTATTCTGGACAGCAGTTCCTTGAATTCAGATTTGCCAACATTTTATTGTATCTTTCCATGTGGTATATCTCTGTACCTCAACATACAGAAGAGTGCTTTAAAAATCATGTCTTGTGTACATTTTGGAAAAGGTGGTGAGTGTGGTTTTTGCCAGAGTGGATATTCGCACGTAGAAATTCTTTTCAGTAAATAGACTGGTTCACAATTTTGTAAGTGCACATTGAGATATGTGATGGCGAGATGCCTTAAGTGTTACGGAAACGGCAATAGCCGCCACAGAGCTTCGTTGCTACTGAAATAACGACCAGACTGATATTTGTACTTAACTATACGGGATTTGTAAGCCCAATGTTTATGAAATTGAACGCAGGTATATCGCTAACTTTATTGAATAGCCACTACTGTAGTGTTTAAAACTTAAAGGTGGTGTTAGAAGGCGCTTCCCCTATTTTTTTACCCCTGGCACTACAGACCACGAAGGGCCTAGGCCTATCATGCGACCACTTCCCAGCCATTTGGCCTGCAGATATTGTGGTGACGCGTGGTCAGTGCATCGTGTTCGCTTGGCCGTTTATCTTGTTCTTCGTGACCGGGGCGCTGCCTCTCTATCAGACAGCTACTCAATTGTCCTCACGAAGCTGAGTGCACTCCGTTGCAGCCCTCACGCCAGTGTCTAAAATCTCTGACGGGGCCGGGAATCGAACCCGGGGCCTCCGGATGGGAGGCAGGCACGCTACCCTGTTCTTGTGTTTATATATCTCTTGAAAAAGATAATAAATGGATTGGCACTGCCTCCTACAGGGATATATAGAAAATCGGATGTCATACCTTGAGGTTCAGTTGCCATGGAAACGGACTTGCCATTAGTTCATCAGTTTACCAGGGTGAAGATAGTTTTCTGCGAATATCTTTGAAACTGTTGGTTTTAGGGCCTTAAAATGTGGTTTTCGGTGTCCCGTAGGGACCTACCGAGTATTGTTTCTCGCATTGAGGGGCGTAAAATGAGCTTTGTCCGGTCCATATGCGACAACTTCGATATTTTGTCCCGGCTGAGTATTTTTGGTGACTTTTCAGTTATCTTGCCCGTTCGACGGGAACAGTGATTTATTTCCGAATGAAAGGCAGCCTATAGTTTATCCTAGGGTATAAGCTGTCTCCATTTCAAATTTCATCCAAATACGTCCAGCCGTTTTAGTGTCAAGAGGTAACAAACTAACACACACACGGACACACAGATTTTCACAATTATAATATACTAGCAGGTACCCGCGGCTTCGCTCGCGATCAAGACAATGGGGACGATGCATTAATTGGTCTATTCTATTACAGCAATCGCGGCTACAGATGGGTCAATTCTAATTCTGAAAATTCTGATACATACAGTACAGTATATTGATATGAGCTGAAATGTGGGATTTTTTTAGAGTTGTCAAAATCTGCAGGGTACGATGTTACATTATATGAACACATTTTAAAATTACGTTTTTGGTTTTGCCATCTTCTGCTGAGACATAACGATTTTGTTGTCCGGATACTCGCGAGCACGCCACATACCGTTGCCCATGGGGAAAAAAAGGTTTTGTCTAAATGTACACCTGCTGCTGTTAAGTGTGTGTCATTGCGCTTTGTTAATAGAAATTGCGAATATAGTTTGAAGAGGGAACTGCACTCTTGCACACTGGAATGGCAAATCTATCGGAATATGGGGAATTAAAAGTATTTTTCCTTAAGCTATTCTGGGTGTAATTTTGCCACACTTTTGATGATTTGGACATCAACATGTCGCTATTAATAGACCTACAGTAAAATATATCTCACCTTGGCCGCTGATGTACTCGTACATTATGCAGTCTCTTCCAGTGTTACGTCCCAGGGATTGAAATTCTCCAAAAACCCTTTTGCCTCACATGCCTCTCTAAATAATTAAAATTCCTCATTGTTGTTGTTGTTGCTTGATTCTTCAGTTTTTTTTACTGGTTTGATGAAGTCCACCATTCCCCCTCTCCTGAGCTAATCGTTTCATCTCTACACAGCAACCACACCCTACATCCGAGGCAATCTGTTTAACCCTGGTCTATGCCTACAGTTCTTTTCCTCGACCCTCCCTTCCATAACTAAGCTTGCTATTCCTGGGTGTCTTATTTATGTGTCCTACCAACCTATATCTTCCCTTCATTAGCAGTCGCCAGAAACAACTCTCCTCTCCCACTCGTCTTAATACCTCTTCATTTGTTACCCTATCTACCCATCTGATCTTCATCATTCTCCTGTAACACCACATTTCAAACGCTTCAATTCTCCTCTTTTCTGCTGCACCATTAGTCCAAGTTTGACTTCCTTATAATGTCACGTTCCAGACAAAAGCTTTCAAAAATGACTTCCTAATACCTAAATGTATATTCGATGTCAACAAATTCCTTTTCTGTAGAAATGCTTTCCTTGCCTGAGCCAACCTGCTTTTTATATCCTCTTTGCTTCGTCCATCACTGGATATTTTGCTTCCTAAGTAACAGAAGTATCCTACTTCCTGTAGCGTTTCACCAGCCAATTTGAGGTCCATAGAGGTTTCTGATTTATTTCGGCTGCATTCCAATAATTTTGTTTTACATTTATTGATTTTCATCATGAATTCATTCCTCAAGACGGAGTCCATACCATTCAAAAACTTGTTCAAATCCTCTGGCGTATCGGCCAAGACGACGATGTCATCAGCAAATCTCAAAGATGAAATTATTTATCCTTGAATCTTCGCTCCCCCTTTAAATTTTTGTCCAATTTCCTGATTATTGTGGTATTAGAGATCTTTGAAATGCGTTGTCCTCGCCCATGGTGTAGATGCATTGTCAAAGGATAACATTCTATGTTACGAACATGGGCCGCATAACCTGTACCGAAAGCCTATTCTAAACAGCAGTTCCTTGAATTCAGATTTGCCAACATTTTATTGTATCTTTCCATGTGGTATATCTCTGTACCTCAACATACAGAAGAGTGCTTTAAAAATCATGTCTTGTGTACATTTTGGAAAAGGTGGTGAGTGTGGTTTTTGCCAGAGTGGATACTCGCACGTAGAAATTCTTTTCAGTAAATAGACTGGTTCACAATTTTGTAAGTGCACATTGAGGTATGTGACGGCGAGATGCCTTAAGTGTTACGGAAACGGCAATAGCCGCCACAGAGCTTCGTTGCTACTGAAATAACGACCAGACTGATATTTGTACTTCACTATACGGGATTTGTAAGCCCAGTGTTTATGAAATTGAACGCAGGTATATCGCTAACTTTATTGAATAGCCGCTAGTGTAGTGTTTAAAATTTAAAAGTGGTATTAGAAGGCGCTATCCCTATTTTTTTTTACCCCTGGCACTACAGGCCACGAAGGGCCTAGGCCTGTCATGCGACCGCTTCCCAGCCATTTGGCCTGCAGATATTGTGGTGACGCGTGGTCAGTGCATCGTGTTCGCTTGGCCGTTTATCTTGTTCTTCGTGACCGGGGCGCTGCCTCTCTATCAGACAGCTACTCAATTGTCCTCACGAAGCTGAGTGCACTCCGTTGCAGCCCTCACGCCAGTGTTTAAAATCTCTGACGGGGCCGGGAATCGAACCCAGGGCCTCCGGATGGGAGGCAGGCACGCTACCCTGTTCTTGTGTTTATATATCTCTTGAAAAAGATAATAAATGGATTGGCACTGCCTCTTACAGGGATATATAGAGAATCGGATGTCATACCTTGAGGTTCAGTTGCCATGGAAACGGATTTGCCATTAGTTCATCAGTTTACCAGAGTGAAGATAGTTTTCTGCGAATATCTTTGAAACTGTTGGTTTTAGGGCCTTAAAATGTGGTTTTCGGTGTCCCATAGGGACCTACCGAGTATTGTTTCTCGCATTGAGGGGCGTAAAATGAGCTTTGGCCGGTCCATATGCGACAACTTCGATATTTTGTCCCGGCTGAGTATTTTTGGTGACTTTTCAGTTATGTTGCCCGTTCGACGGGAACAATGATTTATTTCCGGATGAAAGGCAGCCTATATGTTATCCTAGGGTATAAGCTGTCTCCATTTCAAATTTCATCCAAATACGTCCAGCCGTTTTAGTGTCAAGAGGTAACAAACTAACACACACACGGACACACAGATTTTCACAATTATAATATACTAGCAGGTACCCGCGGCTTCGCTCGCGATCAAGTCAATGGGGACGATGCAATTGTACACCTGCTGTTAAGTGTGTGCGATTGCGCTTTGTTAATAGAAATTGCGAATATTGTTTGAAGAGGGAACTGCACTCTTGCACACTGGAATGGCAAATCTATCGGAATATGGGGAATCAAAAGTATTTTTCCTTACCTATAGTAAAATATCTCGGACCTTGGCCGTATGTACAATATGCACTCTCTTCCAGTGTTACATCCCAGGGATTGAAATTCTCCAAAAACCCTTTTGCCTTACATGCCTCTCTAAGTAATTAAAATTCCCAACTGTTGTTGTTTGAGTCTTCAGTTTCTTGACTGGACTGATGCAGCTTTCCATGACCCCCTCTCCTGAGCTAATCGTTTCATCTCTATATCGCTACCACACCCTACATCCGAGGCAATCTGTTTTACCCTGGTCTACCCTACAGTTCTTGTCCTTAACCCTCCCATCCATAACTAAGCTTGCTATTCCTGGGTGTCTTAATATGTGTCGTACCAACCTATTTCTTCTCTTCAATAGCAGTCGCCAGAAACATCTCTCCACTCCCACTCGTCTTAATAGCTCTTTATTTGTTACCCCATCTACCCATCTGATCATCATCATTCTCCTGTAACACCACATTTCAAACGCTTCAATTCTCCTCTTTTCTGCTGCACCATTAGTCCAAGTTTCACTTCCTTATAGTGTCACGCTCCAGACAAAAGCTTTCAAAAATTACTTCCTAATATCTAAATGTATATTCGATGTCAACAGATTCCTTTTCTGTAGAAATGATGTCCTTGCCTGAGCCAACCTCTTTGCTTCGTCCATCACTGGCTATTTTTCTTCCTAACTAACAGAAGTCTCCTACTTCCCGTAGCGTTTCACCTGCCAATTTGATGTGCATAGAGGTTTCTGATTTATTTTGGCTGCATTCCAATAATTTTGTTTTACATTTATTGATTTCCATCATGAATTATTTCCTCAAGACGGAGTCCATACCATTCAAAAACTCATTCAATTCCTCCGGCGTATCGGTCAAGATGACGATGTCATCAGCAAATCTCAAAGATGAAATTATTTCTCCTTGAATCTTCGCTCCCACTTAAAAATTTTCTCCAACTTCCTGTTTATTGTGTTTTTAGAGATCTTTGAAATGCGTTGCCCTCGCACATGGTGTAGATGCATTGTCAAAAGAAAACATTCCATGTTACGAACATGGGCCGCATAACCTGCACCGAAAGTCTATTCTGAACAGCAGTTCCTTGAACTCAGATTTGCCAACATATTATTGTATCTTTCCATGTGGTATATCTCTGTACCTCAACATACAGAAGAGTGCTTTAAAAATCATGTCTTGTGTAAATTTTGGAAAAGGTAGTGAGTGTGGTTTTTGCCGGAGTGGATACTCGCTCGTAGAAATTCTTTTCAGTAAAATAGACTGGTTCACAATTTTGTAAGTGCACATTGAGGTATGTGACGGCGGGATGCCTTAAGTGTTAAGGAAACGGCAATAGCCGCCTCAGACCTTCGTTGCTATTGAAATTATGACCAGACCGATATTTGTACTTAACTATACGGGATTTGTGAGCCCAGTGTTTATGAAATTGAACGTAGCTATATCGCTACCTTTATTTAATAGCCGCTACTGTAGTGTTTAAAAATTAAAGGTGGTATTAGAAGGCGCTTCCCCTATTTTTTTTTACCCCTGGCACTACAGCCCATGAAGGGCCTAGGCCTATCATGCGACCGCTACCCAGCCATTTGGCCTGCAGATATTGTGGTGACGCGTGGTCAGTGCATAGTGTCCCCTCAGCCGTTAATCTTGTTCTTCGTGACCGGCGCGCTGCCTCACAGCTACTCAATTGTCCTCACGAATCTGAGTTCAGCCCGTTGCAGCCCTCACGTCAGTGTCTAAAATCTCTGACGGAGCCGGGAATCGAACCCGGGGCCTCCGGACGGGAGGCAGGCGCGCTACACTGTTCTTATTGTGTTTATATATATTTTTAAAAAGATAATAAATGAATTGGCATTGCCTCCTAGAGGGATATATAGAAAATCGGATGTCATACCTTGAAGTAGTGTTGCCATGGAAACGGACTTGCGATTAATTCATCAATCAGAGCGAAGATAGTTTTCTGCGAATATCTTTGAAACTGTTGGTTTTAGAGCCTTAAAATGTAGTTTTCACACCGAGTATTGTTTCTTGCATCGAGGGGAGTAAAATGAGCTTTGTCCGGTCTTTATGCGACAACTTCGATATTTTGTCCTGGTTGAGTATTTTTGGTGACTTTTCAGTTATGTTGCCCATTCCACGGGAACAATGATTTATTTCCGGACGAAATGCGGCCTATATGTTATCCCTTGGTATAAGCTGTCTCCATTTCAAATTTCATCCAAATCCGTCCAGCCGTTTTAGTGTCAAGAGGTAACAAACTAACACACACACTCACACACACACGGACACACAGATTTTCACAATTATAATATATATAGGGATATAGGGACTAGCAGGTACCCGCGGCTTCGCTCGCGATCAATACAATGGGGACGATGCATTATTGCTGATAATTGGTTTATTCTATTACAACATTCGCGGCTACAGGTGGGTAGATTCAAATTCTGAAAATTCTGTTACATACAGTATATAGATATGAGCAGCAAAGTGGGAATTTTATAGAGTTGTGAACACATATGAAAATTTTATTTTTGGTTTTGCCATCTTCTGCTGAGACATAACGATTTTGTTGTCCGGATACTCGCCAGCACGCCACATACAGTTGTCCATGGGAAAAAATGGTTTTGTCTAAACGTACACCTGGAATGGCAATTCTATCTGAATATGGGGAATTAAAAGTATTTTTCCTTAAGCTATTCTGGGTATAATTTTGCCACACTTATTGATGATTTGAACGTCAACATGTCGCTATTAATAGACCTATAGTAAAATATCTCTCACCTTGGTCGCTGATGTACATTATGCAGTCACTTCCAGTGTTACATCCCAGGGATTGAACTTCTCCAACAACCCTTTTGCCTCACATGCCTCTCTAAGTAATTAAAATTCCCGATTGCTGTTGTTTGAGTCTTCAGTTTTTTGACTGGTTTGATGCAGCCCTCCATGCCTCGCTCTCCTGAGCTAATCGTTTCATTACTACATAGCTACCACACCCTACATCCGAGGCAATCTGTATAACCCTGGTCTACCCCTACAGTTCTTGTCCTTGACCCTCCCATCCATAACTAAGCTTGCTATTCCTGGGTGTCTTAATATGTGCCGTACCAACCTATCTCTTCTCTTCATTAGCAGTCGCCAGAAACATCTCTCCTCTCCCACTCGTTTTAATAGCTCTTCATTTGATACCCTATCTAACCATCTGATCATCATCATTCTCCCGTAACACCACATTTCAAACGCTTCAATTCTCCTCTTTACTGCAGCACCATTAGTCCAAGTTTCACTTCCTTATAGTGACTCAAAAGCATTCAAAAATGACATCCTAATACCAAAATGTATATTCGATGTCAAGAGGTTCCTTTTTGTGTAGAAATGCTTTCTTTGCCTGAGCCAACCTGCTTTTTATATCCTCTTTGCTTCGTCCATTACTGGTTATTTTGCTTCCTAAGTACCGGTAACAGAAGTCTCCTACTTCCCGTAGCGTTTCACCTGCCAATTTGATGTCCATGGAGGTTTCTCATTTATTTCTGCTGCATTCCAATAATTTTGTTTTACATTTATTGATTTTCATCATGAATTCATTCGTCAAGACGGAGTCCATCCATACCATGCAAAAACTCGTTCAAATCTTCTGGCGTATTGGCCAAGATGACGATGTCATCAGCAAATCTCAGAGATGAAATTATTTCTCCTTGAATCTTCACTCCGACTTTAAATTGTTCTCCAATTTCCTGATTATTGTGTTTTTAGAGATCTTTGAAATGCGTTGCCCTCGCACATGGTGTAGATGCATTGTCAAAGGAAAACATTCCATGTTACGAACATGGTCCGCATAACCTGTACCGAAAGCCTATTCTGGACAGCAGTTCCTTGAACTCAGATTTGCCAACATTTTATTGTATCTTTCCATGTGGTATGTCTCTGCACCTCAATATACAGAAGAGTGCTTTAAAAATCATGTCTTGTGTAAATTTTGGAAAATGTAGTGCGTGTGTTTTTTGCCGGAGTGGATACTCGCTAGTAGAAATTCTTTTTAGTAAAATAGACTGGTTCACAATTGGTAAGTGCACATTGAGGTATATGACGGCGGGATGCCTTAAGTGTTAAGGAAACGGCAATAACCGCGTCAGAGCTTCGTTGCTATTGAAATTATGACCAGACCGATATTTGTACTTAACTATACGGGATTTGTGAGCCCAGTGTTTATGAAATTGAACGTAGCTATATCGCTACCTTTATTTAATAGCCGCTACTGTAGTGTTTAAAAATTAAAGGTGGTATTAGAAGGCGCTTCCCCTATTTTTTTTTTACCCCTGGCACTACAGCCCATGATGGGCCTAGGCCTATCATGCGACCGCTTCCCAGCCATTTGGCCTGCAGATATTGTGGTGACGCGTGGTCAGTGCATAGTGTCCCCTCAGCCGTTAATCTTGTTCTTCGTGACCGGTGCGCTGCCTCACAGCTACTCAATTGTCCTCACGAATCTGAGTTCAGCCCGTTGCAGCCCTCACGTCAGTGTCTAAAATCTCTGACGGAGCCAGGAATCGAACCCGGGGCCTCCGGACGGGAGGCAGGCGCGCTACACTGTTCTTATTGTGTTTATATATATCTTGAAAAAGATAATAAATGAATTGGCATTGCCTCCTAGAGGGATATATAGAAAATCGGATGTCATACCTTGAGGTAGTGTTGCCATGGAAACGGACTTGCGATTAGTTCATCAATCAGAGCGAAGATAGTTTTCTGCGAATATCTTTGAAACTGTTGGTTTTAGAGCCTTAAAATGTAGTTTTCGGTGTCCCGTAGGGACGCACCGAGTATTGTTTCTTGCATCGAGGGGAGTAAAATGAGCGTTGTCCGGTCTTTATGCGACAACTTCGATATTTTGTCCTGGTTGAGTATTTTTGGTGACTTTTCAGTTATGTTGGCCATTCCACGGGAACAGTTATTTATTTCCGGACGAAAGGCAGCCTATATGTTATCCCATGGTATAAGCTGTCTCCATTTCAAATTTCATCCAAATCCGTCCAGCCGTTTTAGTGTCAAGAGGTAACAAACTAACACACACACTCACACACTCACACACACACACACACGGACACACAGATTTTCACAATTATAATATATATAGGGATATAGGGATATAGGGATTATTTATTTATTTATTTATTTATTTATTTATTTATTTTAATTTTTGTTTTCTATAACATTTTAATGCTCATAATTACTTTTATAATTTCACAATTAAGATGGTAAAATTATTGGAAATTTCATTTTTATAAGCTTATTTATTTTCAAAATTTAGAGGCATATTGAGAATTATTAAACAATTAAAATGTAAAGAGAACTACGGTAATAAAAATTAAAATTAAAAATGCGCTTAAGGGGATCAAGGGGTGTGGTACGGCAGGTCTATTATATTCCTATCCCCATATCATTCATTCATTCATTTCGTATAGGCCATCTATGGACCGCGTCATTCCCACTGTCTCCTACTGGCTTTGATATTCGCCCAGACGCCCGCATTCGTTCTCGGTGGACCTCCATCCGTTCCTGGGTCCAAATCTTTCCCGTTTCAGGCTTAGGTTTTTCTTGGAAACCTTTGCAAGCTTGAAGTTTCCTTTTCAGTGGGGCGCGCTCCTGAATGTTTATTGGTGTAATCCCCACTTCTTTCAGATCTTTATCCAGTTCAATGAACCAGGCCCATTTTGTTTTCCTCTCCTGAAAGTAAGCTATGTTGCGGTTGGTCAGTCTCGCTGGGCTCATTCGTTTCGCATGTCCAAAAAATGTTATTCTTCTCTTCCGGATGACGACACTTATCTTCTCCACATGAGTTAGGTATAGTTCATGGTTATGCCGTCTTCTGTATTCCCCGTTGTCTTTGATGGGACCCAATATCTTTCTCAAAATTTTCCTTTCATTGGCCTCCATTTTTTCGACCAAGCCTTTTTTGTTCTTCGTGAGGCATTCAGAAGCATACAAGACTTCCGGACGGATGACACTGCAGTAATGTATTAGTTTTGCGTTGAAGGATATTGATCTTTTCTTATAGATGTCCTTAGTTAAATGGTAGGCCATTTCCATTTTGCTCATGCGCGATGTGAATGCTTCTTTCTCTGATATATTAGGTGTTATAATTTCTGCCAGGTACTTAAACTTTGCAACTCGCTTAATTTTTCCTTGTTCCACAGCAAGGTGTTTGAGCGCCGGTACGATATTAGTTATGAACACAGTCTTCTCAAAGGAGATCTGGAGTCCTGCCTTCGCTGCTTGTGCACTAATGCATTATTTTTGTTACCATTTTTTTTAAATTTTTATTTCAATTATTTTTATTAAAACATTTATCTATCACCCCAGGTCAAGGAGATAAACTAATAATAATTGGTTTACAGAAACATTAACACTTCCACAGGAATTACAGTAGATGAAATATGAGTGAAAGATTGAACAATCTGCATCTTGGTCAATATAAATTGTCCGTTTGGTAAGTGTTTAATATACTGACCACTAACTTATAAAGAGTTAACCTTTCTAGCTCAGCCGTAGGAGAGGGGTGTGGAGCGGTGCGGGGACCGTTCCCAGTACTTCCCCGTCTGAGAACATAGACGCACGCGACAGTAGTCTAGGTATATTTTCGCAAAATGTGGTAGAAATCGGATGTTTAGTTTAGTCGTAATTTGATGTAAACTTTGAACATTTGAATGGCAACCATGTTGTTTTGGCTACGATGGCGTCGATAAAAACATGATTAAATTTTCTTTCGTCATGTTTGAATTGAAAGTGGGGTGGGCGGCGGCTTGGGTGGCGTAGTAGGTAGCATGCTGAGCTTCTATGCCCAAGGTCACGGGTCAAACCCTGCCGAAGTCGTCAGATTTTTAAGAGCGTTAAAAGTCCCTCAGTATGCCTTCCTTCGGAGGGGAAGTAAAGCCGGCGGTCCCATGTCATAGATTTAAGTTATGTAAACGAACCTTCCACTAAATACACTTGTGTGAAGCTAAATTATAGGTTAGATTTGATTATGGCTCTTAGTCGCCAGGAGCCGACTGCGCTGGCATCTAGTAACCAAGTTCAGAACTAGTTCTCCTTGACGATGGCGTTTGGTAGCAAAAGTAGGAATGTCTGCAGTCCTTACTTGAATTAAAAACAGATAACACATATTCATACAGTCATCACAATTAACACCGGTTATCAGACAGATTCTACACACACCCAAAGTACATGGGGCTACATGACCGCGTTGCGCAGCCCCTAACCTTTGGAACCAACCAACAGTTGATATAATGAATGGTCAGACATGTTTCTCACCATTTTGGGGGCCATCGTCGGCGGTTTAATATTGCAGTAGTCTTAGGCCGTTAAGTGTGTATTATAGGGCCTCGTTAGACGAGAGAATGGCCACACGTCTCAGTGAGATTACAGCAAGCGGTGAGCCACAATGGTCGTGCGGCGACTATCTGATCGCGGCTTACGATATTACCCTGACCAAAGGGCATTCTATTCTCCCGTCTTTCCTCTTGAGGTGCACACAAAGTGCTACTTGAAGCACGCTCAACGACAAGGTCACCAATTACATACCAGGTCGACCACGCATTCCCCTAGTTATACTCTGTATTCTGCATTAGATAAACTCGAGGTGACCCGCGGGGTCTCACAGCCAGTAGGACGTGGGACCCCGAGCTGAATCCGGCATTGTTTCCACTTACTTGGGGTGGGCTTCTCTCTTTCATGTTTTCTGTCGACCTCCTGTGGTCAATTCTTATTCTATACCGTCCCGAGAGCAATGGAACTTAACACAGCGTATATTTAACCCTTTATAGGTAAAACCCTACGCAGATGCTAATATCCGAGGATAAACCCGCGGATATCAGTATGCCATCCTTCGGAGGGGAAGTAAAGCCGGCGGTCGCATGCCATAAATTTATGGCATGTTAAAGAACCTTCCACTAATTGCACCTGTGTGAAGCTAAATTGGATAGGTTAGGAATGTAAACAACGCTCTTAGGTTTCTACGTTCGTTGCCAAGAGCCGACTGCGGTGGCATTTAGTAGCTGAGTTCTGAACTAGGCCTAGTAGTCGTTGACGGTGGTGTTTGGCGGCAAAAGTAGGAACTATTTGATAAATTCAAAGTTGCAGTCCTTCCTTGAATTAAAAAATTCCTCTCTGCACGCCGGAAGGCGGAGGTAGATTTCACCGGGCAAAACTAGGCGATAGGCTATAATAGGCAAAATTTGCGTGTTTTCGTAGAAGGATCAGACCTCATTTATTGCGAGAAAGTATTTTACAATGTAATTGGAGCTCAATTAACTTTTCTTTCGTCTTACTATGCATATTTTTAACATTTTATTGTGTTAGGGGGACGGTAACCTTCTTGTCATTTGGGGTCCATTTTTATACTTGTGGTCACACCGTCCTTATGCAAGGTTTGGAACTGATGTGTAACTATCTAACAGTCTGTTACTTCTTCACGTCAAAATATTCTCCCGCAGAGATGTTGGTTGGTTCCTCAGTTTAGGGGCTGTGACAACGCGGTCATGTAACCCCGTGTACTTTGGGTGTGTGTAGAATCTGTCTGATAAACGGTGTTAATTGTGATGGCTGTATTAGTCAGTAATTCAGGTAAGGACTGCAGACGGTCAATTTCAAGTAGTAGTTCATAATGTTACTACCAAATATACCGTCAACGACACCTAGCTGTGATCTTGGCTACTAGATGCCACCGCAACCAGTAACTTGCAACGAATGTTGGACTTCCCCTCTAAAGGAAAGCATACTGAGGGATTTTCAGCGCTCTTTGAAAATCCGACGACTTCGGCCGGCATTGAACCCGCGACCTTGGGCATAGAAGTTCAGCATGCTACCAGCTAGGCTACGTAACCGAAGCCGCTTCCCACATAGTCAGATGGAAAACTTAATGTGATCTCGTTGTCTTGGCAACCTCTGATAGCTCATCCCTCATCAATTTGGAAGCGTTGTCATGGTAACCTCTGATGGCTCTTGGCATTTTCTTCTAATTCCAAAATAATTTTTCTCATCCCTTGGCGTAATGGTGGGTTGTATCAAAAATTCTTTCAGACAAAAGTTTTAGGTAATTATTAGGGGAATATCGTCCATTTTGTACGGTTTTGATATTGTGCCTATTAAGAGAGATATGATTAATGTTTCCCGAAAAACTCATTTTTTTTCTACCCCATTGGCCAATGGTTGGTGCTATCAAAAAACTTTTAAACATAAATGTTTTGTACTTATCTGACACATAATATGAACTTTGAAGGGATTCGATATTTCACATATTAAGAGAGTTATGGTGATATTTCACTTTTTCGACAAAAGCCCCCCATTTTTACCCCCCTTCGATCGATTTTTCCCATTAACGAACTCGACCGAGATTTTATAGGTATACATATTATATAAAAAATTCAAAGTGATTGGTGCAAAATTACGGCAGTTATCGTGTCCACAAGAAACTGATATATATACAGGGTGTATTTGATATGATGGAAGTCCTTTACACTGGTGATAGAAGATGGTATTCTAAGCAAATATCTTCATGAAATTAAGTCGGATCTTAATTAGTGTAGGTGGAATTAAATCACAAAAATCGTCGGTCAATATCTTGGAAACGGGCTTTCACTTCGTTCCCCTCAGCAGCAGAGCTGTCTTCTCCCCGTCTCCCTCCCCTCCTACGCTGAGGAATGTTGACCAGAGTCTGCAGTTGAGTGACCTCCTCGCCTTGTCTGCCAATGACATTGAAATACACAAACCGAGCCTATGAACAGCTGATTCACACCTTCATGGGGAGTGGCTACATGACTAGTGATGGTGGATCTGTCTAGGATTTTTCCAGCTTCATGAACTATGCATAGAAAATAGAAATCCTAAAGATTTAGTAAATTAATTTAAGGAACTGTTGGTGTATCTTTGTGTGAAGATAGTGCAACAACTGTAATAAACTTATTAATAATACTAATAATAGTAATAGTAGGCTTTTAGACACACTAACTTCTTTTATGTTTCTTTTTGGTATGTCGAGTTGCCAGACTTTAATGTACGTAGGATTTCTTGTATGTGCCATGAAATCCATGGAGATGATCTTATTAGATCCCATTCATTTACTACATGACTGAACGTAGATCGCACCCTCGGGATGGTTAGCACTCTACCACCAGAACTACACATGCTGACTCTTATTATTATTATTATTATTATTAGACTATTATTATTATTATTATTATTATTATTATAACACTGTATTATAACAATGTATTTGTATTTTATTTTCATTTTCGTGTATTTTCATATGTAATTACATTGTTGATGGACCAATAAATCAATCCTCCCCCCCCCCTCTCCAGTTAATGGCCACCCGAGGGCTGGAGATGGGATGGGACAATTCACAATATGAACATGTGGTACCATTCTAGTATTAAATCTTGGAAGTAGGTTTCCATGGGTTCCCACTTCTACCCCAGGCAAATGTCGGGATTGTTCCTAACTTAAGGCCACGGCCGCCTTCTTCTCAATAATCGTAACCGCTGGCAGTGCAGCCCATGAAGGGCCTAGGCCTACCAAGCGACCGCTGTCCAGCCATTTGGCCTGCAGATATTAGGGTGACGCGTGGTCAGTGCATCGGGTCCCCTCGGCCATTAATCTTGATTTTCCTGACTCGGGCACTGCCTCACTGTCAGACAGCTACTTAATTGCCCTCACGAGGCTTAGTGCACTGCGTTACAGCCCTCACGTCAGTTTCTAATATCCCTGATGGAGCCAGGAATCGAACCCAGGGCCTCCAGGTGAGAGGCAGTTGCACTGCCCCAACACCACAGGGCCGGCGCCTTCTTCCGAATCCTCACCTGAATTACAAATACCCACATTACTACAGAAACCACAAAACACAGGTTATCACACAAATTCTACCCACACCCAGCTACATGGGGCTAAATGACCAAAATCGCCAGCCTCTCAAACAAAACATCAAGTTTTTTACTTCCGTCCTAAATGCCTAGTTCTGAACAGACTGCGGGATGTCGGAATTTTGTCACACTGCATATCATTAAGAGAATGTTTTTAGTATTTTCAGAAACTAGTCAACAGAAGGTCCGACACGGACGCCAATGATACATCAGGGCTGAGTATCGAAATTATTTTATACATGAACATCAATCAATGAATTCCACACTTACAAAGTAGGCTACACAATACTACCGGTCCTGACGTCCCAAGCCATTGCGTGCGTTGTCAACAACAACAACAAGAACAACGGCAATGCACATTTTCTTACGAGACGGTAGAGCTCATCCTCATAACAGCTGATAGCCTACCACCCCTCAAGTCAACCGGTAAGGTCAATGCTCCGATTACATAACAACTTCCCCTTCGCGCGTCGTCTCTCCTGGCTCCGCCTCGTTTACCCCAGCCTGCCGCACCACTTTCTGCCTGATTAGTTTCTGAAATAACTAAAAACATTGACTTTTTAATGATTAATTATCAATTTCAAGATAGGTGACAAATTTTTTACCTAGGAAGCTTAGAATAGTCTCTTCTATCACCAGTGTAACGGACTTCCATCATATCAAATACACCCTGTATATATATATATATATATATATATATATACAGGGTGTTTCAAGATAGGTGACAAAAATTATATATATATATATATATATATATATATATATATATACAGGGTGTATTTGATATGATGGAAGTCCGTTACACTGGTGATAGAAGAGACTATTCTAAGCTTCCTAGGTAAAATTTTTGTCACCTATCTTGAAATTGATAATTGATCATTAAAAAGTCAATGTTTTTAGTTATTTCAGAAACTAATCAGGCAGAAAGAGGTGCGGCAGGCTGGGGGAAACGAGGCGGAGCCAGATGTGATGACGCGCGAAGGGGAAGTTGTTACGTAATCGGAGCATTGACCTTACTGGTTGACTTGAGGGGTGGTAGGCTATCAGCTGTTATGAGGATAAGCGCTACCGTCTCGTAAGAAAATGTGCATTGCTGTTGTTCTTGTTGTTGTTGTTGTTGTTGTTGTTGACAACGCACGCAATGGCTTGGGACGTTAGGACCGGTAGTATTGTGTAGCCTACTTTGTAAGTGTGGAATTCATTGATTGATGTTCATGTATAAAATAATTTCGATACTCAGCCCTGGTGTATCATTGGCGTCCGTGTCGGACCTTCTGTTGACTAGTTTCTGAAAATACTAAAAACATTAACTTCATGAAATGCAGTGTGACAAAATTCCGACATCCCGTAGTCTGTTCAGAACTAGGCATTTAAGACGGTAGTAAAATACTTGATGTTTTTGTTTGAGAGGCTTGGCGATTTTGGTCATTTAGCCCCATGTAGCTGGGTGTGGGTAGAATTTGTGTGATAACCTGTGTTTTTGTGGTTTCTTTAGTAGTGTGGGTATTTGTAATTCAGGTGAGGATTCGGAAGAAGGCGCCGGCCCTGTGGTGTTGGGGCAGTGCAACTGCCTCTCACCCGGAGGCCCTGGGTTCGATTCCTGGCTCCATCAGGGATATTAGAAACTGACGTGAGGGCTGGAACGCGGTGCACTAAGCCTCGTGAGGGCAATTGAGTAGCTGTCTGACAGTGAGGCAGTGCCCGAGTCAGGAAAATGAAGATTAATGGCCGAGGGGACCCGATGCACTGACCACGCGTCACCCTAATATCTGCAGGCCAAATGGCTGGACAGGGGTCGCTTGGTAGGCCTAGGCCCTTCATGGGCTGCACTGCCAGCGGTTATGGTTATTGAGAAGAAGGCGGCCGTGGCTTTAAGTTAGGAACAATCCCGGCATTTGCCTGGGGTAGAAGTGGGAACCCATGTAAAACTACTTCCAAGATTTAATATACTACTAGTACGGTACCACATGTAGCCTACATATTATGAATTGTCACATCCCATCTCCAGCCCCGTGGTGGCCATAAACTGGAGAGGGGGGGGGGGGGTGTTGATTTATTGGTCATTCAACAATGTTCATACATATAAAAATACACGAAAATGAAAATAAAATACAACTATATTGTTATAATACAGTGTTATTAAATATAATAATAATAATAGTCTAATAATAATATTAATAATAGTCTAATAATAATAAGAGTCAGCATGTGTAGTTCTGGTGGTAGAGTGCTAACCTTCCCGAGGGTGCGATCTACGTTCAGTCAGGTAGTAAATGAATGGGATCTAATACGATCATGTCCATGGATTTCATGTCACATACAAGAAATCCTACGTACATTAAAGTCTGGCAACTCGACATACCAAAAAGTAACATAAAAGAAGTTAGTGTGTCTAAAAGCCTACTATTACTATTATTAGTATTATTAATAAGTTTATTACAGTTGTTGCACTATCTTCACACAAAGATAGACCAACTGTTCCTTAAATTAATTACCCAAATCTTTAGGATTTCTATTTTCTATGCATAGTCCATGAGGCTGGCTAAATCCTAAACAGATCCACCATCACTAGTCATGTAGCCACTCCCCATGAAAGTGTGAATCAGCTTTTCATAGGCTTGGTTTGTGTATTTCAATGCCATTGGCAGACAAGGCAAGTAGGTCACTCGACTTCAGACCCTTGTCAACATTCCTCAGAGTAGGAGGGGAGGGCGACGGGGAGAAGTCAGCTGTGCTGCTGAGGGGAAGGCAGCCTAAGACCTTTTCCAAGACATTGACCGACGATTTTTGTGATTTAATTCCACCTTCACTAATTAAGATACGACTAAATTTCATGCATATATGTGCTTAGAATAGTCGCTTCTATCACCAATGTAATAGACTTCCATCATATCAAATACACCCTGTATATACAGGGTGTATTTGATATGATGGAAGTCCGTTACACTGGTGATAGAAGATGGTATTCTAAGCAAATATCTTCATGAAATTAAGTCGGATCTTAATTAGTGTAGGTGGAATTTAATCACAAAAATCGTCGGTCAATGTCTTGGAAACGGGCTTTCACTTCGTTCCCCTCAGCAGCACAGCTGACTTCCCCCGTCACCCTCCCCTCCAGCGCTAAGGCATGTTGACAAGAGTCTGAAGTTGAGTGACCTCCTTGTCTTGTCTGCCAATGACATTGAAATACACAAACCAAGCCTATGAACAGCTGTTTCACACCTTCATGGGGAGTGGCTACACGACTAGTGATGGTGGATCTGTCTAGGATTTTGCCAGCTTCATGGACTATGCATAGAAAATAGAAATCCTAAAGATTTGGTAAATTAATTTAAGGAACTGTTGGTCTATCTTTGTGTGAAGATAGTGCAACAACTGTAATAAAAATATTAATAATACTAATAATAGTAATAATAGGCTTTTAGACACACTAACTTCTTTATTTTTCTTTTTGGTATGTCGAGTTGCCAGACTTTAATGTACGTAGGATTTCTTTTATGTGCCATGAAATCCATGGACATGATCGTATTAGATCCCATTCATTTACTACATGACTGAACGTAGATCGCACCCTCGGGAAGGTTAGCACTTTACCTCCAGAACTACACATGCTGACTCTTATTATTATTATTATTATTATTATTATTATTATTATTATTATTATTGGACTATTATTATTATTATTATTATAACACTGTATTATAACCATGTATTTGTATTTTATTTTCATTTTCGTGTAATTTCATATTATGTACATTGTTGATTGACCAATAAATCAACAATTCACCATTATGTACATGTGGTACCGAACTAGTATTAAATCTTGGAAGTAGTTTTCCATGGGTTCTCACTTCTACCCCAGGAATATGCCGGGATTGTTCCTAACTTAAGGCCACGGCCGCCTTCTTCTCAATAACCATAACCGCTGGCAGTGCAGCCCATGAAGGGCCTAGGCACTGCCATCGTTATGTCCAGGCCGCAAGGTTCCTGTAGTGACGTCACGCGTAGGGCCGGTACAACTGCCGCAGCAAGTCACGCGGCTCCTTTCAGGCTTTCACACGCAGTCACTCCAAAGCGAATATAAATTCATATTTATAGGAAAATGTTAATACTATTTGGAGTTCACTTACAGTTAGAAAAGTTACCACTAAATAGGCCTAATTTTCGTTCCGCTAGTTCGAATCCTGCCGTTGTAGCAGGCATTTTACGAGATAACAAAATGGTACAACGTCTGTGCACTTACTAGGATGTTGACGCACCCAGACAGGGTAAAATTGCAGTATTTTGACGTTCCTGTAAACGTTATATCAATACGAAGAGGCATTGATACAGTTATTCAAATCAAGATGTACCACAACGTCGATAAATCGCATATGGCTAAACTGGGGATTGACGGAAGGAAACATTCGAATATTTCAATACCAAAAAAGATTTGCAGGAACAGTTTATTAATAAAATAAATCTATGTACACACAGAAAGAATACATAGACCGGAACACTTTTCTGTGCCTACTGCCAGAAAAGCCCACTCAATTTCGAACTGAGCTTAAGTTATAAAATTCGACAATACTTCAGAATCTCTTGCAAGGAAAAGATACAAAATTATTATGTTCATCTCTAATTCTGTATTTTATTTTCCTTTCTTTCATAGAAACAGCCCCCCCCCCCGCCCCCCTACTGCCTTCTTAAACATTATGCCCCCAAAATTTATTATTTTATTAACAGAAATATTCATTTCTAGACCTTGCTTACCTGAAATAAATCAACATAGAAGGTAACTTCCTTTCTGGATCTCACTCACAAAAGCTGCCAGTATCCTTCTGGCCCTTACTCACCAGTAAAACAGAATAACATAAAAAAATGAAAAAAAAGCAACTAACTACTCACTTCTGGACTTGTGTGAGAAAAAAAGGGCTATGTTTATTCGAAGAAGATCCTGTTTTGTGATCGTCATTAAGTTTTAAGAGATGAAGTCAAGTTGGACCAGTGATTTTTACATTAGTTTATTTGAAGGATCCTCAGTAAATTGATATTGGTACCGGTATTTGAAATTAAACAATTTTTCAGTCGCTAGGCGACAATGAGACTAATACTGTATCATGATGAGATAAAAGGAGTTAAAAATCATTACAGAACATTTTTGTCATAGACTAAACTACAGAACAAAAAAAAACTACCATCTTCCTAAACATTACAAAACATTTTGACATACATACAACATAACTGAAACTTCCTGTCTTCCTAGCTCTTCTTCGAATGAATATCTGTTGTAGAAAATAACAGATATCCTATGCTGACCCTTCTTCAAATAAACATAATTATGTATATAAACACTACATCCCCCTTGGCCTCTTGTCAGAAAAATAAGGTTCAAGAACCACTTCATCAAACAAACTTGTGGGTATGAAATCACTGTGGTTCCACTTGACCAGCAGAAAAATGTATGCTATAAGGTCCAAAAATCAGGGTTACTTGACTAAGGATCTTCTCTGAATAAAATCACTACTAGGTGACCCTTTAGCAAGAGAACAAAACAAATCTTACCCTACTTCCAGATAAAAGAAGTTGAAAATCATTACAGAACATTTTTGTCATATACAACTAAGAAAAAAAAACTAAAAACCTACTGTCTTCCAAAACATTACACAACATTTTTGACATATATACAACATAACTGAAAACTTACTGTCTTCCTAGCTCTTCTTCGAATGAATATCTGTTGTAGAAAATAACAGATATCCTATGCTGACCCTTCTTCGAATAAACATAATTATGTACAAAAACACTATGTCTCCCTTGGCCTCCTGTCAGAAAAATAAGATACAAGAACCACTCCTTCGAATCAACTTGTGGGTATCATATCACTGCAGTTCCACTTGACCAGCAGAAAAATGCAAGGTATAAGGTCCAAAAATCAGGGCTACTTAACCTTTAAGTACACGTGCTGGTGTATAAAGTACACCACGCACTAAAGATGGTATATTTTTTGTTGTAATGTTTCTGCAGGCTGTTAGGCACCATCTAACCTATCCCTAAAATGTTCCCAAACGACTACAAGCAGTGTCATTGTTGCTGGATTCATTTATTCACAGGAATACCATAAACATCGAGCTGTTGCGTGGTATGGTGAACAAAGTTTTCCATGCGTGCATCTATATAAGTACAATATTGATTCAATTATTTAACTCACTCTTATTTTTTAAATCATATTTCAATAGAATTAGAATCTTCTCCATGTCTCGTATGGTTCTGTGTTATTAGGGCTTGTATACAAGCTAAAAATCCGAAGCGACTTACTGAAGAGGAAATCTACGACGCTATAGCGCTAGCAGACTCGAAGTAGTAGTTTGATGAGACCAGATACTTCCAAGGAATAATTTATAGAGTAAAATGACCACGACACAGAATATCCATAACTATTGTGCTTGTAGAACAGTTGATTTAATGTGTTTACTAAGATAAAATGTTTAGGCTAAGTGATTTTGTGACAATATTCTCTTGATGTACAAAACTCACCACACGTGTACTTATTACGGTACATATTAATAGGTGCGTGTAGTCAAATGTTAACAGAGGATCTTCTCTGAATAAAATCACCACTGTCCCCCTGACTATTCTTTCAGTAAAATAAACAAGGTTCAGAAATAAGTGCTCTTTTACTGACCCTTCAGGAAGAAAACAAAACAAATCTCAACCTATTTCCATATAAAAGAACATTTTTGTCATAAACAACTAAAAAAAACTGATAACCTACTGTCTTCCTAGCACTTCTTCAAATTAATATCTTTTGTACAAAATAACTGTTATCCCCCTTGACCTGTCAGAATAATGTTTAATCAAAAATATTAAACAATGGACCTTAGTTACCAGAAAATGAAAGACTTGCTGTTGTCTTTCTGGACCTCATCTGAGAAATTAAGTTACAGAGTTATCCTGGACTGCTGGATTTCTTAGATAAAAAGTATAGTTAAAGAAACCTGTTCTGACTTACTGGACCCAGTCGTTCTATCAATGGGAGTGACTGGAGGGGAATGGGTTATATTACCCATTCTGAGTCAAATAACTCTTCCCCCAGATGAATTAGGATATTGTAGGGCCTACACTGTACTTCACAACAACAATACCATGTAATGACCCAGTGGTGCCAATTTAATAATTTTGTTGCCAGTGACTGATTTTACGATATTAAAATATCTATTGTGACAAAATCTCATACATTTTCCACCATGTAAGTGGACATCCAGAGACATTTTTAACAATTCTTTCTGACAAACCTAATCTATCAACTAGAAAACCTGCAAATTTTGCAATGCAAAGAATTTTCCAAAGTAAAACTAAAAAAGTATAGAAAATTTACTGAAACTTTCTAGGTTCTCAAAGAACTCCATCCACACAACAAACTGATACATTTTTATATTTTTATGTTTATCTATCACTGCACTTTTCAAAATACACTACTGTTTGTAGAAAGTGAAACACCCAGAAGAAATGGTCGGAGACACTCCCAGAACAGGGGTCGTGTAGGCCTGCAGTACCATACTAAGGGATTGAAATCGCAGAGAGATGGCGTGCACATTGGCCCACCAGTGTCGTGGGACCGGACAGGTCAGTGTTCCGTACAGCTCTGTCGGCGTGCGGCCGTCATACCAAATGGAAACGTTTGAGCAAGTGCAACGATGCCTCACCTACATCACAGAGTGGACTATCAGCATGTGAGTGAGCATGTGAGCTTGGGCTCGGGAGGCGGGTCTGTCGTTCCAGGACATTGCGGCTCGTTCAGGGAACGCTGCGTCAACAGTAAGGCGTATGTGGATCCAGTGGAGAGAGGAGGGCCGTACACAGCGACGACAGGATGCAAGATGAAGCAATGTGACCACAGCGCGAGACGACCACCATCTTCTCCGCATGGTCGCATCGGACAGAACAGCGCCATCCTCTGTGTCGGCTCGACGCTGGAGCACTGCAACGGGGGTGGACATGTCTGCGTCAACAGTGCGGCGCAGTCTTTTGAGGCTGGACTGGTAGCACGCATGCCACTGAGTCGGCTTCCAGTGACTGGGAACCACCGTCGCCTTCGACTACAATGGGCACGGGCACGCTGACACTAGCAGGCTGAGTGGTGAAATGTAGTGTTTTCGGATGAGTCCCGCTTAAACCTGTCCTACAGTGATGGCCGCATACGCGTTTGACGACGCCGTGGAGAACGCAATCAGGCAGACTGTATTGTTGAGCGGCATAGCGGACAAACACCTTGTGTAATGGTTTGGGGCGCAACTGCCTATAACAGGCGATCGCGCCTAATACGTCTTGTGAGCAATCTGAACAGTGACCGCTACATTAGGGAAGTTTAACAGCCCGCTGCACTGCCCCTCTTGCAGGTCGTTCCACAGGCCATATTCCAGCAGGACAATGCCTGCCCGCATGTGGCGAGGAATGTGCAAGCCTTCTTCGCAGAACGACGGATACCTCTGCTTCCCTGGCCTGCCCGTTCGCCTGAGATGTCACCCATCGAACATGTCTGGGATATGGTCGGTAACTTGTTCGTTCAGGTCCATCTGCCGCCACTGTTGATGCTTTGTGGACGCGCCTACAAATCGCATGGGACAGTATTCCCCAGCAGCGTATTCAAGGGCTGCACGATTCCATGCCACGACGTCTAGCGGCTCTGAGAGCAGCACTCTGTGGCGCGACACCGTACTGAAGATCGACCGTCAACGTGCATATACCGGACTGTCCTAATCAGTAATGTATTGTCATGTCCCTAATCTGTGGTATAAAGAGCAATGTGGTCACATCTCTTGTTCTTGGTGTTTCACTTTCTACAAACAGTACTGTATTTCTTACAAAATATGGGTGTTTTAGGAATGAAGGACATGCCATAAAACAATAAAAGAAGAGGTCAAGGTGATAAATGCTGGACCATAAAAGTCAAGTTATCGGAACATTCCTGTACAGCTTTATCGGATCTCTAAATGTGGGTCCAGACATGTTGCATATCCCCATATCGTTCGAAATGTTAGAAGCTGTATCATTCTGCCGATATATTACAGCGCAAGACCTTTCCTCCGCATACCATCCAGGCGTTTTTTTTAACCCGTATTAAATTAAGGCAATGCTGACATCAGCAAGACTACACCAAACCTGAACATAGCAGCAGCGTAGCCTACAAACACATTTATTGTGCTATAAAGAAGAAAACTAGAAATAACGTCTGTGGAAATCACAGATCTATGCTATATAATGCTCTGAACTTTTCCATGTCATGTCCCTTAACTAATATGAATCGAGTTGGAGGGTTGTCTTCTCTCGTGCATCCTATTTTTTAAAATTATGATATAAGTTAATACGCTAAGGTGTGTGTTTCAAAAACTCAATCTCTTAAACCAGAGGGAGTTAGAAGGTATGGTTTGTACCAAAATCTTCCAGATCTTCTCAATAGTACTGGAAAAATCTTGCAGGTCTTCGAAAGTCAATGGAATATATTTATTTTTAGATTAAGTATCTTACTTTTTCGTGCATAAATCTTTGATTGTTGCTATTCAAACATGGCCAAGCCACTACCCAACAAATAACTGCACGCGGATTCCTCTGCTTTTACACCTCTCACTTTGAGATCGTTCATCACTGAATCTGACCATCGCCTTCTAGGTCTACCTCTGCTTCTCTTACACTCTACAGCCGAACTCATTAACCTCTTAGGTAATCTCTCCTCCCCCATGAGACTTCTACAGCCCAACAAAATGCTCGATCTGTTTCATAATTCATACTACAAAAATAATTCCACCTTGCTCGATACATTGTTCTAGTGCTAAAAATATTCCTTAAGGTACGTGTCAGATACCGTACCCCATTAATTCACAATGTATGTTTAAAAGAGGAAGCTTGTAATTTAACGTGACCGTTAATCTCGTTATCACGAGCCACGGGACTTCCTTTTTACGTGGAATCCGAACCACAGGACATGGCATTTCACTTCGAAAATCTCACATGCATTGACGGGGAAATCTTGATGAGAGGCAAGCTGCGCCACCACATCCCCTAATGTCTGTTTAGGTCTACCATACATTTATGATGAATTTATAAAAGGATCTCTTACTGGTACTTAAATAAAGGTTATCGGTATGTTAGGATTCAAGTAATAAAATACCCTTCTGGAGACTACTATCAAATCAGTCGATGGGAGGATAACACAAACAAGAACAACATATTTCACACAAATGTTTGAACCAGCTCTTCCATTGCAAAGGACCAGCCTGATTGGAAAGAAACTAGTAGTAATGGTTCTAGATTTGTGACCTTAATAATCAGTACTGTAGCCTATATGAAGAGTTTCCAAATTTAAATACTTTCCTAACTGGGCAACATGACCACTTGCAACATACTTTTAAATATATTCACACTAATTAAATTAATGTGGAACCATAAAGAATATCCTAATCAAAGTGTCAACATTTCAGTCAGTATTAAGCTACTGTTGTGATACCACCACTAGAGCTTTAACCTCTTATGGTGTACGGAAAATTAATAACTTAACTAAAAGTATGTAGCCTATCTAGCTAGCATAGGCCTACATGTCTACATAAACTCTGTTCTGACACACATACATTCAGAAATTTTACAAATCTAGTGATGATGTGAGTCAGGAGTTGGATTATAATTATTAAGTGAACCCTAAACAATCACTTAAAGTTGATCGGGACAACTCTCTGACAAAAATTTTACTTGCGACAGACTGAATGTACTGAATAGGCCTACTGAAAATAACTTCTCTGATTCACATTTTAAGTAGCAAGTAATTTAACCTCAGCATTATCATATTCTAGAAATGTTTCCAGTCCTAGCATAGGCTGACTTTTAGAAACTTCACACTATAATATTGAAACCATATTATGACTTACCATCAAGGCGAGTAGCTCTTATCTCCCGAAGTACGGTATCTTACTTTCAGGGAAATGTTTAATACACACTCTTGTGTTTCCTGTAATGCGCAAATCTTTTCTAGGGATTTTAAGTTTCCATTGCTTTCTTAAATTTTCGTCGGCGGGGAAGAAAATGCAAGGCAGATAACCTAATCATCTCCATCATACTAGTTGTTTTTGCAACCGGTATCACAACAACTTTTCGGCATGCTAGGGACCTGGGCAGGAATAATTGTTTCAATGAACAAATAGAATATTGTATTACCATCCAAAAAGCCTGCATTAGTCGAAAATAAACGATGTAAAGGTTCTGACTGAACCACAACATGCAACATGCCTGCAACTCAAACTTTTTATAGATAGGCCTATTGGCTAATAACCTTCCTACAGAATGAACATTTGCTTCAGGAAACAAACGGAATGATCCTCATTCTGGATGGCGTAAGTACTAGCGTTCTTACGTATTGCTTTTCACTCGGACACTAATTAAAATGTATAAACAGCACATAACAAACGACACACATTTAAGCAAATGGCTGTTACATCTCCGACTCTGTCGATCAGCTGATCACGTGGTAATGGCCGCTGCCTGACGGCCTGGACATTACGATGGCAGTGGCCTAGGCCTACCAAGCGACCACTGTCCAGCCATTTGGCCTGCAGATATTAGGGTTAGTTAGTTAGTTATTGTTGTTTTAAGGGGCGGAACTACGAGGTCATCTGCCCCTAGATATTAGGGTGACGCGTGGTCAGTGCATCGGGTCCCCTCGGCCATTAATCTTGATTTTTCCTGACTGGGCACTATCTCACTGTCAGACAGCTACTCAATTGCCCTCACGAGGCTTAGTGCACCGCGTTCCATCCCTCGCGTCAGTTTCTAATATCCCTGATGGAGCCGGGAATCGAACCCAGGGCCTCCGGGTGAGAGGCAGTTGCACTGCCCCAACACCACAGGGCCGGCGCCTTCTTCCGAATCCTCACCTGAATTACAAATACCCACATTACTACACGAACCACAAAAACACCGGTTATCGCACAAATTCTACCCTCACCCAGCTACATGGGGCTAAATGACCAAAATCGCCAAGCCTCTCAAACAAAACATCAAGTATTTTACTTCCGTCTTAAATGCCTAGTTCTGAACAGACTACGGGATGTCGGAATTTTGTCACACTCTATTTCATTAAGTGAAAGTTTTTAGTATTTTCAGAAACTAGTCAACAGAAGGTCCGACACGGACGCCAATGATACATCAGGGCTGAGTATCGAAATTATTTTATACATGAACATCAATCAATGAATTCCACACTTACAAAGTAGGCTACACAATACTACCGGTCCTAACGTCCCAAGCCATTGCGTGCGTTGTCAACAACAACAACAACAAGAACAACGGTAATGCACATTTTCTTACGAGACGGTAGCGCGTATCCTCATAACAGCTGATAGCCTACCACCCCTCAAGTCAACTGATAAGGTCAATGCTCCGATTACGTAACAACTTCTCCTCGGCGTGTCGTCACACCTGGCTCCGCCTCGTTTCCCCCAGCCTGCCACACCACTTTCTGCCTGATTAGTTTCTGAAAAAACTAAAAACATTGACTTTTTCATGATTAATTATCAATTTCAAGATAGGTGACAAATTTTTTACCTAGGAAGCTTAGAATAGTCTCTTCTATCACCAGTGTAACGGACTTCCATCATATCAAATACACCCTGTATATATATATATATCACCAGTGTAACGGACTTCCATCATATCAAATACACCCTGTATATATATATATATATATATACAGGGTGTAATTGATCACCCTTAATCTTGGGTGTAATTGATATGGAGGAAGTCCGTTGCACTGGTGATAGAAGAGACTATTCTAAGCTTCCTAGGTAAAAAATTTGTCACCTATCTTGAAATTGATAATTAATCATTAAAAAGTCAATGTTTTTAGTTATTTCAGAAACTAATCAGGCAGAAAGTGGTGCGGCAGGCTGGGGAAACGAGGCGGAGCCCGATGTGACGACGCGCGAAGGGGAAGTTGTTACGTAATCGGAGCATTGACCTTACCGGTTGACTTGAGGGGTGGTAGGCTATCAGCTGTTTGAGCTCTACCGTCTCGTAAGAAAATGTGCATTGCCGTTGTTCTTGTTGTTGTTGTTGACAACGCACGCAATGGCTTGGGACGTCAGGACCGGTAGTATTGTGTAGCCTACTTTGTAAGTGTGGAATTCATTGATTGATGTTCATGTATAAAATAATTTCGATACTCAGCCCTGATGTATCATTGGCGTCCGTGTCGGACCTTCTGTTGACTAGTTTCTGAAAATACTAAAAACATTCTCTTAATGAAATGCAGTGTGACAAAATTCCGACATCCCGCAGTCTGTTCAGAACTAGGCATTTAGGACGGAAGTAAAAAACTTGATGTTTTGTTTGAGAGGCTTGGCGATTTTGGTCATTTAGCCCCATGTAGCTGGGTGTGGGTAGAATTTGTGTGATAACCTGTGTTTTGTGGTTTCTGTAGTAATGTGGGTATTTGTAATTCAGGTGAGGATTCGGAAGAAGGCGCCGGCCCTGTGGTGTTGGGGCAGTGCAACTGCCTCTCACCTGGAGGCCCTGGGTTCGATTCCTGGCTCCATCAGGGATATTAGAAACTGACGTGAGGGCTGTAACGCAGTGCACTAAGCCTCGTGAGGGCAATTAAGTAGCTGTCTAACAGTGAGGCAGTGCCCGAGTCAGGAAAATCAAGATTAATGGCCGAGGGGACCCGATGCACTGACCACGCGTCACCCTAATATCTGCAGGCCAAATGGCTGGACAGCGGTCGCTTGGTAGGCCTAGGCCCTTCATGGGCTGCACTGCCAGCGGTTATGATTATTGAGAAGAAGGCGGCCGTGGCCTGAAGTTAGGAACAATCCCGACATTTGCCTGGGGTAGAAGTGGGAACCCATGGAAACCTACTTCCAAGATTTAATACTAGTATGGTACCACATGTTCATATTGTGAATTGTCCCATCCCATCTCCAGCCCTCGGGTGGCCATTAACTGGAGAGGGGGGGGGGGGGGGAGGATTGATTTATTGGTCCATCAACAATGTAAATACATATGAAAATACACGAAAATGAAAATAAAATACAAATACATTGTTATAATACAGTGTTATAATAATAATAAGAATAATAATAGTCTAATAATAATAATAATAAGAGTCAGCATGTGTAGTTCTGGTGGTAGAGTGCTAACCTTCCCGAGGGTGCGATCTACGTTCAGTCATGTAGTAAATGAATGGGATCTAATAAGATCATCTCCATGGATTTCATGGCACATACAAGAAATCCTACGTACATTAAAGTCTGGCAACTCGACATACCAAAAAGAAACATAAAAGAAGTTCGTGTGTCTAAAAGCCTACTATTACTATTATTAGTATTATTAATAAGTTTATTACAGTTGTTGCACTATCTTCACACAAAGATAGACCAACAGTTCCTTAAATTAATTTACTAAATCTTTAGGATTTCTATTTTCTATGCATAGTTCATGAAGCTGGAAAAATCCTAGACAGATCCACCATCACTAGTCATGTAGCCACTCCCCATGAAGGTGTGAATCAGCTGTTCATAGGCTCGGTTTGTGTATTTCAATGTCATTGGCAGACAAGGCAAGGAGGTCACTCAACTGCAGACTCTGGTCAACATTCCTCAGCGTAGGAGGGGAGGGAGACGGGGAGAAGTCAGCTCTGCTGCTGAGGGGAACGAAGTGAAAGCCCGTTTCCAAGATATTGACCGACGATTTTTGTGATTTAATTCCACCTACACTAATTAAGATCCGACTTAATTTCATGAAGATATTTGCTTAGAATACCATCTTCTATCACCAGTGTAAAGGACTTCCATCATATCAAATACACCCTGTATATATATACATAAATTATATATAAACGTTTGTACTGACGGTGGTTTTGGGGTCTGGGGGATGTGAAACGCGAAGATATGTCGAAATTTTCTGGAAGTCGAAACATGGCACCCATTGCAATAGTTAGCTTTCTAATGAAATCTACCTAAAAACAGATAAACACACTAATATAGCCATCACAATTGACACCGGTTATCAGACAGATTCTACACACACCCAATGAACACGGGGCTACATGACCGCGTTGTCGCAGCCCCTAAACTGAGGAATCAAGCAACCTACCCGCGGATATCCGCAACATTTTTCGCCATGCAGACAGCGGATAAACTGCGGATAATATTTGGAGTAAATTTGCGGGTAGTTTTCAGAACACAATCTGAACTTGTTTTAATATCATCACTAGGGTTCGGATTTTTAGGTGCTAAAAATCGGGAAAATATATATTTTTTATGTATTAAAAATACCTGAAATATGTGACAAAAAAGTAAAAATATTTAATTATAATTTAGTTTATTAATGTGATTATAAACAATATGCAGTACCCATGAATGCAATTTATGCTATGTCTCACTGACTGCTGAAGCATTACAATACACAACGAGATACGTATTCAGCTTGTCCATCACAAAAGACCGACGATTATCGCGAAACACTTATTCTGAAGGCGCAAAACTGCGGCTATAAGTTTCTTGCCCTTGAGGTATTGTGTAACTTGAGATCGCTGTTCAGCCTTGATTGCATTCCCACATGGTTGGCAAAACTGAACGCCCCCATCAGGAGTAAAATTATCTTTAAATACTGCAACAAACGATATCTTGTAGTTGTTTTAAATTTAGGCATCGTAGAACTGCCTTCCACTGAAATGAACTGCATTTAAGTGACACTGGTTCCAGGTAGCTGGGGGGGGGGGGGGCGGAGGGGGAGGTCTAGCACGTGGTGCAATATGGCTATGGACAAGGAAATCCCCGGCTTCCACAGTGAGTGGAACGGGGCGACAAGTTAAGAATAACACAGTTGCAAGCTGACATACGCTCTGCATGAAGATTAGATAGCTCACAGGTTCTTCCCCGTTGATGTAACACAGTACAAAAATGCAATAAACTGAATGATCTAGCATACTGATTTAAAAAAATGTAAATATTATGTATTTTTATGTTCTAATAAGAGGAAAACAGGAATGTATGTATTTATAGAAAAAATGCTTAAAATATGTATTTACATAGAAAAATATTTATTTACCTAAAAATCCTAGCCCTAGTCATTACTAGGACTCGGATGGTATAACATATCGTATATTTCTGTTCTTTTTTTTCATGGCAAATATAGGATGATAATTTAGGGTAATCTCTTTCAAATTATGTCATTAAGTATAAATAACACTATGAACTGAAAAGGGTTGCCATTCTGGCTGTATAACATTCAATTTACACATAGCACATGACATACTCAGCCTAGGGGAACGACTTTCTCCTCAGATGTCTAAAGGTGTTGCTTTAATACTTAATGCTCTATCATATAAACTAAAATTTGTAATGTCAGCGGATTCAGATAACAAACATGTGGATGCCAATAAAAGTCGTGCGGATGCGGGGCGGATGTGGATAACAGTCGTGCGGATGCGGGGCGCATGTGGATAACAGTTGTGCGGATGCGGGGCGCATGTGGATAACAGTTGTGCGGATGCGGGGCGCATGTGGATAAAAGTTGTGTGGATGCGGGGCGCATGTGGATAACAGTTGTGCGGATGCGGGGCGCATGTGGATAACAGTTGTGCGGATGCGGGGCGGATATGGATAACAGTCGTGCGGATGCGGGGCGGATGTGGATAACAGTCGTGCGGATGCGGGGTGGATGTGGATAACAGTCGTGCGGATGCGGGGCGCATGTGGATAACAGTCGTGTGGATGCGGGGCGGATGTGGATAACAGTTGTGCGGATGCGGGGCGGATGTGGATAACAGTTGTGCGGATGCGGGGCGGATGTGGATAACAGTTGTGCGGATGCGGGGCGCATGTGGATAACAGTTGTGCGGATGCGGGGCGGATATGGATAACAGTTGTGCGGACGTGGGGCGCATGTGGATAACAGTTGTGCGGATGCGGGGCGCATGTGGATAACAGTTGTGTGGATGCGGGGCGCATGTGGATAACAGTTGTGCGGATGCGGGGCGCATGTGGATAACAGTTGTGTGGATGCGGGGCGCATGTGGATAACAGTTGTGTGGATGCGGGGCGCATGTGGATAACAGTTGTGCGGATGCGGGGCGCATGTGGATTACAGTTGTGCGGATGCGGGGCGCATGTGGATAACAGTTGTGCGGATGCGGGGCGGATATGGATAACAGTCGTGTGGATGCGGGGCGGATATGGATAACAGTCGTGTGGATGCGGGGCGGATATGGATAACAGTCGTGTGGATGCGGGGCGCATGTGGATAACAGTTGTGCGGATGTGGGGCGGATATGGATAATAGTCGTGCGGATGCGGGGCGGATATGGATAACAGTCGTGCGGATGCGGGTTGGATGTGGATAACAGTCGTGCGGATGCGGGGTGGATGTGGATAACAGTCGCCTGGATGCGGGGCGGATATGGATAACAGTCGTGCGGTTGCGGGGCGGATGCGAATAAAAGTCGTGCGGGTGAGGGGCGGATGCGAATAAAAGTCGTGCGGGTGAGGGGCGGATGCGAATAAAAGTCGTGCGGATGTGGGGAGGATGCGAATAAAAGTCGTGCGGATGCGGGGAGGATGCGAATAAAAGTCGTGCGGATGTGGATAACGTTTTTTTTATCCGCACAGGGCTCTGATATGTCAATGAATTTTCTTTTGAAAGTGTTATTATTTCATGAAACCATATTTTTTCTATCTCTTGACCTGAGATGCTTGATTTTTTTTACAAAAACTATAATTAAAACGTAAATAATAAAATATGAAAGAAATTGAAATAAATTGTAAAAATTAATAAGCTATAAAAATTACTCTTATTCTTCTTATTCCTTAGCATTTGTCCCGCCTAGCTGCAGGGTCCGCTATATGGATACTTGTCGCCATTTGTTTCTGTCTCGGGCCATGTCAGGATGAAGCTGTTGGTTCTTCAGATCTCCATGTAGCGTATCATCCCACCGTTGCTTCTGTCTTCCCTTATGTCTCTTGCAGACGACTTGTATAGTGTAGCCAGTCTTTGCAATTGTGTCCGCTACCGCTCGTAGAACAGGCCCTAGCCAACGCAGACGGCACTCCTGCACCTTGTCACTGATTGGTGCAACCCCAAACCGTTTCCTGATGTTGTCATTGGAAACATGATCCAATTTGGTGACACCCGCTGTCCATCGTAACATCTTGGTCTCCATAACGCCCAAGCGACGATCTGTCACTGTTGTTGTCAGCCAACACTCGCATCCGTACAATGCGTCATTACGATAGACTTTAGGTTGTCCTTCATCCTTCGATCGCAGGTGACTCCAGTTGTCGTTCGCCTCTTCATCCAAGCTGCGCTGATTCTCGTATTGACCTCTTCTACGATCCTTCCATCATTAGTGATCATAAGCTTATAAAATTATAATTATAACAAAATAAGCGCTGTACCCAGCAGAATGCCTTCCAGTGAATAAGAAAGGTTTAGTTGAAAAGTTAGAGGCCAAAGAACGAAAAATGCTGAAAATGATCCAAGGACCAGTCAGAGAAAATGTAGATTACAGGAGGCGACATAACAACGAACTCTACATAGGTGTGGAAAGGATAACGGACTTGATGCGGAAAAGGAGAATTAGTTTCTATGGCCACATAGCACGTATGAGCTCGCAGGGTCTGACCAACCGAATAGTTTCCTACTTTGTAGACAAAAGCAAGGGACCATGAATCTCTGAGATCGAAACAGATCTTATAGAAGTAGGGATTTCGGTTGAGGACATTCAACAACGTCTTCCTCTCCAGAAAATACTTAGAGCACACCAGCGATTCCAAGAAAAGCCAAAACTGAGAACTGGCAACGAGTGGACGGCAGACAGAAAGGAGGCGCACAGGAAACGGATGAAGGACTACTGGGCTCAAAGACGGAAACAGTTGAAGTGACGTGGTCCAGAGCTGGCCGAAACGAAGAAGGAGAAGACGAAGAAGAAAATAGGCTTATAAAATAGAATTATAAAAATTTAAGATCACAAAAATAATATTAAGAAATTAAATTATAAAAACATTTAAACATAAAAATGAGGCATAGAAGCTCAGTATACTACCAACTACGCCACCGAAGCCGCTGTCGTTTAGTTATAAAATCATTGAAACTAAAGTTTCTGAAGGAAATAATTTATTTATGATCAAAGGAAGCCAAGCAGTAACGACCTCAGTGAAAAAGTCACAAATAAAACCTAGCGTCCGTGTGCTTTTTAAACATAACACTGGGCAATCAGTTAAAATATCTATATACTATGAGTGTAAGCTAGGATACAGCCAGCAGCAAACTGTCGAGTCGTGTTGAGTTAAGACTTCAGAGAAGAGTGGTTGTGTTTAGAGTTTCCCTGGAAGTGCAACTCGGTTTTTCTTCATTTCGCCTGAGAACATTTCGTACCGCAAAATTCACATTCAAGTTAAGATTGGACGGAAGGGGGATTTGTGTTTCATGCACCTCGCCATTCTTAAATTACGTCTAACGAGAATTCGTTGCACATGCATCTACATGATAATATATTTAATAGTCCAGTCAGTGATTTTAAGCCATCATGCCGAAACGTAAAACGGGCATAGGTCGTAGTTCATTGACATCGAAAAAAAAAACGCTTATCACGTAATGCATTCATAACTGTTCCCGGGCGAAGCCGGGGTGGGTTGATAGTAAAAAGATAAATTAATAAATGCATAGATAAATGAATGAATACTTAAATAAATAATTAGACAAATGAATATGTAAATAAATAGATAATTGAAATAATAAATAAATGGATAAATGAATGAGTAAATATATAAATAAATAACCATGAATAGTAAAGGTCAAGCTGACCAACTGGAAAAAGGAGAGCGCAGGATATTAAGAAAAATCCTAGGTAATTGATGGGTTGATGGACAGTGGCGAATGAGAGCAAATGAGGACTTGAACAACAACGTAGACCCTATCACAGCATCAATTAAGAGGAGACGGCTGCTATTTTACTGTAACCTCTTGAGGATGACTGATGATCGATTAACGAAAAGAATATGGAATTTCATTAAGTCTAAGGCAACAAGGCCGAGATGGTTCGAGGAATGTGAAAATGATCTCAGGCAAATTGATATTCCTGACAGGAACGCAGTTAGAAGATTGGTGAACAACTACCAAGATTTTAAAATGGTATCCACTTCCGGAAGATAGAGAGGACCTCTGTCCGAAGAACATAAACAGGCACTCGTCGCTGGGATCAGAAGATACTGGCAGGAAGTCAAAGCCGGAACAAGAACAAGACCTGACACTGAAGTGAAGTTGGTTGTTGCCACGCAGTCCATAGAGGCTCAACTAGATGTATAAAAAATAAAAAATAAAATACAAATTACGAGCCTTACAGCAGTCGCATATGATGTGTAACATCTGACATGTTATTCGAATAATTCCATATTACTTACTCGCATTTTTTAAAGAATGAACTCATAGTGCTACCTTGTGCCAGCAAACATGAAATGATTCTCCAATGCATCTGCAGTAGTGACATATACCTGCAACTGTATGCGGGAGCAATCCACTGCCTACTTGATGCGATCTGCGCTTTATACCGGCCAGTTAATGAACCAATGCCAGCGGTGTTATTGAAAATGACCTCTTATTGCCGATATAGTGCACTGCCAAGTATAGGCGCGATTAAAAATTAGGTGTGCAGAAGGTATATTAAATGCGTTTCTCCCAGTGATACGTTTAGACCAACGAAGTTTCAATTATTGTTAGTAGTCGGTGTTAATATACTGAATTCCTACGTTGTTTGGAGTGTTGGTTGATGCGATATAGCACTCGAGGTATCGAGTGATTACATTAAATAAGAATACAGCAAAAGTATGAAGATGTAATAAATTGTAATTGTTTTCAGCAAATATGATATAATGAATATTTTCACACCAAAGAACAACTTGAAGATGATTTATTGTAGGAATTTCTTTAATGGGGTCTCCAAACCTTGCGGTAAACCGTATGCGATTTACATTCCACATAGTCACATGGCCTACAGTACGTCGTTGTACCGATCTCCGCCACCGCGCACGCTCATTGTTTCCGTCCCATGCACTTCCGTCCCATCCACTTCCGTCTCTTTTCCAAAATCACTCCTACAAATATGTCCAGCTACCGAGTGGAAAGATGTTACACATCAATCAAATAAAATAGATACATGAATGAGTCAATAAATGAAAAATAATGTGTGTAGTTAGGTTTCGATCTGCATATCAGATTTAATGAAACTACTGCTAGTTTTGAACGCTTAGTCAGAAATAAATACCTCGATGGCTGGCGAGTGTGATGAGCACCCGGAGGCACATGCTCGCTGGCTTATAACAATGTGTGCGAGAGAGAGCGCAGAGCGTTGACACCGTAGGCGTTAATAATGACGGCGTGCCGACTGTCGCACCTGCATCTCCATCTATTGGACACGTTATGATGTGGTTTGAGCCCGCATTTTATTTGTGAAGCAGCTCTTCCAGTTATGACGGAGTAAATCCGATTAACGCTATTGCATTATTTTAAAGCCCGTGTGATATAGAGGCGCTTTGCCTACTCCCTCCCCCTTTTCCCTCCCCCATCCCACTCAACGACTGAGGAGATTAATCAATATTATAACATTGCTGTCCAGATACTTACAAAGACTTCATCTATTGCGTGGGGATCGAATCTGGCTTTGAACGGCTTACCCCTCACCGCTTACTGTTCCACTACGCTTTATCTCAAACACAGCGGCGTAGCCGTACGCGTTATAACACGCACCATGACCACAATGACGATTAATCAGTCAAAAACAAACTATATGCTAACATCTAGGAGCTAATATAATGAATTAGAGAACAAGTAGTTCCGTGAAGAACTATACAGCCTATTTTCATATATCCTACTCATGTTAATTGCCTCTATCAACATACAATATTTCAGTTTGATTGTTGTGATAGATTCGTAGATATTGAGAAGCATCTAAATATTTCAGATGGTCGCCAGGTTGTATTTTTATTTATGTACTATTAACTTACATGAAGATTGTTGTGTACGTGTGGTATTCAAACTTCAATCGCATGATTAGCACACAAGAAGTAAAAACGATATTTTAAAATTCGCACAGCTGCCATCTTGTGGTTATGAAAGCAAATGAAATAAATTAGATGCCAGTGGATTAACATTTGTAAAAGCATTCAGCTTGCAAAGTTTCACTGCACTCGGATGGTTAAATCGCGAGAAACGTCCATTTAAATACTTATACTTCGTGTCCGCGCCAGGTTGGATTTGTGCTCACCAGTTTACTCAAAGTCCTATAGGTGAACTTATGTCCATAGGCTCTATGAACATAAAACGTTCAGTTTGATTGCTGTAAAAGAACCGTCAAAATATTTCGGATGCTCGCCATTTTGGATTGTTATATGCAAAGGCCATAGAGTTTTGTACCATTAAAGGAAAATTATTGCGAAGCTTCATTATTCAAACTTCCACTTCGATCGCATGATTACGACACAAGAAATAAAAACTTAACGTTAAAATTTCGCACAGACGCCATCTTGAGGTTATGTACGCAATTGAACTAAATGGGATGCCAGTGCATTACAATATGTATAATCATTTACTATACCACTTTTCACTGCGCTCAGATGGTTAAATCACGAGAAAAGTCTATTAAAATGTTTCAATTTCGCATGGCCGCCATGTTCGTTTTGTACTTTACAGGTATTTGAAAGTTACATAGATAAACTTGTAGCAGTTCCCTTTATCACCGTACAAAATGTCAGGGTGATATCGTAAATAGTTTTGGAGTTATAGAATGCCAGTGAAATATTTCGCACAGCCGTCATTTTGAGGTTATGTGAACAATTGAACTAAATTGGATGCCAGTGCATTACATTGTGTATAAATATTTGCTGTACCAAGTTTCATTACTTTTGGATAGTTAAATCGCGAGAAAAATCAATTTAAAAGTCTCAAATTCGCTTGGCCGCCATGTTACTTTTGTAGTTACCAGGGTTTTGCAAGTCTCATAGATGAACTTCTAGTAGTGCTCTTTATCACCTTACAAAATTTTAGGGTGATATCGGTAATAGTTTCGGAGATACTGAAAGCTGGTGAAATATTTCGCACAGCCGCCATGTTGGATTGGCGAGACACAATAACATTTGAAGGGCACAGTCGGGTTCGGCGAGAATGGTGCTACGATCTTACCGAGTTTCATTGAAATCGCTGCAGCCGTTTAGATTTTATTAAAAACACACGAATCACACACACACACACACACACACAGGCACACGCGGACAAAAGGTGATCTCATAAGCCTATTTTTTTTTTCATAAAATGAAAATAGGCTAAAAATGTGAAACTGAATGAGAAAGGATAGGCCTATGAACGCTGTAAAAATTTTTAATATTTAGGGTCAATGATAGCTGAAAACAATGATATAACAGAAGAAATACATGCAAGGATAGCAGCTGGAAAATGGGAGTCACTTTTCTTTAAGCAGAGTGTTTAAAATAAGAAGTCTTAGTAGAAATCTGAAGCTGACTGCGTATCTAACGGTAGTGAGACCTGTGGTGATGTATGGTTTGGAAAATTGGACCATGACACAAGGTGATGAGGAATTGTTAAGGAGTTGGGAAAGGAAGATACTCAGAAAAGTATATGGACCAGTAAAAGAGGGTGAATTCTGTCGAATCAGAAAAAATATATTCGAGCCTTACAGTAGTCGCATATGATGTGTAACATGTGACATGTTATCCTACAATTATGTGTGTCCCGGGAGCGCAAATCCCTTCATGACAGTGAACTCTGTTGGTCATTGAAATAACTACTTGTATAATTCCACTGCCGACTGGATGCGAGCTGCGCTCTATACCGGCCAGTTAGTGAACCCATGCCAGCGATGTTATTGAAAATGGCCTCGTTTAGCCGATAGAGCGCACTGTCAAGTATAGGTGCGATTAAAAATTAGGTATGCGGAAAGTATATTAAATGTGTTTCTCCCAGTGACATATTTAGACCAACGAAGTTTCAATTATTGTTAGTAGTCGGCGTTAATATACTGAATTTTACGTTGTTTGGAGTGTTTGTTGATGCGATATTGATTCCACATAGCCACATGGCCGACAGTACATCGAGTGCTTACATTATTAAGAATACAGCAAAAGTACGAAGATTTAATAAATCGTAATTGTTTTCAGCAAATATGATAAAATGAATATTTTCACACCAAAGAACGACAACTTGAAGATGATTTATTGTGGGAATATGTTAAATGGGGTCTCCAATTCCAGATTCCAGATTCCTATACACCGAACCATGAAGTTCAATAAATCTTTTGTTTGCACCGCCTCACGCCTCTTCAACACCTTCGATTTATATAAGTTCGTCAACATTGCAAGCACTGCAGCTTTCAAAAGACATCTTTCATCCTGCTTCTTGGAGCAGTATACCTCTCACATTTGATTACTGTATTATGTTCAAATACTTTTTTAAAAGTTCAATGATAACACAAGGACAATAGCTGATAACCTGTCTACTTTAACAGCTTTTCTTGTACAGTATATGGTGTTTGTTTTTCGGGCTGATAGTCTGTATGCACTCTCACTCTTTTGTATATAATTTTTCCACTATTATTATTATTATTATTGTATTGTTACTATCTTTTTGTTACTATAATTGTTAGACTGTGATTATTTATATTGTGAATGTAAGTGAAATGTTTTATTTTTATAAGCCCTAATCTTATTTTATGTA
The DNA here is from genome assembly GCA_946902985.2 of Meconema thalassinum. Taxonomy (NCBI): domain Eukaryota; kingdom Metazoa; phylum Arthropoda; class Insecta; order Orthoptera; family Tettigoniidae; genus Meconema; species Meconema thalassinum. The sequence continues at coordinate 513,709,291 of OX336393.1, read as the reverse complement.
GGGCGCTAGTGTAAAGGAGCTCTTAAGCTCTAAGTGTAGCCGTGAAAATAAAATCAATCAATCAATCAATCAAACCTTGAACTGAACTGTATGCGATATACATTCCCCAGGCCACATGGCCTACAGTACGTCGTTGTACCCATCTCCGCCACCACGCGCGCTCATTGTTTCCGTCCCATGCACTTCCGTCCCATCCAAAATCACTCCGACAAACATGTCCAGCTACCGAGCGCCACAAAAATATCCAGATACCGAGTGGAAAGATGTTACACATCAATAAATAAGAGAGTTGTATGGGAAGCCTGATATAGGCCTTGTAGTGGAAATACACACATCAAAAAAAGTTTTGCATCACCTCGGTTCCAAGAGTTCCGGAACCTTTAAATACAAAGGGAATAGAGATCAACACAAACAACATTTCAGCTCGTTTTATTGCTCATGAGACCCACACATTGCATGTAGTACCATCATACAGCTAGACTTTCAGCATTTGTGGTCCAGATTGCAGTACACACCACTACCTCTAATACCCAGTAGCACGTCCTCTTGCATTGATGCATGCCTGTATTCGTCGTGGCATACTATCCACAAGTTCAGCAAGACACTGTTGGTCCAAATTGTCCCACTCCTCAACGACAATTCGGCGTAAATCTCTCAGAGTGGTTGGTGGGTCAAGACGTCCATAAACAGCCCTTTTCAACATATCCCAGGCATGTTCGATAGGGTTCATGTCTGGCGAACATGCTGGCCACTGTAGTCGAGCGATGTCGTTATCTTGAAGGAACGCATTCACAAGATGTGCACGATGAGGTCGAGAATTGTCGTCCATGAAGACAAATGCCTCTCCAATATTCTGCCGATATGGGTGCACTATGGGTCGGAGGATGTCATTCAGGTATCGTAAAGCCGTTTCGGAGCCTTCCATGACCACCAGTGGCGTACGTCGGCCCCACATAATGCCACCCCAAAACATCAGGGATCCACCACCTTGCTGCACTCGCTGGACAGTGTGTCTAAGACGTTCAGCCTGACCAGGGTGCCTCCAAACACGTCTCCGACGATTGTCTGGTTGAAGGCATATGCGACACTCATCGGTGAAGAGAACGTGATGCCAATTCTGTGGGGTCCATTCAGCATGTTGTTGGGCCCATCTGTACCGCGCTGCATGGTGTCGGGGTTGCAAAGCTGGACCTCGCCATGGACGTCGGGAGTGAAGTTGCGCATCATGCAGCCTATTGCGCACAGTTTGAGTTGAAACACGACGTCCTGTGGCTGAACGAAACGCATTATTCAACATGGTGGCATTGCTGTCAGGGTTCCTCCGAGCGGCAATCCGTAAGTAGCGGTCATCCACTACAGTAGTAGCCCTTGGGCGGCCTGAGCGAGGCCTGTCATCGACAGTTCCTGTATCTCTGTACCTCCTCCATGTCCGAACAACATCGCTTTGGTTCACTCTGAGACGCCTGGAAACTTCCCTTGTTGAGAGCCCTTCTTGACACAAAGTAACAATGCGGACGCGATCGAACTGCGGTAATGACCTTCTAGGCATGGTAGAACTACAGACAACATGAGCAGCGTACCTTCGTCCTGGTGGAATGACTGGAACTGATCGGCTGTCGTACCCCCTCCGTCTAATAGGCCCTGCTCATGCATGGTTGTTTACATCTTTGAGCAGTTTTAGTGACATCTATGAACAGTCAAAGGGACTGTATCTTTGATACAATATACACAGTCAACGTCTATATGCCGGAGATCTGGGAACCGAGGTGATGCAAAACTTTTTTTGATGTGTGTAAATGGTTGGGACGTGTAGAAAGAATGACAGAGAACAGGGTGGTGAGGACGGTCTTCAATGGGAAGCCAGGAGGACGGCGTGTGAGGGGAAGACCTAGGACCAGATGCCTGGTCAACGTGGAGGAGGATCTGAGAAGGATGGGAGTCAAAGCAGTCAACAGGGACGAATGGGTGGAGATTGTCCTGGAGGCCAAGGCCCTACAAGGGCTGTAGCTCCAAGGAGTAAGTATGACCACAATGGGGAGTTGCAGCAAGTCCAGAGATCGAAGGTTCCAATCCTGGCGCTGACAGAGTGTCCGGTTTTCCCACATTCTCTCCAGCAAAATGACCAAATAGTACCTTATTTCAAGCCCTGGGGCACCGTTCTCTTCTCTGCCACTAATAAGTCTGTTGTTTCGTTTGAAGGGCTTGGTGATGATGATGATAATTGTTGTTTTAAGGGGCCTAACATCTAGATTATCGATCCCTAATGGTCTGGGTGATAGCGAAAATGATAATTAAATATAAGCCATAACGAGAATTAGGCTGAACTGAAAATACTCACAAAATGCAATTGAAATTGAAAATGCTTTCAAAATGTGAGGTAGGTTCAAAATACTCACAATATGGGGAAGCCCGCGATTGAAAATACTGTTCTGACAAAATGCAATTTAGATTGAAAGCACCTACAAAATGCAATGTAGAAATACTTACAAAATGTGGTTGAGATTCTAAACACTCACAAAATGTAATTTAGAGACACGGGGAGCCAATTCAGAAAAACAGGGCGGGAATCTTAAAGAGAAAAGGAACTATAATGAGAAGAAAAAGAGGGCTGATCCCTGGAAGAAGGAGGGATCAGGAGAGATGAGAGATGGGCCAATTAAGGCGGGAAAGTGAAAGACTCCCGGGGACTCGGATACCCTAATACCGTCGGGGTCGGAAGAGAACAAGATTTGACCAAAGGAGGTCGACAGGAAAGAAGACGGAGAGGAGCCCGGCACAAGTAACTGGAAGCAATGCTGGACTCAGCTGGGGTCCCGTGGTCGCCTACCTACGTCCAACTAGATGTGAGCCCCTGGGGGTCAAGGGCTTGGACATCGAAGTCATTCAGCCCCGTGTACTTGGATGTGTGTACAGTTACCTTATGCCTAATAACATGCGTTATTTGAATGACAGTATAAGTGTGTGTGAAATTGTAATTCAGGTGAAGGTGGTCGTGGACTTAAGTTAGGATCCATCCCGACATTTGCCTGCAGTAGAAGTGGGGAAACAACGGGAAATCACTTCCAGGAGGGTTGAGGTTGGAATCGAACCCATCTCTTCTCGGTTTTGCTTCTCGAGGCTGCGTGTAGCCCGTTCCAGCTTCCAGATCAAAATTAAATTTCTTGACAAAGCTGAAAATCAAACCTGGGTCTCTGCGGTGAAGTAAATAAGTACGTTTGTAAGTAATTGTAGACTCATCTCTCAGCCCTCTGGTAGGTGTGAGGAAGAGAGTATAAGAGTGAGTGCGTGAGCAACAGGGGCAGTGGGAGCATGTTCTAACTGCGGCGATTGAACTCCAATCTCTGCACCGAATATGAAACAGAATTCTCTAGTTAATGGTGAGTCCATTCCGTGTTAGATCATACGATTGTTTAATTACCACGCATGTTCCCCGACAGGGAGCAACTAGCAAAGCCCCATGGAGTCGTCGTTGAGAATTAACGGCACTATTGGATTGTTTTACTGTCAAATTTTGGTCTGCATAGATTGGAGAGAATTTCCACGGACACACAATCCCCATCACATAATACCTACACTTGTATTAATTTAGTTTCGTACAATACATGTTACGCCATTGAACTGGAATCTGGATGTTAATTATTCAATATGCAATGCTTGGTGCCAATGAGTTAAACGGAAATAATTATTATATATCTACCGTTGTTGTCGATGATGTTGCAGTATATTATTGTATTTAGGCGTGATCAGACGAACATTCCTACATTCTTTATCTTTCCATTCGTAAGTTGGGGAAAGATACGACGCAAACCCCCCAGGGGCCTACATCTCGTGGGACGTGGGAAGGCGAACACGGGACCCCAGCTGAGTCCGACATTGCTTCCAATTACTTTTGTCGGGCTCCTCTCCATCTTCTTTCCTGTCGACCTCCCTTGGTCAACTCTTGTTCTCTTCCGACCCTGACGGTATTAGTGTATCCGAGTCCCCGGGAGTCTTTCACTTTCCCGCCTTAATTGGCCCTTGTCTCATCTTTCCTGATCCCTCATTCTTCGAGGTGTCAGACCTCTTGTTTTTCTTTCCGGTATCTCCTGCATTCTGCACAAGCCCCTCAAGGAGGCAGGGTGTGTGTAGCCCCACCACTTATGGTGCGCCCTAGATAGTGCTGAATCCCGAGAGATTGCCGAGCCGGGTCTGTGTTTTTCACCCTTTTCCATTCCCTTTGGGGCGGGCCCCCTCCTCTTCCTATTTCCTATCTGCCTTACCTGGCTCTTCTTCCTTCTAAGTTCTTCAATCCTCATTTTTCGAGGGTTGAAGGCATTTATTTCTCCTTTCTTTTATTTACCTTACTCTTCTTTTATTTTCATTTTATCTTCTTCTAGTGTGTAAGCTGTATTTAGGTTTAGTTGTTCGTTAGTAGTTAGTTTTAAATATAGGTCATTTTCATTTTTCACTATCAACCAAACCATTAGGGGCCGATAACCTAGATGTTAGGCCACATTAAACAACAATTTTCATCATCAGCATCATCATCATCATCATCATCATTATCATCATTATGACGAAAGGAGTGCACTCAGTCTCTATCTAAATTGGAGCTGGGTCCTATTGATCGATAAATCGAATAATTTGAAATTAATCGAAAACGATTAATCTATTAATCAACTGATCGTTCATTCGATTAATCGACTAACCAAACAATCGATTAATTGATCTATAGGCACGAGATACGAAAATAAGTTTAAATGAGTGGTCATCGCTCAAGTCACCGTTATACTCCGAATGATGAATAGAAATGTATAAAAGTTACTTTTTGATATACAGAGTGTTTTATGTTAGCAATAACCAAATATGCCAGTGGAAGGGTTTGAAGTAACAAAACGAAGAGTTTTCAACAAAGATTTTGACAATTTAGTTTTGTTGTTGTTTTGTTTTAGTGTATTTTTCACAAAAAAATGTACATTATTTAAAAATGTATGGCACAATATTTTAATGAATTAAATGTATGTATTGTTTCTGTCAGAGCGAAGTACATCGATTACTCAATAATTCGACCAACCGAATAAATGACCAATCGATTAATTGGATAACTGACTAACGTTTTATATCAATTAATTTTTGTGCTTCCATTTACCCATTATTGGAGAACTGAGACTAATCTATTCAAGTGCCCATCCTAATGTAAATAAATGTATTTTTGAATTTCTATGAATCTGTTTAAAATTGCATAGCCTAATTTTAACAGCAAATTCATGAACATTTTCATAAGGCAAAAATAAACTAAATTAATTTTCAAAAACGGATGTGTTAAAATATAACACATATATCTTCAGCTACCTCCAGATTATGATATCCTGAATTTACCCAAATCTCACCTCCATATTCCAAGGTCAGTCTATATACAATGCGATGCGGGGGTAGTTTCGTTGCTACACTAATTTCTGCCTTGCTGAATACAGTAGGTTGCAACTGGGAGCTCATTGCACACAATAATAATAATAATTATTAATCATAATAATAATATATTTTATATTCATTGAGGTGGACAAAGATTTGCAAGACGTGGGAATTACAAGCATAAATATGTGGGTACGTGGTTCCCTTAATCAAAAACTGACAGCACACCGATGATTCAAAGAAAAGCCAAAGCTTCCAACTGGCAAGAAGTGGACTGCAGAAAGGAAACAACAGAATCGAGAAGTAATTCAGAAGTACTGGGAGGATGTTAAAGCTCGATGCAACAAGAAACAGTTGAAATGACGTGTTCCTCTGATGGCTGAATCAGAAGAAGAAGAATATATTATGTATGTCTGCCCTGCCTTGATATTATCTGTGAGCCCTCGTTCTCCTCTAGGTAAAATATGCATACAATGCTACAGGTTTACACACTCGTCTTCAAAGTCCATAGATAGCCTTGCCACATGGCATTGAATCTTAGAACGTAGAACAATGTAGGCATCGTGGTCTATATCAAAACACTGGAATCTCAAATTCCAGATTTCCAATTCTCTGCACCGATTTATAAAGATTCGTTCCACCGGAATTGACCACGTTCTGGAAGCATGGGTGGGGGAGTGTATTGGCCACAGAAAGGTTAAGTCCGGAGATTGGCCAAAGCTTCCTTGATGAGGGAACAGGTCAGCCGAAGGTCCTGTCAATTAGTTTTTAATTGGCAGAGACAAGGAGTGAGTAAGGCAGGGACGATGCGGGAGTTCAATACACTTATTGGCTTACTGAATCACGTTCCAGCGTTGCAAAACGTCAAACAGTTGTAATTTCATCCAGTCGGACGTGATCGTAAGTTTGGCAACTTCTTTCTCAATTATCAGGCGCGAAACTAGAATGTTTCCACGGTAGATAGAAACTTCTCTAGATGGTATAATTGAAATAATACTAATACAGGTACTAAAATAATAATAACAATAATAATTCAAAATTACATGTACATTAATCACACATAAATTATTATTTATCGCATGTAAATTAGTTATAACAAATCATCACATAATAAATAATATTAACAATTAATCACATGTGAAATAATTATACCAATTAACCCTTTATGGGATACAGGTCTTTCTGTATATTATTAGGGGCGTGGTGGCGCAGCGGTCAAGCTGTATGCCTCTCACCAAGGCGGACCGGGTTCGATTCCCGGTCAAGGCATGTGAGATTTTCGATGCGAAATGCCATGTCCTGTGGTTCGGATTCCACGTAAAACGGAGGTCCCGTGGCTTATGATCGCGAGATTAACGGTCACGTTAAACTACAAGCTTCCTTTTTCTCTCTATATTAACCATCTGCCATAAGGATAGTTGAATCTTTCAGCCAAATTTCGGAGAATTTTCATGCCGAAGTGCTGGTATATCTAAAATTCAAATATACCTACATATCTACTTGACGTGAAGCCTCCGTGGCTTAGGCGGCAGCACGCCGGCCTCTCACCGCTGGGTCCGTGGTTCAAATCCCGGTCACTCCATGTGAGATCTGTGCTGGACAAAACGGATGCAGACAGGTTTTTCTCCGGGTACTCCGGTTTACCCTGTCAACATTTCATTCCAGCAACACTCTCCACTATAATTTCATTTCATCTGTCATTCATTTAATCATTGTCCCAGAGGAGTGCGTCAGGGCCTCAGCAGCCGGCACAGTTCATATCCTCGCCGCTAGATGGGGGCTTCATTCATTCCATTCCTGACCCGGTCGGAGACTGGAAGCAGGCTGTGGATTTTCATTTTCATCTACTTGACGTAATGTGTTGGATAACATTTAAAAACATTAACAATTAAAGTGTAAAAATAAAATATAATTATAGAAATAAAAATCATAAAAATAACACTGCAATAATAAAAGAAATATAAAACTTTAAAAAACATAACAATAAAAAAATATGAAAATGATTTTAAAAATCCACTCTAAATTAGTTAATTAATTCATTCAATAAAAATATCAAAATTAAATCTATAAGAACATAAATTGAAAATTAGAAATAAATATATAAACATTAAAATTAGGGAAACAAAAAATAACGTCTATGTATATTAAAAAAAAGTCCTCTCGGCACGCCGGAAGGCGGAGGTAGATTTCACCGGACAAACTTGGGGATAGGCGAAAATAGGCAGAATATGCAGGTTTTCGAAGAAGGATCAGACCTCATTTATTGCGAGAAGGTATTTTATAATTGGAGCTTAATTAACTTTGTTTTTCGTCATTTTATGCTTATTTTAAACATTTTATTGTCTTATGGGAACGGTAACCTTCTTGTCATTTGGGGTCCATTTTTATACTTGTGGTCACACTGTCCTTATGCTAGGTTTCGACACTGATGTGTAACTATGTAACGGTCTGTTACTTCTTCACGCAAAATTATATCTCCCGCAGAGATTTTGGTTGGTTCCTCAGTTTAGGGGCTGCGACAACGCTGTCATGTGACCCCGTGTACTTAGGGATGGCTGTATTAGTCTGTAATTCAGGTAAGGACTGCAGACGGTCAATTTCAAGCAGTAGTTCCTAATGTTGCTACCAGGTACTACCGTCAACGACACCTACCTACCTGTGAATTTGGCTACTAGATGCCACCGCAGCCAGCAACTCGCAACGAACGTTGGAATTTCCCCTCCAAAGGAAAGCATACTGAGGGATTTTTAGCGCTCTTAGAAAATCCGACGACTTCGGCTGGCTTTGAACACGCGACCTTGGGCATAGACATTCAGCATGCTTGCTACCAGTTACGTCACCGAAGCCGCTTCACACTTAGTCAGGTGGAATTCTGAATATGATCTCGTGCAAGTGCGTTATCTTGGCAACGTCTGATGGCTCATCCCTCATCAATTTAGTAGTGTTGCCATGGCAAGCACTGATAGCTCTTGGCATTTTCTTATAATTCCGAAATCATTTTTCTCATCCCTTGGCATAATGGTGGGTCATATCAAAAATTCTTTAAGACAAAATTTTAGGTAATTATTAGGGGAATATCGTCCATTTTGTACGGTTTTGAGATTGTGCCTATTAAGAGAGATATGATTAATGTTTCCCGAAAAACCCACTTTTTCCCACCCCTTTGGTCAATGGTTGGTGCCATAAAAAAGCTCTTCAAACATAAATATTTGGGCTTTATCCGACACATAGTATGAACGTTGAACGGATTCGATATTTCACATATTAAGAGAGTTATAGCAATATTTCACTTTTTCGAAAAAAGCCCCCCATTTTCACCCCCTTCGACCGATTTAGCCCATTAACGAACTCGACCGAGATTTTATAGGTATACATATTCGGTAAAATATTCAAAGTGATTGGTGCAAAATTACGGCAGTTATCGTGTCCACAAGAAACTGACATGCATATATATATATATATATATATATATATATACACATATACATACATAAATTATATATAAACTTTTGAACTGACGGTGGTTTTGGGGTCTGGGGGATGTGAAACGCGAAGATATGTCGAAATTTTCCGGAAGTCGAAACATGGTACCCATTGCAATAGTTAGCTTTCTAATGAAATCTACCTCTGGTTGGTTCCTCAGTTTAGGGGCTGCGACAACGCGGTCATCTAACAATGTGTACTTTGGGTGAGTGTAGAATCTGTCTGATAAACGGTGTGAATTGTAATGGATGTAGTAGTCTTAATTCAGGTAAGGACTGCAGACGGTCAATTTCCAGCAGTAGTTCCTAATGTTGCTACCAGGTACTACCGTCAACGACACCTAGCTGTGAACTTGGCTACTAGATGCCACCCTTACCAGCAACTCGCAACGAACGTTGGAACTTCCCCTCCAAAGGAAGCATACTGAGGGATTTTAGCTCTCTTAGAAAATCCGACGACTTCGGCCGGCTTTGAAACCGCGACCTTGGGCATAGACATTCTGCATGCTACTAGTTACGTCACCGAAGCCGCTTCCCACAGATGAAAATACTGAATCTGATCTCGTGCAAGTGCGTTGTCATGGCAACGTCTGATGGCTCATCCCTCTTCAATTTAGTAGTGTTGCCATGGCAACCTCTGATAGCTCTTGGCATTTTCTTATAATTCCAAAATCATTTTCTCATCCCTTGGCATAATGGTGGGTCATATCAAAAATTCTTTAAGACAAAAGTTTTAGGTAATTATTAGGGGAATATTGTCCATTTCGTACGGTTTTGATATTGTGCCTATTAAGAGAGATATGATTAATGTTTCCCGAAAATCCCACTTTTCCCACCCCTTTGGTCAATGGTTGGTGATATAAAAAAACTCTTCAAACATAAATTTTTGGGCTTTATCCGACACATAGTATGAACGTTGAACGGATTCGATATTTCATATATTAAGAGAGTTATAGCAATATTTCACTTTTTCGTAAAAAAGCCCCCCATTTTCACCCCCTTCTACCGGTTTAGCCCAGTAACGAACTCGACCGAGATTTTATAGGTATACATATTCGGTAAAAAGTGATTGGTGAAAAATTACGGCAGTTATCGTGTCCACAAGAAACTGATATATATATATACTTTTGAACTGACGGTGGTTTTGGGGTCTGGGGGATGTGAAACGCGAAGATATGTCGACATTTTCCGGAAGTCGAAACATGATAGCCTACCCATTGCAATAGTTAGCTTTCTAATGAAATCTACCTCTGGTTGGTTCCTCAGTTTAGGGGCTGCGACAACGTGGTCATCTAACCCCGTGTACTTTGGGTGAGTGTAGAATCTGTCTGATAAACGGTGTGAATTGTAATGGATGTATTAGTCTGTAATTCAGGTAAGGACTGCAGACGGTCAATTTCAAGCAGTAGTTCCTAATGTTGCTACCAGGTACTACCGTCAATGACACCTAGCTGTGAACTTGGCTACTAGATGCCACCCCAACCAGCAACTCGTAACGAACGTTGGAACTTCCCCTCCAAAGGAAAGCATACTGAGGGATTTTTAGCGCTCTTAGAAAATCCGACGACTTTGGCCGGCTTTGAAACCGCGACCTTGGGCATAGACATTCAGCATGCTTGCTACCAGTTACGTCACCGAAACCGCTTCCCACTTAGTCAGATGTCAAAGTCAACCCCTGGCTCCAACCAGCCCATGACGGGCTAAGGCCGACCAAGCGACCGCTGCCCAGCCAATTGGCCTGCAGATATTGGGGTGACGCGTGATTAGCGCGTCGCGTCCCCTTGGCCGTTAATATTGGTATTCGTGATCGGGGTGCTGTCTCACTGTCAGACAGCTACTCAATTGTCCACACGAGGCTGAGTGCACCCCGTTCCAACCCTCACGTCAGTTTTAAAATCCCTGACGGAGCCGGGGATCGAACCCGGGGACTCCGGGTGAGAGGCAGGCGCGCTACCCCAACACCACGGGGCCGGCTTAGTCAGATGGAAATACTGAATCTGATCTCGTGCAAGTGCGTTGTCATGGCAACGGCTCATCCCTCATCAATTTAGTAGTGTTGCCATGGCAACCTCTGATAGCTCTTGGCATTTTCTTATAATTCCGAAATCATTTTCTCATCCCTTGGCGTAATGGTGGGTCATATCAAAAATTCTTTCAGACAAAAGTTTTAGGTAATTATTAGGGGAATATCGTCCATTTTGTACGGTTTTGATATTGTGCCTATTAAGAGAGATATGATTAATGTTTCCCGAAAAACCCACTTTTTTCCACCCCTTTGGTCAATGGTTGGTGCTATCAAAAAACTTATTTGACATAAATTGTTGGCACATATCCGACACATATTATGAACTTTGAATGGATTCGATATTTCGCGTATTAAGAGAGTTATAGCGAAATTTCAATTTTTCGAAAAAAGCCCCCCATTTTCATCCCCTTCGACCGATTTTGCCCATTAACGAACTCGATCGAGCTTTTATAGGGATACATATTATGTAAAAAAATCAAAGTGATTGGTGCAAAATTACGGCAGTTATCGTGTCCACAAGAAACTGATATACATATATACATATATATATATACATACATAAATTATATATAAACTTTTGAACTGACGCTGGTTTTGGGGTCTGGGGGATGTGAAACGCGAAGATATGTCGAAATTTTCCGGAAGTCGAAACATGGGACCCATTGCAATAGTTAGCTTTCTAAAGAAATCTACCTAAATCAATGTAACGTGCTAGTTTGTCTGTGGGTATGTCTGTATGTCTCCTATGCGTTCATATACCATTCGTCCGATTGCGATGAAACTTGGGTGAGATGTTGAGTACACTCCAAGGAAGGTTTCTGACTTAGTAAATCCATTTTACAATAGGTAGCGCACGCGTAGATTCAACAAATGAGCGACGATGCGCGAAGCATTTCAACAAAGTCCCGTATGTGTTCATATACCATTCGTCCGATAGCGATGAAACTTGGGTGAGATGTTGTGTACACTTACGTGAAGGTTTCAAAATTAGTGAATACATTTCACAGTAGATAGCGCACGAGTAGATTCAACAAATGAGCGACGACACGCAATGCGTTTCAACAAAGTCCCGTATGCATTCATATACCATTCGTCCGATAGCTATGAAACTTGCGTAAAATGTTGTGTACACTACAGGGAAATTTTCTGGCTTAGTATATCCACTTTACAATAGGCAGCGCACGAGTAGATTCAACAAATGAGCTACGACGCGCGAAGCATTTCAACAAAGTCACGTTTGCGTTCATATACCATTCGTCCGATAGCGATGAAACTAGGCTGAGATTTTGTGTGCACTCCAGGGAAGGTTTCTAGCTCAGTAAATCCCTTTAAAAATAGGTAGAGCACGAGTAGAATCAACAAATGAGCGACGACGCGCGAAGCGTTTCAACAAAATCCCATATAATTTCATATACCATTCATCCGATAGCGATGAAACTTGGGTGAGATGTTCTGTACACTCCAGGGAAGGTTTCTGGCTTAGTACATACATTTTACAATAGGTAGCGCACCAGTAGATTCAACAAATGAGCGATGATACGCGAAGCGTTTCAAGAAAGTCACGTATAAAGTCATATACCATTCGTCTGAGAGTGATAAATGTTGGGTGAATTGTTGTGTACACTCCAGGAAAGGTTTCTGGCTAAGTAAATCCATTTTACAATACGAAGCGCACGTTTATATTCAACAAATGAGTGACTACGCGCGAAGCGTTTCGACAACGTCCCGTATACGTTCACATACCATTCATCCGATTGCGATGAAACATGGGTGAGATGTTGTGTACACTCCAGGGAAGGTTTCTGGCTGAGTATATCCATATTACAATATGTTGCGCAAGAGTAGAATCAACAAATGAGCGACGACACGCGAAGCGTTTCAACCAAGTCCCGTATGCATACATGTACCATTCGTCCGTAGCTATGAAACTTGGGTGAGATGTTGTGTACACGTCATGGAAAATTTCTGGCTTAGTAAATCCCCTATACAATATGCAGCGCACAAGTTGATTCAACAAATGAGGGACGACGCGAGAAGCGTTTCAACAAAGTCCCGTATAAGGTCATATACCATTCTGCCGTTAGCGGTGAAACTTGGGTGAAATATGGTGGACTCTCCAAGGAAGGTTTCTGGCTTAGTAAATACATTTCACAGTAGGTAGCACACGAGTAGATTCGACAAATGAACGACGACACGCGGAGCGTTTCAATACAGTCCCCTATGTCTTCATATCCCATTAGTCCGATAGCGATGAAACTTGGGTGAGATGTAGTGGACACTGACGTGACGGTTTCTAACTTAGTAAATACATTTTACAGTAGGTAGCGCACGAGTAGATTCAACAAATGAGTGACGGAGCGCGAATCGTTTAAACAAAATCAGATATGCGTTCATATACTATTCATCCGATTGCGATGAAACATTGATCAGTTATAGTGTACCCGCCAGGGAAGGGGACTTAGTAAATCCATTTCACAATAAGTAGCGCAAGAGTAGATGCAACAAAAGGGTGACGACGCGCGAAGCGTTTCAACAAAATCCCCTATTGCGTTCATATAACATTCTTCGATTGCGATGAAACCTTGATGAGTTATTGTGTACACGCCAGGGAAGGGCTTCGACTTAGTAATAAATTTCTCAATAGGTAGCGCACGAGTAGATTCAACAAATGAGTGACAGCCCACGAATCGTTTAAACAAAAACCCCTATACGTGCATACACCATTCATCCGATTGCGATGAATCGTTGATGAGTTACTGTGTACACGCCAGGGAAGGGTTTCGACTTAGTAAATCCATTTCACAATAGGTAGCGTACGAGTAGATTCAACAAATGAGTGACAGCGATGAAACTTTTGAAAGTTGTTGTGCACGCTTCCACGAATGGTTCTAAATTAGAAAATCCATTTTACGATAGCTTAGGGGCATGCCGGGTACAGCTTGTTATTTATAATTATAATAATTAAAATAAATTGAAATGTAGAAACATATAAAATTTAAAAATATTTTTGCCCTATAAAGGGTTAATCACATGTAAAATAATTATAACAAGTAATCACATGTAAATTAATAATAAATATTAATAACTTATAAATTAATTATAACAATTAACCACATGCAAACTAATTATAAATTATCAAATGTTATTTCTTTCAGGGAGAGTGTCATATTTCCCGCCTTATATAATTCGGCATAGATGCGAGTATACACACTAAAAGTTGTAAATTAGTTCCCCAAATTAATTTGCGCCATGTATTAATTCCTTAAGGGGGAGGTACACCTTTCAGGTTCAATACTTTTTAATTTTTTAATTAATTATTTGAATAAATTATCTTTTGGTCTTACATTTGGTGAAAACAAAATGAAAATATCTTCAATACTTCCAGAGATATGCCCCTAAATGTTAGCTGCTGTCGCTTAAGTTTTCTCTTTAATTGGCTTTCACGGCCCGTAAATTAAAACTCAGCATATTTTCTAGGTTTATGCCGTGTCTTGTGACGGATTTCGCCTAGGACCTGGCTCATCAACTCTCACAGAAACGCATGTGTGTTTCATAAGAAGGGGGGGAGTGCACAGTTCGCTACACCTGTGGGGGTCCAGGCGTGGACACCAAGAGCCCGTTAATGAACCACCTTGGTGATCCTAGGCGAAACTCCATACAAGACACGACATAAACCTAAAATAATTGCTGAGTTTTAATTCACTGGCCGTGAAAGCCAATATACCATCCTTTTGGAAGTCTTTATAGGGAGGCCTCTCACCAGGGTAGACTGGGTTCGATTCCTGGTCAATGCAAGTGAGATTTTCGAAGTGAAATGCCATGTCCTGTGGTTCGGATTCCACGTAAAAAAGGAGGTCCCGTGGCTCATAAACACAAGATTCACGGTCACTTTTTCCTTTATAGGGAGATGAAAGGCAACTTGAGATTTTAGCTCTCGCAGTTAAGAGGCGCACTGGCGCTTCATAAGGAGTGAGTTAGTGCAGAGTTCGCTACTCCTGAGGGGGTCCGGGTGTGGACACCAAGAGCCCGCTGATGAGCCACCTTCGTGTTCCTAGTCGAAACCCCACACAAGACACGGCATAAACCTAGAAATATTGCTGAGTTTTAGGAGATTTCTGTAACTTTGGAAGCAAAATAACTAGTGATGGACGAAGCAAAGAAGATATACATTGTTGGTAGGCTCAGGCAAGGAAAGCATTTCTACAGAAAGCAATTTGTTGACATCGAATATACAAGGTTTAGGCATTATGAAGTCATTTGTCGAAGCCTTTTTCGGGAGCGTGGCGCTCTATGGAAATGGTACAGGGACTTTTGGTGTAGCAGAATGGAGGAGAATTGAAATGTGGTGTTACAGGGGAATGATGAAGATCCGATGGGTTGATAGGGTTGCAAGTGAAGAGTTATTAAGACGATTGCGACTGATAATTAACATATGAGCTAGGTTGATAGGACACATACTAAGACACCTAGGAATAGCAAAGTTAGTTATGAAAGGAACGGTCGAGGACAAGATGTGAAGTTGTAAACCAAGGCAAGAATATGTTAAACTGATTGCATCGGATGTAGGGTGTTGTAGCTATGTTGAGATGAAACGATTAGCTCAGGACAGGGAGGCATGGATTGCTGCATTAAAACAGTCAAAGACTGAAGATTCAAACACAACTTGTAATACATTTTAATGGGAATCTCCTGGACAGTTTGCTACTCACAATTAATACAGATATAGAAACTGGAAGGGAAGAGTTGGCCACGTGCACAAATCTCCCTAGAGTATGTGTGTGTGTGTCCGTCGCGCCACATTTAACAACACCAGTGCAGTAATCCCAGCGATCTGCGTATTACTGCAACCATCCGTGATGCGAATGTTTATATCACTCTGTGGTTTCAATTTCAAAATTACGGGGAACATTACGTGGAAAATCCCTCAAATAATACCACGTATGGAAGTGCGAAGAACGTTTTGCTTCGAAATTACGAAACTATTTATCCAGGGATATATTTTTCAGTATTCGGATGAGTTGTTCCACTGACCAAGACAACCAATGTTCAAGCTTTGGCAGAATGTTCCTCCATTCATTGATATGGAGACAGGTTGGCTTGAGTTTCTTCTTATTCGCGATCAAATGCTAAAATATCAAGTTTCTCGTGATACCTGCAACTTCCCTTTTTCTATAATGCTGCTCTTAGTTAATTAATCATATTGACACAAGTACGGTCACACCAAAATCGTAGATATAATAATAATAATATTATTTGTTTTTACTACTTTTAACTACTTAACTACTTATAGAGACGCCGAAGTGCCGGAATTTTGTCCCGAAGGGGTTTTTAAACGTGCCAGTAAATCTACTGACTCGGCTCCCTCGCACCCTCAAATGTCAACTGCCTGCGCCTGGATTCGATCATGCAACCTTGGGGACAGCAGGCGAGAATATTACCGCTAAGCCACGCAGTCAGACAAAACTAATAATAATGATGATGATGATTTATTTATATTTGAATTGCAGGCATTGGCCATGGCCGGGTATGTTAATTTAACGCCCGTAGGCTCTCCATGAAGTTCAGTTTCAAGTAGTTCCAACATTGGTCACGAGATGCCACTGTCACTGACACCTAATGGCAAACGTTGGAGCTCGACAGATCGTTTCTCATCATATGACCTAAAAATGTAGCTTCTTTAATATGCCATAAATCTATGACATGGGTCCGCCCGCTTTGCTTTCCCTCCGAAGGAAGGCATACTGCAGAATTTTAACACTCTTAAGGAGAGCCCGAGGGGGATATCTTCCCAATCATAAATTCGTTCTAATTTAAAGAACATTTTCTCTGTAACTATTAAAGTTAGAATGTTGCAATAATTACAGAGAACGTTTGGGACATTTGTACATAATACATTCTCATTTCTATGTTTTGGGCTTGAGATATGAATTTAAAAAAATAGTTCCGTGAAGAACTATACAGCCTATTTTCATATATCCTACTTATGTTAATTGCCGCCATCAACATACAAAATTTCAGTTTGATTGCTGTAATAGATTCGTAGATATTGAGAACCGACAAAATACTTCGGATGGTGGCCATGTTGGATTTTATATATGTAGGTCCTAGAGTTATGTACAGTTACATGCAGATTATTGTGAACGTGTAGCATTCCAACTTCAATCGCATGATTAGGACACAAGAAGTAACAACGAGATTTTAACATTTCGCACAACTGCCATCTTTTGGTTATGGAAACAATTGAAGAAACTTAGATGTCAGTGGATTAACATTCGTATAGGGATTTACTGTACCAAGTTTCACTGCACTCGGATGGTTAAATTGCGAGAAACGTCCATGTGAATATTTATAATTCGCGTCGCCGCCATGTTGGATTTGTGATCACAAGGTAATTGAAAGTCCTATAGGTGAACTTATGTTCATAGCCCCTATGAACATAAAAATATTCAGTTTGCTTGCTATAATAGATTCGAAGATATTCAGAGTCGTCTAAATATTTCGGATGGTCGCCATGTTGGATTGTTAAATGTATAGGCCATAGAGTCATGTACCATTCAAGGAAAATTATTGCGTAGGATCATTATTCAATCTTTCACTTCGATCGCATGATTACGACACAAGAAATAAAAACTTATTTTTAAAATTTGCACAGCCGCCATCTTGAGGTTATGTAAACAATTGAAATAAATTAGATACCAGTGCATTACAATGTGTATAAACATTTCCTGTACCATGTTTCATTGCGTTTGGAACATTAAATCGCGAGAAAGGTCTATTTAAATTTTCAAATTCGCTTGGCCGCCATGTTCGTTTAGTAGTTAACCGGTTTTCGAAAATCTTATAGATGAACTTCCAGTAGTGCCCTTTATCTCCGTACTAAATATCAGGGTGATACCGGTAATAGTTTCAGAGATATAGAATGCCGATGAAATATTTTGCACAGCCGCCATCATGTGGTTATGTAAACAATTGAACGAAGTTAGATGTCGGTGCATTACAATGTGTATAAACATATACTGTACCAAGTTTTATGGCGTTTGGTTGGTTAAATCGCTAGAAACGTCTATTTAAACATCGCAACTTCGCTTGGCCGCCATGTTAGTTTTGTAGTTACCAGTTTTTCAAGAGTCACATAGGTGAACTTCTAGTAGCTCCCTTTATAACCGTAAAAAATTCCAGGGTGATATCGGTAATAGTTTCGGAGATATTGAATGCTGGTGTAATATTTCGCACTGCTGCCATGTTGGATTGGTGAGACATAATAAAATTTGAAGGGCACGATCGGGGTCGCCCGGAATAGTGCTATAAACTTACCGAGTTTCATTGAAATCGCTCCAGCCGTTTAGAATTTATTAGGGGGACACACACACACACCTCACACACACACACACACACGCACACACACACGGACAAAAGGTGATCTCATAAGCCTATTTTTTCAAAATTGAAAATAGGCTAAAAATAGTATACCTTTAGTTAACAAACTGAACACACTTTGCGGTTTAATACAAGAGCAAGTCACATTATCATGAAAAGTGCCGTGAAAAAACATAAAAATACATTTCATTCTTTTTACTTATAAAAGTTTTCTTTTAATATACTCTCTGAGAAAATGTTTATTTTACGTGGAAATGTTTAACTTTCGGAAAATGAGCTCGGACCTTTATCAATGCATCTCTGTGCCACATGAGTGACTATTATATCCCAAGTCCCTAAAATGAACAACAACAAACTCTCTTAAAGTATACCAACATTTATAAAGCAAGAAAAGAGGAAGAGATATGAAAATAAGTCATATCATAACAAAGAGCATAAAGCCACGCCCACTTTTGCGCTTATGATCATTTAAAAGGAATGGAGTTCATTCATGAAATATGCCTCAAATTGAAGCTGAGAGTCTGAATTATTTTATTCGCTTTAAAACCAAAAAAATATATAAGTTTGACCTACAACAAATGTTGAAGACCTACGTATGGAGCGTCGCGCTATATGGCAGCGAATCTTGGACAATAGGAGAAAGAAAAAGGAAGCTTGTAGTTTAACGTGACCGTTAATCTCGCGATCATAAGCCACGGGACCTCCGTTTTACGTGGAATCCGAACCACAGGACATGGCATTTCACATCGAAAATCTCACATGCATTGACCGGGAATCGAACCCAGTCCGCCTTGGTGAGAGGCATACAGCTTGACCGCTGCGCCACCACGCCCCACAATAGGAGAAAGAGAGAGAGGAAAAGACTACTAGCATTTGAAACCTGGTGCTATAGAAGGATTATGAAAATCAGCTGAAATGAAATGGTCAGAAATGAGGAAGTCTTTAGAAGAGTGGAAGAGAGAAGATGCTTCCTTAAATATTAAAAAAAAAAGACGGAATCACCTCGTGGGCCACATACTGTGAACTGAAGAGGAAGGCGGAGAGACGGGAAGAATGGCGAGCTGCTGCCTCACGGCTGTTAACCACAGAGAGAGAGACCCCATCCAGCTCGCCTTCAAAAATCTGACGACTTCGGCTGCGGCTTGAATTGTCGCCATATTACTCAGTTGTATGAGGTTTCAGACAGTGCGTCGCTACATTCGGATGCAATCAGATGTTTCAGTTTTCTTAATTTAATTGAAAAGTTGCACTGAACTCTTCTAAAGCCATAGTGTGACAAAACCACTGGTCGCTACTATGTTGGACGACTGTCTGTACGAAAATTATTGCGTGTACTACAAGCAAGGGGGTCTGGAGCGTAAGCCTGAGGTTAGGTTTGTGTTTGTATGTAAATACTTCTCACCACATAGAATTTAACATGTACGCATATTTGAAACATGTAGAGTAGGCTATTAGCCTACTTTCGATATTTGCACAAAATGAAAGTAGACTTATGAGATCTACACAGCGCCAAATATTGTGTGTGAATGTGTGTACTCTGAATGTATTCGAACACGGTGAAATCGAATTGAACGAAATTTGGTACAGAGGTAGAACTAGCAAAGAGCACCTCAGTGTCATGTTTTATATCGCCGCTATCTTGACGGAAACGTAATGGCGGCCACTCAAATGTTCAAAGCTTAAATCAAATTACGACTAACCTAATCATCCGATATCTACCAAATTTTGCAACATTATACCTTTATATATGAAGAATCCCTTGACCAAACTACACGGTCATCAGCATAATACTTTGCGGATGGGGGCCATGTATGTGTGCAAATCGATTCCCCCTATCAATTCAAACACGGTGAAACCTAATTGAACGAAATTTTGTGCAGTGGTAGCACTAGCAAAGAGCACCTCAGTGTTATGTTTTATATCGCCGCCATCTTGACGGAATCGTAATGGCGGCCACCCGAATGTTCAAAGCTTAAATCAAATTAGGACTAATCTAATCATCCGATCTCTACCAAATTTTGCAAAAACATATATTCATTAGGCGAGCGTCTTTTGACGAAACTACAAGGTCATCAGCCCAATTATTGCAGATGGCGGCCAAGTATGTGTGCAAATCGATTCCCCCTATCAATTCAAACACGGTGAAACCAAATTGAACGAAATTTGGTACAGCGTTAGCACTAGCAAAGGGTACTCCAGTGTCATATTTTATATCGCCACCATCTTGACGAAAACGTAATGGCGGCCACCCAAATGTTAAAAGCTTGCATCAACATACGACCAACCTAATCCTCTGATCTCTACCAAATTTTGCTACATTATACCTTTATGTATACATAATCTTTCGACCAAACTACAAGACCATCAGCCTAATAATTTGCGGATGGTGGCCATGTAAGTGTGTAAATCGATTACCCCTATCTTTTCAAACACGGGGAAACCGAATTGAACGAAATATGGTACAGAGGTAGCACTAGCAAAGGGCACTTCAGTGTCATGTTTTATATCGCCGCCATCTTGACAGAAACATAATGGTGGCCAACCAAATGTAAAAAGCTTAAATCAAATTACTACCAACTTAATCATCTGATCTATACCAAATTTTTCAACAACATAGCTTTATGTGAGAAGCGTTGTTTGACCAAGCTACAAGGTCATCAGTCCAATAGTTTTCAAATGGCGGCCATGTATGTGTGTAAATCGATTCCCCCGATCAATTCAAACATGGTAAAACCGAATTGAACGAAATTTGTTACAGAGGTAGTAATAGCAAAGGGGACTTCAGTGTCATATTTTATATCGCCACCATCTTGACGGAAACGGAATGGCGGCCACCCAAATGTTAAAAGCTTTAATCAAATTACGACCAACCTTATCATTTGATCTCTACCAAATTTTACAACGACATACCGGTTTGTGGGGAGCATATTTTGACTGAACTACAAGGTCATCAGCACAATACTTTACAGATAGCGGCCAAATATGTGTGCAAATCGACTCCCCTATCAATTCAAACACAGAGAAACCGAATTGAATGAAATTTTTGACAGAGGTAGCACTAGGAAAGGACACCTCATATTCATGTTTAATATCAGTATAGCACGTTGTATTTCAACAAGCTACTACAACCAACATTCAATTATACTCCTTGAAAAGGACAAAGGGTTATAACAATACCCATGCATTTAGAAGAAAGTAGGCTATATGTTCTTTACTGAACATCTTGTTTTATGACGTCATGAATGCCACCATTTTGTGTTCAGGGGAATTTTGTAGTCTAATGTATTGCGATCTATACTACTCCTCGTCTCCATTGTGAAGCATTCTTATTGGTTTCACAAATACCCTATTTCATTCTCTGTCATGTCGTACCTATCTATAACTAATGCCCTGCCCGGACGCGAATATCCGCAAAATTTTTCGCGATGCG
The DNA here is from genome assembly GCA_946902985.2 of Meconema thalassinum. Classification (NCBI taxonomy): domain Eukaryota; kingdom Metazoa; phylum Arthropoda; class Insecta; order Orthoptera; family Tettigoniidae; genus Meconema; species Meconema thalassinum. The sequence continues at coordinate 513,687,585 of OX336393.1, read as the reverse complement.
GAGAGTTTGCATGGCTGTGCGGATAGCGGATTAGCTGCGAATAATGTTTGGAGTAAATTTGCGGATTGTTTTTAGAACACAATGTTGAACTTGTTGAATATCATTACTAGAACCCGGGTGTTGGTGATAAATTTTTCTGTTACCTTTTTACATGACAAATGTAAGATGATGATTTAAGCTAATTCATATGATGTCAAGCATAATTAACACTCCGAACAGGAATGGGTTGCAATCAGTAGCGTAGCCAAGATCGACCATTGGGAGAGGTTATAGTAACGTGGGGATAACCGTAATTTGGGGTATAACAGAACTTGGCTACCCCACACTCAAGAAGTTAACAACGATCTCCAAATTAGTGTTAATGGACCCATAGAATATTCTAGGCCTTTATTATTATTATTTTTTTAAATACAATCTCCTCCCGTTAAGAAAGAAAGAAAGAAAGAAAGAAAGAAAGAAAGAAAGAAAGGAAGGAAGCTAATTGCACCGATAGGCGGGATTTAAAATTATCTGTGGATAGACTCAGTTTGCAAAAAGCTATGTTTAGGACGAAGTTATGTTTTGTCAAGAAGACTTGTGTTGCCGGACCGAAAGGTGCCCAAACAGTGGCGATGCAGACACAAATCACAACTAGACCGATTTCCTACAAAGCATGAGTTATAGAATCATCAGCAAGTGTCATTGTTTAATTTAAGAAATATTTATTTAGCTTATGAATTATCTTTTTTTGTGTGTAAAATTTCCACAAAAAAAGGGGGGGGGGGGGTTATAACCCCCAGTAACACCCCCTTGGCTACGCCACTGCTTGCAATTCTGGCTGTATAACATTCATTTTAAGCATAGCACTTGACATACAAAGCCTACGGGAATGACTTTTTCCTCAAATGTCTAAATATGTTGCTTTATTAATTTATGCTTTATCTAACTAAAAATGTTGTTGTTATACCAGTTTTTTTTAGCGTATGGCTTTTAGTGCCGGGAGTGTCCGAGGACATGTTCGGCTCGCCAGTTTTGTAGCTGCTTCGAGACGGACACCCAAGGGGTGAGCTACAAGTACCGTTGGGGAGGAAAGTGGGAATGTAAGGACGAGGAGTTGGAAGGTAGCGGCTGTGGCCTATAGTTAGGGACCAACCCGGCATTTGCCTGGAATGAAGATGGGAAATCACAGAAGACCATCTTCAAGGTTGCCGGCGGGGGGATTCGAACCTCCTCGCCTCCCGGATGTGAACGACTGCCAGCAGTCATGCCGTTTTTTTTTTGTCGTGTAGCCTCATGAGAGGCCGAGTGCAGGTCTTTCTAGTCGACGCCCGTGGGTGACCTGCGCGTCGGGATGAGAGATGGAATGGATGAAGATGAATGAAACTGGGCAAGGATGTGGAAGGAAGCGGCCGTGGCCTGTCAGAAGGTACTGTCCCAGCATTTGCCTGGTGTTGAAAATGGGAAACCACGGAAAACCATTTCAAGGGCTCGAAACCACGCGTCTACCGAGTCAGCAGAGAGCTTGGCCCCTTGACCTAACGCAGCGCTTTAGCCCGCGTAGCCACTACTGTCGTAACGACCACGGCTAACTCACCCGGTGTTATACCAGTAGAATGGGATAACTAACGTGCGAATGCGGAAAAAGTCGTGCGGATGTGGATACCAGCGCAGGGCTCTACCCATAACATCTCAATCCATTTGTATCATAACACTTTCCATTTGTGCAATTCAATATTTAGTGGAATTATTGGCCATGTACATTTTACGATGTGCCTGGAATAAGTCCATTTGTTACGCCACTTATGAAGTGCAAGCATCCATGGTGCGATAATACCTAGCCAATGCGCTTGGTCATTATTCAGGATTTCACACTAGAATCAACCAGCAAAGACCTTGGGCATTTTAGTATTGTAGTGAATTTACATATTTGACAGAATATCAGCATAACAGCTTGCGTTCGAAACTGTTTGAAACAGATGGTTTTAATTCTTCTTTTTCTTTTTTAGCAGCTTCGGAGGCATAGTTGGTAGCATGCTGATCTTCTATGCCCAAGATCGCGGGTTCAAACCCGAAGTCGTCGGACTTTTTAAGAGCGTTAAAATTCCCTCAGTATGCCTTCCTTCGGAGGGGAAGTAAAGCCGGCGGTCCCATGTCATAGATTTATGGCATGATAAAGAACCTTCCACTAATTACACCTGTGTAAAGTTAAATTGTATAGGTTAAGAATGTAAGCAACGTTCTTAGGTTCCTACGTTCGTTGCCAAGAGCCGACTGCGGTGGCGTCTAGTAGCTAAGGTCTGAACTAGGCCTAGTAGTCGTTGACGGTGGCGTTTGGTGGCAAAGTACGAGCTATTTGAAAAAATTCAAAGTAGCAGTCCTTACTTGAAAAACAAATACACACACTAACACAGCCATCACAATTAATACCGGTTATCAGACAGATTCTACACACACCCAAAGTACACGGGGCTACATGACCGCGTTGTTGCAGCCCCTGGGCTGTGGAACCAACCAACCAACCTCTCATTTACAAGAACAATCTGCGTTGGGAACTACGTATTCCATGCTAAAGGGGAAATTGCAACAGGGGTGAACTTTCTTACAAACTGTGATTGCCCAATTAATGCCGTACTTCCCCGCTCCGATCACTGGAGGTGCGTAGAAATAGTGGTGGTAGAACTATTACTATTGCCCTAGGGTATCACTGATTGGCTAGGTAATGGCTCAATGAAGTGGAACCAACAACTTCTGGTCAATTGCATCTTTTAATTATAGTGCACAGTAATTAGAAATCGGACGTGCAATATCAGCCAACTCCAGACGGCTGGGCGCGTTTCATTAGCCTCTTCACGGAACACTGGGCGCCACTCAGCACAATTAAACAATCTTTGAAACCACCTGCTGTGCCGTTCGGGCTTCGATACATAACTCTTTGAATGGTATCATTATATCTTGTTTACTTACGTCGTAGTGAAATGACTGAAAACATTAGATTCTTCTATTCTCAATTGAAATACTTATGTCTAGCTCTTTGACTGTCATACGTATTGTACCCTTCAATGTTTTCTAGGATGCCGACTCTAGCTCGGGTAGTGGTCTGTTCGGGGTGGCTCTAACTTATTCTAAATATCCTAGGAATATCGTCAAGGATCACAGAAGGCTTAACTTAAAATCAGTATGTCAGAGAACTCCTAATATAAAATAATTTTATTCACAAAACATCATCTCCCATTTACTCCCATTCATAGACAATAAAACGACAAAATATACTCCCTTAAATTATTCTAATCAACAACATCAAAATGCAAAAGGTAAATTAATCACATGGGCTGAAACCAGGAAAAGAAAAATAATCTATTTCACTGCAGTCCACTGCTTCAAGTTCAAAAATAAAACGTCAACAGACTTAATCCATCAAAACTATGGCCTGAATAACCCAGCCATTCTATAAAAAAATATGCGCACTCATGTTTATAACTTGCAAAATTGGTTTCTGGGATTCGGACATGTTCTCTCGTACAATCATCATCCTTCCTCACGAGAGTCAGACAATGAAAGCAATAGACTTATTCTAGGCCACAGGCATGTGTGCACGTTCTAGCTTATAAACAATTAATTCACTCAGAGCCATGACTCTGTTAATTACGGTAAAACAAACAAGTCAATATACATGAAGCATCAAATAAACACTTCGGTGGCCGATGCCCCGTTACTCTTGATAAATAAACAACTATAATGAATGCACTCAAAATGACAATACAAGACGTCGCTTCCTGAAGCGGTACAAAAAGAAACCCTGGGAAGCCAGACTACCTTCCCTCAAAAGACAACAATACCATCCAACCTGGTCCCTCGATCTTGTGACAGACATTCTCACACCTCAATAACCAGGGTGATAACCTTCACTGCTACTTTCAGAATTCAGACGGCTGGCCGCAGTCTTATACCTGCTCCCTATGACTACCTTGGGTTCGAGCTGTACAGTTACCTTTCCGACGGAGCTATAGCGCACTCTCATCAGACAATGAATTCAATCATTTCACTTACCAATTATATCATCGTAGACTTGCGGGAATTTCGCCTCCGCCTTAATTCACTTACCATTTTATATCATCGTAGAACACGGGAATACCACCTCCGTTATTAATTTCAGCTCAACCCAGGATCAACTCTCAACCTTTTATGAATATTATATTATCATCCAGCCATTTTGTCTTACCTGTCTTTACCTTGGTGTGATTATCAATTACCATACTTACTGTTCACATAATTTCAGTGTCACTACTGGTCTGTGTCACAATATCGAGCTGTCTTCCCCATATTAGCTTTTACGTTAATATCGTGCGTCAGCACTATCAACCCAATTATTCCCTTAATTGTGCATTCAGCAAAGTTACTGACACCCTCAAACAAAACACATTGAAACAAGATTTTGATGCTCATATACTAATTTACGTCATAAAACACACAAAGAATAATCATAACTGACAAATACACACAAATCTACACAAAACATGCCTGCTATGCCCAAAATATCTATTTTATCATAATTGCTTATGATCAAGAAACTTATCCGATTCCCATGATGGGATACGCTATGGCAAACATGCCCCATACAATATCTACTTAACTCGTATACATCCTGATGGTAATGCTCTGGTCCTTGATATCAGTCTTCTGGATCAATTGGTTCATCTTGCAAGGAGGATAATTTACACACGGTTTCCAAAAATTCACCAAAGCAAAGGTCCACTGTGAATTATTATTATTATCACAATGCACGGTTCTCGCGTATGTAGCTCCTACCTCCTACAGCTATCATCAACCTACTCAATTCAGCTGATAGTTCAATAGCTTCCTAGATCACTGACTTAGCTACTAATAGCTCGTACGGCTATCTCTATCATATAACTGTGTCGTACTGTCACGGTATGCACTGTTCCAATTCGCACTCGCGAATACTTAGCGATATTCAAATGTCCAAAGATAGAACTGATTCTACTTATAAAACTTGCAAAAATTATTAATATTCTTAATGCTACGGGCTTGGGTTTACGCCTCATGCAGCGCCCGGATACGAATTTATAAAACTTGTAAAAATTGCTAATATTTCTTATTGCCACAAGCGCGGGCTTACGCCTCATGCAGCGCCCGGATACGAACTGTTTTCGCTGCGTGTCCAGCTATTATTTATATGATTTCTCGTAGAAGTACTTGGAGTGGGGAGCTTTTAGAATTTATTTCCATAATAACACTCGCATAAATATACAAATTAGCTCCTTTGAACGTCCTCATTTCTAATGTCTCAATGGCTTCTTTTTATCCAAAATCCGATCGTTGGATCCTTATATAATGAGCTACGTAATTCCCTTCATTGTTCCTTAATTTCGGCGGGATTTGATCGAGTCTCGCGTCCCTCGCTGCTATTGGTAGTTTCAAATCCACCCCCTGATTTCATTTTAATTCTGGCAAAAATCACAGAATGATCCAATTTAAATTTTGACGATACTTCTGAGAGGCTGGGATTGTCCCCTATACGAAGGTGTAATTCCTGTTTCTGCATTTTAATTACTGCTCCAATTTCTCTCAAATGGGCGGGGTTTATCTAGTGAGTGATCGTTGAAATTTTCGTATTTACCCGCTTGGTTGAAATACCGTTTCGCGTTGTCTGAGCGCATGTGGCTACCAGATGTTGGCTTTCTCTTCCTATCGTCATTGTCCGCGCTAGGTGAAAGTTACAGCAAGGCACGTACGGGCCACCCTTTGTTGTGCTCTGGTCCACAGGCAACGACTTTTCTCACACCAGCTTTGAAACATGAATAAAATCTGTTGAAATAAATATGTAGAATTTTTGCAATCACAGATGCCTAAAGGTTACAATATCTACCTATATTTGATACACGTCCAATGCACAAACTGAGACCATGGGTATATTTTGAGAGGAAACAAGTGCAAGGCTTAGAGGCTCGTGTATCACCCGAATACACTATTTCCACTAAAGTAGCGTGAATATAGAATATAGATCTAGGCATTAGGAAGTCATTTTTGAAAGCCTTTGTCTGGAGCGTGGCGCTCTATGGAAGTGAAACCTGGACTATTGGTGCAGCAGAATAGAGGGGGAATTGAAGCTTTTGAAATGTGGTGTAACAGGAGAATGAAGAAGATGAGATGGGTAGATAGGTAGGGCACACTCGAAGACACCCAGGAATAGCAAGCTTAGTTATTGAAGGAACGGTAGAGGACAAGATCTGTGGGGGTAGGCAAAGGTTAGAATATGTTAAACAGATTGCCTCGGATGTAAGGTGTGGTAGCTATGTAGAAATGAAACGATTAGCTCAGGACAGGGAGGCATGGAAGCTGCATCAAACCAGTCAAAAGACTGTAGACTCAAACAACAACAACAGCATGAATACGCGACCTTGGCTGGCTTCATGGTGTAGCATTTAGCAATCAGCATTGAGACTTTCTCCCGCGTGATGGAAGAAATATTACTTAAGATTTTGAAGCGAGTTTAGATGTAGTCTTGCGTATTCTCCCGCTAGATAGCAGGAATATCACTTCACTATTTTGCATGTCTAATTTTTTGAAAAGGTTGTATATGGCATTAAATTGTAATTTTTGTTGTAATAAACATTTCTTTGGCGGTAGAGGAGCGCATTTTATGTATAAATAATATACACATGGCCAGCTGGTGTCAGGTTTTATGGATAATCGATAATCACATTACCAGGCCATGTTCATCAATGTGATACACCCCTTATTTGAAATTAATACGGGATACAAATTGAAGAAATCTAATTTTCAGTTGTAATTAAGATGCAAGTCTACGAACATATTAAAAAACTCGCATGGCTTGGTAGGAGCAGATAGGAAGCAGCGTGGCCTTAGATTAGGTACCATCCTCGCATAGGCCTGGAGTAGTTTTTATTTTTTGCGTATGGATTTTAGAGCCGGAAGTGTCCGAGGACATGTTCGGCTCGCGAGAGTTTTGTAGCTGCTTCTAAGCGGACACCCATGGGGTGAGCTACACGTACCGTCGCGTGTGGAGTGTTGTCTGGGTAGGAAAGTCTGTATATAAGGACGAGGAGTTGGAAGGTAGCGACTGTGGCTTATAGTTAGGGACCAACCCCGGCATTGGCCTGGAAGGAAGATGGAAAACCACAGAAGACCATCTTCAAGGTTGCCGGCGGTGGGATTCAAACCTCCTCGCCTTCCGGATGTGAGCGACTACCTGCAGCCATGCCGTAACGACTACGGCTAACTCACCCAGTGGAGTAGAAGTGGGAAAGTTCGGAAAGCCACTTTCAGGTAGGAATCGTGTCCACCTCTTCTCAGTTTTGCCTTACGAGGCTGGGTGTACGCCGTGTAGCCCTCAGATCAGAATTAAGTTTCTTGGCGAACCCGGCCATCCGCAATTACAGCCAAGAGTGCTAGTGCGGCTTCACGATTTAATTAGTGTCTGAGGACTGGAATAGGGTAGACTTGGCCTCATGAGCTAAAACTGAGTAGAGATGGATTCCATTCCCACCTCAGCCATCCTAGAAGTGGTGTCCTACTCAGGGGCGGCTGCACCTTAGGCGGGTACACACTTGAGAGTTGAGCGGCTTCGAGCCGACCACGAGCCGCTCAATCTGAGCCGGCTGAAGTCGGTTTTTACAGCGAGCACAAAGGAATCCTCAGTGTCAGTGTGGACGGCAGAGATACGTGCTCGCAAGTCTGTACCAGCTTTTGTGTGCCTGTCTTGAGCCGAAATCGAGAGCGAAGATATGTTTCCCATTTCGAGATTTTGTGACCTATTCTGCTTAGTTAAGTCTCAAAGTCAGTAGGCGACATCAGTGTGAAAATTTTGTACTCACCACTAACGATCTGGAACTTCATGTCCAACAATAATTCCGACCCACTTCGACTTTTGTCCAGTTCATTGCGCCAACACCGACAGGGTTTCTTTTCATTTTCATTTAAATTGGCCATCATCATAGCTGCGCCACTCGTAACCATCACAGCAAGCAGAATTTCTTGTTCGGAAGACATCCGTTTTGCATGTGGAAACAACATACAATGACTGATTCTGCCCGCGAGCATTATGGCTCAAATAATGCTCATAGAAGGCTCAGCATTTAGTTTTTCCTCGAGCGGCTCATGAGCCATCCGGCTCGACAGTCGCTCGCAAGTGTGTACCCGCCTTTATGTGCTGAAGTGCTGCGGCACATTGTTTTTTTGAAAATTAATTACTTCAGTAATATTATCTACAATCAAATGAAATTGACGAGATGTCAGTAAAATAATTGGAAATATTTAAACTCCCCTCACAACAAAGTGCTCCACTCCTCGTCCAGTACTGGCTGTGTAGATCGCAGCTCAGCGAGAAATCTACGTGTATTGCCAGCAAACATAAACTCGGCCTTTTGCGCATGCGTGTCCACCTTTTCCGTTGAGCTGTAGGCACAACAGCCAAGACCACACAGCGGTTATTCGTTCGAACACATAGCGACAGCACTGGTCACAGATAGCAGGTGGCTCCTTCAAGACTCTGCGGTAGCATTTTAGAGGGAATCGCTCAAAGGAAACCCTGAAAAAAATAAAGGAAGCCTTCAGCTGTTCCTGTCAGAAGGTCTTTCAATACTCCCAACTTTTCTATCCCATATCCACTGCTTGTAAATCTATGAACTATAGTCTGTTCAGACAATCTCTATCTCTCTATCTCTTATATAAAATCAAGTGTCCTGACTGACTGACTCATCATCGCCCAGCCAAAACTATTAAAGTTAGAACCATGAAATTTTGGGGATATGTTCGTTGTAAGTCGAAAACGCCCACTAAGGAAGGATTTTTGGATATTCAGGTTCTAAAGGGTTGTTAAGGGGGTACACCTGCATTTCATTGAATTACAATATCTCCGGTTTGGTTTCATTGAGGGATGTGATACTCGGTATATAAACTTATCATCAAAAACAAGATGTTCAGTAAAGAACATATAGCCTACTTTCTCCTAAATGTATGAGTATAGTTATAACTCGTTGTTATTATCAAAGAGTATAATAGAACTATTCTTTGTTGAAGACCTTAGAAACGATTTACCTCTACCAAACGCCACAACCTAGATAAAAACTGCTACCATCATTGAAGAAAGAAAGATAAGAAGTATATCAAGAATGTTATGGATCTGGAGACATAATCGACCGGACTGGCTGCGTGGTTCAGCGGTAACGTTCTCGCTTGCTGGGCCCTAGGTTGCAGGTTCGTATCCTGGCGCAGTCAGCTGGCATTTGAGGGTGCACTAATGCGAGGGAGCCGTGTCAGTACATTTACTGGCACGTTAAAGATCCCCTTCGGGCCAAAATTCCGGCACCCCGGTGTCTCTAAAAGCAGCAGTAGTTAAAAGGGATGTAAAACCAATAACATTATTATTATTATTATTATTACGACCTGCCGTGGGCAACATCCAACTTTGAGTTGAGGCATGTCTTTACACGTCTGGTTGTGCATGGCTTTCACAACCCTAATTGAATTAACAAATCTTTCCATGACCCTACAGAGACGTGTGCATACAAACTATGTGGATATTTTCGATAATATAATCCTAACAGAGCGAGTGCATTCTAGCGGCCAGAAGAAGAAACTTTTCAATAAAATCTGGAAGTTCCCTTTTTGGCAGCTAGATGTCTCGAGTAAATCTGCTGGCGAATTATGTTTTAATTAAATATATATTTTACACCATAATGTGCACAATATAACGCTTAAGTAACGCAAAATAGGCTGTTACAAACCCTTTAAAATAAAAAGTTAAAATGTATCGTAGTATCATCTTGTCATTCTTCAAATTCGATGCGCATAGAATGATAATGGTATAGTAATCAATGGAGCCCCACGTAGACTAGTCGGGACATCTAGTGGTGAAATATCGAACAATATAATCCTAACAGAGCGAGTGCATTCTAGCGGCCAGAAGAAGAAACTTTTCAATAAAATCTGGAAGTTACCTTTTTGGCAGCTAGATGTCTCGAGTAAATCTGCTGGCGAATTATGTTTTAATTAAATATATATTTTACACCATAATGTGCACAATATAACGCTTAATTTTAAAACATCTGAGTCATTACAAAACAATAAACATATAACATTTCAAGCAAAAAACCTAGCTCTGATCGGGTTTGAACCATAGGCATTTGAGCGATAGGCTAATGCCCTACCACTGAGCTAATTGTGTCAACGAATATCGTTCTATTTAAAATGACTTACATAGAACTTGTTAGCAAATAATGATTTATACTAAACGATTTCATCACTGGAGTATATTATTTATATATAAAGCATTTCATACAAAGTTTATTTATTTTTTATCAGTACGCTATATTGCATGCAATACTCAAATTAGTGAAATATAAGTCAGGCACAAGATATCCGCTGCCATCTTGTCTTATTACTGAATCAGTTCAGCTTTTTAAAATCACGTCTGCACTATAGTATTACAAAATAAACTTTTAATTTCGAACGTGCCTCTTCCTTTAGAACAGTTAAAACGATTCTCGGCTCGATAATCGGAACTGGTGGGTCCCATGATATGGATTATAAAGTTTGCATTATTTGCACGGCCGCCATCCTGAAATGGTATGGCGGACGACCTTGTAGTTTGGTCACAAGACGCATCCTATACGAAGGTATGTTGTTACCAAATTTGGTAGAGATCGGATGATTTGGTTAGTCGTTATTTGATTTTACGTTTTGAACGTTTGAGTGGCCGCCATTCAGTTTTAGTAAAGATGGCGGCGATATAAAACATGACACTGAGGTGTCCTTTGCTAGTGCTACCTTTGTACCAAATTTCGTTCAATTCGCATTCACCGTGTTCGAATTGATAGGGGGGGACAGACATTCAGAGTACACACACTCACACACACACAGACACACACACACACACACAGACTCACACACACACATACACACACACACACAGACTCACACACACACATACACACACACAGACAGACACACTTTTTTCGCCCTGTGTTGATCTCATAAGTCTACTTTCATTTTTTGCAAAAATCGAAAGTAGGCTAATAAGAAGACACGTGTCTGAGGGTTTTTCGATGTGGTGTATATTATGAGGTGAAAGGGGTGAAAAGTGGGGGTTGAAGGATTCTTGACGGAGCGTGTATCTCTTAAACGACATAGGCGAGGAGTTTGAAACTCAGCGGAAAAAATCAGCTTAAAAAATAAGTAAATAGGTGTTTGACCGTTTTTTCATAAAACCAATTTAAGGGGCCCATGGGGAGGGGTGAAATTTTGGGGGCAAAAAAACAGGAAAGAAAGTGTCCTAACTGATTGACTGACAGACTCACTCCATCAAACTCAGGGGGAAAAACTGCTTAAAAATAAGTAAATAGGTGTTCGACAGTTTTTTTCATAAACCCAATTTTAGGGGTAAAAAGAAAATTGAAAGAAAAAGTCCTGACTCACTCACCATCGCCCTGCCAAAATTATTGAAGTTAGAAACATGGCATTTTGGGGGATATGATCATTGTATGTCAAAACCGTCCACTAAGGGAAGATTTTCGGATATTCAGGTTCTAAATGGGTCTTAAGGGTGTTGAACCTGCATTTCATTGAAAAACAATAACTCCCGATTAGTTTCATTGGGGAATGTGATACTCGGCTTATAAACTCATCATTAAAAATAAGAAGACATGTGTCGGAGGGTTTTTCGATGTGGTGTATATTATGAGGTGCAAGGGTTGAAAAGTGGAGGTTGAAGGATTCCTAACGGAGCGTGTATTTCTTAAACGACATGGGCGAGGAGTTTGAATCTCAGCGGGGAAAAAATCAGCTTAAAAGATAAGTAAAAAGGTGTTTGACCGTTCTTTTTTCATAAATCCAATTTAAGGGGCCCATGGGGGGGGGACAGACAGGAAAGAAAGTGTCCTAACTGATTGACTGACTCACTCACTCTTCAATCTCAGGGAAGATATCTGCTTAAAAATAAGTAAATAAGTGTTCGACAGTTTTTTTTTCATAAATCAAATTAAAGGGGTTCATGGGGAGGGGTGAAATTCTGGAAAAAAAAAATGAAAGAAAATGTCCTGACTCACTCACTCATCATCGCCCAGCCAAAATTATTGAAGGTAGAAACATGACATTTTGGGGATAAGTTCGTTGTAGCCTATGTCAAAACCGTACACTAAGGGAGGATTTTCGGATATTCAGGTTATAAAAGTGTCTTAAGGGCGTTAAACCTGCATTTTATTGAATAAAAATATCTCTCGAGTGGTTTCCTTTGTGGATGTGATACTCGGCATATAAACTAATCATAAATATAAGCAGACATGTGTCTAAGGGTTTCTCGATGTGGTGTATATTATAAGGTGAAAGGGGTGAAAAGTGGGGGTTGAAGGATTCCTAACGGAGCGTGTATCTCTTAAATGACATAGACGAGAAGTTTGAAACTCAGCGGGAAAAAAATCAGCTTAAAAATAAGTAAATCGGTGTTCGACCGTTTTTTTTTTCATAAATTCAAAATAAGGGGTCAATGGGGTGGGGTGACATTCTGGAAGAACAAAAGGAGAGAAAGTGTCCTAGCTGACTAACTCACTCATCAAGCTCAGGGGAAAAAGACAGCTTGAAAATAAGTTAATAGGTGTTCGAGCGTTTCTTCATATATCCAATTTAAGGGGCCCTTGGAGAGTGGTGAATTTCTGGGGGGGGGGGGGACAGGAAAGAACGTGTTCTAACTGATTAACTGACTCACTCATCAAATTCAGGGTGGAGAACAGCTTAAAAAGAAGTAAATAGGTGTTTGACCGTCTTTTTTCATAAATCCAATTTAAGGGGTTCATGAGAGGGGTGAAATTCTGAAAAATAAATTAAAGAAAATGTCCTGACTTACTCACTCACTCATCATCGCCCAGCCAAAATTATTGAAGTTAGAAACATGAAATTTTGGGTTTATGTTCGGTGTATGTCGAAAACGTCCACTAAGGAAGGATTTTTGGATATTCAGGTTCTAAAGGGGTGTTAAGGGGGTAGACCTGCATTTAATTGAATAACAATATCTCCCGATTGGTTTCCTTGAGGGAATGCGATACTCGGCATATTAACTCATCATTAAGAATAAGAAGACACATGTCTGAGGGTTTTTCGATGTAGTGTATATTATGAGGTGTATGTGTGAAAAGTGGGGGTTGAAGGATTCCTAACGGAGCAAGTATCTCTTAAAAGACAGAAGCATAAATTATGAAACTCAGGGGAAAAAACCAGCTTGAAAAAATAAGTAAATAGGTGGTCTACCGTTTTTTTTCATAAATCCATTTTAAGGGGCCCATGGGGAGGGGTGAAATTCTGGGGAAAGAGGTTCACTAAGGAAGGATTTTTGAATATTCACTCATCATCCGCCAGCCAAATATATTGCAGTTTGAAACTTGAAATTTTGGGGATATGTTCGTTGTATGTCGAAAACGTCCACTAAGGATGGATTTTTGGATATTCATTTTCTGAAGGGGTGTTAAAGGGGTTAAACATGCATTTCATTGATTAACAATATCACACGAGTTGTTTCATTTGGGGGTGTGATATTCAGCATATAAATTAATCAATAAAGATACGCAGACATATGTCTAAGGGTTTATCGATATGGTGTATATTATGAGGTTAAAGGGGTGAAAACTGGGGGGTGAAGAATTCTTAACGGAGCGTTTTTCTCTTAAACGACATTAGCGAGAAGTTTGAAATTCAGCGGGAAAAAATCAGCTTAAACATAAGTAAATAGGCGTTCGACCGTTTTTTTTTCATAAATCCTATTTAAGGGGTTCATGGGGAGGGGTGAAATTCTCAAAAATAAATGAAAGAAAATGTCCAGACTGACTCACTCACTCACCATCGCCCAGCCAAAATTATTGAATTTAGAAACATGAAATGTTGGGGTTATGTTCGTTGTATGTCGAAAACGTCCGCTAAGGAAGGACTTTTGGATATTCAGGTTGTAAAGGGGTATGAAGGGGTTAAACGTGCATTTCATTGAATAACAATATCTTACGAGTGGTTTCATTTGGGGATGTGATACTTGGCATATAAACCAATCATTAAAAATAAGCTGACACATGTCTAATGGTTTTTCGATGTGGTGTATATTATGAGTAAAAGGGGTGAAGAGTGGGGGTTGAAGGATTCCTAATGGAGCGTGCATCACTTAAACGACATAGGTGAGGAGTTTGAAACTCAGAGGAAAACAATCAGCTTAATAAAAATAAATAAATAATTAAATAAATAGGTGTTCGACAGTTTTTTCATAAATCCAATTTAAGGGGCCCATCGGGAGGGGTGAAATTCTGGAAGAAAAACATCCACTAAGGAAGGATTTATGGATATTCATTCTCATCGACCAACCAAAACTGTTAAAGTTAGAAGAATGATATTTTGGGGATATGTTTGTTGTGTGTCGAAAACGTCTACGAAGGAGGGATTTTTGAATATTCAGGTTCTAAAGGGGTGTTAACGGGGTTAAACCTGCATTTCATTGAATAACAATATGACACGACTATGACGCGAGCGAAGCCGCGGGTACCTGCTAGTATATATATAAAAGTGAAAGTTTGTCTGTTTTTTCTGAATTTCCACGAAAGTTTGAGTTATTATCGCGTTTCAGACTGGTTTATGACGGTTGCGCGCAAAAACATTTTTTTGTCTGTCTGTCTGTCTGTTTGTCTGTCTGTGTACAACTTTGCACGCGTATCACTCGAGAACGGCTGAGTGGATCAACGTAAAATTTGGTACAGATGTCCATCAGAGGCACGAAAGTAATGATTGATGTAACTCTTCTACATACCTCTCATAAAAGGGGGCCTACCCCTTAAAATGCATGCTGAAATGGGCGTAGAAAGACGAGACAAAGCTCATTTTCAGCGTCTCGATGTGAGAAGCAAAACTCGGGAGCCCTATGGGCCCCGAAAACCACATTTTAAGGTCCTAAAACCAACCGTTTTGGAGATATACCCAGAAAACTAATTTCATTTATTAAGCTATTGAAAGAATGCAAGCCGGTAGCCATGGCAACACGATCTCAGAAGTCCATCTATTTCTGTAAGACGCAATGCCATTCCATTTATTACATTACTGTGAACGTTCGCAAACGGCTATAAGGTTATCACGGAACCAACTTAAGCTGTAAAATTCATCAATACGTATATAATGCGCTTAAGGGGGTCAAGGGGTACTCTTGAATTTTTTCACGCGATTTACACGTGCGGGTGTGGTACTAAAGGTCTATTATATCCCTATCCCTATATTAATACATTATTATTATGATTATTATTATATTATGGCGTACAAGGACGAGATAAAACTCATTTTCAGCCCCTCGGTGGCTCGGAGGCTACTACGTTTTAAGGCTCTAAAACTACGTTTCTGAGATATTCCCAGAAAACTAATTTCATTTACTAAACTAATAAATATATGACAAGTTCAGAAGAACACCAAGTCAGGAGCTATATAAATATACGGAGAAAATCACAGATGTGATCAGGAAGAGACGTCTGGCTTCCTACGGACACGTCTCATGGATGAACCCAACAAGACTAACCAACCGGCTTCTCAACTACTGGGGGAATAGAAAGAGCTTGACACCGTCGCTAACAGTAGTTAACAAGGATATCCAAGACCTGAAGATAATGAAAAGTGATATTCGAAGCCGATCACATCTCAGAAATATACCTAAGCAGAAGAGTTTTCAGGACAGACCACCCTGTAGGAAAACCGGCATCATCTGGACAAAAGAGAGAAAGGAGAAACATAGCCAGATAGTAGGATATATAGGCCGAAGCTGGGACAGGGGCTAATGCGCAACATGGCCGCCACGCGCAATCACTCTATGTTATTCTTATGGAGGGGACAGTCATAGCTGGGTCAGGGGCTAATGCGCAAGATGGCCACCATACTCTGAGACCGTGAATAATGTCACAGGGGGAGGTCGGCCGTGTAGTTGCTAAATGGAATATTTATTATTATTATTAATTTTATTAGGTAATTATTGATTGATAGCTTGCCACGGTGGGTGAGTGGTTATCGTGTCGGACTACCAATCCCAAGCTTGCAGGTTCGCTCTTGGTCGTGGTAAGTGATTTTTGAAAGGCGGCAAAAATTAAGACACGCATGTCATACAATGTTGACATGTAAAAGAACCCAGGGAGAGGTCGGCTATGTAGTTGCTAAATGGAATATTTATTATTATTATTATTATTATTATTATTTTTATTATTATTATTAGGTAATTATTGATTGATCATGTACAATCAAGACCAGCCTTATATTGCCCCACTTTATGGTGTAGTGGCTAGCATTTTTAGCTGTTACTGTGGAGGCTCGGGTTCGAGTCCTGGCTCTGTCAAGAAATTTAATTCTAGGCTGAGGGTTGGAATGGGGGTACACTCAACCCTGTGAGGCAAAACTGACAGGAGCTGGCTTTTGTAGAGAACTACCTGGCAAAGCTATATCGCATAAACAGTGCAGGATACAATCCAGCAATCAAATTTGTATCTTGTGGAACAGAGAAATGTACTTACGTGAGAAAATGCAAGTTCATGTGTAATATGACCTAACACAAAAGTGTTCACCTGTGCACGTGCACTATAAGAGCTAACAAGTCACATTCTGTTTAGTTCGTACGTAACGTTAGGTTAGGGCTAATGCACACACCCTAGTACACGAGGCACATGCCATTTGAGAGCAGGTCAAGGGATCTAACTTGGTGGATGGATGTGTTCTAACGAGTCATTTGTAGTTGAAAGAGAATAATACTTGTTCTTAAGATGTTAAAACTGAGGAGATGGTATGTACAGTAAGATGTCTTGTTATTTCCTGTGTAATATTACAGATATGGCAGAGAGCACACAGTTCTGTTGCTATGACTACGCTGCAGTAATTTGAAACCCTACGTGTTCATTAAGACAATGGGTGATGATTATACAAAGTTAGCAGTCATTGGATATTACACAGGTGTTCCTTCCGGTGTCATGTTGCTGACATGGCAGAGAGCGCACAGTTCTATTGCTACGACGAACGCTACAGTAATTTGAAACCCAAGGTGTTGATCAAGACAATGGGTGATGATCATGCAAAGTCAGCAGTAATTGGATACCACACATCAACATTGACTAAATCATAAACGTGTTGTCATAACCAGCAGAAACCTCATTTAAAGATTTTAGATTTTACATTTTAAATTTAAGATTTTTTTGATTTTTAGATTTTACTTTTTACATTTTCCTAAAAGAGTAAACAACAAGGTCACATACCTAACCTCAGTTTTTAATGTCAGTTTTTAGTTTTTTTTTTCAATTTGATAACATGGAAAACATGGAGTTTTTGCATTTTGTTGTTTACACATTTATTAATTTCAAAATTTCCCATTTTCAGTTCTTAAAATGTTAGTTTAAAGTTTTTCAATTTCATGATATTGAAACATGGATTTTCCAATTTGTTGTTTTCACATTTGTCAATTTACCAAATTCACATTTATAGTTTTTTTAAAATTTCAGTTTAATGTTTTTTGCTCTATTTGTTAATATGGAAACATGGATTTTTTTACAATTTGTGTTTTTTACATGTCATGCAATTTTTCTTATGCTAGTCTTATAGGTTACTGTACAACATGATCACTTTCCCACTGGATTTTTTTTCTTTCATTTTGTTGTTTAGACATATGCCAATTTTCCAATTCCCCATTTTCAGTTTTTTTTAATATCAGTTTTAAGTTTTTTAATTTCATAACATGGAAACATGGATTTTGCATTTTGTTGTTTACACATTTATTAATTTCACAATTTCCCATTTACAGTTCTTAAAATGTCAGTTTAATGTTTTTCAATTTCATGATATAGAAACATGGATTTTCCAATTTGTTGTTTTCACATTTATTAATTTACCAAATTCCCATTTACAGTTTTTAAAATTTCAGTTTAATGTTGTTGTTTTTTCTATTTGTTAATATGGAAACATGGATTTTTCCAATTTGTGTTTTACATGTTCATTTTGCATTAGGAGTGGAGAGAGGTGGGTAGTAATTAAAAATGTGCAAGCAGTGTCCATTGTTGACAGGTCATTGTTGACGAGTCCTTTTCATACAACAGAAAAGCGAGTTCATGATTCGCATGCATTACCTAAACTGTAATACCATGCAAGTGTTTAACATTTTACAACTAACCTGTTAGTATGATTTGCACACTGCAAAGGTTATATCTGTTCTGGTAATAGAATTATTTAGCGTTGGCTTTTTTATTTAATATGTACAGTTTAAAGTGATAGAAAAGTGGTAGAAATGTGGTAGCAAAGTGGTAGACAAGTGGTAGACAATTGGTAACAAAGTGGTAGAAAAGTGGTAGCAAAGTGGTAGAAAAGTGGTAGCAAAGTGGTAGCAAAGTGGTAGAAAAGTGGTAGAAAAGTGGTAGCAAACTAGAAAAGTGGTAACAAATTGGTAGAAAAGTGGTAGCAAAGTGGTAGAAAAGAGGTAGAAAAGTGGTAGCAAACTAGAAAAGTGGTAGAAAAGTGGTAGCAAAGTGGTAGAAAATATTACATGTATTGTTAAGAAATAGTTTAAGCGGTTACATGGATTCATTACACAATAATTTTAGCATGACAAAGCTCATTTTCTATATCCAATAGTTCTTCCTCATATTTAGTATGAACAGTTTACACATTTACCAATTTCACAATTTCCCATTTACAGTTCTTAAAATGTCAGTTTAAAGGTTTTCAATTTCATGATATAGAAACATGGATTTTCCAAGTTGTTGGTTTTTTTTTCATTTATCAATTTACCAAATTCCCATTAACAGTTTTTTAAATTTCAGTTTAATGTTTTTTTTTCTATTTGTCAATATGGAAACATGGATTTTTCCAATTTATGTTTTACATGTTCATTTTGCATTAGGAGTGGAGAGAGGTGGGTAGTAATTAAAAATGTGCAAGCAGTGTCCATTGTTGACAGGTCATTGTTGACGAGTCCTTTTCATACAACAGACAAGTGAGTTCATGTTTAACATGCATTACAAATTTTACAAATTAGCTTATATGTTAGTTTATGTGTGGGGTCTTATGTTGGGCATTTTGTGTTGGTTTATTTGACAAGTTATTTTGTCAATGCATTTAGTGGATTTTTCCCTTGGTCTTGGAAAGTAAATCAGTCCATTTTATCACAACATAATGCTTACTGCCATGTTTGTAAGCAACAACAACACACTAAACTTTCAAAAAAATCTAAAGTACTCTAAGGTACTCTCAACTCGTACTCTTACCTCTACCCCATGCCAAGTCAAGAACATTATTTGTTTTTTCCAAAAAATAAGGTGATTGGGGGAAAGTAGACTATATGTTTAAACTAAAAAAAAATCATATAAAGTCATATGTTAACTCTAACACCTACGTTTATCCCATTCTTAGTCGAAAAATATTATATTTTTTTAAATTTTTCTAAAAAATATTTGGAAAGTAGGCTATATTTTTGAAAACTAATCATTCTATAAAGTCATATATAGACTCAACCAATGGCTTTTATATCCTTAATCGTTAGAATAAAATATGGAATTTTTGACATTTTTTTCCAAAAATGTTCATTTTTTAAAATGGACTATATTTTGGAAACTAGGAATTTTACAAAAAAGTGTGTTTGACATAAACGACAGGTATTTACCCCCTCTACCCACAAACCAAGACCCAGATCTCTGGGACAAAATCCAAAAATGTTTAATTGTGATAGTAGGCGATGTTTTGAAAACGTATCATTCTAAAAAGTCATATATATACTCAAACAAATGTTCTTTAAGTTATTTAACGTTAAAACAAAACTTAACATTTTTTTCATTTTTCCGAAAAAAGTCCAATTTTCAAAATTGTCTATATTTTGGAAACTAAGAATTTTACAAAAATGTTTGTTTAACGTAAATGAAAGGTCTTTACCCCCTATACCCCAAAAATAAATTTCAGGTCCCTAGGACAAAAACTGTGCGTAGTAGTGTGTTTTGGACAGTTCAAAACCCACCTCCACCTCCCCACCTCCAAGATGGCGGCCGTAGCTTAACTTAACCTAGCCTAACCTAACAAAATGGTGGCCGTAGCTTAACTTAACCTAGCCTAACCTAACAAGATGGCGGCCGTAGCCTAACCTAACCTAACCTAACCTACGAGGTGTGATCAAAAAGTTCCAAAAATTTGGCTGCAACTTAACCAAACCTAGCCTAGCCTAACCTAACCTAACCTAACCTACAAGGTGTGATCAAAAAGTTCCAAAATGGCGGCCGTAGCTTCACTTAACCTAACCTAACTTAACCTAAACCTACGAGGTGTGATCAAAAATTTTTCAAAATAGTGGTCATAGCTTAACTGAACCTTGCCTAACCTAACCTAACCTAAACCTACGAAGTGTGGTCATAAAGTTCCAAGATGGAGGTCGTAGCTTAACTCAACCTAACCTAACCCTACGAGGTGTGATCAAAAAGTTCCAAAAATGGCTGCCGTAGCTTAACTTAACCTTTGAGTCATTTTTTTAACGGGTCCCGGAGGACGGGTCCTTGTTGACGGGTCCCTGTGGCGGGTCCCCTTTGACATAATTTGGATAAAATGCAAGGGCCAGTCCATAGGGATCAGTCCTAAGGACCCGCCACAGGGACCCGTCAACAAGGACCCGTCCTCCGGGACCCGTTATAAAATGACTCAAAGGTTAAGTTAAGCTACGGCAGCCATTTTTGGAACTTTTTGATCACACCTCGTAGTGTTAGGTTAGGTTGAGTTAAGCTACGACCTCCATCTTGGAACTTTATGACCACACTTCGTAGGTTTAGGTTAGGTTAGGTTAGGCAAGGTTCAGTTAAGCTATGACCACTATTTTGAAAAATTTTTGATCACACCTCATAGGTTTAGGTTAAGTTAGGTTAGGTTAAGTGAAGCTACGGCCGCCATTTTGGAACTTTTTGATCACACCTTGTAGGTTAGGTTAGGTTAGGCTAGGCAAGGTTTGGTTAAGTTGCAGCCAAATTTTTGGAACTTTTTGATCACACCTCGTAGGTTAGGTTAGGTTAGGCTATGGCCGCCATCTTGTTAGGTTAGGCTAGGTTAAGTTAAGCTACGGCCACCATTTTGTTAGGTTAGGCTAGGTTAAGTTAAGCTACGGCCGCCATCTTGGAGGTGGGGAGGTGGAGGTGGGTTTTGAACTGTCCAAAACACACTACTACGCACAGTTTTTGTCCTAGGGACCTGAAATTTATTTTTGGGGTATAGGGGGTAAAGACCTTTCATTTACGTTAAACAAACATTTTTGTAAAATTCTTAGTTTCCAAAATATAGACAATTTTGAAAATTGGACTTTTTTCGGAAAAATGAAAAAAATGTTAAGTTTTGTTTTAACGTTAAATAACTTAAAGAACATTTGTTTGAGTATATATATGACTTTTTAGAATGATACGTTTTCAAAACATCGCCTACTTTCACAATTAAACATTTTTGGATTTTGTCCCAGAGATCTGGGTCTTGGTTTGTGGGTAGAGGGGGTAAATACCTGTCATTTATGTCAAACACACGTTTTTGTAAAATTCCTAGTTTCCAAAATATAGTCCATTTTAAAAAATGAACATTTTTGGAAAAAAATGTCAAAAATTCCATATTTTATTCTAACGATTAAGGATATAAAAGCCATTGGTTGAGTCTATATATGACTTTATAGAATGATTAGTTTTCAAAAATATAGCCTACTTTCCAAATATTTTTTAGAAAAATTTAAAAAAATATAATATTTTTCGACTAAGAATGGGATAAACGTAGGTGTTAGAGTTAACATATGACTTTATATGATTTTTTTTTTAGTTTAAACATATAGTCTACTTTCCCCCAATCACCTTATTTTTTGGAAAAAACAAATAATGTTCTTGACTTGGCATGGGGTAGAGGTAAGAGTACGAGTTGAGAGTACCTTAGAGTACTTTAGATTTTTTTGAAAGTTTAGTGTGTTGTTGTTGCTTACAAACATGGCAGTAAGCATTATGTTGTGATAAAATGGACTGATTTACTTTCCAAGACCAAGAGAAAAATCCACTAAATGCATTGACAAAATAACTTGTCAAATAAACCAACACAAAATGCCCAACATAAGACCCCCACACATAAACTAACACATAAGCTAATTTGTAAAATTTGTAATGCATGTTAAACATGAACTCACTTGTCTGTTGTATGAAAAGGACTCGTCAACAATGACCTGTCAACAATGGACACTGCTTGCACATTTTTAATTACTACCCACCTCTCTCCACTCCTAATGCAAAATGAACATGTAAAACATAAATTGGAAAAATCCATGTTTCCATATTGACAAATAGAAAAAAAACATTAAACTGAAATTTAAAAAACTGTTAATGGGAATTTGGTAAATTGATAAATGAAAAAAAAACCAACAACTTGGAAAATCCATGTTTCTATATCATGAAATTGAAAACCTTTAAACTGACATTTTAAGAACTGTAAATGGGAAATTGTGAAATTGGTAAATGTGTAAACTGTTCATACTAAATATGAGGAAGATCTATTGGATATAGAAAATGAGCTTTGTCATGCTAAAATTATTGTGTAATGAATCCATGTAACCGCTTAAACTATTTCTTAACAATACATGTAATATTTTCTACCACTTTGCTACCACTTTTCTACCACTTTTCTAGTTTGCTACCACTTTTCTACCACTTTTCTACCACTTTTCTACCAATTTGTTACCACTTTTCTAGTTTGCTACCACTTTTCTACCACTTTGCTACCACTTTGCTACCACTTTTCTACCACTTTGCTACCACTTTTCTACCACTTTGTTACCAATTGTCTACCACTTGTCTACCACTTTGCTACCACATTTCTACCACTTTTCTATCACTTTAAACTGTACATATTAAATATAAAAGCCAACGCTAAATAATTCTATTACCAGAACAGATATAACCTTTGCAGTGTGCAAATCATACTAGCAGGTTAGTTGTAAAATGTTAAACACTTGCATGGTATTACATTTTAGGTAATGCATGCGAATCATGAACTCGCTTTTCTGTTGTATGAAAAGGACTCGTCAACAATGACCTGTCAACAATGGACACTGTTTGCACATTTTTAATTACTACCCACCTCTCTCCACTCCTAATGCAAAATGAACATGTAAAACACAAATTGGAAAAATCCATGTTTCCATATTAACAAATAGAAAAAACAACAACATTAAACTGAAATTTTAAAAACTGTAAATGGAAATTTGGTAAATTAATAAATGTGAAAACAACAAATTGGAAAATCCATGTTTCTATATCATGAAATTGAAAAACATTAAACTGACATTTTATGAACTGTAAATGGGAAATTGTGAAATTAATAAATGTGTAAACAACAAAATGCAAAATCCATGTTTTCATGTTATGAAATTAAAAAACTTAAAACTGATATAAAAAAAACTGAAAATGGGGAATTGGAAAATTGGCATATGTGTAAACAACAAAATGAAAGAAAAAAAATCCAGTGGGAAAGTGATCATGTTGTACAGTAACCTATAAGACTAGCATAAGAAAAATTGCATGACATGTAAAAAACACAAATTGTAAAAAAATCCATGTTTCCATATTAACAAATAGAGCAAAAAACATTAAACTGAAATTTAAAAAAACTATAAATGTGAATTTGGTAAATTGACAAATGTGAAAACAACAAATTGGAAAATCCATGTTTCAATATCATGAAATTGAAAAACTTTAAACTAACATTTTAAGAACTGAAAATGGGAAATTGTGAAATTAATAAATGTGTAAACAACAAAATGCAAAAACTCCATGTTTTCCATGTTATCAAATTAAAAAGAAAACTAAAAACTGACATTAAAAACTGAGGTTGGGTATGTGACCTTGTTGTTTACTCTTTTAGGAAAATGTAAAAAGTAAAATCTAAAAATCAAAAAAATCTTAAATTTAAAATGTAAAATCTAAAATCTTTAAATGAGGTTTCTGCTGGTTATGACAACACGTTTATGATTTAGTCAATGTTGATGTGTGGTATCCAATTACTGCTGACTTTGCATGCTCATCACCCATTGTCTTGATCAACACCTTGGGTTTCAAATTACTGTAGCGTTCGTCGTAGCAATAGAACTGTGCGCTCTGTGCCATGTCAGCAACATGACACCGGAAGGAACACCTGTGTAATATCCAATGACTGCTAACTTTGTATAATCATCACCCATTGTCTTAATGAACACGTAGGGTTTCAAATTACTGCAGCGTAGTCATAGCAACAGAACTGTGTGCTCTCTGCCATATCTGTAATATTACACAGGAAATAACAAGACATCTTACTGTACATACCATCTCCTCAGTTTTAACATCTTAAGAACAAGTATTATTCTCTTTCAACTACAAATGACTCGTTAGAACACATCCATCCACCAAGTTAGATCCCTTGACCTGCTCTCAAATGGCATGTGCCTCGTGTACTAGGGTGTGTGCATTAGCCCTAACCTAACGTTACGTACGAACTAAACAGAATGTGACTTGTTAGCTCTTATAGTGCACGTGCACAGGTGAACACTTTTGTGTTAGGTCATATTACACATGAACTTGCATTTTCTCACGTAAGTACATTTCTCTGTTCCACAAGATACAAATTTGATTGCTGGATTGTTTCCTGCACTGTTTATGCGATATAGCTTTGCCAGGTAGTTCTCTACATATAGCAATTTTACCACTGCTCTACCTAAGCCTTTTGCTCTTTTGGCTTTCTTACAGTCGAGTGTGTGATAGACAGCATTAACTGTATATCAAACCCAGTTCATCTTTGTATTTGTAATCCAAGTAATAATTTGAAAAGTCACAAATGTATTCAGTTTTAAACCTTATCTCTGTTTTTGTTTTGTTTAATATGTTTATGACATGCATATTAACCTGAAATCGAACCCTCTGGTGAAAAGGCTAACAGCTTAACCACTGCATCACCATGCCCTTGTTTCTTAGTTCAACTCGTTCTAGGCCTCAGACCTGGAAATCGAGTTAAGACTACCAATACAAGAGCTAAAAGTGCTTACCACTGCAACACAAAAAATAAATAAATGGATAGCTGGCAACATTAGACAACCGGAAATGATTATATTTCTGTTAGCAATGCATTTCGTCATCAGCCTACTGTCTGAGCACTGACAGCAACACAGTTTAGTTTAGAACAAGCGAGTGTGTGTGTGTATTGATTATTAGCCTCAAGTATTTAAAGCTTGTTGTGTGTAGCGATCATTTTGTCTCTGTAACCACTGAGCATTTTTGTGTTTTAGCTATCCTCTTTAACCAATCAAATAAAGATAGTCTACTCTTAATTCTTGATAAATCAGAGTTTGCGTACACCGTTTCTCATTTATTAACCCATACCTGCAACCTATACTCTCTCTATACTGCAGTTTGATCTGAAAACAAGTTTCAATGGTAAAAGACTTGTCAGTCACAATACATGTAGCCTACACTAATTCTTTCTCTACCTAGCTATGTTTCATCACACATGGTAAACATCTCACATGTTCGTACCCGATTATTAGTTTATAAAATCTCAAGCGAATGACCTTGATGAATTGGGTACTTTTGGTAAATGCATTGGCCATGGGAAAGGTTGACCATTCTAAGTCCTATGACACCTCACATGTTAATATTCAATTATTAGTTTATAAAATCTTAGGTCAATGACCTTGCTGTTTTGAATCTTTTGGGTAAATTCGTTGGTCATGGAAAAGGGTTGACCATCCTGAGTCCCATGACACCTCACTTGACCCTCTCTGATTATTAGTTAGCGAGATATTAACAAAAGTGTAGTTAGACCCTTTTAACAAAAATAATAATAGATTCAAAAACAAAATGTCACCTCAGGTCCAACGACCTCTAATACAAGTCCCATAGCCTTATTGGTTCATGAAATGTTAAAAAGCTAATTACCTATTAGTTTTGGATCTTTTGATAATTTAAAAATAAATAACTCATTTATAAATCTGTATTCAAAAAGCCCGCCCTCTTAAAACCCCAAGTGCACATGCGTAAAAACAAAACAAAAACATAAATGTTAATTCATAGTAGCGATCGGCTCTTTGCTTGCGTATCATGTGGAACAACGTTTAATTTCATTATAGCATTAGGGGTCATGAGCCATTCAAAAGGAACCGGTCTAAAGGGATTAGTCAAAAAGGACCCGTCAACAAGGACCCGTCCACAGGGGCTCGTCCACAAGGACCCGTCAACAATGACCCGTCAACAATGACCCGTCAACAAATGACCCGTCCACAGGGACTCGTCCACAAGGACCCGTCCACAGGGGCTTGCGTGTGCGTGCGGGGGAACATACGATTACATCAGCAAATCATCTCATCTAGTTTCAAATTTAGCCACTACGGCGCGTGCAACACACAGGAAGTGCGTGGGAACATACGATTACGTCAGCGAAACATGAACTCACTTGTCTGTTGTATGACTATCAGTTTAGTAGTGGCATCATGCAGCAAAGGACGTTTACTTACACACAATCCATCATTATGGTAAGCTTTTTTTTCTTATCATTATGGAAATTTCCTTATTAGAATAAAATGTTATAGTGGTTCTGGTCACTTATAGCTAAACTGTAATAGATATGATTTTTTTGTTTCTTTATAGGCTACTACAATAAATATTCACAATGCTATGGGGGTAGAACTGTTGATTAGAGAGAAAAAAGCTCACTGATTTACCAATGCATACTCTTTTCCGTATCATTAACATTCAAAAAGTGGACACAATGAATGGTGAACTTGTATTATGTGATAGTGAAAATTATCAGACATTCCTTTCTACACGTTTTAATGATATATGTCAGAAAAGTGTGCTCGAGGATCTAAATCGTGGTGGACATTCTCTATATCTAATTTATGAGGGTATAAAAAACAATAAATGTATTGTACCTTCTGACTTTGAAGTTAAGTTAGGTTAGGTAAGGTGGGATTTGGTTAGGTTAGGTAAGGTTAGGTTACGTTAGGTAAGGTGGGATCTGGTTAGGCTAGGTAAGATTAGGTTACGTTAGGTTAGGTTAGGTTAGGTGAAGTTGGGTTAGGCAGAATGGCTGCGGTATGAATCAAAAGCCAGCTCCTGTCAGTTTTGCCTCACAAGGTTGAGTGTACCCCCATTCCAACCCTCAGCCTAGAATTAAATTTCTTTACAGAGCCAGGACTCGAACCCGAGCCTCCACAGTAACAGCTAAAAATGCTAGCCACTACACCATAAAGTGGGGCAATATAAGGCTGGTCTTGATTGTACATGATCAATCAATAATTACCTAATAATAATAATAAAAATAATAATAATAATAATAATAATAATAAATATTCCATTTAGCAACTACATAGCCGACCTCTCCCTGGGTTCTTTTACATGTCAACATTGTATGACATGCGTGTCTTAATTTTTGCCGCCTTTCAAAAATCACTTACCACGACCAAGAGCGAACCTGCAAGCTTGGGATTGGTAGTCCGACACGATAACTACTCACCCACCGTGGCAAGCTATCAATCAATAATTACCTAATAAAATTAATAATAATAATAAATATTCCATTTAGCAACTACACGGCCGACCTCCCCCTGTGACATTATTCACGGTCTCAGAGTATGGTGGCCATCTTGCGCATTAGCCCCTGACCCAGCTATGACTGTCCCCTCCATAAGAATAACATAGAGTGATTGCGCGCGGCGGCCATGTTGCGCATTAGCCCCTGTCCCAGCTTCGGCCTATATATCCTACTCCAGATAATGCGCTAATATTGGGCAAACATCAAGTCCCTCGCCAAGCTGAAAAGTTGAACGTCGTGGTCCTTAGCTGGCCCATCCGAAAGAAGGACAACAAGAAGAAACTAATGAAGGAATGCAAGCCGGTAACCTTGACAACAGTGTCACAAGAGGTGACATCCAACTTTCCATCAATTTCTGTAAGAAGCAATGCCACTCAATTTATTACATTTCTATGGAATTTGCAAATGGCTATAAGGTTATCGTGGAATCAAACATAGACTGTAAAATTCAACAATGCGATTAAGGGGGTCAAGGGGTACCCTAGAATTTTTACACGTGACTTACACGTGCGATATGTTGTACAGAAGGTATATTAAATCTCCAAACAGCAACATTATTTTCAAAAATTCCTGGATTGGAATAGCGTTTTTTGCAGCTTTTGGGAATTTGGGCCATTGGAGGCTAAAAATCCCGAATTGTCATGCACCACAAGCCTTTATAATTTATTAAGGGGGTCTTCCTGGGGATGGGGACTTTCCATAACGGTGAGGGTCAGTTTTAATTTGACATATATTGCGTTTCGTCTACGAGGTTTTCAATATTATTGTCACGTCAGGAAGTACACGTTAGGTGAATTTAGTTTGAGAACACATTTTAAGTAATCATATTTTTGTCGACAAACGGGTTCATTGTAAAGATGATTTTGTTTGATACTGTGTGGTTGATATATATTTATGTTATAATAATAATAATATCGTATGGCCTCGGGTGCCTGGTGCAAGCTTTGCTATTTGACACCCAGAGGGTAGCTTGCATGTCGAATTTCGTAGTTCCTTGACTATGAAAGTCAAGGAGGTTAGATGTTAGATATCTAATCTCCTTGAACACAATAGCGCTTTCTAGTAGATAAATGAGGAACTTTGTGCTGGCGGAAACTCCCGAGATTAATTTTGCCATTATGAACTCGGCCTACTGAATTCAAATGGGTTCTTTGACATGCCAACATCGTATGACATGCGTATCGTATTTTTGCCGCCTTTCCAAAATCACTTACCACGGTCAGGGGCGAACCTGCAATCTTGGGGTTAGTAGACCGACACGCTATCCACTCACCCACCGTGGCAAGCTATATTTATGTTTATGTACGCCTATTATTCATGTTCGGGTGCTTGGAGCATCGTAAAATGAGGTATTGTTACCATGAGTCAATACACCAATCATTTAGAATACTCATCTACGTACTTCTCATAGAAGGGTAGGTATAAGGAACCACTTTTCGAAATACATTCTAAAATAGGCGAAAAATAAAAATTATCCTAGAAGGACGACCAAAGCATAAGTTGCGCTTCTCAATGTGGGACACAAAACCAGGGAGTCTATAAAGGGCCTCCGAAAACCACATTGTATGGCCCTTAAATAAACAGTGTCTGCGATATACCCAGAAAATTAACTTCGTTCTGATAAACTTATGAAGGAATGACAAGTGCCTAACCATTTCAACCGTAGCTCAAATGATAACGTCTGGTTATTAATACCGAAGACCGTTCGAAGAGCGGGTACTTCTGCTAGTAATAATATAATATCGTATGGCCTCGGTGCCGGGTGCAAGCTTTGTAATTTGACACCCAGAGGGTAACTTGCATGTCGAATTTCGTTGTTCCTTGAATCACTATGAAAGTCAAGGAGGTTAGATATCTAAGCTCCTTGAACACTATAGCGCTTTCTAGTAGAGAAATGTGGAACTTCGTGTTGGCGGAAACTCCCGAGATTAATTTTGCCATTATGAACTCGGCCTTCTGAATTCAAATGGGTTCTTTGACATGCCAACATCGTATGACATGCGTGTCGTATTTTTGCCGCCATTCAAAAATCACCACGGCCAGGAGCGAACCTGTAATCTTGGGGGTTGGTAGTCCGACACGCTATCCACTCACCCAACGTGACAAGCTGAAGCTGCGTAGAGGCGGGTTCGATTCCCATCTCAGCCATCCTAGAAGTGGTGTCCTACTTCTACTCCTCGCCCAATATAAATAGGACACACGTGTTCATTGACTGAGAAGCTTCTACGAGATGCGGATGACCTTGCTCTTCCGCCCCTAACACTAACTAACTGTTGCTGTTGATTTATGTAGCGGCTTTGTGACATCGCGGTCATGTAACGCTGTGTCTGTGTGTCTGGAATTCGTTTGATAACCTGTGGTATTGTGATGGCTGTATTAGAGCGTGTTTTTGTAACTCAGATGAGGATTGGGAGGGAGGCGCCAGCCCCGTGTTGTTGGGGTAGCGCGCCTGCCTCTCACCCGGAGGCCCCGGGTTCGATTCCAGGCTCCGTCAGGGATTTAAGAAACTGACGTGAGGGCTGCATCGGGGTGCATTCAGCCTCGTGTGGACAATTGAGTAGCTGTCTGACAGTGAGGTAGCGCCCCGATCACTAAAACCAAGGTTAACGGCCGAGGGGAACCGATGCGCTGATCACGCGTCACCCTAATATCTGCAGGCCAAATGGCTGGGCAGCGGTCGCTTGGTAGGCCTAGGCCCTTCATGGGCTGTAGTGCCAGGGGTTATTATTAGATATTATTATTGGGAGGGAGACAGCTGTGGCCTTAATTTAGGAATCATCTTGTCATCCCTGGAGTAGAAGTGGGAAACCACGGAAAACCACTTCCAGGATGGCTGAGGTGGGGATCGAACTCGCCTCTTTTCAGTTTTGCATCACTAGGCCGAGTGTCTCAAATATGTCTGTGCCTTCCCTATTTTCATTTGTTTTAGGGCTGTAGTTATTTACTCAACGTTAATTGGTTTGAAAAATTCTGACTGGCGCCTGGGTATTTTCGACCCGAGGCTTAAAGATTGCTTTATATTTTCGTTTTGGTCAGCCCTTATTTCCTGTCGCTTACTCTACCTTCCTTCCTAGCCTTGAACTTCACCCTGAAAAGGAAACATGTCCGTAGCTTTTTGAACACCCAAGTTATTTCTATATTATTTACGGCCGGGTCAGATTTACCCAGGGCGCCAGTCCTCACGTGACAATTTTCCGCTTACGTTAGTCGGGACAATCTGTATATATAATGGGGAAAATCCACCTATTTTGGTGCAGCACAATCACATAGCTCACGTTCTTGTTGATCCATGTTTGGAGTCTAGCGACACCTTGGTCATCAGCTGCTTTGTTAAAAAAAAGCGAGATAACTGCTTTACCGCTACTGTCAAAGCCAATTATTCTGCTACCAAAACGATTATCAATCTTCTGCATGTTAAATTTGAAAATAGTACATTATGCAACGAGCCTATAATGGCAATAATTAAGACACGAGTATGTTTATAATACTAGCGAGGTGAGTTTTATAATTTCCATACGAGTGTCCTAATTATCATTATAGGCGAGTTGCATACGACTGGTTATGTTCGACGATAATTAAACCTAATTTATGTTCGTACATAAATATTCATAAATATCTGTCGAGATTTCGCCAGTTTTATGTACTGAACAGAGCGCATGAGACGCAGAGAATACGATGGCCTCCTCGAGTACCCCACTATGACACTAGCCTCGCAGTGAAATTTAAAATAGTAGGCCGTGCAAATCAACGCAAGTGCGATACTATCCTTACTTAATTGGTCACACAACTGTTTCCTGAGCTCTGATTGGTGGGAGAAACTGTATAATAATAATAATAATAACAATAATAATAATAATAATAATAATAATAATAATAATAATAATAATAATAATAATAATAATAATAATAATAATAATAATATATTAATAGGCGTAGGGATGTGGCGACCCCATCGCCCAGTGGGAAACCACTGCAATCAGCCACCCGAGTATTGGCGGGAAAACCATAACTATTCGGGTAAGGAGGAAATGCCTGCCCACCGCCGGATAACATTTTGAGGGCCTCCAAGGCTAACAACCTTGGTTGCATTCATTATGAGCAATTTGCTCCAAGCTAAACTAAAGCTTCTTAAGCATGATGGTAAAACAAATACAGGAGATTAATACCCCAGGTGGCAACTTTTCGAAGAAATCCACCGTCGCCCACGAGCGACGCATGCATCCCATTCGGACTCTGGGGGGGGATGCAACGTCATGCTAAAGACGAGTCGGAGCGTCTTGGAAATCCTGAACAGTCACGAAAGCTGAAACCCAAATCTAAGAGTTTTTTGGCAACGTTCAACATCAACTCTCTAATACAAACTGGTAAGATGAAACAGCTGACCCTTGCCCTTCACGAAAACAAAATCGCAATAATGGCCTTGCAAGAAACTCGCTTCACTGACCAAGATACGTTTGAGTCTGATGGGTATCGGTTCTTCAAGAGCAAATCCCGTAAGAGGGTAATGAAAAACACCCCTATCTTCGGTACAGCCTTTGCTGTCAACACCAGAATCCTTAGGTCAGTCTCGAATTTTGAAGCTGTTAACGATAGGTTATGCCTTCTATCTCTGCGCTGTGCAAACAAAACATACACGCTAGTCAATGTACATGCTCCAACTAATGAACAAAACAAAAAAGAGTTGGAAGACACTGATAGATTTTGGAACCTCTTGGATGCTAGATTGGCAAAAATCCCGAAACACCACGTCAAGATCCTAATGGGTGATTTCAACGCACAGGTAGGACGTGAACGGAAATACAGGAATGTCGTTGGGCTCTATCCAGCACACAATTGAACTAACAAGAATGGAGAACGCCTCATTGAACTATGTAATAACCATAACCTCCAGCTGATGTCAACACACTTTCGTCACCTACCTAGAAAACAGACTACATGGAGATGCCCGAACAAAACATTAGGAGAGTTCCAAATAGACCATGTTGCGATATCTCGAAGATCTAGTCCGGAAATCATGAACGTTACCGTAAAAAAGGGAATGAACATAGACTCAGATCACTATGTATCGGTAATAAAGTTCCTGCCCATTCCACTAAACAAAAAGAAAAACAAACCTACCATAATCCGCTTCGACACAAACATGCTCAGAGATAGGGAGAATGAATTCAAAGAACTTGCCCAACCAGTGGAAAAAGACTTCAACAGCACGAGAAAGCAGATGATAAACGCTGCAAAAGAAGTAGCAGAAACCAAGAAGAGGGAAAAAACACACATGGTGGAACAATAACTGCAAGAATACCTTAAAGGATTGTCTAAGTGCTTGGAAAAAGTACTACACCACCAAAGAGGAAGAAGATTGGAACATTTATAGAGACCAACGAGCACAAACAGCAAAAATAATACGCAGCGAGAAACGCAAGTATGAAAAAGAACAAATGGACAAAATTGAACAAAACTTTCACAGAAATGAGACCCGTGAATACTACAGGGATTTTAAAAAGAAGATACAAGGATACAAGGCACCTTCCCTTTGTTTTCTAAGAAAAGATGGAACTCGAGCAACATCCAACGAGGAAAACTGCGAAATTTTAGCAGGGTATTTTAACGACCTCCTAAATTGTGAAAAGCCATCCAACCCCATCAGAAGAAACAAACAAATGAACCACAATTTGCCATCTTCTCCACCAAATCGCGATGAAACCAAACGCCACATAAAGATGTTGAGAAATAACAAGGCTCCTGGTGAAGACTCCATGATTGCAGAACTGTGGAAACATGCCCCAGAAGAAGCAATTGACATCCTACACCAAACCATTGTTGATATATGGGAGACAGAACAACTCCCAGAGGACTGGAAGATAGCTTTGATCCATCCTTTACACAAGAAAGGAAATATAAGAGATGTGAACAACTACCGTGGTATTTCTCTTCTGTCAGTAGCTTACAAGATCCTGTCACTTTCCATCCTTGAAAGACTGGAACAGCAAGTTGAACACAAACTCGGAGAATACCAAGGGGGTTTTAGGAAAGGCCGATCGACTGCAGAACAAATCTTTAACCTAAAAACCATAATTAGGTACTATGTGTTGAGAGGTCGAACGTATGTATCGACATTTGTAGACTTTAGGAAAGCGTACGACTGCATCGCCCGTGATGTGTTGATTAACATACTTGCAGAAATGGGAGTCGATATGAAACTGCTGGCGATAATAAGGGCAACCCTAATTAATACCACATCCAAAGTCAAATTCCAAGGATGTATCTCTGAACCCTTTGAAATCAAGACAGGTGTTCGACAGGGAGATAGCCTGTCACCTCTGTTGTTCAACTGCGTGCTTGAAAAGGTAATACAGAATTGGCGACAGAAGTTAAAAGAAGGAGGCCTTTACAAACCTTTAAGGATCGGGACGAAGAAAAACGGAGTGGAAATAGATTGCTTAGCATTCGCTGATGATATAGCCCTGATGACAGAAGATTTCGAAAGTGCAACAGAACAGGTCAATATATTGAAGGAAGTAGCAGAACAAACAGGATTACAAATTTCCTTTCAAAGGACAGAAGTAATGTCGAACATCAAGGATGATACAGCACAACTAAACACCAAATATGGAACGATAAACCGTGTTAATAAATTTAAATATCTTGGGGAATGGATCCAGCAAAATGGCCTTGACAAGGAAGCCATAGAAGCAAGAATCAAGAAAATGGAAGTCGCTTTTCAAACCACCCGCAACATATATAACAAAAGTGCTTTTCTATGAACACAAAAATTCGTCACTACAACACTGTCATCAAACCAGTACCGCTATATGCATCTGAATGCCTTATCCTATCCGAGAAATGTTTGCTCGCGAAGTTAGAGAGAAAGGAAAGAAAGATCCTACACATCATACTTGGCCCAGACTACAAAAATGGCATCTACATCAGAAAATCCAGGCAAGAAATTTACTCGAGGATAGAGAAGATCACAGACACAATGCGAAAACGCAGAGTTTGCTTCTACGGTCATATGCGACGGATGATCGATTCCCGATGGACGAAACGTATCTTCAGTATATTCGACTCAAAACCAAAAACGACAATGCCATCTTATATATTAAAAATATTTATGAAATCTTAAGCCAGTCCGTCCGGCCATTCTATCCGGTCGATTGCCTTCATTCTTTTTTTAAATGAAAGGTATTCATGCACAGATTTGTCATCAAGTATTACAAACCACTTAAATTACGCCTTTCTCAATTTATTTGATTTTTTCAACTTTTTCCAACTTTTTCCAACTTTCAAGCAATCATATCCTTGGCTCTAATTGAGTTACGAAGGTCGTTTTGGTCTAAGAACACTCAGTGACTCAAGTGCTTTCATTTGGGCCCTTAACTATTGAAATCGGATTATTTTGAGGAAAGTTATGAGTGAACATTCGATATTACATCTCATATTTTCAACATTTTTTCTCATTGTAGCAATCATATCTTTGGTTCTAATTGAGTTACGGAGTTCGGATTGGTCTAAGAGAACTCAGTGGATCATGTTCTATCTTTTGAGTTATTAGATATTTAAAGTGGTTGATTCTGAGGAATGTTATGAGTGCCGAAGCGAATATTAGAAATAATTATGAAAACTTAACCGAGTCCGTCCGGCCATTCTATCCAGTCGATTTCCTTAATTCCTTTTTTAATTGAAAGGTATTCATGCACGGAGTGGTTATCAAGCATTACAAATCACTTTACTTCCACCTTCCTCAAATTATTTGATTTCTTCAACTTTTTCCGACTCTTCTCTCTCATTGAAGCAATCATCTTATCTTATATATTAACAAGTAGTTCCGTGAAGAACTATACAGCCTATTTTCATATATCCTACTTATGTTAATTGCCACTATTTAACATACACAATTTCAGTTTGATTGCTGTAATAGATTCGTAGATATTGAGAACCGACTAAATATTCGGATGGTCGCCATGTTGCATTTTATATATGTAGGTCCTAGAGTTATGTACTGTTACATGCAGATTATTGTGAACGTGTAGTATTCAAACTTCAATCGCATAATTAGGACACAAGAAAAAACAAGGAGATTTAAAAAAATTTCACAGCAGCCATCTTGAGGTTATGGAAACAATTGAAATAAATTAGATGCCAGTGGATTAACATTCGGATAAAGATTTACTGTACCAAGTTTCACTGCACGCGGATGGTTAAATTGCGAGAAACGTCCATGTGAATATTAATAATTCGCGTCACCGCCATGTTGGATTTGTGATCACCAGGTTATTTAAAGTCCTATAGGTGAACTTAAGTTCATAGCCCCTATGAACATTAAAAAATGCAGTTTGATTGCTAAAATAGATTCGTGGATATTCAGTATCGTCTAAATATTGCGGATGGTCGCCATGCTGGATTGTTAAATGTATAGGCCATAGAGTCATGTACCATTAAAAGAAAATTATTGCGTAGGTTTATAATTCAAACTTTCACTTCGATCGCATGACTACATCACAAGAAATAAAAACTTAATTTTAAAATTCGCACTGCCGCCATCTTGAGGTTATGTAAACAATTGAACTATATTAGATACCAGTGGATTACAATGTGTATAAATATTTCCTGTACCAGGTTTCAGTGCGTTTGGAACATTAAATCGCGAGAAAGGTCTATCAAAAATGTTCAAATTTGCTTGGCCGCCATGTTCGTTTTGTAGTTAACCGGTTTTTGAAAATCTTATAGATGGACTTCCAGTAGTGCCCTTTATCTCAGTACAAAATTTTAGGGAGATACCGCTAATAGTTTCAGAGATATAGAATGCCGGTGAAATATTTCGCACATCCGCCATCTTGTGATTATGTAAACAATTGAACGAAGTTAGATGTCGGTGCATTACAATGTATATAAACATATACTGTACCAAGTTTCATTGCGTTTGGTTGGTCAAATCGCGAGAAACGTCTATTTAAAAGTCGCAAATTCGCTTGGCCTCCATGTTGGTTTTGTAGTTACCAGGTTTTCAAAAGTCACATAAGTGAACTTATAGTAGTTCCCTCTATCACCATAGAAAATGTCAGGGTAATATCGGTAATAGTTTCGGAGATATTGAATGCTGGTGAAATATTTCGCACAGCCGCCATGTTGAATTGGTGAGTCGTAACAAAATTTGAAGGGCACGGTCGAGGTCGCCGGGAATAGTGCTATGAACTTTCCGAGTTTCATTGAAATCCCTAGTATTACAAACCACTTAAATTACGCCTTTCTCAATTTATTTGATTTTTTCAACTTTTTCCAACTTTTTCCAACTTTCAAGCAATCATATCCTTGGCTCTAATTGAGTTACGAAGGTCGTTTTGGTCTAAGAACACTCAGTGACTCAAGCGCTTTCATTTGGGCCCTTAACTATTGAAATCGGATTATTTTGAGGAAAGTTATGAGTGAACATTCGATATTACATCTCATATTTCAACATTTTTTTCTCATTTTAGCAATCATATCTTTGGTTCTAATTGAGTTACGGAGTTCGGATTGGTCTAAGAGAACTCAGTGGATCATGTTCTATCTTTTGAGTTATTAGATATTTAAAGTGGTTGATTCTGAGGAATGTTATGAGTGCCGAAGCGAATATTAGAAATAATTATGAAAACTTAACCGAGTCCGTCCGGCCAGTCTATCCAGTCGATTTCCTTAATTCCTTTTTTAATTGAAAGGTATTCATGCACGGATTGGTTATCAAGCATTACAAATCACTTTACTTCCACCTTCCTCAAATTATTTGATTTCTTCAACTTTTTCCGACTCTTCTCTCTCATTGAAGCAATCATCTTATCTTATATATTAACAAGTAGTTCCGTGAAGAACTATACAGCCTATTTTCATATATCCTACTTATGTTAATTGCCACTATCAACATACACAATTTCTGTTTGATTGCTGTAATAGATTCGTAGATATTA
The DNA here is from genome assembly GCA_946902985.2 of Meconema thalassinum. NCBI lineage: Eukaryota > Metazoa > Arthropoda > Insecta > Orthoptera > Tettigoniidae > Meconema > Meconema thalassinum. Next base: position 513,650,050 of record OX336393.1, on the reverse strand, counting down.
AGAACCGACTAAATATTTCGGATGGTCGCCATGTTGGATTTTATATATGTAGGTCCTAGAGTTATGTACTGTTACATGCAGATTATTGTGAACGTGTAGTATTCAAACTTCAATCGCATAATTAGGACACAAGAAAAAACAAGGAGATTTTAAAAATTTTCACAGCTGCCATCTTGAGGTTATGGAAACAATTGAAATAAATTAGATGCCAGAGGATTAACATTCGTATAAGGATTTACTGTACCAAGTTTCACTGCATGCGGATGGTTAAATTGCGAGAAACGTCCATGTGAATATTTATAATTCGCGTCACCGCCATGTTGGATTTGTGATCACCAGGTTATTTAAAGTCCTATAGGTGAACTTAAGTTCATAGCCCCTATGAACACTAAAAAATGCAGTTTGATTGCTAAAATAGATTCGTAGATATTCAGTATCGTCTAAATATTTCGGATGGTCGCCATGTCGGATTGTTAAATGTATAGGCCATAGAGGCATGTACCATTAAAGGAAAATTATTGCGTAGGTTCATTATTCAAACTTTCACTTCGATCGCATGACTACATCACAAGAAATAAAAAACTTAATTTTAAAATTCGCACTGCCGCCATCTTGAGGTTATGTAAACAATTGAACTAAATTAGATACCAGTGGATTACAATGTATATAAATATTTCCTGTACCAGGTTTCAGTGAGCTTGGAACATTAAATCGCGAGAAAGATCTATTTAAAATTTTCAAATTCGCTTGGCCGCCATGTTCGTTTTGTAGTTAACCGGTTTTTGAAAGTCTTATAGATGGACTTCCAGTAGTGTCCTTTATCTCCGTACAAAATTTTAGGGAGATACCGCTAATAGTTTCAGAGATATAGAATGCCGGTGAAATATTTCGCACATCCACCATCTTGTGATTATGTAAACAATTGAACGAAGTTAGATGTCGGTGCATTACAATGTATATAAACATATACTGTACCAAGTTTCATTGCGTTTGGTTGGTCAAATCGCGAGAAACGTCTATTTAAAAGTCGCAAATTCGCTTGGCCTCCATGTTGGTTTTGTAGTTACCAAGTTTTCAAAAGTCACATAAGTGAACTTATAGTAGTTCCCTCTCTCACCATAGAAAATGTCAGGGTAATATCGGTAATAGTTTCGGAGATATTGAATGCTGGTGAAATATTTCGCACAGCCGCCATGTTGGATTGGTGAGTCGTAACAAAATTTGAAGGGCACGGTCGAGGTCGCCGGGAATAGTGCTATGAACTTTCCGAGTTTCATTGAAATCGCTCCTGCCGTTTAGATTTTATTAGGGGGGGGACACACACACGAATCACACACACACACACACACACATTCACACACACACACACACGCACACACACACACGGACAAAAGGTGATCTCATAAGTCTATTTTTTCAAAATTGAAAATAGGCTAAAAATATTTATGAAATCTTAAGCCAGTCCGTCCGGCCATTCTATCCGGTCGATTGCCTTCATTCTTTTTTTAAATGAAAGGTATTCATGCACAGATTTGTCATCAAGTATTACAAACCACTTACGTTCCGCCTTTCTCAAATTATTAGATTTTTTCAACTTTTTCCAACTTTTTATCTCTTTGAAGCAATCATATATTTGGTTCTAATTGAGGTACGCAAGTCGTTTTGGTCTAAGAACACTCAGTGACGCAAGCGCTTTCACTTAAGCTGTTAACTATTCAAATCGGCTGATTCTGAGGAATGTTATGAGTGGACATTTGATATTACTTCTAATTTTTCATTTTCTTGCACCGAAAAATGAACATTGCCATGAAATTAATAGGGTAGGGTCAGATCTTCTTCCAGGAACTCCTAGAATTTACACAAGTGTGAATACATTGGTAACTGAAGAAAAAAAAATAAGTTTTGCATTTTCCCACTGAATTTTTGAACAGGCTTGAGATGAGTGCTCTACTTCCGCATGTGCTGACTTTGAATGAAGGTACTATTGCAATGTTCCTTAGGAGTTTCAATGCAACTAAGATATTACTGAACGGGACGAGGCTAATAGTTAGAAAAATGTACGACAATAGATTCCTAAGTTCTAACTGGTGTGAATAGTGGGGAGCGAATACTGCTACATCGCGTAGATTGTCACCATCTGACACTAGAATGACGGCAATTTCCTATTACACTAGCGTTTTGTATTATAATCAACAAAGCGCAGGGTCAAACGCTTTAACGAGTTGGAATCTACTTACCTGATCCAGTCTTAGGCCATAGAATGTTGTATGTTGCCTTATCCGGAGGAAAATCATTTAAAGATGTAAACGTAGAAGTTAAACGTAAGGGTCGACGCACAGCGAACATTGTCTGGAAGGAAGTATTGTGAAATAAAGGTTATAAACTATTACATAATGTCGTAATTTCTTAATTCCAATACCGAAAGATAATGCTGCAGAGCAGCATGGGCACCCTAGTGGTATGTTAACGTCCAGAAAGATCTGAAAGAAATGGGGATACGAGCAGAAGATGCACAAGACCGAAATCTTTATAGAGCAGCCATCAAGACGTTTGGGACTTTCCGGGACGAAAAACGGACAACTGGTGCGAAATGGACAGAGGAACGTCGTGCTAAACACAGTGAGCTCATGATTGCAATGTGGATCAAGCAAAAAACAAGATGTTCAGTAAAGAACATATAGCCTACTTTCTCCTAAATGCATGGGTATTGTTATAACTCTTTGTCCTTTTCAATGAGTATGATTGAATGTTGGTTGTAGTAGCTTGTTGAAATACAACGTGCTATAGGGATATTAAACATGAATATGAGGTGCCCTTTGCTAGTGCTACCTCTGTACCAAATTTCGTTCAATTCGGTTTCACCGTGTTTGAATTGATAGGGGGAATCGATTTGCACACATACTTGGCCACCATCTGCAAACTATTGGGCTGATGTTCTTGCAGTTTGGTCTGAATATGTTTCCCACATAAAGATATGGTGTTGCAAAATTTGGTAGAGACTAGATTATTAGGTTGGTCGTAATTATATTTTAGCTTTTAACATTTGGGTGGCCGCGATTACGTTTCCGTCAAGATAGCGGTGATATAAAACATGACACTGAGGTGACCTTTGCTAGTGCTACCTCTGTACCAAATTTCGTTCCATTCGGTTTCACCGTGTTCGAATTCATAAGGGGAATCGATTTTCACACAAAGATGGCCGCCATCCGCAAAATATTAGGCTGATGACCTATTAGTTTGGTCAAAGGATGCTCCCTCCATAAAGGTATGTAGTTGCAAAATTTGGTAGAGATCGGATGATTAGGTTAATCGTAATTTGATTTAAGCTTTGAACATTCGTGTGGCCGCCATTACGTTTCTGTCAAGATGGCGGCGATATAAAACATGACACTGAGGTGCCCTTTGCTAGTGCTACCTCTGTACCAAATTTCGTTCCATTTGGTTTCACCGTGTTTGAATTAATAGGGGGAATTGATTTTCACACAAAGATGGCCGCCATCCGCAAACTATTAGGCTAATGACCTAGTTATTTGGTCAAAGGATTCTTCCTCTATAAAGGTATGTTGTTGCAAAATTTGGTAGAGATCGGATGATTAGGTTAATCGTAATTTGATTTAAGCTTTGAATATTTGTGTGGCCGCCATTACGTTTCCTTCAAGATGGCGGCGATATAAAACATGACACTGAGGTGCCTTTTGTTAGTACTACCTCTGTACCAAATTTCGTTCCATTCGGTTGCACCGTGTTCGAATTAATAGGGGGAATCGATTTTCACACAAAGATGGCCGCCATCCGCAAACTATTACGCTGATGACTTATTAGTTTGGTAAAGGATGCTCCCCCCATAAAGGTATGTTGTTGCAAAATTTGGTAGAGATCGGATGATTAGGTTAGTCGTAATTTGATTTAAGCTTTGAACATTTGTGTGGCCGCCATTACGTTTCCGTCAAGATGGCGGCGATATAATACATGGCACTGAGGTGTCCTTTGCTAGTGCTACCTTTGTACCAAATTTCGTTCAATTCGCATTCATCGTGTTCGAATTGATAGGGGGGGACAGACATTCAGAGTACACACACTCACACACACACAGACACACAGACACACACACACACACACAGACTCACACACACACATACACACACACAGACAGACACACTTTTTTCGCCCTGTGTTGATCTCATAAGTCTACTTTCATTTTTTGCAAAAATCGAAAGTAGGCTAATGAGCAAATGCCAGAATGTAAAATGAGGCTTATCGTGGTCCCTAGTTGGCCGATTAGCGAAATTGAATGAATGAATATATTAATATCGTATGGCCTCGGCTGTCGGGTGCAAGCTTTGTTATTTGACGCCCAAACGGTAGCTTGCATGTCAAATTTCGTTGTTCCTTGAAGCACTATGAAAGTCAAGGAAAAAAGATATCTAAGTTCCTTGAACACTACAGCGCTTTCTACTAGAGAAATGAGGAACTTTGTGTTGGCGGAAACTCCCGAGATTAATTTTGCCATTATGAAATCGGCCTACTGAATTCAAATGGTTCTTTGACATGCCAATATCGTATGACATGGTGTTGTATATTTTTGCCGCCTTTCAAAAATCACTTACCACGGCCAGGAGCGAACCTACAAGCTTGGGGTTAGTAGACCGACACGTTAACCACTCACCCACCGTGGCAAGCTTGTATAATAATGAAAAGTTATACTATAATGAGCCTCACTATAGTACAGATTTCTGACATATTATTTACATTTCGCCAGAGTCGATCATAAATATAACTAAACCTCATTTTATATTGGGAATAGTTCATAGGAAGAAACCGGGTGTAAAATTACTTCATTAAAATCCGTACGACTACGGCACAAAGGGAGCGACACACTATGGGTCAAAATGACCCGGCGTCAGTCCTCGTGTTAAATGTTTTCACGCCAGTTCTCAAGGGTTAAATTCCTTGGCAGAGCCGGGAATCGAGCTCGGGCCTCCGCGGTAACGACCTATGATGCTGGCACAAAAATACAGGTGGTCAGAACCATAAATAACTGCAGGCTTTTCTGGACGGATGTAGGCCTATACCAAGAATTAGCTCTTCAACTAATTGGTGAAATTTGACTCCTTGATTGCTGATAGGAATGCAAGCAGTATAACGATGTGAATATAGTTCTCAACTAATTATGTTACGCTGAGGATACACGATAATTCTGGAGCTTCTTGGGGGAATATTACCAGGTTTCTGTCATATTAAATTCATACTGCACTTACAATACAGGTAATGTGACGCTGAAATAACAGCGAGGTGTAATATTTTAGTGCGGTGCAATATGAACTGTGAAATTAATTAAATGCAGCAGCTCAACTAACATGATAATAACAAAATGAGAAATAAGACCACGGTTGAGCTTCGAATTCAAATATCCAACATTCCTGGCAAGCTCTCACTGGAATAATTCTAGTTTAAAATGACATAAAAATGACCATGATAGCCGATACCTTATTGACGATGTAATTATAATAACATTTATACAACCATATGATGTACATTAAAACCGTACATTGTGACCTTCCTCAGCGTAATGTGCAAGAACATATACTTAATATACATTTTGCCATAACAGAGGATTCTAAAAATATTCTTGTTCCAAAAGCTCACAAATTAAAATTTAAAAAACCAGATCTGTTACAAAATGAGTTAAGAAAACCATGAATAAGTCTTGATAACATCACCTCGTAACACTTATCTTCAACGTTTTCATTCCATTAGTTCTCTACCTCGCAAATACAACCAAACGATCAGTTATAACCTAACTATTTCAACGTATTTAGTTTCACATCCACATCACTCTTCTATTCCACGCTGTTTTTATCAAGACTTCAAGGATTATAATGCACTGGCATCTAATTTAGTTCAATTGTTCACACAACCTCATGATGGCGGCTGTGCGCAATTTTAAAATTAAGATTTTAGTTCTTGTGTATTAATCTTGTGATCGAAGTGAACATTTGAATAATGAACCTACGCAATAATCGTCATCTAATAGTACATAACTCTATGGCTGACATATTATATAAAAATCCAACATGGCGACCAACCGAAATATTTAGACGGTTCTCAATATCTACGAATCTATTACAGCAATCAAACTGAAATTTTGTATGTTGATAGTGGCAATTATCATAAGTAGGATATTTGAAAATAGGCTGTAGCCTATAGTTCTTCATGGAACTAGTCCTACTTGTTTTTCTTCAGAACATTATTTTGCAATCACGTGTGGCCTCCGGTGAAGCTAGGTACAGGTGTTTTGAGTTGACGCTTGTTGTTGACCTGCACGTCGTGGTTTGGATAAGTTTTATGATTAAGACGTCACAAACACAAACCATCTGAAGTAAAAATCTTATGATTTGTCCGACAAATGAACCCAGGCCAGTTCGGTTCAAAGGCGCATCACCACGAAGCCGAACGACAGTGCCAGTACATTATGAATGTTCATTATTTGTGTTTCATTAAGTATCGTTCACGATATTCGAAATATATGCTGGCAATGTACTAGTAGGGTTGGAAGTCGTGGTCATTATATTCCTATATACTTGGTAGTGTGTGTGCGTGTGAGGAGTTTGTTTGATTATCTGTGTAATTCAGGGGCTTCAAGTATTTAGGGTCACTGGTGTCGCACTATGGCAACATAAATGCGGAAATCATCCACTGAGTACAATCGGCCTGGATGAACTGGAAAAGGGTTTCTGGAATTCTGTGAGACAAGAGACTCGACTTAAAAGTGAAAGGAAAATCCTACAAGACATCAGTAAGGCCACTGAGCAGAGACGTGGGCCACAACAAGGTCACAATGTAATAAACTGGGTGTGACGGAGATGAAGATGCTTACTGTAGATGGATGAGTGGATGAGAAGGACCGTATCAAAAATGAGAAAACCAGAGGATAGTGACAGAAGCATCAAAGAAAATCCAGGAAGGAAACACTGTTGTGGTATGGGCATATTATGCGAAGGGACGAAAGCTAAGTGGGGAGGAGAGTAAAGGATCTGGTTGTAGATGGAACAAGAAATAGGAGCAGACCAAGAAGAAGGTGGACTGGCAATATCCGAGAAGACCTGATGGAGAAAAAGTTAGAGGAAGATGATATGTGGGACAGGGAAAGGTGGAAAACAATGCCAGAAACATCGAGCCCGTTTGAAGCGGGACAAGACGATGATGAAGAAGAAGAAGAATAAGATTCAGGAATCTGTAATACTGTTTGCATTTGTAATTCAAGTGAGGATTGGTAATGAGGCGGCCGTGGCATTAAGGCAGGAACCATCCAAGCATTTTCCTGGATTAGATGTGGGAAGCCACGGAAAACCACTTCCAGGATGGCTGAGATGAGAATCGAACCCACCTATCCTCATTTTTTGCCTCACAAGGTTGAATGTACCCCATTCCGGCCCTAAAACCAGAATTGAATTTCTTGGCAGAGACGGGAATGGAACCCAGATCTCCGGGGCGACAGTTAAGAATCCTAGTCAGTGCGTAGCGTACACTTAACAATATGCTTTATTTCTCTCTGCAGTCCATCTGTGATTACCTTGGTCAAATTTCCGACAGTTAATTACCATGGCAACAAGTGTTCCTCATCTATCATGCCTTCTATATGGTTACCAATGTAATAAATGTTAATCATCTAGTCCTAAAAACATACCCATGATTCGATGTAGCGGAGGAATGTTTATTAGGTTTTCTTTCTTTTTCGCTGACCATCGTTAATATGCGACAAATGTCTCGGTAGGCAAGCCCTCAATTCCCGACCAGCAAGTTCCGTGAGACCCGTCGACCATTCCAAAAATCACTCTATATAATTAAGATACCGGTATGGTTAATATCGGAGAGTTTATAATTCATCAATATCACATTACTTCAAGACATTCTAAAGGTGTTAAATTTTACCATGTACAATACATCCACATCACCATTCATTTTGATTGTTACTGAAATGATGCACTTCGTGGAATGAGAGGGCAGACCTGTACCAAACCACATCGCGTTCGCTACTCTGCTTGTTCACTATTGCAATTTGTCCCCAATCAACATTCAAATATGCATCCAGGCCAGCTCACTCCTATTTTTCCTCAAGCTTTGATGCTAATAACGTATTCTGGAATGGAATCTAACCACTAGAACGATCCATCATCATCATTATCATCATCGTTCCGTGCGATTCTCCCCTAATACCGAGTTTCCAGAACTCGACATTCATCGGAACACTTTCTATGTCAGGAATTACATCCTCTCATGTATGAAAAATTCAGCGATCAGTAATTTTTGTTGAATTATCCCTACAATACTAACATACGTAAAATTTACGTGTATGAATATTTTCACTGCTTAGAATTCCCTCTATATCAGTCCCCACATCACCATCTTCCAGCAGTGCTTCTACTGGTCAGCGGTGGTGATGTCAATGCTTTTGTTATTAACTCTTTCACTTTGAAGTTCTCATCTAATGGATGTGTGAAAACTGACAGCCATATTTACCGAGCTGTGCACTCACTTCTTTTAAGATAAAATATTAAAATAAAATATTATAAATATTGAGTGTAAAACCACTTGTTATAACTGAAAATAAGTGATGTCTCTGAGCCATATGATTTCAATGTAAGATAGTAAAACAATGGGAAAAAATTAAAAATTTCAGATTTGAAATTGTTGATGAAATTTTGGGAAATGGAATTCACTTGTCAAGTCTACTACTCATGTTAAAAGAAGCTCTATATTATTTGATAGTGTGTTAAATTTCAAGAATCCAAAATTACCATTGAAAACTGAGAAAAATACACGCAAGTTTGCCACTAACCCCGACGTGACAAGACACGAAATTCTGTGAGCACATGTTTCAGGCTCTAAGAATTAATATAAATACAGATTGTCAGAGGTTCCCGCGGAATATACACGTGAGATAAAATTCCCTTCTTCATATTCCTTGAAAATTGCTGCTATCAAGCGTAAAAATAACGAAATAATCAACAATAAAGGCCGGTATCGATGGATCGTTACCCTGACAGTTTTGGCACGAACAGGACGTAACGATAGATCGTTAGCTTGAAAGTAAAAGGATTAATGCCAATCAGTTCTAGAGGCATCATCATGGGGCAAAGAATTGCCTGGAAACTATCCTTGAATTTAACAATATTTTGGTTTCTCCATCGCAATAACAAAGAGGTGGGGAATTTGATGTTGATATATATTGTGCCCTTCCAGCAAGAAATATGCAAATCACAGTATGCCAGCAATGCTCAAATCGGGATTTTCGGGGTTTTGGTACGTTCTCCCACACTGTGACTTACACATTTTGGATTAAATAGAGGATACACTTCCAAAAATAACAACAAAATCAACTCCTATTTTAAAACATTTAATTAACCAAAATTATGGCGCTACAAACAAATAAAACAAATAAACTATTGACCTAATCCTTCTAAACTTGTTCAAAGTGAACAAGGAAGATATAAAAATTAAACAAACATTATATTAAAATAAATGGTTTCCATCAAACCAACAACTCATAATTATTTTCACTTCCATAAAGTATCTATCTTACAGTTCAATATAATCACGAGCTCTAATGGCTCAATACTTTCCAATAATAACGGTGTCATTCTTTCATACACCTCAAGAACTATTTTATGAGTTTCTTATCATCAAACAATATATAATCATATTCAAAGTACATGTTACTTCTCTACTTAAATGTTTGGGCATTCAACAATGTTCTCAACATTACCATCTCTCTCAAGTTTAACAAATTCACTACAGTGATCGGGAAAATACTTGTGTACTCCAGAGTTACCGAAGATTACTTGACAAAGTTAAAAACTATGATTACTCCCGGAATCTAGTTATCCTCATTGAACTCATGAATCCTACATCCATACAACATTACATTAGGGATTTTTATTTATTGGTCTTAAAAGACCATTATTACATAAGAAAGCTACGATCTGAACTGGCAAGCGGTACTTTCATCTACAAGGACCTCGGTTCAAATCCCGGGTCATTAACAACTTCTAAACACTCACGGTGTATTATTACTTCTCCCAAACGGTTCTCTCCGACCCTACTACCACAAGGGGCCTGACTGTACACTTGACTTGATTTATGGCCCGGGAGGGAAGGCTCTATGTCTCGCCTCGAGACCGCTACTCAATGCTTTTAAAACAGATCTTTCTTCTCTTCAGTTCTCTGGGGAGACCTGGCGTTTCTTTCATTTACTTTCAACAACATTATTAGGTTCATAAACCCCTTTCGTAACCTTGGCATTTATTAATTATGAAGTGTCATCATTGATTGGTAAGAGTAATTCACATACAACGACGAATATTTAGAGGCTTCAACAACTAGACGAGTCTGGGTTTGACTCTCCTAACATGCCTCGGGAACCATTCCCATACTGGAGGACTTACATAAATGCGACTTAGGGTCGGCCGTGGCCTATATTACCTGCGCTCATAATACCATACATTTGCTCCCTATTACAATACAACCTAACACACATGGCCTCGTGATCTACGTCACTATTGGAGGACTTTATCATGGCTCGATTACCACAATCAACTGTCCCTCAAAATTAACTTGCCAAGTATATTTAGATTCAACGCCTTCCTAGCGTGATAAATTACTTTAATACGCGACATGCGCTACACATTACTTTAAAGCCTAGCGTCTTCCAAAGAACTGGTAAATTCAAAAATCAACATTTGATCTACATCTCCATTTTTTTATATTTATCCTCTCCCGTGACGATAATCGCTATATTTTAAGAACATGCATTAACACCATGTCTTTATACTTTTATTAAGGTTCAAACGCTCTTACTTTCATATCATTCAATTTAATCTTTATTTATATTTCTTTTATATTACCGGTATTATTATTATTAGTACGCTTGCTTTTATAACATTCGTCAAATACACTGACATTTTATTCCATACATTTCCTCTGCAGGATTTATTCTTTTCACATAATTATTTATAATTTCTCAAATTTTATTTCTTCAGACTGCGCTCTTATTCTGTTATTTGTTATTTAAAAACATCCCTCTATCTCAAACTCCGGTGGATTGTACACAAACACTTCCCCAACACAAAACATAATGAAAATATTTACTCACATGTTATAGGTCGGTTTCTGACCTTCCTTTTCTTGCGATGTTTCATTTTTGCCCACTATTTTGTGATTACACCATCTTGTACAAATTCATTTCATGTACTGACATATCTTGACACACATTTAACTCAAATACATTTAACACTGATAACATTTTAAAATACACTGGTGTATTCGTTTATAATACACGATAAAAACACTGAAAATATTACTTTTAACACAAATTTTATCTATTTACACTTCACAGATTCTAATCACCAAGGCTGCTATTAAGCCTTTCACACGTGATTTCTTGACCTCCCGTCTCCAAGGGTGAAATTTAGTAAATGTTGGCTTCCTATCATGCCAGAATGTGAAAGTCTCGAACCATCTACCTCCTCCCTGGAATCGCACTCCTTCAAATCCCGTTTCCTGACGATCTGCTATTATTATTAGCTCGAACGGCTCCTTTCTAGACCCTATTGGTTGGTCTAACGAATGTCTGTTCTGTCCACGGTCCCCCAGATAATCTATCGGTGACCTATTGTTTTCTAGCAACTAATACTCCTCGTAACTTAGTGCTTTTAATAGTTCATATGTTTCCTTGAAACAATGTCTAGAGTTTCCATCTCCTTTCTGCTTATTCGGTTCTCGAATTCCTATCTTTCCAGAATACTTTGCGAACCTTATTCTGTCCGTCCCTACTCGGGTTCTTTAAAGTTGATAGAATGATTATCTCGCTGTTACGGTACTTCAATACGTTATGATACTTTTGGTCGTTTAATTTAAGACCTATCGCCCTGGGCTCTAAGTTCGCAGCCTGACTGTAATTACTGAATTTTTTACTGTAAACTTTGTACTGTCGGAACTAAATCCTGTAACTAGGATTTTCCTAATTCTCAACACGGCGATACTGTAATAGTACTTCTTGGCTACTCCTTACGGATGCACGTTGGTTATCAATACCGCGACGCCCTTGGCTGTCGGATACTGTCTATACGATGTGACAGCGTTTCCCCTCAAGGAAAGCTTGTAGACTGTCTTCTGTGTGATGTAGCACAATAACGCCCCCTGGGCTATCGGAAACTGCATTTACTGCTTATACTTGTTGTACGGTATGACCTCCCCTGAGGTTCATACGTTTGAATACGGCGTGATGTAGCTTCACGTCCCCTAGACGGAATAATACTGCATGGTTGGTCTGGCTTGGCCTGGACTTTTATACTATTTAGTAAAAAAAAGATAAAGTCCTAGTCTTTTCGTGACCAACTTTTGAAATAATTGTCGCACAATTATAAAAATTATATCTCCAGAAAGCTCGTTTTCAAAAGGTCAAATGACCTCACTGCACATGAAAATCGATCGTGCATTTCTGAGATATTAAATAATTTTTAGTCTTCAGCTGTGTGGGTGTTGCTGTTGATTTTTAAATTCCCCACTCCTCGGGTCTCAGTAAATCCCCGATGACGTATGCTACGTTTGCACTTCTCTCCTGGGCAATTATTAAAAGCTTTTTCTCTACACAAAAATCTCTAATCCGAAATGATTCACAATACTGTATTTATTTACTTACTTTTATTCTTGCAAATGGGTTAAATTTAATTATTCTTCTTCTGGCACAGTTGCGCTGTTGCCGTTTTAATGCAAGGTAAGGGTGATTTCCGAAACGTGTTCTCTCTCATACACCTGGAACTTTCCACTGCTTCTATTTATATTCGTGACCGGCTCCTTATCCATGAGTCAGGCATGATCTCAATTCTTGGCCACCTGGGTCCAACTTCTTACCCAACGTTATGCTAGCATCCTCGCCTGAAATCTCTCTATGTTCCATTTAAGACTGTATATTTATTTCCTTCCTTTTACAAATATACATGGATTCGACCCCCTTTGAAGTCAATGGTACATGGGTTCAATATGTCACATCACTTCAGAGGGATTATAAAATCAACAACAAAATTCAAAACCGGAGACAGAATAAGAGGCTGGAGAGATTTCGTTCAGCTCTTTACGTCAAAGTAAACGACTACTGCATGTGTTGTTATATTTAAGATGGAATTTAGCGTATTACACTTCAAAGACCACAGAGGATTCAGTGTATATAAATGCAGTTACATACGAATATATATTACGTTAATTTCAACCATTTAACTAATTGGTGCCTTAGCACAAAGCTCGCAATGATCGTAAATTTAACGTATTATTAGTATTAAGCATCAATTTAATAATGTTAGTATTCTAGGGTTATCTGTTACAATTATTGCAATATTCTTGTTTTTCGTTAAGGGGAGTTCCCATGGACAAAATATGAAAAAATATCAATTTTCAGATTTGTATACGACGTTTGAAATGATGATATTTGTTATTTGCAAAACATGTCTAATATTTATTTAAATAATGCAGTGCGCGTTTGAAAACATTCAGAATTAGAACATACAAAGGCATTTTCTCAGAACTTCTTGCACATACATGTTCCATATTCTTCAATTGTTACTTATCACAGAAGTCTCAAATTTTTACCACCTGTAGCTTGGCTTGTAAATGAGATTTTAACACAGGGATTTTGTTCTACATCAAATACATCATGAAAAAAAGTAGTTCCGTGAAGAACTATACAGCCTATTTTCATATATCCTACTTATGTTAATTGCCTCTATCGACATACAAAATTTCAGTTTGATTGCTGTAATCGATTCGTTGATATTGAGAAACCGACTAAATATTCCGGATGGTCGCCATGTTGGATGTTATATATGTAGGTCCTAGAGTTATGTACTGTTATATGAAGATTTTTGTGTACGTGTAGCATTCAAACTTCAATCGCATGATTAGGACACAAGCAGTAACAAGGAGGTTTTAAAATTTCGCACAGCTGCCATCTTGTGGTTTTGGAAACAATTGAAATAAATTAGATGCCAGTGGATTAACATTCGTATAAAGATTAACGGTACCAAGTTTCACTGCACTCGGATGGCTAAATTGTGAGAAACGTCCATGTGAATATTTATACTTCGCGTCGCCGCCATGTTGGATTTGTGATCACCAGGTTATTTAAAGTCCTATAGGTCAACTTAAGTTCATAAGCCCTATGAGCATAAAAAAATTAAGTTTGATTGCTATAATAGATTCGTAGATATTCACAGCCGTCTAAATATTTCGGATGGTCGCCATGTTGGATTGTTAAATGTATAGGCCATAGAGTCATGCACCATTAAAGGAAAAATATTGCATAGGTTCATTATTCAAACTTTCCCATCGATCGCATGGTTACGACACAAGAAATAAAAACTTAATTTTAAAATTCGCAAAGCCACCATCTTGAGGTTATGTAAACAATTAAACTAAATTAGATACCAGTGTATTAAAATGTGTATGAACATTTCCTGTACCAGATTTCATTGCGGTTGGAGCATTAAATCGCGAGAAAGGTCTATTTAAAATTTTCAAATTCGCTTGGCCGCCATGTTCGTTTCGTAGTTAACCGGTTTTTGAAAGTATTAAAGATGAACTTCCAGTAGTGTCCTTTATCTTCGTGCAAAATTTCAGGGTGATACCGCTAATAGTTTCAGAGATATAGAATGCCGTTGAAATAATTCGCACATCCGCCATCTTGTGGTTATGTAAACAATTGAACCAAGTTAGCTGTCGGTGCATTACAATATGTATAGACATATACTGTACCAAGTTTTATTGCGTTTGGTTGGTTAAATCGCGAGAAACGTCTATTTAAAAGTTGCAAATTCGTGTGGCCGCCATGTTGGTTTTGTAGTTACCAGTTTTTCAAGAGTCACATAGGTGAACTTCTAGTAGTTCCCTCTATCACCGTAAAAATTACAGGGTGATATCGGGAATAGTTTCGGAGATTTTGAATGCTGGTGAAATATTTCGCACAGCCACCATGTTGGATTGGTGAGACGTAACAAAATTTGAAGGGCACGGTCGGGGTCGTCCGGAATAGTGCTATGAACTTACCAAGTTTCATTGAAATCGCTCCAGCCGTTTAGATGTTATTAAGGGGGGGACACACACGCACACACTCCTCACACACACACGCACACACACACGGTCAAAAGGTGATCTCATAAGCCCATTTTTTCAAAATTGAAAATAGACTGAAAATAGATATATATAGATTTTCTTAAACGAAAAATTGGAGATTAAAGAAAAAATATATTATTATGGTCACAATTGTAGGAACACCAAAAACGCCCGTGTCAAATTACTAAGAATTGATCACTATTTACGGCAATAAAATTTCATCTAAATCTACCCAGTAGTTTCTGCGAAATAGGAACATGAATTTATTAAATATTAACATTAAGATGATAGGCCATTGGAACTCCCCTCATTGAATGTGATTTGAAATGAAATGTAGCCCGTAATTTTAAGATGGGCTAACACTGCAAACTAACGTGTGTATCAGGTTTTCCATGGTCCTAACAGTGGGGGGGATGGCATTTCACTTTTAATTCCCCCAAATACCGTTGTTGTTGTTGTTGGTGGTGTTGTTGTTGTTGTTGTTGTTGTTGTTGAAGATGATGATGATGATGATGATAACGATATATGTGAGGAACTCGGGACATCTTTATCATTAGACCTCTGTACTTGAGTGCAGGTGTAAGTACGAAGCGATTCCTCATACTAGGTTGTAAATCCCACATTGCACAACCAGCATTTGCCTGGAGTAAAAGTGGGAAACCACGGTAATCCACTTCGAGGATGACTGAGGCGGGAATCGAACCCACCTCTTCTCAGTTCGTTGTCAAGACTTTAATTGTACACCGTTCCAGCCGTGAATAGAGCCCGTGCCTCCGCGGTGATAGCTAGCAATGGTTGTCACTGGATGACATTTTGACTAACAGTCTCCAGAGGGAATATAACGGAACAATAAAAGTGTTGCACTTATGGGAACGAGTTTGATAATGAATATCGATTTGACCCATTCTATCACGCGCTTCGCATCTTTAATTTCACTTTGCACTTTATTTGTTTGTTGGTAACCAGCGCTGGTGTGTCGCGTTTTACAAGCTCAGAACACGCGTCATAAACTAGAGACGGACATGTATCGCCTAATGTTGTACATGCATTAGAACTAGCAAATTGTAACTACATTGTTCAACTATTAAACTGCGTTGTGAAGCCTGTTCGACATTTGGAACAAGGTCTACCCTTCTTGTCACATTATTAAATAAAAGCTTATTTCTGTTACGGTGTCCGTTTCCCAATACCTACTGACATTCTACCCAGCTGGGATTTCAAACATTTTCACGATGCTGATGTGCTGACCACGAATTTCACAGGATCGCAACACATTACTTTAGTAATAATAATAATAGACTAATAATAATAATAATAATAATAATAATAATAATAATAATAATAATAATAATAATAATAACGAATATGGTGTTCGAAGCCATTCTCAGTGTTGCCTTAGTAAACAAAAGTTTGGTGCTTTTCAGTCGGTCAACACGATTTTACCCAAGTAAGGTTGGTTATTCCCTAATCCAGAAGAAAATACATGAGATAAATAAATACACTTAGATGACCAGTTTCGATCGTCAAGCGATCATCATCAGATCCATTACACTTAGGCGTTTATATGGCTACTAGTTTATGCGTGGCGAGAATGGAATCCATGGTCATAATAGTTGAAGATTATCCTGAATACAGTAATATACACCACATTTGAGCGACTAGACTTGACAACCCACTACAGGTACACTTGCACTAGAAACACACAGCACTTAAGAATGCGAGAGGGGGAATAGTCCAACGAGATAACGGACCCTCACACACAGAAATTTTCATTCATTCGAGAGCAATAAGTGACCAAGTGAACTGCTCTCAACAGGACCGCGCAAGACTCAACCATATAAGTAGCCAGTACAATACAATCTGAATTGACCATTTACAACAACCACATATTCACTCCAAACAGGCAAATTTCGGAGATCAACCACCACTTCCGTCACACAGACCACAACTAACAAATATTGACGAGTTGCATTACCTCAACTAATACTGCAACTAAATAAGTGTATATATTGTAAATATTTTCACCAATACTTTCAGACAAAGATTTTATAGTCTAAGTATAATAAATCTGATGATGATCGCTTAACGATTGAAACTGCTCATCCAAGTATATTTATTAATTTAATGGTTTTTTTTTTCAGGATTACGGAATAAACCATTTCCTTTGGGTACAATCGTGTTGACCGACTAAAAAGCACCAACGTTCGAATAATAATAATAATAATAATATTGCTGAGAAAATGGCTACCAGGACCAATAAATCATGGACTGAAGAGCGAAGGAAGATTTTTAGTCCTAGATGAAGAGATTTTTGGAGCAGAAGAATAATCATCGGCTAAATAAGTTTTATCGCGCTAATGGAATTATGTTGTAAAATAATAATAATAATAATAATAATAATAATAATACACAGCCAGAGGATGCGTAACTACTGGGCAAACATCAAATGTAACAGTTGAATGTCGTGGTCTTTAGATGGCCTATACGAAACAAGAATACTAATAATAATTGTTGTTGTTGGAGTCTTCAGACTTTTGACTGGTATGATGCAGCTTTCCATGTCTCCCTTTCCTGAGCTAATTGTTTCATCTCCACCACACCCTACATCCGAGGCAATCTGTTTAACATATTCTAACCTTGGTCTACCCCTACAGTTCTTGTCCTCGACCCTTCTTTCCATAACTAAGCTTGCTATTTCTGGGTTCCTTAGGATGTGTCCTACCAGCCTACCTCTTCTCTTCATTAGCAGTCGCCAGAAACATCTCTCCTCTCCCACTATTCTTAATACCTCTTCGTTTGTAAACCTATCTACCCATCTGATCTTCATCTTTCTCCTGTAACACCACATTTCAAACGCTTCAATTCTCCTCTTTTCTGCTGCACCAATAGTCCAAGTTTCACTTCCATAGAGCGCCACGCTCCAGACAAAGTCCTTCAAAATGACTTCCTAATACCTAAATCTATATTCGATGTCAACATATTCCTTTTCTGTAGAAATGCTTTCTTGCCTCAGCTAACCTACTCTTTATATCCTCCTTGCTTCATCCATCACTGGTTATATTGCCTCCTAAGTAACAGAAGTCTTCTACTTCCTTTATTTTTTCACCTGCCAAGTTGATGTCCATAGAGGTTTCTGATTTATTTCGGCTGCATTCCAATATTTTTGTTTTACATTTATTAATTTTCATAATGAATTCTTTCCGTAAGACGGAGTCCATACCATTCAGAAACTCATTCAAATCCTCAGGCGTGTCGGCCAAGATGACGATGTCATCGGCAAATCTCAGAGTTGAAATTATTTCTCCTTGAATATATAATAATAAATATTTTACGAGGAAAGGGTAAAATCTCACACAAGACAATTGAGAAGGGTCCGCACTACCCACTAAAAACCCCACCCTGACCTCCATCCCGGGACCACTAAGTATTATTTCAGGGTGGTATCGATTTCTATGCTTTTCGAACACCATCTTACTTCTCTATTCATACGCAATCCTTAGATCTCAGCCTACTCCCTTAACTCAAATAAGTCTCCCTCTTTGTTCTTATCACGGAGAACCGCTTCGACAAAGAAAGCGACCTTGTCCCAGCTGTACTGGTTCCTTACCATAATTTCTATGATGTTTGTCTGGAGTTTTGAACCAACGTCGGATTTAAGTTGTTGTCGTTCTGCCGTCCATCGAACGCTGACGAAGAACGTATGATATACATCTTCTGGATTTTTTGTTGTTGAAGTAAATGCATACAGAACCGTTACCATGGCCAGTCAACATCTGAGTCAGATAGTAACTTAGTTGATGTCACCATGCCTTCCGGTTGTCCACTCAACCAAACTCGGCAATAGATTAACATTAATAATAATGATAACTAGTTGAAACCCGTCAAAACATGACGGTCATTGGGAAAATATTTACTGAAGGATTCTCTTACATGAATTTTTTTAACGATTACTTTTTGACACTGTTGCAACTTTAAAGGCGTCGAAAGATCGACTTCGCAACATATAACTGGCCATGGCTGAAACCTTGATGAGGCAATTAGAGACCAACACGTTCCAGAGTTTCAACATGAGCTTTATTGATTGTGATAAAGTACGCCAAGCGAATTGGAAATTGGAAAATGGAAGTGTTTTATCGGATGATGTTAAATCAAGTCCAAGGATAAGCCCTATACTTTCTGCAGTTATTATTTCCAAATCCAATCAATTTTATACATATTTCTTACAAATAATCGGTTTCCATTTAGGAGCCCTTGGGAAACGTTCACATTTCTAAGGAGCATCAAACGTTTAGAGTAGGTATATGTATATGTGGAGGTAATCACTTATTTCCAAGGAATTCAAGAATTCTGTGGGAAACTGAAGTAACTGATTTCATCTTGAGTTAACGCTGGAGTATATTTTTGAACTACTGGATATCAGTTCAATGACTTTAAATTTAATTTCATTACAGTGTTAATTTTTTGGTGAAAGGATGTGAACTTCCTTCGCAGAAGTGAATGTTTCACCGTAAATCTCAGCCACGATATCATCATGAGTTGGAAGTCTGGCTGGTTATTCAATAACATTTGATTCGTCACCATCCACAGAGGGTAGTCGTCGTTAGCTTGTACCAAAAAATCTGAATATTCTATTTTATCTGGTTCGATCGCGTGTTTTTATGTAAGGAGCATATTTTGGAGAAGGGCCAGGGAGAAGAGTATTTACTACAATTGTGAATAACTGTTTGGCGAGAAGGCACAACAGGCAAAACCTACCTGAAGTCTCCTCCAAGAACAATAACTTTCCCACAAAAGGGGATAATGTCGTTACGTATAATACCTTTTAGAAGTCGATTCACACACATTATTGAATGAATATTTGCCATTGTGGCTTCACCCCATAATATGAGCCATGATAGTCGAATATCGTCCGCTGGATTGCAATTTAATTTTATCTAGACACTGAACTCTCATTTAAGTTGAGAGGTATTTTGAATGCTGAATGTAGGGCTTATGGCCTTGCAAAACATTGTCTAAATTGTGAAGTGTGCCCTCCCTGATGCAATAATTCACTTGATTTACAGATCTGACTTGATTAGCTTCTGAGGAGTCTAATATATACAACTGGCCGTTAGAACCTTCGCTTATATTTTTGGAATATTCGGAGGAAATGCAAATGTTGTGACATTCCAGCAAAATAAATCAATATGGACCGTAACATTGGCACCAAAGGAAACAAAGGACATAGCATTGTTGTACTCTCGAGTATTATCTCTGAAATTCATTGAGATATCACCTCAAGTCAAAAAATCCCCTCGGCACGCCGGAAGGCGGAGGTAGATTTCACCGGGCAAACTAGGGGATTGGCTATAATAGGCAAAATATGCAGGTTTTCGTAGGAGGATCAGACCTCATTGATTGCAAGAAAGTATTTTACATTTAGAGGTTAAAAATCAACTTTTTTTTTCGTTTTTGTATGCATATTTTTATCATTTTATTGTCTTATGGGGATGGTAACCTTCTTGTCATTCGGGGTTCATTTTTATACTTGTGATCACACTGTCCTTATGCAAGGTTTGGAACTGATGTGTAACTATCTGACAGTCTGTTACTTCTTCTCGCAAAATTTTATCTCCCGCAGAGATTTTGGTTGGTTCCTCAGTTTAGGGGCTGCGACAACGTAGTCATGTAACCCCGGGTGTGTAGAATCTGATAAACGGTGTTAATTGTGATGACTGTATTAGTCTGTAATTCAGGTAAGGTCTGCAGACGGTCAATTTTAAGTAGTAGTACCTAATTTTGTACCAAATACTAACGTCAACGACACCTAGCTGTGAACTTGGCTGCTAGATGCCACCGCAACCAGCAACTTGCAACGAACGTTGGAACTTCTCCTCCAAAGGAAAGCATGCTGAGGGATTTTTAGCGCTCTTAGAAAATCCGACGACTTTGGCCGGCTTTGAACCAGCGACCTTGGGCATATAAGTTCAGCATGCTACCAGTTAGCCGCTTCCCACAGTCAGATGGAAAAATGAATGTGATCTCGTGCAATGGCGTTGTCTTGGCAACCTCTGATAGCTCATCCCTCATCAATTTAGAAGCGTTGTCACGGTAACCTCTGATGGCACTTGGCATGTTCTTTAATTCCGAAATCAATTTTCTCATCCCTTGGAGTAATGGTAGCTCAGATCAAAAATTATTTCAGACAAAGTTTTAGGTAATTATTAGGGGAATATTTTCCTTTTTACGGGTTTGATATTGTGCCTATTAAGAGAGATATGATTAATGTTTCCCGAAAAAAACACTTTTTTCCACCCCTTTGGTCAATGGTTGGTGCTATCAAAAAACCTATTTGACATAATTTTTTGGCACTTATCCGACAAATATTATGAACTTTGAATTGATTCGATATTTCACGTATTAAGAGAGTTATAGCGACATTTCACTTTTTCGAAAAAAAAAGCCTCCCCCCCCCCCCATTTTCACCCCCTTTAACCGATTTTGCCCATTAACGAACTCGACCGATTTTTTAAGGGGTTACATATTATGTAAAACATTAAAGTGATTGGTGCAAAATTACGGCAGTTATCGTGTCCACAAGAAACTGATATATATGCATATATATACACACACATATATATAAACTTTTGAACTGACGGTGGTTTGGGGTCTGGGGGATGTGAAACGCGAAGATATGTCGAAATTTTCCGGAAATCGAAACATGGCACCCATTGCAATAGTTAGCTTTCTGATGAAATCTACCTAAAATAGGCTACATAATTTAAAATACTACCATCAACGACACCTAGCTGTGAACTTGGCTACTAGATGCCACCGGAACCATCAACTCGCAACGAGCGTTGGAACTTCCCCTCCGAAGGAAAGCATACTCAGGTTTTTTTTTGGCGCTCTTAGTAAATCCGACGACTTCAGCCGGGTTTGAACCCGCGACCTTGGGCATAGAAGTTCAGCATGCTACCAGTTCCGATACCGAAGTCGCTTCCCACAGACATATGAGAACAGAATGTGATCTCGTGCAGTGGCGTGGTCATAGCAACTGCTGATGGCTCATCCCTTTATCAATTAAAAGTAAAGTTGTCATGGCAACCACTCTTGGCACTTGGAATTTTCTTATAATTTAAATCATTTTGCTCACCCCGTGGCGTAATGGTGGGTCATATCGAAAATTCTTTCAGACAAAAGTTTTAGGTAATTATTGGAGGAATATTGTCCATTTTGTACGGTTTTGATATTGTGCCTATTAAGAAGGATATGATTAATGTTTCCCGAAAAACCCACTTTTTTCCACCCCATTGGTCAATGGTTGGTGCTATCAAAAAACTTATTTGACATAAATATTTGGCACTTATCCGACACATATTATGAACTTTGAATGGATTCGATATTTCACGTATTAAGAGAGTTATAGCGAAATTTCACTTTTTCGAAATAAGCCCCCCATTTTCACCCCCTTCGACCGATTTTGCCCATTAACGAACTCGACCGAGATTTTATAGGGATACATGTTATGTAAAAAATTCAAAGTGATTGGTGCAAAATTACGGCAGTTATCGTGTCCACAAGAAACTGATACATATATATATATATATAGATAGATAGATAGATACATATATACATAAATTATATGTAAACTTTTGAACTGACGGTGGTTTTGGGGTCTGGGGGATGTGAAACGCGAAGATATGTCGAAATTTTCCGGAAGTCGGAACATGGTACCCATTGCAATAGTTAGCTTTCTAATGAAATCTACCTAAAACTGTATCAGCCTGTCAGGTAATTTTTATTCGGCAGATCAATTTTACCATTAGAACAGGAAAGTCCAAAGTAACCAAGCGTTGACTTCTCGCAAGAAAAATACAATGCAGAACTATGTTTACACACTGTACAAACGTGCGAGAACTGTCGCATGTGTATAAACCACCCGCCCGGCTTCATTGTTATGCGGGCTCGACGCGACACAGTTCTGGCAGGGACTATATTCGCAATTTCTTTCGGGATTAAGGAACCCCGCATTACAATAGGGTACAAACGTGTCGCCGACTGAAAAACATTACATTTCGATTACTAAGGCAACTCTGAAAATGGCTTCAAATACCATAATATTGTATGCTTATTTACGAAGTAAACCGGGAAAGTCGTCCAGTATTTATAATGTCAGAATTTCAACGTATTGTACTTTATTGTCGCATAACAGGCAAAGGTACGGTTCATTAGTGGAATTTCATGAAACAGCATTTTGGACATGCCTTGTATGTTTCATTCGGCAACGGATGAACTGAGGAAAACAAAGGAGTACCGTAGCGCATGGCGCGATCTCAAAGACATCCAGAAGGAAGCCACCCAGGTGGGTGGATTCACTGCATATATTTTTAGCCTATTTTCAATTTTGAAAAAATAGGCTTATGAGATCACCTTTTGTCCGTATGTGTGTGCGTGTGTGTGTGTGTGATTCGTGTGTGTGTCCCCCCCCCCCCCCAATAAAATCTAAACGCCAGGAGCGATTTCAATGAAACTCGGAAAGTTCATAGCACTATTCCCGGCGACCTCGACCGTGCCCTTCAAATTTTGTTACGACTCACCAATCCAACATGGCGGCTGTGCGAAATATTTCACCAGCATTCAATATCTCCGAAACTATTGCCGAAATTTCCTCACATTTTCTATGGTGATAGAGGGAACTGCTATAAGTTCACTTATGTGACTTTTGAAAACCTGGTAACTACAAAACCAACATGGAGGCCAAGCGAATTTGCGACTTTTAAATAGACGTTTCTCGTGATTTGACAAACCAAACGCGATGAAACTTGGTACAGTATATGTTTATATACATTGTAATGCACCGACATCTAACTTCGTTCAATTGTTTACATAATCACAAGATGGCGGATGTGCGAAATATTTCACCGGCATTCTATATCTCTGAAACTATTAGCGGTATCTCCCTAAAATTTTGTACGGAGATAAAGGGCACTACTGGAAGTCCATCTATAAGACTTTCAAAAACCGGTTAACTACAAAACGAACATGGCGGCCAAGCGAATTTGAAAATTTTAAATAGACCTTTCTCGCGATTTAATGTTCCAAGCGCACTGAAACCTGGTACACGAAATATTTATACACATTGTAATCCACTGGTATCTAATTTAGTTCAATTGTTTACATAACCTCAAGATGGCGGCAGTGCGAATTTTAAAATTAAGTTTTTATTTCTTGTGATGTAGTCATGCGATCGAAGTGAAAGTTTGAATAATGAACCGACGCAATAATTTTCCTTTAATGGTACATGACTCTATGGCCTATACATTTAACAATCCAACATGGTGACCATCCGAAATATTTAGACGATACTGAACATCTACGAATCTATTTTAGCAATCAAACTGCATTTTTTAATGTTCATAGGGGCTATGAACTTAAGTTCACCTATAGGACTTTAAATAACCTGGTGATCACAAATCCAACATGGCGGTGACGCGAATTATAAATATTCACATGGACGTTTCTCGCAATTTAACCATCAGAGTGCAGTGAAACTTGGTACAGTAAATCCTTATACGAATGTTAATCCACTGGCATCTAATTTATTTCAATTGTTTCCATAACCTCAAGATGGCAGCTGTGAAAATTTTTAAAATCTCCTTGTTTTTTCTTGTGTCCTAATTTTGCGATTGAAGTTTGAATACTACACGTTAACAATAATCTGCATGTAACAGTACATAACTCTAGGACCTACATATATAAAATCCAACATGGCGACCATCCGAAATATTTAGTCGGTTCTTAATATCTACGAATCTATTACAGCAATCAAACAGAAATTGTGTATGTTGATAGTGGCAATTAACATAAGTAGGATATATGAAAATAGGCTGTATAGTTCTTCACGGAACTACTTGTTAGCCTACTTTTCACACTTTTCAAAAATGAGGAAAAAGTTGACTTATAAGATATATCCGGGAAAATGTGTCTGTCCTTCTGTCTGTCTGTCTGTCTGTCCTTCTGTCCGTCTGGCTGTGTGTCCCCCCCTATCAACTCCTAAACGGCAGCAGCAATCGAAACCAAATTTAGTATGAATAAAGATGTATACCGTAATATCTCAGGCCCATATTTGAAAAAGATGCCAGTGCTACCAACTGCTAAAAAAACGCACTAGAAATTTGAGCTCCATGTTGGATATCTTGGAAGGTATAGATGGGAGCTATTCTAAAATTGGCACACATGTAGATAATACTATTTCAGTTTAATTTCCAGGTGGCCATACATGACAGCGTTGCCAAAATAATTGTAAGCCTTCTGATAAGTCCAATTTTTAAATGCATATAACTTCTACACTATCAATTGGATTTCAACCAAATTTTGTATGTAATATGTGTACATAAGCATATATGACTGAGTGTATTCTTAAGAGCCACCAGGGCTGCCAACTGTTAATAATTGCTCTCTATTTTGTATCCAAATATATCAGAAAGTATGCAAGCCGACAGCTTTAAACTATGCACAAGTAAATTACCCGAGATTTTACATTAATTTGGAGTAACTTATATACGTCAGTTCTACCAACATGATTCTAAGCCTGCTGATAGGACCAATTTTTAAATACATGTAACTTCTATACCAACAAATGGATTTCATCCAAAATTGGCACAAAAATATATAATATTTCAGATTATTTCTGACAAGCACTCGCATGGCATTGTTGCCAACATGCTTTTACGTGTACTAATAGATCCAATGTCTAAATCCATGTAACGTCCTTTGGACTTCAACCACATTTTGTATTCTGTACCTTAGGAGATGGAAGTAAGAATATATTCAGTCACCAGAGCTGCCAACTGTATTGCTCTATTAGGCTACATTATGCCTAGTATACCTTATTTCGAACTAATTAAGACATTTCGATATTACCCACTTAATTTCGTCATTATTCTAGATAGGTTCATATACTGTAGATTAATCTATGGCATGAATCTTAATTTTAAGAAAAGTGGGCTCTTTGGTTCGTCACGGAGCCCTTTTGTTCCATCTGACTATGTGGGAAGCGGATAACTGGTAGCATGCTGAACTTCTATGCCCAAGGTGCTGGTTCAAAGCCGGACAAAGTCGCCGGATTTTCTAAGAGCGCTAAAAATCCGTCAGCATGCTTTCCTTCGGAGGGGATGTTACAACGTTCGTTGCAAGTTGCTGGTTGCGGTGGCATCTAGCAGCCAAGTTCACAGCTAGGTGTCGTTGACGTTAGTATTTGGTACAAAATTAGATACTACTACTTAAAATTGACCGTCTGCAGACCTTTCCTGAATTACAGACTAATATAGTCATCACCAATAACACCGTTTATCAGACAGATTCTACACACACCCAATGTACACGGGGTTACATGACCACCTTGTCGCAGCCCCTAAACTGAGGAACCAACCAACATCTCTGCGGGCGATAAAATTTTGCGTGAAGAAGTAACAGACTGTTAGATAGTTACACATTAGTTCCAAACCTTGCATAAGGACAGTGTGATCACAAGTATAAAAATTAACCCCAAATGACAAGAAGGTTACCATCCCCATAAGACAGTAAAATCTTAAAAGTATGCATAGAAAGACGAAAAAAATGTTAACTAACCTCCAATTGTAAAATACTTTCTCGCAATAAATGAGGTCTGATCCTTCTACGAAAACCTGCATATTTTGCCTATTATAGCCTATCCCCTAGTTTACCCGGGGAAATCTACCTCCGCCTTCCGGCGTGCCGAGAGGAATTTTTTATATATTAGTATAGCAGAAGTACCCGTCCTTAGAACGGTGTTATATATTAACACCAGACATTATCAATTGAGCTACTGTTGCAATGGTTAGCGGTTTTTCATTCCTTCATAAGTTTATCAGAACGAAGTTAGTTTTCAGGGAATACCACACACACTGTTAATTTAAGGGCCTTAAAATGTGGTTTTCGGAGACCCCTTATAGACTCGCGAATTTTGTGTCTCACATTGAGAAGCGCAACATATGCTTTGATCGTCCTTCTAGGATAATTTTTTATATTTCGCCTATTTTAGCATGTATTTTGAGAAGTTTTTCCCTATATCCACCCTTCTACTGTTTGAAAAGTACGGTGAGGAGTTTTATAAATGATTGGTGTATTGACGCATGTTTACCATACCTACTTTTACGATGCACCACGCCTACGAACACGATTTATAGGCGTACATAAAGATACACAGAAAGACAGACAGACAATTCTATTGTCTACAACATATCACCCAGATATCCAAATATGGGTATATCTGCCATACAGTATCAAACAAAATCATCCTTACGATGAACCCGTATGTCGACAAAAGAAAGATTAGTTAAAATTTGCTCTCAAACTAAATTCACCTAACTTGTACTTCTTGACGTGAAATAGAATTGAAAGACTTGTAGACGAAACGCAATACACCTCACATAAAAAATGACCCTCTACGTTGTGTTAGGTCCACATACACAGGAAGACCTCTTTCATAAATTATAAAGGCTTGTGGTGCATGAAAATTCAGGTTCTTTAGTCTCAAATGGCCCAAATTCGTAAAAGCCGCAAAAAATGCTGATTCAATTCAGGAATTTTTGAAAATAATGTTGCTGTTTGGAGATATAAAGTATGATTGTAGTTTTACGTGACCATTAATCGCGAGATCATAAGCCACGGGACCTCCATTTTACGTGGAATCTGAACCACAGGGCATGGCATTTCACTTTGCAATTGTTTGAAGATATAATAGTCCTTCTGTACTATATGTCGCACGTGAAAATTGCATGAAAAAAATCTAGGTTACCCCTTGATCCCCTTAATTGCATTGATGAATTATACAGTCTACGTTGGTTCCGTGATAACCGTATAGCCATATGCAAACTTTCACAGAAATGTAATAAATAGAGTGACATTACTTCTTACAGAAATAGATGGAAAGTTGGATGCCACCCTTTGAGATAATGTTGTCATGGTTAGCGATTTCCATTCCTTCATTAGTTTGTTAAATTAAATTAGTTTTCTGGGAATATTTCAGATACTTTTGGTTTTAGGGCCTTATAATGTAGTTTTCGAGGACCCTTTAGGGGCCCCAAGTTTTGTTTCTGGCACCGAGGGGGCTTTGTCTCCTCGTTGTACGCCATAATATAATAATAATAATAATATAATATAGGGATAGGAATATAATAGACCTGCCGTACCACACCCGGAGGTGTAAATCGCGTGAAAAAATTCTACTGTACCCCTTGACCCCCTTAAGCGCATTATACGTATTGATGAATTCTACAGCTTAATTTGGTTCCGTGATAACCTTCTAGCCGTTTGCAAACTTTCACACCAATGTAATTAATGGAATTGCATTGCGTCTTACAGCAATAGATGGACCTCTGAGAATATGTTGCCATGGTTACCGGCTTGTATTCGTTCATTAGTTTATTAAATGAAATTAGTTTTCTGGGAATATCTCAAAAACGGTTGGTTTTAGGGCCTTAAAATGTGGATTTCGGGGACCCTTCAGGGCCCCCGAGTTTTGTCTCTCACATCGAGGAGCTGAAAATGATTTTTGTCTCGTCCTTCTACTCCTATTTCAGCATGCATTTTAAGGGGGTAGGCCCCCTTTTATGAGAGGTACGGAGAAGGGTTACATCAATGATTAGTGTCGTGCCTCTGATGGATATCTGTACCAAATTTTACGTTGATACACCCAGCCGTTCTCGAGTTATAAGGGAACAAATTTGTCCACAGACAATCAAACAAACAGACAGACCAAAACATTATTTTCGCGCGCATCTATCATAAAACAGTCTGAAACGTGTAAATAACTCAAATTTCCGTATAAATTCAGAAAAAAAACAGACAAATTTTCTATTTATATATATAGAGATATACTGCACCGCTCGGTGTTGACCGTGTTTTATTGCACACATTTAGGTTATACTCGCTAACCGTCGGAGATACACGAAAAGTGATAAGAACCTTTTGGATAGAAAATTAAATGCTAAAGCTCGTGTATACCATCAAAAGTTTGCTATTTCTTAGCGTTCTCTTTTTATTTGATATGGAAATATGAAATTTTGAAACCAAAGGTTGTAGTGACGTCACTAAAATGGTCGCCATTTCTTAATAATGCAAAATACCGAAATTAAAAGTATCCTATATATAAACCTGGTATTTCAGCTACATCCATGCAAAATTTCATTTAAATCGGACCAGTGGTTCTTGCGTTATTAGGTAACAGACAGACAGACAGACAGACAGAAAGACAGACACACACCATCTCATTTTTAGCCTACTTTCGATTTTTGCAAAAAATGAAAGTAGACTTATGAGATCAACACAGGGCGAAAAAAGTGTGTCTGTCTGTGTGTGTGTGTGTGTATGTGTGTGTGAGTCTGTGTGTGTGTGTGTCTGTGTCTGTGTGTGTGTGTGTGAGTGTGTGTACTCTGAATGTCTGTCCCCCCCTATCAATTCGAACACGGTGAATGCGAATTGAACGAAATTTGGTACAAAGGTAGCACTAGCAAAGGACACCTCAGTGTCATGTTTTATATCGCCGCCATCTTTACTAAAACTGAATGGCGGCCACTCAAACGTTCAAAACGTAAAATCAAATAACGACTAACCAAATCATCCGATCTCTACCAAATTTGGTAACAACATACCTTCGTATAGGATGCGTCTTGTGACCAAACTACAAGGTCGTTCGCCATACAATTTCAGGATGGCGGCCGTGCGAATTATGCAAACTTTATAATCCATATCATGGGACCCACCAGTTCCGATTATCGAGCCGAGAATCGTTTTAACTGTTCTAAAGGAAAAGGCACGTTCGAAATTAAAAGTTTATTTTGTAATACTATAGTGCAGACGTGATTTTAAAAAGCTGAGCTGATTTAGTAATAAGACAAGATGGCAGCGGATATCTTGTTCCTGACTTATATTTCACTAATTTGAGTATTGCATGCAATATAGCGTACTGATATAAAATAAATAAACTATGTATGAAATGCTTTATATATAAATAATATACTCCAGTGATGAAATCGTTTAGTATAAATCACTATTTGCTAACAAGTTCTATGTAAGTCATTTTATATAGAACGATATTCGTTGACACAATTAGCTCAGTGGTAGAGCGTTAGGCTATCGCTCAAATGCCTATGGTTCAAACCCGATCAGAGCTAGTTTTTTTTGCTTGAAATTTTATATGTTTATTGTTTTGTAATGACTCAGATGTTTTAAAATTAAGCGTTATAGTGTGCATATTATGGTGTAAAATATATATTTAATTAAAACATAATTCGCCAGCAGATTTACTCGAGACATCTAGCTGCCAAAAAGGTAACTGCACGCCGACCAGATTTTATTGAAAAGTTTCTTCTTCTTGCCGCTAGAATGCACTCGCTCTGTTAGGATTATGTTGTTAGATATTTCACCACTAGATATCACGACTAGTCTACGTGGGGCTCCATTGATTACTATACCATTTGCATTCTATGCGCATCGAATTTGAAGAATGACAAGATGATACTACGATACATTTTTACTTTCTATTTTAAAGGGTTTGTAACAGCCTATTGTGCGTTATTTGAAAATGTTAATTGAAGTAAAGAACAAAACGATTTCACATAGTATCTGAACTCTATCGTTGGTGCTAGTTCAGGATATTAATTAATACTTCTATTTCAGCCAAATAGCAATCGAAAATATCCACATAGTTGGTATACACACGTTTCTGTAGGGTCATGGAAAGATTTGTTAATTCAATTAGGGTTGTGAAAGTCATACGCAGCCAGACGTGTAAAGACATGCCTCAACTCAAAGTTGGATGTTGCCCGCGTCAGGCCGATTATGTAATAATAATAATAATAATAATAATAATAATAATAATAATAATAATAATAATAATGTTATTGGTTTTACGTCCCTTTTAACTACTGTTGCTTTTAGAGACGCCGGGGTGCCAGAATTTTGTCCCGAAGGGGATCTTTAACGTGCCAGTAAATCTACTAACACGGCTCCCTCGCATTTGTGCACCCTCAAATGCCAGATGACTGCGCCAGGATACGAACCTGAAACATACGGTCCAGCAAGCGAGAACGTTACCGCTGAGCCACGCCGCCAGTCCGGTCTATTATGTCTCCAGATCCATAACATTCTTTAGATACTTCTTATCTTTCTTTCTTCAATGATGGTAGCAGTTTTTATCTAGGTTGTGGCGTTTGGTAGAGGTAAATCGTTTCTAAGGTCTTCAACAAAGAATAGTTCTATTATACTCTTTGATAATAACAACGAGTTATAACTATACTCATACATTTAGGAGAAAGTAGGCTATATATTCTTTACTGAACATCTTGTTATATATTAGTATGATTAACATTAAGATGATATGCCATTGCAACTCCCCTCAGTGAATGTGATTTGAAATGAAATGTAGCCCGTAATTTTAAGATGGGCTAACACTGCAAACTAACGTGTGTATCAGGTTTTCCATGGTCCTAACAGTGGGGGGGATGGCATTTCACTTTTAATTTCCCCAAATACTGTTGTTGTTGGTGGTGTTGTTGTTGTTGTTGTTGTTGAAGATGATGATGATGATGATGATGATGATGATGATGATGATAACGATATATGTGAGGAACTCGGGACATCTTCATCATTAGACCTCTGTACTTGAGTACAGGTGTAAGTACGAAGCGATTCCTCATACTAGGTTGTAAATCCCACATTGCACAATCAGCATTTGCCTGGAGTAAAAGTGGGAAACCACGGTAATCCACTTCGAGGATGACTGAGGCGGGAATCGAACCCACCTCTTCTCAGTTCGTTGTCAAGACTTTAATTGTACACCGTTCCAGCCGTGAATAGAACCCGTGCCTCCGCGGTGATAGCTAACAATGGTTGTCACTGAATGGCATTTTGACTAACAGTCTCCAGAGGGAATATAACGGAACAATAAAAGTGTTGCACTTATGGGAACGAGTTTGATAATGAATATCGATTTGACCCATTCTATCACGCGCTTGGCATCTTTAATTTCACTTTGCACTTTATTTGTTTGTTGGTAACCAGCGCTGGTGTGTCGCGTTTTACAAGCTCAGAACACGCGTCATAAACTAGAGACGGACATGTATCGCCTAATGTTGTACATGCATTAGAACTAGCAAATTGTAACTACATTGTTCAACTATTAAACTGCGTTGTGAAGCCTGTTCGACATTTGGAACAAGGTCTGCCCTTCTTGTCACATTATTAAATAAAAGCTTATTTCTGTTACGGTGTCCGTTTCCCAATACCTACTGACATTCTACCCAGCTGGGATTTCAAACATTTTCACGATGCTGATGTGCTGACCACGAATTTCACAGGATCGCAACACATTGCTTTAGTAATAATAATAATAGCCTAATAATAATAATAATAATAATAACGAATATGGTGTTCGATGCCATTTTTCAGTGTTGCCTTAGTAAACAAAAGTTTGGTGCTTTTCAGTCGGTCAACACGATTGTATCCAAATGAGATGGGTTATTCCCTAATCCAGAAGAAAATACATGAGATAAATAAATACACTTGGATGACCAGTTTCGATCGTCAAGCGATCATCATCAGATCCATTACACTTAGGCGTTTATATGGCTACTAGTTTATGCGTGGCGAGAATGGAATCCATGGTCTTAATAATTGAAGATTATCCTGAATACAGTAATATACACCACATTTGAGCGACTAGACTTGACAACCCACTACAGGTACACTTGCACTAGGAACACACAGCACTTAAGAATGCGAGAGTGGGAATAGTCCAACGAGATAACGGACCCTCACACACAGAAATTTTCATTCATTCGAGAGCAATAAGTGACCAAGTGAACTGCTCTCAACAGGACCGCGCAAGACTCAACCATATAAGTAGCCTGCACAATACAATCTGAATTGACCATTT
This sequence comes from Meconema thalassinum, assembly GCA_946902985.2. Lineage (NCBI taxonomy): Eukaryota > Metazoa > Arthropoda > Insecta > Orthoptera > Tettigoniidae > Meconema > Meconema thalassinum. The sequence goes on along the minus strand of OX336393.1, from coordinate 513,616,947 downwards.
ACAACAACCACATATTCACTCCAAACAGGCAAATTTCGGAGATCAACCACCAATTCCATCACACAGACCACAACTAACAAATATTGACGAGTTGCATTACCTCAACTAATACTGCAACTAAATAAGTGTATATATTGTAAATATTTTCACCAATACTTTCAGACAAAGATTTTATAGTCTAACTATAATAAATCTGATGATGATCGCTTGACGATTGAAACTGCTCATCCAAGTATATTTATTAATTTAATGGTTTTTTTAGGATTACGGAATAAACCATTTCCTTTGGGTACAATCGTGTTGACCGACTAAAAAGCACCAACGTTCGAATAATAATAATAATAATAATAATAATAATAATAATATTGCTGAGAAAATGGCTACCAGGACCAATAAATCATGGACTGAAGAGCGAAGGAAGATTTTTAGTGCCTAGATGAAGAGATTTTTGGAGCAGAAGAATAATCATCGGCTAAATAAGTTTTATCGCGCTAATGGAATTACGTTGTAAAATAATAATAATAATAATAATAATAATAATAATAATAATAATAAAAATAATAATAATAATAATAATAATAATACACAGCCAGAGGATGCGTAACTACTGGGCAAACATCAAATGTAACAGTTGAATGTCGTGGTCTTTAGATGGCCTATACGAAACAAGAATACTAATAATAATTGTTGTTGTTGGAGTCTTCAGACTTTTGACTGGTATGATGCAGCTTTCCATGTCTCCCTTTCCTGAGCTAATCGTTTCATCTCCACCACACCCTACATCCGAGGCAATCTGTTTAACATATTCTAACCTTGGTCTACCCCATACAGTTCTTGTCCTCGACCCTTCCTTCCATAACTAAGCTTGCTATTCCTGGGTGTCTTAGTATGTGTCCTACCATCCTATCTCTTCTCTTCATTAGCAGTCGCCAGAAACATCTCTCCTCTCCCACTATTCTTAATACCTCTTCGTTTGTAACCCTATCTACCCATCTGATCTTCATCTTTCTCCTGTAACACCACATTTCAAACGCTTCAATTCTCCTCTTTTCTGCTGCACCAATAGTCCAAGTTTCACTTCCATAGAGCGCCACACTCCAGACAAAGTCCTTCAAAATGACTTCCTAATACCTAAATCTATATTCGATGTCAACAGATTCCTTTTCTGTAGAAATGCTTTCTTGCCTCAGCTAACATACTTTTTATATCCTCCTTGCTTCATCCATCACTGGTTATATTGCCTCCTAAGTAACAGAAGTCTTCTACTTCCTTTATTTTTTCACCTGCCAAGTTGATGTCCATAGAGGTTTCTGATTTATTTCGGCTGCATTCCAATATTTTTGTTTTACATTTATTAATTTTCATAATGAATTCTTTCCGTAAGACGGAGTCCATACCATTCAGAAACTCATTCAAATCCTCAGGCGTGTCGGCCAAGATGACGATGTAATCGGCAAATCTCAGAGTTGAAATTATTTCTCCTTGAATATATAATAATAAATATTTTACGAGGAAAGGGTAAAATCTCACACAAGACAATTGAGAAGGGTCCGCACTACCCACTAAAAACCCCACCCTGACCTCCATCCCGGGACCACTAAGTATTATTTCAGGGTGGTATCGATTTCTATGCTTTTCGAACACCATCTTACTTCTCTATTCATACGCAATCCTTAGATCTCAGCCTACTCCCTTAACTCAAATAAGTCTCCCTCTTTGTTCTTATCACGGAGAACCGCTTCGACAAAGAAAGGGACCTTATCCCAGCTGTACTGGTTCCTTACCATAATTTCTATGATGTTTGTCTGGAGTTTTGAACCAACGTCGGATTTAAGTTGTTGTCGTTCTGCCGTCCATCGAAAGCTGACGAAGAACGTATGATATACATCTTCTGTTTTTTTTTTTTTGAAGTAAATGCATACAGAACCGTTACCATGGCCAGTCAACATCTGAGTCAGATAGTAACTTAGTTGATGTCACCATGCCTTCTGGTTGTCCACTCAACCAAACTCGGTAATAGGTTAACATTAATAATAATGATAACTAGTTGAAACCCGTCAAAACATGACGGTCATTGGGGAAATATTTACTGAAGGATTCTCTTACATGAATTTTTTTAACGATTACTTTTTGACACTGTTGCAACTTTAAAGGCGTCGAAAGATCGACTTCAGCCATGGCTGAAACCTTGATGAGGCAATTAGAGACCAACACGTTCCAGAGTTTCAACATGAGCTTTATTGATTGTGATAAAGTACGCCAAGCGAATTGGAAATTGGAAAATGGAAGTGTTTTATCGGATGATGTTAAATCAAGTCCAAGGATAAGCCCTATACTTTCTGCAGTTATTATTTCCAAATCCAATCAATTTTATACATATTTCTTACAAATAATCGGTTTCCATTTAGGAGCCCTTGGGAAACGTTCACATTTCTAAGGAGCATCAAACGTTTAGAGTAGGTATATGTATATGTGGAGGTAATCACTTATTTCCAAGAAATTCAAGAATTCTGTGGGAAACTGAAGTAACTGATTTCATCTTGAGTTAACGCTGGAGTACATTTTTGAACTACTGGATATCAGTTCAATGACTTTAAATTTAATTTCATTACAGTGTTAATTTTTTGGTGTAAGAATGTGAACTTCCTTCGCAGAAGTGAATGTTTCACCGTAAATCTCAGCCACGATATCATCATGAGTTGGAAGTCTGGCTGGTTATTCAATAACATTTGATTCCTCACCATCCACAGAGGGTAGTCGTCGTTAGCTTGTACCAAAAAATCTGAATATTCTATTTTATCTGGTTCGATCGCGTGTTTTTATGTAAGGAGCATATTTTGGAGAAGGGCCAGGGAGAAGAGTATTTACTACAATTGTGAATAACTGTTTGGCGAGAAGGCAAAACCTACCTGAAGTCTCCTCCAAGAACAATAACTTTCCCACAAAAGGGGATAATGTCGTTACGTATATTATCTTTTAGAAGTCGATTCACACACATTATTGAATGAATATTTGCCATTGTGGCTTCACCCCATATTATGAGACATGATAGTCGAATATCGTCCGCTGGATTGCAATTTAATTTTATCTAGACACTGAACTCTCATTTAAGTTGAGAGGTATTTTGAATGCTGAATGTAGGGCTTATGGCCTTGCAAAACATTGTCTAAATTGTGAAGTGTGCCCTCCCTGATGCAATAATTCACTTGATTTACAGATCTGACTTGATTAGCTTCTGAGGAGTCTAATATATATAACTGGCCGTTAGAACCTTCGCTTATATTTTTGGAATATTCGGAGGAAATGCAAATGTTGTGACATTCCAGCAAAATAAATCAATATGGACCGTAACATTGGCACCAAAGGAAACAAAGGACATAGCATTGTTGTACTCTCGAGTATTATCTCTGAAATTCATTGAGATATCATCTCAAGTCAAAATCTGTTTCAGCCTGTGTGGTAATTTTTATTCGGCAGATCAATTTTACCATTACAACAGGAAAGTCCAAAGTAACCAAGCGTTGACTTCTCGCAAGAAAAATACAATGCAGAACTATGTTTACACACTGTACAAACGTGCGAGAACTGTCGCATGTGTATAAACCACCCGCCCGGCTTCATTGTTATGCGGGCTCGACGCGACACAGTTCTGGCAGGGACTATATTCGCAATTTCTTTCGGGATTAAGGAACCCCCCATTACAATCGGGTACAAACGTGTCGCCGACTGAAAAACATTACATTTCGATTACTAAGGCAACTCTGAAATGGCTTCAAATACCACAATATTGTATGCTTATTTACGAAGTAAACCGGGAAAGTCGTCCAGTATTTATAATGTCAGAATTTCAACGTATTGTACATTATTGTCGCATAACAGGCAAAGGTACGGTTCATTAGTGGAATTTCATGAAACAGCATTTTGGACATGCCTTGTATGTTTCATTCGGCAACGGATGAACTGAGGAAAACAAAGGAGTACCGTAGCGCATGGCGCGATCTCAAAGACATCCAGAATGAAGCCACCCAGGTGGGTGGATTCACTGCATAATTTTTCGTAATGTGTTGGGATTCGTCCTACAGAAATTCCCGGCTCTTTCATGAAATTTAATGCTGATTTGAAGACAAGAACGGGGTACACTCAGCCTCGTGGAGCAAAACTGGAAGGGGTGGGTTCGATTCCAAACTCAGCCATCCTGTAAGTGGTTTTCCGTGGTTTACTTTTTCTACTCCAGGAAAGTACCACGATTGTTCCTAACTGAAGGCCATGGTCGCTTCATTCCCAATCCTATCCCCAATGTACACATACACACGCTAGTGCAACCTTCACAATAACACAGGTTATCACAATAATTCCACACACACACACACACACACCATGTATACGGGGCTACATGACCACGATGACCAAGGCCCCCAAATGAAATATAAGTAACAACTGTCTACACATGAAAACTGCAAAATGGTGAAAGGAAAATGTGGGAATATTTGGCACTATTTTTCTCTGTCAGGATAGAATTTTGCTAATATGCTGATTGACTGTCCATACGATAGCATAGAGAATACTACAGTCAATTACAGCCCTTGATTCACAATCGGATTAACAGTTTTCCCATGTGCAACGATAAACCAAAACTTCTGTAGCAATAATCACTAATACCGGTATTGCAATGTAGGCTACACAGTGAAAACAACCATCTGAACAAAATACCTTAATTATGTACATTCGGTAACAACCATTTTCTTTATACTACAGGGGCCGATTTGACTTGATAATTATGCCAACTATCAATTTAAAAAAAGAGCTTTGCAAACTTAAAATGAACACCATCGCATAGTCTACTTGTATCTCGTCTTGATGGCAAATAAAAATTCGTGCTATTGCAACAAATAAGGTGCAAAGATAATTGTAGCATACTCACTTGTCTTTTAATTCACAATTGCATAATTTGACACAAATAACGCCCGCAAATTCAATTTGTGTGTTATAATTTGTCTCAGAGTAATCCATTCTTCAAATAGTTTTAATTATATCATGTGTAACATACAGAATCCTGTTCTACTTATTCTATGGATACATGCAACATAAGCGTCCGGGTGGAGCAGATAGAAGTTAAAGATATCATGACGTAATTTGGGAACCGATCGCCCTATATCAGTTTCACCGCCTGGTGAAGTGTGTCTTGTTTGTTCTTTGCCGCTCCTGGAATCCCGAGGGATGACGAAGCATTCCGACTGTGCACGAAAACTGCACTGGAGATTGTGTTCGTGATATCTAAGTATCCGCTAGGAATTTCAAGAAAAGACTGCTAAGGCTCAAATTATCCTTGTTTAAGAAGCGTATCACACTCGCTTCATTACTGGTCTACAACATGCAGGAACTCTAAACTCTCACTTTGGTCAATATATGTGACGTCATATCTTCGGCCCTTATATTTGATAGCTTTGCATTGAAAGAATGCGCGCGCATATCATGATGGATGTACTTCGTAGATTTCTTGCCTGCTTAATGCAAGAAATACTGTAATTCCAGTCAACTCATACATAATTCATTTACAAAATGTAGAACAATAATAATACTCCTTGATAAAACAATATTTAAGTGGTAAAAAAAGGCTGTGGAGGGGTGGGATCGAAACTGGGCACCTTCCATCCATAGTCAGTCACCCTGACCACATAGCTATCCGCGCACTGTAGTCTAGGCACTGGCGCAACTGTTCACTATCTTCATAACTCGCTGTCTGGAGAAAATAGTCCATTTCATTAAGAAAAAAATCAATGTTGCACATTCGTATACGTTCATACTTTTATGATATTTTATTGTCAGGACTTGGTTAATGTCCGTTTTCAATTACACGGAAGCTTTATACATGGGCACGTACAGTTATTAAGTAAATTACATTTTAATGGACTTCTCACCACCATTTCTGTCATGAGCCAAGGCGGATTGTGCGTGAGTGGCAAGAATTCTGCATTTGTCTATATTAATTTTAAAATAATCTGTAACATATTTGTTTATTTTAAAGACACTATGCAAATCTACAGACCAAGAGCTTTCGTCAGAGTGCTTTACGAAGTTAATCGGTTCTGTCATTCTCTCAGTCTCGCGTTAACAAAAAACACCTCAGTGTTTTAAATATATAGATAATAATAACATCCTCTTCGTTCCTTACCTAGCCTTTGCCAATGACCACATTGTACTGGCAAATAATATAGAGGAGGCTACCTACAACTTACGGGGTCTTTATAGTGTAGCGGTTAAGACTGGATTGAAGATCAACATCCAGAAGACTGAATTTATGACCAATGTCAAAGAGACCCCTTCTAATGTTCCTCTCACAGACACTATCATACGAAAGGTGCCTGCAGTTAAGTACTTGGGAGAATGGATTTCTGCGAATCAGAACGAGAACTTGGCCATAGATTCCAGATGTACAAAGTTTGAAAGGGCTTCTCATTCCTGTCGTAGTATCTATTAATCTGTGCCTCTCCAAGAACCTCAAACTCAGACACTATAACTTGGTCGTCAAGCCATCTGTTCTGTATGCTTCTGAGTGCCTTGTAATGACCAGAAAGGGTCCACTCAGAAAACTGGAGTTAAAAGATAGGATGATTCTGAGGAGGATATTATATCCAACTATAGAGGAACGAGGCATTTACAGAATCCATCATAATGATGAATTGTATGAACACCAGGAGGACATCATCACGTCTATACAGAAAAGACGCCTGACCTTTTATGGGCACTTGGCACGTCTGGGTTCTGAAAGACTCACCAACAGGACATTCACAGTAACAGGAAGAGGCAAGGCTTCTACGAACAAATGGATTGCGTTAGTTAAATGAGATATGGAACAACTAGATATCCCACTGGAATAAACTCGTGACCGCCTGATGTTCCGTCTGGTCATCCAACAGGGCGTGTTCCCAATGTCCCCTTACAAGTAAGAAGACTACAGGAGCTAAGTGGACAGAGGAAATAAGACTGTCTCCTAGTCAGAAAATGAGGGACCATTGGAAGAAGGAAGCAACAACTTTACCGAAGAGTAGATACAAGCTCCGTGGTCCTAAGTAGGCTAAATGATAAAGAAAGAAAGAAAGAAAGAATATTAACATTGTGAGAATAATAATAATAGGCTAATAATAGCAAAAATAATAGATTAATAATAATAATTATAACTTAATAATAATAACAACAATAATAGACTAAAATTAATAATCATAATAATTATTAAGTCGCCTCCGTAGCGTAGCGGTCAGCATGGTTAGCTGCCGCCCTGGAGGTCCTGGGTTCGATTCCCGGCTCTGCCACGAAATTTGAAAAGTGATATGAGGACTGGAACGTGGTCTACTCAGCCTCGGGTGGCCCAATTGAGTAGAGGGGGTTCGATTACCACCTCAGCCAACCTCGAAGTGGTTTTCTGTGGTTTCCCACTTCGTCTTCGGGCAAATGCCGGGATGGTTCCTACTGGAAGGTCACGGCCGCCTCCTTCCCCCTTCCTACCCTATCCATCCCAATCTTCCCCTCCCTTCCCATCCCTCATGAGGCCCCTGTTCGCTTTGCAGGTGAGGCCGCCTGGGCGAAGTGCTGATCACACCTCCCCAGTTGTATACACCCCGACCAGATGTTACAAGCTCCAGGACACTGCCCACAGAGGCGGTAGTGGTGAGTTCCCTCGCTGAGTCCGTGGGAACCACCAACCTAGAGGGTAAATTGACTGTATGTCTACCCCTTATTATTCCCGTTTTTCCAACGGGGTCGGGGATGAGATGCGATGGAAGTCTTTGAGGCGATGGTTTTTACGGCCGGATGCCCTTCCTGACGCCAACCTCATGAGAGTTAATGAGAGATGAAATGAATGATGGTGAATGAAACTGGGCAAGGATGTGGAAGGAAGCGGCCGTGGCTTGTCAGAAGGTACCGTTCCAGCATTTGCCTGGTGTTGAAAATGGGAAACCACGGAAAACCATTTCAAGGACGGCCGACGGTGGGGCTCGAACCCACGCGTCTACCGAGTCAGCAGAGAGCTTGGCCCCATGACTTAATGCTGCGCTTTAGCCAGCGTAGCCACTACTGTCGGTAGAGGGTAAATTGACTAAAAAATAATAATATTATTTTGAGACTGTTTTGCCTCTTAGCGTCTGAGGCGTCTGTTTGTAGTCTCCAACAGTGAACATTCAGGCCTCCTCTACTTCTACACCTCTCACTTCGCTGTTTCTAATCATCGCCTGCGAAGTTTCCTCAACATCTGGTCAATATTATGTCAATAGTTAGTATTATGTAGCATTCTTGGCTATCTGCCCAGAGGACCGGGTTCCACTGCCGGCTCTGACAAGAAATTTTAATTCTGGTCTGAGGTCTGGAACAAGGTACAATCATCCTCGTGAGGCGTAACTGAAAAAAATAGGGTTCCATTCGCACCTCAGACACCCTGGAAGTGGTTTTCCGTAGATTCCCTACTTCTGTTCCAGGCAAATGGTGGAATGCTTCCTAACTTAAGGCCACGGTCGCCTCGTTTCCAATCCTAACCTAGTATTTGGAAGGTGCTTGCCATGGTTGGTGAGTGGTTAATGTGTCGGATTACTAACCCCTCAAGCTTGCAGGTTCGCTCCTGGCCGTGGTAAGTGAGATTTGAAAGGCGGCAAAAGTCACGACACGCATGTCATACAATGTTGGTATGTTAAAGAACCCATTTGAATTCAGTAGGCCGTGATCATAATGGCAAAATTAATCTCGGGATTTTCTGCGAGCACAAAGTTCCTAATTTCTCTACTAGAAAGCGCTATAGTGTCAACGCGCTTAGATATCTAACCTCCTTAATTTCATAGTGCTTCAAGGAACAACAAAATTCGACATGCAAGCTGCCCTCTGGGTGTCAATTAACAAAGCTTGCACCCAGCACCCGAGGCCATATGATATTATTATTATTATTATTATTATTATTATTATTATTATTATTATTTGAAAGGTTCATGCTGGTTCCGTATTGATGGACTAATTAGTAATAATTGGCGCAAGAGTTCCGCCTAATCAATACTTTTATTTCAATAAATGATCACTTTGTGGTCATTGGGGACATGTTTCGAGGCCTAATTTTTTTGGCCCCTTCATTAGCCGATATAGGCCTAGTTAAAAATGTCAAGGAAAACAGGTGGTTGAAAAGCTTAACACTAAAAATTCAGTGTGATTGCTGCAATAGATTCGTAGATATTGAGATCCGTCTAAATATTTCGGATGGTCACCATGTTGGATTGTTATATGTATAGGCCATAGAGTCATGCACCATTAAAGGAAAATTACTGCGTAGGTTCATTATTCAAACTTTCACTTCGATCGCATGATTACGACACAAGAAATAAACACTTAATCATAAAATTCACACAGCCGCCATCTTGAGGTTATGAAAACAATTGAACTAAATTAGATACCAGTGCATTACAATGTGTATAAACATTTCCTGTACGAAGTTTCATTGCGTTTGGATTATTACATCGCAAGAAAAATCTCTTTAAAATTTTCAAATTCACTTTGCAGCCATATTCGTTTTGTAGTTAACCGGTTTTTGAAAATCTTATAAATGAACTTCCAGTAGCGCCCTTTATCTCCCTACAATATTTCAGGGTGGTACCGCTAATAGTTCCAGAGATATAGAATACCGGTGAAATAATTCGCACAGCCGCCATCTTGACGTTATGTTAACAATTGAGCGAAGTTAGATATCGGTGTATTACAATGTGTATAAACATATACTGAACCAAGTTTTATTGCGTTAGGTTGGTTAAATCGCGAGTAACGTCCATTTAAACGTCGCAATTTCGCTTGGCCGCCATGATGGTTTTGTAGTTACCAGGTTTTCAAAAGTCACATAGGTGAACTTCTGGTAGTTCCCTTTATCACTGTAAAATATTCCAGGGTGATGTCGGTAATAGTTTCGGATATATTCAATGCTGGTTAAATATTTCGCTCAGCCGCCATGTTAGATTGGTGAGGCGTAACAAAATTTGAAGGGCACGGTTGGGGTCGTCCAGAATAGTGCTATGAACGTACGGAGTTTCCAGCCGTTTAGAAGTTATTGGGGGACACACACACACACACACGCACACACACACACAGACAGACACACGGACAAAAGGTGATCTCATAAATTAAAACAGGCTAAAAAACATTCTTATCAATAAACTTATTATGTGCACCATAAGGAAAGATAGATAATGATTACCCTAAAGATACAACAAAATTATAAGTGAATGAATATAAATAAATAAAGAAATTGTTGAAATTTGAAATTTAATGACAATAGGATTAAACTCTAAAATGTCACTTTATCTTGGGCAATCTTCATTTGGGTAATAGTTATGTGGTCCAATTCTTGTGAAAATATGCGGTGACTATAATAAATTTGAAGATATACACACGCTGCATTTGTACTGGTTTTGTTTTGTTCTGTTGAATGGGCCAAAAGAATTAGCCTCGGCCTCGAAACAAGTCCCCAATGACCACAATGAGATCATTTAATAAAATAAAGGTATTGTTTAGGCGGAACTTGAGCTACAAATATTACTAATCCTAATCTAAGTTACAAATACACACACTACTAAATACACCATAATAACACTCAAGTACAAGGGCCTTAATTACCTCGATGAACTAGCCCCTTAAATGCAACATCAATAACAGCTGTTTATGCCCGAGAAAATATGTCATAAAAATAATTTGCTAATTCTGGTTCTGGCTGTGTTATTTGAAGACTACTGATGTAGTTTTGAACCAACTGTACCTACCACAGTATGTTGTTGATGATGTTAGAAAGGCGTGCAGCACGTTAACATTGTTTCCATTGTAAATGTTCACACGCGTGCATCTATTGACGTACTCTTCAAAGTCCGTCCATCCGTAAAACAATCTCTTCCGGCTAACTTCACCCACATAATTGTACAAAAACGCTTTTGTTCTCGTTCCTGAAATGTCAATCAGGCATAAAATCCGTCACATTATTATGCGACCTATTTCGGTTAACATTCCACCAGTTCTTCTATTTTTTTAAATAAATAATGGAAATTCGTAAGTGGAATTATCGTTACTGTTACTTGATTCAGGACATCTGTTTCAATTCAAATCCATATGGCAATAAAACTCAGAGAATCAGAAACATGTTTACACATTTAGGGCTGTACAGATTCGATTATCAAATAATTTTGGAAACTAATATTTGATTCCAACATACGAATTGTTCAACTATTCGGATTACGAAATACTCCCATTAGTGAAACAACCCGACTATTTAGTCAATAATCGAAATGTTCGAGACATTATAATAAACACAGACAAAGAGTTTATAGATAAAATAAAATTAAATTTAAATACCAAACTTAACTAAACTAAACTTAATAAATGAATGAATACATAATAAATAATTACAAACAAATGACCGACGACAGGCGAAGCGTTTCAACAAAGTCCCGTATGCGTTCACATACCATTCGTCAGATAGCGATAAAACTTGGGTGAGATGTTGTGTACACTTCAGGGAAGGTTTCTGGGTTAGTAAATGCACTTTACAATAGGTATAGCACAAGTAGATTAAACAAATGAGCGACGAAGCGCGAAGTGTTTCAACATAGTCACGTATGCGTTCATAATCCATTCGGCCGATATCGACTAAACTTGGGTGAGTTGTTGTGTACACTCCAGAGTAAGTTTCAGGCTTAGTAAGTCCATTTTACAATAGGTAGCGCACAAGTAGATTCAACAAATGAGCGAAGACGCGAGAAGCGTTTCAACAAAGTCCCGTGTGCGTTCATATACCATTCGTCCGATAACGATTAAACTTGGGTGAGATGTTGTGTATACTTTTGGGAAGGTTTCTGGCTTAGTACATCCACTTTACAATAGGTATCGCACAAGTAGATTCAACAAATGATCGACGGCATGCGAATCGCTCAAACCAAGTCCCGTAGCGTTCAAATACCATTCATCCGATTGCTATGAATAGTTGGTTGAATTGTTGTGCACACTCCAGGAAAGATTTCTGACTTAGTAAATCATTTTTACAATAGGTAGCGCACGAGTAGATTCAACAAATGAGTAGCGGCGCGCGTATCGTTTAAAAAAAAATCGTATGTGTTCATATACCATTCATGAGATCGCAATGAAATTTAGAGAAATGTTGTTTCCACTCCCGCAAAGATTTCTGATTTAGTAAATCCATTTTACAATTGGTAGCGCACGAGTGGATTCAACTAATGAGCGACAGCGCGTGAATCGTTTCAACCAAGTCCCGTATGCGTTCATATACCATTCATCCGATTGTGATAAAACGTTGGTGATTTGAGTACAGTCCTGCGAAAGTGTATGAATTAGTAAATCCTTTTGTCAATGGGTGGCACACAAGAAGATTCAACAAACGAGTGATGGCACGTGAATCGTTTAAACAAAATCCCGTATGGGTTCATATGCCATTCATCCGATTGCGATGAAACGTTCATGAGATGATGTGTACACGCCAGGGAAGGTTTTCGACTTAGTAAATCAATTTTACAACAGGTAGCGTACGAGTATATTCAACAAATGGGTGACGGCGCTCGAATCGTTTCAACAAAGTCCCATATGAGTGCATATACCATTCATTTCATTGCGATGAAACTTTGGTGAATTGTTGAGCACGATCCCATGATTTTTTTGAGATAGTAAATCAATTTTACAATACTTAGAGGTGGTTAACGGAAAATAAATAAATATTGGGAATCCAAAAGCACTTCAAACAAACTTACAACGCCAACACTTTCTTTGATTGGCATTGCAACGCATGCCGGGTACAGCTAGTGTGTCAATATATATTTAAAAAAATGTTTTTCTGTTCGTATTTTATGCGTTCATAAACCATTCATCCGAGTGCGTTCAGATTTTGGCGAGTTGTGCACACTCCCAGGATGGTTATAGGCATACTAAATCCAATTTACAAGAGATATCACGCGAGTAGTTTAAACAAATATAGTGTTGGCGATACGTTCATCTGCAATTCATCCGATTGCGATCAATTTTTTGTGAGTTTTTGTGCACACTCCCGGAAAAGTTATAGGCATACTAAATCCAATTTACAATAGAGAGCGCGCGAGTAGATTCAACAAATAATTGACAGCACGTGATTTTTTTCAACAAACTCCATATGCGTTCATGAACCGTTCATTCGATTGCGATTAAACTTTGGCGAGTTATTGTTTACACTCCAGCAAAGATTTATGACTTAGTAAATCCATGTTACAATAGGTAGCGCCCGAGTAGATTGAACAAATGTGTGCTCGCACGCGAATCATTTAAACAAAGTCCCGGATGCGTTCATATACCATTCATCCGATTGCGATGAACTTTTGTGAGTTATTGAGCACGCTCCCACGAATGTTTCTGTGATAGTAAATCCATTTTACAATAGTTAAGAGGCAGTTAAGAAAAAAACAATGGGTATCCAAAGGCACTTCAACAAACAAAGTTACAACGCCAACACTTTCTTTAATTGGCATTGCAACACATGCCGGGTACAGCTAGTGTTAAATAAATAAATAAAATAAATAAAAGTATATAAATAAATTGCTTAAAATCTCTGAAGACGACATTAGGACAGAGAACAATTTAGAAAAAAAAAACACAGAAACACGAAAAATTTACAAGTCTCAAGGAAGGACACATCCGGAAATATATGGACAGAGAAAAGGAAGGAAAAGCACAGTGAACTAATGAAGAGGTTTTGGGAAGAAAAGAAGAGAGGAAAAGGAAGTGAAGCTGAGATTGGCTCAAGTTCTCACGCTCTCCTCAAGGGGAATAATCGGAAATAATAAATAAATAAATAAATAAATAAATAAATAAATAAATAAATAAATAAATAAATAAATGATGCTGTTTTGAATGATAGGCTATTTATCTATAAGGATAAATGAGGAAGGGGTTACCCCCCCCCCCCCCGCATACGACCCCATGGATTCGCCCCTGCTCCGAACAACTCGACCACTGGACATATATTTCTTTACACAAATTGCTGTCATTTTCGGGTACTTATCATCTTCGAGTATTGAACTACCCAGAGATTATTTTGCTGGAGCGAGGTCGGCGACCAGCGGCCGGTTGCGCGCACCTTCCGCCAGCCAACTAAGCTCGAGCCGCGGATTGCGCTCAGGTGGAAACCGTAACAAAGTACATTAATTAATGGTAAATTCACAATCAAATCATGAATAAAGAACTTACCTTTTCACAGAAGATACTGAGAGTGTTCTTCTTCAGCTGATAGACAGGCGTTGTACCATGTACATAAATTAGCGTTTACACGTTGTAATTCCCTTCTGTTGTGAGGGATATCTGCTGCCGTATATTGTTCGCCAGGTCCACTAGAGTTAGGGTTCTGTACAATATGTATTTTATATTGACCCACAATTAAACATAAAACTGGCTTAGGTCCATGCTTCTATTAATCACAGTAAACACTCAGGGGGGAACAGGAGTAGCTACATAATGTAACGATGCAACTTCCAAAGTTACTGTGTCAGCTGAAGGAGAACATTTTCAGCATCTTCTGTGAAAAGGTAAGTTCTAACATGTAACTGGTGACGTGAGGTCATCCAGATTCCCAAGGAATCAAGAAAACATCTGCGCTTCTTTAATTAAATCTTGCAGAAAGCTGTTGTTTATGTTACCTTCTTATTTGTGCACTGACACGTCACACCCTCGTTGATAAAAGTTCAGTGGCATAATGACTTAAATGACACTGATTAGCTCACCTCCGCGCAATCCGCGGGCCAAGCTTGTTTGGCCGGTGGCAGCCGGCAGCCGGCCCCGCTCCAGCAAATTATCTCTCTTAATTGATACATTTTAACAATCGCCTATTGGAAATACTCTGGTACTTCAAATGAATTCAACAACTTACCTATTTGGACTTCGGCATTGTTTGAACATTCGAATTCTTCAAACTTTTAAGGGGGCACATACAGTTTAAGGAGCCACAACCATAACGATTTTAATATTATAACTGTGCCTGTCATAAATCTGGTACAACAATGATAGGCTATACGTTTCCAAGGAAACACACACACCTTGCTATTAGAAGCAAAGTTTAAAAATTTCAAAATTCAAATGGTAATTATTATTATCATCAATTTTTTCAAAATTTGGTTCTTGTTTTGTGCTGACCTTCACCGTTTCCCTGATACAAAATGAATCTCACTCAAAACCGCTGTAGCTTTAATAAAAAAAATAGTTTGCTCAGAATAAAAATGGAAATAATGACACTTAGTTAATTAATTAATTAATAATGTAAAAATATACGAGATTCATTTTGTATCAGAAGGTTTAACACCCACATTAAAGAAAGAAAACTCCAAAAATTCCTATAAACACGGGAGATGTCAGGGAAACGGTGAAGGTCAGCACAAAACAAGAACCAAATTTTGAAAAAATTGATAAAAATAATTACCATTTGAATTTTGAAAATTTTTATGTTTGCTTCTAATTGCAAGGTATGCGTGTTTTCTTGGAAATATATATCATTGTTATACAAGATTTATGACAGGCACAGATATAATATTAAAATCATTATTGTTGTGGCTCCTTGAGCTGTATGTGCCCCCTTAAATCTTTCAACACTTCACTTTGAACATTTATTCTAATTTCGAATTGACGAATATTCGAAGTAATCAAATGAATCGGATATTGGAATGATATGTACGGCACATTCCTATTATAGACGTAACGAGTAACGTTCATAATGCAATCCCAAGGTTCCGTTAGAAACGATGGCCACTGTGCTGTCTGTGCACTTGTTACCCTGCCTCTTAAGTACACTCCAGTCTCGCCCTCTACCTAAATTACAACCATCGATTTTCTCTCCTGCTTTCATTCCCACATCCTTCATTTGCTACATTGTTAAGTTTCACTTCCCAATTGATAGAAGCGTAATAATGGTGATTTATATCGACGCACTTTGTTCCTTTTTCAAGCTTCAACTGTCGTAATGAAAGGGGCAGGTGTGGAGATGAAAAGAGCAGAGAATTCCATGTTAGGATCAATAAGCTTATGAAATATCACATGAAAGATGTGTTTTATATTTCTCTTTTATGATAATGTACGCATTCCACATCTATTGTTATCTCTGAGCAGGTTATACTTGTATCCGTCTTCTTCTAAATCAGGTACATTGCTTCAGTTAAGATAAACTTCTCTCGGCACATGAGGGTTGGGGAATAATGATGATGATGATAATTATTGTTTCAAGGGGACTAACATCCAGGTTATCGGCCCCTAATGGTTTGGGTGATAGTGAAGACGATAATGAATAAAAACCATAACTAAAACTAACTACTAACGTATACGATAGAAAAAAATATTGGAAAACAAAACGAGAGTAAGGCAAATAAAGGACAGGAGAAAAAGAAATGCCCTCAACCTTCGAAGATTGAGGATTGAGGGACTTGGAAGGAAGGAGATCCATGAAAGGCAGTTAGGTCAGTGAAAGAGGAGAGGGTCCGCCCCTAGAGGCAATGGAAAAGGGGAAAAACACAGACCCAGCTCAGGAATGCCTCGGGGTCCCCAACTCCCGAACTCACCAGCCTTGAGCCCTTGAGGGTGTATCACTATCGAGGGTGCACCATGAGTAGTGAGGCTACACACACCCTGCTTCCTTACGGGCTTCGCGCTGAAGGCAGAATATACCAGGATAAGGAAAAGAAGATGTCTGACCCCTCGCAGTATGAGGGATCAGGGGAGATGAGATAAGGGCCAATTACAGCGGGAATGAAAGACTCCCAAGGCCTCGGGTACCCTAATACCGTCGGGGTCGGAAGAGAACAAGAGTTGACCAACCGGGGTTGACACTAAATAACACAGAGAGGAGCCCGGCACAAAAACGTGGAAGCAATGCCGGACTCAGCTGGGGTCCCGTGGTCGCCAACCCACGCCTCACTAGGTGTGGGCCTCTGGCGGAGGGGCACCTCGTTGGGAAGGAGATCAGAGAGGTGTACGAAATGTTTAAACAAGTACAATAATATAGTTGTTCCTGTTGTTGTTGTTGATACTGTTTAGGGACTTTGCGATGTCGGGCTAATGCATTCGTTTTCACTTAGGCGTCCCCGCAGTAGCGGATCCAGAGGAGGGCACCAGGGGCAAGTGCCCCCCCCCCCCGGAAAACCAGTTGTCTGCCACATTGATATTGCCGAGAAAAATTATTGTTTCTGCAAACTGCACTGCAAGTAAAATCTTTGCTGTATTGCCTGCATTCATGAATGTGGTCAATGTTTGTTATCATATAGTATGTAATGGCAACACTGTTAATATAATCGCTACATCGACATACATTTTTTATGTTTAGGACAGGTAGAAGTAGAAATATATTTCATAATCCTTTGTGCCATGGAGCGCCTTCCTATACTACTTGACTATTTGACTGGCCGTGGCCGGTATTTTTAGCCTATTTTCAATTATGAAAAAAAATAGGCTTATGAGATCTCCTTTTGTCCGTGTGTGTGTGCGTGTGTGTGTGTGTGTGTGAGGTGTGTGTGTGTGTGTGTCCCCCTAATAAATTCTAAACGGCTGGAGTAATTTCAATGAAACTCGGTAAGTCCATAGCACTATTCAAGGCGACCTCGACCGTGCCCTTCAAATTTTGTTACGTCTCACCAATCCAACATGGCGGCTGTGCGAAATATTTCACCAGCATTCAATATCTCCGAAACTATTACCGACATCCCCCTGGAATTTCTTACGTTGATAAGGGGAACTACTAGAATTTCACCTATGTGACTTTTGAAAAACTGGTAACTACGAAACCAACATGGCGGCCACGCGAATTTGCGACTTTTAAATAGACGTTTCTCGCGATTTAACCAACCAAACGCAATAAAACTTGGTACAGTATATGTTTATACAAATTGTAATGCACCGACATCTAACTTGGTTCAATTGTTTACATAACCACAAGATGGCGGATGAGCGAAATATTTCACCGGCATTCTATATCTCTGAAACTATTAGCTGTATCACCCTGAAATTTTGTACGGAGATAAAGGGCACTACTGGAAGTTCATCAATAAGACTTTCAAAAAGCGGTTAACTACAAAACGAATATGGCGGCCAAGCGAATTTGAAAATTTTAAATAGACCTTTCACGCGATTTAATGTTCCAAACGCAATGAAATCTGGTACAGGAAATGTTTATACACATTGTAATGCACTGGAATCTATTTTAGTTCAATTGTTTACATAACCTCAAGATGGCGGCTGTGCGAATTTAAAAATTAAGTGTTTATCTCTTGTGTCGTAATCAAGCAATCGAAGTGAAAGTTTGAATAATGAACCTACGCAATAATTTTCCTTTAATGGTACATGACTCTATGGCCTATACATTTAACAATCCCACATGGCGACTATCCGAAATATTCAGACGACTCTGAATATCTACGAATCTATTATAGCAATCAAACTGATTTTTTTTATGTTCATAGGGGCTATGAACTTAAGTTCACCTATAGGACTTTAAATAACCTGGTGATCACAAATCCAACATGGTGGTGACGCGAATTATAAATATTCACATGGACGTTTCTCGCAAATTAACTATCCGAGTGCAGTGAAACTTGGTACAGTAAATCCTTTTACGAATGTTAATCCACTGGCATCTAATTTATATCAATTGTTTCCATAACCACAAGATGGCAGCTGTGCGAAATTTTAAAATCTCCCTGTTACTTCTTGTGTCCTAATCATGCGATTGAAGTTTGAATGCTTCACGTACATAATAATCTTCATGTAACGTTACATATCTCTAGGACCTACATATATAAAATCCAACATGGCGACCATCCGAAATATTTAGTCGGTTCTCAATATCTACGAATCTATTACAGCAATCAAACTGAAATTTTGTATGTTGAAAGTGGCATTTAATATAAGTAGGATATATGAAAATAGGCTGTATAGTTCTTCACGGAACTACTTGTTATTTATGTGACTAGTTGTGACTCAGTGACTGACAATGTTGGAACTATGTACATATTTTGTAACATTTGTGTAGGAGACTTGTATATTGTCTTCAGATAGTCACTGTGATTGCATATGTATTAATACATATTTGACTGTGTAATGTGCATTAAAATGTGGAAATGTACATATTCTGTAGAATTAAAAAGTTTTTTTTTTTACATAATGACAATGGCTTGTGTTATTGAGACTGGAACCAATAAACCATTTTAATATAATGAATTTCTTGTAGATTTATATAATCTGGTGGTTGAATGTTATGTGTAGTTTGTGTAGATTAAATACAAATTTAGTACGTTTATTACATATTTTCTCATCTACTCTGAAATCATAGAGTGCCCCCTCCGAGGTGAACCTCTGGATCCGCCATTGGCTCGTGTGTGGAATTATTCTGATAACCTCTGTCAATGTGAAGGCTCTACCATGTGTGTAATTGTAACTTGGGTAGGATTTGGATACCATCCCGGCATTCGCCAAAATCGAAATAGGAAACAATAGAAAACGACGGCTGGAATGGCCAGAATGGTAGGGATCGAACCCATGAAGCTAAGTGAAGCCCCGTTCCAGCTCTCAGATTAGAATTATATTTCTTGGCAGAGCTGATAAGCGAACTCCAACCTCCATGATGACAGACCTCTACGCAATGAGGTGGACTATAATAGTTAGGGCTCGGATTTTAGGTAAATAATTATTTTTATATGTAAATACATATTTTCAGCAGTTTTTCTATAAATACATAAATTCGTGCTTTTCACTAATTAGCACATAAAAAGACATAATATTTACACTTTAAATATCAGTATGCTAGATCTTTCACTTTTGTTCTGTGTTACTTCAATGGGGAAGAACCTGTGAGCTATCTAATCACCATGCAGAGCACCTGTCAGCTTGCAACTGTGTTATTCTTAACTTTGTCGTCCCGTGCCACTCACTGTGGAAGCCGGGGATTTCCTTGTTGATAGCCATATTGCATCACGTGCTAGACCTTCCCCTCCCCCAGCTACCTGGAAACAGTGTCACTCGCATGCAGTTCATTTCTGGCACTGTGAAGTGTAAGGCAGTTCTACGATGCCTAAAGTAAAAACAACTACAAGTTATCGTCTGTTGAAGAATTTAGAGATAATTTTACTTCTGATGGGGGCGTTCTATTCTGCCAACCATGTGAAAAAGCTGAACAGTGATCTCAAGTGCAAGAAACATATTGCCACAGTTTCGCGCATTCAAAATAAGTGCTTCGCGATATACGTCGGTCATTTGTGATGGACAACCTGAAGATGGATTTCGTTGTGTATTGTAATGCTTGAGCAGTCAGTGAGACATACAGTAAATTGCATTTGTAAGTACTGCATATTAATAAACTAAATTATAATTACATATTTTTACTTTTTTGTCACATATTTCAGGTATTTTTAATACATAAAAAATAAATATTTTCCCGGTTTTTGCACCTAAAAATCCGTGCCCTAATAATAATACCATCCTGCCTTTTGCATCCAGGGACACTCACAGTATGATTACCCTGTGTACCAGGATTCGAACTTGCAATCTCCGCGCCTTTGCAGTTGTAGGGCATAACTTACGGCTCACGACTACGCTATGGGGTGGAATATATTTTATAAGGATTTAGCTAAAGGCTAAAGAAATAATTCCACCAAGGCGAAGCCGGGGAAATGAGGTACTTTTCTTTTTCATTTCCTTAATTTTTTGTGTCTCGTGATTCATTAAAAATTGTTATACTATTTTCTTTACAGAAAGAGCAAGTTTGATTCCATTTACTGGCGTTGTTCCCTTAAACAGGCAATTGAAAATGTCTGTCTCCTCTATTAGGCATGCAGGCAGGGGCGGGCAGGTTTCAATGAAACAAATGGGTCGGCCTTTGACAGCCAACGAAGGCTACATCCGGCGCGCGAGCGACGCGTCACTCTGACGTTTCTATCAATAACTACTGCACACACACACACACTCGCACATGACACGCGAGGAACAGATCCAACTCATAAATTAACTCCTAATCCAGCCACCCACTGCGCTGCATGACGCCTCCCAGCTGCTGCTGTTTATACATACCACGTCACGAATGTATCTCCCCTGGCTGGCTTTCATAACACACACGAGATCTTAAAAGTGTGTTCGTGTGGATGGGCTCCCTATGGCCTGTTAACCAGTACGAAATATACCTTAACTTTTACTCGCGTTAATAAAAAGTAGCGCTGCATTCTCTCTGACGTACAGTAAGCTATGTATGTTCCACTCTTCAGTTTTTTGACTGGTTTGACTCAGCTCTCCATGTCTCCCTGTCCTGAGCCAATCGTTTCATCTCTACATAGCTACCACACCTTACATCCGAGGC
Organism: Meconema thalassinum; assembly: GCA_946902985.2. Taxonomy (NCBI): domain Eukaryota; kingdom Metazoa; phylum Arthropoda; class Insecta; order Orthoptera; family Tettigoniidae; genus Meconema; species Meconema thalassinum. Next base: position 513,595,583 of record OX336393.1, on the reverse strand, counting down.
AATCTGTTTAACATATTCTAACCTTGGTCCACCCCTACAGTTCATATCCTCGAACCTTCTTTTCATAACGAACTTTGCTATTCCTGGGTGTCTTATTATGTGTCCTATCGCCACAAACATCTCTCCTCTCCCACTCGTCTTAATACCTCTTCATTTGTTACCCTATCTACCCATCTGATATTCATCATTCTCCTGTAACACCACATTTCAAACGCTTCAAAACTTCTCCCTTCTGCTGCACTAAAGTCCAAGTTTCACTTCCATAGAGCGCCACGCTCCAGACAAAGGCTTTCAAAAATGACTCTCTAATGCCTAAATCTATATTCGATGTCAACAGATTCCTTTTCTGTAGAAATATATTCCTTGCCTGAGCCAACCAACTTTTCATATCCTCTTTGCTTCGTCCAACACAGGTTTTTTTACTTACAAAATAGCAGACCTTTTTGGTCTTACATTTATTGATTTTCATCATGAATTCTTTCCTCGAGACAGAGTCCATATCATTTAGGTGTCCCCGCCCGGACACCAAGAGCCCGCCGATGAGCCAGCTTGGTATCCTAGGCGAAACCCCACACAAGACACGGCATAAACCTAGAAGAATTGCTGAGTTTTAATTCACCGGCCGTGAAAGCCAATATACCGTCTTTTTGGAAGCCTTCATAGGAAGGTTAAGGCTGCTTGAGCTTTTGGTTCACGCAGTCAAGTGGTGCAGTTGCACCTAATATAAAGGGAGGTGGCGCGCAGTTCGTCACTCCTGTGGGGGTCCGGGCGGGGACACCAAGAGCCCGCCGATGAGCCAGCTCGGTGTCCTAGGCGAAACACCACACAAGACACGGCAAAAAGCCTAGAAGAATTACTGAGTTTTAATTCACCAGCTGTGAAAGCCAATATACCGTCTTTTTGGAAGCCATCATAGAGAGGTTAAGGCTGCTTGAGCTTTTGGTTCTCGCAGTCAAGTGGTGCAGTTGCACCTAATATAAAGGGAGGTAGCGCGCAGTTCGTCACTCCTGTGGGGGTCCAGGCGGGGACACCAAGAGCCCGCCGATGAGCCAGCTTGGTGTCCTAGGCGAAACCCCACACAAGACACGGCATAAACCTAGAAGAATTGCTGAGTTTTAATTCACCGGCCGTGAAAGTCAATATACCGTCTTTTTGGAACCTTCATAGGGAGGTTAAGGCTGCTTGAGCTTTTGGTTCTCGCAGTCAAGTGGTGCAGTTGCACCTAATATAAAGGGAGGTGGCACGCAGTTCGTCACTCCTGTAGGGGTCCGGGCGGGGACACCAAGATCCCGCCGATGAGCCAGCTTGGTGTCCTAGGCGAAACCCCACACAAGACACGGCATAAACTTAGAAGAATTGCTGAGTTTTAATTTACTGGCCCTGAAAGTCAATATACCGGCTTTTTGGAAGCCTTCATAGGGAGGTTAAGGCTGCTTGTGTTTTGGTTCTCGCAGTCAAGTGGTGCAGTTGCACCTAATATAACGGGAGGTGGCGCGCAGTTCGTCACTCCTGTGGGGGTCAGGGCGGGGACACCAAGAGCCCGCCGATGAGCCAGCTTGGTGTCCTAGGCGAAACCCCACACAAGACACGGCATAAACCTAGAAGGATTGCTGGGAAATATATTTATTTGTATATAAAGTGCTTTTAAACAAATACATAAGACGATAGCTCCTGGCAGAACTGTGTCGCATAGCACTAGGGCCGAGCGGGTAGCTTGTACACATGGGGCGCAACAAGCCATTGTGCAACCAGGAGCAGTGATATTGCTCTCTGATATCATAAATATTAATAATTTTATTAATGCAGCCAATGGCCATGTACTTTTCTTTTCAGGACGGGTCAGGGAAGGGATATTGAAAGGAAATCGGCCGTGGACCTATTGAAAGGAACCGTCCCGGCATTTGCCTGGTGATGAAAATGGGAAACCACGAAAACCATTTTCAGGACGGCCGAGGTGGGAATCGAACCCACGCTCTCCCGATGCCTGCGAGGCACGAGGTAGTGCCTTAGCGCTCTCGGCCACCGCGGCCGGTTGATTTCATAAATATTGACAATGTGTTTAAAAAGAACGTTTGAATAAACATATTTATAGCAGCCCGAATAATAGTAAAGCCAGACGGTTGGTTTATACACATGCGAGAGTTCAGCTAGTACTTGATTCAAATCCTTTTCAAAATGTCAAACAATATACTGCAATAACGTTATCAAAATCCTTTCTTAAGTCTACAAATGCCACGAACGTTGTACAGTGGTGGAATTGCTTGTTACAATGACGTTAATTTTAGCCTTCTTTTCACATTTTGAAGAAATGAGGAAAAAGTAGACTTATGAGATCGATTCGGGCAAATGTGTGTCAGTCTGTCTGTCCTTCTGTCAGTCTGTCTGGCTGTGTGTGTGTGTGTGTGTCCCCCTATCAACAACTACACGGCTGCAGCAATAGAAAAAAAATGGTAGGAGTAAAGATCTATAACTGAATATCTCAATGCTGTATTTGAAAATGCTGTCAGTGCTATCAACTGCTGAAAAATCGCAATTGAAATTTGAGTTCCATGTTGGATATCATGGAAGGTATGAATGGGAGCTATTTCAAAATTGACACACGTATAGATAATAATATTTCAGTTTAATTTCCAGGAGGCCATACCCGGCAACGTTGCCAAAATTATTATGAGCCTGCTGATAAGTCCAATTTTTAATGCATATAACTTCTACACTATCAATTGGAATTCAACAAAATTTCGTATGTGCTATGTGTACGTAGACATGTATGACTGAGCGTAATCTTAAGAGGCACCAGGGCTGCCAACTGTTAATAAATTCACTGTATATTGTTTTTGTCCAAATACCAATACATCAGAAAGTATGCAAGCCAATAGCTCTAAACTTTTCACACGTATAGTACCTATCATTCTAGATTAATTTGGAGTAACTTATATACGTCAGTGCTGCCAACATGATTCTAATCCTGCTGATAGCTCCAATTTTAAAATGCATGTAACTTCTATACTAACTAATGAATTTCATTCAAAATTGGTACAACAATAGATCATATTATTTCAGATTATTTCTGACCAATACATGCATGACATTGTTGCCAACATGATTTTACGCGCGCTGTTAGATCCAATGTTTAATTGCATTTAACGTCCATGCTATTCATTGGACTTCAACCAAATTTTATATTCTCTACCTTAAGAGATGGAACTAAGAACATATTCAGTCACCAGGGCTGCCAACTGTAGTGGTCTGTTAGGCTACATTATGCCAGGTATACAGTATTTCGAACTAATTAGAAATTTCGATATTACCAACTCAATTTCGTCATTATTCTAGATAGATCCATATAGATTAATCATTGGCAAAAATCTTAAATTTTAAGAAAAGTAGGCTCTTTGGTTCGCCAAGGAGCTTCTTGTTCTTTTTGTCCAAGACCCCAGATTTTTAGGCTTTTATATAAGGGATTTTAGCCAGTTATATTCGTGAAATAGCCCTCTTTAGGTTTTAAACAAACTATTTTAACTTCCTTAGGGTATTTTAATAAAACATAGGCTATAAGCTTAATGAACAATAATATTAATACCAACAAGTAGTTCCGCGAAGAACTATACAGCCTATTTTCATATATCCTACTTATGTTAACAGCCACTATCAACATACAAAATTTCAGTTTGATTGCCGTAATAGATTCGTAGATATTGAGAACCAACTAAATAATTCGGATGGTCGCCATGTTGGATTTTATATATGTAGGTCTTAGAGTTATGTACTGTTACATGAAGATTATTTTGTACGTGTAGCATTCAAACTTCAATCGCATGATTAGGACACAAGACGTAACACGGAGATTTTAAACTTTCGCACAGCTGCCATCTTGTGCTTATGGAAACAATAGAAATAAATTAGATGCCAGTGGATTAACATTTGTAAAAGAATTTACTGTACCAAGTTTCACTGCACTCTGATGGTTAAATTGCAAGAAACGTCCATGTGAATATTTATACTTCGCGTCGCCGCCATGTTGGATTTGTGATCACCAGGTTATTTAAAGTCCTATAGGTGAACTTAAGTTCATAGCCCCTATGAACATAAAAAAAATCAGTCTGATTGCTATAATAGATTCGTAGATATTCAGAGCCGTCTAAATATTTGGGATGGTCACCATGTTGGATTGTTAAATGTATAGGCCACAGAGGCATGGACCAATAAAGGAAAATTATTGCGTAAGCTCATTATTCAAACTTTCACTTCGATCGCATGATTACGACACAAGAAATAAAAACTTAATTTTAAAATTCGCACAGCCGCCATCTTGAGGTTATGTAAACAATTGAACTAAATTAGATACCAGTGTATTACAATTTGTGTAAACATTTCTTGTACCAGATTTCATTGCGTTTGGAACATTAAATCGCGAGAAACGTCTATTTAAAATTTTCAAATTCGCTTGGCCCACATGTTCGTTTTGTAGTTAACCGGTTTTGGAAAGACTTATATATGAATTTCCAGTATTGCCCTTTATCTCCGTACAAAATTTCAGGGTGATACCGCTAATAGTTTCAGAGATATAGAATGCCGGTGAAATATTTCGCACATCCGACATCTTGTGGTTATGTAAACAATTTAACCAAGTTAGATGTCAGTGCTTTACAATGTGTATAAACATATACTGTACCAAGTTTTGTTGCGTTCGGTTGGTTAAATCGCGAGAAACGTCTATTTAAAAGTCGCAAATTCGCGTGGCGGCCATGTTGGTTTTGTAGTTAACCAGTTTTTCAAAAGTCACATAGGTGAACTTCTAATAGTTCCCTTTATCTCCGTAATAAATTCCAGGGTGATATCGGGAATAGTTTCGGAGACATTGAATGCTGGTGAAATAATTCGCACAGCCGCCATGTTGGATTGGTGAGACGTAACACAATTTGATGGACACGGTCGGGGTCGCCCGGAATAGTGCTATGAACTTACCATGTTTCATTGAAATCGCTCCAGCCGTTTAGAATTTATTAGGGACATACACAGACACACACTCTTCACACACACACACACACACACGCGCACACAAACACACACACACACACACACACGGACAAAAGGTGATCTCATAAGCCTATTATTTCAAAATTGAAAATAGTCTAAAAATTGTAGACTTGAATGGCAGCAATTTGTTCGTTTAAGATACACTGCCGCCAAATAAAATGAAAAGCTTATTACTTGGATATTTTCCATGAATTATCACAAAATCATTTTACTTGCATTATTTTGAAACGTAAATATAAGGAAGGTAAACAGCAACTTCAATTTAAGGGAAAGATTATTTTTACACTGAAGAGTTTACTTTCAGATGAGCATAAATGGAGTTATTTGATTTTTGGCAAACTTCCATGAACAGACGTTGCTAATTTATTCCCATATATTTTCTGCTTAAACCACAATAACTGCCACTGAAACGTCAAAACACATGCTTGCACATTCAGTCTTCACTGATATTTACTGCAACCAAACTTCTTGATGCTGTAGGAAGTACTGAATAACAAGTCTTTAGATGAGAGCCCAACAATGCCACAAGATACAGCCATTCTCACATCCCAATAATAGCGTAAGCACGAAGCAAATAGAAACAACGATGGATTAGTTGGCTGTGGCCTTACGTTAGGGACCATCCCGGCATTTTCCTGACGTAGAAGTGGGTGGAAACCACGAAATACCACTTCCAAGATGGCTGAGATGAGAATCAAACCCTTCACTTCTGAGTATTGCCTCACGAGGTTGAGTGTACCATGTTTCAGTCCTAACACCAGAATTAACATTTCTTGGCAGAGCCAGGAATCGCACCCGGGTGGCCGCATCATCATGTGGTGGTCCGTGTATGGTACGTATCATTTAAGGACCTCTTGTTTTACCTTTCTTATCGAAACACCCACGTAAATTGGAGCCACAATGGTGATAAAGCAAAGCAATAATTCATGTGTATAACCGTAGATTACTTAATCAGTACAAATAATGAGTACGTGAATGCGTGAACCGATTTGAATTTCCTTTTGATGCCATGTACAGGCTTAGCCCAGCTGGCCGTTCACAAGCGATACGTTGCCTGTAATCCAAGTTGTCGCCGACTTGTTCGCTCTGAATGTGCTCCTGTGGCTAATTCAGGGTTCACGAATATGAAATTAACTACAATGAATCACTGATTAAAGTAACAATGCTTGGTTATAATCTGTCTTTAGTGTTGAGCCTTCGTGCAGTCATTCAGCGCGCCCCATTGACATGCTGGATAGTGTAATTACTAACACGACAAAGCAGCGCCAAGCACACACAAGATTCTTTGCTCCCGAATGTGAAGCCCGGCTGGTATTCACATTAAGATGAGGGGAGGAGCCTAATGATCCAGGCTACGTATTCTATTCTGCTCTATCTCTCGTAGCTAAATACTGTGGTTTCAATGACTGGTATTGTTGGCTGTTACCGCGGGTACGATTTATTTATTTATTTATCGTATGGCATACATTTGATCGAGTACCACACCAGATGATTTGGTACGCTCTCCGAGATCATCAAGTTCCAGAAATGTATATAAACTGAGTAACACGAAGTTCCGTGACGAACTAAAGAGCCAACTTTTCTTAAAATTAAGATTCATGCCAATGATTAATCTATAGAATATGAACTTATCTAGAATAATGACGAAATTAAGTTGGTAATATCGAAATGTCTAATTAGTTCGAAATATACCTGGTATAATGTAGCCTAATAGAGCACTACAGTTGGCAGCCCTGGTGTCTGAATATATTCTAAGTTCCATCTCTTAAGGTACAGAGTACAACATTTGGTTGAAGTCCAATGGACGTTACATGCAGTTAGACATTGGATCTATCAGCACGCGTAAAAGCATGTTGGCAACAATGTCATGCATGTATTGGTCAGAAATAATCTGAAATAATATGATATATTGTTGTACCAATTTTGAATGAAATTCATTAGTTAGTATAGAAGTTACATGTATTTTAAAATTGGACATATCAGCAGGCATAGAATCATGTTGGCAGCACTTCCTTGTATTAATTACTCCAAGTTAATCTAGAATGTCAGGTGCTATACGTGTGCAAAGTATAGAGCTGTTGGCTTGCATACTTTCTGATATATTGATATTAGGGTAAACAAAATAAAGATAGAATTTATTAACAGTTGGCAGCCCTGATTGCTCTTAAGAATACTTACAGTCATATATGTTATGTTACACATAGCACATACGAAATTTGGTTGAAATCCAACTGATAGTATAGATGTTACATGTATTTAAAAATTGGTCCATCAGCAGGCTTAGAATCATGTTGGTAGGACTGACGTATATAAGTTACTCCGAATTAATTTAAATTTCTGGTACTATACGTGTGCATAGTTTAAAGATGTCGGCTTGCATACTTTCTGATATATTGGAATTTGGATTTTAAAAAATAGAGAGAGCAATTATTAACAGTTGGCAGCCCTGGTAGCTCTTAAGAATTAGCTCAGTCGTATCTGTTTAGGTACACATATTACATACAAAATTTGGTTGAAATCCAATTGATAGTTTAGAAGTTATATGAATTTAAAAATTGGGCCTATCAGAAGGCTTAAAATTATTTTGGCAACACTGTATGAATGGCCTCCTGTAAATTAAACTGAAATAGTATTATCTACATGTGTGCAAATTTTGGAATAGCTCCCATGCATACCTTGCATGATATCCAACATGGAGCTCAAATTTCTAGTGCGGTTTTTCAGCAGTTGGTAGCACTGACATCATTTTCAAATATGGGCTTGAGATATTCCGGTATACATCTTTACTCATACTAAATTTGGTTTCGATTGCTGCAGCCGTTTAGGATTTGATAGGGGACACACACACACAGCCAGACAGAGAGACAGACGGAAGGACAGACACACAGACAGAAGGACAGACAGACACACATTTTCCCGGATCGATCTCATAAGTCTACTTTTTCCTCATTTTTGCAAAATGTGAAAAGTAGTCTAAAAATGCTGTACAACAACACCAAAAGCCATGTGCGATGCCCTGCAGGACTGTCTGACAGCTTCCCTGTGACAGTTGGGGTTCATCAAGGCTCAGCTCTGTCTCCCCTGCTCTTTGTTATCGTCATGAATTCCATAACGCGAGACCTGCAGAAGTGTGTCCTATGGACATTGCTATACGCTGATGATGTGATGCTCACGGCAGACTCCAGGAAAGATCTTGAAACGCAAGTGCAGACTTGGCATCACCGTCTGCAAAGATTTGGTTTTCATTTGACCATCCACAAGACTGAATACCTCGAAACGTTTCCATTCCCTTGAACTATAGGTATTAATGGAGCTCCTCTTACCAAGGTAAATACATTCCGATACCTAGGTTCACGATTGCATAGCGACAGCTCTGTGAATGAAGATGTGCGAGCACGAATCAATGCAGCTTGGATGCAATTCAGAGATGTCACCGGTGTTCTTTGTGATAAGAAGATGCCTATCCGCCTAAAGTGGTGAGACCACTTGCATTATATGGTACCGAGTGTTGACCAGCACCTAGAGCATTTCTCTGCTCGACTATATCCCCAACACAACGATTCGACGTATAGCTGGCGTAGCTCCAATCAATGAGAAAATGTAGGAATGGAGACTTCGTTGGTATGGACACATTGTCCGTGCACTACAAAGTTCAGTCATCGGCTCGGTTTACCATCTAACGGTCGACAGCCAGAGACAGCGTGGAAGACCAAAATTGCGGTGGCTGGACCCTATTAACGCAGATTTACGATCAAGAAACCTGAAGTCGCGGGAAGCATTAGATCGTAAGAAATGGCGTGCATTGATCTAGAAAGCGGACCCCGTTCGTACGGGATGACACTAAAAAAGACGAAGAAGAAGATACATGAAAATTATTTATAATTTGACATCAAGTTTAGAGACGTAATGAAATGGCTGTGGTGTCACTAGGAAGAAGTCGCTGAATTCACCACTGTAAGATGTTTCTGGGCCTTCTTGAACTAGGTGCCGAACATTCTGCCTTTCAGCACCTCGTTCGCAACATGATGAAGATTTTTTTCCGTCACTTGTACAGGAAATCCCCGCATACACAGTGATTGGTCCGGATTCTAATTAATTTTGAGCAGGTCTTTCTAGGCTCAGTGAACCATGGCACCTTCTCAGTTAAGCATGGCATTACTGGACTCTCTGGAGGGCAAACGAATTCCAGTCAGAAGACCGTCTCTCAGTCAGGTTGCAAGATTCTCCGCTGTGCAGATAGGTGGATGTCTTGAAGGTAATCCTATCACATGTAGACCAGCAATGTTCCCATGGATAGGTAGTTGTTTGTTGGTCTGGATCTTTCTATATTCTCTTATCAAAATGTAGCATCGCCGCAAATGAGTTGGTGGATGTGGCTGAGAATAGGAAGCCATTGAGTAGGAGTTCACACAATTGTTCCTGTTATCATGCACATGGTGTTATTCAATTGTACAACTATTAATCTTACGTCCGGACTGTTTACCCACACCGGAGCACAATTCCGGGTACGATTCCCAGCTGTGTCAAGAAAATTAATTCTGGTCTGGAGCTTCGTGTGGCAACACTGAGTAGGCTACAGGTGGGCTCATTTCACACCTCAATCTTCCTAGAAGCGGGTTTCCCTGCTTTTCCACATCTACTACTGGCAAGTGCCGGGATGGTTGCTAACTTACGATAACGGCAGCCTCCGTTCCAATCCAGATCTGAATTACAAATACACACACGATTACAGACACCTTGCAAACGCACGTTATAAGACGTTAAATCGTGCACTACGACCTTGAGGGCAGCTGCAGAAGGTTTGAAGATCGTAGGTTCGAATCACGATGCTGACAGAGGCTATCCTTAGTACGGTTTTTCACCGGGTGTTTCCGTATCTCCTCCATGCAAATGCCAGGATAGTTCCTTACTTCAATTCGTAGGGCACCCACCACATCCCAGTCTCTAATACAGTTACACACACTACTACAGTCTTCACAGCAATACAGGCTATTCGACGAAGTTTCCCACACAAACAAATTCACAAACACAATCACATTCAAAATCACAAACACAAACGCAAACACCAAAACCATCACAATGACGATCACAAAGAATTACTGTAATTTTCGATACGCATAAGATTATTTTATATTAGTTTAGTGAGAATTAATTTAACATAGGGTACGCATAAGACAAGTTTATATTAGTTTAGTAAGAATTACTGTAACTTAGGATACGCATAGGGTGTTTATATTAGTTTTGTAGGAATTACTTAGGATACACAAAAGATTAGTTTTTATATTAATTTTGTAAAATTGACTGTATTTTAATGTTTATATAATTGCTGATGATTATCTCAATGAAGGTTCGAAACTTAATTAAATTTTCATTTTTTTATAAAATATTGACTGACGGATCTAGTCCTAGGCGTGTTTTGCAGTCTACTATGTTTCTAGATAGATACAGTATCTTGCGTTTTATCATATCCGACCTTTCATGTTACCTTTGTAATCCACATAGCCACATTGAACCACCTACTTAAGTAATTCTAGATGCATTGCATTACCTAACACATGAGAGTGTACTCCAGTGTCTTACAGGTCACATTAAGGTCATATTTACATAGGTAATACTATTAATATGGCTGAGTGCTACATTATTCAAAGTTGATAATGTTACAGCAAGTTCCCCTGGGAATGCACAGTATGTTATGTAATTACTGTTCGGATACAATGCATTATTCAAAGACAAAGTAATAATTAAACGTGTAATATTTAGCTTTCAATCTACGTATGTTAATGAAACAGGATACACAATTAAATGTGTTAACTAACGCATAATGAATACCGGAAAATGCTATGAATGTACGTAACAATGCGGTCCGCCAGGTTGCGTCGTGGCTAGCATTCTTGGCAGCCACCACGAAGGCCTGGGTTCGATTCCCGGCTCTGTCAAGAACTTTAATTCTGGAACAGCGTCCACTCAGCCACGTAAGGCAGAACTTAGAAGAGACCGTTTATATTCCTACGACTACCATCCTAAAAGGGGTTTTCCATGGTTTTCCTTTTCTACTCCAGGCAATACCCACGCCATGGCACGGCCGCCTCCTTCCCAATTCTCGTGATAATAATAATAATAATAATAATATCTCTGGAAGATTGTCCTATCGAATCTGTGCCTACATTGTGGGAAAGAAAACTAAAGGGATCTGGTTTACAGAGGTGGAAAATGACCTACAAGAACTGAAGTCATCACATGAGGACATCTTGGAACGTGACTTTTTGAAGAAACTTGGGGAGATACAGAGTTTTCAGCCAAAACCTATATTGAAAACCGGCAAGAAGTGGACCGAAGAACGAAAGGAAGTCATCGAAGAAGAATGCGCGAATACTGGACCAATGTGAAAGAAAGAGGGAAAAGGCAGTTGAAATAACGTGGTCCATAGACGACCGAAATGATTATAAATATATATATATATATCGTATAGCCTCGTGTGCCTGGCGCAAGCTTTGTTATTTGACACCCAGAGGGCAGCTTGCATGTCGAATTTTGTCGTTCTTTGAAGCACTATGAAAGTCAAAGGAGTTAGATATCTCATCTCCTTGAGACTATAGCGCTTTCTAGTAGAGAAATGAGGAACTTTGTGTTGGCCGAAAATCCCGAGAGTAATTTTGCTATTATGAACACGGCCTACTGAATTCAAATGGGTTCTTTAACATGCCAACATCGTATGTCATGCGTGTCATAATTTTGCCGCCTTTCAAAAATCATTTACCTTGGCCAGGAGCGAACCTGCAAGCTTGGGGTTGGTAGTCTGACGCGATGACCACTCACCCACCGAGGCAAGATCTCGTGAAAATGAAAAAAAATGAACATCCACAGCCTGCTTCCAGTCGACCGACCGGATCAGGGATGAAATGAATGAAGCCCCCATCTAGCGGCGAGGATATGGACTGTGCCGGCTGCCGAAACCTGTCGCCCTCCTCTGAGGCAATGATTAAAATGAATGACAGATGAAATAAAATGATAGTGGACAGTGTTGCTGGAAATAACATTTTGACAGGGTAAACTGGAGTACCCGGAGAAAAACCTGTCTGCCCTCTTTTTGTCCAGAACAGATCTCACATGGAGTGACCGGGATTTGAACCACGGACTCAGCGCACAGTGGGTCAAAATCGAAATCTAGGAGGACAAAATTATCTATTTTCATAATTTAAAAATCAAAATTTATTACATCTACAGCATTCTCATATAATTGCCGTTCACTATTCTGGGATATAAACGCATCTTACTGTAAATCTGTCACCACTGTTCGAGCAGTCTGAATTGGAGGCTGAATGTAAGTGGCTGTGGTTTGGTTGTCTTTGTGGTTAGTGTGATGCTTTAAGATGGAACATGCAGCTGAAGGTATGATCTTTGTAACGTGTTTCAGTTATTAATGGGCGTAATTGTTACGTAATTTTAGCTATATTCGCATTATAAAATATTTAACTTTTATTTTTAAAATTATATTTTCACTTAGCTTTTTAGCATGTCGCGTCACTCTGCGTCACTTTCTACTTAATGTTAAAATGTAGATAAAGTCTTGTAGTTTACTCCTGTTATAAGACTTTTGCATCTTTTTGCAACTTATTTAGTTATTTTACGTTTTAGAAGATGCCGCGCAACCAGTTTTCACACGTTTAGAACTGTTTGAAGCACTGGGTTCGACGATTATGTCAAAAGTGGAACTTTGCGACTTTGTTAAATGTAAATTAGGGGTAGAAAATTGTTCTGAAGAGATAACTGAATGCTCTATCCAAATCCTAGTCATAGATAATTTCTTGCATGTGTACACTTAGCTTAAAAAGATTTTAATTGATGTTTATTATGAAGTAAACAAATTATATACGCTGCTTTCACTCTAAATTCATGATTAAAACGTAAAAATAATTTTGACCCACTGTGCAGCGGTGAGAGGCCGGCGTGTTGCCGCCTAAGCCACGGAGGTACTTCCCAATCTTCGTCTCAATTACAAATAGACTGGCTGCGTGCCGCAGTGGTGACGTCTTCGCCTGCTGTACCCAAGATTACAGGATCGAATCCTAACGCTGTCAGTTGGCATTTGGAGGTGCGAAAATACCAAAGAGCCTTGTCCATGGATTTACTGGCACATTAAAGATCCCCTTTGGGGATACATTCTGGCACCCCGGCGTCTCTAATAATGTCAGTAGACATTATGGTGTTTGAAGCCATGTTTCAGTGTTGCCTTAGTAAACAAATGCTTTTCAGTCGGTCAACACGCTTGTACCCAAATGAGATGGGTTATTCCCTAATTCTGAAAACAATTACTTGAGGTTAATAAATACAGTTCAATGACCAGTTTCGATCGCCAAGCGATCATCATCAGATCCGTTGCACTTAGGCTACAAAATCTATGTCTGAAAGTATGGGTGAAAATATTTACAATACTAGCAGTAGTGCCCGGCTTCGCCCTGTCGATTTATTTGTTTTACAGAACTGGAGCGCTCAAGGATAAGGATCGCAATAAATGAAAGTAAATTTGAAAGCACCAACGCTTATTGCAGCTGATCTACACCTCAGTAGACTGCACCAACACCATCGCCCTTATACAGAGGCATACTATTGTCATCATGATAACTGTTTTAAGGGGCCTAAACAATCTTTTTGCAATAATTACTCCCCGTGACTGCAATTTATAAGCAGCTCGCAATTCTGCACCAGAACACTGGTAGGGGCCACGTGATGCAGCTCGCATTACCAGGCAACAATAGACTTAGGTATTATTGAAGCCGTTCTGGAGCACTTATTCTTCCGACTTACTGAACAAAAATCAATCTTTAAGGTTACCTGAGGTGTAGCCTAATGCTACATATTCTAAACTATTTATCTTGTATCAGGCTATCATATACAAAAACAAGAAGTTCCGTGACGAACTAAGGAGCCTACTTTCCTTAAAATTTAAGATTTATGCCAATGATTAATCTATAAGAATCTATCTAGAATAATGACGAAATTAAGTTGGTAATATCGAAATTTCTAATTAGTTTGAAATACTGTATACCTGGCATAATGTAGCCTAATAGAGAACAACAGTTGGCAGCCCTGGTGACTGAATATATTCTTAGTTCCATCTCTTAAAGTACAGAATACAAAATTTGGTTGAAGTCCAATGGATAGCATGGACGTTACATGCAATTAAACATTGGATCTAACAGCGCGCGTAAAATCATGTTGGCAACAATGACATACATGTATTGGTCAGAAATAATATGATCTATTTTTGTGTGGATTTTGAATGAAATCCATTAGTTAGTATAGAAGTTACATGCATTTTAAAATTGGACCTTTCAGCAGGCTTAGAATCATGTCGGAAGCACTGGCGTAGGCCTATATTAGTTACTCCAAATTAATGTAGAATGCCAGGTACTATACGTGTGCAAGGTTTAGAGCTATTGGCTTGCATAACTTCAGATATATTGATATTAGGGTAACAAAAACAGAGACAGCATTTATTAACAGTTGGCAGCCCTGGTTACTCTTAAGAATCGGCATAGTCATATCTGTCATGGTACACAAAGCAAACACGAAATTTGGTTGAAATCAAAACGATAGTATTGAAGTTACATGTATTTAAAGTTGGACTTCTCAGCAGGCTTAGAATCATGTTGGTAGTACTGACGTATGTAAGTTACTACAAATTAATATAGAATGTCAGGTACTATACGTGTGCATAGTTTAAAGCTGTCGGCTTGCATACTTTCTGATATATGGGTATTTGGATTAAAGTAAAACGAGAGCATTTATTAACAGTTGGCAGCCCTGGTGGCTCTTAAGAATACGCTCAGTCATATCTGTTTATGTACACATAGCTCATACGAAATTTGGTTGAATTCCAATTGATAGTGTAGAAGGTATGTGCATTTAAAAATTGGACCTATCAGCAGGCTTATAATCATTTTGGCAACACTGTCATATATGGCCTCCTGGAAATTAAACCGCAATATTATTATCTATACGTGTGCCAATTTTGAAATAGCTCCCATTCATACCTTCCAAGATATCCAACATGGAGCTCAAATTTCAATTCCGATTTTTCATCAGTTTGTAGCACTGATATCATTTTCAAATATGGCCGTGAGATGTTCAGGTATAGATCTTTACTCCTACAAAATTTTATTCGATTGCTGCAGCCGTTTAGTTGATAGGGGGGGGGGACGACACACACAGACAGACACACATTTGCGCGATCTCATAAGTCTACTTTTTCCTCATTTTTGCGAAATGTGAAAAGTAGGCTAATAATTTTTCTAATCCGACTGATAGTTCCAGAGATTAGCGCGTTTAAACACACAGACAAACTCTTTGGCTTTATTATATTAGTATAGATATACACTTATTTGGCCAACGGCCTAGATGTGTTGAAACACCAGATCCTATGAGAACTCCGCAGTTAAGCAACATTGGGCGCAGTCAGAACTTGGATAGTATGCCGG
Source organism: Meconema thalassinum (assembly GCA_946902985.2). Lineage (NCBI taxonomy): Eukaryota > Metazoa > Arthropoda > Insecta > Orthoptera > Tettigoniidae > Meconema > Meconema thalassinum. Next base: position 513,580,068 of record OX336393.1, on the reverse strand, counting down.
TTCTAGGCACTGCGCGCTGTTGGCCAACATAAGGAGGAGCTGAAAGGCCCTGGCCACCCTACCGCAAGTCAACTCCGGCTGGGGATAGCCTCTTCGGAGGCTCGGACCTGCCTTCGGGCAGACTACCAATTAAATTAAAATATATACACTTGTTTAGTTGCAGTATTAGTTGAGAAAATGCAACTCGTCAATATTAGTTAGTTGTGTCTATGTGATGTTTTGTTGAGATCCAAGTGTATTTGTTAACCTCATGTAATTTTTTTCAGGATTAGGGCATAACCCATCTTATTTGGGTACAATCGTGTTGACCGACTGAAAAGCACCAAACAATTGTTACCATTACCATCAGTAGTTAAAAGGAACGTAAAAACAATAACATTATTATTATTATTCAATTCCAAATTCACACAATTCTACAGACACTACAATAAGATAAGTCATCAGAAATATTGTACGCACTCGCAAGTACACGGGGCTACATGACCAGACTGTCGACAGGGCCACTAGATTATTCAAGTACAACTACTATAGGGGTACCAGGTATAAAGGACTGTTGGAGGCGAGGCTCGCATTACGTAGCTGCTGAAGAGCTTCCCCCTCCATACACGACTTCGGAAGGTCCAGTGACAAGGACAACGAAGCAAGTAGCAGCGAGAAAGAGAGAGAGACACTTCCCCTACCTGACGCACATGCGCAGAAGAAAGACTAGCAGTTGAGAGGCAAAGGAGCTGGAAACACTCTCCCCTACTTTGGTGTGCTTGCGCATTGAAACATTATTTTCTACCTGGTCACTCTATAGTGTGTGTATTTGTAATTGAGGATAGGTAAGAAGGTACTGTGTCCGTAATTCAAGTACCATCCCAGCCTTTGCCTAACAAGGGAAGTACCAGGTAAGATAGGTCGGTACCTATCTTGAACCTTAGTGGACACAATCGTTGTACTATAAGAGGACAACGTGCGGAAAATCAGCCGCCAGATTGAACTGCAAGGCTCAGAAATCGTACCTGACATCCTGGTACGCAGGCATGAAGGCTGGAGGAGCTGGACATCCCTGTGGCACTTGGAGTAGAAGCGAGCCGGTGCGTATATGCTGACTGGAGCTGCAGCTCCTTCCCACCGGCCTTGAGTGCTTGGGCGGTCAGGGCTGTCCATTCCATTATGTACGGCACTCGCTACCTCCCATTGATTTTTAAGAGAGATTCGCCACATGATTTCGGTGCCTTGCAGTTCAATCTGGCGGGTGACATTCCACACATTGTCCTCTTATAGTACAAGGATTGTGTCCACTAAGGTTCAAGATAGGTTCCGTCCTGTCTTACCTGATACTTTGTTGTAAGGTAGAAGTGGAAAATCATGGAAAAACTCTTCCATGTTGTCTGAGGGAAAAATAGAATCCACATCTTCTCAGTTTTGCTTCACGAGGCTGAGTGTATCCAGTTCCAACACCCAGGCCTGAATTTAATGTCTTGCCAGAGCCGGGATTCGAACCCGGAAGTTAACAGCCAACAATGCTAGTCCTTGGAACTACAGTATTTTGTGCTCCTCACCGACCGACAGCCAAGAACACATTTGTATTCATTTGATGGTGCTGTTAAGAATGTTTGTCGATTTCTATGAAAACTGTTTGGTGCTTTTCAGTCGGTCAACACGATTGTACCCAAATAAGATGGGTTATTCCCTAATCCTGAAAAAACAAGTAGTGCAGTGACTAACTAAAGATCCTACTTTTCTTAAAATTTCAGATTGATGCCAACCTATATAGACCTATCTAGAATAATGACGAAATCAAGTAATATAGAAATAGAGTAACGTACTACAGTTGGCAGCCCTGGTGACTCTGAATATAATCTTAGTTCCTTCTCTTAAGGTATAGAATGCACATCCAAAATGTGGTTGAAGTCTTATGGATAGTATGGACGTTACATGCTGTTTGATATTGGATTTATCAGTGTGCGTAAAATCATGTTGGGAACAATGTCACGTATGTGATGCTCAGAATTAATCTGAAATATTACGATCTATTATAGTGCCAATTTTGGATAAAATCCATTTGTTAGTATAGAAGTTACATGTCATTAAAATTAAGACTATCAGAAAGCTTAGAATCATGTTGGCAGCACTGAGGTGTATTAGTTACTCCAAATTAATCTAGAATGTCAGGTACTATACGTGTGCAAAATTTAGAGATGATGACTTGCATACTTTCTGATATATTGATATTAGGATAAAACAAAAGATAGAGCATTTATTAACATTTGGCAGCCCTGCTTGTTCTTACGAATACGCGTAGTTATAACTAATATGGTACACAAAGCACATGCAAAATTTGGTTGAAATCAATTTGTTAGTATAGAAGTTATTTGCTTTTAAAAACTGGACCTATCAGCAGGCTTAGAATCGTGTTGGCAGCACTGATGTATATACTGTAAGTTATTCCTAACTAAGGTGGAATGTCATGTAGTTTTCGTGTGCAATTGTTAGAGCTGTTGGCTTGTATACTTTTTGATATATTGATATTAGGGTGAAAATATAGAGAGAGCATTTATCAACAGTTGGCAGCCCTGGTGGCTCATTAGAATACGCACAGTCAAATCTGCTGTAGTACACATAGTAACTACGAAATCTGGTTGAAATCCAATCGATAGTATAGAAGTTACATGCATTTAGAAATTGGACCTATCGGCAGGCTTAGATCCATGTTGGCAATACTGGCATGTATGGTCGTCTGAAAATTAGTCTGGAATGCTATTATCTATATGTGTGCCAATGTTGGATTAGTTCCCATGTATAACTTCTGAGATATCCAACATAGAGCTCAAATTACAATTGATATTTTTCAGCAGTTGGTAGCACTGACGTCAATTTAAAATATGGCCGTGAGAGGTATAGATCTTTACTCCTACCAAATTTGGTTTCGATTGCTGCAGCCGTTTAGGAGTTGATAGGGGGACAAACACACTGCCAGCCAGACAGACAGACATTTTCCCGGATCGATCTCATAAGTCTACTTTTTCCTCATTTTTTCAAAATGAGAAAAGTAGGTTATAAATACATAGATTAATTTTGTAATTTTGTTATTAGGTAGAATCGGGTTGACCGAATGAAAAGCATCATACTTTTGTTCACTAAGGCAACACTCAAATGGCTTCAAACACCATAATGATTTTTATGAGTTCGTAATTAAAACGAGCTGTCTTCTATGGTCCAGAGGTAGGTATTGAGACTCAAAGACTCTTGGTTGGAATCCTGGTACAAGAAAGAAATATACTTAAGATCTGTGTTCACTAAAACGAATGTTGCCATTCAAAGAGTGGGTTTCCATGCTTTCTCACTTCCATCTCATACAAATGCCACATTGGTACGGTACGTAACTTCGTTAGTTATTGTATTTTTAGCCTATTTTTCACATTTTGTGAAAATTAGGAAAACGTTGACTTATGAGATCGATCCGGGAAAATGTGTGTGTGTCTGTCTGTCCTTCTGTCTGTCTGTCTGTCCCCCCCCCCCCTATCAACTCCTAAACAGCTGTAGCAATCGAACCCAAATTTGGTATGAGTAAAGATCTCTATCCGAATATCTCAATGCCGTATTTGAAAATGATGTCAGTGCTATCAACTGCTGAAAAATCACAATTGAAATTTCAGCTCCATGTTGTATATCTTGGAAGGTATGCATGGGAGCTATACCATATACATAAACAGTCCTATGCAACTCGCCTATAATGGAAATTATAAAAATCGCTAAAGCTCGTTTTATAAACATACTCGTGTCTTAATTATAGCCATTATAGGCTCGTTGCATAATGTACTGTAAAATACAGCACTACAGCAACCGGAATGCCTGAATGCGAGTGAATGTCTCGTACTGAACTACAAATTGGATAAATTAGAAGCAGTAGAAAGAAGAATTATACGCAAAATACTTGGTCCTTTAAAAACTGAAGAATTCTGGAAATAAAGAAGTAATGATGAAATATATCGAAAAATAGAAAACATATCAGAAACAATACGGAAGAGGAGATTGCTATTTTTTTGGACATTTGTGCAGAATGGATGACAGTAGATTAACCAGGCAGATCTTCACATTCCTGTGGGACAAGAAGTCAAAAAGGATTTGGAAAGAAATAATATCAGAGAATAAGATACACCACAGAGAGTTATTTTTAGGCAAAATGTGATTTCAAGGTAGGAAGGGAAAGAAAACCGGCTCGAAATGGTCCGAGGAAACATAGTGAGATGATGAACGACTATTGGAGGAAGAACAAGGAACAGCAAAGGGAAAAGAACTGAAATTGTTTCGTGATCCATAGACGACAGAAACGAAGGTAATAATATGAAGAAGAAGGAGAGGAAGAAGAAGATAAAGAAGAAGAAGAGGATGAAATAATAACAATAATAATAATAATAATAATAATAATAAGCCAATGTGATCTTCAACAAAAGATTGAAGGAAGTCACACTGATTCATCTTGCCATTGTGAATACGCATAACCTGCAGTCTAAGTATACTGAAAAAGGGTCCAAATATTTGGAGCTGGTTGGGCCTATCAGGAAGCAATGATAGGTCAAGAGAGTTCGAATTATACCAACAGTCATCTGAAGCACTGGTGTGGTTCCTAAACATCTTCCGAAAGACCTAGAAGAGATTGATCTGGACACGAACTTGTAAAAATTAATACAGAAGGCAGTGATATTGGCTACAACTAGTATAATTCGGAGATTCATTGGCAGTGATCTAAATTAAAATGATGAGTAAGCTTTGATTGAAGTGACTTCGGTGGCGTAGTTGGTAGCATGCTGTGCCCAAGATGACGGGTTCAAACCAGGCCGAAGTCGTTAAGAGCGTTAAAAATCCCTCAGTATGCCTTCCTACGGAGGGGAAGTAAATCCAGCGGTCAAATGTCATGAAAATGAAACTTCCACTAACTACACTTGTGTGAAGCCTAAATTTGTAGGTTAGAATTGATAACGCTCTATTAATTTCAACGTTCGTCGCCAGGTTCTGACTGCGATGCCATCTAGTAGGCGAGTCCACAAGCTAGGTGTCGTGGACGGTAGCATTTGGTAGCAAAAGTAGGAACTACTTGAAAATAGTGTCGGCAGTCCTTACTTGAATTAAAAACTGATAACACACACTAATACAGTCATCACAATTAACACCGGTTATCAGACAGATTCTACACACACCCAAAGTACACGGGGCTACATGACCACGTTATCGCAGTCCCTAAACTGAGGATCCAACCAAGCTTTGACTGTATATAATCTGCATTCTTGCTTTGCATTTTACCAGACAATGATCTGAGAATAATCGTGATAATAATGATAATTAATATTTACCACATAAGCAGTGTGATTTTCACATTCTTTTACGCTGTATAAGAACATAATTCAATAACAAATGGTCCTAGATGTCTGAAAGAAAAGTAAGAACCACAGAAATGCATGAATTACCACAGGATATATTGAGCATTGTGTATCTTCATTTCCTTTTAAGGCGCTGATGAAATAAAACATTACAACTGTCCTGTATTTTTAAGAAGCTAGCTGGTGCCAGGCGACATGTCACGGAGATAAGCATGGAACACGACGCGTGGTTGGACACGTCTCTTCGCAGCGTGAAAAGACTCTGCTGAGTTTGTAACTTGAAACGCTAAATCTAGATTAATTCTTCCTTGTCGCTACGAGACAGCTACACAACACACAGCAATTCGCAACTCCTGCAATATTCCTGATAAGCAACCCACGTAACAATACAACAAAACAAACCAAGAAATAAAGTGACGATGTAACACGATAGAAGGGAAGGAAGTATGAATGAAGGGGAGAATGACAAGGAAGTGAGTAGGGAAAAAGTAAAGAAGGAAGGAAGGGAGGAAGGGAGGAAGGGAGGAATGGAGGAAGGGAGGAAGGAAGGGAGGAAGGAAGGGAGGGAGGGAGGAAGGAAGGAAGGGAGGAAGGGAGGAAGGAAGGGACGAAAGGAGGAAGGGAGGAAGGAAGGAACGGAGGAAGGGAGGAAGGGAGGAATGGAGTAAGGGAGGGAGGGAGGAAGGAAGGGAGGGAGGAAGGGAGGAAGGGAGGAAGGGAGGAAGGGAGGAATGGAGGTATGGAGGAAGGGAGGAAGGAAAGAAGGGAGGAAGGTAGGAAGGAAGGATGGAAGGGAGGAAGGAAGGAAGGGAGGAAAGGAGAAAGGAAGGAAGGAAGGGAGGAAGGATGGAAGGGAGGAAGGGAGGAAGGGAGGAATGGAGGAACGGTGGAAGGAAGGGAGGAAGGGAGGAATGGAGGAAGGAAGGAAGGGAGGAAGGGAGGAAGGGAGGAATAGAGGAAGAGAGGAAGGAAGGAAGGGAGGAAGGGAGGAATGGAGGATGGGAGGAAGGAAGGAAGGAAGGGAGGAAGGGAGGAAGGAAAGGAGGAAAAAAGGAAGGAGGGGAGGAAGGGAGGAATGAAGGGAAGAAGGGAGGAAGGAAAGAAGGAAGGAAGGGAGGAAGGGAGGAATGGAGGAAGAGAGGAAGGGAGGAAAGGAGGAAGGGAGGAAGGAAGGAAAGGAGGATGGGAGGAAGGGAGGAATGGAGGAAGGGAGGAAGGAAGGAAGGAAGGAAGGAAGGGAGGAATGGAGGAAGGAAGGGAGGAAGGAAAGGTGGAAAAAAGGAAGGAGGGGAGGAAGGGAGGAATGAAGGGAAGAAGGGAGGAAGGGAAGAAGGATGGGAGGAAGGGAGGAAGGGAGGAAGGGAGGAAGGGAGGAAGGGAGGAAGGGAGGAATGGAGGAAGGGAGGAAGGAAGGAAGGGAGGAAGGTAGGAAGGGAGGAATGGAGGAAGGGAGGAAGGAAGGAAGGGAGGAAGGGAGGAATGGAGGAAGGGAGGAAGGAAGGAAGGGAGGAAGGAAAGGAGGAAAAAAGGAAGGAATGGGAGGAAGGGAGGATGAAGGGAAGAAGGGAGGAAGGGAAGAAGGAAGGAAGGGAGGAAGGGAAGAATTTAGGAAGGAATGCCGTGGTTAGCACATGCATAGTTCAACAGGTTGCTAGTAGATGTCACTCATGCACATCCGGTGGCGAACTTTGTTTTAATTAAATATATATTTTCCATTGCAAAATGCACAACATAACGCTCAATTTTATTACGTCCCAGTACTTAAAAACAATAAATATAAAAAAATCAAGTTAAAAATACAACTCTGATAGGTTTCGAATTCCAGTCGACCGAGTGAAAGACCAAAGCTATAACCGCAGAGCCAAACGTGTCCACCGAAATGTCACTGTATCAATCAATTTGCATACAACGTCTTAGCAAATAATGACTTGGACTAAACTATTTCTTCACTGGAGTAGCCAATATATTCATACAAAGCTTATATTATTTCTATCTGTGGGCTACATTGCATGCAACATACTCAAATTAGTGAAATATAGGTCAGAACGAGAGATCAGCTGCCATCTCGTCTTGTAACCGAGACGGCTCAGCTTTTTAAAGTCACTTCTGCACTATAATATTACAACATAAACTTTTAATTTCGAACGGGCCACGTCCTTTAGAACAGTATAAACCATTCTCGATTCGATAATCGGAACTGATGGGTCCCAGTTACGGTTTATAAAGCTTGCATTATTCACATGACTGCCATTCTGAAGTGATATGGCTGAATTCCTTGTAGTTTGGTCAAAAGACGCTTCCCACATGAAGGTATATTTCTATCAAATTTGGTAAAGATCCGATGATTAGTTTAGTCATGATTTAATTTTAAGTTGTGGCGACAAGTGTAATTCTTTTTGGCTCTCTTGATGATAAGACTAATAATTTGAATTGGTCGCCAGGTCACAATAAGCCGTTGCAAACCAAATTTACTCGTGTAAGTACATAATAATAAACGACCTCTCCTCTCAAGCCGTGGCGTGACGAAGTCAACCAACCAATCAGTAATCAAATTAGGAGTTAGGGATGCCTTAAGTACTAACGACAATATCCCTGGCATTAAGTTTAACGAAATGAGTTTATTTATTCAAATAAAATAGTAATTAATTGTAATAGAAAATTATTATTAATAATAATAAAAATGAATAAGCAAGATATAAATCTCATGGTCAAAAGGTGGGACCACTACAGTTGGGCTTCATAAAACAATATTGTAAGGGGCAGCTGATTAACCTGGTATATGAAACACAGAAGCTCTTAAACCAGACGGAGTTAGAAGGTGCGGTTTGTGACAACATATTCCTAATCGTATGAATAGTACAGGGAAAATCTTGCAGAGCTTCAAGTCAACATAAATATATTCATTTGGTTATGAAGTGCATTCAAACATATAGGACGCTAGTCCCTGCCAGAACTGAGTCGCGTATAGCCCACATAACAGTCAAGCCGACTGGGTGGTTCAACACAAGCGAGATTTCTCGCACAGGCACTCTAGTCTTATATATTCATCCGGTTCAAGGAGGACGATTGTAACAATGCCCTTTTCGTTTATCAAAGGGCAATAATTAAATTTTTCCTTCCAGATATTTAACACTTTATGGCTCACAAATATTATAGAAAAGGGATGTACAGTAATGCGTAAAATGAAATTTTTTATCACGCGTATAAACAAGCCAAAAGAGAAAATTAATAATAAAATTTTAGAATAATTTAAGATACGTCTATAACCAATAATTAGGAATTTATATTATTTTCAGATTATTGTTAATTTAATTCGAATAGAATAACAAAAACATAGGAACGTGAACGCATTTTATCATATGAACGCGTTTTTCAATTAAACACGTTATTTGAAACAACATTGCTTGCAGATGTGGCTCCATACCTGACGTAATTACTGCGCACTTTATTACATACTCTTAGTGCCATTTATATTCAAACAAATAACCGATATTGAAATGTAACTTTAGTTACACAATGAAGAATAAATGAATGTAAAACTGTTTGCGTGCATTCTAGGTGCGTTTTCATTTTCAGAACGAGGCCATTTTGCCATTTTGTGAATCATATTATTTCTTGTGTGAGAAATAATTTCGACTCTGAGATTTGCTGATGACATCGTCATCTTAGCCGACACACCAGAGGATTTGAATGAGTTTTCAAACGGTATGGATTCATGATGAAAATTATTAAATCTAAACAAAAATATTCGAATGCAGTCGAAAGAAATCATAAATCCCTATGGATGTCGAATTAGCTGGTGAAAAGCTACAGGAAGTAGGTGACTTCTGTTACTTAGGAAGCAAAATAACCAGTGATGGACAAAGCACAGAGGATATAAGAACTAGGTTAGCACAGGCAAGGAAAGCATTTCTACAGTAAGGGAATCTGTTGACATCGAATATAGATTGCTGTATTAGCAAGTCATTTTTTAAGCCCATTGTCTGGAGCGTGGCGCTGTATGGAAATGAAACTTGGACTGTTGGAGCAGCAGAAAAGATGAAAATTGAAGCGTTTGAAATGTGGTGTTACAGGAGAATGATGAAGATCGCATGGGCAGATAGGGTTATGAATGAAGAGGTATTAAGTCGAGTGAGAGAGGAGAGATGATTCTGGCGACTGCTAATGAAGAGAAGAGATAGGTTGGTAGGACACATCGTAAGACACACAGGAATAGCAAACTTAGTAATTGAAGGAATGGTCGAGGATAAAAACTGTAGGGGTAGACCAAGGTTAGAATATGTTAAGCAGATTGCCTCGGATGTAGGGTGTGGTAGCTATGTAGAGATGAAATGATTAGCTCAGGACAGGGAAGCATGGACTGCTGCATCAAACCAGTCGAAATACTGAAAACTGAAACCGCAGCAATATTTCTTGTACTGCTGGTACTTTGAATCAATACATTCTGCTTTTCGAATAACTAAATAATCGATACAGAAAAATCGACTAACTGCTTGAAATAACAATAAATCGAATGAGCGTTTAATCGATTCATAGATTTGACGTTTAATCCATTAATTGGTTACTCAAATAATTGCAGGATTGATGTGCTAAATGATCTGTGCCAAGAAGTAGTTTATGAGTAAATGGATAGAAACAGTATACTACAGAAGAACAAGATGTTCAGTAAAGTTATAACTCTTTGTCCTTTTCAAGGAATATAATTGAATGTTGGTTGTAGTAGCTTGTTGAAATACAACGTGCTATAGGGATATTAAACATGAATATGAGGTGCCCTTTGCTAGTGCTACCTCTGTACAAAATTTCATTCAATTCGGTTTCACCGTATTTGAATTGATATGGGGAATCAATTTGCACACATACATGGCCGCTATCTGCAAACTATTGGGCTGATGACCTTGTAGTTCAGTCAAAAGATGCTTCTCACAAAAAGGTATGTTGTTGCAAAATTTGATAGAGATCAAATGATTAGATTGTTCGAAATTTGAATTCAGCTTTTAACATTTGGGTGGCCGTCAATCCGTTTCCGTCAAGATGGCGGCGATATAAAACACGGCACTGAGGTGGCATTTGCTAGTGCTACCTCTGTACCAATTTTCGTTCAATTCGGTTTTACCGTGTTTGAATTGATAGGGGGAATCGATTTGCACACATACATGGCCGCCATATGGAAACTATTGGACTGATGACCTTGTAGCTTAGTCAAAGAACGCTTCTCACATAAAGGTATGTTTTCGCACAATTTGGTAGAGATCAGATGATTAGGATAGTCGTAATTTGATTTAAGCTTTGAACATTTGGGTGGCCGACATTACGTTTCCGTCAAGATGACGGCGATATAAAACATGACACTGAGGTGCCCTTTGCTAGTGCTACCTTTGTACCAAATTTTGTTCTATTCAGTTTCACCGTGTTTGAATTAATAGGGGGAATCGATTTGCACACATACATGGCCGCCATCTGTAAACTATTTTTCTGATGATCTTGCAGTTTGGTCAAAATATGCTTCCCATAGAAAGGTATGTTGTTGCAAAATTTGGTAGAGATCAGGTTGGTCGTAATTTGATTTAAGCTTTTAACATTTGGATGGCCGCCATTATGATTCCGTGAATATGACGACGATATCAAACACGGTAATGAGTTGCCTTTTGCTAGTGCTAGCTCTGTACCAAATTTCGTTGAGTTCGGTTTCACCATGTTTGAATTGATAGGGGGAATTGATTTGCACACATACATGACCGCCATCCGCAAATGATTGAGCTGATGACCTTGTAATTTATTGAAAAGATTCTTCGTACATAAAGGTATAATGTTGCAAAAGTTGGTAGAGATCAGATGATTAGGTTGGTCGTAATTTGATTTAAGCTTTTAACATTTGGGTGGCCACTATTACGTTTTCGTTAAGATGGCGGCAATATCACTGAGGTGCCCTTTGGTAGTGCTACCTCTATATCAAATTTCGTTCAATTCGGTTTCACCGTGTTTGAATTGATAGGGGGAATCGATTTGCACACATATATGGCCGCCGTCTGCAAACTATCGGTCTGATGACCTTGTAGTTTAGTCAAAAGGCGCTCGCCATATTGGTAGAGATCGAATGATTAGGTTAGTCGTTATTTGATTCTAGCTTTGAACATTTGGGTGGCCGCCATTACGTTTCCGTCAAGATGGCGGCGATATAAAACATGACACTGATTTTTTTTACCGTATGCCTTGTAGTACCGGGAGTGTCCGAGGACGTGTTCGACTCGCCAGTTCATGTAGCTGCTTTGTGGCGGACACCCAATGGGTGAGCTACAAGTACTGTCGCGTGTGAAGTGTTGTCAGGGGAGGAAAGTGTGATTGTAAGGACGAGGAGTTGGAAGGTAGCAGCTGTGGCCTATAGTTAGGGACCAACGCCGGCATTTGTTTGGAAGGAAGATGGGAAACCACAGAAGACCATCTTCAAGATTGCCGGCGGGGGGATTCGAACCTCATCGCCTCCCGGATGTGAGCGACTGCCTGTAGCCACGCCGTAACGACCACAGTTAATTCACCTGGTATGCCACTGAGGTGCCCTTTGCTAGTGCTACCTCCGTACCAAATTTCGTTCAATTCAGTTTCACCGTGTTCCAATTGATAGGGGGGGATTCAGAGTACGCACACTCACACACAGACAGACACACAATTTTTCGCCCTTGGGTAGATTATTAGCTTGGGAATAACCTAACCCCCAAGGGAAGATGATAAAGAAAAGGAAGTGGGTTTCGGACTGGAGAAAAAGGATGGACAAATAGGACGAGAGTCCTACAGAAGTTACAAGTTTAACTTTAAATATACTCAAAGGCAGCTGCCACTGCAAATCCGCTCTCCGATACCTAAAGTGGGTAGGGACCTGGCCAAAGCTAACGGGAAAGGCAGCTGGAACTTGGGCGGTTTGCGAGAAAGTTGCTGTAGCGTATTCCCTCTCAAGCATACATATGCCTACTATGGGGAAGGGTGGTGGTCTGGCAAGAAAAAGAATAAAAGATTTATTGTGTATCTGTTCAAAGTAGTTTGTTTCTAAACAAGTAATTTGAAGAGTGCAAATAATTTGAATCAGATTTGATATTTTAATTTTTGAAATTGAAGAATTTCTAAAGAACGACCAAATGCTTCCAAGAAGGATAGGGATAAAAAAAAATATACCTATGTTGTATCGTACCGGTTTCAGTCATATTGTGAGCTTCCTGAGCGTAATTTAGGACATGAAAATGTGCAAGAACATACACTTAATATAAATAAAAGATTTTATCAAAAATTCTAAAAATATTCTTCGTCCAAAAGCTCACACTTTAAAATTTAAAAATACCAGTTCTGTTGCAAAATGTGTTAAGTAAGAAAAACATTAAACATATACGTCTTGATAAAAAAAACAGCGTGTAATAGAAGAGATGTGGATGTGAAATTAGATATGTGGAAATAGGTTATAACTGATAGTTTGGTTTTTATTTGCGAAGTAATGGAGAAATAATGGAATAAAAACGTTCAAATAAGTGTTACGCGGTAATGTTTTGAATGGGCAAGAAATCTATTGTAATTTTAGACAAAAAGTAACTTTTGTAGATTTCCGTACAGCATTCCAAAAATAAGCGTAACTCAACTTAAGCTATGACCTCACATTTAATCCTCTTTTCGTATCTTGTGTCTACAAATTAATTAATCTATTCTTTGGTTAGCCAATTATCGATTAATCGTTTTTGATTTTAAATTATTCGGTTGATTGCCACAGAAATGAGTGCAAATAATATTTCAAACGTAATTGTACGGTCAGCACGGCCCAAACATTTAATTGAATACGCAATCCAGCATTATGGTTAATTGGTTAGCACACTAGGCTTTGGTTTTAAAGGATTTCACATTCTATTCCTGCTCGGGCCGAGGGTTGGTAAGAGTGTAGGATTAATTCCCACGATCGGAGGCGGAAGATTTTGACGCCTTCATCCTTTCATACTCATCACAACCTACTGGTCATCGGTCAACTCCATAGAACTTCACCTGCTCTCTCCTCAAGCCACATGCAATACTAGTCTACTACTCATAATACTGATAATGGGCTGAGGAATGGATTGAGGAATGTAAGAATATTATCAGTGTCCAGATAAATAGTTTTTGAGGGAAGAAAAAAAACTTCATTAGCTAAATAAGATCAATCGCAGGAACAGGATATAGGAGGAGACATGATTTTGTTGCCAAGATAGTACATCAAGAACTGGCTATACTCCTTCAACTGCTAAGCCGAGAAGAAGTGCCATACTATAAATATGCTCCTGTAAGTGTACTGAGAAATGACAGCTTTACGTTGATCTGGGATCGTTGACAGACCAGTCAGCCGTGCACAACAGACCTGATCTGGTTCATCTTGACAAATGTATGAAGCACTCCACCTTCATAGATGTGGCAATCCCAAACAGAGGCAACATGCTAACCGAACATGTTGAAAAGCTGTCAAAATACACAGACATTTCAGAACTGATAAGGAAGCAATGGCACATGGCACAAGTCAGGACAGTTCTTATTATTATCTCCAGCACTGGCGTGATTCCCAACAACTTAAAGGAATCGCTCACAGAGTTGAAATTAGACCCAGGCCTTTTTAAACTGATGCAAAAAACAGTCATACTTTCAACGTGTCGCATAGTGAGACTGCTCTTGGGCCATCAGGCCTGAAGGAGTGACATAAAAGTGTACAGGAACTAGCCTACTGAATGTATTCACCAAGAATTTGCTCCTTATGATATATTATATATCTGGGATTGTAAATGATCTCTTTCCATCAAATATTCAGAGAATGTGTAAGCGCATGTGCAAAATAAATAATAATAATAATAATAACCAGTGCAATGACAAGAGTACTGATAAGCAGCTTTCAAGCACATGGCTGTCAAGGTGATAGAAACTGAGGAATTCAACCAGGCGATACAAGACAAAGATCACTACAAGAAGTTACAGGAACACACATCCTAAAAGATCAGATTTGTATTGTGTTGGCAGTATTACTCTGTGATTTTTTAGTAGGTTGTCCTACTGTTTTATTAATTTTACTTAAGTTTTATGTGAAGCATCTTTGAAAATTATGTTCTGATACTTTATTTATTTATTTATTTATTTATTTGGATTTATTGTGCTTCTAACAGGTATATGCCTAATGAAAAGAAACACATGTACATTTGGTTACACAATTCTATCAAATTATAAATTATAATTGGCAAGCATAATGTTGAGATTGTAATCTAAATTAATTATGTAACTAAATACGAAAATATAATAATTCTGTGCAGGAAATTGGTGGGTGGAATGTACGAGTTCATGTGATCGCACAGCAGGCAGAAACAAAGGAACTACTGTATATGTGTAACTGGGTTGTTTGCTATTGAATGTTCATTGTATGATTGAATACCACTTATTATTGGGGAATGTTTATGCTGTCCAGTTCTAGTTCTTGGGCAGTAAAATGTAATAAACTTAAGTCGAGTTGAGGGAGGTGGGACACGCAAATTAAACTGTGATATACTGTATATGAAATGCTGTTGGAAAAGTATAAGATTAATTTTAATTCCACTTAAACTTAAATCAATAAATTTTAAAGAGCTTAAATTTTAAATTTAGTCAACTAATGAGTTTAAATAGGCTAATAACGTTAATCAACTAATTGTTAAAGAGCTTAACTTAAAACGTTAATCAGCTCATCGTTAAATTGACTTAAAACGTTAATGAGCTAATTGTTAAAGAGTGGAACGTTAATTAATCAGTTAATAATTCCAGTCGTTAACTTCAACTTTCATCAGCGAATCATCGTTAAACAGTTTATCATTTAACTTTAATCAGTTGATGTTTCAGTTTTCCTTCCCCTCCCAACAAAAACTTTGTTCCTTAAAATCCACGTTTTGAAATCTGGCAGATGGAAAATTGGTCCCTATTCAAATCGACGTTTAAAAATAATCCAACATATTAACGAAGATTTCCCACACTTGGTTTTTCAAGTTTTTCATTACAATCAATTACACTTCACAGTACATACCATTTAACTTTTACTCGCGAACAATAGCGCCGGAGCAAATTAAAGCGAGATAAATGCGTCCATGTATGCAAATATTGAATTAAAATCATTGACATTTCACCATAAAAAAGGAATAATTATTTACTGAATGGTCCCTACCATCCCTCTCACTTGAATCGCATAAAGCAGGACTGATTTTGTGAATAAATGCATGTAAAAACTCATCGGCGATCATCTGCAGCAAAAATAAATCCTATCCAACCCCTACCCACTCTGGTGCGGTTTATGTCATTTGACTTGGAGATGGGACAGAATCGCAATTAATGTTCGGCTTGCTTTGTTTGGATGTTCACCGTTACACTGCTCTGATGGTCCAGTGACAGTAGTAACCATTAGACATGCAATATCAACCGTCCAGCGTTATGTGGCATGTGCAAGATAATGATCGACACATGCGAACACGAATCAAGGTCGAATTTAATACCACCATGTTATATTGATCGCGGCTTTGAAAGCATGAAGTAATAGCTTCTAGTTTGAACCATTTTAGGAGAATAATGTAAAGTATGGTCTGATTCTATAACTTCCATCAGAAGGGAACGGATTTTTATGTAAATACGCACCTATTTTGAGAACTAAAATTCATTATATTTCATATTTATATGAATTATTCTGTGTTGGAAGCTTGGAGTGCTGTGTATTAGCCTATTTCCGATTTTTGCAAAACATGAAAGTAGACTTATGAGATCTACACAGGGCCAAAAATTGTGTGTCTGTCTGTTTGTGTGTCTGTGCGTGTGTGTGAGTGCGTGTACTCTGAATGTCTGTCCCCTATCAATTTGCACACGGTGAAACCGAATTGAACGAAATTTGGTACAGAGGTAGCACTAGCAAAGGGCACCTCAGTGTCATGTTTTATATCGCCGCCGTGTTGACGGAAACGTGATGGGGACCACACAAATGTTAACAGCTTAAATCAAATTACGACTAACCTAATCATCTGATCTCTACCAAATTTTGCAACAACATACCTTTATGAGAGAAGCGTTCTTTTGACCAAGCTACAAGGTCATCAGTCCAATAGTTTGCATATGGCGTTCATGTGTGTGTGAAAATCGACTCACCATATAAATTCAAACTCAGTGAAAACGAATTGAATGAAATTTTGTACTGAGTTAGCAATAGCAAAGAGCACCTCATATTCATGTTTAATATCCGTATATATCCGTATAGCACGTTGTATTTCAACAAGCTACTACAACCAACATTCAATTATACTCCTTGAAAAGGACAAAGAGTTATAACAAAACCCATGCATTTAGGAGAAAGTAGGCTATATGTTCTTATCTGAACATCTTGTTTTTCATATTATTATCATATATTGTCCCATACTGTATTATGAATCATCATTATTATTAAGAACCTCGGTGCACAAATTAAAAATACAGCTGACAAAGCGGAAAAAGAAGGGACATCACTTAGTCGGATTATGTTGGTGATCGTTAATCCCGCAAAAGGAGGCTTTTGATGTCAGCGGTACAATCGGTACTCTTACAGTATACGGAGCTGACTGTGGAACCATCGTCAGACTGCTGTCATGGCGTTATCGTTGCACGTGAATCGGTATCCTCCCAAGAACTTCTTCAGCGGACCATGCCAATGCGAGACCACATGTGGCTCCGGTCATTTCACTGGGAGAGTCTGGACCATCCACCATACAGTCCCGACATCGCCCCTAGCGATTTCCGCGTTTTTGGTCCACCGAAGAAGTTCCTGGCTGGACAGCGATTCGCGTGCAACGATGACGCCAAGACAGCAGTTCGACGAAGGTTCCACAGTCAGCCGGCTGAGTTCTACCACAGGGGCATCTCAAATTCAGTGCTGTGATGGGACAAATGTCTGATCAATCTGGAGACTATAGTGTAAGGTTCGTAGAACAGTACGTAGATGTATAATTTCTTTGTTGGCTACCCCCAGGGGCTCACATCTAGTGGGACGTGGGGTGTCGACCACGGGACCCCAGCTGAGTCAGGCATTGCTTCCACTTACTTGTGCCGGGCTCCTCTCTGTTATCTTTCCTGTCGACCTCCCTTGGTCAACTCTTGTTCATTTCCGACCCCGACTGTATTAGGGTATCCGAGGCGTAGGGATTCTTTCATTTTCTCGCCATAATTGACCCTTGTCTCATCTTTCCTGATCCCTCATTCTTCGAGGGGTCTTTCCTCTTGTTTTCTTTTCATTGTATCTCCTGCCTTCTGCTCAAGGCCCTCAAGGAGGTAGGGAGAGTGTAGCCCCATCACTTTTGGTGCACCCTGGATTGTGCCGCACCCTCAAGGACTCACGTCTGGTGAGTTCAGGAGTTGGCGACCCAGAGGGCTTCCTGAGCTGGGTCTGGTTTTTCTCCTTCTTTCATTGGCTTTGTGGCGGGCCCTTTCCTCTCTACCTTTCCTGGCTCTCCTTTCTTCCAAGTCCTTTAATTCTCATTCTTCGAGGGCTGAGGGCATTTTCTTTCCTCCTGTCTTTTGTTTCCCTTATTCTTATTTTGTTTTCCATTTCCTGGTCTAGTGTTTAAGTTTTCGTTTCATATACTGAACCCTTTTATCCTCTGTTGGATAAATGATTCTATGTTTTATTTTCTCCAATTAACAAATATTTCAACCAGCATCATGAAAGTAGCCAGACGGAGATGAGGAAATTTCAAGCATTGGTTGGAGACAGCGGGGACATACCTGAAGCAGGTTGACAATAGGCTAAATATTTTAGCTGTGAAAGGAAATAGCCTAGCGATGTGTAACAAGGACAGGTGTGGGCCGCCTCAAATAGAAGCGACGCGCCGTGAGACATGCTGCTGGTATGTTCATTGTGATATTCGCGCCTAGAAGAAATATGATGCAGTAATGTGAGTGGCTGATGAGCAGGCTGGACACTCCTACGACGCCAATATCTGCTATAAACCGCCAAATTACAGAAAATGTGAGAACCAATGAGAGAAGAATGCTTAGTTAACGCGGCAGGTCTAGCGTGGGCACGCTCGGCTAGCATTGACGCGGGAAATCGCCTAGACAAAATCTCTACGATCGATTCTAGGATTAATGAGCATATGCTTGACCTGTGCAATGTTACGAGTTCAGTGATATTTATTTCATGCCTGTACCACAATTATTTCGAGAAATTTTTGCATAAATTCCCCCCCATCGAGACCTAGGGCCAGTTCTTTTATAAGTGGCATGAAGAGCCAAGACATGGACTTCTATTCTGTTCGTCTGAGGACGTAGACTTTTATTCTGTGCGTCTACGGGCGTAGACGTCTTATTACTGTGTTCGTCTGTGGACAGAACGACTTCTATTTTGTGTGTCTTGGACACAGAAGTTATTGTAAAGTGTTAAATTCAGTGATAGATAGTCACAGTACTATATTGTAGGGGCAGTATCGTCGATAATTCGCCAACGAACTGTGACAGGGAAAGTAGTACCTGAACAGCGAATTTAGTAGTCAGATATCAAGTGTATAATAATCTAATTTTTGAAGCAGCGCCAGAGATGACACCGACGACTACAGAGGAAGTTTGGAATTCTCAACACTCCGTCCAGATGGCTGAGATGAGATAGAACCATTCAGTTGGGAAATGGCAGCAGACGTTCTTTGACGGGTGACTACAAGAGAGATGAGTACAAATAATATTCTTTATTATTTGATAAATTAACTTATGGTTTATGGGACATATTTTTGTAAATACATTGCTTGTGTGATTAACGTAGTAGATTTAGTTTTGGTCTGACACACTTTTGTATGGAAGCAGCTCGCGCGAATGTAGTTAGTGGAAGGTTCTTGTTTTTGTATTGTGTTAACTAACGTAGCTATGTGAACGGCCGTGTTTGCATATGTTACGCAATGCGGTTAAAAACGTCTCTCGGAGATCTGTTGTGTTTCAGAAGTAGGACTGAATTAATGTAATTATACAGTAGATTGGAGGGTAATTAAAATTGTTTAAGATTTATTATTGATCAGATTCAGTGTGACTATTGCCGATTGGAGCAATGTAATTTGTGACGAAGAGTAATCAGCTCTATCGTAGGTTTTAAATATTGTGTTTAACGTTTGTGAGCACCCATTCATCAGACCTGTGTGGAAAGCGTCATGTCAGTCCCAGATGTGTGTATGTATGTATTTTTGTGGTATTACAAGCGGGAATTTCAGCTGAGACTGATTTCTGTCTGCTTGGTACCCGGTCCATATTGTATCCTTGCGAGGGCAATTGTGGATATGTGATTATGTCTGACCATATGTTGAGTTGGATGAGATTTTTGTTGCTGTTGATTCCGTGAGGTAACGGAACAGCTGGTCGGCTATTTATATACACTGGACTGGGACACGACAAGTATTTGAGGAAAGGGGGGAGATGTTTCACAAGGCTGTCTGAACGTGCAAAGCATGGTCATTAGTGAGGAGTGCTCGTTGGCTCCCTAATTACTTGGATTACAGATAAGAACTGATCAATGGTAAAATAATTGTTGAAATAAATGGGAGTTGCCTACGAATCACGATAATCTCCGAAGCGTTACCTTAACATGCAGTTTTGTTCATATAAAGTAATCTTAGCCGGTCAGGCTTTTGTTGTTGTTGGTTTATTCCAGGTTTATTTTCATTTCTGTGACCCGTGAGTCACGTGCAATGCTGTCTTTCCTTGTGTGTATTGAGCAATTGGCCAGTTGGTAGCTCAAGTTGTTAAGTGCGTCTTCGCGCTAATGAGGATCTCAGAGAGATTCCTGTAAATAATAGATTTGTAGTGTGTGTCAGCATTAGAGTTTTTAAGGGTTTTTATTAATGTCATGCCCATATCCATAAAAGTTGATTTACGTGATGATTGTTCGTGAGCACCGTGGCTGTTAACCCGTTGTAAACGAACGGTCATCCAAGTACTCATTTTCTCGTAGTTAGTCATCACGCGCACATAAAACTCAAATGCAAGGTAGTGGAACTAGGATCCACAATTTTATTATAAAGGGGGAGATCCATCTGACTCCTCAAAGTGTTAGATATTCCTGTCAGGGAAAAATTCAGGGAGGATATTTTTTTATTATTGTTTGTTTATTTTCTTTTATGCACAATTAGTTATTAAATCTTGTTATTATCTTACGTCTTGTCTCCTTACTTTCTTAATTACAGTTTTTATCCTATGACCCTTGCCTCAGTAAAGCATGTTGTTTGGCGGACGTAAACATCACACTATGAACTGAGCGCGACCCCTTGATCAAGATTCTTGCATAAAACACTGCTATTCTGAAGGGTTCAATACATGTTCACTATCACCCAGGCCATTAGAGGCCGATAACCTAGAAGTTTGGCCCCATAAAGCAACAATTATCATCAACATCAATTTTTTTGCCAAACAAATAGGGGCAAAGACTTTCCAATCCACCCTCGTATATCAATCTTAATCACATGTAATTTATTTCAGATTATTTTTCACATATTGTAATGATCTTCTGTTGACCGACTGAAGGCAGCACTATTACTTGTTAAATGTAACTAAGAGCTTGTGTTTTATCATTTCAAATGATCTTGTCGACTTCGTCGTTATGCTTGGGTCCAACGTTATGCGTTACGGAGACGGAGACGGAACTGACGTCATGCAGCCGCGCGAGAAGTGACGTCATGCAGCCACGCGGGAAGCAGAAGCTAATGGTTATTGGAGTCTGTTGAAAGAGTCCTGGGGCGTCGAGCGACCTGGGGCTTTGAGCGAATCGAACACAAGAAAGCAGGAAGATTTCTAAAGAGGTGTACAAGATGCCATATAAGAATACAGGGTGCCTCCTAAAGAGGTGTGCAGGATGTCAGAACAAAATACAGTACAAGATGCCAGATAAGATTGCAGGGTGACTCATAAAGAGATATACAAGATGGCAGAGAAGAATACAGGGTGACCCCTAAAGAGGTGCACAAGATGTCGGACAAGATTACAGGGTGACTCCTAAAGAGGTGTACAAGATGTCACACAACAATACAGGGTGACTCCTAAAGAGATATACAAGAAGCCAGATAAGAATACAAGGTGACTCATAAAGGGGTGTACAAGATGGCTGAGAAGAATACAGGGTGACTCCTAAAGAGGTGGACAAGATGTCGGACAAGATTACAGGGTGACTCCTAAAGAGGAGTACAAGATGTCACACAACAATACAGGGTGACTCCTAAAGAGATATACAAGAAGCCAGATAAGAATACAAGGTGACTCATAAAGGGGTGTACAAGATGGCTGAGAAGAATACAGGGTGACTCCTAAAGAGGTGGACAAGATGTCAGACAAGAATACAGGGTGACTCCTAAAGAGGTGTACAAGATGTCACACAAGAATACAGGGTGACTTCTAAAGAGATATACAAGATGCCAGATAAGAATACAGGGTGCCTCCTAAAGAGGTGTGCAGGATGTCAGAGCAAATTACAGGGTGACACTTAACGAGGTGTACAGTATGTTAGATTCAATTCAAATACAGGGTACCCTTAAAGAGGTTTGCGAGATATCAGATTCAAATAATGGGTGACTGTTAAAGTGATGTCAGAATAAAATACAGGGTGACCCTTAAAGAGTTGCCCGCGGGGGAAGCCTAAGTTAATGGGTAATGGAGTCTGTTGAAAGAGCCCTCCTGAGCCTTTCTAACATGTGTAGCATTTGTAGCATGCGTCATTTGAAATGATATAACGTCTAGTCTTTCAGACTGACTGTAATTTTTTTATAGAGAGCGCTACTGACGGATTATGCATGGATGACGAACAGCGATTGCCAAGGTTACCATGTTTTTTTAATTATCTTTTTTTACGAGGGATTGTGGGAAATCTGCTTCCAGACGCTTGAAGAGGGTCCACGCTCTTGAAGCGTGTGGGGCTCTTAACCACTAAAACCCATGCACCCTTCTCCCACGACGAGTATATCAGCCCCGGAACTGCACTCGCATTACTTCAGGGCGGCGTCGTTTATGAAGCATCTTATGCTCCTTCTTCCTTCAGTTCTTCTTTACTATTGGCCATAAGCGTCTAGATCCCGCTTCTTTAGGCGCATAGTACTCTCCACATACACTGCCACCCGATCCCAGGATTCCTGAAGTTTACCAAGGTGCCAGTTATGACGCTAATAATAGAGGAACTGGTTTAAAAACGGGCCATGGTTTAAATATGGGCTAGTGTAAGGTTTAGGTCTGATGAGTGCTGCAGTCGGGTAGAAAACATGTGAACAGCTATTATTTGACCAAAGGAGTCTTAGGGGAGCAGTTGGTGGGAATTAGCCGAGTGGTTTGGACGCTGTGCATTGTTACGTGTCGTCTTGAAATATTGTTTTATTTTATGTAGGGTGACTCATAAACATACTGTTAAGGGCACCAGGTAACTGACGCTGAAACCCTCTATTTTCGTAGATTTCTTATTCAGTAGTATTTTGTAATAAGGCCCAGGGCATCTGAAAGCGTGGCTATGCTATTGGTCTAAATACGGGCTAGTGCCTGTGGTTTAAATATGGGCTAGCCTATATTTAAACCACATATATGTCCACATGAAACAGAAAGACTAAGCATGCCCAGAAGTACTCCAGTATATATTTTTTAGAGTGGCATATCCCCTCAGGGACGTAGGCGACCTGAATTAGAGCCCTTCGTCAAGGGATCACTAACCAGGCATCCCGAGCCGGAGTTTGCGTGTGGTAGGGTGGCCAGTTCTTTTCCACTCCTCTTGCCATAGCATCCGGCAGGTTCCCATTTTGCATCACGAGGCTGGGAGACCCCGTACCAGACCATACCAAGACTTTTAAACTTTTGGCAGAGCGGGGGTTCGAACCCGGTACCTCGGGAGTGACAGCCAACAATGCTAGCCACTGCGCCACGAGGTGCAGTGTGCAGTGTGCTAGTGTGGAGAAAGATACATGTATTTGTGATTACTGCAAATAAACAATCAAAAACCGATTTTAATTTTAATAAAATATTAAATGTCTCATGATGTGTTTGATTTCTTTGGTCTGTTATAAAAAAGTCGCTTCTTAATTTTAAAAGGTAGACGCTTTTAGTTTTAAGGTTAATATTCTGTAGTTTTCTACAACAAGAAATTTTTTCATTCTCCAATTTTCCTTTTTTTAATTTATTTTCTTGAGATATTTGAGGATAGCCCATATTTAAACCATGCTTTCAATTTGCAACATTTTGAGTTACTATTTAAAACAAATGATTTCAAACAAATGGAATGTGTTTTGAAATTATTTTAGACTCATTTCATAACCCAAACATATCACAGTTGTGATTAGACATGTTACATTTAGATATTTTTTGGCAGGTTAAGCAGTACGCCTTATAAACAAAGTGGTAGCCCATATTTAAACCAGTTCCTCTAATATCGTATGGCCTCGGGTGTCGGGTGCAAGCTTTGTTATTCGACACCCAAAGGCAACTTGCATGTCAAATTTTGTCATTCTTTGGAACGCTATGGAATTCAGGGAGGTTAGCTATCTAAGCTCCCTGATACTAGAGCGCTTTTTAGTAGAGAATGGAGGAGCTTTGTGTTAGCGGAAAATCCCGAGATTAATTTTGGCATTATGGACACGGCCTATTGAATTCAAATGGGCTCTTTAACATGCCAACAACGTATGACATGCGCGTCGTGATTTTTGTCGCTTTTCAAAAATAAACTTACCATGGCCAGGAGCGAACCTGCAAGCTTGGGGTTGGTAGTCCGACACGATAACTACTCACCCACCGTAGCAAGCTAGTAATGACGCCAATTTCAGCCCAAAAACCATATTCATGTTAAAAATCTCAGCCGCTACCTTGGTTAAGGAATGCGGCTTCGGTGGCGTAGTTGGTAGCATGCTGAGGTCATGGGTTCAAACCCGGCCAAAGTCGTCGGTTTTTTTAAGAGCGTTAAAATTCCCTCAGTATGCCTTCCTTCGGAGAGGAAGTAAAGCCGGTGGTCCCATGTCATAGATTTATGGCATCAAAGAGGACCTTACACTAACTACAGTTCTACGAAACCAAAAAAGAATGTAGGTTAGGATTGATTAATGCTCTTAAGTTCAAACGTTCGTCAACGGGCACTGGTTGTGATGGCACTTAGTAGTAGCGAAGTTCACAGCTAGGTGTCGTGGATGGTAGCATTTGGTGGCGAAAGTAGGAACTACTTGAAATTACCGTTTGCAGTCCTTACTTGAATTAAAAACAGACACACACACTAATACAGTCATCACAATTAATACCGGTTATCAGACAGATTCTACACACACCCAAAGTACACGAGGCTTCATGACCGCGTTGTCGCAGCCCCTAAACTACCGAACCAACCAACTTGGTTAAAGATTGTTGTTCGATTATTAGCTCTATCTCTTGGATTTGATACGTTTCACCCGAACTCAGGGGACTTTAAGAGGCTCTCATCAAGTCGTTCGCTGTTGTTAGTCAATTCCTGCGCTACCTCACTTGCTTCCTGAATACTCTTACAAATAATAAAAACATGAATATTTAATGTATGCTTGCGATGAAGAAGAAAGGGAACTTGGAGCAAGTTGTGCCTCAGAGTACCCCAGGGACTCTAAGATATGGAGTGGCTTATCAAACATGCACATTCCTTGCCAAGGGGAACTTAGTGATCAGCTGCTTGCAACCACTCTGAGACTTATTAGGTCAAACCCTCAAACTTCTCTCGTTTAGTGTATCTTCACATACAATGTTTAATCAGCGCCTCACAAAGCCGCTGTGAGATGACGCTACGCTACCAATCATACTTACTTACCCTTCTAATTTGGAATATCCAACTTCAACCGAGAAACTATCATCTTAGGAATGGATATCAGGAGATAATAAGATATTAATAATAATAACTAGCATTACCCGTCGCGGCTTCGCCCGCGGATATTCTAGTTGTAAAGAGTACACTAAGCAAAATCTCAATCATGAATGCTATGACTGATTTATCCTTGGTATGAATAATCAGACTTCATCAATTCAGCTACTGGTGCAGTGGTTAGGGGTTTGTCATTCCTACAATGGTATATCAGAACAATGTTAGTTTTCTGGGAATATCACAGACACTGTGAATTTAAGGGCCTTTAAATGTGGTTTTCGGAGACCCTTTATAGTCGGGCGAAAAATACATTTCGTACCACACTCACACGTAAAAATTGCGTGAAAAAATTCTAGAGTGCCCCTTGGCCCCCTTAAGCGTTTTTATACTATATGTATTGATGAATTTTACAGCTTAATTTGGTTCAGTGATAACCTTATAACCGTCTGGAAACTTTCACAGTAATTGGGATTGCATTGCGTCTTACAGAAATAGATGGACCTGTGAGATTCTGTTACCATGGTTACCGTGTTGCATTATTTCATTGTAAATATACATGTTTTAATGTATTTATTTAATTGTGAGGCATTTAAAGAGTATGTGAGTGCGTTTCGCTTACGTATTGGGTTATGCTGAACCTGTAGGTACCCCATATGTGTAGGTTGGTGTTAATGGGACCTTATTTTCCGTACAAAACTGGAATGGGACCTTAGCAGAATGATATAGGGAGGGATAATATCTGTCCAAATATTTGCGTGCTTTTTTGCTTTTTCCTTAAACCCCCAGAATTTTCTAATCTGACCCTTTCATTAAAAGCCAAGAACAGAAATTGAAGCAGATCTCCAGCAAATCAAAATCTCAGAAGGCATTGTACGGGACAGATGTAAATCCGGAACCAAAATCGATAATCACCAATTTGGAGACAAACCCAGCACCAGAGCCACTATAACTTGGACAGAGGAACGAAGGAAGAAGCTTGGCGAGAGGATAAAGAGAATTTGGGAGGAAAAGAAGGCCAACACATCAGCTAAGTCTAGTAGGATCAAACGTGTAGGGCACACAGATGTAAAATAATAATAATAATCAATAATAATAGATACATATCTACAGGTTGGAAAACTCCAGAGAGGTGAATTTATTTACTTATCGTATGGATTTTACTACCAGGAGTGTCCAAGGATATGTTCAGCTCGCCTGAGTCTATAGCTGCTTCCAGAGGACACCCTTAGGGTGAGCTACATGTTCCATTAAATTTCAAGTAGTTCCAACATTCGCTACCAGATATCTTTGATACCTAATGGTGAACGTTGGAACTTTGATAGAGCGTTCCGACGAAATCTAACCTAACAATTTAGCTTCACACATGTTTATTCTGTCTTTTACATGACATAAATATATGACATGGGACCGCCGGCTTTACTCCCCCTCCGCAGGAAGGCAAACTGAAGGATTTTAACGCTCATAAAAAATCCGACGACTTCGGCTGTGTTTGAACCCGCTATCTTGGGCACAGCAGTTGAGCATGCCTTCGACTACGCCACCGAAGCGGCTATAAAGGTGAAGAAACCACTGAACATCATAATCAAGAGTAAATGCGGCTGACACAGGTCCAGAGGGACCACAACAGATCAACATTAGACCACACTGAATGCCGGAATAAAATCACAAATGTTAAGTTTGAGCAAAGAACATCACGACAACCTGGGGAAAAAATGGACAGCTGAGCGGAAGAAGTAGCATTCTGAGAGGTTGAAGAGATTTAGGGAAGAAAGGAGGGAAAACACCCGAGGATGAAATCGTGAATTCAAGTTCAAACGCCCTCCTAAAGGGGAACAATCGATATAATAAAACAAAATAAACTAGCAGACCCGTGCGAGAAATCTCGCATGTTCAGAAGCCATACTTTCCATACTTTATAATGAGAGGCTTAAGGAGAAGTGTTGGTATGTTTTTATTGAACCAAATGATTATAGAACACTATTTACGTTTCAGGCGTCCCTACAGTCAATATGCGAACTGAACAGCAATGATGTCGCGTATTTTCAGACAGCAACAGTATTTGCAAATCGCACACTTCTTAAAAAATTAATTTTTATCAAATTAGAATGCAATTTGTCATTGCTAACTGTATTTGTGTGCTGAGTCCATTGATTGACAGCTTAGCCGAAACATTCACCGGTTATCCGATATTTATGAATTATACGATTTGAGTACTCATTCCTTTAAATTACTGTTTCTGAAATCCATGCAAAATGATAAAGGAAAGACATCACAATCTCAAAATGACATGAAACAGGCATCACATCGGCCTAAATGTGAATTGGACAGCAATTATGGAGCGTATCTTCTTGCCGCAACAGTATCTGCAAATCGCACAATTCGTACAGGTTTCTGAAAGTAATATTTTAAAGAACTTATAGATATTTATGAAATTAGAGTGCAATGCGTCACTGCTAATGTATATTCTCTTTAATTTGAATGCTCATTTTTCACGATCGGTCGCTTGTGAGCGCCACAGGAGGGATTTATACTACTGAAATAATATAATTATATGATTAATAATTCAGAAATAAAATCTGAAACAGGAAATTTGAACAAGTCTCAAGAAGAGAAACAATAGGGAAAAATGAACAGAGGCAAGGAAGGAAAAAGACAGTGAAATAATGAAGAGGTTTTGGGAAGAAAACAGAAGAGGAAAAGGAAGTGAAGCTGTGATTGGCTCAAGTTCGCACGCACGTCCAATGCGATTGTAGAACAAAATCTTTATTTACACTCTGGGTTAGAAAACCCCGCAATTGAAATTTGAGCTCCATGTTGGATATCGTGGAAGTTTTACAAGGGAGCTATTCCAAAATTGGCACAAATGTATACAATAATTGTTCAGTTTAATTTCCTGGAGACCATACATGACAGTGTTGCCAGAATGATTCTAAGCCTGCTGATAGGTCCAATTTTTAATACAAATAACTTCTACACTATCATTTGGATTTCAACCAAATTTCGTATGTAGTATATGTACATAAACAAATATGACTCAGCGTATTCTTAAGAGCCAGCAGGGCTGCCAACGGTTAATAAATGCTCTATCTATTTTTTTAAAGTCCAAATACCAATATATCAGAAAGTATGCAAGCCGACAGCTTTAAACTGCGCACAAGTATAGTACCTGACATTTTAGATTAATTTGGAGTAACTAATATACGTCAGTGCTATCAACATGATTCTAAGTCTGCTGATGGGACCAATTTTTAAATACATGTAACTTCTATACTATCAATTGGATTTCAACCAAATTTCGTATGTGCTATGTGCACCATAACAGATATGACCATGCCAGGTCCATATAGAATAATCATTGGCATTAATCTTACATTTTAAGATAAGTAGTTCGTCACGGAACTTCTTGTTAATCGTTCCGATCAATCGATTAAATGGACGGCTCCACTATTTATTGTGTGAAATCACGAGGCTCTTAACTCCGACACCTTTCACTGTCGGAGGAAGGATTGCTCCCATCTGTCGCAGTTCACAATGGCTGGCCATTACAGATGATCCACTGGAGAGAAAGCCCTGTTAATGAATGTAATCTCAGAGTTCTGAGTTCCCACGATGACAATTACCCTGTGCAGTGATGTATCTGGACATCAGAATTGATAGCTGTGGAGCACTTAGCGCGAGACATAGACAATGCGGCCTGATGGAACAGCAATTACGGACATTTGCTAGATGTTATGCAGCAGGGACGGGTAAGGAACACTTAGGAATTTAGAAGGTGCTACGTGGCGCAGCGGTAACGGTATTAGTAATAATAATGTTATTTGCTTTACGTCCCTTCTAATATCTGCGGCTTTTAGAGACGCCAGGGTGCCGGAATTTTTCCCCGAACGGGATCATTAACGTGCCAGTAAATCTACTGACACGGCTCCTCGCATGGCGGCTGTTCGAAATATTTCACCAGCTTTCAATATCTCAGAAACTGTTACCGATATCACACTGAAATTTGGTACGCTCATAAAGGGTATTACTTAAAACTCACCTATGGGACTATCAAAACGCTGGTAACTACTAAACCAACGTGGCGGCCAAGCGAATTTGAGAATTTTAAATAGACTTTTCTCGCGATTTAACCATCCAAATTCAATAAAGCTGGGTACAGCTAATGTCTATGCACATTGTAATGCACTAGGATCTAATTTAGTTCAATTGTTTACATAACCTCAAGATGGCGGCTGTGCGAAATTTTAAAATTAAGGTTTTATTTCTTGTGTCGTAATCATACGATCGAAGTGAAAATTTGAATAATGAACCCACGCAACAACTTTCATTTAACGGTACATAACTCTATGGCCTATACATATAAAAATCCAACCTCGATGTTAGGCCCCTTAAAACAACAATTATCATCATCATCATATAAAAATCCAACAAGGCGATCATCCGAAATATTTAGACGGTTATCAATATCTATTAATCTATGACAGCAATCAAACTGAAATGTTGTATGTTGATAGAGGAAATTAATATTAGTAGAATATATGAAATGGGGCTGTATAGTTCTTCACGGAACTGCTTGTTGTTCTTCAAGTTAAGTTATGGCTTTTGAAGACAGCACTCATTTTCTGAATCACACGTCTTGCTTTCCCAATGCGGATCTTGATTTCTTGTGAAATATTTCAACTTTTATTTATTGTAGTTGGAAGGTAAGCATATTTTTTTACCTTTCTAAAGTTCTATCATGACGAATATTCGTCATGGTTCTATGATTAATGACAAAATTTACACCTGTAATATCTTCCTTACTTATGACCATGAATTTTGTCCTTTTGACGTTTATTTGAATCTCATACTGCCGGCTGATTCTTACAATTCTATCTATTAATAAATGAAACGATAGAATAGCATCAGCAAATATAATCATCAACATATCGAATGTTGTTTAATCTCATTCCAGTTATGGTAAAAATGAAAAACTCGTAGACCTATGGTGGAATACGCTGAGAAATGTAGTTGAGGTTCAACATACGTATAAAATGCAATATAGATTCGTGACAAGTAGCTCCTACAACACCGGGGAGAGAATAGGACATTAACTGCCGATAGGAATTTTAAAGAAGAGGAGCTCAATACATTAAGTGGAACCAATGCTGACTACTTTCCATTACTTGTGAGTCTCCGGGAATATTTGAAAAAGTACAGAGCGATAGTGATGACGCTATTTCTCTTCATACTGCACCGTTCATCCAATGTTTAGTACTTCCGTAGATATGTGTGCACATTAGCCGGCAATTCATGTTCCATTTTAGTAAGGTGTAAAGAACGAGCAAGGTGTAGTAGCCACTTAGAGCATTACTTATGCATGAAGCGGGACGGCCACACGATCAAGACGCGGGCTGGTCTCTGACCCTTGGCCTTAGGGACTAAGTTCGCCTTAATCGAGGCTTCCCACAGCAGTTATCCCACATCCCAGAATTATTCCCAGGAAAGCAAGCTTCGTGCCCGCAAAGGCACACTCACAGATTCAGAAACCCGAGTGAAAGAGCACTGATTTCATTCAGCAGTAACATAAGAGAAGAGTTCAACATCTTCCTACGTGGTGGAATACGCTCAATTTTTTTTTATTAAGGATATAGCTGCGTTCGCAAAGGTGCTCGTTCTGCTAGCGATAAATTCATTCAATCATTCGTTTTTATTTGAGATTCTTTTGCCTTTAAGCGTCCAGTCTAGTCTGCTGGCCTCTGTTTGAGAACAAATCGCCTCCACAATTCCCCATTAGTAGTTAGCACAGCGGCCTCCTCTGCCTCTACACCTCTCATTTGGAATATATTGAACACTGAATCTAAACATTACCTCTTAGGTATATGTCTGCTTATTTTATCCTTTATATGATGATGATGATGATGATGATGATAATTGTTGTTTTAAGGGGCCTAACATCTAGGTTATCGGCCCCTAATGGTCTGGTTGATAGCGAAAATGACAATGAAATGGAAACCATAACGAGAATTAAGTGAGACTAAAAATACTTACAAAATGGAGCTCAGATTGAGACAACTCACAAAAAGTAGAGTGGAAATACTTACAAAACGTAATTTAGAAGGAAAATACTCACAAGGGAAATACATTTAAAAATACGCACAAAATGTACAGTAGTTGAGATCCAAAATACGCATAAAATGTAGTTGAGATCCAAAATACGTACAAAATGTAGTTGAGATCCAAAATACGCACAAAATGTAGTTGAGATCCAAAATACGTACAAAATGTAGTTGAGATCCAAAATACGCACAAAATGTAGGTGAGATCCAAAATACGTACAAAATGTAGTTGAGATCCAAAATACGCACAAAATGTAGTTGAGATCCAAAATACGTACAAAATGTAGTTGAGATCCAAAATACGCACAAAATGTAGGTGAGATCCAAAATACGCACAAAATGCAATGTAGATTCACAATAGTTACAAGATGCAGTTGAAATTCAAAACAGTTACAAAATGTAAATGAGACTGAAAATACGCAAAGCAAGTTAGATTGAAAAAGGCCATTTCAGATTCAAAATACTCAGAAAGTGCAATTGAGACTGAAAATATGCAAAGCAAGTTAGATTAAAAAAGGCCATTTCAGATTCAAAATACTCAGAAAGTGCAATTGAGACTGAAAATACGCAAAGCAAGTTAGATTAAAAAAGGCCATTTCAGATTCAAAATACTCAGAAAGTGCAATTGAGACTGAAAATATGCAAAGCAAGTTAGATTAAAAAAGGCCATTTCAGATTCAAAATACTCAGAAAGTGCAATTGAAATTGAAAATACGCAAAGCAAGTTAGATTGAAAAAGACCATTTCAGATTCAAAATATTCATAAAGTGCAATTGAAATTGAAAATACGCAAAGCAAGTTAGATGGGAAAAGGCCATTTCAGATTCAAAATTACTGCTTATCAGTACGCCAACACGATTGTACCCAATTGAAACGGGCGTTTCTCTAAACCAGAAAAACATTACATGATATTAATGAATACATTCACATCGAAATTCTCACATTCACTGACCAGAAATCGAGGCAAATAGACTTTTAAATTGCCACTGTGCAATCACTGCCCCCAGGAAACTAAAGATTGTTTTTGTTGTTAATTCTTTAGGGAACTTATGAAATAGTGGTCGTGTTGTCACGAGTACTTGGGTGTTTGTATAAGTTGTGTATCAGTAATTGAGGTAAGGACTGCAGACCATCAATTTCAAGTAATTCCTACTATTGCTACCAAATGCTACCATCATCAACACCTAGCTGCAAACTTGGTTAACTTTGTGTTTGTGTAGAATCTGTCTGATAACCGGTGTTAATTGTGACGACTGTATTAGTGTGTGTTACCTATTTTTTAATTCAAGTAAGGACTGCAGACGATAATTTCAAGTAGTTCCTACTTTCGCCACCAAATTCTACCATCCACGACACCGAGCTGTGAACTTCGCTACTACTAACTGCCATCGCAACCAGCGGCTACATTATTTTTTGGCTTCACACAAGTGTAGTTAGTGTAAGGTTCTTTTTCATGCCATAAATCTATTACATGGGCCCGACGGCTTTACTTAACTTCCCTTCCAGAGGAAGGTATACTGAGAGATTATTAACGCGGCTTCGGTGGCGTAGTCGGTAGCATGCTGAACTGCTATGCCCAAGATAGCGGGTTCAAACCCGGCCGAAGTCGTCGGATTTTTTAAGAGCGTTAAAATCCTTCAGTATGCCTTCCTTCGGAGGGGAAGTAAAGCCGGCGGTCCCATGTCATAGATTTATGGCATGTAAAAGATCCTTTCACATACTAAACTTGTGTAAAGCAAAATTTGTTAGGTTAGATTTCGTCAGAACGCTCTATCAAAGTTCCAACGTTCACCACAAGGTATCATTGATATCTGGTGGCGAGAGTTGGAACTACTTGAAATTGAACGGAACTTGTAGCTCACCCTTTAGGGTATCCGCTGAAAGCAGCTACAGACTCAGGCGAGCCGAACATGTCCTCGGACACTCCCGGCACTAAAAGCCATACGATAAATAAATCATACTATAAAAATGAGATGGTGGGTGTCTGTCTTTCTGTCTGTCTGTCTGTCTGTCTGTTACCTAATAACGCAAGAACCACTGGTCCGATTTAAATGAAATTTTGCATGGATGTAGCTGATTTACCAGGTTTACATATAGGATACTTTTGATTTCGAAATTTTGCATTACTAAAATATGGCGACTATTTTAGTGACGTCATTAGACCCTTTGGTTTCAATATTTCATATTTCCATATCAAATAAAAAGAGAACGGTAGGAAATAGCAAACTTTCGATGGCACATAAGAGCTTTGAAATTTAATTTCCTATCCGAAAGGTCCTTATCACTTTTCGTGTATCTCCAACAGTTAGCGAGTAAAACCGACATTTGTGACGTCACTACACCCTTTGGTTTCAAAATTTCATATTTCCTTTTCAAATAAAAAGAGAACGCTAAGAAATAGCAAACATTTGATGGTATACAAGAGCTTTAACATTTAATTTTCTATCCGAAAGGTCCTTATCACTTTTCGTATATCTCCAACGGTTAGCGAGTAAAACCAGAATCTGTGCAATAAAACACGGTCAACACCGAGCGGTGCAGTATATCTCTCTATATATAACAAGGGTTAGTAGTTCCGTGAAGAACTATACAGCCTATTTTCATATATCTTACTTATGTTAATTGCCACTATCAACATACACAATTTCAGTTTGATTGCTGTAATAGATTCGTAGATATTGAGAACCGACTAAATATTTCGCATGGTCGCCATGTTGGATTTTATATATGTAGGTCCTAGATTTTACTGTTACATGCAGATTATTGTGAACGTGTAGTATTCAAACTTCAATCGCATAATTAAGACACAAGAAAAAACAAGGAGATTTAAAAATTTTTCACAGCTACCATCTTGAGGTTATGGAAACAATTGAAATAAATTAGATGCCAGTGGATTAACATTCGGATAAAGATTTACTGTACCAAGTTTCACTGCACGCGGATGGTTAAATTGCGAGAAACGTCCATGTGAACATTTATAATTCGCGTCACCGCCATGTTGGATTTGTGATCACCAGGTTATTTAAAGTCCTATAGGTGAACTTAAGTTCATAGCCCCTATGAACATTAAAAAATGCAGTTTGATTGCTAAAATAGATTCGTAGATATTCAGTATCGTCTAAATATTTCGGATGGTCGCCATGTTGGATTGTTATTAAATGTATAGGCCATAGAGTCATGTACCATTAAAGGAAAATTATTGCGTTGGTTCATTATTCAAACTTTCACTTCGATCGCATGACTACATCACAAGAAATAAAACTTAATTTTAAAATTCTCACTGCCGCCATCTTGAGGTTATGTAAACAATTGAACTAAATTAGATACCAGTGGATTACAATGTGTATAAATATTTCCTGTACCAGGTTTCAGTGCGCTTGGAACATTAAATCGCGAGAAAGGTCTATTTAAAATGTTCAAATTCGCTTGGCCGCCAAGTTCGTTTTGTAGTTAACCGGTTTTTGAAAATCTTATAGATGGAATTCCAGTAGTGCCCTTTATCTCCGTACAAAATTTTAGGGAGATACCGCTAATAGTTTCAGAGATATAGAATGCCGGTGAAATATTTCGCACATCCGCCATCTTGTGATTATGTAAACAATTGAACGAAGTTAGATGTCGGTGCATTAAAATGTATATAAACATATACTGTACCAAGTTTCATTGCGTTTGGTTGGTCAAATCGCGAGAAACGTCTATTTAAAAGTCGCAAATTCGCTTGGCCGCCATGTTGGTTTTGTAGTGACCAGGTTTTCAAAAGTCACATAAGTGAACTTATAGTAGTTCCCTCTATCACCATAGAAAATGTCAGGGTAATATCGGTAATAGTTTCGGAGATATTGAATACTGGTGAAATATTTCGCACAGCCGCCATGTTGGATTGGTGAGTCGTAACAAAATTTGAAGGGCACGGTCGAGGTCGCCGGGAATAGTGCTATGAACTTTCCGAGTTTCATTGAAATCGCTCCTGCCGTTTAGATTTTATTAGGGGGGGACACACACACGAATCACACACACACACGCACACACGCACACACACACGGACAAAAGGTGATCTCATAAGCCTATTTTTTCAAAGTTGAAAATAGGCTAAAAATGAAAATTTGTGTGTTTATCTCTGAATTTCTACGGAAATTTGAGATGTTTACACGTTTCAGACTGTTTTATGATGGATGCGCGCGAAAATAATTTTTTTGTTTGTCTGTCTGTTTGTTTGTTTGCCTGTGGACAAATTTGTTCCCTTATAACTCGAGAACGACTGGGTGTATCAACGTAAAATTTGGTACAGATATCCATCAGAGGCACGACACCAATCATTGATGTAACTCTTCTCCATACCTCTCATAAAAGGGGGCCTACCCCCTTAAAGTACATGCCGAAATAGGCGTAGAAGGACGAGACAAAACTCATTTTCAGCCCCTCAATGTGAGAGACAAAACTCGGGTCCCCGAAAACCACATTTTAAGGACCGAAGACCAACCGTTTTTTAGATATTCCCAGAAAACTAATTTAATTTAATAAACTAATGAACGAATGCAAGCCAGTAACCAAGCCAACGGATTCTCAGAGGTCCCATCTATTGCTTTAAGACGCAATGCAATTCCAGGGGATCAAGGGGTACTCTAGAATTTTTTCACGCGATTTACACCTGTGGGTGTGGTACGGCAGGTCTATTATATTCCTATCCCCATATTATTCATTCATGCATTCATTCATTTCGTATAGGCCATCTATGGACCGCGTCATTCCAACCGTCTCCTACTGGCTTTGATGTTTGCCCTGTACGCCCGCATTCGTTCTCGGTGGACTTCCTTCAGTTCCTGGGTCCAAATCTTTCCCGTTTTCAGCTTCGGTTTTTCTTGGAAACCTTTACAAGCTTGAAGTTTCCCTTTGAGTGGGACGCACTCCTGAATGTCTGTTGGTGTAATCCCCACTTCTTTCAGATCTTTATCCAGTTCAATGAACCAGGCCCATTTTGTTTTCCTCTCCTGAAAGTAAGTTATGTTGCGGTTGGTCAGTCTCGCTAGGTTCATTCGTTTCACATGCCCAACAAATGGTAACTTTCTCTTCCGGATGACGTTGCTTATCTTCTCCACATGAGTATATAGGTCATGGTTGTGCCGTTTTCTGTATTCCCCATTATCTTTGATGGAACCCAATATCTTTCTGAAAATTTTTCTTTCTTTGGCCTCCAGTTTCTCGACCAAGCCTTTTTTGTTCATCGTGAGGCATTCAGAAGCATGCAAGACTTCCGGACGGATGACACTGTAGTAATGTTTTAGTTTTGCGTTGAAGGATATTCACCTTTTCATATAGATGTCCTTAGTTAAATGGTAGGCCATTTCCATTTTGCTCAAGCGCGATGTGATTGCTTCTTTCTCTGATAATATCCCTTCCCTGACCCGTCCTGAAAAGAAAAGTACATGGCCATTGGCTGAATAAAAAATAATAAAAAATAGGTGTTATAATTTCTCCCTATATTATATTATTATTAGTATTATATTATGGCGTACAACGACGAGACAAATCCCCTCGGTGCCAGCAACAAAACTCGGGGGCCCTAAAGGGTCCTCGAAAACTACATTATAAGGCTCTAAATCCAACAGTTTGTGAAATATTCCCAGAGAACTAATTTAATTTAATTTAACAAACTAATGAAGGAATGCAAATCGGTAACCATGAGTACATTATCTCATGGGGTGGCATACAACTTTCCATCTATTTCTGTAAGAAGCAATGACACTCCATTTATTACATTTCTGTGAAAGTTTGCAAATGGCTATTAGGTTATCACGGAACTAACGTAGACCGTATAATTCATTAATGCAATTAAGTGGGTGAAGGGGTAACCTAGAATTTTTTCATGCAATTTTCACGTTCGACATTAGTACAGAAGGTCTATTATATCTCCAAACAGCAACATTATTTTCAAAAATTCCTGAATTGAACTAGCATTTTTTGCGGCTTTTAGGAATTTGGGCAATTTGAGTCTAGAGAACCTGAATTTTCATGCACCACAAGCCTTTATAATTTATGAAAGGGGTCTTCATGTGTATGGGCACCTAACACAACGTAGAGGGTCAGTTTTTATGTGACGTGTATTGCGTTTCGTCTACAAGACTTTCAATTGTATTTCACGTCAGGAAGTACACGTTAGGTGAATTTAGTCTGAGAGCACATTTTAACTATTTTTTTTTGTCGACATACGGGTTCATCATAAGGATGATTTTATTTGATACTGTGTGGTAGATATACCCATATTTGGATATCTGGGTATTTGTCTGTCTGTCTTTCTGTGTATCTTTATGTACGCCTATAAATCGTGTTCGTAGGCGTGGTGCATCCTAAAATTAGGTATGGTAAACATGAGTCAATACACCAATCATTTATAAAACTCCTCACCGTACTTTTCAAACCGTAGAAGGGTGGATATAGGGAAAAACTTCTCAAAATACATGCTAAAATAGGCGAAATATAAAAAATTATCCTAGAAGGACGATCAAAGCATATGTTGCGCTTCTCAATGTGAGACACAAAATTCGCGAGTCTATAAGGGGTCTCCGAAAACCACATTTTAAGGCCCTTAAATTAAGTGTGTGTGGTATTCCCTGAAAACTAACTTCGTTCTGATAAACTTATGAAGGAATGAAAAACCGCTAACCATTGCAACAGTAGCTCAATTGATAATGTCTGGTGTTAATATATAACACCGTTCGAAGGACGGGTACTTCTGCTATACTAATATATAATAATGAGATGGTGTGTGTCTGTCTTTCTGTCTGTCTGTGTGCTACTCAATAACGCAAGAACCACTGGTCCGATTTAAATGAAATTTTGCATGGATGTAGCTGATTTACCAGGTTTACATATAGGGTACATTTTATTTCGATAATTTGCACTATTAAAAATGGCGACCATTTTAGTGACGTCACTACACACTTTAATCAAAACTTCATATTTCCTTATCAAATAAAAAGAGAACGCTAAGAAATAGCAAACTTTTGACGGTACATACGAGCTTCACTTTTCGTTTACCTCCAACGGTTAGCGAGTAAAACCCACATTTATGACGTCACTACACCCTTTGGTTTCAAAATTTGATATTTCCATTTCAAATAAAAAGAGAACGCTAAGAAATAGCAACCTTTTGATGGCATACATGAGCTTTAACATTCAATTTTCTATCCAGAAGGTCCTTAACACTTTTCGTGTATCTCCAACGGTTAGCGAGTAAATCCTAAATTTGTGCAATAAAACACAGTCAACACCGAGCCGTGCAGTATATCTCTACATATATAAATAGAAAATCTGTCTGTTTTTTTTTCTGAATTTCTACGGAAATTTGAGTTATTTACACGTTTCAGACTGTTTTATGATAGATGCGCGCGAAAATAATGTTTTGGTCTGTCTGTCTGTTTGTTTGATTGTGGACAACTTTGCTCCCTTATAAATCGAGAACGGCTGGGTGTATCAACGCAAAATTTGGTACAGATATCCATCAGAGGCACGACACTAATCATTGATGTATCTCTTCTCTGTACCTATCATAAAAGGGGGCATACCCCCTTAAAATACATGCTGAAATAGGAGTAGAAGGACGAGACAAAGCCCATTTTCAGCCCCTCAATGTGAGAGATAACATTCGGGGGCCCTAAAAACACATTTTAAGGTCCTACGTCCAACCGTTTATGAGATATTCCCAGAAAACTAATTTAATTTAATAAACTACTGACCGAATGCAAGCCGATAACCTTGGCAACAGATTCTCAGAGGTCCATCTATTGCTGTAAGACGCAATGCAATTCCATTAATTACAATAGTGTGAAAGTTTGCAAACGGCTAGATGGTTATTATGGAACCAAATTAAGCTGTAAATTTCATCAATATGTAAAATGCGCTTAAGGGGGAGAAGGGGTAGTCTAGAAATTTTTCACGCGATTTACACCTGCGGGTGTGGTATGGCAGGTCTATTATATTCCTATCCCTATATTATATTATTATTAGTAGTATTATATTATGGCGTACAACGACGAGACAAAGCCCCTCGGTGCCAGAAATAAAACTCTAGGGTCCTCGAAAACTACATTATAAGGCTCTTAAACCAACAGTTTCTGAAACATTCCCAGAAAACTAATTAAATTTAATTTAACAAACTAATGAAGGAATGCAAATCCGTAACCATGACAATATTATCTCAAGGGGTGGCTTCCAACTTTCCATCTATTTCAGTAAGAAGCAATTTATTACATTTATTACATTTCTGTGAAAGTTTGCAAATATAAGGTTATCACGGAACCAACGTAGACTGTATAATTCATCAATGCAATTAAGGGGGTCAAGGGGTAATCTAGGATTTTTTCATGCAATTTTCACGTGCGACATATAGTACAGAAGGTCTATTATATCTCCAAACAACAACATTATTTTCAAAAATTCCTGAATTGAATCAGCATTTTTTGCGGCTTTTAGGAATTTGGGCCTTTTGAGACTAAAGAACCTGAATTTTCATGCACCACAAGCTTTTATAATTTATGATAGAGGTCTTCCTGTGTATGGGGACCCAACACAACGTAGAGGGTCAGTTTTTATGTGACGTGTATTGCGTTTCATCTACAAGACTTTCAATTCTATTTCATGTCAGGAAGTACACGTTAGGTGAATTTAGTTTGAGAGCACATTTCAACTAATCTTTTTTCTTTTCTTTTTTTGTCGACATACGGGTTCATCGTAAGGATGATTTTCTTTGATACTGTGTGGTAGATATACCCATATTTGGATTTCTGGGTGATATGTTGTAGACAATAGAATTGTCTGTCTGTCTTTCTGTGTATCCTTATGTACGCCTATAACTCATGTTCGGATGCTTGGTGCATCGTAAAATTAGGTATGGTAAACATGAGTCAATACACCAATCATTTATAAAACTCTTCACCGTACTTTTCATACAGTAGAAGGGTGGATATAGGGAAAATCTTCTCAAAATACATGCTAAAATAGGCGAAATATAAAAATTATCCTAGAAGGACGACCAAAGCATATGTTGCACTTCTCAATGTGAGACAAAAAATTCGCGAGTCTATAAAGGATCTCCGAAAACCACATTATAAGGCCCTTAAATTAACAGTGTGTGTGATATTCCCAGAAAATTAACTTCGCTAACCAATGCAACAGTAGCTCAATTGATAATGTCTGGTGCGTCTCTAAAAGCAACAGTACTTAAAAGGGATGTAACACCAATAACATTGTTATTATTATTATTATAATGTCTGGTGTTAACACCGAACACCGTTCGAAGAACGGGTACTTCTGCTAGTATATAAAAAAAATGAGATGGTGTGTGTCTGTCTTTCTGTCTGTCTGTCTGTCTGTCTGTTACCTAATAACGCAAGAACCACTGGTCCGATTTAAATGAAATTTTGCATGGATGTAGCTGAAATATCAGGTTTACATATAGGATACTTTTAATTTCGATATTTTGCACTATTAAGAAATGGCGACCATTTTAGTGACGTCACTACAGCCTTTGGTTTCAAAATTTCATATTTCCATATCAAATAAAAAGAGAACGGTAGGAAATAGCAAACTTTTGATGGCACAAATGAGCTTTAAAATTTAATTTTCTATCCGAGGGGTCCTGATCACTTTTCGTGTATCTCCAACGGTTAGCGAGTAAAACCTACTTTTGTGACGTCACTACACCCTTTGGTTTCAAAATTTCATATTTCCATTTCAAATAAAAAGAGAACGCTACGAAATAGCAAACTTTTGATGGAATACACAAGCTTTAGCATTTAATTTTCTATACAAAAGGTTCTTATCATTTTTCGTGTATCTCCGACGGTTAGCGAGTAAAACCTAAATTTGTGCAATAAAACACGGTCACATCGAGCGGTGCAGTATATCTCTACATATATAAAAAATAAAATTTGTCTGTTTTTTTTTCTGAATTTCTACGGAAATTTGAGTTATTTACACGTTTCAGGCTGTTTTATGATAGATGCACGCGAAAATAATGTTTTGGTCTGTCTGTTTGCTTGATTGTCTGTGGACAACTTTGTTCCCTTATAACTCGAGAACGGCTGGGTGTATCAACGTAAAATTTGGTACAGATATCCATCAGAGGCACGACACTAATCATTGATGTAACTCTTCTCTATACCTCTCATAAAAGGGGGCATACCCCCTTAAAATACATGCTGAAATAGGAGTAGAAGGACGAGACAAAGCTCATTTTCAGCCCCTCAATGTGAGAGACAAAACTCGGGGGCCCTAAAAGCACATTTTAAGGTCCTACGTCCAACCGTTTTTGAGATATTCCCAGAAAACTAATTTAATTTAATAAACTATGAACGAATGCAAGCCGATAACCATGGCAAGAGATTCTCAGAGATCCATCTATTGCTGTAAGACACAATACAATTCCATTAATTACATTAGTGTGAAAGTTTGCAAACGGTTAGATGGTTATTATGGAACCAAATTAAGCTGTAAATTTCATCAATACGTAAAATGCACTTAAGGGGGTCAAGGGGTAGTCTAGATTTTTTTCACGCGATTTACATCTGCGGGTGTGGTATGGCAGGTCTATTATATTCCTATCCCTATGTTATATTATTATTATTATTAGTATTATATTATGGCGTACAACGACGAGACAAAGCCCCTCGGTGCCAGAAATAAAACTCGAGGGTCCTCGAAAACTACATTATAAGGCTCTAAAACCAACAGTTTCTGAAGCATTCCCAGAAAACTAATTAAATTTAACAAACTAATGAAGGAATGCAAATCGGTAACCATGACAACATTATCTCAAGGGGTGGCATCCAAACTTTCCATCTATTTCAGTAAGAAGCAATTTATTACATTTATTACATTTCTGTGAAAGTTTGCAAATATAAGGTTATCACGGAACCAACGTAGACTGTATAATTCATCAATGCAATTAAGGGGGTCAAGGGGTAACCTAGGATTTTTTCATGCAATTTTCACGTGCGACATATAGTGCAGAAGGTCTATTATATCTCCAAACAACAACATTATTTTCAAAAATTCCTGAATTGAATCGGCATTTTTTGCGGCTTTTAGGAATTTGGGCCTTTTGAGACTAAAGAACCTGAATTTTCATGCACCACAAGCTTTTATAATTTATGATAGAGATCTTCCTGTGTATGAGGACCCAACACAACGTAGAGGGTCAGTTTTTATGTGACGTGTATTGCGTTTCATCTACAAGGCTTTCATTTCTATTTCATGTCAGGAAGTACACGTCAGGTGAATTTAGTTTGAGAGCACATTTTAACTAATCTTCTTTGTTTTTTTTGTCGACATACGGGTTCATCGTAAGGATGATTTTCTTTGATACTGTGTGGTAGATATAGGCCTACCCATATTTGGATTTCTGGGTGATATGTTGTAGACAATAGAATTGTCTGTCTGTCTTTCTGT
Organism: Meconema thalassinum; assembly: GCA_946902985.2. Classification (NCBI taxonomy): domain Eukaryota; kingdom Metazoa; phylum Arthropoda; class Insecta; order Orthoptera; family Tettigoniidae; genus Meconema; species Meconema thalassinum. The sequence goes on along the minus strand of OX336393.1, from coordinate 513,537,328 downwards.
GTATCCTTATGTACGCCTATAACTCATGTTCGGATGCTTGGTGCATCGTAAAATTAGGTATGGTAAACATGAGTCAATACACCAATCATTTATAAAACTCTTCACCGTTCATTTCATACAGTAGAAGGGTGGATATAGGGAAAAACTTCTCAAAATACATGCTAAAATAGGCGAAATATAAAAATTATCCTAGAAGGACGACCAAAGCATATGTTGCACTTCTCAATTTGAGACACAAAATTCGCGAGTCTATAAAGGGTCTCCGAAAACTACATTATAAGGCCCTTAAATTACCAGTGTGTGTGATATTCCCAGAAAACTAACTTCGTTTTGATAAACTTTTGAAGGAATGACAAGCCGCTAACCATTGCAACAGTAGCTCAATTGATAATGTCTGGTGCGTCTCTAAAAGCAAGAGTACTAAAAGGGACGTAACACCAATAACATTATTATTATTATTATTATGTCTGGTGTTAACACCGAACACCGTTCGAAGAACGGGTACTTCTGCTAGTAAATAAATAAATTAACGCTCTTAAAAAATCTGACGACTTCGGCCGGGTTTGAACCAGCGATCTTGGGGATAGGAGCTCAGCATGCTGTCAACTATACCACCGAAGTCGCTCGTGCCTCAAAAATCTCGGCTACAATGGCGAGAATTGAACGGGACAGCAGTGCCATAAAGATCTCCAGGACCACGGAAAGGAGTACTGAATGTTTCGTTTCTCTCGCCGTGTTTAACTTATTATATTGGCAACACTTGTACCTTGCATATTGAACGCAGCATAAAGGGAACGCAACCTCCTAACCCTTCATTGTGTGTCACTGCACTTGCTAATCTCGGGGCAGGACTGGGTTAATAAGTTTCCAGTCTGGGGTAGTTCACCCTCCCCCCAGGTGCTGCAGCACAATGGTCTATCAACACATGTATGACAGCCATTGTGTGGGTGTAATCTTGGGTGTGGTATTGTGTGTGTGCACATTTGACGCTCATCTTAGCACCAGACTGACGTCCTAGCACAAGAACGCCGGCCTGCCTGGTTTGGTCAATTCTAATGGTCATTCATCCTGTTCACTCAATCACGGATTAGGTTTGGTTGGATTCCTGTTTACTCCAATGAATAGCTCATCATAGATTGGTATCTATAAATACATGCGCTAGGTCTATGGTAGTCCAGTGGTGTGTAATGTTACAGGAATCAGCAGCCAGACATCAATTTTGATGGATAAATAAACAGATAGTTATGTGAAGTATGTGAAGAACGAATCCACCTATTTTCATATACCAGGACCATTCAAAATTTAGTTTCTCTATTTCTAGCCTACTTTTCTCATTTTGTAACATGCAGTTCCGTGAAGAACTATACAGTCTATATTCGCATACCCTACTTATGTTAATTGCCTCTATTAACACACAACATTTCAGTTCGATTGCTGTAATCGATTCGTAGATATTGAGAACCGTCTAATGTTAGGGTGGTCGCCATTTTGAGTTTTTATATATGTAGGTCTTAGAGTTATGCACTATTACATGAATATTATTGTGTACGTGTAGTATTCAAACTTCAATCGCATGATTAGGGCACACGAAGTAAAATCGAGATTTTAAAATTTCGCACAACTGTCATCTTGAGGTTATGAAAACAATTGAAATAAATTAGATGCCAGTGGATTAAAATTTGTATAAGCATTTGCCGTACCTAGTTCCACTGTGCTCGGATGGTTGAATCGTGAGAAACGCCCACTTAAATATTAATATTTCACGTCGCCGCCATGTCGGATTTTTGCTCACTAGGTTATTGAAAGTCCAACAGCTACACCGTACACACTGTCAGGGTGATATCGGTAATAGTTTCGTAGATATAGAAAGCCGGTGAAATATTTCGCACAGCCACCATATTGAGGTTATGTAGACAATTGAACTAAATTACCTGCTAGTGCATTACAATGTATTTAACCATTTTCTGTACCAAGTTTCATTGCGATGGGATGGTTAAATCGCGAGAAAAGTGTATTTAAAAGTTTCAAATTCGCTTGGCCGCCATGTTCGTTTTTTATTTAACAGATTTTTGAAAGTCTCATAGAATGACTACTAGCAGTTCCCTTTATCACCGTACACAATGTCAGGGTGATATCTGTAATAGTTTTGGTGTTATTGAATCTGGTGAAATATTTCGCACAGCCGCCATCTTGAGGTAATGTAAACAATTGAACTTAATTAGATGCCAGTGCATTACGATGTGTATACACATTTAATGTAGCATATTTCACTGATCTCAGATGGTTAAATCGCCAGGAAATCTATTTAAATTGTTCAAATTCACGTGGCCGCCATGTTCATTTTGTAGTTAACAGGATTTTGAAAGTCTCATAGGTGAACGTTTAGTAATGCCCTTTATTACCGTACAAACTTCCAGGGTGATATCAGTAATAGTTTCGGAGATATAGAATGCCGGTGAAATATTTCGCACAGCTGCCATGCCGGGTTGGTGTGACGTATTAAATTTTGAAGGTCACGGCCGTGGTTGGCCAAAATAGTACTAAGACCTTATCGAGTTTCATTCAAATCGTTCCAGCCATTTAGAAGTTATTGGGGGGTGTGTGTGTTTCACACACACACACACACACACACATACATACACACACACGGACAAAAGGTGATCTCATAATCTTATTTCTTCATAATATGAAATTAGGCTTAAAAAATCTGTCCGATGATTGAAGAATATAAATGAACCTTTTGAAAATGTATGCAAAATATAGGATTTTTCTTTGTTTTACGTCTTTCAAGCCGGTAAATAACATTTACACACATGTATCCAGGTTATTTTAATTTTTTTCAACTGATTCATCATTTATCCATATATACAGTTGATGTATAATGTTCTGTACAATTCCTTCTTATCGTCTTCATCACACCGCTACTACATTGAAATTTCCATCGAGGAATCAGTACCATGTCGTGAAGATTACAAGAAGCAACCACAGCAATCTCTAACGTCAGTGTGCAAAATCGTCCAAGTATAAATTTGAACATTTCAGTGCACTTTCCTTTATGTCACTAATTACGGAGCAAGTTATTAGCAGCACTCAGATTAAATCATTTTGATAATAATCCTCTAACAAAATTAATGTTCAAATTATTCATAAAGGGATTAAAATATTGCAGTTAATTCAGGCAAATAGAGATACGTCATTGATAGCAAACAAGCAGTGACAAAGGCAAGGGAATTAACATGAACTTGGAATTATTTTTACTTTTTCCTGTAGTATGCTAGGTTGAGCGAGAGACGTGGGCCAGTTCACAAAGAACAAGAGTCAATCAAGGGGACAGAACGTGACTTCTGGTCCCGGCACGTTCGAACAGGTTAGTTTGTGCAGCCGGTGACTCACAAGATTGGGCTGGTAAATAATATAAATGGGCTCCATTCAATCAACTCATCAGACAGCTATAGTTGGTATACAATAATGAGTACAAGTTGTATTAGTATGATCATGTCGAAATGAAATAACTTCGCAATAATTACAGCAACTATTGTATATTTCAGCAATCCGTATACAAGTAGGAAAAACTATTCCACTTAAGACGGATTCACTGGTCTCATGAAAGACCCAAAATGCAGTCAGCAATAAAAATATCTTCATACAGTAGCGTAACAAGAACAAATCATAACCACGAAACAAGAAGTTCCGTGACGAACTAAAGGGCCTACTTTTCTCGAAATGTAAGATTCATTCCAATGATTAATCTATATGGACCTAATTAGAATAATGACGAAATTGAGTTGGTAATATCGAAATTTCTAATTATTTCGAAATATAACTGGCATAATGTAGCCTAATAGAGCACTACAGTTGGCAGCCCTGGAGACTGAATATATTCTTAGTTCCATCTCTTAAGGTACAGAATACAAAATTTGGTTGAAGTCCAATGGATAGCATGGGCGTTGCATGTAGTTAGACATTGGACCTATCAGCGCGCGAAAAATCATGTTGGCAACAATGTCATGCACGTGTTGGTCAGAAATAATCTGATTCATTATGATCTATTGTTGTGCCAATTTTGGATGAAATCCATTTGTTAGTATAGACGTTACATGTATTTAAAACTGGACCAATCTGCAGGCTTAGAATCATGTTGAAAGCGCTGACTTATATTGAAATGAAAATCCACAGCCTGCTTCCAGTCTCCGACCGGGTCAGGAATGGAATGAATGAAGCCCCTATCTAGCGGCGAGGATATGAACTGTGCCGGCTGCCGAGGCCTGACGCACTCCTCTGGGGCAATGATTAAATGAATGATAGATGAAATGAAATGATAGTGGAGAGTGTTGCTGGAATGAAATTTTGACAGGGAAAACCGGAGTACCCGGAGAAAAACCTGTCTGCCTCCGTTCTGTCCAGCACAGATCTCACATGGAGTGACCGGGATTTGAACCACGGACTCAGCGGTGAGAGGCCGGCGTGCTGCCGCCTAAGCCACGGAGGCTACTGCTGACTTATATTAATTACTCCAAATTAATCTAGAGAGTCAGGTACTATACGTGTGCATAGTTTAAAGCTGTCGGCTTGCATACTTTCTGGTATAATGATATTAGGGTAAAAAAGATATACAGCATTTATTAACAGTTGGCAGCCCTGATTGCTCTTAAGAATACTTATAGTCATATCTGTTATGTTACACATAGCACATACGAAATTTGGTTGAAATCCAACTGATAGTATAGAAGTTACATGTATTTAAAAATTGGTCCTATCAACAGGCTTAGAATCATGTTGGTAGAACTGAAGTACATAAGTTACTCCAAATTAATCTAGAATGTCAGGTACTATACGTGTGCATAGTTTAAAGCTGTCGGCTTTCATACTTTCAGATATATTGGTATTTGGATGAAGAAAATAGAGAGAGCAATTATTAACAGATGACAGCCCTGGTGGCTCTTAAGAATACACTCAGTCATATCTGTATATGTACACGTATTACATACAACATTTGGTTGAAATCCAAATAATAGTGTAGAAGTTATATGCATTAAAAAATTGGACCTATCAGAAGCCTTAACATTATTTTGGCAACACTGTCATGTATGGCCTCCTGGAAATTAAACAGAAATAGTATTATCTACATGTGTGCCAATTTTGACATAGCTCCCATGAATAACTTCCATGTGACATACCAAACTGATTTTAATACTAAATGTTTGCTAGTTTTATTCATATGTCTCAACATAATCGCCAGAACGAATGAAATATTTGTCGAATCGTTACACCAGCTTTCCAATGCCCTCGGCCAAAAATTCTGCCGCCTCTAAGGAGGGAACGTCTGAAGAGTCTCCAGAGTTTTCTTTTTTTGGTGAGGCGTTGCCACCCAACCATACTTTCAATTCTAGAAAAAGGTGAAAATCATTCAATGCTGGTTTTGACTAAACGGGCAGATGGTCTAAAACTTCACACTAGAATTCTATGAAAAATTCTATCTTAACGTAGGCAGTGTGCAGTCATGAATGATTTTCACCTCTTTCGAGAATTGAAGGTATGGGGAGGGGTGTGGTGCGCAGACAGCACATTTACGCATCAGTACTCAACTAGCCCATGACATTTGCTCAGTCAGTGTGCAAGACAGACAAACCGTGAGACATAATCTTAAGGAATACCTTAGTTTTCGGGATAAACCTCTAAAGAAAGGCAACCCCTGGTCGGAGGAAAGAAAAGCAATACACCGGGAAAGGATCGTCAATACTGGGCAATACTCAAAACCCTACAGTTGAACAATGAACAAGGAAGAAGAAATTAATACAGTGGAACTTGGATAATTCGAACCTCAAGGGACCAGTAAAAAAATCGAATCATCCAAAATTTCGAATTAAGAAAGTTCTTTGAAAAGGGTAAAGAAAATAGGCTATATTGTATTACGTTTTCATAATGATTTACGTTCAACAAAGCAGATTAACAGACAACGGTACTTTATAAAGACTGTACTCTATCGTGAATAACCTCAAAAGTTTCAAACGAAGAATAAAACCAAAATGTACTATTCACCTATTTAACGACAGTAGTAATCCAGCAATCTAGTTAAGTCTTAGAGAAATCTACTGTTTTTCAAAATAGTTTGAGATGTTTACCTGTTTCCTACAATTAAGTCTCTCAGCCATCACAAAAGAATATAACAAGTTTAAGGAACGGAAAACAGAACCTTTTGCGTCATTACTACTTTCAAACAAGATGTTCAGTAAAGAACATATAGCCTACTTTCTCCTAAATGCATGGGAAGTGTTATAACTCTTTGTCCTTTTCAAGGAGTATGATTGAATGTTGGTTGTAGTAGCTTGTTGAAATACAACGTGCTATAGGGATATTAAACATGAATATGAGGTGCCCTTTGCTAGTGCTACCTCTGTACCAAATTTCGTTCAATTCGGTTTCACCGTGTTTGAATTGATAGGGGGAATCGATTTGCACACATACTTGGCCACCATCTGCAAACTATTGGGCTGATGTTCTTGCAGTTTGGTCTGAATATGTTTCCCACATAAAGATATGGTGTTGCAAAATTTGGTAGAGACTATATTATTAGGTTGGTCGTAATTACATTTTAGCTTTTAATATTTGGGTGGCAGCGATTACGTTTCCGTCAAGATAGCGGTGATATAAAACATGACACTGAGGTGCCCTTTGCTAGTGCTACCTCTGTACCAAATTTCGTTCCATTCGGTTTCACCGTGTTCGAATTGATAAGGGGAATCGATTTTCACACAAATATGGCCGCCATCCGCAAAATATTAGGCTGATGACCTATTAGTTTGGTCAAAGGATGCCCCCTCCATAAAGGTATTTTGTTGCTAAATTTGCTAGAGATCGGATGATTAGGCTAATCGTAATTTGATTTAAGCTATGAACATTTGTGTGGCCGCCATTACGTTTCTGTCAATATGGCGGCGATATAAAACATGACACTGAGATGCCCTTTGCTAGTGCTATCTCTGTACCAAATTTCGTTCCATTCGGTTTCACCGTGTTTGAATTAATAGGGAGAATCGATTTTGACACAAAGATGGCCGCCATCCGCAAACTATTAGGCGAATGACCTATTAGATTGGTCAAAGGATGCTCCCTCCATCAAGGTATGTATTTGCAAAATTTGGTAGAGATCGGATGATTAGGTTAATCGTAATTTGATTTAAGCATTGAATATTCGTGTGGCCGCCATTACGTTTCAGTCAAGATGGTGGCGATATAAAACATGACACTGAGGTGCCCTTTGCTAGTGCTAACTCTGTACCAAATTTCGTTCCATTCGGTTCCACCGTGTTCGAATTAATAGGGGGAATCAATTTTGACATAAAGATGGCCGCCACCCGCAAACTATTAGGCTAATAACCTATTAGATTGGTCAAAGAATGCTCCCTCCATAAAGGTATGTAGTTGCAAAATTTGGTAGAGATCGGATGATTAGGTTAATCGTAATTTGATTTAAGCTTTGAACATTCGTGTGGCCGCCATTACGTTTCTGTCAAGATGGCGGCGATATAAAACATGACACTGAGGTGCCCTTTGATAGTGCTACCTCTGTACCAAATTTCGTTCCATTCGGTTTCACCGTGTTTGAATTAATAGGGGGAATTGATTTTCACACAAAGATGGCCGCCATCCGCAAACTATTAGGCTAATGACCTAGTTATTTGTTCAAAGGATGCTTCCTCTATAAAGGTATGTTGTTGCAAAATTTGGTAGAGATCGGATGATTAGGTTAATCGTAATTTGATTTAAGCTTTGAATATTTGTGTGGCCGCCATTACGTTTCCGTCAAGATGGCGGCGATATAAAACATGACACTGAGGTGCCTTTTGTTAGTACTACCTCTGTACCAAATTTCGTTCCATTCGGTTGCACCGTGTTCGAATTAATAGGGGGAATCGATTTTCACACAAAGATGGCCGCCATCCGCAAACTATTACGCTGATGACTTATTAGTTTGGTCAAAGGATGCTCCCCCCATAAAGGTATGTTGTTGCAAAATTTGGTAGAGATCGGATGATTAGGTTAGTCGTAATTTGATTTAAGCTTTGAACATTTGTGTGGCCGCCATTACGTTTCCGTCAAGATGGCGGCGATATAAAACATGACACTGAGGTGTCCTTTGCTAGTGCTACCTTTGTACCAAATTTCGTTCAATTCGCATTCACCGTGTTCGAATTGATAGGGGGGGACAGACATTCAGAGTACACACACTCACACACACACAGACACACAGACACACACACACACAGACGCACACACACACATACACACAGACAGACACACTTTATTCGCCCTGTGTTGATCTCATAAGTCTACTTTCATTTTTTGCAAAAATCGAAAGTAGGCTAAAAAGCGCCTTAGTTCTGTGATGTGGTTTGTTGCTTGGGCTGCACTCGGAACAGTTTTTCGGAGACTGACAAACCTCACCCAACTGTTTGGCTTCCGATCGGCTTTTTACACGTAAAAACTTCGAATTATCCAAAATATAATACGAATTAACCACGATTTTTTAGCATTGATTGTATATAACATGCTAGGGACTGAGAGGAAATTTCGAATTAAAGAAGATTTCGAATTATAGAAGTTCGAATTAGCCAAGTTCCACTGTAATACACGTGTACCTGTTTATCAAATATTACAAATCCAAGCAACACTTACACGAAGTTTCATTTTGTATCTGAATATTCAAGAGAGGAGCAAATCACGCTTTGCATATAAATCGAACTGTAAGCTATAAACAATACACAGACAAGTAACAGAATTACTAATTACGTCCAGTGTCTGAGAAAGGTGACGTTTGCTTAGTTCCCAGTAAAAGTTTAATGGAGGTTTTGTCTATAGTCACTCTCAATCTGAATGCCGCCAGAGAAATTAAAGCTCACTGGACCTGACATTTAACACGCTGGAATGCGAATGTTCTAATCGATAGTGTGCACACTCAGCAGACGAGAATTCACTTTTTGTGCCTTACACTTAATCATCTTTCTGCTAATGTCTGCTCTATTGAACAATCGCATCGCGCCTCGAGTGAGCGGTGACCTAAATGCTCATCACGTCACCTAATGAACACACGGGCCTAGACGTCATCTTCAAACAGTCGTCACGTTCGTAAGAAGAAGCAAAGTAGATATTATAATTGAACTAACTCAACCGAGCTGAAGTACTTCTTCGTTGACTTTGAGTAAAGACTTCCGAAGAAGCTGGAAAGTAAAATGATAACATCTAACTTCTATGCGAATTAGATTTTACTGAACGAAGTGCTTTGATATGTTAAACTAGCAATAGTATCCGTCTTCGCTCGGGTGATAAATCCCCCTACCCCATCCGATACTCAGTCCTTCATTAGATAAGAGGAATGTCATAGTAGGCTCTCTTGACATCATTAGAGTTGTTTTGTTATTGCTTATTTCAGGCTCTCCGATATCGCTGTCATATACCCCCCGTGTATTTTGGGTGTGTGTGGAATTTGTGTGATAACCTGTTTGTACTTACAAATGCTCATGTTGATACTATAAAAAGTAGGTATCATCAAAAAATGATTCATGAAGTTCAATGTAATTCCAGTGATGACTAACATTCATAACATCTATATTTTTAGCCTACTTTCGATTTTTGCTAAAAATGAAAGTACACTTATGAGATCTACACGGGGCCAAAAATTGTGTGTCTGTGTGTGTGTGTGTGAGTGAGTCTGTGTGTGTACCCTGAATGTCTGTTCGCCCCTCCCCCTATCAATTCGAACACGGTGTAACCGAATTGAACGAAATTTGGTACAGAGGTAGAACTAGCAAAGGGCAGCTCAGTGTCATGTTTTATATCGCTGCCATCTTGACGGAAACGTAATGGCGGCCACCCAAATGTTCAAAGCTTAAATGAAATCACGACTAACCTAATCATCCGATCTCCACCGAATTTTTCAACAACTTATATTTATATGGCGAGCGTCTTTTGACTAAACTACATGGTCATCAGCCGAATAGTTTGCAGATAGCGGCCATGTATGTGTGCAAATCGATTCCCCTATCAATTCAAACACGGTGAAACCAAATTGAACGAAATTTGGTACAGAGATAGCACTAGCAAAATACACCTCAGTGTCATGTTTTATATCGCCGCCATAGTGACGAAAACGTAATGGCGGCCACCCGAATGTTAAAAGCTTAAATCAAATTACGACCAACCTACTCATCTGATCTCTACCAAATTTTGCAACAGCATACTGAACTCGAATTCAGCCTAGCTTAGGACCTTTGACCGAGCCGAGGTTCGAACGACTTGTGCACCATTGGAAGGAAAAATTGGAAATATGGAATTTAAGTAATTTAATAATTATATATGTATTGTGGGATGCAAATGAAGCATAATGAATGTATTTTGGAGAATTCTGAAGCATTTTGAGGAATTTATTATTTGGAAATATTCTGGTGAATGAGATTTTAACTAAGGAAGAGTTTGATCATTCGATGCTGGAAATTGTACAAAGCTTCACGTTTGGCACTAGAAACCCAGTTTTGGTTAGCAAGGCGATCATAACAAAGCGATGCACACGACCAGTGGATAAGAGGCTAGACCCAGGAGCCTTTATTAGAATATTTCAACAGCCAATCAAATAAAAGCACATAATTTTTGTGGGAATCGCTTTTATATAAATTTGGCAAATATAAAGAGAAATAAGCACATCTAGAGGTGTAGAATGCAATATGAAATTTATTTGGTTGAAAAGAAATATAAATTATTGAATAATAGAGCAAATATGAGTATATTTCTATTAAAATACATGTGTGTGAGGCTAGTTGAGCTAGGCTAGCAGTGACACGCGCCGCGGAGAGGAGAAGCGTGGCTTGACTCTCTCACAGCGACTGGACACAAGTGGACGCGTTGACGCACGCTCACAGAAGAGAAGCATTTATTGCACGCAACACAAGCCCGGTCGACAGGCACCGTTGCACTATCGAACGACCAAGGGATCGCCGAGGAAGTTCAGAGGAGGAGCCGGCGAAATGAAATTACATTAGTATTGGAGAGACCAGCGTTTATAAAAGTATAACATTATTAGAACGAGTCTTCGCTTATAAAACAGCACTCTACAGAGAAAAAATAACTAACAGAATTGTTTATTGCAAGCTACAATATTGCTACAACGACTTCAACTATATAATTCAACAGTATTTCATCACAGTCTACACTACAGTCTACATGATGGCAGCGAATTTAAGTCGGGGAGGAAAAGCTTATTCTACGTATACTGAAGAGAAGGTTATGGAGAACTAAATAAAATGAAAGGAGGTTAATCTATACCATGGATTGGGAAGTCAGAGTGACTTGGAAATTCGAGGATCGACACAGCTACAACTGCGCAACAACTTGCAGTATTCCAATATGAATTTCTACACTACAAGCAAGATGTCCAACAACACCAGTACGAGATGTCAACTCAGGACTTGCGGATCTACGATGGCGAGACCACTCTGCAGGACATAGATAAGAAGCAGAAGACCGTTCGCAGCCAATCGAACTAGGAAACGCAGTTTCCAGGCCGCTGGCCGTGAAGATGGCAGATTCACCGTTAACAACTCCAGCCGAGACGCAGAGCAGGTGATTGCAGGCCGAGTGAGATGGGGTCGCCCGCAGCTGATTTGCACGTGCTTGGCTGTAACTGGTTTATCTAGGAGGCGAGCGAGAGCAGCTTCGCCAGAATATCAAGAACAGCTGATAGAGGTATCCCTTGGCTGTAAAAGACGTCTCAAGTTAGAACAACCGTTTGATCTAATATCTGTAGTTTTGCTGTAATAGAAGAAATCCATTTTTGGAGTGACCAACTTCATTTGTAGAAATTTTTATCTTTATTCTTTGTTTTTTATAGCTTAAAATTTAGAGTTTCATTGTTATTTTTGATCCGTCTTCGTGTGTCGTTTAAGACGTTATTTCATGCATATTTAACTTACATTTGCATTTCTCGTATTTTTTATTCTGAAGGAAACGTTGTAAGTTACTCACTTCCGAACGATACTCGTTTTATAAAAGGAATGCTTCGACTATTTGTTTATATGGTATCTCAAAGAGATTAATTGATTATTCGATTATTCGATTACATTGTATTTTGGAGAGGAAAGCGAAAATATTGACAAATTGTATGAACATTTAAACATTATAATTTCTATTAACAATTTATATGCGTAACAGCGAAAGTATACATTTATATATCTATAATGTATTGTTCTCAAGTAAAGCATTATTGTGAGATGCTATAATATTATGTAACAAACATTACGATGTTTATATACATCTGAAATATTTATTTATAACAATTTGAATGTTATAAAATTCCAATAGCGGAATACAACTTATAAGACAACTAAATAGTCTTGAACTATTGATACTACGAATACACACTATAAAATAGGATCATGGTAGTGACAATTGAGGTCAAATGATGACTATAATTATCAACAATTAAAGTAGAAACATTATTTAACTGAGATGAAAAGACCAGGAGATATGTTAGTCTACCTGCGGTCTAGTATGTTAAAGCAACTTAAATATGAATTGTTCATATATTTAAATGTACACCTGAAGCGTGAGGATATGTATTTATTTTTATTAACAACTAAAAGACGAGCAAACTACAAATTAACATTCTTAACGTTTGATAACGTGGAAGAACAAGTTTGTTTTGGATCAAAGAGAACGAATAGCGCTAATGAAAGGAATAAGAAGTACTTTGTGAATTGTATTATTGTGAATGAACATGTAATTGTTGTAATTTGATGCACGAGGTTTAATAATTTAGACAGGAGTTGAGAGTTAGGAGTGCATTCTGAACGGTAACATACTCTAGCGTAGTTACCTAGTAAAATCACTAATTCTTCTACAAGTGTGCAGCAAGATGTTTTTTTTATGGAAGTAATGCCGTGCGGAGTTTTGAAGATTGTTTGTAGAGAGGAAAGGAAGGATGACATGTTTGGAGCGTAGTAAGACGCCTTTGATAAGTATTGTCCACTATATTGCGGAAGGAAGGAATATATTGCTATGTGGAGCTACGCATTGTTACAAGATGAGTAAGAAGCGCTAACACAAAGGTTAAATGTTTGAATTGTTTATGTCTGAGAGTATTTGTATATGATCCACGAAATGTATAGAGTATTTAAGTAGTTTCGCATCGATCTTTATCCTATTGTTTTATTTATTGATACGACATTCTAAGCTCTATTTAACTTAATTGTTTGATACTCAGGCTTATTTATTATGACACCACTAGAAGTACCTGAGAATTTGATCGTTGATAGAAACATTGTTCAAAGAACTGTTTATGTAACAGAGACACTATGAAGCTGTCAGCTCGTGACTGATAGTGTTAATAGCATATTTTAAACCGTTTGAAGCACGAGAACTGTAGATAATGTAAATATTTAAAACCTTATATATATTGAACCCTTGCAAAGAAGCAGATGAGACTCAATTTCGGGGGGTGTAACAGTCCATTTCGTAAAGTTGCTGTTAAGCGCTTCTTATAACATGCAGGGTAACATATAACAAGATAACATGCAGGAAAAAGTGAATACCAGGATTAAAACATATGAATTTAGTAACAGATCAACAAATTTACACTATTTACAACAACAACAACAACAAAAACAAGGTCTCCCAAATGACACCCTCTTGAATTAAATAAATTGCCAAACTAGGCCCGACCTCAGGAGAGATCGTAAACATCTGGACCAAATGTCCCAAATTACTGCAATGACATGTGCGTGTGCGGCTTTTCTACATGCGTTACGATGTGTACAAATTAATGCGAGATTCGTTACCATCCAGTAAACCTTCAGGGGACGAATCTGCATTGTCTTAGAGCTAGACAGACACGAGGAACCAACTAAACACTAATTAAACTAATCCGACACTTCCTACACTAAATAAGACAAAAATAATTTCCGCATGAAATTGGAATCAAAGAATTGCCGTAGCAAACAACATTAACGCCTAAAACTAGGACTTTTCGAATCAACACAAGTAAATTAACACGTGACCAATCAAGAAAAATACACATATGACCGCTTGCCATTTTTTACAAGACAAATACAAAATACACCCAACGGTGTCACAACAGACAAAATCTAACATTACAAACAAATGAAATGAGTCACAGAAATCACTAGGCTCAAAGCCAACATTTACATCTTAAAACAAATATTTCATTTCATACGATATGCGGTAATTCGTAACGGACATGGCGAACTCCCAATTAAAATTATGATCCAATGACCATTAAAAGAACAGGTTTGCTACAGATAGCTTTCAGGGGTCAGTTGGTCAGCTGGACTGCCTAAACGATGAATCACCAGACATAGACGGGCGCAAAGTGGAATCTGCACATCTGTCAACCCACGTGTCAATTACCTCGACCTGCCGTAGCAATGGCTCGAGTCTCGAGGAAGCGTGCTCCCAAAAGCACATAATAAACGTGTGTGTGTCAAAATAAAATATCTTAGCATTTCCCAAGGAAATCCATGAATCAGCACAGGACAAGGTACAGTAGCCTCGAAGAGCGCTCTGCCTTTCCATAAAATACAACCACAATATTTGATGGCAGTAGGCACATCCTACCCCTCATCACGAAGAATCAATACACACACCTTGACACAATACACATACCAGAATCACACGTGTGAGTTTGACAGACACCTGAAATAAAGGACATAAATATTTTCCACCGACTTGCGCTCCCAATCTAGTCCGTGACTAAAGAACCTGAAAAGGGATCTCAAAAAACTCTAAAAAAATATAGAACTAAGGTGTTCTACAGTGACATCTTAACTTGTTGCGCTCGGCAACCCTAGTATGAATAAAAACCTGTTCGTACAACATCTAACAACTTTTACCCCCTTCTCCTACGAAAAATGAATTTGAATAAAAGCTCCATTTATCGACCATGACGAATTTCGCATTCGCATGAATAAAATCAAAATACACACGCCGTGCATACTAATAATGACTCATAAGAAAAAAATACAATCAAACAAAATTTTGGCCACGTGCCAACGTACATTTAAATATAACAGTGTCGGCGCACAAAAATCTAAATACACAAGAAAAACATTGAATAAAATTATTTACAACGTTCCCGCGTCTAATCTAGCTACATATTGAATAAATCAATGGTTTGTACATCACCGTGCAGCTTGTAGAAATCAACCTCCATCCCAATGCATTTCCCCACGGGAAATCTACTCCTTCATCGTCGACGTTCTGGTAGAGGCGTAGCACTTCATTCCACCAATCGACCTTCCTGTAGACATCTTGGCGTGGCTTCTTGGAAAGAAATGTTCAAAGTTATTATTCTACCTAGCTAGAATCGCTATTAGCTACTGACTTTCACTCAAAATGTCCTGGGCGATTACTCAACGTTGAACTGGCCCTATCTAAGCATTTGCTTACTTCACACGCACATATACATCACACAAAATATAACACAAAATTTACAGAAAATATTACAATCTTCGTCCACCACGCAACTGGCTTTTAACAGGTCTCACAAATTACGTCTACCGCGTAGCGCTTATCTCAACTAGAGATCTCCCTCCGCTAGGATTGAACTCTACTCCCAAGAGCCCAAGAAAATGTTCGTTCTGACAGACGTGAAGTATGCTCACCAGAGCCTGATAAAAATCGTGTCTCAAACTGACGTGAACGATGCTCCTCAGAGCCCGATAAAGTAGTGTGTCAAACTACTCATCACCGATCAATTTATTAGAAACTGACAGAATGGGGTGGAGTGGGGGAAATCTGTGAAAATAATATGTAGTTTTCAAATCACAGACTTGGGAATAGTATCAAACTTCTTATTATTATTTAAACGTCTCAATGCACTCATGCGGAATCCTATCGCATCGGCGGTTCTTCATACACGTGTTTTAGCGCCCTTTTTTTTAGGTACGCACGTCTCCGCGTGGTCTAGGCGTCCTCTCTCCTGATTTGCTGATTCAATCGTGTATCGGTTGGATATTCACTTCTGGCACGCCCATAATGACGCCGACTTGGATGCGCGTTCACCCTGAATTTGTCCTTGAACTCGGCTTACTCAGTCAACCCCAGGAATAACTACCACGCCACCTCTGTTGCAAGCGTTGCGACACACTACCTGTCTTCCCTTTGTCAATCTCCAACATGCTCTGCCTGGATAACAGTAATAATAATAATAACAAGTAGTTCCGTGAAGAACTATACAGCCTATTTTCATATATCCTGCTCATGTTAATTGCCTCTCAACATACAAAATTTCAGTTTAATTGCTGCAACAGTTTCGTAGATATTGAGAACCGTCTAAATATTTCAGATGGTCGCCAGGTTGGATTTTTATTTTTGTACTATTACATTAAGATTATTGTGTACGTGTGGTATACAAACTTCAATCGCATGATTAGAACACAAGAAGTAAAAATGAGATTTTAAAATTACGCACAGCAGCCATCTTGTAATTATGCAAACAATTGAAATAAATTAGATGCCAGTAGATCAACATTTGTATAAGCATTTCACCTGCAACGTTTCACGACACTCGGATAGTTAATTCGCGAGAAACGTTTATTTAAATATTTATACTTCGCGTCGCCGCCATGTTGGATTTGTGCTCACCAGGTTACTGAAAGTCCTACAGGTGAGCATATGTTCATAGTCTCTATGAACATTAAAAAATTCAGTTTGGTTGCTGTAAAAGATTCATAGATATTGAGAACCGTCTAAATATTTTGGAAGCTCGCCATTTAGGATTGTTATATGTATAGGCCATAGAGTTATGTACCATTCAAGGACAATTATTGCCTAGGTTCATTATTCAAACTTTCACTTCGATCACATGATTACGACACAAGAAATAAAAACTTAAATTTAAAATTTCGCACTGCCGCCATCTTGAGGTTATGTAAACAATTGAATTAAATTAGATGGCAGTGCATTACAAACTGCAAAATCATTTACTGTACCACATTTCACGGCGCTCAGAGAGTAAAATCACGAGAAAAGTCTATTAAAATATTTCAAATTCGCTTGGTCGCCATGTTCGTTTTGTACTTTACAGGTTTATGAAATATACATAGGTAAACTTTTATCAGTACCCTTATCACCGTACAAAATTGCAGGGTGATATCTGATATAGTATCGGAGATATAGAATGTCAGTGAAATATTTCGCACAGCCGCCATTTTGAGGTTATGTAAACAATTGAACTAAATTAGACTCCAGTGCATTACAATCTGTATAAACAATTGCTGTAAAAAGTTTCATTTCGTTTGGATAGTTAAATCGCGAGAAAAGTCTATTTAAAAGCCTCAAATTCGCTTGGCCGCCATGTTGGATTTGTAGTCACCAGGTTTTTGAAAGTCTCATAGGTGAACTTCTAGTAGTGCCCTTTATCACAGTACACAATTTCAGGGCGATATCGGTAATAGTTTCGGAGATATTGAATGCTAGTGAAATATTTCGCACAGCCGCCATGTTGGGTTGGTGAGACGTAACAAAATTTGAAGGGCACGGTCGAGGTCGCCGGGAATAGCGTTATGAACTTACCGAGTTTCATTGAAATCGCTCCAGCCATTTAGATTTTATTAGGGGGACACACACACACACCTCACACACACACACACACGCACACACACACGGACAAAAGGTGATCTCATAAGCCTATTTTTTCAAAATTGAAAATAGGCTAAAAATCATGAAGACTTATTGATCGGCAAATCAATAAGGGTTCAATATATATTTTATAACAGTGCTATTAGAGTAGATAGTTTCATTTTACGTACGCCCGTGTATAATGTAGGGTTTTTGTAATGTTAACTTCATTTTTATGAGTGAACAGCTGATTTTAATCAGACTATTTCAATGACATAGCCACAGGGTGATTTTCAAGTACGTAAACATTTGTGGAACTTAATATAACTACATTGTTGTAACGAAAATGTTCAGAAACATTTATTCTACCGATAGTAGAACACTATCTGACGTGTGTAACAGTTAATTTTAACTTGTTTATCTATTTTATTGGTAATAGGGATTATTTTTTTATTTGTATTTGATTGGAAATAAATCCCAGGCAATAGTTTTGTTTGCCTGTTCGTTTTTTAGCCTATTTTCAATTTTGAAAAAATAAAATAAAAAGGCTTATGAGATCACCTTTTGTCCATGTGTATGTGCGTGTGTGTGTCCCCTCCTAATAAATTCTAAACGGCTGGAGCGATTTCAATGAAACTCGGTAAGTTCATAGCACTATTCCGGACGACCCCGACCGTGCCCTTGGAATTGTGTTATGTGTCACCAATCCAACATGGCGGCTGTGCGAAATATTTCACCAGCATTCAATATCTCCGAAACTATTACAGATATCACCCTGCAATTTTTTTCGGTGATAAAGGGAACTACTAGAAGTTCACCTATGTGACTTTTGGAAAACTGGTAACTACAAAACCAACATGGCAGCCACGCGAATTTGCGACTTTTAAATAGACGTTTCTCGCTATTTAACCACCCAAACGCAATAAAACTTGGTACATTATATGTTTATACACATTGTAATGCAACGACATCTAACTTGGTTCAATTATTTACATAACCACAAGATGACGGATGTGCGAAATATTTCACTGGCATTCTATATCTCTGAAACTATTAGCGGTATCACTCTGAAATTTTGTACGGAGATAAAGGGCACTACTGGAAGTTCACCTATAAGACTTTCAAAAACCGGTTAACTACAAAACGAACATGGCGGCCAAGCAAATTTAAAAATTTTAAATTGACATTTCTCGCGATTTAATGTTCCAATCGCTATGAAATCTGGTAGAGGACATGTTCTTACACATTGTAATGCACTGGTATCTAATTTAGTTCAATTGTTTACATAATCTCATGATGGCGGCTGTGCGAATTTTAAAATGAAGTTTTTATTTCTTGTGTCGTAGTCGTGCGATCGAAGTGAAAGTTTGAATAATGAACCTACGCAGTAATTTTCCTTTAATGGTACATGACTCTATGGCCTATACATTTAACAATCCTACATGGCGACCATCCGAAATATTTAGACGGCTCTGAATAACTACGAATCTATTATAGCAATCAAACTAATTTTTTTTTATGTTCATAGGGGCTATGAAGTTAAGTTCACCTATAGGACTTTAAATAATCTGGTGATCACAAATCCAACATGGCGGCAACGCGAAGTATAAATATTCGCATGGACGTTTCTCGCAATTTAACCATCCGAGTGCGGTGAAACATAGTACAGTAAATCCTTATACGAATGTTAATCCACTGGCATCTAATTTTTTTCAATTGTTTCCGTAACCACAAGATGGCAGCTGAGCGAAATTTTATAATCTCCTTGTCGTTTCTTGTGCCCTAATCATGCGATTGAAGTTTGAATGCTACACGTACACAATAATCTTCATGCAACAGTACATTACTCTAGGACCTACATATATAAAATCCAACATGGCGACCATCCGAAACATTTAGTCGGTTCTCAATATCTACGAATCTATTACAGCATCACACTGAAATTTTGTATGTTGATAGTGGCAATTAACATAAGTAGGATATATGAAAATAGGCTGTATAGTTCCTCACGGAACTACTTGTTATAAATCATCATTTCATTTCTGCAATCGGCATGCGATAATACTGCGAATTGGTTACTAGAATTCATGTTAGTCTCAACTTTTACCGTTCACACCCGAGATCCGAGATTCTCGTCCTACCATTTTGTGTTTAGGATAGTTTATTGTCTATGTAAATGTGTAACTAATCGGTAGTGTTGCATCGAGGGTTCCCTAGTCATTATCCTAGTAGGGTAGTGTTGGTTAACCTGGCTGGGTATCGACCTCCCTACAATCCTTTTCTATCTTTGCGAATATAGGCTATGAATATGCGGGATTCGGGTGCAATACCTTTATGTAAGAAGCGTTCTTTGACCAAGCTGAGAGGTCAGCAGTCCAATAGTTTGCATATGGCGGCCATGTATGTGTCCAAATCGATTCCCCCTAACAATTCAAACACGGTAAAACCGAATTGAACGAAATTTGGTAAAGAGGTAGCAATAGCCAAAGGCACTCAGTGTCATGTTTTCAATCACCGTCATCTTGACGGAAACGGAATGGCGGTCACCCAAATGTTAAAAGCTTAAATTAAATTACGACCAACCTAATCATTTGTTCTCTACCAAATTTTGAAACAACATACATTTTGGTGGGAAGCATATTCTGACTGAACTACAAGGTCATCAGATCAATAGTTTGCAGATAGCGGCCATGTATGTGTGCAAATCGATTCACCACATCAAATCAAACACGGGGAAACCGAATTGAATGAAATATTTTACAGAGGTAGCACTAGCAAAGGACACCTCATAGTCCTGTATAATATCCGTATAGCACGTTGTATTTCAACAAGCTACTACAACCAATATACTCCTTGAAAAGGCAATGAGTTATAGCAATACCCATGCATTTAGGACAAAGTAGGCTATATGTTATTTACTGAACATCTTGTTTAATTTTTAGTTTGTGAGGTTTTGGACGAAGAATAATCTTAGATTGTTTGATAACAAATGTATGTTCTTGCTGAGGAAGGTCACAAGGAGACTAAACCCGGTACGGTTGAAGTACAATATGCATTGACAAATGGACTTATAAATGTTATGATAATTTACTGTATAAGCACATTGTGCGCACCACAAATACACAATTTACGCAGTTGTTCAGGCCGGAATATTTGCGATGTTGGTGAGTTGTGTAAAAGGGCCCAAAATGTCGATGCAGTAGATGTTACATTGGTCAGTGTTAAAGAAAGAGAAATTCTAAATTTACATGACTTTTAAATTGTGATCTTAAGACATAGAGTTTCCTATTTACGTAGAAACCAAACCATTGGATGTGATTTGACCTTTATGAACCCAGGTGTATTAACCACTATATTGTTCAGATGACCTTCGTGTCATCAAGCCTCGGGTTCAACTTCATTCTGTTGATGTCAACAAATTCACCACATTCGATCGCAATCTTCACTGACACAGTCTTAGCTGCACCATCTTCCAAATATTTGTTAGTGAAATGCTTTATCGCTAAACCAGCACTCGAAGAATTTACGAATAAGGAAATTTATGTAAATGAAAATTGTAAGGTTATCCATTTCCTTGTATAAATAATTGTTACATTAGATTTAAGAATTAGATATAATCAATTTCCACTCTTGGCTGATGAAGACTTCAATGACATGTTGAAATGTGTACCAACAATTGAATATGTTCTTAATTTTGTATTGATTTTGTATTTTATATTTTAAGAATTAGTTACTATTAATCAGTACAGTCAATATCATACATTTGCTAATATGGTAAATGTTATTGCATTTTGAAAATAGTGGAAACTTTGTCCCTCTATGCCGATATAAAGAATGTCAATTTGAAAGAGTCAAACACACAATCGGATTCGTGCTAACAGGCTCATTGTAAATGTTCAATTTATTACGTCGTTCAAATTATTAGTATTTTGGTATGATATTTAAAAAATGCAAAATGTTCTTTTCTGCATCTATCGACTTTTGAAGGAACCCTCCTAATATCACATCGTCAATGACTTTAGAAGTGAGCACTGCGTTTTCGCATCGTACCAGTGATCTTGAGAGTAATTTTTTATATCTGAATTTGATGATGTAGATCTTTTTTGTACTCTGGGCGAAGTATGATGTGAAAAATCTTTCTCACTTTAAACTCCAACTTAGTAGGCGCATATTTCTGATGTACGGTACAGGGACATTTCAGCTTGACTGAATTTCTCTTTCTTCTTCTTACTATTATATTATCAGTTTTGTCATTTTGATTTTAGTTTCTATCCCTAATTCCAATTTCGTAGTTTGTGTTTGTATGACTGAATTTTTAGCCTACTTTTCACATTTTGCAAAAATGAGGAAAAAGTAGACTTATGAGATCGATCCGGGAAAATGTGTGTCTGTCTGTCTGTCTGGCTGTGTGTGTCCCCCCCCCCCCATCCACTCCTAAACGGCTGCAGCAATCAAAACCATATTTAGTATGTGTAAAGATGTGCACCGGAATATCTCACGTCCATATTTGAAAATGATGTCAGTGCTACCAACTGCTGAAAAAACGCACTAGAAATTTGAGCTCCATGTTGGATATCATGCAAGGTATGCTTGGGAGCTATTCCAAAATTGGCACACATGTAAATAATACTATTTCAGTTTAATTTCCAGGAGGCCATACATGACAGTGTTGCCAAAATAATTTTAAGCCTTCTGATAAGTCCAATGTTTAAATGCATATAACTTCTACACTATCAATTGGATTTCAACCAAATTTTGTATGTAAAATGTGTACATAAACAGATATGACTGAGTATATTCTTAAGAGCCACCAGGGCTGCCAACTGTTAATAATTGCTCTCTCTATTTTTTTAAATCCAAATACCAATATATCGGAAAGTATGCAAGCCGACAGATTTAAACTATGCACACGTATAATCTGGCATTTTAGATTAATTTGGAGTAACTTATTTACATCAGTTCTACCAACATGATTATAAGCTTACTGATAGTACCAATTTTTAAAATACATATAAGTTCTATACTATCAGTTGGATGCCAACCAAATTTCGTATGTGCAAAGTGTAACATAACAGATATGACTATAAGTATTGTTAAGAGCAATCAGGGCTACCAACTGTTAATAAATGCTGTCTATATTATTTTTACCTTAATATCAATATATCAGAAAGTATGCAAGCCAACAGCTCAATACTTTGCACACGTATAGCACCTGACATTCTAGATTAATTTGGAGTAATTAATATAAGTCAGTGCTGCCAACATGATTCTATGCCTGCTGATAAGACCAATTTTTAAATACATGGAACTTCTATACTAACAAATGGATTTCATCCGAAATTGGCACAACAAGATATCATAATATTTCAGATTATTTCTGACAAGCACACACATGACATTGTTGCCAACATGCGTTTACGCGTACTGATAGATCCAGTGTCTAACTGCACGTAACGTCCAATGGACTTCAACCAAATTTTGTATTCTGTACCTTAAGAGATGGGACTAAGAATGTATTCAGTCACCAGGGCTGCCAACTGTAGTGCTCTATTAGGCTACATTATACCAGGTATATTTTGAACTAATAAGATATTTCGATATTACCAACTTAATTTCGTCATTATTCTAGATAGATTCATATACTGTAGAATAATCATTGGCATGAAAAGTAGGCTGTATAGTTCTTCACGGAACTTCTTGTTTTTATTTTGTTGTTGTATTAGTCGGTGTATTTTCATCAAGTTTATTTTAATCTTTTCTCCTATTTTTGTTCTTTTTACCACGGACACTGTTCTCATTTGCATCAAAACTTAGTATATCATTATTATTATTATTTGATACAGCCACCTACACAACAACCGTTTCTTCCTTGTCATTTAGCTTCCTGCCAAAGGTATTTCAGCCTCTGGTTCCTTCTCAATCGCTCTTCGGCTGAAAGCGTGGGTGTTTCTTTGGGGGGATCCTTCACACCTTCAATTTTGGTTCTGAATCCTGTCCTGACCCAGACTTCAGCCGGTTCAATGCTTGCACGTTTTAAGTCCTGATGGACTTCCTGAAGCCATGGAGGTTGCAACTTCCATTTCTCCTGAAGATTGAGAATTTTGTTAGCCAATCTCCCGGTCCCAATCGTTTAATGTGTCCATAGAACATCAACCTCCTCTTTCTCATGCTGACAGAAATCCTTTCAAACTTGTCATAGAGTTCTTGGTTCAACCTCAGTTGAAGTTTATATCCATCTCCAGGTAGCTTCTTGGGACCTAGAATTTTCCGGAAGATCATCCTTTCCCTTTTCTAAATTTTAACAGTTTTCATGGTTGATAAGATTTCTGCCACATAGGGGCACTCTGGCTTCACTACTGTGCAATAATGCCTGTACATGGCCTGATATGAGAGGGATTTGGAGTTAAATATGTTTATGCAAAGTCTGAATGCCTTATCCATTTACCTATCCCTTAATTCAATGGCTGCTTTCTCGTTACCATTTGGAGTAAATATTTCTCCCAAATACTTGAATGTTTAAATCCTCAAAATGGTCCCATACTTGGTATTCACTTCTTGAACTAAAACCTGTTTCTCCAAATTCATATTGATTTCTCAAAAGAGATTTGCATTCCTGCTCTGTCAGCTACCTTCTTGAGTGTGTCAATTTGCCTGGTTGAAATTTATAGATCATCGGTAACGAAAACAACAGCATCTGCAAATGCGAGACAATCTATTTTGAATCCAGTATTTCGATATCAAAGTTGGATTCCTTCTGGAAGGCCTTATTGTCTCATCTCTTAGCGCCACTCACTAATGATCTTATCTAAAACACAGTTGAATAAATGAGGCGAGAGGCTACCTTGTCTTAATCCCGTCCTGATCTCAAAAGGTTCTGAAAGCTCTCCTAGAAACTTGACCTGTAAGTAGTGTGCCCGATACTCCTGCTTAAAATTGGGTGGCCCAATTCATCACCATTGTATTTTGGAAAGTGAGGGTAGTGTATATTATTTTCTTCATTTCTGCATAATAAGCATTTTCTCTTTGGCAATCTTAGCACACATGAAAGTAAGGAGGCCGGCACTAAGAGGGTCATTTGTAACAAAAGAGCGGATAGATTGCATGCGACAAATGGGGCTTCTTAGTCCTATGTTTGTAATAGTGATAATACCGGGTGAGTTAGCCGTGGTCGTTACGGCATGACTGATGGCAGTCGCTCACATCCGGGAGGCGAGGAGGTTCGAATCCCCCCGCCGGCAACCTTGAAGATGGTCTTCTGTGGTTTCCCATCTTCCTTCCAGGCAAATGCCGGGGTTGGTCCCTAACTATGGGCCACAGCCGCTGCCTTCCAACTCCTCGCCCTTCCCTTCCAACTTTCCTCCCCAACGGTACTTGTAGCTCACCCATCGGGTGTCCATCTCGAAGCAGCTACAACACTGGCGAGCCGAACATGTCCTCGGACACTCCCGGCACTAATAGCCATACGCTAAAAAAAATAGTGATAATAAACAATCAAACAGTCAAATCAATCAAACAAACTTTACTCCCACATATACACACAAGTAACGTGATTGATGACCACGATGTTGCCAGCCACAACAATTTTAATTGACTCGTAGTTCACCTCAAAAAGGGAATGTTTCTCATCTTTCGAGAAACAAGTGCTAGGCTATCCTTTTTCACTGTATTTCCCTCCCCCTCACACAGTGGAGGAAATAATCAGTTTTAACCCCTCTTTCTTCCCCCAGGGAAATGGAATACATTGTGTCAACAATGTGGTTGAATGAACGAAACATTCCTGAGAGTAATCAGCTTGTTATTCATACTTGCGGGTAACCTCTACCGTAAATACACACCATTTCCACTATATTCATCAGTTTTATTGTTCGCCACAAACACGCACATACAACAGTTGGACATGAAGGGCTCGCAGCTGCAGAAGAGGGAGAAACACTTGCTCAAGGATTCAACAGAGCAACAGAGCTGGTAATAGGTGATGTTCAGATAATTCGTTAGTAGACAAGAGATAAGAAAATAAGTCTAAATAAGAGGTCATCGCTCAAGTTGAGTTACGCTTATTTTTAGCGGCTTCGGTGGCGTAGTTGGTAGCGTGCTGAGTTTCTATGCCCAAGATTGCGGGTTCAAACGCTGCTGAAATCGTCGGATTTTTTAAGAGCGTTAAAATACCTCAGTATGCCTTCCTTCGGAGGGGAAGTAAAGCCGGCGGTCCCATGTCATACATTTATGGAATGATAAAGAACCTTCCACTAATAACACCTGTGTGAAGCTAAATTAGGTTAAAATGTAAACAACGCTCAGTTTCCAACCTTCGTCGCCAGGAGCCAACTGCGGTGGCGTTTAGTAGGCTACCCAAGTTCTGACTAGTAGTCGTTGACGGTGGCGTTTTGCGGCAAAAGTAGGAACTACTTGAAAAATTCAAAGTCCGCAGTCCTTACTTGAATAAAGAAACACAATAATACAGACATCACAATTAACACCGGTTATCAGATAGATTCTACACACACCCAAATTACACGGGGCTACATAACCGCGTTGTCGCAGCCCCTAAACTGAGGAACCAAACAACCAACGCTTATTTTTGGAATGATGTAATCTATAAAAGTTACTATTTGCCTCAATATACAAAGAGTCCTTCCTTGTTTGTTGTTGTTTGAGTCTTCAGTATTGTGACTGGTTTGAAGCAGCTCTCCATGCCTCTCTGTCCTGAGCTAATCGTTTCATCTCTACATAGCTACCACACCCTACATCCGAGGCTATCTGTTTAACATATTCTAACCTTGGTCTATCCCTAAAGTTCTTGTCCTCGACCCTTCCTTCCATAACTAACCTTGCTATTCCTGGGTGTCTTAGTATGTGTCCTAACAACATATCTTGTCTCTTCATTAGCACTCGGCAGAAACATCTCTCCTCGCCCACTCATCTTAATATCTCTTCGTTGTAACCCTATCTACCCATCTGATCTTCATCATTCTCCTGTAACACCACATTTCAAACGCTTCAATCCTCCTCTTTTCTGCTGCACCAAAAGTCCAAGTGTCACTTCCATAGAGCACCACACTCCAGACAAAGGCTTTCAAAAATGACTTCCTGTACCTAAATCTATATTCGATGTCAACAGATTCATTTTGTGTAGAAATGCTTTCCTTGCCTGAGACAACCTACTTTTTATATCCTCTTTGCTTCGTCCATCACTGGTTATTTTGCTTCCTAAGTAACAGAAGTCTCCTACTTCCTTTAGTTTTTCACCGGCCAATTTGAAAAATAAAAATAATATCGTATGGCCTCGGATACCGGGTGCAAGCTTTGTAATTTGACACCCAGAGGGAAGCTTTCATGTCGAATTTTGTTGTTCCTTGAATCACTATGAAAGTCAAGGAGGTTAGATATCTAAGCTCCTTGAACACTATAGCGCTTTCTAGTAGAGAAATGAGGAACTTTGTGTTGGCGGAAACTCCCGAGATTAATTTGCCATTATGAACTCGGCCTACTGAATTCAAATGGGTCTTTGACATGCCAACATCGTATGACATGCGTGTCGTATTTTTGACGCCTTTCAAAAAATCACTTACCACGGCCAGGAGCAAACCTGCAATCTTGGGGTCAATTGACCGGCACGCTATCCATTCACCCACAGTGGCAAGCAGCCAATTTGATGTCCACAGGGGTTTCTAATTTATTTCGGCTGCATTCCAATATTTTTGTTTCACATTTATTAATTTTCATCAGGAATTCTTTCCTCAAGACGGAGTCCATACCATTCAAAAATCATTCAAAACCTCTGGCGTGTCGGCCAAGATGACGATGTCATCGGCAAATTTCAGAGATGAAATTATTTCTCCTTGAATCTTCACTCTTATTTTAACAATAACCAAATACGAGTCAGTGACAGTGGGAGGTTAAACATCAATCACATTGGGAAGGGTTTCGAAGATAGAAAACAAAGAGTTAAGCAATGATATTGAAATCTTGTTCAATGTTTACAATGTAGGACAGGCACACTTTTTTTAAATTTGTTTTAGCATTGTTTTCACGTTAATTAGAAATATATTCTATGGTACAATATAAATACATTAAATAAATATTGGTTTTGTTTCTGTGGGAATTAGTTAAACGAGTGAAGTACATCTATTAGCCCAGAAAATAATCAATTATTCGACCCCCCCCCCCAAGGGGCTCACATCTAGTGGGACGTGGGTTGGCGACCACGGGGCCCCAGCTGAGTCCGGCATTGCTTCCACTTACTTGTGCCGGGCTCCTCTCCGTCTTCTTTCCTGTCGACCTCACTTGGTCAACTCTTGTTCTCTTCTGACCCCAACGGTATTAGGGTATCCGAAGCCTAGGGAGTCTCTTCCTTTCCCGCCTTAATTTCCCCTTGTCTCGTCTTTTCTGATACCCTCATTCGTCAGCCTTCTTTTTCTTTTCCTGTTATCTCCTGCCTTCTGCTCAAGGCCCTCAAGGAGGCAGGATGTATGTAGCCCCACCACTTCTGGTGCACCCTGGATAGTGCTACACCCTCAGGAGTTCACGACTGGTGAGTTCGGGAGTTGGCGACCACGAGGTATTCCTAAGCTGGGTTCGGTTTTCCTCCATTTATCCATTACCTCTGGGGCGGACCCTCTCCACGTTCACTTTCCTATCTGCCTTTCATGAATCTCCTTCATTCCAAGTGCCTCAATCCGCATTCTTCGAGGTTTGAGGGCATTTCTCTTCCTCCTGCCCTTTTTTTTGCCTTATTCTCCTTTTGTTTCCCATTTCTTCTTTTAGTATCTACATATATAATACGCTAAGGTGTATGTATCACAAAATTCAAGCTCAATCTTCCAAATCGTCTCAATATTACTGGGAAATTCTTGCATTTCTTGAAAAGTCAACGGAAATATATTTATTTGTTTAAAAAGTGTGTTTAAACTAATAATGTTGAATCTAATAACTTCACGGACAGATTGTCGGTAGGCGACAACGACTTACTCTGCATCATGATAGTCCGGTAAAAATTGCTAAAGGACATTGCCCATCTCAGAGATGGTTGACCTAGGCAACGCTGTGAATAGAAAGTAGTGTGCACATCTTCATCGTAGATTCAGCGACCCCTTCTAATCCATTTTAAATACGTACGCTGTTGGCAACTATTGTATCTTCGTGTTCCCCTTCACAACCAGCACAGTTGTGGGAGAAATACAAGGACTACATGGCCGTTGATATTCTGCGCAGAAGGCGTCAATAAACACAAACTTATGGCATGGATTTCACAGAAGAAATATACAACGAAGCTCTAATCCTCATTGAGGATCTTAGTCTTGCAATTTGTGGCAAGTTTTTGGCACAATTGGGAATGATAGCGCCAAATTGATCAATGCAACATTCGACAGAGAACAATCATTCAAGACTTACAACTGTTCATGCAAGAAAATACACCGAAACTCCTTCTAGAACAAAATAGAGCTAATCAATCCGGTGGATTGTACTTTTTGGACGCTCCAGCTGGAACTAGAAAAGCGTTCTTAATTTCTATGAACCTGGCTACAATCCGTTCAAACGTTGGGTAGTCCCTTACAATCCGTCGTTATTAATGAAGTTCAATGCTCTTATCAATGTGGATGTTTGAGCCTCTGTTAAAAGTGTGAAATACCTATACAAATACGTAGGGTAAAGTTAAGTAACTCCGTGATACTAAGCTTTTTTTTTGTTACTATTTCTGAAATTTTAGATTTGAGTTATTTCGATTCATTTCATGTTAAAGAGGAATACCCTACGGAACATTTCTGACACATTTCTTGCAAATATTCGTAAGTTATTTCAAGATATTAACTAACAAAATCCGGTAGTAGAAGTAGATAACGCCGTGAAATTCAAGTTACTCCGTGATAGCATGGTGTTCACCTTCAGTGTACTAAACTAAAACTAATATTTTATGTAATAAAAGTGTTCAAATCGTATATAGATTATAAGTTTCTATTACCCCATATTGCCCATGTTAAAACATTTCACTACACAGTTTTTTATAATAAAAAAGAACATTTTATTAAAAATATTCCATTAACTTAAACATATTTTAAGTCTTATTAGTCACTCTCAGATTCCTCACACCTATCACACATAACATAGACATTATAGGTACCAGACAATACAAAACTGATAATCAATCCATTCGGCTCCATTCTTCCTCTTGGTGCCATCCGCCAGGGGAGCAACTTCACGCACCACAACCATCATCGTCATTGTTCTGGGGTCTGTAATTAGGCCAAGACCGATCTATTGTGTCTATATTGACACACTATCTTCACTTAAAATTCAGGTGACACAATGATTGGCTTTCCAACTTTTGCAAGGGTTGCACTTCCTGGATTGGCTGAATATTTTGTGCAATAATCCTTTAGTGTACTCTACGGGCTATTAAAACGTCTACTGGCCTTGTATACTGACCATCCTTCTTCCTTCATCGAATTCAATGCTTCTTTAAGTGTTTCAGCTGTGTAGGAGCGAGCCTCTTTATTCCGTTTTTGCGCCATTTCAGCGTCCAACCTAAGAAAAACGTACTTATTGCTAAGCTCACACACCTTGCATGCGTAACACTACATGCATGTAAGTTTTGTATGCGAATGGTCTGCATCTTTCCTCTGACTGGTGTTAAAATGAAACTTATATAATGAAACAGCTGTTTATGAGAAATTAAAATCTTCACCACAGATTTCACTGGATGTGGATCACTTGTTGAAATGTCAACTCTGTGTTAATATATTTTTTAAACCTCATTGAGTTGGTCAAAGATAGAAGGCAAGGGCTTCCTGGATTCCTGGTTTCTACTGCCATCTGTTGGTAAAAACTTACAACTTTCGGAATTGAACCTACGTAGTGATAGAGGAAATACGCTTTATCACGGTGTTACTTGATATCACGGAGTAACTTGACTTTACCCTATATAAGGGGCATGATGCCGCATGCCTTAAGCTGGAAACAAAAACCAGTAGCGGGAATCTCAAAAATGATGAAATTTTGACATTCCTCGATGGCAGATACGTAAGTGCTCCGGAAGCAATGTGGAGAATCAGTGAGTTCACCTTGTTAAAGAAATCCCATTCAGTAATTAGACTGCCAGTTCATTTACCAAAGCAGCAACAGATAGTTTTTCATGAAGGCGAGGAGCACCAGGCGGTAGCAGCGGCTTCTTCAAAACAAACTAAAGTATGCTAACTGCTTGGTTTGAACTTAATCAAATTGATGATCAAGCACGCATTCATACTTACGCAGATATACCAAATCACTATGTGTACGATAAATGTAAAACAAAATGGAAGAAGCGTCAGAGTGGTGGACAAGGTGTAATAGGGAGAATGCCAGTAGTTAGTATGCACGATAGAGAAAGATACTTCTTGCGAATGCTGCTAATAAGAGTAAAGGGTGCCAAAAGTTTTGATAGTATCAGGACAGTCAATGGAGTTCTATGCAAAACTTTCCAGGAAGCATGTAAAACACTTGGACTTCTTCAAGGAGATAAAGTTTGGCATTGAGGCAACTCACTCTCATATGCCAAGTCGCTTACGAATGTTATTTGTCATTATCTGTGTTTTCGGAGAAACAGAAAATGTTTCCGAGCTTTGGGATCAACATAAAGAAGCAATGTCTGAAGATTTTGTACGGAGATAATCTGAAGAAATTAGCCCACAGTATGCACTCATTGAAATCAATGGCCTCCTTCACACCTACGGCTCAGATCTTAAGAAACTTAACTTGCCAGATGTAAAACTACACGTTAACAGTTCAGGAATGCATTCGTTTGATGTTTTAGAAGAGCAAGCTAGGGCTATCAGCAACAGACAAAAGCTTAATGAGGAGCAACTAAGGGTTGTAGATTCGATCTTTAATATCATATATGGAAACCCAGAAGAAACATTAAAACAAAACTGTTTCTTTTTAGATGGACCGGCGGGAACTGGTAAAACATTTGTTTACTCTACATTGTTACATATAATCAGAGCAAAAGGAGGTCAAGCTACTCCAGTAGCGTCTAAAGGAATAGCAGCTACACTTCTACAAGGAGGAAGAACTGCCCATTCTGTCTTCAAAATCCCTCTGATTCTCAATTCTAATTCTACGTGCAACGTCACGCCAAACACACCAGAAGCAACAGCCCTGTTGAGTACTAAATTAATTATTTGGAATGAAGCACCAATGACGTATGCGTACGCATTTTTAGCTGTGAACAGACTTCTCTAATATCTGACCAACTGTACTGAAGCATTCGGTGGTAAAGTCATCTTACTGGGTGGTGATTTTCCCCAAGTACTTCCTGTTATAATGAGAGGGCCACGTTCTCTGACAGTTGCTAGTTGTTTGAAACGGCATAGCCTCTGGAATAAATTCCATATACTTAAACTCAGCCAGAACATGCGCGCTTTAAATTCTGAAAGAGAATTTTCAACATGGCTTTTAGAAATAGGAGAAGGCAAGACTGGGGCGGAAGTTACGGTACCATCTACATGCTATCCACAAATACAACATCCAGTTGAACAGCTATACGGTGATTTTGATTTTACTGCTGTCACCCCAAAGGAGCTTAAAGAAAGAACTATTATTACGGTCACCAATGAAGCATCGCTTGAACTGAACAATCGAGTACTTCAGCGTTTACCTGAAGATGAGGTAGTCTAAGAGAGTGTAGACTGTATTGTGAATGAGCACGCGCAAGATCACTTGGCTTACCCTGAAGAATTTTTGAACAGTCTGACACCAACTGGCATGCCTCCACACAAACTTAGACTTAAGAAATGTGCTATCATTATGTCATTAAGAAATATTCTACCCTAAAAAGGGGTCTGCAAAGGGACGATGCTAATAGTTAACGAGTTACAACGTAATATCATAGAGGCAACTATTATAGATTCTGATAAGAGAGAAATCGTTTTCATACCCAGGATAACTCTTATCCCCTGTGATACGAACATGCCTTTTAAATTTAAAAGAAAACAATTCCCAGTACGTTTGGCTTTCTAAATGGCAATAAATAAATCTCAGGGTCAGATTTTAGATAAAATCTGCCTTTGCTTGACAAAAACCATCTTTACTCATGGACAGCTTTACGTTGCCCTTTCACGCGTATTGGTTGTGTCAACAAGTAACAAAATAACGAACTGTGTGATTAGAGACATTTTTGATAGATAAATTCAAAAAGTATCTTAATAAAATGCATTATCTTGGAACAAATGTGATTTGGCTTCTTAGATACAACTCTGTACACCTCACTCGAGAACTACTGTATGTGAAAGAAGTCTTGGTTGTATCCCAAATATCCTCTGTGAAGTTATCATTTCACAGCCCAGTTGGATCTTTCCTTCCTGCATTGGTATCAACATATTAAGTTTGTGAAGTTTTATTTCGTAAATAAATGTAATGTTACTAATAACTCTGGCCGTTCCTTTTATTGTATTGTTATTGCGTAGATACTCTACGCGGACTCTGCTAGTAAAAGTTAATTTTAGTTAAAGTTTACATTTAATTTTCATCTTCAGGAGCACCCAGACCATTAGAGGCGATAACCTAGATGTTAGGCCCCTTAAAACAATCGTCATTTGTAGCAATTAATCGATGTTTCTGCTTCGATTGTTCAATTATTCAATAACTGAAATTAAAGTACCTGCCCTCCCCTCATGTTGACCGACTGAAAAAGCTCTACTAATAGCCCAATAGATCACGCACACAATCACATGAGACTGCAACCCCTGAAATAAAACAACAGCAACTACCGAAGGATAGACCGAGTCACAGTGCTTACGAACTGCAGATGATAGGTGATCTTTCCCCTCTGAACGTGGCGGTTATATCGCAGACGATAGGAGAACGTAAAAAAAATGGAATCAGTTTGTATGCAAATGTAAACAAAAAGCCAAAGCAAATAAATATATGGTCATTTAAACAAAATACAAATGTTAGCCAGTGTTGGAGACCGCAGTGTGTAGCACGCATGTCCGTGTTCAGGATTCGCAAGTTCTGCTCAAATCTAGTGGACCGTAAACATAGATAAGGGAAAGCAATTTTTCAAAAAAAGCGGGAATTTATATTTCAGTTGGTTGTATATGTTTGGATCGCGTGGCGTCGCTTGACTTCATCTGAGCGATGTTTGGAGCATGACACGGATAATTTATTAAATCCAGGCTACACGAGCTGGCTTAATGTGCGAGTTGTTGTAGCTTCCTTTACAGGCTAGAGTCATCATTGTCATTAATCCCACATCAATGCTGACAACTCTGGCGTTTCGTTTTATGAGTAATTGTTACACTTGTTTTAAGAATTACATATATAAGTTGCTTTTTAGTTTTGGCAATTATGTTATAAATTGATAAATATCACACCTATATGGTTCCAAGTCTCATAGGCCCTCTATGTAGTCTCCAGCACTGCGTACAACGTGTTCCCAGCGACGTGGAAGCCGTTGGATTCCGTTGACACTGCCCAATCTATCGATGGTGCGAAGAGAGCGCTCGACAGCCTGCACAACATCTCCAATTGTAGGGTATCGGTTCCCGCGCATCTTCGGGATGAGATCAAAGTCGCAGGGACTTAAATCGGGAGAATAGGGGGGATGATTGAGCACCTCCCAGTTCCAGCGATTTAAAAATGCAGACACAACTCCTGCTGTGTGTGCCCTAGCAGTGTTATGCAGAACGATGGGCGTAGTATCCATGTGGTGTCGCCATTTCCTTCTCAGAGCTGCTAGGAGATGGTCTTGCTGAAACGCACAATAGTACACCGCATTAATGGTTTGTCCTGGAGGAACGGTATGTTTTATGATCACACCATCCCAATCATAGGCAAGAATCAACATTACCTTCACATTGGTAGGGGTTTGCCGAACTGTTTGTTTTGGAAGTGATCCGTGGTGCCGCCACTCATTCGATTGGCGTTTCAACTGTAGTTCATAAGATTTGGCCCACGTCTCGTCGAT
Source organism: Meconema thalassinum (assembly GCA_946902985.2). NCBI lineage: Eukaryota > Metazoa > Arthropoda > Insecta > Orthoptera > Tettigoniidae > Meconema > Meconema thalassinum. The sequence goes on along the minus strand of OX336393.1, from coordinate 513,502,764 downwards.
AGTTACGATACGCCGTAAGAAGTCCTCTCCTTCGCGCTCTTATAGCTGCAAGTGCGTACGAGAAGCGTCATATCGCAGTCATTTCTTACGCGAGCGCTTGCCCACAACTACTCATCTAACAGGCGCCACTGCATACTAATGGGGGAGGGGACGGACGAGGTCATGTGCTCTAAGGGAGGTTAGGAACTTTTCGTAACAATGGCAGAGTCCAACTCCGTTTCAACATAAAGCAGCAGCATCGTTGCCAAAACTGAAAAAGCAACCCTATGTATAAGCAATTTGGCTGATGAAGACTTCAATTAGAGGTTAAAACATGTACCAACAATTAAAGAGATGTTCAAAACTTTTAATACATGTTCTCAATTTTGTATTGATAGGTGTTAGATATCAGAAACCCCTATGGATGTCGAATTGGCAGGTGGACAGATAAAGGAAGTGCATGTAGGTGACTTCTGTTACTTGGGAAGCATAATAACCAGTGATGGACGAAGCAAAGAGGATATAAAAAGTAGGTTAGCATAGGCAAGGAATGCATTCCTACAGAAAAGGAACCTGTTTTGTCATCGAATATAGATTTAGGTATTAGGAAGTAATTTCTGAAAGCCTTTGTCTGGAGCGTGGCGCTCTATGGAAGTGAAACTTGGACTATTGGTGCAGCAGAAAAGAAGAGAATTGAAGCATTTGAAATGTGGTGTTACAGGAGAAAATGAAGATCATATGGGTAGATAAGGTAACAAATGAAGAGGTATTGGGACGAGTGGGAGAGGAGAAATGTTTCTGGTGACTGCTAATGAAGAGAAGAGATAGGTTGGTAGGACGCATACTAAGACACCCAGGAATTACAAGGTTAGTTGTGGAAGAAAGGGTCGAGGACTAGAACTGTAGGGGTAGACCAAGGTTAGAATATGTTAAACAGAATGCCTCGGATGTAGAGTGTGGTAGCTATGTAGAGATGAAACGATTAGCTCAGGACAGGGAAACATGCTGAGCTGCATCAAACCAGTTGAAAGACTAAAGACTCAAACACATGTGTTATATTTTAAAAGTTATCTGCTATTAACGAATACGCAACAAGATGGTGGACTGGAGGAGGAAATAAAGATGGGATGGTTCAACTGGAAGAAAACATCAAGTGTACTGTGCGACAAGAAGGTACCGTGGGGAGACCAGCAATGATATACGGGGCAGATAACAAGGAGATGGGCAGAAGAACTGGACGTAGCAGAAATTGCGAAAGCTGAGATGGGCAAGTGGACATACAAGGTTGGACAATGTGAGAAAAGAAGTGATTACGAGATGACTTAGCGTGGTCTAAGTTTCTGAGAAAGTCAGAGAAGCTGGCTGGCCTCAGATGGGATGGCCATGTTAAGAATAGAGATCATGATTACGTGGGGAATAGAATGATGATAATGCTTCCACCAGGGAAACGGAGTCGAGGACGACCAAAAAGGCGATGGATGGACAGCGTTCAAGAAAGCATGAAACAGCGTGGGCTTGTGGAGGAAATGGTCCGGGATAGAACAACGTGGAGGAGGAATATGCGTATCAGCGACCCCACATAAGTGGGATTAAACATGCTGGAGAATAAGAAGAAGAAGAATGAATACGCAAATATCAAACTATTCCTAATATGGTAAATGTTTATGCCTTTTACAATAATGGTAAATGTAACGCATTTTCTGTCTACATAAAGTAACGGTAACGGTATCGTCGTTATTTTCATAAGTAATGGCAAATGTAACCTAGTTACTTTCATGAAGTCCCGTATTGAACCCTGCTGTTTTGGAGGAACATACCATAGTTCTCCATATTTGTGCTGCAGAGCTTCGAATTAACCCATTTCCATTTCCCCTGTTAGCTAATGCACTTCTCCAGAGCAGCGAGGTAAATCTCTTACATAGTCCGACTTTGCTCTGAGTTACCTCATGTTAAGCTCTATAACATACCGTGGCTCTCACTTTACTTCTGCTAAGAAGATGTTGGGCGCCTTGGACATCAGTCCCATATACACGGCTTAACAAGAGTTTTGACTACCAGCATTATTATTATTATTTATTCAAGCCCACTGCGGAGCGCTTATGACTAGTTCTTCTTCGATGCTCTTTTCCGTTCCGAATATCTCTTGAACCCTGCTGATAATTTATCGTTTCTCTCCTGCGAAAGGGGCTTCCGACATTTAGGGACTCTAGGTGGTGGGGTCTAAGACTCTACCATAGCACAACATTTAGAACGATCTTCTACATCAAGGTCAGCAATTCCAGCCGAATCCATGTCATTTAGTACTTCATTAAACCCCAGGCTTCCAGTCTTGTAGCGTTTAACCAAGGAGAAGATCTTCTTGGTAAGCCTGTTGCTGTTCATTCGTTGTAGGTGCCCGTAGAAATTTAGCCTCCTACGTCTCATACTACCACCATAAATTGTATGCTGACGTTGCCATAGAGGAGTGAGATCACTTACTCCAAGGTAAAGTTGATGGTCTCATTCAGAGCATGCGTCCTCCATGTGCGCAGAGGACTATTAACTGATCACCAACCCCCCCCCCCCAGGGTCTCACAACTTGTGGGACGTGGGTTGGCGACCACGGGACCTCAGGTGAGCCCACCATTGCTTCCACTTACTTGTGCCGTTATCTTTCCTCTCGACCATCTCTTGGTCAACTCTTATTCTTTTCCGACCCCGACGGTATTAGAGTATCCGAGGCCTAGGGAGTCTTTCGATTTCCCGCCTTAATTGGCCCTTGTCTCATCTTTCCTGAACATTCTTTCTTCGAGGGGTGAGACCTCATATTTTCTTTTCATTATGTCAACTGCCTTCTGCTCAAGGCCCTCAAGAAGGCAGGGTGTGTGTAACCCCACCACTTATGGTGCACCCTGAATTGTGCTACATCGTTAAGGGTTCACGTCTGGTGAGTTCGGGATTTGGCAACCACGAGGGTTTCCTGAGCTGGGTCCGGTCTTTCTCCTTCTTCCATTGCCTTTGGGGTGGTCCCTCTCTTTACCTTTCCTATCCGCCTTTCCTGGCTCTCCTTTCTTCCAAGTCCCTCAATTCTCAGGGTCGAGGTCATTTTCTTTCCTCCTGTCTTTTGTTTCTATTATTCTTATTTTTAGCCTACTTTTCACAATTTGGAAAAATGAGGAAAAAGTAGACTTATGAGATCGATCCGGGAAAATGTGTGTCTGTCTGTCTGTCTGGCTGGCTGGCTGTGTGTGTGTCCCCCTCTATCAACTCCTAAACGGCTGCAGCAATCAAAACCAAATTTAGTATGAGTAAAGATGTGCACCGGAATAGCTCACGTCCATATTTGAAAATGTCAGTGCTACCAACTGCTGAAAAAACGCACTAGAAATTTGAGCTCCATGTTGGATATCTTGCAAGGTATGCATGGGAGCTATTCCAAAATTGGCACACATGTAGATAATACTATTTCAGTTTAATTTCCAGGAGGCCAACCATGGCAGTGTTGCCAAAATAATTTTAATCCTTCTGATAAGTCCAATGTTTAAATGCATATAACTTCTACACTATCAATTGGATTTCAACCAAATTTTGTATGTAATATCTGTAAATAAACAGATATGACTGAGCGTATTCTTAAGAGCCACCAGGGCTGCCAACTATTAATAATTGCTCTCTCCATTTTTTTAATCCAAATACCAATATATCAGAAAGTATCCAAGCCAACAGCTTTAAACTATGCACACGTATATTCTGACATTTTAGATTAATTTAGAGTAACTTATATTCGTCAGTTCTACCAACATGATTATAAGCCTGCTGATAGTACCAATTTTTAGCCTATTTTCAATTTTGAAAAAATAGGCTTATGAGATCACCTTTTGTCCGTGTGTGTGTGCGTGTGTGTGATTCGTGTGTGTGTCCCCCCCCCCTAATAAAATCTAAACGGCAGGAGCGATTTCAATGAAACTCGGAAAGTTCATAGCACTATTCCCGGCGACCTCGACCGTGCCCTTCAAATTTTGTTACGACTCACCAATCCAACATGGCGGCAGTGCGAAATATTTCACCAGCATTCAATATCTCCGAAACTATTACCGATATTACCCTGACATTTCCTATGGTGATAGAGGGAACTGCTATAAGTTCACTTATGTGACTTTTGAAAACCTGGTAACTACAAAACCAACATGGAGGCCAAGCGAATTTGCGAATTTCAAATAGACGTTTCTCGTGATTTGACCAACCAAACGCAATGAAACTTTGTACAGTATATGTTTATATACATTGTAATGCACCGACATCTAACTTCGTTCAATTGTTTACATAATCACAAGATGGCGGATGTGCGAAATATTTCACCGGCATTCTATATCTCTGAAACTATTAGCGGTATCTCCCTAAAGTTTTGTACGGAGATAAAGGGCACTACTGGAAGTCCATCTATAAGACTTTCAAAAACCGGTTAACTACAAAACGAACATGGCGGCCAAGCGAATTTGAAAATTTTAAATAGACCTTTCTCGCGATTTAATGTTCCAAGCGCACTAAAACCTGGTACAGGAAATATTTATACACATTGTAATCCACTGGTATCTAATTTAGTTCAATTGTTTACATAACCTCAAGATGGCGGCAGTGCGAATTTTAAAATTAAGTTTTTATTTCTTGTGATGTAGTCATGCGATCGAAGTGAAAGTTTGAATAATGAACCTACGCAATAATTTTCCTTTAATGGTACATGACTCTATGGCCTATACATTTAACAATACAACATGGCGACCATCCGAAATATTTAGACGATACTGAATATCTACGAATCTATTTTAGCAATCAAACTGCATTTTTTAAGGTTCATAGGGGCTATGTTAAGTTCACCTATAGGACTTTAAATAACCTGGTGATCACAAATCCAACATGGCGGTGACGCGAATTATAAATATTCACATGGACGTTTCTCGCAATTTAACCATCCGAGTGCAGTGAAACTTGGTACAGTAAATCCTTATATGAATGTTGATCCACTGGCATCTAATTTATTTCAATTGTTTCCATAACCTCAAGATGGCAGCTGTGAAAATTTTTAAAATCTCCTTGTTTTTCTAGTGTCCTAATTTTGCGATTGAAGTTTGAATACTACACGTTCACAATAATCTGCATGTAACAGTACATAACTCTAGGACCTACATATATAAAATCCAACATGGCGACCATCCGAAATATTTAGTCGGTTCTTAATATCTACGAATCTATTACAGCAATCAAACAGAAATTGTGTATGTTGATAGTGGCAATTAACATAAGTAGGATATATGAAAATTGGCTGTATAGTTCTTCACGGAACTACTAGTTAAATACATGTAACTTCTATACTATCAGTTGGATTTCAACCAAATTTCGTATGTGCTATGTGTACCATAACAGATATGACTATAAGTATTGCTAATAGCAATCAGGGCTGCCAACTGTTAATAAATGCTGTCTATATTCTTTTTACCCTAATATCAATATATCAGAAAGTATGCAAGCCAACAGCTCTATATTTTGCACACGTATAGCACCTGACATTCTAGATTAATTTGGAGTAATTAATACAAGGCAGTGCTGCCAAAATGATTCTGTGCCTGCTGATATGTCCAATTTTAAAATACATGTATACTAACAAATGGATTTCATCCAAAATTGGCACAACAAGATATCATAATAATTCAGATTATTTCTGACCAGCACACGCATGGTATTGTTGGCAACATGCTTTTACGCGTGCTGATAGATCCAGTGTCTAACTGCGTGTAACGTCCATTGGACTTTAACCAAATTTTGTATTCTGTACCTTAAGAGGTGGAACTAAGAATATATTCTCTCACCAGGGCTGCCAACTGTAGTGCTCTATTAGGCTACATTATACCAGGTATATTTTAAACTAATTAGGCCTAGATATTTCGATATTAGCAACTTAATTTCGTCATTATTCTAGATAGGTTCATATACTGTAGAATAATCATTGGCATGAAAAGTAGGCTGTATAGTTCTTCACGGAACTTCTTGTTATTTTCCATTTCCTCTTCTATTTTGCATTTAGTTTGTTTTAGGTTTAGTTCCATTCTGTTTACATTTTCACTTTCACCCAAACCATTATGGGCCGATAACCTGGATGTTAGGCCCCTTAAAACAACAATTATCATCATCATCATCATCATCATCATCATCTGATCTTCATGAGATACAGATTTTCAATGTTTTTATTTTCAAAAGGGACACTTAGAAGCAAGTTCGCTTTGTTTTTGTACCGTTTCATTGTTATCGAACCACGATTGTTATTGTTTTCAGAAGGATTGTTGTTTAGTTTGTTAATAAGTTATTGTATGAACCTCAATGGGTTTAGTATAAGAAGTCATTGTTGAGCAGTGTATTTGTGTCCGCCTCGTTGCGTTCTGGCTAGCATTCCTGGCTGTCACCACGGAGGCCTGCATTCGATTCCCGGCCCTATCAAGACATTGAATTCTCGTCTGGTGGCGGGAAATACTAAGCTATCCAATGGACAGTATAAATATGAAATAAGCTGAAGACCACCGCCTATGTTCGACGTGAACGTACAACACCCCCCGCACAGACGGTAGGTGGCAGCACTAGCAGTGGAAGGTACAATACATAAAGCCTGTCAAACGGAAACGGAAAACAGTGCAGATGCTGTCACAATCTTGACGTTACAGACAGCCAGGAACGTGACTTCAAGTGGCGGAGATAACCGACGTTATACGATTCTTTACGATTGACTTCGAGTTACCGCATGGTAGCTTTACGATCGGTTACGAAGTGAGAAGCTTTATATCCTCTTTGTTCCAAAGTCTTATATCTCGAAGGACGCGAATTTGTGTGTGATTAAGTGTAGGCCTATACTGTGGATTGTGTCGATATTTTTGTGTATGTGAATAGAAGTGTACACTTGTTCTCGATATGAGAGACCCAAAACAGTTTGTGTGTTCTGAGTGTGGGAAAGAACACGCCTAAAATAAAAATCTAAGGCAACACGTTGCCCAAGCAACCTCCTTCCTTGCTTATACTTCCCAATATTCCCCTCCCTTCCCATCCCTCATGAAGCCCATGTTCGCTTTGCAGGTGAGGCCGCCAGAGTGAGGAGCCGGTCCCACGTCCCCAGTTGTATCCCCAGATTAGGTGTTTCAAGCTCCAGGACACTGCCCTGGCGGCAGTAGTGGTGGGATCTCTAGCTGAGTCCGAGGGAAAAGCCAACCTGCAGGGTAAACCGACTAAAAAAAAGAATAGCGTTTGACCTCAAATTTGTATTTATATTACCGGTATATGTACAAGTCTCGCACGAAAAAAGAACGTTCCTAAGATGTTTTATACACTTTTTGAATCTTTACAAGAGATAAAATAAAAGTAACAAGAAGTTCCGTGAAGAACTATACAGCCTACTTTTGTTGCCAATGATTATTCTACAGTATATGAACCTATCTAGAATAATTACAAAATTAAGTTGGTAATATCGAAATATCAAATTAGTTCAAAATATACCTGGTATAATGTAGCCTAATAGAGCACTACAGTTGGCAGCCCTGGTGACTGAATATATTCTTAGTTCCATCTCTTAAGGTACAGAATACAAAATTAGGTTGAAGTCCAATGGACGTTACATGCAGTTAGACACTGGATCTATCAGCACGCGTAAAAGCATGTTGCCAACAATACCATGCGTGTGATGGTCAGAAATAATCTGAAATATTATGATATCTTGTTGTGCCAATTTTCGATGAAATCCATTTGTTAGTATAGAAGTTACATGTATTTTAAAATTGGACATATCAGCAGGCATAGAATCTTGTTGGCAGCACTGCCTTGTATTAATTACTCCACATTAATCTAGAATGTCAGGTGCTATACGTGTGCAAATTATAGAGCTGTTGGTTTGCATACTTTCTGATATATGGATATTAGGGTAAAAAAATATATACAGCATTTATTAACAGTTGGCAGCCCTGATTGCTCTTAACAATACTTACAGTCATATATGTTATGGTACACATAGCACATACGAAATTTGGTTGAAATCCAACTGATAGTACAGAAGTTACATGCATTTAAAATTGGTACTATCAGCAGGCTTATAATTATGTTGGTAGAACTGACGTTTATAAGTTACTCAAAATTAATCTAAAATGTCAGAATATAAGTGTGCATAGTTTAAAGCTGTTGGCTTGCATACTTTCTGATATATTGGTATTTGGATAAAAAAATATAGAGAGCAATTATTAACAGTAGGCAGCCCTGGTGGCTCTTAAGAATACGCGCAGTCATATCTGTTTATGTACTGATATTACATACAAAATTTGGTTGAAATTCAATTGATAGTGTATAAGTTATATGCATTTAAACATTGGACTTATCAGAAGGCTTAAAATTATTTTGGCAACACTGTCATGGTTGGACTCCTGGAAATTAAACTGAAATAGTCTTATCTACATGTGTGCCAATTTTGGAATAGCTCCCATGCATACCTTGCAAGATATCCAACATGGAGCTCAAATTTCCAGTGCGTTTTTTCAGCAGTTGGTAGCACTGACATCATTTTCAAATATGGACGTGAGATATTCCGGTGCACATCTTTACTCATACTAAATTTGGTTTTGATTGCTGCAGCCGTTTAGGAGTTGATAGGGGGGGGGGGGGGAACACACAGCCAGACAGACAGACACACATTTTGCCGGATCGATCTCATAAGTCTACTTTTTCCTCACTTTTGCAAAATGTGAAATGTAGGCTAAAAATGTTGGGCTTGTCCGGTACTTGAAACCGGGATCTCTCGCAACCTAGGCAAGAATCGTACCCCTAGACCAACAGGCTGACGGGTAGCAAACAGGAAATGGAAATACTTCAATGCAATGTATTTTGAGAATATGAAATGTTGAATATTCTTTCTTGATTGAATATACACTACAGTATTTTACATTTAGTAAAGTGTCGTAAATATTGATATTGACAATCACATGAGAAGCGATACACACTTTGAAATAAAGAGGATGTAAGCCTCTCACTTCGTAACCGATCGTAAAGCTACCATGTGGTGACTGAAAATCAATCGTAACCAATCGTATAACTTCGTCTTTCTCCGCTACTGGAAGCCACGTTCCTGGCTGTCTGCAACGTCAAGTCAGTCGCAATGCGGACACGGAGTGATTAATCTGACGTCCAAAGGAGCATGATCATTGTCTTTTGGGCCAAGGGTGGAAGGATTCCCGAAACGGCTACGTTCGTAAACTGTTCGCGTGCCGCTGTGTTTAAGTGTACCGAGCATGGCAAAATGGCACTAATCAAAACCGGTGCTGAGGTAATAATTGTGGTGCACCATGGGCCATTGATGAGAGGGGTGAACGACGGCTGCGGAGATGTGTACGGGCAAATAAACGCTCAACTGTAGGGAAACTGTTCGCCCAGGCCCAGATGAACCACGGAGTTACCAACCGTGTCTCCTCAACGACCGTTCAGCGAACGTTGCTTCGTATCGGCTTCCTCAGCAGACGCCTGGTTCGTGCAGACTGCTGTTCGTTGGCGACGAAGTTTGGAGTTTGCACGCCAATACCGCAACTAGACGTCCACTGAGTGGCGACAGGTGGCCTTCATCGATGAATTACGCTTTATGCTCCATCTGAACGCACCAACACCCAGCAACAATCGCCAGGCCGGAGGAGGAAGCGTTAAGGCGAGGGGAATGTCTTCGTGTCGATGTCTCTCTTCCTGCACGTCTCGAAGCGGTCCGCGGTGCAAAAGGTGGTTTAGCAGGCTTTTGACGGGTGATCACAGTAATGGACAGTGTAGTTAGTAGCAAGCACTGAAAATTTATATTAAAAAAAAGTTACTAAAATGCATATATGAAATAGCTGTTAAACTCTGAAGTGTACATAATTCATAAATATAAGTGTTGTCAAAATACGTTTTGATCTTTTAGGGGCTGTACTGCTATGGTGTTCATGGTGATGTTGGAAATCGACCAGCCTTCGCATGTTTAGCTCAGAGAAATAGCCATAATTCCCTCTAATTGTCACATGAATATAATTAGCAATCTATCAGTTCTCAACCAAGGGCCATTTAGGCTATACAGTTTGTTAAAGCTAAACATCAAAGAAAGAATGCAATACAGAAAATGTGTTGGTGGTGGTCCGCGCACATTACTGACACAATGGAAAGTTAAACACAATTATAAATAAAGTATTGCACATAAAACCTGCAGCTTAGCTGTAATATCTGTTGTGCACGTTAAGAAGTAATTATTGTAGATTACATTAACGACTCTTACTCATCAAATATACATTTTAAAGGTTACGTGAAGCATTTATGGCCTGTAGATGCAAAACAAACAATAACATTGACCATACTAGGAGAATGTAATATATTAATACTATTAATTAACAGAAAACTCTTACAACAATGCGCCTATCAATGGAATTCAATTGTACACATTTCGATTATTTAATGGAGTCTCCTTCAGCTTAAATAACATGTATAATCTATTCTAATTAAAATATAAGACTGACATAAAAATGAACACGATAGCCCGATCCCTTTTTGACGTATTAATTATAATAAGTCGCCTCCGTAGCGTAGCGGTCAGCATGGTTAGCTGCCGCCCCGGAGGTCCTGGGTTCGATTCCCGGCCCTGCCACGAAATTTGAAAAGTGGTACGAGGACTGGAACGGGGTCTACTCAGCCTCGGGTGGCCCAAATGAGTAGAGGGGGTTCGACTCCCCCTCAGCCATCCTCGAAGTGGTTTTCCGTGGTTTCCCACTTCGTCTTCGGGCAAATGCCGGGATGGTACCTACTGTAAGGCCACGGCCGCCTCCTTCCCCCTTCCTATCCTATCCATCCCGATCTTCCATCCCTTCCCCTCCTTCATGAGGCCCCTGTTCGCTTTGCAGGTGAGGCCGCCTGGGCGAAGTGCTGATCATACCTCCTCAGTTGTATCCATCCCGACCAGATGTTCCAAGCTCCAGGACACTGCCCATAGAGGCGGTAGTGGTGAGTTCCCTCGCTGAGTCCGTGGGTTCCACCAACCTAAATAAAAAAAAAAAAAAAAAAATAATTATAATAAACTTTTTATTACCAAAATTCAGTATTTAGTACAATGAAGCCGCACATTGTAACCCTCCTCAGAGTGGTTACTGTGCAGTAACATACAACTTAATAACACTTGTGTCACAATAGAGGATACTATAAATATTTTTGTACCAAAAGTACACAGAGTAAAATAAAATAAAAACAATAATTTTGTTATTAAAGCACAAAAAGAGTCTTGAAACAAGTAGCCTATTTTCATATATCCAATTTATGTTAATTGTCTCTATCAACATACAACATTTCAGTTTGATTGCTCTAATTGAGAACCGACTAAATATCGCGGATGGTCGCCATGTTGAATTCTTATATATGTAGGTCTTAGAGTTATCTACTGTATCTACTGAAGATTATTCTGCACGTGTAGTATTCAAACTTCAATCGCATGATTAGGACACAAGAAGTAACAAGGATATTTTAAAATTTTGCACAGCTGCCATCTTGTGGTTATGGAAACAATTGAAATAAATTAGATGCCAGTGGACTAACATAAGGATTTACTGTACCAAGTTTCACTGCACTTGGATGGTTAAATTGCGAGAAACGTCCATGTAAATATTTTTATTCGCGTCGCCGCCATGTTGTATTTGTGATCACCAGGTTATTGAAAGTCCTATAGGTGAACTTATGTTCATAGCCCCTATGGGCATAAACAAATTCAGTTTGATTCCTGTAATAGATTCGTAGATGTCCAGAGCCGTCTAAATATTTCGGATGGTCGCCATGTTGGATTGTTATATCTATCGGTCATAGAGTCATGTATCATTAAGAAAAATTATTGCGTAGGTTCATTATTCAAACTTCCACTTCAATCGCATGATTACGACACAAGAATTAGAAACTTAATTTTAAAATACGCACAGCCGCCATCTTGAGGTTATGTAAACAATTGAACTAAATTAGATACCAGTGCATTACAATGTGTATAAACATTTCCTGTGCCAGATTCCATTGCGTTTGGAACATTAAATCGCGAGAAAGGTCTATTTAATTTTTCAACTTCGCTTGGCCGCCATATTTGTTTTGTAGTTAACCGGTTTTTGAAGGTCTCATAGAAGAACTTCCAGTAGTGTCCTTTATCTCCGTACAACATTTCCTGGTGATACCGGTAATAGTTTCAGAGATATAGAATGCCGGTGAAATATTTCGCACAGCCGCCATCTTGAGGTTATGTAAACAAATGAACGGAGTTGGATGTCGGTGCATTACAATGTGTATAAACATATACTGTACCAAGTTTTATTGCGATTGGTTGGTTAAATCGCGAGAAACGTCTATTTAAAAGTCGCAAATTCGCTAGGCCGCCATGCTGGTTTTGTAGTTACCAGGTTTTCAAAAGTAACATAGGTGAACTTCTAGCAGTTCCCTTTATCACCGTAAATATTCCAGGGTGATATCGGGAATAGTTTCGGAGATATTGAAAGCTGGTGAAATATTTGCAAAGCCACCATGTTGGATTGGTGAGACGTAACAAAATTTGAAGGGCACGGTCGAGGTCGTCCGGAATAGTGCTATGAACTTACCAAGTTTCATTGCAATTGTTCCAGCCGTTTAAACGTTATTAGGGGGGGGGGACATATACCAACACACACGCACACACAGACAGACACACGGACAAAGGTGATCTCATAAGCCTTTTTTTTTTTTTTTCATAAAAGAAAACAGGCAAAAACAGCGTATAATTGTAGAGATGTGTATGACAAAATATTTATGTTGAATAAGTTAGGTTATAAAATGATGCTTGATGTCTATTTGCCAGGTAGAGGGATATTGTAGAGGGAAACTTTGGAAATATATGACGAAGTATTATAAAACGTTGAGAAATGTATCGGATATGTAGATCTAGTTTTTAAAAATTTTACTCTGTCAACTTTTGGTACAACAAATATTTATATTATCCTCTATTATGACAAAACTTTTATTAAGTTGTATGTTACTGCACATTTACTTATCCTATACCACGCTGAGGAAGGTCACAATGTGCGGTTTCAATGTACTAAATATTGACCTAAAGTAATAAATAGTTTTTAATAAAATATAAGAGTAAAAGTAACTAAATTGTGTAACGTTTCATTTATTCAATTATTTGGAGGTGGTGGAAGTGAATACCATAAGGAAACACAGTCATCTATAGCTACCTTTTTTTAATCAAAGCCTCTCTTCATTTTCTCTATTCCAAACATAATATACCCCACTCCAATTAACAAAACATATCACTATCTCATCCCAACAAGCAGACATATGCATCATCCTTTCCACATCACATAACGCAATCCATCATAAAACATAACCCCTTCCATTCTTAACAAAAAGAATCTGAACAACTGACTATATCAAAGGAACTTCTATACAGATATGAAACTCCATAGGGCAAGGCCCCCTACAACCTCACTGCTGGACCATCACAAAGAATCCCATAGCTCAAGCGCTAGACTCCTTGCAAATGCCCACCAGCAAGAGGTGGCCATGCTACTAACCATATTGAAGTTCCTTTAATAACGGAACGGTTTAAATTGTAATAAAATAGATAAAGAAATGGAGATATTTACACAAAATATATTAAATTTAAAATATAAGGATATCCATTCATTTATTTATTTGTTTATTTATTAATAAATTTATTTACGCTCGCTAAGCGCAGTGCTCGGTCATAAGGCGGGACTGGGTAGGCGCGGGTGCGAGCCCCACCGTTGGCCGTCCTTGAAATGGTTTTCCGGGTTTCCCCATTTTCAACTCCAGGAAAATGCTGGGACGGTACCTTCTGAGAGGCCACGGCTGTTTCCAACCACATCCTTGCCCAGTTTCACTCATCTTCATTCATTTCATCTCTCATTAGCTCATCTCATGAGGTTGGTATTAGAAAGGGCATCCGGACGTAAGAACCATTCGCCGCAGCCAATGTCATCATATCTCATCACCGACCCCGTTGGAAACGGGAATAATAAGGGGTAGACATACAAACATTTATTTATTTATTTATTTATTTACTATAATATATTTTAAATTATATAGATTTAAGCTGATGAAGACTCAATTGAAAGGTCGAAACAAGTACATTTAAATTGATAGGCGAAGCAGCCTACTTTTAAGGGTTTTTCTAGATAGCCTGTAAGTTATTTCTCATTACTGTGACACCAAGTGTCATCATTTCTATTTATGACGCCATAACACTAAATTAAGACAATGCCTATTCCTATGTTTAGTTACAGATACATTCCAAAGTATTATAAAAACGTCATGATTCATTTTTCTTTTCATATCCCTTCTTTTTTGTTTTGTTTTTGTTTTTATGTATAGCCTGTGTAATTATAAAGGTGTCTATTCGATGAATAATGTTCGTATTAGTACCGTAGAGTGAATGTACTCCAGATCTGCATTGCGTCGTCCTCCAGTGTGGACGCGTGTGTCATTGTGCGTATTATCCAACAGAGTTCATTACAATTCAGGAAAGTTTGTTTTTCATGAACAATAAAATCTGATAATTATGTACACAGGTTCGACCTACAAGGTGGTGAGGGGATTGTTATCATTATTGAGTTTCCAATACATAGAAATAGGCCCACTTTCTCTAGCATATTTGGGTTATAGTGTGACAGTTACAGAAATGTATCTACTTCTAATACCGTTACATTATAATAACAACTTATGGAAGATACGGTGGATAAATGACAGAAAATAAGAATAACAATATGATTTTTAAAAATATAATACAGAGATTCTGCCAGTTCATTATTGAAGAAGCTCAAGTGTCATTTCCTACGTCGTCTTCTTCCTCTTTCTTGGAACCACGCTCGTTCAATTCCTGGGTTTTGAGTTTTGCCCAGTACTGACGCATCTTTTCCCGGTGTATTTCTTTTATTTCCTCTGGTCAGGGGGCGCCTTTCTTTGGAGGTTTTTCCTGAAAACCACGAACTTCCTTGAAATATGTCTCACAGTTTGTTTGTCCTAGTTCTTTGATGCCCTTCTTAGCTTCAGTCAGCCAATTTATACGGACCTTCTTGTTTCCCCAGAAGGTGAACAGTTAGTCGGTTGGGAGTCAATCTTGCCACACGACCAGAAAAGGGGACCGGTATCCCTTCACAATAGAAGACATAATTATAAGAAGACTCCATGAGGTGTACAAATGCATACACAGGGAAGTCAGCCTACAATTAATTGCGAAACAGAATGCATGAGCCAGATAATATGGAGAGGATAGATCACGCTTACAAAATTAGGCCCAACATTCAAAAACAAATTTAGATAAATATTCACTTATCTTGAAACATGGAATGAGTTGCCTGATGCAGTCTTAGAATCTTAGCTAAATATTTCCAGAAGTAAACGAATATTGTATTCAGGGAACACAGAGACATTTTGGAGAACAGTTAAGATACCTGTTAATATGTTGATGCCACCAGGTGTTGCCTTACTGTAGCAGTATCGATTAATACATAAACAAATAAATTATTTTCAACATGGTGACTTAGTTCTAGAAAATACTTCGAGGTTCTCTTCGTGTAGTTGGTGGATGGTTTGAGTGTTTTGTGTAAAACCATTCCATTTGATGAACATAGCAGTTTATGGTGTTTGCGCTGTAAAATGCTACAGCGTGGGCTTGCAATCTAGAGGGTACTAATTCGCATGTGGTGAGGGAGATGGCTGCTGTGAGGGGTGGAGTGAATTATTGAGGGAAATGGCACGCGACGCTTTGACGGGCCCCCAGAGAGGCTGACGCGTGCACACTGCTGCTACAAAGGGCGCTCTTTTGTGTGACCTCTTATGAGATTATTAGCCCTAGTTTTTACTCAGCTACTAAAGTTTTCTAAAGGGTGAAGTGTAAGGATCACTTGGGAGTATTATTAAAGTAGCGTTAATCATGTTATGGCGAGGAGTCATCTCACTTGATAGCTACTAGTATTGCTAATCTGGTAGAGCGCACGCTAATGTGAGTGCGACAGAGACGTGGTTTAATTCCTTACTCTAAAATCTGAGGACAGTTTCATTAAGCTAGTTGTAATCTCATATTTTCCTTTACTCTCTTGGAGTTTGCCATTAATAATAGTACATTATAATGGCAATAATTAAGACACGAGTATGTTTATAAAACGAGCGTATGCAAGTTTTATAATTTCCTTACGAGTGTCTTAATTACCATTATAGGCGAGATGCATACGACTGTGTATGTTCGACGATAATGATTATAACTATTTTAAGTTCGAACATAACTATTCATAAATATCTGTCGAGATTTCGCCAGTTTTATGTACTGAACAGAACGCATGGGACGTAGAGAATACCTTGTATTTGACCATGGCCTCCTCGATTACCCCACTATGACACTAGGCCACGCAGTGAAATTTAAATTAGAAGGCCTTGGAACTCAGCGCAGGTTCGCTATCCTTAGCTAATAATTGGTCAAACAACTGTTGCTTGAGCTCTGATTGGTGGGAGAAACCGTCCCATAATGAAAACTTGTACATTAATGAGCCTCATTATGGTACAGTTTTCTGACATATAATATTTACACTTTGACATCATCGAACATAAATAAATAAAACGCACAAATTGTGCATAAATTACAGATCGCTCACTGTGATAACAAGCGGTTCACTCACTGTGATAACAAGCGGTTCACTCACTGTGATAACAAGCGGTTCACTCACTGTGTGATAACAAGCGGTTCACTCACTGTGTGATAACAAGCGGTTCACTCACTGTGATAACAAGCGGTTCACTCACTGTGATAACAAGCGGTTCACTCACTGTGTGATAACAAGCGGATCACTCACTGTGTGATAACAAGCGGATCACTCACTGTGTGATAACAAGCGGTTCACTCACTGTGTGATAACAAGCGGTTCACTCACTGTGTGATAACAAGCGGTTCACTCACTGTGATAACAAGCGGTTCACTCACTGTGATAACAAGCGGTTCACTCACTGTGTGATAACAAGCGGTTCACTCACTGTGATAACAAGCGGTTCACTCACTGTGTGATAACAAGCGGTTCACTCACTGTGTGATAACAAGCGGTTCACTCACTGTGTGATAACAAGCGGTTCACTCACTGTGTGATAACAAGCGGTTCACTCACTGTGTGATAACAAGCGGATCACTCACTGTGATAACAAGCGGTTCACTCACTGTGTGATAACAAGCGGTTCACTCACTGTGTGATAACAAGCGGTTCACTCACTGTGATAACAAGCGGTTCACTCACTGTGTGATAACAAGCGGTTCACTCACTGTGATAACAAGCGGTTCACTCACTGTGTGATAACAAGCGGTTCACTCACTGTGTGATAACAAGCGGATCACTCACTGTGTGATAACAAGCGGTTCACTCACTGTGTGATAACAAGCGGTTCACTCACTGTGTGATAACAAGCGGTTCACTCACTGTGATAACAAGCGGTTCACTCACTGTGTGATAACAAGCGGTTCACTCACTGTGTGATAACAAGCGGTTCACTCACTGTGTGATAACAAGCGGATCACTCACTGTGTGATAACAAGCGGTTCACTCACTGTGTGATAACAAGCGGTTCACTCACTGTGTGATAACAAGCGGATCACTCACTGTGTGATAACAAGCGGATCACTCACTGTGTGATAACAAGCGGATCACTCACTGTGATAACAAGCGGTTCACTCACTGTGTGATAACAAGCGGTTCACTCACTGTGTGATAACAAGCGGTTCACTCACTGTGTGATAACAAGCGGATCACTCACTGTGTGATAACAAGCGGTTCACTCACTGTGTGATAACAAGCGGTTCACTCACTGTGTGATAACAAGCGGTTCACTCACTGTGTGATAACAAGCGGTTCACTCACTGTGTGATAACAAGCGGTTCACTCACTGTGTGATAACAAGCGGTTCACTCTGCGCTTGTACACAATTCTATTATTGACTTGGAAATTGCAATTGATAACGTGATATCGTTCGCAGTAATTATCACAGAGGTCACTTACGCAATTGTCATCTCGATCGTGGAAGGACTTAACTTAGCACACCCTGTTCTCCAGCAAGTTTGTAAACTAACCGAGATCGTGTGTACCTGGATATTCCAATGGTTGTTTTTAGAAAGCGCGCTTTAACCTTTTCCACCGTTCTTAGGTCAGTCGTCGTCAGCCTATCGCAAATATTCTCTATCCCGTAAGTCAGGATAGGAATAATGTTGGCCCCAAATAGAGCTATGGCAGTGTTGAGAGGTTTAATGCCATTCAGGATTTGATTGCCGATGAGCGTGGCTGCGCTATTGTGTGTTGATTATTGCACCAGGAACCTTGCGGGGGACACAGCGATGACGGAGTGAAGTGTGCACATAAGTCAAGCAGCATTGTGCACTACAATCCTCGCAATAGCACAGCTAAGCGTCACAGGAGCTCATGTCACCACGGAAAGTTAAACGATGACCGAGGCTACTGGAGCTAAGTCATATCCTACTGTACCTGTCAACGAAGCAGGCTGACGTGTGACACAAGTAAACAAAGCATAGTTCCCATCTCGACCGCCGGCGATCAATTCTTAAAACAAGTAGTTCCGTGAAGAACTGAATAACCTACTTATGTTAATTGCCTCTATCAACTTGGGCTACCGATGAGACACGGATTGACGTGTACCCGTGTAACCCGGGACACGTGTACACGGGTAGGTACGCTCTAAGAATCCGTGTAGCAATGTACACGAGTAGTAACACCCGTGTACCCGTGTATGAAGGTCCGTGTACACGGGTTTCAAGGGGTATATATGTCTTATTGTGTGCCCATGTGGTTTTCTCGATTTTGGAAGAATGTTTTTGACATTTTGTTGCACTAATGACCCATTTAATTGAAAGCAAATATAGAATCGGGAAGACGAATACAGCAAACATAAAAATATAAAGTTTTTGCTATTACGAAGAATAAGTGAAACGACAACACTGCGTATTTTGTGAAAGGATATTTTCGAAATACTATGAACACGGCACCGAATGATTCAAATTTTCGGGCACCACGCATCCCTTATTCGTTAGGGCGCCCCTGGTGGGCAGAATTCTAACCTGATCGAAGAACACGCGTTCATTTCAGTACGATCATAGTAGTCAAACCACAGCTAGCACGCGCTGCGTGGTAGAGGAGAAATGGGGAAAACAAGCAGTTAGGTAAGGAAGTACGCGGAACGTAAAGGAGATAAGGCCTATTGCTCTCTATGTTCTCCTATCGAAAACAATGAGTATTCCTGTGCTGGTGGGTCTACGGGAGCCATCGGACGCCACTTGAAAACGATACACCGGAAGATGGAAAATCAACAAACGTCGCCAAGCAAACGTGGGTAAGTAATTATGTATACAAATTGTGTAACGCCATACGTATGCGTAAGCGTACCGTGGTTACCACGACCTCCTACAGAAATGTCTTTCTGATTTGACAATAAATAGTCTAGTACTGCTTACGTTGGTTTTGTTTACATACGACCAACTTCTGTGAACAACACACTTTCACGGCTAGACGCAAGCGCTTCCGCGACACTGCCACCGCCTTCGGTCAGTAGGCCAGGTCATCAGCGCCGAAGGCGAAGTGGTGTTGCGCCGGCGCCGCGGCGCTGCCTTCCCCAAATGGAATTGGACATATGTTGAAATTTACCGCTTTCCCAGACATTTCAGTCTAATGCAGACTACTTGACTGATTCGCTACGATCTGTATTATTTTCGGTTCATGCCACCGTCACACTCGCTTATACACTCACCGCGCGCCACCACGGCAGCACGCCGCCGCGCACCGGTATTTAGCGCACACGTTAAAAAGGAATATACGAGCCTTACAGTAGTCGCATATGATGTGTAACATGTTATCCTACTATGTGTGTCAAGGGAGCGCAAATCCCTTGTTAACAGTGAACTCTGTTGGTCATTGAAATAACTACTTGTATAATTCCAGTGCAAATTCCTGACCTTAATAAATCATAATTGTTATTTGCTAAGACGTTGTATCTTAATCGATTGATAACATTCATTTTGGGAGGTCATATTTAGGTCTGTGGTTACAGCGTTGGTCTCCCAACCTGCCGGCTGGGGTTCTAATCCTAACAGAGTTGTATTTTTTTGCTTGATTTTTTATATTTATTGTTATTTGAGTACTGAGGTGTTATATAATTGAGCGTTATATTGTGAAGTTTACAATGGAAAATATATATTAAATTAAAACAAAGTTCTCCAATGGATCTGCAGTAGTGACATCTACCTTCAACTATATGAATTATGGTATGCGAAAGCAATCCACTGCCTACTTGATGCGAGCTGCGCTTTATACCGGCCAGTTAGTGAACCAATGCCAGCGATGTTATAGAAAATGGCCTCTTTTTGCTGATAGAGTGCACTGCTAAGTATAGGCTAGATTAAAAATTAGGTGTGCAGAAGGTATATTAAATGTGTTTCTCCCAGTGATACGTTTAGACCAACGAAGTTTCAATTATTGTTAGTAGTCTGTGTTAATATACTGAATTCCTACGTTGTTTGGACTGTTTGTTGATGCGATATAGATTCCACATAGCCACATGGCCGAGAGTACATTGAGTGCTTACATTAAATAAGAATACAGCAAAAGTATGAAGATTTAATAAATCGTAATTGTTTTCAGCATGAAAATGATTTATTGTAGGAATATCTTCAATGGGGTCTCTAAACCTTGAACTAAACAGTATGCGATATACATTCTCCACAGCCACATGGTTTACAGTACGTCGTTGTACCGATCTCCGCCACCACGCGCGCTCATTGTTTCGGTCCCATCCACTTCCGTCCCTTTTCCAAAATCACTTCCACAAAAATGTCCAACTACCGAGTGCCACAAAAATATCCAGATACCGAGTGGAAAGATGTTATACATCAATAAATAGCGATAGTTCTTCGCATAAGTCATACAACTCTTCGATGACGTAGACTATTTAGATGGTGGATTGTTAAAATGAGGGAAATTGCATACCGTAAATTATAAATGGTCCCAACAATTAGACAGATGGGCTTATCGGGAACGCAACGGTGGCGACCTACGGGAGCTTCAGGACGAGCGTGCGGCGGCGCGGCGGCGCGGAGAGGGGTTGTGCCTGGAGGCGTGTGCTGTATACATAGCCAAGTTCACAGATATTAGCGAATCAGTCGAGTCATCCTGCTCTCCGCACAGAAATGGCCGGACAAGCGTGCATTTCTATCGTTGTCAAGTGCAATATTCACGGTGGTGGCGCGTACCGGCGAAATGGAAAGACGGTGATCTTGTTTATCTCCAATGCAACTTTCCACGATTTGTGCTTGTAATGCACAGGACCTTCCTCGTTGTGAAGGCTTTCATTTCGCATCGACATTAAAAATGATATGGTATTATTACAGGCATGAAGCGGAGGTCACAAAGGAAGACACTGAAGATGGTGACCATGTTGATGATGAGGAGCAGGAACAGGTATGGTCATCCCGAGCCAAGAGACGACGCAGGCGACGCGTGGAAGGTAACGCACACCGTCCGTGCGATACCATACGCTCAGAGGGAATACACCAGGCTCTTGCAAGGATGGTTGCTGTGAATCAACTGCCTTTGCCATTTTGTGCCAGTGATGGGTTTAGGCAGTTCATGGCAGCTGTAGAGCCCAATTACTTGTGTATTTCAGAGGATGCCCTTAAGCGAAGACTGGCTCTACTAGCCGATGGTGTCAGAGAGAATGTGCGGTGTGAACTATCAGCGGCATCAAGCGTTGCCCTTACATCTGACTGTTGGACATCTCGCTCACAAACGTCTTTCCTGACGGTAGCGGCTCACACCATCGACTCCCAGTGGGTTCCAAAGGCGATGACGCTTACCACGCATGAAATGGAAGACCGCCACACCTCAGAAAATCTGGCATCGGAATTGCAATTGGTTGCAGAAGAATGGAATGTGCAGGACAAGATTACCGCCATCGTCACTGACAACGCGTACAACGTCGTCAACGCTGTGCGCGCTCTTGATATGCTGGAGAAAGATAAAGAGACTTGTGCTGCACATTCTGTACAGCTTGCTGCAAACAAGGCTCTTGCTCATGAAAAGGCTGCTAATGTGTGTCTGAAAGCAAGAAAGATAGTTGGCCATTTTCGGCACTCTAACGTTGCCTGTAGTGCGCTGACAAAAATGCAAGCACAATTTTCAATGCCCGAACAACCCCTGATTCAGAGCTGCAACACCCGCTGGAATTCAACTTTTGCCATGATCGAGCGCCTTTTGAAAAACAGGAACCCCGTCAGCAACGTCCTAGGTGGCCGGACATGCACGCCAATGGCCACAGCACAGAACCTCCAAGTAACTGAACAGGAGCGGCATCACATGGAGGTTTTAAACAAGCTCCTTAAACCTGTGGAAGTGGTAACCATTCTTTTTTGCGGTGACAATTCTCCCATATCGAAGGTCCGGCCACTAATACAGACGCTAATTAAAAATCACCTCAGCACCCAGGAGTTGTCGGACGACAGCTTCCCAGAGGACGTGCAGTCTACCTTGGTCTGTGAATTTAACGATCGGTTCGGCCTCCTATGGATAAATGATAGTACAGTCACAGCCAGACAGATTGCATCATTCCACGACCCGAGGTATAAGGATTTGGTAGATGAGACAGCAGAGGCTCGACGACGTATTCACGACAGAGTGCTTCATAAGCTTCAGAGCGATGCACCAGCTGAAGTCTTGGTTAATCCCGATCAACCCTCCACCAGTAATGCCCTGGAGTTCTTGTATCAAATGCCATGTGGGAGAAGAAACAGCCCTGAATCTCAATTTGAAGATTTTCTTTCGGAGGCACAGATTCGTTTTGACATGAACCCGTTCGAGTGGTGGAAAGCAAGGGAACACAAATATCCTGCGGTTGCTGCTCTAGCGAAAAAATACTTGTGTATTCCAGCAACATCCACAAGCTCCGAAAGGTGCTTTTCCTCTGCTGGAAACATTGTCACAGCCAAACGGAATTGTCTTCTGCCAGAAAATGTAAACCTCTTAGTATTCTTTTTCCAAAACAAAGCTTTCTTAAAGTAAATTGGTCAATGAGTCATAATTCTAGAAATTGTTGTTCTAATTATACTGTTATATTTTGTATTCGTTTCCTACGCCTGATATTTTAATGTTGTTGTTTAGTTACATTTTGGTCAAATGACAGTGCAAATAATAAGTTATATTCCGTTACATATAGTTTTGTATCTACTCCTCTCTCATCCTTGGAACTAACCTTTATAATCAATCAAATAATTAATTAATTTCACACTGCTTCGATTCGAATAAACGCGCGCGGACACATTGCACATGCAAACACGATTTCTAAATGCATGTATAAATGGCACGATATTGCCGTGAGATGTTCGAGCAAGGTTACCAGACACGGCACTCTTTAACAATATTCGGTGTGACCCGTGTACCCGGTCGTAATTACACGAATACACGGGTACACGGGTAAATAGTCGAACCCGGATTCTTGGCACACGGATCTTAAAAACACGGTTGTGCGGGTACACGGGTACACAGGTAATAGGGAGCACTACTATCAACATAGAAATTTTCAGTTAGATTGCTGTAATAGATTCCTAGATATTGAGAACCGTCAACATATATCGGATGGTCACCATGTTGAATTTTTATATATGTAGGTCTTAAGAGTTATGCACTATTACATGAAGATTATTGTGTAGGTGTATTATTCAAACTTCAATCGCATGATTAAGACACCAAAAATAAAAAAGAGATTTTAAAATTTCACACAACCACCATCTTGTGGTTATGAAAATAATTGAAATCAATTAGATGCCAGTGGATTAAAATTTATATAAGCATGTGCCGTAACAATTTTCACTGCGCTCGGATGGTTAAATCGCGAGAAACGTCAATTTGAATATTGAAATTCGCGTCACCGCCATGTTGGATTTGTGCTCACCAGGTTATTGAATGTCCCGTAGGTTAACTTATGTTTATAGCCTCTATCAAAATACAAACTTTCAGTTTGATTGCTGTCATACATTAATAGATATTGAGAACCATCTATATATTTTGGATGGTCGCTATGTTGGATTTTTATTATATACTGTATATTGGCCTTCGTGTTATGTACTATTAGATGAGGATTATTCAAACGTTGAATTCGATTGCATGATTAAGACACAAGAAATAGAAACTTATTTAAAAAATTTTGCACAACCGCCCTCTTGAGGTTATGGAAATAATTGAACTAAATTAGATTGCAGTGCATTGAAATTAGTATATTCATTTTCTGTCCCAAGTTTCACTGCATTCGGATGGTCAAATCGCGAGAAAAGTCTATTTAAAAGTTTAAACTTCCCTTGGTCGCCATGTTCGTTTCGTAGATAACAGGTTTTTGAAAGTCACATATATGAAAGTCTAGTAGTGCCCTTTATCACGGTACAAAATTTCAGGGTGATAATGAGTAATGGTTTCGGAGATATTGAATGCCAGTGAAATAATTCGCACAGCCACCATGTTGGATTGGTAAGACGTATTAAAATTTGAAGGGCTCGGTCGGGGTCGGCCGAAATAGTACTATGACCTTACTCAATTTCATTGAAATCAATCCAGAAGTTTAGAAGTTATTAGGAGGGACACCCATACGGACGCACACACACACACGCATGCACACACACGGACACAAGGAGATCTCAGAAGCCTATTTTTCATAAATGAAAATAGGCTAAAAATACAAGTATATTATTATTTATTACTTCTTCTTCTCTTCTTGTTTCGTTTCTGCCAACAAAGGACCACGTCATATCAACTGTTTCCTTTTAGCTTTAAAATTAGCCCAGTGTTCCTTCATTCGTAGACGGTGTTGTTCCTTTCTCTCGTTTGTTCACACCTTTCAGCGTCGGCTTTGGTTGGAAACTCCGATGTTCTAGACATTTTCCCCAAAGCTAGTTACGCTTTCGGGTATCTTATCATGAGATCCCAATCTCATGCAAGTCTTTCTGTTTCTCACTGAACCAGGCTCCGTTTGCCTTTATCTATTGAAGAAAAGTAAAGTGCAATATTGTTAAGGGCCCTAAGGTCTTAGCGGCCTTAAAGGACATATTGGCATACAATTAATCTACGGCCAAAAGCTACATTCTACAAACAACTACAACTACTCCATCAACACATACATTTAATTATTTATTAAAACATCTGCCCAACATCCTACACAGATTTCACCCCTTAAACCCCTAGGCTGGAATCAACAGCAAATACAACACACTTCTAATTACACGACACCTGCAGAGTTATGTAATGGCTCTTGCCCAAGCTTGACACACATCCACATGTACACAGAGGCTGCTACAAAAACAGCTATTCAGCAATACTGCAGAGTCGGCACTTCGGAAATACTTATAAGGACTACCATTCTGAGGAAGGGGATCCGTTGACGCCGAAGGCTCTGTCCGACTGCCTGCCAACAGCATACTTCCGGTAAGTGTGATTCTCAGATTCCACACACTCATAAGTTATACATCCTTCCTTTCGCCACCCCTAAGTGATTTTACGAATTACACATTGTCACATTATCCCTGAATGCAGGGAAACCTTCAGTAAACTTTGGGTCCAAAAAATAAGTAACCAACATTATTACAGATCATTTGTAATCTTTGTTTATTATCCCTGTTTTTACCGCTCACCTCCCTACCTTACACCTCGACCTGCCAGTGCATTGTTTCCAAAACCGCTGTGACAGCTCTAGAAACATTTTCATTGCCAGTAGCCTTGACTTCTTGGTCGCGCGCCCGCAGAGCGTAACGATGCACGGTCATCAGATACTTGCTTACTCATCGCAGTACTAACTCTGCACACTGATAGCTTCCGCTTTAAAAGTGCACCCCATTGGTTTGCAACCCTGATCGAGTAGAGCTACACACGATCCGCCAACACACTCTCCAACACTCATTCGGAGTTCTCACACCTCCGTTAAAACTTCTCGTAATTAAACACCATCCTCTACACACACCCTCATCCCCCCAGTTCGGCCAACCCCCGTTAAGGACCTGAACTCGTGTTGATGTAATTCAGGTCACGAGCGCACAAAATTTAACCCGTCTTTTCCTCATCGCGTCAGTAATTTTCTCCACGTGTGTATATACATCCTGGCTATGCCGTCTTTTAAACTCACCACTCACTTTGACCGGACCTAAGATTTTCCTCAAAATCTTTATTTTCATAGTTTCCAAATTCTCCCGCATTCCTTTCTTGTTCATTGCGAGACATTCCGCTGCATATAAAGCTTCTGGATGGATGACAGAGCAGTAATGTGTTTTCTTTTTCTTGCATTCAAGGATATACAGTAGATATTTTTATTATGATGATTATTATTATTAATATATTTTTTTACATTTGAATTGAGCCACAATGGACTACGGAGTAACACTCAAAATCAATATTTTATTCTAGATCTTTTGCCAGTAATGATGTCCTGCCAGTATCTCTAGCTCAGCGCCTTCTTCCGATCTTCTGAAAGTGATCTTCTCCGTCTTGTGGATTCTGCCCCTACCTTAAATCCCTGGTAACTTTTGATTAGGTGTCTGAATTCACACCTGTTCATAATTTTGCAGTACGGAATACCAATTTCTATAAGGTTTTTGTTACATTCTTCGAACTATGCCAATTATTAATATTATTAGCTCGCTTATCACATTTTTCAAGAATTATGAAAACATAGAAGATCAATCCGGGCAGATGTGTGTCTGTCTATCTCTCCTTCTGTATGTGTGTGTGTGTCCAAGAACTTCTAAACGGCTGCAACTATCGACACCAAATGTTTCATGAGTGAAGATCTACACCTGGACATATCCAAACCATACTGCAGAACCTACTGCAGAAGAATCACAATTGAAATTTGTACACGAAGTTGGATATCTCATAAGGTATTCAAGGAACATGTTCCAAAATTGAACACATATAGACCATAATATTTTAGATTATCAGGAGTTCAGTCCTGCTAACATGTTTCTTGGTTCAGTGTTTAACTACATGTAACTTCCAGACTACCGAATGGATTTCATCTACATTTTGTATGATCAGAGTAAGTGATATAATTGTGCTTATTATTGTAAGAGTCATCTGGGCTAAAACTGTGTATTAGTTACCTCAAGTCTCATGAACTTTAGATTCAAAATCTTAGAATAGGCTATGTATACGGAACAAGCTTCAAACTTAGCACGCTGTAAGTCCAAGATGTTTTGGACAAGTTTACAGTGAATTGTCAACGTTTGTGCTACCAACATAATGTTACGAGAGCGGGGTTGCTTCATTCCCTCTCGCGTGACTCATAGCCGGCTGAGTCTACCTCTGGGCTCTGTCAGCCGGCTACTTGCGCAGCGAGAACAAAGACATGGTCTGGAATGTTCCTGGCCTACCTTGTGATGGACCTCTCGGGAGGAGCCGTGAACTCTCCTACTCTGGAAACATCCATTGAGTCACCACCCTCCCTATATAAAGCGACCAGGCCAGCAAGGGGAGTGAGTTTTTGACGATTGTGTTTTCTGAGCGAATGAGTGTGTTCCACTGTGCGACAGAGGATTATTGCAGTGAAGTGCTGGGAGGATGGCGAAACCCAGTAAACTGTTCCCTAGCCTGCGGACAGCGAAATAGTGTGTACTCAAGGAAGTGTGCAGGTAGAACAAGTGAGTGCCAGACTGTGGCTTATTGAGAATAGGAAGAGTTGTGGTATTTCTAGCCGAGGACACGGACCACATTACGGTAGGATTAAGTGCATGACTGAGTGAAAGGGAAGTGTTCCCAACAAAAGGGGACCAAGAGCGTGATACTAATTGCTTGTATCTGTTTATAGTGTGGTGCACTGTAACTTTCTAGGCCTGCAATAAAACTTATATTTCTTTTAAGTGCCAAACTGTGTTGTGCTTTTAACCACTGTAGTACAATTAACGAACGTGCTACCAGGGCTAACACGTAACAATAATTCTATGTACGCGTATAATATTTCATGTTCAACTTCATACAACTGCAATTATACTAATTTATGGATTTGTACATAATTGTTCACGTGCATGTATGCCTTAACAGATATAAGTATGTCAATAACGTCAGAATATTACCAGATTATATAAGTAAATGATTCCGAAATGAGATAGGTTCAGTTCCCACATCAGTCATCCTAGAAGTGGTTTTCTGTGGTTTCCCCACTGCCGGGATGGTACCTAATTTCAAGCTGCGGCTGCCTTCTATCAAATCCAATCCAATCGAATCGAATCCTGTCGAATGAAATCGAATACAATCCTAAACCCAATACACTACTCTAGTTCAGCCATCACAATGATACAGATACAGGTTATCAGATTCCAAACACACTGAAGTATACGGGCCACATGACCACGATGTCACAAAACCCCTAAACGAATCAACAAAAAATACAACAACAACCCTTGTCATCCCTTGACTCCATACAAACGGGAATTGAAAGGTGATCCCTCCCTATATTATTCTGCTAAGGTCCCATTCCAGTTTCGTACAGAAAATAAGGTCCCATTAACACCAACCTACACATATGGGGTACCTACAGGTCCAGCATAACCTAATTTGTAAGTGAAACGCACTCAATTACTCTTTAAATGCCTCACAATTAAATAAATACGTTAAAACATGTATATTTTCAATGAAATAATGAAAAAATGCAACACGATAACCATGGTAACAGAATCTCACAGGTCCATCTATTTCTGTAAGACGCAATGCAATTCCAATTATTACATTACTGTGAAAGTTTCCAGACGGTTATAAGGTTATCACTGAACCAAATTAAGCTGTAAAATGCATCAATATATACAGTATAATGAGCTTAAGGGGGTCAAGGGGCACTCTAGATTTTTTCACGCAATTTCCACGTGTGAGTGTGGTACGAAAGGTCTTTTTCACCCGACTATAAAGGGTCTCCAAAAACCACATTTAATGGCCCTTAAATTAACAGTGTCTGTGATATTCCCAGAAAACTAACTTCGCTCTGATATACCCATGAAGGAATGACAAACCCCTAACCACTGCACCAGTAGCTGAATTGATAAAGTCTGATCATTCATACCAAGGATAAATCAGTCATAGCATTCATGATTGAGATTTTGCTAAGTGTACTCTTTACAACTAGAATATTCGCGGGCGAAGCCGCGACGGGTAATGCTAGTATATATTATTACTATCGTCATAATTACCATTTGCTATACTCTGTTGGCCTCCAGTCATTGGCGTGTTAGCACACTTAGCCGGTAAAACATTCGTAACAACAGAGGCCTGGCAATCCCTTTAATAATTGATGACCTTTTTGTATTTCACATTAGCGGTGCATTGTGGGAGGCTGTAGCGCTAGCTAATGGTCCATAATTCATAAATTGTAGCTGTTTACGAAGGCAAATAACCATATCAGAATAGTGCGTTAAAAAGCTAACAGAGAGCCCCGTAATATAGGCTACAGCCTCTCGTAGGTGCACAGCTACTAAGTTCGGTACCATTTGTATCACACTTGAAAGGATGAGATGCTGATTCAGTCAGCTATCACAATCTTCTTTGTCAAGTATTCACTAGTTTAATGCTCTCTAATAATAATAATAATAATATGCTCTACGCATCTGAAACCCTAACCATCAAAGGGGCAAAACTGATGCAGAAACTAGAGGTCAGGAAAATTATTATCTTGAGGGAGATCTTAGGCCCAAGGATCATAAATGGAGAAACGTATCACAGGCCCAACGATGATCTATACATAAAGCAAGAACCTCTAATGGACACAATCATCAAGAGACGCCTCCAATCCTACGGACACCTTGAGAGAATGAACGAGTCAAGATTGACCAGTGTAATCCACAGAGCCAGCTCCTGCAAGAAAACAATATCACTGTGATACCAGCAAGTCAAACAAGATATCCTAACCTTTAACATCTCTGAATCCGTTACACAAGACAGACAAGCTTTCCGTAAAATGTTAAAATAAGACCCACATATTAAACTTAAGAAAGGGCAGAGACCAAAGAGGTTAGAAGCAGCTCAACAACTACAAAGTCAGAAAATGAAGGAGATATGGGCTAGGAAGAAGACTCTTAAGAACGTGAAACCAATCACAACTCATCAAGCTGGAAACCATTTTGGTTAACCTACGTAGTCCATAGTTGGCTCATTCGAAGAAAGCAGAATATTATCTAAGTAATTTAAGTATCTTGGTGAATGCATAGAACCAGACATGTCCGAAAAAGAAGCCTTTACATAACGCATGAATAAAATTGAAATGGGCTATCATCACACAGACATGTCTGTAACAAAAGATCTTTCTCCTTGAACGCAAAAATCAAACATTACTGCACTTTCAACTGGTCAGAAGCTTTATATGCAGCAGAGCAATGAGCAAGAAATGGATGATGGAGACATTGGCAGCCAAGAAAGGAAATCTTAGGTCCTGTTAAAGATAATTGTGATTTTTGAAGACGAAATAACGAGGATTTATGTACAAATGTGGAGATAATAACTGACGCGATACGCAAAGGAAGGATTATGTCAACACGATTAACTTGTCGCGTTGTCTAATTTCTGCAAGAGAAAATATCTAAAGGAGCCAGGTTCAGTGAGATACACGGGATTGGGATCTCATGTGAAGGTATCCAGGAACGTGACCAGCTTAAGAGAAAACTCTTCGAACATCGGAGTCTCCAACCAAACCCATCGCTAAAAACTGGAAAGATATGCACAAAAGAGAGAAAGGAACAACACCGTCTACGAATGAAGGAATACTGGGCTAATTTTACAGCTAAAAGGAATCAGTTGAAATGGCGTAGTCCTTGGTTGATTGAAACGAAACAAGAAGAAGAATATGATGATGATGATTGTTGTTTTAAAGGGCCTAACATCTGGGTTATCAACCCCTAATGGTACAAGTGACAACCGAAACAATGAGAATGAAATGAAGCAACAAGTGAATCTAACTACAGACATACAATTAACTCACATATTAGAAGAAGAAATGGGGGCGATTTGGAAGGTAAATAACAGGAAGAAAAGAATTGCCCTTTACTCTCAAAGAATGTGGATTGAGGGACTTTGAAGAAAGAAGAGCCATGAAAGGCAGTTAGGAAAGGTGAAGAGGAGAGGGTCCGCACCAAAGTAGAAAAAGGGGGAAACCGGACCCTGCTCAGAAATCCCTCAGGGGTGCCAACTCCTGGAACTCAGCAGCTGTGAGACTCTGAGGGTCTAGCAGAAGTGGTGGGGCTACACACACCTTGTGGAGAAGGCAGGAGATGTCATGAAAAGCAAGGAAGAGGTCTGACCCCTTGAGAATGAGGATATCAGGAAAGATGAGACAAGGGCAATTAAGGTGGAAAATTCAAAGACTCCCTAGGCCTCGGATACCCTAATACCACCGGGGTTGGAAGAGAACAAGAGCTGACCCAGGAAGGACGACAGGAAAGATGATAGAGAGGAGCCCGGCAAGGGTAAGTGGAAGCAATGCTGCACTCAGCTTGGTTCCCGTGGTCGCCAAACCTACGTCCAACTACTTGTGAGCCCCTGGAAGGGGGGCTCTTGGTGTATTCTTGGAATACACGGTACGAGAGAATATAAAGTTTAATGCTCTTTGCTTGTTCATTCCTTCCTCTTTATCAAGCACCAACAGTGATCTTCTATTTTCTCTTTGGTGATCATGTCGCTTATATCTTTTGTGAGTCTGTTCTAGATATATATCTTCCATGACCCTCCTAGCGTCATCTAGCAGCGAATCTCTGAAGCTCCTCAATTCTTCCTGGTGCAAGAGGATTTACTTATCCATCTGGCCACCAGATTTCGTTACCATCGCCAGCTATTATCTCCATGAGCAAGAGAACTTCGTTTACTTTTTCACTCACCATGCTGTGCTAGTATCGCCTGTTATCAACTCTTTGAAGACCATCTCCTCAAGAGAATTTCATTTCTTATGTTGGTTATGCTGATATATATTCCTTTTGTCTCCTACCCCCACTCTTTCCCTTCCTTGGACCCTCCGCGCTTTGCTGAGCAGGTCTCACTTGTAAGTCGGCAGTTGACTCGGTCAGTTAAGGCTCAACTAGAGCCAGTCTCCTCAAACCAAGAGGCACTCTCTACTTTCTACGCCATGTTGGCACATTAGGGATCCGTCAAAGGGAACTTCACCGTCGACATGCAACCAAGATAAGTACCTACTTCAAGTTTTAACTTCATCTTCATCGGTTTTAACTTCTACATGCTTTTAACGATATTTTATAGACAGCGTGAGATTACTTATTTGGGGCAAAAATCATTCTTCGCGGGATTTGCCATGTTGAGCTTTTGTCTGTCTAAGCCAACCTTAATAGAAAGTAGCTTTTCTTAAGCTAATTAAATGAGAAATCTTCTCACCACGTGGGATATTATCTAATACCCGCTGTCTGTAAATCACCAAGCTAGTTCCTCCGCTGGATTAACTTTGGCCCCATTCTTCTATTAGGACTGTTCTGGTACCTTCTAGATCCTGTACTTTATCTACAAGTCTTGCCGTCATGTATTTTTCACTCACCTGTGGGAATACTATTTAAAATGAGGAATCTTCATTATAAATTACTGCAATAGCGAATTTTCTTCCACCGCAGGAATGTTCTATGGCGCATTTAATTGTAATTCACGAACTTCTCAAGAAATAGACTCTCGCCTACCTAGTGCAACCAGTTATTTTCATCATTGCAATAACTTTCTTTCCCATAAACTTTCGTGTTACTAAAGTAAACTTTTCATCTATTCAACAAACTATAGTGAGAAACAGTGCTTTCAGTATTTCTTCCGCGTCGCGATCGTCCGTTTACATTAAATAAGGCCATGAACATTTATCCTCAATCCCAATTGATCTTTCCTAAACCTTCTACTAACAAACTATATTAATAAAATTATAAATCTGGATCATTTCCAATAAGGTGTCACTCTAGCGAAGTGCCCTTCCATCTTGCTTGTTTATCATTACTTAATTTCTGTATAACTACGTGTTTTATACACGGTTCAAACTTACATTGTTTCTACCTTATAATCAGTTCATGCTCTCGTTAACACAGAATAAATCTGTTACTATTTGTCTTGCCAGACTATCACCCTTTCCCATAGTAGTCTTATGCATGCTTGGGAGGAAATACACTAAAGCCTTTCTCTGGCAAACCGCCCAAGTCTTAGCTGCAGTTCCCGTCAGCTTCGACCAGGTCCGTACCCACTTTAGGTATCAGAGAGCGGATTTGCAGTGGCAACCGCCTCTGAGTGCATTAAAGGTTAAATTTATAACTTTTGTGGGACTCTCATCCTATTTTTCTATCCTTTTTCTCCAGTCCGAAACCTATCTCCCTTTCTTAATCATCTTCCCTTGGTGGTTAGGTTATTCCTCAGCTAATAATCTACCCAGCTCTAATAATATAAAAGCAGGATTGGGTGTTACTTCCTAAAATTGACTACGTTACCGTTACTTATAAAAATAATAACGGAGTAACCTTTACCGTTACTTTATGTGAATACTAACTGCCAACAATAATAACCATTACGGTTACAAATATGAGAATAACGTATCGTTAGTGTTCTGTTAATGTTGTAAAATATAGTAGCCCAACAACATTTTCCCCAATCCTATAATTAACTTCATTAATAATAATATCGTATGGCCTCGGTTGCCGGGTGCAATCTTCGTTATTTGACACCCAAAGGGTAGCTTGCATGTTGAATTTAGTTGTTCCTTGAAGCACTATGAAAGTCAAGGAGGTTTGATATCTAAGCTCCTTGAACACTATAGCGCTTTCTGGCAGAGAAATGAGGAACTTTGTGTCGGCGGAAGCCACCAAGATTAATTTTGCCATTATGAACACGGCCTACTGAATTCAAATGGGTTCTTTGACTTGCCAACATCGTATGACATGTGTGTCGTAATTTTTTCTGCCTTTCAAAAATCACTTGCCACGGCCAGGAGCAAACCTGAAAGGTTGGGGCTAGTAGACCGACACGTTAACCACTCACCCACCGTGGCTAGCATTTACTTCATTAAAAAAAAATATTATATTATCCTCTATTTTGACAAAAATGTTATTAAGTTGTATGTTACTACACAGTTACCACTCCGAGGAGGGTTACAATGTGACGGTATCAATGTACGAAATATTGACTTAAGGTAATAAATAGTTTGTTATATATAAATAATGTTTAATGTTACATGCTTTCAACCCTTCATTGGGTCTTCATCAGCATTGCAATACTGTACACTAAATTGGGCATTTCTTAAGCAAAGCAATATATTAAATACAACTTAACTCTTAACTCAAGTTTAATGAAAATGAACGTCCTTACAATAGTACATTAGGATGCAACGAGCCTATAATGGCAATAATTAAGACACGAGTATGTTTATAAATCGAGCGTATGCTAGTTTTATAATTTCCATACGAGTGTCTTAATTACCATTATAGGCGAGTTGGATACGACTGTTTATGATCGACGATAATTATTATAACTATTTTATGTTCGAACATAAATATTCATAAATATCTGTCGAGATTTCGCCAGTTTTATGTACTGAACAGAGTGCATGAGACTCAGAGAATGCCTTGTATTTGACCGTGGCCTCCTCGATTACCCTACTATGACACTAGGCCAGGCAGTGAAATTTAAATTAGAAGGCCGTGGAACTCGGCGCATCTAATTATCTAATTGGTCAAACAACTGTTTTTTGAGCTCTGATTGGTGGGAGGAACTGTTTCATAATGATAAATAGTGTTATAATGAGCCTCATTATAGTACAGTTTTCTTTCATATAATAGCCAGGGTCGAACATAAAAGTATTTATGAAAGTACTTAGACATGTATTTGCACCCAAATAAAGGCAATTAATGAACGTTTTATGAAATATACTGTACTAAACATTTTGTATTAATTAATTATTATATGGAAGCCTCCGTGGCTTAGGCGGCAGCGCGCCGGCCTCTCACCGCTGGATCCGTGGTTCAAATCCCGGTCACTCCATGTGAGATCTGTGCTGGACAAAACGGAGGCAGACAGGTTTTTCTCCGGGTACTCCGGTTTTCCCTGTCAACATTTCATTCCAGCAACACTCTCCACTATCATTTCATTTCATCTGTCCTTCATTTAATCATTGCCCCAGAGGAGTGCGTCAGGCCTCGGCAGCCGGCACAGTTCATCTCCTCGCCGCTAGATTGGGGCTTCATTCATTCCATTCCTGACCCGGTCGGAGACTGGAAGCAGGCTGTGGATTTTCATTTTCAATTATTATATCTTGACATTTCCATGTAGTGGCAACTAGTATTTTATGTCGTGAAATAAATGTCAATCGAATCCGTTATTTTATGAATTATATTTTTATGTTCGTCTATTTGTCAATTCTTTTTGTATACATCGAGTAGAGCCTCTATGGACTGCGTGGTAACAACCAACTTCACTTAAGTGTCAGGTCTTGTTCTTGTTCCGGCTTTGACTTCCTGCCAGTATCTTCTGACCCCAGCGACGAGTACCTGTCTATGTTCTTCGGACAAAGGGCCTCTCCGTCTTCCGGAAGTTGATACCATTTTAAAACCTTGGTAGTTGTTCGCCAATCTTCTAAATGTGTTCCTGTCAGAAATTTCTCGGTCTGAAATACCAATTTGCCTGAGATCTTTTCCGCATTCCTCGAACCATCTCGGCCTTGTTGCTTTAGACTTCATGAAACTCCATATTCTTTTCGTCAATCGATCATCAGTCATCCTCAAAGGGTCACCGTAAAATAGCAGCCGTCTCTTCTTAATTGACGCTGTGATAGGATCTATGTTGTTGTGCAAGTCCTCATTCGCCACTGTCCATCAACCCATCTATTATCTTGGATTTCTTAAAAATATCCTGCGCTCTCTTCTTTCCAGTTGGTCAGCTTGACTTTTACTATTCATGGTCAAAGTTTCGGATGCATATAATCCCTCAGGTTTTACAACTGTGGTATAGTGTTGGAACTTGGAACCTATACTCATGTACTTTTTGTTATAGATGTTTGTCTATTATTATTACTACACTATTCGAAGTTTTACTCATTCTAACCTAATTTTAACATACAGTATTATAAACATTATGAAAAAGTTGACTAATGAGATCAATCCGGAAAGATGTGTGTGTGTCTGTCTTAGTGTCCTTCCCTATCAGCCCATGAACAGTTGCAGCTATCAAAAACAAATTTGATATATATATCGTGGAGTTCAGATCCCCCTCTCCAAGACTGTCTATACTGACCTTAAAAAGTGGTAACAAACTGTATACTGTGTTAATGACGACAACAAAAATAAATCCCAGAAGAAGAAATATTCAGAACTTCAAAAAGACACACCAAAATTTTAATGGGAGATTTTAATGCTCAACTAGTGAAGGAAAAAAGTACAGAAAGGTGATAGGTAAATACCCAGCTCACAGTAGGACTAACAAAAATGGTGAAAGGTTAATAGATATATGTGAATCTTTCAACATGACAATAATGTCAACACCGTTCAAGAGGACCCAAAAACAAATGAAGACATGGAGGTCACCTGAACCTCTGTTGGGGGAGTTTCGAATTTACCATGTTGCAACCAATAGCCCAAAAGAAGTAATGAATGTAAGAGTACAACGAGAAGCAAACTATCCGACAAGGATCAAAATGAGATTCATTCCTAACAATACCAAGAAGAAAACTTTCGAGATACAGAAATACTGAATTGAAGAACTGAAAATAAACCAAGATATAATAGAAAAACACCAGAAAGAACTGGATTCATTGAACACATATAAATGGGATGAAATGGCTCGAAAAATCCAAGAGGCTGCAAAACATACAATCTTTCTTGCTAAAAGGAAAACGCATCCATGGTGGAATGATGAGTGTGAAGCTTCGCTAAAAAAAAAAAAAAAAAAAAAAAAAAAAAAAAAAAAAAAAAAAAAGGTTCTGAGGCATAGAATATACGGAACTCCACTAAAGAGAATTTTGATGGGTTCAGAATCCAAAGGAAATTAATTGACAGCAACTG
The DNA here is from genome assembly GCA_946902985.2 of Meconema thalassinum. NCBI lineage: Eukaryota > Metazoa > Arthropoda > Insecta > Orthoptera > Tettigoniidae > Meconema > Meconema thalassinum. The sequence continues at coordinate 513,465,695 of OX336393.1, read as the reverse complement.
TCTTCAGAAACGCCAAAAGAAAATTCGAAAGATACCAACTTAGGGATATTGACGAAAACTTCAAGAAGAACAATAAAAGAATCTTCTATATGACCTTCAAATCAAAACTTAGAAAATATTCTCCACCCACTATCTGCTTCAAGGACGATTCCGGTAAATTGATTCTGAATAACAATCAAAATTGCGAACATTTGGCCAAATACTTTAAAGTATTATTGAACTGTGAATCTCCGAAGAAAAGAACCCCAAACTAAACTTTTCGACTCAGCCCCACCAGACAAAGAGGAAATAAAATAAATCATTAAGAACCTCAAAAACAACAAAACATCCGGTAGGGACTCAGTCGTGGCGGAATTACTAAAATACTCAGGGGACAAATTATTAGAACAGTTCGTGAGACTTTTCCAACAGATTTGGGACACGGAAAAGATAACAGATGACTGGAAGAATGCATAAAAAGGGAGACAAGACTAACGTTAACAACTATAGAGGCATATCTCTCCTGTCAGTTGCCTACAAGATATTGTCCAAAGCGCATCAGAATTGAATTGAGAATCACATAGAGCAATAGTTAGGGGAGTACCAAGAAGGATTCAGGAAAGGACGGTCATGTGCGGAACAGATATTTATCATCAAGACTTTAATCAAAACTAAAACTTTAGCTGCAGACAAGAAGGTAATTATGACATTTGTAAATTCCAAAAAGGCATATAACTCCGTCGACAGGGATACATTAATAAAAGTGCTGAAATAATTTGGAATAGATGACAACTAATATAATACAAGAAACATTAACAAACACTCGGTCACAACTTACATTCCTTGAAGAGTTATCAGAACCATTTGAAATCAAGACGGGTGTGAGGCAAGGAGATGGTTTATCCCCAGTACTTTTCATTTGCGTCTTGGCGAAGGTAATAAGAGAATGCTGAACAGAAATGAGTCGGAAAAATAATCCTAATGGAATCAAGACAGGACACAAGAAGGCTGGATTTAAATTTGAATGTCTTGCATAGTGTTTTTTGCTGAGAATCTCGAGACAGCCACTAAACAGATAGAGGTTTTACATGAAACAGCAGAAAAGTCAGTACTGCAAATATCCTGTGAGAAAACTGAATACATGAAGATTGAACTCAAAGAACCAACATGGTCAATGAAAACCAAGTATGGTGACATAAAAAGAGTCCACAAATTCAAGTATCTAGGGGAGATTCCGACTCCTAACAATGATGAGCAGTCAGCTATTGAAGAGAGAGCGCAGAAGATGGAGATTGCATTCAGATTATGCCAGGAAACTTATAAGTCCAAATCCCTCTCCTATGAAGCCAAACTCAGACACTATAATACCGTGGTGAAACCTGAATGCCTTTATGCAGCGGAGACATTGCCAGAAAGGGAATCACAGAAATAGAAAAGAAAGAACGTACATTTCTGAGGAAAATTCTGGGACCCAAGAAAGCAGCAACAAATGAGTTTAACTTCCGTTTGAGATCAAATAATGAGCTATATAAAAATGCGAGAATATTTCAACATCTATGAGGACAAGACGACTAACTTTCTATGGACACTTGAGAAGAATGGGAACGAAACGCCTAGCAAATAAAATCCTCATCTTTCAGGAAAGGAGAAGGACTCGAGTACCATGGTTGAATGAAGTTTATCAGGATCTTAAAAGATGTGGCATTGAGGAGGGAGATCTTGCAAACAGAAAAGTGTTCAGGAGGAAAATTGCGGAGGTGAAAGATCTGTCCGTAGAGAAACCCAAGAGAACTCTAAGGATGTTCTCGGTCGAGGAACGAGCAAGAGTGAGGCAATGAATGAAAGAGTATTGGCGTGACAGGAAAGAACATCAAAAGTCAAGGCAGTTGTGTAATCGTAACCCGTAAGAGGTTGAAACGATCCTAAATAAATAAATGAAATAATAATAATAATAATATTAATAATAAAAATAGGATATTAAGTTTAAGAGTTTCATGGCACCTTTGAAAGTTGTAGATTTAGAGACTCTGAGACTTTTGGGATTGTTTTCAGTGTCAGTATGTCAATTGACACCGGTCTCTCAAATTTTAGCCCTTTCGAATATCAACTAACTTTGTAGATATTCGATCACACAACATCGATAACAGGAGACAACGGACCTACCGGCTGCGTTGCACACCCGATAAAAGAAGAAGTGATGGGATATTCTCCTCAGGGATACATTTTGTCAGTACCTTTGTTCATGTTGTGTTAGCATAGGCCCAAATTACGTTTCGATGCTTCTTTATTCTGAATAGACTCCTGGAACCGCTTTCCATGAGAAGGGGAGAGCAGAAATTCAAAATCTGGTTGTCCCAGCCCTATGCTATTGTTTATTGGTATACAACTCCCCGTGGCGTGGTATAACATGGTCCTATTACGTGCAAGACCTTGTTAGGTTTATGACGATGCACTTAATTTGCAGCAAGTGTTTATTTGAATATTAGATTTTGGCGCTCTCTGTCTGACATTGTATCACCTCCGTCGCTGAGGTAATCCAGTGATTGTAGTGGACAGCGTTGCGCATCCTAATGCCAACCAACTCGCAATGTAACGAGATAGGCCCAGAGGCACTCATCTAAACAGTAAATCATTGTGCTCACTCCCTCCCCTACTAGAAATTCGTCTCATCCCCCATACACACGCACATAACCCCTCAGTGTGGTGCGACCAGCCCCAGATATAATGGATATGTTCAAGCTCATATCGTACACGATGGCTTTACAAGTTACAACATCAATCAAGTCATTTTGTGTGACCTCAGTGGACTGCGGGAGACCACATTAGTCCATGCCAACCGGAGAGCGGACACTGCGGATCTTCAACTGGACCGAGTCCATGCTACATTCAAAACAAACACTCTATATTCACAACTCTTGCGTGTCGCCATTCAGATGATAATAATAATAATGGAAGTGATGTCGACTACCGTACTATTCAGAAGTAAAACATTCAATAATTAATAATAATAATAATATCGTAAGCCTCCGTGGCTTAGGCGGCAGCACTCCGGCCTCTCACCACAGGGTCCATGGTTCAAATCCCGGTCACTCCATGTAAGATCTGTGCTGGACAGAACGGAGGCAAACAGGTTTCTCTCCGGGTACTCCGGTTATCCCTGTCAACATTTCATTCCAGCAACACTCTCCACTATCATTTCATTTCATCTGTCATTCATTTAATCATTGCCCCAGAGGAGTGCGACAGGCCTCGGCAGCCGGCACAGTTCATATCCTCGCCGCTAGATGGGGGCTTCATTCATTCCATTCCTGACCCGGTCGGAGACTGGAAGCAGGCAGTGGATTTACATTTTCAATAATAACATCGTATGGCCTCGGGTGCCGGGTGCAAGCTTTGTTATTTGACACTCAGGGGGTAGCTTGCATGTCGAATTTCGTTGTTCCATGACTATGGAAGTCAAGGAGGTTAGATGTTAGATATCTAAGCTCCTTGAACACTATAGCGCTTTCTAGTAGAGAAATGAAGAACTTTGTGTTGGCGGAAACTCACGGGATTAATTTTGCTATCATGAACTCGGCCTACTGAATTCAAGTGAGTTCTTTAACATGCCAACATCGTATGACATGCTTGTCGTATTTTTCCGCCTTTCAAAAAAAATCACTTACCACGGCCAGGAGCGAACCTGAAAGTTTGGGGTTAGTAGACCGACATGATATCCACTCACCCACAGTGGCAAGCTAATAATTCATTAAAACTTGCGTACCCGTGCGAGAACTGTCACATGTGTATAAACCACCCGCCTGGCTCTACTGTTATGCGGTCTTCTACAAATATGTTTATTTGTTTAAATGCACTTTTTAAAGAAATTGTCGATATTTGATGACATCAGGGAGCGATTAATCACTGCTGTTGGTTGCACAATGGGTTGTGTGCGCCCTGTGTACAGACTACCCGCCCGGCTCTAGTGCAAACCGGGCTGTACGCGACACAGTTCTGCCAGGGGCTATCGTCTAGTTTATTTGTTTAAAGGCACTTTATAAATAAATAAATAAATGTATTTCCGTTGACGTTTCAAGGAATGCAAGATTTTTCCTGTACTATTGAGACTTTGCGAAGATTTTGGTACAAACCACACCTTTTAACTCCCTCTGGTTTAGGAGCTTGAGTTTTGTGAAATACACACCTTAGCGTAAGATACTCCGCCAATCAATACAAATTATATTCAAATTAGTACACGTTTCGATCCAACAATGGTGGTATATTTCTCTGAATCTACAGATTATGTTAGATTTAATTGTCACTTCTCTTTGGTTTTCTTCTTTGAGTTCCATTCACTTCTCTTTTTTGTTTGTGAACACCAGCAGAGACCTCTTTGTTTCCTGTTTTCTTTGTGCATCCTCTTATATTCTGTGGAAGTTTGTTTCAGATGGCATTATTTTCAATTTGTGTAAAATCCCTCTACAGTGCTCCATGCGGCAACTCACTGAAGCCTTGGATTTCAATCACCTCACCAACTGGTTCTACAAATTTCAAGTAGATGGCATCATCGTCGATCTCTGCATTCTCCTTGAATACTACAACTTCTTGATTCGCTTTCCCTAATAATTGTTACCTGTAAAATGTATTTTTCCTTATGTTGCCGACATTGTTCTTCCCTCTCTTTTTCCCCCTTCCTCTCCCCTCCCTGCTTTGGCTCTCTTGCACGTTTGAATTTTCTCGTTCATTCTCTGCTAAGTGCTACGTCTGACTGAAAACTCTCCTCCTCGGAAAAGTGTCTGCTTTTCCACTGAGTGGTAACGATTGAAATCGACGCCATGTTTAAACAAGAAGTTCCGTGACGAACTAATGAGCCTACTTTTCTCAAAATTTAAGATTCATTCCATTGATTAATCTATATGGATCTATCTAGAATAATGACGAAATTAAGTTGGTAATATCCTCATTTCTAATTAGTTCAAAATACTGTATAACAGGCATAATGTAGCCTAATAGAGAACTACAGTTGGCAGCCCTGGTGACTGAATATATTTTTAGTTCCATCTCTTAAGGTACAGAATACAAAATTTGGTTGAAGTCCAATGGATAGCATGGACGTTACATGCAGTTAAACATTGGATATAACCGCGCGCGTAAAATCATGTTGGCAACAATCACATACATGTATTGGTCAAAAATAATCTGAAATAATATGATCTATTGTTGTATCAATTTTGAATGAAATCTATTAGTTAGTATAGAAGTTACATGCATTTTAAAATTGGACCTAATAGCAGGCTTAGAATCATGTTGGCAGCACTGGCGTAGGCCTATATTAGTTACTCCAAATTAATATAGAATGTCAGGTACTATACGTGTGCATAGTTTAAAGCTGTCGGCTTGCATACTTTCTGATATATGGGTATTTGGATAAAAAGAATTGAGAGCATTTATTAACAGTTGGCAGCCCTGGTGGCTCTTAAGAATACGCTCAGTCATATTTGTTTATGTACACATAGCACATACGAAATTTGGTTGAATTCCAATTGATAGTGTAGATGTTATATGCATTTAAAACTTGGACCTATCAGGTTGCATATAATCATTTTAGCAACACTGCCATGTATTGCCTCCTGGAAATTAAACTGCAATATTATTATCTATACGTGTGCCAATTTTGAAATAGCTCCCATTCATACCTTCCAAGATATAAAATATGGAGCTCAAATTTCAATTGCGATTTTTCAGCAGTTGGTAGCACTAAGATCATCTTCAAATATGGCCGTGAGATATTCAGGTATAGATCTTTACTCCTACCAAATTCTGTTTCGATTGCTCCAGCCGTTTAGGAGTTGATAGGGGGAACACACACACAGCCAGACAGGCAGACATAGAGACAGAAGGACAGACAGACAGACACACATTTTCCCGATCTCGTAAGTCTACTTTTTCCTCATTTTTGTTAAATGTGAAAAGTAGGCTAAAAATTGTTCTTATTTGTTCGAGTTATATTCTTTTGCACAAAGTGCTTTCTAAAATAGGATTTTCCTTCCCCATTTTCTCGTACTACTTTCTGTACTTACAGAAATGATTACAAAAACTTCATATTAATCTCGAAATTAATCACAATCATTTGTTGTGTTCATGGCAAAACCTCTGCTAACACTTTACATAAAGTTTATCTTAGCTACTTTTGTAAATTGTCAAATGCGAGTATAGTCCGCTCAGCAAACTCCCTACTCGAGGTTATTACTGCCTTGTCATATCAATTTACCTTCCAAATTGTAGTTTTGCCTAAGTTAGGTTCGTTAGTCTTTTCTCCGCTGAACTTCTAATCAGCACGCCGCGGGATAAAAGGTTAGAAAACTTTGATCACAACAATTGTTCCTTTTCTTACATTTTTGCTCAATTATAACTTTCTTTCTAGAAGCTTCAAAAGCTTTCTATCTCCTCCTACCTTAAGTACAATCGTTCTCTCACTTAGAGATCCATCCTCGGTGGGGAATAAAACTATCCCTATTAGTTTCACTCTCTTCAGCATTTTAGAATGCGTCTTGAAACATATCCCTTTAGCTTGGAAAAGAAATATTCAGTTGCCCCTTGTTCGCACTTTCGCCAGTGACCTGAGTCCGTACATAGTACTGCATGGAAGGGACAGTGCACTTGGTGATTGCTTGCTAGCCATTAGAGCGATCTTATCTTCGCATCATTAAACAAAGTTATATAAGTTGTCCTTTTCGCAAGCAAGACTATGATATTCTTGTTAATTTCATCAATTTGCCTACGGTATTTCCCTTTGCTATAATTAAACAACTTTCACATATTCTATTGATCATTTAAGATTGAGGACTAGTGTTTGTTCTCCCATCTGGGGTTTTCCAGCTTGTTATTCCCTAACTATTTTAATACTATTTTTATATTATTGAAAATAAAGTTGTTATTTTTTTTGTGGATTCGCTCCCTTGTTGCCTAAATTTTTTCTATTCCTAAGCCTTTTCAATGTTCACATCATCTTCCCTCCGGTAGTGTTTAAGCTTGGGCTTGACAATCCAAATGGAAATTGAAGAAAGCTTCTAGTTTTACGTGGTGGCTTCGGTGGTGCAGTTGTTAACAATCTGAGTTCGTATGCCCATGGTCGCGGGTTCAAACACGGCCGAAATCAACGGAGGGGAAGTAAAGCCGGCGGTCCCATGTCATAGATTTTCAATACGAAATGTCCTAATTAGGTAGATTTCATTAGAAAGCTAACTATTGCAATGGGTCCCATGTTTCGACTTCCGGAAAATATCGACATATCTTCGCGTTTCACATCCCCCAGACCCCAAAACCACCGTCAGTTCAAAAGTTTATATATAATTTATGTAAGTATATATGTATATCAGTTTCTTGTGGACACGATAACTGCCGTAATTGTGCCCCAATCACTTTGAATTTTTTACATAATAAGTATCCCATTAAATTCTCGGTCGAGTTCGTTAATGGGCAAAATCGGTCAAAGGGGGTGAAAATGGGGGGCTTTTTTTTTTCGAAAAAGTGAAATATCACTATAACTCTCTTAATACATGAAATATAGAATCCATTCAAAGTTCATAATATGTGTCGGATAAGTGCCAACACTTTATGTCAAATAAGTTTTTTGATAGCACCAACCATTGACCAAAGGGGTGGAAAAAAGTGGGTTTTTCGGGAAACATTAATCATATCTCTCTTAATAGGCACAATATCAAAACCGTACAGAATGGAAAATATTCCCCTAATAATTACCTAAAACTTTTGACTGAAAGAAATTTTGATATGACCCACCATTACGCCAAGGGATGAGAAAAACGATTTCGGAATTAAAGAAAATGCCAAGTGCTATCAGAGGTTACCAAGACAACGCCATTGACGAGATCACATTCATTTTTAGCCTACTTTTCACACTTTGCAAAAATGAGGAAAAAGTAGACTTATGAGATCGATCCGGGAAAATGTGTCTGTCTGTCTGTCTGTCTGTCTGTCCTTCTGTCTGGCTGGCTGTGTGTGTGTGTGTGTGTGTCCCTTATCAACTCCTAAACGGCTGCAGCAATCGAAAGCAAATTTAGTATGAGTAAAGATGAATACCGGAATATCTCTAGCCCATATTTGAAAAATATGTCAGTGCTACCAACTGCTAAAAAAACGCATTAGAAATTTGAGCTCCATGTTGGATATCATGGAAGGCATACATGGGAGCAATTCCAAAATTGGCACACATGTAGATAATACTATTTCAGTTTAATTTCCAGGAGGCCATACATGACAGTGTTGCCAAAATAATTTTAAGCTTTCTGATAGGTCCAATTTTTAAATGCGCATAACTTCTACACTATCAATTGGATTTCAACCAAATTATGTATGTAATATAAGCACATAAGCAGGTATGACTGAGCGTATTATTAAGAGCCACCAGGGCTGCCAACTGTTAATAATTGTTCTCTCTACTTTTTATCCAAATACCAATATATCAGAAAGTATGCAAGCCGACAGCTTTAAACTATGCACGCGTATGGTACCTGACATTTTACATTAATTTGGAGTATCTTATATACGTCAGTTCTACCAACATGATTCTAAGCCTGCTGATAGGACCAATTTTTAAATACATGTAACTTCTATACTGTCAGTTGGATTTAAACCAAATTTCGTATGTGCTATGTGTAATATAACAGATATGACTATAAGTATTCTTATGAGCAATTAGGGCTGCCAACTGTTAATAAATGGTGACTATATTTTTGACCCTAATATCAATATATCAGAAAGTATGCAAGCCAACAGGTCTATATTTTGCATACGTATAGCACCTGACATTCTAGATTAATTTGGAGTAATTAATATAAGTCAACGATGCCAACATAATTCTATGCCTGATGATAGCTCCAATTTTAAAATACATATAACTTCTATACTAAAAAATGGATTTCATCCAAAATTGGCACAAAAATATATCATAATATTTCCGATTATTTCTGACCAGCATACGCATGACATTGTTGCCAACGTGCTTTTACGTGTGCTGATAGATCCAATGTATAACTCTATGTAACATCCTTTGGACTTCAACCACATTTTGTATTCTGTACCTTAAGAGATGGAATTAAGAATATATTCAGTCACCAGGGCTGCCAACTGTATTGCTGTATTAGGCTACATTATGCCTAGTATACAGTATTTCGAACTAATTAAGACATTCCGATATTACCAACTTAATTTCGTCATTATTCTAGATAGGTTCATATACTGTAGATTAATCATTGGCATGAATCTTAATTTTAAGAAAAGTAGGCTCTTTAGTTCCGCACGGAACTTCTTGTTCCATCTGACTATGTGGGAAGCGGCTAACTGGTAGCATGCTGAACTTCTATGCCCAAGGTCGCTGGTTCAAAACCGGCCAAAGTCGTCGAATTCTCTAAGAGCGCTAAAATCCCTCAGCATGCTTTCCTTCGGAGGGGAAGTTCCAACGTTCATTGCAAGTTGCTGGTTGCGGTGGAATCTAGCAGCCAAGTTCACAGTAGGTGTCGTTGACGGTAGTATTTGGTACAAAATTAGGTACTGCTACTTAAAATTGACCTTCTGCAGACCTTAACTGAATTAGAGACTAATACAGTCATCACAATTAACACCGTTTATCAGACAGACTCTACACACACCCAATGTACACGGGGTTACATGACCACGTTGCCGCAGCCCCTAAACTGAGGAACCAACCAACATCTCTGCGGGAGATAAAATTTTGCGCGAAGAAGTAACAGACTGTTAGATAGTTACACATCAGTTCCAAACCTTGCATAAGGACATTGTGATCAAAAGTATTCAAATGAACCCCAAATATGACAAGAAAGTTACCATCCCCATAAGACATTAAAATGTTAAAAATATGCATAGAAAGACGAAAAAAAGGTTAATTAACCTCCAATTGTAAAATACATTCTCGCAATAAATGAGGTCTGATCCACCTATGAAAACCTGCATATTTCGCCTATTTTAGCCTATCCTCTAGTCTGCCCGGTGAAATCTACCTCCGCCTTCCGGCGTGCCGAGAGGAATTTTTTAGATGTGTAACATCTTTCCACTCGGTTGCTGGATATTTTTGTGGGAGTGATTTTGAAAAATGGGACGGAAGTGGATCGGAACGATCGAGGTGGCACCAGCTGGCACACTTCCGTTCGATTGAACGGAACTGTGCTCGAACGGAAGTGTGCTAGTTGGCAGTGGTGGATCGAACGGAAGTGTAAGACGCACTGCCAACTCGATCGATCTATCCAGCTGGCAGTGGTAAGAGAAGTAATGAGCGCGCGGTGTCGAAAATTGATACCATGGCAAACTCTCAGCCAATTGGAATGTATATGACATACTGAACGGTAAACGCTCATGCGAACTCTGGTGTTAAGTGATTGAAACAAAGCACATGGCACATGTTCGAAGTCTTCGTATCAGTATTTAAATGTTAAAATGCCTTAATATCAAACACTGTAAGTAGTCGGCATTGCCGGTATTGTGTTTCTGCACAATGGCTATTCAAATATTAACCCACATAACGGTAATGCAGTCATCAATATAATATAATCGTCGTGGTTATACGAGAGCTGAGCAAACCTTCATGAACTATTACTGAATACATTCTCTTTACTCACAAGAGGGCCTATTCATAAGGCATTTCAAACTCAATTTCACGCAGGAACATTATCGAAACAAGCAAAATATAAATTAAACTTAATTCCGTAATGCAGTATTATTGAAACGTGGAAATAAGTCACCATCTTGTGCACAATATTTGCGTAGTCGAAATAACCGTGGGGTCAGCGCCTATTACTGTGAATCTAGAGATCTCGGCTTCGAATCCCGGACGGGGCAGATATTTGTGCTACCAGATTATCATTTTAAACGATATTTATCATATCAATATGACTCATTTTAACAGAATCCATATGAAATTACGTGTTGGTCTGTGAATCAAGAGGACCTATTTATAAGGAATTTAAGGTTATGAACGGTGTCGCGTCTATTAATCTAGTTGATCCATATCGTATTCTTTATTTAGGCTAGTGCTGATGGAAGCTACAAATCATCTAATGAAATGAGTTTCGTATTATAAACTACAATATCTGTAAAACACTCCCTTTTACAATAGATTAATATTTATGCCAATAATAGTATAAAAAACCGGTATATCAACAATTTCACGTGAGGTTTCTTCTATGTCAGATGCTACACGGCATATGCAACTACTGTAAGGCTTATATTTTTTTTATGGGTTTTCTCCCTTGTTGCCTAAATTTTTCTATTCCTAAGCCTTTTCCATTTGAGCTTGGGCTTGACACTCCAAATGGAAATTGAAGAAAGCTTCTAGTTTTACGTGGTGGCTTCGGTGGTGTAGTTGTTAGCATTCTGAGCTTAAATGCCCAAGGTCGCGGGTTCAATCCCGGCCGAAGTCTTTGGAGGAGAAGTAAAGCCTGCGGTCTCATGTCATAGATTTTCAAGACGAAATTCCCCATTTTTTTAAATTAAAACTATATCTTTTAATTTGTTGTTTTTAGGGACTTTGGAACATCGTCGGCTAAATCGCGATATCGCAAACGAAGCTCAATTTGTCATCATATATCGATTTGAATGGCTCTTTGTGATTGGGTTGTTAAAGTGATTTCTCTTCTGACCGCATAGCACTGAAATGTTAAGTCAGAAGTAACGATGGCATTACTTATAGTACCCAGAACAAACCTGCACTATTCTTTGAAGAAGAGAAAGCTCCGGAGAGTGCATTAAATTATATGCAGTATGTTCTGAGGGAAAGGTGTGGTATGGCAATATAAGAAGAGCTAAGGTTGTGAGGTGAACAAGGGATGGAGAACATATGGCAGTGCTTGGGTCGATGGGGATTTCTTTCCGATCTACAGATAGTAAACTAGCGGGCCCGTGCGAGAACTCTCGCATAATGGGTTATGTGTGCCCCATGTGTACAGACTACCCGCCAGGCCCTAGTGCTATGCAAGCTGTACGCGACAGAGTTCTCGTAGGGGCTATCATCTTGTTTACTCGTTTAAAAGCACTTTATAAACAAATAAATATATTTCCATTGATATTTCAAGAAATGCAAAATTTTTTCCTGTACTATTGAGACGATTTGGAAGATTTTGGTACAAACCACACCTTCTAACTCCCCCTGGTTTAGCAGCTTGAGTTCTGTTAAACATACACCTTAGCGTATTATACAGGGTGTTTCAAAAATACTTTTACAAACTTTGGGGATTGGTTCCTTTCAGCAAAACAAGCAAAGAAGTTCATATACACATAAGTCCCAAAATCCTTCGTTTTCGATTTATTAATGAAATAACATTGTAAAGTGACACATTAATGGACAGCCTGTTTGGAAGTGTTTAACACATGAACTCACATTTTTAAAAAAGGTTCCTGATACCAACAGAAAGACAACGATCATATGCACAGGTGTCCCAGAATCCTTTGTTTTCCCGGGAGGGTCTGTTGAACACATTGGTACACTCATAACACTTCACCACACACAGCTCACAACAAGTGCTCAAAATGTCCTCCTCTTGCGTCGTGTCATGCATGAACATGTCGCATCATGTACTGATAAGTATGAGCACACTCATGTGTTGACCACTCCCTACTGGGACAACAAAGAGTTGGGGGACACATGGTCATATGACCTTGTTTTCTTCTGTCGGTGTCAGGAACCCATCCCCGAAGTTTGTCAAGGTATTTCTGAAACACTCTGTACAATAAGATGTATGCACAGTGGTTAGAAAATACTGTACGTTAATTTGATTCAAATATAATTATGTAGCATCCGTTATTTTGAAGCCAAAACATAGCCTACCCTTCCATCCTGTATATTCAGTAGCTATTATAGAAAATGATTGGTTCTGAATATTCCATATTGTCTGCTTTAAGTGACCATGGCAGGCATTAGGGAGCCTATGGTGGATGACGTCACGGCTTCTGAACAGAGTTTCTGGGGCGTGCTGAATATTTCATCGGTAATCGCCACATTATGCCAGCGCACCCTAAATATTGCTGAACTGCCTGTTAATAACGAGAACCTCTCTACGTTAATCCTATTAATTGCCGCGAGTAATTCGCCAGCCTACTAAGCTCCGCACTATTGTCCGTACAGTAAGTGCAAGCTGGATCATGCTACATTGCGAACAAAATTAGATAATATACAAGCACTGCGACCAATACAATAATGGAAATAGTGGCTGGGAACATCGTTTGGAGGGAGAAAAGCACTAACCAAGAAATAAAAGGTAACGCTAATAGTAATAATGAACCCTTCCTCATTCAATCAGCTGTTCGACAGGGTGATGGATTATCGCCACTGCTTTTCAACTATGCTCTTGAGAGAGTCATAAGTGAATGGAGACACGTTCTTCAATCCAAAAGATTTCCTAAAGCAGTATAAATAAGCAGACCTCGGGATAAACTCAATATTGATTGTCTCGCATTTGCTGATGACCTCTCTGTTTCATTCCACTTCAAAAATAGCCATTCAACAAGTAAATTACTTACATGATTGTGTAACCAAAATAGGACTCAAGATATCTTACACTAAAATCCAATTCATCTCTAATGTAAGAGAAGCTCCAGCTCATCTTCAAACCACCCACAGCCAGATCTTAAAAGTTCAAAGTTTAAATATCTTGGTGAGTGGATCGAACCAAATAATTGTGAAAAGTTCGCCATCTCAACAGGGGTCAATAAATTCGAAACAGCCTTCCACCTCACTCACCAACTGTACAATAAGAAGTCCATCTCTAGGAATGCAAAGTTAATACACTATCAAACTGTGATTAGACCGGAAGCACTGTATGCAGCGGAATGCCTAATAAACCGCGCAGCTGGCCCGATCGAGATACTTGAATTTAAGGTACGAAAGAGCATTAGTATAATTCTTGGTCCTAAGTTCAAAGATGGAGGTTACAAGCTCTGAAGTAATTCAAAAATATACTCCCACACTGAAGAGATCTCAAGTGTAATTCGGAAACGGAGAATAACATTCTATGCCCACCTCCTCAGAATGCCAGTCAGTAGATTCTCCAACAGTCTATTATCATACTTCCAAGGTTTAAAGGTGATGCCTCTTTGGCTGGTGGAAGGGGATATGGACTTGTTAAAGTTTGAAATTTCTGAATCAGATATCATGCTCAGAACACCATTGAAACAAAAACTCCGTCAGGTTCATCAACAGGTTGTAAAACCCCCAGCAATAGATATGTTCACTCGGATGAATGAAAGAAATACCATTCCGAAATGAAGAAGGCGTGATGGCCTAACAAGAAGAAAACAAGAAGTTCCGTGACGAACTCAAGAGCCTACTTTTCTTAAAACTTAAGATTCATGCCAATGATTAATCTACATGAATCTATCTAGAATAATAATGAAATTAAGTTGGTAATATCGAAATTTCTAATTAGTTTGAAATACTGTATACCTGTCATAATGTAGCCTAATAGAGCACTACAGTTGGCAGCCCTGGTGACTGAATATATTCTTAGTTCCATCTCTTAAGGTAAAAATACAAAATTTTGTTGAAGTCTAATTGATAGTATGGACGTTACATGCAGTTAAACATTGGATCTAACAGCACGATTAAAATCATGTTGGCAACAATGACATACATGTATTGGTCAGAAATAGTCTGAAATAATATGGTCTATTGTTGTGCCAATTTTGAATGAAATCCATTAGTTAGTGTAGAAGTTACATGCATTTTAAAATTGGACCTATCAGCAGGCTGAGAATGATGTTGGCAACACTGACGTATATTAGTTACTCCAAATTAATCTAGAATGCCAGGTACTATACGTGTGCAAAGTTGAGAGCTATTGCTTTGCATACTTTCTGATATATTGATATTAGGGTAACAAAAATAGAGACAGCATTAATTACCAGTTGGCAGCCCTGGTTGCTCTTAAGAATACGCATAGTCATATCTATTATGGAGCACATAGCACATAGGCCTACGTAATTTGGTTGAGATCCAAATGATAGTATAGAAGTTACATGTATTTAAAGTTGGACTTCTCAGCAGTCTTAGAATCATGTTGGTAGCTCTGACGTATGTAAGTTACTCCAAATTAATATAGAATGTCAGGTACTGTACGAGTGCATAGTTTAAAGCTGTCGACTTGCATACTTTCTGATATAATGGTATTTGGATAAAATAAATTGAGGGCATTTATTAACAGTTGGCAGCCCTGGTGGCTTTTAAGAATACGCTCAGTCACATCTGTTTATGTACACATAGCACATACGAAATTTGGTTGAATCCAATTGATAGTGAAGAAGTTATATGCATTTAAAAATTGGACCTATCAGCAGGCTTAGAATCATTTTGGCAGCACTGCCATGTATAGCCTCCAGGAAAAATAAATTGCAATATTATTATCTATACGTGTGCCAATTTTGAAATAGCTCCCATTCATACCTTCCAAGATATCCAACATGGAGCTCAAATTTCAATTGCGATTTTTCAGCAGTTGGTAGCACTGAGATCATTTTCAAATACGGCTTTGAGATATTCAGGTATAGATCTTTAGTCCTACCAAATTTTGTTTCGGTGCTGCAGCCGTTTAGGAGTTGATAGGGGGAGAACACACACACACAGACAGACAGACAGACAGACAGACAAAAGGACAGACAGACAGACACACATTTTCCCGGATCGATATCATAAGTCTAATTTTTCCTAAGTAGGCTAAAAATGTTGAAATCTCGCGGTCTCTAGTGGCCACAGCGAGAAAAGAAGAACAAATAATGCCAATAATCATAATTATCATACCTACCTCTCATCATCAGGTCTTCGCCCCAGCAAGCCGGGTGCGGTGGTGCAAAAGTCTCTTCCAATATGCTTTATCCATCCATAGCTGTTCTTCGGATATTGTACACCTCTCTTCTCTACATCATTTGAAGCTTGTTTCACCCATAAGTCTCGAGGTCGTCCTCGGGGTCTTTAGCCTGATACTACCCTTTCAAAATAAGCTCTAGGAGTTCCTTCTGGAGCCATCCTTTTCATATGGCCATACCACCGTAGTCTGTAGAGTTCCATTATTTCCAAAAGGCTTCTTTCCAATCCAAGCTCTTCTCGGATATTAACATTCCTTATCTTATCCTCCCTTGTCTTTTGTAAGAAGGAACGGAGGAACTTCAATTCAGCAGCCTGTAGACGGCTGTTTGCTGGTCCTGTTAGTGTTGTTGCTTCGAATCCGTATGTTAGTAAGTAGGCTTTGTATACGGTAATATTAGCAGCTAGTGGGAATGTTGGATCCCAAAGTAGTGAACGCACAGAGTGATAAAATGTTCAAGTTTCTTGTGTCTGTTATTGATTTCTCGCTTCGTGGTGTTGTCAGAAGGAACAAAACTACCGAGATGTTTAACGTTGTCAACATTATCCACTTCTTTATTTTTTTAAATTAATTTTATGATTCACTCTTTCAGTATTCCTACTAATTTTCAAACCAACCAACCGACTTGGATTAGCTAATCATTAGCCCCATTTTTAGCCTACTTTCGATTTTTGCAAAAAATGAAATTATACTTATGAGATCAACACAGGGCCAAAAACTGTGTGTCTGTGTGTGTGTGTGTGAGAGTGTGTGTACTCTCAATGTCTGTGTCCCCCTATAAATTCGAACACGGTGAAAACGAATAGAACGAAATTTGGTACAGAGATAGCACTCGCAAAAGGCAACTCAGTGTCATGTTTTATATCGTAGCCATCTTGACGGAAACGTAAAAGATTAAATCAAATTACGACCAACCTAATCATCAGATCTCTACCAAATGTTGCAATAACATACCTTTATGTGAGAAGTGTTCTTTGAGCAAGCTCTAAGGTCATCAGCCCAATAGTTTGCACATGGCGGCCATGTGTGTGTGCAAATCGATTCCCCCTATCATTTCAAACACGGTAAAAACGAATTGAACGACATTTGGCACAGAGGTAGCACTAACAAAGGGCACCTCAGTGTCATGTTTTATATCTCCGCCATCTTGACGGAAACGGAATGGTAGCCACCCAAATGTTAAAAGCTTAAATCAAATTACGACCAAACTAATCATTTGATCTCTACTAAATTTTGCAACAACATACCTTTTTGTAGGGAGCACCTTTTGACTGAGCTACAAGGTAATCAGCCCAATAGTTTGCTGATAGCGGCCGTTTATGTGTGCAAATCCATTCCCCATATCAATTCAAACACGGTGAAACCGAATTGAATGAAATTTTGTACAGAGGTAGCACTTGCAAAGGGCACATCATATTCATGTTTAATATCCATATAACACGTAGTATTTCAACAAGCTACTACAACCAATATCCAATTATACTCCTTGAAAAGGACAAAGAGTTAAAACTTTACCCATGCATTTAGGAGAAAATAGACTATATGTTCTTTACTGAACATCTTGTTTCAAGTTCTTCCTGCCACATATATAATTTGGCCTGCACTTCCGTTTCTGTCTCTCCCCATACCATAATATCAGCAGCAAAGACTAAAGCATTTCTTGTTTGAGCCCTTTTATTGACAACTTTTATAATTTCATCCACAGCGTCTTCGGTGGCGCAGTTGGTAGCATGCTGAACTGCTCTGCCCAAGATAGCGGGTTCAAACCCGGCCGAAGTCGTCGGATTTTTTAAGAACGTTAAAATTCTTCAGTATGCCTTCCTTCGGAGGGGAAGTAAAGCCGACGGTCCCATCTCATAGATTTATGGCATGTATAAGACTCTTCCACAAACTAAACTTGTGTGAAGCTAAATTTCTAGGTTAGATTTCGTTGGAACGCTGTATCATAGTTCCAACGTTCACCATTAGTTATCATTGACATCTGGTAGCGAAAGTGGGAACTACTTGAAATTGAGCGGAACTTGTAGCTCACCCTATGGGTGTCCGCATTGAAGCAGCTACATGTCCTCGGACACTCCCGGCACTAAAAGCCACACGCTAAATAAATAAATAAATGACGTCATCAATTACAATGAAGAGAAGCGGTGACAGGCAACTTCCTAGTTGGACTCCACTCTTTGTGGCCAAACAGCGCGATCTTTCTCCATGGACTTGCACACAGCTCATCGTTTCTCGATACAGTTCTTTCACACGGGATATAGCCTAATCTCTTCTGTTAGTCCCTTTCGCCATAGACATTCCCAGATACAGTATGTCTGCGTGGTATATGGTCTAAATACAGGGTTATTATCAATATGTGGCCCGAAAAACACGGCAAGTTAAGCCGGCTGTGACTGGCGCACATCGTGGGTGCGTACGCGGTTCAGCCGGTGGTAGGCGCGCACGTTTACACTTTTACCAAACATGTTCAATATTGCGTACTTTCAGTGCTCATAGCCGATGCTGAAAATGTCCTCCCTCTCTTGTAACACACACCTGATGAAAGAATGTCTGTCAACACTTTTATTACTGTATTTACGGAGCCTGTTTCCTTGAATCGTTTACCGAGCCTCCTAATTGTACTGGGATTAGGCACAGATCTTCCTGGAAACTTGATTCGAAATTGTCGTCTTGTTTCAGAACAAGATTATCTGCTTTTCATGTACGAATTATGGATATACACACGTTCATACAATATGAATTGGTGTCTAGGCATGACTAACAATCACAGTAATAACAATACTCACTAAACGTGCAATACCAACGTCTAAGCTTTGCAGATACACGTCCTTATGAATGACAAAACACGTGTGAACGAACGATATGAGTCAGCGGTTTGCGCTAACCACCGGCTGAACCGTGTACGCATGCCCGCGGTCTGCGACAGTCACAGCCGGCTTAGCTTGCCGTGTTTATCGGGGCGCACACAGATAATGACGCTGTACTAAATTCGTCAAAATTCATCAAGTAAATAAATTCAAGTACTTAGAAGTAATTCAGCCATTCTGATAGCATCGTGAAGCAATCAAAGAGAACATTTCAAAATTACAGAAGGCCTACAGAATCACCTAGAACAAATTATAACAAAATATCAATATGCCAGAATGCAAAATAATCACATTACACCTCAGTAATCAAACCTGAATCATTTCTCTCAAACGTTTTCTCACACGGGTCTGCTTTTTATGATCTACTCTCCTGGTTAAAAGTAGAAAAACAAAGAAACCTGTACATATGTACCCTCATCTATCGACTTATCAATGAAAGTACTCCTCACTATGTCTCTTGTAATTTTCGTTTTCCTTCTTCCATTCATAATCGTCACACTCGATCTGGATCTATAATTGCAATTCCTCTACATCCTTCATCTGCCTTCAGTAACTCTTTCCTCGTGTGGGGAATTAGAATTTGGATCCTCGTGACGTTAGAAATTGTACATCCCTAACAACTTTCAAACCTGCATGTAAATATTTCCTCTTGAATTCGTAGGCCAACTAGAACAATTTGAGTATGAATGTGAGAGTGAATGACCATAGTAAAACTCCATGTATTGTTTTTACTGGATGTAATTTGTATAGCTTAAAAGGGGAGGATACTATGCATGGGTCACCGATTCGAACCATTTTTAGTACACGTTCAGTGTTAAGAGCCTTGCTTCGTGACCACGTAATCGCTGGATCGAATCCCACCGGTGAGCATATGCAGTGTGTGTTTTTTTTTTACCTTTGGCAATTTACAACCAATACCCATAGCATGAGTCACTGCTTGCGGGGTACGGGGTGGTCTGATGGTTCACAGACGTGCAATGAACGGAACAGACTGGGCCTTCAATGTACCTTCAATGTATAAATGTACACATATTATAGAATACACCTGACCGTATATAATACCAATGTATTGCAATACCGATACTGTACATTATGTAATGTCACAAACGTTGATCCCCATAAGATGATTTCAGAATCACTTTTCCCGCTCACAAAACACGTTATCACAATTGACTGCAAAATAAACATTGTTCACGACACCTATATTTGTACGAATTGTCAATGTTTACAACAAAGAAAAACAACACAGCACACTGCAAAAGCTTACCGGTGATATTCGATTCAGCGATCTCGCGCTTACGAAGCCAGGCTCTTACCGCAACACCACGCGCTCGTTGGATTCTTGCTAGCGTACAACGCACATAGACACTGCACTGTATTGGCAATTAATTAATTTCTCGGAAACGGCTGAGAAGCGCACCCTACTACTTGCACCTGGTATACCCCAGGTCATGCGCTACACGTGTACTAAAGATGGTTCGCATCGATGGCCCATGCATCTTATCCTCCCCTTGTTAGTTAATATCACGCAGTTGCCAATTTAATTCAAGTATTTAAGTTTTCCTAGTAGGCTACAGTATTTGAGTTTAGTAGGTTAAGAATAACACATATGAATATTGATGTGCATTGTGTGTGGTTAAGTGTAAGACAGGGCCTAGAGCCCTAACTTCACCACAATAAAGCCACCAATAAATAAATAAATAAATAAACAAATAAAATTTATTGCCTAGGAAACCTTCATCATTGGAGGCAGATCACTCATTAAAGACGCAGAGAAAAAATAAAGGATAATATTGAGGAAAATCCTTGGTCCAGTCTGCTGAGAAGGGATCAGGATGAAACGGAAGTCTCAGGAGGTTTATCAGCATGCTGAAAAGATCAACGTAACCTTCAGAAAAGCTCTTCGCCGCGTTTCTTCGGGTCAAGTTGGGATCACTAGCGCACAGGACGCATTGTAAACAAATGAACAGGGGGTCTGTTTGTCCAACACATCTACGGCGTGTTTCTTGCGTTTCTTCGCGTGACGGTACTTGAATGTTACGTGCTTAGCATTAAAACAGTCAGAAATACTGATTTGAATCATTGAACTCATTTAAGGCATTGCAATTTCGGCCGCGGTGGCCAAGAACGCTAATCTCTCGCTGTCATCAGGAGAGCTTGGGTTCGAATCGCACCTCGGCCGTCCTGAAAATTGTTTTCGTCCCTTCCCATTTTCACTACCAGGCAAATGCCGGGACGGTTCCCTACAATAGGTCCACGGCCGATTTCCTTCCAATATCCCTTCCCTGACCCGTCCTGAAAAGAAAAGTACATGGCCATTGGCTGCATTAATAAATTTATTAATTCCGGTTACATTATTGTCTTTTCACTTTGTTCTCGTTTTGTTTTAATCATGAATGCTCTGACTGATTTGTCCTTGGTATGAATAATCAGACTTTATCAATTCAGCTACTGGTGCAGTGGTTAGGGGTTTGTCATTCCTTCATAGGTATATCAGAGCGAAGTTAGTTTCCTGGGAATATCACAGACACTGTTAATTTAAGGGCCTTTAAATGTGGTTTACGGAGACCCTTTGTAGTCGGGTGAAAAAGACCTTTCGTACCACACTCACACGTGAAAATTGCGTGAAAAAATTCTAGAGTGCCCCTTGACCCCCTTAAGCGCATTATACTGTATGTATTGATGAATTTTACAGCTTAATTTGGTTCAGTGATAACCTTATAACCGTCTGGAAACTTTCACAATAATGTAATAATTGGAATTGCATTGCGTCTTACAGAAATAGATGTACTGTGCCCAACTCTAGGAATGGGTATTCCAAGATTCAGACACCTAGATATCAAGGGAAAGGCTACAGCCGCTTTTGAAAGTTGAGATATTTGAATATCGCGCTACATTGCTTCGAGAAGGAATTGGAAAGAATATACCGATACTAGCATGTCAAGTGACGTAGCGAGTAATAGCAGAGGTCGAGGCTATTTATTGATTAAATAGTTAACCATGGAGTAGAGACTTGAGACTTGGATCAGATTACTGGCACGGCCAAATGAAAGAGAATGCAATTAGTATCAAGTAAATCGGACCAGGGATACTAGAGATATGAGGATTTCTAGATTTCAGCGTGATGACGCGTGACCCTGGCTGTTTTGAATAAAAGCCGGCTGGCGCAGGCATGGTTAGCTCACTTCAACACAAGCACTTGCCTAGCAAGGTGCAGCTACGCTGAGCCAAGGCACATGGTTGCCGGATCTACGCAGAAGTTATTTTCAAAGTTGTGATAGTCACAAAAGTGCTGCGCTACGAGGTGGAACTTAGTAAGTTTCCGGCGAGGAGAATCACTAGGTGATTGATTATTTTCTACAGACACTGGTAGAAATATTTTTATTTCTACATGGACATATGCTAGACTTTGTCTAGAATTAGTACTTTGTCACAGTCCAGTAATAACCTAATACTTGGATGTTTCAGTCCATTTCAGTCAGTTTTCATATTGGTAACTTATTAACCACTTCGATCTATCAGTACACTGAAGACCAGTCGATCACGGTGGTGTTCGTTAGTCTACGCAAGGGAAACTACAGGTTGCTTAGCGCATGGTAGATGGTGTGAAGCCATGCCCAGGGAACGATCTTCAGAACAGCCGTTGATTGGTTAGACTGTCAGTGTTTTCTTGTACTGAAAAGATTACCGTGAGTTACGTTACAACTGACATATTTAAGAATAGATCACTTAGATCTGACCCCATTTAAACAAACTGTTATGGCTTTGATAGAAGCCCATATTAAAATGGAACAACAGTTAATTCAAACGTCAAGAGATACTACCACTATGTCTGACTAGACGGATTGTGAGTATATAATGGCGGCCGATACAAGGATTATACATGCTTGTCCGATAGGGCATGTCTATGGATAAATCTGGTACAGACCAGGTTCACTACGCTTCAAGACCATCAAGAAATGTAAGCCACATTTGAATTATATTATGCCTAGCTAATTGGAACAAACTATTTTTCTGCAGATGACCAACACATTTATTTTTCTTCGTATTTAAATCTTGCAATGATTTACGCAAGACTTATTAGAGTTATTCTGAGTATTTTCAGCACTCAGAACAGTTTAGGATCGATGACCGAGCATTTCGAGCATTTATTTGAATATTTCATATTTTAGGGATATCACGGAAAACCGTCGATGAAATGGTTGAGTTAAATTATTTTTGTTGAGGAATGGATATTTTTTCCATATTCGAAGGTTCGAACATGTGGATTCTCACATAATGAGATGATAATTAACCATATTTAAAATAATATAACTAATAATAATAATAATAATAATCCACTAATAATAATAATAATAATTTTTATAATTTTTCTAAATAATTCTTGGATATTATATTTTCTAATAATCATATGTATTGAGAGAGAGCCTATGAAGTAGTTTAATCATTTCTAGTTGGGAACAGGAGATTTTCCGAAGGAGAGTGGTTAGCGCAAGCCCGCATTCAACCAACATTTCAGTTCTGGTTGAACAGTTGATATTTGCAATGAGCAAAGTATATTTTTCAGATAACACGGAGAGGCATGAAACGGGAAGCAATTGATATTTGTATCAAATAGGATATTTTTGTATTTATATAAAATCATGACGTAAATACACTCGAAAGTGAAATAAAGATTTTCATAAGTATGGTAAATTCACGGGTTGAACTGAATGGTAAAATAAAATAAACTTGTAAGTTTATTAATCTTCCAGTGTTGATAACAAGCAGAGGCTTGATTTATTGTATAAATTTTGGGAAGAAAATTTATGTGTGTGGAGTAGTTGAAATGCCATTCCCAGGTGCGCATGTTTAAGTCGCAGGAATGAAGAGGTTTTTTCGAGCATCAATCAAATAGCAGGTTCGATGGCTCAGGTTTATAGAAGGAGTATTGGAACTACACATTTCGTCGTATGAATGACCCGAAGGTTATTTCTTAGAAACCATCAGTTCTTATTTCAACCTTGTTTACGAATTCCATTTAGACTTTGATTTTGCTAGAACCCGGATTTGTCATGATAGTAGTTTATTCTTCTTCAGAGGAAGACCTTTGCCGTTGTTGTTGTAATATTGTGTTCTTACACAAATAATAGAATGGGCCACTGCCAATTAAAAATAATTCTTTAACCACGAATAATTTGAAGGATAATTTCAATCCTAGTGCCATGAACTAAATGAATTCATTATGAAACTACAATTCTTATTTCCGCATTCTGTCGAAGAATTGCAAGTTGTGAAAGTTGCTAAAAATGGCCATGAATATAAATATTTTTTATAATAATGTTTCCAAGTGGAAAATTGAATAGTTGAATGGTTCAACAATTTATTGATCAAGTTGATGATTCAGAAATCATATATTTTGTTAGGAACTTGAAGTTCATAATCGAGTCACTTCTCGAAATGTTTAATGTCGGAAGAACAATTAATTTTTGTTGTGCTTCGCACAGTTCTTCGATGCTATGCTCAAGGTCAAATACTTTTCAGATGTTATTAATATGTGTAAATAATTTGTGTTGATTCAATGATAATAATATTTTTCGACAATATATATTTTTGAAACTGGAAAAATAAGTGAAAGTTAAAAATTCTATGAACATTTATTTTACGAGTGTTAATATTATGTGAAAATTCAAACAGTGAACTACGATATTTCCAGTAGAGACAATTAAATTTGAACTGGATTCAATCATATATAATTTTGGAACACAGTCTACAGGACTAACAATCAGACTTGTGTTTCCAAAAAAAATAATTGTCAAATGTGTTTGGAAAATTTCTGTATATTGTGTAAATAGGAGTGTGGGTCGCCACACGTGAGTGATGCTGTTTTGAGCATTTTTGCAGTCAATTTTAAATTCAAAATAAAATGAGATAATTTTACTTGATGTGTTACGCCCAATTGAATCTCCTTCTATCCTTATTGTTGCATTGAGCCAAAAATCAGTAAAGCATTTTTTTTCATTTGATATCGTTTTTGCGATTTGCTTTAACCCATCTGGCGCTCCGGGATATTTTGACTCTCGTGCTGACTGATTATTGGTAAAATGCATATGTGGTCGTGCGGACTCCGGTCTAAACGGGCACAGTACCTGTGAGATTCTGTTACCATGGTTACCGTGTTGCATTCTTTCATTATTTCATTGTAAATATACATGTTTTAAGGTATTTATTTAATTGTGAGGCATTTAAAGAATAAGTGAGTGCGTTCCGCTTACGCATTGGGTTATGCTGAACCTGTAGGTACCCCATATGTGTAGGTTGGTGTTAATGGGACCTTATTTTCGGTACAAAACTGGAATGGGACCTTAGCAGAATAATATAGGGAGGGATGGGACCTTGGCAGAATAATATAGGGAGGTATGGGACCTTAGCAGAGTAATATAGGGAGGGATGGGACCTTAGCAGAATAATATAGGGAGGTATGGGACCTTAGCAGAGTAATATAGGGAGGGATGGGACCTTAGCAGAATAATATAGAGAGGGATGGGACCTTAGCAGAATAATATAGGGAGGGATGGGACCTTAGCAGAATAATATAGGGAGGGATGGGACCTTAGCAGAGTAATATAGGGAGGGATGGGACCTTAGCAGAATAATCTAGGGAGGGATGGGACCTTAGCAGAATAATCTAGGGAGGGATGGGACCTTAGCAGAATAATATAGGGAGGGATGGGACCTTAGCAGAGTAATATAGGGAGGGATGGGACCTTAGCAGAATAATATAGGGAGGGATGGGACCTTAGCAGAATAATATAGGGAGGGATGGGACCTTAGCAGAATAATATAGGGAGGGATGGGACCTTAGCAGAATAATATAGGGAGGGATGGGACCTTAGCAGAATAATATAGGGAGGGATGGGACCTTAGCAGAGTAATATAGGGAGGGATGGGACCTTAGCAGAATAATATAGGGAGGGATGGGACCTTAGCAGAATAATATAGAGAGGGATGTGAACTCCGTTTCTTGCTCTGCAGACCTAGTCCACTTCGTGCCACGTGCGTTGATTCGTATCTGGAGTAAGAGTAGAGATCGCGGCAGCAATTTGCTCCTGAAGGTGCACAAAACCACGAATCTTTCTTGCTCTGCAGACGTAGTTCACTTCGTGCCATGTGCGTTGAATCGTATCTGGAGTAAGAGTACAGATCGCGGCAGCAATTTGCTCCTGAAGATGCACAAAACCACGAATCTTTTCTGCGCAAAAAACGATTTTTATGTTCAAGCAGAATAAACAATCCAAAGGGGTTAGGTCTGGACTTCTGTGAGGCCAGGAAATGGGGGCTTCCCGTGACGACTGCACAACTAGTCCGCGCATATCAAGGCCATGCTATGCATTAAACAAAACTTGTGCTAACCAGGTACCAGAATCACTCATCTCAACTTAGTATAAAACAAAGTCCCCGATTCTTGGATGTAAAGGGTAATCACGAGAACCACTGGATGGATTTTGATGCGGTTTTCACTATTCCGTAAAGGATATCTCGAGGAAGGTTATTGTAGAAAATAATTTATGTATGATGAAAGGAAGCCAAGCAGTTACGATTTCAGTGGAAAAGTCGAAAAAAAACTCACGTTCGTGCGCTTTTTAAGCTTACTTTGGGCAAACGGTTAAAATATCTATATACGGCACTATAAGTGTAATGATTGTTCAGCATGAAAAGTTCTACAAAACATTCCGCGAGAGCATATCTCTATCTTCAATACATCGCCCACTATAAGTGCTTTTAAGTTTTCATTTCTTCCAACAATCTCCATTCAATTACTGAGGCAACCGTTTACGAGCTAGCTAGGGGTGAGCCTATTACCCCAGATACAGGCAGCAGCTAACTGTCGAGGAGTGTTGAGTTAAGACTTCAAAGAAGAGTGGTTGTGATTGGAGTTTCCCTGGAAGTGCAACTCGGCATTTATTCATTTCGCCTGTGAACTTTTCGTTCCGCAAAATACACAGTCAAGTTAATATTGGACGGAAGGGGTATTTGTGTTTCATGCACCTCGCCATTCATGAATTACGTCTGATTAGAATTCGTTGCACATGCATCTCCATGATAATACAATTAATAGTCCAGTTAGTGATTTTAACCCATCATGCCGAGACGTAAAACGGACATAGGTCGTAGTTCATTGACATCTAAAAAAAGAAGCGCTTATCACGGAATGCACTCTTAACTGTTCCTCGGCGAAGCTGGGGCGGGTTGCTAGTTTAACATAAAAGGTTTCGATGTTATGTTTTTTTTATAATCTAGGCATTACTTTTTGATGACTCTGTAGTGTGTGGTACCGTGTATAACAATACAACACCGTTTGGATTACGAAGTCAGAATATGAAGCAATACTCCAATCAGAGAATAAAGAAAATAAATTGTATAAATGTCAAGTTTTGTGTGATTCAAAATATGGTGTACCCTGTACCTGGAGACCGAAGGCTGGGGTAGAATGTCGTTTAACTTTGCTTCTTTTATGAAATTGAATAACGCGAACTAGAGATTTGAGCATGATGACAATATTGGAATATCGTGCTGTGTATGGGCTCACTCTGAATTCTATTGTATTTACAGAACAACAAAAAATTCTCTCTTTCTCGTGACCACGAATAGCTCGCTATCTCCAGGCAGCCCGGCCTCCACTTGCTTCGAGCTATTGACTCGGTTAATACAGTCGCTAGAATAGACTTGCGGCACGTATGAGCTAAGTTGCTTCAAAAACCTTCAGTTATATAATACAGTAGGTTAGCTTTCTGGAATAACTGCCAGTCGTACCCGTGCGAACAGCTTCTGCGCCCAGGTAGAGTTTCTGTGTGGTAAAATGACTGTTATATTCAGGATTAAGTGAAGGTCTTATTTCAATAGTTTGTGTTGATATACAGAGCCTTCAATATAAATGCGATGCACTCTCTTTGCAGAAGAACAATAGCTGTATGAGTACCATAATTGCATCGATCGGAGCTGAAAGCATTAAGTCAAAAAAATCATTTTTTTTAAAGAAGTAGTATTGTGAAGTATTGACCTAAGGGCCCTGGAACGAAATAGGAAAGATGATGATGATAATTGTTGTTTTAAGAGGCCTAACATCTAGGTTATCGGCCCCTAATGGTCTGGTACTTGTACATTGAAAGACTTACTAAAAAGCAATTTAGATTGGCAATCCCTACAAAATGCAATTGAGGTTGAAAACAATCGCGAAATACAATTTAGATCGAAAACACTTACAAAATGCAACGTAGATTTAAAATACCTACAAAATGTAGTGTAGATGAAAAAAAATCGCTTAAGGGAATTTAGATACACGGGGAGCCAAGTAACAAAACCAGTGCCGGAATCTTAAAGAGAAAAGGAAATACAATGAAAAGAAAACAAGAGGTCTGACCCCTCGAAGAAGGAGGGATCAGGAAAGATGAGACAAGGGCCATTCAGGCAGGAAATTGAAAGACTCCCTAGGCCTCAGATACCCTAATACCGTCGGGGTCGGAAAAGAACAAGAGTTCACCAAGGGAGGTCGACAGGAAAGAAGACGGAGATGAGCGCGGCACAAGTAAGTGGAAGCAATGCCAGACTCAGCTGGGGTCCCGTGGTCGCCAACCCACGTCCCACAAGATGTAAGCCCCTGGGGGATCATAGGAAAGAATTAAGCAAGCCTTCTGTTTAAGCCAGAAACCACTGCTGCATGTAGTGTGATGAGAGGAGAAAAGCATTAAGTCAAGGGCTTGCTGCCTTTCAGCGCCGTATTCCGTACTTAATGTTGGTCACACTGCAAGATTCCCACGTGTTATTGTGCTATTGTAGATTACATTTGTACAGAGTTTAGGTGGTACCACTATAAATCCATTTTGAAATAAAATATCATGTGAAATATTCATGCTGGAAGACTTTATGCCGCACTAAACTGACCAAGGAAGTGAAAGGCATTAAGTCACGTTTCCAAAATTGATTATAAAAATATGTTTAATGAATTAAAATTCATATTCCGCTCACACAAATGTAATCTGAATAATTGCTTCTGAATGACATTTTATCTGTCTCCTGAAAGCTGACAATGCCTTTCAGCTCCGACCGATTCATTTTAAATAAGTAAAAACTGACTTGTATGAACATTAACTCTCTTCATTTCCAAATGGCGCTTGTACCACTATTGAAATAAGGCCTTCAAGTAAGAAACAACGTGACCGTTATAGTTGTTAATTGAGTCTTCAGCAGACGAAATGTAGGTGAGCTTCTGTGGTCGTTGAGGTTTCAGGCAGTACATGCCGTGAAGATCAGTCAAATATAGCCTAAACGTAATGTCAATTGCTGTTGCGCAAATTTATTACACTGTCAATGATGATAAAATAACACCGAAGATCAAATTCTATGAAACAAGGTAAATCATCATCATCCATTTCCGTCTCGAGTTTCCCGGATGCGGTAGACAAGCGCGTGCCACTGCTTTCTGTCATTGTAAAACTTTCGTTCCACAACTTTTTCCCATTTCAGATCTTTTCTCTCCACTTCTGATTTCACGGTCTCAATGCATCGTTTTCTGGGTATTCCCCTCGGTCTTTCCCCTTTCAGTTCTGTATTGAAGTATTCCCTTGCTGTTCTAGTGTTATTCATTCGCATCATATGTCCATACCACTGGAGTCTAGGCTTCCCTATAACATTTGCAACAGTTTCCTGTATCCCAGCTTCTTTCCTATTTGTTTCGTTTCTGATCGTGTCTTTTCTGGTCTTTTGATTCATGGTTGTAATGAATTTCATTTCTGTTGCTTGAATTTTGTTAAGGTCTTTATCCAGTAAAATGCATGTCTCCAGTCCATACACCAGAATTGGTACAAAGTAATTAATTTTGCTTTCCTGGGTATGTTGCTGTCCCATAGTAGGTTTCTCTCTTGACTGTAAAATGTGACGCTTTCTGTGTCCTGTTGAGTACTTCTTGCTGAACAGTGTTATCCTTTGAGATGGTGCTTCCGAGATATTTGAAGTTGAACCGAGTCTTATTTAGTTCCTTCCAAAAAGATATTAGAGTTGGTACCGTCTCTGTTGATAGTCATTTCTACAGTCTCGGTTTTGCTGATGTTTAGCTGGAACTCCTTAAACTTGTTGTTCCAGGTATTTAGCTTCTTTTGCACTTCAGCTTCCGTTTCTCCCCATAACAGAACAAGGAAAATAAGTAATTACTAGTTGAAACCCGTCAATACATGACGGTCAATAAGAAAATATTTACTGAAGAATTTTCTTATATACGTTCTTTGTACAATTATTTTTTGGCACTATTGAAACTTTAAGGGCGTCAAAAGATTACACTCAAGACATTGCAATATACTGCTGGCCATGATTGAAAACTTGATGAGGCAAATTGAGACCTATACGTTCCAGAGTTCCCCCTTGAGCTTTATTGAGTGTGATAAAGTGTGCCAAGCGAATCGGAAAATGTTGCCTCTTAAAAGAAAATGATTGTTTTATCTGATGGTGTTAAATCAAGTCGAAGGATTAGACCTCTCTGCCTAATTTTAACTGCACGTATTTCCAAATCCAAGCATTTTCATGCTTATTTCTTATAATTAATATGGAATCAAGTCGAAGGGTTAGATCTCGCCGCCTAATTTTAACTGCACTTATTATTTCCAAATTCAAGCAATTTTCGTACATATTTCTTATAATTAATATGGTAGCAATTAGGAGCCCTTAGGAAACTTCAGATTTCTAAGGAGCATAACTATGGGTTAATCGTTTGGAGTATGTGGAAGCAAATCCCTTAATTCCAAGGAATTCAAGAATTCTGAGGAGTCTAATATATACAACTGGCCGCAAGAACCGTCGCTTAACATTTTGGAATATACATTAATGAAGAAATGCGATGATGTGTAATTCCATACATTTTAAAACAATATGGATCGTATGCATGTGGCACAGTGACATTGGCACCAAATGAAACCAAGGACAAAGCATTTGTTGTACTGCCGATTATTCTCTCTTAAATTCCTTGAGATTTCATTTCCAGTGGAAAATTGTTGCAGTCTGTCAAATATTTTATATTTAGTAAGATCAATTTTGCCATTACAACACCAAAGGTCAAAGTAACCAAGCGTAGATTTCTCGCTACAGAAATACTGTGTTGAACAATGTTTACATTTGTTCGTCAAGACCCTACACTGTACGACATTATTAACTGGAATAGTTTCTGAAATGGCGTATTTATATTCGATTTTAAAAGTGGCTTCATATTTGTCTCCGATTCCCCACTTTTTTGTGGCTAATGTTCTTTTTTGTCAA
This sequence comes from Meconema thalassinum, assembly GCA_946902985.2. Lineage (NCBI taxonomy): Eukaryota > Metazoa > Arthropoda > Insecta > Orthoptera > Tettigoniidae > Meconema > Meconema thalassinum. The sequence continues at coordinate 513,434,704 of OX336393.1, read as the reverse complement.
ATGGGTATATTTATTGTAGCATTTCTCTCCAAATTAACGTCATATTCAATAACACTATAGTGGCCTGCATCAACGCAGCCACCAAATATTAAATGGCAAATAATACTTCCATTGTCAAAATCAACAGCGTGGTTAGACTCATTGTTATGTACTCTAAACAAATAATCAACAAACTATAATATTCACTTATACAATGAAGTTCAGATATTTTCATTCTCAAGTTTGTTGCTGATGAGAATGCGATGATACTGATCGCCAATAATAAAATCCTTATAATTATTCAAGCCAGCAACAATTTTTGCAATTTGCTTGCAAACGAAGCTCAGGGTGACGTTCTGCATTTTGGAATAAACAGTACGAAACTGCTCTAAATAAGCAATTTCCATCACCTGTTGTAGGTACAATCCTTTGCATTTCCATGACAGTAAATTAAGCAAGGGAGCATACTTCGCCAACTACTGGAATGAGCATAGACTCACTTCGACAGCCACCGCAATGGAGGGAGTTTAAGAGTTAGACTATATGTTCAGTGCTTGTCAAAATCGTATTAACACAGGGAAGCCCAATCTTAAGGCTACATTCTGAGCTACCGCCCAGGATTCCGGGTTCGATCCCTGGTTTGCCAAGAAATTTAATTCAGGTCTGAGGGCTGGAACGGGGCGCACTCTTGAGGCAAAACTAAGGAGAGCAAAGTTAGATTCCTATCTCAACAATTTGGGATGTGGTTTTCCGTGGTTTGCCACGTCCACTGCAGGTAAAAACCGGGATAGTTCCTAACTTAAAGCCTCGGTCGTCTATTCCCCATTCCCCACTTGAATTACAAATGCACACATCAGTACAGCCATCACAATAACACAGGTTATCAGAGAAAATTTTACACACACACCAAAGTAGACGGGGCTGAGTGACCACGATGTCTGAGTCCATCAAATTAATTATATTCGTCAATTGTCTCTCATGGCAAAAGCGATTGTGGCCATCTTTTATTTAATAATTTATAAGTATATGGCAACGTAAATCGTGGAGAATTCCTTACTGTACGGGAATAACGAAAGTAAAATATGTTAAGACAATGAATTACCAATAGCCAGAAAGAATACTTAGGAAATAAAAATACATGCCTGAGGTGAGATGCGAACTTCGACTATGCAAAATTCATTCTTTGGTCCCCAATGTTACCACTGAGCCATCCAGTCAACAGACTTCCATAGCAATATTAAGTTACTTAAACAACAAACGAACTCAATCGCCTGTTGAAGTTCTTAAATCCCCTCTTTTTAATTCTCAAAAACCAAGATCACACTATGATACGGTGGATCCTTTATCCGCCATTTCTCTAGAAATGTAATTCTGGTCTGAGGGCTGGAACGGGGCGCACTCTTGAGGCAAAACTAAGAAGGGCAAGGTTCGATTCCCATCTCAACAATGTGGGATGTGGTTTTCCGTGGTTTGCCACTTCCACTGCAGGTAAATACCGGTATAGTTCCTAACTTAAAGCCTCGGTCGTCAATTTCCCAATCCCCACTTTAATTACAAATGCACACATCAGTCCAGCCATCACAATGACACAGGTTATCAGAGAAAATTTGACACAAACACACCAAAGTAGACGGGGCTGAGTGACCACGATGTCTGAGTTCATCAAATGAATTAAGTTCGTCAATTGTCTCTCATGGCGAAAGCGATTGTGGCCATCTTTTATTTAATAATTTAAAAGTATATGGGATCGTAAATCGTGGAGAATTCCTTACTTTACGGGAATAATAAAAGTAAAATATGTAAGGCAATGTATTACCAATAGCCAGAAAGAATAATCGGGAAATAAAAATATGTGTAGGAGGTGGGATTCGAGCTGCTTCCTTTGCGCGATGCATAGATTACTAGCCTTAAACACTGCCGTCTTTTTTTTTTTTTTTTTTATTAGCTCTTTACAGAATTACAGAATTTTCAGATATGATAAATACCAGACTAATACATCACAAGAAATCCAGATAGTGTCCATATTTATCGTATAATTGTCCACTTTCACTAAGCTTCCAACGCTCTTTTTGCAGGTGATACCTGAGATCCAGGAAAGAGAAATGTTGATCATTGTCCATCACGAAGTGTACATATTGGCCCATTATCCACACAATGGCAGTCTGTTTAATTTGGGGGAAGGCGGTCACCGACAAACGAACCAACTTCCTGTCATCAAGGTCATTCGAGGGCACATTTAATAGTTGACATACTTTTCCCTTACACCACAGCCACGTGGAGGCAACTCGCGTGCATGATGTGAAGCGGTGTATCGCCGTATCAGTTTGACCACATATAGTACACCATGGGTAAGCTTCAAGATGGATGGTATATCGCCGTAGAGCGGTTGGGATGAGATCGTTGAGGAACATAAAAACTTGGGAGTGTACAGCAGAAGAAATGGACATAGCCCCAAAATTTTTCCAAACAGTGGGCCAATGGACATAGAGGGTGGTGGCCTCTATTCGCGGTTTGGAGTGTACCACTTGCCGCAACATGTTATAGATACTTTTCGTCGTTGGAACAATCCCTGATGGCATTTGGCGAACAGTTTCCAGAAGGTGCTGTTGATGGTCCCTAAATATCTTCGGCAAAGCTCTATCACAACCTCGGGCTGTGTTTCGAATATCTTTGTATAGCGCTTTCGTAAAAGTGTCATGTTGGGAAAGAATGGTGATATCGTTCTTGCAGAGGAGTGCACGGCATTTCATGCCATGAGCTGTTAGCCCTAGCCCGCCTTGCCGGGATGGGAGATACAACTGTTCCCGTTGTACTCGGAACAAAAATCCTTGCCATATAAACCAACCTGTATATTTTGCCAATTGGCTCTCAAACATTTTGGGAAGTGGGAAAAGTTGTGCGACATACCATATTTTAGAGAGCGCAAACACGTTGAGGACCATGACCCGTTGCACTATATTGAGGTTTCTTTGACCAAATTGGATCAGGACTCCCCTAACTTTGGCAATGACCTTAGTCCAGTTAACTTGCACTGTGTCCAGAAGCGATTGCTTCCAGGTAATGCCAAGAATTTTCACCTCATTTACTATCCGGAACCAGGGCTGTGGGGTAATCACTGAGTTAGTATTGAGCGGAAGCAAAGCAGTTTTCTGGGGGTTCGATTGTGCTCCAGAGGCGATATGGTAGAGCTGAAGGACGCTATCGATGTGGGAGATGTCTTCTTCATTGCGGATCAATATTGATACGTCATCAGCATAGGCGCACATTCCAAAAACATGTGTGGACAGTTTGTAACCCTGTAGCTTCACCTGGGTAGTCCGAATGAACGGTTCAAGGCCAATGACAAAAAGTAGCATAGAAAGGGGACATCCTTGCCTAACTGATCGTTGTATTGGAATCAGAGGGGAAAGAAAACCGTTGACGAGCACTCTAGACGTAGCATTACAATTTATCATACGAATGTAGTCAATAAGGATTTCAGGAAATTCGAAGTGTTGCAAGACCATGTACAAGTATTCATGACTGATGCGGTCGAAAGCTTTATCAAGATCTAAGGTGAGAAAACTCATTGGCTCAGTGGGGAGCATTTCGGCTTTTAGGTGTAGGTCCCGTAGTATCGCTAAGTTTGTTAACAGAGTTCTTCCAGGAATACTGCAACATTGTTCATCACCAATGATATCAGGTAGAACAGTCTTCAATCGGCATGCAAGTACTTTGGTAAGGACTTTATAGTCACTGCAGAGCAGAGTAACTGGTCGGAAGTCACCAACTGCCATGGGAGAGGATGTTTTTGGTATGAGGACTATGGTACCCTCGTGATGTGATTGACAAAGAGCACGACGTTGGAGAATGGTACGCAGGACATGACAAAATTCTTTGCCAATGAGAGGCCAGAAGTGTTTATACATTTCATATGGCAGTCCATCAATGCCAGGTGAGCGGTTGTTTGGGAGTCGTTTAACCACAGAGTGAATCTCTTCATCCGTAATATCCGCGCTGAGCAGAGTTTTGTTGTCCGGAGATAGTTTGGTACTGCAAGATGACAGCAATAGGGTCACCTGCTGTGGATCAATGGGAGCCTTAGCGTAGAACCGTTGATAAAATAATGATATTTCACTACGTATAGCGTCAGGGGAGGTGACGACACTTCCAGTACTGGTGCGGAGGCGGTGGATATATTTACGTTGCCGCTCACGTTGTCCTTTGGCGATATGGTATACACTTGCACTTTCGTCCGGGAGCACTGTACGATCTTTTAAAGCCACGTTGATATGAGCGAGCGTTCGTTGCTGTAGAGACAGGAGCTTGGTTTTAACTTCCCGGATCTGGTCATATATACGCTCCCCAGCATCAGATCTTTGCTGGAGCTGGCGAAGAACTCGATAGTAAAATTCAACTGTATCCCGTCTTTCCCGACCTCGTTGGTAAGATATGTTCTTAAAGACGCGGCGGATCCCTGGTTTAACTAAAATATCCCACCAGTCTGTGCAGTCGCGAAATTTGCCTTTTTGTTGGACCCATCGAATCCAGTGTTGTCTGAAAATATCTTGGCATTCCTCCTCCAGTAACAGCGAGCAATTCAGCTTCCAATAACCTCTTCCTATGTGAAATATGGGATGGGGGTAAGAGATTGTACATACGACAGCATGATGGTTAGTGAAACTGGCAGGAATCACTTCATATCGTCTAGGCTGGATGAGTTCCTGTGAAAAGTAGATGCGGTCAAGTCGTGATGAGGAGTTGTGACTTATACAGGTGTAATGGGGCAGGGGCACCCTTAAACTATCCACAGCATCAATGAGGTGTAGGGAGGTAAGAAGGGTCCTGAGAGCCGGGTTGACACCTCTGTATGGACTAGTGGAATCCTCTGGGCGTTGAATACAATTGAAATCCCCTGCAAGAATAAGTTTTTCCTTAACGTCGTGCAGATGAGGCAGTATACTCTGTTGAAAGAACATTTTCCGTTCCACACGTTTATTAGACCCGGATGGGGCATATACATTTATCAGGGTGGTATTGTTTATGTGTCCAGATATTATGCGTCCTGATGGATGACATAGCACACCTGCGAGTGGGATATCATGTCTTATGAGGAATCCGGTCCCTCTATTCGTATTACCGGTATTGATGTATTGTTTGTAGAAGGCAGATATGGGTAAACACGGTATAGCAACTTCTTGAAGGAAAGCAATGTCAATGTCAGCATCTCGAAGGAATCTCTCCAACAGTTGAAATTTCAGAGGGCATTCTATTACATTGATATTCACAGTGGCCACAGTGAGAAATTGCGCCATTACGAGAAGTATAAAAGCTGTGCTAGACATACTGGAAGGTGGACTCGAAAGAAGACACAGGTGAGAATTATCCTGGTGCACTATGTCAAATTAGGTTGAGATAGTTCCTTTTGACTGCCATTCATAGGCCGGCTGTCAGCGGTTGAGAGCGTTCGTGGGTCCCTAGATGACGTAGAAAGAAGATTTTGTTTCTTTTTCACAGCTGCGGAAACGTTTGTGGAGCCAGTTTTCTTCTTCGGGGCTGGTACGGCAATCGAGGCATTTGTTTTAATCTTCTTAGAGACGTTCTCGGATCCCCGATCAACAGTCTTAAGTGAGTCGGTAGGGACCAGCGAAGTCTGGGGCAGTGAAGACAAAATTTCTGTGGCAGCCTGTAGTAACGGCAGAGTTGGTTCTGAGGCTGCGATACAGGTTGCCGAGAGCACAGGGGCACTCTGTGTCTCGCAGCTCTGGTCAGGGCAAGGTATCAGTTCTGCGTCAGATGTATCCGAGGTCACTCCTGGTGTTGTCCCAGCTGACTGATCAATGATCATGTTTTCATATGACGTTTGCTGCGTCACAACTTCCGAGTATTGTACACGTCGTTGTTGTGTAGGAGTTATACCGAGGGGAATCATTTTCTTTGGGCAGTTAATACGGAGATGTGTGGTAGCATTGCAAATTAAACAGGTCTGTTTCTGTCCATTATACGTTATATAGCCAGAATGGCCACCAAAAGCCTCAGTGGAGGGGATATCTTGCTTGATTTCCATAGTTACGGCACGTATTCCATTATACACCGGGAACTGATAAGCAGAAGACCATTGTTCTTTCCTGACGTCACTCACAGTGCCATATTTCGACAGGACGGATTTGAAAATTTCAGGGGGTACTTCGAGTGGGACATTAAATATACGCACTGTGGTAAAATTGGAATCCGCTGTGGAGAGCTTAACATTGGTCATTTCGCCGGAATCATACTGAAATTTAATAGGATCTGCAAAAGTATTTAACAATTTCTGATAAATAGATATGGTGATTACCTTGATGTACATGGTTTTTTCGTGCGCATTTAACTGGATGGCTTCTACTTGGTCGACAGTCAACCGGAGGGTATCGCCAATCCAGCGGTGAATTTCTCCTGGTGAGGGGCGAGAACTCTGCCTGTCCCATTGGCAGCGTACGGTGTTTTTTCTCTGGTATCCGGACATGATTTTCAGCGGGGTTTTCTGGGTTTCTGGTTTTGTTGTCCTATCTGGAACACTACTTAAAAAAAATTGTCCGAATGACACACGGAAGGTCAGTACACACGTGGAACTAAGGAAGCACCGGTATTAGGAACCGTAACCTCTTCCAATGCGGTCACACAGCGCGCACACACGTACCGCACTCGGCCACGACCAGTGACCAACGTCTGAGCTACCAAATCACTAGTACAAGAGCACAATATTAAGTTACTTGAACAACATTCACACTCAACAGTCAGTATATAAGTTCTTCTATATTTCCCGTCGTTTATAATATTCTATTCCTGTTTATATCGTGGAAACTTCTTAATCAATATTCCCCTCCTTTATTATCATTCTTATAAATAACTATTACATTAAAACGCGGTGGACATCCGCCATGTCTGTCATTAGCCAAGGTGATTCTGCGCATGCGCTTGAGCCAATAATTTTGCAGTTTTGTTTATAAATTTAAAAATATATGGTAACATATTTGTTTATTTTAAAGTCACTCTGCAAAAATACAGGCCAAGGGCTTTCGTCAGAGTGCATTACGAAGTCAATCGGTTCAGCCGTTCTGTCAATCTCGCCGTAACAAAAATCAGCTAACTGTTTTAAATATATAGATAGACTAGATGAAACCCGTCAAAACATGACGGACAATGGAAAACAAATTTACTGAAGAAGCTTCTTATATAAGTTACATTCTTTGTACGATTTGTTTTAAGCACTATTGCAACTTTAAGGGCGTCAAAAGATAGCACTCTCAGCATTGCAACATATTGCTGGTCATGACTGAAAACGTGATGAGGTCATCATCATCTTGCACAGTTTCCAGCCACTGGCCGGGTCTGTTTGGAACACAAGCCTCTCCAACGTCTTCTGTCTTCCCACCATCTCTCAGCCTCCACCCTTGTCCAGTCTTCTCCTCTCTTCTTCACGCTTTCTTCCACCCCCTTCAGCCACCTCGGTCTCCCTCTTGGTCTCTTTCCTTCCCACTTCGTCTCGTGTATCCTCCTGGGTATCCTCTTCTCCTCCATTCGTTTTACACGTCCATACCATCTAAGTCTAGATTTCTCTATACCATCCTGTAATGGTTCCTCCTTCATTAATTCTCTGGTCCTCTCATTTCTTATTCTGTCCCTCTTTGTAGCTCCAATACTGCTTCTCAAGAACCTCATCTCACTGGCCCGTATTTTGCTCTTCTCCCTTCCTTTCATAACCCAGGTCTCCGAGGCATACGTCACGATAGGGACATAGTACGTCCGATATATGATTTTTTGCTGTTCTGAGGGACATCCTTGCTCCATAACATGCTTCTCACACTCCTCCGGAATGCTTCTGCCTGTCTCCCCCGCTCATTTATTTCTCTACCGTTTCTTCCATTCTCTTGTATCAGGCTTCCCAGATACTTGAAACTCTCCACTTTCTTCAGCTGTTCCCCACCAATTGTTATTCCCGTTATGGTTCTTTCCTTCTTGTGATCACCATCTCACTCTTATTTATGCTACATTTCATCCCATATCCTTGTATTATTCCTTCCCACACATCCAACTGTTCCTGTACCTCCTCCTCCTTGTTTCCCCAAATCATCAAATCATCTGCAAGCACCATTGCTTTCATCTTTCCTTCCCCAATTACTTGTGCCACTCGGGTCATTATGTCATCCATCACCACAATGAAAAGTAACGGTGACAGTGCACTTCCTTGTTTCAGGCCGTTTCTCTGTTCCAACCTTCCGATCTCTCTCCTCCCACTTACACACAGCTCATGCTTCCCTTGTACATCTCCTTTATCCTCCTTATAGTCCATTTTTCTATTCCTCTATCCTCCAGGGACTTCCATACTTTGTTTCTGCATACACTGTCATATGCTTTCTCAATGTCCAGGAAGGCCATCAGTAGATCTGTTCCATACTCATAGTGCTGTTCTTGTAACTGCCTTACAGCAAAAATCAAATCCACTGTGGACCTTCCTGCTCTGAAGCCATGTTGTTCTTCCCTCATCCCTCCTTCTATCCTTGTCCTAACTCTCCTTTCCAAAACTTTCTCAAACATCTTTGCACAATGACTCATCAGTGTTATTCCCCGATAGTTTCTGCATTCTGTTCTACTACCTTTCTTGAAGATCGGGACAATTATTCCCTTTTTCCAGTCCTATGGGGTCTTCCTTTCCTTCCATGCTGTCTTCATCACTCGGTACAACCATTGTATCCCCACCTCTCCTGCTGCTCTCACCATCTCCACACTCAACTCATCCACACCCGGTGCCTTCCCTCCTTTCATCTTCCTCACTGCATCTTCCACTTCTTTCCATGTTAAGTCCTTTTCTGTTTGCAGTTCATCTACTGTACCTCTTCCCCGATTTCTTCCTCCCCGCCGTGGTTTCCATTTGGGTTCAGGAGTTCTTCAAAATATTCTTTCCACATTTTCTTCAGTTCTTCCCTATTTTCTATCTCTTGTCCCCTTTTGTTCACCATTCTAACATAATCCGTAGGATCATTCCGCCTCTTATTCTTTACCATCCCATACAGGACCTTTTTTGTACCTTCACTATCCTGCTGGTCATGACTTAAAACGCGATGAGGTAAATAGCCCAATACGTTCAAGAGTTTCTCCTTGAGCTTGATTGATTGTGATAAAGTAGGCCGAGCGAATAGGACATTGTTGCCTATTAAAAGAAAATGTACTGTACCTTCAAGTGTTTTATCGGAAGGTGTTAAATCAAGTCGTAGGATTTGAGCTCTCTGCCTAATATTACTGCACCTATTTTATTCGAATCCAAGCAATTTCTTACATATTTCTTACAATTAATATATTACCATATATGAGTCCTTGGGAAACGTTCAGATTTCTAAGGAGCATAACTATGGCTCAATCGTTCGGAGTATGTGGAGGCGAATCACTTAATTCCAAGGAATTGAAACATTCAATAATAGGGAAATGAAGTAGCTGGCTTTCATCTTCAGTATCCAATCTGTTAACGCTGATGTATGTGTTTGAACTACTGGATATAAGTTCAATGACTTTTAAATTAATATCATTACATTGTTGCAGCTTGGCAAATATTTTATATTCCAGCAGATCAATTTTACCCTCACAACAGTAAAGACCAAAGTAACCACGCATAGATTTTACGCAAGAGAAATACAATGTAGAACAATGTTTACATTTGATCGTCAAAGACCTTACAGTACACTGTACTGCATAATATCTGGAATTGTTTCTGAAATGGCCTATTTATATTGGATTTTAAATGTGGCTTCGTATTATTCGATAACACTGTAGTGTCCTGCAATAACGGAGCCGCTAAATATTAAATGGCAAATAATGCTTCCATTGCCGAAATCAACTGCGTAGTTAGACTCAGTACTCTAAACAAATAATCATTAAACAATTGTCTTATACAATGAAGTTCAACATGACCGTCCAGAGACTTTCATACTCAAGTTGGTTGGTGAGGAGAATGCGATGAGACTGATCGCTTAAAATAAATTCCTTATAATTGTTCCTGCCAGCGAAATTTTTTGCAATAGCTTGAAAACGCAGCTCAGAATGACGTTCTTCATTTTGTTATAAACAGTACGAAACTGCTCTAAATAAGCAATTTCCATCACTTGTTATAAGTTATGGCAGTACATTTTGCAGGGGAACATAGAATCACTTCGCCAATTACTGGAACGACCATAGGCCTATACTCAATACTCACTTCGGCAGTCACCCTAATGGAGGCAGTTTTTGAATTCTATGTCCTGTGCATGTCAAAAATCGTATTAACACATGGAGGCCCACCTATTCTTGTCTATCGCCCCGGAGACCCGGGTTACATTTCCTGCTCTGCCAAGAAATTTAATTCTGGTCTGAGGGCAAAAACGGGGCACATTCAGTCTCTTGAGGTATAACTAAGAAGAGGAAGGTTTAATTCCCACCTCGACAATCTTGGATGTGGTTTTCCGTGGTTTCCCACTTCCACTTAAGGCAAATACCGGGATGGTTCCTAACTTAAGGCAATGGCCGTCTCCTTGCCATTTACCACCTTAATTACAAATAAACACAGTAATGCAGCCATCACAATAACACAGGTTATGAGAGAAAATTTCACACATACACACCCAAGTACACGGGGCTGAGTGACCACGATGTCGGAGCCCTTCAAACGAATTATGTTTGCCAAGTGTCTCTCATGGCGAAAGCAATTGTGGACACGCACGAGTGCCTGGAAAACTACTTTTTTCTTTAATAATTTAAGAGTATATCGACGATGCATAATTATAACTTTTAGTCTAGGACGCTAATAACTTGACCACCGAAGCATTGGGAAAAATTGCAATATTAAGGTACATAAACAACATAGCCTACACATTCAACTGTCGGTTAATGTTCCTCAAAATTTCCCTTCTTAAATATTCTCCTCCTTTATAATTCTCCATCACGTGAAAACGTGCCATGTCTTGTGTTTTAAATATATCTATGCAATGGTGCTGCCATCTGCTGTCAGTTACTGGAACTATATGGGCGATGTACTGCCATCTGTTGTCAGTTATACGAACTGATTGCAGATATTTAAACGGCGTACTGAGGACAACAGTTTGCTCTTTTGATCACATGCTGTAATGCAATGGTAAAACGGAAATAAAACGTATTGAGAGGGAATGTAGAAATATGAGTCTTTAACAGACATAAATCCATACTAATACTCCTTGATTAAAGAATATTTCAGTGGTAAAAAAAAAAATATTGGCGAGGGCTGGGATCGAACCGGTTAACCTTGTGCCCACAGTCTGCCACCTTAACCAAATAGCTACTCACGCACTCTTGTAAACCAGCAGACGCAGCCGTTCATTATCTTCAAAAGCCGCTGTCTGAAGGAAATAATCTATTTCATTATCCAAATAAATCAATGTTGCACATTCGTATACGTTCATACTGTTATTATATTTTAGTGTCAGAACTTGGTTAATGTATGTTTTCAATTACATGGATAATTGTAATAATTCGAAAGGTGAGTGCCACTCCTCACCCGCGACCAAGCTCGTGACAAACTTGAGCAAGACTAACCGCGGGTTAATCAATCCCTCTGATTAGTAGGCGCCAATTTTCGTACAGGCTGTACTTCAGTATTAAACAAGAGAGTAGAATGATTCAGAATTGTGGTCTGTACCATTTGATCATAAGTTTTAAACTGCCATAAACATCCTTCTGCACCGAGTGTATTCACAAGAGACTAAATAGCGGTGTTGTTGCCCACAGATTGTCAGGAATTACCTAAGCATGTCGGGATCAATAGCGGGGTTCGAGTCCAGGTCATTCCATGGATTGTTGTCACATTCCTGCGTCTTTGTGGCACAGCCATGGGTTAACCATCAGTCGACCGAGGATCGAGCTTCGGCATGTAAAACTAAAACTGAGGGCTTTGTGCTCGCATGTTAAAACATTCAGCCGATTAATTGGTTTATTGACGATGTCCATGGTTTTATCTTTTGCTTTTGTTTATTAAAAGAAGCTTTCCTGTCGGTCAACACGAGCGTGTCCAATTAGATTGAAGCAGGAGTTATAATTAATTTCCAAGTGCCTGAAATAAATTACATTAATTCTTTCTTTCTTTCTTTCTTTCTTTCTGACTTTCTCTCTTTTTTCTTTCTTTCTTTCTTTCTTTCTTTCTCATTCTTCTTTCTGTCTTTCTTTCTTACTTTCTTTCTTTCTGTCTTTCTATCTATCTTTCTTTCTTTCTTTCTTTCTTTCTTTCTTTCTTTCTTTCTTTCTGACTTTCTTCCTTTTTTCTTTCTGTCTTTCTTTCTTTCTATCATTCTTTCTTTTTTCTTTCTTTCTTCTTTCTTTCTTTCTGTCTTTCTTTCTTTTTTCTTTCTTTCTTTCTTTCTTTCTTTCTTTCTCTTTCTTCTTTCTTTCTGTCTTTCTTTTTCTTTCTTCTTTCTTTCTGTCTATCTTTCTTTCTGTATTTCTTTTTTTCTTTCTCTTTCTTCTTTCTTTCTTTCTTTCTCTTTCTTCTTTCTTTATGTCTGTCTGTCTTTCTTTCTTTCTTTTTTCTTTCTTTCTCTTTCTTCTTTCTTTTTTCTGTCTTTCATTCTCTTTCTTCTTTCTTTCTGTCTTTCTATCTGTCTTTCTTTCTATCTTTCTTCTTTCTTTCTGTCTTTCTTTTTTCTTTCTTTCTTTCTCTTTCTTCTTTCTTTCTGTCTTTCTTTCTTTCTTTCTTTCTTTCTTTCTTTCTTTCTTTCTTTCTTTTTTCTTTCTTTCTGTCTTTCTTTTTTTCTTTCTTTCTCTTTCTTCTTTCTTTCTGTCTTTCTTTTTTCTTTCTTCGTTTTGCCCACTGAGAGAGCGCATTTGACTTGTTGACTTGGGTTGATGATGTTTTCCTCTTCTTCTCCTCCCAAAATATCCGCATGAACTCACTTTGCCCCTTCTTACATTCTTCCGTCCATTTGTTTCCAGTGGTCTTTTTAGCTTTTTTGGAGAAAGAGTGTGGCCTGTTTGCCATCTCTTGATGAATGCAGTACATTTGCATTTGTCTGTTGGCACAGGCTAGAGTATCACTGCTGTCTCAGTCTCACTCATGGCTGTGATTATATAGCATCTACTGAGGTAGCTTAGTAATGACTAGGGCTCGGATGTTGATGCCGTAAAAAAGTTTTAAAAATGCACTTAAAGTTTTCAAAAATGACTGTAATAAATGACCTGCAAAATTCGAAAAATTCACTATAAAATGGAGAAAATGATCTTATAACAATAAACTCACCAATATTTCAAAAATGACATCTGAAGCTTAAACTGAAAATTCAATCAAAATATATTTCTATCACTTAACAAAAGGTTTATGTTCATAGCTACCAGCTTCTTCTTAACTCTGAGAGACGTAACTCCCTCATAGAAAGCTGACTGAATTGAAAAAAGAATTACCTTAAAATGCCGATTTCTCAAAAATATGACCAAAAAATCTACCAAACTTTAAAAAATGCTCTTAAAATGGAAAAATAGCAACAACAAAAAAGATGCAAAATTAAAATGACATATTTGAAGACGGGATGGCCCGTCCGGACTTTCTATGTACTTGAGCATTGATTTTGACAGCTCAGAAAAAGATGACATGTCATCAACATCCAGGCCTCAGTAATGACATTCAGGGCACAGTCAGTGCCTGTGGATGCTGTGAAAGGTCCTACTCATAGGGTTGGTGCTGCTGTAATGTTCTGACTCAGTGAGGAAAGCAATGACAAACTACCTCACTCCTCTTCTTGCCTAGCACGCCTGAATATAGCGCTGCCTTGGGTTTGTGTGGGTATCTACCCACATAACGTAACGGCGGTGCTTTTTGAGGATACAACCAGCCTTCGGGCTGATGACCTAACAGACAGGGGAAAGAGTGATTTGTAGAGTTCCAAAAGTCTTCTGTGATGTTTATTTCTTTTATGTCCTGTTTGATTTCTTCTAACCGATTGATTTTGAACTTCTTTGAATTTATTATATCTAGCAGTTGTTTTGCATATTTGGTCCTGTCCATTCTGCATTAATATTAATATCACACAAATGGGGGACATATATGGATGCCAGCGGGCCCATGTCATATTTTTATGGCATGTAAAAGTACCTTCCACTAATTACATTTGTGTGAAGCTAAATTGTGGTTGGTTCTCAGTTTAGGGGCTGCGACAACGCGGTCATGTAGCCCCGTGTACTTTGGGTGTGTGTATAAAATCTGTGTGATAACCGGTGTTAATTGTGATGGCTGTATTAGTGTGTGTTATCTGTTTTTTAATTCAAGTAAGGACTGCAACTTTGAATTTTTCAGATAGTTCCTACTTTTGCCACCAAACGCCACCGTCAACGACTACTAGGCCTAGTTCAGATCTTAGCTACTAGATGCCACCACAGTCAGCTCTTGGCAACGAACGTATGAACCTAAGAGCGTTGTTTACTTTCTTAACCTATACAATTTAGCTTCACACAGGTGTAATTAGTGGAAGTTTCTTTAACATACCATAAATCTATTACATGGGACCGCGGGCTTTACTTCCCCTCCGAAGGAAGGCATACTGAGGGATTTTTAACACTTAAAAAAAAATCCGACGGCTTCGGCCGGGTTTGAACCCGCGATCTTGGGCATAGAAGCTCAGCATGCTACCTACTACGCCACCGAAGCCGCTCAAGCTCTTAGTTTCCAACGTTAGTCGCCAGGAGCCAAATGCGGTGGCATCTAGCAACCAAGTTCAAAACTAGTTGTTGACAGTAGCATTAGATAGCAAAAGTAGGAACTAATTGAAAATTGAATGTCTGCAGTCCTCGCCTGAATTACAGATAACACACACTTATACAGCCATCACAATTAACACCAGTTTTCAGACAGATTCTACACACACCCAAAGTACACGGGGCTACATGAGCGCGTTGTCGCAGCCTTTAAACTGAGGAACTAACCAACCAATACATTATTGGAAAGTTTAGTTGGAAGAGTTTGTTTTGATAATAATCCTCCTGATCCATTTGCGCGTATTTTATCCCTCCTTTTCGTAATATCACTGCTTGTACTTGCTGTACTAGAACCCATAAAACATCGCAGACATCCTAGGGGAGTGCTTCCCTCGGTCAACAGAACCGTCCGTTACACAGGGGACGGAAATCGTGTTACTCCATGAGATTGGAATTTCATACCATTACAGGCGGTCAACCCTTTACCCTAAGTCATGAATATTCCTATTTTTTTAGAACGTTGTATATAGTAACCCTGACGCTCTTGTAGTCGCCTCGGATCGCTAATTATAATGTAAATATGTTTTGTTGTCGTACACACACACACACACACACACACACAAGGGGACAAGCGAGAGAGACTCAAAAATTGTCATTAGCATTATGATTTAAGCTTTTGTATTGGCTTGTATATCACAGAGACATGATGGCACGGACAAAGGCCAGTGGGTACAGAAATGGGCGTGGTTCCACGCAGTTCGCAGCACGCAGTCAGATCAATGCACGTGGTGCGTCAGCCGCAACACGCCCTATGTACAGACACGGTATTGAATAAATCTTTATTTATGTTCCTCTGTCAACAGAAAGCATCGATTTTTATTATTACACCAGTTTTGCTCTTCATACGTTTAAGTACTTTTTTTTGTTACCCCTGTACATTTTAAGTCAAGCTGATATTTGACATGTTTACAGTGCAAGTCATTCTGTATTTTAAAACGTTCTTTTTCCTCAGTCTCGCGCTACGAGCTATCGGCTTGAATCTCACAAGTACTGGACATGAAACTTGGAGCGCGAATTTAATTTATCCCTACAATACTAACATGCGTAAAATTTACGTCTATAAATAATTGAACTGCTTAGAATTCCCTCTATATCTGTCCCCAACCTACCATCTTCCAACATTGCTTCTGCTGGTCTATGGTGGTGATGTCAATGCTTTTGTTATTAATGCCAATCAGTTCTAGAGGCATAATCATGGGGTAAAGTAGGAGTAGGAAGTAGGAGACTTCTGTTACTTAGGAAGTAAAATAACCAGTGATGGACGAAGCAAAGAGGATATAAAATGTAGGTTGGCTCAGGCAAGGAAAGCATTTCTACAGAAAAGGAATATGTTGAAATCGAATATAGATTTAGGTATTAGGAAGACAGTTTTGAAAACCTTTGTCTGGAGCGTCGCACTCTATGGAAGTGAAGTTTGGACTATTGGTGCAGCAGAAAAGAGGAGAATTGAAGCGTTTGAAATGTGGTGTTACAGGAGAATGATGAAGATCAGATGGGTAGATAGGGTTACAAACGAAGAGGTATTAAGACGAGTGAGAGAGGAGAGATGTTTCTGGCAAATGCTAATGAAGAGAAGAGGTAGGTTGGTAGGACACTTACTATGACACCCAGGAATAGCAAGCTTAGTTATGGAAGGAAGGGTCGAGGACATGAACTGTAGGGGTAGATCAAGGTTAGAATATGTTAAACAGATTGCCTCGGATGTAGGGTGTGGTAGCTATGTAGAGATGGAACGATTAGCTCAGGACAGGGAGGCATGGAGGGCTGCATCAAACCTGTCAAATGACTGAAGACTCAAACACAAAGGATTGCCAGGAACTATCCTTGAATTTAACAACCTATTGATTTCTCCATGGCAATAACAAAGAGGTGTGTAGTTATGTCACATCAGCTGAGAGGGATTATAAAAACAACCTCTTAGAAACCAGGTACAGTATAAGAGGCTGGAGAGATTACGTACTGCTATTTACGTCAAAGTAAACGACTTCTGCATTTGTTGTATTTAACTTGGAACTTAGTGTATTAAACTTCAAAGACCACAGAGGATGCATTCTATATAAATAGTGTTGCATACGAAATATATATGAATTTCAACCATTTAACTACTGTAATTGGTGCCTTAGCACAAAGTCCGTAATGTTCGTAAATTGAACGTATTATTAGTAAGCATCAATTGAAGAATGATAGTATATTGTTTTGCGAGGAAGGTAGATTCATATGCGCTATGAACATAGAAATATGCATGCGTTTATTAACTTAAATCGTGAAAGTATCAACAGTGAAATGTGACGTACGTATCCTTTAAATTCCGAATATTGTTCGGTGTGGACAACCAATCAACCGAATTTCTAAGAATATGACAGTAGTAACTAGGCCCTCAACAGAGCTGTGTTCTATTTCAAACTAATAAAGAGTTCGGGTGCATGGGGAATTTTATGTAATTCAAATGAGAAGGTCGTGGGTTTTAACCCGGCCGAGGTCATCGGATTTTTTAAAGAGCGTTAGAAATCTCTCAGTATGCCTTTCTTCGGAGGGGAAGTAAAGCTTGCGGCCCATGTCATAGATTTTTGGCATGTAAAAGAACCTTCCAATAACTAAACTTATGTGAAGCAAAATTTGTAGGTTAGGTTTGATTAATGCTCTGAAGTTTCAACGTTCGTCACCAGGTGCTGGTTGCGATGGCATCAAGTAGTAGCCAAGTTCACAGCTAGGTGTCGTGGACGGTAGCATTCGGTAGTGAAAGTAGGAACTACTTGATATTATTGTCTGCAGTCCTAACTTGAATTAAAGGCAGATAACACACACTAATACAGTCATCAAAATTAACACGGGTTATCAGACAGATTCTACACACACCCAAAGTACACGGGGCTACATGACCACCCCGTTGTTGCAGCCCCTAAACTAAGAAAACGACGCACTAACTGTTTGGCTCCTGATGCAAAATTCACTCTCCATAATTTGGAAGAAGATTCGGTTTACTCATTACAAGCGATGAGTTAATATTTGTTGATATTCGGCACTTGTTTTTCTAAATTATTTAATTGTCTATATTTTTGAATTTTCAATATAAAGCCCAATATTTTATTTACATTTACTATTACAAAATTTCTTATTT
Organism: Meconema thalassinum; assembly: GCA_946902985.2. Lineage (NCBI taxonomy): Eukaryota > Metazoa > Arthropoda > Insecta > Orthoptera > Tettigoniidae > Meconema > Meconema thalassinum. The sequence goes on along the minus strand of OX336393.1, from coordinate 513,416,850 downwards.
CTCTAACTGTATTTTGAAAAATGTAATGTAAAGCCCAATGAAATGAAGAAAATCCACAGCCTGCTTCCAGTCTCCGATCGGGTCAGGAATGGAATGAATGAAGCCCCCAACTAGCGGCGAGGATATGAACTGTGCTGGCTGCCAAAGCCTGTCGCACTCCTCTGGGGCAATGATGAAATGAATGACAGATGAAATGAAATGATAGTGGAGAGTGTTGCTGGAATGAAATGTTGACAGGGAAAACCGGAGTACCCGGAGAAAAACCTGTCTGCCTCCGTTTTGTCCAGCACAGATCTCACATGGAGTGACCGGGATTTGAACCACGGACCCAGCGGTGAGAGGCCGGCGTGCTGCCGCCTAAGCCACGGAGGCTCTCAATGTAAAGCCCAATATTATATTTTATTTATTTACAATTAAGATTACATTGTAAGGATATCTTATTATGTTATTTCATTCATTTAATTACAACTAGCAACCCGGCCCGGCTTCGCCCGGGAACAGTTATGAATGCATTACGTGATAAGGGCTTCTTTACGATGTCAATAAACTACGATCTATATCCGTTTTACGTCTCGGCATGATGGGTTAAAATCACTGACTGGACTATTAATTATATTATCATGGAGATGCATGTGCAACAAATTCTCGTCAGACGTAATTTAAGAATGGCGAGGTGCATGAAGCACAAATCCCCCTTCCGTCCAATCTAAAAAAACTTATAGTGGACGATGTATTGAATATAGAGATGTGCTCTCGGGTACGTTTTTGTAGAACTTCTCATGCTGAACAATTCTTACACTCATTGTGTATTGATATTTTTAACGGATTGCCTAGCATAAGCTTACAAAGCGCACGGACGCCAGGATTTTTTTTGACTTTTTCTCGGAAATCGTTACTTCGTGGCTTCCTTTGATCATAAATAAATTATTTTCTACAGAAACCTTCCTCGAGGTATCCTTTACAGAATGGTGAAAACCGCATCAAAATCTATGCAGTGGTTCTCGAGATTACCCGTGACATCCAAGAATCGGGGAATTTGTTTTATACTAAATAGAGATCATACGCCAATCAGTATACTCGTAATTTAATATACAGTAATATAATTCCCCTTCCGTCCAATCTTAAATTGACTGTGAATTTTGCGGAACGAAATGTTCACAGGCGAAATGAGAGTTGCACTTCCAGGGAATGGCGAGTTGAATGAAACTCAAATCCCCCTTCCGTCCAATCTTAACTTGACTGTGTTTCACAAGCGAAATGAAGAAAACCCGAGTTGCTCTTCCAGGGAAACTCCAAACACAACCCCCCTTCTCAGAACTCTTAACTCAACACGACTCGACGATTTGCTGCTGGCTGTATCTGGGGCAATAGGTTCGCCCGCTAGCTAGTCTGTAACAGGGATGATAGACTCGCCCTTAGCTAGCTCGTAAACTGTCGCCTCAGGAGTTGAATGGACATGGTTGAAAAAAAAAAGTAAAAACACTTATAATGGACGATGTATTGAAGATAGACATATGCTCTCGCGGACTTTTTTTGTAGAACTTTTCATGCTGAACAATTCTTACACTCATGGTATTTAGATATTTTTAACGGTTTGCCCAGCGTAAGCTTACAAAGTGCTCGGACGCCAGTTTTTTTTTCGACATTTACCAAGAAAACAGAGATCATCCTCGAGATATCCTTTACAGAATGGTGAAAGCCGCATCAAAATCCATCCAGTGGTTCTTGAGTTTACCCGTAACATCCAAGAATCGGGGACTTTGTTTTATACTAAGTAGAGATTTATATCCTAAACATTCCACATCAAACAAACATTAGACTTAAGTACATCTCTAGTATTTTATTTTTGTTCTAAATTGATTTTACTCTTAATTGAGCTGAATGGGACCTCGATGTCAGGTCGAAACGTGTACAATATACAGGGTGTATCTTAATTATACCGACAAAAAAATCAGGGACGCTCTGTGTGTTATGTAAAAGACGATACCGCAATCTGATTGGCGGAGAAAATTTTTCCCTCCGAGAAAATGAGGTTACTTTGTTACTTCCGGGCGCGCAATTCAAATCTACGAACTCGCCGTATTTGCTGAGCTAGAGAGCAAGCCGCTGGCCACCGCTGTGCTTCAGGCAAGGGGAGGGAGTGTGATAGAAGGAGACAGAGATATGCTGGCGGGCATGCGGCAAGCCGAGGCGATCGAGGAAACTGCTGATAGGTCCAAGATTTAAATGCATATAACTTCTACACTGTCAATTGGATTTCAACCAAATTTCGTATGTGCTATGTGTACGTAAACAGATATAACTGAGCGTATCCTTAAGAGCCACCAGGGCTGCCAACTGTTAATAAATGCTCTCAATTTTTTTCATACAAATACCCATATATCAGAAAGTATGCAAGCCGACAGCTTTAAACTATGCACACGTATAGTATCTGACATTCTATATTAATTTGGAGTAACTAATATACGTCAGTACTACCAACATGATTCTAAGCCTGCTGAGAGGTCCAACTTTAAATACATGTAACTTCTATACTATCATTTGGATTTCAAACAAATTTCGTGTGTGATATGTGTACTATAACAGGTATGACTAAGCGTATTCTTAAGAGCAGCCAGGGCTGCCAACTGTTAATAAATGCTGTCTCTATTTTTGCTACCCTAATATCAATATATCAGAATGTATACTAGCCAATAGCTCTAAACTTTGCACATGTATAGTACCTGGTATTCTAGATTAATTTGGAGTAACTAATAAACGTCAGTGCTGCCAACATGATTCTAAGCCTGCTGATAGGTCCAATATTAAAATGCATGTAACTTCTATACTAACTAATGGATTTCATTCAAAATTGGCACAACAATAGATCGTATTATTTCAGATTATTTCTGACCAATACATGGATGACATTGTTGCCAACATGATTTTACGCGCGCTGTTAGATCCATTGTTTAACTGCATGTAACGTCCACGCTATCCATTGGACTCACCCAATTTTTGTATTCTGTACCTTAAGAGATGGAACTAAGAATATATTCAGTCACCAGGGCTGCCAACTGTAGTTCTCTATTAGGCTACTGGTACATTATGCCAGGTACACAGTATTGTAAACTAATTAGAAATTTCGATATTACCAACTTAATTTCGTCATTATTCTAGATAGATCCAAATAGATTAATCATTGGCATGAATCTGAAATTTTAAGAAAAGCAGGCTCTTTAGTTCGTCACGGAACTTCTTGTTGATTTAATAGATAAAGCATAAAGTGTTAAACCAACACATTCAGATATTTGAGGAGAAAGTCGTTCCTGACAATTTGCTTCATTTTCAAGGAACTTCAAGTTGGATGACACTTCTGGGTTCTTGATCCCCACTTTAGACAAAAAACTGGCTATATTTTTTGGCTACTTTTGCACTTGTGCCTCAGTAAGTTTGATGTGCTTGATTTGTGTCCTAAGTATGAATACACTTTTTTACATGTAAAACACCCTACTATATCGTTCAGCTTTTCGTTTCCATTGACAATGTAACCAAATGTCTGCCATATCGTTAACTTGAGCTTTGTTTCACGCACTATTGAATATTCACCTTGTTTTATTTTAATACATAGTTTATCCATGTTGGCCAAATTATGTTCATACTCCCGGTCGCAATAACATTCACTAATAATAAGTGAACTTCTCATTACGCTTGGAGAAAGGGATTGACATTTGGCCGGAAGTACTGTACCCGATACCTAGTTGAGGCTATCGGCTACGCCAGCTGACATTGAGCCGTAGTTGAGATTTATGGGAAAAATTGTAAAGATAGCGCTCACATCGAGTCGAGAAGAATGCTAGGAAATGACGTAGAAGGCCAAGGATCAAGATGGCATTGCCAGTCAAGTAGATGGAATTATGGGAGGAAATATGAAGTTTTATTAAGATCTATATGGAACAGTATATTTAATCATCTTAGAAGAGAAGAAATAACAAGCATTATATATGATAATAACTTGAAGAAAGACAGATAACCCCTTAAGTTATTGTATAACTTAATAGCCGAGATGATGGTGGTCGAGATTATACTTGTGACGCACGACCGTAAAAAGTGGGGGAGCATCACGTGACAGCGCCAGGTAGGAGCTGGTCAACGGAGTTTAGAGACATCAGTCGAGTTCAGTCGTCAGGGATGAGTAGAACACATGCGTAGAGCGTACGGCAAAGCTGAGCGGTGCACAGCACTTGTTACGTAAAGTGAAGGCGACAGTATTACTTAACCAAGCGGAGAGCGGAAGTTGGTCAGTGAGCCAAGGCGAGCAACGCAGGGTAGACGGCGAGGACCGGTCACGAGGCAAGCTGTGCGGGCCGTGTAAGCAGGAGAAAAGCCGGGGTCAGAACAGCATTATAATACGCGATTGAGAACTTTATTTCGAGCTGCATTTTGTAACGCAGAACAGTACAGCAAAGCGGCATGGCGAGGCCGGCTTTAAGCGTAGATTATTCTGGAACATTGCAGTAGATCCGAGCGGGCTAGTTCCGACTTTTATACGCAGGCAACATTAAAGAAGCTGAACTTTATTTCAACATTCAGTTACAACATTGAGTTGGGACTTGTATTCAGTAATAGAATTGTGCAGGCAGATAGTTACAATATACTGCAATTATGAACTTAGATATTCAAATGACATTACGACTATGCATTTCATAACGGAACATGTAGAGCGACCATGAGGTCCAAACAACATTAACGCTTTTAAGCAAACGAAACGTTACAATTGTATGCACTTATGAACATTGGCACGTGCATTAATAGAATTCTTTTTCTTGAATTATCATAAAATATCGAGTACGAACACAGCTACAGGGTGTTTCAAAAACTTATACACTCTCATAAATAAAATTTATTTTCTGCAAGTGAGACTTAACCGCTGTGGAGATTGAACTTTTAACAAGCGAACCGAACATTGTATGGGACAGTGGCATAACTTAGAAGAGGAATATGGGGTACGCTGCTTTTATGAACATTTACGTAAGGATTTGGACAGTATCTGCTATGGATAACATGCAGTTCATCATGTCGGAGTAAACGAAGACAGAGACGCGATGGCACCACGGAGCGATGGATTCGATTCCTGAAGAAGAGGAGGTCTAATAGCTGATTCACTTGGGATATGAAGGCGATCGTTATTGCGTGGGTGAAACGATATTCACGTCGATCTTTCGAGAAATTTATTACACACGAGGATAATCGACGATCTTTGAAATATAATAACAGCTGATATGAGAAGGTACTGTAAGAGTTATGACTTTCTGATATAATATTTTCATGAACACTGGGCATACTTGTATATATATTTCTAGTAGGAGTTCTACAATTATTTAGACATAGCTTAGACATTATTTGCTCCAAAATTTTGCTAGAATATGGCGTTACCATATGATATGGCAGGCACCATTATACGAAATTCTCACCATTGGTTGGCTTTATTAAGCAGATGTTTGGTCTTTTAGACACTTTTCCAGTAAGGATATTTTTCTTGGATAGTTATTTTTTTGTGGCGAGTATTTCGAACTCGTGATCTGCAATTGGATTATTTAAATTACTTCGTCAGTTCATTGCATACTAGCGAGTGTGTATTATTCATCAGTAGGGATTTTTTCCCATTGGATTGTTTGGAGATATTAAGATGTTATTCACTCAAGTGAATGAATATCGCTTTTATGTGACAACTAGAGACTTGTTGATTCCAATCTGGTACATTCACTCATTAGACGACGAGATGGGACCTTTCGTATTTATACGATTGCGTGGTGGTACACATCTTTACCCATCGTTCAGGGCATTATCATGTTAGACGATGGGGCAAGGCCTTTCGTATTTATACGATTGTGTGGTAGATACTCATCTTACTTGCCATTGAGGAACTCATTTTTATCATCCGAGTGTACATGAGATTGTAAGAGGATCAAACAAGGAACAAGAATTTTGTTAAATAAATTAAAAATAAATGTCAGCAGGGTTACATTTTGTAATTCTTGTTTGTCAATCCAATATTTTGTTGCTATACTGTTTTGAGAGTACTTTCATTTAACAGCTGTTACAGCTGATGCTTTTGATAATTTTTATGATTGAGTTTGATACCTTTGAGAAGGATTTAAAGTAATTGAATCTTGTAAGATGAATCATTAATGGTCAGATTTATTTTAAGACAGATCAGTATTGCATATTTTGATGTGAGAGATTATAGCACATTGGTGTTTTTCTGTGAAGTGAATTATGAGAATTTTAAGAGAATTTATGCTATTTGAAAGCAGATTTTGAATTTGATTTCGATTACTAAGGTAATATTTTTCCTAATTGTTTAAGAAGTTGTCTAGATGTGATCAGATTAATTACAGTTATTGGAGATTGTATGCGTTGATAATTTGAAGCCAGTTATATTTTTTTGTAGATCATACAACGTGGTTAAGTGAAGTTTGTGATAGGCATTTTGTGGAAGTTGCCAAGTGGAAGTTGCAATATTGCTAATGTATTTTGAAGCAGACATGAGGTTGTCGAACCCAGTCTAGCATAATTTTGAGATTCATGCTGTGCGCTGAATATTTATGGAGTTTTGTGGAATAATTTTGGTATTCAAATGTGATATTTGATAAAGTGAGAATATATAATGTAGTTGTGGATAGTGAGATCCAACGTGAATTTGTGAAGGCAATAATATTTTTTGGCATGATAATTGAATACGAGATATAACTTGGAAGTGATAAAACTGTAAGACAACGTTCTATAACCATATTAAACAATTTGTTAGGAAATGAAACAAATAAATAATGTTAATAATACAAGATTTTCTGATAATAATAATTAATGAAATAATAATCTGAAGTTTAAGCATATTAATGATCTGACCTAATGAAATAAAAATCAGAATGACTAGATGAAATAATAAAAATCTAAATAACCAGATGAAATAAAATTTAAATAAATTGATAAATTAAATTTTGGAATAAATCAATGAATTAAATAAATGAATGAATTAAAGATTGAATAAATAAGCTGATTTAAATAAATTAATAGATGATTGAATAGATGATGAATAACTGAAATAGAAGGTGATAATTAATTAAAGAAGCTGATGATTAATAAATTTAAATGGATTTAAATAAATTTAATTGAGAAATTTGAGAAATGATTTGAAGAATTGCAATTTGAGTTGATGAATTAAACAATTTATATTGATGATTTAAGATGATTTAATCTGAAGGAGATGATGAAAGGAGAGTGTGTGAATAATTAGAGAGCATAAAGAATTGATGATTATAATACTCATTTAAATGATTTGATGATAATGAATTAATTATTCTGACTTGAATATATTGAATTTTGAGATGAGAACTAAAGTGAGAAATAATTAATTTTGATGATGATGATGGTGATTATAACCAATGAGTAGTGGATTATCTGTGATTCACAAACAAGCAATTATTAATGACAGTGTAAATAGTGTAAATTAATTATTCGATGTTTAGGAGCATTTTACTAACATATTCAGTATTTGAATAATGCCATGCAAGCCATAAATTATGTGATATTTAAAATATGTGTTTATAATATGTGTGTTTAGACAAATTAATAATATTTTTACATCCACATTCATGATGTTAATTTAAAGAGAAGTTAGGTCTCAGTTATCACGAATGTCAGTGACGCAAATACATAGTGCTACGGTGATCCTGAGAACCCAAGAGAACTTTAGAAATTTTTCCTCTTTTATGTGGATTAAATACACTTTGAGTAGAATAGAGATGGTTCGATTTTCTGGACAGTGACAATTTAACGTTGGCATTCGACCATGCTCTCAGGTAGGATGAGTGTTTAATATGTCTGTCTGACTATCAAAGTTAAATAAATTTGTTTTTATCTTAGTTGTGATCTGATGATGATGTGATTTTCCTATTTCTTTCCTTGTCTTAATTAAGGCTTAACCAGGAAGGATGTGGTTTGCTAGGGATTCAGTTGATGGCGCCCATTTATATTTGTATTTTTTTTTATTAAATTTAAACCCGTAACGACCCTGGAGATACTTTATCTCGTGTTACCCTCTGCTTTTGAGATATTTCAAATGAATTTCCGACACATTCCTTATTTGACTAGGTGTTCATTTAACTTCGCTCTGTCCTGGAAATCCAGGAATGCGATGTAATATCAGATGGGTCATCGCATCCCCAGGACGAACGGGTACAGTACCATGTCAGTCATCATCCTTCTACTTCTTGACCCATCCATGTTCGCATAGTTGATGTCATAACTCTCTCCGTTGCAATATCACAGTCCACGTGTTTCATTGCCAAGTAGGAAATAAATCTACAGATACACATGGAACCAAATCTTCCAGGATAGCTTAGATGGCGAAGTAGCTGACTTGAGGAATGTTAATGATGTCACCAGGATGAACTAACAAGCTTATTGACAGCATTATATCTCGTACGTGTAGTAATAATGGCAGTGAGAATTGATGAGATGTCAAGACCATCTACTTCAAACATACGGTACTTAATAAAATGTAGTTGAAAGCATATGAGTAAAATAATCTTCTCGTGTATAAAAGCAATACGTGCCTGAATATTTCGTACGCAATAGGCTATAGGAGTGTTCCTCTTTTAAGCATGAAGCTGTAGATTGGCATATCAAATATGTACGGTAATATTATCGTAACTTCCACATTGTATTCAAAAAACTGACCGCAAATTTACTCGAAACATTATCCGCAGCGTATTCGCTATCCGCACAGCCATGCAGACTATATCCGCGTGGCGAAAAATTTTGCGGATATCCGCATCCGCGCAGGGCTTTACCTATAACACGCCTAAGGTAAGAGTCTTAGAAATTTGTGGTGAAGGTTATAATTACTCACAATATAATACAAACATTAATGAAGTTAAATAAATATTATTCGTTCGGTGGTCTCGGAATACTTAAAGCATTTGACCAGCAAATGTGACAGCTAAGTAAAGGAAAAAATATACACGTTTAACATCACGAAAGTGATCAACGGGCAGATCAGCAGGTGTTTTGGATCAAGTAACATGCTGCAGTCGCAGAACTCATCATTGTTGACGAGCATGTTCCATTTATTGAGATTGTTCTTGCAGCGTGAAAACCCCGTCCTCAGCCTCTTCAATGATTTCCAAATTCCATATGGCAAGTTGTGATCAGGTGCCAGTTTTCTGATAGAGGAATAATTCGGCCTTTGATTTCTGTCTTCCATATCTTCACACGGGCTGCTTCTTGTGAGCCTCCGAGGGCTGTTACATCCCTCAAAAAGCTGTTTCTGGACTTAAGTCTCTGTCGGGATGATTGTTGGCCGAAAAGTGGATGCCATAAATTGGTTTCTTCTCAGATGCTGCTGTTACCATTCTTCGAACATGAGGTGGAGATATTCCAATAAGAGGGTAGATCTTCTGAAGTGATGTTGGTCTAAGACATCCAGACACAATCCTGGAAGTCTCATTAAGAGCTATATCCACCTCTTTGGAGTGTGGAGAAGAAAGCTAAACTGGTGGTGCATATTCTGCAGCTGAGAAGCTCAGTCCAAGGGCTGAAGTACTGAGAGTGGTGGGGTGAGCACCCTATGTCCTTCCTGTTAGGCATCTTAGTATGAGCTACTATCATGATCACCGCTCAATAAATTAAATTAGTCTTCCGCCTCCCTGAATACTGGATAGTTGAATTTGCACGCAGCCTGACTAGCGCGCTGTAGGTTACGGCAGTAATTTCAGTCCACGCTGCACTATACTTGCAGGTATTTTAGCACCGCACCTAGCCTGTTCCTTAGTGTTACAGCACAGTAAAGTCTACGGTACCGCCAAACATGTCTTACTGCCCTTACGTGCTCTGACTCTTACACAGGTGTGCAGTTCCAACAACCACTCGCACGTACTACCTCCAACATCTCCCTCATTCAGAGTAAATTGCAATATTATCAAGTTTAGTCTAGATGAGCCATTAATTAAACCAAGATAATGGCGAACTTTCATTACACAAACTAATGCTGATGATTACATTATTATTATTATTATTATTATTATTATTATTATTATTATTATTATTATTATTATTATTATTATTATTATTATTATTGACGTGACGACGTCAAATAAATTGTTGGAATACAGTGACGTTACTGAAAAAGTGTTACAGTGAAAGGTGATGATATCGTTGTATCTCTCTTCTGCTGCTGCGCTCGAGTGTCGCTCTGTCGTTCTTGGATATCACGGGTGAACCTCTGGATGGATTTTGATGTGGTTTTCACCATTCTGTAAAGGATACCTTGGGGAAGATTTCTGTAGAAAATAATTTATTTATGATCAAAGGAAGCCGAGCAGTAACAATTTCGGTGAAAAGGTCGAAAAAAAACCACATGGCGTCCGTTCGCTTTTTAAGCTTACGATGGGCAAACCGTTAAAAATATCTATATACTGTGAGTGTAAGAATTGGTCAGCAAGAAAAGTTCTACAAAAAGTCCGCGAGAGCATATCTCTATCTTCAATACATCACCCTTTATAAGTGTTTTAACGTTTTCATTTCTTCCAACAATCTCCATTCAAATACTGAGGCGACAGTTTACGAGCTATTCCTCTTGAATATGGATATCTCCTCCACTCCTCCCAAAATCTCTACATTCTCGCGGAATGTTCCCGCTTCCTCTCATCCGTCCACCTTTTCCCAGGTTGTCGTAATGATCTTGGTTCGAACTTAACATTCGTGATTTTCGTCTGGCACTCAGTTCGGTCTTCGAAATTTTGTATACTGATAATTTGTAAGTCTCTTTGTACCTCTTTAAGCCATTCTGTGCCGCATTTGCTCTGTGTTATGATACTGAGTAGTTTCTTGGGCAATCTGGAGGTGGCCATCCTGTGGATGTGAGTGTAAAATTTGGCTCTGCGTTTTCTAATTTCATCTGTTATCGTAATGGTGTTTTGATAGAGTTCAGTACTCGGTCTCTTCATCCAAATGCCGTTTCTGTTGATTGCTCCGTAGAACTTCCGGAGAATTTTTCGTTCCTGCTTTTCCAGTTCCCTAATCTTGGAATGACCATAGATTACTATTGTTTCAGCCGCATATGTTGCTTCTGGAAGAATAACTGTTTTATAATATCGTAATTTGGCGTTTGTCGAAATGCATTTCTTGTTGTAATGGGCCCACGTTAGCCTGTAGGCCTTCTGGAGCTTAGTGATTCTATCTTCATTGGCGATTCGATTAAGTCCTGAGGGCTGTATAATTTCGCCAATGTATTTAAAACTGCAGACTTGTGCGATTTTACAGTTTTTGGTGTTTAAAGGGGATTTATTTTCTGGCCTTCTCTCCATATATTTGGTCTTGTCGTAAGATATATGTAATCCGGTCTTTTGTGCAATCTCATGTAGCTTTTCCACTGCGTAAGTCGCTTCCGATCTGTTGTCTGCGACAATTGCAATATCGTCCGCGAAAGCGAGACATTTGACTTTAGTTCTGTTCTCTTTTTAATACCGATTTGAATGCCCTTTACAAGAGGTTCCCATTCCCTAATTATCCTCTCCAGAACCATATTGAAGAGGATTGGGGATAGTCCATCCCCCTGCCGGACTCCCGTCTTGACTTCGAAGGGCTCTGATATTTCGCCCATGAATTTCACTTTGGATATTGTTCCTGTAAGTGTCTGTTCTATGATTTTGCGTGTCTGACGATCGATCCCAAATTCTTCCATGATTTTAAAGAGGGTGTCGCGGTCAACAGAGTCGTATGCTTTTCTGAAGTCGATGAATGCAATCACGGTATTTCTACATTTCCTCATTTGTAAGATCATCTTTAGGCACCAGATCTGTTCAGCACACGATCGCCCTTTTCTGAATCCAGCCTGGTAGTCACCAATGAGTGGATCCATTTGGGACTCTAATCTGTTCAGAAGTGCTGTGGAAAGGATTTTATAAGCAACCGGGAGCAGGGAAATTCCTCTATAATTGTTGATGTCCGTCTTGTCGCCCTTTTTGTACAACGGGTGAATCAAAGTGCATTTCCAGTCATGTGGTAATTGCTCCGTTGTCCAAATATCTGAAATTATGGAATGGAGTTTCCGCGTCAGTGTGGGATCATTCAGTTTCCAGAGTTCAGCAATGATCCCATCTTCCCCTGGTGCCTTGTTGTTTTTGAGTTGTCGGATTATCTCTATAATTTCTTCAATGTCGGGGGCTTGCGAGTCCAAGTGTATGAATACCGGAGGAGAGAAGTCAAGTTTTAATAGAGGTGGTTCACAGTTAAGAAGAGAGTTGAAATATTGGGCTAATAGTTTGCAATTATTTTTGGAGTTAGTTTCCAATGAGCCGTCGTGTCTCTTGAAGCACAGACTGGGTGCTTGGTATCCCCGTAGATTTTCTCTAAATGTCTTGTAGAAATTTCTAGTATTATTTTTGGTGAAATCCTGCTGGATTTCGTGGAGTCTGTTGTTGTCATACCTTCGTTTTTCTTTCCTAATAATTTTTGAGGCCTGTTTTTGAGTGGTAAGAAAGTTCTCCCAGTTTTCCTTTGTTTGGCTACTGTGAATTTTTTTCCAAGCCATTATGCGATTGTCAACTGCTTGATCGCAAATTGTGTTCCACCAGCGATGTTTTCTGGAGCGAGGTGGTTGTCCTAGCTTCATGGCTTCCTGAATTCTCCCCGTTACTATTCTCCAGTCTGTTGATTCCTCCTGATTGATTTGCAAAATGATTTCTTCCTTGTGGAGCTTCAGATATTCCGGATCTGGTCTGAAATTTTTTGGTGGGCGTTTTGGTCTTCTATTTGGTTGGAATTTTGTCTTTATTTGGAGAAGATAATGATCTGATTCAAAGACGCCTTTACGAGCCCTGACGTTCAAAATTTATTTTATGTTTTTCTTGGAGATTGCGACATGGTCAATTTGATACTCACCCTGTTTAAGACTGGGTGATCTCCATGTGGTCAATTTATGTGCAGGTTTTTGAAATTGGGTGCTCATGATTTTAAGTCCAAAGTTTCTACAGAAGTCAATTAATCTTTCCCCATTTTTGTTGGTACGATTGTGTTTAGTATGAGAGCCTGTGGTATCCTTGAATTTCCTTTCCTTCCCTAACTGTGCGTTAAAATCCCCTAATAAAATTTTCACATGGTTTCTTGGTATGTTATTGGTTGTTTCTTCCAAAGTTTCCCAGAAATTGTCCACGGTTTCAGGATCATTTTTATTGTGTTGATTTGTGGGGGCGTGCACATTGATCAGCGTGTAAGCTTTATTAGCTGATTTTACTGATAGTAAAGAGACTCTCTCGGTTGTAGAAGTAAAGTCGATGATCGAATCAAGCACAGAATTGTGTACGGCGAATCCTGTTCCCAAGAGAGGTAAGTTGTCATTAATTTTGATGGCAGGTTTTCCTTTGTAGATTCGGAAATTCCTTGTGTTGAAGTGTTCTTCGTCCGTGAAGCGTGTCTCCTGGAGCGCAGTGATTTTTAATTCAATTTTTTCCAAGGTGTTGACTAGTTGTTTTAGCTTACCCTTCTTAGTGAGGGTGTTAACGTTAAGCGTGCCAACAAAATGTTTACGTCTGGTCTTGAGAGTATGAAGAGTTCTTGAGAAGCTCCGATTCTTCTCCGCATGGTTTCCCTGAGCCCCCAGAATCCGATGATCGGGTGGGTCCAGTCCATTATTATTATTATCATTATTAACAATATTATTATCGTTCTATGGACATTACAGGCCAGGTAAATTTTATAAGGAACACCTCATTAAGTTTTAACTGCTCCTAAATTTTAAGTCATTAAATTAAGCAGTTACAGGAATAAAGGGATGTGATGGAGTGACAATAACGGACCTGCTAAGGGATTAGTTATTCTAAAAAATGAATGGTGATGATCTGACAATCACTTCTAGAGGTGACAGAACTTAGCCATCAGAGGTAAAGTTGACCAACTTTTGGTGCATTCTTGGCTGTCGAACCTGAGGTCCAAGTTCGATTTCCGGCTTTGCCAAGAAATTCCTATTTTTACTCCAGGTATCTTGGCTCTGCGATAACTGCTGAAGGTCGTCTCACCGAGGAGGTCATCGTAAGAATTAATGCTGCGTGGATGAAGTGGTGAGCAACGACAGGTGTCATGTGCGATCGCCAGATGAAAGACCACCTAAAATCGAAGATTTACCGCACTGTCATTCGTCCCGTGGCGCTTTATGGTACTGAATGTTGGCCGATCACCAAGGGAGCGGAACGTCGGCTAAGTGTCATGGAGACCAAGATGCTTAGATGGACAGCTGGCATTACTAGGTTGGATCACATCCCCAATGAAAGAATAAGGGAACGATTTGGTGTCGCGGCAATCAACAGCAAAATGCATGAGGGTCTGCGATGGTTTGGGCATGTGCTACGGTCAGGAGCGGACAACATTGTAGAACAGGGCTACACACTGGAGGTCGCCGGGAAAAGACCAAAGGGGCGATCGAGACAACGTTGGGCCGATACTCTGCACAGGGATCTGAAAAGCGTCAACCTTCAACCGGACATGGCCCATGCCCGAGAAAAGTGGAGACAGCGGATTCACATAGCGGACCCTGCCACGAGGCGGGACAAACGTTAAAGGAAAAGAAGAAGAAGACTCCAGGTACAGTAAATGCCGGGATGGTTCCTAACTTAAGGCCACAGTCACCTCTATCGCAACCATCGCTTAATTACAAATACACACGCTAATATAGACTCGGTAATAACACAGGTTATCATAATATCTTCATGATTTACCAGTCACAACATCAACTAAGTTCATATATGATGATGACATCGCTCTTGTAGCACAGAGTAATAACTTTGAAGATGGTGAACAAATTCTTCCAGAGGATCTCAAGAAGATGTCAACTTTCTTTAAGACCTGGAGATTGATCCCAAGCACTTCAAAAACTGATGTCTCTTGTTTCCATCTATCGAATCATGCTGCAAACTACAATCCAAGAGTTTTGTTCAACGAACGATATCTGAGATACAATCCTTTCCCAAAATATCTTGGAGTCACTTTAGATAGATCCCTGAGCTACAAAGAACGTTGGGCCGATACTCTGCACAGGGATCTGAAAAGTCGCCGCAAGAAACAACATATTGCATAAGCTCAGTGGTACATCCTGGGGAGCCTCTGCTGACTGTTTACGTTTATCCGCCATCAGTCTTGTCTACTCGGCCGCTGAGTACTGTGCACCCGTCTGGTTGGAAAGCGTACATGTGAAGAAGGCAGACACAAAATTGAATGATACAATGCGTTGCATTACTGGTTCCATCAAATCAACTCCATGTCACTGGTTACCAATGCTGAGTCACATCCCTCCACCTCACATAAGGAGGAAGAAAGCTCTACTAAGGGAAGCTAAGGAAATCTTTGCATCACCCTCTTTGCCATTGCACCAATAATTCTGCCATCCATCACAGCAACGACTGAAGACCAGTAAGTGCCACTGCGGGGCAACTCATTGCTGTTGGTTTTGACCTAAAGGAAAGCTGGAAGCATGAGTGGTCAACTAAACCATTGGGAACATGTGCCCACCATCTTGATCCCACAAGGAAACCAAACGGTTTTGACTTACCGAGGAACTTCTGGAGCCACATCAACAGGCTGAGGACTGGACATGGTTGCTGCAATTATTTCAGGTGCAAGTGGGGCTGGATCAGCTCACCAATGTGTGAGTGTAACCTGAAAGAACAGACGATCGAACATCTGGTCCAACGCTGTCCTCTTTATTCGTACCCTGGCATTCCTAACGATTTGTTCGCTCTCACACCCGATTTGACCGAATGGTTGAGAAGGATGGACTTTAAAGTTTGATTATACCTTGTTATGTATTGCATATTGTATAAATTACCATACAATTAAATAAATAAATAAATAAATAAATAAATCTATATACAAACTCAACTATGCGGTACAGAAGTGGCCACGGTGCCTAAGCCCCTCAGTTAACAAGAAGAACTGTGAGTTTTACAATTTAACAGCACCTTTTGGATTGTAAGTGTATTTGAGTCTTCAGTCTTTCCACTTGGTTGATGCAGATCTCCAGGTCTCCCTGTCCTGAGCTAATCGTTTCATCTCTACATAGCTACCACATCCTACATCCAAGGCAATCTGTTTAACATATCCTAACTTTGATCTTCCCCTACAGTTCTTGTTTTCAACTCTACCATCCATCAGTTTGTTATTCCTGGGTGTCTTAGTATTTGTCCTACCAACCTATCTCTTCTCTTAGCTCTGAACGAAGCCTGTAGGTTGATAACAGGTTGCTTAAAGCCTACCCCAACAGATAAGCTCTACTACCTGGCTGGAATAGCACCACCTTGTGTACGCAGAGAGTTGGCTGCAAACAGGGAGAGGCTGAGAGTGGAAGAGAACAGCGCCCACCCACTGCATGGGTATAATCCTCGTCAGCAACGGCTGAGGTCCCGAAAGAGCTTCCTGAGGACATCTGAGATGCTTACCGTCTCACCGGAGAAGGCGAGGCTGGATATATGGAAGAAGTCGACCCCTCACCCCTGCGGTTGGATGCCAGTAGCTGAAGAACTACCACCCGGACACAACGAAAGCTGGTTGGTGTGGAAATCCCTAAACAGGTTACGATCAGGAGTTGGAAGATCCCGAGACAATCTGAGGAGATGGGGCCTCAGTACATGTGACACGTCTTGCGAATGTGGACAAGAACAAACCACAAGACACATGCTTCATTGCCCTCTGTGCCCTCCATCTTGTGCAGAGGAAGATCTCCTGTTAGCCACTCCGAGCGCCTTGGATGTTGCTCAGTATTGGGCACGTGCTATATAAATAGACAATTTTACCCTTAAATATATAACAACTGTACATTTGTATGTTTCCGAGACGAAATAAATAAATAAATCTCTCCTCTCCATTAGCAGTCGCCAGAAACATCTCTCCTCGCCCGGTTATTTTAATACCTCTCCATTTGTAACCCTATCTACCCATCTGATGTTCCTGTAACACCACATTATAAATGTTTCTATTCTCCTCTTTCCTGCTGCACCAACATTCCAAGTTTCACTTCCATAGAGCGCCACGCTCCAGACAAAGGCTTTCTATATTCGAAGTCAACAGGTTCCTTTTCTGTAAAAATGCTTTCCATGCCTGAGCCAACCAACTTATTATATCCTCTTTGCTTGGTCCATCACTGGTTATTTTGCTTCCTAAGTAGCAGAAGTCTCCTACTTCCTTAAGCGTCTCACCTGCCAATTGGACGTCAATAGGGGGGGTCCGTGATTTATTTTTGATTGTATTGACCG
Organism: Meconema thalassinum; assembly: GCA_946902985.2. Taxonomy (NCBI): domain Eukaryota; kingdom Metazoa; phylum Arthropoda; class Insecta; order Orthoptera; family Tettigoniidae; genus Meconema; species Meconema thalassinum. Next base: position 513,399,568 of record OX336393.1, on the reverse strand, counting down.
AGAAATATATAGTGCATTAAACCCTTTGTAATGCAGGCCGAAGCAAGTCCTGATCGACGACCAACAAGTCTGTGGACTGACCTCAATAGCTGGCCTGTTCGTACAGAAACACTTGATTATGAATGCAATAATTAGAATAGTTGATGAAGGCAGGCACGTCTGCTTGGCTGGCACTCACTGGAGATCTCTGGGCTACTCTGAGCTCAAACCTCGTGCAATATTCAAACAGCAACACCACATGTCTATGAGGATATGACACCCGGTGAGGTTAAATTGATGGTTTCATTATTGTAATTTTTAGCCTATTTTCATATTTTGAAAAAACAAGATGTTCAGTAAAGAACATATAGCCTACTTTCTCCTAAATGCATGGGTATTGTTATAACTCTTGGTCTTTTTCAAGGAGTTTAATTGAAGGTTGGTTGTATTAGCGTGCTATACAGATATTATTGCTAGTGCTACCTCGGTACAAAATTTCATTCAATTCGGTCTCACCGTTTTTGAATTGATATGGCGAATCGATTTGCACACATACATGGTCGCTATCTGAAAACTATTGGGTTGATGACCTTGTAGTTCAATCAAAAAATACTTCCCACATAAAGGTATGTTGTTGCAAAATTTGGTAGAGATCAAATAATTAGGTTGGTCGCAATTTGATTTAAGCTTTTAACATTTGGGTGGCCGCCATTACGTTTCCCCCAAGATAGCGACGATATAAAACATGACACTGAGGTGCCCTTTGCTAGTGCTAACTCTGTACCAAATTTCGTTCAATTCGGTTTCACCGTGTTCGAATTGTTAGGAGGGGGGGGGGGGGGGGGCGGACATTCAGAGTACACACACTCACACACATACTCTCTCTCTCACACACACACAGAAGACACACAGTCAGACACACAATTTTTCTCCCTGTATTGATCTCAGGTCTACTTTCATTTTTTGCAAAAATCGAAAGTAGGCTAAAAAATAGGCTGATGAGATCACCTTTTATCCTTGTATGTGTGTGTGTGCCTGTGTGTGAGTGATTCCCCCCATAATAACTTCTAAACGGCTGGAGTGATTTCAATGAAACTCGGTGATGTCATGGCACCATTTTGGTCGACCCCGACCGTGCCCTTCAAATTTTATTACGTGTCACCAATCCAACATGGTGGCTATGCAAAATATTTCACCAGCAATTTAATTTTTCGGAAAATATTACTGATATCACCCTGAAATTTGTACGGTGATAAAGGGAACTACTAGAAGTTCACCTATGAGACTTTCAAAATCGTGTTGACTACAAAACCAACATGGTGCCCAAGCGCAATTGAAACTTTTAAATAGACTTTTCTCACGATTTAACCATCCAAACGCAATGAAACTTTTTACGGAACTACTTCTTTAAACTGGCGGACCCATTCGAGTATTCTCGAATGCGTATAAATCACATTCCCGGCTTAATTGGTATGCAGGCTTGACGCGACACAGTTCTGGCAGGAGCTATCGCATTGCTTATTAGAATAAACGCACTTTTTAAACCAATTGTCGATTATCATGAAATAGAGTACAATTCGTCACCGATGCGGGTAATTCACTTTCTTTTGAATACTCATTTGTTGCGAAGGGTTACTTGTGAGCTCCCCATGTGTATATACCACCCACCCGTCTTTATTGTTATGCGAGCTGGATGCGACACATTTATAGCAGGAGATATAGTCCTGTTTATTTGCTTCTACGCACTGTAAAAGAAATGAATATATTTATGTTGACTTTTCAAGAAATGCAATAATTTTACCCTACATTTGATTTTTGCAAAAAATGAAAGTAGACTTATAAGATCTACTCAGGGCGAAAAATGTGTGTCTGTCTGAGTGTGTGAGTGTGTGTATGTATGTGTGTGTTTATATCTGTCCTCTCTATCAATTGAAACACGATGAAACCGAATTGAACGAAATTTGGTACAGAGGTAGCATTAGCAAAGGGAACCTCAGTGTCATGTATTATTTTGCCGCCATCTTCACCAAAGCTTAATGGCGGCCTCAAAAGTTCAAAACTTAAAATTAAATTACGACCAAACTTATCATTGGATCTCTACCAAATTTGGTAAAAACAAACCATCATATGGGACGCGTCTTGTGCCCAAACTACAAGTTCATCAGCTGTACCATTTCAGGATAATGGCCGTGTGAATTATGCAAGCTTTATAATCTATGGCTTGGGAACCACCAGTTCCGATTATCGATCCGAGAATGGTTAAACTGTTCTAAAGGGCGCGGCCTGTTCGAAATTAAAAGTTTATATTATAATATTAAACTGCAGAAGTGACTTTATAAAGCTGAACTGTCTCGGTTGCAAGACAAGGTGGCAGCTGATGTTTTTCCGAGGCTCTGGTATTTGGTAGAGGTAAATAGTTTCTAAGGTCTTCAACCAAGAAATGATTCTATTATACTGTACTTCTTGATAAAGACAAACAGTTACAACTATACCCATACATGTACGAGAAAGTAGGCTATATGTTCTTTAATGAACTTCTTATTTCATGTGCTATTGAGACCCTGCACCTTGTAACTCCCTCTAGTTTAAGAGCTTGAGATTTGTGAATCATACACCTTGACTGGCATGTGCCGATAACAGCCAACTCGTTTCTCACTCTAGTCCAAATTAGTAGTGTAGTTTGCACACATTCCCAAGTGCACTGGGCAGATGATTATGATGTCGCAAGTCCAAAATGAAAGAAACATGTCAAGAAATAAATAGATGTGTAGAGAACAGCGCTTCTGAGGAACATCAAAAGACCGAAAATACTGGCTGTAGTGGAGGCGTAGTGGTCGGTGGTGCAGGTATCTTTCCGTTGAAGGTCTTTGCATGAGTCAGATGTTCAGTCATAGTATGCGGTTGTGCGGTTCGCTGGACCTTAATCCAGTGGATTTCTGGCTACGGGGACTTTTAAAGACATTGCTGTATGCCACACCCATCGACAATGTGCATATGTCACAAGAGCGTGTGACCGATGAGAGTGCCCACATCCGCGAGCAGCCAGGCGTGATTGGACGAGTTGGGGATTCCTTGCGAAGAAGAGCCGAATCATGTTGTAACCATGTGGAGCATCTCTTGTAACGTGCAGATGGTATCCGCGGACATCATCACAGCTCCTGGTTGGTGGTGTTGATGGATGTTTGTCCATCGCGTGTTCTGTTAAACGTGTGTGACAGTCACGTGTTCATTAGAAGCAGCTGGTAGGAAGACGTCCATTGTCTGAAGTGTAAACACACAACACAAGTAGAATGGCTCATATCTCAACAGGTATTTGTTTCCGGACTTTATGTTTATAGGAACATTTCTTCTCGAAACGACCAATCCCAACCCCTGTTGCAATATCGGACACTTTCTTCTAAACACCCTGTATACAAGAGTCGGTGAACCAGGTTAGGTTAGGAGACCGGCGCAAAGTGTGTCAAAATCGAAATCTAGGGGGACAAAATTATTTTTACGTTTTAATCACGAATTTAGAGTGAAAGCTGCGTATAAAATTTGTTTACTTTATAAGAAACATCAGTTAAGACATTTTTAAGCTATCTCTACACATGCAAGAAATTGTCTATGACTAGCAGTTGGGTAGAGCATTCAGTTATCTCTTCAGAACAAATTTCTACCCCTAATGTACTTTTAACAAAGTCACAAAGTTACACTTTTGACATAATCGTCGAACCCAGTGTGAGAACTGGTTGCGAGGCATCTTCTAAAACGTAAACTAACTAAGTAAGTTGCAAAAAGATGCAAAAAATCTTATAACAGGCGTAAACTACAAGACTTTATCTACATTTTAACATTAAGTAGAAAGTGACGCAGAGTGACGCGACATACTAAAAATCTAAGTGAAAATATAATTTTAAAAATAATTGTTAAATATTATATAATGCAAATAATGGCAAAATTACGTAACAATTACGCCCATTAATAATTGAAACACGTTACAAAGATCATACCTTCAGCTGCATGTTCCATCTTAAAGCATCACACTAACCACAAAGACAACCAAACCACAGCCACTTACATTCACCCATTCCAATTCAGACGCTCGAACAGTGGTGACAGATTTACACTAAGATGCGTCTATATCCCAGAATAGTGAGTGGCAATTTTTTTGAGAATGCTGTAGAAGTAATAAATTTGATTTTTATCCTATTTTCAATTTTGAGAAAATAGGCTTATGAGATCCCCTTTTGTCCGTGTGTGTGTGCGTGTGTGTGTGTGTGAGAGAGGTGTGTGTGTGTGTCCCCCTAAAAAAATCTAAACGGCTTGAGTGATTTCAATGAAACTCGGTAAGTTCATAGCGCTATTCCCGGCGACCTCGACCGTGCACTTCAAATTTTGTTACGTCTCACCAATCCAACATGGCGGCTGTGCGAAATATTTCACTAGCATTCAATATCTCCGAAACTATTACCGATATCGCCCTGAAATTGTGTACTGTGATAAAGGGCACTACTAGATGTTCACCTATGAGACTTTCAAAAACCTGGTGACTACAGAACCAACATGGCGGCCAAGCGAAGTTGAGACATTTAAATAGACTTTTCTCGCGATTTAACTATCCAAACGTAATGAAACTTGGTACAGAAATTGTTTATACACATTGTAATGCACTGGAGTCTAATTTAGTTCAATTGTTTACATAACCTCAAAATGGCGGCTGTGCGAAATATTTCACTGACATTCTATATCTACGAAACTATTACAGATATCACCCTGCAATTTTGTACGGTGATAAAGGGTACTAATACAAGTTTACCTATGTATATTTCTTAAACCTGTAAAATACAAAACGAACATGGCGACCAAGCGAATTTGAAATATTTTAATAGACTTTTCTCGTGATTTTACTCTCTGAGCGCTGTGAAATGTGGTACAGTAAATTATTTTGCAGTTTATAATGCCCTGCCATCTAATTTAATTCAATTGTTTACATAACCTCAAGATGGCGGCTGTGCGAAATTTTAAAATTAAGTTTTTATTTCTTGTGTCGTAATCATGCGATCGAAGTGAAAGTTTGAATAATGAACCTAGGCAATAAGTGTCCTTGAATGGTACATAACTCTATGGTCTATACATATAACAATCCTAAATTGCGAGCTTCCGAAATATTTAGACGGTTCTCAATATCTATGAATCTTTTACAGCAACCAAACTGAATTTTTTAATGTTCATAGAGACTATGAACATATGTTCACCTATAGGACGTTCAGTAACCTGGTGAGCACAATTCCAACATGGCGGCGACGCGAAATATAAATATTTAAATGGACGTTTCTCGCGAATTAACTATCCGAGTGCCGTGAAACGTTGCACGTTAAATGCTTATACAAATGTTGATCCACTGGCATCTCATTTATTTCAATTGTTTGCATAATCACAAGATGGCTGCTGTGCGTAATTTTAAAATCTCGTTTTTACTTCTTGTGTTCTAATCATGCGATTGAAGTTTGTATACCACACGTACACAATAATCTGGCGACCATCTGAAATATTTAGACGGTTCTCAATATCTACGAATCTGTTACAGCAAGTATCGTTCTTCACAGAACTACTTGTTTAATTATGAAAATAAATAATTTTGTCCTCCTAGATTTCGATTTTGAGTACAGGGAGAAGAATGTTTACACCTGGCAATATCTGTGCTGCACAAACACGGCTTCTTGAGGCTGGTGCAGGTAATGACGCAACTAGCACGCAGGGTTGCCTAACTCTATTAAAGAAGCTTTTCAGTCGGTCAACAGAAATTGTGTCCAATTACATTATGCGAGAAACAAGTATTTATGCACCGTAACCTGAAAGAGAAAACTACATTGTCTTCGAAGGCAAGATTCTAGGGAAGAAATCGGGAAAAGGACCGCGTTTCTCATACCTTTGGAACACAATCACTCAGGTGGGTTTTGCTTCCTACGTCATGATGAAGAGAACTGCTGAAGATCGTTGGCTGTGACTGCAGCGACAAAGCTTAGTCTTTAGATCAGTGGTACCAACATTTGTCAGCTGACGCCCCCCTTTTCAGACACGGGTGGTCATCACCCTCCCCCCGTCGCTTCTATAACCTCTTTGATAAACTGACGTGGAGGATATAGACCTAACCTAATTACACTACATAATGAAATAATTATAAACATTATAAAACCTTGTATTTAACAATAATACTGGAAAATGAAAGCAACTACTACATCGTTGATGAGTCGCGTATGGTGGTAGTTTACTTTCACGCAAATAGGTTCACAAAATGTGCAATTAAACGTGCGTTGAGGGTTCTCAGGCTTGATTTTGCTCCTTACAACACAGCAAATTCCTTATTTCACCTCCAACCTCGGGGCTCCAGAGAAGTTTGTGCGAACAGTTGGCAATACGAGGGCTTTTGAAGGATTGACTTGGTGCGATAATGACTTGGAGAGATTCGAAAAATGTTTATTGATTTATTTTGATCGACTGGAGAGCATTCTTTAATAAACTATTCGTTCTGACACACGTTCATAAACCAACACCAAAAAATATGCATTAATTCAGGAAAAATATTTTTATCCTGAAAATTTTGAACTCAATGTGAGTGTAGGGTTGTGATCGGAGGTTAGAAACAACGACGCAATTCAAACCTGAGTACATATAAATAAACAAGTATGACAGAGTTATTTCCTTTGAAGGAAACCGGGTGTTAAGAGACCTTCTGGATGTGAATGTAACCCCTCATCTTGTTTACATTCTACAGCAATCTCGAACCCTCATAGCCATCTGGTTTATGGCGAACAAGCCCCTTCTATTGTCAACATAAATCATACGCTGATCGTTAACATATTTCCGCGCGCCGATCTTGTACAACTCGAATTGGATGTTGCTATCCCCCTCAAACAGTAGAGCAGACGACGTAGTGAAACATGCTCACAATATCATATCTCCAAGACGATTATTTTCACTCTTACAGGATGGAAGAATGAAACATAGCATGTCACAACTATCTTTATTGCGCGGAGATTTCTTGGTGAATTTAATGGCTTTAAAGGGAACATTCTCTTACTCACTCAAGAGATGTGACCTAAACAGGACGTGAATCCCCTGAATACACAACTTGAATGTTTTGAGGATGTATTGTTCTAATTTTTATCGGATTGAATAAATTCTCGATATGAAAAGTCTTCAAATGTTTCACTTTTTCGGACCGCCAACACTTGGAATTGAGAATTCTAAATTACATAAAATATTTTATGTTCGACCCTGACTATTATATGTCAGAAAACTGTACTATAATGAGGCTCATTATAACACTATGTTTCATTATGAAACAGTTTCTCCCACCAATCAGAGCTCAAGAAACAGTTGTTTGACCAATTAGATAATTAGATGCGCTGAGTTCCACGGCCTTCTAATTTAAATTTCACTGCCTGGCCTGGTGTCATAGTAGGGTAATCGAGGAGGCCATAGCCAAATACAAGGCATTCTCTGCGTTTCATGCGCTCTTTGTTCAGTACATAAAACTGGTGAAATTTCGACAGATATTTATGAATATTTATGTTCGAACATAAAATAGTTATAATAATTATCGTCGAACATAAACAGTCGTATGCAACTCGCCTATAATGGTAATTAAGACATTCGTATGGAAATTATAAAACTCGCATACGCTCGTTTTATAAACATACTCGTATCTTAATTATTGCCATTATAGGCTTGTTGCATAATGTACTATACTTATATAAATGTGCATTAATTTACAAGAACCTTTCCTCGCAAGTACATCTATTAGGTGAATAACTTGGTTTATAATCTTAATAAGACTATGCAGCACATTGAAAGATACTCGTTGCAGTACATACAATCCACCTAGGAGGCATAACCAGCTAAAACCAAGACGTTAACATTAACTAGCCATTTATACAAAACTAATGTTCGTGTCTAGGCAAATCAGAAGTTTCGGTTTAATGAACAGACACCAAGAAGATGGTATATTGGCCTTCACGGCCAGTGAATTAAAACTCAGCTTTTTTCTGGGTGTATGCCGTGTCTGGTGTGGGGTTTCACCTAGGAAAACCAAGCTGGCTCATCAGCGGGCTCTTGATGTCTGCTCCCATATCCCCACAGGAGTAGAAAACTGCGCTAAAGCCTCCTGATATGGTATTATCATGACGAATAGAAGGACCTAGTGTGAGGACTCCGCCATTATAGCACAGTAGTTTGTGGTCCCGCCGCTACAAGCACTGCAAGCGATAATGTCCAACAACGTGTCCTGTTGTAGGGTCGAGCCGGGTTTTAGAAAAGTGCGCGAGAAGTTACTGTGTGAGATATTTGTGTGAATTAAATTGGATTTTCTTTGTCTTCAGTTCTTCAATTCAGTTCATTGTGTCTTGTGTACATCAGCGTTTTGTGCTGTGAACTTCAAACATATTTCTTATGCGGCTTTGTTAATTTATTAGTTCAACATGCCGTACTGTTTTTTCCTGGCTGTAAGTCAGCGTATGGTAGAGCAGTTGAAGATATACGATTTGTTTCACCTCCGAAGATTAAAAATCAATTTGAAAAATGGGCCAGAGCTATTCCACGAAAGGATACTGAGACCGTTTAGTTGATGTCAACAACCACGATGACTCAACTAACGACACATAAATCAAATAAAAAAGTACCGTGAGGATCAGGTGACCTTCCATAAAGGCTAAAGCGGCACGAGAGTCCGTAGTCCACAGGGATCGTGGTACATGGTGACGATGGTCATAGACCGCCTAAGGAAAGGTTCACCTTAAAACTAGACTGAGAAAATAAACATCCAGACTCATGTAAAACACCGTGAAAATTTATTAAAATTCACAAGCCCCTAGCCTAGTTCGGAGGGTTATAATCGGCTAGTCCGCAAATTAATAAATAAACAAAGATAAAGAACAGGTCCCCTACCTGAGAAGTTACTGAAAACCCTCGCGAAAGATCTAACTCACAATGATAAAGCAACAACAGCAACGCTAGGAATATGGTACGACGCAAGTCCCTAGTTCAAGTTACAAGATCAAGCTAATATCTGAATTTACATTTAACAGGGTAGCAAGGCAAATCTAGGTTAGGATGGTACCATTTCGACATTTAAATTTAACATTAATTCAACTAGCTAAGTCCTATCAATTAACAAAATTTACGGCGATGACGTCCGTAAAAGAACACAATTACATCCAAAAGCTAAGTGTACAGCCATGAAAAACAAACAATTTAATTATGCTTAATAACTATGTGCTAACAGCACACAATAAAGTAACATGTAGGGTTTAATACACTTGACATCATAAATTAATAACGAAATAGACACAGTAGTTTTATTAAAAATTCCTGCCTACACCTTGGTTTACTCTTTGTAAACCATAGTCATCTAATGTGTATAGTTACGGTGACGAATGCGCAGTTGAGACCACGTCTGATATCGCATGGCCTGAGCTCCACAAGCTACGAACTCTAGGTTCGCACATGCTTCAGGTCGCTACAAAAATGTCAACTGTCCTAGTCATTTCCTCACAAGGAAATTATCTTCCACTGCACGGCTATGTCAACAGTTCCAGAATGCAAAGAACAAAGTTAGATAGAAAGAATCGTTAGTTAGGCCTGTTTTACAACAATTATGCATTTTATTATTAGAATGTCGGTTTATAGGTTTATCGTAGGTTTATGGCGAATAACATTGACAATAGCCTGGGCACGGAGTGTCTCCAACTGAGATCATTCTCCACCAAAAAGCCTCGACTTAACAGTCGGAATATAATCAACGAGTATAACAACTCGGACACACAATAACACGGGTTACCAGCGGCGCTAAGCTCGCGTTCAATAACTCTGGGATAGGCCTGTACAACAGTTACCTTCCAATAACGTCTGGTCAACGGGATCATCCCCGGACAAAGCATACAATAACATCCTGCTATAACAGGGTAGACTTCACCATCCTATAGAAAACCTTACATAACTGTACCTGTCATACGACAAGACACGCAACAGAGCGTTAAACTAACAAAAACCGATCCATAAAACAAGTGATCAAATACAAGAGTGGAAACTGATTTCCATAAGCAAAATAGCAATGAAAGGAAAAACGAATACAAATTGTACTCTGTCCTCGTCTATAGTAGTTTTGTCTCACAATGAAGCAGGCGGGCTCTAGGTCACTGGGTTACATAACCAGTTTATTCAAGGCCGGCGATTTAATCAATACAAAACCTGCACTTGGCCGGTTCATAAAAAACTCTACCATAGGTTACGGATCTCTACAGAGTCCGTGTATCAAACGCACGCTATAAATCTGAGTATAGTAATACACTTCCGTCTTTCTACCAAAGACGGCTAAATGAAAGTAAACTTACAATAACTGAAGCTCTTTGCTTTAAAAATGCAACTCAGTAGTTGATAGAACATCAAATAAAAACGTGTCTCACACGACACAAGAAAAATATGATAAATGTGGCACAGATTCACACACTAGATCTGCTTAATGATACTTTGGGAACCGCGATCGATGCTAGGCAACGAAACATTCCTTCTAGTTGTTAGGTTCAAACATGACCAAGAATAGCTTCTGAGCTTATTCAAAATGAAATATAATGCATTTACAAACTGGTAGTTACTGTCGACTACCTAAATGATACGACCGTTCTAACGACAGTCAGGGGTGTAACAAAGGATGGCTGCGAAGAATGCAGTCAATTAATAACCAAGGCATCTGATTGCCATAACTACAGTCAGCAAAGACTTGAAAATTACCCCAAGTAGGGTTGAACAAAATAGCCTCAAAATGACTACGATCAGGTTCAGCAAAAAGCAGGCATTGACGTTCCACGACGTTCACCAAGCTGCACCAGGGCTGACCAAAATGTCTGACCCCAAGGGTGTCTCACTCTAAACTGAAATAAGTGACATCTAACTAATCTAGTTACATCCCTACCTAGAAAAATGGCTGACACTGAGTGTGGTTGATTCACAAACTACATTAAAACTACTATACCACCAGAAACTAGAACAAAGAAGGGGTGTGACAAAAACTCACGAAATGGAGGAGCTCTCACTCAGCTCTCTATTCCACGACAAGGGTTGTACATAAACCTCTCTGGCTCTCTGGATCGGTATCCTCCTCATCAGGATTCCCATCTGGACTCCCCCAAAGACCAGGGTTCGATTTGTCCCTGTCGACATCTTCGTGGATATGCCTGGAAATGGCATTTTGGCTCCTTCCCTCTCGTTCATCGTTCTGGAAGTTCCACCATCATGCGGGTTCCTGTAGAAACGTCACCCCCCCCATACTGGGATGGTATTAGCCCATGGTGACTGCTTCAACCATGGTGAAGAAGAGTCCAATCACGTGGGTAGCGAAATAAGTTGCGTGATTATTCATCCTCTCACTTCCAAAATTATAATGTCCGTCGTGACTATTATAGGCTTCAATTATAAAATACGACACAGCCTTAATCTTGCAGATGTGGATTAGCATGTGAGCTAATACTATTTTATAATGCTGCACGTGCTAGTGACGCTACTTTTGTATCACGCAGCATCCGTGAATTATACGACGTTTCAAAGATGAAATTTCCACTTTGGCAATTTAAATATCTCATACAATTATAATCACACTTATTCAGGATAATTGTAACACTATTACCTGTATATTTCCACTAGGCATCTGGCCTCCACATACGCGTGGGTAATATGTGATGTCACAGCAATGTTGTGCAATACACTATACTTGCCAATAATTATTTCCCAAGCTTCTTATTTAATTCACTGGACTTCATCGACAGTGGATATTAGTATTCGCTTGCTCGATGGCACCTTATAATCACTTTTAACGCTAAACAGCGGATATTCTTCTACGTCTCGTAGGACAAATGTAATTCCACGCCTACACAAGGCGGATTCTCAAGACGCAGTGCTCCGGTATTGGGTGTCTCTAGAAAGTAGGTCGTCAAAACGAAAACGTTGAGCGACTACTTACGTTCCTTTTTGCGTATCTGCAAGGGTATTACCTTACCTAAAGTAAAAATAAACATTCTCCAAAATGTTTTAATAATGCAGCATGACGAAATGGAATATTCTGAGTCTCGTAGGAAAGATAAAAATAATTAATAAGACCTCAGATAATAATTAGCAGTTTACACCAAAGTCAAAAGTGCGATTCACCGCTACTTCAAAGTATCGCGTGATCTCTCAGCTTCACGTGGCTTCCTGGGTGTGTTCAAAAGTACAACATCCCATCATAAATGCTCTGTCATAAAAAAATATCACATGAACCATAGCTTAGCGGGTTCATCTGCCTCTCTGTCGTTTCAAATAAAATGTTGGGATAACATTTTTATTTGCTTTGAAATTCATTCAAGAGTGATATTTTTTTAGATTGGCTGCATTAAAGGTTCCAATGCGCTCTCCTGTCCTAATGTCTTCTATCACATAACTTCCATTGTTTAAAGGCTGTCGGATACGACTAGGGCCATAATACAAGGATAGAAATTTCCCATATATGCGGTCTATAGGACTAGAAATTCCGGGTCTCCTTATAAGGATAAGGTCTCCTTCTACTAGTGGTTCTCTAAACCTCTGGCGTCTAGTTCTTCTCAAGCGCTTGGCAGCTTGTCTGTCCATAGTCTCTCTCGCAGCTAAAAGTCTGCTGGCATGTGATGGTTGTAAACAAGGTGGATTTACAATCACACGATCCCATATTCTCAGCGGCATCTGGTTCAAATGCAAGACCATATGTATTTGACCAGTGCTTTCATGTACTGTTGAATTAATACATTTTGCCATAATAATAAGGACTTCAGTCCATCGCCAGTGTTCTTCTTGACAATATAATCGACAGAATTTTGCGATAATAGACATCACGCATTCTGCTGGGTTGCTCTCTGGATGTCGAATAGATGATAAAACATGACCTATTTCAAGCTCATTCATGGCATTGGCAAATTCTGCTGAGGTGTACTGTGATCCGTGATCAGTCAACAAGAATTGTGGCTTTCCTGCCTCCGGTATCACTTGACGTCTAATCCTCTGAATAATCTGATGTGCAGTAGCTTTTTGAATTGGATGAAGCATCGTATATTTCGTGAACACATCCACCGTTACAACGATGTATCGATTCCCACGACGAGCCTTAGGTATTGGGCCATACAGGTCCTGTGCATACAACTCTCTAGGTTGAGTTGGTAGTATTGGTCTAGGTTGTTCCTTCAGCAAGTGTGACGTGTACTTGTTCCGCTGGCATGCGTCGCAAGCACGTAAACACTGTCTAACGGTGGCTCCTAACCCTTTCCATGTGAAAGACTCCTTGATAGTTGCAATGGTTTTGTCTGTTCCACCATGTCCAATGGATAAATGTACCATAAGAATAACAGATTCTTGGTATCTCCTAGGAATAACTGCACGCAGTTGAGTGTGGTCCTCGTCTACAAACTTGTATAAGACACGATGATAAATCAAATAATCATCTGCCACAGCAGCAATCCTTGCATAATGATCATCCTGTGGATCCATTCTTCGTTCTAGGAAACGGATAATATGTCTGAGTTCCTCCTCACGTCGCTGTCCTTCAGGTAAATGACGAAATCGGCGAAGGTGTTCCTCGCATTCTCCCTCGATGTCTATGGCATTAACAGTAGCTTCAGGATTCCGGCTGAGGATGTCGGCCAACACATTCTCTCTGCCTGGTCGATAAACTATTTCCAAATCGAACTGTTGGAGAAACAGCGTCCAACGTGTGATCCTGTCGCTTGCCAGTCTTGTTCTCAAGATGAAGGTCAACGCATGATGATCGGTTCTCACAATAATCCTCTGACCTAACAGAAGTTTCTGCCAGTATTCAAGTGCGTAAACAATTGCAAGTGCTTCTATCTCGGTCGTGAAGTAGTGAGATTCATGTGCTCTTAAACGTCGGCTTAAGAAAGCAATGTAATGACGTTTCTTCTCATCATCTTCCTGCAGTAAAATGGCTCCTATACCAATGGCAGATGCATCAGTTTCTAGAATAAAGTTCCGAGAGTAATCTGGATATTCTAACTGAATTGAGTCCACAAGCATCTGTTTAGCTCTCCTGAAAGCTATCTCGCATTCATCATTCCAGTTCCACCTGCAGTTCTTTTTCAATAATCCTTGCAGTGGTGCAACAGTTTCGGAATACTTCTCACAATGAGCAGCAAAGAATTGGAGAATTCCTAAGAATTGTCTCACGTGTTTCACACGGGTTGGTGTTGGAAATGCAGCAACAGTTCTAATCTTTGCCGGATTCGGTCTATATCCTTCTCCATTGATTATGTGTCCTACGAATTTCACTTCTTTCTGAAAAAATCGACACTTGTCAAACTTGACCTTAAAATTTGCCTGTCGGAGATTCTCAAAAACAAGGCACAATGTCTTTAAATGCTCTTCTTCTGTTCCCGAAGCTATGATTATGTCATCCGCATAACATATTACTTTCTGCTTCACTTCATGAGTCAGCTTGGCATCAAGTGCTCTGATTAATGCGGCTCCGGCATTTTTCAATCCAAATGGTAGTTTTTGGAATACATAAGTAGTCTGATCAAACAAGAATCCAGTATATTTCTGAGTATGCTCAGATAATCTGATATGGTAATAAGACTGAACCAAGTCTAATGATGAAAATATCCTTTTTCCTTTGAACTTCCTGAGAATGTCCCTAATCTTGGGCGGTCTGTCGTGCTCAGGAGCTAGGCGTTCATTCAAGGCTCTGGCATCAAGACAAAGTCTCAAGCTTCCATCTACCTTAACCACAGGTATTATGGGATTCAAGAAAGGAGTCGGTGATTTCTTGATTGTACCTGCTGCTTCCATCTCATGGATCTTCTTAGCAGCTCCTTCGAGATGTTTCTCGGCAATCGGATAGATCCTTTTCTGGAATGGGGAATCGTCCAGTAATACAAGATCATACTCGTAGTCTAATATCTCACCAGGTGTGGTGTCGAATATATCTCGGTATTCGTTCAGTATTGCGTCAAGATCCTCATGTGTGGGTGCTGATAACGATTCTGCCTCTTCGTCGGCATCTAGTGTCGCCTCAATTTCCTTGCCCTTTAATGCTTCGACTACGTCTACTTCGGATAGGAATTCCGGTTCTTCTTCAATTAGGCTCATCTGAATGGGTTCGTTCGGCTTGAACTCTACCGTATTCCGTCCCATGTCAATGATTCCATCATATTTTCTAATGAAGTCTGCGCCTAAAATGGCATCATGATGCAGGCCCTTCATTACGAGAAATTCGTGCAAGTACACGTGGCTCGAAATCTTCACAGTACACAAAATCTGGATTTTGCACGTTACAACGCGGTCAGGTATGACACCTCTGACTCTTATAGCTGAAATGGGCAACTCCGTCACCTCAGAGTTTGCTCTAAGTCTGGCATGGCAATCGGCGGAAATTACACTAATCATCGCTCCAGTATCGATGAGTATGACTACACTGACTTCATTCAAGGTGGCTACAATCTTGGGTAGACGTGTTAATTCATAATTGTGGTTCGTCGTTCGTCGTTCGTCCAACAAGTCTTCTTGGATTGGCTCCCAGAGTAATATAGAGGCAGTTACTCGGTGCTCAACCAAACAAGAATCTATTGATTTTTCGGAGTTTTTTTTTCTGTCATGGCGAGAAGTACTGGGCTGGTTCTGCTCCGTCTCCTGCGCCGAATGTCTATTTTCCCTCGAAGTAGGGTTCCGTTCTCCCTCTTCTTGGATCTGCAATTCTCTCAATTGTTGGAGGTACTCACGGCTCTCCCGCGCTCTTCCTTTCCAATCCCTGTCTGGCTGGTATCTAGGGTCTCGATTTCTGTCGTAACCCCCACTATATCGATAGTCTCTACGGATACGTCCGTGTTGCTGATTTCTTCCTTCATTCCCTCGGCGGTTGTTTTCATGACGTCGGTTGTCGTCCGTCCTTCGGTCGAATCGCCGGTCCCAATGACTTCGCCGGTCATCATGTTGATTTCGAGTATACGGAGTGTTGTTCCATTCTCTCCTGTTATAACTGTAATTGTTATCACGTCGCCCAGAATCCTCTGTGGTTTGTGTTTGTTGTGGCGTCTGGCTCACTTTATCAACAGTCGTCAGATTCATATGTCTATCCTCGCGTCTATCAGCCTTCTGCTGACGGTGTGTATGAAACTGTTCTGTATTAGCGTCCAACCTTCGCAGTATCTGGTCACACTGCTGGAAAGTGGATGCCCCTGCAGCGATTAACACACGTTGTACATCCGCAGGGTACTGCCAAACAATTGTGTTCACCAAATCTTGTTCGGACAACGGAGGCTGAAGACAACGGAGCTTCGCGAGCTGTATTGCGAAGTAATTCGCATAACGAGTAGGTGTATTGGAACTGTACCTTCGAGTGTACATCTCAGCTCGGATACTCTGCTGGATGTCGCTCGACCAATATGTTCTTAATAACGCTTCCTTAAAGTCTTGGTAGCCTGTAAATGAGTATCGGAATGCTCTGAACCAGGTACCGGCTTGTCCCTCAAGCAGTCGCTCTATAACTCTTAGTTCCCTCTCTGGAGTTACCATAGTATCACGTAAGTAGCTTTCGACATTTGCTAGGAATTCCACTGGAGTAACACCGCTCCCAGTTCCCGAGAAGCGAGCTGGTTGCTCCTCTCTTGAACGAATTATGGTGACATTTCCCTGCGTATTCGCGGGTCTGAAAGTATTTTGCATGTAACTCTGCGTAGGAGTGTTAGTCTCATGACTAATTCGATTAGATGCTGGTTGAAACGGGTGAGCGTCAAAGTTCAAGGTCTGACCTTGCGCTAAATTAGTGAATTGTGACGGCTGCGATTCCATAGGCGCGCTGGGTTGGAAATGGGTAGGCATCATTCCTCCTGATTGAGATATAGGCGTTTCCTGAGATTCTCCCATCTGTAGGTGTACGTGTCTCTCTCTTGGAGTCGTCTCGAGTCTGTCCAGGCGTCTTTCTATTACTTCAAGACCTGGGATGGTTCTGGCTGCGACTTTGTTGCCTAAGTCGTTCAATTGCAGCTCGATCCTGTCAACCTTTCCCCTGAGGTTTGTGTCTACCTCGCGTATGGCCGTCCTAAGGTTATAACTGAGGTCTAACCTCTCGGTCACCGCGAATTCCTCAAATCTCTTTTGTAAGGAATCGATATCTCCTTCAATTCTGGACATATTTTCTTGGATTTTACCCACATCGTCTCTAACCTCGGCTACCTTAGCCTTGACGGTAGCTTCGTGTTCGTTGAGGTCACCTCTCAATAACATGAGGTCAATTTTGTGTTCCTCATGATGAACATCAACTGTCTCACGTAGACTGGCTACGGTTTCCGTCAATTCAGAAATGTTTCTCCTGTTGGTGTTAAGTTCCTCTTTAATCTCCATCATGCCATCAACGATAGTCTTCACGTTGTTATTAACGGCATTGGCAGCTCCTCTCATCAAGATTAAACCAACGTTCATGGTTGCCATGTCCTTCTTCACATTTCCGATAAATCCCTCGACGTGATCTAGTCGAGTCCCGAATTCTTCCCTGGTATGTTCCAGATCTGCTCTCATGTCTATCTGGACTTTATTCAAGGTTGTCTGAATTTGAGCTGTGTGCTCCTCCAATCGGTTTTGCACCTCCTCCCTAGCTCTATTCATCTGGTCGGTTAAGCAATCTACGCGCTGGTTAGCCTCCTGATGGTGTCGTATGACATCAACCCTAACAGCTGCTAAACCTGTCGTCAGATCATTTCTCGCTTCGATCCTATATGTGTCCATGTCTGCCCTGACTTGAGTTAAATCAGCCCTAACATTATTTACAGAGTGAGTGTTAATTTCTAAGTCCTGTCTTACATTGTT
The DNA here is from genome assembly GCA_946902985.2 of Meconema thalassinum. Classification (NCBI taxonomy): domain Eukaryota; kingdom Metazoa; phylum Arthropoda; class Insecta; order Orthoptera; family Tettigoniidae; genus Meconema; species Meconema thalassinum. Next base: position 513,381,736 of record OX336393.1, on the reverse strand, counting down.
TATAGACTGAGTGTTAATTTCCAAGTCCTGTCTTACATTGTTGACTTCCTGTCTAACCTGGTCCACATGACCACTGACATTGTTGACTTCCTGTCTAACCTGGTCCACATGACCACTGACATTGTTGACTTCCTGTCTAACCTGGTCCACATGACCACTGACATTGTTGACTTCCTGTCTAACCTGGTCCACATGACCGCTTACAGTATTTACAGCCTGAGTATTCTGACCTAAGTCAGCAGTAATCTGTTGAAGATTGGCATTCACACCTGCCATCATCTCTCCAAACACACGACGAATAGTTTCCTCATCCATAGATAAGAAATATATGAGAAAGTGAGGGATCAATTTCTACTGGAACTTACAGCTATGATTAGTTACTTGGTGGTATAAAGCTTGCTTCATTTATATAAATATCACGAGTACAGCTGGAGTATGCAAACTAAGTGCTTCTACATTTACAAAGACAACGGTGAGCAAAGCAAAGTATTACATTTACTTAGGATGAGGCATCATCAAAGAAAATCCTATCCTTCATTTATCCAACACTAAAGCCTCACCCCATGGACTTCTATCAAACATGAATGCCATGCGGTCAATTGATCTGCAGTACGACTTTCTAAGTTCGTCCCAGTCCTGTCAATTTACAATTAATCAACATTAGGATCCTCAAAAAAATAACATGGTACTGAGGGTCACCACGTTAACGTCGGCACATGAGTTGGGCGCCATTTTATGAGACCGTTTAGTTGATGTCAACAACCACGATGACTCAACTAACGACACATAAATCAAATAAAAAAGTACCGTGAGGATCAGGTGACCTTCCATAAAGGCTAAAGCGGCACGAGAGTCCGTAGTCCACAGGGATCGTGGTACATGGTGACGATGGTCATAGACCGCCTAAGGAAAGGTTCACCTTAAAACTAGACTGAGAAAATAAACATCCAGACTCATGTAAAACACCGTGAAAATTTATTAAAATTCACAAGCCCCTAGCCTAGTTCGGAGGGTTATAATCGGCTAGTCCGCAAATTAATAAATAAACAAAGATAAAGAACAGGTCCCCTACCTGAGAAGTTACTGAAAACCCTCGCGAAAGATCTAACTCACAATGATAAAGCAACAACAGCAACGCTAGGAATATGGTACGACGCAAGTCCCTAGTTCAAGTTACAAGATCAAGCTAATATCTGAATTTACATTTAACAGGGTAGCAAGGCAAATCTAGGTTAGGATGGTACCATTTCGACATTTAAATTTAACATTAATTCAACTAGCTAAGTCCTATCAATTAACAAAATTTACGGCGATGACGTCCGTAAAAGAACACAATTACATCCAAAAGCTAAGTGTACAGCCATGAAAAACAAACAATTTAATTATGCTTAATAACTATGTGCTAACAGCACACAATAAAGTAACATGTAGGGTTTAATACACTTGACATCATAAATTAATAACGAAATAGACACAGTAGTTTTATTAAAAATTCCTGCCTACACCTTGGTTTACTCTTTGTAAACCATAGTCATCTAATGTGTATAGTTACGGTGACGAATGCGCAGTTGAGACCACGTCTGACATCGCATGGCCTGAGCTCCACAAGCTACGAACTCTAGGTTCGCATATGCTTCAGGTCGCTACAAAAATGTCAACTGTCCTAGTCATTTCCTCACAAGGAAATTATCTTCAACTGCACGGCTATGTCAACAGTTCCAGAATGCAAAGAACAAAGTTAGATAGAAAGAATCGTTAGTTAGGCCTGTTTTACAACAATTATGCATTTTATTATTAGAATGTCGGTTTATAGGTTTATCGTAGGTTTATGGCGAATAACATTGACAATAGCCTGGGCACGGAGTGTCTCCAACTGAGATCATTCTCCACCAAAAAGCCTCGACTTAACAGTCGGAATATAATCAACGAGTATAACAACTCGGACACACAATAACACGGGTTACCAGCGGCGCTAAGCTCGCGTTCAATAACTCTGGGATAGGCCTGTACAACAGTTACCTTCCAATAACGTCTGGTCAACGGGATCATCCCCGGACAAAGCATACAATAACATCCTGCTATAACAGGGTAGACTTCACCATCCTATAGAAAACCTTACATAACTGTACCTGTCATACGACAAGACACGCAACAGAGCGTTAAACTAACAAAAACCGATCCATAAAACAAGTGATCAAATACAAGAGTGGAAACTGATTTCCATAAGCAAAATAGCAATGAAAGGAAAAACGAATACAAATTGTACTCTGTCCTCGTCTATAGTAGTTTTGTCTCACAATGAAGCAGGCGGGCTCTAGGTCACTGGGTTACATAACCAGTTTATTCAAGGCCGGCGATTTAATCAATACAAAACCTGCACTTGGCCGGTTCATAAAAAACTCTACCATAGGTTACGGATCTCTACAGAGTCCGTGTATCAAACGCACGCTATAAATCTGAGTATAGTAATACACTTCCGTCTTTCTACCAAAGACGGCTAAATGAAAGTAAACTTACAATAACTGAAGCTCTTTGCTTTAAAAATGCAACTCAGTAGTTGATAGAACATCAAATAAAAACGTGTCTCACACGACACAAGAAAAATATGATAAATGTGGCACAGATTCACACACTAGATCTGCTTAATGATACTTTGGGAACCGCGTTCGATGCTAGGCAACGAAACATTCCTTCTAGTTGTTAGGTTCAAACATGACCAAGAATAGCTTCTGAGCTTATTCAAAATGAAATATAATGCATTTACAAACTGGTAGTTACTGTCGACTACCTAAATGATACGACCGTTCTAACGACAGTCAGGGGTGTAACAAAGGATGGCTGCGAAGAATGCAGTCAATTAATAACCAAGGCATCTGATTGCCATAACTACAGTCAGCAAAGACTTGAAAATTACCCCAAGTAGGGTTGAACAAAATAGCCTCAAAATGACTACGATCAGGTTCAGCAAAAAGCAGGCATTGACGTTCCACGACGTTCACCAAGCTGCACCAGGGCTGACCAAAATGTCTGACCCCAAGGGTGTCTCACTCTAAACTGAAATAAGTGACATCTAACTAATCTAGTTACATCCCTACCTAGAAAAATGGCTGACACTGAGTGTGGTTGATTCACAAACTACATTAAAACTACTATACCACCAGAAACTAGAACAAAGAAGGGGTGTGACAAAAACTCACGAAATGGAGGAGCTCTCACTCAGCTCTCTATTCCACGACAAGGGTTGTACATAAACCTCTCTGGCTCTCTGGATCGGTATCCTCCTCATCAGGATTCCCATCTGGACTCCCCCAAAGACCAGGGTTCGATTTGTCCCTGTCGACATCTTCGTGGATATGCCTGGAAATGGCATTTTGGCTCCTTCCCTCTCGTTCATCGTTCTGGAAGTTCCACCATCATGCGGGTTCCTGTAGAAACGTCACCCCCCCCCCCCATACTGGGATGGTATTAGCCCATGGTGACTGCTTCAACCATGGTGAAGAAAAGTCCAATCACGTGGGTAGCGAAATAAGTTGCGTGATTATTCATCCTCTCACTTCCAAAATTATAATGTCCGTCGTGACTATTATAGGCTTCAATTATAAAATACGACACAGCCTTAATCTTGCAGATGTGGATTAGCATGTGAGCTAATACTATTTTATAATGCTGCACGTGCTAGTGACGCTACTTTTGTATCACGCAGCATCCGTGAATTATACGACGTTTCAAAGATGAAATTTCCACTTTGGCAATTTAAATATCTCATACAATTATAATCACACTTATTCAGGATAATTGTAACACTATTACCTGTATATTTCCACTAGGCATCTGCCCTCCACATACGCGTGGGTAATATGTGATGTCACAGCAATGTTGTGCAATACACTATACTTGCCAATAATTATTTTCCAAGCTTCTTATTTAATTCACTGGACTTCATCGACAGTGGATATTAGTATTCGCTTGCTCGATGGCACCTTATAATCACTTTTAACGCTAAACAGCGGATATTCTTCTACGTCTCGTAGGACAAATGTAATTCCACGCCTACACAAGGCGGATTCTCAAGACGCAGTGCTCCGGTACTGGGTGTCTCTAGAAAGTAGGTCGTCAAATCGAAAACGTTGAGCGACTACTTACGTTCCTTTTTGCGTATCTGCAAGGGTATTACCTTACCTAAAGTAAAAATAAACATTCTCCAAAATGTTTTAATAATGCAGCATGACGAAATGGAATATTCTGAGTCTCGTAGGAAAGATAAAAATAATTAATAAGACCTCAGATAATAATTAGCAGTTTACACCAAAGTCAAAAGTGCGATTCACCGCTACTTCAAAGTATCGCGTGATCTCTCAGCTTCACGTGGCTTCCTGGGTGTGTTCAAAAGTACAACATCCCATCATAAATGCTCTGTCATAAAAAAAATATCACATGAACCATAGCTTAGCGGGTTCAATACGTAGTTAACGCGAAGTATTAGAATTTGTCAAATTCATTTCTCTGATGAGTTGATAGTAAAATCAGGTAATTTTATAGTGAATAGTGAAGACGTGGAAATCTCTCGTGTGTGGTGGAAGTTACGTCCAGGAGCAGTGCCTCATTTTTTCCCTAATTTACCGAAGTGGTGAGAATAAGTCCCGTAAAGCTCCCAACAGGAAAAAGAATCTCGACACCACCAGAAAAAGAAGAAAGAAGATTGAAGATGGGAGTGGAGCAACGAATGAGGCATTAAAAGGTCAGTCCAATGTTGATAAGAATTTGGGTCATTCTAATGTACTTACAGTCCATGTGAGATCTGTGCTGGACAGAACGGAGGCAGACAGGTTTTTCTCCGGGTACTCCGGTTTTCCCTGTCAAAATTTCATTCCAGCAACACTCTCCACTATCATTTCATTTCATCTGTCATTCATTTAATCATTGCCCCAGAGGAGTGCGTCAGGCCTCGGCAGCCGGCAGAGTTCATATCCTCGCCGCTAGATGGGGGCTTCATTCATTCCATTCCTGACCCGGTCGGAGACTGGAAGCAGGCTGTGGATTTTCATTTCTAATGTACTTACAGATGCTGAAAATACTATAATATTGCTCAAAAGGCGTCTAAAGAATGCTAACCGTAATTTAATTCGCGTTAGATCCTGCCTCAACTCGGCAAAATCGAGAATTAATTTGCTGGAGAAGCAGGTTCGAAATTCACAGGCATTTAATTACAAAGATAACGAACACCTTATCAAGAAGGAAAAGATAATAGACACTATGCTCAAGAAATGCCAGGAAAAAATCTCCCAATGGAATGAGGTACAGCAATGAATTCATTTTAGAGTGTTTATTGTAGAGAATAAAATCACCGAAAGGATTCAGTCATTGTCGGCGACATAATCTCTTGCCTCTGCCTTCAGAAAGTCACTTGAGAAAACTTTGTAAAGGACTTGTGGAGTTAATACGCATAGTATAAATGCTATTTCAGACTATTTTAAGGAAGAAAAGAATGATAATTCACGTTACGGTGTTGAAATTTTTGAAGAAGAGAAGCTAAGAGAAGAAATCGAGTTAAATAGCTTTTCTGATCAAGTAGATGGATTAGTTGATTTAGGTGAACACACACCTGACCTCCAGAAGAACGTACTTGCGAATCACGCTCTAGTGTTCATGTTCGTACCTTTCATGCATATATTGGGTGCAGCCAGTTGCTGTTTATGCAAGCAGAAATGCTACTCCAGGGGACATTCTCGCAAAAATTCTAATATAGGTGATTTTGCAGTTAGAAGAGGCTGGGGCGAGGGTGGCTGGCTTTACTTGTGATGGTAGTCAGAGAAATAAAAAGGCCAGGAATTCGTTAGGAGTCAGTGGCAAGACAAGCTCTCTACAACCTCACATCCTTAATCCTGCAGATGTTACGAGAAAGATCTGGGATTTCTCCGACTGTATACTCCAGGAATCTGTGCGTTTCGTAACATGTAATGAAGACCGTAGTTCTTATTTCCGTGAATTATATTTTCCATTGTGCCCTGCCATGCTATTTTAGTTGTAACCGTTAATTACTTTTTAAAAGAGTATTAGTTACAAAGTAATTCGTTTCCCTTAGCACAATCCCTAAGACCAGCTGACCCCGGCAGTGTGGAACTTGCACACTCTAGCGCTGCCTGGCGGGGCGCGCTTGAACTTCAGGAGTCTTCTCACTTTCTCCGTCTATTCGTCATGGTATTATACTGGATATCTTCAAATATTAAAGGCCGGTTTTTCATTCTCGCCACGCGTAACTTAATCAGCCTTATAAGCACTACCCTGTCTAATAAGAATGTCCCGAAACCTTTAAAGGTAGCGCTTAGAGGACTGATTAGCTTACGTATCCTTAATGTCAATGTTGGCTTCCTTTAGGCCACTCAATATCTGTGTAATCCACGCTGGTTGTATTTTAATAATTGCACATCGTGAGTATCGATCATGTGTTGTGTTTGTAATAAATTAATAGTTTAATGAATAAAAAATCTATAAATTGGTCAATAAATTATTACATAAATAAATAAATATATACAGTACCGGTCAAAAGTCTAGGACCACATAAGGAAATCATTATATGTCACCTAAAAGCTAAACCTATGGCACTATAGCTTTGTGATATTTTTACTGAGCTCTTACATATGATAGAATGTATACAACCTGATTTCATTCAATTGGGTCAAGTATTGAAGCAGTTGTGATTTTTTAACTGTTGGAAGGTCACACCAAAACATCACCATTTTCAGAGATATAATGTATCGTACATTCTAACTGATTGGAGGTATTGTCACCAATTTTCTTATTTAGACTTAGCAATAGTTGGGGATCATTTTGGTATAAATATACAAATTCCGAAAAAAAGCAGGAACTCTCTTTTTTTTCTCGGGTTTATACTTTTTCAAGCCAGCGCTAAAATGGCGGTCCCATGTCATAGATTTATGGCATGTAAAAGATCATTCCACTAACTAAACTTGTGTGAAGCTTAATTTTTAGGATGAAACGCTCTAGGTATCAGTGACATCTTGTAGCGAAAGTTGGAACTACTTGAAATTGAACGGTACTTGTAGCTCACCCCATGGGTGTCCGCATAGAAGCAGCTCGGACACTAAATGCCATACGCTAAATAATTAATAAATCTGTTTATTAATCAACCATATACAACTCGTAGTTCCGCCCCTTAAAACAACAATAACTAACTACCTCAAAATAATAATAAAATTAAGACTATTTTAGCCTATTTTCATTTTATGAAAAATAGGCTTATGAGATCACATTTTGTCCGTGTGTGTGTGTGGCCCTAATAACGTCTAAATGGCTGGAGCGATTTCAATGAAAGTCAGTGAGGTTATAGTTAGTGATGTGGGGCGGATAAATACCCAGTGGAAAGGTAAATATAAATTGGACATTTTGCTGGGTATATACCCGGCGGTCATTTAAATACCCAAATTGAGGGTGTTTTCAGTTTCTTTTTTAAGCTTTGTACTACACTTTTTGATGTGCTGATGAAGTGTTGGACAAACAAGGACTGAAACACACGAATTTGATGTCCTAAATTGAAATCAGGAACAATATTGATCCTTCAAAACTCAGATTAGAAAATATTTTATTACTTTGTGATATTTTGCTTTGTTGACATCAAAAGATGTTGTATTTCTTGTGATATACTTTGAATTTCTTTTGTAAATTAAAAGAACTATAATAAACAAAATTTCAATTTGATTTGACCCAAGTTGTACTTGTACTACTCAATTGATATTTTTCATTTTAAATTGGAATTATGTATGAATAGCCTAGTCTTTTTAGGTATTTGATTATTTATTTTATTTTATGTTCGACCCCCACTATTATGTGTCAGGAAACTGTATCATAATGATGGTCATTATAACACTCTTTTTCATTATGATACAGTTTCTCCAGCCAATCAGAGCTCGTTCATTGACCAATTAGGTAACGATACTTTCACGCGTGCGCTCAAAATTCAACATGTCTATATAAATTACCGAAAGTGCACCGTCCATAATGTTCTCGTAAATAAACTGGTGAATATGAGACACTGTACCTTAATATCCTTAAATCCAATTTCTACACAGCGGGTTGTTTTCAAACGATTTCGGTGACATTTTTACTGAATACTGATGCTCAATCTGCACATACAGCATTGAAGCTCACAGAGCGCATGCGTCGGTCGGTCAGTGAGCTTGGACATCAGAGATATCCTACCCTGCGCAGCACCCGATCACAAAATTCTAGTGACAATCTCAACAGATATTTATGAATATTTATGTTAAAACATATAATAAAGTTATAATTATCTTCGAACATAAACAGTCGTATGCAACTCGCCTATAATGGTAATTAAGACACTTGTATGGAAATTATAAAACTCGCATACGCTCGTTTTATAAAAATACTCGTGTCTTAATTATAGCCATTATAGGCTCGTTGCATAATGTACTAATATGAATGATATTACAAACTGTTCTGAAAACCATATACAGTGTGTTGTAAACTGTATATTACATCTTTTGTAGAACTTGACCAATGCTCTGAATAAATTTCCCCCAACTTTTATGTCAATGTTTGCACAATTATAACTCGGAGTTTTTCAGGTTATTACTATTGAATTTTATCTCTTGATCTAATTCCCAATTCTAATTCTGTTTTTTAAGTCCCAATTTTAATTAAATTAAAATTATTAACTATCTAATGTTGTTACACTTCTAAAAAGTTAATGTAGAATAGTTTTCATACCGGTACCCTTTTTTAAGATTCAACTTACCACGACACAGGATTTGTAATTAAAAATCCAAAATACCCATGTATTTACCCAAATAGGGTATTTACCCGAGTGTATACCCTGGGTATTTACTCCGATTTATAAATACCTGGTATTTTGCATCACTAGTTATAGTACTTTACGGTCGACCCCGACCATGCCCTTTAAATTGTATTACGTCTCACCAATCCAAAATGGCGGCTGTGCGAAATATTTCACCGGCTTTCTATATCTCCGAAACTATTACTGATATCACTCTGAAATGTTGTACGGTGATAAAACGTACTTCTACACGTTCAGCTATGAGACTTCCAAAAATCTGTAAAATACAAAATGAACATGGCAGCTAAGCGAATGTGAAACATTTAAATACACTATTCTCGCGATTTAACCATCTGAGCGCAGTGAAATATGGCACAGTAAATATTTATACCCATTGTAATGCACTGGCATGTAATTTAGTTCAATCATTCACTTAACCGCAAGATGGCAGCTGTGCGCAATTTTAAAATTAAGTTTTCATTTCTTGTGTATTAATTATGCGATCGAAGTGAACGTTTGGATAATGAACCTACGCAAAAATCGTCATCTAATAGACCACAACGGAGTTGCACGGACCAAGTTCTCTCCTTAACCACCTATATTGAGGCAGGGTTCCAGAATCGCCAGAAAACATCAGTAGCATTTATAGACCTTAAGGCAGCTTATGACACTGTTTGGAGAGAGGGTGTAATTTATAAATTACTTCAAGTTATCCCTTGTAAGACACTGGCTCGTCTTGTAAGCAACATGCTGAATGATAGAAGCTTCCAGGTCATCATGGGCAGTGAAATTAGCAAACCAAGTAAATTAAATAATGGACTTCCTCAAGGATCAGTGCTTGCCCCACTCTTGTTCAGCCTCTATATATCAGATTTGCCCTCCACAAAATCAAGGAAGTTTGGATATGCTGACGATTGGGCAATTGCTACTCGAGATCCATGTTTCGAAAGTACAGAAGAGACGCTGACAAATGATCTTTCTGCACTGGGAGATTATTTTCGCAAATGGAGACTTCAGCCAAGCACAACTAAGACCGAAGTTGCTTGCTTCCACCTGAACAATAAAATGGCAACAAGGGAACTTACGGTTTACTTCAATAACATCCTCCTTCGCCATAACAGACATCCCAAGTACTTGGGTATAACACTGGATAGAACATTGTCATTCAAAGAACACCTACGAATAACTTCTGCCAAAATGAAGACAAGAAACAACATCTTACGGAAATTATGTGGCACCACTTGGGGTGCCAACGCAACTACTCTCCGTTGCTCAGCTCTAGGTTTAGTTTATTCTGTTGCTGAGTATTGCGCTCCTGTGTGGATAAATAGTCCGCATGTAAGATTAATAGATGTACAATTGAATAACACCATGCGCATGATAACAGGAACAATTATGTCAACTCCTACACAATGGCTTCCTATTCTCAGCCACATCCCACCTCCTCATTTGCGGCGATGCAACATTTTGATAAGAGAATATAGAAAGATCCAGACCAACAAACAACTACCAATCCATGGAGACATTGGTGATCTACATGTGAAACGATTACGTTCAAGACATCCACCTATCTGCACAGCGGAGAATCTTGCAACTAACAAATTCAACCTGATTGAGAGATGGTCTTCTGATTGGAATTCGTTTGCCCCTCCAGAGAGTACAGTAATGCCATGCATAACTGAGCAGGTGCCAGGGTTCACTCAGCCCAGAAAGACCTGGTCAAAATTAAATAGAATCCGGACCAATCACGGTGTATGCGGCGATCTCCTGTACAAGTGGAGGAAAAAGTCTTCGTCATGTTGCGAGTGCGGTGCTGAAAGCCAGACTGTTCGGCACCTAGTTCAGGAATGCCCACAAACATCATACGGTGGTGACTTCAGCGACTTCTTCCTAGGGACACCACAGGCACTTCATTACGTTTCGGAACTTGATGTTAAATTGTAAATAATTTTCATGTATGCCATACGATAAATAAATAGTACATAACTCTATGGCCTACATATATAGGAATCCAATACGGCGACCAACCGATATATTGAGACAGTTCTCAATATCTACGAATCTATTTCAGCAATCAAACTGAAGTTTTGTATGTTGATAGTGGCAATTAACATAAGCAGGATATATGAAAATAGGCTGTATAGTTCTTCGCGGAACTACGTGTTAATTTTGATATTTAAAATGTATATCTAAATCGTTGCTGAACCCGAGAATGCGCGTTTCAAATTATTTTGTAGCAGAAGCAAAGCTTATTGATGACCACGTTCCCAATATAGAATAAGCATTCAAACAGAACGAAATAACGAAGCTGGATTAGTTGGTAGGGAGAAGGGACCACAGCTTGGCAGCAATTAGCCATCCGTCGTATCGACTGGGGACGCGGCACAGCGGCGTCTGAAGAGCAGAGGCATTACTTGTGACGCCCTCCCGGGAACTGAGGGAGCTCGATGAATTAACACGGTGTGCTCTAAATAATGGCTCTTCTTGGGATTACACGGTAATTAGATAATTGCAGAACCATTTCTGAACTCTTTCATTAAACAGCTATACGTTACTATTCAAGAGGAACAATATGGAGTGAATTACTTACGCTTTAATAACCTTAATGCAATTCTTCAGCGTGGCCTAGAACCGCCAAATCTAAGCCCCAATACGCTATTCAGCACTCAGTTCCATCGCGGAAACTTTAGTTTTATTCGTGTCTTGTGATAAGTGAACAAGTTTCACACTGTATTTCGCAATCGAGGGAATGAAATGTCAGATACGAGGGCCGTACGATATTGTTTGACACTTTATTATTTTCTACCCAAATGAAGTACATTACACATCAGTTGTTACGTCCACCTCAATATAATCTCCTTGTAGTTTTATGCACTTTTGCCGTCGATGTGGCAGTCTCTCCTGACTTTCCTGTAACCATTCTCTTGGAGTGCTGCGTACCTTGCCTTGACAGCGACCACGCAGAGGTTCCATATTGTTCCCGAACAGGTGATAATCACTTGATGCCAAGTCAGGAGAGTATGGTGACTGTGGCAACACCGTGAATCCCATTTGATCAATGGCAGCGGTGGTCTCTCGGCTAGTGTGGGGTTGGGCATTGTCATGTTGCAAAAGCACACCTTAAGCCCATTTTCCTGGCCGCTTAGATTGAATGGCATGACGTAAGCACTTAAGGGTTGCCACATATGCTGCACTTGTTGTGTTTGCTATTGAAGTGTGCGCTTGATGGTGGATGTGCAAGTTGGCTGCTAGAACTTTGGATCGTAGTAGTGGTGATAATATTGTTACGGCTGTGAGTTTGTGTCATCGCTCGCCGCATGAGTCACAACTGCCCCAGGGCTGGGCTGTGCCCTGCCTCCTGTATTGCGTACGCCTTATGCAACAGGGCTACTAGGACAAAGGGATAGTCCAGAATATTCGTGACTGGACCAGCGATGGAAACCTCGAGAAGCCGTGGACCCTGGATGGATCTAGAAACATTTATTGAGTCACCGGCCTGCTATATAAGTGCGACCTGTCAAGCAGTGGTTGTTGTTGTGTTTTACGAGCGAGTGCGAGCGCGTATCCTGAGCGACAGAAGTGTGGAGACTTGCGAAACCGACTTGTGAAGACGATTCTCGTGACAGCGAAGGGAGTGAGGAGCTTACAGGCGACTGCCTGTGTTTTGAGCGAGTGTGCTTACTTAGTGCGAAGAGAAGTCATTGTGGTGAGTTGCAAAACAGTGAGTGACAGAGCTAGTGCAGCTATTTCCATCCAGCGTACGGGGCCACCTCATTACGAGGGATTAACTGTGGTCTATTGACAAGTGAAAGGGAGAGTATTCTCGACTTGAGGAAACTGGAGTAAGGTAATAATTGCTATTTGCTGTTGAGTAGTGTATATTTCTGGCCACAATAAAGTTAATTATTTCTTTAAAGCAGTAATTGGTGTTGTGCTTCCTACCCACCGTAATCCAGTTAACAAAAGTGCCACTAGGGGGGTGGCACGTAACAACTGGTGTCAGAAGCCGGATTACGAACTCAAGCACAACACCTGACGGTCCTGGTTTCAAAACCCGAACAGGTCATTTCCTCTAATTTTCCTGTGAGTGCATGCCCCTTACAAGACAAACATCTAAAATGGAAGAGCAATTCGCAGCATTGCTAGGAAAGTTAAATGGCATGGAAAGCAAGATGGAAGACGGCCAGAAGAAATTAGCCAAGGACCTGAAGGATGACCTGAAGAAGATGGAAGACGGCCAGAAGAAGATGGAGGACGGCCAGAAGAAGTTAGCCGAGTACGTAACTGCCAAATTAGAAGACGGCCAGAAGAAGATGGAAGACGGCCAGAAAAGTTTAGCCGAGGACCTAACTTCCAAATTAGAAGAAGGTCAGAATAAGCTAGCAGAGGACCTGAAGGACGGCCAGAATAAGTTAGCAGAGGACCTAACCGCCAAATTTCTGGATGGCCAGAAAAATCTGGAAGAGTGTCTGCTGACGAAATTAGAGGAGAGCCAAAGGCAATTAGAACAGGGCCTACGTGAGGAAGTCGCAGCAGTGGAAAAGAAGTTCGACGCCTTACAAGTGGAAGTTGCCGAGCTTCGCCAACGTCCGCTGATGGGGGTGGAGGAGAAGTTCAACGCCTTGCAAGTGGAAGTTGCCGAGCTGTGCCAACGACCGCTGATGGGGGTGGAGGAGAAATTCAACGTCTTACAAGTGGAAGTTGCCGAGCTGCGCCAACGCCCGCTGATGGGGGTGGAGGAGAAATTCAATGCCTTGCAAGTGGAAGTTGCCGAGCTGTGCCAACGACCGCTGATGGGGGTGGAGGAGAATTTCAACGCCTTACAAGTGGAAGTTGCCGAGCTGTGTCAACGCCCGCTGATGGGGGTGGAGGAGAAATTCAACGCCTTACAAAAGGAAGTTGCCGAGCTGCGCCAACGCCCACAGACGGGGGTGGAAGAGAAATTCAACGCTCTACGAGAGGAAGTTGCCGAGCTGCGTCAACGCCCGCCCACCGTTACACCGGGAATATCAGGAACGGGACATAGCAGAGTGACGCCCCCAACCTTCGACGGAAAGGTCCCGTGGAGCACCTACTTACGTCAGTTCGAGGCGGCCAGTTCCATAAATAACTGGAACAACACAGAAAAGGTTACAGCTCTCATTGTAGCGCTGAGAGGTGACGCCCTTAACGTCCTTCAGGCCATCCCGACTGGATCCCAGGACTACGCTTCACTGATCGCCCATATGGAGTCCCGATATGGAGATAGCCATCGTCAGCAGGCCTACCAGATGCAGCTCCGGATCCGGGTACAAATGAACGCGGAAACCCTGCAGGAGTTCGAGATGGACATCGCACGTCTCGTAAGGCTCGCCTACCCACCAGCGCCGGCCGACTTCCTGGAGCAGATAGCGACGCAGACTTTCACTGACGGGCTACGGGACTCGGACACTCAACTGGCACTGCGACTCGCGCGCAATAAGACCCTGACAGATGCACTGAGCCACGCACTTGAGTTCGAGACGGCAAAACAGGCATCCAAAATGCACGCGCGGGTGCGTCAAGTGGACGTCGACGAACCAGTAAAAACCAACGAGACCAAGCCCCTGGCCGACGAATTAATGGAGGCGCTAAGCCGTTTCTTCGATAGTCGCGGCACCACCAGCAACGACACAGCCGGAAGGCAACCGGAGAGGCGGCCCGGAAGAGGACTACCGACCTGCTGGACCTGCGGTAAGAAAGGCCACCTGAGCAAGGACTGCGGTGATCGCCGCCGAGGGTATCCGACGGGAAATCAGTCGTCTGAAAACCGCGCGACCCAGGGAAACGAGTATTAGCCAGCCTTGGGGGGCAAGGGTTGGCTTGTGGCAGTCCAAGTTCGTGTGACGCAGTTACGGAGGGATAATAGCAGCCTGATTGTCGACGGAGTCGTCAACGGAGAGAGCTGGCCCATGCTAATCGACACGGGAGCATCGAGGACCATCGTCAATCCCACCGTGATCCCGAAGTGGAGGGTGCAACCCACACAAAGGAACCTCCAGCTAATAACCGCGACCGGAGAGACCACACCGGTACATGGCGAAGCATCACTGGAGCTCTTCATTGGTCGACGGGTGGTGAAGCATCCAGTGCTTGTGGCAGACGTATCAAACGAAGTGATCATCGGACTGGACTTCCTGGACCAGAGCAACATCATCTTGGACTTGAGTACCAACACGCTGCACTTCGGAGGTGAGGAACTTGCTTTGCAACCAGCACACGAGGCCGTCACCGCACGACGAGTAAGGCTGAGAGAGGACGTCATCGTTCCTGCCAGGACGGAGGTCAGCGCCGCCGTAATTGTCGACGGAACTGGTGAGGGAGTGGCGGCTGTCATCGAGCCAAAATATGAGGACATCCAGGCAAAAGGATTGCTAGTTGCCAAGACCCTCATCAACACGACGCCTCGGCCGTACGACCGCCTGTCCAACCTGAACGACTACGATATTACGGTTCTCTGGGACACCAACCTAGGAGTCTGCGAGCCCGTTACCTTGATTGCCCGCATCACAGAAACGACGGACGGACACCTGCAGACGGAAAACCGAATAAGACGCGCCCTGCCAGAAGAACTACAGAAGCTGTACCAAGGATCCCAGGAACATTTAGACGAAGAGCAATCACGCCAACTTCAGGACCTGCTACGCGAATTCCAGGATGTCTTCTCCGTGGGGAGCAAAGACTTCGGCAGGACAAGCTTGGTCCAGCACAGAATCGACGTTGGGGACAGCGCACCGAATAGGGCCCCATTCCGACGTGTCCCGCTCGCCAAGCAAGCCGAAGTCGACCGGATGGTAGAAGAGATGAAGGAGCAAGGGGTGATCGAGCCATCACATAGTCCTTGGAGTTCCCCGGTCGTGCTTGTTAAGAAGAAGGACGGTTCCACAAGGTTCTGCGTGGACTACAGGCGGGTGAATGACGTCACGAAGAAGGACAGCTACCCTCTACCCCGGATCGACGACACGCTGGACACCATATCAGGGTCAAGATGGTTCTCCACCTTGGATTTGAAGAGTGGCTACTGGCAGGTGGAGGTCCACCCTAAGGACCGCGAGAAAACTGCGTTCTCTGTGGGCAGCGGGCTCTGGCAGTTCACCGTCATGCCATTCGGTCTGTGCAACGCCCCTGCGACCTTCGAAAGGCTAATGGAGTCCATTCTGAGGGGACTACACTGGAAGACTTGCCTGGTCTACCTAGACGACGTCATCGTTCTGGGGAGGAGCTTCGAGGAGCACTACAGCAACCTGAAGGAGATCTTGTTGAAGCTACGGGCTGCCCAGCTGAAGTTGAGTCCCAAGAAGTGTCAGCTCTTCCAGAAGCGGGTCAAGTACCTTGGGCATATCGTCTCCGAGGAAGGGGTGCGCACCGACCCAGAGAAGACCGCAGCTGTGAGGGAGTGGCCAGTTCCGAAGGACAAGTCCCAACTACGAAGCTTCCTGGGACTCTGCACTTATTACCGTCGCTTCGTGAGAGGATTCGCCGACATCGCCAAACCTTTACATCGACTGACTGAGAAGGACCAACTCTTCACGTGGACAGCAGAATGCCACAGTGCCTTCGAACAACTCAAGCAGGCTCTGTGCACCGCGCCTATTCTGGCCTACCCCAGACCTGGAACAAGGTTCATCGTCGATACCGATGCCAGCGACTTTGGCATAGGGGGAATCCTGTCGCAAGTAGTGGACGGCGAGGAGAGAGTAGTGGCCTACTTCAGCAAGGCCTTGTCAAAGCCAGAAAGGAACTACTGCGTCACCAGGAAGGAGCTGCTCGCCATCGTGAAGACCATTGAACACTTCCACAAGTACCTGTACGGGCAAGAATTTCTCATCAGGACCGACCATGCATCCCTGCGGTGGCTCCTGAACTTCAAGCAGCCCGAGGGTCAACTCGCGCGGTGGTTAGAGAGGCTTCAACAGTACAACTTTGAGATTCAGCACAGGAAAGGCCAGCTGCATTCTAACGCCGACGCCCTGTCACGAAGACCGTGCCCCGAAGACTGCACCTGCTGAGCCCGAAGGGAGAAGAACACCGGGATACAGTACCGAAGGACTACCGTGGAACTTCAAGGGAGCTGGAGCCGCGAATCTTTCACGCGGGCACAAGCAGAAATGATGACCTGGGACTGATAGCCGAATGGAAGGGGGCCTGTGTCCCCAGACCCGGGTGGAACATTGTGAGTGACTGCAGCCCAAAGTTTAAGTCCTACTGGGCGCAGTGGGACTCGCTGATTGTAAGGGATGGCCTCATCTGCCGCGCCTGGGAGAGCACCGACGGGAAGACATATCGGGAACAAGTCGTCGTTCCAAAGGCTATGACGGAGGAAGTCCTGAAGGAAGTTCATGGAGGATCATCTGGTGGACACCTAGGGATAAAGAAGACCCTGGAGAAGCTGAGAGAGCGGTTCTACTAGATCGGATGCCGAACAGACGTGGAGAACCACTGCGCGAGGTGTCACGATTGCGCAGCTAGCAAGAGCCCAGGACGAAGACGACGGGGTCCACTGAAGACCTACAACGTGGGCGGCCCCATGGAGAGAGTGGCCATCGATGTTGCTGGGCCATTCCCGTTAAGCGAGGCGGGGAACCGCTACATATTAGTCGTCAGTGACTACTTTACCAAATGGCCGGAGGCGTATGCGCTCCCTAACCAAGAAGCCGCGACGATCGCAGAGACCCTGGTGAAGGAATTCGTCAGCCGGCACGGAGTACCCCTGGCGCTGCACTCCGACCAAGGGAGGAACTTCGAGTCGCAGGTGTTCCAGAACCTATGCCAGCTGCTGGGAATCCGGAAGACAAGGACAACGCCGCTACACCCTCAGTCCGACGGGATGGTAGAGCGATTCAACCGCACCATCGAGAACCATCTCCGAATAGTTGTCAGCGAGCACCAGAGGGATTGGGACAAGCATCTTCCACTATTTCTCCTGGCCTACCGCGCCGCCGTGCATGAAGCCACCGGGTGCACACCAGCCCGGGCCATGTTTGGGAGGGAGCTCCGTCTACCTGTCGATCTTGCCTTCGGCCGACCTGGGAATGATCCGATCCCGGTAAGCCAGTATTGTCAAGAACTGGTCGACCAACTGGAGGACGTGCACGCGTTTGCGAGGAGGAAACTTCGGATCGAGTCCGACCGAATGAAGACCCGATACGACCAGCAGACGGATGCCGGAGGATTCCACGAGGACGACCTGGTCTGGCTCTTCAACCCATTACGGAAGAAAGGCCTGTCACCCAAACTGCAGAAGTCCTGGGAGGGCCCGTACCGAGTCGTGAAACGGATCAACGATGTCGTCTACAGGATCCAGCGGAGCCCGAGGGCGAAGATGAAGATCGTGCATCGAGATCGCCTGGCAGCCTACGGAGGGACCCAGACGGACCAATGATTGATCGGGACGATCAGCTTTTATAGGAAGGGGGTGGTGTTACGGCTGTGAGTTTGTGTCATCGCTCGCCGCATGAGTCACAACTGCCCGAGGGCTGGGCTGTGCCCTGCCTCCTGTATTGCGTACGCCTTATGCAACAGGGCTACTAGGACAAAAGTATAGTCCTGAATATTCGTGACTGGACCAGCGATGGAAACCTCGAGAAGCCGTGGACCCTGGATGGATCTAGAAGCATTTATTGAGTCACCGGCCTGCTATATAAGTGCGACCTGTCAAGCAGTGGTTGTTGTTGTTTTTTACGAGCGAGTGCGAGCCCGTATCCTGAGCGACAGGAGTGTGGAGACTTGCGAAACCGACTAGTGAAGCCGATTCTCGTGACAGCGAAGGGAGTGAGGAGCTTACAGGGGACTGCCTGTGTTTTGAGCGAGTGTGCTTACTTAGTGCGAAGAGAAGTCATTGTGGTGAGTTGCAAAACAGTGAGTGACAGAGCTAGTGCAGCTAATTCCATCCAGTGTACGGGGCCACCTCATTACGAGGGATTAACTGTGGTCTATTGACAAGTGAAAGTATTCTCGACTTGAGGAAACTGGAGTAAGTTAATAATTGCTATTTGCTGTTGAGTAGTGTATATTTCTGGCCACAATAAAGTTAATTATTTCTTTAAAGCAGTAATTGGTGTTGTGCTTCCTACCCACCGTAATCCAGTTAACAAAAGTGCCACTAGGGGGGTGGCACGTAACAATATGAACTATGAGGGGTAGATCGGTAGAAAATAAGAGGCTACTCTAATTGTAATTGATGTGTGGAAAAATGTATAAAATACTCGTAGTATGTTGATTGAGTGTATTCATTTGTACTCCTGGTTGTTACAAGATCTATTATTCCCTTAACTATAGAAATGTCACCGACGTACTTCTATTGTTATAAACAGCTGTAGCGATTTTAATGAAACACGGTAAGGTCATAATACTATTTCGGCCGACCTCGACTGTGCCCTTCAGATTTTATTATGTCTCACCAATCCAACTTGGCGGCTGTGCGAAATATTTCTCTGGTATTCAATAACTCCGAAACTATTACTGATATTACCCTGAACTTTTGTACGGTGATAAAGAGCACTACTAGAATTCCAGCTGTGAGACTTCCAATATACAAACCGAACATGGCGCCCATGCGAAAGTGAAACATTTAAATAGACTTTTATCGCAATGTAACCGTCTGAGCGTAGTTCAACTGTTCACATAACCTCAAGATGGCACAGTTTTAAAATTGAGTTTTTATTTCTAGTGCATTAATCATGCGATCGAAGTGAACGTTTGAATAATGAACCTTCGAAAACATTGTCATCTAACAGTACATAACTCTATGGCCTACATATATAAAAATCCAACATGGTGACCATCCGAAATATTTAGTCGGTTCTCAATATCTACGAATCTATTACAGCAACCAAACTGAAATTTTGTATTTTGATAGTGGCAGTTAACATAAGTAGGTTATATGAAAATAGGCTTCAGTTCTTCACGGAACTACCTGTTGGGAATATTAAGTATTTTGAATATTTGGCAACAACCGTTTGAATAGCGAATAATTAAGTACTCACATTATTTAAAATCTCATTTTATTCATCCTATACAAATCGCCCAAAAAATATGTACATATGGGCCAACATTCAACAAAATCCCTCGACTATTTTAAGAGATATCGATTTATTTTAGGAAATGTGTGCTGGCTTGTGTATGAAGTGACCTAACAAACAGTACAATAAATCACCAGTACGGGCACCGAACATGGATACCTTCAGTAGGATGTCTGCGAGATTTTCAAGTCTGTCGCAATGGAAGCAGCGCGTGGCATGGTTTCAAATGTGCATGTCTCCTCTGTATGAAAGATGTTTCTTGTTTGGAAGCCATTAGATAATTGCGGATATTCTTTCTCGTCTCGAGGATAATAACAAATCTAACCTAAATCATGTTTGAAGGATACCAATGGTCTTCTAAGTAATTATTTTACGACGAAGCACTTCTTCTAACTTCTCTTGACAGAAAAATTAATTACATCTGGCCGAACTCGTATGATTTATTGTTTTCTAAACCCATGCAGACTGATTGGCCAAGAGAGGAGAATCCTCGAGAAGTGAGGTGATGTCTTAATTAGAGAATACAACGCATCCTTAGTCAGACAATCTATATATTAAAATAAATTGATGAAAACTATAGTCAGTTTTACCAGCCCGATATGTCCAATGCACTTTTTTTTTAATGAAAGGCATATACAAAAGGCGTACCATATTGTTTGACATTTCACATCATTTGTTACGTCCACATTCTCAACATAATCTAATCTCCTTGTAACTTTATGCACTATTGTCAGTCTCTCCAGACCTCCCTGAAACCATTCTATCGGAAGTGCTGCGTACCAGGGGCGTATATAAGGGGGGTTATGAGCCCCCCCCCCCCGAAAAAAGCCAATAAAAATTAAGAAAATGTTGCTTTGGTAAGAGCATAAAATAATTGTAAATTTGGTTGTACCCAAATCTTAACTCATTGGCTAAGTTAAAAACAATATTAAGATTCAAATTGTACTAACTCGTGGTGTAGTGGCTAGGATTCTTGGTAGCCGCCCCGGAGATACGAATTCGAATCCCAGCTCTGCCAAGAAATTTTAATTCTAGTCTGAGGGCTGGAACGGTGTACACTCAGCCCTGTGAGGCAAAACTGTGAATTCCACAGTGCGGTACTTTTGAGGAATAAATTATCAACTTGTAAGAAAAACAACAACAACAACAACAAAAACTGTTTACCTTTCTGCTTGGTAAATTGACAAATATTTATATACTTGCCATTCATACTCCATAGATCATAATAGAAAATTCATTAAGTATAAAATTTTATTTTTGTGTTGTGTTTTATTTTATTACCTTTTTGTATCGCCAGTAATAATTGTAGGCTATATAAACATTGAATCTTACTAAAATAATTACACAAAGTTATATGCTCTAAGATATTGGTTGATATTTCTGGGTATTTTGCGGTGACAATCCCCTGAGAGTACTCACAATTTTCCAGGATATTCACCCCCCCCCCCCCCCCCCCGAAAAATTCTAAATACGCCCCTGCTGCGTACCCATGCCTTGACAGCGACCTCGCAGGTCACAAACCTGTTTCATGAGCTCTGATTGGTGGGAGAAACAGTATCATAATGACAACTTGTACTGTAATAATGAGCCTGACATAATATTTACATTTCACCAAGTTCGAACAAAAAACAACTAATAATACTATTATATTTAATGGCCATGACAGCCTAGTCCGATTGTTTATTGACGATGTAATTATAACAACACTTATGTTGGATCATATAGTAAAATTATAATTATCGTCGAACATAAACAGTCGTATGGAACTCGCCTATAATGGTAATTAAAACACTCGTATGGCTTATAGTGCCGGGAGTGTCCGAGGACATGTTCGGCTCGCCTGAGTCTGTAGCTGCATCCAGCGGACACATAATGGTAATTAAAACACTCGTATGCAAATTATAAAACTCGCGTCGCTCGTTTTATAAACATACTCGTGTCTTAATTATTGCCATTATAGGCTCGTTGCTAAATGTACTATTATAGTCTATAACCATAAGTCAATATATCATCATTAACTAGAGCAGTTTCCAACCGCAGGTTGGGTCTGCTTGGAGCACAAGCCTCTCCATCGTTTTCTGTCCATCCACCACTTTTCTTCTGTCTCTGCTGTCCAATTAACTCCTTTTCTCTCGACACTTTTCTTCACCCCCTTTATCCACCTATTCCCTTGGCCTTCCTCTGGGTCTCTTTTTCTTCCTCCAATATTTTCCGTGGTATCCCATTCTTTTCACGTGTCCATACCACTGTAGCCTTGATTTTTCAATCCTATCCTGTAGGGGTTCTTCCTTTAATATTTCTCTGACTCTATCATTTATGACTCTGTCCATTTTCTGGTTGCACCTATACGACTCCTCTGAAACTTAATTTCCACTGCTTGTATTCTTCTTTTATCTCTCTCCCTCATCACCCAAGTTTCTGATCCATACGTTAGGATCGGCACAAAGTATGTCTTGTACATGATCCCTTTAAATTTCTGTGGCACATCCTTGTTCCATATCAGGCCTCTAACACTCTTGACGAATCCTTCAGCACACCTTCCTCTTTCACCTAATTCCAAGGCATTTCCCCCATTTTCTTCAGTGACACTTCCCAGATACTTGAAGCTCTGCACTCTCTTCAACTGCTCTCCGCCTAACTTCATCCAAGAGTATACAGGTCATCGAAAAATAATGTCAACATTTCAAAAACTTATAGCACCGAAACCCTTTATGTTCAACGTGTAATTCTTTCACTGAACGCCAGCTGGTTAAAGTAAGTTTTGTTTTGGAGGGGACGTGACCTTGCTATGCGCACACTAGATGCGCAGTAGCCAAGGTCGGCCGGGGGCGCGTGTGCCAATGAAGTCCCGAGCTCACCCCTTTGGATTTTTTTCAGGGGGTACATTAAAAGCATTGTGTATGAAGAAAAAATTCGGGATTTGGAGCACCTGCGGGAGCGAATTTCTGCCGCCATCTTGACAGTTACTCCTGAAATGTTTGCACGTACCAATCCAGCCATTGGGAAACCGTGCGTTCAATGCTGATGTTGGTGGTCGGCCTGGCCTAGTTTTTTCTCTACAGTCCCTGTTTCCTTAAACTGATTAAACCATCGAATGGCAGCTTTGTAATCAGGTGCAGTTTGTCGGGCGGTGCAGTCATTGGCGGGCGCGCCCCCGGCCGACCTTGGCTACTGCGCATCTAGTGTGCGCATAGCAAGGTCACGTCCCCTCCAAAACAAAATTTACTTTAACCAGCTTGCGTTCAGTGAAAGAATTACACGTTTAACATAAAGGGTTTCGGTGCTATCATGTTTTTGAAATGTAGGCATTATTTTTCGATTTTATAATAATAGTAGTCTATATTATGCAACGAGCCTATAATGGCTATAATTAAGACACGAGTATTTTTTATAAAACGGGCGTATGCGAGTTTTATAATTTCGATACGAGTCTCTTAATTACCATTATAGGTGAGTTGCATACGACTGTTTATGTTCGACGATAATTATAACTTAATTATATGTTTTAACATAAATATTCATAAATATCTGTTCAGTCACTAGAATGTTGTGATCGGGTGCTGCGGTGAGTAGTATATCTCTGTTTTCCAAGCTCTCTGGACAACCGACGCATGCGCTCTGTGTGCTTCAATGCCATATGTTCAGATTGTGTATTCAGTAAAACTGTCACCGAGGTCGTTTCAATACAACGCGCTGTGTAGAAATTGGATTTAAGGATATTAAGGTACAGTTCTATTTCTTGTCCCATATTCACAAGTTTATTTACGCGAACATATGGACGGTGCACTTTTGGTAATTTATATAGACATGTTGGATTTTGAGCGCATGCGCGAAGGTATCCTTATCTAATTGGTCACACAAGTGTTTCTTGAGCTCTGATTGGTGGGAGAAACTGTTTCATAATGAAAAATAGTGTTATAATGAGCCTCATTATGATACAGCTTTCTGACACATAATAGTTAGGGTCGAACATAATAATATATTATATTGGCTACTGCGCATCTAGTGTGCGCATAGCAAGGTCACGTCCCCTCCAAAACAAAACCATTTGCATTTCAATTACAGTTTGTCAATATGGACCAATTTGTTTCAGATATGGTTCATTTCATTTCTATATACAGAATAGTTAGGTAAACACTCCCGAGGTATTTCCTCTCCCCGCCCTAATTACGTCGTTATTCAGGTGACTGTTCTTACCCAGCGGATGATGAAGTGTGAGGTTTGGGTAACTTTGTGCACAATAAGTAACTCATTGAGATAACGATAGCAATTAAGAGAGCCATTGTGAGGTAGCAACTTGCCTACGCAGCATTTCAATTGTCCTGGAGCGCTATGCCAGTCGGACCGGAACACGTACTGTGCTGTAGTGTCCCCTTAAGCTCCTAGCGGGCACAATTAGCTGCGATATCTCACAATGACTCCATAGTCAGGGATTCTCTGCAGCATTTGAATTTTGAATGTGTTTTTATACTCATTATTCCGATTTTTATGGGGATGTAGAAATATGGTTGGTTGGTTCTTAACTTTAGGGGCTGCGACAACGCGGTCATGTAGCCCCGTGTACTTTGGGTGTGTGTAGAATCTGTCTGATAACCGGTGTTAATTGTGATGACTGTATTAGTGTGTGTTATCTGTGTTTTAATTTAAGTACAGACTGCAAGTTAGAATTTTTCAAATAGTTCCTACTTTCGCCGCCAAGCGCCTCCGTCAACGACTACTAGGCCAAGATCAGAACTTAGCTACCAGACGCCACCGCAGTCGGCTCTTGGCAACTGACATAGAAACCTAAGAGCGTTGTTTACATTCTTAACCTATCCAATTTAGCTTCACACAGGTGCAATTAGTGGAAGGTTCTTTAACATGCCATAAATCTATGACATGGGACCGCCGGCTTTACTTCCCCTCCGAAGGAAGGCATACTGAGAGATTTTTAACGCTCTTAAAAAATCCGACGGCTTCGACCGGGTTTGAACCCGCTATCTTGGGCATAGAAGCTCAGCATGCTACCGACTACGCCACCGAAGCCG
This sequence comes from Meconema thalassinum, assembly GCA_946902985.2. NCBI lineage: Eukaryota > Metazoa > Arthropoda > Insecta > Orthoptera > Tettigoniidae > Meconema > Meconema thalassinum. Next base: position 513,356,855 of record OX336393.1, on the reverse strand, counting down.
CCCGATGTGGATTGAGGTAAGATGAGATGAGTGATAATAATAATAATAATATCGTATGTCCTCGGTTGCCGGGTGCAAGCCTTGTTATTTGAAACCCAGAGGGCAGCTTGCATGTCGAATTTGTGTTGTTCCTTGGAGCGCTATGAAAGTCAAGGAGGTTAGATATCTAAGTTCCTTGACACCATAACGCTTTCTAGTGGAGAAAGGAGAAACTTTTGTGTTGGCGGAAAATTGCGAGATTCATTTTGCCATTATGATCACGGCCCACTGAATTCAAATGGGTTCTTTAACATGCCAACAACGTATGAAATGCATGTCGTGATTTTTGTCGCCTTTCAAAAATCACTTACCACGGCCAGGAGCGAACCTGCAAGCTTGGGGGTTGGTAGTCCAACACGATAACCACTCACCCACCGTGGCAAGCTAGATGTGTGTCTACGTGCCCGAACATTCTTGATGTGTATTTTCCCCTCGGTTGCTGGATATTTTTTGTGGGAGTGATTTTGGAAAAGGGACGGAAATGTGTAACAGGAAACAATGAGCGCGCGCGGTGGTGGAGATTGGTACCACGACGTACTGTTGGCCAGCGCGTGGTGGCGGAGATAGGTACCACGACGTACTGTTGGCCAGCACGCAGTGGCGGAGATTGGTACCACGACGTACTGTCGGCCAACGTAGTGTTGCCTTTCGTAGATGGATATTTTTTGTGGAAGTAATTTTTGAAAAAAGACGGAAATGTGTGACAGGAAACCAGGGAAGCGCGCGCTATTTGATTTGACCAATGAGCGCGCGCGGTGGCGGAGATGGTGTGTGAGATGGTGCAAACCCATTTTGCGAGAGGTGACGCCCCCTCTTTTCCTATAGCCCCCTTAATTTAACCAAAGGACCCAAAACTAATAGGTCATCGGCTTTTTAATATTTGGTGAACCAATAATGCCAGGGACTTGTATGAGGTGTTGTAGGACTAGGACGCCTCTTTCTTTCATGATTTTGTAATTTGCAGAGATGTGTAAATCCAGAGCAGAATATATGTGAAATTATCCACAAAAGAAACGCGAGAAAATATTAAAAACTAAAGGAGTACAGCCGAAAAAAAAAATGACTTCACATATATTTCATCTCAAACACATGTCAGATGTTGTACATCATATGCGACTACTGTAAGGCTCGTTTTTTACGCGCTAGCTCGTGCTTCGCTGGCATCAAGAGAGCGTGGGTTAGAATCTCACCTCGGCCATCATAAAAATGGTTTTCGTGGTTTCCCATTTTCAGCACCAGGCCAGGACGGTTCCTTTCAACTGGGTCACAGCTGACTCTCTTCCAAAATCCCTTCCTCAATTAGACCCAAGTCAGCAGTCGCCTGGTCAGATGACAGAAATATACAAGTTGGATCAGTTTGTTTGTTTATTTGTTTATTTATTTATTTATTTATGGTTAGGGCCCGGACATTTATGCACTAAAACGATTAACCCTCTTAGTGCCAAGCCACTTCCTGAAATACTTGCCAAGAATGCCAAGCCATTTTCAATGATCATGCAGGCTATTCGAAAAAAATCATAAATACCTAATTTTCAAGGATGTAATCATTACTTTTGCTTTGTTTTATAACCAATGCTTCATTCTTTCATCAATTATGTTCGTAAAGGTAAATACTGAATCTAAACCTTCTTAATGGAGGTTATTCTGATAATTGTTCAATTTTTCAATTTTTTTTGTAAAAAATCAATTTTGAGTCTAAATTAAGGACACCTAAGAGTCATATTCGAAGAAACACTACGTTTCCAGCTGTATGCCGTTCTTAGATACATCTGTAGGCAGAAAACTTCAACAAGGAGAAAACAACTGCACCGCAATTTTTGCGGGAACGTGCGTGATTGGGGGACCGGTAATGGAGGGCGTGAATACAAACTCAAACCTATCGCGTAACGGACTTCGAAGGGAAAAAGTAAACACCGCACAGGCAAGCTTGAAACTTCACCTTTCCAACAGTATGGAATAATCACGGACATATGCCTACAGAAATCTACAAATATAAGATAAACAGTGCGCCGATTGAATCGGCTTTGGCACTTTTGGCGCGAGACACTGAGGTGGTTAAAATATGCATTAAAAATATGCAATTAACAATAAGCCAATCTCAATCGCTCTTCTATCACTACTTTGCCGTAATATGTGAAGTCGTTTATGCATGTAGTTCAAGTTGATTTATTTTTTTACATTTATGAACTAAACACAATGTGAACATAGTTATTCTATAGAATACGTCATTTGCATCAGTCCTTGCCGTAATGTGAGGTTGGCCGAGTTCTTTGGGCACATTCGAACAGATGATACTGTGGGCAGGCTTGGTGGCAGAGTTCGCAGACACATTCATTGTCGGCGTTGTGGAAACCTTTCCTGCTGCAATCCATGTATTGCCCCTCTTGTGTAAAGGTGGCGGTGTTCGTAACCGGCTGTTTTCCATTCTTCCTCTTTCATGGCTGGGGTTCTGTAGAATGCCGGGTCGATTTCTGCTGCTTTCTGTACTCGTTCATCCAAGAACTTGTCACATGCTTCGGTTTTGGTCAAGGGGTATGTTAACATCATGTCTTCTATAAATGTCGTTGTTCCCGCCAGTTGATATACTGTACTAGTCGGGTTGGAGCGTACTTCGATACACCAAGCGTCTTCTTTAAGTATTTGGCATTGACTCTATCCAGGGCTTTGACATTCTTGTAGTTCAGGTGTGGCCAGATTACTTCGATGGCGTATGATGCTACTGGGGCAATTTTCAGTTTGAACTTGACAATAGACGACAACGCTTTCAGTTGAATAATCACTATTACCTGACACCCACAGATATAATAAATACTTTCTCCAGTTCTTCTCTTTAGGCATATTGAGGTAGCGTACATTGCGTAAAATACTTTTACCTAGTTATCAGTTCCTCAGAAAGATGCTTACACGAGATACTACCCAGATGGTGAAAGGAATGTCCCCCTCCATCTATTTCTTGAAATTCCTGGCATAATACACTGTTATCTCGTTATCTGTTGCTCAAAATGTTGCTTACAAGGGATGTCCAACTCGCAGATGAAACCAATTTTCTTCCAAGCGTTTTAAATTATACATAATTTAAAATATATATGATAAAATTTACTGTTAAGAATAGAATATGCAAGAAATCCAGTAAACCCACAAAATATATATTTGCATATGCGCATATGCATGTTCAAACAAGTAGTTCCGTGAAGAACCATACAGCCTATTTTCATTCATCCTACTTATGTTAATTGCCACTATCAACATACAACATTTCAGTTTGATTCCTGTAATAGATTCGTAGATATTGAGAACTGACTAAATATTGCGGATGGTCGCCATGTTGGATTTTTATATATGTAGGTCTTAGAATTAAGTACCGTTACATGAAGATTATTGTGTACGTGTAGTATTCAAACTTCAATCGCATGATTAGGACACAAGAAGTAAAAACGAGATTTTAAAATTTCGCACAGCTGCCTTCTTGTGGTTATGGAAACAATTGAAAAAATTAGATGCCAGTGGATTAACATTCGTATAAGGATTTACTGTACCAAGTGTCATTGCACTCGGATGGTTAAATTGCGAGAAACGACCATGTACATATTTATACTTTGTGTCGCGGCCATGTTGGATTTGTGATCACCAGGTTATTGAAAGTCCTATAGGTGAACTTATGTTCATAGCCCCTATGAACATTAAAACATTCGGTTTGATTGCTGTAATAGATTCGTAGATATTGAGATCCATCTAAATATTTCGGATGGTCGCCATGTTGGATTGTTATATGTATAGGCAATAGAGTCATGTTCCATTAAAGGAAAATGATTGCATAGGTTCAGTATTCAAACTTTCACTTTGATCGCATGATTACGACACAAGAAAAACAAAACTTTATTTTAAAAATCGCACAGCCGCCATCTTGAGGTTATGTAAACAATTGAACTAAATTAGATACCAGTGCTTTACAATGTTTATAAACATTTTCTGTACCAAGTTTCATTGCGTTTTGATTTTTAAATCGCGAGAAAGGTCTATTTAAAATTTTCAAATTCTCTTGGGCACCATAATTATTTTGTAGTTAACCGGTTTTTGAAAGTCTTATAGATGAACTTCCAGTAGTGCCCTTTATCTCCGTACAAAATTTCAGGGTGATGCCGCTCTTAGTTTCAGTGATATAGAATGCCGTTGAAATATTTCCCACAGGCTAAGTAAACAATTGAACGAAGTTAGATATCGGTGCATTACAATGTTTATAAACATATACTGTACCAAGTTTTATTGCGTTTGGTTGGTTAAATCGCGAGAAACGTCTATTTAAAAGTCGCAACTTCACTTGGCCGCCATGTTGGATTTGTAGTTACCAGGTTTTCAAAAGGCACATCAGTGAACTTCTGGTAGTTCCCTTTATCACCGTAAAAAATTCCTGGGTGATATCGGAAATAGTTTCGGAGATATTGAATGCTGGTGAAATATTTCGCACAGCCGCCATGTGAATGGTGAGACGTAACAACATTTGAAGGGCACGGTCGGGGTCGTCCGGAATAGTGCTATGAACTTACCGAGTTTCATTGAAATCGCTCCAGTCGGTTAGAAGTTATTAGGGGGCACACATACCATCACACACACACACCATCACACACGCACTCACAGACAGAACAATGGACGAAAGGTGATCTCATAAATGAAAATAGGCTGAAAATGGGACGGAAGTGTGTAAGACGCACTGCCAGCTAGATCCTGGCTGCTAAAACAGGAGGGATGCGATCCATCTGGCAGTGTTACAATGTGGAATGTATATCACATACGGATTACTTCAAAGTTTGGAGGCACCATTACAGATATTTCTACAATAAATCATCTTCAAGTTGTCGTTCTTTGGTGTAAAAGAATTCATTATTTAATATTTGCTGAAAAAAAATATGAATTATTAAGCGTCTGTTTTTCAATCTCTGGATAAGTGTGATGGGCATCCACTCTCCGAGTAACTTTGCTCAACGCTTACATACTAAACGGTAAACGCTCATGCGAACTCTGGTGTCAACTGATTGAAACACAAACCACATGTTCAAACAAGTGTGACAGTAGCAAATCTCTAATTCAGTCTATACATTCGTCATAGTACCAGTATGAAAATGGAGCGTAAATTAACATTTTAATAATGTCCAAGCTGTGTAGTATACGAGTATGATAACATGTCAGATGTTACACATCATATGCGACTACTGTAAGGCTCGTATCTTTTTATTATTACCGTGTGATATTCTAAATTGTATATACCGTACACCATTACTCCCGTAATTCAGAAAACCTTGCAACACAAAACAAACCTAGCGTATAACGTGATTCCAACCACGAGTTGAACATTATAATACTATATAATTCCTCTAGCGACGTGTTATTGAACCACAGCAGTGAACATTAACCTTAACACAGTGATCAGAACCTGAAGATGGCCACTTGAGGGGCGAAACGCGTAATCCTAAATTGTCCATTTAAGTGTGATAATTATCTAATTCATGTTTTTTCCAGGAGTGTGTTTACATATCGATGGTACACAAGAAAAGTGACACAAGTCAAAAAAGTGCAATTTTGAGTTAAGAAGTGGAACACGTTGCTCTCACTGCATATTTTTATATAGAAAAACGTCATAACTCTATCCATAAAATTGGCCGCCAGAGGGGAGTAATGTCGTTTTTCCGCCGGAAGAATCACGACTGGCTGTTATCTTGAATAACGTCACATCTCATTTGAGGTCTGGGATCAGAAGCGGGAACATCGCAGCTGTGTCGAGAAGAAAGTCATATCTCAAGTTGTGACAATATTATTATAGTTTATTATCAAGAAAAGTGTCATATTTCGAGTTAAGCCGTTTTTCATGTTAAGGTAAGCCTAACACAACACATCTTTTTTTCATCGTCGTAAATTATTTGTAGTTAAGACATTTTTCTCCAATATAATGATATCCTACTGCGACATATTTTGAATTGTGTCACTTTTCCATAATTATAAACAGAGCATTGCTGTGGGAAAATTCCGCAGTAAACTTTGAACTTGTGACATATTTCCTCATAGTTCTTAATATGAAATCCCGGGATGTTGGTATGTATATTTCAAGTTGCTCGTGCTTTCTTTCATTTTGTTTTAGTAAGCCATCAGATATTATGAGCAATGGCATCCCAGCGCACAAGAGTTATCTTGAAGCTGGCAAAAATGAAATATGATCATTTGGAAGGCAATGGTGAGTCAACTGATAAGAACTGTGAGTGGACAACTTTGACATCAGTAGATCCAAGAGTTACATCAGCATTTCATCAAGCAGGTTAGTGTATACTTTAAAATAGTCATAATCTGTGTTGTTATTTTATCTGGTGTTTCCTTATAAATATACAATGTGAATTAGATTAATTGCAAAGCATGGTTCCCGGCTAACATTTCAGATTAGATTTTAAACCTCGTTTCAGATGCCAATGGAACTACTTCAGTCGCATCCGAAGACAAAGTGGCTTTGCCATCACCGGAACAAGGTTAGAACATTTACCTTGTTTAGATATTCTTCCCAATAAATCAATCATGCTGCGATCTGTAGAAAATAAATCTTAATGTACGTAAATAATCTTCAATGGTTGAAAACATCTTTTTGTTTTATTTCAGATGTGAACAAACAAAATAGTTGCAGCTCATTTGCTAATTCTCACACATCAGAATCAGAATCGGACATCTCATCTGATGATGACATTCAAGATCCTACCTACAAGGGACAAACTAGTTCATCCTCTTCGTCCGCAGGTGCGGAATCTGAAGAAGACCCTGCTGTGGAGGATAATGCTGACGTAGAAAAAAGGAAAGGAAGGAAAAGACGGGCGAGACCACTGGAATGGAAGAAAACATTGGCAAAGCAGTGCAGGAACTCTGGGAAAGAGTATGTATCCAGTTCCAAGAGTGGAAAAGTCGTTAAGAAGAAGATAATGGGAGGAAGTTGTATGGATAAATGCAGGTTGAAATGCAGTACAAAAATTAAAGAAGACGACCGTCAGAAGATATTTGATGAATGTTGGGATTTGGGAGACTTACAAAGGCAACGTGAGTTCCTTCTGTTCAATATAGAGAGTATTTCTCCTAAGTACAGATACATCAGAGAAGGTAGTCATCGCTCAAATAATAACGCATTTTATTTTACTGTTGCGGAAAAAAGGATCAGAGTTTGTAAAACATATTTTAAAAGCACACTGGACATAACAGACAGGCCAATAAGAACAGTATTACACAAGAAGAGTTGTGCAACAGGTGGAATACTTGATTCAGATCTCAGAGGCAAACACGGTAAGCTTCACCACATTGCTGATGATGTAAAGGAAGGAGTACGTCACCACATTAATTCAATCCCTAGGATAGAAATTCATTACTGCCGAAAAGATTCGAAGAGAGAATACATTGAAGGTAGTAGAACAATAGCGGACCTGCACAGAGATTATGTTGATCAATGCAAGAAGAAGAATCTGTCATTTGCAAATTACTTAATGTACTCCAGGATTTTTACAAATGATTTTAATATTTCGTTTTTTAAACCGAAAAAGGATATGTGTGATGATTGCCTGATGTTCATAAATGCTTCGGAAGAAGAAAAACAGAAACAGAAGGAAAAATACAACAGACACTTACTAGAAAAGGACCTTTCACGCACGGAAAAAGATAATGATAAGAAAAGTGTGAGCAGCAATTTAATTGTCGCTGTATATGATTTACAGGCAGTACTTCAGTGCCCCAGGGGTGATGCCTCCAGTTTTTACTACACTTCAAAAATCAATGTTTTCAATTTTACGATATTTGAGCTTCAATGTAATACAGTCCAATGTTTCGTATGGGATGAGACCGAAGGGAACCGGGGTGCTAATGAAATCGGAACTTGTGTCTTGAGATATTAGAAGGGAGAGCTAAGAACACAAAGAGCAAAAAACTGGATGTAATATTTTATTCAGATAACTGTTGCGGCCAGCAAAAAAATCGCTTCATCTTTTCAATGTATTTGTTTGCTGTGAATAACTATCCATTTATAAACTCCATTACACACAAATTTTTGGTCAAAGGACATAGCCAGAATGAAGGCGATAGTGCACATGCAACCATTGAACGTGAGGTAACAAAATCTCTGAAATCTGGACCCATTTATGTTCCACAGCAATATGTCACACTAATTCGTACAGCCAAGAAGACGGGGAAACCTTACCTAGTCACTGAAATGAACCACGAAATGTTCTATGACTTGAAGGACTTGACATGTAAAATAGGTCTAAATGTTCTAAAAACTGAAGATGAAAATGAACATGTGACCATTAGTCGCATCTCAGCAATTCGATTTGAAGGGAAGAATCC